>CM029923.1:41916545-44316545 GCA_017639245.1 Myiopsitta monachus
TCTGGAATGTCTGTCTCTCCATCTGATTTGCATAAAATAGGCCAGCAGGTTCAAAAGTTATTGGGAGGTAAAAGACTGCTAGGTAAGACAGACACTCCCTTCCCCACACACATAGGACAACTGTATAAGCCTTGTTTTCTTAATAAAATCTTTCTTCCCTTTATCTTTGTGCAGAAAACTTCTCAAGTGTTCATCTAATGAGGCCTGAAGTCATGCTACATACTCTCAGCTGCAGCCAACCTGAAATAATACTTCCCCTGAGCCAACAGCACATTTCATACAGCTGAGGCATTTACTGTGCAATCCGAACTATGCAGAGAAGTTGAGACATTTAGGAGTGAAACCCGGGCATCTTCTTTCTGATAGTCAGAGATGATATCGTTGTGCTCACATGAGCGTATGTTTAAGTCTGCCTGGTGCCTTGTCTGTGCCAGCAGACACAGGAGTATGCCTGTTACCTCTCTGTGTCATCCTCAACTTTCTCATATCCAAGAGTGACAGAAAGGGGAATTTGACCTCAGTGTGCTAGAGACTGCCTGGCTGTCTGCCTTTCCCTTTTTGTCTACTCTTTCTTAGGATGCAGTCACACTACAAAATTACCTTGAGTCATCAGCCTTGGAAGTTTTTCCCATGGGTTGCTTGTGATAAAGGGCAGACACACTAGACACATTACTAACCTGTGCTGCTAGGGAAGGCAATGATAAGGCATGAATCCACTGTACGTGCTTCTGAGACTTCCATCTACCTGAACCAACACCACATCCCTCCTTAACATTTCTTCTGCAAGGGAGCAGTCCTATAGCTTTATTCCACAAAGCTTTCCTGATTATCTGAGAGTCTCCTTTAGCAGCTGTGGCAGCAGATTAATCTGTTTCCCCTTCTTCCAGTTTGCAGAGAACACACCTATCTTCCTTTGCTTTTGATGGCCCTGAAAAATATTACTTTTGTGGTCCCAGGAAAGAGCTTTAGAGCACTTCTATTTTCTGCCTCACAGGAAAGCAGAAACTGTGAAATCACCAGCACCCTCTATTTGTATGTTCCCTGGAGCTGTTATACTGTGCAGACTGAAATAGAGATCCGGCCTCAGGGATTTGCTAATGATGCATTCAGTCTCAGCATGGCACATGCTCATTCCTGGGGAGTTACTGGGTTAGCATTTATAGTTCTACACCTTCCCTCTGAGTAGAAGAAACCCGCTGATTTTCCCTCAGCACTGAGGTCTTGCATGTTGGATTCTCTTCTCATGACAGCTTACTTGGAATGCCACCAGAATCTTTCAGCCTGGATCCTTCCTCCTAAAATCACAGACTACAGTAGCATCACACCAGTGATTCTCCCATAACTTAGTGTCTGATCAGCAGGCAACAGTAAAATGAGCTCTCATGAGATGCAATTTCAAAAAAACAAAGGCTTATGCACTGAAGGTGGGTGATTGTTGCTGTGGGCACTGGAAGCCTTTTGCAACTGTGCAACTAAGCTCACAAATAGGAAGCAAGGAATAAGCAGTCGGTGAGGAAAGCACAAGTGGAAAAAATCTGGGGAGTGACCACTGCTGTTAGCTTCAATGGTACTCTGGTGGGTCCCTACTGTAGAGAAATGGCAGTGGTAAAGGATGAAGGGAATTCATTCAGGTTTTACCCTGTTCTTTGCTTGTTTTGTCAATTCATGTTTCTCCAGCCGCTTTATGCAATGAGGGAATTTTTTTGTGTGGGCAAGGGTTGAACTAACAGGAACACTTTTACTATATTTCATACTAACTTGCTAGTGAAGACAAGACCACTCTTGCATGACCTACATGCCTGAACTCAGAATCCCTCTCCTGGGCTTGCCATCTTCAGATTTAAATCCTTTAAACAAGCTCAAGTTTTCATCTCCTCATCCATATTTCCAAAGCATGTAAGCCTCAAGGCACTAGGCCAATAACGAAATAGTGCAGAGCACAAAGATGTTTTTGTAACCACATCAACTCAGTGCAATACAGATCAACTGCAGCAAGCCCTGCAGACTGCTTCACCTCCCAGTGTAGTTCCATTATAAGCTCCCATTTTTGCCAGTCCTCAGCTGATAGCAAAACTCCTCTTTTGGCTTTGTAACTCTTTACTTTTTTTTTTTCCACTTTCAGTGAAATGCTCTTGAAAGCTGCCAGAGACTCAGCTGTGACAAAGATCTATCTGAATTTGGGGTTTTGGAAGTGTTTCTTCACACTTGTCATGTCTTTTAATAAGCACTGCATTGTACCAAGTCTGTACATTCTTTACTGTTCTACTTGTTGCTATGGCCAGAGGTGCCAAGTTTCAGCCTGAATCTTTTGAGAGACTGGACAGAAATCTGGATTTTCTTTCTTTCTGCTTAGTTCATGCTCCTGGCCCCTATGGTGTTCTTCTTTCACCATTATCCAAAACTTCTTTCCAAGACAGGAAGGTTGGAAGCCACTGCCCTCTCCAACCCCTGAGCTTGTGTAACCAGCAGCAGCGTCTCCTTGCCCTGAACCATTGTGGCAGAGAAGTGAACACATGAAGGCATTCCCTCTCTGGCTAGGTGTTTCCAAAATCAGGGAGAAGCAGAAAGGAACTTATGGGAATAGCCTTAACAGAGAAGAGGGAAGTTTTTGACAGGGGAGCTACAAAGGCATGGCATTGTCAGTCTGTATGGAGCTTGGGAAAGGCTCTTGCAGAAGGGAAAGCAGCAGGACACACTGCCTCATTGTCATGGAAACAGCCAAAAAGCTGTCTGGGCAGATTTAGAAATGTCTCCTGCTTGGGACTAACTTTCGGAAGATGTCATCTGTCTTCACAGAGATCAAAAAAAGGTGGAAAAGCAGAAATGTCCAACACTGAAAGCTGAAAACATGGTTTTCTTTCTTAGTCTACAATGGAGAGTCAATCTTCCATGGCTTTATGAAGATATTTTTTCTCCTCTGAGAAATACATCCTGGTTTTGATGGGGATTATTTTTCCCCATGTCTTCATATTTGGGGATTTTTCATTACAATGATCAAACACTTCTGGCATTATGATTCCGTCTGTCATTTTGATACTCTAGATTTCTCCATGGTGCTCACTATGTCTCTTGCAAGCACACTCGCTACCTATATGATATTTCTCTGTAAGATCTCTCCTTGAAGGCCCTAAGGGTCTCATACTCCCTCAAAGAGGCTGATCCGTTCTCAATGTAGCACCTCAATGTTGTTTTTATCCCCCACACCTTTCAAATCCAATTGTTTTCCCACAGCCTCATAATGTTATTTTGAAGACAGTCTAAAAGATTACAAATACATATATATTACAGCATGTGTATGAAATCCCTGCCTTAAGAACATGCTTCTGTTTCTACAGGTGGGAAGTGGAGAAAGCTGTAGAAGTCTCCCACATTAAAAAAGTGAAAAAGTTGATTACTGCACATAGAAAGTTATTAGTCCCCATAAGCCCTTTGCAAAGTCCAGCATAGGTAGGACTGTACATCTGCAGACTGCAAGCAACTGTCTTGGAAATCACCCTGGACCTGTCATTCCATAAGCGCTAACTATCTTCCAAGTCCATTATCAGGTAGTGCTGTCAACAAAATGGTAGAAAACAGTGGCTTGCACGGTTTTCTCCACCTAAGCAACTTAGTAGCTGTGGAGAGAACAATAGCAAACTATTTTGTATTTACTTAGGGGGGAGAGAAAGGATGCACATTTTTATGAAATATGAAGAGGAGGAGATTGCTACTACAGAGTAGTAAGCAGTCATAAAACTAGGTGTAAAATGTCTACTTTTCCACCTGCTGTGTCTTACCTTTACACAGAAGGGTCCCAGCTGTGTAGCACAGCTGGCAATCTGTGGAGTCACAAGAAACATGTACAGTTGCTACTGTAAGAACGGGAAGGAGATGCTGGCCAAGTCCAGTGCTGAGTTTCCACAAAAATATTTAGAAAGCCTTTATATGTGGGAGAGTCAATATGAGTAACTAGACCTGTTTGTTCTGGAACTAATCTCTCTGAAGTCACTCTTCCAGGGCTGCCTGCACAATTAATGGTGTACATTCCTGCTGAAATAACTTTAGAGACCACGTCAATATTTTCATGCAATTTTAATAAGCAGCAGAATATGCTGCAAAATAAATCTGAGATTGGTTTGAGGTAGTGTCACCAAGTAATGATGATGATATATAATGTGGTTGGGACCCAGGTGGAATTATTTCTGAGCCTAACAGAGAGAGAAAGCTGGGATGTTTCAGAGGGTGAAGAGCAGCTTCAGGAAACACAGTTCAGCTTAGCAGGGCTAGGCAATAGTTATACCTATACAGATTTAATATCTTTCATGATTTGATGTTTACAGATTAGAAGGATTTACTTCTTTTTAAATATACTGAAGAAATAACCTCCTCAACTTAAATAAATCCCCAACGATCACAACCAGACCAGCTGCAAGATTCATTCCATTACTTCAGAGTGTTAGGGAAAAGAAAAGTTATTTGTTCCTCAAAAAATAATGCAAGTTTCCCTTTTCAGCAATGGAATCACCACAATTAAGTCGGCTGGTGCACCTCCTGCTCTCTCAACGATTATTTTAGTTCTGTGGCAAAGTGACGTGATGTTTGAGTAAGGATACCGCTGCCCTCTGCCGGGAGAGGTTTCTTTCTGACTGCTTCATCTCCCAGCAAAACCTCATTGCTTGGAAAATAACTGGAAGTGGGGAATTGCTCGCTGAAGTTAGAGTTTTAATTCCTGCTGCCTCTGTCTTTCCTCTGAAATTTGCTGAAACTCTTTCACCAAATATTTTGAAAACTCTGCACCTCAGACCAAGTAAAGAGGAGCAAGGGCAAATACATACAAAGTCTTAACATGCTGGTAGCAGGATCTGTGGAAATTTGAACCCGAGATTTTAAAAAGCAATCTTTATGATTGTAAACACTTCAGGCATCTTCAACAATATCTGCTGATATCTGCTGGAGCTAGTTTTTGGTTTTCCTGCCAAAATTCAATCATTCATTACCAGATCAGGCTGAAGTCCTCTACAGTTTCTTAATTTTATATATGTATGAAATTATATGTGTATATATATATATAATTATATATATATTTAACTGCAGCACTTGGCTGAGCTTTGGCTTCAGTCTTACATCCGCACCATTTTTTCTGATTATGCAGAAATTGAAGCTCATTTTACTGCTTCATTTATAACCAGCTTAACATTACAGATCTAACATTACTGTAGTTTTGTTGTTTGGAGTTTTTTAAGGAAACAAATTAAGTGAAACATGTAATAATGTTTTTTAACCACGTGAGGGAGCTATTTCATTTATACATAAGGATGTTGCTATTGTGCGTACAGATCGGGAAATTGTAAACAACAAATAACTTTTATACAGCTTATTATAGGACATATCACACTTTACCGACACACGTGAAAGTATTGAGGCTCTTGTGTGACTGACAAAGAAGCCCACAAAGAAGTTTTAAAGGAATTAGCCATTCTGGTCAATAAATGCCAACATCAGAAACAGCCACAGCTACTTCTTCTCTGACTGACTGACAGCAAAACTCCTAAAATAGAAAATAAATTAGAGTTACTAAGAATTAAGAGTAGGCAGAGATAATCACATCTATTTTGCAGCAGTGCCAAAATGACAGGAAGGAACAAGAACAGGCACAGATTTTCTAGTAGGGCTGTGAAAGCCTCAACTCTCCATCTCGCTTCCCTTGCCATCCCCACCTCTCTGTAACACAGGCTAGTACAGGCCATGCTGCTGCCTCCCCAGCGCCTCCCTCAGCTGCACAAACCCCCCTCTTCCCCCCCAATCATTGTGAGGATATATCTGTCCACCCTGGGCATCACAAAAGCATTAACAGCAAAGGGTTTTCTTTATGCTCCCCCTGAGCTGATATGCAGGCTCAGGTGCATCAACATCTACAATCACCAAAGTGATGGTACACAATGTGCGCATGAGAGCTGTAAATTCTTGCACGGACTACGTGGGGAGGGGTGGTGGAATAGAGAAAGACAAAAAGAAAGAGAGGAAGAAATCAGGGAAACAAGCAGTGCTGCGGATGTCAAGTTGCCTAGGACTGTGGGTAGGTGAAAGCAAATGAAGCTGAAGCAAAAAGTTGGGGTGTCGTGGTTCCCATGTCAATAAATGGGAATGACCCTGTGCTGATTCAACCAGGAGTGCGTAGGAACGGTTGTGGTTAGGCAATCGTTGGGCGATGCAACCCATAAGATTAATGTACAACACTAAAAAATCAAGATTGCAATCACTGTGGTGACAAGCAGAGTAAATGATGTAGCTGATGAAACAGTGCAGCAATTGGGACTGGTGAAGACACAGCGGATGATGGGTGTGAGTGGCAGGGAGCAGAGGTAGCAATGCCTTCTTCCAATTTTGTGCATAAAGGATGGGAAGAAAGGTAAAAAGAAAAGCAAACTGAGTAACTCTGAAGGTTACATGCATTTTAATTTCTATTAAATGTATCTTATTTTCTTACCATCCAGAGTTAGGATTTTACTAATTTGATGAAATAGTTTCTCCAACAATTTGTTGAAGTTTAGGAAACTTTTGGATGTGTCGGTTTTGGGGGGTTGTGGTTTTTGTTTGGTTTGGGGTTTGGGGGTTTTCTTTTGCTTTTTCACTTGCTCACAGAGCCAACGGTGACACCACAAGACAATTCAGTCTAAATAGCACAGCATTTTCAGCATGAGGGCCCCAGTGATCATGTATAGCTTGGTCTGAGAGTATGTTTTAGCAGCATTCTATTAAAATCAACATCTTCAGAAGAGGGGCACAGTTACGTGAAGATTCCTGGCGCAATCATCATGCAGCTGGTCACAGTTCAGCAATCACAAGATTTTCTTTTTGTTAACAGCTTTAATATTAAGCAGCATCAAGCAGGAGAAAGATGGGTGATGGGATAACAGCGTGAAACACACACTGCAAACTAAATCAATCTCAGACTTTTTCACTTGGTGGCTCTGCTCAGAGTCCCCATAGAATACTTAAAACAACTTCTGAATAGTTCCAGCAGTCACACATTTAAAAGAGTCTGTCTCGGGTGTCTGGTGGTCAAAACAAATCTGTTTTATTAACAGGTCTGATAAGGTGACATGATAGAAATGTTTTAATACCACATTGTAGCTTCACTTTTTGGTTTGGGACAATGGTTGAAGGTGCACCTGGGTGCATATTGTGCACAGGACAGCCCTGAGGTCATGAAGGGAAGGAAAGACACGCACTTGGAAATTAGTGGCTCAGCTGTGACTTTCGGAAAACTTCCCCGTTTTCACAGTGAGATGCAGCTTACTGAGAGGTTACTAGAGTTTGTTCAGTGGTGACGTGTTCCTGTGCTCCTCTGACTCACCAGCCGTCACGAGCCTGTGTCTGACCAGGGAAACAGAGAAAGCGAGGGTGTAAACCCCAGCCTTTCGCATAGTTCTGACCCTCCGGAGTACAGGCAGGGACTGGAAAGACATCCCTCCGGCCAGGCACCTTCTCGGCTCCCCCCTTGCTGGGGAGCAGCAGCTCATGCTCCCCAGCATAAAACTTGTGAGGGTGAACACCCCCTGCCACAAAGCCCCGCTTCCTGGGGGACAGGGACTGCTACTTAAGTTGGTAGGCATTCCATTTTTACTTCCCTTCGCAAATACTTGCCCTCAGTCCCGTAAAGCCGTTTGGAAGAACTTCACGGGGGGAAAGCGCGTTTGTACCGAGCCCCGGGGGAAGTGCTCATTGAGGAAAACAAGGCTGTTCCCTCTGTGGACGAGCCGCTGGCTCCTCCAGAGGCCTCCTAGCCTTGACTCTTGTGTCCTCCTCCCAGCTCCCTGCAATAACTTGTCCTTGTGTCGCGCGGTGTATGGGGAGGACGGGAGTCCTCAGGACACTGTCAGGCCTGCCCATGTGTGCTGGGATCTCGGGCCGGGTGGCCGCGGTTGTCCGCGTCCCTGGGGCCAAGGTGCACCGTTCCCCCCGCTGCACTTTTTACCTCAGGCGGCCCGGGGAAAGCGCGCCGGGGCTGCCCGCCGCGCCACGACGCCTGACAGGAAGCTGGGCGGGGGGCACGGGGGAAGGCGGGAAATGGGAGGTGGGGGGCCGGGGAGGGGCGCGCCTCACGTGCCGCATGCCACCTCCCACCCGGCTCCCCGCTGCCTTCTCGCCGCGCGCCCCCTTTCCTTCCCCCCTTCCACCCCGCCCGGAACGCTTTCCAGCCAATAGGCGGCGGCGCCGCTCCCCCCTCCCTCTGCGCGGTGACGTACGCGAGCCCCGGGAAGAGGCCCCGGTGCGCTGGCGCGTGGCGGAGGCGGGAAGCGGCTGCGGGGAGCCGGCGCGCGCGGAGTTCAGCGGCTCGGTCGCCCTGAGGTGACGCTCCCGCGGGGTGAGGGCGGCTGCTCCATGCCCCCGGCCCGCCGTGCCCCGCGGGAGCCTGGCCGCTCGGCCCGCCGCCCCTGCCGGCTTTGGGCCCGGCCCGACCCCAGCGGCACCGGCGTCTTACCGGCGCCCTACCGGCGCGGTGCTGCTACGGGGGGGAGGCTTTGTCCGGAGCCCTTTATCGGGGCCGTGCGGCTTGGGGAGGGGCGTAGGGCCCCGCGGGTCTTCCTCAGGGTCTGGGGCTTGGGGGAGGGGGTGGAGAGGGAGGGTCTCGTAGCTGTCTGCGAACACCGCTGCATAACTCTTCAGCGCTTGATTCCAGGGAGTTAGTGGAGAACGTAGCTGACCTACGGTCTCCTGTGTGCTCTGAGTCTTGGCAGTGCTTTAAGCAGCTTCCATTGTTATCTGAGGGTTTGGGGCTTTTTATCCTCTTTTTCTCTTTACTGTTCCTCTGGTTTTGCACGTTGCCTGTGGGCTGTGGAATGACCTTAACTTTGCTGTGGTACCAGCCCAGTGCGCAGCGAGCTCTGCTGGTACCGAGCATGTAGCACACTAGCTCTGCTAGTTGATTTTATGGTCCGGGGGCAGAAGGAAAACCTTGGAAATATGAAGGGTGTTTGGGATATGGTTATTAGCATAAACGCTTTTGGCGGTAGAAGGTGTGCTCTCACGGTGCTTTTGAAATGCAAAGATTTACTTCCTATAGGGTGTTGCTTGTCTCCTGAGGCATGCTTATAATTACCAGTGTTTCAAAAGGGGAGATGGAGAAACCCAAGGTTTCTGAGACCTTTTACGAGTACCATAACGCAGTCATACCTATAAAATCAGGGAGTTTCTGCTGGGAAATCTGATAATGGGATGCATTTGTGGTCCTGCACGTCCTGCAAGTGCTGAATGGGGGAAGGAAGGACTGGTTATGAATGGTGAGGGGCAGTGTCTTTTTGTGAAGGTGATAGTAAACGTTTAGAAGTTATCTTGGCATTGTGTCGTGATTGATTTAGTTCTAGCAGAGATTAGAGGGGAGGTCTGATGCCCTCTGTGTGCAGTGATGTGCTGATGGTTGCTTAGGTACTGTAATGTTCTGCATCTCATCATATGGGAACTAGACCAGGAGACTGTTTTCATGTATTTCCCTTAGCACAGTTCTTGTTTTGATGTGAAAAATCTACCTCTTTAAGTTAAGTGCTTGAACTTCCCCTCCCCCCCAGCCATTATTTTTCTTTCCCTCATCCTGAAACTCTACTTCTAATTTCTTTCTGTTAGTCTTTTAGTGAGATAGTCTAACCACTGTGTGCTGGAGAGAAGAGAGTGCCTTCTTCACCTCTAGAAGATGATGAACAGTGTACTGAGAAGAGAATTAAACTTGTGACTGTGTGTTAGAGCTGGAAAGCCTGCACCTTTAAGGACAGATGTGGCTCACAACAACGCCTTGGAGGAGGAGGCAGTGGAGAGGCTCACTAGTAGCCCAAGGAGTAGCCTTGTTAGTGTATGATTTTATAAGGCAGCTTCATTTTTCCCTCCACTCTTCTGTAGACCCTATTGTGTGACAGAGTGATCTATTCTTAGCCTTTGGTAAGATTTGTGTCGTCTCTTTTCTGTTAAAGCAGGAAGAATGAAATGTTTGCCTGTCCAGCATCTCCAGGTAGTTTGCTCTAATGTGATTGTGGGAAGGCTAGGAAGTGGAAGGAGTAATGTCTTCATGATGGGGACTGGTGTATGTTTAAAGGCAGGAGTATTTCAGCAATAACTGTGTGCAGAGGTGGTAGGAAGTGGGTATGTCCTGCCAGCTACCTTTTTGTGCTGGTTAGCATGGTTACTGCAGACAGATTTACCACATTCTTGCTTTGTTCTTTGTTTTTCATGTGAATGCTTTTTTCATTATGTAAAATACAATAGTATGTACAATAGCTATCAGGTGTTATACAAAGCCAGCTGGGAAGTTTGTCATTTTTATGGTCTTTGATTTACAGTTTGTAGTCCTGGCTGTGATTTCTTGAGGCAGTGCTGCAAGAAATGGTGTTGATGATTGAATTAGTGATTTGTTGTTTGGTGTTGTAAAAGGGTTTTTCATCTATATGCTGTGATGCCTGAAAAGAAAATGAGAGACTCTTCTACTAGAGAGTCAAACACAGGAAGCAGTCTCCTAAAAACATCTGATCATAGTCTTACTTCCCTTTTGCAGAAGTGCCAGCCTCCGTATTCTGAGGAAATCCATCCTTAAATAATTCTGTTCTGCCTTCTTAGTTTTCCTGCAAGTGCATAAATTTTCCTTGCCTGTCTCTTAACAGCTCATCTGTGCTGGTACATGTATCTGTTCACTGGCAGCAAAACACATGTCTATTTAAGAGTTTGTGCCAAGTTAAAATGTATCAAAAAGGAGAAGCGTTTGAAACTGTGGTTACATACGTGCCTGTGTGGGTTTCTGGAAGCCTAGTTCTGAAAAGTGTCCCGTGGTTGTAGCTACATCTGAGAGCTTCTTGAGCTGAATTTCCTGGAGAGTATGCTGGAATGTCCATTTGTGACCACATTAGAATCTCTTTCTTCCCTTTTCATTAACTAAAATTTTAGTTTCAGCCTGGCTGTCGTGATTCAGGTGTTCATTACTAGCAGCCCTATCCCCAGCAGTGACCTTTGTAATTGAATCTGGTGTAGTTCAAACCTGATTTTCTCTTCCTGTTTTTCTGTGGTTTGCAATGCAGCCATTGTCTGGCCAAGCAGAGCACAAGATCTATTGAGGAAGCTCCTCTTTCAGTAAAAACTGAAGACTTGTCAGGAAGGGCCTTGACTCAGGCAAAATAATGTGTGTGATTCTGCAAAGCAAACCTGCCAGATCTCTTGGAAGACAAATTTTTGTCTGACCTGACTATCAGTATTTGCAAGGGTGCTTTGGCCTATGAAAATTTTGTGACGTTTTAAGTCATTTTAACTACTTTAAAGGTCTGGGAGAGGGGGGAGCTGTGGGGAGGTACTTTAGGTGGGGAAGCTTGTTTGGTTACTTTCATAGAATAGTTAGGGTTGGAAAGGACCTTAAGATCATCTAGCTCCAACCCCCCTGCCAGTGGGCAGGGACACCTCCCACTAAACCATGTCACCCAAGGCTATGTCCAATCCGGCCTTGAACACCACCAGCGATGGAGCATTCACAACTTCCCTGGGCAACCCATTCCAGTGCCTCACCACCCTTACAGTAAAGAATTTCTTCCTCATATCCAATCTAAACTTCCCCTATTTAAGTCTGAACCCATTACCCCTTGTCCTATCACTACAGTCCTTAACGAAGAGTCCCTCCCCAGCATCCCTATAAGTCCCCTTCAGATACTGGAAGGCTGCTATGAGGTCTCCACGCAGCCTTATCTTCTCCAGGCTCAACAGCCCCACCTTTCTCAGCCTAGTCTTCACACGGAGGTGCTCCAGTCCCCTGATCATCCTCATGGCCCTCCTTTGGACTTGTTCCAGGAGTTCCAAGTCCTTTTTATGTTGAGGACATCAGAACTGCACACAATACTCCAAGTGAGGTCTCACGAGAGCAGAGTCAGAGGGGCAGGATCACCTCCTTTGACCTGCTGGTCATGCTCCTTTTGATGCAGCCCAGGATACGGTTGGCTTTCTGGGCTGCAAGCGCACACTGCAGCTGGCTCATGTTCTTTTTTTCATTGACTTTACTGCTTGTAGTAAGGGAGAGGAAGTGTGATCCACAGTAAGTTACTAATATAAGTGTGTGCTTAACTTCTATCCTTGTGCTGAATTCATAATGGAGGTAGGAAAGTCTAGTCTCAAGAAGGCTATGTAAATTCTTGAACAATGTGAAGAGTAAATTAATTTCTTTTGTTATTAATTATATGCTGTCCTTTTCTTTTCTACCTAGGCAACAATGCCAGGTGAAGACTGTGTAAGAAAACGCCAGTCTGGCTCCACTACAAGCTCCATGACCCCTGAGAATGAAGAAACACTGAGGAGACCTGAGGGCGAGAGGTCATTTCAAAACTCAAGCAATGGTGAGACTCTAAGGGTTAGTTGTGTCTCTGGCATGCAGTCTCCTCTAATGTGTCCTTTCTAGCTCATGGCTCTTGCCTCTGCTCTTTCATTTCAGTGTTTCTGCTTATAGAAAGGCTGCCAAGATGGAGCTCCCTGTGTACCAGCTTTCAGCATGTGTAGGTTGTTGGGCGTGCTGTCCTGCAAAACTTTCTCTTCTGTGTGCTGCTTTCAGGGATATAGAGTAAAGAAAGTGATTAATTGCCACAGGACAATTGTGTGTTATGAGGAGGAGATGCTTTAATGCTGTAAATGGTGCAAATGCAATTTGACAACAATTCTGAGTAATCCTGATAAATGCTTTGTTGGTGAATACTTTTTCTGGGGACTTCACCTTGCTTCCTTTACAAGCATTAAGTATGTGGCTTCCTCAGGATTGAGCACAAGAGTCTTTAACATCCTGGGCCAACCTGGCGTCTCCATCGTGACAGACAAATGGAGGTAGGATGCCGCAAAGAATGATTCTCTGTTCTTGTAGTTCTCTGTTAATGTCAGAACAGCTCCTTTCTATCCAGTCTCAACCTTAGCTGCCATAAAATAGAGCAATAAACAGTTGGGTTTGTGTTCATTTGCTATTGTGATAACCTTAAAAGTTATATGGCTTATAGTTGGCTTTGTGGAAGGGTCTCTGCTGCCTATGTCCTGTCTCTTGAGCTGCAGGGACAGTTGTATGGCAGTACGAGCAGTTTTGCCTGTGGACTCTATGTGCACTGTGTCTGTCTCTAGTTCCTGGGTTATGCTGTACCTGCATTCCAGCCCAGTGATAAGGAGGTTAGTGATGAAATTGCAGCTTGTTTTCTTTCTCTTTGGAAGACAGAATAAGCAAAAAAGCTAGACTAGTTTAACAGTGTGCCATGTGAGTATAAGTTCCAAAACCCTGGTGCCAGTGAGTCAAGGAGAGAATTCGTGCTGTTATGCTTCTGAATGTTGTCACTATTTCACAGTACTCCTTTCCACTGAAACGGGTTGGTGCAAATTTAAGTTTAGGACAAGTCAGATTTCTTTTTGCCAAAAAACAGGTTGGAAAGACAAACTACTTGGAGAACTGGGGTGTTAAGCTGTTGGTGGTACAGTTATTTTAATTGAATCAAATGGGACTTTCATTAATGCTGTTCTTAGAAAATTGCCTGGAGTTGATGGCTACTTGAAAACAGTTGTGATGGGTTTAGAAGCAGACCTCTACCTTTTTATGTATGGAAACATCTTAACTGTTATGCATGAATTTGAGTTCTTGCAAGCTTGTGGATAAAGAATAAATACAGCTGTGATAATCAGCGTTTTACAGGTGGGTGTGCCTGTCTTTAAAAGCCTTTCATTGTAATACCTCCAAGACGTGGCATAATGTCACTGCAGGTGAAATACTCTGTGTGTGTAGCAAGTAAGCATTCTGGGGTAGATCTTTTGGAAGTGTACTGAGCTTTCATGCATGTATGTATGCCTGCTGGGTTGGCTTTCAACAATGCAGTGTGGTTTAGTACAGTGCAAACTGCAGTGAGGGGCAGCAGGGGGGGATCCTGGTTAGTTAAGACTAAGTACCTCTTACCTTCCAGAGTTGCTGCCAATTCAGCAGAAGTGTCATAAAGACTTTAGTTTTCATAGACTCTTAGCTCAGTGACGGGGAGAGCAGAAATGCCACAGGGAGGTAGGAGGCACACATCTGATGCCTGACCACATTATAGATCTGGGAGGAAGATGCATCCCTCTGGTCCCAAGTTCCTCCATACAGTGGTGTTAGATCAGCAACTCTGTGACACAAAGGTTGAAGCTTTACAGAGTTGAAGTGCTCACGTGTTCCAGATAATGGCCTCTTCAGTTTGTCCAGCATGCTTGCATAACTAGGTAGGCCTTTCTGTGAAAACACAGCTGAGGTGGAAGCATTTCTCAGAAGTAACCATTGACTTCTTCTTTTCCTTTGTCCTAGTTACTCGCTTCTGAATAGCTGCTTCTAAGGCATTAGTCCTGATGCGTACAAAGGCAGCATGAGGCTAATTTTCTGCTGTCTGGCAACATCTTTTTTTATAATGTAGCACACCACTGGGTGTTGTGTAGAATTTTAGAGAAGATGAGTGTTTATTGCAGTCAGGGGATTCCAGCCAGGTCAAGACAGTGTCTTGTATGCAAATAAGTATGGTATTGTCTTTGTAGTAATTATTTCTGTAGGAAAAACTAAATGGCTAATGTGATTTCTAACCCTTGATCCTCCCGGATAAGCAAACATAATCAGCTTTTCAACTTAATGTTAATGTGTCGAAGGCCAACTGGCTTGCTTCCAGAAGTGTGTGAACTTTTTACAGAAAATTCTAGGCCATTAAAACTCAAATGCATTGGCTGATATGAAATTGTTTAGAGGAAGAATTTCAATCTGTATGTTGGCTTTAGAGCTATGTTCACTCTGATTATTCCATCTCTATAGTTTAGGTGATTTTGTTTGTTTGTTTTTCTTGCCTCACCAGTGCTTCTGAAGACTGACTCATTGCCTGAGTTCTAAGACTGAATAGTTTGTACTCTGGTACCTCCAAATTTATAGCAATGTGGAAATATTAACAGCTTTGAGATTGCCAGACGAATCCTTCTGCCCCTTGATGTGTTTGTATCTTGTAAACATTCGGGCTATAATTTCCCTTTGGCAGAGTAGTTGAACTTTAATCTCATGTATCACTTCTCTTGCTTGAACCAGCTCCAGTATCATAATTAAACAACTCATTTGGTCCTGGGATAGAGTCAGCAGGTGATCTAGGCAGCAATAATCCCTTGTCAAAAGAAGGGTTTCCTTAAGATTAGTCTTGTATGTTTTCAGGTAGAGATACATAAAGAAATATGAAACTGTTCTTCTTAAGGGGATATTGCTATTGGTCAGTACCAGTTGCAGGGAAACCCTGAATTAGCATAATAGAAACTGCATGGGGAGATATTGAAAGGTTAGAAAGGCCCTTACTCTTAAGCACACACTGAGTGCCTCTAGAATGCTAAAATTAGACCATTCAAAACAGTAAACTGATGGTTTTGGAGTTTACCCTTGTTTCCTCAGAAATCAGAAAGGGTTTAGAAGTGTCTCTGTAGACTGACCAGCAAACAAACTATGTGGTGTAGCTTTGTTTGGTGTAAGCCTGTTTGGCAGTGCTGATCTTTGAACGGGTTTATTGTCTTCAACTGAAGAGGTTACTGTTGATCAATCTCAGTGCAAACTTCATGAAGCTGCATGAATTGTATGTGCCTACTGATAGAGATAAGAGGAGGGAGCTCTGATGCTGAGAGAAATTTGGAAGGCTTTAGGGTTTGCTGTTTGACTCACAACAGTAAGTGTTTATTCATTCTATCAACAGGCTGTTTCTTACAGATTAGTAAATTGGGATTAAGCTGCTTGAATTGAGTATTTTGGATGTGTTTCCAGGAGATGGATCGAACAGAACAGTCTTGTCTGAGACTAGCTGGATTCTGGTGATTCTAGGCTCTCATATTTTGCAGCCTGTGGGTTTGCAGACTGAGCAATGTCTTGCGAAGAGCCTGTGGACATGGTGGCATGATGTAGAGAATGCAGTGTTTTCTTCTGCTAGCGAAGAGGCTGTTTGGGTCCTGTGTCCCTCCATAAATGACTTTTAAAACTGAATTTCTTGCCCAACTGCAGTGCACTTGCCTGTGGCCTATGTGTTTGTCAAGCCTATCAGATGAGTTCTGGGAGCAATCCAGTCATAACTTGCCTCTATCTGCTGAATGGCCACATAAATTACCTTAAATTAGAGTAAGGCTTATTAGCATCTAACTATTAACATATATTGTACCAGATACGGAAGACTTCCCCTCTTTAGAGTAGCCTTGTGCTAGGTTGGCTTTTAATATTGCTTTCCTTAAGATAACATCTTTAGTGTTTTTAGAGAGGGAGTCTTTGAGTCCAGGCATCTGGCAGTAATGAAATTCTTCCACCTATGTTGCTTTAACATCTTGAATAGTAAGTTGTCCAATCAAGAAATAATGAAGGTAATATTTTTAAACCCTTTTATAGAAGGGCATTATTGGTACAGTTTGTTTCTGTGACTTTCCGTGAAGATCCTGAAACTGAACAGATGCTGACATCATGAGGGGAAAATGCTTCTGAACTGTGAGTGGTGTGCTTGGATGTTCCAAGAAGGGGGGGGGGGGTTTTGAAGCACGTGGCAAGCTGAAGTTTGGTCATGTGCTTTTCCTAGCTTTTCTGCAAAGAGGCATTTTTTGTCTTGAATGCAGTGCAGGGATTTATATAGCAGTAGTCTCCCTGGGTTGTTCTAACTGCTCAATAATAAGGTTATTGCCACAACACAGAAATAATTTTGAGTGGCAATGGCTCAGAGTGCTGGGCTGCAGGCAGCTTCTGTGGCTGGTGAAGTCACTACAGCCTGAAACTGTAGCTGCACACAAGCCACAGTTTTACTGAAATGACTTATACCCACATGTGCCCTTGGTGGTAGTTGCAGACTGTAGCGGTTTAATAAAATTAATTCTTTTTAACACAGTTAATTTTTGAGAGCTTGCTTAGGAGAGTGCTGGCTAGTTTTTCACATAGGGGCTGGTTTTGCTGGATCCCAAGCTGCAACACTAACAGATCATAGGAATGGGATGCTTCTTTAGTCATCTTGTGTATCATTTACCTATAACATATAAAAGAGGAGGTTGAAAAAGGGACAGCAAGATCCTTTAAGAAAGGCAGTTTGAAAATACTTTATGAAACTAAAGTTGCTTAAGTTCTCAACAGTAAAAAACTTTCTCAATCTTCAGATGATTGTTTATTAGCCTGGTTTCCTAGGGAAACAAAACTTGCATTTAAATTGCTCAACTTTTTTTCTTCCAGCTTTTGAACCTGTTTGGAATTTGGGCTGTGCAGTGGTGTCACATCCTTCAAGGATCAGTTTCTACAAGCCCAACACAAGTGGCCAGCTAAATATCTTATCAACACCTTCGCTGATGGGGATGGATCATAACTCTCACTAAGTTAAAATTTCTGTCTGTGAGCAAAGCTCTTTCAAAGCAAACCCTGCTTCAGTCTGCTGTGAAATTTGCTACTATTACATATCAGTCTTCAAAGGAGATTTTTTTTGTTATGACTTTGAATATATTTCCTGTTTTCTTAAGGCATATCCCATCTTGGTTTAAATGCTAAGATGTGCTTGCTTGTCCTATGCAGTCTTGAGTTCATATTTGTACTGATATTGCAAACCCAAAGTGATAGTCTTCATTGCCAGTGTCAAAGGAAAATGAAGATTTGGACTTCATAGCAGTGTGCAATTCTTTTTAGACTCAAAGTCATGTGGTGATTCTAGTCTAGAATGACTTCACAGAACATAAGTAGCAGCTTGAACAATAGAAGATGAATGATTCAAGAAGATGATGTGCTCTCTGGTATCTGCCTTGTGACACAGTTTGGGTTTATGGGGTGATGCAACACAGCAGAACCAGTTGTTGTGGTGGGTTTTCTTTTACAGGAGGCTCTTTATTCTGGAAAAAGCAATAAGCTTACAGGTGTAAGCTTGTGGTTTTACTTTGAGATGCATATACTAAAGACATGGAGATCTTGATTTTAAAACCTTCTAAAGGATGCTATGTGTCTAGTCTAGTCTGTGCATATACACTAGTCTGTGCATGAATAAAGTGATAGTAAGGGCGCTGCACAAAATTTGGCAGTTACAATATCAGCAGGTCAGAGACTGGCCTCATTTCCTGTACAACCCTTAAAGCTGTATGTTGGGTATCTGTAAAACTATATCCATCCTTAAGGCTTTGTAAGTCAAAAAGGATGTTTTGTTTCCAGTGACCCGCTCCTGGATAGCTACAGTAACTGAGGCTTTGAATGCAAGATCTGACAGGAAATATATGGTCAACACAGTGGTTATTAATTTTTAGCTTAGCTCACAAACGATATAGCGCAGTCCCTTAAGCCTCATTAGCTGTCCTCTTTGGCTGCATTGGACAGCTTTAAGCAAAATTGATAGTTTTGGAGACTGGCAGCTGGATAAGAGACACATACTTTTTTTTCGGTTTTTGCAGGGAAAGGTTAGTTGTGCTGTGAGCTCAGTGGCTCTGTTTGGCCTGCTTTCTAGCAGGTGAGCACAAGATGGTTCTTAGCACAGTAGTAATGGGAGGAGAGGGCTGTGAATACAATTGTGGAGTGGGACAGTGAGGGAACCGTTGAGGTGATATGAAGGGGATAGAATTCTGCTTGTGCAACAACCTGTTTGGTTTGTTTGTTTGGTTTGTTTTGTTGTTTTGTTTTTTTTTTTTTCAGTTAACTGGGAGAGAATCCATTTGAGACAAGCAGAGTGCACGAGCACAGTGGGACAGGGGACTTTGTGGTGATATCTTAAACTCAGATTGTGTTCTGAAAGTGTAACAGCATGATGAGTCTAAACGCTGAGGTTTGGGTTGTTGTTTTTTTTTTGACTTAGAGGTGAGATGCTTAGCAACCAAGGATCCTATTTTTGTAGAAGTGTATCTTTGCTTGCAGTCAAAAACTGATGGTGTTAAACAGCTTCCTTGTTTGTTGTTGCATTGCAAGGCTGCTAAGTAATAAATTGTTCTTGCTGGACTGTTCTTAAGTCTGCAGCTTGTGTAGCAGTTTTTATAGACAAGGAAATTGATGCTAACAACTCAGCATAGTTTTATTGGAGACAAAGTCTCTTGTTTCATCTAACTCTTTTCCAGTATTGGAATTGGAGTCATCTCTGAAGCAGGTCTATCTAAACTTCTTACAACTGATTGCTCATAAGAGCACCTTCAGACTAGTGTGCATTACAGAAGCACTCGTTCCTATGAGAACAACATGCTGCATTTTGTGTGCATAGGCTGTGCACATACAAGGAGGACAAGACAAGGAGGCTGTGTTATGAGCCTTGATATTGCTAAAATCTGTTTTGTCACACAGCAGCACAACATAACATTAGCATCTCCATGGCAAATCTGTTAGCTCTTGCTTTCCTGGAATATTACTAGGTAAGCACTTCAGTACCCTCTTTTTTTAAATGTGCTACTTAGAAACTGAACATGTAAGTTGTAATGCTAGCCATTGTTCCTGCATAAGGTACTGTTGTAGCTATAATTGACAAAGGACATTAACATGACAAGGTTTGTTGCTGTCTTTTCACTCTGAAGAGTATTTTAGGGGGACGGATACTGCTGCCTTAATCTTACTTTTCCTTTGTGTGCAAGACACCTTTTTAAGTAACTTTTTCTTCTGTGTTGTTCTTATTGATATGAAAAGCCAGCTGCTTGCTAGCACTCTACCACCACTTTAGACAAACATTGTCTTGAAATTCAGCTAGTCTGAAGTATCTAATTTGTTTATGTTGTTCCTCTTGGTATAATAGGGTAATCTCAGATCTGTATAGTTCTTTATGCAAAAGAAAGGGGTTTTCTGAGGCATTATTAGCCAGCAGCATTAGTAATGATAAGAAACAAATGATGTTCATAGTGTGGTTAGACCTGGCTGTTTGCTTAAGTAATGAAACATATTGAAGAATACAGTCAAACTGATATCTAGCACTTCTCCTGGTGGGATGAAAGGAGGGGGAATAGCCAGGTTTGAATACAGGATAACCTTCCAACTTGCCATTTAGGCTGTCTTCAAAGCTGGTTGTGGCATTTTACGGTCGTGACTTGACCGCCTTGTCATTGGCAATGTAGAGACCTCCAGACAACTGAATCTTGTGTCTGTTTCGCTATGCATAAGATAAAGCTCTGATAAAAGATAAACACACTTGGATATGACCTTAGAATAATTGTTTTTATTGCTGCTTCAAGGCTGAACATGTTTAGGGACCTTGGGAACATTTGTAGAGTTGCTGAAAATAATGCTTTTGAAAATGTAGCTTGTTATCAGCTGTTAACTGCCTTACAGTGCTGTGATCCTAAATGGCTGTTTAAAATATTTGGTCTTAGCTTATGAATTTCCTGCAGCTTTCTTTTGAACTTACTGAAACCTTCCTAGAAGTCAGAAGAACTAAACGAAAAATCAGTGACTGTGTTGTGCTTTCTGTGTTTTCAGACATGCAGCTCACATCGCTGAAAATGCAAATGTTAAATATTTGCTTCCTTCCTTAGGCCGGGTTGATGTCGACCATGTGATAACAAGGAAAATGCAGCTAATAGCAGAAGCTGAGGTAAATACACTTTAGTGCTTGCTTGTGGGGAGGAGTGGGATAATTGACCCTGAATGTCTTTTGGAGAGTCACTAGTCCTGGAACACAGATATCTCTACTCAGTCATAGCTTGAATGCTGTGACATTTTTACAGCCCTCTTTCTTTTCCTCCTCCTCTCCTCTACTTTGCACAAGTGGGACATTATTATCAAATGCAGTTGTCTTGACCCTGAAGTTTGAAGCCCAAAGGCAAGAATGAAGCCTAAAGATAAGAATGAACTTTGAGGCCTGTAAATAAAATGGAACTTCCCTTACCGCTAACTTTTGGTGGTGTGATTATCAGCTAGCCTGCTTGCATATTTAGTCTTTAAAATGCTCTGTGTCCTGCTATCCATTGAATAAAGAGTAGTGTGTATCCCACAGCTTCTCTTGCCCTGGCTGTGGAGATGACCTTCCCGAGCCTCCGTCCCACTCTTTTTGTCAGTGAGCAATAACCTCAAATTAAATAGCACTGGGTATTTCTGACATTGTCTGTGTGAGCTGCCATTGTCTTAAGAGTATGTTAAGGTGATTTATGCCCAAATTAAATGAAGTCAGCTAACAATGAACTGCACCCTCCTTATTAACCATTGTTTTGTAGCACACATGTTCTTCAGGGCAAATCGTCCTGTACTCTTACTTCATTTTATTGTAGAGAATTCCATGATAAAGATGAAGTAATCTAATTATGCCAGATTTATATGAATTTTAGGGAGTAGTTAACTTATAAGACAGAGAAAAATATCTTGAACCTTGGAGATGTTTTCCTGTTCTAGTCTTTCTTTTCACCTCTATAGGTGGTATATAATTTATAACAGATGTAGCTAAAGTGTATTTAAATGTCTTCTGCAAAGGATGTACTGCTTTTTGTGCTGAAACTCCTAAAATTCAGCCCATTCAAGGGATAGTCAGCTCTGAATTCTCTTTTGTATGTTGTCTTCTGAATAATTCTTACTGAGGACATGATAGAGCAAGCCTCATATCTTCTCTCTGCAGACAAAACAGCCACTGCAAATCACTACGTTGGCAAAAGATGCTTGCACAAGAAAGCTCTGACTCGTAAGCACGTGTTACTTTATAAGTTCCAGGGAACACTAGTTGAGTGCAAGGGACAACTTGATCTTGGCCTTCTTTGTTTTGTTTTGTTTCTTTCCAGGACTGTCTCCTGTTTCTAATTTTTTTTTTCTGTCCACCAGCTTTGAGACGTGCTAGTTTGTAGATAATGTTTTCTTAGCTGGAATGAGAATGGAAGAAAACCAGCAGGGTCAGTGGCAGTTTAATTACTGAATTTCTCCCAAGACATGGGGACTTCAGGTTTTAAACTCTAGGTTAGCCAGCTTGCAGATTTGTTTAAGGTGCCCCAAAGCTACAGTAATAGCTGTAAGGCTGAGTAAAAACCTCCTTCTGCAAAATTCCTGGAGTGCCTGGCCCTTTTGCTGTGTGAACCACTGAACAAAGGTTAACTACAAACCTTTTAGAGGATGGCTATCAGAGGTCAAGACAGATGCTTACTTCTGCAAAGTGCTGGTCACTGACAACTCCCACTGATTTAAACGGGATTTGTAGGTGCTAGGTGTTATTCAGGCACAGGATGCCTCAGCGCATTTGCACTCCGGTCAGAAAATCTAGTCCTTTGTTCATCCATTTGCTGGGTTGAGAATGGTGTGTTCTGTCAGTTGATCACGGCTGGATGTTGTTTCAGTGACTTAAAATTATGTAATCTGTTAGAATGAGTAAAATGCTGGGGAACTTTTGCAACTTTATAAGTATAGGGTTACTTCCCTCAACTTTCCCTCACTTGTGACCAATTACTGTCCAGCTTCTGCTTTTTATGGCATAGTAATCTTCTAATACTTGTCTCCTTTTTGGTTTTGTAATGATCTGATTCTTTTGTTTAAAACTTAATGGTGACAGCTGTATGGATCTGCCCAGTTCTTTGTCTGACTTCAGGCATACTTTAGGAAAATTGGTCAAGTGCTGTCCATTGGGAGAAGCTACAAGGAGGCTTTTCTAACACATTTGTGTCCATCTGTGCCCTGTTGTAGTGAAGGCTGGTGGGCAGCATGTTCTCTTTAGTTTCATTTCTTTGGTGGCTGGGTGCAATGCACTTGATTTATTAAGCACCAGTGGATACTCTGACAATTGCTCAAGTAGATTGCCCTTTGAATGGCAGAAGTAATAGTTGATAATACAGCATGTTGTGCAGTTTTGTGGTTCAGTTTTACACTTACTATAGGCCTTTATGCTCTAGTTATATTTTATTTAATCTAATGAAAAATGATTCCCTGCATTCCCAATTTAAACATATGCACATGTTGATATCAGCCCTGGAGGGCTGTATTAGAAGGGGACATTCTCAGCAGAGCGCTGACTAAAGAGAAGATGTAGTTGAAGGAAGTAATTTCTGTTTAACTCTTGTTGAGAGGAGATTAGGCTGAAAAAAGGGGAGAGACTTACATTAAAAAAAGATTTGTAGGAATGAATAGTGTTTTGTTTGATATAGAAAATTTGGGGCTCCAAGAGGAGCTGAAATTTCTATTTGACTTTTTTGGTAGGGAGGTACATGCATGCTGTAAAAGCAGGCTGTGCCAGAGAGCACCAGCTGTCTTCTGTTACAGGTTGTAGTTCCAAACTACTCAGGTTTTTTTTTTTTCCCTTCTGTTTTCAAAGGAGCAAGTCCACATCTATTGCAGAGACAATCCTCCGCCTCCCGGAGAAATGGTACCAAAAAGTAGCCAGCTCCTAAAAGCTTCTGTTTCAATAAGCACTGGTGAAGCTTGTTTATTCTATACTGGCAGCTGCCAAATAGGGGAAAAATGTTTTTATTAAGTTAAATATTAATCTGATTTTTGTACTGTGACTGCTGTTTCAAGAGATCTCTCTGGACCTGACCACTATGATGCAGGAGGAATGTCAAGTTCTGATGCATCTTGACTTCAGGGTCTTCTGGTTTTATGTGTATCTGTATCTCCTGCCAGAGTTAAACTTGCTTACTTGTCTGTCATCACATTAGACAGTAGCATTTTGTAAGGATACATCATCTGTTAATATATTTTGTTAATCTGTAAGTTTTGCTTCTAGAGAGAGCTTTTTAGCTTAGCTTTGTGGTTTTGGGTTTTTTGTGATCTACTGTATAAAATCAGGCATACCTGGAAAGTGAAGGATCTATGATGGATGACAAGTGTCCATCATGGAAACAGACCCCTTAAAACATAGCTGTGGTATGAGGCCTGTATGACAGGCAAACATATCCCTGCTGCAGCTAACAGATCCTGTTTCAGTTAACTGTCTTTTCCTTCTTTTCTTAGACCTTTACCTGTTCTTTTTAAGCAAAAAAATAATGCGGCTCCATCTTTCTTTGGCATAAATGTTAGGCACTGAAACATAAACACTTACTGACAAAAGAGCTCAAGTGTCACAAATGCCTTTTTGAGGGGAAAAACAAACTTTGTGTGCACAACTTCCAGGCTCTCTCCTTGAAAATGAATTTCTTGTTTTTTTCCAGCCTTAAAGATTAGGAAGTAGGTAGCAGTTGGGACTTCTGAAGGTGGTTGGGGAAGCAGACATGTTCCTAAAGCAGCTAATCATTAGAAAGATGAAATGAAATGATAGATAGTTATCATGTAGGAAAACTTGAACCTTGAATCTGGGGGGGGGCAGTTGGAAAATCGCAGGCAAAAGGATGGTCAGGCAAGTGTTCCTAGTAGGGACTTCCATAAAAAACCAGAATGCAGTATGCATAGATTTGAAGTAACGTCTTGAAACTTGCTGATCTCCTGTGCTGAAGGTGATGGTTCGAGAATGCACCAAAGCTTTCTCGAAAGGCTTATGGCTCAGGAACTCAGCTTTTGTTCATGCTTCATCACTATACTCTAGTATTGGGAAAGCCATTTGGTGTCTGAGAACTTGGCATTAAGGAACTGAATTCTCAGAAGTCTTATAAATCACTGTCTTCTGAAGTGCCAGAGATCTTGGGGGTTTAGATTCCCAAAGTTCTTGCTGCAGCAGGGTGAGCACATGTTGCCTTTTCCTTTCATAGAGGAAATACATTTTGCCTACATTTCTTTATTATTTTTTTTTTTAGTCATAACACTTAGGCCACTGTGCAAATGTCAGGATCCTTTCTGCATGTAAAGAGTAAGAGAATTTACATAGCAGCAAAAAGCTTTCCAGAGCTCTGTGTAGCACTTTCTGCAGAAATAAGTAACTGAACTTTTTTATTAAGTTTCTCCTAAATGCATCTGCCTGGGCTGTGGGAGATCAGGTCTTTGAAAGTTTGTAATGGACTGAGTAGCAGATTAACTGTATTTCAGACAGGAAAATACATGATTGAATTACACATGCTCATCTTTAGGCAAGATGAAAGGGGTGTAAGAATATTGTATCATTTTGCAATCTGCCTTTTGAAGATAAACCATAGCCCTTGTCTAGATAACTTCTTATTGGATTGGGAGAGTTAAGTAATGTTTTTCTTTTTCTAGAGAAACTCTTTTATCAGGTGAAGCCAGCAGACTCTGAGCAGGGTGGCCTCTGCTTTATCCTCAGCTAATTATATATTATTTTTTTTTTCCCCATTTTTCAAAAAAGATGGTGGAGACGAGTGCTTGTCTCTGGCTTTTGATGCACCCTTAGAAGTCAAGGCCTCTAGTAAACCATATGCTTCAGAAGTTGCTCTTGTCTATTAAAATGAAAGAAGAAAAATAAGGATAGGCTAAGAATAGTTCAACATTGGCACAACTGGCTGTTAGTAGAGAAGATAACCTATGTAAAGCTGTCTGGAAAAAAAGGGAATGTAGGAGTTTCAGCTGGGATATCTGATCCCGTGAATTCTTAAACTTCAGTCCTGCTGCCTACCAGGTTTTTGTCTCTCACTGCTCAGTCTAAATGCTTAGCAATGTTATTCTGTCTGTTGCTCTACTAAAATTTTTCTGTGCATTCTGTAATTTCAGTGGTGCATGAAAGTTTTCATCCAAACAGTGGTAGCAGTGGAAGGGTAAATTTGGTCCTTCTTCCTACAGTCACATCATTGGGATCACCTCTGCTAGGGTGTGAGAAAATCAATGGCGATTACTTAGTCACAAGCACAAGAAGGTCAATTTTCCCCTCAGTAACACTAGATGGGTAACGGGTTCAAACTTAAACAGGGGAAGTTTAGATTGGATATGAGGAAGAAATTCTTTACTGTAAGGGTGGTGAGGCACTGGAATGGGTTGCCCAGGGAAGTTGTGAATGTGCCATCTGTGGTGGTGTTCAAGGCCAGGTTGGACAGAGCCTTGGGTGGCATGGTTTAGTGGGAGGTGTTCCTGCTCATGGCAGGGGGGTTGGAGCTAGATGATCTTAAGGTCCTTTCCAGCCCTAACTATTCTATGATTCTATGGTTCTAAGTAAATCATCTTGTACTTGTTTTGTATGCTAAGGATGTAACTAGTTAAAATTGAGAAATGTTTTCTGGGGCTCATGTATTAACCTTCTTGGCACTCTAAATGTGAAATACTTGTCCCTCCGGACGTCCATATGAAGATCATTGTGTTTACTTTGTTTCTGTGTTGCATCTGATGGAGAAGAGATATGTTGTTATTTTTCAAAGTTCTTCGGCCTGAGGTGTGTGAACAGAACAGGATAAGCCCCAATCCTGTCCCAGGTTGGCTCCAGCTGTTAGCAGATGCTGCAGGAATGTTTTCTTGATGCCTTGCTTTGTCCTGCTCTGGTATAAAAAGAAATACGAATATTTGAAAAAAAAATAAAAAATTCATCTGAATTGTTAACCACTTCTCTGCTCTGTTTTTGCTGTCAGCAGTTGAAGCCAGCTTTCATGAAGGAAGTGGACAGTCACTTCACAGAGTTTGTGAACAATTTGGTGGCAAAATCGGCACTCCTGGATTCCTCATCTTCAGCCTCACTATTCCCAGCTTCCTGTTCAGAGAAGGAACTGCTCAAAGCCAAGTAAGTCAGTTTTAAGGTGTTGCTATAATAAGAATGTTGCCTGAAAGCCTTTTTCTTTTATTGTCTCAAATGTTCTCCTCTTTCACAGGACCTTGAGGGCCCCTCCAGAACACGGGAAGATCTTTACTGCCAGGAGGTCCCTTTTAGAGTAAGTAACTTAACTCCACATTTTCATTCAAATTGTTTGAAAATACTCCAGATAGCAAACTAACTAGGCTTTGATTTGAGAGACTCTCCTCACCACCACTTGTGGCCTGTGTGGACTAATCTGTTCAAGCTTCTCTGTTTCTAAAATGTCCCTACTACTGCCTTCAGGCTTCCCTGAATGTAAACCTTAATGGCAGTCCTCTCAGTATTGCTGAGATAATGGCTAATTATCATTTGTCTGAGGATAAACCAAGGATGTGTCTGTGTAGACTGGCATTCAAATTCTGCGTTAACTTTAGTCTCCTGAATTGGGATAGCAGAGATGTCATCTTACCCCACTGTGAAACTCTGAAAGCTAAACTACTAGAGATGTGATGTGCTATAGGAATGGCCTGATAGCATTTGAATTTCTCCCTTAGTGAGCTGTTTGAAGTAAGTCACATCAGGACAATCTACCACATGTTCATCGCTCTTCTCATTGTCTTCATCCTCAGCACGCTTCTAGTAGACTTCATTGATGAAGGAAGGTAAGAATGCTTCAGAAAGACAGGGATCAGGACTGGGAAATTCTTGCTTCCAAAGCTCCAGAGGTACATGAAACTGCAGAGTGGAGCAGAGAGAAAGGGGGATACGTCCTTGAGATATTGTTGGAAGAAGGGTTTTAAACTTGATATGCTTTGAATATATGCAAAAATTTGCTGTTCAGGTTATATGGTAATTTCAAGCTAGGTATTAGAAAGATCCTACAGGTATTCCATGAGAATTGTGGCCAGCACAGTTTGGCCTAACATGCTTAGTTCATCCCAAGACCAGCAGAAGGAGGGGGTCATCACTGAATGTAGACTGGTTTAGTTGAATATCTCTATTAAAGTGGTAGCTTTCAGCTGCTTGTATTGCTTGAAGGAGGTCTGGGTTTAGAAGAACTGCTAATATTTCAGCAGTCTTTCCTCTGCTTAAAAATGACAGTTCTGCAACACTGTACTTTTGATTAAATAAAAATAGAACTTTTTGTTTTCCCTAGGAAAACATCTCAAGGATATTGGCACAGACTGTTAAGCCTGTGCTTTGCAGGTAGCCAGTTGTAAACAAGAATGAAAGACTGGTTTCCTCACACTTGCTTGTTGCATTAAACAGTATCTTGGCAAGCTGTATTCCATGTACACAAGTAGGATTACATGTTTATCTTGCTGATTATCTGATCTTCAGTGTACAAAACCAGAGCTGTATCTTCATTATAATAATTGTCCCTCTTGTCTAGGTATAAAACAGGCTCAGGCACCATTAAGTATTATTTAGTTGACTGTAACTTAGTGTATGGACATTGGAGGAGAAGAGTTGTTTACCTCTAAAATAGGGCTGAATTCTCTGATTACTTAAAATAGTAAGAAAAGTATTGCTGTGTTCTCCACTAGATCTGATAATTTGAATCCATTTTGCAAGTAAGCCTCCACATGGGAACAAATGAATTGTGTTGGTGTGCTTAATACTACCTTTTAAACTAAGGTCAGAAAAGAGGAGCTGTTTATGCGTAGGAGCAGGCATTGGTGACTTTGATAGTAAGATTGAATATCCTTTAGTTTTAAGCTTAATTAACCAAAGTACCTGATGCACACCAGTTGGACATATTTGGATTGACCACCTAATGGCCTTTTGGGTGACCTCTAGACTGAGTCCATGTGGAATGCCTACAGATTTCACAAGGCAGAATTAAACTTAGTTTAAATGCTGAGTGTTAAAATATCTCCATGCCTACAGAGATGGGGAAAAGCCTCTTTAGATGTTAAACCCCTATGAAGAACTGATTCTTTATTGTAATAGTGATGATGTCCTGGGAGTGTTCCTTGAAAGCTCTTTCGGACCCTGATTCAGCAGTGGGTTGCTTAGTCACATGCTTGTTCTTAGAGATGAGCTTGAGCATACTTCTAAAGCACATGCTGATCTTAAAGATGTCCTTAAGCCCTGTGGGATTTGAAGGTAAGCTGTGCCTAACAGCACTGATGGCATGAGTCCTTCGTCTTTCACTTTCTGATGCGCTCGTGGTTGGTCACTTAAATCTGCCACAGACTGCCCTCTGTTTCTGAGCTGAAAATCCCCACAGTCACTTCTGTCTACACTGTCAAACAATTATCATGTGGAAGCTTTGCATTTTGTGGCCTCTTAGTGGAGTAGAAATATTTCTAATGAAACAATGGACACCAAATACTGTCTCTTTCCTTCTGCCTTCTAGGCTGGTCCTAGGATTTGACCTCTTGGTCTTTGTTTTTGGAAAGTTCCCAGTCGTCTTCTGTACTTGGCTGTGCATGTTCTGTGCCACAGTTATTGTTCCATACAACCTTTTTGTCTGGTGGGCCCAAGGCTATTGCAGTTCCTCTCACCGGGCAATCCGCTCTCTCTGCTACGGAACGTTGTTCACACTGTTCCAAACAGCTGGGCTCGGATTGGGACCAACCTATATTGCTGTATCATATGCTCTGCCTCCAGCTTCCCGTTTCATTGTAATATTGGAACAGGTAAGTCCCTACCCAGTTTCTTTGGATATATTGAATCTTGTTTTCAAACTGGAAAGTGTCCTTTTTTCTAAGGAGTCAAGTGTTGCTTTTAGTCATTAAACTAAGGCAGGCCTGTAGATGGAGTTTGTCTTTGACTTGAAAACAGATTTACATGCAGGAAGTCTAATGAAAAAAAAGTAGATAGTAAACTTAATTTGGGCTTGGAAAATTCGTTTGGTTGTTTTGTTTACCTTGTATTTAAGATTTTGCTGTGAGTTTTTGCTGAACATACTTTAAGGCTGAAATTCCATTGATTTTCTAGTTGACTTGTGGATTTCTAACTGCTTAAATCCAACTTTAAGATACTGTTATGCCATAGTTAACAAGGAAGCTATGATATTCCTCTTAAAAAAAAAAAAAGTGGAAGCATATGGTCAGCAAGTGGTTCCTGTTTCCCTTTCTGTTCCCAAGGAGGAGCTGTCTTTGTCCTGTTGTCATAACTTTATTGAAAGTGGAATTTTGTTTTGGGGGGGAAGTGGGAGGAAGAGTGCAAGAGTGTGGAGGACTGGTCAGACCACGGGGTTACAAGTGGGATGGTCAGAGGCGAGTGTAGGTTTGAAGAATTAATTTTGGATTAGCCCTCCCTTTGGTCCTTCAGTGTGAAATAAAAAACCCTGTTTGGCAGCTGTGGACTATTTATGCGGGGTGCCACATTATTCCAGCATGGTGGTAACTGCTGTAGAACACATCTAACTTCAAAGAGTCAGTTTCAAGACTTTCCTTGTAAAAGGGGTAAATTAGAGAGAAACAAAGATGTTGAAGATGTTGCTTCAAATGTTTGATCAAGTCTTTATTGAGAAGTTTAGAAAGTGAGAGTGTTCAACTGCTATGCTTTTGGTCTTACAGGTTCGTCTTGTTATGAAGGCTCATTCATTCATCCGAGAAAATGTACCCAGAGTCCTATGTTCTGTAAAGGACAAGTCCAGTGAGTAACTTGCTGTCCTTTTTTTGATAGCAGTGCATAACTAGTTCTTGTTTCCCTGCAATTGCTCTGAGCTCCCCTTCTGAATTAGAGAGGTAGAATTTGAACAGGTGACTTTGGATGGAGATGTCACGAGGCTCTAAGCTGGCCTTCTGCATCATAATTTCAGCCTGAACCTTTTCATTTGGTATTAGGCAATGGGCTAGACTGTTGTTCAGATGTAAGTCATCTCTGCATCTTAAGTCTTTCTTCAACATGATTCCTTATTTCTGTTTTTTAGGAGTAAAAGGTATTTAGAGGCTGCCTGCACACCTGTAGTTCAGTGCTCTAGTTGAAATGACAGCAATTGTAGTGGCACAGAAGCTCTTCCAGTAAGGCATGCCAGAGCAGAACATGAATCCACATGTTGATACAGGCCTTACAGCTTCATCTTCCAGGAAAATAAATGTGATACCAAAGTGTTAGCACTGCACTACTGTTAGTCACCCTCACTTGTAAACTATGCTTCATGGCAGTTCTGTCTGACAGGTCTTCTTGATTTGATTTTATTTTCTGCAAATCCCATACCTTTAGTTCCAGACTGAAGTTTTTTGATGTGGTAAGGATTCTATGTTGTGAAAGAGTACTGGGAAACTGAACCCTGAGTAAGCAAAAAGGTTGTAGAGTGTTCTTTTTTAATTTTTGTTTCCCCCTTCCAGGCACAGTACCTATTCCCAGAATTTCTCAGTACCTGTACTTCCTCTTTGCTCCCACCCTCATCTATAGAGACAACTATCCCAGGTAATGTAAGCAACACCAACAGAATATCAAAGTAGTCTAAAACCTGAAGCCAACATTAAGCATCCCTAGATGTGCTAGATTAAATTTACGCGTTGCAGCTTTCATAAACATGTAGTTAAGTCAGTAACATGGCAAGGGCAGGACCTGCTCATGAAAACTCGCTCTAACCCTAATAGTATTTTGACTTTACAGTTCTGGTTTTATTACTTTGGGAAGCGCACTTGAAGTGAAACAAATTAAGAGTGTGCTACTGAGTATGTGATGATGCACAGTTCCTGCAGTAGGCTTGTGTGTTGTTTTATGTGGCGCTAATAAGCAGCCCTGCCTCTTGAGTTTGAAGGGGCAGGCTGAAGCCTTTAAAACTGGGAACTCCCAAACTTTTCTGTACTTTGCTGGATTGCACTTTGACAACTGTCAAGTCAGCAGTCCTCTACGTGACTATTGGGCAGCTTTCCACCTCCTACGTAATTGCATAATGCTGTCCTCCAGATACTTTTCCATTTACGGAATTGCCATAGTTGTCCTGCTGTAGTTGAAAGGGGGGAACCAGCAATTTGGCAGACATCTCTTGGATGTCAGGAGATTAAGAACTCTGGAATTCAAGCCCCATCTTTTCTCAGAGTATAGGTCAGTAAAAATCAATAACCAAAGGGAGGTCTTTCCTGCTTTAAGCTCCTCTTTAGATGTGATATCATATGTTCTTTTTCCTAGGAATCCCACAATAAGATGGGGCTATGTAGCTACCAAATTTGCACAGGTGAGTAGGGCAGCTTTCTGAAGAATGCGCTTTTGGAGATCATCTAAACTATGTTGCTCAGCAGTTCTCCCTTTAGCATTAAATCATTGTTTACTTGGCGGGGGCTTACCAGAATAGAATACTACTTGGTGACTAAAAAAAGAAACAGTGATTGTGCTACATTAATGGTTGTGTCAAAGGTGGGGAGAAAAAAAAATAAAAATTGCTTTAAGCAAGCCTTTAGAGTCCATTCCATACAAATAAAGGCCAAATGTACCTGGGGAGTGCAGTATCCATGTTCTGGCCCTCTTTCTTTACACTAATACTGTATTGTAATGCACTGGCACAGCTACCTGTCAGCAGATATTTGGACCAATTTTGAAATAATGAGGCCTGGGGTCCAAATCTTCAGTGCTTATTTGAGCTTAAGATTGACCTGACCTTCACATATCTGGATGCAAGCTTCAATAGCTTCTAGTGGATGTGTTTCCAAGTAGTGGCTTTGTGTGAAACATTTACTTTCACACAATGCATTCATGGTTTAAAAAGCAAAACAATTAAAAGGCATGAAAAGGCCTTTAGCTGCTTGCTGTTTGGCAAAAGAGTGTGGCAAAACACACACATGTCTTACAGCAGTCAGAGCGCTTAAAGCAGTGACTTGTATTTTGACCCTAATCCAAAACATGGGTTCATTAGCCAGAGAAGGCCTGAGGTGACTTGGCCTGTAAACATCTCCTTTGGGATAAAAGAAAAGTAAGCTTTAATATTTCAAAAATACTGTAGTTAAGTCTGTTTTGTCTGCCCTTGTCTAGGGCCTAGATCAAGGGTACTTTCTTTGGCCTTGGCACAAATCCTCTACGTCATAACTTCTGAATTGATAAGACTAGGGGAAACTTAGAGCTACTGTAGTATTAAAGAGAAGTTGATTCTGTTCCTGACTTTTAATGTGCTACAGAGATAGTTGTAGCTTACTTTCTGGCTGGACCCTTAGGGAATTTTGTTGGCAGCAATGTAAAATAAATTATTTCCACTTGTTTTGGCAGATGCTGTTCCTGTCCCAGAGTTGTCAAGTGGTGATGTGTTAATTGTGCATTTCTCTAACGGAATCAAATTTTCTTTTTTGTTCCAGGTGCTTGGTTCACTTTTTTATGCCTACTACATCTTTGTGAGACTCTGCATTCCTCAGTTTCGCAACAGTAGTCAAGAAACCTTCAATCTTCGAGGGCTGGTCCTCTGCATCTTCAACTCCATTCTGCCAGGTATGACCTAGATTCATATGTGACTTTTATCTTTATGGAAGAGGCGGAAGGGAGGGGAAGCGCTTCATACGAGCGCATATGAAGATGCATTCATGACAGGAAGAGATCAGCAGAAGAGGTCTTGTGGACAGACTTAAGACAGCATTATGGTGTTAACCTTTAGAATCAGCAGCACAAAAAAACCCCAAAACCAAAACTTGGGTTTAAATTTAACTGTCTTCAAAGTCAAATTCTAGGCTCTGTGGAGCCCTAGCTATAATGCTTTTGCTTTTTTGTATAGGTAGTATAACGTTCATCTGTGTCAGTACCTATAGGAACAATCTTGACTGTATTACATGCTCTTGCTTATAGCTGGGGGGAAACACTACAAAACCAGTCTGAATCTACCTTGTTTCTAGGTGTACTGATTCTCTTCCTGGTTTTCTTTGCATTCCTTCACTGTTGGCTCAATGCATTTGCTGAGATGCTGCGCTTTGCAGATAGGGTGTTTTACAAGGTAAGAAGAGGAGTCACAGTTTATAAAGCTTCTAAAATTCTTTTTCCTAATGAAAAGAAAGGATGATGAAATTGAAGACTGTTTTACCAAACAAAGCATCCACAGGGTTTTGCTTCATTTATGCTGCTAGGACTTAGATTTGTTGCTGTGCTGTAAAACCAATCTGATTTCTACTTGGCGGTCTGAATTGTTTTTAAGATAACATACTCTGTGAGCAGAAAGAACCCACGAGCAGTCCTACGCAGTAGCTCTGTTCACACTCTTTTTATTCTTTATCATCTTAGCCACTGCAGTTTGAGACGAAATCAAACTTTGATATACAGAGCAGAATGTTGAAAGTGTAATGGAAAGCATTATTTCATGGCGCATCTTGTTATGTTAACTTGGTATTACTCAGATCAATATTTTCCTACTTGGTATCCTAGAAAATACCTGTAGAATTTTCTATGCTTCATGACATTTATAGTCTTTCAACTGTGCTTTCAGGACTGGTGGAATTCCACTTCCTATGCAAACTACTACCGAACCTGGAACGTGGTAGTACATGACTGGCTATATTACTATGCCTACAGGGACTTCCTGTGGGTGAGTAACAAGAAAATGTGGTTTTTGTTTTGTTAATTAAACATTTAACTACTGGGGAAGACAGTACATTTGTCAAGATGCAGCATCAGTGCCCACTGAGAAGCAAAAAGTATCTTGCCTCAGCTGTTGTGGTTAGCCACTGTCCTTTTTAGAGGTCCATTGCTCATTTCCAAGTCTTTAATGTCTGCAGAATGTGGGTCTGAGATGTAGGAATGTGAGGATTGACTCAACAGTCTGAACTGATGTTGCACTATTTTGATGAGCTATGGTAGATATTTCATGAGTGGGCTCAACATGAGTACCTATGCAGGAGATCAGAAATATGCCTGAAGAAAAACACCTAAAATCCACAGTGCTCTGTAAAGCACTTAGCATTTCATGTATATATAATATTTGGTATTCTTCTCTCTTCCAGTTTTTTGGTAAGAAGTTCAAAGCAGCAGCTATGCTATCTGTCTTCACAGTATCAGCTGCTGTGCATGAATACGTTCTGAGCATCTGCTTCGGCTTCTTCTATCCAGTTCTCTTTTGCCTGTTTATGTGTTTTGGAAGTAAGTTTCAAGGAGACTGTATGTGAGTGGGTTGTGATTTTTGTGATTTGTTTTTTTTTTAAACAAGCATGATTTGCCCTTCTGATAATGATGATGGTTATCTAGGCACTAATGCATGGAACTGCTTCTTGTCCAAGGGTTCCAATTTTGAGTCCAAACTTTGTGAAGGGATTTTTGCAGCAAGGTAGCTCATCTACACACACAATCACACACTCTGGGTTTGCAAGCTTAAGACTTAAATGAGTAAGGTGTTGATGGAGACAGAGAGTACTGTATATGAAACACTGCTGTTCATGAGGATGATCAGGGGGCTGGAGCATCTTCCATATGAAGATAGGCTGAGAAAGTTGGGGCTGTTGAGCCTGGAGAAGAGAAGGCTGCGTGAAGACCTCATAGCAGCCTTCCAGCATCTGAAGGGGACCTATAGGGATGCTGGGGAGGGACTCTTCATTAGGGACTGTAGTGAGAGGACAAGGGGTAATGGGTTCAAACTTAAACAGGGGAAGTTCAGATTGGATACGAGGAAGAAATTCTTTACTGGGAGGGTGGTGAGGCACTGGAATGGGTTGCCCAGGGAAGCTGTGAATGCTCCATCGCTGGTGGTGGTCAAGGCTGGGTTGGACAGAGCCTTGCGTGGCATGGTTTAGTGGGAGGTGTCCCTGCCCACGGCAGGGGGGGTTGGAGCTAGATGATCTTAAGGTCCTTTCCAACCCTAACTATTCTGTGATTCTGTGTGACACTACCTTAGTAGTGCTTCCTCTTTGCCACATCTTAGTCTAATTGTCAGCAGGAAATCTCCCTCTTTAGAGTTATAGTGTAAGATAAGTATTACTTTGCTACTACAGTGAGGAAGAGAGTCCATTTAGAAATTAGAGCTCTTGCATTTCATTCTAGGCTTTGAGTTAGAATGTGTTACAGGGCTCCCAAACTCTAAGCCACCTCTGCCAGCATGTCTTGGTTACCAGCATAATACAAATGATATTGATCCCCAGAGGCATACAGCTGGGCCAACTTATTGGCAAAGTTACTGGAAGTAAATGTCAAATCAGCTCATAGTATTTGCTGTACTGCCAAACATAATCAGATTTTCTTGCACTATACTGACCTCATGGAGCAGCCTTGTTGCTCCAGAGATGAAATGAAGGGAGGTAAAGATCCAAGGAAATCAGTTGATCTTGGATTCTTTAATCCTTAGTTTGTTTCTGAATGGTGCTTCTCTTTTTGTCTGTTCCCAGTGGTCTTCAACTTCATCCTTAATGACCGTCGGAAGGGTCCCATCTGGAATGTGATCATGTGGACTTCCCTCTTCCTGGGCCAAGGTGTCATCATTTGTCTCTATAGCCAGGAGTGGTATGCTCGCCACTACTGCCCTGTGGAAAATGTGAGTGACTGATCTTTCCCATGGGATAACTGGCAACACGAGTGGCTTGTTCCTTCTTGCTGTGGGGACAGGGCAGAAGTTAAATGGCACAAGTCTTTCTCGCAGTGTTGTGTCAGATCATTTAGAGTTATCTAGTCTGGAAACTGCCTAACAAAAGTGCTTACATTAGTGCTCTTTCTATGCTGATAGTATTTCACTACTTGAAACTGAGGGTGTGTTTTCCTCAGTTTAATTTCTGAGGACATAAGCCAGTACTTGTGAGTATGCTAGGCAGTTCAGGCTGCCTGAATGGGACAGCAGCACTTGGCCAGTGAGGTCAGCAGAAACCTTTCTAGTGGGGTCACAAAAAACAGAGCCTATTGTATCTCTCCCAGCCTAGAGTGGATGGCAGTGAGAATCGGTTGCCTGTAAATGGTCAATTTGGGGTTTAGTTGGTGTTACTTTCTCTGACTTAGAACAGAATCTGGTACCAAGAAAATAAGTTTATATGTAAAACTTCTTGCTGTCCTAGTTGATTGTGATTTTAACCCAAGGTATCCTTGGGGAAACTCTATTTTAAAAGTTTGTTTCTCCTCAACTAAGTGTTTACCATCATAAATGACTGACTTCTTGACACAGTGTACTACTAGGCACAGAATTTACCTGATTTATCAAAATTGGGGGTAAGGTGGGTGGCAAGCAAACAACTTGTGGCTGAAGCTATGCTTCCATGCACTGTTTAGTGAGGATAAGAATAATAGGGTTGCAGGGTGTAGAAATGCAATTTGATCTTTCCCATAGGGAAATTTAACTTCAGTGGACCACACACAACTGGTGCTGTTGGCCTGTGACTAACTTACTGCCTCTCCATGTTTTGCAGCCTACGTTCCTGGACTACTTAAAACCACGCTCGTGGTCATGTCATATGAAGATGTAAAAATGGTGTACTCTGGCCATGTCATCGCAGAATATCAGTTGTCCTCCAAGTATTTGGACCAATGACCTAACTTACTACGGATTTTTCTAAGGAAAGTTGTGCCTCCTGATTATTGGGGAGAAACTGTAATTTTTTTTAAACATTACTGAGGCAAACCAGTTGACCTGGTTTGCAACGGGCTTTAGGCAGCATCTACTGTGTGCTCTCTCACTTTGAGCCATTCCATGCCAGTAAAACATTGAGCTGAAGGGTGTCTACTGAAATCCTACTCTTCAGGGGGTGCCCCCCTGTTGCTGCTCTTCTGGACAACAGATAGGCTAGTCAGATTTGCTAGTAGCTCATTGTTGGCATCCGTCCACCTACATTAGCCATCCCTTTGCATTTTTTTTTCCCCCTTTTTTTAACAGGACATCCACAAAACTTGTATTCTTTATCATCCTGTCTGCTGCTGTGATGTGAACAAGTGGCAGAGCAACAGTATATTTGCCTCCTTGCTCTGAAGATAGCCAAAGTATTCCTGGATGGCTTTGAACTGCATTCAGTGTATGTTAGCTGCCTACAGATTTAAAATGGGCAGAGGAAGAGGGAATTGTAGTTTACTTGTGGCTGCATTGGAGAACCAGGTTCAGAAGCAGGGCATAGTCTGTGAAGTCTTGTTTTGACTTTTTATGCTGAAAATTTCTGTTTTCTCTGTATTCATTTAGTTCCCAACTGACTTAATAGCATTTTTGTTTTCTGAAGGCCCTTGCAACTTGAGGAATAGTTTTTCTTCTAGTTCTTCCTTTCTCTTGCTTCAGATAATCAATTCTTTTACACAATTAACTTGTAAAACAGCTTTTGCTTTAATTTGGCAGATGTACAAGTTGATAAGGTTTTCTTTAGTAAGAGATTTGAAATACTACAACTCAGCTGTAAGAAAATGCAATCAACTTTACAGGTACATAGTGCATTTTCATGTGAAATGGCTACATCTGGTCTAGTATGCCAACACGCCTTGGTGCCTTTTGCCAGTGTATGTTGGAGCAGTTTCTGATGCTGCTAGTGGGAGATGAGGGTTGACCCTGTGGCTGGGATCAGAGCTGCTTTTTCATCTGTCCATGTCTGCTCCTATGTCAGTGGAGGCTTCAAGTGAAGATCAGTTTTCCAGCTATTGCCACCCTCTGAAGAGGGAGGGCATCCTCCCATACAAACACATGAAAGCAGAAGCATTATATGAATTTAGTGTTTCAATTTTTATGAATTAGGCAAAGTCCCTTCAGTTTCCTTGTTCTGTCAGATGCTACACACGAAAGGGAACTAGAATCTGGGTACGTAGTATCTCTCCAGTTTTGCTGGAACTGCAGCTCCCCTTATTGGAGAGAGATGGTAACCCAATAGAAATACCTTAGCTTTGATCACGGGGATTTTTGAATTACTCAAATGTTCTTTATTGGCACTTTTCGTTAATGGCTTTTCTTCACTGTCCTACAGCCTTGGTATTTGATACCAGCGGTTATTGGGAATGTTTATATCCTGATCCACTTAAGACTGTCTTTTGGGTTTCTATTTTTAATAACCTGAGCCAAAAGTAATTTCATGAAAGCTAGGTAACACTCTTCCAGGTTTTTAGTCTTCTCTAAGAAGGAAATCCCACTCACATGTGGTGAGAACGTTGTGTCAGGTCAAATTTGCAAAATGCAGTGTTTGTGTGACTCTCCTCTGAAAATATCCTGCTAGAACTTGCTTGTTGAAACAGTTGGATTAATTTCAGAGGAAGGGGTTCATATGCATACTCAAACTTGGCAGTATTACTATGTAAAATCCTGAGAATTAAATTGATTACTTAATCCTGAACCTTTCACTGTACCTTTAGTGGGAGGAAGGAACAGAAGTGCTGGAGCAACTAAGGTTTCTATTTGAAAAAAAAACCAAACAGACCAAACCCCACCACCCTTTGGCCAAACAGCTTTGTAACCTCCTCAATGTAGAATGAAATTTAGTCCTGTACGTTTTAGTTGTGGTGCTCAAAACACTAACGTACAAGATGTAACTGCACTCAGTTTGGGTGTTAGGGATTAGGGACTTATTTGCCTCTCGATGCCTGTGTCAGGTCTGGCTGCTGTCTTGGTGTTCTCAAAAGGAGATCAGATGATGGCACTTCGTGCCAAGTTCTGGTGTTTCCCTCACAGCTGGTGCTGTTGTATTCCTAATAAAGGATATCAGCATTTACTGTGTCAGCGTTCTTGCTGTTTGAAGCCTGAGGGCTTGAGCATCTGGCAAGCAAAAGGCATCTAGAAAGGAATGCTCAGCTGTTGGAACTAGTTTTAGTTTTTGACAGGGTGAGATTTTTAGCCTTGTAGATCAAGGCGTCTGGCAACCATGCTGTCACGACATTAACAATCAGGATTAATTTCAGTTTCATGGGTGATTGTTTTTTTTGTTGGATTCTTTTGGGGGATTTTTTAATTCCTTTTGAATGTGGGTTCATAATTTTTCTCAAGAGTACTGGAGGGGAAGTGCTAAGTCTTTTGCACATTGCTTGCTTAATTAGTCAATTATGCCATATTTGTTTGAGTTTCCTCAGGCTGTGAGTGCCAGAGCTAGCAGTATGGTGTTCTGGTCAATAAAAGAGGATGCTGGGGTTCAGAACCTGCCCTTTGAAGGTTCTTAACAATACATACAGTTTTCTACGGCTCTTTCCAACACAAGAACTATGCAGCTTGCTTCCATGGTAACTTCTCAGCTTCAAGTTGGGAAGCCTTCAGCTTTGGAACGACAGCCAGTGCAGCAGCAGCTCCTTGTTCAATAACATCCCAAAAATCAGTATTAATGTGGCGAAATATGCCTGGGTTTTAAAGCAGTTTGTTCTCAGGAGGACCAAACCTCTGCAGAACCCTTGTGTGCATTATGTCATTTCTGTTGGGGGGTTTAGCTTCCACCCTTCTGAAGCGAAGCAGTCCTGCATGTGAGCTGTGAAATGTACGCTATTATGTGACAGCCGTCCAAGTAAGGCATGTGCCACACATGGGAGTGAGGGGAATCCCTGATGTATTTTGTTACTACAAAATGGCATGGATTACATGGATCAGTCCACTGCTGAAGGAAAACTGAACTGTTGGAGCTCCAGTTGAGCATAGCTGGGCTGGAAGGACATCAGTCCCCAGTGTGAGCGAGCCCACACACTGGCATCAGGGTTATCAGCTGGCTCCCCACTGTACCTCTGAGCCAGCTGAGGTCGGTCTTGTATCTTCCTGGGCTTGCAGCCATTGCTGCCCTTCCCCTGAGGTGGCTGGGGAGAGGCAGCCACTATGTGCTGCTGTGTGCCGTGGCGCCAGTGGTTCCATGTATGTAACCTGTACCAAGTTCTGTCACGCAGAAGAGCTGTTTATAATCTACTGTATTACAGCAATTGAAATATATTTTGCTATTGGGGAGGGGAAAAAAATTGTCTCGGCCTGTTTCTTGTCTGAGGCTCCCGAATTGGCGGGGTGGGAGGGGGGTGCAAGAGGGCATTGGGGGTGGAGAAAGAGGGGTGGGGTTGCTCTCCTGGGAAGGTGGCTGCTGTGGGGACATGTGGGTCAGAGCCTTGTGGTGGAGGGAGGACGGGAAGGCCAGGCCAGGCGGAGCACCCTGTGTGTCCATGGTGATGGAGTCAGGGATGAGCTGCCTGGCAGCTGAGGGCTAGCAGGTACAGGCGGGGCCTCCTCTGCTGCTCTGGGTAGGGGGGAGCCGGCCTACCTCAGGGGTCTGGAGGCAGCAAGGGCAAGGAGGAAGAGGCATGGAGACAGCCGTGCTGTGGCATACCAGTCTTGAAGGTGCTGGGTGAGGGGGCTGGAGGGTGGGGAGGTCTTGGCTGGGTGTGTAGGAAGAAACTTACACAAGCCCTCCTTCGGGTCCTAAAAAGGAACAGGAAATGTCAGAGCTAAACACCAGGGGAAGGGTAGCTGAGGTTTTGTATGCTGCGTACTGGCCATCTCAGCTCTCTGAGAGGAAAGGACACCCTTGGAAGTGCTGAAGAGGAGCGCAGGGAAGGAGTTAAATAGCTTTTGGAACAGACCAGAGTTCCTAACCTCTCCCCGTTTAATGCATGTTAAATTGGAGCAACTGTGAAATGTGTATCATATTAGTGATTTCTGCCTTATTTTGGGCCTGAAAAGGGTTTGTGGGCCAAGAACTTAATGTGATATTTTACAGCTGTGTACCACATGCTCTAAAGTCAAGTCTTGTCTGCGTCCTTAAACTGTAGTGCTGCAGGACAGTGCCATTAATCTTCTTATCCTTTCTGGTGGGAATAATATGTGCTGCCAAACAGAGCTGTTAAGGCGGGTGAGGGGGGAAATAAAGGCTTTGTTCTGTCAGAAGTTTTTAGCATTTCTTTGTGTTTTCTTTCCAAGAACCCTTTTATACAACAAGACAGGAAACTACCTGGCAAGATTACACCTACACCCACAAACACGTATCTGAAGGCAAAGCAATGTAGTGAACCTAATTAGAAACCACAGTGTGCCAAGACATAGCTGATAAGGAGGTCAAAGAGGTTTAATGCCAAGAGCATTTATAGAGAACAATCTATATTGGCAAGGCCAGTGAAAGGGGAGAGGAGGCTTCAGAAGAGAATTTATGGAGGTTATGAAACTAACAAATATTATTTTATTAGTAATATACTGCTAAGAAGAAAAAGTGATAAGATTAATAATTGGAGACAAATGCAATTAAATATCTGGCCCACTTAGATATATAAAAGAAGCAGTTGTAGTTTGTAGATGTAAAAGCAAGCACCCCTATAGGGGGTGTAGCAAAGCATTGGGGGCTTCTGACCTGATGTATCTGGTGTCAGGTGTAAGGGGAGGTCACAATGAATGATAAAGAAGGTGTGTTAGGCTTGTGAAGAACAAATGTGGGTTTTATTCTGTTCCTAGGTCATCCATTCCTGCAACTTTCCTTGGCTGAGCAGTAAAATAAACGTTCACCATGCCCACAACAGGAGTGCCTGTTCCTGGACAAAAAGCTGGTGCAAGGAAACCGAGCCATGCCTTGTGGGCAGGCGAGGACCACTCAGGTAGGCCAGGGCTGGAGGCTGTAGGGGTTGAACCTCTGACTCTCCCCATCCTTACAGTTTCCCTTCAACAGTAGGACACTTCTCTGCATTTTTGCTTTTATTTAGACAGTTGGTATTTTAGAGCAGAAAGCTGACTGCTAGCAAGCCACAAGAAAGGAAGTGGCTTTACAGAAACATGCAAGCTTTAGTTGTTCACAGCATCCCTTGGTGTCTGTGTACCTGGCAGCATGGCACAGTCATTGGACATAGGAGGTAGCTTGTTCTAGGCTTCACCAAAGACATAGCTGCTAAAAATGCGAACAAGCTGCCTGTGCTTTAGATGCTGGTTTGGTGTAAGGGAGCAGACATCTTGTCATGTTTTTCTCAGCCCCGTATTTTATCAGTTTTATTTTCTCTTTCACCAGCAGAATAAATGCTGTTGAAACGTCTCTGTGCTATTTTCCAGAGACGCGCAAGTTGAGGGGTACCTCAAGGATGCTTGGGCACATCAAGCCTGTTTCTTCTTCCCTGGAGCATAGTTTTGTTCCAGAAGAAGTTTTCCGAAGCCTGACCTGTGCCAGCAGTTCTCTCTACAGCCCAAAGTACTTCCGGTCCCCACAAGCCACCAAACCCCAGATGGGCTTCAGGGTGAGTGTGCTTCCATCTCCTGCCTTCTCCTGTCCAGAATTGTCTCTTCGCTGGGGGCGCATGTTCATTCCCCAGGCAAAAGGAAAGTCTGCCTACCTTGTAGGATAAATTTATACTGCATCACTTCACTGACTGTGCCATTTGATGCAGATCTAACAGACATACTTGCACCCTGGTGCCCCTGTGAAGTCCTCGTTGAGGCGTTTTTGTCCACACCAGTCCCTTTGGCACCAGGACAGAAGTAATGATGCAGTGCTTGTTTAGACCAGTCAGCCACCCTGACCTCTCCCACTTCTTGGTACATTTCTCACAAAATAGTGACAGCCACATGTGCCTTGTCTGCAGGGCTGTCTGCAAACACCAGATCGGCTTTGGCATTATCCTAATCGTCGGAGCAAGTTCAGACACCTCACAGACCACCCTGTCAGTTTGACAGGTGCTGGAAGGTAAGCAAAGAAGAGATAAAGAGCCCAGGCCAATGGAAGGACGTTATTGCTGGGAATGCAGAGCTAGGTCTCTCCCTTGGCCTTTTCTGATGGTAGGTGGCTGTGGTGCCTAATGGGGCTGGATGAATGACCAGCTGTCCTGTGTGAGTTTGGGCTAGAGAGATTTGAGGGAAAGATGTGAGAATAATGCATGAGAGTTGCTAAATCAGCAGTTCTTGGAACCACCCTTCTGAAGGATGCCAGGCTCGCAAGGATGCCCTGTGATCCACAGTTAAGAAAAGAGGCTCTTCTGGCTTCAGTGGACTTAGCAGGGAATAGCTTTACACTTCTTTGTAAATAAATGACACTTAATGGTGGTGGGAAGTGAAAAATGTTTTGCTCCTTGGTGAACATTGAATATGTATGCGATAGGGTATCGACAGTACATATAAAAAATGGTCTTTGGCCAGCAACAGGCAATGTGAGGTTAATCTGCCTAAAAAACATGATCTCATCTGTCTTTTTTGGCCCAGGGAGGGAGCCTGACCGTAAGACTGGCTTCAGGCTGAGCAAACAAACCTACTTGTGGTTGAGGCTGGCAGTAAGGGAAGAGCAGGTTGCCTGCAGCATGGGTCAGTGAACAAGCTCTTTCCCTCTGTTTCAGAGATGTCTCTTACCTGTGTGACATCGTGACTGGCCAACAAGCTAAGAAAGCAATGCAAGTCAGAAGGTCTTTTTCTGAGAGTCATCAGGACCGGAGAGGGAGCCGTGGTACAGTCCCACCCACTCCTGTGCGTGCTGTTTTTCTGTGTGTCTAGCTGGAAGAAGGGAGATCCTCACACATGTGTCCCAGTGTAACCCTGATAATAAAACACATCATCTCTCCTTGTGGCTCCAGCCCCCCAGCTCCTATGCTGCAGTTTGGTGTTAATTGTTTCAATCTGCTTTCAGATGTAGATTGTATCTGTTGGGCTCTGGATGTGTAGGGCAAGAAAGGGAAGAGCAGTATGAAAAGCCACTATATGAACTTCACTTTCCTGGCAGCCAAGCCTGTGTGTTCTTTGGGAAGCAACCAGGAGTTTATGCACATCTTTCAGGCTGATGTTTTGTGCTCTCTTTTCCATCCCCAGAGAGCAAGCCTAACAGATAGCCTGATCCCTGAGGAATTTCACATTGTGAGAAACAGAGGAGTTTTGCCCTTGAAGTACTTTGATGAGTGAGTGATTTCTGGTTTACAAGGGTTTGTCTTCAACTGTTCAGTGTGTGGGGATACAGTGATGAGAAGCTGAGGACACTGACCAGATACACCTTGCTGTTGGGAAGGGGAGAGTATAAAAGGGGTGGTTGTGCAAATCCCATGCTAACAACCAGGCTCTAGTTAATACTGCAGAGCAAAGTGACCCTCGCTGCTGCTCTGGGGTGGCTAATAGAGAACTTCCTGGATGCTAGTACTGCTTCTCAGGGGGTTTCAGTAGTTAGACATGAATATAGAAGCTGAAGTCTGGTTTGATTCCTTGAGGCAACTTTAAGAAGGCGGGCTCTGGGTAGCTCTAACCCTCACTTTATGCTTCTATACACCTGCTACCATGTTGAATATGCTAGGTGGGGGATGGGGTTTGTTTGTGATCTGGGGTTTTCTTCCTTCCCTCCCTTTTCCCCACCCCCGGTTTTTCAGGCTGTGAGTTTTCTAAGCCTTGCCAGAAAAGGCTCCTGTGACTTCTCTTGATCTCTCCAAACAACTTCATAAATTTAAAGGAGGTTTTCTCATTGTTCAAGGTTTAAAATACTAAGACTAGGAGTCAAATCCTCCCAGCTTCTTTGCCAACAAAAGTAACAGAGCATTGTCTTACTGTTTTGATGATCTCCTCTGATCAGCCCCTGGGTGGTTGTGATGTGGAAACCTGGTGCTTTTCTGGCAGCACCAGTAACTGTTTGAAAATGGTTTACATTGGTCACTTAGCCAAGTAACATGAGAGTAGAACCTTAAAGGGAGAAGGTTCCTACAGGATTTCTGTCATTACTGGCAAGAAGGAGCTCCAAGCTGGTGGATAACTGCAGGAAGTCCAATACTCACATTAGACTCTGGATGCTCCCATTGAAGAGCAACCTTGTAGACCCTTCTCTGCCTCTCCACCCTTCATCAGCTTGTATATGGGGCAAAGATATTGAAGGAGAGATCAGGGTTCCCTTATCTAGCACAGAAAGTATTACTTTCTAATTGAGCTCTGACATTGTGTTTGTTCCAGTAAATATGCAACACTGCTTGAAGACCGTGAAAAGAAACTGCGTCTGTTCCCATCCCTGTAAGTACCACCCTGTATGAAGCTGTTGGAAAAAACCCAACTGTTTCAATTCAGTTTCCTGAGAAAATATCATAATATGCTATATATAATAATGATGTGTCCCTTTCTGGTCTGTCAGGAGACCTCCTGGGAGGTTAGAGGTCATCCAGCTGATGCATCTGATGGACAGCATGTTGGAAAAAGCTGGGGTAGACAAGCTAATCAGAGTAACAGGATCTTCACAGGTGGATAACTTGCTTTGTACCCGGATAACTTGCTTTGTACCCAGATAACTTTCTTGTACCCAGAAAAATAACACCTTGTATCCCTAGTGTTTATCACTGTTCTGCTTAAGGTGCCTGCAAGAAGCTGGTTTCTGCCCAAGCCAACTGTCTGTAGGTCCTGTAATAACCTGGGATTTCCTCTCCTGATCTTGAGCTTCTCTTCATCTTTGTCTGATTCATGAAGAGCACTCAGTTAGCTTGCTAGTGTAGAAAGTTACATTTCTGGCAAAAATGCCAGGAAGAGGTGCATTTGGCATTATTATATGGAGGAATGAAGGCAGTAGCTGTCTCATCTCTTTATTGGGAGATAGGCTGCTGTTTTTCAAAATGAGCCATCAGAAGCATTCATAGACCTAAAAAGCAGATGTCAAAGAACATCTGTACCTTGCTTTGCCTTACTTTCTGTTATTCTTGCACAGTGATGGAGAAGGATTTGTGAAAAATGTAGAGCATTGCCTCAGCAGGAACTCCAGCTGGAATTTGCAGAGAAAGTCCCATGAATGTTGATGGGAGGGTAGTCAGCATTATGCATAACATGTCTGAAAATAAACCTGTGGTTGCATGCAGGTGCAATCCTTTTTCCTTTCTACCTTTAGCAGTGTTTTGTCCTCAAAGGGAAACCTACTTCAGGAGAAATGGGAGGTCTGTGTTAATCTGTCATGAAAAGAGTAGGCTGGCCAGGGTCTGCAAGGCTGTGATTTTTCTCACCTGTTTTGCCAGCTGCACAATATGCTGGAGCTGCTGAAGGCAGAGCAGAACATCTACAATATCGTTTTCCATGAGCTGATTCGGCAGGTCAGCGTGGACTGTGTGGAGAGAGGACAGCTGCTTTCAAAGCTCAGGTCATCATTAGCCAACCATTAATCCCCCTTTTGGTTTACGGCAGTATCTTCTCAGGAGTAGCATTAGCTATTTCAGATCGGTCCTAATGTTCTTGCCCAGCAAAGCTAGCCTGTCACAGTGTAACTGGCATAGGGTCTCATGCCAGAACTCAAATAGGATTTCCCCGCCAAGTTAACAGCCAGGGCTAATAAACATCTGTTGGGTAACCTGAAGCTTGAAGTTGGCAGAACCATCACCACATGTGGGCACCTTATCAGTGTGACTTTCAGTGGAAGTTTTCACATACCTGGTACTTCGCTCATAGCCAGGCTTCCCATGCTCAGATTGCCACTACTTGTAGCAATTAAATTGATCCAGAGTGTTTAAAATCCCCAGTCTCGACATTCAGAAGATTGCCTTCTACATAGCTTCCTGTGCAGTGAAAGGAAAGGGTCTTCAAATAATGTAAGAGATTTGCTCTCTCATGTAAATACCTTTTTTTACTCATTTTGCTGCAGGCAGAGGTATGTGAGTCTCCTGGAGCGGATCCCTGAACAGATGAAGACCCTCTACAAAAAAATGATGTCACAGCAGTTGGTCAACAGGCATATTACAGAAGAACTACTCTATTTCAAAGAATCTGTTGGACAGCTGTCTAGGTCTGAATCCTGCCCAATCCTAAGAAATTATCTCCGTGCCCTAGGCTTAGTCCATTGCCTTTGTTCGGTTTTCTAGTCTTCCTCCCGTAGGAAAGGAAAGACAGTGTTGTGATTTGAAGCAGAGCTACAAGGATCACACTTGAGCCTCCTCACACTCTCACTGAACTCTCTTAGTGCCAAATAATGTCAAAGCTACCTTCTCTTCTTAGCACACTAGAGGTTCTGTTGCTGTGGAACTGCAGAAAGGGTTTGTTGGGGCACCAAGTGTGCATGGGAAGAGATGGTGTTCAAGATGCCTTTCACCCAAGCAGTGAGATGATTGTGTTGGAAGAAGAGAGCCCTGCATGGTAGTGTAGGGCCCCCCAGTCTGTATTTGCCAGATTAGAGACCTTTAGGTTGGGTTAAGTGTCATTAAAGACTGTTTCCTGCTGTTTCAGTGAGCTGTACAAGGTACAAGAACATGACCGTAAGGTGACTGAAGAAGCAGGAAAAGCTCAAGAGGAGCTACATGCAGCCATGCAGGAGGCTAAGGCAAATGTAAAGTAAGTTGTGTTTAAAGACAAGGTTGGGAGATTTCTGCAGTGTGCTGGTATCACTCTCAGATTTTTGGGAAGGAGAGGTGGTAACTGGTTTCCTTCCAGGGAAAGAGAGCTTGGCTGTTTATGACAAATGCCATTATTTTGCTATATATCCTAAACTCAAAGGGCTAGAAAGCTCTTCAAAACATTTATAGTTTAAAGTCATTTGTTGCTCAGGTGCTGACATTCCTTTTTCTTCACCCCACATTCCCAAGCAAGTGAGCTATTCATAGTCTAGAAGAGCTTGCAGCTCGGAATTTCTGAGGGGCCTGTGGACATCTTCAGATACCTAAGAAATTAGATATTTAAGTGGTTGGTATCATAGTTGTGGTGAATGAGCAGGCAAACAGATTTACTTACAGGATTCTTGTGTCATGAATAAAACAGCTAGTCTAGTCCCAGGAGAGATCTGTATTCATACTGATCGGAAACTTATCATGGAAATGTCAACAGAAAGGTGTTGTAGGGGCCTGAGGAGAAGGACCTGTAAACTTACAGGCTATGCAGGAGATGACTGAGGAAGGAAGGAGGAAGAGGAAATGTCTAAGGAAAGCTTTAGGATTTTGGAGAAAGAAGTAAACATGAATGACAAACACAGGTGCATGTATTTCGTTGTCTTTCTCTCCTAGGCTTTTGGAAGAGTATCAGGAGTTAGACACATTACAGCGAAGGCAACTAGAAGAGCAGACTCTATTGCTAGCTCAAGAGAGAGACATCTGGATCGCAGCCACGTATGACCTGGCTCGGAAGGTAGGTGCAGGAAATCAGTGGTACACTGCAAGATACAAAACATCACAGCTAGCAGTCTTGTTTTCATCCCAAAGAACATCTTTATTTAATATGATTGGGTAGTAACACATACCTGCCCTGACCTCATTTCCTGAGGTCTGTTCTGCTTCACACATGGTTTTATTTTAATTGAAACCAGTTGATTTACACAGCCATTTTGGTATAGCTCTCCAAGTTCTGTGCATGAAAAGCTTCCGTGAGATGGGTATTTCCATTTGCAATATGTTTAACTGAAAGTTTCTTATTTTCCCATAATTTAGAATATTGTACCCAGATTCCTTACAATTCCTCACAAAGTTCTTGGTTAATTCCATGCTTCCTTGTTTGTGTGTCCCGCTTGTTTGTGATCTCCTACTTTATCCCATTCAAGTTAAAAATCTGTTTAGCAGAACTTTTGGGACTGAGAGATCAGAGATTTAACTGTAAGGAAAGTGGACTCAAACACTTCTGCTTCATTTCATCCACGGCAAAGCTCCCATGTTACTGTCAGATGCCTCTCCTCTCAGAAGAAAACAGGGCAAATAATAACTTTTTTCCCCTCCCCCAGATAATAGACAGAAACCAGCTCACATTGGTTCGCCAGCTGCATGTTGGTGGAAAAACACTGACCAGTGTTCTCAAACATTTCATAAACCTCTTGACCTCAAAGGTAGGGATCCTGCCTGTGATGGGTGCCTGTTTAAGGCATTTGTATGCATGCTTTATGTAGCTCTAATTTTCTCAGCAAAGTATTCATTATTTTGGCTGTTATTTGAACCTTCAAATCGTGGTCTAGTTTCAAACAAACATTAAATTTTGACTGAGTTCACTCTTTCTGCTTTTCTCTCATTACTCCATGTCCCCTTTTCTCTACTTCATATCTTTTCCCTTCCCTTTCCCTCTTTTTTCTTCCTGTGGCTTTCTTCCTTCTCCCCATTCCTTCTCCATAAAAGCAAACCAGATTGAGGCTAGTGTAATTTTGGCCTCATAGGTATGAGGCAACATGGTGTCTCAGTAGTATGCAATCAACAAGGAGTCAAGCATTCGGTTCTGGCATACTCAAGGGTGATCCACCCTAGTCCCATCTCAAATGGTTTGTGAGGGCTGCGCTGTGGAATTACAGATATATTCCCCAGATCTCTGATATGTACATATCTCAAAATAGCTAGGGCAAAGGGAGAATTCCTCCAACTCAGATGAAAATAACCATGCAATGATCCCTTTTCCCACCCTCTTGCCCAATGCCTGCAGGACACAGAAGACCTGACTGATTTGCAGGAAAAGACGGAGCAGTTCAGGGAGAGATTCGGTTATGTTGGAGCAAAATAGAGCATTCTGAGGAGTCCACCCAGAGAAAACTGCAAACTGTCTGCAGCAGCTTTAACAAACACCTTCTATACTTCCATAGCAGTGACTCGTGAGTGGCCCAAAGGGACCTGGGGTACCAGTCGACTTTCTCAACCTTTGCCCTGGACCAGTGCAAAGTGTGCACTGATTCTCAGGTGTAGTGAGATCTGGTACAATCTGCAATTTGCACATCCCTCACTGCTCTGCTCTTCTCCTTGATGTATTTATTTTGATAATAGGGTGCCTAACTAACTCCAAAGAGGTGCTGTGCGTCTGTGGTTGAATTTGGTGGAGCAAGGCATGTACCCTCCTGCTGCAAACCAGAGTGTTCTTTCTGCAGCTGTCATTGCTGTAACAGAATTCCTCTATTTAGTTTGGTTCATTATAACTTGAATTGCACAGATATTATTGCTTCAATAGAGCATTTAGTTCTCATGTACAGATATGAGACTCTGAGGTAGATGAGGATTCAAACCCAGTCTTCTTCTGTGTTAAGATGATTGTATTTTTCAGGCTTTTTGTTAGTTCATTGTAATATGTTAAACAGAACAAAGCATAAATGCAAGCACAAAATGCAGAAATATACACTGTGTGTATAAACAAAAGACATCACTTTGTAGATTTCAATTATAGTTAATAATGTCTGAATTTTCAATACATGCTTGATTTTGATTTTCATTTCTGCTGGAAGTAACATATTTTCTTAACTGACACCCAGTATTTGTGTTACTTTGAGTGAGAGAATAAAAATCCCTTGCTGACTAGGGTCTTGTGCTTTTTACTCTGAGTATCTATCTTGAGTCTTGGTTTTACCTTGGCTACTAAAGGAATTTTTTCTCTCAGTTCTCATTCCTTCTTTCCCTCTGTTTTAGCTCCACTCAGATGAATGAAAAGCTACTGGATGAAATCCTACCAGAAATCAAGAACTTGATAAATGTAAGATTTTTGGAGTTGGATGTATTATCAAGCAGTATCTGCCCAAAAAATTACCAAGTGTGAGCTGAGCCCCAGTGAGCATCTAGGCCCATAACAAGTGTGAATGAAAACACATCAACTCAGATCTTTTGTGCTGAACCTCAAGCTAAGAGTCTACATGAGAAGTTGTAATTGATTGATGCCATAGTTCAGCCAGTGTGTTAATCCTGTGTTTGAGCATTCTCTGACCAGCAGCTCTGGTGACTGATAAATTATATTGATCTGTAGAAGTGCTCAGAATTGTCACCAGTAAGTTTCCAATTCATTGCACAACCTCCTCACTGTGATATCTTTATGTTCATGGATTCCTCGCACTTCTTTGTGCTTGATTTCCATAACTTTTCTTTCACAGCCAAGGGGTGGTCCAGCTTTTGGGGGCACAGCAGCTTTCTCCTTTCCTTTCAGATGCTAAAAGAAGACCTAGAGCAGTACACAGGGGAGGTGCACCTGAGAAAGACTGAAAGTCTGAAGGGCACTGTCAGGCTGCTGGAGTACTGGACAAAGCTGGGACAAACAGTGATAAATCGACACCGGGACTTAACTGGAGCATTGCCTCCACAGCACGCTACCCTGGAAGAAATAAAACAGAGGGCATGCGAACTTTACAGGCAATACAATATAAGGATAAATGGAAATAATGGTAAGGAATGACCGATTTATAGCTCAGTCTTTCCTTGCGTATGCCAAGAAAGTAGCAAGTAATAAAGGACCAGTTGACATAATCTGTACTGTCCTTTTCCAAAGCTAAAGTCTGACCCATAGGTATATGCTGAGAATTGAGCATTCAATGGATAAACTCCAAGGAACTTCATTCACAGTCACACATAGAAAGAATATCTGAAATTTTAAATGTGATACAGTGCAAAGAACATGCAATGCAGATATGGCACAGGGAAGTCGTGTTATATTCAGAGGGATTATGGGCAGTTTATGATTATGTGGATAATTTATGGGGGCAAAAATGCTAAAGGAAAGAATGGATGTTTAAAATGTAAAACATCACTGTAAAAAGTAAAACATTACTGTAAAGTAAAACACTATCTCAGAGGGTAATACTTTTTTATCAGCTTATCACTAGTACCAAATTATCTTAATCTTGATTTTGAATTATCCTGATAATAAAGTGTGTACATAAATGTTTTCTTTGCTGAGATAAGGTTATCATGTCTTGTGTAAGATAACAAACAGTTGTTGAGTAATTTGCAACTAACCCTCTCATCCTTTGCCTCTGTAAGACCTTGACTCAATTCTCATTTTCGGAATTGTTTCACTTCCGATGTTTTCCTAATAATTTTATTTCCTTTTAGGAGACTAAAACTAAATTGAGCATGTGCTGTCAGGAACTGCTAGTCATGTTTGCTTAGCTGCTTCTCATACTGCCATCTTGTTCTCACACTCAGGTTTTTCCTGTGCTTTTCCCTACATTCTTATGCTACCTGTTATATTTCAGCCTACTTAATGATCTGAGATAGAATAAGTCTGTCCATCCTATGAGACAGCTAAAGAAATAAATATTCCCATTAGTTCTCATTAGAAAGTGAGAGAAAGAGGAAGGAGCAGGGCCATAATTAGCCAGACGCCAGCATGACAAAAACTTAACAGCAGATTGTCAGAAGCCTGCATAGTTAGTTGTGATCTGGACACACTGCTAGGCAGCACAATGCAGATGTCTGATCCAAAATTGCTTCAGCCAGTAAAGTCCAGAAAAAGGGATTTTAGCTCATTTTAACAAAGGCTTTGGAAACTGGACTACAGGAAAGGCATTATCTTGCTCCATACATGGCAGTGTATTTTGAATGGTTTGGATTTATTTTATGAGTTGTAATGTAATGGTCTTTCAGTAGAAAATACATGATACCTCTTCTTTTTACATTATATTGCATCTTTGAAAAGGAACAGTGAAAATTAAAGCCACTGTAAAGAATAGGGAAGATATAATACTGAGATCATGGTAATTTTGTACTGTAAGGCAGTCGCACTTGGTTACCTGAAGTATTTATTGTCTTCTAAGATCTGATTACCTGGTCTTAAGCAGCATGTGCCAGAAGTACAGAGGGCAATTAGTATTTGATGACAAAAATTGGAGATGAAGGGAGAACAATGTGATATGAGATTGCTTAGACAGGAGATAGAAGAAAGAATTTATATGAAATTTATAAGGTTTGGTTTAATGTCTTTGCTTTTATTCAGTCTTCCTTGCTCACTTCTTAAAGCATTCACAGTGTACCTTCTTTTGAAAATAACATGGTTTTGACTCTGAAATTGGCACTTGGTACAAGAGTGGCCTCTCCAGTGAGCTCCAGTTTGGTTTTTTTCTGGGGACTTGGTAAAGTCTATAAGATAAATGCAATGACACAAACAGCCTTCCCAAAGCAAGCTAGCAAGCTAATATTTAATAAAGATCCAGAGTACCGTGTAAGGGCTAACACAGCCAAACCACACATAAGGGATCAGAAGTGACTCTTCTCCCTCATCCTTGTCTCTAAATTGGAGAGACATCAATTTGATAGGTGGACCACATGGTGGATAAAGAACTGGCTGGATGGCTGCACGCAAAGAGTTGTGCTCAATGGCTCAATGTCCAGCTGGAGACCAGTAACAAGTGGTGTCCCTCAGGGATCAGTGTTGGGACTGGTCTTGTTCAACATCTTTGTTGGTGACAGGGACAGTGGAATTGAGTGCACCCTCAGCAAGTTTGCTGATGACACCAAGCTGTGTGGTTCGGTTGATACATTGGAGGGAAGGAATGCCATCCAGAGGGACCTTGATATACTTGTGAGGTGGGCTGATGCCAATCTGATGAAGTTTAACCATGGCAAGTGCAAGGTCCTACACCTGGGTCGGAGCAATCCCAGGCACAGCTCCAGGTTGGGCAGAGAAGAGATTCAGAGCAGCCCTGTGGAGAAGGACTTGGGGGTGTTGGTCGATGAGAAACTTAACCTGAGCCAGCTGCAGTGTGTGCTTGCAGCCCAGAAAGCCAACCGTGTCGTGGGCTGCATCAAAAGGAGTGTGACCAGCAGGTCGAGGGAGGTGATCCTGCCCCTCTACTCTGCTCTTGTGAGACCTCACTTGGAGTATTGTGTGCAGTTCTGGTGTCCTCAACATAAAAAGGACATGGAACTGTTGGAACAAGTGAGAGGAGGGCCACGAGGATGATCAAGGGACTGGAGCACCTCCTGTATGAAGATAGGATGAGAAAGTTGGGGCTGATGAGCCTGGAGAAGAGAAGTCTGCATGGAGACCTCATAGCAGCCTTCCAGTATCTGAATGGGGGCCTATAAGGATGCTGGGGAGGGACTCTTCATGAGGGACTGTAGTGAGAGGACAAGGGGTAACAGGTTCAAACTTAAACAGGGGAAGTTTAGGTTGGATATAAGGAAGAAATTCTTTACTGTAAGGGTGGTGAGGCACTGGAATGGGTTGCCCAAGGAAGCTGTGAATGCTCCATCCCTGGTGGTGTTCAAGGCTGGATTGGACATAGCCTTGGGTGACATGGTTTATTGGGAGGTGTCCCTGCCCATGGCAGGGGGCTGGAACTAGATGATCTTAAGGTCCTTTCCATCCCTAACTATTCTATGATTCTATGATCCCATGTCCCCCTGGGACCCACCTCTTCTTTCTTCTTAAGATGATGCTGCATGGCAGGAAAATTTACACTGTCATTCCTGCCACTTCTCCTTGGCCTCCTGAGTTTTAATACCTAATGCCTGGTTGTGGAGCTCTATCATGTGCTCTCAAAGGCTCCACCCTGAGGAGCATAACCACCTCCATTTCTTATTCGTTTGAACATCCCAAAACTGCTTCATTGCACTTCTCCGAGTCCAGAGAAGAAGTTAAACAGTACCCATGTGTCAAAATCACTGAAATATTAAAACACCTGTCGTCACCACCATGTGCTTAACATGCCATCTTTGCTCCAAGATGTCGTGGAGGCCAGGACCTCACCAGGACTTAAAGAAAGTTTAAACATTGGATATCAAGAGGATATCCAATATCCATGATATCAATGGATATCATTGTTGCATTTCAAGCATACTCCCCAACAAAAAGAGAATATCCATCAGTATGTTCCACATGAATGGATGAAAACTAATTTACTACCTTGTACAGGCATTCTGCATATCTGTGCATACTGCGTAGCCTGCATCTTTGAGGAACTGGATTGTAACTGCAAAGCTGTTTTAAAAAGTTATATTAAGTCTTTATGAAACAAGGGAGCCAAATCTGCCAAGACAAGAAGGGCTTTAATTCAAGCTCAGTTTCTTTCAACTTGCTTTGAATTCAGTGCTTACTAAGCAGCTTATTTTTAGTTCCAAGTGTAGCCAGTTCCCACATAGGCTGTTCATCCCTCCTGGCATCCCTCTTTGAATCCAGCTTTGGTTTTGTTGGCTGAAAGAGTTATAATTAAAGGTTTGTATTTTCTTCCCCTGCAGGCACAGCTAAGTTTTTGACAGCCTTGGTGAAAAGTATGGAAGAATGGTTATTCAAGGTGCAAAAGCTGAAGCAAGGTTCTGGCATGCACAGAGCTGAGCTGTGTGCATTTTATCAAAAGATTCCTGCGTGGCTGGCCCAGGTGGATGCAGTGAAGAGCTGTGTAGGCTCCGGGCAGTTGCATGAAGCTGAGAGCGATCAGAAATCACATTTGCCGTAAGGACAGAGGTGTTAATTGTACCTAGGCTGACCTTGCACACAGTGCTACGCTCATAAGAAAAATGTCCTTTTTTGGATGCCAGGGTGGAGACCCTGGCAGAGGATACTGCCAGTGGGCTAAACACAATCAGCTGAAGTATTAAAGTGATTGGTGACTGCCTTTCATTTGCTTTGATTTGACAATTATCTGTGGAGTGGAAACAGTTGGTGGCTTCAGTATCACTCCTGGAACATCATTGTCTCCATCAGAACTGCCACCTGGTTTGGAAATCTTGACATTTGAAGAAAAAGCAAAATATGTGATTCATTTACAGTCAGATTTGTGGGAGCATATTCTTCTTCATGGTGCTCCATTCTCTTTGGTAAATATCATCAAGAAGTAAGTCATTTGCAGAGCACATGCAAAATGTATATGTAAGAGATTTACTTAAAAATGCCAAGTTTGCCCACAACTATAGCATTAACAAAAAAAGCATGTGTCATGTTTCCAGCATATGGTGTACTATAATGTATTGTTTTCCTCAAGCTGGAAAGCAAAAGGTGTCTTTTTGACAAGAGATCCTTAGGTCTGGTGCACTAGAGGTCACTTTGTTTCTGGATTTGGTTTTTTTTCAGGGTGGTACCTAAAGAGTTTTTTCATATGATTCAGCAATGGATTCTGTCCATGAATAATGAGACTCAGAAGAATGTCACACATGCTAATGAAAAAGTAAGTGCAAGCCTGAAACTGTTTGGCTAAGAGTGCTGTATCTAGCATTCAGTCCTTCCATTAATTTCTGTCTGGCCAGAGCGCAGTTGTAAGGAAAACTTGTTTCTCTTTTGACACTTTCTTACCTTGTTTGAGTTGAGTTGTGGCTTTTGTCTTCCAGCCAAAGGAGTAGGAGAGAACTCCTCTAAAAATAGCTGTAAGTTCTCCTATATAGTGCACAAACACAATTTTGTTGTTTCATCTTTAGTATTTCGTCTGGTATAATCAAAGTTATTTGCTGTTCAGAGAGCTGTTGTGGCTCTGAGCTCTCTGTGGGCTTACTTCTCCCATGATTGTAGACTAGAGGCTCCCAATATGTGTTTTTTTAATGTTCTATAAGTGTGGTGTGTAATTTTTGGTTTGTCACTGAATTCTGGACATGAGAGCATGCCACATGGCTGATAAGCAGCATATGATCCTAAATAAGAACTGAGAGAAGAATAGATCCATAGTAGAAAAAGAAGTGTCTATAATGGGAATTAATATGGGAGAAGAATGGTAAAAATAAATGTTTCTGTCATTAGGTCAGTTTGCAAATTAAATTAGATAGCACATTGATGTATGTGAAATGCACTGACTTCAGACTACTTGGCAAAACCAGTCATTTGTCACTGGTTTAGATTTGCTCTGATGTTTTGTGCAGGTGACTGAACTGAACAGAAACCTGACCTTGTGGCTGGTGGATTTGCTGAGACACATGACAACAGAACACTTGTCCCATGAGTGTTCCCAGTGGCAAGAGTCAAGTAGCGAGATGAACAAGGAGCCCAGGCTTCTGAGGGCTAGTAAGCTGCAGCATGGAGCTAAAGAGTTGGTTGCAGAGATGTGCACACTTGCTGATTCTGTAGACAGGTATCAACAGAGGTTTTCAATTTCACCTAAGGGAGTTTTCTCAAGAAAAAGTGTTTAGTGTGCCGATCATGGTGGAAGATCCCATCCATTTGTTTGTCCTTGGATCTTTTCTCAGGTCTTAAATGGGCCTCACTAGAATTTGTAGGAATTCTAATAAGATAGAAACACCTAAAGAGGACAGCAGTGCCTGCTTTATAGCTAGTACTGCTATAAAATATTCTAGCATCTGCGATAGTGCGGGCTCTGCCCATCCTTCTGAGAATGACCTTTGGAGGAATGAGGGCACGACAGACAGTGAGTCTACAGTCCAGATCACTTGGAGCAATGCCTCCACCTGATTCAGGATCTGTGCTCACACATCCTGTGTGGGTTAGTACAGCACTGGCATGGACAAGGTTTCTGGGAGGTCACTGAGTGGGGCAGGTGAGGATTGCTCTTCTGGAGACTTCTCTAGTGATGCAGAGATCTACAGATAGTTCCCGTACCTTGCTGACAGCAACGGGCTCCTGATTGAATCATCTTTTCCACCTAAATGGTTCTATAAGCATTTGAAGCACTTCTGCAGGGCTGATTCTCTTCTACATGTTTGCAGCTGCTGCCGCAAGGCCATCAATGAAATTGTTCAAAAGAAACAGTCAGAGAAAGATTTAGAAGCTGATTTTGAGCTGGAGGAGCTGAATAAGATCAAGGTAAAACGCACCTGTGTTGCCAGCTATCTAGGTCAGGAAACCTAGATAGTTTTCCAGATTAGACTGCATTTGCTTTGTAAAAGCTAGATAAAAATATATGTGAGGTTTTAAGGAGGAGGAAGACTGCTGTTCCAATGGATTACCCTGGTTCCACAAGTTACCCACTGACTTTGCAGTCCTGGAATGCAGATAAAACCAGGTCAGGTCATGTTCACTTTTAATATTTTCCTTGCCCTGTTTCAGGGTACATATGTAAGGGCTTTCCTGTGAGATTTATTCCGTATTAGTGGCAGTAGATTCATCTCTGGTCCACAGCTTGTCAGAGCCATGCACATCCAGACTTGAGTGGTGCTTAGGGGCTCCTGGAGGTGCTTGGTGCCTTTATGCAGATGCAGTTCAAAGTTTTTGCAGTCAACTGGCATACCTGACTCCCCCTTATTCTACACTGGCATGTGAAGCTCTTAATTGCTGCCATTATCATTACCAGTGTTTAGCTTAGCTTTGCCTGTGTTTTAGGAATGTGAGAGGTAGTCTCTTCCTGAAGGCTGAGGCTACCCTGAACAGAGGGCTTCAAGGAATGCATGAAGCCTCCCTGCAGGGGTTGAAAATACTTGTGCTTCTGTTCTGCATTACCTTAATGAGTGAAAAATTAACCCCTGGGATTTACACTAATTTCTCCCCACATGGGCTGGGGCAGTGGCTATGACAGATGTTCCATGCTGGCCTAAGGAGGAGCTTGTTGAAGGAAGAGCTGGTGGAAGTGACTAGCTGGTGACATATGTCATGTCTGAAAGCTTGGAGAAATGTGTCTTCCTTGTAGGGTGAGAATGGAAGGTTCCAGGTTGTCCCCTTCCTACAAATAAAGACAGAAAGGTGGAGTTATTTAACTGACTGAATGTATATGATAACAGTTATTTTTTTCTGCTCAATAAGCCCTGAATAATCATTTTGTGTTATGTCTCCCCAGACTGAGTGCTGTAATTGGGTTGAAGTGTGTAGCCATCTTCTTTCAGAGATCAAAGGCACTCCAGTCTCCTTTCTGAATTTAGAAGAACTAAGAAACCTCTTTGGATCAGAGGTATATATAGACTGCATTTGCTCTTCTAGGTTGAACCAATTTGAATGAAGGTCTGCTTCAAAACTTTTCCTTGAGAAAGCAGCTACGTTTGAGGGAAGGTTTCACATGGAGACCTGCATGCACTCAAAGCAGCAGCAAGACTATGAGGTGTTATGACTGCAAATTGGTCAAAAATCACAGTGGTGCTTGCGAGCACAGGTCTAAGGCAAAACCAGAGCTTCAGTGGAGTTGGAAAATTTACCCCACTGATAGACCAGTTCCCCATGGTGTGTGATAGCTTTTGCTTCACCTATTGGGGTGGACTTTGGCTGGATTTCTTGTGGCTGCCTTACCAAGGAGATTAAGCTGAACTTGTAGTTTAATTCCTTGTGTGGCTAGATGGATGCCTGAGACTACCTGTAACAATTGGATGTATTTTATAGCTGGTTGGCCTGGCATTGGTCTACTTTCTTGCAAAACAGGTTAGATTCAGATAATGAGAAAATTGATTTAGGTTTGTTGTCTTGAATGATCTGTTAGCTTCAGTTCTGAACTTGACCCCCAAGCAGAATGACATTGTTCATGACTTCCAGTCTACAGCCAGTGCTGTAGCTCTCATACTGCCTCTTTTTCTCCCCGCCATGGCCTCCATAAAGCAGATATGCCACAGTGGGTCCTGCCTATAGAATTGTCCTGATTTAAGCGTTCAGCAACTAGCGTACTCATTGTGATTTGAAATACATTCATGCTGAGGACCTCCTCAGTGGCTGGAGTCCAAGTCTTAAATATGTGCACAGAGAATGGCTAGCTTTGCCTAGGTTAGGATAAAGAGAGCAGGCTATCAACCTGATCCTTATGGTGCCTTACAGGAATTGCAATTGAAACTTAAGCTTAAGGACACCATCATTTCTTCAACTCGGGAAGAGTTTGAAGCTGAAAATGCCATCAGCAGAACAAAACCCATAACAGAGGAAGAACCGTTAAAAGTAAAGGAGGAAATAGCCATCATGCAGGTGACTGTAGTAGCAGCAATATGCTGCATTCCAGTAGAGCCTTTTTATTTATTGCTTGGAATATGTGATGCGAAACATGGCCTTACAGTGGCCTTGAATGCCACAAGGCTAGTGGTATCTCCTATTTCTTGTTCCTTTTCTCCCTCAAGCAGCATCCAGGTGCCGGTATGGATTATCTGATTGAGGACAATGAAGCTACTGCAGACATGATCAGATACGTAGGGCATGACTCCAACATCCACCTGAAGTCTCTGAAATCAGACATCATTACAGTTACAGGGGTAGGAGTCTCCACCACACCAGTGATTTTTAGCCTTCTGTAGAGATTTGGAGCTGGGTTCTAGGCGTATACTCAGACTCTGTTATGACATGCCATTTAACACTTGTGTCAGACTTGCTGGAGCAGTGCAAGGTGCTTGTGTTCTCTCAGATTCCTCTCGTCTAGCAACTTTAATCATTAGAACAGCTACCACAGTTGCAATTTGTCCTTTTCACCCATGCATTACCGCCATGGCTTCATGACCCATGATCCAGGACTATCTGCTGAGAGTGGGATGGTGAAAGTGGTTTGATGCTGAGCACGTGGGAGGAGTTGAAGGGGGTTCAGAGATTCAGGGAGATCCCACAACAACTGGGAATTAAGAAGTTCAGGTTGTTCTTGGCTTCCATTTGCCTTTGGGATAGTGCTCTTTGGTAAAGTCGCTCTTCAGAAGTCATAGGGCCTGTCATTCCCTAGCTAGTAAGTCACCCAGAGTGGAGCCTAGAGGTACTGGAATTGTGGATCTTTAGCAAACTGTCACTGGATGGTGCCACTCTTTAAACATGCTGCATTGCTAAATGTGCCTTGCCCTTCATGCTTTAGAAGTGATCAGCTAGTTAAGAGTGACAGTGCAGGAGTGTGTCTTTATGGACTCTGATTTGTTTTACAGAAATGAATCCCTGGAAATCATAATTACCTTCCAAAGCTTAGAGTAAGAGCCTTTCAACAGAAAAACCCAACTTGTCTTTTTCAGATGAAAGCTGACTTATGCCTGTTGGACAATGTGAGGAGCTGCCTCTTTTCTTTCTCTGAACATTGTTTTGTTGGGTTTTTTGCTCCTAACCAGGCTACAGCCACCTTCAACCTCAGTAACCCAAGGAATGAACCAGCAACCCAAGACTATGAGCTAGTGAGAGTTTCATGTCTGAGTCAGAAAAACATTTTAGTCTACTTTTAATGCCAAGATCTGTTCAGTTCCTAAACTAGTCTCTGGTTTTACATGTTTTGCTGATATAGAGCTCTTGTCTGTGTTGTGACTGTGCACTGACACACCAGCATCAAACCAGGCACATGCTACAGGTGAAATGCAGCATTGTTGGTTTCATATTCACTTACAAAAGGTTTTGGTTTTCCCAGAGAGGGATGACTGCCTCCACGCCAACAAGTCCCTTTTCTCAGAAAGAGTTTGAAGCCCTGGCAATGCTGGAACATCTGCAAGTGCAACTCCTGTGAGTACTGGTCATATGCTGAAGGCGTGAGTGGGGCAGGGATTCATGCCAGGCAAGTGCCCATTTGCTCTCGGATAATGTTCTGCTTTATCCAATGTCTGTTGGCTTAATTTTGGATTTCCTTCCATTTTGATTGTCTTGGCGATTGAGTATGTTTTATGTTAGCTGAAGATACGACCCATATTGGCTCCCCTTCATTTCTGTGGAAATTTTCTGTTTTGTGTACTTATGAGGTACATTGCAAAGGTACTCAGGATGGTTTTCTGCAAAACTTCTTAATACTTCAGGTTTCTGTTAGCACTTGCAGGGTGTCATGTGAATGCAGCTGAGCTCTTCCAGGGCCTGCTTAGTGCCCAGGAGCTTGGCAGGTACAGACATGCAATTTTGTACCTAAGTGTGGGGAACACGATGAAGTGACACTCAAGTGTCTTCATGCAGAATCACATCAAGGTTTGTGTTTGGTAAGGACTTCTTCCATGTTTAAGCAGGCTTGGGCACTTTGAACTACATTCCCTCATATTTCTTGTTTTGTCTGTGGGCTTGATTTATTCGGGGTAACCCCCTCTCATTAGCTTTGCTAGTAGAATTGACTGTGCTCTGTATTTATCCTTGCACAGTGAAGATCAGCATCTCACCCGTTGCTAGCAAACACTGAGTTTTGAAACTAATTCAGCTTGCAAGGTTTGAACAGATGTGCCATGAACTCCTTTAGTGATCTTTTAACAATGACCTTCTCTGAAACCATAAATGTGTTTTATAGAGTCAGTCCCACCAAAAGGTTCAGCTTTCTAAATCTTTCTTTTAGGTATGCTGCCAGCAGCTGCTTATATTTCAGATTTCAGCATTATCTTTGCTTCTGTGTTGCAGAGAAAGAGAGATCCGTGCTCAAAATGCAGAGGAAAGATCTGAAGGTGTTGAAGAGAAGCTGGAAGAAGCTCTGCAGAGAATCCACGATCTAGAGAGTGAGTTGGAGAAAGAGAGGAAGGTCATCCCAGAAGCAACACACAAAGAAGGGCAAGATCAGGAGAACCAGTATTTCAAACCCTATTCCAGACTCAGAGAGGGAAGCAGTCTTTGAGGACACCTCATTCATCTCCTGTTTAGCGCAGGACCCTGTCCTCCTGGGCACATCCTAGGGCTTTGTTAAGACTCTTTGTCAGAAACCAAGCAAGGAGACTTTAAACATGATTCTAGATCAGGGCAAAAAGAACTGCTGAATGTGGTCTGGTTTAGAGAGAAAGTAACTTTGTTCGACATAGAACACCAGTGTCTGTATCTAGGAGATCACTATAATTTACTTTATCTTCCTGTGAGTGTTCCCTGTTACAGTCAAGAAGATCTGTTTAGGATCACTGATTTTAGGGTAGAAAAGAAATAATGTTCCAGGTTCTTTCACTCTCAGAAGCCACAGACCTTTTCTTTTTCTAGCACAGGACAATCTTGCTGTCTCCAAGAGTTGTTTGAACACAGCTGAAATACTCATCTGTCCCATACAGTTTGGCAGTGAGTTCCTTAGGTCACATGTTTGTTGTGGATGAAAGCATTTCCTTGTGTCCTTTCTCAGCTAGATCCATATGGATACAAGATGTGGAGAAGGAGGAAAAACTGGGAGTTAAAATATCTTCCCGTAGTCCTTCAGTGTATCCTGTTGATTGACACTAAAGTGGAAGGAGAGGCTATTTTGTTTGTTAAGGATGTGATGCCTTGGGCACATTTTAGCTCCATGGTATTTTTAATGACTTTGGTTTGTTGTTTTGTTTTTCTTTCAGAAGAATGTCTCCAAGAAGGCATCCCAGAAGTAGAGGCCTGCTCAAGTACCAAAGCTTCTACCTCTGGCCAGTTCAAGGGCTCTGTAAAAGAGCAACATTAAAGAATAGCAATGCCCCAGTAGTTTCATACTGCCTGTTCCCAGCAGTGGTTCACCCCCAATCCACTGCTGTTACTCCGTACCTACTACCCCAATACCCATCTCAGTATTTAAACTGTTCTTCTAGCTGGCTCTGCCACTTCCACGTATGCTTTGTTTGTCCTCTACCTTATCCCAGAGCTTTAATATCTTTATAGCTCATCTTCCTTGTAATACCATTGCTACCTTGACTTTCTCTTACCCACATCTCTCCTTGTGCACCCTCCTCCCTTCCCCTTGCTTTATGCTTGCCTTCTGTTTGTGTTCATCAATCTTGTTGCTGTATCTCATTCTGCCTCATCCCTGTTGGATTATGCAAGTTAGTAATTTGCACCTCTTTCGTATCAAGGTTTATTTTTTTCTGTCAGCATGGCCTGGTTGTGGAGGTATCAGATACCCATCTGATAATGGGTACCCCCTTCATCGTATAGGTTTCAGGTGATCCAGTTACCAGCTGACTGTTTTTTGCACAGAATTGTACAGACACAAATTTTTGTGTCTTTGAATCTTCATCTTGAAGTTTTTGTCCTTTTTTCAGAACGCATGAAAAAGCCTGAAGAGGTGCATGATCCTGAAGGCCTTTCTCAAATTGCTGCCACAGGAGAGCTGCCTGTAGCAAAAGTCACAAAATCAGACTTCAGATGATGTCAGTTCACCCACTCAGTGCACTGAGATAGCATTTAAATGCTCCATCTCTCTGTGATTTCTGCTTGGCATCTGAGGCCCCTGTCCCCATCTGCAGTACCCCTACAGCCTTAACAGGCCAAACTGACTAGTGAGGTGGCCACCTAGACTTCTGCCTCTGGTCCCCAACCTGGAACAGTCTGTACAGTTATAAGGCTCTGCAAGGCCAACAGAGCTGCCTCGGTTAGGCATGCAGTTTGACCCAGTCTCAGTTTGGAAGAGCAGGCAGTGAAACTGCCTGGAATCACATTGGCTCAGACAACCCCTGCCAACTCAGAGTAAATTTCATTTTAGAAGCATCATATATCACTATCCCAAAGTACGTTTTTAAATGATGTTTTTCTTCTGCAAGTTTTTGGAATGTAATATCTCCTGAAGGTAAAATGAGAAGTTTCTGCCAGTTCTATATGTAGAAGTGACAAGATACTGCTGGAACAAGACATGCTTTTTGGAACTGATGATGCTCTTGGCTATAATTTGTCTTGTCTTTAGCTACAGAAAAGTTACATGTTTGAAAAAGCTATGCCTGACTTCTGCAGATATGCATCCAAACAGGGTAATGTGCGTGCCCTGATGTAGTGCTGCATGTCTCCTGACAGTCATTTCTCAGGCTAAGTGTTGTTCCTTTGAGACATTATTTGTAGAGGTGTTGGGCCTTGATGTGCCAGAGAATCTTGGTCTGGATGGATCATTTTACACAGAGTTAGAAATGCAGCCTGACAAGCTCATGAGATCACTGAGAAGTTCACAGGTGGATTTTTCCCACCTCCCAGCCACCCGTTAGGGGACTGGTTCCTGAGTGTCCTTGTTGTTAAACGGGCCAGTGAATATTTGCAGAGCGAGTATTATGGGAGCACCGAGTGTTGAGAAGGGGAGTCCAGGGAGCTGAAGGGGCTGGTTAAATACAGAATATATGGTACTTCACAGAAGTGGGATCCTTGTCCTCCACAGCAGTATTAACCCAGTACCTACAGGCCACCCTCATGACACAGCTATATTTCATGCAAGTATTACTGCTTATATATGCCAATGTGTGTGAGTGTTACCAGGAGACAAAGGGGGTCTGAAAAAATGAGTAAAAATACAAGAGTGAGTGATGGGCTGGGTAACTCCTGCTAGGCATGTGCATGATGGCCAAATACTGTGTGGGCAATTAAGAGAAGGGCCATGAAGTCCCCTGTCTTGGCCTCTACAGGCCACCAGCAGCAGAACATTGGTCCTGGGAATGGCTGTGCAGGGGTGGCAAAGAGAGATACTGCAGGTCAAGTAAAAGGGCAGGAGCAGAACTGACATCCACCCAAAGGGTGCCAGGATCAGAGAAACCAAATGCAGTGGTTTTTTTCTTTGACAGTGCTCCATATCTTTGGCAAGGGAAAGGATTGTGGTATCTGTAGGTTCCTGGTCATTTCAAATAGTTTTTGACAGGAAAGATATATAGGAGTTTTGAGGCTTATAGGACATTGAGGACTTTCTCTGTTCCTTCCTTGTGTGTGTAGATTACCTAGGAGGCTGCACCATGCAAGAAGTATTGCTGTTCTCCAGGTTCTCAGCTGGCTCTTCCCCAGTGGTGCTGGATTCTCCTTTGTCAGCTCGACCGGAGTTGGTTAAATGGATCACTCCTAAAATTTTTAGGCGCCCACAAGCTCAGAACTTGTCCTTTCTCTCCCCCCAGTGGAAGCGAGCGGCAGTACAGCCTGCCTTTCCTCTGCATCTCTGATGCACCTTGCAGGGAAGTGCCAATAAAGGCCGCCTTTTCCTTCTATTTTAAAACTAGGGCTAAACCCCTTGGTTGCCTGTGGGTGTATCTATGCATGTATGTGCACAAGGGTGATGACTGAAATCCCATATCCAGGACTACACCATGGGACCCAGCTCATTCCCAAACCACCAGGCTGGCAGCACGGAACAACCTGCAGGTGTGCTGCAGTCCCTGCCTGTTCCCCCACCAATTGCTGGGCTCCCACCTCTGCCTGCCTGGCTGTTCAGTTTGGGGAAGGGGGCACGAAGTACACAGGGCCAAGTCTGTCTTTCTTGCCAAGGTGATGGTGCAAGATGGATCAGACCCTAGGGGCCAGGCCCTAGGTGCATCTGGCACCTGTCAAGGTGCATCTGGCCCTGTGAAGACAAATGGATGACACCCCTCTTCCTTCCACTCCCTGCTCCCACACATGCCAGCCCTGCTCCTTCTGCTCTCTACTTTTCCCTTCTCAAAACAAGCAGAGGCTTCTTCCATGTACAATCCACTTTATATTACAGCCTGGGCTGCCTTCCCTCCTGCCTCCAGATCTGCCAATATGCCAGCCTTCAGCTCCTCTCTGAGCAGGACTGACTGGGGGCAGTGTAGCAACCATGGGACATGGGACTTAGAGCATGGGTGAGTCCTTGTCTTTTGGGCTTTCTGGGAGCTTTGTGGTGTCTGTGAGGAGGCTGCTCACTGTCGGAGGGCTCTGAGTAGCTGGAGAGACCAGATTCATGGCCTCCAAAGGCAAGGGCAAGATGAAAGCAGTAGGTTTCTCTGCAGTAAGGGAGTGCAGTGCATGGAGGTAACGGAGCTGAGCAGCAGCAGGGGCACTGGACAGAATCTCAGCTGCCATCCGCAGGGACTCCGAAGCAGCCTTTTCCCCCTCAGCAGCAATCACCTATCAAGCAGGGGAATAAAGACTTCTGTGAGGCTGGGAGTAAGGGAACATGGACTGCTCATTAAAAAGGGTATTTCCCACCATGAAATTTCAGGGCCAAAGTGATTGTAACATTCCTGTTCTCTGAAGATCACAGTATGTATTAGACCTCTTGCTGCTCCCAAAAGTTTGGGAGCTCATGTCTAACTTGTTTTTGCTAGGCCTATCGAGGCTCACAACTAGGCATACTCTTGCTTTAACAGCATGGGAGAGGGCAGCCCCCAGGCTAGGCTTGTGGGAGGGAGTGCTGGACACCAACCTTACCCAGCCTCTCTCTCTGTAGCTCAGAGCAAGGGATGGAGACCAGCACACGCTGAGCAAGGTGCAGGGTACGTTACAGTGGTGACAGCCCTGCACTGGGCTCATAGAGGAGAGTGAAACCCTGAGAAGATCCCCATGGGGATCAGTGTGGGCCCAGCAATAACCCCAGGCCTCTTTGTGTGTCTTTCTGTCCTACTTGTAAGCCAGCTGCCAGATCTGGCACTCCACTGGGCTGCCCACACTCTTGCTGCATCTCCCCTTGCTAGACACAGCTCTTGAACAGGAATTAAAGAAAACGTATCTTCCCAGAGCTGTATCCTTATGTGGCATTTCCCAGGGATCATAAACGAGGGATGCTTTGGAAAGAGATGAGAAGTGTTCAGAGTTGGCATACCCGCACTTTGGCCTGTCTTTGGGCCTCCGCTTCCACAGCCAGGGACTGGCGAATTTCAGCAGGCAGTTGCACGTTGTTTCTGTGGTAGTGAAGGACAGAGATTAGCTGGGCTCTAGACTCTCCTGCCAGCACTAGATGATCAATCTGAGGCTTGGAATGGGCTCATGAGCCAGTCTCTGTAGAGCAGTTCACTCATGTTCTTTGCTCCCAGTGTCCTTCTTTGTATGTCTCACTTCAGCCTTCTACCTCCATACCTATCCTTCTTTTCCTGCCCGGTTTTCTAATGATTAGACTTGCATTATCACTTGGCAGCAGAGACCTCTCCTCTGTGCCTCTGCTGCTTGAAGTGTAAGCTCACTCTTTGTGAGACTGCAAAGAATCCACTGGGAGACTAGCTCAGGATTTTCCTTCTGTTCATACATAGATTTACTCATTCACAGCTGTCTCCCTCTTCCATGGCCCTCTACAGGATGAGCAAGTCTCACCTTTCTGCATGGGACTCTTGAAGGATGAGCCCATCCCTACAAGTGCTAAGACCCTACGGCCTTTGATCTGGAGGGGGTTACAAGGGGTTTAATGTTTGCTGCTCCTCTTGGGCTACCAGAATTAGGTGCAAACTCTGCCTGTAGCAGCAGTGAAATGATGATAAGATCCCAGCTGAGGATCCTGCCCTGGCTGTCAGTGCTGTAGCAAGCAGTCTTCACATGTAGAAGTTGTACATGAGGCAGAGACTGAAAAGGACAGGGAAAATAGGAAGGTGGGAGGTAGGGCTCTATCTTCTCCAGAATAGCTACAGGGAGAGAGCCAGAGGCAAAGGAGGAAGAGAGGCACGCAGCAGTGAGCACAGCAGGAGAGGTACTTGCAAAGGGCCAGGGAAGTCCCCTCTTGCCAGCATTTTCTACCTACATTTCTGTTCTCTCCACTTTGATCCCCCAGCAGCCTGTGACTGCATCCAAAGCCACCTGTGAAGAGGAATATTTTAGAGCATGAGGGAAACACTAGCCTTGGCCTAGGCCCTTTACAGAGGAGTAAGACAGTGCAGGGGCATTAATTTAGGGCAGTTAAATGCAGGACTGTAAGGCAGACTTATTAAGTTTTTGTGCTATTGTGTAAGGCCCCTCAGAAATAAAATTACTTCCCTCACTTCCAATGTGTGTTTGCCCCAGGGGTTTAGCACAATTTAACCAGTCCATACTGGTTCAAGTGTGGAACCAATTCAGTTCCATTGGAAACATTCAGTTCCTGACTTGGTATCATCATGTACATGTCACGGTGTCGTGGTTTAAGTCTCTAAAACTCACGAAAGTCGTTTACTCACTCACTCCCCCTCTTTCTTCCCCCAGTCCCGGGGGGATGGGGAGGAGAATCAAAAGAATTCAACTCACACAGGTTGAGATAAGAACAGTTTAGTAACTAAGGTATAACACAAATCACTACTGCTACCACCAATAATAATAATGACAGGAGAAGTACAAAGAAAGAGAATACAACTGCTCACCAAGCCCGACCCAGCCACTGCACCCCCCAGCAGCGAACCCCCCCACTACCAAAAACCTGACCATGCCGTGCACCCCTAGTCCACCACCACCACACCCTTCCGGGTCTCTGCCCTCCGTCTTCATATCCTGGACATGACGTGCTGTGGTATGGAATAACCTCTTTGGTCAGTTTGGGTCAGGTGTCCTGTCTCTGCTTCCTCCCAGCTCCCCCTCCTCCCTGGCATAGCATGAGGCTAAGAAAGTCCTTGGCCAGAAAAAACACTGCCAAGCAGTAACTGAAAACACTGGTGTTATCAGCGCTGCTCCCAGGCCCAAAATCAAAACCATGTCACTGCACCAGCTACCAAGAAGGAGAAAAATGACTGCTACTGCTGAACCCATGACACACGGCCACAGAGAACTGCTCCTGGAGATCCCATGTATGCTGGGTTTATGGCAACTGACTCAGGGGCACTGTCACATTTCTTGTAAGAACCTCCTCTCTGGGGTAAGTAATGAAGGCGGCCTATCACAAATCACTGATGGAGCTTGTCTAACTGGTTCCTTCATGCTCCTCACAGCACACCGTCTGCTATTCACCATGGCCGCCTGTGGGGCCCACAGTGTATGTTCTTCCTCCAAAGTGATCCAAGTCATAAAACAAACAGAAGAAAAATCACCCATTTTTCTGTGAAGGAGATACATGTTGTTATTGTACCCTTCTGCAAACCAGTGTTTATGATTTTGAGGGACTGATCACCTGAGCTGCTTTGTGGAGCCTCATTTCACCCCTTGCTCTGCTGCCTACCCCTGTGGAAGCACCTTTATCTCCTGGCTGATGCTCTTCCTCTCCAGGAGAAGTTCAGAGAAGGCTCTATGTGCCAGGAGGCGCTTTGTGGTGGTCTGCACCAGCAGCTGGATGGCACTGGAAATGCTGGTCAGGGTCGTAAGGAGAAGAGAGGCATTTTCCAACCGGTAGTAGCAGACAGCATCTATCTCCAAGGTAACCATGTCCTTGGTCACCACCTAAGCAGAAGACATTTAGAGAGATGGAGTTGGTTCTGACAACTCTAATGTAGCACATAAAAGCACGCGATTAATAGAATGATGAAGAGTAGCTGGATGGTTAAGTCTTTGTAGTTTCTGCCTCTGCTGATGACTGACCTTGAACAAAATGTATAACCTCTGGACTTTAGTTCCCTGAGCAGCATCTTTGTACCTGTCTCCTCAATACAGCTGCTGAGCTAGGGACTGTCAAGTAGGTTGTCATCCTGTGCTGTTTCCCTGTGCACTGCTGCCTGGTCCATTCCTGTTCTGAGAGCATAGACTGTGTCCTGAAGTACGTACTCAGTTATTGTATCTTCAAAAGATTTACTGTACAGCCTCAACTGGGAGATGCCACCAGACAAGGAAAGTTCCACTGGCAATGCAGCAGCATAGACAATACACCCCAGAAGGAGAAGAGGGGCTGTGGCTAGGGAGGTTGCAGGTTTAATGGTTAGAAACAAGCATTCAGCCCTTTCTTCCTCCCAGGCTTACACATAAGCTGAGTACCACCCTTAGATTGTTGTAAGACCTTAGTCTGAGTCCCTGCTGCATGCACTCCTTGGTGTGGTGTGTAGAAAGCCCATGGGCTAGTATCTTAAACCCAGCCGCTCCCTACTGGGGTATCCAAGCATGTCCAACCAAATGGGAGTTTTTTCAAACTTTTCTATGCAGGAATGAATGCTGGAAGCCTGAGGTGTAACGTTAAGGTGATCCAAATGAGAAGGAATACCTGATGGAAGGGGATCTCTAGTGTCTTGAGGCGGAGGTCTATCTTGTGATACGTGTCCAGACAGGGGAGGAAAAAGAAAAGGCCTGTGGGAGAAAGAGAAGTGCAGCTAGGTGATCATCAGAACCACAAAAATTGTCTCTCCCACTCTGGAGAACAGGGGAGGGTTTGGCATGCAGAACTACAAAAGAACAGCAATACATAGGCTCAAATTCTGAGGCTTCTGCGATGAGAAAAGCCATTAGAAGCTACCAGCCCTTTAAAGGAAGGGAGTAGAGACATCCCATCTCCTGTCTAGCTCTGCCTGCTTGGAGGGCACCAGTACGTGAGCTTTGGCAGGGCACAAAGAGGAGCAACATGACTGTAGGGTGCTCAGTAAACACCTTACCAGGCCCTTTGGGTCTTCCAGGAAGGAGATGCCCAAGGCGGAAGACGATGGCTCTCTCATACTCCCGCACTACCTATAGAGGGAAACAAAAGCTAGGCTGGAGAAGAAGGCATAGGACTGGGGAATGGGGCCCCACCAGTATGATAAGAAGTCTTCTGAGAAAGCCCTGCAAAGTGAGGATTTCAGCAGGTATGAGCCAGTGGCATGACCTGTTGCTGAGCCCCTTTAGCCTAAACTAAGAAGCTGTCCAGAGCTGCTGGCTGACTTTGTGCAAAAGCAACATGAGCAGCCCTGTGACAGCCCAAGATTTGGTGAGAGCAGCCCAGGGCTTCCCAGGGTGAGGCCAGCATTCTGCTTCCTTGTAGCCTGGCCAAACTTGAATACCCTGAGCTAAAATTTTCTGTGTTGGTTGTTTGCCTCCAAGGGAATCATGTGTATATGTTCTCATGTGTGCAAGATCTGAGCTATAATGCTGACACTCTTGTTGATAACAAGATGTATGTGAAATTTCCTGAGAAGTGGGAATCAAAATATGCCTACCAGTAGCCATACTGAGAAAAGGGGAGGAAGAGGAGAAAATATGCTATTAACTGAGAGATCAATCTCTCTTAGAATTTTTAATTCAAACCCTATTTATCCTGCTGCTGCAATGCAGCAATCTCTGGGCTAGGTAGGCTGAGTTGAAGAAGTTTAAATGAGGCCTTACACCAAAAAATCTTCATGCTCGTGTCCAAAACATGCTGAACCAGTAAGTTACAATCCACATCAGACACCAAATACTAAACCCAGAGAGGCCCCGTGACTGTTCTCACCTTCATGCAGAACCACACAGAAATGGGGAAGGTCATTATGATGAACAGGAAAGACAAGATGGTCAGAAGCCACTCACAGATGCCCATACCTGGAGACTTTACACCTAGGGAGAAATTCAACATGACACTGTTAGGAGAGGACTGCTCTCTAAATACTGATTGCCTGATAGGTACCTGCACAGATCAGCTTCACTGTTGTCCTCTACCTAGACCTGTTGTATGTGAAGCATTTGGCCCTCTCTGATCTTGGGTTAAAGATTACTCCCTGCCCCAGGTGGACAGAAACTACTAGGATGGACTGACAGATTTTGTCTCAGCTTTACTGGCAGATATTGAGCCATGCTTCCCCATGGTACCTTGATGAGAGAAGCCTTTATCTTGAAGACCTGTTGCTACCAAGCAGTGTTCAAGGCTTGGAATGGGCAACTTGCTGGCTGAGCTGGGATCCCAGAAGCTTATCTGGAAAGATAAGCTAATGGCAAAGAAAAAGATTGTAAATAAGAGGTAGCTTTCAAATGCACAGCTTGAAGTGCCCATCCCTATCAGAGTATCTCAGGTTGTTTTAGAATAGGATTTTAGTCTTACCCCAGCTCCCCAATGCAGCAGGACCAAGCCACTGGTGCTGCTGAAATCTCCGTGCTCCACAGCAGTGAAATCAAGATACTGAAGGCTGGCTGGGGTGGTCAGCCCCAGATGAATATTACCTGCTACATCTCCCCAAAGGGAGTGTGGGTCATCTTGCTCCGGCTGCACTCTGTTGTGCTCCTGCCTGAGGGAAAATTTGCAGGTATGGCAAGAAAATAGATAACTTCTGTGTGCACCTAGACCCAGAGAGTGTGGCATGTTCTCCATTAGTAAAGTTAGCATTCTTGCACCCCTTCTATTTTGAATCCCTTCTAGCCCTTCCATCCCTGCCCTTTTGCCCTCGGAGCTATCTGCAGAGCCACCAGACCCTGGAGGAGGTTCACATTCCAAGAACCTGTGTGATGAATAGAGCTCCACAGCATGGCTCAGTAGCTGGAATTCCTGTAATTGAGGTGGAAAAGAGGTATTGTGAAAAACTTAGTTCCCAAACCGGCAGGAGCAAGTCTGACCCTTTATGTCACTCTAGGGCAGCATTGCCACAGGCATGGAAGCAGATAGTGGCTTCACATGGAAGTGATGTTGGTTCTGTAATACACATCTGTAATTCCCATGGTGGGTTGAAAGAGGCCCAGTCATCTTGTCAAATAACCCACGATTCTCCCTCTAACCATGGCAGGCTGGGAATCTGCTTAAGAAACACACAGCCTGGAGAGTAGCTGCTCTTAAAGGTTATCCAGATATGGAGCTACGAGCGTGCATCTCAAGCACAGTTCTTCTCTGCAGCTCAGTCCTTTTGACTATGAACTGGCCTTAAGGCTAACTTTCTGCACCTAAAGAAGAGCAAGCAGGAAAAGAGAGAGAGGAGAGCATGACTAGAACTGGGGAGTAACAAGCTGAAGCATGAAGGATGCTGGGGATGTAGCTGCTTCTTGCAAAGTTATTTGCTTTGTGACACAGTGCTGCTCAGCCTGCAGTACTGACTGGAGTCTCCCGTATGCTGCCCTGAGAACCTGGGCAAGGTGGGTGTGAAGACACCGTGCAGAGAGCAGAGTCACACAGTGACCCATACAGGGTCAAAGAACCCCTTCCCTTGTATAAGCCATACCTTCCTCTTGCTGCTCGCTGTCCAGCAATGCCATTGCCTCCATTTCTTCATCAGATATCACATCATCCACATCCACCACTGTGGACGTGTGCACCCTACCATCTGTGCCTGTGGCGCTCTTGATCTCCTTCGGTTTCTCCTGCTTTATGTCTCCTCTTCCTTTGCCGGCTTCTCTGCTGCTCTGCCTCTTCTCTCGTTTGCTCTGTGTAGCTGGGGACTCTCTGCGCCTCCTGTGAGACTCCCTGGAATTGCTCCGAGACCTCTTATCCATCCTCATCTGTGCTGAGGAGCATGCAGCTGCCTGTGAGAGTGGGATGAATTTGTGCTTGAATTTATTGCTGCAGGCAGGAAAACCAGGCAGGGGAGGAGAGAACAGGAGGTGTCAGATCAAGGAGTCTTGTTTCAAGTTTATTACAGGCTTGTCAGACACAGTGGACAGTGAAGTGTGCAAGCTGTTTCCCAGCTGCTCTGCTCTCTTCACACACTGCTGTGGAGATGGGATGGAAAGCCAGACCTTGGACTCCAGGAGGACATTCTGTTTGCATCTTCCTGCCTTTCGAAATAAACTACAATCAGAAGCACTCAGATGATTTTTAGTAGGTGGTTTCTGCAAAGCTGTTGAAAAGTGACCTAGAAGTAATTGTCAGACGTGCGGTTGCAAAGACCTCAGATGGTGGGGTGGTCCAGAACAATAAACAGCAGGGTGAAAAACCTTTACTGGTGAAAGCAGTTGCTTACTCAGGGGTGTTTGGAGGGGGTGTTGCAGAGAACAGTTAGGTGAGTAGCACCTCATACTGGTCTGTTCCCTAGAAATCCTTTGGCTGGTATAATGAAGGGACACTGGCAACAAACTCCCTCTCTGTAGCATCACTTCACATTATAGCAGGGAGGGAAATCAGCTGGTCCTATTTCAACCATGAACTTTTCTGAACGGGTGCAAAGCATGAAATCCATCAGAGAGTTAAAGCTGTGTAATCTAAATTGCTGTGCCTAAATGCCTTCCTGGCTTTCCAAAGCAAGAGCATGGCAAAGCAAACATAGGAGCTTTTTCTTTTCATGATGCTCAGCCTTTGTTGACATCTGCAGAAACCTCTGGAATAAGCCAGCACCTGGCTAGAAATAATAATGCTACAGCAAGACAAGGCGATAACTTCTCTGTCAACAGGCAGTGCTGAGCTCAGGGATGACCAGTCTCTGGTGTGGAGGAGTGGCTGGAGGGAGCCAGGAAGCCAGCTAGGGAAGTGCTGCTCTTGTTTTTTCATGGATGCCTGCTTTATCGGAGACCTGTGGACTGTGCAAAATCAGGATATTGCAGGCAGGGAGGGCAGGAGCACCTGCTCTGTCATGCTGGGTGCCACATCAGCAGATCACCAGGGAAGTGATGGATGGTGAAGATGGCAGAGAAAAGCTGGGTGGACATGGGGTGTAATTAATAAATTTACACCGTGTCTGCATTTGCTCTAGAAATGCTGCAGAAAGCTTTTCCACCTTGTGCTTATCACTCAACCCACATGGGACAGGGGGAGATCCTCTCCAGCTCCTGAAAGGGCAGGTGGTGTGTTAAGCAGCAGCAGTAAACAGCAGCTTGGATCTGGTTTTGTCTGGGTAGCATGGACTCTGGCTGATTCCTTGGCAAAAGCACTCTGACGTATTTGTCGCCTACATACCTGCAATTTTCTGGTTTTGCCTGATGTTTAAATGGACCAGTGGGTCCCATGCCTCCATCCCTGGGGAATGTTTTTGGCCACTACCTCCAGACAGGGGAGATGCTTTGAGAGTGTGCTAATGGGTTTGCAACCTTTGCCATCCCAAAAGCCACAGCCTCAGGCCCCTTGTCACTTTGAAGCATACCCCTTGGGAAATTAACTGCCCTATTGAGTGGGTTTCTCAGTGACCATGAGCCCTCAGGGAACAGCCACTGCATCCCTGTTTACCAAGCTCTTTGGCCTTGGGGAAGTCATTCAGCATCTCTGCTGTTAACTCTCAACAGCGTTGTGGTTTGTGTTTAAGCATCACCACCTTAAAGGAACTGCTCCCTTTCTGTGCGTGGCTCTTTAGCAATGCGCTGACGCTTCCGTCAGAAGGGAGACACACCTGAGGTTTTAACTCTGAGAGCAGGGGCCGCAACACCGCGCTGGTCACCGCCACACACCGCACAACCCCTGCCCGCTCCTCCGTTACCGCCCGAACGGGCCCTCTGACGCAGGGAGGCCCCGCCTCGCCCCGCCTTCGCGCCCCGGAAGGGCGGGAAAGGGAGCGCGCAGGCGCGGAGGGGTGCCGTGGGCGAGGTGGCGGCATGGCGCTGTGAGTGTGGGGGCGCCGCTGTGGCGGTGTTCCCTGGGGGTTCTCGAGCTGTGTCTTAGGGCCGCAGGACCCTGTGAGGCAGAGGGGGGACTCCGCGGGCCCGTGTTTAGGGGAAATCACATGGAAGGAGGCAGTGAGTGCAGGAGGAGCTAGCTGAGTACGAGGGTGCTGGAGGGTGGCACTTACAGTTGTGTAGGCAAGGAAATACAGGGCTTGAGAGGTAGTGTTTGTTGGTGACCCTGGCTTGTACTCTTGCCCCCTCACCAGCTTGCAGACGCTAAGTGGTAAAGTCTTTTGCCTGTGCTGCTGTTGCTGTGGAATGAGTTGTCTTCTGCTTGCTTTTGTTTCCCCTTTAGGGCAGACATGTCAAAGAAGGGACAGCTTATGGAGGTGCTGAAAAAGGAGGTGAGATCGCTGCTAATGGCTGCCAAGGAGGGCTTAACCCCAGCTCAGCTGGAGCACGAGTACATGGCCATGATCGGCAAACCTCTTCCTGTACATGACCTGGGCTTCGAATCCACTTTGGAGCTCGTGGGAAATATGCCTGAAGTTGTCAGAATCTATACTTATGAGAAAGGCACTTTTGTCCTCAAAGGTGAGATTTTGTTTCCTTATGGGTGGAGGAATTATTTGGGACCACATACTGGTATGAAGTGGTGCTCCAAAGCAGGGATGTGCAGGATGAATTCCTAGAGCTAGCTGTAGGTTGCCTATGTGTGTATTATTTTTTTTCTCCTATAGGTCCGTTTATTTTCTTTGATGTTTCTAATTACATTTTTTATCTGCATGTTAATGCTTTTCTGCTTTTTCTTTCTCAGAAAAATTACAGCAGCTTCCAGTTACTTTTGTACATTTTGCATTATGTACTTAGTTTAGAAACTGCAGTAGCATTTCTTATGGGTACACTAGAATGGGTAAGCTTTGCTTTTCCTGTAAATGTTAAATGTAAAATGTATTTTTCATCCTGTAAAATGTACAGCCAGAGCCAAAGCTAGGGATGGGGCCTCTCGGATGCATTTCGCTACCTGACTCCATGGGAAGTTTAGTCTATATTAAAGAATGTTTTTAATTTTCATTTCCTTTTTGTTGGGAAACAAGTGGTAGGTGCAAATTATTGATTGCTAGACTAAGTCCAGGGAGACATTGCCTGGGCACAGTGGGTCTTCTGTAGTGAGGCTTTACTGTGATTCTGGCTGAGGGGAGCAATGAGCTATTTACTGTTTTCCCAGCAAAACTCACAAGCAGCTGGATCTCCTGTTGTGATCCTTTGTTAAGGATTTGACTGCTCTCCTACCTGGATCTGGGTTTATAGGGATAAGGGTGCAGTTTGGCTGTTGTCTGTTAAAAGTGGTTCAGTCCAGTTTCAAAGGGAGAGGAAAAGTGGTTTCTCTGCTGTAAATCAGCCGCAGTTTAGTGTGATTGCTTTCAAAGGAGACACCTGCTTCTGAAAAAGGTGGAGGGATTAGGAATGAAAAGAAAAAGAGGAGTTTTGCCTTTGTGGAGCTTTTAATGGTTTGCTGTTTTGGTAGTCTAATAGTTTATTTCTTTCTATTGTAGCCATTGCAGATGAGACCACCAAAGCAATTGCCAGACTGGTTGCCAGACAGAGGAGAAGTGCTAAGGAACGGAAGAGTGCTGCTTTGAGGGCAGATGCTATTTCTCTCCATAAGAATCCACAGAGTTTCCCTCGGAGGGGCAAGGCTCCCATCCTGCCAGCAGTGGTGAAGGCTGAGTTGCAGGATCTGCTGAGTTCCTCACCACTTCTGCTCTTGGACTTTCATAATGCCTTCTTCAAACGCTTTGGCCGGGCGTTTGAGTACACACAATATGGATTTTTCTCCATGTTTGAAGTCCTGAAAAGTGTGTCTGATATCATTGTGGTTGAGCAGACAAAAGCAGGTTCCTTGCTGAGCCTGAAGAAGCATCTGGTGAATGAGATAAAGAAAGAAGAGGTGCCGCGAGGCGAGACGCGGGAAGAGGTGCCGCGAGGCGAGACACAGGAAGAGGTGCCGCGAGGTGAGGTGGTGTTGTCTTGCAAGCGTTGTGGCCAAGCAACTGTGTTTCAAGAGGGTGTTACTGCATTTCCAGTTGCTGTAGTCCTGGTTCCCCTAGGTTTTAGCACAGAAGGATTGTGAGGCGCTACAGAAGCGGCTGTCACACGGGAGTTATTTTGATAGCAGAGAGCTTAACTGGAAGTTTTCTATAGGTTACCACGTTTTTGGGGGTGAGGTGAAAGAAGGGATGTTTAGCTTATTCAGACTACGGACTTTCTGCATTTGTGTATAGGTCTGGAATTTCTAGTAATTCCAAGCAACAGGTAACAAAAATAGAAGGATCTCCTGAACTGTTTGCTGTGCAGGCTGATAAAGCCTTTCAGGTGCACTGTTTTCAGACTGAAGGTTTAGCACTAGTCTGAATGGCACAGCTACAATGTTCCACAAAAGAAAACAGAAGCGACTGCAGATGTCTTCAGCATTCCCATAATGGCTACAAGAGAAGGCAGAAAATCAGGTATAGTTCCTGCCGGGTTCTCAGCTGTTCTGTCTGTACGTCATTCTAGCAAGGGATTTAACTCTTAGTATGCTCACATAAACAAGTGTGTTTTGTTTTCTTTTGATGTATTAGTACAGTGAAGGATGCCTCTCAAGGGAATACTCATGACTGGTGGCTGTGAATGGTAACAGAGATGAGACAAACGGCACCAATGCTTTCAGACTTTTCATTTGTCTTCTCTTTCTGCTTAATATGGAACACTGCATCAGTCCAACAAAGAGTAACAGTTAAATTATTATCTTTGCAGGAGCAACTGCAGTTGAGATGCCTCCTTTGGAACCCATCTGTGAGACAGAGAACTGCTACCTAACAGCAGAAGAGAAGTCAGAGCCAGTGGAAACACAAGCAGTAGATTTGGGTGATGGCCTCAAACAAGTATGTGGCTGGACGAGTGATCTGTAGCTCTTCCATGTCTTAGTCCAGGGAGTGATACTTATTTTTTTTTTACTGCTCTTGTTTCTGTCAAGTTTGCATTGATGATGCCCTGCTGCTTCCAAAGAGTTTTGTACCTGTTTTGGATGAGTCTGGAGGTGACTAGAGTCATACTGACCTGGTATATAGCTTTATATGCCATACAAACTGTGTCTCTTTCTGGTCTTGAGATCTGTGTTGCATACCATCTGAGGTCAATTAAGCATGATCTTGCTCCATGATAATAGTGAGTATACCTTTTGGTGTACTTAATTGTAACTGGACCTCAGTAATTTTGTTCTGAGACTGGCTGTGTGGAATCTCCCATGCTGCAGTAAGTGTGGTGTTAGTGTCAAGCAGCTAAGTGACAGAGATGGGGAGTGGTCCTCAGAGACCTTAATTCCTGCAGTCTCAACTCTCCTATTTGATGGGACTTGGGAAACTTTAGTGGGTTTGTTTGTTTGCTTTGGTTTTGTGGTTTTTTGTTATAGCAGTATATGTTTAGAAGGGGATGGAGAAGGAGCAGTACAGCGGCTCTGAACTGCCAGACCTCATTGGAAGAATTTGTTTGTGTCCCCTCTTTTTTTCCTTTAAGTATCTCTAAGCCTTCTTTTTCTTGAGGAAAATCATCCTACTGTCAAAAGGAGAGTAACAAAAGGAAAGGAAATAATGAGAGTTGTCAGCCAAGCTCGTGTTACGGCTGTATGCAGCTGTACAGTTGGAGCACATAGGTCAGGAAAGGGTCCTAGGAGTTCTTCCTACTTTGGTGTTTTGTGTATGAATGAACCTGGGAGACTGGGACTATGACTTGGACTTTGTGTGGCACTTCATAAAAAATACCCTTTAGAGATTTTTGGCAGGCCGTTCTGATCCTTTAAAGAAATTTTAGTTTGGTGTGATTAAGTCCAGAGAATAAGGAAGTCTAGAGAATTGCCCGAGATCAAACAAAGTCCGATTGTGGGAAGGGTGAAAAAAGAGGGGTAGCTCCAGATTTTTGTTCTGACATACTGCAAAGGGAACCGGTTTAAGGATCCTAGCAGGATCAGTCTTGGAAGATGTTTGTACAACTAGTATTTGTCATGAAACACCAAGTTTGCTAGTTTTCTGTTTTGTTTTTTTCTTTTTTTTTTTAATGCCCTGAAAAGGAGGAAAGCAGGTTAAAATGTGTTTGTTTGGGTATGCAGTGAACACTTCTTTGTTGGGATGCTGCAAGGTAGAGGAGAAAGATGAGACCTCATTCTTATCCTGCTTCAAGGTGTCCAAATATCCAGTCGCACGAGACTGGAAGTGTTGTAAGGGTCAAATGAGAACAAGGGCTGGGTCAATCTCCTTAGCCCTGAGAAGGGTAAAGTATATATTGCTCTTGCTCTTGGCAGCTTTTTTTTGCTGCCCTGTGCAGAAGGAAATGTGTCATCTGCACCAGTCTTGGCAGCTTCCAGTCCAGCACAGGGCAAGGAGTTTAGCCAGTCTCACAGGCCATGCCTCTTGTAAGCCTAGTTTTGCAGTGTTCTGTTGGTTTGTCTTTTTACAGTTTCGTTTTTTTTTTGTGAACGTGTTTTTAAATACATCTTGTACATCTTTCAAAGAAATGTCTGATGTTGCTACTAATGTATGAGCTAGATTATGAAGATCATGTGTGCTTTTAACAGCCTGATATGAAGAGCATTTTCAGAGAAAAAATGTCCCTTTTTGGGTGGAGCGAAATGTAAGGGTGTTTTCTAGAGATGATGCTGCTGCTCAGGCAAGGATTCCCTCAGTTGCTCTTTAACTCAAAAATGTTTACTTGCTGTTAAGTCAATGTTTTAGTCAAACCTTTTAACTCAAATTCAAGGATGTTAGCCCTTGCTCAGTCTGCAGAAAGCTCTTGTCTGCTTCTTGAAAAAATGGTTGAAAGCACTTGTATTGGAAAACCCCATTGTTTGCAGTTGAATTTAGCCATGCACGCAGTGGTGTGTGTGCTGGAAGACAAATTTACTGTACACTGCTTGGTGTATAATGCAGTGGTAACTTGTAACATGTACAAGGTGAGTAAAATTGAAATAATTTTGACTTCTGATCATTGGATGAATGCTGGTTTTTGCACAAGAGAAAGCTTTTGAAGCAGTGAAAGCAGCTGATGTCTGATTAAGGTTCCCATCCGCACATTAGTTCAAATGAAATAATGTTTTCGGCAGTTAAAGAATAACATGGAATTGTAAGCTGTGCTAACAGCTCACTCAGGTACAATTTATCAAGAGTGAGAACAGAATTTGTAGGATTGGTTTTTCTTTTTTGTTTTTATCCTTGGAAAATAGCTTTAGTGTCAAAGTGAGATGCATTTGTGCCTTCTGTCACTTTTGAATTGTTTTCAGGTAGTTTTGCTGGTTCAGTCATGTACTCTTTCATAGTCATGGAACATAGAAATAGCACCTTCGGGGTAAAATCCAACAAACTGCCATGTTTGGTTTGTGGGTTGTTTTGTTGTTGTTCTTTTCTTTTTGTTTTTTGGTGTAGATACTTGGTTTGTTTTGCTTTTCTAGCAATACCTATTCAATACTTTTGTCTAAATATCTTACATGACTTTAATCCTCTCTTTTATTCCTCGCAGGAATTTAAGCAAGGCTTTTTTTTGTTGCACCCCTCTTTAAACTAGAGGGAAGAAAGAAGGAGGAAAGACGGAGAATGTGAAAATGAATGCTTCTGTCACACGGGAAGTTTAGTCCCAGTTTGTGCAGTTTGTTGGGATTATCTGATACTCAGAAGCTAACAGGTCCACAGAAAAGCAGAACTGGTTTTTTTTTTTTACCTTAGTGGTAAGGACAATTGTGTGTGTTCAGTGCATGACAAGGCATCTGAGTGTCACCCTCCTTTTATTCCTTTGTAGACTCAAGATTTGGTGCAGTCCCTACTAGACAAATTGATAATGACTCCAGAAATACCCCCAGATGCTGTTCAGGACGGAAGCCTTTGCAGTTTACCACCGCTGGAGAAAAGGTGCTTGGTGGGAGTCTTTGTGGAAATAATTGTCTCTCCTAGCCAGTTCTACATCCACATCTGCAGCAGGGAAACATCTGATAAACTGCAGGATATGATGTTTGACATGAGGTGAGAGCATTCTATCCTGATTCAGTATTACTATACTCGTATGTGTGTGTGTTTGTACTGAGGGAGCATGGCACCCAGATGTTGGTTATGGTCACTGCTGGTTTGATTATTTAATAGAGAGGTGCCAGTGCTGTACTGAAACATATGCTGGTAATGCCTACCCATTCCTTTTAACTTGCAAGCAATAAATAGGCTTAATAGCAATTCATTATATTTTGGCTGTGTCCTAGACAGTTCTAAACTTCAAAAGCCTGAAAAGGAGTGTTAAGGTTCCTTTGCACCTCTCTATTGTCTGTGCTGCTATGGTTAACGTACTCAGTTAAGGCTTCTACTCCCATCTCCATCACTTTCCAAAAAGCAACAGGTGATAGGCCTTTTTCTGACCTATATTTGAAAGCAAAATCCTGTCAGTGCCTTTGTGTCAGCTACATTATGCATTTAGAATTCTGTTCCACCACAACAGTACTACAGTTGCTGTTAATTGTATGCCAAAGTAAATGTTTGATGTCTGTGGGGCACATGTAAGTGTGCTTACAGACTCTGCAGACATACTGTGTATGTGAGCCAGTACACCAGGACCTGGTTCATGGGAAGCATTGACATGTCAAGGTAATGTCATTAATGACTAGAATTAATGACTAGAATAATCATATGTAGCTTCTGATTAAGGCTCATTAATTAACTTCTTGTTGGAACCCAAGAATATGATTCAAATGTTAGAAGTTTGGGTTTGCATTTTTAATTGCTGTTTCAGTTAGAGTGTGGCAGAACTGAGATGTAAATGATCTATTAAAACAAGCCCTAAAAACTAATGTCATGAGGACTTTGAGAAATCTGGATCCTTCTGAAGCCCTGTATATTTCTCTATATTCATCTGCATCCTAGAAAGCATGGTTTTTCATTCTGATCTTTTGCAGACACTGTTATTCAAATAAACTTGTTTCTGATCGTTATATCATGCCTGAGTCTTCAGTACAGCCTGGACAGCTTTGCTGTGTAACAATTTCGAAATGGTGGTACCGTGTTATCATCCACCGTGTGATCAATGACAAAGATGTAGAGGTGTTCTACCCCGATTATGGAAACCTCGAAATTGTCCGGAAGTCTTGGCTGAGATTCCTCAAGTAAGTAAATCACAGAATTGTAGGATGATCCAGGACTACAGAATGGTTGAGGTTGGAAGAGATCTCTGGAGGTCATCCTGTCCAACCTTCCCACTCAAGCAGTGCCATATAGAGCAGGCTGCCCACAGGATCATGTTGAGATGGTTTTTACTTTTAGATATGCTGAGGGTAGACTTGGCCCATCATCCAGATCATTAATGAACATGTTGAACAGTGTTGGACCCAGTCATGACCCCTACGGTAACACTACTAGTTTCTGACCTCCAGATTTGTACCACTGATTATCACTCTCTGAGCCTGGCCCTTCAGCTAGTTCTCAGTCTGCCTCACTGTCTGCTTATCCAGCCCGTACTTCATTAGCTTTCCTATGAGTATCTTACGGGATGCAGTGTCAGCCTGATAGAAATCAAGGTAAGTAGTACCCACTTCTCTTCCCTCACCTACCAAGCCAGTCATTTCATCATAGAAGGTTGTCAGGTTGGTTAAACATGACTTCCCCTTGGTGAATCCATGCTGGCCATTCCCAGTCACCTTGTCCTTCATGTGCTTGGTAATGGTTCCCAGGATTAGTTGTTTCGCTGCCTTCCCAGGTATTGAGGCAAGGCTGACTGGCCTGTCTTTCTTCAGAAAGACATCCCAGCATGTGGATTGCCTAGAAAAAATATGGGCTTTTATTCCATAGTTCTGTCTCTGAGGCATTTCCTTGCTTACATGCTAATGTAAGCGACATTGTTTAAGACCTGTTTTTCTGATCCCTCTAGGTCCTTTGCTCGCAAGCCCTGTCCATCACTCCCTCACTGTGACTTTGGGCTAAATCCCTTCCTGTTTCTGCCTTCATTCCTCAGTCTTTCCTCTTGCTGCTTTCTGTTACTTTGGGGCAAGCTCACTAATCTTCCTTCCTGGGTTCCGTGGATGGATGTGAACATCCTTCTGAACGGACATCAGTCGAAGTGGGACACATTTGCAGTGTCAGAGGTACTCGTTTTCCTCTGTAATTCAGTACCTTTTCCCTATTTCCTTCTTCCTTATGATTTGCTTCAATTTATGCCTGCCCACAGGCATTCTTTGGTTCAAAAATTGTTGCTCTCTGTCCATAACTTGGTAATTGTAAGGGAGTTTGATGGGAAGGTGCTTGGGCAAGGGAAGGCATAGGGGACCAGTTGTTACTGCTGTTTTTGCTGTGCCCATTCTTGGTTATGAAGTGTTTTCCAAAACTGCTGCTGGGCTTTAGTCATAAATACAAAATCCAATATGGGCCTCTCTATTCTTAAGCTGATTTTAAAACCCAGAAGAGGAGGAAGTTCTACTCTTCTGCCTGGTTTTGCTCTGTCTTCGATGTAATGGTGATGGCTTTGTTTTGTATTGTAGGTGGTGCTACTTGAAGCTCCCTGCTCAAGCCATCCCGTGTTCCTTGGCATGGGTAAAACCCGTGGAGGTATGTGTTCAGAGGCAGTTCTGTTTCTTGACATACGTATGAGAGCTATCAAGTAAAAGTTGCCCTCAAATAGAGGGCAAACGTGGATTAATTCAGGTCCTGTTGATGTTTACAGCAGAATTGCTGCTGTTAAGTTCAGCAGAGTGTGGCTGCTCAAGTGTCTTTCTCTGCCTTCCTCTGTGTGTTTTCTTTATGATCAGAATATTCTTCCTTATATTGTTGCAGAAACAGATAGCTACTGTTAAGCTGGTGGTGAGACACTGGCACAGGTTGCCTGGAGAAGTTGTGACTGCCCTATCCCTGGAAGTGTTCAAGGCCAGGAACTTGGATGAGATTTTGAGTATGCTGGTCTAGTGGAAGGTGTCCCTGCCTGTGGCAGGGGGGTGGAGCTAGATGAGCTTTAAGGTCCCTTCCAGCGCAAACCATTCTGTGGTTCTATTAAGCTTGTTTCTCTCCCTGCCAGTAATTCTCCAGGGTCCTTCTGAAGCCTTGGTAGCTCCAGTCCTCTGTTTTAAAAATTTCTTCAGTGACAGAGCTTTAAGTGAGTTGTTTTGATGCAGTCAGCATACCCAAGGAATTATAGAGGTCATAAGAAAATTCCTGTGTGCTGGGAAGCCTTGGTCAAGAAGCCTGAGAAGTAAAATCTCTGAAGGAAAGGTTCTGTCTTTTAAAGACATGATTTTTTGAAAGTTATTTCCTCTGGGTTTTTTGAGGGTTAAAGAATCACAGTTTTCATTGCAGTGAGGCTTAGCAGGCTCTTGAAAACTTACCACACTTCTAATGTTTATAATCACAGGATCCCAGGGATTTAAAAAACCAAAAAAACAAAACCTAAAAAACTATTTTAGGCAAGTGTGATAAAATCACTGGCCCTCAAACCATGCTTGGAAATAGGTATTAGGGTGAAAAGGCATTCCCCGTGTAACTAGCATTACAGGCTTTGGGGTAATTTGATGTATTCAGTGCTGGGAAGCTCGTCTACTTGACTTTCCTGTATTTGTCCCTAGCCTGACCTGGCTTAATTGCCTTTTTGACAAGTGTCTTCAGTGGGAAGTCTCAGGTGGTGGACATTGGTCCATTTATGGTAACTTTATATTCTTGTTTCTTCTTTAGGGTACATGGTCCAGTGCAGCAACTCTCCTATTCAAGAACCTGTGTAGTTCCAAGCTACTTGTGGGCATTGTGGATGAATATGTCAATGGCATTTTGCATCTTTTCCTGTGTGACACATCTACTAAGGAGGATGTCTACTTCCACTGTGTCTTGAAGGATAAAGGATATGCTGACATCTGTGGAAAGAATGTTCCTTCTGAGGTCAGGAGGGAGGCATGTGCTGCTGGAAGGCACCCAACCAAACAAAACATCAGTTGGGTGCCTGTGATGGGAAGATCTTTAGCTCGAAGCAAGTAGTTTTGTGAAGAGAAAACTGGTATTCCCTGCTTTTGTGTGACTTAACGTTTTGTGACTGCATCCCAGGGTTTCTAACTATGATGAGAGCTTGCTTTTTGGTTGAGGCGGAATCTGATGGTACAGCAGTGATGTTCTGATTTAGTAGAACTAACTATTTTCACCCTGTCTTCTAACAGTGGATTAGAAGGTTTTTATTTTTTTCAAGTTGATTACCTTGTTAGGATTGCAGATTCACCTGGAGCTGATATACTTCTCATATAAATAAATAGAAAAGTGAAATAGCTGTAAATGTTCTGTGTATAAGGCCAAAGTGAGATGGAATTGAGAGGTTGTTAAGAGATGTGTTAGTTACTTCACTACCCTTTGTTAATTCCAGACAGTTCGGTTAGTCGTAAGTTGAGGCCCCTGATTCATCCAAACAATTAGTCAGAGCATGTTGATTAAATTTTACTGTCTAACTTTAAAGTAATGCTACATAGTGGCAGGGGCAGTTGAGTGAGGAACAAGGTAGTTAAATTATTTCTGTCTTCTCTACTGTAGACACTGATGATTGGTTTTGACATTAATAAGCTGAATTATGGAAATGGTCTTGGTTTAAAAAGTCTCTTACTTTGCCAGTGAAATGTACAATGTTGGACAGTGTAACCACGTAGATTGCACATTGTCCCTTGGACCAACAGGTTGTAAGCCAGTGTGAGAGCACTTATGATTTGGGCCCATCTGTGTCGTTGTCTGAATCATAGAATCATGGAATAGTTAGGGTTGGAAGGGACCTTAAGATCATCTAGTTCCAACCCCCGTGCCATGGGCAGAGACACCTCCCACTAAATCTGTCAGCGCAGTTTCAGTAAGAACTGTGTGGATATGAAAACCCTTAAAAAGTTACTGCCACAATTTTATATCTCAGCAGAAAGTCAGGCTTTACAGTCTTCTGTGCTTCTGTCTTTTGTTTTAATTAATAGATATAGAATGTGTGTTTTGGCAGGATTACTGTGGTAGTATTTTTGCATGTTTATGTCTGATTTTGGGGGGAGTGGACCGCTGCTGAGTAATTTTGTTGCTCGAAGGACATGAGCTGATATTTGTAGAAAGAGGAAGACAGTTTCTGCAAGGATTTGGAGTTAACTTCTGGGTGGTGTGCTTCTTCATAAAACCTATTAAAAATTTGATGAATTCTTTTTTTCTTTGTGGTAGTTACAAAATGTTTTTCTTGACTATATTGATTTTTGTTTGTTTGTTTACTGCTAGGGATTCAAGGAACTGAATCCTTTGGCCTTGTATGTTCAGCCCAGTGAGAAGTGGGAGAATGCTGAACTGGTGGAACCAGACCTTTGCTTGCAGCAAGAGTCTCTAGGTGCAGATAGTGCAACAACCACCTCAAAGCTGCATGGGGATGAGCTGTGTGATCAGGTGGGAGTTTGGCTATGGTGTAGCTGTCATTCAATAAAATCACCTTCAGGGATCAGTAGATGTGTATTGTTTAGTCCCATGCAATTTTTTTGTGGAGTTGGTGTTTTGCTTTTATAAAAAGCAGGCAGAACCATAATATAAGACCAATTACATGTGGACCATAAATACATCTCTAGCTGCTTGTCCTCTGATCCTTTTGCAGACTTCAGGGAGTCTGTGTGCCAGTGATTTCATCAACCTCCCATATGCACCCTATTTTTTCAGTTGGGGGGGGAATGGACTCTTGAGAACTCAAACCAGTACCAGATTCTTGAGATCAGTTTGACTTAGAGCTTTCATGTTTTGCACCGCTGGGAGCCAAGAAGTGATGTATTTTCCTCTCACAGCTCTGGGGTTTGGCAAAGGATGTGTAATCACTTGGGGGGGTGTTTAAATGTGGAAAAAGACCGTAAGAATTAGTGGTGTATTATTTCAGCTAAGGGTCTTACTCATTCCAGACTTACTTGAAAGGAAGCGATTTGCAGTCCTGGTTGATGCAGTAGGTAAGGTCATACAACTACAGTTTTTTAAAAAGATGACTCTAAAGGTGAATGATCCCTAGATCTGGCTGCTACTTTACACCTTTTATTTCAGAGCGTGTTAAAAGAGAAGCCCTTTCCTATTTAACAGATATAGAAACTGGTGAACAGCGGGCTTAAGCAGGGAGTAAAACCCAGGTCTTCGGTGCTATCTAGTGTAGTGCTAGATGTAGTACTAAATGCTAGAAATGCCTGGAACACTTGGCTACGGGTGACTCTCTCTACTTTTCTGTGTTATTAAAATCGTAGTATTTTCATGACACATTTTACTGCAGGGGCCAAAGCACCTTTAAGTAAATGTCAGCTGTTTGAAGCATTCAGCAGTGGGCCTGCTTCAGGGCTGTTTTCTGACATTTCTCTGAAATTAGGGTGAAAGCTAGTGTAATATTAGTGGCTTGTAAAGCAGTCATTTAACTAGGCTTTGTTTTAGCCAACTGTGTTTCTGTGCTAGAGAAACTATGAAAGCTATATATCTTAGATGTTAATGGCCTTGCACAGTTGCTGTATTATCTGAACTGAAGGACACAAACCAGTGTCTTATGTATGTACTTGCAAGAAATTAACATGACATGGGCTGCACATCTGAGTTCATTGTGTTGGGGGGGGTTTAATGGAAAAATACAGAGAGTACCCTAACTAGTTAACTATAACAAGATCCATTTATGTAAATGTCAGACATAGCTGGTGACTTCAAGACTAAAGGAATGTAAATGTATTCAGGTGGTTTTGTCGTGTCTGATTTCAAGGGCCTTATTAGAATCCATTTCCAGAAATTGCAGTCAGTCCTCCCGATCTCCCTTTGTGTAAGACCTTAAGCATTTCTTTCTCTGCTGTTCTGTTTAGCTGTCTGGAATGTCTCCTTTTCTTCCCTGGTGCATCATTAACGTGATCATCAGTGGCAGTTCAGTAGTTCAGAATATTTTGAACTGAAATGCAATGTGTCTAATATGACACTTGTTAACTGCTTAGCTAGCATTTTCTGGTAACTCCTCTTAAACTGTGGGAAACTCCCTTTGCATTGTCTGATCTTAGATTTGCCTCATCAGGATTAATAACTTTCTTTTTTACCTCCCACCCTCCTTAAGTGCAAAACATCTGGACACCGTGTTGTATCAGCTCTGTTATGTTGGGACACTTCTCCGTGGTAAAATTTTTTGGAAGGCAGCAAGCAATAACCAGAAAACATTGCTTGGATAAAACTGTACTTTCCAAGTGATAAGTTTTACTGTGGAGAATTGAGAGTTAATTTCTTGTTCACATAACTTCCTGTCCTTCCATGTTATTTCTGCCCATTAGCAGTAGCCCAGGCTCTCCACATAGAAATGTTAAAAGTAAATCTGAGAGTTAAAAGAAATGTTAAAAGTAAAATCTGAGTAGAACAGATAAGCTCCTTTGCATTTCTCTCAGTTAATTTTTAGTGGTATGATCTGATTGCTCTGTAATTTGCTCCAGTGCATCCAACTTTCTTCTACCCACACTAGCTTCACCTTTTCTTGCTTTGTCCATCTCCTTAGCAATGGCATCTGTCTGATAATGAGGAGACACAGGATGATGTGCAGCCACTTTTGGATGAAGTGAATGTCCCAGGAACAATAGACCCATACACTGAACTTGCACAGGAGGATACAGGTGAAACTTCTACAGATCTTGTGGCAGTGGTTAAGGTAAGGGTGTTTTTCTCAGCTATTGCTGTTGAGAGGGGTTGTTCTTGGTTTTAGATTATTTTTATAAGCCTTTGATTGCTTTAACATGTATTTCTTTTTTGTAACTGACTGGCAAATTATGACTGGCTGTTAGCATGGACTCAGAGCTATACATTTTTTTCCTAGCTGTTGTTTCTGATGTTATTGACAGTGTACTAGTTCTCCACTAGCACATCAAGGTATTGTGGGAACAAGACTGTTTCAGCACTTTATAGGTCAAATGTGGCCGTTCTTCATTGCTCTACTTCCTCTCCAGTAACAGTCTTGATGGTTACTAGGAGCAACTGGGAGTTACTGTGGGGTTGCATAACGCAGGTCTCCTTATGAGTTAGGAGGGTGGATTTGGGAAGATTGTGGTTTGGGCTGTGTTTTGAGGCACTGTGTGGCGCTGGTGTTGCTTCTTTATTAGTGGTTAATGATGAGTCTAACAGGGCCTGCAGCGTGATGTTTTGCAAAATATTCTCTGCTCTGGGTTCAGCAGGGAGCCAGTGTTGCTCAGGATTTGTTGAGCTGCAGAAGGCATTGCAGAGCTGGAAATGGGAGTGTGCCTACATGGTTTTGGATAACCACGGCTCCTGACACATCTACAGGTTGATAGTGGCTGAGACAAAAACCTTTCTAAAAGGTTGAGGGGGAGAGTCAGTTCTCTCAGTCTAGAGCAGAGCTGGAAGAATCAGTGTCTCAGGGTTGTTACCTGAAAGGGAATGAGAGGAAGCAAGCTGAGAAAAGGGACCTTGAGAGAGTAAGAGAAGAGGAAAGATTCTGGTAGCATGTGCAGGGCTAAAGTACAATGAGGTGGAGGCAGGTGGGTAGATAGCAGTAGGATCCCCTGCAAGTATTAAGCTGTGTGAGTTTCAAAGCATAGGATCACCTTGGAAGGCAGACACAGGGACTGTAAGAATGAAGACCTTAGGACCACTGTAGGAGAGGATGTGGTTTGAGACCATCTTAAGAGCCTGAACGTGCACAAGTCCATGGGACCTGATGAAATCCATCCGCGGGTCCTGAAAGAGCTGGCAAATGAAGTTGCTAAGCCACTGTCCATCATATTTGAAAAATCATGGCAGTCAGGTGAAGTTCCCAACGACTGGAAAAAGGGAAATATGACCCCCATTTTCAAGAAGGGGCAAATGAATGAGCCGGGGAATTACAGACCAGTCAGCTTCACCTCTGTGCCTGGCAACATCCTGGAGCAGATTCTCCTGGAAGTCACGCTGAGGCATATGAAAAACAACAAGGTGATTGGTGACAGCCGGCATGGCTTCACTAAGGGGAAGTCCTACCCGACCAGTTTGGTGGCCTTCTATGATGGGGCTGCAGAACTGATGGGCAGGGATAGATGTCATCTACGTGGACTTGTGCAAAGCGTTTGACACTGTCCCACACAACATCCTTGTCTGTAAGTTAGACATCAATTTGATAGGTGGACCACTCAATGGATAAAGAACTGGCTGGATGGCGACACACAGACTTGTAGTCAATGGCTCAGTGTCCAGCTGAAGACCAGGAACGAGTGGTGTCCCTCAGGGATCGGTGTTGGGACCGGTCTTGTTCAACGTCTTTGTTGGTGACATGGACAGTGGGATTGAGTGTGCCCTCAGCAAGTTTGCCGATGACACCAAGCTGTGTGGTTTGGTTCATACATTGGAGGGAAGGAATGGCATCCAGAGGGACCTTGCCGCGCTTGTGAGGTGGGCTGATGCCAACCTGATGAAGTTTAACCATGCCAAGTGCGAAGTCCTCCACCTGGGTCAGAGCAATCCCAGGCACAGCTACAGGTTGGGCAGAGAAGAGATTCAGAGCAGCCCTGTGGAGAAGGACTTGGGGGTGTTGGTCGATGGAAAAAATGAGCCAGCTGCAGTGTGCGCTCGCAGCCCAGAAAGCCAACCGTGTCGTGGGCTGCATCAAAAGGAGCGTGACCAGCAGGTCGAGGGAGGTGATCCTGCCACTCTACTCTGCTCTCGTGAGACCTCCCTTGGAGTATTGTGTGCAGTTCTGGTGTCCTCAACATAAAAAGGACATGGAACTGTTGGAACAAGTGCAGAGGAGGGCCACGAGGATGATGAGGGGACTGGAGCACCTCCTGTATGAAGATAGGCTGAGAAAGTTGGAGCTGTTGAGCCTGGAGAAGAGAAGGCTGCATGGAGACCTCATAGCAGCCTTCCAGTATCTGAAGGTGGCCTATAAGGATGCTGGGGAGGGACTCTTCATTAAGGACTATAGTGCTAGGACAAGGGGTAATGGGTTCAGACTTAAACAGGGGAAGTTTAGATTGGATATAAGGAGGAAGTTCTTTACCTTGAGGGTGGTGAGGCACTGGAATGGGTTGCCCAGGGAAGTTGTGAATGCTCCATCGCTGGCGGTGTTCAAGGGCGGATTGGACATAGCCTTGGGTGACATGGTTTAGTGTGAGGTGTCCCTGCCCATGGCAGCTTGTTGGAGCTAAATGATCTTAAGGTCCTTTCCATCCCTAACTGTTCTATGATTCTATCTTTCTAACTGGAATAGAGAGGTCCTGGGCACATTTTCTGTCCCTGACTGTGATCTCTGTTACAGTCTTCAGAAGCAGTGACAAGAATGTCTATTGAGGAAGACAGTGGGATGAAAACATAATCCTACCTATAGTCATTAGTGGGAGTGAAATGCACCAGTTAGCTGTTTATGAGGATAGATGGGAGGACCTTCTTTCTCTGATTCATGCTCCTGAATAGGGTCTTGTGGCAACATCACCAAGTGGCATTCCCTCCTTTTCAGTTTTCACTGCTCATGTTTTCCTTTTCAGTGGTAGTGTTCTTAATTGTGTTACTCAGGAGGAAGGGTAGATACTGCCTTGCTTCCTGCCCCTCACAGCACTCTCTAGGGTATCCCCTCTGGTTTGCCTCTTCTGTAAATTGAACAGCCTCCTGTTTTAATTATTTCCATCTCAGCTTTTTTCAGTGCTAACAGATGTTTTTAGCATCCACCCTTACACCCTGTCTGTTTCTGCTTTGCCCTGGATTGTCAGTGACACTGCCTGCACTGCAACAAGGATAGCATGGGTAACAAGAGGAGAACATAATTAGGCAGATGTTTTCAGTGGGCTGGAGGTATCAAGCCGAGTCTTTGGTTAACTGGACTCCGATTGTGCCTGTTGTCCAAATTATTCTGTCTTGGCACTGAATTTCTGCTGCCCAGCCACTGTAGGTCTCCTGGATACTTCAGAAGTCTGTCTTGAGTGCCTTGTGGGGGACAATTTAAATTGCTTAAATCTGCTTGTGTAAAACAAGTGTGTTGTTCTGGGCTAATCCTCTGAGTGTGTTCTCACCAAAGGGTGAAGCACCTCTGAAGGGTGATCCACCCCTTCTGAAGGTGGATGCCTTTCTTCTTCTGCCTTGGCAACAGAAGAACCCCCTGGACAGCAAACACCTTAGTTTCGAACAGCTGTGGTTGGCAAGGTGAATTGCTGCTTGTCTGTGGTTTCACTACCTTTCTCATCTATACTGAGTTAACAAAATCAAACATTGGCTCTAGTCCCTGTCTAGGGCTGAGACGTGTGACAATCCCTGAAACTTAAATTTAATTTGTATTTTTAAGCAAAAATGCAGAGGGATTTCCTCTGACTCAGCTCCCACTCCCGTGCAGAAACTCCCTGTGTCATTGCCATCATTTGTTCTGCGTGGGACTGCTGATAGATGAACCAGCTGTTAATTCTTTGCTAAGACATGGTGATTTGTATCTTGTAATAATCTGTCACTCTTCAGCTTGCTGTGTAGGAAAAGCTGCCTTTTGGCCAAGGTTGTGAGGAACTAGGGGTCTTTGTTGGGGTGTGGGGTTTGGGGTTAGTTTGTTTGGTTTGTTTTTTCAAATCTTCCATTTGCTGACATTCCAGTTCTTTGCAGACTTTGAGAGATAATAAAGATTAGGGCAGCTAATGAACCAAGTATGCACTAATCACACCCTCTCCTGAGTTTTTTATGTACATTTGCAGACACCTCATTGTCTTGGAGAGTCCTCAATGCCTGTTGTCTTATTCAAGTCAGTGGAAGACTCTTACACCTCCTATATGTACTCCAAGGAACCAGGAGGAATGAGCCAAGATAAGCCTGATCAGATAGAAAGATTTTCCAGCAACCTCCAACATCGTGAAGCTGTACATCCCTCTGTTCTGCTTATGGCAATGCCGTTTATGGACAATCATAACAGTACGAATAGATTTGTCAGTTAAAGTTAACGCAGCGGAAAGCCAAGCAGTCTGTTACTGTGCTGTGCAGTAGTGTCTTGCAGTCACTACTGGGTATTTTAGGACTGGTGCTGCTGCTTTGCTAGATGAAAATGTTGGTCTTTCTGTGGGATGGAGATGTGACAGTAATGAATGGCTGCATGCAATGCATTGGTTTGACCTTTGTGCAGCAAAATGGATTCCTAAATGTTTAATGGGAACAAATGAATTGAGGTTTATTTCTCCCTCTGTTGATTTTTGTTGTATTTTTTAGACTTTCTGCTGCTTTCGTGCAGAAGTCTTTGTTTCTCCACTTCATACATTGGTCTGTTTATTACTGAGAATTTCTCAGTCTCTCAACTGTAAGGGACAAAAGCTTTTTTTTAAACCCTTATAAGGTCCCTGTCCGGGTGTTCATTTTCTGTCTTCCAAATGATGAAGAAATTTACAACACCCATATGAGAGTTGCCCAATTTATGAGTTTGCTTAATGAGTCACTAAAGGCAGTGCCTGTTTGTGCCTTGAAACAGAGCTGTCTGGAGTGGAGCCACAGTTCTCCAGACAGGAGCACTCAATTCACAGCTGATTTCCCACCTCTGGGGAAACTGGGGGGACCATTGGGAGGAGCGGGTGAGAGGCTCTTGGATTATACAGTGTTGGGCTCATCAAATAGGTGGGCAGTAGAAATTATTCTTGCCGTGACCTGGTAAGGTCCAGACAAAATGTATTTCAGTCTAAACTGGAGCTCTTAAAGTTTCCAGTGTCAATACCATCTTTCTTTTCTGTGTCCCTCCTTATGCAGATGAAGAGCAAATGAGGAGCAAAGACCATCCCGGGAGTCTTGCAGTTAGCCTGTGCTTTGACAGTGGACTGCCTGACCAGGGGCCGTCCCGGAAACTCTATCTCCCTCCTACCACGCTACCTGCAGTGTTGGCAGCTGCACGCTTAGCCTCTTCCGGTAACTATTTCCACTGGCTCCCCAGCCTGAGAAAAAAGGTGTGAGAAGAGGGGAGACACTGGAGAAGCTGATGGGGGCAGCAAAGGTCCTCTCTGTGGCCTTGCTGTTATTTTCTTTGTTCAGGAATGTTTAATCACTTGGAAAAAGTTGGAGTATTTCATCTTTCCGTATGTGCCTGGTACATGTGATAACAGTAAAAGCAACATTTAGGAAAATAGTTTGGGTTTGTTGTGCTGGTTTATTGCTTTATAATGGTTCAGGAGAACGTTTAAGTATCACATTGTTATATATCCTTTATGTTTAGGAGAGGGAAGCTGACTACTTGTCCCTCCCTCCTTCAGTTCACGAGCAGTTTGACATTGTGTGCAGAGATATTTTTGGTTTTTAACACAGTGGATGCTCTATGTGCTCTTTGCTGTTAGAAGAGCTGGCTGTATCCCAGCTCACGCCTCAGTCCATGGAGGTGCTGTTAACTTGCAAGAAGAAGATGCTCTGATTTGTCAGTGAATTGTGATGCCACTCATATGAAGTGTGAATCAGGAATCCCTTGTCAATGACACTGAATGAAGTCTCTGAAGAATCCAGAGAAAGAAAGCTTACATTGGCCATGTTTATGTAGATCTTTGCCTGTGGCAAGAAATCCTTTTGGGCTTGAGTTTGTTAATGCAGAGGAGAGCTGTGAAAATAAAAGTACCCTGGTTATGCATGCTTTTGTTCAGGTGGTTTGCGGCTGCCCAGACTGTTCGTCAGGCCTTCAGGGGCTTCAAGGACCGTTCTGTACTCACCTGCAAATGTGCCAGAGGTATGCTTCAGTGCAGACCAGCAAGTAAAGCTCAAGATAGGGTTTAACATTAATATTGCAGTGGATAAAAGACCAGCATATGAAGTTTATTGTTTGGATTTGATCTTTAAAGCTCTTTTCCAACCGAAACCATTCAATGACTATTTTGTTTTAATTTCAGCATTTAGGGGTGGTTTTGGATGTGAAAGGGCCAAAAACAAGTAGAGAAAGGAAATCTGGGGCTCGTTGGGAAATGGCCATGTAGAAAGCTAATGAAGGAGGCTGAAGCAGAGAGGTAAGGAGCTGTGCCTTGAGCAGGGGCTGTACAACCCTGCGAGGAGGTTCAGAGGTTTCTGACTTCTCTGTCCCAAGCACAACCTGGGGGCTTGCTTCAGTTATCTTGCATAGGGAGTGACTGAAACAGAGCTGAGGTTGCTCGCAGCTGTCTGGCTATGGAGTACTTGCTTCCAGCACCACCCTCTCTGCCGCAGGAGACCTCTTTTAATTGCAGGGAGGTGAGAACTGTGGATAAGTCCTGAGGAGACCCCCACGTCCTCCCCTGCCTGTCCCCGGGCTGCGGCATGGGGCCAGCAGGCTGGAGGAGCTGTCACCACGTCCCTGCCACATCACTGCTAGGTGGCAGCAGAGGCTACCTCTGTGCTCTCGTCAGCCTAAAGCGAGGGATGAGGGAGGTGTGGAGCTGAAGAAGCATCCCCATTCCTGGCTGGGGCTGCCTGGAGATGTAACTGGGGGCTTCTGAGGATGGATGCTATGGTGGTCTGGGAGGGGTGTGTGCGAACACTGGGAGCTTACAAGTGTGTGGAAAGTGAGCGCGTTCTGTGCTGTTAACCACTGCACATCACCCTTTCTGTGTGTTTTTCTTGGGTACCTGTTGGAGGTGGGGTGCAGGGCTTTGCTGCGATTCCATGCTGGTGCTTCACTGATGAGGATATATTTTTTCCTATGAGTTTTTGCCATTCACATGTCATCTGCTGGTGCTTGATTAGTTTTCCACACCCTTTCAATCAAGACAAAAGGTGTGTGAAGAAGTGTCCTCTAACCCTGAGCCTGGACAGCTCCCCCAGCACCCGAGGGACAGAAAACCCACCTGGAGCTGCTCCCCTGCTCTAGGGTGACCTGGACTGATCTTTCCCGTCTGTGCAGCAGCATCTCCCTCCCCAGAGCAGCTCAGGTCATGTTTCTCATGCTTAGCAGGTCCCTGTTTGTATGCTTATTGCCTAAGGCGGTGGAAAAAGAGAAAGATGCCTCAGGGACTGAAAAGCGATGCCACATTTGTGTCCCTGCTCTAGGGCGCTGCTGTGCTGGTGCCAGGCAGTGGGGAAGGAGAGGTGGCTGTGCCGGGCGTCAGGAAAACCTGAGCCAAACATGAGGGACTCAGCCCTGCAGAGGTGTCTAATGAAAAGGGTGGAGGTGTCCTGCCCTTTGACAGCTCTGTCTCTGCAGGTGTCAGGTCTGTGCTGGAGGGGCTGGGAATCCTGCCGTCCTCATGAGGAACAACTCCATGGGGCACTGTGGGCCCTTCTGCTAGAGCACGCTCTGTGTGTGCCCCTCGTTCTAGGGTAGGGATGCATGCAAAAGGGTCTCACTCCTCCAAAGGAGAGCATCTTGGGGTAGAGCTGCTTTCCTCTCCTTTTCCCCCCATTTCCACCCTCCCTGTAGCTGTGGGGCAGCCATGCGCAGGCAGGGAGTCCCCCAGGCAGAGAACCAAAATGTTTAGAGCAAATTAAAAATTGAAGGGCAGCACAGCTCTGCAGCTCTCCCTAAAAGCTGGGGTGAAGCAGACACCACTGAGGTGTGTGCTCCAGGGACTCGCTAATGGACTTGGGTGACGTGTGGGGCTTGGGGTCGGCCCTGCCAGGGGGATGGAGCTGGGGCAGGTGGCTCTCCTCCTTGCTAAGGTGCTAGGGGAGCAGGTGCTGGAAATGGAAACTGGGGTTTCACCTTGGAGATGGAAACTGAAGGTCAGTTGGGGCCAGGCATGCAGAAGCAGAGCCAGACCTGAGCCAACAGAAGGACCCTGGGGTGAGGGTGGGTATGAGGAGGTGAGGAGTGATGCTCTGTGCAGGGATGTCACTTTGGCAGGGGGGAGGCTATAGAAGTGGTGTCTGTGAGCAGCTGCCTGGCCATGGCAGTAACTGGGTGCTTTGAGTTTTGAACGGGCTGTCAGGAAGCATTTGGCTGACAGGGAGGAAGCTGCGAAGTGACAGCTTGCTTTAGATGAACAAAGTGCTGCAGAGGCGGCAAAACAAATGCCTCCCTCCCAGTGCACAGCTGGGCTTGTCAGGGCTAAGGTTGGGGTACCCAAGCTACATGCTGAGGGCATGGGGGGTCCTGGGCTAGCCCCTGCTGTTGCTGTGGCTGGTGCTAGCTCAGTGTGGTTGAAATTTTCCAGATCAGTGCATCAGCCCATCCCTTCCCCTCACCTCTACCCTTGTGGCTCAACCCATGCTTTGCAAAGTGGGGTTCAATGCAGCAAGTCACTTGGGCTTAAAAACCGAAATCTAGTGCTTCTGACCTCAAAAAGCTTTGTCTCTTTATTTTTAGATGGGTTTTTTCAGATGCAAATTGAATCTTTTCCTGGTTTGGGGATGATAAAAGTGCACTCAACCCTGCATCAGATTGTTTCACTTGACCTATGAGTAAACACTTTTCTTTCCTCTGACCTGGAAGGATTTCTTTTTCTTTCCATTTGGCAAGAAAAAGGAAAAAGCTAATTCTTGGTACAGGTCACTGCAAAACAAGGTCTCTAGCTGGAGCTAGCTTTTCAGCCTGAGCACTGTGCCAAAACCCATCAGCTCTTCCCACTGCTCCCGAGCGCAGGCACCGGTCCCTGGAGTGGCTCCCTTTTTTTTTTCCTTGCAGTAAAAAGCCCCACTTTCCCCTGCATTTTGCAGGGAGCAAACACTGCCAGGTGAGAGAGCAGCCTCTGGCTGCTGGGTTCCAGATGGGGATGGTGCTTGTGCCTTGCTGGCTTTTTGGAGGATGACTTAGTGGCCACTGCAGCATGGTTTGTACAAGCTAACCCCTAACCCCCACTTCATCTCTGCAAAAGCCCCTTTGGGTGGGTTTGGGAAGATACTGAGATACTCCTGCTTGCAGGAAGGAGGGTGAAGGAGAGCTGGGGCAGCAATGCTGCCGAAGCATCCCTCAAGTGGGAAATGGGTCAGTGTTGCCTTTTAGTTGAACCATAGCTGTGCTCTGGGGCGGGTGGGAATTGGTATCAGCTGCAAGGCTCTATGCACATCATGTCCCACGGAAATAGGGGTTGTGAGTGTCCTCCCAAGCACCCACTTGCATCCAAGTGAGTCCTCCCATCTCTTCTCCCATCTCCACCTTGGACCTGGCTTCTTGGGTGTTGTTTCCAGCATCAGTGGCACTGCTCCAAGTGCAGCATCCGAAGGAGGGAGAGGGGAGTTGGGTTCTTGCAGGTGCTGTGCAATGCCTTGAACTTGCAGATGGCAAGAGGAAGGGGTGAGCAGCACATGGCATGGGGTGCTCTGCACCCACAGTTTAGGGAGGTAAAAGTACTGTCCCACTGGGACCAGTTGGATGTGGGGCTGTTCCTGTTGAAACTCTTCACCATTGTTGCAGGTGTTGGTGATGGGTTAGTCGGGCAAGCAAGGAGGGCTTGGGACAGGCAAGGTTCCCACCAGCCCCTGCTGCCCTCACCCTGTGTGTGTGTGGGCTCCTCATCCTCTACCTGCTGCCAGGAAGTTTTTTTTCTGGTTCATCTCTTCCAAGGCAGAAGCTGATTGCAGAGGGGTTGCAATCTCGCTTGTGCTTTTAATCCCATTGCTGTCAAGCTCCATTAGGAGCTTTGCCTTCATCTTGCTACCTCTGGGGCTGGGCCTCTGCTTGCCCAGCCTGAAATGAGGACAACCCTGGGCTACTCTGGAGTGGGCAGGGGAGGTAGGGATGCTTTCGGGGCCATCATTGCCACTGCTGCTCTCCCCAGTGCTTCCAGCCACCCAGGGTGCTGCAAGGAGAGACTGGGCTGGCTGCTTTGGGAGCAGGATGGAAAGGAGTTGGGGTGGCAGCAAGTGCTGTTCCCCAGCCATTGAGGGTGTTGGGAAACCTGTCCGCGCTTGCAGCCGGAGCCTGTGCTGTTCTCCATACCAGGAGCATGGCTCCCTTTCAGTAACCTGCTCACGATCTCCCCCTGCTCTTGTCACAGCACGTGTGGCTGTGTTCATGCTGCGTGTAGCCAGGCATCCCTCTGTGCTGCTGCATGTGGCTCCTAGTGCCTCGGCAGGAGGGTAACATAGCTGGAGAAGGCGACTGTAGGAAGGGGAGCCAATGTGCTGAGCAGCCATCCATGCCTCGCAGAATGGGCTGCGCGGCTCGGCAATGGGCGGGGAAAGTGCTGTCACTCATCCCTGCCCCAACCGCTGTGAGCACCTCCTGGGATTTCCAGGGTGCTTGCGCTCCAGGCCCGCGTGCTGCAGGGAGGCTGGGGGCTGCCCCAGGACCAGCTTGCTCACACCGGTTCTGCAGCTCTGTCTGCTCGTGTGCTTGCAGCTGTTTGGAAAGGAGCTGATACGTGATGAGAGCATGGTGAAGGGCAAGGAAGATGTAAATACAGAGAGCAGGAGCCCTGAAAGCACCAGGGGGCTGGCTGGGTGGTCATCATGGTAAGGTCTCAATTTTACCCAACCTCCCTGCTAGCTGTGCTGAAGCAGAGCATAGCCATGCTGGTGTTCCCACGGCCAGGAGCAGCCAGTGCAGGGTTTGGCAGGGTCTGCTGTGTTGATTATGGCCGGAACGTGGCTTTGGAAGGCTTCTGTGCAGCCGGGGAGGCTGACGGCTCTGCTGCAAAAGTGAGGGGGGGAAATTCTCAAGGGGCTGCTGCCATAGTGGAGGTCTTCATCCCTACCCTGTGCTGGGGCTTAGGGATGCTGGTGCTGGTTTGGGGTCAGGTTAGCACTTCTGCAACCCCTGCCTCTTTCGGGTGCCCTCTGAGCTTTTTTCTGGCCAGCACATGAGCTTGGCTTCATCCCCATGGATTTGCCCTGTGCTGCCATGTCGCATTTACAGCTCCCTGCTGATCCCTGGGGGGATGCTCCAAGCAAACCGCAGAGCTTGCGTTACCCTTGAGCCTGGAGAAGTGGTCAGTGTACATGCGGTAAGGCCACACTTGGCTGGAAGCAGTTAACTTTCTGCTCTGTCTGTCCTTCCTTCCCATCCCACTGAGAATCACGCAAACTTCCCCTGGGACCAGTGGGCTGTGGTGGGCTTGTTCCCACACCCAGTGGTGGCCCAGCTTGGAGCTGCATGAACCGCAAGTCCCACAGGGCATGTTTTCCCTGCAAGCCTAGTGCCACGGCTGTGCCTGCGGCGATCGATGAGCCTCTGCCAAGCCAAGCAGGGCTGCGGCTTGGCAGGCAGAGACCCCTCAGCAGATCGATGCACTCCCCTGCCCGAGGAAGTCCCTGGCTTCCATGAGAGCAAACCAGCATCGCCTCTTCACGGCGCCTCTCCCCTACCTGGGGGCTCTTCCACAGGCAGCAGGGAAGGCTGAAACCCCCAAGGGCTTCTTTTCCTTGCTGGAGAGCCCTGGGTTGCTCACACGGTGCAGTGTTTCTTTTCTGGCTTCAGGAAAAGCTGCTCCGCTCCTTCGAATATTTAGGCTTTGTGTTTATTGGGAGGGTGCAAGGAAAGATGTGGCTTGTGGCAGTGCTGCACCTGCTAGTGATGGGGAGAGCAGTGGCGCTTTCCCTGGGGGACCCCTGTGCTGGCCAGGGAAAATCCTGCCTCCCCACAGCACTGGGCAAGGGGATGAAAGTAGCAGGGGTTATTTTTATTTTTCCAAGTTTTTCATGGGCACTGCAATTCTTGGAGCTATCCCAGTGGATAAAACCACCACAGAAGGTGGTTTTGTCCCAAATGTTGCTCCTTTCCCCTCTTTTTATCCCAAACTTGCCCAGACTCCCTGTGTGGAAGCCTGCTTCCTTTGCACGGCTTGCGCTGTGTTTGCTGGGGAGGATGAACCCTGAGCAATGTGTTTACCCAGCTCACAGCAAACATCCCAATTTTTGGCTGAACAGTCAAAAATGTGACATGCGATGTTCCCTCCCCCCCATCCTGACTATCTTCAGGTAACTTAAAATGTATCCACAGCCCCAGGCAGGGCATAGGAGCACACAAATAAAGCTCCACATTGCACATTTGCCACTAAACAAGGAAAATAGCTAAGAGATATGGTGAACAGCCAACAGCTCCTTAACTGGGCACTTCAAAATCACGGCATGGGGCGCAAAACAAATCTCCCCTGACAGCTCCAGATGTGACTTTAAGTGGCTCATAAATAGAAAAGGCAGCCCTGGCGCAGGGCTGGGAGAGCCTGCTGTGGGAATTCTGGGCAGCCGGGATGCTTTCTGGGTGCCTTGCGTTGCATCTTGAGCACTGCTGCTCGTGCTGCCGATGGCTGCGAGGGACCCCTGGCACCGGTGATGTGCAAGGCTTGAAAATCCCATGAGCTGCATGGATTTCTCCTCCATAGTTTCACTTGCTTCTTCTTGGTCCCACTGGGCCCTCTCACTGCTTCCCATGCCTTGGGAAGGGGATACTGAGCCAGCTCAAGGAGAGAAGTTGAAATGAAATGTCTCTTGCTTCCAGGCTGATGATCTGGGAGTGAGATGGGTTACTCCTACCCTGCTGCCTGATTGCAGTCCAGAGCTGTAACTTCCTCCCCCCCCCATCTCAGGATGTAAGATAGAGAGGGGCTGAGCTTTAATGACATTTACCTGTGTTTGGGAATGAGACAGCATAATTATCAGCTAATAATATTGCCCAAGACTCATTCTGCCTCTCCTCCAGCACAAAGATGGATGCCACTGCAGGCTGCCTTGTGTGTCCCCACTTGTTTCCTGTCTAGCGTGGGCAACCCTGGCCCTCGCCAACCAGGTTATTGTTCCTAAGTGGTCACATGTGACGGAGAAGGATCCTTTTTCTGGGAGCATGACCTTTCTAGATCAGCTCCCAGGGGAAAACAACCATCCACCCTATTAAATGGGTGCACAAGTGTCACCGCAGGCCTCTCCTCTGCTCCACGGGGTTGGGGGATCTCTGCAGTCCTCTAAACATATTAGATTTGGGAATGCACAGCTGCACAGAGACTTCCTGTGACACTGATGTATGGGCATGTGCCATCCCTGTGTTGCATGGTGGGCGCATCACTTAGATAACAGGGAGCGGTTGGGGCTGCAGGGTAGCCCCTGCTGAATGTTTCTTGTGTGGTCGGGCTTGTTTTCCAGTGCTTGTGCAGGCAAAAGCAAACCCACTGAGGTGTATAATGACAAATTCACATCTGTTGGGAATGTGCTGTGGAGGGGAAAGCTGTGCATTAACTCTGCACTCCCCAGGCGGGCTTGGGAGGCTGCTGGATGTGCTCCCAGGGCCGCACTGGGGGGGAAGAATGTGCCCTGAGGTGAGCGCATTGCAGCCTCACATCCGATGCTGTAACCAGCTCTGTGCCTGCTCCTACACACCCAACCAGAAACACAGGGGTGCTGAAGGCTCTGCCTGACTCCCAAGGCCCTTTCTGCGTGTAAATGCCCCATTTGAAGCCCAGTAGCCCTGTTCTTGAGTGCTTAAGGCAACTAAACAGCTCCAAACCTGAGGAGCAGGCCGGACACTGGTGGGGATGGCGTTTTTCACTATGATTGATACAGCTGCCCCAGGCTCTGCTAAAAATGAAAATAAAAGCAAATTCCAGAGTACAGCAAAATAAATTTCCATGCCAGCAGTGGCAGGTTCAGCTCCTGAGTATCCTCCGGCATCAGCATTTTGGGCCGGTGGAAACGCTGGCCTGAATAGGAAGGAAATTATTGATGTGCTCAAGTCCACAGATATAAGATGTAATAACACAAGGCAGGCGCAAGCGCCAGGCTTCAGACGCATGCTGCATCTCTGCAGCATGGCTGTGCCTGTGTGTGCATACATGTGGAAGTCTTGCAGGGTTTCCATGCATCAGTGTTGCTGAAGAAAAACCTACACAAGGATTTGCTGCAAAGATTCATCCAAACAAATAAGGGAGTCAAGTATCAGTGTGTGGTAGTGAAGCCTGTAGGTTTAGATTTTTTACAAGAGAGGAAAGCCAGAAGGGAATAAAAGTGTTTTATGGTGTGTTTTAAAATTAGCCAGTAAAATCCTTTTTGGCACTGGGAAGAAGGAATCTGATAAAACTTACACAAGCCTCCCAGGCTGGTATGACTTTAGCTGTAATACTTAAGAGCTTTAAAGTCAATTGTACATGTGGGTACTGCAGTGTCTGGGGGCTGCAGGGGTGAGTTTCTGGCATGTTCACTATCCCTGCGCTGCCAGGGTGCCTGCACACCCAGGGCCTGAAAATAGGCTGAGCTGCTCCCAGCTCCTTGTGGTGCCCCAGAGGTGGCAGGCACCGAGATGGCAGCAAGGCCGGGATGCTTTGCAAGTGCTTTGTGTTGTCCTTGCCCCAGAAGAAACTGTAATAAGAACTTAAAAGGTATTTTGGATCAAACTGCTGCTCAGTTTACCAGGAGTGCTGGCCCCAAGCAATCCCGTCTGGGCTTCCCAAACTACGGGTTTTATTTAAAACCACCTGACCGCAAAGAACAACTGCGGGTTTAATTTTCTACCCCACGGTGGAGCATCTGGCTCTCCCATTTCTGAGCTTTTCCCAGCCACCACAAAGGCGGAACTTCCACGTTTTGTGTTCTGTTTGTTCGCCCGTGCACTGCTTTAAAAAATAATGAAATTACCATAGGAAACATGGCTTGGGGGAGAGAAATCAGACCAGCAGCAAAATCACGCAAGCTGATAACCCTGCTCACCAGAGCAACGTGTTTCACGTCCGCTTTGTTCTGATCTTCTGCAGCACCCGCCTGCTGTGGGCTGGAGCCACGGCGGGGATGGAGGAGCATGATCTGGATCTGGGCAATCTCAGCCCAGTGTTAGCCAAGCGACTCCTTCATCCCGAAGAAACTCTTTTCTGTGTCCATCCATGGAAACAGCAAAACGTCAGTTCCTGAATTAGCTGTAATAATGCCTCCTGTGGCCCTGGCAGTGCTTTCCAAGGGGAGAAGTGTCTGTCCCTGCATCCTGGGCTGTCATCACCTCCTTGCATCCTGCCCAGAGCAGCCCAGGAAATTAATTTCTCACTTCTCCTGGCCTTCTACTCCTCTGGATGTCTCTAATTCACATCCCTCCGGCATCTCTGAAGCCCAGCTAAGGGAAAATGCACCTCCACTACCCTTTGCAGAAATATTGTGCGTGCTCGCCTTTCTCTCTTAATGCTGCTCCGTATTTACCAGCCCTCTGATGTGCTGGAGTCTGTAAGGAATATTTCTTTATCGGCAGGAAAACAGGCAGGAACCCCAGCCTGGGCTGCGTGCGGGTGTACGTGTGCACCAGGCAGCCCTGCGCCCGCAGCCGGCAGGCACTTAGATCCTGCAGCACGGAGGGTAAGTGCTGTGTGACAGGATCCACTTATCTCGCCTTTGCATTTCATAATTCATCCTGCCCTTTTGCTAACGGCACAAAGCCATTTGCATCCAAACGAGTGTTTATTTCCTCCTGGCTCAGCTCTGCCACTGGATCCTAGGGAGAAATCAGCGAGTTGGGCTCCTGGCACTGGCAGCAAGCAGCTGTGAGAGCTGGGCTGGAATAACAGGGAGAGCAATCCACGGACAACGGGATGTCCTGACTGATGGCGAGGGTGACGGGGGAGAAGGTGAGTGGTTTTTTCCCCCCAGCTTTAGAGCTTGCTCTACAGGGAGGAAAAGTATTGGTGGTGTCCCTTACTTAGAAACGGAGAAACAGGCACAGGAGTGTTCAACTGACTTGCTGCAGCAGAGTTCTTGCATTAATCCCACCAAGCTGCACTGCCTTGCAGTAGCTCTCATGCCCCATAGAGACTAAAATCCGAGCAAAACAGATGAACGTGTTCTCCTTGCACAGTAACCCTCGCACACGCAGCGGTCACCTCCGGCACAAGGCATGTGATTCGATTACCTTTATCGTAGCTCGCAGAGGTGAGCAGCTCTGTTTCCGAAGATGATGCCAGCTGTACCTTCTCCAGCTTAAACTCTTGGTTTGGAGCTTTAAAGCTTCCCAGCAGCTGAAAACACTTACTGGGGGCAAAAGCATTCTATGTGCATGTGTTCATGCCTCCTGAGTGCCAGCATGTGCTTGGGGCCATGGAGCGATGGGCCGGGCTTCCAGCAGAGCAGACAGTGCCGTAGTGCAGCCAACCTCACACTGGGAAGCTGATGTATGCTGAAGGTCAGCTCTGTTTTAGAGAGTCATGAGGAGGGGGGTAATCTTGACATCCTTGCCCCCAGTTCATCCCACTCACAACAGCGTGATGGGTGTTTTTCCTGGCTGTTTGCAGTGCCAGATCCCCGCCTGTTCTGGCAGCCAGAAGGGTGTCATTATATGGACATAGTGGGATGGATGGAGCAGGAGCTGGAGCCTCCAAACCCCTGGTATGGGGCCGAGTCAGTGGTGATGGCAGCACTGGGGACACTGACAGGACAGGGGGTGCTTGGGTGGCTGCAGGACCCAGGCCTGGGGATGCTGCAGGTTTGATAGTGCCTTGGGTGCTGCAGGGCCTGGCTTTGGGGGTGCTCTGGGGGTACCCAGGACTCTGGAGGTGCCACGGGGATGCTGTCAGTGTGTGCTCGCCGGACAGAGCTGCAGCACTGGGGTGTAGCCGGGGGGCACTGAAGGGGTGCACCCCAGTTTTCCCGTACCTGGGGCAGGCAGCCGGGCGCTGATGGGCCGTGACCCGACGCCCCAGCCTGGCTGCCCCTTCGCGAAGTTGAGGGTCCGGCCCGCGGCTGCCCTCCCCTGCGGCAGGCGGGGCGGGGGGCGGCAGCGCCGGCCAGGGCAAACTCCTCCCCGCTCGGCTCCCTCCCGCCCGCCGGCCGCATCCGCCTCGGTGCTCCCGCTCCTCCGATCCGGTGGCTCTTCTTCTTCCTATTATTTGTTATTACCGCCGCTGTCACCATCGCTGCCCTCCTCCTCCGCCGCCGGTCCTGCCCCCCTCCAGGCCCGCACCGTGCCCCTCTGCCGCCGCCGCTGGACCCGGTTCGGCCGCCTGCCCCGTCACCCAGGTATGACCCGGGCACGCGCTGCCCTCTTCTCCCGCAGGCACCGCAGCTTAGCAGAGGAGTCGCTGCAAGGGAGAGGTTTTCGCTTGGATTTGGGGCTGCGGTAGGAAAGGGAGCCGGGGTGCGGAGTGCGCTGCGGGCAGGCCAGGTTGGGATGCCCGGGTGGGATGCTCCCAGCATCCTGGGGCTGCGCTGGGCCTCTGCGCCGCAGCCTTGTCCAGGCAAAGCTCCAGGGTTGTGGCTTCCTGCAAGGTCTTAACTTATCTTCTCAGGGCTATGTGGTCCAACTTTGCGCTGAGCTGGGGTTTTTAAGTGAACTCTGCTGGGGTGGGTAGGACTGAGTTTGCCCGTCTCTAAACCCTACTCCTGCACACCCAGGCAAAGTTTGGAAAGTCCTAAGCCTTAGGCTCAGCCTCTTGCTCTTGGTGGGAGCCCACAGCCTTGCCATTCAGCAAGGACACGAGGGCCTGACAAATCCCCAGCCTCAATACCAAACCTCCCAGTGGAAACGGTGGCTGGCTTTGCTGAAGTGGAGTAAATCAAATCCTTTTGTTTGTTCCGAAGATCTCTGTTTTATCTCTGACCGTGCCGTGGTAATTAAAGGAGACCTGTGCTCGCGTTATTTGCCGGGTATTTGTTTTCTCCTAAGGTTATCTTGGAGGATTTTATTCCCTCCAAAAGGGCATATGGAGTGCCCTTTTTTTTTTCAAGCTGGATTTTGTTAGTGTGCTATTGATTGTGTCTCCAGCAGAGAGATTTTCTAAGGTGTGGTGGAATATTCCACCCCAACAGAGGACTGTATTACCAAAGCCTTTTTTTAGCCCTCTCCCAGCCTTGCCCCCTCACTTATCCAAGTCAAAACAGCTTCCCCGTTATGCTGTTTTGGGGGTACTGGGTGTACTGCGGCTGCTGGTTGGCATTCGATGTTGTCCTGTGGGGTCCTGTGTTTTTCCTAGGAAAGGCTTTTTCACCTGTTGAAAAGCCAATAGGGGAGAGCAGCGGTAGGCTGCTGTCCTCAAAATCATGGTGAACATCGGATCAGTGTGTCTGATCCCCTTCCAGCGCCATCTCCGCTGGGATGTGGGATCCTCTTCCATGTCTTTCCAAAGCACTGGATTTCAGCCCAACCACAGGCCCGAGAACAGCTGGCTCCAAAGCCCTGCTGAGACAAGGCAGTCTTGCCCTGCTCTGCTCCACCCCAAAATACCTTTAACAGGGTGAAAATCAGGTGTAAAGACTTTTCTAGTCAGAAAACCCTCCTCTCCAGAGAACCCGCAGCATCCTCCAGCCATTTTCTGTGGGTGCACGTTAGGTGCGCGGACCCAGGCAGCTGCCTGTCTGTTCGGAGGCATTAGGACAGGGCATTCAGAGGAGATTCACTTCCTTTCCCAGGTCTGCTTTGTATCCATGCCTCAAACCGGGTAGGCCCCAGGGCAAGTGGCAGACAGGAATAAGGTCAGGCCGTGGTGTTCCTGTTGTTTCCTGCCCCAGCTACCTCCCCTTCTCTTCCTTCTCCCTCTCCAGCCTCTGCCCCCCATCCCTCCTGGCCTCTCTGCCCATCTGACCTTCCCTGTTGCTGCTTTCCCACCAGGATGAAATATTTATTGAGGCTCTGTTACCCTTGTTTTCTTGAAAGCGAGTTTCACACTTCATTTGCGGGAGACATTAAGAGACTTCACAGTGGGTTTTCCTTCTCACTGGACGCGTGCGATGCTGTGTGCGTGACCGTCCTGGCTGGCCTCGCTCCTGCCTGAGCAGGCAGCACGGCCTGGGCGAGGAGGAGCATCTCAAGCAATGGCAGAGTGTGTATCCCCGCCATGTGATAAATAACTGGAAAACAAAAAGCTGGTCTGAAATCCAGCGGTTTAGCTCTGCAGAGCTGACCCATCTGTGCCTGGTTGTGTTGCACCTCCTCTCCCCGGTTGGGATACAGTGGGTAAAAGGTCTGTGAGTGGTCTCGTAAAGTGACTGTGGGTGAAATTTTCCTATGGCTTTGTGGAAAAGTCACTCCTGGACCTGATCCTGGAGTGACTCTGCTTGGATTTACTCCAAACAGTGGGATTGTGGTTGGATGCTGTGCCCCTGCATCAGCCCAGAGCAATGCATGGCTCTGGTTTTCCCTGTGCAGCTCACGGGGCTGTGGTCCAATATGCATCTGGAGAGGCTGTCCTGGAGGGATGAATTGTTGTTGGCTTGGAAAGTAGAGCTGCAGCTGAGGACCTGAGCCTGTCCCATGGGGTGGGTGTCACCAGGTGGGCTGTCTTCCTACAGCACTGTGGTAGGATTGTTGTGGGTACTGCAAGCATCTGAATTGCAGAGTGAAAAAGGGGGCATGTGCCTTTCCTGTGCTTGTGTGCAGCAGCTTTCTAGGGGTAGAAAGCTGAAGGTCGGTAGCAACTGATCTCTCTGGCTGTGTGAGTGAGAAGGGCAGGATGGGCTTACTAGCATGCATCCTGGGGATGGGGATCCCCAGGGGTCAAGGCAGCTGTAGGCTCCCATCCCATGGGTGTCGTGGCTGTCACTGGGTCTGCATTCTGCTGGGAATGATGAAGCACATGGGCAGATCCAGCTGGGTCCACCCAAAAAAGCAGAGGAGGCAGACCCCATAGCTCCTCACGGGTGGTGTTGAGGCAGTGGGGTACCTGCACTGCAGGTGGTTGGGTTTTGGCTGGTCCTCTTCCAAGCTGGGTGTATTTTAACATGACCAGTTTGTTCTCCCCAAGCCAGGTGTCCCTGAGATGGGAGGAGCAGCTCGTCCCTTCCCCATGCCACCTCCAGCTCTCTGCCAGGGCAACCTGTTGTCCCACGCAAGTCCTAACCTGCTGAGCAACCTGCTCCTGCTGTGAAGTCCTAAAAGGGGAGTTAAAAACACATGGGTCATTAAGGCTGGGAGATAAAGTAGCTGCTGGCCTGAGGCTCTGGAGATGGGCATCAAAGCTCTGGGGCAGGTCATGTCTCCTCTCTGGAGCTCAGGGATGAGCAGCCAGTGACAGCCATCATGTCAGGCAGATGGAGGCGAAGGAGGAGAAGAACAGAGACATTCTGGGTTGTTTTTTGGAACCCAACCATGAAGCCACACTGCTCCAGAGCCAGCAGCTGGCCCTGCTGTCTGGCCCCACCAAAAAGAGACAGTCTGTCTGCCTTGTGCTTTCGGGGAGGCGTTGAGAGCCCTCCTGACTGTAGTACTGCTGCACGTGGGAGGCTTCTCTCTCTGTATTGCTGCCTGAATGCAATTAGGCTTTAATGAGTCATTAAAATAAATCTCTGTTTCTACTCCAAGCAAACATGCCGAGGGGATGCTGACAGTCGGATCTGCAGGTCTTGCATCATGCGGAGGAAGAGGCTGCACTTCCCACGCCCTCCTTCCAGGGCTGGGCCCAGCACCCTTCATCTCCCTTCCCCATGAAAAAGAGGACTTTTCCCAAGCAGGTTTGCAGCTACTGCAGGAGTGGGATTAGATTACAACCAGCACTAGGGTTCGGGTTCTTTTGGAGGAGCAGTGGTCTGAGGGTTATCTGCTCCCTGATGCTGAAGGGCACTTGCCGACTAGAAGTAGTCAAAGGCGTAATAAATCCCAGGTTTTGGCTCCTAGGTTGTTAAAGATGTTGACGGCTGATGGTTGTGTCCCTTTTAACCCATATCTGGATCTGGTGGGTAACTTGGGGAGATCTCCGCAGGCCCTGTGGCTTGAGAGGGATGTACATGAGGCAAGCACTGAAATAGGAAAGTATGGTGCATCACTGTCAGACATCCGTGTAGTTTTCCTAGCTGTAAATGGGACTTCAAGAGAGCTTGTGAGCCAAGAGGGATGCTGGTGGCTTCTCTCCTCATGGGCAGACTCAAGGCTCATCTTCCTTCACTCCGCCTAACTGGTAAATGATCCAGTTATCCCTGAGAATGTCTTTGCTAATTTAATCCCTCCCCAGTGGCTGTCCTGCTGGCATGCTTGCAGGTGGGAGGGCAGATGCCGGCAGGACACAGGGGGACATCCCCTGCATGTCCCCAGGGAGAAGCATCCCTCAAACACAGTTGCTGTGTCAGCCACTGGCCCCATATTACTATCCAGGCTGCAGGAGGGCATGAGTTAAAACCAAGGGTTGAGCAGCAGAAGTTACTTTATATTAGCAAAACAGAGAAGTTGGGTGACATCGAGGCACGACAGCCGCCCCGGCACAATTCAGGTGGCAATGCCCAAGCGTGCCATGCTGGGAGGGGGGCTGAAACTGATGGGGTTACAGAGGCTCCAGCTCGGCCAGAGCTTTTCCCCCAGCTTCGCTTTCATGAGCAGAACTTACTGCTGCATGGGAAAGTTTTGCACAAGTCGTGTTTCATACACCAGGCTGGGAGGAGCTGGGACAGGGCAGGACAGCAAGGGCAGAACTGGGTGGGAATTTGGAAGCTGGGCAGAGGATTTTCATGGGAATGATGGAGATGAGGAGAAAAAGGTGAGACAGCACCAGCGTCCAGAGCAAGGAGGGAGATAACAAAGTGGTGCCTTGGAGAAGAAGCTGTCCGGGGGGTTGATGCAAAGAAAGCTGGTGAGAAAAAAATCTTTAGTGGGGAACTCACTGCTGTGCTCAATTGGATTTTGTTGGGGATGCTCTGGACTGTGTTGCGCAGTGCTTCTGCTGAGATGCATGTTCCTCTTACTCATACATCTGGGATGTAGGCACCTGGGATGAAGATGCATTTTGGGTCACTGAGTCCCCTGGTGGGATTAGCCCCACTAGAGAGCAGAGCATGCTCCTTCCTGTGGTTGAACAGCGAGAAAATCAAACTGGGGAGAAGATACTATCTCCCCAAGGCGTGTTTGCGGTCCCAGGGGAACAGAGGGGTCTGGCCAAGGCCTTCATCTCCTTGCTCTGGTGGAAAGAGTCTGCTGGTGTGAAAATAAATGGGTGCTGAGGAGGTGAAGGTTCCCTCTTGGAGCAGCGAGGGTGCTGGAGAAATACTACCCCAGGGCTGGGAATGAACAGCAGAGCATCCTCGGAGGGAGGCTGGCTCCGCCACACTGCCAGGGAGGGTCTCCAGGCTGTGGGACCAGCAGGATCTTGATCCATCACCTTGCTCCCCCCTGGGACCTAAGTGTGGAATAGCTGGAGGCTGAGAGCTTTTAAAGAGGCCCCTGCTGCCCCATTTTGCTTTGCTGGTGCCTTCTTGCCTTTTCCTGGGCAAGTTCTGGGAACCCTGGCTGACACAGGGGAAATACTAATGCTGTGTTAGTGCTTTACCACAGGATTGAATCCGTCATGGGGAACCTACACCAGTGCAAAAAGCTTGTGCAAGCAACAAGGGTGACATTGGGGTGAAGGAAATAACCCTTCATGCTCACGAGGATCCATCGCTTGTGCTGTACTCAGTGAAAACTCCGGCCATGCTGTGGCAGGGGATCTAGTGGCAATATGGGGTGTAAATCAGGCCCAAGTCCTCGCACTCCAGGGCCGTGTTCACATGGTATCCGTGGTACATCGCAATCCAGCTTGGGCTTCAGCGCTCCGCTGGCTGTGGCCATAGGCATGGTCCCGAGCCTTTAGCACTCGTGCTGCAAAATGCTCTTTTTGGCGAAGGTCGGTCTCACCTGGGGCACACCCCGCACTCTGGCTCTCCACAGCATCGCTCTGCTCTCCCCGTGATTGCTGCTGCCACAGCTGCTCATCACAGGGGATATTTGGGTATTGGGAGGGATGGTGCCCGCAGCAGGGGTTGGCTTGCTCCATGGAGCCTGTGGGAATCTGATGTGTGGGATAATCTCAAAAGCCCTTCTTTGTGTGACTTGGCTTGATGCCACCAGTTTTGTCCCTGGTTATTTTGGGACCACAGTGGAGCAGCTCCCTGGCACATGTGCCTCGGCTTGGCCACGGCTTTTGCTGGGAGCAGCCCCAAGCAGGACCTCAGCCACAGCAGCAGGAGATGAGCCATGTGGGTCAGGCAAGGGACATTTCCATCCTGCATCCCACCAGGGACTGCCCATGTCTGACTCCTTCCCTGTGTCCAGGGCTGCACCACCCACCATGGCTCCCAGGCTGCACTGGGCTTGAGCTGGCCAAGAAAATGCAGTGGGTAGGAGATGGGGGGGATGAGGAGGGAGGTGTCATTTTCCTGCTCTGGGTTTTAAGCCATCCTGCAGTTAGGAGGGACTGCAAAGGGGTGTAACTATATAGGTAATTGCCTAGATCCAGGTGTAGCCCTGGCCATGCTTTGCAGTATCACAGTGGTGTGTGTGCTTGGTGGGGACAGAAGGGGTGATGGTTCCTTCTGTGTTCCTCCATCTCTCCAGTTAATCCATGCAGGCAAGTAAGACAGGATCTGACAGCCACTTAAGGATGTAAAGGGCAAGTGAGATGCCAGAGTAATGAGATACTCTTGTAGTCTGTGCCTGAGACACCCTAGGCTACAAAGCTTTCCTTCCTCCAAAGGTCTGTGAGGTGCTGGGAGGTCTCCCTGGGACAGGGATGTGGATGTGCTGGCTGGTTACAAGACATGCTGGGACATCGCACACCAGGCAGTGCTACAGTCAGAGATGGGAAGGGGATGCTTGGTCCTCCGTGGCTGTAAAGGCAATTGCCACCAGTGGGGAAGGTCTCCTGTGCTCGTGCAAGGCAGGATGAGGCCCAGTGTGGGGGGAATGAACCTGAGCTGGCAAGAAGGTGGGTTTGGCAGAGTTTGACAGCCAGGAGAAGGGATCTGCTGGGCTTGGTGGACGAAGAGCACAGCATGAGCAGCAGAAATGGAGCCTTTAGTGGCCACCCAGGATCTGGGGTCTGGCTGGCAGCTCCTACCCTGGAAATGGTTTGATTTGTGTTAATTTCAGTTAGTGTCTTGCCTTTTCCACAAAAGTTTTGCAAGAAAAGGTCTGGTTTCAAAACCCCGTTGGCATTTCCTCTTTCCCATCCCTTTCCTGGAGAGAGGCAGGGCCGGGAGGAGGTGGCGGGAAGCCCCAGGGAGCTGGTGAAGGGAAAGCGCGGGCGTGTGGCAGGGCATGCGGTGTTTGGTTTTGATGACTGAGTGCAAATCGCCACAGCATCAGTGGCGGGACAGTGTTACCTCTGCGAGCTGGCTGTCCCTGTGACACCTGCGACAGGGTGTTTGCTGTCTTTTGCCTTGCAAAACTGATGGGCTTGAGGCACTAAAGGAGCCACAGCACAAAAAAGTCTCGGGTAGGAAACAGGTCACACAAAACACCCTTTCTGCCAGGAAAAGCCTTTCTTGGTGTTCTCTACAACGGGTGGGTATCCGTTTTCCCAAGTGCTGCTGTCCTGTCTGCAGACTGGTCCAACTTCAATTATAACTTGGGCAGAAACCTCCACGAAGCTCAGTGCTGGCCCAGGAGCTGTTATTGCTGCGGGAGGGAGCAGGTTTGCTCCGGTCACCCAGTGTCACTGTTGATTTTCAGGCCTCAAAGATGCTTTTTCCTCAATATATTTATTAACAGCACATCAAAAGTCAGACCGAGCTGGCCCCATCTCCCCCTTTCCCCCTGAAAATAATGAGGCTTGAGCAAGCTTACATGCAAGGGTAAATCAAAGCAGCAGTCTGTAATGCTTCCCAGAATCGGTGTTCTCAGGGCCTGGGGTGGACAGCAGTTCCTTGGGGGTTTGTAATTTGAAGTTTAAAGGCTTCAAAGTGACCCAGTGGTTTGGGACCGGAGCAAGAAGCCCCAGCCGTGAGTGCTGGGGGGCTGTTGTCTGCGTGCAGTCCCCCACATCCTCTTGCATCCCATGTTGCCATTGCTCTTTGGGTGACATTTCACTTGGGCTTGGCTCATTTTGGGAAGGGGAGCTCATTAATTCTGCTTCCCAGGACTCGGCTTGTCCCCTTATACCTTGCAGCACAAAGCATCTGACGTGGAATGAGTTTGCAGGGCCTCAACCCACCCTGTGCGCCCATCCTGCCCCATGTTGTCCCACATCACCAAGGTTTGCAACCGTGGGTTAATCCACCCGAATCCCATGCACTGAGCCTGTGCCCTGTTGTTTGCTGCCATAATCTGTTTTGAAAGGCAGCCCCTGATGCTGTTTTTTCCAATTAGGCCCTGGGAGATGATTCTGGTGAGGCAGCGGCTGGGCTAATTCACCAGGCAGACATTTCATTGAATTAGCCCTTGAGCTCCAGAGCAAAACCAGGAGAGCAGAGCCCTGGCTGGGGCAGGACTCACCAGCAAGGTTCAGCACGGTGCTCATGGCAGATATCTGCGCTCTGTCCCAGCACAGGACCTTCTTCGCGGCTCCTGTGGTAGCGTTTGACCCTTGTTGGATGGCAGGGGTGAGCTGGGACACACAGGGTGAGGAAGGACAGGAGATTCTCAGCTGGGCTGAGAGTGCTGGCGGCTGGCAAAAACCTCACCATTGACTTGCAAACTCTGCAAATCTCCTGTGGACGTCATTGAAGGGGAATAAATATAGAAGCCTGAGATGCCACTCGTTCCCAGAGTCACTTTTCAGGCCGTAACTTTGCGGTGTGAGGCAACATCAATTAAAGGAAATGTATCTCTGCAGCAAGCAGCTCTGCACGCTGGCCCAGGGCTGTGCAACACGGCCGGGTTCCCTCCCTGTTCCTGCTCCTGTCCCTATCAGGACAGCATGACACCACCGCATAGCATCTCAAATCACTTCCCAAAAGCCAGTGAGGGGAAGGGAAAGTAGCACAGCCTGGGTTATGTAAATCCTGATTTTATTCAGCAGTGGTTTGTGAACCATAGGGTCTCCATGCTTGCCCTTTGATCATAGCCCCCGCTCCTGAGCTGCCCAGGAAGCTCAAGTGAACAGAGAGCGCCAAGGCATCTGCTCAGCATGGGGTATTTGAATATATAAACAACTTCCAATTCCCTTTTTAAGCCAGAGGAGCAATGGGACCGTGCCCCAGGGAGTTGGGCTTCTTGCGTCCCCTTGCAATTTTATAGGCACAGAATAGAAATTAACTGCTAGGCTGCTGGTGAGCAGGATTTTGAGGGGGGAGGAGAGTAGAAACTTCCTCCTCTCTGAAAGCATCACTTCCAAAGAGATGAGGAAAAGCAGTGCTTCTCTTCTTGCTTGTTTTAATTTCTGCTTGTTTTTCTTTTCAACAGTCCCTATTTTAATAAGGAAGAGCCTTGCTCCTGAGCAGGACCAGTGAAACACAAACCCTGGCGGCCCCAGAAATGGAAATGTCACCTATGGGGCACGTGGAAGCCTGGCTGTCCTTGAGGCAGTGCTGATCAGACATGTGGCTCTCAGAGGTGACCAAAGCATCCCCAGGGCCAGTCCCTCCCTGCTCAGGATTGTTCTCCAAGGCTGCCTGCTCGCTCCAAACCTTGGCCTAATTGGATGCTGCTCTCTGAGCTCTAAATCAAATCACAGCTCCCATGAAATGAAGTTTTCTGGATGCAAATGGCTGCTTGCATCATCCATCACTGCCCAGCTCACAGCGGGTCCCTCTTAGGGGTCACTGAAGGTCGATGTCTGCCTTTTCCAGCTGCCCACCATCAGCTTTTCCCTGTTAAGGATGGCACCTGGGGAGGTGATAACTCCATTGAAGTCTCCCTGGTGTGTCCCCCCTGCTTCTCCAGTTCCCCTCGCTCTTGGCAGTGTTTCAGGGTGCTTTTTGGTAACAGGGTGCAGGAGCTGAGTGTGTTGGTCTCTATTATTAGCTCTGCTGGGTATGGACCTATTGATTTCTCGGGGCTTTTTTTTCCCCTTTGTTTTGTGTGAGAGAGCAGCCTGAGGAGGAAATCCAATGCGTGCTCTCCTTCTGGCTTCGCATGGGAACTTTCCAAGAGCTGAAAATCAATTTGTGGAAGGCAGGATCCTGCAAATCTCCACAGCAGAGTGAGGAGGGGGGTGATTTGGGGAGGATGGCATGTCCCCATGGTGCTCAACAGCGCATGGAAGAGCAAGGGGCCAGGGCAGAGTTGGGCAGGTCTTGTTTGGAAGCTGCCACCTCTCTCTCAATTAGGGCTGTGTGGTGAGCAGGTAATCAGATCTCTTCAGCTGCAACCGGCTGGAACTTGGGCCCTATCAATTAGCCTTGCTCTGGATGAGGCACAGAGGGATGCAGGGCCAGAAATGAAATGTGGTTGTGCCAGGCATTGTCCGAGGGTGGGGGTGGCAGGGGTGATGGGTGCACCCACTTCCGGGGTGCAGGTCTCTCACTTTCACTGAAATTGCAGGTTTGGGGTGTGGGATTGTCCTTTCGTGGTGGTTTGGGTTTACCCACCTTTGCAGCACCACCTTTCCTGCTGGACTCCCTAAAACAGGCAATTTATTCAGCTCCGCTGCAGGAACAGAGGTGGCACCAGTGGAGACGCGGACATTGGGAAGCTCCCTTGAGCTGACGGTGGGTTTTTCTCCTTGTCCTCTCTCCCATGTCTGCCAGCGTCTCCCTGTGGCCATGCACCGCTGCCTGTCCCAGCCGGCTACCCCAGGGCCAGTGTGTCCATGACGCCCTGCTTGTCACTTTCCCAGGTAAGGTGCCTGCAGGGAGGCAGGGGGGTGCTGGGGAGAGCCCCTTTCCCAGCAGCACCTAAAATATCGGCTGCTTGCCCGGCGATGCGTCTGCCTCCCCCGTAATTAATTTTAAAGAGGAAAAGGCAAAGTGCTGACTAAGCCAGGCCTCTGCCCTGTGAAGCTGCGTGATTCACGAGCTGCTGATGGCACAGCCTTGTCCTGTGGAGTATTTCTCTGGGGTCGGGAAATGCCTCCTTTCCCTGCTCCAAATTAAAGAAAACAATCATAATAATTACCATCATTATCATCTGCAGGACTCAAAAATATTTTTGCACCATGCAGGGTCCGAGGGGCACATGCTGAGCCCCATCCCCATGGGACATGGGGTGAAGCAGTGCTTCCTTCCCACAGGTCCCAGATCAAGACAAATCCTCAAGAAGCCGGGAAACACGGGCAGGTGAAGGGGCACTGTCAGGCCACCTGCTAACCTCTCCCTCCACTTCTTACAGGTCTAACGCCTCCGTTACTGAACGTAAGTAGCCTCCAGGTGCCATGGCACAGGGATGGTGGGGGGAGCTGCTTGGCTCATGCCAAGCCTATGTTAGACCCATTGATCCCTGGCAGTTAGCCGGGGTGTGTTTATCCAGCTCAGACTGCCACAGTTGTAATGTTCAAAGCCTCCCCTCCAGCTTTTCCTGGTGGAAACCCAGGTTTGCTTCTGTGTTTTGAAGCAGAAGCTGTATTTTCTGCTGACAGGGTGGAAGTCAGCCCTTTCGGCTCAGCAAGGGGGGAGGCTCTGTGGGTGGACCGCAGGTGTCTCCCAAAGACCCCAAGCCAGAGGCAGTGATAACAGTGAGGGGCCATGATGCTGCATCTCAGGTGTCCTGGAAGAGAATGATGTTAGGTGATAGATTTTGGTTGGGGCGGGAAGAACAAGAATGTGATATTTTGGGATGCCTCATGTGTGTCATGTCTGTGATATGATGATGGTAGGTGGCTTTCATCTTCTGGGGTGATGCATGTCCCTGTGGCCCTGCCTTTCAGAGTTTGATGGAGAATCGGTCGGATGACAGCAGGAACTGTTGTTATCACCGGGGGAATACTAGCGACAGTGATCCTACTGTGCATCATTGCTGTGCTCTGCTACTGTAGGCTACAGGTGAGTGCCGCGGCTGTCCCCACCTTGCCTACAAACGCCAGCAGTGGCACTGCTCCTGAGGCTGAACTGATGCTGCAGGGAGGGGTCTCAAAGGGCATTTATTGCCTGTGATGGACAGGAAGTTGAAATACCATTTCCCCCAGGTACTGCAGAGTTATGTCCATTCCTCATTCCAGTGTCAGGAGACTCCCCTAAGGCTTTTGAGGCTCTGCAGTGCTTGCTAATTTAGGTGTAGTGTAGGCTTGGCTGGGGTTGCAATACCAGACTGAGATTTTTTGTGTTGGTTTTTTTTTTCCCCACTGTAAATGAAACGAGGAGGCTTTCAACAACAGCTAGCTACAACCTCCTGCTCTTTAAAAGTTAATGTGAAGTCTCTGCCATGCAGCAGTGTGATGAAAAGCACAGCAGTTACTTGGAGGAGTATTCAACTGGATTGGTAAAATACCTTCCTCTTGCAAACCTCACTGGGAGGGCAGAGGATGAGTTCCCAGCAGCTGCCTGCTGCAGAATGCTCAGGTCTGGGTTTGTCCAGCTTCTGCTTTGCAGGACCAGGTACCGATGGAGCAAATCAGCAAGAGGCCGGCAGAGGGTTTCTCTGCCAGGGGTTGAGGGGAGCAGGGATGTGGCAGGGCAGGCTGTTAAGACGAATCCAACTGCTCTGCTTCCCCTAATACAACCCTTTCCCTTTCATGCAGTACTATTGCTGCAAGAAAGATGACTCTGATGAGGAAGAGGAGGAGGAGGAGGAGGACGAAGAGGAAGAGCCGGACCTTCCCACACACTCGCACCTCGGCATGTGCAATGCCTGCAGCTCCCGCATGGTGGACGGTCAGGGAAGCCCTGCGCCCCCCACCAGCGAGCTCAACCAGCACGGGGCCCACAACTACTGCCCGACCTGCTCCCCCTACGGCTCCCCTTTTTACATCCAGACTGCTGACATGGTGCGCAACGGGGGCGAGAGGGTCACCTACACCCCTGCATGCTACAAGGAGATGGGGCCGCCCATCAGCATGGGCACCCTGCAGAGCTACCTGGTGAGCCGCCACAGCCTCCTCCGCGAGAGCTTCCCGAATCCACGGGCTATCAGCACGGAGGTGTAGTCACCATTGCCACTAGCACAGGGTGTTCCCAGCCAGCACCTGTTCGAGGGAAGGGGCTTTTCACTTGTCTTTGGAGGGGGGTCCTGCAGAGAAGACCCCATAAGTCCAGCCCAAGACCAGCATGGTCCTCCTGCTGAACCGCCCACCACAGCTGAGTTTTATGGGCAAGAAGACAAGAGAGACCTCAAATGATGACATTGAACCTCCGAACCCATCATAAGTGTCATTATTATTCTACTCTATCTCCTGAGGGGACTTGTCTAATGAGGGCTATGTACAGTACAACCTAATTTAATTACCCCAGGCTTCCCAACTCCCCAAGCCTAGAGCAAGGCATTGGGTGTCCCCACGCAGCCACCCAAGGCAATGCCCACCGCCTCCAGCACACAACGATAAGTGACCACCCCCCAGCTGCTGCCCCTGGCAAATCCCACTGCTGAGCTGGGAATGGCAGCACTCCTGGCTGACGGGAAAGCAAAGAAGGGAAGATCCAGATCAGCGTGCTCCCCTCGTACTGCGTTAGTTGCCGCTAGCAGTTAGCTTTCATGTTTGAGTGTAAGATAGGACACCTTCTACCACCCGCTTCGGTCTTTGCACATTCAGAAGAAGTTCAAGACATGAGTTTATATCACTGCCGAGGGAGGCAAAGTTGCTCACAAAACCATTCACCCACACAAGTGGTCACAGGATGATCTTTCTGCAGCCTGAAGTTCCCGCCCTCTTCCACTCTTCACAAGCTTTTTTAGGAGTGATTTTAACTTGGACCCATCAAAATAGCAAGATTTTACTTATGGGAAGAACTGCATCCCTAAATAACTGCAGTTTTAGTCATCTTCAGCTGTCAAAGACCTACCCAGGCCACCCTGACAGCTCTGGACAGCCACAGGACAGGTTGGCTTTTGGATGGCTTCTGCTTTCGACATCAACAGCAGAGACCACCAGGTCACATCTCCTCCTCTGGGAGGCCCACAGCCTGCAATGGGAAAGACACGATATTCCATTGGTCAGGATCCCCTCTTCTGCTTTTGGAAGAAGAGGGTGCAAGACCCAAACTTGGGTTCACCAGCTCTGTGGCTGGTAATGACAGCCAGTGACTCTGCCTTTCTGCAAAAAAAAGAATGTGGGAAAGTTCCTTCTTCCTCCATAAATCAGATTAGGTGAAAAATTACTAAAAGGACATCTCCATCATTCACAGGCACTTCCGTAGCATCTGGTGCAGGACTCCTCAGCTGAGCACTTCACAGTCAATGCGGGAGGAAGGACCAGGACAGTAATGATTTCCACAGCCCTGTGGATGCTCTTGGAGGCAGTGGCAGGAAATGCTTGCTATGCCTTTGCAATATAGGGTACCACTGCTCAGAAATTTGAGTGGCAGGTTGGTTCTTTTTCACCACTGCAATTTAGAAATCATCCTGCTGCTCACAGAAGGATTTGGACTTAACCTGTTTTCTGTTCATGCACAGAAAAAGTAAGTCTTGGCATAGAGGCGTGCGCTACATGAGTCTTGAATGTCTACGTTATCAGGCAAAAGGCTAATTTACACTTTGGGCCTGCCCATGCCTTGGCACCTCTGCACCAACTACCCCAAGAAAGTAGACAGATGAATGCCAAATGTGGTGACAGTCGTAACCAAACATCCTTGCCCCAGCCTGCATTTTACACAGACTTTTGTGCAAACTTTATGCACCAACTTCCCCACCTCCAGCCCAGAAAGTCATTGTATTTCCATTATACTGAGTCTCAGCCTAGCTGCATTGCTTTTAGAATCTCCTTCCATTCTCCAAATAGTGATACCAGGTTTTAAATGTCCCCTCACGTTAAGGGCAGGCAGGAAAGAAGACCAAAGTTATCAGCAGCAAAGCTCTCTGGATCCCACTGGGCAAGAGTACATGCTTCCCATCCAGCCAATACTCCTCCCTGAAAACAAAGTCTGTAACTGGAAAAAATATCTTGACTAAGTTGGTAAATCTCATCCTTTTCCACTAGAGCATCTGCTCAACTAGGTCTCATCCTGCTGGAAGCCACCAGAAGTTAGTATGTCCCAGGGTGATCTGCGGGCTACCACCTGCACAGCTCCCCCAGATGGCCCTGCGATGCCATCGCCTCAAAGGGTACAGAGCCAGCTCCCAGGCACAGCGGCTCCCGGCATCCAAGTCTACCTCTTGGCGCACAGCAAGGCTTCCCACCACAACAGCATGTGCCAGGCCATGACCTCCAGAGGGTGGGAATAACACAGGGGCTTTTGCTTCACCTTCTGGTGAAGACAGCCGCATCATCCTCACATGCACATTAAGCATGACCCATCAGTGGCTACCAAGGCTGGCAGGGCAGTTCCAGAATAGCTGGACTAGCCAAGAAGAGGGTTAGCCTCACAGGCAACACAACACCCTGGGTATGGCACAGCTACAGGGAAACAGCGAGTCTGAAAGGGCTGGAAACACAGGAAATGCAGCTGTGGGTTCAAAGGTTTTGGGGATGGTGGAGAAACAGGATGGGGTAGAGGCAGAGATCCCAGTTTTTTTCAACTTCAGATTCCTCCTGGTATTATTCTGTGTCTTTGTTGCTCAGCTATGGGTCCAAATTCAATGTCAGAAATAAATGAGGACTTTGAAATACAAACAGGAATGGCTTCTGTTCTTTGGCAGGCAACACAAAATGGGTTACCTGGTCTTGCCTTGAAGCTATACTGATGTAAGAATTTTTCCTCCCCACCCTTCCTGCTCCTGCTTTTGTTCCTTGTGGTCCCTCTCCTCCTTTGCCTCTGGCCTAGGTGCATGCATCCCAAAACCACAGTTTTATAGTTTAGCTCTTTATTGTGACACAGAATTTTTCAGTGTGTTTTGGAAATTGTCCTTCTAGTATAAAAATCTGCAGGGCAGAGGAGAGAGATGGCTGCTGTTGTCTGTGCCCTGCTGCAGGCTGGCCTCTGCACCCCACTGCCTCCAGCTAGAGCTCTTCAGAGATGATGACAGCAGGGATAGGCTTTGACAACTCACTTCTCAGTAGCTTTTGAGGTGGTTTGTCCTTGTGTAAAATCCCCTTGGTGGAGCAGGGAACAGTGATGACTAACTTGCAGGAATTCTTCCTCGCTGAGCAGGCTGGTCTACAGGGACTGGCTCCACAGCCAAGCCAAGTGGTGTGGCTCCAAGTGGTAAAGTCTGGCTCGAGAGAGCTCTTGCCCCTTAACTTGGAAGGGAAGTATGGCCTGGCAGCAGTCAGGGTGATTTGAGCCGACATGACCAGCAGCAAGCCTTCCTGTAGTACCAGTGAGAGCACAGCTTCACCTTCAGCACCAGCACACAGTTGGCTGTCAGCTTTATCTTCACAGTCCTCTTCTGGGGAACAGAAGCATACACAGAAGGCGTTAAAAAGGAGATGTGCTTCCCCAGCAAACAGCTGGACAGAGCAAAGGGCTCCCAAGGGCTCCACTCCCTCCTTACCCTCCCACACTTACCTGGTACCTCTGTGGGGCACGGCTGGAGTTGGCATGTCTGCCTGGCTTCTGGTTTGGAAGTAGGGTCACAGCCCTGAGCCAGCGCTTCCCCCTGGTAACACTTTACCTCACGCAGTCGCACACCAGCACCACATGTCTTGCTGCACTGTCAGCATCAAGAGGACAAAGGAATCATGAGAGGCATTCTTTTATTTTTCTGTAGTTTCCAAGTTTGTTCTTCCACTGAGGCCTCCCAGTCCCTGCTTTGGATACTGTTCTTGAGGAGGTTTGGGTAAATTTCACACTGACAGCAAACTTATGCTCCATTTTTGTTGCTGGAGCACAGCCTCCCTGAGCTGGGGTCAGGGCAGAGCAAAGAAGGTGTTTGCTTTCACCTCTTTAGTGCAACTTGGAATGTTTTTTTCTTGGACTGTCAATGGACTGTAGCAGAAGAAAAATGGCTGCTGCAAGCCAGGCCCAGCTTCCCCTGTCCTCCATTCCATAAAGGCTCATCAGTTAAATCAAGGGAAAGCCAGAACACGGGGTCCTGGCTCTATCCTGCATGTCTGCAGTATGTGCATGCTCTTGCTTGAGGCAATAATCCACACGCTGGAAGGTTCTTCCCAGCTTGTATGTGGCAGTCCCTTCACCTGCTGCCTGGTCTGCAGAAGAGCAGAGCTTATGGTCCCATCCAGACCTGACAGAGCCATCAGCAGAACAGGCTGCTAGAAAACCTCAGTGCAGGTTGTGCTCCACCAACCAGGATTATGAGACCTCCTCTCCCCCTTCCCCACCACCCTGAGCCCTACCTGAGACCAGGAAGTAGTGAACCACATAGCACATGGCCTCCTGAAACAGGTAGCTTGTTCCTCAGGTTTCTGAGAAGCTTCACAGTGCTTCTCAGGGTACTCCCTGTACACTCCATTCTCCAGGCCCGCACACAAGACAACCCGGGTCTTCACCCCTCGCCCACAGCTGGCATCACACTGGGAAAGAGAACATAAAAGCCAGGTAACAAATGATGCTTGTCAGCTGTAGAGCTTCAAGTAGTATGGCATCCTACTCAGAAGCAAGATGCATAATGTCTGTGCTAATACCAGTCTAATGAAGCTAGTGCTGCCCAGGTCACAGCAGCAATGGGTGTCTGCAAAGGAGCTGAGTTTCTTAGGAAGTGGGGACAGATAGTGGTAATTAGTGTTTAGCCAGCACTGGGGATGCTGAATTCACCTCTGCTAGCCTTGAGAGCAGCTACAGGGGACCTGGAGTAGCCACGGTAAGACTACAAGATGCTGTTTCTGTCTTATTTTATGTGTATATATGGTCTCAAAAACCATGTTGCAACCTATATTTTGGAGTACTGACAAGCTTTGTGTGGGCCCCAGGGGACTAAACTGTACAGTGCAGGTAAGTTGCATGGACAAGTACTACTGAGCCCAAAGCTACATGTGCCTAGCTGGGAGGACTCACCCTTTCGGGATACCACCAAGAGAAGCAGCTCATTCTTAGCTTAGCTCTGCTTCCTGATGCCCATGGAGGCAATTGCCAGTTTGAGATTTCACTGCTTTGTCCCTTCTGGGGACACAGCAGTGCCAGCACAACTAGCTTGTGTCTGCCCTTAGTCATCCTGTGAACTCAGAGCTTATCAGCCAAGAGAGAGAGCACAGCAAAGGCAAAGAAGCTGCCACATACAAAGGTGGGGAATTCAGACTCAAGTAAGTTTAATAACCTGGACGCAGCTGAAAAACTGCACTGAAGTATTGTCTGTGACCCACACTATATGCCAGAGCTGAAGAGGGTTACAGAACTGCCACGGGTCCCCAGGTTTAACTAGTTTGTGATTGTTACCACTGCTGGGGGGAGACTCAGCTGAATGTAGTCAACAGCTATAGCTGGATAGCAAAGGATAGCAAAATGAGAACAGAGACAAGACTTGATTGCTTCTCTGGTTCCCTAGAAACCTTTTTTTTTTTTTACTACTCTGTGAATCCATGTTTTGCTCAAGACTTTAAAGACAAATCCCAAAATGGACTCAATGTGCTCTTCTAGGTACTCTGGGATTTGGATCAGCTTGTATCAGGAAGCCTAAAGCCTCAAGGCCTTAAGCAACAGAAGGGAAGTATGAAGACAGACAGAGACTGATTGACGGTTAGAAGAGGGCCCCTGGACCATTTTTACTAGACTCTTAAGTTCTGAGGCAAGAACACAGTCAATGTCCTGGACATGACTTCCAGGACAGAGATGTGGGCTACAGTTCAGGTTTACCTTCGGATATTATTTATCAGAGGTGAAGCTGTGTTTGTTGAGGCTTTCTCTTTAGCACGTAGGACCAAACTCTTGAGATGGGGGAGTGCAGGTTCTGGACAAAGAGCTCTGCTGAGGTGTCTGCAATAACCCAGCTATGAGCCAGAGGTGGAAGAGTATAGTTTCCGTAGGACATTCCTGCCCTCCAATGGAGGTCCCTGGGAAGACAGCAAATGCCACAAACTTTGTGGCAGACTACAGGGGGTATCAGAGGCAGGGGGCAAGCTGGGGTAGTCATTACTCCTTCCTCCTTTCTAAAAGGAGCTAGGAGAAGGATACAGCCCCAAGGTTAGAGGTCACACCATACAACCTTGTTCCAAGACAGCCAGGCTCCTACCGTTTCCTATGGGATATAGGGTGGAAAGGAGGGCTGAGGATACAGGGCTGTGCTTGGCTTTACCTGGTCCCACTCCTGCTCCACCCAGTGCGCGGGGCAGTTCATGTCTCCACATGGATGGACAGCCAGGGGCTTCACGACTGGGTCACACTGTGAGTTGGAGATCACCATGCCCTCCAGGTTGCGACACGCTATGAAGCGGCTCATGCGTCCCTCACCACACGAGCCTGAGCACTTGGAGGAATAAAAGGCATTTAGACACATCAGAAAGCAGGAAGGTGGAGGGGTCAGGGTTAGTGGTGCCAGGAGACCTGAGTCCAGATCCTAGCCCTGCCACTGGGACTGTGGCACTGGATCCCAAGGGTCTTCAGAGGTACATCTGCTCAGGGGCTTCCATTTTCCTGGTGCCATGAGCTTCCCAGGTAATTGAATGTAACTCACCTCACAGCTAACCAAAATTTACAGCATGAAGAGGCAAAAATATTCTAGTTTCTTTAGATTAGCCTCTTCCAGAAGAAAGCCAGAAGAGAGCAGTAGCATGACAGCTCGCCTGCTGCCTCCTGCCAGCCCTGCAGCCCCAGTATCAGGTACAAGCAGAAGCAGGCCCTCGGCACTCACCGGACCCCAATCCGACGCAGTCCAGTGGCGGTCGCAGGGTGGGCCAGTGCACGCCTTCTCACTGCTGGGTTTCTGGGACTCATCACAGAGCAGGTGCTTCCACCGAGCAGCGCACCTCCCGCTTCATCATCCCCTGAGTGCCACACCGGGCTGAACACTGCAATGGCCATACACAGTCAGCCCTGCGGCTGAGACCAAGAGGGATGAGCAAAGGTGAGGGAGGCAGCTATGCCTCCTCCCATTTCCTTCTGCTGCCCTAGGTGAGAGGGAAGAGCACCAGCAGGGACAGGAAAAGGTGGGTCCGTCTCTATCTCTGCTGCTTATTTAACTTGGGTCCTAGAGTTCCAGCGCTCCAAGACGCTGATACCTGTAGTGCTGTTCAAAGTCACTAGTTCACTGGCCCAGTACCAAGCAGATGGTGAAGAGTCAATCAAAAGAATTTTGACTGAATTTTAGTTTCTCTGTGTCTCCATGCTACTATTTCCCTATTTGCTCTTAGAATAATAGAATTGTTTAGATCCTCTGGAAGAGGGAGGTAAAGCCTCTTGCTTGCAGGGCTTTAATTTGGTCCACATCTTGCTTGAGAAGTGACCTTAGAAAAAATGTCTTGCAATGGATTTTGTCTGCTGAGCAGTGCCAGAACAGGGTAGCCATGCATAAAGGCAGTCCTTGCTTCCTCAGGATGCATTTAGCCAAGGGCTTCTTTAGCACCCAACATCTACCAGCCACCTCCCTCCAGGCCCCAGGCCAGCCCTGGCTGCTTACTTCTGGAAGCAAAGCTCTCCTGCTGCTTACCTACCTCAGACCACTCAGAGAGCTCCCACTGGGGCCCACAGGCCTTGTTCTTGCAGGCTTTCCTCTCCATGGGCCTGGCCAGCCCAGCTGACTCACAGAGGTCACCATAAACAGAGCTGTCGAAGCCTGGAGCCAACATCTTCCAGCAGCGCACAGTGCGGTACTGATAGCCCTCACCACAGGTTCTGGAGCACTCGCTCCACTGGCTGGTCTCCCACCTCCACAGGCAGTCCCAAGGAGAGAAAGCACAAAGGAAAACCCAGGTAAGAGAGACAAGGGACATGGGGTGGCTGGGGAATGCCTGCACACCTGGAACTCCCTCACCCAGTAGCTGCTGATATGAATCTGCTCATCACATATATGTCTGTGTTAAGGCAATGCTGGTCTAACTGCAGGCAATTCAGACAGCAAATTTCTTCCCTCTTTTTGCTTAAAGAGGATACTTCCAAGTTTAAGCATATCTTCCAGCCCAGAAATGGCTCTATACGTTGAGCAAAAAATGATCCTTAGAAAGACATGTTGTCCCTGTCGACAGCTGATGTCATTTCCACTCACCTAGGCTGGCAATCTCTCCCTGTGCAAAATTCATGAGTAGGTTCTGGTCGGGTTAGGGCATCACAGTATGTTTCATCCACTTCCACTCCATCATATCGGACACATATCGCGTAAGAGGCACTGATACCTGCTGGGCAATCAAGACACTCCCTTGGTCACACTCCACTGGATTAAAAGCTTCCACTCACCATGATTAAATTACTGGAGTGCTCACTGCATCTGAAATGCTACCTTCCATTTTAAAAAATACCACTATTCACTCCATCAACAGCCAAAAAGGACTTCACATGATCAGTCACTTGAAGCCAAACCTACCTGAAGTGCATGTGGAGCTGCAGGGGGCATAAGCTGAGACTTTCCACCGATACATGTCAGCCAAGCTTATGTCATCATGGCCCACAGAGCTCACATCAAACTCATTGCTGTGGAAAAAGGAGGCAAAATGTGCTAAAAATGAAGAATTGCCACAAACATAGTACATTGAAATTCCTCCTCAGTGTCTCTGAAGATGGGAAAAAAACTAGAGTTTCTGCTCTCCACCTCCCCCACCTTGGGCAAGATGGACCACTGACTGAACAGAATGTAAAGCCTTGATCCACTTCCTGAATTCAACTAGCAAGGCAGTGTGTCAACATCACTGTTGAGAGGAGGCAACACTCATTATGAGTCGTGTGCACTCAGCCTCAGTTCACGCTATCACCTTGAGAGGTATACTAGGTTGGAAAGAGGAGCTCAAGCACAGTCCTTATTAGTATCACATAATTTGGTGGGGAGAATTCACATGTGGCTTGCCAGAAATGTTTAAAAGTTGGCCCTCATTCTCCTGCCAAATATTTACTGATGTTACAGAAGCTTCAAGAAGCTTATGTGCTCAGAGGAATGGAAGAGAAGGGCATGATGTAGTGGTAAACACGTGACATACTATAGACTCCTAGCCTTCTTTACAACCATGTCAGTGTTGGCTTCGCAGGTCCTTCAGCACGTGTTTAAACGGATCCCCTAGATAGGTGCAGGGGGCCTGAAATACATTCTGGGAACTCCGTGTCAGGCCAATTGTGACAATCAGTCTTTGGAGGACATACCATTGGTCAAGCATCTATATCAGCTGCCATGGGCAGACACTGGTGAATGGGGACATCAAATACAGCAGTGGGACTACCAGAGGATTGGCTTGGCCTTCCCTCCCTAGCTAACCATGCATTTGTTTTGCCCAGGAAATCAAGTGCCACCTTTCAGTGCCAGGAGCTTGCAAAGGCTCTGCTTGGCTGATGTCCATGGCTGGGCTGCCACCTAGCAGAGGGCTTTCCACAGATGCCATCATGCTGTAGTTGGCTGCTTCCCCCCGACTCCCAGCAAATGCATCCACCTTCAAGTCTTCCAGTGAGTTCTTACGGGCTGGCACTTTGTGGAGGCCCTGTGGCCACCGAGCAGCTGTCTTGGTCCATAGTCCTGCTGTGGAGTTCCTTGGGGCCAGCCTGGCTGCCAGGTGCTGCAGCTCCCTACAGAAAGCAGTGTTGTGCGGGTCTCGGTGACACAGGCGCCTGAAGAGATGAAGCCTAGAGGATGCTGTGTGGCTGTTCTCTGGGAGCCTGGATCTCCTCATGCTGTAGGGTACAGCTGTGCTGATGGAATTCTGATTGAACCTAAGAGCTGGAAAAAAATACAGGCATGCTTGAACTATATGGAATGGCTTATACTTCAGCATGTGGTATTTAACAAGACAAAAAACCTTATTTGGCCTCAAAATAACTTTTTTTTTTGCCACCAGGGTGCACCAACAGGCCTTAACTGCCCGCAGCAGCTACATACACACTCTGCCCATCGCTCAGGAGCTCCAATTAAGCACAGGCCTGGGCCTTCGTTTCTGGTGTTCTTTCTTCCTAAACTGTTGTTTGGCTTTCCCAGACTGACCTCAGATTGGACTTCTCCCCTTGTTTTTACCTGATGATCCCTGGGCTGTTGTTAGGACCTGCTCCTGTCCCTGCCCTGCCTGCCAAGCTCAGGTACTGTGGGACTGCTCTACCTAAGAGGGCATTGACTGATCTCTGCTGTGGTCACTCTTTCCCAGCTCCCCTTCCCTAACAGATTTACTAGCCCTTGCTGCTCCCTGACAGTCTCCACCCCACTACCAAGTGTCATTCCCTCCTGTCCACCCTGATGGTAAAGCCACCTTAGATTTCAAGAAGACCAGTGTGGGATGTCCTCTTCCAATGAATAAATTGGGATAGAAGGAATGACAAAGCAACCAACCCAACTCTGTTTCTCCACCAACTGCTGCTGCTTCCTCCTCTTCTTCCTCTCCTGCTGTGTTTGTGGGATAGATCTGTCTTATCTGGAAGTCATACTTCTTCTCTTCACCTGGTTCCCAGCCCCAGTCCTGAGCCTGACTGGTGGAGTTGGTCTGGAAGAAGTGCGGGTGACCAAAGCCTAAATCTTCATGCCCTTCTCTTAGAGTAAGCTGTTCATTGCTGTCATCTGGAGACAGGGTAAGCCATGTGGAGTTGAAGTCCTGGGCAGCTCTGGACTTAGCTGGAATGGGATAGTTCTGGCTGGTCTCTGGTAGGTGGTGGTAGAAAGGTCTGTCTGTATCAGGGGCTGCAGTTTGGAGAGGTAGTATCCGTGGTACAGTGTAGTCGTAAGTTATGTGTGGCATTTTCCCATTGAAGTTGTAGTACTGGAGGAAATGGAGAAAGAAAACAAAACTATCTTAAGGGCATGTATTTCCCAGAACTCCCCTAGCCACAGCCATCTTGTGATGGATGTTAAAAGAAGATAGCATCCTCATAAATCCAAGAGAAGTACACACAGCCAAACCAGTATATGACTTCCCTAGCCACCTACCGGTTTGGCTTGGGAACCAGGTTAATATTCCCCTTATCTGAGGGAGGCTGACAATTTTAGTAGAGGCAAGACAGGAAAGCTTATAACTAGTTCCTTACACACCATGGCATTCAGAGACTGGTTAGTGGGTCCATGAGCCATGATATACTCCAGTCCATCTGAGTTCAGGCTCAAGGGCCTCCGGTACTTGAAGACTGTGCCAGCTACCCTGAAGTTCTGAGGGTTGTCAATGGCAGAGTTACCGTTGAAGAAGAAACGTCCAGATTCATCTGCAAGTGCTTCAAAGAGAGAGAAAATGGGTAAATGTGATATTCTGTGTAGAACACTGGGGCTGCACTGGTACTGAGGAGAGCAAACAGCTCAAGATCAAGAAAAACCTGATAGAAAAAGAACTATAGGCCTTCCAGCATTCATCTTCCACATCAGGTCAGCAGTGTTCAGTGCCTGGTGCTTTCATTTCCCTCTCCAACAAGAGCATAAATGTCTTCACAACAGGGACAGTCCACAGTGAGCTCAGTTTGCAAATGCCCCTCTTGCCACTGGTTGCCGAAGATGTAACTTTCATTTATGGATAGATGAAGTGCCCCTGTGCTACCCTGGAGGAAATGCTCACAGATACCTCTCCCACAGGACTGATGGGAGTGCACAGAGCCCTCTTCCCACCTCCCAGGCAGCTGAACTGGGATCTCCACATCCATCCAGTTCCTCTGCTTACCTAGGATGTTTTCTGTTTTCCTGCGCTCAATTATAAGGATGTCTGTGGCACCGGCTGGAATATTGGTGATGAACCCATAACCTGATGAACAGAACAGAGTGTGAGGAAACCTCAAGGACAAAATAAAAAGGTCTGGGTAGGAAAACAGCTCGTGGGACAAGTGTATATGTAGGAGGGCAACGCTGCCCTTCAGGGGCAGGACTCTTTATTTGCATTACAAATCACTGTTACAGATCTCTAAGGCTCAGCCTGAGCACTACTGGGTCTGGAGTGAGGAAAGAGCTGCACAAGTATAACAGTCTGGCTTTAATGTGTGGATGAACGTGCTGCCACAGTCTTTCTGGCAAGAGCAGAGAAAAAGCTTACTAGCAATCAGGACTGATGCTAAACAGAGAATGGAAAAAAACGTAGGTCCCCTCAGCGACTGACTCAACAGAATTTGTCTCAGGAGTAGCATAAAAATTGACCTTTAAAGGGAGAGGAAATAAGAAGGCTCTTAAAAGTTGTGGGTTTGGCAGCTTGTCTTTCCTGCTAGAAATGCAGGTCTTGTCCATTCTGCAAGATTTTATGAGGACTGGAAGTGAAAGCCAAATCCATACCTGGATAGGTTAGTGCCATTACCCCTGCTCTGAAAAGGGGCCTGAGTGCTTTCCTAGTCTGGAGTCTGTAGGGAGTGATGCAGACCAATGAAACATCAAGAGTGTGAAATGTTCCAAAACACTCTCAAACACCAGTTAATTAACTACTACTGAGTATACCACAGCCTTTTCCTTCTGTGGGTGGAAGAATGGGTCATGAAGTTGCAAGGGATGAACCTCAGCCCAGTTTCAGGGGAAATTCTCCTCAGCTGTGCCAGTCATAGGACTGGGTAAAGCAGGAGACTAATTGCAGGCTGAAACACTGTGACCCTCATCATAGGAGCTTAAGTTTCAAATGAATACATAGCACAAATAAAAAAAAGATTCATTGATCTCTTCACATTATCTGAGGTAGGCAAGATGCCAAAATCAATAGAAACAAATAGATCCCCAGCTGCTTCCTGTTGAAAAGAGGTGAAGGGAAACCTTACCAGCCTAATATACAGCACATCAAAACCCATCTCCTCTGGTGAATAAGTGAAAAGGACAAATTACAGGCATTTAAGCAGGCATGGTACTCTTCAGCTCTTTCCATCAAGCAGCTGGGAAACTCCTACCCACATCCAAGCCAGTCACCCCTCATAACCGCTGGTGTAAAAAGTAGCAGGTTAAGTCTCCAGACTGTGGTAGTAGGGAGTACCTATCTGCGAGATTGCCTTTCGGAAGCTGCCCGAGACACGGTGGCAAGTGCTGCCGTCGCCTCCACACACCCTGCATCTGTCCATCGTTCGGGGTGAGTACAGGCTCCCATCACACCCAACTGGCTGCAAGGAATAGAACAAGAGAGGGTTTCCTGGGGCCAGTATATCTCCACAGGTCACGGTCTTTTCAAGAAAATGCTATCATGCTCTTTTGGTGGGGCTCTGGGAGTGGGTGATATGGGTTAGCTTGGAACAGAGTAATGAATGAATCCCACAGCAGCAGAAATTCACACAGGCATGCACTTACACACTCCTGATTTCTATACTAATTCCTCCCAGAGCCTCACCTCACATTTCCCGTTGATGCAGACCCCTTGATAGGTCCTGTCCTTGCAGGAGGTACCATCCTGTGCTTGGACCATCAGCTGCCTCTCTCCACTCTGGGTAGTGCACTGGAGGTCACATGGCTTATTGGAGATACTGGTGTAGTCATCTGAAGAGACAGAGGCAGAAAGTCACCAGGCAGATCAAGGTACTCCGAGATGGGCAGCGAGAAAGGGGACTTTCCTCTTATTCATACTGATGTCAGCTTGGATTTTCTTGCTGCTTGAGATGAGACCCCAAGGCTACAGATTTTGTAGTACTAAAGTGGGCATGGCATAGGGTTGCAGCTGGGAACCACGCCTAGCAGAAATACTTCTTGCTGGCAAGCCCTTTTCTTTGTAATACCCTCTTCCCTTTGCAATGCCCTGTGCCAAACATGGCACTCAGCATTAGCAGATCCCAGGCCACACATTAATATGAAAGAGCAAGCAAGACCTGTAAGAGGGGTACTGACTGTCTGGGGCTGTGGGCGAGTACACCCCATTCAGCTCAGAAACCGAAGCTAGAGGAGCAGCTATGTCCTCCTGGCATCTAATGGAAAAACAGGTGGGTCCAGAAAGAGGGTAATATCTGCGGTGAGCTCAATCTGGGCTTCAAGGCACAACTGGCAACCCATGTGAAGCAATCTGTCTTGCCTGTGCAGGAAAGAGATGGGCATCCTGTTCAAAACAACCCACCACCAACCCGGTATAAAGCATGCTGGGTGACAGAGGCAGCCAAAATTGCAGAAGGCACAAAGAGCATGAACACCCACTCTGCCAGATGACTGCTGGTTAGCCAAGACAACTCAGAGAAGCCTGTGTCCTGTCTGCCCACCAGTGCTTGCTGATGTAGGATCCAAAACAGGAGCAATGTGGTGAGAGAGGAGGCCTGGCTGGGTGGAGCAGCTCTGTGAAAAGACAGGGAACGATTTCTCCAAAGCAGGGAGCATAGGGAAGCACTTCCAAACCAGCCAGGAGCATCCATGCCTTTTTCCCTGGGACCTTCCCCTTCTCCTGTGCCTGAGAAAATCCTGTGTTTTTTTCTCTCCCTGCTCCTTTGAGCGAAGCTGTGAAAACCCACCTGGATAGAGAGGCATCCAGTGGTAGTAACGCTTCCCAAAGGCTTTGGCATTGAAACTGGAGCACTGCTGCTGTTTGAAGCTTGCTGTGTTGGCTGGGCAGGGCTACAGAGGGAATAAATGTGATCAAAAGCTCCCTATGTCACAGCCATGGCTGTGACAGCTGCTTGTCTCTGCTGCATCCCTGGAGGATGAAAATGCCCTGTCCACCCTGGAAGGAATCAGTGATGGACCCTGAGATGTGGTAATACAGGCAGAAAGGCCAGGCCCCTGTTGCCAAGGGCCCTTCAGACAGCTGCATTTAACAGTCCTGCAAAAATTACTTCCAGCAAAGAAAAAGCATACTGAAAAATCTTTATCCCACTCCCCACCCCATAAAAAATATATTTTTATGTTCTTTTCCCCCACCTCTTAGTCCCAGAGAGTAGAGCCCATCTCTTATATCTTCAAAGGCATACTGTCACCCATCAAGGAGTGGATCGCACCCCTTGTCTGCACTCTGAGTGCTGCTACTCTTGCAGCTCTCCAATTTCACATTCCCCAGTGAGGACCACTTAGTACTAGTTGTTGTTCTTACCTGCTGCTGGCACAGTTGGTAGTGCTTGGCTTGACCAACACATATGGTACTGTTTGTTGCCTGGGGTATCTGTAGCCTGCAAACCAGAAAGAAAATGAGCTGGAGGTCTGTGAAGTACTGAGGTAGTAAGGATGACAGAGGAGCTAGCCTGACTTAAGGGGGAGAAGCAAGGCAGGTATTTTATTCGAGGAAAGCTTTCTGGATCTAGACTAGCCAACACCTCTGAAGCCCATTTTCTGTGCTTTTAGGTGAACTGTGATTTTTAGATTGCTCTCATTTTGGGACAGGTTGAGCAGACAGGGAGCAACTCCAGTACCACCACCTCTGTGTCTCTTGACCTCTGAGCTCCAAAAGGGTTGATGTGACAAAAGGACAACAGACCCTGATGATGCTTCACTCCCACAGAAGCACACAGGATTTGCAGTGAAGAGGGAAGCTGATCTCAGGATTCACTTTGCAGAAGGCAGAGATGGAACCGCTCATGGGACCTGGCCTGGTTAAAAGATTAGCAGATGATGGACCAAAACTATAGGAATTTCTCAACACTTCAGCTCTGGCCAGCAAGGGTTATCCATGTGACATTGGAGTCCTGGACTGATGCAAAGGCAAAAAAAATCTTGAAAGCTGTGAAGACATATAGAGAATGGCCAAGACCACAGATTAAGGCAACAGTGTGTGTGAACAGGAGTAGCAGACAATGTGTTAACAGTATTGGAAACTTAGGGTGCACTGTGTAATGAAGAACCTTGCAGGCATACTCAGGCTGAACTGGCTGGAGGCTCTGCAGCTGTCCCTCCAGAACAATGCTTTACATGATGTAGGCAAAGCCTAAATTTACACCAACCAGCTTGAAAACTGCCATCCCTTCCAGCTGAAGCAGAGGCTGACTCAGAAATCATTTTGTGGGCATACCTGGCTCAGACTTCAGCCATTCTCCTTAAAGCTGAAGAAACCTTTTGACTGGCTTTTATGTTGAGGGTTTGTTTGTTTGTTTGAATCTGACTCAATCCCTGGAGTAAAATGCCATAGCAAAGTCCTCCCCTCCTCAGCTGTGGAGTCGAGGATAGAGCAGATGCCAAATGGAGAGGAAAATGTCTCTTCTGTCAGCAGGCAAAGGACAAACAGGCTGCTCTGGCTGTGGGGGGTATGGGACAGCCCCAGGCTCCTTCCCATCCTTTATTTCCCATTCCTCTCCCAACAAGGCCACAGTGTGCCAGGGAAAAGCAATAGCGGAGACATTGGCAAGGTAGCAGAGAGGCTACATACAGATGGAAGGTACTGCAGCACATCTGGACCCTCACCATGCTGTCAAAGAGCCCACATAAAATAAGTTTTCTGCTGAAGGAAGGAGAGCAGGTTGGGGATCCTAGCTTGAGCTTCCTCCACTCAGGAGTGCATCCATGCAGAAGGGAAAGGGGCCGAGTATGGGGTGGGCAGCACCTGTGAGCTTGTTATGCTGCAGGATGCCGGCTCTCATTGGCATCACAGAAGCCTGAAGTAGGAGGTTAGTGAGGTGTGCAGGAAGAGGAGAGCTCGGTGGCAAGGTGGCCCAGAAGGTACAGCAGGAGTTCAGGCAGCTGAAGTTCCCCAGTACTCCTCACTCCCACAAACCCAGTCCACCTGACACCAGGACTGTAACAGCTGTAGGGGACAAATGTGGCTGTAGGGGACAAATGGAGTTGCCAGATATATCACAGAGGCAAATAAACTTGTGAGCTCTGCAGAGAATAAAGAGGGGAAACTGCTGAGATGTGGCTGAGCTAACTGCTGTCAGGAGTAAATCAAGTTGCCACAAGGCATCTGGGAATATGTACATCTTTAGCACAGGAACTGCCTACACATCAGGGTTAGGTTGGTCAGAGCTACCACAATAAATGAAGGAAAGGGGAAGTGGAATAGAGCTAGCTTTCTTCAGCTCACAACTCTGTAAAATCTCCCACAGACTCCTAAAGAGGACCAACCCCTTGCTCCCTATCAGATGAACCAGACTGAGTGGGTGACATGTTCAGGGGGCCTGTGGCCTGCCCCACTGCAGCATGCTTCTCCCTTGCCAGCCCTCCCCACCACTGCCTGCTCATCACCTACCCCACGAGCCACTACCATCTTCCTTTCCAAGAGACCACGGATGAAGATAGAACAGCTGACCCCACAAACTCAGGAGATTCAGCCCTAAAACATAGGTCAGGAGCACCCCATTTCCCCTCTGCCACTTCAGACCTGGCCAAGGGCTCAGGCTGGGACACAACTCACCTCTGTTGCAAGCAGTGCCTCTCCCGGGACATCACACCTCCTCCGCAGGACCGGGAGCAGGTGGACCAGGAGCTCCACTCTCCCCACCACTTGGTGACTTCTTCATCCCAGAAGCCAGCTCCATCTGCTGCCTCACTACTGTCCTGACAGAAACAGAGCATGGTTAGCTGGAGGACCTGGCTCCTCACCAGCTCTGAAATAGAGAAGGGCCTTCCAAAGGCAGCTCCCCCAGGGACCATGTCACCTGGATGCCTTCTAAAGGGGCAGCACTGGGACAACCATGGCAGGATCAAGGTCCCTGTGGGGCCACACAAGGCTCATGCATCTCAAAATTCAAATTTCCCTTGAAGACTGAGTTATGGGAAGGAGAATACCTCTGGGATCTTATGCCATGCTGTAGAGAAGGGCTATTGGGCTGGTTATATGTGATAGTAACACCAGCTGCAGCCTGGGTAAGAGAGAACAGCAGATCACAGGTCACGCTGCCTGCCTGGGTCTAATGCAAGGTCAGGAGAGAAGAGAAAGATCTGTGGTGCTAAACCATGCAGATGCCTGCCTGCAGAGAAGTTGGGGGTCCACATCTATCACTCACTGGAGCTACATTTCACCAAGTAAACTCTTTGTGATTAAATCAGCTCAGATCCAGGCTCCTTTCCCTCCAGCCCTCACAAGTAATTTTCAAGACTGCTTCAGAACCTGAGCTTCCTGCAATTGCTGTTGTTCCCTTTCCCTAGGCACCCCACCATTCTCAGAGGTGGATTACTCCATCTCCCAGCATGTCTTGCTACGGCTGAGCCTTTAATTTTGGCAAAAATGATCCCTCCTGGCCCCAGTATGGTCACTGCAGCAGGCTGCTGTTGACTGTGCCTTCACAATTCCCAGCAGGTAAGAGATTCTGTGCTTTAGGTTCAGGTTTGGGTTTCTTCTTTGGAATATTTTCCTGTTTAGTGTCTGTCTGATGGCTTAAAAACTCCCAAGGACTTTGGCAAACTAGCCTGTGCAGGATTTAATTTGCTGTTTATTGAAACACAGCTGTGAGTAGTGTTAAATGCAGCAATGAGTTTAACACAGGACAGTGACTTAGAAGGGATTCATCCAGTTGAAAATACTGACAATGTTTGAGTACTAGTAGAAGAAAATAAATAATATGTGCATGTGAAGTCTGCTACATTGAAGTAAAGGCTCAGGGAAGTTGTATCAGTGCTACTATCTGTGGCAGTGGCAAACTAATCCTGTTGCAAAGAACCAGTCTGCAAAGCTTAACCGATGGATGGGAAAGAAAACTCAGCAGGGTTTACTCATCACTAAATGTGCTCTGTATGCTATTTTGGTAGTCTGTCTCTTGGCTTTATGCTCTTTCATAATGTAATACAGCCAAAGTGTTCTTCATCTTGTAGTGTAATTCCTGCCTAAAAACTTGTTTTTACAGCATCTGCCAACAGAACACCCTCTGGGCAGAGGAGATGCAGCTGGTTCATGCAAATGTTTTTAAGTTGTAACTTAGAGTGGCTGAAACATGCATAGTGCTGCTTCCTGGTGATAGCCAGAATATGCTGAAAGTAACCTTTTCTGCTGCAGAAAAGCACCATAATACCCAGTGCTTTACTCTCAAGTGATTACAATAGTTAATTTTTGAAAACAATAATATGGCAAAACTCTTTGCTGTACTTAGATATTCTGGCTGGAGTTGACTTGCCTGACAGGGACCAAATGCTGTGGTCAGCAGCTGAGCTGCTTGAGAGAAAAATGAAGCTTACAGGAAACAGACATGTTTTCAAAAATAACTTTTTATCTTCTTCCAAATGATCATCTCAACCTATTTCCTATGAGAATTTTTGCCTGACTGTATACTATCAGACTGTAAATGGAAATGCCTGACTATATTGCTTTCACACTTAGAAATGAAAGAAACCAAAGGTCTCTTATTGTAAAGTATTTTTGGCTAGAATCTTTCCCTGACCTCTTCTATGCTTCTCTGTGGCAAGCATCTTAAGGCCTGTGGAGAAAGAGCTCTTCACAGCTGTTGGGATGGAGAATGCCAATGATTCATCTGGTGTCTGTGCAGAGAGCTCAGCACAATACAGATCCTCCCATTGCTGGGGTAATAATCAAAGCTTGTGTCTTACCAGTTCACTAAATACTTGAATGAGGCGCATGGACAGCATGGGGAGAAGGCATGTGGACTAAAAGCTGCCATATTTACACAGCTTTTCCCCACGTGGCAATAAAAATCTGACATTCTAACCAGCAAGATAATCCTGCTCCACAGATCTCACAATCCAAATAGGCAAGATAAGGCAGAAACAAAACAGAAGAAGGGAAGTCAGATGGGCTGTTCTACTGACCTATCCCTAGATATGAAAAAGACTTTGTGTATCTGGAGTGGTGGAAAATTGCAGACTTCTTTTCTGGGTTACTGCTCTTGGGTGTTTTGCCTTGATGCAAAGAGACTTGGTATGTTTGGGGAAGATCAGCATCTCTCCCTTTGTGTGCCTCTTTCTTATGGTTAGAATAAGATACGTTTCTCTCCACACTGGGACTTTCAGGGATGACAGGAGCCCAAAGGAAGATTTATTGAAGGATGCTAGGCAAAACCTTTTTTAAAAATAAAATGTGTTTCCCTATATCCATAAATCCTGTTCCTGCTTCCTCATTGCACTGGAGTAATCAATCAGTTTTAAAGTAGATTGATTTGGCTCTCAGGTTTTCCACGACCAAGCTCCCTTGCCAGTCTTTGCCTAGGAATGCTTATTTTCTTGTGTAAGCAAGGACAATGCTGAGCTGTCCCATGGACTAGTAAGACTTACAGCATAACTACACCAGAGTTCTAGGCCTGGTGACGTAGAGGGGGACCCCCAGGTACTTAGAGCTGAGACAGCTGGTTTCAATCTGGCCTGAATTTATTATACTGTCAGAAATAAATTTGCACTAATCGTGACACACAAATGGTTCTTGTTTTTCATTAGTGATACTTGCATTTTCCAAATTTTCAGATACTAAATTAAAGACTGTGGGAAAGACTCCAGATTAGATTAGCTCCTAGTTTCCAAAGCCCCTCAGCAAATCCCAAGAGTTACCTTCTGGCCAAGCGAATCCCTCTCCCCCACCTCCTCCTTATAGGATAAATCAAAGGTGCTTAAAAACAACTCTTCTGCATTCTCCTCGTTGAAGGAGATGCTGGAACTGCTCTGATTTGCACTCTGCAAACAACAGAAACAGAGGAGACTAGACAATGTAGCAGGAAATGTGTGTAGGTCCAACCTTTATAAGGCTAGTTCTGCCTGGGCTTGAGTGAGGGCTCTGCCTAAAGGAGGTAAGAGGGGCAGGTGTGACTCCTTAGGTAATGAGGAATATAAGGCCTAGAATTTACACCTGTAGAAAAGAGGGCCCATATTCCAGTTCAGCCAGGTGCTCTCCACAAGAATTTCCCCTCAAGCATTTGTGGCTTGGCACGGGTGATTATATAGCTGCAGTTCTTCCTCTCTGAGGTTAACCAAGCTATTTCTGTGCTGCACCTACACGGGAGGCCACGCAACTGAGTGAGAGTTGCCCTCCTGTCCCCTTGTTGTGGAAACCACATCTTTGAACCCCAGCCTGCAGAGAACTTTCTGATGGCAAAATATCTGTCTCCAGATTTGCCAATATCAATAGCAGAAACATCAGCCTCTCAGCCAGCATCACTGAAAGCTTTTTTGGCCTAACTGAAGACCCAGCAGCTGCTTCCCCTCTCCCCCCTGCCAAACAAAGGCTGACACAAACAAAATGCTTCAGTCCTGCAAAGAAGGGTGGGCTTGGACTGACATCCTATCAGATTTCCAGGAGGTCTTTCTGAAGAGCTGAAAGGGATAAAATAAATTCTCCACTGACTCCCTGTCATACCCTGGATCAGCTCTAAGCTATGCGGGGTTTCCCAGAAACCTGGGAAAAACTGCAATTACTGTGTCGGTGGCCCAGTTTCCTGTGTTGCTTATTGTTGTGCCTAATCTTGAGATTCGTTAGAGCCTGGGTCCTGGAAAAATGCTGTCTGGGAAGGGAGACCACAAACATGCCTGTCTAGTTCCCTTAATAGAGAAGCTTGGGGGGAAGCTCTCCTGCTGCAGCCTGGCATGCCTTAAGTGCTGGCCCACCCCTGAGGGGCACAGTAGCTGTTACAAACTGTTCTGCTCAGCCCTGTCTAAGCTTTCTACTAGAAACAGCAGCTGAAAATGAAATAGATTCTTCACAGACATCTTCTGAGGCTATTAACTGTACATCCTCTACCAAAAATTTCCATCATCCCTTTATTGAAGGGCTTCTCTCTACAGCAAACCACACACACTACTTACTGAAATACTAAGTGGCTTCAGATGTCATAATGCCTGGAATGGATGTCAGATTATTATCTGAAAATGAATGACCATGTTCAACTCCCCTTCTTTGAGCTCCCCATGTCATTCTCTGACTAAAGCTGTGGTGAAAGATTCTACCACAGCCCTGAAAAAAACAATGGCATTTGCAATTATGCCTTAATGTTTTACAGAAGAACTGGTGTTTGTGTAAAGCTGCTTCTCATCCTGTCATGGTTTTATCCTATTTGGGTAGGCTAAATAGTTTGCATGAGAGATCCAGTGTTGGAAGCAGACGCAAAACCCAGTTTTCTTTAGAAAAGTTGAAACAAGGTATCTGAGGAGTTTTCCATGAGGGGTAGGTATCCTGAAGTAAAATAAGCAATGCAGAATAAGTTTTAGGGGATCAGGAAGAACATTAATCTGGGTGGAAACAGTAGCTTGCTAAAGATGTGATATTGCAGCAGGTAAGTAACAGAAATCTGGACATACAGTGAGGTGCACACGAGAAGGAAATTAGAAAACCAGTGAACAGAAGCCTGTGGAAAACTGTCAAGTACTGTTCAAAATCCTGTTGTGACAGAAATTTCACAGGCAAATGCTGCATGTCATTACAAAATACTTGATCCGAGTCAGTTAGGTTCTTCAAGTGGGATAACTCACTAATTTGGGGGCAGGCTGGTAAACAGGATAGAAATCTGTGAAGGGGAAGAAGTGAATAACAGGTGGTGTGTATGAGAGGCATCTCATTGTCAGTTTTTTCAGAGGCACTGAGTGCAATTAGCCCCATATAGGAAGGAATTTGCTTACCCTATCTATAGATTTAGGCTATGACACTTTTTGTGTAGTCATGTTGTATAAAGAAAACAGGACAGCAAAAGAAACTGTAGGTTAATTCCCTAATGACCATTTTGTGCACTAGCGTGCACTGGAGATACCAATCAATACTAGGAACATCTGCTAGGCCAACTTGCACTATGCAATCCTTGATCAGAGTGCTCTGTGGGATTCTCCTGGAGTAAGGGAGTCTTCAGGGCATACCTGGCAACAGTACTGGGGTGTGTTCTGGAGAGAGCTCAGCAGCCCTTCTCCCAGGCCCAGATGGCCTCAGCTTAGGTGCTGTACAAACACAGCTGCTGGGGGCAGGGAGAACCACCAGCAGCCAAGGCTTGCGTGCACATGCTGATGGAGGAGTCCATCCAGGTCACTCTTAAATGAAGGACTTCACATCTGCTTAACTTGACCCAGCTTGCTCTGCCTGAAGTTTTCTCTGACTTAGCCCTATAGTTAAGGGGTAAACAGAATGTGCAGTGGATATGTGTGAAGGTAAACACACAGTGGAAATGAGACACTTCAGCTGTAAAATTAACCAGGAGATGATGCTGCTCCTTAAACCTGGATTATACACAGTAAAGCCGGTGTCTGGTCTTCTCTGCATTTAAAATAGCTCCTGTGAGATTGCTTCCCCCGATGGAGGCTGGCTTGTGGGGGTGGGAAACACAACCCAAACTCTCTTTTCCCTTCTGCAGAGCAGAATCCCTTTAGCAGCAAAGAAATCTGGCCATGTTCCCCTTGGGGAAACAGGAGCCCTGAGCCAGAATGCACGCAGTGACCCGTGAAGGCAGGGGCACAGCCAATGCCTGCAAAGCTGGGATTTCTGCCTCCCTGCCACAGTAACAGGGGCAATTCTCCCAGGCTGGGCCTCAGGGAGAAGGGGACTGGCAGAGGGGTTCTGGTGCTGCTGTGGAAAAAAGTGCTGCTAGGAGGGCCAGGCTGAGAAAGTCCTCGATGGAGGAGAGCAGAGATGAGGGGAGTGTGGGGAGGCTTCAATGCCTGGACATGCACCCCACTTAGCAGAGAAAGCTGCTGCCTGAATCCATGCGTGGGGGGGGCAGGAGGAACAGAGAGGATCAAAGTCTGTTTTCAGTCCTAAACTGGAGACAGCCCTCTGCTAGGGATGAGCATGGGGGGCAGCCTCTGGCAAATCCCCCACCAGGGAAAGGCCCTGCTCCCCATGGTCCTTCTGGTGATGCTGGGAAGCTTCCTCAGGCATCTTTAGCCCCCGTCAGCCTTTTATAAAGTCAGGCGCTGGGCAACGGGTGAAGTGTCTGGTCCTTGCGGTAAATTTGGGAGAAGACACAACAAAACCCCCTCCTCAAGCACTTCAAGGCTGAAGGAGGGCAACGGGGAAACCCCCAAGTCCGGGCTACCCCTTGCAGGAACCAGAAACCTACGGGGAAGGGCGACCGCCCGCAACTCTGCTCCGCGCAGGCCCGGGGCGGCCAGGACCGGCCCCGCCAGCTCGGAGCGCCCCTCCTGGCCCCGGGCCCACCGCGGCTACCTAGGGGGGGGGGAAGGAAAGGAAGGAGGGAGCGAAGGGAGGCTCCGCCGCCGCGGGCCCACCTGCAGCCGCTTACCTTAGCGCCGAGGGGCGCGGCGGCGGCGCTGAGAAGGAGGAGGAGGAGGAGGAGGAGGAGGAGGCGGTGGGGAGCGGCGGCCATGCCGCGCTGCGACTGCTGCTGCCGGTGCCGCTGCCGCGGAGGAGACGGCGAGGCGGCGCGGCGGCCCACCAGCGGTGGTGGCAGGAGCAGCCGCCGCCGGAGCGCGGGCCGGCATGGCTGAGGGAGTTAATGACTTTACAACCTGCCGGGTGGCGGGCGGCGACCCGCGGTGCGGCCGCTCGGCGGGGGGGCAGGGGGCCGGCCGCTTCTTAGGCCCCGCCGCCCCGGGGCTCGGTCTCGCGTCCCGCCTGCGAGCTTGCGGGGCCGGGGCCAGGGCCAGCAGGGGGGCGGGCGGCCTGGGTCTGCCGCCTCTTACCGCCTTTCCCGCTGCCGGTCCCAGCGCCCGGCACAGCACCAATTTCTCTCGCCGCTTTCTGCGGCTCCTTCGTAGCCCCGCAGCGTCTCCCGGTAGCGGCGGGGTGCAGCGAGCGTCCCTGCCGAACGGCGGCCACCCGCGCTGCCCCCCGCGCTGCCCCCCGCACCGCTCACACCCCGCGCTCCCAAGCGAAGTCCTCCCTCCACTGCTTTCCTCCTGCGCAAAAATTTGCTCTACCCAGTTCCTCTTCCCTTTCTGGGCAAACTGTGTTTCTTGGTGCATCCCTTTCGGTTCTGCTGGGGCTAAAGGGCAGCGTGTGCTCTGTGCCGGGAAGGAGGGAAACGATCTGGAACACGGAGAGCTGCTCTTTCTGGCGCTGCGAATGAATTGTGCCTGGGTGGGTAGTGAGTCCGATGACCTGGCCAATACTAAAAGAGGATATAGTTGTCTAGAGGCCCCCAGATCTCCGCTACGGTTTGTTAGGTTGCATACTAAAGCACAGCTTAAGCCACGCATGGAATTTGTTCGGTTTGTACATCCTGATGTTAGGCAGTAACTGCAAAAAGCACAATGTAAAACCAGACCATTTGAACCTACTTCAGCAGTCTGCTCTTTGCTTGAGGCCTTCTCAGAAGATGCAACGGCACCTCAGAAGCCCCCATAAGCTCTCCGAGACCTTTCAGGCTAAAGAAATCTGTCGATGCCTGTCTCCAGGTGCTGCTTTCAGGCTAGAACACTGAGATAGGCGAGTGTGTAACTTAAGAGGAATGAATTTACTTGCCCTCCTTTCTGGATCCCCCTTTGTTGTGCTTGTGATCAGAAGACAGCTCTTGGTGATATTCTGTGAGTCTCCAGCTGCTACAAGGCATGGACAGAGGCTGTGCAAAGATGGCATTAGGTGTCCCTGACCTGGGCCAGGCACCTGGGCAGCAGCAGTTCCTGCCTGCCAGATGTGCTGTAATTAGTGTGGGAAGGTGATCCGAGCACTCCACACCTCTCCCCTACCAAGGGTTTCAGCCTCAAGGTGGAGGGGAGGAAAGGGGGATAAATGATAGAGGGGTGTCAGCAGGGGGGAGCAACTGGGAGCTCTGATCAAAGCTGTTTGCTAGCAGGCAGGGGGCAAAGCAAGGAGAGGAGGGGGGCAATCCTCTTCTGACCCATCCAGAGAAAATGAGAGTGAGGAGTACTGACAATAGCATGGCTGCATCATGAGCTGCCTTCTACAAATGGGGAGGAAGCTTCAGAGTAAATTCTTGGCCTTCCTGCTCTCCTGCAGCCCTGTGTAATGTTCCTCTGGACCCAGCTCCTGCACTGCAAATAAAGCTGTGGAGAGGCAGTGAGGTGGGGGAGAGGCTGTGCTGAAGAAGAAAAGTGTGTCTGGCTCCAGCTGAGTGAGCGAGTCAGTAGCAGTTCGGGTCTCACATGAGTTAATAGTGTGTCCGATGTTCTGCAGCTCAAACCCAGTGTATGAGCAGGAGCCCACGGAGGCAGAAACAGGCTGTTGTACGCTGTTCAGTGCAAAGACAATTTGAGGAAGGGGATCTGCATGTGAGGTGCTTAGAGAATGCGAAGGGGCAAATCCAGGTGGCTTTCAGTGCTCTCCCCTCCAGGGCCCCTCTATGCCCCCTCTCCTGACCTTTCTTGCTAGGCCAGTTTGCATCCCTTAAGTGCAACTCCTGAGCCTCTTCTGCTCACAGGGGTGATGCAAGTGCAGTGTGAAAGGCAGCAAGACACTTAAAATGCTGCTTGCCATTTTACACCCTGAGTTTAAGCAGCATGGTTCTTTTCTTGATGTTCAGAGCACATTTTGAATAATCTCAGTTAATGTGGGAGCAATGGTATAGGAGATAAAGGTTCCCTCTTAGTCTTGAGAACCCAACCCCCACTAATCAATGTATGGTAGGGTTTGGTAGTGTATTGAACCGAATAATACACTTAAAACTTTGCTAATAAAACCATCACCAGCTGCCACAACCAGCTTCCAGTCTTGTAATCGTTTCTGATCCACCTCTCTCAATTTGTATTTTTTTCCCCTACTGTCTTTATTGAAGTAAATTTGCCACTTTCCAACTGGGCCAGCTGGTTCTGCTGTATTATGTACATGAGGAGGCTGAGCTCTGCATGTGCAGCAGCTCTTTGTGGTCTTGCATTCAGCCTTACCATTGAAAAGGGCTTTTCCTCTACTGCTTCCCAGTCTCATGTGCCCTGTTAACAGAAAGTAGGTCTGTATTACCACCAGGGAATGTTTAAAGGATTTATGAGATTGAGGATCTCCCCTTTATTAGCACCCAAGAGCAGAGACATATAGTTTCATCCTAACAGTCTCTCCATAACCAAAATTGAGCTGGGGCCAGAGTGTTTCACTGTAGGCGCCACCCACATTTGGACATGTGGGCTGCTTGTGGGGATCTGATCTGTGCTCATCTCCTGCCCTCTGGAAGCTTTCTAGGGTAATTTCAACCTCTTGTTTCATTGAATTGTGTTTCATCAGCCAACTGTTTCTCCAAAAAGCTTCCAAACGCAGTCAGGAAGAGGAATCAAGGCATATTGCCTCTGGAAAGGAGAACCAATGTTTGTGGCTGCTGTTGCAGCAGGTCCTGCAGGACTGGAGTACGCCGTCCTTTAACATTACCTGAAGGGATTTATTCTGCTCACAACTCACTTGCAGATGTTAAGATGGCAGCTATCTTCCCACAGGGAAAGTTTCAGCATCATAATTATAGAGGTTGTGAATTCAAAACAATGCATGTGAGAGATGGGCCTGAAGTGTAAAGGTATTTGGACCTCTTTATTTCCCTGAGTGTGTGTTTTCCTCCCACTGGCCAAGCTGCTGGAGGAAGCCTGTCTTTGACAGCAGTCTTGCAGAGCACTGCACTGGGTTTTTAGTCCATACCTCTGGCCGAACAGTCGTAGTAACTCAGTTGGCTTTACCTGGTGTTTGCCCCAGCACAGATGCCCCTTCCTGGCCCTTGGAGCAGAAACAACTGGACTTTGCCCTCCCTTTTGTGGTAGAACCCCTGTGGTCCAAGGCTTCCCACTGCAGACACAAGCTCTGACCAGGGAAATGGCTGATCCTTCTTTCTGTCATTCTGACCAGCTCTAAGGGGTCAGCTGCGTTAACAGAAAAAACTGGCTTCATTCAGCTCAAGCTGTAATTGGGGGAAGAGGTCAGGGCTGCTCTCCTGTAGAGATCGCCACGACCTGAAACTGCTTCCCGGAGGTGTTTGAGTGGTCCCTAGGTTGCTGAGGCAGAGGATGAAGCAGACCTCAAAGGATGAATGGTGTGGGGAGGCTGTTCCCATGCCTTGCATTGAACCACGGCTCTGCCTCTGCTCAGGCTCTCAGAGGATCCTCAGCTCTCGAATGCCCTCTCTCGGCCTGAGCAGAACTGCACATTCCAGCCAAAGCGGGGAGAGGCCAGTCAGTCTGTTCATGGCTTTGCCTTCTCCCTTGTGCGGGCAGTAACTTGCAAGCTGTATTCTTCAAGCCTTTTCATTGCCTGCTCCTAGATCCACATCCCACAGGCTGAGGCCAAGCTACTTTGTGCAGTTCATTGTATGGCTGCTTCCCCTGGAGAGGTGAAGGAGGGAAATAAAAAAAGTGTTAAGCTCCCGGTATATGCAAATCTCTCTTACAATGGAGGTTTTGTAGGCCTAAAAGAGACCCCCGAGGAACCAGCCCTCTGTCAGCAGAGCCTGCCCATGCATGGAGCTGCAGGAGAGCTAAGCTGTCAGAAAGCTCACGGAGGTTAAAGCTCAAAAGGAAAGATGTGGCTCAGCTGGGTTCACTACCTGTCTCTTTACATCCTGCCTTCAGTTTTAGCCTGTGCTGGTGCAGAGGGGCAAATAGAGATGTGGCATGATGTGCCTGTTGCAGGGACAGGGATGCTATGCCAAGCTCATGCAGTGCTGGCTGGGCCAGCTTGCCTTAAAATGCTGGAGATGGTAAGTTTATGTCCTAATCACAAGGCAGTGGCACATTCACACATTATCAGTGCTCATTTTGCGGTGGTGCAGTCCAGACTCATCTTCCAGAACTGGTTTTGCGCCTCAGTTGAGCTGCTGTGTAATTTTCAGGGTGATTTTGGGGGTTGCTGAGCACCCTGTGACGGCACATCCTTCCCTGCAGAACTACTGCTGCAGAGAGCAGTACTAAAAAAAAAGGGAAGGATAGTTGGGGAGCAGAAGTCTCTAACAGGCCAAGTAGAATAAGATTTAATTTTTTTTTCCTGTAAGATGAGGAACTGAAAAATAATTTCATTTTTCGCACTGACGTAATAGCAGGCAACTGATAAGCTTCAGCCAAACCCATGGTCTTGCTGAGCTTGGATGATCTGTATGTGCAGGAAGAGATGTTTCCAGAGAGATTATGAACTAGGCCTGGGAAGAATAATTTACCTTCGATGCTGCAGAGCTGGACCATGTCCTGCTTCATCCTGGTCTTGTTCAGACCTGTCACAGCCTGGGAAGGGGAAGCTTTAGTTCCTCCTGAGCTGCCATGGATGTATCTGCTCTTTGTTTGTGCCCCACGACCTCTGCGTCACCTGGCAGGCACCACTCCCATTCCTGGTTCAACCTGTTTTTTGGAGCAGGTACTAGGATGATGATTCTGTTTACTAACAGAAATCTTAAGGTCCTTTCCAACCCTAACTATTCTGTGATCCTATGCTGAGCACACCATCTAGGGAAAAAATACCAGTGCATCCTTCTGCCTGGAGATGTGCTCAGAGCTTTTTAAGCCGGTCCCTGTGCACTCACTTTCGAATTCATGTGCAAGACTATAAAGGTATCCTGGGTTTGTCATCTGCCAATCACTTAACCTGGTGACATCAGACTTTCATCTGATCCTTTGGGCTAGGACCAAGTCTTGTTCTCTTGCATCAGACAACAGGAAACGAGTGATGTTTGCTTCTGGCAATTGATCACGTGAACATCTATGTGAAAATAGAGGCCAATGTTATGAGTATTTAGGTTGCCAGGGACTGAAGAAAATCCAGAATGAAGGGTAAATCCTCTTTTGTTCAGCCTTTTCTCTGTTTAGGCTAGAGCTGGGCAAAGTAATTCATCACAAATATAAGAATTTGTGTGTGCTGACATGGTGTGACACTGGGTGGAACTGATCTGATCAAGGGTGTTGAAATGAGAAATACTTGCTTTCTGTATTTCTCAAATATTTCAGCTGTCCATGGATTTTAGTTTAATTATTATCATTAAGCATTACACAAACTTCAGTATGTTCCAGTCTGTGTTGAAATCAGCAGCTGTTTGGGGGTTTGGTTTTAGTTTTGCTTTAGTTGAAAAAGCTGCAAATGTTTGCCCCAAACAATTGAGAAAAAGGTTGTTTGGGATTTTTCTGGAAAAAGCTAATATTCGATTTGTTTGCACAAATATAGCCCTGACCTAAAACCCCACTTTGTCTAATATCTAATAATCCCTTTTTCTTAATAAACCGAAAATAGCTAGTGGAAGAAAAAAAAAGAACAAAACCAAAACACCAAAAAAACCCCAACAAAAACCACCACCATAAAAGCAAGCAAACAAACCAACCAACCAATCACAAAACCAGAATACGTATGGCAAGACTCCAGTCTCACTTTGAAGACTGCTGGTTTCTTTCACAATCTCATTATTTATTTTTAAATAGAAGTCTTGGTTAAGAAGCAAGCAGATATTTTGTCTTTAAAGGCTCATAAAAATATCTCCATATTAGACCAGCTCGGGTGAGTGAAGCTCACAGTGATGTGCCCAAGCAGTGTGAATTTGGCCTTGCATACCCTGGCTATGCATTACAAAAACAGTGCATAAAACTGAGAGTAAGATAACATTAAAATACAGACTTCCTTTGAGATATTGACATAACATGATTAATGCTCTGCTGGTTCTTATATCAATGCCCACACTGAACCGTGCAGAACAGAACCAGTATTTTCTGTTACCAAAGTAGTGTTTAGCAATAAAAAGGAGAAAGGGGGGGAAGCAACCTGTATCTTGTACAAAATCATGCCCTGGGCTGCCCTGCTGATGCTGAGCTCCAGCAGGTAACTCTCACATCTAGCCTAGTGTTTGTCACAGTTAAAACTCTTTGGTTGTGTCTCCATGTCCCCAACCAACAACGTTGTCCTTTGACTAGAACATGAACAAATAACCCCTTCCTCTTCCTTTGTTTTGTCCCCTCCTCCAAGTTAGTTGCAACAAATCTCCTAAGACAGGTTAAGGCATGCAGCAGGAGGAAAGAAGAGACAGGCTGTAGTTTCAGGGTGCAGGGTTGTACCTCAGCTGACCCATCAGTGAGGCACATCAGCAAGGCATCATTGGCAGGAGACCTGGACAGCACCAGGGTCCAGTTGCTCTAAGGAGCACTCACATGTGCTGCTTGTAAAAACACCATAGTGTTCTCAATCTGTGTCTTGTTTGGATACAGAGCCTGGCTCTGCAAAGCCCTAGCCTGTGCTGCTTATATGGAAATAAGCCATGCTGCGCTCCAGCTGCTCCTTCCCTGGCAGACAGCTCTGTAGGCATGAGGGTCTGACACCCGGGGCCGGTCATTATGTTATAAATGCTGCAACCTGCACCTACCCCTGAGGTGTTCCCTGAGTTGGCTGCTCTGTCCCAGAGTCCCAGAGCACCTGCAGAAGTGCAGTGTGCAGGGGCAACACAGTGTTTCCAGGACTCGGATTTCTCTTCCTGATATGCAGAAGAGGAGGCACAGTAAGAAACCAACCTGCTTTGTTGGGGAATGTTAGTGTTAACATGAGAGATTTTGTCTTTATCAGCTAATCCCAGCTCTGCTCCTAGTTGCTTTAGCGTATGCCAGAGCACAAGCTGCCTGTCAGGGTGGCAACTGTACCTTTGGAGGGCAAAGACCTGGAGTGCTACCCTACATGATTTGAAATAAATAAAGAATCATAGAATCATAGAATAGTTAGGGTTGGAAAGGACCTTAAGATCATTTAGCTCCAACCCCCTGCCATGAGCAGGGACACCTCACACTAAACCACGCCACCCAAGGCTCTGTCCAATCCGGTCTTGAACACCGCCAGGGATGGAGCATTCACAACTTCCCTGGGCAACCCATTCCAGTGCCTCACCACTCTCACAGTAAAGAATTTCTTCCTTATATCCAATCTAAACTTTCCCTGTTTAAGTTTGAACCCATTACCCCTTGTCCTATCACTACAGTCCCTAATGAAGAGTCCCTCCCCAGCATCCTTATAGGCCCCCTTCAGATACTGGAAGGCTGCTATGAGGTCTCCACGCAGCCTTCTCTTCTCCAGGCTGAACAGCCCCAACTTTCTCAGCCTATCTTCATACAGGAGGTGCTCCAGTCCCCTCATCATCCTCGTGGCCCTCCTCTCCACTTGTTCCAACAGTTCCATGTCCTTTTTATGTTGAGGACACCAGAACTGCACACAATACTCCAAGGGAGGTCTCACGAGAGCAGAGTAGAGGGGCAGGATCACCTCCTTTGACCTGCTGGTCATGCTCCTTTTGATGCAGCCCACGACACGGTTGGCTTTCTGGGCTGCAAGTGCACACTGCAGCTGGCTCATTTTTTCCATCGACCAACACCCCCAAGTCCTTCTCCACAGGGCTGCTCTGAATCTCTTCTCTGCCCAACCTGTAGCTGTGCCTGGGATTGCTCCGACACAGGTGGAGGGCCTTGCACTTGGCATGGTTAAACTTCATGAGGTTGGCATCAGCCCACCTCACAAGCGTGGCAAGGTCCCTCTGGATGACATTCCCTCCCTCCAATGTATCAACCGAACCACACAGTTTGGTGTCATTGGCAAACTTGCTGAGGGCACACTCAATCCCACTGCCCATGTCACCAACAAAGATGTTGAACAAGACCGGTCCCAACACCGATCCCTGAGGGACACCACTCGTTCCTGGTCTTCAGCTGGACACTGAGCCATTGACTACAAGTCTGTGTGTCGCCATCCAGCCAGTTCTTTATCCACTGAGTGGTCCACCTATCAAATTGATGTCTAACTTACAGACAAGTATGTTGTGTGGCACAGTGTCGAATGCTTTGCACAAGTCCACGTAGATGACATCTATCCCTGCCCATCAGTTCTGCAGCCCCATCATAGAAGGCCACCAGATTGGTCAGGCAGGATTTCCCCTTAGTGAAGCCATGCCGGCTGTCACCAAGCACCTTGTTGTTTCTCATATGCCACAGCGTGACTTCCAGGAGAATCTGCTCCAAGATTTTGCCAGGCACAGAGGTGAGGCTGACTGGTCTGTAATTCCCTGGCTCATTCATTTGCCCCTTCTTGAAAATGGGGGTTATATTTCCCTTTTTCCAGTCATCGGGAACTTCACCTGACTGCCATGATTTTTCAAATATGATGGACAGTGGCTTAGCAACTTTATTACCCAGCTCCTTCAGGACCCGCGGATGGATTTCATCAGGTCCCATGGACTTGTATATATTCAGGTTTCTAAGATGATCTCGAACCAGATCCTCTCCTACAGTGGGCCTAAGGTCTTCATTCTCACAGTCCCTGCGTCTGCCTTCCAGGACTTGGGTGGTGTGGTCAGAGCATTTGCTGATGAAGACTGAGGCAAAGAAGTCATTAAGAACCTCAGCCTACTCCAAATACAAGGTAGCCAGTTCTCCTGATAGCTTCCAGAGGGGGGCCACCTTGTCAATGCTAACATCTACATTCATCAATAAAAGTCAGCTGGGGAGAGACAGGCTTCCTGTCCTCACACAGATCAGAGACCCAGGTGAAGAACAATCTATTATGTAGGACCAAAGCTGATACATCAGCCCAAAGATATAGTCTTGTGGCAGCAAAAGGATCAAGAGTGGACTTTTTTAAAAGAGGTAGCATAAGTTAAACTGTGTTACTCATTCTTTTACCTGTGCAATCAGAGCAACAGTGAGGTGGTTTCTGTTTCACTGCTCTCTGAAATTTCTTCTAATTGATGTTTAGGGGATTTCTGAATTGCAGGCTTGTTTGAACATCCTATATTTAGGATCTGGTCTATGCAGGGTGTCAGTCTGTCTGTGCACGTGTGACCCTATGAGGACTGACTGGTCAAACCCCTGACTAGCAAATGAGTTCTCTTTTTGAAGTATGCCTTCAAAATGTTGGGCTTTGAGGAATTTGACCTTCCTCTGTTTCAGCAGCACTCTGCAAATGGAGAGAAGCCTTCTAGATAAAGTACATTCTGAGACCAATGTACATGACATTAGAAAACTAAGAGGCAGGGAGAAATGAAAGAGGTGCTGAAGTATCTTCCTGGCATACTAGTTGTATACATTATTTGTGTATCTTCTGGTAGAAATGCTACCTGCAAAGTCCTGTTTTCCCTCATGCCTCCCCACACAGCAATGTTCTCCTGTGCAATTAGCAGTCTAGAATACCCACTCTTCCTGTCTGCCATAAGGAAGCGTGCAATCTATCATCTCCAGGCTGGCAAATGGCCTGGATCAGCTTATACCTGTCAAACTCTTTCCAGGAAGATGCGAGAAACAAATTGAAGAGAAATAGCACTGTTTGTGTATGCCTGCACCAGAGTTGACAGGACCGTCGTCCAGCCCTCCTCTGGGGTGCTGGCAGCCTCTGCTCCTAGGGTTTGGTGTGGACATGGCAGCCCCCCTTCTCGATGGCCTGCACTGGGTAGATCGGTAGGACCAGGTGGGAGATGCGGCTCCACAGCCCACTGAGCTTGTCAGGGTCCATGTGGTCGTGGGAGCTGGGGGTCCTGGTGTCAATGAACTTGGCCCAGAGAAAGTCACGGACACTCTCCTCCACCTGCTGGAGGCTGATGTGGGTCTCCAGAGTCTCCTCCTCCAGCAGCACAGTCAGCAGCAGGGCCACGTCCTTGAAAGCAGCACTTTCGTGATCACAATACTTGTAGAAGATGAGGGTGGCCCCCGCTGGCAGCAACTCAAAGCGGTGAATCACTGCAGCACGGCTCCTAGCCTGGAAAGCTGAGCTCAGCTCCATGTCCACCTCCAGCTTGGCCTGGTCACTCTTGAGCCTGGATTTCCACATGCCATCAATCTGGACCGTGCTGCCATGCAGGGCAGCCGAGTAGGTGTCAGCCACATGGGTGCTAAGGCATCTCAAGGTCTGCTCACCCTTGCGGGCAGCTGTGAAGATGATGATGGCTGGCTGTGTGTGGTGAGATGCATTGAGGTGCTTCTGCAGGAACTTGCGCCCACGAAGCCACAGTTGAGGACTCTGCCCCGGAAACCTCTCCTGCAGCTGGTTCAACTGCGACAGGAATGCCTCCACCGTGGGGTTCCTGGGGGCTTGCTGGGAACTGGAGGTTGGGCTGCTGAAGCCGAGTAGGTAGAGACCAAGCAATAGAAGGCTCAAGGTGATAAGCCCTGTTCAACACGGGAGAGACCCAAGATGGGGAACAGAAGTCAGTCCCAAGTGACCTGCAATGATATGCTAGAAAGTAGCTATGAAGGCTCTTTTTTCTCATTTCAGACCTTTTCCCCTACACTAGGAAAGTGGTTCAGATTTGACATGTTCTCTGGGGACCCAGGAATGAAGCAGCTACTCTGTCCATATTGAGACCCATGCTCCTACCCACCAGATGGGGGGGCTACAGCTCCAGAGATGGACGCAAGGCCACAGCTTTGTTGAGGGAAATGTCCTGAGAAAATTGCAGCTGTCTACAAGCTTTTTTCTCTTTCCCCCTCTCTGTTTGCTTTAAGGTTTGTGGCTGTTCAGAGCACCTGTCTCCACATAGTGACGTGGTTTAGTGGTGGACTTGGCAGTGCTTTAGTAGAGGCTGGACATGATGATCTTAAAGGACTTCTCCAACCCAGCTGATTCTGTCATTCTATGTAGGGGTGTCTGACCTAGCTAAAGGGTTGTGTTCCTTGCCTTCCTCCTAGCTATGCTGGGTGAACAAAGGCTACCATGCTTCTGCCCCAAAAAGGACAATGAGGTCTGGAAACAACTGTTTCTGTCCCTCTCCAGATCAGCATCACAGTTCCTGCTTGGGACCCCATGACACAGAGGGAGACTGGGAAGGGAAACCATCAATACAGTAGCATCAGACCTCCCAGGGCATGCCAGGGTAATCCCAGCAGGCTGAACACGCTTTTCATGAAGATGCGTGCCTGCTTTTGAGTGTGCAGAACTGGACGAAAGCTGTTACTATAGGCTCAAACACAGCCTATTTTTAAGGGAATAGTTTTTCCCTCAAGCCCTCAGAAAAGGCTGTGAAAGGTCCCAAGAGAGAAGAATTATTAAATGTGCTTCATTACTTGTTCCTGGAGGATCAGGGCCTTCCAGTCGATGAGTAACATGCAAGGGAAGCTTCTTTTCCTCACCTTTCAGGCAGGGGGATATTTTTGCCTTCTCCTGGTCTGTGTTTTGGGTGGTGACATTCTGCAAGCAGGACTGAGCCTCTGGCTCTGGGGATGTGTACTCTACAGTAAGAAAAAGAAATATGCCACTCACTGTTGAGGGAACAGGTAAATTGAGCTGTAATAAGAAAAGCAACAAAGCTGGCCGGAGCTCCCAGCTGAGGGAAAGAGTTAGAAGTCAATACTGCTTTGCCTTAATAGTGCTTTGAGTCTTGACAGTCCCTGCTATTTGGGCAGGGGAAGGAGAAAGGTAATGTAGAGTGCAGTGTGATTTCATGCCTTTCAAAACAGGACAGTACCCAAAAGAGAGAGAAAGAGAGAAGCCAGTTAATTTCTTATACGTTCTTTCATGCTTGACTCCGGAAAATTGACAATAGGCTCTAGAGATTTCACCTTACCATTTTTCTAACGCCTATGCAAAGTGTAGGCATGTGAATGGTGGAAAAGCAGCAACATGCAGCCACCAGCTCACCTTTCATCCCATGTCTGTTCCTTAACATGCCTTGGGATCTGTCTTCCTGTGTTTCTTGCTCTGTGTTCTCTTCTGGCTCCGGATCTACGAGAGGAGCACTGGTGCTCTTCTCTGGCAAGAGGTCCTTTGTGACATCTTCTGTGGCAGTCACAGCCAAATGTGTCATTTTACTGTCAGAGCTCAGTGACTCGCTTCTTGATGAAGCATCTTCCTCTGCTATGTAGGAGCTTTCACATTGCCTGCTTATCTCGGGGTCCTCCCATGTTTTCTGCTGTACTGGGCTCTCTCCTTTGCTGTCCATTTTATCATGGGCCAGCCTGGCTATCAGGAATAAAATTTGCAGACCTACACTTAAGTCTCTTTGTTGTTATTCAGCACAAGAACCAACAACCCCCTCCTGCATTTTTGGAAATACATTTTATGATTCTGTATAGAGATGAACCCAAGGAAGGCAGTGAACACAGCACTTTAGCTGGGTCAGATATCTCTATAGAGAATCATATGTGCATTTATGCATTTTTGGAAATGCTGGATGGGGACAGACTCACCTTCATCCAAGTCATCTTCCTGGCATCTTTTGGAGACACCATCACTTGTCTTCCCGGATTCTCCCAGTGCTATTTCAGTTTCCTGGTGAACCTTCTCCTCTGCTGTGGGGCCAGCTAAATCAGACAGTGATGTGTCTCCACCAGGAGTTGGTGATTCACATACTGAAGAGTCCTCCTCTAGTTTGCAAGAGGTCTCAGGACACCTGCTTGCCACTTGGTGCTCAGGTGTTTCTTGGGTGGGCTCTTGGTGGACAGGATGCTCTGCTGTGCTCTGCACCTCATCCTGGGCTGGCCCTGCTGTTGAGATCAGAGTTCAGAAGCTCAGCTTCCCATAAAGGAATCAAGACTACCCTGTGCTTTACCACCACCCTGAAAAATTCCCAGTTCTTGCATTTCAGAAACATCTACCCCTGGTGAGATGGGGGAGAGAAGAGGTGACGAAAAGTGAGAAAACTCATGGCTTGAGATCAAGACAGCTGAATAAGTGAAGGAAAGGAGGGGAAACCACAAGCAATGCAAAGGCAATTGCTCACCATCTCCTACAAGCGGACTGATGCCAGGCCACTCTTTGAGCAATGTCCAGCCTGAACCCAACCCCCTCTCCCTTTCTTCCTGTACCCTGTTTTTTGTTGCTGAGCGTGACATTATACTTTACACAATAACCCATTGCCCATCTTGGGTCTCCACACAATCTTCTGCCCACCCCAGGTTATTTGCTTGGCACAGGGAAAGGAGGGGGGAAGAGAAAGCCTCAATGCCGTGCCAGCACTGTTCAGCAATCGCCAAAACACTGCTGTGTTATCAACACTATCTTTTTTTAACCACATATCCAAAACACAGCACTGTACAGGCTGCTGTGAGCAAAGTTAATTCAATCCCAGTCTATGTGCCATGCTGGGCAAGCAATTCTTTTATTACGTGGCAGGATACGTTACCACATCTTCCACAGACACTGGGGTTTCCTAGGTTGGCAAATTAAGTTGATGGATTTGAAGAATTTCTAAGGTTGTTGTTGAGGACTGACCAGAACAGTTACATCAAAGCACTTCGAGCATCTGTCTGAATTGTAAATGTCAGCTCTGCTCATGCTCCTTCTCTGCTCCTGTTCTGGAACTGCTCTCCCAAACAGCTACGGTAACATATAATTAATAGCAAACAGTGGAGCAAAATTCAATAGAGAAATTCTCAGGCTGAAAGTAAGTGTTTGTAACGTATTCTGAATCTTACAAAACCAAACAGTGCAGCTCAAATTTCAGGCACTATTTGTGGAAAACTGCTTATGAATGATCAAACACTATAATGACAGAAATGATTACGCTAAAACTAGAATAAAGGCTGATAAAAATGGCAAGGAACTCCCCACTAATTTGAAAATGGAGAAAAAACTGCACTTGTCGCATGACAGAACATGCTGTCCTTTGGAGCATGACTTTTACATTCCTTGTTGCTGAGTATGATGGGAAAATTTCTGATCACTTAGGACGGACCTGAACTAGTTATAGCATCACAGTATCACTGAAATACTTATATATAGTAGTCATGAGGCACATGGAGAGTGTAAGTACATGGTAGCAACTGAACCAGGAGGAACCTCAAGGTATCCTGCTGTTCAAGCTGGGTACAAACAGTACTCCTTGCTGTGCCTCCTCCAGAGGTTTTCCATCCATAGGTGGTGGAAAACTGGCCTATTATTTAAGCATCTGTAGATGGGAAGCACTGGGATGCAGGGAAGAAAGCTCTCCCAGCTGTAGCTGCATTTTTAGACTTTCTTGTACTGCCATCCTGGACACAGAGTCTAAACCTGTTGCAGACTGGAATCCCAAACTGAACTAACTTGTTAATCTTTCACCCTTCAAAAAAAGATGGCAATTTGCTTTTCTTGGTCTGGGAAAGAGGGGATTCTTTTTATTATTTTTATTTTCTATTATTTTAATTTTCTTTAGGTTTCCCATATCACTGTTGAAATCTTCTTCCAAAGGGATTTTCCTAGTAGAAGGAGTTAAGCATACAATTCACTTACCTCCAGACAGATCCACACTTGGATTCTCTTCCATTTTCTTTCTTCCCTGGAGCTCTGGCTTCTGCACCGTTTTGTTTCACTTTCTCCTTTGGTCATAAAGAGACATATCTCCCTGCTGTTTGAGTGGCTGATCAAATCCTACCCTCCTCACAGACACCATCCTGTCTAGGTCTTGGGAGTTCCTAGTAAATGCCCATAAACCTGCAACACAGGAGCAGTGATTCATGGTGAAGAAGGAGGCTACTCCCTCCTCAGTTACCAAGGTGGTGTGAAAATGGATGGATACCTGCGATAAACAGAAGCCTTTAGCCCAAGAGCTATTAGATATTTTGCTTCCCAGGAGGCTGCTGTCTTGGGGCAAGCCAGTGGAGGGAGGCACCAGTTTGTCACCCAGGTGGACTTGGACGGACTCATGCGCTCTTGAGATGGCAGGCCTAGAGCCTGTGCTTTTGGGCACCTGGTATCCCACAGCCAGGCTGACACAGAGCAATGAGCCTGTTCCACCTTACCTTCCTGCCTCTGGCACATCGGAACGGGAGACAGTGCTGCTGGGAGCTGAAGCCACTGGCAGAAACACCGACTGGCCTGTGTGAAGTAGTGTTACCACCTCCCGACCCTCAGCAGTGCCCTAGCTGGGTGCTGTGAACATGGAGCAACACCCTGACTCTCCTACACGCCCCAGAAATACTTCCCTCTCTGCTTTGGGACTGGATGCCCATGCTGGCCTGCTAGTGCAACCTCAGAAAGTGGATGGCTTTTACAAGAGCAACGCCTGCCTGTGGAAATCTATGCAGCACGGAAAACTGAGCAGCTTTCCCCACTGGGAGTGGTTTGTGGGGATTTCCATACAGAAATCTCAAGCCCAGCCTTCTCAGCAGCCCGCCTAGCATAGCAGGGCACCTTCTCCCAGCCGCACTGTCTCTACAGTTGAGTTTTCTTGCTCAACATCAGATTGGGGAGGTAGGGCGGGAGGGTGTAAAACTGCTGCTCCCTGCCGCCCCGCTCTCGTCCCTCCCCTCCCTGTGCTGCTCCCTCTGGCAGAAGAAGGAAGTCAGAGGAACAAAGTGGTTTGCAGAGTCAGATGCTTACCCGGGCAGGTTCGGAGCTGCTCAGGGCGCGAAGTGAAGCAGAGGGGCGCCAGGAGGAGGCCAGCGCTGGCAGCTCCACTTGCTCTTCCCAGAGGCCCTTCGGCTCCGCTGGCGGCCGGACAGCCCCGGCACCCGACACACACCCTCAGTCCTTCACTGTCAACGTGACAGTGAACTCTGCCCTTCCCCGGCTGCCGGCAGGCTGCTGGGAGCTGTAGTTTTCCTTCTCTCCTTCTTGCCAAAGGCGGGCGGATTTTCTCCAGTCGCTCTCGGGAGCGTTCAGGAAACCGTAACTTCTTTTCTTTGGCTGTATTTCTGAATGCGATCGTGCGCAGTTTCTTTCTGGCAAACTGGATGACCGTCAGCTTCCTGCATTAAGTAACAGCGTTGCAGATTTAAGCTAAATGACAGGAGTGAGACAAGGAGGCACCAAATGTAATCAGTTCTGGGTGAGGCTGGGTTTGGTGGCTTTGTAATGGAAAATAACTGGTGCTTGAAGGTAGCTGACATAGTTTTGGGTCCTTAGGACCTTAGTACAAAAAATGTGGGAAAAACAATAGAAAAACAGGACCTGGGGATGGGGAGTGTCTGGGACTAGCAGATGTCCAGAAGAGGCACAGTTAAACTGGCTGATGGGTGGAGGGACAGGATGATTGCTATGGTAATGAACCCATTAAGCTGGTGTAGACACCTACTGAGGAGTATCCCGGACTAGCAGATGTCCAGGATGGGAGCAGTTAAACTACCTGATAAGTAGAAGGACAGGATGATTGCTATGTCTGTAATGTTAATTAAGCTGGTGCCTCAAAGACTGCCAGCAGTTATGAAGATTGTTGGAAGAAGTAAACGACTCTCAAAGACCACCATCACATTTTTGTATGTATGAGGGAAACTTTCTGGAAAATGATGTAATTCGCGTGTAGCCTCATGAGTATGTACGTATGCCCAAGCAACTATATAAGGATGGCCTGTGTGGCAATAACGGGACACACGTTAGGAGGAGCTATCCCCCGCCTCTCCCGGCGTCGCAATAAAGAATACCTGCTTGTCAACTTGAAAACTGTATATATGTATATATATGAGACAAGAGTGATGGTATATTGAAAACATGGGATCTGAGCACGACGTGAATGCTATGGAATAAGGGCTGGACACTGTCCTGGGTTCACCAGTAGCAGTCATTTTCCTCCTTAGTAGCTGGCACAGTGCTGTGTTTTTGACTTTTGGCCTGGGAACAGCGCTGATAACACCAATGTTTTTAGTCACTGCTAAATAATGTTTACTCTGACCAAGGACTTTCTGAGCCTCATGTTCTGCCAGGAAGGAGGGGAAGCCAGAAGCAGAGACAGGACACCTGACCCAAACTGACCAAAGAGGGATTCTATACCACAGCACATCATACCTGTGAGAAACTATGGACTAGGGTATTGTTTATTAAGATTTATGTTAAGCCCAATGTAAAGATCGGACCATTTGTGTACGATAAATCGCATATACAAGCTAAAACAGCCATAAAACACCACTTGTAAGATAAGGATAATTGCATATGCAAGACAGCCATAAAACACCACTTGTGCAAGATAAGATAAGCGCCAGATGTTCCAGGAACCAGCAGAAACATGACAAGTAAAGGAAATATGAGTGAGAGGTCAAGGGAGAAGGCCTTCTTACTCAAGCGGCCCCCAGGAAGCAGAAAACGACCCCCTAGCAACAACTGAAGCATGCGCAAAGTACCTCCACTACTTCAAAGAACATGGAAGGAAATTTGTATAAAAGGGGACTGTTTAAACTGCTTAGTACGGCAGTTGGCGGAGCGCAGACTCCCCTGTCGTCCAGCGCTGCTTTTGCTCATATTCTACTTGCTATAATTAATAAATTCCAATTGGATTCTAGTCTGTTGTGGTCTCAATTTATAACAATCTTGGTGCCGTGACTCGGATAAGGAACGGTGAGCTTTGGTCCTCGGGGGAGGCGCCCCGTGATAGTCCGCGGCCCCGCGACCGACAGCTCACTGCCACCTTACCGACGAACCTAAATTCTAGAATATTGAGCAAAAAGGAACCGGTAAAATCCCATAAAGATTCTGTGCACGGGAGTCCGGACGAAGATGCAGGACGCGTAAGTATATTGCGAATTTATTAGCGGGTTTACCGTTCGGGCGGGATTGGGTTTCCTGGAATATAGCGAATGAGAGGTTCGACATACTGAACCAAGCGATTGTGGACCCTTAAGTACTGCGTTTCCCATCTCCCGTGAGGGACTGGGCCAGGAACAAGGGGAGCGAGTGAGTGTGTGTTTGTGGATATTCCAGAAGATGGGGGCGAAGGGCAGCAAGCCTTCGACTCCCATGGGGAGGGTACCCCCTGTACCTAAGAATACCTCTCTGGCATATATCTTAGACAATTGGAAATATTTCCCTGGAACCCTAGGGAAAGATAAGCAGAAGATGATAAAATATTGTACTAAGATATGGGGAGGGAAGAAGATTTCTAAAAATGTCTTTTGGCCGGTCTGCGGGTCAGAAGAAGAATGGGTAAGGAAACAGTTAAACCTCTGGGTTAATAATAAAAAACCCCTTAACCCGAAGGAAAGTCAATATGCGGAAGTGTGGCTAGAAAGACCAGGAGCTAGACTTTACCCGCTGAATGAAATAAAAAACTCAACAAAAGAAAAAAAAAGAAGGAAAAAGCGTAAAAAAATGGTTCATTATTGTATTAAAATTTGGGGAGCAGACAAGGACCATCTTCATAAAAGGTATTCTTTTCTTCTACATAATCTGTAAGATGCAGGGGGCATCTTGGTTTGGTAAATTGGTTTGGTAAGCGTACGCATGGTGAGGAAGCCTTCCGTAAATTGAGATAGGAAATCTCATGGGTAAAGGCGTATACCCGGCTGCTAGCGTCCGTTTGGCGTATACCCGGCTGCTAGTGTCCGTTTGGTATACACTCAGAAGACGCAGTGGGCGTCTTAAGGAAAAAGCCTTTGGATTTTACTGGTATTTGACTTATGTTGTGGCTTCTTACAATGATAATTTTGGTCCTGTGATTTGATATTGGTGACAGACTGTGTTATTAGTTATTGACTGTTATTAGTTGTTTGTTTGATAGAATTGTAGTCTCTGTCTCAAGTGTTGTAATTGTGGAGTGTGCCTGTGGGATCCCGTGTGTGTGTGTGTGTGTGTGTGTGTGTGTGTGTGTGAGAGATTGACAATGGAAAATCAGCAGAGTGGAGAGATCTTGAAAAAGAGTCCTTTAAGGTGCATTTTAGCACATTGGAAAGAACTGGGAGGATCTCCTGGGGGCTCAGTAATTAAGAAAATGTTAGCAAAATATTGCAGCCAAAGGTAATTTGGAATGTTAGGAAAAATGGGCTAGAAATGGAACTTTGAACTATGATACATTGTTCCAATTACTGTTGTTTCTGGGGTGGCAAGGAAAATGGGATGAAGTAATGTATGCAGATATGTTTTTCACTTTAAGAAACCACCCGGAGTAACAGACGGAATGCGAAATTAATGTAGCTCCACCAGATCCCTTAATTTTGGGCTTTGGAAAAGGACAGGGAAAAACTGAAAGTTAAGATGGAGAGAAGTTGTTCAGCTTGTGATATCGGAGAAAGATACTTGGAGTTAAAAACCAGTAATCAGGAAGACAGGTTGGAAAATTTTGTATGACAGGTACCTCCGAGAAGAGCACCCTCTGCATCTGTCCTGTCTGATGTTGATAAGGAGGAAGAGATTGCTGTCACTGGCAACAAGCAGCAGATTCACATTCGGAGGTAAGAAAGGGTTAAAACAGGAGTGCTGTTGCAGAGGCATCTGCAGCCCCTGCACTGCGGAGGGGGGGAGGGGGGGGAGCAATGGTGAGAAAAAAAAAAAAAAGTAAAACCGAGGTGGAGGAGGGCTCTCTGACAGAGGTGGGGGAGTGGCTCTTCTTCTGTGGAACCGGATCAGTGTACGTGTTATGGGGAAGTGTACGCGTTTTGGGGAGTTAGGATGTTAGAAGTGAGACTGCCCTGGGGGGGAGTGCCCTGGGGTGGCTCCCCTGGCTGAATTGGAACTAGACAGACACAGTGATGGACCTGGGGAATCTACCCTAGCAGATAAAGTTAAATTAAAACTAGGGAATAGAGGAAATAAAGTGGAATTTTTGTGGATACAGGAGCAACTTATTTGGTGTTAAATCAGAGGGAAAAGAATTTGTTACAGATGTGGGAGCTACTGGCCACTGGGAAAACAAATAGGAATGCATAAATTTTTATGCATGCCAAATTCTCCAAAATTTTTATTAGGGTAGGGCGTTACAAATATTTATTGGTAATAGTGGATCATTTAACACATTATGTCGAGGCTTTTTCTACCTCCCGGGCAACTGCTAATCAAGTTACCAAGGCGTTATTAGAACACATTATACCTCGATATGAAGTACCTGAAGTAATTGACTCGGACAGAGGAACACACTTTGTGTCAAAAATTGTTAAAGATCTAACAGAAAGTTTGGGTATTAAGTGGGAATACCATACACCATGGCATCCACAAAGTTCGGGAAAGGTTGAAAGGATGAATGGAGAAATCAAAACTATTTTGACTAAATTAATGATAGAAACTAAATTATCATGGATTAAGTGCCTACCCATGGCCCTATTAATTCTTAGAACCAGACCCCGAGCAGATGTAGGAATATCGGCATTTGAAATGGTGTATGGAATGTCCTATAGAATTGAAAGTCCACAAACAAATGTTTTAATTCGAGACCGTGTAATTAATGAGTATGTTTCACAATTAGCAGAACATCGTAACAAGCTTTGGGAACGGGGACTGATTGTGCAACGACCCCCGTTGGGCTTAAAGATTCACAATCTTAAACCTGGGGACTGGATATTGGTTAAAACGTGGAAAGAAGAAACCCTAAAACCCAGTTGGGAGGGACCTTACCTTGTTCTACTCACCACAGAGACAGCTATTCGCACTGCAGAGCGCGGATGGACACATGCCAGTCGTGTTAAAGGACCAGTAAATCCTCCACAGTGGAAGGTTGTCAGCTCACCCGGAGACACCAGGCTTGTGTTAAAACGATAAATAATGATACAAACTGTTTTTACGTATTTCTTAGATCTACCTTTTGGTATCCAGTGTGTAATAGGAATATTGTTTGCATTAATCATTTCTTTGATTGTATATTATTTGTGGAAAATAGTTAAGTGTGGAAGAGGGGTGTGCTAGCTATATGGGATGTGTTAATTATATGTCGCAAATTACACCTCTAACGCACGAATCAAGTGTGGGAAACTTATCTGTTTGAATGTTTTAAGTGCATAAAGTGTCGAGAGAAATAGTGGCAACATTACAAGGAGGGAACTCCTCCCCGAGGGGTTTGTAGAATTTGCTACAAAAGTGAGCGTGATTTTACGAATTGGGCTCTTAAACAATTCGGCATCGTTGCAGTCCAGTGTAGACTGGAAGTAGTAGCCATAAGGTGTAACAGGTATATGGTGAAAGCCAAACCTTAACCCGCATAACCGTCTAACCAGTTGCAAAAGGCATATTCCTACCAGAGACTCTTGCTGCCGAGAAGATGGCAACCCCCGTGTCTGGCCGCAACCCAGTCGACGGGCGAGGCAGAGGAGAAAAACCCACCGGAGGAAAAAGCCTGCGACTTGGGACGTGCAAGCAGCCTTGGCTAAACTTCCACAGGACTGGTAAAAACTGAAAGATAGAACAAACACAATACCCTCCAAAAACACTCTTTTTCCTGTACGCTTTATGCTTACTAATTTTTACCAACAAAAGCTGGAAATCCTCATGAACCTATGCAATGGAAATTAATCCAGGTAGATTCGAGCAAGGTAATTACGACCTTTAATGGAACAGGACAACCAATTTTTACAAACGTTACTAACTGTGACCTGTTAGGACCTGGAATGGGGGGTGATTTGGGGAGACTGCCACGGCTCATATTCCTGGGCAGAAAAAAGAACTCAAGAAATTAATGCCAGAGGTACCTATTGGTGTCCGAGTTCACATCCCGGAAAATCTTATTGTAATTACCCAGGACACTTTTATTGCGGATACTGGGGTTGTGAAACAATAGCAATGGGATGGACAGCCAGTAATCCAGTTCAAACATCGGAGTAACGCCTTGTCTATCCCTAAACGTGTTTAATCAATCTCAGTTTTGTACAGGTAATTATTGTTCCCCGTCTAATCTATCACACCTCTGAGGAGATATTACGCCACTTTGAAGGAGACCTGAATAGACAAAAATGAGGGCCAATTACAGTAGTAACCCTAGCTACACTGCTGATAGCAGGTGGAGTTGAAGCAGGTACAGGCATAGCCTCCCTAGTAAAAGGTCAAGAATTAAAAAATTTGCAAATGGCTGTAAATGAGGATTTAACAAAAATAGAACAATCTATTCAAAATTTAGCCACTTCAGTAAAGTCTTTATCAGAAGTAGTGCTGCAGAATAGAAGAGGATTAGATCTATTATTCTTAAAGGAAGGAGGGTTATGTGTAGCTCTCAATGAGGAATGTTGTTCTTCTGCTGATCATACGGGAGTAGTCCAGGACACCATGGCTGAACTCCAAAAAAAGTTAGATCAACGAAAAAAGGATCGTGAGGCGGGCAGGTCATGGTATAAAAACTGGTTTAATGTTTCACCTTGGCTAACCACTTTGTTGTCTGCTTTAGCGGGACCACTTATTCTGTTGATTCTGGAACTTACATTTGGGCCTTGTATATTACGCTATATTTTACGTTTTATTAGAAAACGATTTGACATGGCGAATTACTTATTTTAACTACGATGACTAGGGCAAAGTTATAAGAGTGTATCTGTTAATGAAGATTGTTGTGAATGCGTTATGCCGCATAGAAATTATGATTGTAATTGTGAAATATTACCTTGTGAGTGTTATGATAAATGTTGGGATTGTGGAAAAAGGTTTACTTGCAGTGCCGAGAATGAAAGCAGCATCTAATAAACAATAATAGAATAAAAAGAAAAAGGGGGGATTGTGAGAAACTATGGACTAGGGTATTGTTTATTAAGATTTATGTTAAGCCCAATGTAAAGATCGGACCATTTGTGTACGATAAATCGCATATACAAGCTAAAACAGCCATAAAACACCATTTGTAAGATAAGGATAATTGCATATGCAAGACAGCCATAAAACACCACTTGTGCAAGATAAGATAAGCGCCAGATGTTCCAGGAACCAGCAGAAACATGACAAGTAAAGGAAATATGAGTGAGAGGTCAAGGGAGAAGGCCTTCTTACTCAAACGGCCCTTACTCAAACGGCCCCCAGGAAGCAGAAAACGACCCCCTAGCAACAACTGAAGCATGCGCAAAGTACCTCCACTACTTCAAAGAACATGGAAGGAAATATGTATAAAAGGGGACTGTTTAAACTGCGTAGTACAGCAGTTGGCGGAGCGCAGACTCCCCTGTCGTCCAGCGCTGCTTTTGCTCATATTCTACTTGCGATAATTAATAAATTCCAATTGGATTCTAGTCTGTTGTGGTCTCAATTTATAACATACCCACTATATAAATGCGGGGCAGTTACCCAGAAGGGTTAGATCACTGCTCGGTCAGGCTGGGTATCGGTTGGCGGGTGGTGAGCAGTTGTATTCTCTTCCCTTGTTATTTCCCTTATCATTATTATTAGTGGTGGCAGCAGCAGGGGTTTATGTTATACCTTAGTTACTGGACTGCTCTTATCTCAGCCCGTGAGAGCTACATTCTTTCGATTGTCCTCCCCATCCCTCCAGGAGCTGGGGGGGGGGAGGAAAGGGGGGAGAGTGAGAGAGAGAGACACTTTGTTTTTTGAGAGTTATGGCTGAGCTCAAACCATGACACACAGCCAAAGCAGATGGCAGCTGCAGGTGTCAAAGGTGTCATGAAAATCAAAGTATTTTACATCCCTCCATCCTTACAACCACCCAGTCCCTTCACTACAGGAGGCAATTGGGAGTGGGCAGAGGGAAGGCCATCATGGAAGCAATAAGGGTCATGAAACCAGTGTTGGAATGCCAGCATAGCAAGTGGTAAGGAATGAGGTGAGTGCGTGACAAAGTCAAGGGGTAGCTTCATCCTGTGCAGCGTGAGAACCCAAAAAGCAGTTTGGCAGGAGAATTAACTGGTAGGTCTATGACATTAAGTCATCCACCATCACAAAACTCTTAACAAAAAGGCATGTTGACATTATCTGATGCTGCTTTTCTTCCTGTGGCATCCACAAAGTCATGGGACAGGAGCTGGGATATAGAATTGTAACTTAACAAATCCAGTCTGTTTGAGAGTGGATTTTATTTAAATAGGAAAAACATTTTCTCTCAATCTGCAGGATAATCAGCAGTGACCAGGTGAATTATGAAGGTCATGCTATGTAAGTCTTTACACAAGTTAGTCATTTAGAAACTTTATTTGGAAACTTGTGAATAAATTGATAGTAGAAGCTGTAGTTCCACACTCGGTCAGGAATCATGAGCCAGTCACCAGCAGGTCATCTTCTACTTGATCTGAACTGCATGACAGTTCAGCTGTACTTTGAAACCTCCTGATGTGGTATTTGTTACATCCTCTTTCATTTCTCCTTTAGAAAACATTGCTCAATATCTGTTCTGCTTTTACATCTTAAAAAAAAATCACAACATGTATTCCACTGCTGGTACAGAAGGAGGTATGCATAATGTATCTCACAAATACTTGCTTCTAAATGAACCTGGAATGTTTATGGTGCAATAGTATAGCATTAAAATAATGGGGTTTTAAATGCACGTACAGTCAAGACAGTAGCAGAAATAAAGACTGCATAACACTTCCCTCACCCAGCCGCCTCATTTGAGCGCACAGAACACCAACCCATTTACAACCCTGCAAAACAACTAACATCAAACATACATATTTTAGAGCATTGGAGATGAAGACATTGCCACTACAGGTAACAGTATCATCTTCCTTGATCTTGGGTTTTGTTTTGGTTTTTTTAAGCATGTAAAACCCTTTGGGATTTGTAAAAAGACCCCTATTTGCTTAGCAGCTTCGTTCTGAACTGTCCCTACACTGTTCACTGCCCTGGTAACCATCCGTGCAACAGCTACAGAAAACGCCAGTCCCCTGCCCAAAGATAGGAAAACCGCCTGGTCTAACCAGACACACGCGGGCGAGCAACAATTTCAAGCACAATCCCCCTGCGTGCCCTGTTACAATAAGCACCGACCGTATCGCGCGGGAACTTTCCACTTGGGAGCACCCAGAGCTCCTTCCGAACGCCGCCGTCCCTCCGGCAGCCCCCGCTGCAGGCCCCGCTGCAAGGCCCGGCCCACTCTCCCGCGCTGCCACACGGGAGGCCGCTCCCGGGACCTCGCAGACGGTCACCCCAGCAGGGGGGGGCCCGACGGCTGCTCGCGCCCCTGCCCGCCCCGGCCCCTCAGGTGGGGACAGCGAAACTGCCCGCCGCGGCCGCCGCGCCTCGCCCTGCCCCGGGCGGCTGGCAGGGGGCCTTGGCCGCTTGGGAGGCTGCGGGCGCGCCCGGCCTCCCCTCACGGGCCGCCCCGGCGGGGCCCCAACGGCCTAGGGGAGGCCGCGGCTCGGGGGCCGGCTCGGCGGGCCGGGCGCTCCCTCATTTTTTTCACTGGAGGGCAGCCTCGGCGCAGCCGGGCCACGGGACGGCCGCTCCCGCCTCACGGCCTCCCTCGGGCTCCTCCCGTGGCGGCGGCCGCAGGCACCGGCGGCGGTCCCGCTCCGCGGGCAGGCGGGTTACGGTCGCGGGGGGAGGTGGGGTGCGAGCGCAAGCATAGCGGCGCTGGCGCGGGGCAGCGGCGCAAGCCATGGCGGGCCTGCCGCTGTACCACGTGACGCCACGGCGCCCCCTCCGCGCGCAGGCGGCGCCAGGCAGCGAGGCGGCGGAAGCTGCGGTGGTTGGGGGCGTTCCGCGGCGGGCCCGGCGGGAAGTGAGGTTTGCGGAGCCGCCCCCGCCGCGGGAAGGCGGCAGCTTCGCTCCCGCGAGGCGCGGAGGAGCCGCGGCTGGCGGGCGGGGCGCGGGGCGGCGGGGACGGCGGCGCCGCGGGGCTGCAGCGGGCAGGATGGTGGGGGGCAGCGACGGCCAGGCTCCGCCGGACGCCACCGAGCTGAAGCACAGGCGGAAGAGCCCTCGTTTGGCGGCGTCGCGGGCGGAGGAGGCCGAGGCGGAAGCCGTGGCCGTGGCCGAGCCCGGCCCCGGCCCCGGAGGGGCGCTGGAGGGTGAGCTCGGCGTGCTGCGGTGGACCCTGCGGTTGAGGCTTGGTGGGGCGGCAAGAAGTGGGGTGGGAGGGCTCGCCCTCTGCTTTCTTGCGGCCGCCTTGCCGGGGGGCGCAGCGGCCCCGGGGGTACGTTGAGGCGGAGGTGCCCTGCCGTATAGCCCAGCTGGAAGCACTGGGGCGTCTCCGTGAGTCTGAAATGGGTGTTTGGTGCTGCTGGAAGTCTGTCAGGCTTTAGTCCGGTGGGCTTGAGCTGAGCTGCCCGGGCTTGCCGCTCCCCTCACCCGCTTCTCGTTTCAGGAGACGAGCATCACTTTGGGATTCCGGACTCCTTGACTCGGCCCCCTATTAAAGCATGTAGATCGCCAGGTAGGCTTTAAATTGGTGAGGTTACTGTGTATGCTGTTTGCAAAGTGCTGAAATGGCCAGGACTGGAGGAAATTGAGTTTATTGGGTTTTAGCTCCTTTGTGGATTTTACCGTGGTTCTGGCATACAAGTAGAAGAAATCCCACTGTGGTTTGTATTACAAACGTAAGAGATGAGGGGTGCTTATCGGTCTTCCAGAAAGACCAGTGCATGTAGGGCATGCTGAAGCCCTTAGGTGGCTGTTTTACCTAGTGCATCACCGTGGAGCAGTATTTTGCCACAGCATAAAGTAGGGACTAACTTATTTTACTAACACTTCTTGGTTTGTAAGGGCTGAATTTAAACTAAGTATCTTGAGCTGCAAAAACAGATCAGTGCGAGATTCTGCTTGGTACACTGAGCAGTGTTGCTTATGAGGAAGTGAGTAATTTGGGCTTTCCTGGCCTTTCTCTGAAGTACCAAGCACATATCAGTACTTGCTCTTGGACACTGGACTACACAAGCTGTTGGGTTAGCTCTGTTTGGTAACTTGTTTCTTTAGCTGATGACAACTGTATCCTAACTCAGAGGGATGTTAACTTTGTGTAATACAGTCACATGTCTTTAGCCTGTCATTCCATCAGAAAGTTGCAAGTAAGTTGTATTTCCTTCACTTTTAGTCTGTTGGTCTGTTTTAGGTTGGATTGTGTACGTTATTAGTATGTGGCAATTTTCAGCTGGATAAGGGCTCTCACCAAGCTCTTGTTACGGCTGTAGGACATGGCCTTAGTTATGTGGCACTGCCTTTAAAAAACGTTGCCAATATTATGCTTCTGAAGCGGAATTTGCAGGAGATTTGGAAGCATCTTGAGGGAGGAATAGGGGGGTTATGAGTATTTCTTTGGGAAAGTACAAAGGTTTATCTGGAAAAAAGCTGTAGGAAGCTGTTACTTCCAAATGATATCTAACGGTACTAGCATGCATGGTATTTTAAATGTGGCTGGGCTGCTTTGGGAGTTACAGAGGTGTGGGTTTTTTTTAAGTAGGCATCTCTAAAAATGAAACTGGTGGAGAAATGTCCTCCCCCCACCTCCCCAAACTCTCAACAGTGGTATTTCATTATAGTCACAACAGGCATTGAAGTATGACCCTAATGCTTTATATAAGAACAAAGATGTAATTTTTTCCCCTCACAGTCCTGTAGCTATACAGTACTGGCTTTTTCTGCGAGTTTAGGGGAATTCAGGGTCTGTGAGGCAGCAGGACAGGCAGGATAGGTTTTTATAAGGACATAATTGTCATGCTTCCCTGAGCAGAATGGAAGCAAAACCACAAATAGAGAAACTGGCTTCTGGCTTCTGCTTAGAGGTTTTAAATATAGATTAGGAAACTTGCTTCTAGAGCTAAAAAGTTAGAAGAGCCTACAAACCCTGCCCTGAACCAGGCATCTTCTAGATCAGCAAGCTAAAGATATATATTCTTGAAGTCTCCGTTTAAGTTGTCTTGAAATATGCAAGTAGGGCATACAACTGTACAAGCTAAAGGCAGGCGCTGGGTGATTTTGGCACTCAAGTTTATGATGTCTATCGTTGCTGTGGATACATTCCAGCAAGTGTGTTGTGGTCTTATCTCTGTTGAAAAAGATTGAACCCATAGGGATGGATATGTACTAGACTTAAAAGAACAAGTTCCGTTATGCTGAAATAGTGGCTTTATGTTTTGGTTTATAAGCCTGTAGGTTATGAACTCACAGATTTCTAATCCCCTTGATTAAAAATGGGTATAGTAAGAAGATCACTCTGTCTTGGCAGGTGACTGTGCAGTAAGTGGCTGGCTAGCAGATTTAAGGTAGATTGGGAAATCCTCAACAGCTGGGAGGCAGGAGTGATCCTTTGGGTAGGAGGCTTAATGCCATCTAAGGAAAGAACAGGCATGTCTGGACTGGAATTTATATCTATTTCTAGGAAAGTTAAACTTCATAAAGGGAGACTTTACTTTTCTCTATAGGGGATGCCATGTGTGTTGTCTGCTTGCACTAATAATCTTCCTGTTGGTGATAGCCATTGTTACAGAAGGTGCTGATTCACAAGCTGTCATCATGTGAGAAATGAAGTTGTATGTACTTAAATCTTCTCCTTTTACAGCAACTTTTAAGAACACTTCAAGAGACATAGAGTACTGATTGATGCAAAGGAGGGCAGAGGAATTAGAATGTATGGGCTGCATGAGTAGCCTTTTGTAGATTCATAGATCTTCCTGGTCTTGTGGTTACTAGCTACTGCTACTAGTAAGATTTTCCTTGCAAAACCTCAGTACAAAGTTAAATGTGGGTATGTTGTTTGGCATTCCTGAAGGTCAAGTAATTTGAGTATCTTCATTCTTAGCTTGGTGGGAAATCAGTCACTTAAAAACTTTTTAAGATGGTTGTGAAAATACAGTATCCCACTCACTATGTGCAAATATTTTACTATTTGTACCTGTGACTTAATATCATAGAATTATAGAATAGTTAGGGTTGGAAAGGACTTTAAGATCATCTAGTTCCAACCCCCCTGCTATGGGCAGGGACACCTCCCAATAAACCATGCCACCCAAGGCTCTGTCGAACCTGGCCTTGAACACTGCCAGCTATGGAGCATTCACAACTTCCCTGGGCAACCCATTCCAGTGCCTCACCACCCTTACAGTAAAGAACTTCCTCCTTATATCCAGTCTAAACTTCCCCTGTTTAAGTTTGAACCCATTACCCCTTGTCCTATCACTACAATCCCTAATGAAGAGTCCCTCCCCACCATCCCTATAGGCCCCCTTCAGCTACTGGAAGGCTGCTCTGAGGTCTCCATGCAGCCTTCTCTTCTCCAGGCTGAACAGCCCCAACTTGCTCAGCCTATCTTCATACAGGAGGTGCTCCAGTCCCTTGATCATCCTGATGGCCCTCCTCTCCACTTGTTCCAGCAGTTCCATGTCCTTTTTATGTTGACGACACCAGAATTGCACACAATACTCCAAGTGAGGTCTCACGAGAGCAGAGTAGAGGGGCAGGATCACCTCCCTCGACCTGCTGGTCACGCTCCTTTTGATGCAGCCCAGGATACGGTTGGCTTTCTGGGCTGTGAGCACACACTGCCGGCTCATGTTCATTTTTTCATTGCCCAACACCCCCAAGTCCTTCTCCGCAGGGCTGCTCTGAATCTCTTCTCTGCCCAACCTGGAGCTGTGCCTGGCATTACTCTGACCGAGCTGTAGGGCCTTACACTTGGCATGGTTAAACTTCCTCAGGTTGGCATCAGCCCACCTCACAAGTGTGTCAGGGTCCCTCTGGATGGCATTCTTTCCCTCCAATGTATCAACTGAACCACACAGCTTGGTGTCATCAGCAAACTTGCTGAGGGCGCACTCAATCCCACTGCCCATGTCACCAACAAAGATGTTGAACAAGACCGGTCCCAACACTGATTCCTGAGGGACACCACTCGTTCCTGGTCTCCAGCTGGACATTGAGCCATTGACCACAACTCTGCATGTGGTCATCCAGCCAGTTCTTTATCCACTGAGTGGTCCACCTATCAAATTGATGTCTCTCCAACTTTGCGTAAAACTTACAATTTTCTCACTTGTTCGTATTTGTGGTTTGTTTTGGTTTGCGTTTTTTATGCTTCATACACACTGTCGTGCTAAAGCTGCCAGAACATATTAGGAAAAGGCTATGGTTTTGTTTCTTGAAGTAAAATTAATAAACACTAGGTGGCAAGCTATGTGTTGCCCTCACACATGTAGTAAAAGAATTACAGAAATACATTAACCCCTGGAAGAACCCAATACTGTTAAAAGGAAAAAAAAGGCCTAGTGTGAATGTCACAGAGAAAATATTTTACTAATCGTTTTATTCCCTTTTCTGTTTCCTCTGGTTATGCCCTTCAGTGTGATCACTGTGTCGTGGTCTCTGTTCCACAGCTGTATTACAGCTTTCACTCCATATCCTGGACTGTTTGCCCCCATCTAGAATCTGGGCAACTATGTGGTTGCACTTTATCCTTTCAAACATCTTCTCCTGGTGTTCGGCTTTTGACTGGCCTTCCAGCCCTGACCTTTGCTCCGTGACTCCTGCTATCTTCCAGGCCTTTATTCTTTGTAGTTAATTAACTACATTAACTTAGTTACCATTAACTAAGTTAGTTTCAGCATCTGAATGGCTGTGTAATTTGGCAAACAATCTAGACGTGTTCGTTTAGGTTCTTCCCAGCTACATGAGGGGGTTAAATTACAGGTCCTCTAGATTACCGTTATGGTTAATGAAAAAGAGAGAAGGAGACCTAACTAAAGGGTGACTTGAACTACCTAAAAAAGGGACTTATGTTCTCTATTTGCTTCTCTCGCTTTGCCCCTCTGCCCAATGCTGTGGAAGACAGCACAATTAGTTGTTTGTAAGTTGTTTGCTCAAAGCTATGGGAAAAATTCTCTTTACACCCATGCTTGTGTATTTCCTAGTTTGCACTGATTCCCTTTAGAGTAAGGCATTTTTTGGTTCTCAGCGTTTGGTGTCTTCATATCTGGCTTGCTTTCAACTATTCTTAAGCCAAGGGCTCCTAAAAAATAAAAATTAAAAAATAAGTAAAAAGAGAATAAAAAAACCACCCCAACCCTGTGGTGATGTAGTGAATTAAATTAATTGTATTTATTCAATTCAATATAGTGAATAAGCTTTTCAAGTCTTAGTTGCTTTTGGTTACATTTTAAGTAAGTCAGTCTTGGGAGATCACAACTTGAAAATCACTTGATTTAGATGATGTATATTCTGAAACTGTGTCTTGGTCTTTGACTTCTGTGATGTCATGAGCACAAATTATAGTGATCTTTTTATATTTTCTTTTTTTGCCTTCTGATAGGCAGTCCTTCAATTTACTTTCCTCCAGAGAATCCAACAAAGGAAAAAGCGAAGGCTTATGACAGTAATGAACCCAAGATACCAGCAGAGCATCAGCCAAACCTTTATACACCGTTAAAAGGTAATAACTTTATCAAAACTGATAGTTTTATCAGTATCTTTTCCATGATGTAACAAGTGATTGCTTAAATGCACTAAAATGACATACCTTCTGTTCTGTTACTGAAAGGGGGAGCACAGTTTTAAACTTAGATAAACATATATCTGTTTTTTAAAAACCAGAATAAAAAGATGGGTAATATCATGCCTCCTTCAAAAACTTACAAGAGTGGATCTTTAATTGCCTTAGGCAAAGCAAAGTAGATCTGTCCTTTTTTAAAAAAGATGAGTTACTTCTGACTTTAGCAGGGAGAAACGGTGTATACCAAGTGATTTCAAAGTGAGAGAGTACTTTTTCTGTTCACGGATCGAGAGACTTTTCTGAGTGTGTTTCACAGAAGCAATAGGGAAATACAGTGAAGAAGAAAATAAGGGATACTTTTTAGCCCAGCAGAAAGTGGTTATGTTACTAAAGGTGGTTTGAATACCACCTGTATGTGTACGCTATGTAAAGGGTATGTAGGAGAGCTGGTAACTGGTCACAGAGTGAGTTAATGGTTTGCATTCATTTGGTCAGTAACAGTCCTAATCACACAGTGTGTATGGGAGAGCACTGAAAGCAATTTTGAGTGTAGACTGACAAAATGAAGACATGAACCCAGGTAGCTGAGATGAGCACAAGAAGACATCTTTGTCAGCCCGCTGTTTCCCAGTAGTACACACAGGCATTGTGCTCAGACAGCTGAGAACATGCCCATGTTTGCTGGAGTCACACCAGGTCTGAAAGCAATGTTGTTAAGGTGGTAGCTTTACACTATTTATTTTCGGTTTTCTCTCCTACTGAATAGTTTTGGTTTTGGAAGTGACAAATCCAATACCCTCCATTAGCAATCATTAAAGCTGCTAATTTCCCAACCTTTGCATTTTATCATTATAGCATCATTACTTTTTCAAAGAAAAAACAAGAAGGGTAATTTTGTGTCATATAGGGAAAAGCAGGATGAAGGGCCAAATTAAGCCTTTTCTCTTAGACAATAGTAGCTTTTTCCATCTACAGAGGGTTCCAAGAGCTGTCATGGTGCAGGCTTGGTTTGGCAGCATAGTGTATACTTCTTCCCTAATAACCTTTGAAGATTTCATAGAAAAAGCTAAAAGCATGTATGGCTTGCCTGTCTTACTCTGACCTGCGATGTGACAGCCGATTTCTTTCATTTGTATTTTGTTCTCAGAAAGAAAGGCTGACTTCCTTGGGAAGAAACAAGAGCACTGTTCAACAATATCAGCGAGTAAGTTGAAAAGTCTTTCCCTGTAATTAAGTGAAAAGTACTGAATTCTTTTCCTTTCTGCTTATGGTTTTTCTCATGCCCTCGAGGACACTGTCTGGGAAGGTAGAGAGGAACTCAGGAGGCAGATCCAAATGGAAGCTGGAGAAGGCAGCACATTCCAGAGCCAGAGCCCTTCTATGAGATTATTCAACTTGCTGACCACAGAAAATGACCCACTTTTCTTTCTTTTTCTTTTTTTTTTTTTTTTTTTTAATTTTTTTGTCTCAGTGCTTGTTTCTATCCTGAACAAATACAGATAAAGTCTTGTAAATTAGAATTCAATGTGGAGAACCTGGGGGGGCTGTTAAGGCTTTGTTATTTGAAAACCACAGTGCCTTCCAGAAGGGAAGCTCATCCTGTGGTAGCTGCATATGTGTGAAGTGTCTTTGAAATATGTATTGTTGCAGGGAGTTCTTGCTCATCTGGTACTTCTTCTTTTCTGTACCAGAGGTATGGGTGCTGCAGGAGTGACCAGTTGTGTGTTGGGTGAAGAACTTTGGGAAATCACTTGAAACTCTGAAAGCTCTAACATATCTGCAGATGTTAGGCAAGAGAAATAATTTGCTTGGCCCTCATGCAAATTGGGTTGTGAATAAGGCCAAGATCCTTTGGTAGGCCAGGATCTGGTTTTAGACTGTTTATTGAAATATTTTTTTCTTTTTTTTTTTTTCTTTTGAATCACAGTTGTCTCCTAAATATGAAACGTAGTCCCTGCAAACATTACATTGTGAAATATTACACAATTGAGGTGATTTTGATCTGTTAAGTATTAGAAGACTTCTATGTTTAGCCAGTTATAAGCTCCATGTCTGTGCCCTGTCAGGGTATGGGGTTTAAATTACAGAGTAGCATAGCTCATTAAGCCAGTTAAGCTCAAGCTTAAACCAGAGCTGCTTTTACCACTTTCTGCAATTACTATGTATACAGAAACAAGGTTATTGAATTTGTTTTAGCATTCTTGAAGCAACTACTGCAGGGTGTGTGTGTGTGTGTACAATTTATTCTCAATAGTAATGACAATATCCTTATTTGGTTATATATTATTAAAGAGCCTTCAGCTTTGAACCAGTTGCTGTAGTTCATAAGAAGACAGAAATTCTTGTGACTTTTTAATTAACTGAGTAAATGAAGGCAACATGCTGACCAGTAACTGCATATATTCATACTAGTCTCCTGGGAAAGTTGTTCATAACACTCTTTTATGGATAATATCTCATGTAGTTTGCTGTCTGAGCACATTTAAATGAATAGCCAAGAGTATATTTTGAGGTTGAAAGCTTGCCTTTTGCTTTAAAACCACAATTCATCCTAAGACACTGACTGCTGATAAAGCAGGCCTCTGACCCAACCTGGAGGGGAGGGTATATGAGACTATGTGTATAACATATTGCTTTGCTTTTGCTACTTATATCTTGCATTATGTTGTTTTTTCCAAATATGTATTAATTGAGCTTCCTTTTTTTCTGTTCCTCTAATTCTTCAGCGAAATCAGGAAACCTTGGACATGAGATCCTTATGCAGAGAGTGGCAGGTCATTAAACCTCTGCCATTTTGTCTCTTATACTTGAAATGCCCATGTTTTTATTTGCATAACTTTTCAAGAGTTAAAAATCTTTGGGGGTGACTTGTGATCGTTGGGTACTTGTGCTTTTTATGTAAGTTTGTCAAGATGGCTTAAGAACTGACATTTGGCAAATTGCAGAGGTGGAGAGTTGGTCTGCCAGCTGAATGGGTCTTCTCAGGCTAATTATAGTGGGGAACATGTCATTTTCCTTGTACAAGACTAGCCTTGCTTAAGTACAGGAAGGTGAATGATGCAGAAAAGAACAAAAAGCCCCATACTTGATACAGCCCTGCCTGGGATGAGGTCACAGCCTCGCCTTTGCTCCTACTTACCAGGACTGTGTTTGCTCCAACAAAGTGCTGTGCCAAGGGTGCTTTGTTAACCCTCCTGTAAGCCTCATGGAATTTTGTGTGTAACGCATAAATAAGAACAGCTTTTTGTTGAAAATAGTGCAGTTTAATGATTTCAACTCCATGCTGAATTTCGCACTGAAATATTGGTTATGGTTGTTGTCTTAGTATTTTTCTCATGTTCCTTTCTTAATCTCATAACAGGCAGAAGCAGATTTCGAGATCAGCCCAGTGTAGGGAAGCATTCACTGCCTTCAACCAAAAGTAAGACTTTTGTTTCACTTCTCTTTCATGCTTATGTTACATTTAACCATTTTCATGCCTGTCCAAGTGCTTTAATTCCTGGTAGCTGATATCAAACTGAGGGTCTTTGCCAGAGCAGATGACTTGCTTGCTAGGGCATGTGTTTTTAGCATGAAGGAAAGGCGTTCTATAATAGGTAACACTTTCATCTGTATTTAAGGTCTTCATCTGTAGTGTTTACAAGATTTGTTGCAAGATTAAAACTGAGGTAGGCCTAGTGGTGTTCTTATTTAACAGTTGTGTTGCTGGCCTGATAGAAGTTAGGATATAAAAAGGTAGCATAAAGTATACACTTCTTTTTTGTTTCCAGAGACGTTGGTATACTTCATCACCAAGTGAAGGAGAGGAGAAATAACAACAGAGGAACAATTCTGGTGTTGCCAAGTTTTGTATAGGGTTTTTTCTGCAGAGGAAAAAATGTAGGAAAAATATAGGAATGTATATGTAGGAAATGTAAATGTAGGAAAAAATGTAGGAAAAAATATTGGCCTTTTTCAGAAGAATGTCTGATTTCTCAGTCAATCCGGAAATGTGCTAAAAAAAATGTCCCTTTTGAAGTTGCTAAAGAAGTTTTGTTTTTTTTTTTCTTTAAGTAGAACATCTTTATGCTCTTCAACTGCTGTACCGGTGGCTTGAGAGTGGAATGATGAGTTCACTGAGTTCTACTATTCCCTCTTACTTTCATCTCACTTGTTGACTTTTGTTTTACTTTGAAAACATTTTCTTCCCGTTTGCTCCTTCTTTTCGTAGGTGATGGTGAATCTCCAAGTGGATTTCACAAGAGCTGGACTTTGTTACTGGTTCTGTTAATTTGTATTCCATTGCTTTATGTCCTGTGGAGTGGAATGCCAAGTCTTCTAGATACAACTTTGTCACATAGAGATACTGAAATTCTGCAAGCATTTCGAGCCCAGATGAATAAACTAGAAAACACTTACCAAAGTCAGGACCCCAACCTGTGGAAAAGGACCCACAGGTTCCTTGAGAAACATCTTAATGCTTCCCATCTGCATTTGGAGCCAGCCATCTTACTGTTCACAGCTGGCCAAGAAGCTGAGAAAGCACTGAGATGCTTAAGTAATGAGATTGCCAATGCTTTTGCCTTCTCCCAGAATGCTACTACAATCAAAATTAATGGGGCAGACAAAGCTATATTGGATAGTGACATTGTCAAACTGGAGGTAGATAAAGAGCTCAGCTCTGGGTTCAGTGAAGGCAAGAAAGTAGCAGTGGTGCATCGTTTTGAGTTACTGCCTGCAGGTTCCACCTTAATCTTTTATAAGTACTGTGACCATGAAAATGCAGCATTTAAGGATGTGGCTCTTCTGCTGACAGTTCTTCTGGATGACCAGTCACTGAGAAAGAGCCTCACCTTGCAAGAAGTTGAGGAGAAAGTCCGGGATTTCCTCTGGGCAAAGTTTACCAGTTCGGATGTTCCTAGTTCTTACAATAGCATGGACACAGATAAGCTGAGTGGACTGTGGAGCCGTATATCTCATCTTGTGTTGCCTATTTGGCCTGAAAAAGGCCTTCCTATGGAGGGATGCACATAGAAATTGTTGGAGAGGACTTGGAAAAGGAGGAACACACAAAATGTATGTTGCAATGGCTGAACAGGGAAGAACATACTGTGGCTGTTGAGCTTGGGCCGCATACTGTCTTTTCTGTGCTATTTCTATGCTAGCCAGCCACCAACTGGCAGGCTATTTCTTCTAAAGTAACTGGGACTTCTCTAAATCAGCTGCAGAATGTGAGCAAAGAACTTACTGGTTTTTGGTAAGTTCTGTTCAGTGACTTACTCAGGCTTGGTGTCCTTGAACAGGAAGTTAAGTGTCCACTAGTGCAGAACCACCCATCTCCTGAAGCTCTCGATGCACTACTGGCTTTGCTATGAGGTTTCTTTTCTGGCAGTGCATAAAGCTCATATTGCATTTGACAAGGTAAGAGGATGCAAAAACATCACCTTCAACTGCCAGAATTGCTTACTTTTCTTCTAACACGAGAAAAAAAAACAGAAACTAAAAATTAGGATAGTGTTGTGAGTCTAAGCACCAGCTTTTTCTTTATCCATATGATCACAACATAATGTCAGCTGTCTCTGGCAACTTCCTGAAATGGCAAAATTTCTTGAAACATTTGTGACTTATAGAGAACTTTTCAGCAAGCATTTCTTCCTTAAATAAGCCTCCCCCAAACAGTTTTGGAGAGTGAGAAAAGCTGAAGTACGAGGACAGCTTAACATTAGTAGTGCTGACGTCAGTTCAGCGCCTCACTGCTTCCAGGAACTCTCTGCTCTCTGTCAAAGTTCTGCAAGTCTTAAAATTTGGGGGGAAATGATAAAATGTCATCTGTGTGTGTTTAATATCTCCTTTCAAACAACAGTTTAGGAAGACATAGATTATTTCTCATTGTAATAAGATAATTATTTTTGCATCAAGAGAATTTATTTATTTGTGATACTTGGTACCCTAGAAAAATAACCTTTCTTTGTGTGTCTGTGTATAACCTGCTGCTTGCTCTATAAGCTTATAGTGAAGAACAGATTTGCAATGAATGTTTTTAAAACACATTTTTTTTTAGCATGCTTCGTGCCAAGAATTTCTTTCACCAGACTAAAAATGTGTACTTGTTTCTATTGTAAGTATTTGGGAGGGCGGGGGGGGGGAAGAGAGTATTGCAGCACTTCCACAGAATCATGGAATACTTCGGATTGGAGAGGACCTTAAGATCATCTAGTTCCAAACCCCCTGCCATGAGCAGGGACACCTCCCACTAAACCATGTCACCAAAGGCTCTGTCGAACCTGGCCTTGAACACTGCCAGCTATGGAGCATTCACAACTTCCCTGGGCAACCCATTCCAGTGCCTCACCACCCTTACAGTAAAGAACTTCCTCCTTATATCCAGTCTAAACTTCCCCTGTTTAAGTTTGAACCCATTACCCCTTGTCCTATCACTACAATCCCTAATGAAGAGTCCCTCCCCACCATCCCTATAGGCCCCCTTCAGATACTGGAAGGCTGCTCTGAGGTCTCCATGCAGCCTTCTCTTCTCCAGGCTGAACAGCCCCAACTTGCTCAGCCTATCTTCATACAGGAGGTGCTCCAGTCCCCTGATCATCCTCATGGCCCTCCTCTGCACTTGTTCCAACAGTTCCATGTCCTTTTTATGTTGAGGACACCAGAACTGCACACAGTACTCCAAGTGAGGTCTCACAATTTCATTGCTGTTGCTGTATGCTCTGAAACTATTGGTCTGTGTGCATTTGGTTTTATTGTGTATGAAGGAATGTGTGAAGACTGCTCTCAAATTAATGGGATTATTTTCCTGTAACAGCTGGGAGATTAGTGGCTCCTGAACCCATCCTTTATTCACAAGCCCCTTGAGTTGTGCTGTTGCAAAAAGTCCTTCTTAAACAGGAAAACCTCTTGAGGTGCTGGAGCTTCTGGGTTCTTTGTGCAAGGAAAGGTTTGGGGTGTGAAGTGGAATGAGCCAAAATCACCGTAAACGTAACTGTCCTGGGATCAGCAGTAGCAGTCATTGTTCTTCTTAGTAGCTGGTGCAGCGCTGTGTTTTTGACTTTCGGCCTGGGAACAGCGCTGATAACGCTGATGTTTTCAGTTACTGCTTGGTAATGCTTTGGTCTGACCCAGGACTTTCTCAGTCTCATGCTCTGCCGGGGAGGAGGGGAAGCCGGGAGGAAGCAGAGACAGGACACCTGACCCAAACTGACCAAAGAGGGATTCCATTCCACAGCACGTCATGCCCAGGATGTAAAAATTAAGGGCAGGGACCCGAAAGAGGGGGGTTCACTGCTGGGTCAAGCTTGGTGTATTGGGTGATGAGCAGTTGTATTCTCTTCCCTTGTTATTTCCCTGGTCATTATTATTATTGGTGGTAGCCGCAGTGATTTGTGTTATACCTTAGTTACTGGACTGTTCTTATCTCAGCCTGTGGGAGTTGCTTTCTTTTGATTCTCCTTCCCATCCCTCCGGGAGCGGGGAGAAAAAAGAGGGGGGAGAGAGTGAGCAAACTGCGTGAGTTACAGCTTAAACCATGACAGTTTTTTGGCACCCAGCGTGGGGCACGAAGGGTTGAGATAACGACAGGATTAATAGCCACTCGTCACAAGGCTGATTTGTTGGCTCTCAGAGTTGTTGCTCTTGATTCTCTTGAGTTCATGGTTTCAGCCTGTTGTACCTTATTTACTGCCGCTATTTGCTGTCTTAATGTTTATCAGATATGGGGTTTGGTCTAAGGTTCTTGTTTAATTGTACTTTATGGTAATGACTTGTAATACGAGCGGGCTCTGGAAGCACGGGGGGTGGTTGTGGATGTGGACTTGTATCTGGCCATCCGGCTGCTCTTCGCCATCCTGGTGCTCATTCTCACCTCCATCTTTGTGAGGCTGTGGGAAGCAGACGGGGGGTGGTCCCGGGAGCCGCCGGTGGCCAAACCGGCCTGGGAGAGCTGCTCCGGGGACCAGGAGTCCCAGGAGGCGGCAGAGGAGCTGAGCCCCACTGCCAAGCACAGCATGGCGGCTGCTGAGCAGTGGGAGGAGGCGGCGGAGGAGCTGAGCCCTGCAAGCCAGAGCCCAGCCCCGCGGGGGCCGAGAGCATCCCCTGGCAGCGGCTCACAGAGCCCCGCAAGCCCAAGCCCCAGGAGGATGCAGGAGACCACGCGGAACTTCCCAGCAAGGTAGAGGAGGAAGATCTGGACTCACACAAGGAGCAGCTGGTGGTGAGAGAGCCTGCAAGCACAGCAGCTACACCAGCCCCAGGGACAAGTACAGCAGCGTCATTGGAGAGTTCTGAAGGGTTTGAATGGCCTTTGGGTACCCTTGGGACCTGCCTGCTGATTGTGATGGGGGTCACCATGCTGGCATGTTATAGAGTGTGTTTTACTCACAACCATTTCATCTGATCCAGAGAGTTAAGCAGAGTGGGGCGTGGGCCTTGTCTGGGGTTAGACTACGATGTAGGATGACCAAGAGATTTTCCCCAAGGATAGACATTCATGAGTGGCAGGGTGTGTGGGACAGTATGGGCGAGTATCTTGTCCACTGGGCCCCTCCAGTGCTTTGGAAGCATTGAAGATCAAGGCAGCTGTATGGAGTCCCCAGTGACAAGCTGCAGAAACTGCTGGAGGGGAGGGTGAATTATTTTGAGCCTGGTGGGTCCATGGCACTTCAGGCCATCAGGGCAGAGATACAACATACAGATGGACTCATGATCTAGGGGTGGGTTTAGCAATGCACACTATTGCCGAGGTTATTCACGAGTGTGAACACTGCACACAGCCTCTCCTGCTCTGAAAGACTGTTACAAGAGATGGAGCCCGATATCATGGACTGGATGGACACAGCAGCTTTGTAGGGATTGGTCCATGCACTAAGGGATGATCTCTCTTTCTCTCTGTATGTGTACATATATATATATGTATGTGATGGTATATTGAAAATGTGGGATCTGAGCATGACATGAATGGTATGGAATAAGGGGGGGATATTGTCCTGGGTTCAGCAGTAGCAGTTATTTTTCTCCTTCTTAGTAGCTGGTGCAGTGCTGTGGTTTTGGCTTTCGGCCTGGGAACAGCGCTGATAACGCTGATGTTTTCAGTTACTGCTTGGTAATGCTTTGGTCTGACCCAGGACTTTCTCAGTCTCATGCTCTGCCAGGGAGGAGGTGAAGCTGGGAGGGACAGAGACAGGACACCTGACCCAAACTGACCAAAGAGGGATTCCATACCACAGCATGTCATGCCCAGGATGTAAAAATGAGGGCAGGGACCCAGAAGAGGGGGGTTCACTGCTGGGTCCAGCTTGGTGTATTGGGTGGTGAGCAGTTGTATTCTCTTCCCTTGTCATTATTATTATTGGTGGCAGCAGCAGTGATTTGTGTTACACCTTAGTTACTGGACTGTTCTTATCTCAGCCTGTGGGAGTTGCTTTCTTTCGATTCTCCTTCCCATCCCTCTGGGAGCCGGGGGAAGAAAGGGAGGTGTGAGTGAGCAAACTGCGTGAGTTACGGCTTAAACCACGACAGCAACACAGCTTGAGAGAGACAGAGGTAGTCTCTTAAACTAGAGGTGGATTTATTGTAAACACTGAGAACCAGCAATGGGTAGTGCTTTTTATTTTAATGGGAGGAAATAGAAACGGTAAAAAGACATGGAGGTGCTGCTGGTTTGGATGTTTAAGAATAGCTCAGGAAGGAAAAGATGGCATTTACATTTTGGATATTTAACTGGACAAATGTTTTGTTGGGTTTTGTTTTTAAATAACACAACTGTGACTTATTTTCAAGTGTGTCCTGATAGCGTATTTGTATATTATGTCAACTAGTTTAGCAATCATTGAAAATAAATACACTCGTTTGTTTCATAAGCTGTTTTAAGATTTGTGCATTCAATTGTAAGTGGTTGGACTGTGTTTTACATGTTTTACATGTGGTTTTTTTACATCTTTTGCATGTTTAAGATTGTTCCTTTTACCTTGGATCAACTACAGATGCCTAAAATATCTTTGCAACCTTTTGCAAAATTAAGAACTTCTAAGAAACTTGAGTGCAGTGGTAGGATGCAGATGCATGTATTTGATAAGTATCAGGGCTTTTCTCTAACAAGGATCATTTAAGGGAATTGTAATAGCTCTGAATTGTCTTTTACTTGGTGTTATTGTACTAATTCCTCAGTTCTGATTTCAGCTGGAACTAATGATAAGATATGGTTCACTTGTTTCATTAGTCTGGTACAAGAGTCAGCTGCTGACAAAAGGGATGACATCATTCTTGTTCCACTCCTAGCTGCATGTTCTGTACCTCTGCTGTTGCAAGCTGGTGCACTGTGAACTGACTGGAGAGCCAGCCTTGCTAAAAACTGGCTTAGGAAAAACGTATATAATGAGCAGAATTGGCAGCCACAAAAAAAAGACTAAGTTGTGACACGAAGGCAGGAGATTCTGTGTTCTCATACAAATAAAACATATGTAATCTGGGTTATTTTCTGTTCCTAAAACTGCTCCTACCCCCTAATTATGAGGTATTAAAGAACTATGTTCTTCAGTTTCAGACAAAATAGGAAGGTGCCTGGAAACTAAAGACTTAATGTTTTACTTAATATTGTGCCAGACAAAGGAGAATCACTTTTTCTGAGGTGTATATCCAGATATATGGTGTGCTGCTAAGTCTGGAAGAATAAAAGCAAGATGGTATACTCAGTGGCCCCTTATGAAGGATGGAAAAGGCTCAGGATTAGGTTCTTACTGCTCTTGTACTGATAAGTGGTTTTTGTAGCTGTTAGTGGCTTTGTCCTTAAAAGGCTCACGTTAACTATCTACAGGTACATAATGCAGATCTCAGTAACTCCTCAGCCAGAGGTGAAAAGTAATGTCTGTCTGTTGCTCATAGGCAGCTGATCACTACCCTCCTTGTACAATTATTTCATTGTCTGCAGCAAACAGCCATTTGATGTTTTCCAAACTGTAAAATTATAAACTTCAGCTTCTGCTTGAGAAATCTCACTTCTGAAGTTGAGCTGTCCCTGTCAGCAGATAAGCAAATTAAATTGTCTGTGATGGGAAAAATGTGCTTATGTACAGCAGACACCAGGTCTGGCCTGGGGCCTGAAGGGGATGTTTCTTGTTCTGCGGGCTTACAGCTAACAAACTTTGCTCTATGGCCAGAACTTGATCTTCAGGGAGCTGAACCAGCTGCACACCAATTTGCAGACAAAATTTCCACTGCTGTGCAAAGTGAACTGGAATATGAAAACCAATCCTTGGGTTGTAAGCAGACACCTATGGATGGAGAAAGTCCCCTTGCAGATAGCCAGCCAGGCAGAAGGTAGAGTGTGGCCCCTCTTCTGCTCCTGCTTTTGCCTTGGAACACCTGGAGGATGCCAATATCCCCATTGCCTTCAACAGTGGATGTTGCTAAAGGGACCTACAACAATGCACTGCCCCGTCTGTTCTTACCTTCCCTCTCACACCCTGCTCTGAGTCATGTTGTGCTGAGCAGTGGAGTTTTGAGCTTGCTAAGCAGGTTTGTTAAAAGGACTAATTTTCCCCCATTATTTTCACACCAACAAAAGCATTTTTTAATTTTTCACAAATTAAAAATCATGTTTTTCATATCTTTTTTTCCTGAAACATTCATTTGTTTTGAATTAATAACTCATTCAGCTCAAAGTGAATGCCCTTTGCACTCAAGATGAGCTCCATGCTAAGGTAAGCATAAATGCATTTGCTATACAGAATGCACTACGCATGGGTATGCATGCACCATCTGCAATGCAATTGCCAGTGTGCTGTATTTGGGAAAAAGAATCTGGTTTTGGATGTGTGTAATGATGTATGAACAACTTAACAGATTTCTATGTGAGGACCCTGTAGCACAGCTGGAAAACTATGATAATAAATCTGAAGTGATCCCTTTATTTTATAAATCCAGTTCACACAGAGAACAATTTTTCATGCATTGTTTCTGCTGTAGGAGAAACTGCAAAATTGAAGGAGTATGGAGAAGTGGGTTGGGAGAATTGTCCAACAGTCCTCACAGCTGTCCTGTGTCGTATTTCACTGTCAGCTCCTGACAGCTGGATTTATAATTGAATTCCTGGACAACCTCATTCCATATCCAACAGGTGGAAGCACCCTTCCCCAGATTCCAGTGTGGCTCTTGGGAGCCACGTCAGTCAAGGAAAGAGAGGAGGGAGTCTGGGGGGCTCCATCCGATCTTTTCAGCTGCAATAGCCAGCTGTCCTTCTAATTTTAGAAGGGGTGTGCAAGAGTAGTATGGAGTGGAAAACTTTACAAACATCTCTCTTAAAGCTGCAATATCCAAGTTAGCATAAGATGAGATTGTGTCTCTGCTTTTAACTTACTGTATGTCTCCATCCACTGCTTTCAGTGCTTGGGCAGTGCTTGCTGCGCTTATCTCTGCTGAGCAGTTCATCAAACTGGAGTGTGTTTGATTCTTCCTCTTCTTGCAGCTCTGGCTGTTTGCAGGTAAACAGTTTTTATTTCTAATCTTGGAGAATTTCACAAGATTATTATTTTCCTTAAGAATGTGTTTCTCTTTCTGTGTGATGTTTGCCTGTCAGAGCTTTCTGTTCGTTGGTGGGGAATCTTTGAAAAAGTAAAGTTTTACAATTAAATTCCACTAGCAGATACAGATAACAGAAGCAAAACAGGTAGGCAAACAATGCCTTTTCATTTTATTTCACTGACCAAAACCAATTTTAATGTTTGAGAAAATCCTAATGTGATGCCTTATTTGCCTGAAGATGAAAAGGAGGAGCATGAAACTAGATGAGTACTTCCCAGCAGAAAAGAGAAGCTGTGTTTAAAAGCATGATTAAAGAGGTAGTGTATTACAAAAGTGCTGAGTAAACAGGCTGCCAATCCAGCAATATTAAGCAGTAAATTTAAGTAAACACCCGGTGATGATGGGGAATGTAGTCATTTAATTTGCCCTAGTCTGTGATCAGGGCTTCCAATCACTGGTAACATTGTTTTCATCAACTGAAATTGTCACTGTTATTTATTACAGTCTTCTGCATTTGGAGGGAGCAGGTTTGTTCTTTGAGGATTTGGGTTGGAATTAGGCACTACTTTTTCCCATTGGGGCTGTGCTTGTCTTTTTGTGTTCACATTTGTTGGGGGTTTTTTCCCTCACCTGGCAAAGCAAAATTGTTTTCAATGGTTTAACCATGGGCATCTCCAGTTTACCTCATTTGGAAGGTTTGCTTATGCTGGAAAATATACTCTGTAATTAGTGTATGTAAAAGAGCCAAATTAAGGTTAAATGTGTATCCTGTAATTGTGATATAAGTTCTACATTGCCTAAGCTTCACAGCTATAATGGTCTCCCAGTGTTCAGGGTGGTTTTGTATGGTATTCCCATGTTTGAATAACTGACATTCAAAATGTTGACCATTCACAAGATGATAGGCTAGGGAAAAACAGCTTGATCCTCTTTGGTTAAGAAAAAAAAGGGGGGGGGGGGGAAGCTCCAGTAGTGTGTGATCCTTCAGTGGTTGGGGTAGATAACTCTCCAGCCCCGTGCTCCCCCAAGAAATCTGGCATCTGTAGTCAAAACAATCACCCTAATGACTGAAAACAAGACTGGTGAAGTTGTAGACAAGTCCTGAAGGAGACATTCCCAAAATAGCTGCAGGAAGAATTTCTTTTTTACTATTCTAATAACTTTCCTTTTTCAGTGGAAAGAATTTTGTTATAGTTGGATAACATCTTGGACCTATTTTTGAAACGTGGGTGGCTTTAATGCATCTTTGGGGTAGTAGCTATGCAATAGATGATAGTATACTACCCAACACTTCCGGGTTTGTAATGACTTGTTAAAAGTGAAATTAAGCCAGTGGCACTCAGTCATCTCTGTGAAGTTTTGCAAATGTTGTTTATTTAAACTTGGCAACTGGGAGACTGTAATCAGAGCTGCCTTCATTTTGCAACCAAAAAAAATGAATTATTTTTATAAAGATGACTTAGCTATGAATACAAATGACTGAAAAGTGGTGCCCTAGTTTCGGCTGGAGCTGCTTCAGGAATGTCAGCATCAGCGTTGGCACCGTGCTGCAGTGGTGGTTTAATAAACATTGCAAAGTCCTGTTCTTTCATCAAAACCGAGAGCTTTGCCACCTTTTATTTTTACACGATTTGCATGTGGACTGAACGGGCAAGTCAAGCCTGCACAGCCGTGGGGGGAGAACAAAACAGCTTTGAGGAAAATACAGGTGAAAGACGTTTTTCAGAGGCTAAGGGACGGCCTGGCGCCCGCAGAAGCGTGAGAGCTTCGGCCTCCCCGGGCCCGTGGGGCGACAGGAGGCCGGCGGGACGCCCGGCTGCGCCGAGGTCGGGAGCCGCCGGCACAGCCTTGCCCGGGGCCAGGCGCGCCGCTGCGTGGGCTTCCCAGCCTCCATGAAAGGTGCGTTCTGCCGGCGCCGCCCTCAGCCCTTCCCGCCGCCCGGGGTGCACTCACGGCACCGCGCTCCGCTCCTCGCCGGAGCCCGGCTTCAGCAAGGTAGGCGGGTTGTGGGGCAGCGTCGCTGCTCGGCCGCAGACCGCTGAGGCGGTGGGACAGGGTGGGGAGGCTGCACTGCACCCAACATGGCCACTGGCGCCGATGAAGTGGGGAGAGAGCCCCCTGCAGCGGGAGACTGCCATGTTGGGAAGGTCCGTGGCGGGCTGGTTCTCGCGAGACTTGGCCGGTTGCTCCCGCCCTGCCCCGCGCCGCCGCTCTCTCCGCCGCCGCCGCTCCGTGTCAGTCGTTGGCCGGTAATGGCGGCGGGCTGGCGGCGCTGACGGGGCTGCGCGCCTGAGGGCAGCGGAGCCGAGCTTGGGGCGCCGCCAGTCTCCCGCTGCCCTTCTCTCTCCTTCTTTTGCGGGATGTGGAGGGAGCTGCACCCGGGACAGCAAGCGTTGATAGTCGCCGCGCCGCGACCAGGTAAGGAGGCGCCGGGAGCGGCCCGTGCCTCCGCCCCAGGCCGCGCTCGGCTCTCTGCCGCAGTCGGCTGCTGTCCCGCCAGGGGCCGGGACACCGAGCGAGGTGGGGCAGGCCGCGGGGGCCGGGTTCAGCAGCTATCGGGGCTCGGCGGGCCCAGGGTGCCGGCTGTCATTTGGGTCGGTCTTCGCTGGTGCTGCCGCCGGGCCCCGACGGCCTCTGCAGTACTCATTCTACCCGTTAAGTCTCTCTCTTGTTCGCTTAGTTTTAATTTGTTTTCTGCTGCTTATTATATCGGGGTAGCGGAGGAAGGGAAAGGTAGGGGAGCTCTAGTTTCGCTGCTGTGTTTTCGCCTTGTATGGGGAAGCCGTCGAAACGGGGTGTTTCTGCGAAGCTGTGCTGGCTCCGGTTCACTCTCTGCCTACCGAGCGGCTCCCGAGCCCGGCCTGCGCCGCTGCTCTCAGAAACCGGCCCGCCGAGCTGGGGGTCAGGCTTGCGACGGTGCTTTTAAAGTTTAAATTCACGCTTTGCTAGGGCTTGTGCTATTTGTGGGCTTCTCGCCCTGGCTCTGGAGCTTGCCGAGCCGGGGAAGAGGACCGGCATTGCTGCCGCTGGACCGCTGAAAGTGCTTCTTACATCCCTTGGTAACATCTGCCCCAAGTGTCTTTCGACTTCACTGGTGGCATTCATTTTGGCTGTTGTTGGCATAGAGGTTTTTATATTAGCGTGACTGCAGTTTTTCTTCTGTGGATGCAGTGTTTTCCATGATACAGTGCCTACTGTTGATGCAGTTTTTCTGGAATCCTTTTCTGTCTTTGGATATAAGCTGTATCTCAGCAGCCAAGCATTTATTGTCTCATGGTGTCATACCTGCATGTAGAGGTCTATATCAAGTAGCTTCGCAATGTAAGTGAACGATCTAGTGCCTTGTAATTGAAAATTTATTACTTCACTGGTCAGTTCTGTATTTTTATCCTTTTTAGCTGCTTAACGGGGCTACAGAGTCTACAGCCTTGAAAATTCATTTGGGAGTCTGCAGGGACCGAAAGTGTAGTGCTTGTGTGACAAATACTTGTGGAGCTGTAGTTGGGTGCTTGTTTGTTGTTTTGCACATGAGCTCAAAATGTTCTGTCAGGCTGTCTGCATGGGCAGGTGAAGTCGTGTGAACTGCATTCTTTTTCATACAGTTCTGATTGCTACAACAGTCTTATTAGGTAATGCTTTAGATAATTGAATGCAACTGAGGGTGTGGCTATGCGAAAGCTTGTAAACTGTTGAAGGCTTCAGTTTCTATGAGTGACGCTACCTGAAACAAAGGTATGCTGCATCCCCTGAATAGAGCAACTTAATTTATGTAGTAATGACACATTTCTACATGGGGCCAGGGTATTGTGGAAAATTATATTGCTGACTGGTGTAGATATTCTGGTAGATTGCATAGGCTAGGTGTGGTGGTAACTGAAAGACCACAATTTTAAAGCTATATGACATTTTGTTTGCATGGATTTGTTTTACTAAGCACACCAAGCCTTGGTGCGTAGCTTAAGTTTGCCACAGCAACACTGGAAAGGCTTTGCAGATGTAACAGTCCCGATGTGGATGGTGTCCTTGATGTCTTGAAGTAACTTTATCAGCAATTTGTGCCACCATGGTAAAAGCATTACTTGAATGTAAAAGAATCTAAATCGTAGAATTGCTACATCTACCCTAAAGGTTTTGTTGACTTGGGTACAGTGAACTTTATGCATCTCCTTGCATGCCTTTACCCGCCATACTGCTGATTTCTGCTAAGAAAGTTAATTTGTATCAGACATACCTGTGGATAAAGTCACTCGTGATCAGTCTCATTTACTTCAGTGTGCCCAGATGAGACTGTAGTTCTGTTAATGTCTTTAAAGTGAAGGGTGTGTTTGAAGTCAGGAGTGTTAGTGCACATAGCACTAGATATATTTTATATTATTGTATCTGTGGCAGTTAGGTGAAGCTACACAGTGTAAGGTGAGCAAGCATGATGTTCTGCTGTTGCTTCTCCCTCTTCAGCAGTGTGTGGCCATTGCCCATGCAGCAGCTTGATTCTGTTTGGTAAACTGATAGAAAACTGAGCCAACAAAGAAGGAAAAGGTGAATACTTTTCTTCTGGGTTAGTGAGTTGAACTGGCTTGTAGTACAGTCAGATGAGCACTGCATCCGTCACAAGAGTGGCAAGATTGCTAGTGAAGGTAGGGAGGAATATATCCATTCCTTCCTCAGTGTTGGCTTGCTATATCTGCTCAACTGTGCCTTAGAAATGAACATGAGGAGTGTGACTTTTTATCAGTACGGCAGCTCTGTTTGAACTGTGCTGCTGATGTACTTAAACTAATATAATTCATCCTATTCAAACCAATATAAATTGTGTTAATATGAGACAGGTATAGTAGCATAATAATAATACAAGGGGTTTAGTAGCTGAGTGCAGAGAGAAAACTTTCCCACTACAGTTAATATATTAGGCATGTGGCTGCGTCAGAATGTCTGAGTATAAAATTTATCCATAGGTGTAAGATACATGCTTGGAAGCTTGGAAGATACATGTGTATCATTGTGCTAATAATATAATAGCCTTTAATGGACTACTCAATTGAGAATAAAATTACTTGTACATGTAAGTCTGAAACATTTGCCGATATACTGGAGAAAGAAGAGAGCAAATAAATTAACTAATCTATTATACTGGGTCAATTGAAACGTCCTGAAAGCTAACAGAAATTCTGTCTATGTTTTAGCCTCGTAAGAACACTCCTTACTGATTACAGAATTTCATACTAAGTCTGACCCATGGCAAAAAAGCATAGAAGTTTAAAGAAGAGTTACATTTTTCTCCAGTATTTTCCAGTCATGTCAACATGATGTGTCATGGTCACTGATAGCAAAATGCATCATGTGGAATTGTCTGAAACAGAAAAGTTTGGATTTATGGTTTAGGTACTTTCATGTGGGATGCTTTTAATGGGATGGAATTATTTAGACCTGGGAAAATATGTTACTGTCATTTTTAGCTAGTTCAAGAAAAAGTCTTCTCAGTCCTGGTATCAGTCTTCATAATGCCAGGTCAGAGACAGAGCTGGTGGTCACTGGTCAGCTTGTCATGGGGTTTGGTTTGGTTTTCTTTTTGATGTCTCATGTTGTTACTGAGACATTTTTCAGATGCTGCTTCTGAATGCAGTTTCAAAGCAAAAGCATCAAACTTGAGAAAGTGGCATTTGAAACACATTCCCTGAAGTTTTCATGCACTTTATTCTGTTTTGAAAGAAAATAGTGACCAGTCTGCAGTTGACAGCTGCAAATGATGTTGCTGCTGTGGTTATAGCTCCTTGGCATTGTTGAGCATTTGAAAGCTGTTGTCGTAGGCTCTCCAAATTGGCAGATCTGGTTTTTATACTTGACTGAGAGTTTTGCCTGTAACTTCTAAGAATCATAGAATCATAAAATAAGACTTGCTCACAGTGGAGTGTTCCTTGCAAGATCAGAATTTGAGCGTGTTCTGCTGAATGGATTTATTGTGGGCTCTAGGAGTTATAATCTTCTAATGTGTGATTTTTTTAGTAACTGGACATGGAATAAGTGAGTTTTTGTTTTGAGGGCCAAGGAAACTATTTTGTTTGTTCCTGAAGCTAAGGTAGTTGCCTGTTTTCTGTCATAAATACCAAGATCTTTGAAGTCAAAGAAAATACAGAACTTCTGAGTGGATAGACAAATCCTTGTGTGCATCTGCTTAATAAATGGGTGCATTCTCTGTGCCTTTGTAGTCTCTTCACAAACAATGAATCAAGTTACACTGTCTGTCACAACATTCATTTCAATAGATTTCCTCAAAAGTACCTTCTAGCATGTGATACAGCAGAGCAAGACTGCCTTTTACTTTCAGTAAAACCGCTAATCAACTTTTTAGTGTCATTTTTTTCATCATTTTTACATCACCTGTGATGAAGCAGAGACACTTTTGCAAGTTGTCATGACTTGTCATAGCAGAAAGGTGTTGTAAATGTCCATTCTGAGCATACAGTTGGAGATAATCAGATTCAGAAACGTTTCATTTATAGAACAAACTTCACTATAGCGTGGATCCAAATTTAGTAGCTGACTGATGCCAGGGATTTCATCGTAGAGCTCACGAAACATGTTCATATTTTTTGACTATGTTTTCTGACATTTGATGGACGTATGTGGATGTCACTTATCCTTCTGGATAACAGTTAGATGTAGTGACATGTGCTTTGAAATTCTTTCTTGCTTTTCTGTCTGCAAGTGTGTGTTGTATCATGACTGCTCTCTTATTTTTCTATTTTTTTTTCTACCTTAACATCCCTAAAAACTTTTTTACTTTTTTTCTAGCTTAAGACATATCAAAGTTTGTGAGTAGATTCATTTTACTTTTGAGGCTTTTTTGCTGTAATTATTGTTTTCCAAAGTCATAATGATTGAAATGTGAGGAGTTCTGGTATATTTACTATTTGCATTACAAGATAAAATACTGAATATTATCTAAAACTACTCATTCAGAGGAGCTAATGTTCACAAGCTCCTTGGGCATTGTTGGTATTTGTTTCTTCTAGCTTTTTCTTGCATCAGCTTTACGTAATTGTGTCCATTGTAATCACATGCAGCCTTGCTCTTGGAATGCAGTGCAGTCTGCACTAGTAAAATATTTCTAAGGCAATATTCTAGCAGCCAGTCAGATTAAATACCAACAAAACTACCCATAAAGGCACTCTGAATAGTTTTATCCCACTCTTTAACTCTGCACCACTTAAAAATCATAAGACGAAAAATCTCCAGCCTTGTAGCAGAAATAATTTTGGGGGAATGAAGTGGAGATTACAGACTCAAAATAGTCTGGTGGAGAAGTGTTAAGATGAAGTTTGGGTCTATGAAGTGTTGTGCAGTTGGAGTTGTACTTGGATTTTGAACACTAACTTCCTTTCAGAACTTTTGCCCCTGAAGGACATTTAATTTGAAGGCTTATATAAATGAATATTGAAAGAAGGTGGGGGTAGAACCTGCCTGATTCTGCGGAGTCAGCTATAGATGCTGGAAGTGTGGCACTTGTTTTGATAAATGCCTCATGATTTGTTTGTTGCACTGAAACTTGTCTTCAGTCCTGAGGAAGGTCAGTAAATCACCTGCATCTTGCTTTAAGAAGCAAAGCTTTCTCAAAGTATCTTGAGGCCAAAAAAAAGATGTATTACTCTTGTATCAAAAAAAAAAATTTAAAAGCCCACTAACAAATATATATACACGCATATATGTCTTAGAACAATGTGTTATGGATATTTTTAGCTCTCATTTAAATGGGATAATGCAATCTGTTAAAAATTTGGGTTCCAGAAAAATGAGGAGGTAAAGGTATTTGTATTCCACACTCAAGCATAAACTGTATTCTGTGGTATTTGAGGAGACATGGAAAGTGTTTCTGGCATCTTTAAATAGAAATTCCATCACTTTCAGTGGGCTGGCTCAGAAAGATAGTTTGCTTGACCCGGTCTGATTTTGTCTGTTCACCTGTGTATGTCTGTTACTGCCAGCAGCACAGAACTGTAGCAGAACAGATGGGTGCTCCAGAGGGTTTTTAAGGATTCAGAAGTCAACTTTCAATTATTTGTACATGGGAACTTAAAATATTTTTATAAACAGGGAAAAAACATCCCTAAAACTTTTCATATGTGTCTGTGTCTATTTCCCCATGAACAAGTTGCGCAGTGTGAGGCATGGGTGCTGTGGGACATGCTAGAGCAAGGTGTATAGACTCTGGCTCCCGTGGTGTCCTTGAGCTCCAGTGATGTCTCCACTGGTAAGAAGGTGGCGATGGGAGCAGTTCTTGTTTTCCTTAGTCCCACTCTCACTCCTCAAGGTAAGGGCAGTAGCAACCTCAAGCATTTGCTCTCGGGAACACTGTAGATTATGATACGCCACAGTAGCTATTGTACGACTGGGACTGATCTGACTGTTCCCCAGTGTTTCTGTCCTTCTCATTCTGTTTGCGGGGAGATTTTAGCTTATGGTATGACATAGATAAAGCTAGTAAAGCAAAAAACCAAAAAAAGCTGCTTGTCGTCTTTACCAGATTACCAGTCCGCTTTGCTTTACCACATAATCCTGTTGACTTTGTCTGAATAAGGCAAGAGAGACCAAGACATAAAGAAAGGAAAAGATGGCTTATCTTACTGACACTGCTGCCTTAGTGTAACTCAAACTGTGTGAATTGCTGGCCCCTGCACTGTATACCCAGTCTGTAGCAAAACCCACTTCTTGGGAATTAAACATTTAAGATACATCACATAAATCAATAATTGGTTCTTGCCCTGCTTTTTGCAAAGCTTCATGTTTTCTTTTGTGGTATCCCTTTCATTTGGTATCCCTTCTGTTTTTAAAAGAAATTAATTTTTGAGGAATACTGTTCCCTATGCATACTGGGTTTCTTTTCATAACCACTAAATGTTAGTGAAAACAGTGCGTGATCTCTTGCTCACATTCTCTGTCTTTTTTGCATCTGTATGATTCATCTTCCTCTCCTGTTTCCTTGCTTCAGTGCCATGCCATGACTTCTGAGTGTCCTCTTTCCTTTTTTTAGAGAGACTGTACTACTAAGAAAAAAAAATCATACTGAGTATATTTGGAAAAACTTTACAATTGGACCAATATACCAGTTTCTTTTCTTCGTTTTTGCTGCTCTCTAGGCCAGTTCTTCAAAGTTCATTCCATTTCTCTCCTTCCTGTCTTTCTCCCTTCTCTTCTTTATATCCTGCTTCTCTCACCACTTTTCTTTCTCTTCTTAGCAGCCTTGTTTTTCATGTCTTCACATTTTTATGTACCTTTACTAAGCATATTCTGCTTTCATATCTCCTATTACTTTTAAAATGCAGTCATCTTAACTAAGTTGACTAGTTATTTTATCTGTTGTACCTTCAATACCATCCTTGGTGTGCTTATTAGTAAATGTAGTACAATTTCTCATCTTATTTATTTGACAGTGGGTTTCTCTTTGTTTCCATTTCTAAATCTCTGGTGTCTTTCTGATCTGTTAGTTCTCTTCCATGTCTTCCCAGAGGAATAGTGTTTGTAGAAGAGCAGTGTTATGTCCTGTGTCTAGTACCTGACTAAGCTTTCCTGTCTATAGCAGTAATTCTGATGATAAAAATAAATTTCAAGCAATGAAGAGTAATACTTAATCCCTTCAAAAATGGTTGCTTTTCCAGAAGTTCTCTTACGCTAAATTTACATTTTGAGTAGGTTGTCTTATGTTTGTGTTTGGGCAAGACACATCATGGTATGTTATGACATTTTCAGTGGCTCTCAAAATTGGTTCTGTATAAAAAAAAAAAAATCCCTATTTTTATTAATATTTGTTTTCCTACATTTCTAGCACAACTGCTCTTTGCTTCAGTGAATGGAAGATCGATTAGATGATTTCTAGGGCAGAGCAGTGTTATGATTTACAGCATGAATGATGTGAGGCACAAAGCTGTGGTTGTGCATGAATGAGCTCTGCAGCACCTGTCCTAGAAGCAGAATCTTCTAACTTCATTTGGCTTGCTGCCTGTAACTAGATACTTAAAAAACAAAACACCTCCTACTTCTTTCTACTGCTATGTTATTGTGGATGTCACTCTGTGTATATATGTGTGGTTTTTTGTACCTACATATATAAGCTCACTTTTCCACACTCTTTTGATAATGTATTTGTATTCTGTAAAGGAAGTCATAAGTAAAGGTCTCTCGAAGACCTGTGTTGTTGTTATTGATAGTCTTGAGGCATAAGAACAGTTTTGTGGAGTAAGTTACTGCCTTAGAGATAAGCTGTATAACTGAATGTGAGGTCCAAGCTTCACTGCTGGTCACTGTGAGTATCCTTGAAACCATATATGATAAAAATCCTTATCCCAAAATACACAGGTAATGATTTGTTTCAGTAAGTAGAACACTGTTAATTTTGTGGAATGTTTTGGTCACTTCTAATCAGGATGACCTGTATATTTGAATGCCCTTTTTATGTGGCACACTCTGTAGGGAAGTGAAAGCAAAAGAAAACTTAAGAAATAAGAGAGGGGGAAATGTGCTTTATGACTCTTTCAGAAGTCTAGAGCTTCCTGTGTGAAATCGTGGTTACCTAATTTTTAATTTTCCATTGCAGAAACCTCCTCAGTCTGCTGTGAAGACAGCTCAGTAAGCACATGCCACCAAACAGGAGGTCCTTGGTGAGAGGGTAGTGGCAGTACTAGCTAATCAGAGTTCTTGTTGCCTCCATGGACTCCTCTTAGATTTCCTATACTTACTGTTTTTCTTATATAGCACTTCTTTCAAGTCTGTTACAACTTTGCGTGCAACAGCTGAACCTTTCCAGTGGAACTAATGAGAAGTAAAGAGTTACATGAATTACCTGCCTTTTCTTAAAATTACCTTCCCTGATTGGATAGCTTTTATTTTTTCTCCCTTATAAAAAACCTTTGGTGATGGTGGTTGCCTGGTTTCTTACTCAGAGTTCACGCTCTTTTAGATTGCTGCTGAAGTACGCAGGAAAACTGTGGCAGCTCCAGTCTCTTTTCCTGGCTGTATTATCCTGCAGCACAAATCGGTTCTGCCTGATCCTTTAACAGATAGAGGTGACACATTCATCTGTTCTTGGCAGAATTGGGTACTTTGTAGGTTCAATCCATATAGTGCTGTCTCTGTTATGCCTTCATGTGCAGTATTTCAGTATGGTCATCTTCAGATTTGCTGGAATACTTATGACTGTGATCTAAATTGTATGACTTCTGGGTTTCTTTTTACCAAGTTCACTCTTCTTTGTAACATACAAGAACAAAAGCAAAACCCTCTTTATGCACAGAATTACATGGTTTCTGAAAAAGTGCAAGCTGTAAACACATTTGTGATTTTGTGCTGATGTTCATGATCTGAGTTTGAAATCATATGAGGTGAAAATTCATCATAATGATCAAGGTCAGCATAAGATACATTTGTTCTTACTTTATACCTCTTCGATTCTTACATAACTTTTTTTTTTTTTTATAGCTAAATTAACATGATGTGGAGCAACAAGTCAAAAGAAGTGCCTCTACAAAATCTGAGGCATAACCAAACCAAGGACTCTGCCAGAGGTAGGAATTTTCTCTGTTTCATTGCCTTGTTTTGGAAGATGTTTTATCATTAAAAACATGTTGTTTGAAACTTTGAGGAGTTATAGAAAGTATTCTCTTGCCTCAATTTGGAAGCAAAGACCATGTATTATATGGCTTCCTTTTTGCAGAGATAGCAGTTTCATATTCTGATCTGCAGAGTTATTTGCTGATCTGCATTAGGAACTGCCAGGCTATCGTATGTTGCCAAGATGGCACAGAGATGGATTTTTTTTTTCAGTACTGTGGAGGATGAGCAGTGCGGGAGCAGAAACTGAACTGTAGGCTCTTGAAAGAAGTGAAGAAGAGCCTAAGAGACAGTAGCTTCTGCCTCTTGCTCAGTTCCAAAGTGGTGAAGAGCTAAGGACACTTGAATAGCAGCAGCACATCTCAACTAGGATGACTTGCAGCACTTCTGTCTCCCTGAACTGGAGAAATCCTGTTTGCTTTCTACTGTCATGTAATTACAGTACATCCCTGGGAGGAAGAAAGCTGTAGTCTGTAGAGCTGAGTTGCATGTTAAGTCTGTGGTTCAAGATTAGTCTTATGATCTCCACTATGACAAAACTGGACTCCAGAAGCTATTTTGGAAGTAGAGGCAGATTATTATTTTTTCTGTAAGAGGACATTATTGCTTATTGTTTTCTGTGATATGTTCAGTTTCTTTTAAAATTGTGTACTTTGTGAAACTGAGGTGTTCTGTAGACATGAAGCATGATCTCTTGAAGACAAAGTGAAGTTGTTTCTATGCTACTTCCTTACAACAACACAAAGGAGGAAGGTTATCTTACCTGAAATTAAATTGGCAGCTTTCCAACTGTAAGGAGAATATTTATTTATTTTAAAAACCACTCTAGCCCTACTGTTCTCCATGGTTCTGACACAATAAAGTTTTGGATGTTGTGTTGTGTAAATCATTACATTAGAAGAAAACCATTAGAATCCAAAAGAAGAGGGGAACTGAAAAAGTAAATACTTTTAGAGGAAAATACTAATGATTCCTACTAAACTAGTTTGCGCGAAGAGCAAGTGCTGTCTGTTTAGATTGAAAGTGTGAAGTTGATTATTGCCTCCTGCTTGTTCTTTGCAAACATTGCTTCTATTTTGTTTGTAGGGTGTACAGTTCAATATTCACATGCTCAAAGCTTGGTGTTGAGTAGAGTCTTTCAGTGATCATGTATTCATGCTTAATTTACTGAAGAAGAAAATGGAAGGGAAAAAAGTAGTCAAACTATAGTGTAATGGAAAAATGCAAAATATTTGCATTGGGGTAGATAACCAGCTTCTATTTTGTCTTCTAAACAACTTCTATAATGTGGCAGGCTTGATTTCAAGTGCAATAATATACTTGACCTAACGTAGTGAACTCATTAACATTACATACTCATTTTACATTACGTACTTTATTGCTCTGGTAAAATGAGTCTTGACTGATAGCAGCCTCTCCTAGAGGAGATTGACAGGCTGGAACTGAGTAATTAAAAGAATTAGATTAGTGAGCCCATAAAAATTGTTTTGAAGCAGCATTTTATTTGTTTTACATGTACTAATGAGAAACGTATTTCCGTTTTTTTTCTGCTCCGTAAGATCTAACTGCAGCATGGGCTACTTTTTCTCAGACTAAGGCTGCTGTAAGTATTGATTTATTATTTTTTTTCTTTTGTGCCTTTTTTTTTTTTTTTTTGGTCTTGCTCCTTTTCAAATCAGTTAATGGCTACAAAACTTTTAACTAAGGTATTGTTCAGTGACTGTTAAATAGTTTGAAATAAGGCAAGCAGTTGGAGTACATGCATGTTGGCCATTGTTGTATCTTGGAAACAGTTTTCCACATGCAGTAGAAGAAATCTTTGCCACAGCAAGCTCTGTCTTAAGTGTAGTAACACATGCTGAGTCTTGAGTTTAGTATTACCTTTCTATTTAAGAAAGTGATGACTTCTGAAAACTTGAAAAAATAGCTCTCCCCTGCTTACTGGTCAGCAACTGGGACAACACCAGTGTATTTCATCTTGAGCACTGGAATTGTCGTTTTTCTGCGAGAACTTAACTGATTTCTAAACCTGGCTTCAGTGAAGTCAAAAAGCTTGGTTATTCATGGAATTCAGCTCTTTCGCATAGCCTTGTCCATCTCTCTTTTTTAACAGCTTAGCATCAGTGTGGGGTTTTACATGTGGAATCTTGTATCATGCTCGATTTTGAAAAGTGTATTATAGAATTTATTCCAAATGAGATTAGTATTTCATTCAGGCCAAGCATTAAGACTCTGCATAGCATGTGATTATTAATTTTTGAATTTTATTTTTTTCACAGTAGCTTACTTATGGAAACAAAACTATGCAACAGAACTATGTAACAAACCCTAATTTAGATAATCCTTTTAAACAAAACGTAATAATCTGATGTATTTTCTGGCCATTAGAAGTTTTACAGTATCAGCCTTCTGAAGTTGCTTTTGCCTGTGGCTTTATTCTTCATGAGACTGAGGAAAAATTGGTCACATTAGAGGAATAAAACCTTGTAGCCTAAAACCTGAAAACCCTATTCTAATTCGCATTATCTTTGAATTCTAGTTACGTCATATAGAGAACAAATTGGAAATAGCTCCCACCAGCACAGCTGTATTTGATTCTGTCATGGATGCCAAGAAGCCCTCTGCTAGTGCTAGCAGGAAAATAAGCAGAAAAGGTATGTGTTATTGAGGGTATAGTGTGTAAGGCAGGGTAAAGCTGCTATGATCTAGGAAAACTTAATTTCTCCTCCCTGCCCTCAAGTTGTCTTCTGCTAATGATCTTTATTCATGAAACTAATTGCCCGTGAGAAACTAATATTTTCTTCCCTTATCTTAGGGAGGAAAGTGTATGTCGTGGTTTAAACCCAGCTGGCAATCCAGAACCACACAGTCTCTCTTTCACCACCCCTCTTCCTCTCCCCTGCTCCCGAAGGGATGGGGAAGAGAATCGAAAGAATGTAACTCTCACGGGTTGAGATAAGAACAGTCCAGTAACTAAGGTATAACACAAACCACTGCTGCTGCCACCACTAATAATAATGATAAGGGAAATAACAAGGGAAGAGAATACAACTGCTCACCACCAGCCAACCGATACGCAGCCCAACCGAGCAGTGATCTAACCCTTCTGGGTAACTGCCCCGCGTTTATATAGTGGGCATGACGTGCTGTGGTATGGAATCCCTCCTTGGTCAGTTTGGGTAAGGTACCCTTCTGCTTCTTCCCGGCTTCCCCTCCTTCCTGGCAGAACATGAGGCTCAGAAAGTCCTTGGTCAGAGTAAACATTACTGAGCAGCAACCAGAAACATCAGTGTTATCAGCACTGTTCCCAGACCGAAAGTCAAAAACACAGCACTGCGCCAGCTACTAAGAAGGAGAAAAATGACTGCTACTGCTGAACCTAGGACTGTGTGCTATCATAGTCGCTTGGTTACAGGGAGGGACAAGACTTTCCCACGTTGTGAGTGAGCAGTGTTTCCCCATTCTAATACCATGAGTTCTCAAGGGGGGGCAGGTGGGTAAGAATTGTTTATGCTGGACCAGCTGTTTCTGTTTTATATTGTTTGTCAACTGTTACACCCTGATGATCCCTTTATTTCATATAAGGAAAGCATTTGCTTATAAGAAATAAGCTCTCATTTTAAATGCTGTTTAGAGCATTCTGGTAGTGTGCCACTGGAGAAGAACAGACAGGTTGATCTCTAGTGGCAACAGAGCTTTCACAAATTTAATTACTTATAATTGATGCTTAGACATTATTATCTATCTTTAAATATGATCATTGTTTCAAGTACTTGCCACCTTGCCACCTAGCTGTTGAAATCAGCTTGTTGAAGAAGAGAGGAAGTGCTTTAGATGCTATTTTGGAGTGCTGCTTAAACCTAAGAAAAACTATGTTCTTAATTGTTTCCGCAAGAGTTTTCTCATTCTGGAGAGATAGGTACATAGCGAATTCTTTGGTTTCTGCTTCAGCTTCCCAGTCCTCCAGCCAAAATAAATCAAGCAAGGAGAAGTCCTCACGCAGCCCTCTTCGAGCAACCACTCTTGAAAGCAACGTGAAAAAAAGCAATCATGTAGAATTTCGTGAACCACTGGCTTCATACAGGTTAGTGCTGAGACAGTTGATTGTTAAAGAAAAATATGCTAAGATCAAAATTAAGCTAATAGTGATGTGTTTAAAAGCTCCTCAAAAAATTATTTGGTTCCTGCCCTCATCCACTCACATGACTAGCATGTGGTGTTGGACAAAAGTGTCTTCCTTTTAAAAAAAAAATAAATAAAACACAAATTTATTTATCATTCAGTGAATGTGAGTTTAAAGCCAGATGCCTTGAAATAGTGCCAGATCATCAATTTGATGTGACCTCAGTGGCCTGATAAGTTTGATTGTTATTTTGATTTAGTTATAAGGACCAAAAGGAGTATTTCCTCCTGTTTATCCAACCCTGTTTTATTAGTTCTTCATCACAGATTCCTAAATGTGTTATTACAAGATGGTGTAGAGCAAGAACATCTAGTACTAAATTTGTCTTCCATTCTTCTGTGTGAGAAACCCAAATAAGAACAGCTGTATCAAGGAGAAAAAGTGGCGTGGAATATTTGAGAACATAGGGCATGTTGGGGTATAAGGAATGAAGGAAAATATGGAAAGCCTGTTTTTCTCAGTGTATGTTAAGTGCTGTAATGAGCATAAGATGCCTCAAAAACTTGGAGAATGTGCAGTCAAATTAAACTCCTTATAACTTGCTGTAATATCAGAGCCTAAAAAACTTCTACCATAACTTCTTTAATTCTTCGTGGTTTTTAAGCAGTGCATGTTTTTTGCACAGGCATCCCTGATGATTAGCTTTATTAGGTTCATAATAGTCTTTTTACTGGATTCTAACACCTAGTTTGCGTATTTTTCTAAATGTTCTCACAATGATTTGGGGGTTGCTGATGACTGATTAGAGTGGAGTTGGGACAGTGGTATTTTTTAAAATTCCACTAGATCTCTATTAATAATCATTATCCTAAGGCCTGAGTTTTGGTCTCCTTTTCCACTTCTTGTTAGCCATGAGGCTTTTCTCCTTGTTTGTTGCATGAGAGGCTGATGTGAATCAGTTGTGTAATCTTTGGTCAGTTTTATTGTCTTCCCTATCTGCAATAACTTGCATCAGTTATTTGTTTCAAAACTATGTAGTAAATTTAACAGAATTCAGGGAAAAGAAGACAATGAGAGCAGCTAGACTCATGCTGTTACATCCAGGTGGAAAGAATGGCTTTCTTGCAGGAAAAAGAACTGTGTGGCACTGGGGCCATTAATTTGGAAGTAACATCAGAGCTGCTAGGTTAACATATTACTCCTGCTCTGAGAGCAGCCTGTAGTCAATGCTTAAAGTGTGCATAAGAAAACAAAAGCCAAAAAGCCAGAATAATGGGTAGAACAATCTGCTTGTGTGTATATTTATGTATACTTTTGGTGAAATTCCGTGCATTTAAACCTCTCAACTGTTATGTTGATTGGTAATGATTAGTGCGCTATGTAACAGCAGTGTGCTTTTAGAGAAAGAGATGTAGACAGTTTCACAAGTACAGTGTTATGACTTGGCTTCAGGTCAGTTCTTTAACTGTACTTGCTGAAGAAGTAAAGCAGGTAGCTTAAGTGCCAGATTTTAACATCTTCAGCGCTTCATTGGTGGAAAGATTAAATGCATTAAGTACAAAATGCTAAGAGATCCTTAGTTTGTTGAATTTTTAAGCTCTCATTAGGCTCTACTTTTGTTGCAGTACATCCAGTTCAGTTCGAAGTTCTTGTCAGGGGTTTCCTTTTTAATGGTCAAATACAGGACAGGGTTTTCTTCTGCATTTTGTTTTCTCAACTAATGACTGTGCTGTCAAGAAGCTGGGGGGCATTGCTTTGTTTTAGAGAATGTACATTAATTATACTTCTCAAGTTTTACACTTGTTTTTTAATGTAAAGGTTTTTTTAAACTGGGGGGTGACATTACTGTTTGCTGATTTTCTACATACCCTAAATTCAGCTTTTCAACTTTATGTATAGTCATGTTCAGACAGAGAGTGCAGAAAATAAAATCTTTAACAGGAAACCTCTTTCAGTTTCATCTTACTTGCACTCTTAGATGTGTGGTGATCAAACTTTGAAAGAGCTTACCTTTAAAGTGGAGATGAGTTATAGGAAGTCATTCTTAATGAATATGCTGATGGCTGGGTTGAAAGGTCATACAGATGTATTTCTACTGGTGACTTGTTTTTTTCCTTTTATTACATCAGGGATACATACAGTTCTCTCTCTTATCATGGTTCCAGCCAACTTGAGGCCAAGCAATTGCACTCTAGTTTGGACTTCAGCGAAGCACAAGGGAAGGTGGAAGTAATAGGCCGTATGATACATGAGCGAGATGAGCGGGATCTACACAGCAGAGATTTTGAAAGCCCATGTTCTTCTGCTGCAGATGAGACTGTTGTTAGGTATTTGAATGACCGACCAGCAATTGATGCCTTGCAGAATAATGAGGCATTTCTTAAGGCTGCAACACCTCCAAGATTGGATGAGGAAAAAAATAGTGGCTCTGGAGGAGATGGGAGTAGCACTAAAACTCTTCAGAGTAACACATCCCAGGACAGTGAACTGAAAGCGTCTTCCTCTTCTGCCACCAGTACTTCTAATGCTCATAGGCTGGAGATTTTGAAGCGGCGACAGCATGATGCTAAGTTGGAGAAGCTGAAGGAGAGGATTCGGAAGCAGTGGGAGCATGCTGAAGAGCTGGGTGGCAGAGGGCAGCACTCAGGCTATGTTGAGCAGCCTGTCGTGATCACGAACATGGAGAGTACAATAACTCCCAAAGTCAGGAAAGTGGCAGCTGCACCTGCTGCTCCGTCATATAGAGGTACGGAGGTGCAGGATCCTTCCCTGTTGATTATACATGATGAAGGAGCAGAGTTCAATTCATTGAGCAACATGTCAAAGCATGGATGTGACTCATAACTGTGTTTGGCAATACAGGAGTGGAATAGCATGGTGTGATCAAAGATATGGACAAGAAAAAAAAGAAATTATTGCCTATTTAGAGAAGTGTGGATTCTTTTGAAATTTTTCCTGTCTCATTCCCAATTAGTATGTGAGAAAAGCACATTGTATTAGCATTCCATTTTATTTCAGTATGTTTCTTTATGGTCCCAGAGCTTATTGTTTGAGAAAGCCTTTCACATTTTTAATAATCTTTTCTTCATGCAGTCTGCTGTTTTTCAAATGTGCGCAACTGCCAAACTTTCTTACTTGGCAGTTTCCCCCCCCTTCCACCCTGAGAAAGCTTTATTGACGTTTTGTGGCAGTTATTTTAAACTCCTAAATTGTTTACTTTCAGGTTTCAATCCTGCTGAAACAAGAATTCGCACTCCAGATGGGAAGATCTGGCATGAGGAAAGATTTCACATTAGTCGGGAGTTGTATAGAGATATAGCACTACAGTTAACAGGTGAGACACAGACTGAATTGATTAAACCACACAACCTGTTCTTAAGAGGCAGAGAAGTATATTTTGAGCAAGTCTGCAGAGTCCTGGAAACAAAAAAATCAAAGCAATGAGTGTTAAATATATTGTATTCTTTACAAGGGAGGATTAACTCACTGAACACTAAAATGAATAAAAAAATCCATCTCCCTATTCTCTCATTAAAATACTTCTAATGGGAAACCAATACTGAAAAGAATCAAATGGTGGCTTTTCTTTGAAATAGACAAAAAAAAAACCAAACCACAAACAACGGTCTGTTAGAACGATTGTCATTTAAGTTTGTAACTTCTTTATGTGTGTCTGCATGAATGAATGCAATTTCCTGTTAAAAGCACAAAGGCAATCCACTTTTGGTTTTGATGAAACCTGTATTATCTCATAGGGACAATTGGGGTTATTTTTGGCATTTTAACACCGTTAATGTGATACAGTGTTATGTTGGAGCCTGCATTCTGCATACTTCAATATGTTGTTTACACATTGTTGGACCTGAAGCTGCTGTGGGAATTGTTAGTGGTTTAGTTGGAATGTATAGGTAGCTAGAGGGGAGATGGGAGTTGTCTGCTATAGAAAGTCTCTGGGAATTCTTATTTAAAATGGAGTAGGTAGCCTGCAGTAAGGGTGGTGGTGAGATTATATGGCATTAAGTTGATTTAATATCACTGAACTTTTAAACTGTATTATAATAAGTCTTGAAGTTGTTGGAGACATTTGCATCCTAGAGATTTGCACACATGCACTTTTTTTAGAAGTCTCTTCCCTGGATTCCTTGAGGAGGGGGAGAATAGGTAGATCAGAGAAGATTTAAGAAATCTTACGAATAATCTATATTTTATTTCCTCTACAACTTTTACCTTCAGTATTATAAGGCATGGATAGGATGTGGGATGAGAGACTGAATAACTTTGCATTGAAAAAATAACAATGTGTTAACTTTGGGATTTATTCCACATAAAGGTGTAGGAAGGAATGTTGAATGCTAAAAGCTTAGAAAACTGTTACTCAAGCCTCTTTGCTTAATGGTCTTTTGAAAAACATTAAATATCATTGTTGCAAAATGGCAACCCAGGAGAAGAGATCTCTTTCTAGGTGATGAGTTCATTTAGCAACAAATTATTCAGATACTTAAAACTGTGAGCAAAGATAAGAAAAAGACTGTATGTGCTTAACAGTTAACACTGCTAAAAGACCAAAACAGTAATACATGCTTTATGTTCTCAAATGTACTGCTCCAAGACACAGTCTTTATTAATTTTTCACTTTGGAAAACTGTAGTACCATTGGCAGCTCATTTCTCTGGGTGATTAAGGGTAGGATGCCCAAGTGTGTGTTTTGATTTGCTAGGCTGGTTACAGTGGAGTACTGTAAGGTTGAATTGCTTTTGACTGACTTAGGAGAGGGAGAGGAGATCAGGTGAATGAAAAGGAGGGGAATGGAAATAAAATCCCTTAAAAGCCTATAGTTTTGCAGCTTAAGAATTTGTGTGTTAAAAATAACCTTTCTTATTGGCCAATACATTTAAGACCAGAGGAGTATGTGATGAGACTGTAAACTTGTAGATGTCTTTGTATGCTGATAGTATAGTGGCTGGTATAGAAATTATTAGATTTCAGTACAGCTTGACAAGATGCTCAGGAATTTTTCTGGAATCACTCATAAAAAACTCTTCTTCAGAAAGAAGAGCCACTTCTTTTCAGTAAAGTTGTTTTTCAGATACTCTATTCAGCATCAGCCTATGAAAGCAGTGAAGCCTGTGAAAAATTCCAAAGACTTTTAATCTACACTAGCATTTAATTTTTTGGGTTTTCATAGTTTTGACAAGCAAAATATAAATAATTAATGAGCTCTTTGTAGAAATCAAAATTTTTTAGAAGTTTCCTTGAAGAGGTCTTATTAAAAATGCATTTGGATAATGTGTTCAGTGGTCTTCTGCCTACAAAAGGAAGGAGCTCTGTGTGTGTTCACCCATACTCCTGTCTTGATGCCATGCAAAGAACAGCTGTTGTGGAACATGTCTTCTTTCTGACCTGAAAAGATGATATTGAATAGCTGATTCCAAGTAATCAAATGCTGGTGCTGTACATAATATATTCTCTAAATGTATTTTTAGGGGTTTGGATTATCTATCTATGTGTTAATTCTGTATTAAAGGTACAGCCTTTAAACTACAGCCTAGAGTTTTTGGTGTGTACAGTCAGTTGTATCAAGTGTTCCGTGTTCTGTGGTGCTAAAATAAGCTATAATATCTCGTTTATCTTCAGAAGCATTGTTCTTTAATGTAACAAGATTTTTACATATAAGTGTAGACCATACAGAACGTCTTTTTCTTTGTTTAGCAGTTAGGCTGAAGGACGTTGTATGGACCCCAAGCTCCCAGTAATTCTGTCTGAAACATGTTCAGGACTTGCAGTACTAGAACAAAACTGCTATAATATGAATAGAGTGAGTGGGAGGCAACCTGCAGTTTCCTGGTATCAGGAAGGAACTGTTTTTCACTGGAAGAGGTGAGGAGGCAAGCTAGAGTTCTGTAAATGCAGTCACTGAGGCCACTGGCACTTGATGCATTTATTCTGTCTTCCCTGCACTTGTAAGCCTCAAAGATGACTGGAAAATTTGTAAGGGAAGGATGTTAAAAGGGAAAAAGACTCTTAAAATTCCTTTCATACATCCTTTAATAAGACCTGTTGTTCTGTCTCTTATTGTTCCTATGGACATCCATTGGAGAGCAGATTCAGCTGAAATTAGGGACTGTAAAAGTTAGTATTGGTGTCTAAATAAAGCTTCAGATCTACCCATAGAGAGGTTATTTTAGGTTGTCAATCACACTCTGAAGGGGAACAGGAAGACAGTGATTATAATGGCCATGGAGTTCCTTATCTACAGATCATTTTGGGATTAAGAGCATCTTCAAGGCATGCAAACTTAAGTGCTTTAAGAAATATTTGAATATGTGCAGTGTAGGCTGCTGAGACTGAATACATAGCTTGCCTCTCCTTCTTGAGCAATGCTTGTCTCTGCTTTGTACCTTAGGGAGCTGGGAAACCAACTCAGTGGGGTGGTGGTTGAGCCACATTTCTGGTTTCCTTTTTTAATTTGCCCTAACGTGAGAACATGGTAAAATATGACTATCTTTGGTAGGTGTGCCTGGCATCTCTAAAGCCTAAAATCTGTGGTTTAGGTGAGGGCTTAAGTGATACAGAGTAGTTCTGCATCGCTGGGTGAATTCTGTGGCAAGTTTTGCAGAAAGTAAAGCGAACGGGTATCCTGTCTTTCATGCTCCAGCATGGCAGCAGCAAGTGAATGTGCTGTCATGTGTTAAAGTGGAAGCAGCAGCCTGTGCGTTTCAGAAGTGAAGGAACTACGTGTTCTTGTGGAACATTAATACTGAAAAATGTAATATCTGTAGTAGAAGAGAACCAGCAGTTGTTCCTGCCAGACTGTCAGCGTTTCTTTTAAAGTTTGACATGAACTTTGTAAAGATCTATTACAGCATTGCTGTGGGTTTGCTGCATTCTAGTGGGTTGGTAAACAGCACTTGATTTTTAAAGTTTCATGCTACAAGGATTTTAAAATGCTGGACTGGGAGTAGTTGGTCTCAACATGTAGTCTGGGAGAATCAGTGAATTTTATTGTGTTTTTCTGAGTTCCCTTTTTTCAAGGTAAATGTTGAAGCAAGTGTTCTTTTCTGTGGGATATCACTTAACGGCTTTTTTTTTTTGTTTCAGAGTGTTCAACAGTGAAAGGAAAACCTAGTGAGAAACACAAAGAGAAAAAAGCAACCAGGCCAGCGCGGAAAGTACAAAAACTGACACGGTTGTCAAGTCCAGAGTCCAAACAAGGTGACTAGCTGTACTGTAGAGGGAAGGCTGTCACTTGTCCTTCAGAGATGAGTTGTCTCAAGAAATAAAGAGAAATTAAAGCATGTTGCTTTCCAAGTCTTCTCAGATATATGTCAGTGCTGTTCTAGTATGTTTGTAGACTATATGCTGCATTGGGGATGTGTGCGGTTTTGGTTTTGGTTGGTTGGCTCTGTGTGCTGTTTTTTGTTTATTTTAATTTTCTGACTTTCCACTTGCAGTGCGCACTTTATGGAAACTGCTGAAGAGTGTGTGTTTCTTGGTCTGTGGGGGTGGGTATCCTTAGGTGTCAGACAGGCTAACACAGACAAAAAGTAGCAATAGCTCTTTTCGGATCCTTCTTCTTTTTTGCTTGCTTTGTCAAAGCTGATTAGTGCCTTCTCAACAATTGTTAAGAAGAGGAATGGAGATTATATTGAAATCAGTGGCAGTGGGACTTGCCAAGTTGACCTTCTCTGCAAAGAAGGGCTGCAGTAAAAGCTGCTCACTTGCATGATTGCTCAGTGGAGAAGCAGAGAACAGATGTCCTTCTGGCTTTTCTCTGGCTGTTGTTCTTCTATGTGCTTTGTCAAGTTGTTGCTGTCCTGCACCCTCAGTTCTGGCTTGACCCATTCCTGGCTTTTTAAGTTAGTAAGAAAAAAAAAAAAACTATTCCTTGACAAGACTTACAGATTTTGATATTTATAAAGGAATGTTTATTTCTTTCACCAATTAAGATTTTTTTCCCCACTGTTGTCTGATATTTCCACTGTCTATCGAGTAAAATTGAAGTATTAGGAGAAGATGATGTGAGATTACTATAAGGGACTCCTCTACAGTAGAAAACTGAGTTAACTATATGTGGAATTCTGTCAGCGCTTCTTAGTTTTCCAGTAATGTTAATCTTTGATTAATCATTGAGCTTCTCTTCTCCAGCCTGAACAGCCCCAACTTTCTCAGCCTATCACTTACTTTAAGTGATAATGCGGATTTGCTCCTTTCTGTGCTGATCAGTTCATACTTAAGGAACAAAACTATCTTAACTTTCATATTTGTGACAGTTCCAAGGGATGGAGGAGCACAAAGATTGCTGCAAGTTTTAGTGGCAATGATTATTCTCCGTAATGGATTAAATGTGATGAGGATGATGTCCCGAAATCCCTAGACGATAACAAGTGTAACTAAGTGGTATAGCTGTGATGGTCTGTCCTCCTCCAGTCATAGCAATAAGAAAATGCTTTACATAGCCAAGGCTATAAATAGCCAGAGCTCATGTTCCGCTCTGTTAGTGTATTTTAGTTCAAACAGCTGACTTGAAATGGAAGATGAGACTTCACACTGCCTTTTTAAAAGCACACGGAAGTAATGGAGAACAGTGAGTTCTGCAAGAGAACCCCTTTGACTGATACATCTGTTTCAAAGAGGCTTGTAGTGACATGTTTCAAGTGACAGATTTATAAAATACTTGGGTAATTTACAAAGCAAGCAAAGAATACTGTTAGTAAATGGAAGAATAGTGGGGCTGTAGGCTTCTGGCTGAGCAAGTTTCCTCCTGGTTTAAAATGAAAGGAAAAAAGGAAAAGAAAGGAGGGGAGGGGTGTGTGTGTGGAAATTAAGTACTGGAATTACTGAAACACCCTTGTTCTGCTGTCCTGGATTTCACTTGAAGTTGCTTTGGATTTTATCTTCAAATCCTGTTGGGCCCAGACAGCAATCTCTTTTACAGGTTGGGCAGGGAAGAGATTCAGAGCAGCCCTCTGGAGAAGGACTTAGGGGTGTTGGTCGATGAAAAAACGAACATAAGCCAGCTGCAGTGTGCACTCGCAGCCCAGAAAGCCAACTGTATCCTGGGCTGCATCAAAAGGAGCGTGACCAGCAGGTCGAGGGAGGTGATCCTGCCCCTCTACTCTGCTCTTGTGAGACCTCACTTGGAGTATTGTGTGCAGTTCTGGTGTCCTCAACATAAAAAGGACATGGAACTGTTGGAACAAGTGCAGAGGAGGGCCACGAGGATGATGAGGGGACTGGAGCACCTCCCATATGAAGATAGGCTGAGAAAGTTGGGGCTGTTGAGCCTGGAGAAGAGAAGGCTGCATGGAGACCTCATAGCAGCCTTCCAGTATCTGAAGGGGGCCTATAAGGATGCTGGGGAGGGACTCTTCATTAGGGACTGTAGTGATAGGACAAGGGGTAATGGGTTCAAACTTAAACAGGGGAAGTTTAGACTGGATATAAGGAGGAAGTTCTTTACTGTAAGGGTGGTGAGGCACTGGAATGGGTTGCCCAGGGAAGTTGTGAATGCTCCATCGCTGGCGGTGTTCAAGGCCGGATTGGACAGAGCCTTGGGTGGCATGGTTTAGTGTGAGGTGTCCCTGCCCATGGCAGGGGGTTTGGAACTAGATGATCTTAAGGTCCTTTCCAACCCTAACTATTCTATGATTCTATGGTTCTACTTTGTCTGTGTTGTTTTCATGCTGCAGTGTCTGGGTTTGTTTAGTCAGTGCTGTCAGAGGTAGAACCTAAAACTGAATGGTTAGAAAGCAACTGCAGATTGTGTATTGAAGTTAGGTACTTTTCTAGCAGTAACATACTGCTAAATTGTCTGAAGTAGGTTATTAATGGTTTTATTTTTTTATATGATGCTTTTCTCCAGAGCTGTTTGAGGTCATTATTAAAAAAAAAAAAATAGCAAAATTAACAATATTGGAAGTTAATGGGATGAAAGGTGAGCTGAATAACAACATTTGGTCTAACCAATATTAGGTAAAGAAGCCATCATACCCAGTGTTTTATCATCTAATTATATGTGGGATGATATAATAATACTAATAACATTTTGATTTGGTTTCTGTCATTTGCAAGGTAGTCTGCTCTTGAATTAAGTATCAAGTAATAGCATTTATTTTAAATATTTTCGGTCATGGTACAGAAATCCCAGATAGAGGACAGAGTGTTAGCACTAGCTTAGAACAACTGCTGCTCTCTATTTTTTCTAACCTCTCCCAAGACACATATTGCAGTAGTTGTCTAAAAATTTCTGAAGGTTGTTTTTTCCCCCTTAGTTGCTACTCTAATGTTCCTTTTGTATGAAGGTGAATTGTTCTTTATCTCCCACCTTTATTGTTGTTCTTTTTCTGTTCCTTTTATTTATTGTTGTTATTTTCCTTATTTGAGAGAAGATGATCAGCTTCTTCTCAGACCTCTACAAATATTTCCCTTCACCCCAGTAACATTTGCTTATATGGTTTAGACCTGTGTAACCCCTCTATTTTTTTCCTTTTCCTTTTTTCCTTTTTTGAATCAATTTTTGTAGGGCATTAATGTGCTACAGTGGAGTTTGGATTTTTACATTGTGTTATGCATAGGCATGAAGCACTGGTAGTTGAATGTCTTTGTGGTACGTTAATGTTATGACATAAGCTGCAGTCCTACCACTTAATGCAGAACTAAATGGTATATAGATGATCAGTGGTTGCAATAAATATTGTTTGATATGTTGGAAAAATCCATCTGATGCTTGACTTTTATTTATTATGTGCTGTGCAGGTGGAAACCATGTAATAGATGCATCCTCCTGGCGGGAGGGACAAAAGCTAGTAAAAAAGATACTGGGTCCCGCTCCCAGAATAGAGCAGGTCAGAAGAGCTGTATCTAGTGACCGGACAGGACAAGAGAGGGCTGCCAAGACTGGTAAGTTGTACTTTTATTGCTGGACTTCTTTTCTTTTTTTTTTTCTTTGTTTTTTTTTTTTTTACTTTTTATTTTTTTTTTACTACTTTATTATATAACACTATATGTCTGCAGAATAAAGCAGACTTCTGAGATAGAATTAAATCAGGTTCTTATTTGAATAACTCCTATTTTTAACCTGAGATTTGGGGGAGGGATTTTGTCCACAGTTGTGATGCATAACCTCTCTTTCTGGGTGGATTGTGAACTTTGCTTGGTGTTATGGGAAGCTTACCCTGCGAATATGACTTTAGGTACAGTGCATGCTGCAAAGGGGCTTAGGAAAAGACGGGAGATAGGTTTGCAACCAAGAAAATAGATCACCTGCTGTCTGTCTTTGCCTCTTGAAGCTAGTGGGGAAAGGAATGGCTAACAATGGTCCACAGGCCTGATGAATTTTCCAGCTATGCTGTATATAATATGCAAGCTAGAGCTGGGCATCCCTGTTTTACAGGAATTTGGGTTCTTCCAGATACTATACCATAATCTATGTGCATCATAAATCTTCACTGACTCCTCCATCAACCCGTTTTAGAATTTATCCAGAATCTCAGCGCAAGTAAAGAATGGTGGTAGCTGCTGTGCTTCTTACTGCCTATGAGGTGGTGAGGCAGGTTAAGACTATAAAGGGTGTGAGCTCAGTCCAAGCAAAGGCTGCTATATTCAGATTATGACATTGAATGAAGCAAAAGCGCATTTACAGTGAGGTTTGCACTCCTCCCTTATCCCCACTTTTGCAGCTGTTGCAATGTTTTCATGTAATTTCCTAAATTGGATTTTTACCTGAAATATGTGACTAGTCTTATTCTTTAGCAGGCTGTATTGGAAGAACAGGTTCAGATTCTAGACTGGATGTTACCTGTAAAACCTCTTCAAGAAGTTCTGAAAGGTCAAGAAGTAAAGCACGTTCCGAGAATAGTCTGAAGAAACTGGAAGCTGCTCTTCCAGATGATAAGCAAGAAGATCATGCTTCTGTAAATAAGGACTTCCTGCCCATAGAGATACGTGGAATTCTCGATGACTTGCAGCTGGATTCCATGAGTACAAAGCAGGACAAAGATGGGGAAAAGCAGACTCAGAAACCTCTTTTGCCCACTCAAAATGCCAGGAGTCACAGTCCAAACAAAAGGAAGCCGGACAAGATAGCTGCCAGTGAGGAGCCTCAGGTGATCTCTAAGAAACGTCACTATGATACAGATGAGGTTCGTCAGTACATCATCAGGCAACAAGAGGAAAGGAAAAAAAAACAGAATGAAGAGAAGAAAGCACAGAAGGAGGCAACAGAACAGAAGAACAAAAGGCTTCAAGAGCTTTACAGAAAGCAGAAGGAGGCTTTTACTAAAGTGAAGAATGTGCCTTATCCTGAGCCTTCAACAGCCAAACGGTTACAGGAAACCTATTCTAAGTTATTGCTGGAACGTACGATTTTAGAAGAGCCACCTCAGCTGCCTACAGCGCAGGAAACACAGGTAATAGCTGATTCGCTAACTTGTGTTGCAGTTGTTTGCAGGAATAGGAGGTCATATGTTTAGGAAGGTCATGACTTGGTCTGGTTATCAGTTAAGAAAAAAGATACAAAGAAAACTATAGATTTTGTTTAAATATAGTGGTTTTGATCTGGAGCTTCCTTGCTAGTGGCTGTTTTTGTCACAGCAAGGCCTGTAATAAAGGTGTTTGGAAATCACCTTTCTATTACAAAGAGAAGCAGAATTCTGGATAATAACTAAAAGCAGCTATAAAGGTTGTCTGTTAAGAAAACTTAAGTCCAACCCTGAATTAGAGAGCTTTGAGGTTGCATTCAGTCAGTGGACTAATTTTAGCAGTGAGTTAAATTTGCTAATCAGAAACTGAACATGAGAAAAGATTAATATATGATAAAAGACTAATATCAATTTCATGTGTTTGGTTGAACTAGTTAAGTATGTAAGCAAAGCTTTTTGCTTTTTTCCCAGTACATTCTGCTGAGACAAAAACATTAACGTCTTTTGTTTTTAAGTCTTTGTGTGGTAGGAAAGATGGGATACTACACTGAGAAATGTAAGCCTTTTCAATTTTAATGAGACAAGAGCTTCTAAACTCTTACATATTTTGAAAATGCGTTTTCTGGTTGTCTTCATTTCTAGCCCAGACCTGGTTATCAGCCATCTGGGGAATCTGACAAAGAAAACAAGGCTCAAGAGCGTCCTCCTAGTGCATCTTCAAGTAGTGACATGTCGCTTTCGGAACCGCAGCAGCCGCTGCTGAGGTAAGCCACTGTGGGCCTTTTCTCTCTTTTTCTCTTTTTTTAAGTACTACAGTACTTAAATGTTGGCTTTTTGTTTCAGGACTGATTTGATGGAGTCTCCATGGATACAGACAGATAGGTTGAGCCCAAGAGTCCAGCTCTCTCACCCATCAATGCTCATAGGCTCAAGTGGAGGCCCTTGCTCCCAACACTGGAGTCTGGAGCAGATAGATATTTTGTCAAAGGAGTGTGATGCAATGTTGGCAGGCAGGAGGAGCCATGCTGCACCCATGGGATCACTGACCTTGATGCCTCAGCCGTACCTGAATTCACCTGCAGCACAGCAAAACCTCTTAGTGAAACCTGCTGCTAACCAATATAAGAGCAAATTAGATCGGATTGAAGCTTTGAAAGCTACAGCTGCTTCGCTTTCTAGCAGGATTGAAAGCGAAGCCAAAAAGTTGGCTGGGGCTGGCATCAATTATGGTACCATGTGGAACTCAGACCATGCATTCATGCAGAAAAACCAGGATGATGGGCGGTGGGCAAAGGCTGTGAGTCCTCCTGTGAGAGAGGAAAACGAAGATGCTTTTTCAGCCAGAATTCAAAAAATGTTGGGTACCTGTATGTCTCATACAGCCTTTGATGACAGCCTTCCTGGTGCAGGCAACCTTAGTGAATTTAAAAAGCTCCCTGACTCTATCAGGCCTCATGCTGAGGTGGTCAGCCTTGGAATGAGGTCCCCTGCTGCTAACAGACGTGAAGGAATACCAGGACATTTATGTAAGGGACAGACAGACTCCCCAGGGCATGAAAACCAGGCTTACACGCTGAACAAAGCGGTAATTCCTCATGAGTCCAGCATCGAATCCATCAGCGAAGGGCCTCTCCCAAGTGACGGAAGCCTCTCTGAAGAGGAAGTAGGGCAGCATAAACAGTTGTCACTGAAAATGCTGGAGACATTAAAGGAGAAGGATTTCTGCATTCGGGAGAAAAATGCATTTGAGCCCATAAAGGAGTTTCAGAAAGCAGCCGAGAAGTATTTGCCACTTTTCACTCAGACAGGTGATGCACACAGCAAGGGGCCATGGGAGGAACTGGCGAAGGGAAGTCCTCACAGTGTCATCAACATCTTTGCAAAAAGTTATCAACTTCATGGAAAAGGTAAAAATGGCAAAAATTCTCAAAGCTCTTGTGAATTTCTGTTTTCCCGGTTTTGCTATTTCATACACTTTATACTTCACAGGTAAGGAGTGTGCTTTTTAGGTACCTCAAACATGAATTTGTGCAAGGCTTTCTCACTTTACTTTTGAATGATAAATTACTTCCCCTTGCCTTCTTTTGCTGCCTTGTCTATGGAAAAAAAAAATTAAAAAAAACATGCTTTTGGGCTGGAAGGATATTATTTTTATATTAGACTGCTGTGTATTTCTAGATCAGTAGCTAATTCGTATATACTGGCTTACATTTATTAAGGATGCCCATAGTTACAGAATTGTGAATGTAAAGTTAATTGTATCCAGAATTGCATGCTAAATCTAAATTGCCCAGAATGCTTTTGGAAATGGTCTCTCCACTATTGAGAACAGACCCTCTGGTTTGGAATGTGCATCCTTCTATTATGCATGCAGTCCAGATCATCTGCAATAAGATGCCATTCCTGTTTCAGTTAAAGCAGAAAGATGAAATGCATGCTTTATGCAGCACTTTCTTTATGGCATAAACGTAAGTGCCATAAACTTGCTATGCAAGAATATAGCTTTACTATGCTGCTGGAAACACACAGCTTCAGTGGGTGAATGATGTGGTCTTTCCTTTTGCATCTTTACTCATATGGGTTATTTGATAATGCCTCAAAGTAGTGCAACAATTAAAACTTCAGTAACAATACTGGATCTTGAGAAAGTAAGGGACAGCCTCTTGTTTAAATGAGCCCTTTCAAGTGTTAGTGTCTTAGGGCATGCTTTACAAGTGTCCCATGCAGAACACTTCATTTGATTTTCATTTTTTGAACAAATTCATTCTTCATTTTATGAGTAGTTTCTCTTGCCTTGAGTTCACAAGTTTGAGGAGTATTTTCTAAGAAGTTGCTTTTTATCTTCAGTTGTTTTTTTTTTTCCTTGATTCTTTTTTGCTTCATTTTATTTCCCTTAAATATGATTGCATTTAAATTTTCTGCCAGTGGCTCTACTCATGCACTGTGCTCTTCAAGAATGCTTTAGCTGGAGTGTGTTAATGGACTATTCAATTCATAATTTACAAAAAGAGGACTGTGCTTGTTATGTTGCATTAAAACTGCCATGGGACATCTGCGCTGTTTTTCTCCTGATGTTTTTGTGTTTGAAAGGAAGTCTTTGTAACTCGTGGTTGGGAGCATTTTAGTTCCCGTAGCTTTAATACCTGCTTGATGCACATTTTCATTATGTGTCATTTTTGTTTTTTTCTTTTCTTTGTCCACACTTTAGTGTTTGATGAAAGGTCGAATGGAGGGTCTGCCCTTCTGCAGCCTTTACTCCCTGCCATGAGCCCTCCGGAGAGCATGGTTTCTTATGAAGATGACTTTGTCTCATCACAGGGAAGTGGCACTTTAACAGAGAAGAAGATTGCATGTGACCTCAGGTAGCTGCATGTTAGACTTCTTGTTAAAATCAAAATGCAGAATTCTGCAGAAAGCAGTTAATGCAATATTTGTTTCACAATATGCTGGATATCTTTTCTGTTATGCTATATTGTAATACTAGTCAAAGCGATGAAGTACTACTTTAGGACCTTTGCAGTTAATATAACAACCAGCATGGTTAAGACATAAAAATTAGAGTCAGATATTCCTGTTCTCTGTCTAATTTTTGTTGTTCTTTAGTCTGGCCAGGTAGCTTTAGGCAGGGTTTTTTACCCTTTGTAGTCAGGTGAAAATTAGTTCTCCAAATTGTGGCAGTGATAAAGCTCAATTGGTTAGTCTTTGTAATTTGGAAAAAAAAAAGAAAAAAAACATTTGAAAATTATAAAATACCTTTAATACTTCAAAAAAAATTTAAAAGCCTATAATTGCTTTCAGTAAGGGTTTGGAAATGCTTAGTAATGGATAGGTGAATTGTCTGTAAGAACTTTTAAAACCTTTCTTTCAGGCTAATATTTGAAGACCGCAAATCCTAGGCTCTTCATATTACTACTGACTTCATGTGGTCCTGAATTTCCTAAGACCTTTTTGGTTGTTTTTTTTTTTTTTTTGATTATGATACGTTTACATCTTCTGGGCACTTCAGAGAGGGCCACAAGTACTGTTTTTATACTGGTAATACTTTACCTCAGAAGAAAGGAAGGTAAAAGGCATTTTGCACCCGGAAAATGGCTGTAAAAAAGGTTTATTTCTGATTAAACTTCTTAATAGGTCTTCTCTTGGTATTATATGTTATATAATGCATTGCAATTTTTTTTTTTGCAAATCCTTCCTAATCCTTTATTGAAAATCAATCCTATTTGTATCAGTTGATGATACTAGTATGCCCAGAGATTATTTAAAATTCAGTCTTATTTGGAGTCATTCTTAAGTTCAAATCTGTAGTCAAATAGTTCTGAAGAGTTTTTAGCATTGGAGAGGATGGTTGTTGCCCATCTTTTACTGTTTCATATCATTAGAAGCATGTTTCAATATGTTCAGTATCACGTCCAACTTTATTAGTGTCTCAGCTGTCACAGGTTTTAATCTTAAAATCAATGCTTTTCAAGTTGGACTAATTAGTCTAGTTTTAGCCATCTGTCTCTAATTAAAGTGTAGTGGATTTCTTGTGCACAGTGCAATGTGAGAGCTGGAAATCCGTAGTTAATCACTGTCAGTGTGCTCCTTTTTAGTGTTGCTGGCAGCAGTAATTCAAGCATTCAGGAAGAAGTTGCGAGTAGGAAGTCTCCCCATGAACCTCAATCTGCAGAGCTTGCTTCTCAGCATTCATCTGGACCACGGTCTGCAGCATCTTCTCGCTCATCTGCTTCATCTAAAAGGAGAGGGAAAAAGGAATGTGAGTGCAATACTTGACTGTAGCTTACCCAAAGAAAGCTAGGCTTTATTGTAATTATCAGCATCAAAGAGTCAAATGCATATTTTCTTTACTTAAACCAATAGTGTGCAGAACTGAAAGCTGAGTGACAGTTTTCTCGGTAGTAGACGCAATACATGGAAGAGTAACTAATCTCTTGTAGGAAGCTGCCAAATTTACATTTCTTGCTTGTTGGAATTATAAACTCCTGCCTCAGAGGTTTCTTTAATTGTGGAAAAAAGTTCTCAGTTACCTGGTTTGGGGCTCTTGATGGTGAGAGAGTCATACTTAGGATTCCAAACATAAACTTTTGGCAATGATGTTTCTTCTTAGGGTTGGACTCTTTCAATGGAAGTTCTCACCACTTACCTGTGGAAGAAGATAAAGTGCTATCTGAATTAGAGAGAGCATCCCAACTGACAAAGAAATCTTTATCAAGTAGCAGAATTTCCAGTAAAGATCATGAACAGAACCCAGATACAGACAGCACACTGGAAAACTTGTCTGGACACTCTCTGATGAGGTAACATGAAATTTATAAGACCATATGCAAATATAATTAAACTTACGGTGTCATGGCATGTTATCAGAAATGACAGTGTCTTTGGATGTGCAAAGGGAAAGTAACAGAAATGATCAAATGTTAATAAAATGGGAATGCAGAAAATATTTTGTAGTTTGTTTTCCCGCCCCACTCCCTCCCCTCTGTATTTTAAATATCAAAGCCTAAAGTAGATGGCTGTAGTAAGAGAAAATACAAAAGAGTGATTCCTCCCTAGATGGTTCCTCTGTTTTTGTGTGGATAACTGGCCAATATAGTTGTCCTGTCAGGTTCAGTACCTTAAGCATTGAAATATAATATTTATTTTTTTTCACTTCTATTAATGTTCTGTAGGAAGTGTGTGTGTGGGGGGGGGGGGAAATAGTCCACATGTGCTGTCATCTTGCTCTTTTCAGTCGAATCCACAAACATTTTTGGCTAGACTTGTATTCAGCTAATACTCATAAGCCTATCCAGCTACGTGAGTTGATGCTTTCTGAGAGGTGAACTGATCCTTGGAAAAGAGTATAGAAAAAAAGGAAAAAAAATACTAATTTTCTGTTTCATCCCGTATATGTCTAGCTATGAATGCAGTTTTTCTGCTAATTGTGCAATGAAGATGGTTATGGAATACTCGATTTAGCTTCCGTTGCAGTTTTTTCTAAAAAGCAGCGAATAATACAAATGGTCTCTCACTCTCTGTGGGTACAGGGCAGTTCAGAGGTATTGACTTATACTGGTGACTTTCACTGGTATCCAGTATTGGGTGTGAAAGGAAATTGGAACAGTAAATTTAAGAAGTGTCTGGATGGTTTTCTGTATGTTTAAAAAACTTGATGTCTTTGTGTTTAAGGGTAGTAGTTTACTAATAGTTTGTCAAGTTTTGGCTTCAAGTATTTCATTGCATTTTGTTGAGAGAGTTGGCTCCAGGGCAGTGGCTTACCACATTCAGTTGCATCCATGTGCCAGTAGTTACCTGTTCACTTTCTAAAAATTCTGTTTATTGTATTCTGTTATCAAAATGTGGCCCTAATTTTATGTAAGTAAACCAAAATTCCTCACTCCAACTCTCAAAACAGATACGTAAATGTACGTGCAGGTGAGTGCATCCAGACTTTGTCATGGCAGGTTCCTAAGAAGGAGGCATTGAAGCTGCTTGTCTGGCCATGTAGAACATGGTAGATACTATGCTTTGGGTTTTTTTTTCCCTTTGGTATGTGCTAACTAGGTTTAATACTTGGAGGAAAAGTACGATGCTCTGGAAACTTAACCTTAATCTGAGATATAGGTACAAAACACATCTCATGAGGCCATTTCCTAAAAGACACACTGGGCCTTTATAGTGCAAACTAGAAAAGACTGCCTTTTATATGGATCTTTTTGGTGTATGTAAGTGGAAGAACTAGGTTATTTCCTTATTGTCATATCAAGTGGCTGGATTTAGGAGAATATTGACTCCTTTCTTTTCTTATTTCTCTGTCAGTTTCTCAGACAAAGGAAAATCCCAGAAGACACCAACTTCTTCCCCATCACCAGGTTCTCAAAAAATATTGCAGTTTGATTCTATGGGCAATACAGCAGAAAGAGTCAAGTCACCTGCTGGCTTTACTGGAAGTACAGTGTCAGGGCTGAAGCATAATTCAGCCTCCCCTGACTTGAATCTGGGAGCTAGTAGGTCTGTAGCAGGAGCACCCTCAGCAAGCGGTGAGTTTTGTTAAAACCACAGTAATCCCAAAGCAGTTATATTTTTTCAGGTATTTTTGATGTGGGGCACTAAAGTCTGAGGAATTTGACCAGTAAGTCTTATCCTGCAGGATGTATGCGCTTCTCCCCTGCTGGTCTTCAGCATCGTTTATCAGTAGAATTGAACTACCTTAGTGCTATTGAGGAGTCTGTGCGACAGCTGTCAGATGTAGAACGAGTACGAGGCATATCACTTGCCCAGCAGGAGAGTGTTTCTTTGGCTCAGATTCTAAAGGTAATGAAAAAATACTTCCTTGTCTTAACCTTCTTTTCTTCTTTATTTTGCAAGAAAATTAATTAAATCAGGGTGAGTTATGCTTTTGTTGGCAATGCAGAGAAATCGTAATAGTGATAGTGTCTCTGCCAGTGTCCATTTTTTAGGATTAATGTCTGTTCTTTTTCTTATTATAAGTTGATAGCAAGGAACTGATGACTTGAGCATGTGTCATTAATGCACCATTAGCTGGAATCACTGCTTTAGTTGTGTACTTCCATAAAATAAAAACTTGACTGTTTATAGAGTTTGATACCGGGTCCCAATGCTGTGCAGTGTAGTTGTTCAGGCTGGATCATTTGTCTTAGCCCATGAAAAGGATACTTTTGGTTGAAATTTCCTTATGTTGACAAGATTGCTTGTTCTTGTTTGTTGAATTAATTGGTCTCCTAAATCCTCTTTCTTTCTACACTGTGGTGGAAAAGTACAGGGAATGTGCATTGCCTACTGCTTGCTTGAAAAGGGAGAAGAACATTTGGTAGCCTGGAAATTTTACTTTAGCAGAGGAGACACTACCAGTAGAGAAGATCTAGATCTTTCAGAGGTCATTGCAGCCAGAGGCTGAAGCAAAAAAGGTGTTTACATTTAACTTGCATGATTAAAAGCTTGTTTTCCTGATTTGTAGGCACAGCAGCAGCGCCATGAACGGGACCTAGCTCTTTTAAAAATCAAGGCCGAACAAGAAGCTTTAGAAAGTCAGAGACAACTGGACGAGGCAAGGCAGAAGGCAGCTCAGGTAATGCTGCCCTTCAAAAACTGTGAAGTGTGTAAGAGGCAAAGTGCTGTAAGTAAACCCGTGCCTACAAGTATTCTTAACTTGAAGCTGGGAACATACGAAGGTGCTGAAGGGGTTTAATATAGCTGAAAACCTCTTGGGAACCAATTTCAAACTGTTTTCCACCAGACTGTAAGAAATGAAAGTATAGTTGTTATAGCCAGAAAACTTTGAAGAGCTGAACTGACTGTGTTTTCTGTCTAGGTCCATGCAGAGTCACTACAGCATCTTATCCAGGCACGTCAGGAGGCTGTACAGGAGACCCCATGCAAGGCTCCAGCCAAGCAGGCAGAAACTGCGTTTCTCACTACAGATGCAGCTCACCAGATCCGTGAGGTGAGGTCCTGAGTGAAAGGAAAAAGCTCTTCTGATCTCAGTATTATTTTGAATACTTTTTTGCCTCTAGGATATTTTCTGTTCAGTGTAATTCTTCACCTTCGTAATGCGACAAACAATAGGACTTTAGAGGAGCTTTTCTGGCATCATTACTAAAGAATCAGTCAGCAGCCTTAAATCCCTGTTCACTATTCTTAAGATCTTCCAGTTAGAAAACTCCTAAGAAGTTTGTTCTTCAGGATAAATTGAGGATAGTGAACACATCTTTAATTTGTAAGAGTTGCACTCCATCAGGAATGATCATGTGTCTGTTTCATATGCAAATTAAATCAGAAAGGTAAGGAAAATACAGTTTGCTTACTTTTGAAGGTAGAAGGGGGGGGGGAAGATAGGATCTTCACTCTTAACTTGGTAGTTTGAAGTTTTCTTTTTTTTGGGTCTCTATTCTTGTGTGGCATCTGGAATATTTATTAGCTTTCAGGTTTTTTATATCATTTTATCAGTTTTTGTACTACTTGTTCCAAAATTGTAGCAGCTGCTTCACACGTCGGTAAAAAACACAGTAACAAAAAAATGCTTTTGCTGCTTCATAGTTCAGTGGCAGTGCCTGCAAATTGGGGTCGTGGGATAGAATGCAGAAGGCTGATGAATGTGAACATAACATGTTTCTTTACAGCTTATGCACATGTTAGTGCTCAGCAAGGCTGTTTTCATGATGCGTAATGGAACCGTAGAATAACAGTGGTGTACTTCTTCTGGCCTTTGCCAAATATGTGACGTCTTTTAATAAACAAGAGTGGGTTAGGTTAAAGGAACAGAAAACCTCAGGCATCTTTGATACATGCAGTGGTTGTTGATAGAAGGTAGTGAAGTCTTGGATAAAGACAAACATTTGTAGCTTATAGAGCTGAAGTGGGTGGAAACCAGTTAAGAAACAAGGCAGAAGGAACAGAGCTTTTATTTGGTGTAGGGTTTTAATCTCTTGTTTTGCTTTAAATTCAAACTCTAAGAGTAAAAGGTGCTAGTGGAGAGGTTAATGAGGATGAGCTGGTCAGTCATGATGGGCTAGCAGAGTAGCTTTTCCATCCCATGTTTGTAAGTGACTCCAGATACTCAGTTGAACAACCATTTATTTTAATTGGAATGCAGCAGTGGAAATGGCGGTTACCAATATGCTGGGAATATTTTGGGGCATATGCTGTAATTTCTTATGTATAAGGGAATAGAGTTAATTTTCTGCATTGCTTTCAATTAGAAGTTTATATATTAGCAAAAGAATATAGCATGCTGCTGTACAGTTCTGTTTGCTTAGAGTTGACTCATATTAATGAAGGCTAAGACAGTGGGTGATGTATACAGGCAATCCAATTAAAAACATTCACTGTTTCTATAAAATTTATATACATTAATTGAAGAATTGAGGAAGAAACTCAGTATCTTTATTAAAAATCATTGGAATACAGCTTATACCTACCTCCAAAATGAACCAGACTTCCCTGCTTTGTGCAAGAGGCAGACCTTTGAACAGTAAGAAAAATGTTTAATTCTAAAGCTTCTGAAAACTGGTGTTATCTACTGTGATTTCTGAAGAAGCTCTTATTTCTAGTCCAGTACACAGTGACTGCCATACATCAAGAAGGATAATTTATGGCAATCTGTTTATTTAATGCTGCTAATTTTAGACCTGCCAGTGTGCATGGTATTGGAATTTAAACCTGTTGCTTCCTTTGGAGTGAAAAGAATTTTTTTTGCTTATTGAGCAAAATGCACTTTCAAATTAAAATGAAAACATTGTTTCTGGTGTTTGTGGGGGTGGTGGTTGGAGGTTGTTTAGGGGGGTTGTGCGTGGGGTTTTTTTGTTTGTTTTGGGGGGGGTTATTTGCTTTGCTTTTTGTTTCAATTGTAAGAAGTCTGGAATGTTTTATTATGTGGAGATCATTCTACTAATCAGAGTTTGGTTAAGATGATTAGAATGATAACTAGTATCTTGTATATCTATAGCTTCATATTAATAATTCCACTCTGCGTAAATTAAAGAATATGTATTTACAGATCAGTATGTACCTTCCATATCCAAAATTGACACGTGTATAATTGCAAACCATCTTAAACCCACATCTTAAACGTTTTTTCAATAAATGAGTAAGATTGCCTGTGAGAATGACTTTTCTCGCTCAAAAAGATTTTGGTGCTGATAAGCTTATTGTATTCCTTGGGTATTTTTTTTTTTTTATTGTGCTCAGATGACTGAGTTAGCACGAACGGATACTGTCAGCACTCCAGCTGCTCCAGTCACCACCTTGTTTGACCACCAGCGGCAGCATCATTCTGAGTTCATGAAACAACTGAGAGCCCGAGCTGATACAAACAGGTTTTGCCTAATGTTTCATGTCTTGGGAAGGGGGAAGTAAAATTTGTTAGGTTATGTCTCACCTATTCTTGAAGAGAATTTTAAGATGTCGTAATGAGTGAGCATTGAAGAAGAATTCAGATTCCGTCTTTATGCCCTTTAATAGTGTGTGACAAGGTGACATTAACTGGTTCTGTGAACCTTGATATAAAAAGTGTAGGAAAAGATGTCCTAAATGTTTTGTGGGATGATTTAACTGGTCTAAGCTTTAAGTGATCTCTTCAGAAATTTTAGCTGTTACTGCTTCTTGTAAACTGTATTCCTCTTTGGTTTAAGATAATATAGATTTACTCCAGACACTTTGCTTTCTTAGGAAATGTGAGTCTGGTGCCATATCACAAGGTAAAGAGGGGACAGGTGACTCAAAACAGACATACTCACCAATGTTTGATAGTTATTCAGAGTCCCCAAGATCAAAGGTTCATGATCAGAGGTAAGAAGGGTTTAGATTACACAGGGGTGCTTTTGCTATAAATAAGAACTAGAGTACAAAGGAATATAAAGATATTTCCTTCAATATATATTTTTTTTTTTAAGAGAGGTGGTCAGCATTAAACCTTCAACAGGTACACCTGTCTCATATTCTGGAGCTTGAAGGTTTATATGCCTATCAGAATTTGTTTTGTCTTTAATTAAAAAAATCCTACTACACTGTAGCCCACAGTGTGTTAATGTCTTCAGTTTTGAATTTGCTGTATTTGTTCTAATTGGATGCTTTTCTCTTCTGTAACTTAAGAATAATTGAGTTTCACATTCTCATTCAGCTGACTTAGCAGAAGTCTAGCAAGCAGGCAAAGGGAAATGGTTATTCCACTCTGTTCAACTCTTGTGAGACTGTATCTGGAATACAGTGTCCAGTTTTGGCCTTCTCGGTAAAGAGAAGATATTTGCATACAGACACAAGTCTAGTGGTGAACCACCAAGGGGAGATTGGAGTGCATGATGTATAAGACAGGATAAAGGAACTGAGCTAACTTGACCTAGGAAAGAGAAGGCTAAGGGGGCAGGAATCTAGTTGCAGTATCTTAAAACATGGATTGTTAGGTAGCATAAGGTTAGACTCTTTTCAGAGATGCACAGTGAGATGACAAAAGGCAATGGTGACATTACAGAAAGGGGAAAGTCACTGAGGAAAAAAATACTCCCTGTGAGAGTGGTCAAACACTAGACTTGGGGGTGTAGGGAGATTGTGGGATCCTCTGTTCTTGCAGGTGTTCAGAACTTGGACGTGGCCTTGACTTTGGCTTGATGAAATACATTCAGAAATTGTTGAGCTGAGATTATTCCAGTTTCTATGCTGTGGCCTACTTCCATACTTCTATTGTGTCACCTTTGTAGCCTAAAAGTCCCCTTAGGTCTCTGTTTATATGAGTCCTTTTCCCTGTTCTAAATATTTGTATTTTGTGCCCTTCTTGTTTTGCTCTGTGTGTTTTTGGAATGGAATAGAACACAGACTGGAGCATATGTTCTGAAAACACAGTGCAGGGGCCTGTAGAGTTGTCTGCTGTAACGTGCATTACTTTCTTTTCTGTTCTCTAGTTTTTGAGTTTTTTATCACTGCTGCTCTGCACTGGCTTGAGGGTTTACATAAAATGCATGGAGTATTATTTGCCTGAGGTTTAAGTTTGACTAATTTCTGGTGTTACTTTCCAATATCTCACCTGTTTTTAACAATGGGTTTTTAGCTTTTTGTTTCCTGTTCACTTACCTGATCTCGTTAGGTCCCATGAAGCTTCTCACAGCCCTTTTGTGATCTTGTCCAAATGGAATGATTATGTCCTCTGTAGTTCTTCTAACTTGAAACAGTATTGCCATCTCATCCTTTTAAAAACTGCAAGGAGAGATGTTTGCAGTGGTTTATCATCCACACTCATTGCCAGGTAGAGGGTGTGCATACCTAAAAAGCACTTGGATCCAAAAGTAGAATAGAAGTCGCAAGTCCGCAAGTCTGCAGCTTGTTGAGGCTTGGAATTTTGAAGTAGTTAAGCTGCATTTTAAAAAAGTCCCAAACCCTATGCATGTCATAGAATCATAGAATAGTTAGAGTTAGAAAGGACCTTAAGATCATCTAGTTCCAACCCCCCTGCCATGGGCAGGGACACCTCACACCAAACCATGCCACCCAAGGCTCTGTCCAGCCCAGCCTTGGACACCACCAGCGATGGAGCATTCGCAGCTTCCCTGGGCAACCCATTCCAGTGCCTCACCACCCTTACAGCAAAGAATTTCTTCCTTATATCCAATCTAAACTTCCCCTGTTTAAGTTTGAACCCATTACCCCTTGTCCTCTCACTGCAGTCCCTAATGAAGAGTCCCTCCCCAGCATCCCTATAGGCCCCCTTCAGATACTGGATGTCGATTGTTGCTGGCATGTTAATCATGGTACGTGCAGTAGTAATGCAATATAAATACTTCGATATGTGCAAAGTCATTAAAAAAAACTTATCTTTTTGATAACACAGTAGTACCAGCAGCCGCCAAGAGAGTCCTTCAGTTCCATCTTCTAAGGAGAACGAGAAAAAGCTTTCCCGTCGTGAAAAGATAACTAGCAGTATTGAAGACCAGGCGCATACTGGTGTGGATGATTCCCTGCAAAGTGATAGTATTTTATCACTGCCAGATGAAAAAGGTAAGCTGTGTTGTTCATACGTGATGAATCTGAGGGTGGCAAGGGGGAAGGGAGGGGAGGTGCTGTATCAGAATTAGCTTCTGAAATAAATGAGGGAATATACATGAAGAAAGATGAGCCCCAGGTGAATTGGTAGTCTCTTAAGAAGTAAGAGAGGGGTGACATAGTGAGATTGGAACCTGGAAATTCTGCACATCAGAGTGGTGGAGTGTGTGGGCCGTTCTGCTTTCTGCTGAGCTAGCTATAGTTGGAAGTTCACTTGCTGAATGTGCAAGCTGAACACCAAATATTTCGGCAGCCCAGAAATGTGTTTATACCTCTTTACGGAAGTCTGTTAGGTTTGTCAAGCTGGATAATGGTATTTCATGATGTCCTATAACTCAAGGTCAGGTCACTTACATTTTTCACAATGAGAACAATCAGCCATTGGAATAATCTCCCAAGAGAAGTGGTGGACTCCCCAACATTGGACACTTAAGATTTGGCTGGACAGGGTGCTGGGCAATCTAGTCTAGGTCATGCTTTGCCAAGGAAGGTTGGACCAGATGATCCTTGAGGTCCTTTCCAACCTTGTATTCCATGATTTCCTGAACACCCATTTTATTCTGCATTAGTTCTCTCCCTGTCTTTCCTGCCCCTCTGACTTTAAGATTAGACAGAGTAGAACCACATTCATGTTACATACCTGAGCATACAACCACTTCCCTGATTGCTCCCTGATATTCTGCTTCTGTTGCAACAGAATATTCCCTGAAATTTGATGAGTCCATGACAGAGGATGAGATTGAGGAAAAGTCTTTTCGGTCTTTGCTGCCCTCTGAGAGTCATCGCAGAAATAACTTGGAGAAGAAACGGGGTAATCGTGATGATTCTGATGAGGAAGTTTCCCCAGAAAAAACAGCTCTGTCATCTATCAAGGTAGGTCAAGCAGCCATAGTGCAGGTAAATTAACTGAACTGAAATGGTTAAGCTAATGAGCTCCAGGTGAGCTGCTCTTAGCTCTGTTTGCAAACTGTAGGGTTTTTTTTCTTCCCTGTGGTTCTTTGAGCATCTCAAAACTTAGGGTTGCATGAATCATGCAATATGTCACTGTTGTACAAGCATGATTACTTACAAAACAGGCCTCTATCTATTCTCTTGTGGCTTTGGAAAAGAGGAGTGACATTTTGAGGCAGGTTATAAAAGCTCAGTGGATTAGATCTTTCTACTATGCCTATACACAGATGTAGGAAGTATAAGAGGATGCTTCGACTCTGTGGCCCGAGAGGGGACACCCCAAAATTTTCACACAGCCAAGGGCAGAAAAAACTGGTCTGCACAAAGCTCAGAATAAAAGCAACTTCCCTTCTTAAATCTGTTTTTTTGCGTATGTCTGTATAGACACGCACACTTTGTAATTGAAAAAACCTTGGAATTTCTCTAAATCATGCCTAATTTTTCTTGCCTTCCAGGAGCTAAGCTTGCCATTCTCAGGGGGACAAGATAGTTTCTCTAAATTTACCATGGAGATGGTAAGACAGTACATGAAAGAAGAGGAAATGCGAGCAGCTCATCAGTCGTCACTGCTTCGGCTCCGAGAGAAGGCTCTGAAGGAGAAGACAAAGGCTGAATTAGCTTGGCTGGAACACCAGAAGAAGTAAGGGAGCTCTGAATATACACTGTTGGTGACTGACCATTTTCCACCCCTCCCTTTTTAAGTATCAATGGGCGAACTGATCTTCTGACATAAGTAATCTATACAAATGTTGTTGTCACTTGGAAAGAGCAGAACCCAGTTTGTAAGTGTACTTTGATGCATTGAGCATGGTTTGATCAAAGAGAATGTCATTGAAACAGTAGAACATCAGATGTTTGTTGTCAGTCAGAGAAGGTAGTTCCCAACTGTTACTTGACAAGTCTTAATTCAAGAAGGTAGAAAACTGTCAAACAGTCCTTTATTTGCTTGATGTCTATCTGAGGTCATTTTAGTTGACTCAAGCCAAATTTTGTGAATCTGGGTTACGAGTAGTACTTAATAATTTGTTTCAACCTGACATATGCTTTGGCTGGGAATGCCACTTGAAGTATGGTAGTGGCCAGATTTAATCAATAATACTTTTCCATGGTCACTCTCTGCATGAGAGTACAACAGGCATTTTCTTCCAATTTCTTGTTAATGTAGGTTTGACAAAGGATTGTGAGGTAGTGACCCAAGTGGCCTTCCTGTTGTCTTTCTCAAATGGTGAGAATACTACCTCTTGATAGCTTCTGCCCATTCATGTGAGATCTCATGTTACATGCACTGGCCTTTCAACTGTGTGTGTCTCACTAAACAATACAACATATTTCACTACAGAGCATGCAAGTGATTAATTACAGGCATATACTCTTCTGCAGATTAGGAAAAGTAAATCTTGGGGTTTTTACTTTAAAGTGGAAAAGGCTTATGGTTAGTTGTTATATACTTTTTTCTTATTTAATCTTTTCTTCCAATCTGTTTGCAGGCATTTGCGAGACAAGGGAGAGGATGATAAGATGCCTCCTATTCGAAAGAGGCAGCGTGGTCTGCTGCTGAGATTACAGCAGGAAAAGGTAACTGATACTCTGTAGGAAAACCTTGTTGAAGCCTCTCTGTAGCCATTAAATATTTCAGACACTGTAAAAGCTAAGAATTGAGAGACTTCCATACCAGGTTTTTGGATAGAAAATTTTCTTACCAGCAAATCTTACTTGCATTTTGGTGGTATTTAACACATTGATTTAAAGGGTCTTTCTATATCAGTAATCTCACTTGTTGAGACTTGGAAGTATTAATTGATCTTCTGTTCTTTGCTGCTGAAGTTCAGGCTAGTTGCTTCATCAGTAATTGCAGTAATTTCAAGCCCCTAGCAAGCACACTGTGTCAGCTTTAGAGTGTGTTTTTGAGAGTTGTCTGTCACAGTTTTTATGCTTAATCTTTTATACATAAAAGGCAGAAATTAAGCGTCTTCAAGAGGCTAACAAGGCTGCTCGGAAGGAAAGACAGCTGATCCTTAAACAGCAGGTAGAAATAGAACGAATCCGTCAGACTACAATGAAACTGCAGGAGAAGCTAAAGTCTGCAGGAGAAAACAAACTAGTAAGTGTTCATACAGAAGCTGGAGTGTTCCCTCTTTGTTCATGCATCTAGTGTTTGATTTTAGTGTTCATGGGAATGAAAAGCTACTGGATTGGACCTATCACTTGAAAGTTTTGTCTGCCTCAAATGATCTCTTCCTCTTTATCTCAGCAATGTTTAATTTCTTAAAAGCAATTTTTAAGGAAATTATTGAATGTTTTTACTGTGCAGTAAATGGTGTTTTAACTCTCAAGCTTAACCAGTAACTTTGGGAATATCATCTTTTTGTTGCTTAGATCTTTTGGGCTCTGATTTTGTTCAATTTTTTTTCAGACTCCAAAGTACTAAATGTAAGTGTTAAAACCAAAACTTGATGCTTTGTGCATTAGTGTCATGACACTAAGTTTATTGCATCTGCTTTATAAGAGAGCAAGACAGGATTTTGGTGACTGTCTGCTTCCTTACAAAATTTTCAGGAGACACAAGTTGAATAATAGTAGTACAGAAAGGATTGGTTTACTGATTGGGTAACTCCATTCTGATGTTGGGGTGTTGTTGGGTTTTTTCTAGATACAGCTAAGGAGAACTTAAATTATGGTGGAAAAGCGTGTACTAAAAAACTTTGCGTCAAATAAAAATGAAGTTGTATAATCAAGTTAAACCTGCAGGTGGACAGACTTACCTGAAGTAGTATTTGATGTAGTCTGGAGAGAAGTAAGCTAAATTAATAAAATGTCTGAAAAGGATTATAGAATAACTTTTTTCCTACTTTTAATGTTACCTTTTTTGTTTTTTTACACTTAATTGCAGGAACTTCACAGTGAGGATGACATCAAACAGAGCAATGGTTCTAGCCCACTTCCAACTGATGCAGAAACACGCAGCCCTTCCCCAATCTCAATCTCCAGCAGTGAGACTAGTAGCATTATGCAGAAACTTAAAAAAATGCGCAGCAGAATGGATGAGAAGTAATTAAATTTTTTTTTCCTCTTCTTATGCAAGACTTTACTATTTTAATAGAATGAGTTGGTTTGGCCAGTATCTGCACGATTAATATCGCATCAGCTTTGATCTGAGTTGCCTGAAAAATAGCTGATTGGAAGGATTAATAGAACTGTACTAATTTTTTAATATAATATACAAATATAATATACAAATTGTTGCATGAATACTGAGATTTGGACATTGTTAGCTGGCAGACAGTGTGTCAAGTTTTTATTATACAAGATTGCTTTTAATATTCTTTGTACTTCTTTTTTGAGTCGGCAAAAGCACATCAATTTAGGAGATTTTGATACTTGTATGCTCAAGGAACTTGGTCAGGCTCCAGCTTGATGAAGTAAGAGCTCCTCTAGCAATGAGACCTCTGAAGTCAAATGGTCAAAATAGTGCCTGTATTTTGTATCTCCCCTTTTATTCTAAGGGGCAGAAATATAGGAAGTAGGACTCTGGAATTACAGTACCAATTTTATCTTGAATTGAAGCATAAGTTAAAAATAGGAATAGTCTTATGCAAAAACTAGTAACTGAGTTTGAAATCTGGCTCACAGAAAGTCACAGAGCTTGTCAGGCATGTGATTTCTACCTTATTATCCAGCTGCAGAATTTCAATTCTAATTGCATTCAAGTGAGCTAGGTTGCATTTTGTAGTATTTTCTTAATTAATGGAGGTTGTATGTGTGTGGCTGAGAAGATGGGCAATTAATAAGACCTTTCTTTTCATCCTGTTTGGTCCATGGGTTGGAAAAAAATTGGTTGTTAGTATTCAGAGGAAACAATGAAGTATATGTGCAGTTCCTGCGTCTGAAAACTAAGGCTGAAGGTTTCGCTTGTTAAAGTGCTTTGAATCAAATTTTTTTCTGCATCTTTTCAGTATAGGGATTACTTTGTCTGCACTAAACACCCCAAATGCTTTTCCAGCATGTGCTCTTTAGTTTGAAGCCTTAAATTTATTTTTGAGACTAATCCATTTAAAGTTTGACCTCTGCCAATTCCTGCAACAAATAGTCTTTGCTTAAACATTTTTATTTTTTTTTAACTTATAACCAGGGTATGTCACTGTATTTTAGTCCATAACGGAGATCTATATAATGGTTCTTTTTTTTCCTCTTGTGACTCCTAACACAGCTGGTTAAAACATCTAAAACCAAGCACTGCCATTTGCAAGCTGTTTGTGACTCCTTAGCACCCTATTTGCTTGTAATCTTTTTGGAAGCACATTTCCCAGACTTGTATGTATTTGTATATGATGAAGATAAAAGCCAGTAGTATTAAGTGAGGATTTGGTGTAAGTAGGAAAAATCAAAAACATGTTCTAGGTGTACATAGCCTTTGTGCTCTAGCCTGAATTCATTGCTATTTTATTCAGACTCTTCTGGTAAACTTAACAGCAAAAATGACAAATGATTTCAAGATTCTGAATTGTCATATTTCCAAAACTAAACTCTTGGCATTCCAAGTCATGTGAAAAGCAACCCCATTGCTATAGCAGCAAACTCTTTTTTCTCAAAATATGTTTTGAAGTTGGTAAATGGCTTAAGATGAGGACTTGAGAAGGATGTGCTCTGGAGGCCATGTTGACTTACAGGGTTTCAAGAAAACGAGGGGTTTCTTCTTATCCTGTGGGTTTGGGTTTTTTTAAAGAGGGTCTTTATTTTATTTACCGCCTGAGATACAACATACAAAATTTCAGATGGTATAACAAAACCAAGTTAGATCTTACCATTTTTGAGATATAGTATTAATAAACACTATAGGAGATGACACTTTTATATGTAAAACTTCCTTTGCTGCTTTTTATCAGGTAGTGGTTTTGTTGGTATTTTTGAAATTTTAACTGTTTCAGAGTACTTTCATTTCTAAACAACAAGTATGATTGCAAAAAGGATTACATATTAATGAATAATTGTTCTTACTATTGCAAGGGATAGTAGTATATACAAATTATGTTCTGCCCTTAGAGATATTTGAATCATCAGTTCAAAATATTGCTTACCTGAAGAATAATTTTCAGAAGGTGGATAGCAGGATTTGAGCTGAAATAATTGCTTTTAGGCAGAACAAGTGGAAGTCGTGCGATATATGTGATCATGTAATTTTGGTTTTGTCTTGGATTGATACAGACATATTCAAAGGAAGTAGTATTTTGTATAAACATAAATGATTCTCTAGTACTTGATCTTCCCAATTATATAGGTTTTGCACACCTTTTGCAGGTATTTTGATTGCAATAGCAGTGCTTACTGATTGAAAACCAGCGCTGACTTGGAGCCTTTTAAATGTCCTTATTTGTAAAATGCGTAGGAATAATACTAACATAATTGAGTAAGACGTTTGGTTTGGGGTGTAGTAATAGGAAGCTGCTGTCTGGAGGGCAACTTAATCAGAGTGTGAGTGAGATATGGCAAAAGGAAAGAGGCTGAATGTTGAGTGAAGTACTGGAGGAACTAGAATAAGGAATTAGGAGATCCTACTATGCTGGATTTGGTGTAGTCCGTAGCAAGGTAGAAATCCTGTGGCTTCCTTACTTAAGAGGCATCTTTAATATTTCTCTTCTGCTAAAAGGGGAATGAAAGAATGGTTATTTTTTAATAGCCTGCATGTGAACAGGAGCATGCTCTGTCAAAGAGAATTGACCACGTCCCCTTGCTTTCCTTGCATATGCAACTTTAATGATAATCTGTGCTACTGAAGAACTGATTAAATGCTCATTTTCTTTTGCCTTTCCTTAATATGCTGCTTAGCTTGCTTGTAGCTGATAGAGTTATGTGGAGCATGGCGTTTTTCTATAAATGCGATAATTCATTAGGAATTTACTTAAAATGGTAATTGTTTAGGAAATACCATTTTAAGCACAGCTGTAAGTTTAGGTGGGTCGATTTTTTTTTTTAAAGAAGAATAGGCATTATCTTTCTGCAGTTAGTACTTCAAATGAAAGAGGCAATATGCAAGTATTCTGAGACCAAGCCTGCACTTCATTGCCAAAAACCAAAATAGCAGCTAGAGGTCAAATTACAGGTATTTCTCAGCCTTTTCCTGGATTTGCTCATGTTTTAAAATATGTAATTTAATTTTTTTTTCTCCTTTCACTGGTGCTTACCTTCGGAGAATTAATTTTACTGAGGTTTCACCAGGTGAATGAAAATGTGTTTAAAGTTTCAGACAAGCAAAGCTGTTCATGTAGCAAAACTAACATGCTATTTAAAGCTCATTAGATGCTGTATTGACAAATACAATAATAGGAGTTGCAAAAAGATCAGGTTGAAATATGTTAATATGTTAACATATGTTAATATGTGGAAGTCTGCATCAAAATAAAACTCTTTCCAAAATTTAAAGAAAAATCTAGCAGTGTGAAAGTAGCTTGCCATTAATTAAGAGAAAATGAAGTGGGGTGTGTGTGTTTTCTGTTACCTTCTGCATAACAGTGTATAGTTTTTCTACTTCAGATGTTGGGTAATAACTATACAATGTTAAATGCAATTGATTTTAAAGTTCTTTGCTAGATGCTATCCTTTTCTCATTCTTTCTGCCCTTTTTGCTATCTTAGTTTTAAACTCTTCCTCCTTATTTTGTAGACACTGCTCTCCTGTTCACTACTTCTTCTCTGTCTTTACGTCTCACCACTGGGCCTCTCTCAGTGTCTGTTTTCCCAACCTTCACCCCAAATTCCAGCTGTATATCTACAACCAATTGGTCAGGTAACTGCATCTTTTTCAAGTGATAGACTCTTTGATAGAGCATGCTCTGTTCAGTCCTAGGAAGTCAAGAGGTTCTTCCATCCGTGAACTTCTTGACACTTTCCTCATTGTTTCCAGAATTTTCTTAATGGCAAAGATAGTGAGTGGGATTGGGTACATCTTTAAAAAGTCTGCAGATGACACCAAGCTGAGTGGTGTGGTTGATTCACTGGAGGAAAGGGGTGCCATCCAGAGAGACCTTGACAGCCTTGAAGAGTGGGCCACTGTGGACCTCACAGAGATAACAGGGTCCTGCATCTGGGTCAGGGCAATCCCCAGAATCAATGTAGACTTGAGGGATGAATGAATTGAGAGCTACTCTGCAGAGAAGGACTTGGGGATGCTGGAGAACAAAAAAACCACTGGATATAAGCTGATGCTTCCCCTCTGCTCTCATGAGACCCCCATCTGGAGTACTTCATCCAGTTCCCAGGTCCCCAGGATGAAAAAGACATGGATCTATTGGAGGAGGTCCAGTGGAGGGCCACAGAAATGATCAGTGGGCTAGAGCACCTTTCCTATGAAGAAAGGCTGAGAGAAGTGTGGTTTTTCAGCCTGGAGAAGAGAAGGCTCTGGGAAGACCTTATTTGTGCCTTTCAATATATAAAGTGGGCTTACAAGAAAAAGACAAAGATTTTCTGCTAGGGCCTGTAGTGATAGGACAAGGGGTAATGGGTTTAGGCCAACGGTAGGTCTAGATTAAATATAAGGAAGATTTTGGGGTTTTTTTTATGATGAAGGCGGTGAGACACTGGCACAGGTTGCCCAGAGAAGTTGTAGATGCCCATCCCTAGCAGTGTTCAGGGATGGGGCTTTGAACAGCCTCATCTAGTAAAAGGTGTCCCAGGCCATGGTAGGGAAGTTGGACTGGATGATCTTTAAGGTCACTTCAAATCTAAACCATTCTATGATTCTCATCTTATTCCGACAGTGTTCTGAATGGCAGATAGTTCACTTTGTTCCCACTGCCTGGTTAGCACTTCAGAATAGCTGCTGAAACTGTCTAATTTGGATTTGAAGTCAGTATGCCTTGGATATAAATGTTCAAGCACAGGTCAGAGCAGCAAGTTATGCTTCCAGGTTAATATTTGGGATGCATAGATAAAAAGTGTGATGTTAGCACCAGAGAAATAGTTAGATTTTTGAAATCATGCTGATGCAATCCAAGTGCTGCTGGTCTTTTTCTCCTCCAGATTTCCAGCTTCGTAGATGCAGGCATAGTTTTGCCTTTTTTTTGTTACCATGAAGGTGCTGCTGCTTTTGAGAATAAATGCATACCTTTGGTGTTACAACTGAAACCCTCTAGACTATAGTAAATATCAAGGCAGTGTCTATACTACCTTGTGGCTCTGACCTTTTAAACCCCAGGGTTATAAAAGGGTCTGCATCTTTAGGCATGCTGCTTTAACCCTCCTCTTTCTATAGGTGGAATGTTGGAAACTTCTTTCACTCCCATTACTTCTTTTGACTTACCTTTCTTATGAGCAAGTAGTCTTTGTGTGGTAGTTAGTTTCATCATCATTTAGTTAATTCTTCTCCTTTCTGTCTCCCCTAGTCTTCTGGGTTAATGCTTTTAGGGAGTCATATTCTTTTGAATCCATTTATTTCAGCCTGTCTCTTGCATTTTAATTCAATTGGAGTTATCTTCCTAAAGATCCAGTAAGCTGTGAAGATCCAGACATTCTGATGAAATCAAACCATTTACAAGGAAGAAGTTGCCTTTTGCAGTGAGATCATTGTAATAATGACTCTATAATGAGTTCCAGATACAAGATCTGCTAAATTAACTGGAACTTGTTTGTATCTGAAAGTAAGAGTTGATAAATCTGATGGTGCTGTTGAAAGGCACAACATGACTGTCCATGTCATGTTTGTAATGCAGTTACTGTTGGTAGTCTAGTTTCTTAATTATATTAATCTTTTGGGTTTGTCTAAAAGTAGACAATGTTTGATGTTTGTCTATAGAAAGTAATAAAGTAATGCACAAAATCATTGAATCTGTCAGCTTGAAGGTGTTCCCAGAGACTCTGAAATGCTTCTGGTTTTCACCTGCTCTTGTTTTGATCATAGGAAATAAGATTGTGGGCATGTCTTACTGTCTTCTGAAACTTTTATCTTCAAATCATAACTTGTCCACCTTAAGTGAATCGATCTTAGAGAAGGGCGTACCTGAATCTTAACCTTTCTGATTAGCTGCCAGCTCACTTTTCCAGGGAGCAGAATGAACGTGAAGTGAACGAACAAGAAATGTCCCTTAGCAGCAAGACATGCAGATTAGTTAGTTGGTCATTCCAGTCTCTGCAAATAAAAGGGCTTTTTTTGAAAAGAGAAATTAAAAAGCACAAATATCATATAACATATCATCTGCTTTGCAGCTTAAAAACTTAGATGCCAAGTGATTGATATGGCTTGAAACTTACAAATTATAAAGGCATTTGCAAAGCAAATAGAGCAAATCTTTGAAGACTGCCTTTTTAGGCACCCCACCTCCTGTAGAGGGTGAACTGTAGCTGGCAAACCATGCGTTTTCTGCAGAATGATTTTACAATGCCGTAGTTTAAGTGTAGGAGATTAATGAATTGATACACACTCTTCTCTTGATCTGGCATATCAGAGGAAGTGCATGCAGTTGATGTTGAACTTGATTTCATTTACTATTTTAAAGCTTAAATGGTATGGTCTTGGTTACTTTAATGTTTAGAAATAAGAATAGAGATACTGTTGCTCAAGAGCTGTCAAAGAGAACTAGTGTATTCACACAAACTTATTCATACCTAGAGAGTCCTATAAGAATTTCCTCATTTTTGAGGTTTTGTGGATCACCTAAGAAATCTTTGTCAGAAAGAAAATATCTCATAATTTTCATCATGAGCTTTGCTTTTTATCTGTTGTTGAACCAGGAACTAGACATGTTAGTAGCTGGGAAAAAAGTCCTCCATCCGTATTCTCTTGATGCTGTCAGCTCACAATTAACATTTCAGGTGTGATTATCCACAGAGATGATGCTTGAGGGAAGAAGGATAGAAACTCCAGTAATTCAGATCTATTAATACAGCATCACCTTCTCTTAGAAGTATGTATTTGGAAAATATGTAAGGCAACTTGGAGTTACAATTTTTCTGTCATTGGGATTAGTAAAAAGAGAAGTTCATTTTTCAAGCAGTCACTGCTTTCTTGAGGGTTCCAGTTTAATACCACTGGTGCTTTTCATGTACTGAAATTGAGAACTTAGCCTGTTCATTTTAATGAATAGTTAGTAGCACTTTTAATGGTTTTGAAGATCTTTAAAATGTAAGCAGCATATGTTGGAGTCTGCTGTAGCCTACCACTACAGTATGTTGTAGACTTACTGCAAAGAAAAAAAAAAATCTCTTTTTTAGTTGTTAGGGGGGTTTTCGGCAGCACGTGGGAGGTCTAGAACATAGTTGTTAAGTGTGGATATTGTCCTTGAAAAAAATCTGAACAGCTAGAATTCTAGAATTTGTGGCAATAGAGCATCTGGGTATTGGGACCTTTGAGTGTGGTTGGCTGTTTTCTCATTGTCTTCTGCTCTGTTAGGTTTCTAACTAAGCGAGAGCAGAAGCTGATGCAGCGTCGACAACATGCTGAAGAATTGTTGGAATGGAAACGCCGACTGGATGCAGAAGAAGCAGAAATACGGCGGATAGAAAAGCAGGCTCTAGCTGCCTGGGACAAAGAGCTGCTCAAAACCAAAATAGCCAAGAAAGAGCTGGGGGATCAGAGATCTGAGCCCAAAGGTAAAATGAAGTGGGGGGAAGTGACACAAGTAACAAATAAAGCATAATTTGACACAATTGCTTAAGTTTGCACTTCCTTTTTTGATGTTTTGGTGGTGGTGGTTCTTCTCTGGACCCCCTTAGAATATCGATTTCTATAGTCTTTAGTGCCTTCTGTTGCCTTGTTCTTTTAGCCCCATTTTACACTTTAGTTAAAAATGTATTCCTCCTTTGCTGTGTATCTTCTCAAGTGAACAGTGCACCAGAGGCCCATCAGACACTTCTACATACAATTCAGGAAAAAAATACTTCATGATCTTCTGCTGATCATCTTCTGAACTTACTCTCTTAAAACCTCTGTAGTGCTCAAAGTGTCTATCCTGTTAGCCTCACTGTTGGTAAGGATGGCTCTTACCAGAGGCTGTGGTTCAGCATTTTTTTTTCTCCTCTCTTGTTGATGCGGGATAACTATTTGAAGTTTGCAACTGTGCTTAAGTGTGTAAGGATGTAATTAGCATGAATGATGCTATTGTTAGGAAAAAGAAAAGTTCCCAGATGTTGGGAGCCACAGCTTTACTGTTCTGTCTTAAGTGGACCATACTTTTCAGCCTGGAGCACCTCCCATATGAAGATAGGATGAGAAAGTTGGGGTTGTTCAGCCTGGAGAAGAGAAGGCTGCATGGAGACCTCATAGCAGCCTTCCAATATCTGAAGGGGGCTATAGGGGTGCTGGGGAAGGACTCTTCATTAAGGACTGTAGTGCTAGGACAAGGGGTAACGGGTTCAAACTTAAACAGGGGAAGTTTAGATTGGATATGAGGAAGAAATTCTTTACTGTAAGGGTGGTGAGGCACTGGAATGGGTTGCCCAGGGAAGTTGTGAATGCTTCATCGCTGGCGGTGTTCAAGGCCAGGCTGGACAGAGCCTTGAGTGGCATGGTTTAGTGTGAGGTGTCCCTGTCCCTTGCAGGGGGGTTGGAACTTGATGATCTTAAGGTCCTTTGCAACCCTAACTATTCTATGATTCTATGAAGCACAGAGAAGTAGAGAAAATAATGAAACTTCGGGATTGTTCTAGAAACAATCAATTTTCTTTTTTTCTCTCACACTTTGCTGAAGACAGGCAACATGTCCTTTGAATGTGCAAAGGAAATTCAGACTTATGCCCTATTAGGGTTGTTCCTGAAGAGTCATGTGGATTTTGGGCATTGTAAGACACTTTAAAGATATGTGTATAAGTCAGTAAGTTCAGATTAACAAAAATTCAGAATGAGATAATATACTTGCTTCCTATTAATTGTATCTACCAGTAAGCATTGGAGCACAGCCCATGTTCAGAAGTTCTGCTTCCCAGCCTTTGCTCAAATACCGAATAATTCTCCATGACTGCCTCAGTAATGCTGTGACTCCTATGGAATTCAGTAAGCAGGAATTTTGAAAACCCAACTTATTATTTTAGTTGCTGCCAGTTGAGACACTCATGATGAAATCATAACATTAAAATGTTTTCTGCAACTACTGTAAAGGAAGCAGTCAATTCTAAATTCAATATCTGGCTTGCAGATTATATGCTCCTCCATGACTTCTTCAAACTAATAGTGACTCTTGCTATGGTGTATGGTCTACCAGAAGGACAGGTTTCACTAATGATCTTTTTTGAGTGCTTTGTCTGGAAAATGTTAGAATATCCTGAAACCCTCTTTATTTTAGATGTTCAGCAATCACTAAGAAGGTTTGGCAGTCTCAAATCATAGCTTTCTAGTAAACATGCTTGTTCTTGCCAAGTGCTCCACCCTTGCTGTCTAGATGGAGGGAGTAACACCAATTTGACATGTATTGGTCTCAGTTACTACTTTGTATACAGGCAGCAGCATCTTTGAAGGCCTGTAAATCAGGGCAAGTTCTTAAGCGCTTTGTTTTTCCTTTTGTTGAATCTCAGAAATGGCTAGTGAAGAAGAGTCTCCAGCACCTTCTTGCTCTCATCTGAACAGTGAAAGCTCTGTCCCAGAAGATCTGGGCAGTCTAGCTGCTGAGTCTGTCCCATCAGAGACTATGGGCCATGGACAGCCAGAAAGCCCAGATCACAGTACAGCTAATGAAGAAATGGTTTATTCTGAAGAGTTCAAGTCCCCTACCTCATCTGGCAAACTCGTGAGTTTTTATGCTATATGTATTTTAACACTTGAAAAAGGCTTGAAAGAGCAGGAGTGAGCATAGCCATTCCAGTTGCCAAAGCAGAGATTAAACTGTTTTCTGTTGGCAGTACCATTTTACATTATTGTGCATACACATTGTGATGAGGTACGTGCTGAAGTCTTGAGGAGAAATTGCTTCATCACAGAGTTTAGATATTTTAAAACTTGTGGGTAGCCTTGCAAAATGTTTAGCGTATGTCACGTAGGTATGCAGTATTAAGTGGTGGAACACTGACCCAGTTTACCAGTGTAAATTAGCTGTAGGCTAGCTTGTTACCATTGTATGAATTCTTTGAGGCCATGGAAACTATGCTCTGGTTTTCCGCTTTGCTTTATTTGCAGGCAATGTATCCCGAAGTATAACTATAGGATGAAGAAGCAGAGCTGTAACGTCATGCACAGCCCTTTGGGTTTCAAATTGTGTCTGCTCAGTAGCTAATTCTACCTTCTTGTTCTATTCCAACTGTTCCATAAGTGTTATTTCTACTTGGTTGATAATTTTTGTCAGTTTCATCCTGATAACTTTGCTCTGTGCTTAGTGAGACAGAAAATGTGCTGTCTGTGGGGTAAAAGAACTACCAAATAAGATTACATAAAGTCTGTATTGAACGCCTGTGAGTCAGAACCATGTCAGTTCACTTAGGTGGAAATAGAGTAGTCTAAGCAGGTTTACTGAAATCTAGGCTCAAAGTAAGCAGTCAGCTATTTCTGCTTTTGGTATTCTTGTTTTGTTGCCTAGCAAACTAATATTATTCTTAAGATAGTTGGATAGGTACTACTGCCTATGAGATATTCTCTAGTCATGCTGCTCCTTCCTTTTAACTACTCCTGATGACAATGATCTCCTATTTTTCAAACTGATCTTTACAAGCAATAACTTGTCATTCTCTTTTCCCATAGTCTCCTCCCAAAAGCAGTGTATCTGTATCAAGGCAAGATTCCAGCAAAGGCAGCCATAGAACTGGAGGACAGCTACGTTCACCTGTGAGATCTCATCAGATATCTCACAACTGGTCTGATGAATCTTTATCTATGACACAGTCAGGTAAGTGTAATATCTACTTGAGTTTAAATTGCTTTTTCAAAACTTTTGCTTTTAGCAAGTAAACTTGAAAGGCAGAGACAGATGTGGGGAGGCCTGGAAATTGCCAGGCTTGGGGTTTTGTGGGAGTATTTTCCCATGATGTAATTTGATCACTTCTGCTTAAGAAGGTCTTACTGTAAGAAGACCTATGTATTATCTCTTCTTTTAGAAAACAACACAGGTTCCTGCAAACAGGTGTGAAGGAAATAAGAGTCAGTAGTTGGAGTGGTCCTAGAATTTAAAAATACCAAGCTTATCTGTGCTTTAACAGGTGACACATCTCCAACCATCGTGTTGTAAGAAAGCAGAATATGGTTCAGCAGCATACAAACATGATTGTCCTCCTTCTGAACACAGGCTGGCTCCAGAAGCAGTATAGCTTTGTTATCATGGCAGTATGAGTGAGCCTGTTGGACCTGCACTGGCATGTGCAGAATGAATGGGTGCTTCAGGACACACGCTTTTATTTTTAGAAGAGGGTTTGAATTGTATGCAGTAAAATAAGGCCTAAAGTTGCTTTTTGAGCTATAAATTACAAGATCTACTATATGGAGTCATTATACTCTTTTATCCAGTATTAAAGCTAGCTACCAGTAAATGCTAAGGGAGAAAATATTAGAAGTGAACTGGTATGGAGCAGTCCTTTCCCTGCTGTGTTCTCGTTGTCTGTTAGTCATGTGGATTGCCAGACTTCCTGAGCCGTGGTTCAGTGGGTCGCTATTGTGAGCTCTGTTAAACTAAAGTCTGTTTTGAACCTTTCTGTACTTTTAGTTCTCAAATGTCTTGTACTCCTCAGTGCAGTTGATAGCAAATGAGACAGCATCTTCCTGCCTTTTTTTTTTTTTTTTTTTTTTATTTCCTGAATTCATTCATAAGTCCTTACTGGGGAAAAAAAAAGTGGCTCTACTGTATGTACTGGCTGTTGCTTGTGTGTAGGTGGATGGCTTACTGATAGGTGTATATATCCTGTCATTGTGGTGCTTGATGCAGCAAGCTTAATGATCTTTTATTTTGGGGTTTTTTTGTTAATTTTTTATACGTGAGTGCAATAGAGACGCAGAAATTGGAGGCAGCTGTTCTCCTGATGGATAGAGAAATGAATACATGACACCTAGGTATGTGTACTGAGTGATTTGTATTGAGATTCTGTCTGGAGAGCAGTTTGCAACTTTGTGGAGTATTCAGCAACTTAATTATTTTCAAGTTCTGACTGAGCAACCACATAAAAAAGCTTTTTGAAAATTAGAGCAGGTAGATAGGGGTCATGAAAATAAGCTTTTGTAAAATAAAGTGTTTGCAATCTTTGATTTCAAATGCTGAAGAAGGGTATAAGAGGTGAGAAGCTGATCCAGGATGGTGCTGGTTTCACAGTAAATCATTCCATTGTAAAGAGACAAATCTCCCAAGTTGCTGAGCAGTAGTGAAGTCATTGCTATGTCAATCCAATCCATGCATAGACAAGATCATTAAAGATGAAAGCATGTGCAGATCTTTCCCTTATGAGTTGATCAAGAAAAGATATAATTACATAGTGGTCATTTACTATTTGGGAGGAGTTTGTTACTTACAGTGACATCATGAAGTACTCCTGATTAGCTAGTGAGATTCCATTCTTTTTGTGCTGTTTCCTTTGTTGGTTTTGTTGTTTTAATTCTCTAAATTATTAGCAACAATTGTTAATGGAAAAAGAATACAGTAGTTTGATTGTATTTACTCGCTCTTATTGATGGTGAAATCCTTCATTATGTGGGTTTGTTGTCTTGCGAAATTTGATTAGCAAAATGTAGAGTTGTTCCTGCTAGCTTACCAGGTAATACTGGTGACTGTATTTCTAGGATGTTCAATAAAGCAATTGATGATTATGAACATCCAAGCTTTTTGGTCCAGAAAACATTGTAGGTGGTATTCAGCGTTATAAAAGCAAACCAGACAAGTTCCTTCTTAGGAGCTGTAGCTGCTGCTGTACAAGTGGAAGTGGGATATCAGCTGCTGGGAGGAGCTTCAGTAAGGCTATGTCAGATCAATATTTCAAAGAGGTTTTGATACTTAACTGTGGTAGCACTGATCTGGGACAAGGATCTCATTTTGCACTATGTTGGTATACATTTTAAACAAGAAACAAGTGGACGTTATCAGGTGTGCAGAAAAGAATAAGTAACAAGACACTAAGTCAGTCTCTCTGTAAAGTCTGAGAGACTAAGAGGTTATTACAGCAAAAACATCAAAAGTAGCAGAGTTACTGGTTAGAATGGAGTTATCATGCAGAGAATGGATCTAAGTATCTGGAGACAGTGTCCTAAGGGAAAAGAGGTAGAACATTATCATCATCAGGACTGGAAAACCAGGTTGCAGGGAATTCTGGGGTTGGAAAGGAATGGAGATCATATTAAAATTACTAGGAATAATCATTAAATCAAAATATTCTTCAGGTGGAAAACAGCTACAGTCAGTAATGGCATCGTAGGAGGATCTGTAAAATTAAACTTGGATCAAAGATTTGCCAAGTAGCTTTGTATAAGCTATTATTGAGCAGTCCACCACATGTCTAAGCTCACTGCTATCCCCATTCACCCTGAATAAATTGTCATCCTGAAGCCTGACAACAGTGAAAATCTCTGCATTGTTCCAACTGACTTTCCTTCTAGCAGTTGATCAGTCAGCTCTCAATTTCATAGGTGGATTTTGTCTACATGGCAAAAAATCTAAATGGGCCAGAAACCTATTTTGCAGTCCACCATTCCAAATGAAATTCTCATCACTGAAGTGTACCCTGCATCTTAAAACTGTGTACTATGTGATTGTAAACAAATATTTTTTTGTATATTTTTGGTATTCATCTCTGAGTTTTCGCATTTTTTTAATATGTCAGAAAAAACTAATTTCTGGAGCACCTGACATGATAAGCAGTTAATAGACATGGGTGGTTGATGTGAACAAGTTTGGGAACAAGTACTGTATCAGGGCCTTTCTCTTTTAAATAAGATGCAAATCTCCTATGTTGTATACTAGTGTTATGAATCTGAGATCCTACTTTAAGAGTCTTACTATGTTACCATGTTGACATTAAATTCTTTGAGATTTTGCTTGGACCATATTTTCTCTTTACAAAGCTGTTTACTGCTTTGTGTAAAACTGTTCTGTGAGGTGGAAGTTCTCAAAGACTAAACCTAAACTTTTTCAGAAACCACATCTGATCAAAGTGACATTGAAGGACGGATCAGGGCCCTGAAGGATGAACTGCGGAAAAGGAAGTCTGTGGTTTACCAGCTGAAAAAGGAACAGAAAAAAAGACAAAAGGAGAGACTGAAGGCCCAGGAAGCCAGTTTGATCAAACAACTGGAGGTTAGCAACAGCTGGAAAAAGGGTTATGTGAAAGATTGTTAGCCTTGGATAGACCATTACAGTATGGGTAATGTTGGCAGACTATCCTATCAACAGCTTTGAAAGACATATTATTGTGATAGAAGTGTGACTGCGTTCTGGCTATTTAAACATTTTCAATAATGAGCCACAGCCTTGAGGCAGAAATGCCATTTCCTTCTAAAATTTATATCTTGAATGGGTTACTAGCAGTGCTCAGGGGGCTTATGTATGTTTATACGCGTTAGTATCTGAGCATAGATTAAAGAGTGATTCACATGTAATTAATTTTGTATTATTTAAGTCTAGTATTCAGAGAAAACAAGTGTTGTCTTTATTAACTAAATAGTTTTTGATTACCGAATTGTAGTTGTGGTTTTCTAGACTAAGGGCCATAACTGTTTTCCATGTGCAGTCATATGATGAGTTTATCAAGAAGACTGAAGCAGAGCTGAGCCAAGATCTGGAGACATCGCCAACAGCCAAACCTCAGATTAAAACTCCATCCTCAGCTGCTGCTGAAAAACCTAAGATCAAGGCACCACCACTGCATAGGTAACTGGGATTTCTTCTTTTTGAGAAACTGTGGTGAATACTGTTTTAGGAGAAACTGTGAGTTTAGCAGAAACTTTAAACCCAAACAGATAACTGAAGCTTTAAACCATGAGTTTTAACTCTTAGTTTAGAAACTGGACAGTGTCCTGATGACCTATTTGCTGGTCTCATTGGACCCAAAACAGATACTGTCCTTGGAATTGTACACATTTCCCTTTTGGCCTGCCCAGCCTTTCAGATCCTGTTCTCAAGCCATCCCAGGCACAGCTACAGGTTGGGCAGGGAGGAGATTCAGAGCAGCCCTGTGGAGAAGGACTTGGGGGTGTTGGGCAATGAAAAAATGAACATGAGCCGGCAGTGTGTGCTCACAGCCCAGAAGGCCAACCATATCCTGGGCTGCATCAAAAGGAGCATGACCAGCAGGTTGAGGGAGGTGATCCTGCCTCTCTACTCTGCTCTCGTGAGACCTCACCTGGAGTATTGTACGCAGTTCTGGTGTCCTCAACATGAAACTGTTGGAACAAGTGGAGAGGAGGGCCACAAGGATGATGAGGGGACTGGAGCACCTCCCATATGAAGACAGGCTGAGAAAGTTGGGGTTGTTCAGCCTGGAGAAGAGAAGGCTGCATGGAGACCTCATAGCAGCCTTCCAGTATCTGAAGGGGGCCTATAAGGATGCTGGGGAGGGACTCTTCATTAGGGACTGTAGTGCTAGGACAAGGGGTAGCAGGTTCAAACTTAAACAGGGGAAGTTTAGACTGGATATAAGGAGGAAGTTCTTTACTGTAAGGGTGGTGAGGCACTGGAATGGGTTGCCCAGGGAAGTTGTGATTTCTCCATCACTGGCGGTGTTCAAGGCTGGGTTGCACATAGCCTTGGGTGGCATGGTTTAGTGTGAGGTGTCCCTGCCCCTGGCATTGGGGTTGGAACTAGATGATCTTAAGGTCCTTTCCTATCCTAACTATTCTATGATTCTGTGATTCCTCAGTTGTGCAAGAATTGAGCCAAATGGTTTAGTGGATTACAAACCAGAAGAAATTTTTTTCTCATTTTGGTTGCTTGTTATGACCTGTATTATTGCCTGCAGCACTGTATGAGGCAAACCGTTCATCTTTGCACCCTAAATTAGGTTTGGTTCTTGGGTTTTGAAAGGCAGAGAATTCAACTGATGGCTGCACTTCCTGTTGTATTTTTAAGTGTTTCATTTTGTCCAGCAGATGGTGCAATTTTAGTTCATTCCAGTAAAAACAAAATATTTTTAAAAAAATTACTTTTCAGGACTTGCCAAACTCTCCTCTCTGTCCCCATTCCTGTTTTCTAGGATCACAGTATGGTGACAAAGCAAACTGTTTGTTATCATTGGTTTGGCATTATAAATACTTGCATTTCCACTTTTATCTGTTCAAAAAAAGAAAAAAGGCAAAGCAACACACTCTGGTTGTAGCCATGATTCATGCAATTTTATTTTTCAAATTTAGGCCTGAGACAGCTAAGAACTGGAAATCACTGGCTGAATCAGAGCGATGCAAAGCATCTTTGGAATCCATTTCAGAACATGCAGGTATGCAACTGGAAGAATCTGTACTACAGATGAAGATCTTGGAAGACTGTCTTTTAAAAGTCTTTAAGCTTTTCCTTCTTGATTCAAGAAGAGGTTTTAAGAGAGAATAAAGACTTCATAATGCCATAATGATCAAGCTATGTATTTATTTAGTAGGCTTCTGGTTTTGCTGTTTCCTGTATATTCAGCATTTAGTTTTACTCCTCTGATGTTTTTGTGAAACCATAATTAAGTGACAACCTTTTCCCTTTCTTTTATTTCTTGTTTATTTGTCACTTCAGGAAAGTAAGGAAACCAAAAATAGTGAAGAATTTAGGAATAGGGCTGGGTTTTTATAGATATTCTTCAATGTTTTGCTGTTGATCATTATCTAATTATTATCTACCATTCTAATATTGGTTGTATTTGCAGCTTGTAAACAGCTGAGCCCTTACCTCAGGGTCAGTAGTGTATGGCATTGCAAAATAATGGTGAAGGAACAGTACTGGAGTGTGTTAGAACCCCGGAAGTAAAAGAATGTTGCTTGTGTTTATGGGACAGCAAGAAATACATGTTTCCAAGGCACCAGTTTGTAACTTCTTTAGCATAGTAACCTTGCTGTTAATTCTCTTGCCTGTTGTTGCAGTTTTCCATAAAATAATGCAACTATAATTCACTTTTTGTTTTCCTTCAAGATACTGTGTCATCAAAAACGGAGAGATCTGTGTCTGTACACACCAAGAAGGTGGCTGTGACAGATGTTCATGGAGAAGAACCTTCTGGAATACCTTCCTCAGTTTTAATGTCACCAGGGCATTCCAGAACAGGATCTGGTGATTCCTTAGAAAATGTACCCTTATCATCTTTTCTCAAAGATGTGAAAGACATTAGCAGAATATCCCATGGATCAGTGAACACCGTGGTAAATGCATCCAGTGATAAGTCTGCCTTCAGTTATAAATCTGAGATACAGGAATACTTGGAATACTTGAAGTCAGAGGAGTATGAGATTGAAGGTTCTCAGGTTAAACCTTTGGAGAGTTCTGATGTCTTGTTGACATTAAGTAATGAACAGCAGAGCTCAAAGGACATCCTTGCAAAGAAACTCCTCTGTTCTGAAAATGAATGCTCTCAGAAGGAACTGTTTAGTTTGGCTGTGGAAAGTCTTCACGGTACGGAAAAAATCTTGGAACAGAGACTGACAAATAAAGGTGCTGTAACTGGCCAAAATACAGAAGAGTCTTCTTGCAGGCTGAGCAAATCTGCAGAGGAAAAGGGTTATCTGCTTACAGAGCAACTCTTTAGTGAAAAAGAACCATCGTACCTTGAAGACTTTGAAGGATCCACCTCCAGAAAACAAGCATCAGTTGAAGAAATGCTTCCTGGGGAGCGTTACAAAGATGACTTTGAAGCATCTCTTCTCTCCCCTAATAGGAAGTCACTGAGAGAGCAGTCACAGCACACACAGACCAGCAGAAGCAGATCCACCAGCCTTGGCAGTGATGGCGAAATCAGTGAATACCTCAGTGACAGGTCTCTCTCTCTCTCTGGCAGCGTGCATTCAGAGAGGTTATTAGAACTGAAGTCCCCAACAGAACTTATAAAAAATACTGAACGTAGAGATGTGGAGCAAGAACAGGTCCCTATTGAATCACCACTGTGGGCCTCTGTGTCGATCATAGAAGAAACAGATAGTTTGCCAAATTTCAGCATTGGTGATAGAGTACTTGTGAGTAAAGTCCAACCTGGAACATTGCGAATTCAAAGGTCTGACTAAATTTGCCAAAGGTTTTTGGGCTGGTGTGGAGTTGGATAAGCCTGAAGGGAACAACAATGGAACTTATGATGGTATTAAATATTTCGATTGCAAAGAAAAGCATGGTATTTTTGCTCCTCCTCAAAAAATCTCTCACATTACAGAAAGTACCAATAGCCATTTAGACACAAGCAATGATGAAGACTCATTCTTCGATGATAGACTGGAGAAGCAACACAAAGCCTACCAGAAAGACAGAGGAAGTTCCAAACCTGACAAAGAGGATGAAACCCAGAGCACAGATGCAGCAGAGAACTATTCCCAGGATAAAGGTCCTGCAGACACAGCTGTTTCAGAAGCCTCAGCTGAGGAAAGGGTTGATGAGAAGTTGTCTTCTAAAGCAAACAGCAAAAACATTTCTGTAGCTATTGAATCATTTACCCAAGAACAGTCAGTGGTGGATTATCTGAAGCATGTTGTAAAAGAGGAGACCAGCCTTGCTCCTCTCATTTCTAGTGTTGCAGATGAGATTTCCACTGTTCAGTTGGATGACATCTCAGATTTCCCTTCTGAAAAACTGGAGAGACAGAAGACACTGGGAGAAGAATGCACTGAAAAGGTAGATGACCTCCTTCCTGGACTTGTGGAGAAGCCTGTAACTCCACTTCTGGATTTGCTGACAAAAGAAAAGAACCAGTTGGAAGCACAGCTTAGACTGCCACTTAGAGAAGAAGAGAAGTCAAAAGACCAACTGGCAAAAGTCAGTTTGCTGACAGACAGTCTACTTAGAGATTTTGTAAAAGACACAGGTTGATCAGTTACAGCAAATAAAGAAGGTCAGAAATAAGAAAATCCAGCTCAGCAACCAGGAGCTCTGTGATGTAAAAGAGGAATACAGTACCCCATCCCAGCAGGTAGAAAAGCAAGTTCCTGATGGACTGAATAACTTTTTCCTGAGTTCTGATTTTGAAGATGAAAGAGAAGAACTTTCGTCTCCAGACATGTGTCCGAGACCAGTGAGTAGCAGATGTCTTGCACTGTTTTTAAGTTAATCATTCCTTTGCCTGATGATTGGATCTGAGGAATGCTATGTGGCACTGGTATGTTTTCTCCCAAGTTCTGTTGGGTAATGTGGAGATTGTATGTATGTGTCTTGTCTTACATGTTTGTTCTTACGTATCCCAGTTCATGGCTTGTTTTGGTAGCCCTACATGCCAAAAGACACATTTTGTCAAATGAAAGTGAAAAATACTTTTTCTAGGTTGCATTCTGCTTACACGTTCAGTTTGTATTTAGTCTTTACCTTCAGTTTTTACTCTAAAAATGGCAAAATGCAATAGACTGTTAACTTACCTCTGGTTATTCTTAATAAGAAATAATAATCTTTAAATGTAATTAGTTGCTCTAGAGGTCATTAAGCTATCAGACTGCTCTATCCTCTGAACTAATATATCATGGGTAGTGGAAGTTCAGGCTTCCTCAGAACAATCATTAATGATACAGATACAGGGCTTGGCCTTTCTGCTGAAGATCCCAGTAAATCTGTCTGCTTTGCCATTGATCTCAATATATTATCATCGCAGGAAGCTTTGGCCCATTTCACCAGTGTGAGCACTGTTCAGTCACTGAAACAGCCATCGCCTGCTAAAAGCTTTTAGGCTGTTGATTTAGATCTGAGACTGCTGGTGAGAGAAAATGAGAAGTTGTACGTCACTATTACCAGTTTTTAAACTACTCAGCCTTTTTATAAAGAGTTAAATATTAGGACACAGAGTGGGCAGGGTGCAGAGTCTTTTAAGCTCTGAGAAATGCTTTCAGAGTGTTCCTACAGAAGTGGTAGAAACCCCAAGTATTTGAATCAAAACATTTTTAATTTTACAGTGGGATATTTATTATTTTCCTGAGTATTTGTGCATATATTGCCAGTCACACAAGTAGGGCATTTAAAAATGTAAGCTGAGTTAGACAGTAGTGTGACACTGCTTTTATATTTAATCTATGTCTCTTAATTCACAGGAGAGTCCAGTGTTTGGTGCCAGTGGTCAGGAAGAGCTTGCTAAGAGACTGGCAGAGCTGGAGCTCAATCGGGAGTTCCTGAGTGTGCTGGGAGATGATCAAGACTGGTTTGATGAGGACTATGGCCTGAGTTCCCGTAAGGTCCAGCAGAAGCAAGCTGAGGAACCAGCAGTGCTGCCCAAGGTAGACCCTCAGAAAGTGCCAGCAAAGCCATGTGAGGAGCCTTTGGCGGTCCCTCATACTGCAGTGGAGGTGGAAGGTATGGTGCATGCAGCAGCTGAGGAACTCTGGAAACTAAAGGAGCTGGGTCGTGATCTTCAAAGTTTCAGCCTTCACACAGATCTTGGTAGTACTCTCAAAGAGCAGGACACTGACACTATAAACAAACAGGTTTATAAGAAGGTACAGTCTTCAGACAGTTTGTTCTTGCCCTTCTAATGTTTATCATGAACAACAGAAGACTTAACTTTTACTTCTTTTTTTGTTAAGGTGGTATTTGATTTAACAAGAGAGATCTTTGGGGAAATGTTTGCTGAGGATCCTAATCTAAATCAGCCTATTTGGATGAAACCATGTAGGATTGCATCTGCTTACTTTCGCCGAGTGAAAGATCCAAATGATCTAGATGAAATCAAGGTAGGAAGAAATCTTTGCATTTCAGGGAAAGTGAGATGAAAAATCATTGTACTAGCACTTGCCTGAATGTTAAAAGATCATACCAGGTGTATCCAGCAAGATATGAGCTGAGAAAACAAATGAGATTACAAACCTGAAAGGGAGTTTGTCAAAATGGTCCAGGTTTTTATTCAACATACTTGCTTCCCTGTCCTTTTGGCTGGTACTGGTTGCTTTTAAACCTTAGTCCTCTGTGCTGAGCTGCCAGGATGACCTTGATTTTATAAAATTGGTATGCTGACAGTCTGCTGCTTTAGCAGATTTCAGTGGAACTCTGTATGGGCATATTGGCATGGGTCCAAGGGTAGGATTGGGCCAGATGGGAGGAGCTGGATTTTTTTGCTCAGACACACCTGTGCCAGCCTCACTGAGGACAGTGGGAGTTTGTAGGAGGGACCCAAAAATTGACTGGTGAGGGCACTGTTGTATTTGGTATGCCAGAGGAGGTCTTCTGTTATCCATGGTAGTACTCAAGAAAGGACAAAACTCCAGAAGGCTAGAGCATGACTGGACCTAGGTTAAACTTGCAGGGCTAGACATTTGGAAAAAACCTGTCTCTGAAAATGTGCAACAAAGAACCTTCCATACAGCTCATCAAGACACAAATGAAAATTTCTAACTATGAAGACTTCCTTCTCCCCCCTTCTCTCCTCACCCTGCTCCCCCACTTTGGAAGGTGGTAACTGTATTTTGATTAAGATGCTGAAGATGCTTCCTAGAAAAGGCAGAAATAGTGTCTAGATCACTCAGTTCAGAAAACTTTCAATAGCATGGAGTGGAGGGGCTGGGGCACAGGACAAGGACAAGGACACCAAACTCCCACCCTGCTTGTCTTTAATATTCTCCCATAAAATTAATTGTCATAATCTGTTTGCTGTTGTGTTTAATTGCAAGTTTCTGTTCTCAAGATTGTCACAGAAGTGGGTGTCTTTCTCTGCACATACACACACTTCTGGATTTAATAATTGTTCCACTCGTTCTGCCTCAAAAGACTTTCACTCTAACTTCATGCATACATCCTGTGTCTCTTAGATAAACAGAAAGGTACTTTGTGCATACATTTAATTTCTTAGGTCAAATGTGGTAAATCTTACCTTTACTGTTCTGTAGAGCTTCATTGCAGCTGAAGTACTGAAGTTGTTCAGCCTCAGGAAGGAGCCTAATCACAAAACAGACTGGCAGAAGATGATGAAATTTGGGCGGAAGAAACGAGACCGAGTAGATCATATACTGGTCAGTAGATGAAAATAAGCAATTATGTCAGATACTGTCCACCAGACTAAAGTGTGACATGCAGTTGCATTTTTCAGTATTCAGTCATGCTGTTTAAAGAAACCAAAGTGTCCATGAGGTTGTGATAGGTGGTGTTTAATTTTAGAGAGCACCCTAATGACAAAAACAGAAGTCTAGTGCCAGTAAGAGAAGTAAGGTGACTTGAGTGAGTTATCTGTGACTTGAGTGAGTTACCTGTTCATGCCTCCTAATTTGGCTGGATTATAAATTTTCCCACTGCCAAAAGGTTAAAGCATGAATTTACAGAAGGAAACACTGAAATATTTGACTGAAAGGAGAGTAAACTTTTTCTTTGGGAAGGGAATATGTTTTTCTTCTTACTTTATTTTAAAATATTTTAATATTGATGTAATATCCCTCATTGGAGAAGGTAATATGGAGAATTTAATAGGCCAGACTGCTAACCAGATTCAGCTGAAATGTTGCAGAGTCACTGAGCTAGAACTGCAAATACTTCAAAGAGACGGTATGGGACATGCTAGTCCCTAGTAGAAGGTAACCAGTCTTGACAGATGGTACCCACAGCTGAGCGTTTCCTCTAGTATTTGACATGATCTAATGAATGCAGCTGCCACTGCAGCAGAAACAGTTCAGTAAAACTGCATAGGAGAGTGTGTCTGGCTGTGTACTAGTTTTTGAAAGTTACTTGTTGGCTTGTATTGCAGAATGATTAACATCTTTATTGGCTATAATGATAGTGAAGGTTCTGCTTGGGAATATGAGTCATCATTAACGCTGTGCTTCACTTAATTATACCTGAAATTGATTCCACGCACGTGCACATACAAGATACTTCGAGTCATGGGTCATGTGGTCTTTCAGTTGCCCATCAGTGGAAGGTTTCCAACACAGTTTTTTTCCCAGGGTTTTAATTGTGTGTAAATAGAATATCTATACATAGAACCTGCATATCATAGTACTTTTGATTTGGGGATATAAAGGCTATTAAAGCATGCACACAAAAAAAGTCCTATGTTTAGATCCCTGAGAAAACTAATGGTGCAAGTTATTTACCAATTTGCTATGAACCATACCTAGAAAGAAAGATTCCTGACTGGAAAAAAATTGTTCTAATTAAAGGCATACAAAGTGCTTTAGGTGGAACAAGTTCAGATGATCTGTTCTGCAACTTAGATGCAGACTCAGACATCAAAGATTAATGGAGCTCTGACAAATTTGGCTTAGTAAGTAATGTGCTTAATTTTATTTTGTTCTCACAAGAATATGGTAATAAAATTTTAGCTGAAGTCTGGGAGTAACTCTGTGAAGGTTGCAGCAGTGGTTTAGGAATAAGGCTGTCCTGGTGGCATTGCTAGCAAATTCATACTGTAATGTGAGACACTGTAAGAGAAACTTCTGACTGAAAACGTAAGGAGTAAGTATTCAATTTATCTTACCTTGTTTTATTAAAATTGCTATAAAACATGAAGTATCTGGATAGCTTTCTCTGTCTCCTCGTGAGCCTCCAACTTGTGCTTAAGGTCATGAGTTCTGTGATAACACAAATCCTAGGTGATAAGTGGATATACAGGGCTGTGTGAGATCTGCTACCTACCCCCTAGTAGTGGGTACACTCACGGTGTAGTCCTAAACCTAGAGGTCACTTTTGGAGTTTTACAATCTTGTTTAAAGTATATTCAAGTAGTGCAACACAGCAGTTTCCTGAAAGATAAGGCTTTTTTGTTAAGTTTAGGTGTTGTGGAGGCTTCTTTAGACATTCACAATATAAAAATGTTCAAGCTTTTGTGAAGATTTAGCCAATACACACCTCTTGCAATGTGCAGGAGATGTCACGTGAGTATATATGAGCCAATTGATTCTTCACAATCTTTTGCCGCTTATAAAGACAAAGACTTAAAATAAAACATGATTTCTTTAAAGCAGAGGTAAACATTCTTAGGCTTCTGTTATTTGCACGTAAACTTTGAGCACAGGTCCTTCCCAGACACTTCATTTCCCCAAGCAAAACTAACTTTCAAATGAAAACATCCTTTGATAGTTTTCTGTTGAGGCAACTACGGATTATTAGTTACTTCAAAGAGAGAGCTGAACACATCTGATTGTCCAGTACTGTCTGGCCCAGGAACTAGGCATGACTTAATTTCTTCTGAAGGCACAGAAGCAAGTGCCAGGCTGTTCTGCCCAGCTTACTCTCTCACTGATTATCCCTGGATGTGTCTTTCTGGGTTTATTATACTACACCCAATTCCCAGTGGTTCTCATCTCCACCAAAGGTTCAGCCTTGCAGGGGAAGGGGCAGGGCAGTAGAAGCAGCCTGTGCTGCACTGGTGCTTTTCTGTGGTCTGGGTTCTGTGGATAGCTGCAGTCAGCCATCACACATGCTGGGAATGCATCTTGACTGCATTTGCACTTTTGTCTGTGCTTCCCTGGCATTGACACCAATATAGTTAGCCATTTTTTTTTCTGCCAGTGACAAAAAAACCTCTTCCTCTTACCGTTTTTTGCAGCACTGTTAGGTTTGATCAGGCATTTTGGTCCTCAGAAGGCATTTATATTGGGATTTCTTAAGAGATCTTTCTCATCTGCTGGGTGGTTGCTCCAGTTATTAACATTTACAGCAGATCTTGGCTTCAGTAAATAAGTACTGGGAAATTCTCATTTATGAGAAACAACTTTGTTTAAAATAAGGTTAAAGGAATGTTTAGGTATTTGCTTTCTTCTTCTCCTGTCCCTTCATGTTGCCACCTTTATCATGTGTATGCTGTCTGTGCTTTGTGGGAGAATTCCAAATGTACATGTAGGCTGAGGTGCTGCATTTCAGTTCATCAAGGCTGCCTTCATCTTTCAAAACCTCTGTTTAAGCTACAGCAAGAACTCTCATTTCTCCTTATTTAAGTTCAGGTGCTAACAATAGACTGTTTCCACTCCTTTTTTTTCTCCCCTTGGGTCTTCAGCCAAAAACTGCTGGTGCTGATCAGTTTCCATGGGGTTAGAAAAAACTCTGCTGTTGCTTTCCCTGCCACCCTCCCTTGTCTTTTATCCTGAGCTCGGGAAAGCAAAGCTCACATTATACTGCCGAACCTATGTGTTTAGCTTTTGCACCTGAGAAGCCTGCCAAGAGTGCTGAAAAGCACTTGATATTCTGACCTTTTGACTTAACATTTAAGATGTCTCTCTCCGTGCAGAAACTCTGTAACAAAGCAAAGCTGTTCCTATAAAGCTGGCTCACTATAAAGAAGGCCCACTTCTGTGACGCCTGAGCTCTAAACCCAAGGGGAATGTAACAGTTAATGAGAATCAAAGCCTGCTTGCATGCACACTCAAGGGTCTTAAGATTGCCAGACACTCGGAGAGCAATAAGCTGTGAGAATGCATTTGCCTGCCTTCCTGCTGCTGGTGTTCTTCCAAGGCACTAGTTTACATCTGCAGTTTTACTCTCCTAAATGATCTAGTAATCAAATGTAGTTTAGTTTGCAGATTTTCATGTTTTGAATGGGAGCATCCAGAAATCAAAACTTAATAAGTTACTCTTTAAAGTTTCTTCCAGATTATATTATTTTAAGTGATGTCTTTGGGTACTGTAACATTTATTAAATGGCCAGCAGGGTCACACTATTTTGTTATCTCATGGTTTTTCTTTTGTGTGCATGCCCCCTGCTTTCCTTCTGTGTTTAAAAAAAGCACATGAGTACAAAAAACAAGTGCACATTAAAAAAACATAACATACAACAGCCTTCTGCATTGTGCCACTATTTATCTTTTCCTGTAGGATGGAATTCAGTTTCATTAAAACTTGTTCTCCTGACTTTGCCCACATACAGTTTCTCTTTGCTATAGAGAACTTCCCCATATCAGATACGTGGAGTTTTACTTTTGTCACAACAATGTGCAAGAACTTACATGCTCTGCATGTACTGAAGACAATGCAAAGTCCCTTTCCATGAAAGTCATAATAGTCACCAAATACAAGCAAACTTTCTCCATTGCTTACAAGTTGGTTGTGGTAGTACAGCAAATGGGTCAAACCTTTCCCTGGCCAAGGAGTTGCAACTGCCTTGGCTCAGATGTCTGCAGCAGTATGTATTCAGAACATACACACACCCACACATTGCATATTCTCTGTAGTTTTCCAGAAGTACTATCGAGGAAGCCCTAATATCAAAGGAAATTGAGCATGAGAGGGGAATGGCAGAGGCAAGAGAAAACTAATCACTGGTACTTTTTCCTTTCTTCATCTTCCTACTGCTATTTAACATCCAGCCCTTCTCTGCCTGGATCATGTTACCTTCTCCTCTGCTGTTTATATTATCCCATGTATCTCTTTTTCCTCCTGGAGCACAGTAAAGGAATTGTCCCATCATGTTGTTTCAGGTGAGACAGAATAAACAGCACCCTAGTGTGGATCTTGATATTGGGGTTTGCTTAAGGGCCAGTGTGATCAAAGCTTTTAGCCTGCTTGATTATTTTATTCACTTGTTTCCACACACCCCATGTTACTTTCACAAGGCCTTGACTTTGCTTCCCAGCAGTGAGGTCACTGCTGGCCTGGGAGGGCCCAAAAGAAAATCTCACTGCTGGTGTGGTGCCAGTGCTCCCAGTTACCAGTATTGGGTGTCATTGGTCAAGGTCCTTGGGTGTGCCCCAGCATTTGTGTCCACCCACCTCCATCATCTCCAGGATCTTCCCCCATTTCCAGGATCTTCCCTACAGACAGGATCTTCACCCTTACACTTTGGGACCCCTGTTTTCTTTCCCAGACCACTTCTGCTTTTTGGGAACCTTTCTTTTTAGCACCACCTCTTCTTTTTGTGACCCCCTGTATCTTGCTTTTCCTCATCTAAGTAGTCCGTGATGCAGACACACAGCACATGATAAGTCTCCAAATCGGTGCTTCTGTCTCATGCCTCTTTATTGATGGAAGGACCTGGGACATATTTACAGCCAGTACGTAGTGTTTGCAGGGAGCACAGTTCTGCTGGAGAGTTCAGAAGTCTGTTTCAGACATCCATGTCTACACAAACTTAGACCCAATTACCTGCTGCTTATTCGTATTCACTTTAAATTATTTTTCACCTACAACAGTCATTCGAAGTTTGATTGTCCATATTGTTCCTTCTTCCTTGTTAGTAAGAAGTGTAATGAAACCATTAACACCTCACCTTTGACAGCTACATGGGAAATGAGGGCTGTGCCAAGGAGAAGTGCTTGCTGTGGTAACACAGAGATTTGTGAGCACATAGCATGACTCTTACAAAGCTCTTTGTAGATAAAATCCCAGCTCCTTTCCTCAAGCTCTCTTAAGAGTGGGAGAAAGAAGCTGTCAGACGGAAACCACATGTACAACTAAGACATTATGAATGGCTACAAGTGCTGAAGCAGTGCTGGTTCCTTGGGGTTCCCATAGCAGCCTGATCTTGGGCTTCACACTGTGTTTGGGTAATTGAATCATCATTGGGCTACAGCAGCTGTCAGCTTCCAAATGGCCAAATTTGTGGGTGGTTTAGCTTCAGGCAAAAGGAAGGGTGTTGGGGGTATAGCACTAGTACTCTGTTTTGATGATTACATTAGATACTGATACTGAAATACTGAATTTTCAGTATGTTTTAACCTTGTTTTGGCAGTGTCTTAAGTGTGTGGCTCACTTGTTTATGTGGACATGTATATGTATTTTCAGTTCAGAGTGCAGGAATTACAGTCAGAAGAGCTTTCTGCTGAAGCTGAGCAGAGAAAGAACTTTCCGCAGGTTTTCTTTGTCATTTTAAATGAGTGATGTTTGCACCCACTCTTTTCTCAAGTGTTTGAGCTTTGTTAGGATATGTCTGTAATACTGAAATGGTCGCTAAGACAAATTTTTATTAAGTTTAATTGGAAATGTCCAGTTTGGAAAGAGTCTCAATAAGACTTTGATTTGCTGGATGAAATTGCATATTTCTGTCTTTTACTAAAACACCTATTTGCTAGTGGACAGTAAAACAGGATTTTGTTTGTCAACAGTTTAGGAATAGAAAGAAAGAAATATTTTTCGAGTTACTGTTTTAAATGTAATGGCACAAAATTCCACTTGTAATAATGCTGTTAAATCCAGCAAAGTATGGTGTATTCTGTGCAAAGGGAGTTATAATACTGTCATGCACCGCATGCCAGCATTTTGTCTTCCTATACAGAAGGACTAGAGAAATTACTTCCTTTAGTTTTTCTAATTATTATTGACATAAACTGAACTGCAGTAAAGTCTTTGCTTTTTCTATTCAAGACCCTATTCAAGACCCTTGCATAATTTCTTACCAGTTTAAGCTGCGTGGAATCAGCTTCTTGCAAATAAACAATTAGGGATTTTTTAAATGGAGCTTCTGCTGTTGGCTGAGAATATCTCGTTAGCTGAGTTCTTTCAAATGAAAAGCTTGTGCATAACTCCTTTTAAAATGGGTACTACAGTGAAAGGTGGAAAGCATTCTTACAGTGAAATAGCATGGTTCAAATAGATCTGTGTTCATTTTACTATTCAAAGCATTTCCTGTAGTCTCTTACAAAGACATATATGTTGTTGGCAGATGTGTGCTGCTTTGGACTCTTTCTGGAACTTTGCAGGGGTTACTATCCTAAAGCAACAGAACTGTGATATTTGTATTGTCTTTCTACCCTCCAAGGTACAGGAACTTCATGAGGAAGAAGCGCAATGGGTGAACTATGATGAGGATGAACTGTGTGTAAAGATGCAGTTGGCAGACGGGATCTTTGAGGCCTTAATCAGAGACACTGTTGATGTACTGAACCAGATAAATGAGAAACAGCGCAGACTGCTGCTCGTCTAACAGTGCTGAAAATAAACTTACAGCTGCTTAACCACTGAATCAGAAGCCAGCCTTTCTGACTCGTGACGTACTCTCCACACTGCAAGTACTGCTGCTGGACTTCCTTCATGTATGGGGTTTAAAGGCAGTTCAGATGTGATTGAAAGAACCTGAATTTGCATCTGCTGCCACTAGAGACCTCGCACTGGATTTGGAACAAGCTGATTCTTCACTCGAGGCTGCACCAGGGAGTGCTCAAGACTGTTTGTGTGCCAATACAGTTATGTCACGTAACTGTCAGCAGCTGTCTGGAGCCCTGGCCTGGGGCTTTGACATGTTCAGCTTGTTCTCTGAAAGGGTTGGGTTAAGGTGGAATATTAGCTATTTTGCTGGAATGGCTGTCAGCCATCAGTATTCGCCTTGTCTTAAGAAATGTGAGTAATTGGGAGAAGAAACAGTTTGGTCAGGTTTTAGTCTTAAATGGAGACGTATCATACTGAACAGTGTTATAATCCTCACACCTCTTCTCCTGCAGCCAACCCTACCAATGTGCATCAGTTTCTTTTGCTCCAGAGCCAGTTTAATATCCTTCTCTGTGAAGTTGGTCTTTCTTCTGTGACATGGTGCCAAGTGTGGTGCCAGCCAGTCCAGGGTGATGATGTTGCATTCTGCATTCAAGTAAAAAATTCTTGCTGCTTTTCCTACGTAACTTAGGCTTCAGTCCCAGGTGGAGCAAGATAAAGGCCACCTAATGTCAAGTGTTAAAGATGAGCTCGTGGACAGCTTTCCTCCTACCTGTGTAGCACTTCTCTTCCTGGAGCAACAGCTGCTCCCAGATAATAGGATACTCAGGATTTTCTCAGGCACGAGACATGCAGGAGGGGGAAACTTTTCCTCACAAAAATTTGGCCTTCAGTCTCTCAGCTTCCTCCCTTACTGTCACCCTAATAACTCGGGGAAGCTGTTACTTGAACAATTTAGAGAACAGAGTGTATTCACCAAAGAAAGTGGTGTCTGGTGCTTGACTGTCTGCATGTTTTGTGCTTGTGGGGTTTTTATTTATTTTCAGATAATTTATTAAGTGGATTGTAGGAGAGTGTCCTGTGCAGTTGGCTGCACTGTCTTAGTTTTGAGACAGTCGAATTTGAGAAAGCATCTGTTCTGGAAAATTCCAGAGCCCTGTACTCTTCACACAAAACCTCCAGCTTCTTGAGGCAAATACAGGGGGAAGGTGAGAAGAACCAAACACCAGTGACCAGGTGTGGGATGCAAAGGCAAAGACTAGGAATGAAGGTTCACCACACCTGGTTCAGAGACAGTGGAGGGTTGGGTGGGCTGAGCTTGAAAAAGCTCTGTCTGTTTCCTTCCTATCCCAGACCTTCCAGGCCATGGGCAGGTGTTACATGGTTGATTTGGTACTGGGTTCAACTGCAGCATCCTTCTGTTGAGTGCTGTTCCTAATGTGTTCCTCCCATTCTTGTGTTTTTTTGGAGGAACACAGACAATCTGGGGTCGAATGTTGATGCCTTAATAGTGGATGTCCACAGTCTGCTAATGTGGGACAAGACCCAGAGGAGTGTCACATTCTCCACACACAAAGAAGTGCAGAAAGACATTTTGAAGCCCACAGAGGTGCCCCAAAGATGCTGCAGCCCACAACAGGTGTGGCAGGGAGATCTCTACCACTCGGTTCATCTGTTTGGTTCTTGGGCTTCCTGCTATGCATACCTCTGCTACTGCTTGATTTTGTTTTCTTTTCCACTTTTTTTTTTGGGGGGGGGGAGCTATCATTGGAATATTTGCATTTTGCACAATGACACATAGCTGGTAATTCTTCAGGGAGAGCACTGGGAAATGTTGGATTTGTCAGAGATCCATGCAGATTCTCAGATGTAGTATTGCCAGCACCTCACTTGAGAGTTAATGGAGAGCCATATTCATGGGAGCTTAATGAGTGGAAGAACAACGAGGAGGAGGCAATGGTGTATAGGAACACCTCCAACAAGCATATGTGTGTCTGTTCCACTGTAGTGGCCCTTCTGGCTAGCTGGAAGTAAGTGGTCTTGGTGGAGCATTGTTCAGGTTTCCCCCCTTCCCCTTTCTCCCTCCCGCTGCCCAAGTAATTCATTTGTCCACATAAAATGTCATTATGCTGAACCAAGAAACTCTTGACTGCTTAAGACAGAAGCAGGACTAAAGCTGCTGTGTTTAACCAGCATGGTGTCACTGATTGGGTCACCGCCTCAGATTCCCTTTCCTGGGTATATATCTCTTTCAATAGTGGGGATTGCTATTTTTATTGGTAGCAGTTACAGAAAGAAGGCAGAAACCTGCAGCATAGATTTATAGCTGGAGCATCAGAGAAACAAAGTTGGTTTCTGTTGTGTAGATACCATGGCAGGTGTCAGGAAGGTTGCCCTGCACCCCTGAAACTTTTGGGCTGTTCTGCAGGGCTGGCATAGCTTTTCTGGACTGCCCACCAGTAGGGAGAAGGTTGTACAGTTGGTCTGTGGTACCAGAGACCATTGGAGATCGTATGCCTGTTGTCTTGCTGGCTTGGGTAGCACTAGTTTAGTACCCTCAACAGTAGTAGTAACTATTTTTGCAGCTATTTGGGCAGGAGGAAGCTGTATCTAATTAATGGCGTTAATCCTTTGCAAACATCTCTGTTTATTTTTGGTAGCAGTCCTTGCTAGGAGCAACCCTAAAAAGACTTGAACGTACATGAATTACCTTCTCAGTACCTCAAGTGTGTTGAGTTGCTTTGAGTTGAGTATATATACTCAAGTGTGTTGAGTACCTGTAGACTGATGATTACCGCGATGAAGAAATGGTCTGTTTCTGTCACAGCTGGTAACAAGGGGGTATGGGGAAGCCTGGAGTCTCACAGACAGACTGAATTCTCTGTTTCTTTCTAATCCCTAACCTTCCCATTATAAAGAACACGATGATATTTCTGGGTCCTGGTTATCTTGGTGCAACTACATTAGAAGATTCAAGGCTGAGACATTTTTCTGGGACCCTTAAGCTGTCTGGGGCAGTGGCCATTGTCACCGGGGATATGCGGTTCTCTCTTCAGAACGATCTCGGTGCCAGGTAGGAAAGCCTAGGCTTGTGAGGACAAGGAGTGCGAGTATCTCTGTCACAGCAGGATGCTCCCTGAGCCGAGCTGTGGAGTATCAGTACTTCTGCCTTTCAGAAAAGGCTTGTTGCTCACAGGGTGGAATGAGGGATTGAAAAATCCCGTCTTGTTCACTTTCCTTTCTTGAAAAAGTGGCCTTAGCTTTTTGCAATACTTGAATAAGTGTGTACCTGCAGAAGATCTTCAGTAGCACAGTGATAGAGACCTTTTAAATGACTATTCTGGAAGGAACTGTATGCAGTTCCAACTTTCATATCCCTTTGCTACCTTAAAAATATTAGGAAAATAAAGTACAGCAGAAAAACAGTTGAATCTTATAAGGTATTTAGTGCATCTGAAGTGTTTACAAATCAACTAAAATGGAGAAAAGCAAGCTGTTGAACTTACTTGTAATTTAAATGTTAAATGCAAAATTATATACAGATGAAAGAGGAATACTGTAATTAACCTGCATTTACTATTTTTTTCCCCTGACTTTGCAGAGCGTTTTGATACACATTTGCAAAGCTGCCTTTTGGGGGGCTCCATCTCCCTGTGTACTGTGTTGTGGAGATGCTGAAAAGAAGCCCGTTTACTGTGTATGTGTAAATAACCTGGTAACTTGGGGTTTGGGCCAGTTTCAGCTAATGTTCACATCCAGAGCAGCTTTGCACAGTAGACACACCCCAGGATGTGGAGGGGTTTTGTTTGTTGGGGTTTTTTTGTAATTAAGAACTGTAAAATAACCAGGGTGCTCCCTGTGTATACCAGTGTAAATATCTTTGGTAACTGAAATGTACTTTAAGAGAACAAAATCTGTACATAAACTGATTTATAAATTAATCTTGTTTCCTGGTTCTTTATGAAATGGAGCTTTATAATTGCCCAAATGGTTGCTAATTTTGATAGTGTCCTGGAAATTCATCTGTTGTACGTTCCCCTTTCTGTCTGATGACATACTTGGGATGCCAATCACAGTGCACAAAATCCCATTAGAGTTGCCTTAATTATAACTCTTAATATTATTAGATATTTCCTTATTTTTAAAGCTGAGTGTTGATAGAAGTAAAACCAGAAAATAGTATTGCGTAATCGTTGCAGAAGCATGCTGCATAATCTCTGTGAGTAAAATTACTCCTTGGACATATTTATTTAAAACAGGTTTTTAAAACTCAAGGTTTAAAACACTGGGGGGGTATTTTTATGCAAAACAGCCATCTTGGAATTAAATTCTTCAGAGTCTTGGTCTTACTTTGGATCCCTCCGGCTTCTAAATTGTTACAGCTCTATAGAGCTGCTGTTACTAGCGCCGATAGCTTCTTCACTGAGGGGGCAAATGTTGCTCCTTGGAAACTTCATCTATTGGTGGAACTTGGCTGAATCTTTGCTGTTTTCTTTAAAAAAAAAAAAAAAAAACCACGACACTACTTTAACGTGAAAGGTCACAGAGCTCTCTAAGACTGCCTAACACTTCCAGTGCTAAATCAGAGGCGTGCAGGCAGGTGGTGAGCAAGGGGACCGTGTGAAATGTGTAAGGCCAGGGACTAAGTGTGTTTCTTGTCTCCTCAGTGCCTACAGCTACTGCTGCTCCTGTACTTCAGGTGCATTTTGGTACCATTTATTAATGTACAGCCCAGCAGAAAAGGCTTTGCTTTCCATTTACTACAGGCATCTACAAAACCCAATGTTGATCTTTCCCACTTTGCTAGAAAAAGTACACTGCTTTCCAGCTGTGTGGCAGTCTTCTCCTCACTGCTCTTCTCTATTTGGGCAAGACATATGCATTTAAATGGCGGGAAAACGAAGCCACTGCAAAGGCATTACTCTGTGCTGAGCAGTTATTTGCTCTTTCCTTAAGAGAGGTATCTCATCCTGGAGCAGGACTTGCTGCACTTGGACTTCCATTACGAAGGAGCTTTGCTTCAGTCCTGCAGTGCCAGTAGCAGTAATCTTCAGCAGAGCGTGCCGGGAACACCATCCACAATCTTCGTACAGAGAAACACGTCACAGCCCTCCGAGCTCTGGGGTTGAACCAGCCAAAGCGCAGCAGGTGGGTTGTTTGATGTCCAAAGTGCCGAGATGAAGTGGTGCTGCAGCTTCCGTGCTCATTACTGAGCAGCAGGGGAGCATCCGTGTCCCTACTTTTCCCACCCTGCAATGATTTTTCTCCATGAGTTCTCATTTTCAGACACTGATCTACTTGCAGCCATCAGCATCCATCCCTAGAAATGGCTTAGAGTGCATTTCACATTGAGGAGAAAAAAAAGTGATCTGTGCTCTCTGGCTGAAGAACTGGCTTCCCTTTAAAATGGCTCGAGTGGTGGGAATGCTGCCAGGGCACCACTACTGCTGTCCTTGCTCAGGATGCCCAGTAATCAGCTTGATGAAGGCTCTGACTTCCTCATTTGCAAGTCTACATTGCTTTACTTGGGCACTGACTTTCTACAGTGGTGTTTGTGCAACTCTTCCCAGAACCCTTGGAGTGCAGCTGCCTTTGACAGCCATTTCACCTGTGGACTGGTGAAACTCCTGGGTTGGGCAACAGCAGGCAGCTGCATCCTGATGGCACGCTGGATTGAGTGGGACTGTTCTGGTGCCTCCCTTCCCAGATGCCACCCCCTCCCAGGTGCCTCCCCGGGGAGGTGGTGCCAGCTGTAGCCATCCCAGGTCCTAAACGGCCTGGCAGAGCACTGGAGCGCTTGAAATGTTGACTCTGCTCTGGATGTCACTGCGCCCTACGTAGCACAAGGGCTTCTGCAGTGTCCGGGCTCTCATTAACACAGTCCTTAGAAGAAAAGGAGCTGGTGGGGAGCTGCTGAACGCCAGCCGCTCTCTTCATCATGCAGGAAGGACAGGAGGGGGGCTGCTGTGCTGCTGGCACCCAGCCCGGAGCACAGGCCATTGGCAGGCAGGAATGCAGATGAGATATAATGGAGTTTGAAAGCTTAGGACACTCTCTGGCATGTGGGTCCTGTGGGGGAGGGAAAGACACCCTGTGAGGTCTGGAAACTGGAGCAAACAAAACCCATAGCCCAACCTTGTGCTTTCCTGCCTCCTCCTGAATGAGATCCTAAGGAAATTCAGGGAAAAAAAGAGAATAGAGCTGTCAGGGGGCAGCGCCTCAAATCAGGAGGGTAAAGTTTGGTCAGGAGCACAGCAGGGCATAGCAGGCACACTTAGAGTGAAAATGCTTTCTTTTGCCTGCTGAGTATGCTGTGTGAGGAGAGCCTGGAGCAGGTGTGGTTGGTTTCTGCTCTGAATGTTTCTCTTGGCCCCGGTTTTCCAGCCCCTTGCTGCAGCTGTGCAAAATCTGCCATGTCCCTTGGGCTGTGTTCCCTCCACAATGTTGGTTTCTGGTGGTTTCCTTTTGCAGGCTGGCTTGTCTGTCACTGCCCTTTGAAATCTATGCTGACTCAAAGCAGGGTTTTATCTGTGAGTTTGTTGGAGGTGGAATTAACCCCAGTTCTGGGGGTGTCCCTCAAAGATTTTTCTTTTCTTCCAGCAAAATAAAGGAGGCTGCAAGAGATCCTGCCCTTCATGTTTGGTTTGAGGAGCTCAGCAAGGAGACAAGGAGTCCAGTGTCCGTGTCCTGCTGCATTGCTCTGCAGAGGTGATGGAGGAGCCAGTGCTGCTCAGTGAAACTGCAATTGGATATACTAGTCCTTGATAGGTGAGACCTTGCTTACGTTACAGGACTACTGCCACATCAAGAGAGGAGTGCTCCATTGTCATCTGTGTGGTATTCTCAGTTTCATGAGCTGCAATTAAACCAGCTGCCAAATAATGATGTGGCAAATCTGGGTGGTGTGGCCTCCTCCGATCTGCTCCTGGAAGCTGGGCAGATGAGCTGGAGAGGAAGACATCTGCTCTGTGCATCCTGGGTCATGGTGATGATTTATGACTTTAAATAGATGTTAAATTTGCAGGTAAAACATTTCCTACCCAGACATACCAAAGACAGCACCAGCTCCTCCCGGTCCCCCTAGGTCCCTGTGTAAAAGGAAAGTGCAATTTTGCTGCCATCCTTTTGAGCAGGGATGAATCAGCAGAGGGTGAATAGCAGAAAGGGGCTGGCACTGCTGAAGTCTCTCTGCAGACACAAACTACATGAACATATTCATCACATCCTGAGAATGTAACCAGATTTTCTTTTACACCTATTGTTATTATAGGCTGGCTGGGCTGGAAAGGTAGAAATCTGCTGTATCCAACCCAGCCTGTCTCACGTAGTCAGCAATTCCCAGCTACCACTGGGGGCTTTCCTGGTCTTCGCAGGTGTGAGCACAGCAGAGCCAATGCAGGTTATGGGAAGCAGTCAGGGTTCGCATCCACTCTGTGCTATTCCCTGTCTTGGCAAAGCCATGGAAGCTGACAGCTTTATTGCACAGGCATTACCAAAGATCTTGTCTGAAGTCGTGTCTCAGTGGAGGTGTGACTGGTGCCAGCAGTGGAAAAGTGCCACCTGGGATGGAGCATCCTAGCTGACTTCAGCTGGCTGGGAGGTGGCAGTGGCACAATTTTCAGTTGCTCTCTGAGGCTGTTTGGTGATGCTAATTGGGGAAATGAGGCTTTTTGTTCTATTTAGAGAAGGACCACATTCCCCCCCCCAAGTAATTCATATGTCCACATAAAATGCCATTATGCTGAACCAGAAAACTCTTGACTGCTTAAGACAGAAGCAAACTAAAGCTGCTGTGTTTAACCAGCATGGTGTCACTGTCGTGCTATGCTCCAGATCGAAGAGAGCTTCACTAAATTCATCAGCCCCATCTTGTGAAGGCCAGAGAGAGAGGAAAACTGCCAAGTGTCCTTTGCAACTGGTATTTCCAAGGTGCTCACAGGAGAGTCAGATGCAAACTTCTCTAAATGGCCTCCAAAATGCCAGGGCCGGGTGACGGGGTTGCCATGATTGTATCATGAGTCTTGCATTGGTTGCGTGTTTTCCTTGGAGTCAGTTCCTGGAATCACACAATTAGGTAGGAACGTGTTCTTTAATTCTCAAGGAAGAAAGTCCATTTCGGGATCTCCCTATCCCTGAATCTTCACAACTAAAGGGAGCTGAGAAGATTTTGGGTCGGCTTACCTGGCCATGTGGAGCTATTGGTGTGTTGCAGCAAGATTCATGCTTTTAAAAAGGGACAGTAAAAGCCTTTCTCCATTTTCTGAAGTCATTTCCAGCACTTCAAGGGCTGAATACACCCAAACCCATCGGCTCTTCCCTCATCTCCTCTCTAACTCAGCACAGAGGCAGAGTAGCTCTTTGCATCTGTGAAAATGATCCATTTTGAGTGCATGAAACAAGTTCTTCAGGGCGTAAATGATTTTGGTGAGATCTTAGCAGCCTTTGAGTCTCTCAGCCTGTTTGTGTTGCCCACACCTCATTGACTTCAAGGAGATTCCTACTGGGTATTAGCCTGGGAAAGGAGACTTGAGAGCTGATGAGCTTAATGAACTAAAGCCACCGGTTGACTGCTGCATGGAGACATGTGCAGCACAGGAACCTCCACAGTGGGCCTTAGCCTGTGGCCTTGCTACATAGGGGGGAAGCACGTCTCTTGCCAAAGTTAAGGATGCCGAGGTGAGTGCTGAAGGCTTTACAGCGCAGTGCAGTTTAGAACCTACTTTGTTTTCAAGGGGCCACGAGAGCCTAAATCTGGGTGTTGGGGCTGGCTCATGAGCTGGGCATCTAGGGTCATGCAGCACCCATTCCCTGTGCGTTGCTGCCCACAGGCTCTGCCATCAGTGGGGAGGTGCAAAGTATGAGAGGACAAAAAGGCAGGCAGCACTGGGAGGGTGTTAAAAACCTCCCCAGACTTCTGCTGCTGCTTCATTTTATTTGATTAATCTTAGTTATTCTCAAATCTACCTTAAACCAGGTTGTTTTAAAATCTTTATCTTTGGGTTTTCCATGCCCATCTCCTGTCTCAGGGCATTCTGCTCCTCCTAGTTTGAGGCAGAAGAGAAGCCTCATTTTTTGCTTTGTAACAGGATTAGAAGGAAGAAAGGCTTTTCGGGCAAGTCCCTGCCTGGAAAGCCCCACACCCTGCTGCTGAAGGAGGTTGTTTCCTGGGAGTCGTGGGGACGGACATGCCAGCCCAGTAGCAGGGTTGTCGGCAGTACCTGCAGCCCCAGCTGTTCCCTGGGCAGCAGGAAGCAGGAGCATCCCCACCCCGGGGGTTTGGTGGATGAGCAATGGTATTGCTCATCTCAAAAAGAGCCAGAGCCCCCGGGTGTGTGCTCTTGCCCTTCTGCCCTCGGGTTAGATGCTGCTTTTGCATCTACAAAAGGATTTAAGGAATTTGGGCTCCCTGGGAGAGAGGGGTGAGCTGGATGGGGAGTAGGGCTGGCAATTACACTGGTGCTGAGCAATCTCCACCGTGATAACCTAATCAAATTGATGAGCCCTTAGAATAAAGACTTCAGCTCAGGGTAAAATAACGGTGATGACATCCCTGAGTACAGGCATTATTTTGTCTTTCAATCGCCAGCCGGATAAGGACAAGTTGTGGCAGGGTCTCCAGTAATAGCGAGGGACCACCTTTCAGAGCAGCCCGGCATGGGCAGGGCTGTGCCTCTCCTCTTGGTTTGGACTGCAAGGTGTGATAATCCCTTAAGCATCTAATTACAGTTGGCAGAGCTGGAGCAAACCATCTTCTGCCCCATTTCCATCAGCGTGGACCTGCAGATGATGTGTGGCAACGATCCCTGAGGCTTGTGCGCAACAAGCTCTGGCCTCATAGCCGGGCCATCTTGAGGAGTCCTGTAGCTCCCCAGGGCCGTGCCCCGTGTGCAGGCCCCTGCGCCCCGCTGCCAAGGCAAGGCTTGGCTCTGGCAGGCTTGTTTTTCTAGCATGGCAAGTCGGCCTAAAGTGCTTAGGTGGGGCCCAGCATGGCTAATGGCCTTTCTGGGGACAGAGCCAGCAACCAGCCTTCAGCAGCCATGGGCACCCGTGGGGCCGGCACCCCGTGCCCTCAGGGGGTGGGGAGTGAGCCGAGGTTTGGAAGCCAGGGCCGTGTCCACCCCTCAGTGCCCAGCTCTGCCTGAGGCACTGGGCAACGGACACCTTACGTAAGGGAGACGGTGACGTGGGTGTGTGCGTGAGCCACGGCACACAGGGCTGGGAAGCAGTGGCCAGACACGGGACTGCCCGCCATGAAGGGCTGCTTTCTGAGGGGTGGAGGAGCTGCACGCCGGGGCCTCGTTGGGTACCCTTGTTGCTCATCCCTCGCAGGGTTGGGGTGAGGGCAGCCGGGTCCCCGGGGTTCTCATCCTCTGGGGTGTCCCGGCAGGCGCTGCCCCGTGACCCGGCTGATGTCAGGGTGTGGGATCAGGGCGCTGCCTTGGGGCTGGTGGCTCCCCTTAGGGAGGACTCTGATGGCGGCACGGCGGGTTTGGGGCCTGAATCAGCCACCTTCGCCTTTCCTCGCTGTACCAGAATGTGGTGCTCCCCGTGCCCTCGCAGGGGCGTAGCGCTGCCCGGCGCTGGCGGGTGTTCGGGTCCCCCCCCGTGGCGCTGGGAGCGGAGGAGCGCTGCGCTCCCAACAGGGGGCGCCGCGGACCTCCTCGGCCCCGCCCCTGCCCCACCCCAGCGGGCGGGGCGCGCGGCGGACCTAAAGGCGGCGGGGGGCGGCTCGCGGCCTGGCGGGCGATGTGGCGGCGGCGGCGGGCGCGGAGCGGGGGGCGGTGGTGGCCGGCGGCCGTTCTGGTGCTGGCGCTGTCGGTGCCCGCGGCGCGGCCCCGTGAGCTGTACTCGGCCGCTGACCCTCTGGAGCTGCTGGGGGCGGAGGCGGAGGGCCGGCTGCTCGGCTCCCCCAGCGCCTGGGCGGTCGAGTTCTTCGCCTCCTGGTGCGGGCACTGCGTCCACTTCGCGCCCACATGGAAGGCCCTGGCCCACGACCTTCGCGGTGAGTCCTCGGCGCGGCTGACCTTCCCTCCATCCCCGCCTGCCTGTCCCATCAGCGCCCCCAAACCCTCGTGTCCTTGACCTGTTTCCCTCCACCTTATCCCTGTCTCTGGCTTCTCTCATCAGCACCCCATTTAATTCTCCGTGCCTCTGTCCCTGTGTCCTCATCAGCATTCTTACGTACTCCCTGCATCCCTGTCTGTTCTCCTGTCAGCATCTTTAAATCCTCCCGGTGCCTCTGCCCCTCCCCTCCCCCCCCATCAGCACTCCTAAATCCCTCCTGTGTCCTTGTCCATGATGCTGCTCTCTGTCAGTACTCTTCACTCCTCCCTGTATCCCTGGCTCTGCATACCCGGTCCTGTCAGCACTCCTTCATCCCTTCTGCATTCTCCCAGTCAGTATCCCTCTCTCTCCTCTGCCTTCCCTTCTGTCAGCACCCCTAAATCGCACTGCATCCCTTCACCAGCCTCCTTGAAGCGTCAGCCCAGTGGGAAGGCCCAGGATCCCCCATGATGCCCAGGCCTCCCTTGCAATGGCTAGTCCTGCCTTAGCAGCAGCCCTGGAGCCCCTTTTAGCTGGGAGAAGCTTAGGCTGAGCCTGCCCCAGGCATGGGGGCCCTGCTGACTGCCCAGACCCTCCCTCAGCCCTGCTCCTCCCTGGTGCCTGCAGGGAGAGGCTGGCAGGGCACTGGGGCCAGGCACTGATCCCAGCCGGTTAGTTCCCAGCTTTGACCTTGATACTTGGCCTGACTTATGCCCAACACCACTTGGGAGCCCACACACCCCAGTGCTGGGCCCCTGGCCCCAGCAGGGCTTGTCCTGCCTCCCTCAGCATCCTGGGGCGCATACGGCTGCTCTCTGCTATTGCACTAATTGATACAGCGCAGTTGCTGCCGAGTGAGTCAGGGCTCCTGCCAGGGCAGGTGTCCTGTTCCTCCGAGGGGATGCCATCCCTCCCTGGGGATGCCATCAGCACTTCCCAGTGGGGCAGGATGTGAGGAATGCGGTGTGTGCCCAGGCCCCCTGGGGGAATGCTGGCTTTTCTGGCCTCTCTCCAAACTGGGGTGCCCCTAGGGCTCCTGCAGATGGGGTGCTCATGGAGGCAGAACAGGGAAGCCATCTCTGTGTTGTTTGCCATCCTTACTGCTGTTCCCATGGGTGGATTTTTCACAGGTGTGGGCTGGCCAGGGAGGAGCCCAGGGTGACCCACAGGCACCATGTGCAGGCGAGTCCAGGAGTGTGCCTGGCTGCCTGCAGCAGGGCTTAGCACCGCTTTCCTATGCTGCTGGTGCTCCGACTGTGTTGTAGTAGGAAGCAGCTTGCCTGCTCTGTCACCTGTGACAAAGGACAGTCCCAGAGGGTCTTCACCTTTAGTAGGCTTCTGCCTTGGGTGACATGGACTCCATCCCTGTGCTGGTGCCATGTCCCGCCCCATCCTGCTCAAAGGACAGGCTGAGCATTCTCTAGCTTGTATCTTTTACACTAAAAAGAAGCCATTTCAGAGCTTTTATCTCCATTTTGCTGCTGGCTTTTATTGCTTGCTGCTTGAAATGCCTGTATGCCTTCTTTCTTTCCTCTGTTTTACTCCAGTGATCTGTTGGTCCTCCCCAGGCAGGTGGTGGTGGAGAGTCATAGAGGGGAAGCAGATACTTGGTGACTGTTCTTGGGTTGTTCCCTTGTGGTTATCAACCGTACCCTTGGGGTGAGATGAGCTGAAGCCCATGTTCCCTGCTCTCCCCCAGCAGTGGTTAGCCATCCCTCCCCTTCTTCCCCCAGTGGCCTCTTCCCACTGGGGCAGAGGCTGGGCAGGCAGAACCAGAAGGGCAGGCAGCCACGGCAGAGCTGCTTTGACTCGGGCGCTGGTGAGGGCAGGGCATGCAAAGCCTGGTCCCGCCTTGCACAGCTTCCCTGCACTCCTCTGCCCAAAAAGTAGGGTGCCAGGCTTTAGTTCTGACATGATGATGGGTATTTGGGGCTTGGAAACCATCAGTTTCCTGTGAGGAATGAGCAATGACTTTGAGGCACAGAGGAACCATGTCGCTGGTGCAGCAGGAGATCCCTTCTGTCTCTGCAGCAGCTGTGGGGAGCAGAACAGTTTTGAGGACCTAGAGAGGCTGATCTGTGCTGACCACATCCTTTGTCCCCGCAGAGTGGAGGCCTGCAGTGGTGCTGGCAGCCATCGACTGTGCTGATGAAGCCAACCAGCAAGTGTGTGCTGATTTTGGGATAACTGGCTTTCCCACGCTGAAGGTGAGGGCTGTGTGCGCCAGGCAGTTGCCTCGTTTCACTGTGCTTTGCCTTTTGCTCTGTCTCTCTTGCTCAATCAGATTGACAGCATTATTGCGCCAAAACATTCCATTTGGGGCTTTGCAGTCTGGAGCTGCTTCACACTTCCCCACAACAGAGCTGTGGCCAGACTGCAGGCAGTGCAACTGCTGGGTGATGTATCAGCAAGGAGGGGGAAAACCAAAATGCTGCTTCGTGGTGAAATGTAGGGGCCATCTCTCTCCTAGGGTAGGGTAGTGTCTGAAACTTCAATTGCAACCGCCTGGGAAAGGCTGCTGGAGGGCAGAGAGCAGTCGCAGGCACAGGTTTTGAAGAAGGGTGCAGGGGTGCTGCAGGAGGCTGCACAGAGCTCTCCTAGGAGCCTCCTGCAGTGGATGGCAAGGTGCCATCCCTCCTCCTGCGCCCATGCCTGACCTCTTAGCTGTGTCAATATGCCATTTCGCAGTGTTTCTTGCTGCAAACAGAGCCTTGTTCCAGCATAAGCAATAAAGCTAAAGCACTCCATGTGCAGGCCGCAAAACCCAGGATTGTCTTGGTATGGAACAGGGGGGAATACAGGTTTCATCAGGTATGCCCTCAGTCCCAGCTTACAGGCTCAGCCCAAGGTGGGGTCAGGTTTCGTGGTTTGCCAAGCGGGTTGGCTTGTGGCCTAACCCTGCACTATGGTCTCAACAAGCACCTGCTGCCTGAGCACCCACTGCCTGTGGGACAGTGACCAAAACATCTCCCAGGGCAGGGAGGTGTGATGATGTGGCAGTGCCAAGAAGTCACTTGCTTTGCATCCCCTGTCCCCACCAAACACCTTTTGCAAACAGCCAGTGCTCCCAGCCCAGCCTGCAAAGCAAACACCGGTCTGATGCAACCTGGTTTCACTGCTCTGACTGTACCACAAGCACAAGCCACTGTGGCAGGTCAGAAGTGGGGAAAAAAAACCCTTCTGGTTTATGAGAGCTCTGGAGCAGGGAGATGCTGGATTGCAGAACCAGGTTGCCTCCCTGGGGCCCCTGGAGATGCCTGCCTTGCTGCCTCCCAGCACTCAGCCCTTGGCTGGACATGGCTCCCAGCCCATGCCTGTATCCCTCCCCTTCAGGGATGCCCTGCAAGATGGAAGCACAGCCAGGAGCTACCTCTGTGGTGGCTCATGTTGGTTGGTATGCTGTAATGTTGTAGGGAAATTGAGGCAGAGATGGTGTGGGGGGAGCCTCTGCCTGCTGGGCAGCACTGCCTCCTTGTCCCACTCCACACTCTCACTCCAGTTTCCCTTTGTGTTTTTTTTTTCTCATTCAGTTCTTCAGAGCTTTTAGCAAGAAGGCGGAGGATGGGATAAGGATTACCAGTGAGTATTCAGAACCAAGTTTTGGGGTTTGTTTGTTTCATTTTTTTCCCTGGGTGCGAATGGCTCTGCTGTCCACACCCCCCATGGATTGGGACCTCAGGGAGCCCAGGGGGCAGCTGAGAGCAGCTCTCTCAGCCCAGCCCATGGATCCAGCTTCACTGACACCTTGGCATCCTGTCCTCCTGCAGATCCCAGTGCCACCATTGAGGACCTGCGCCATGCCATCATCACCAACCTGGAGCAGAGCCAGGACGCCTGGCCGCCCGCCTGTCCTCCACTGGAGCCAGCGAGGTAGGGGTGGTGTGGTGGGGAATGGCTGTGTCAGCCTCTGTCCTATGGAGAGCAGGTTTTGGGGAAAATCCTGAGGCAAAAATGAGCACAGAGCAGCTGCTGCATCACCCACATCCCAGGTAGATATATATGACCTGGCCAGGTTAGAGCCATTTATGTGGCCCAGATGAGATGGGCCTTAACTACAGCAAGCAGTTCCTGGGCCAGGGACATGGCAATGCCAACTGCTGCCATTAGCAGCTTTTTCCTGTCCCAAGAGTTTTCTTGGTTAGGTACAAATTTGTTGGGATCTGCAGCCTTACTGGATCCTCCACTCTCACGGGGAGCATTTGGCTTTCCCAAAGTGTTGGTCAAGGTGGGCATGTTCTTCAAGTTTCCGGTTCCTCTATCCCCTAGCCAAAAAAAACCCAACAGTCCTGCTTCCAAGTTCATTGTTGTTTTATTTCCCTGGGTGAGTGTGCAGCTGCCTCTTGCCCTGCCCTGCCCTGCCCTGTCTGTGCTTTGTTTGGCTGACCCCAGTGAATTTTCTCAGTCTGTGAACCAGAGCAGACAACTGGGCTGGAACTTTAGTGGGAAAGAATTGCACGCTTGGTGGGGCTGAACCTCCACCAGCATCCCCTGCCAAAGCCTAGCTCCTTTCGGGTGGGAGGGCAGAGCATCCAGCTGATGCCGAGGACCTGCTGCCATCCTCTTCTCTCTTGCAGTGTGGAGGAAGTTCACACTTTCTTCCAGAGGAACAAGGACCAGTACTTGGCACTTATATTTGAAAAGAGCAACTCCTTCGTAGGCAGAGAGGTGGGTATAGCTGCATTTATTCCCATTTCTCTTGAAGCTTGAGTGCCTTTGACAGGGAAGTCCTCATGCGGCAGCCTCCCCGGTTACCTTGCACGCTGCCTTGCTGGTGCAACGTCTAAATAACACTCTAAATAGCCCTGCTGCATCCCTGGTGGGGTGGGGGCTGCTGCTGTCCCCGCATTCTGACCCCGGGGTTGCTGCTTGCAGGTGGCACTGGACATGCTGCAGTACGAGAATGTGGCAGTGAGGAGGGTGCTGAGCAGTGAGGAGGAGCTTGTGGAGAAGTTCGGTGTCACCACCTTCCCCTCTGCCTACTTGCTCCTCCGCAACGGTTCCTTCTCCCGCCTGCCCGTGTGAGTGCAGGACATGGGGTGGGTTTATGGACCCTGGTGGGGGGTCTCCTTTGTGGGAAAGTTCATTAAGAAGGAGACAGTGGCTGGGTTGGGAGCAGAGGGCTGCTGGTGGGCACTGAGTAGGGCTGCCATCCTCACCTGTCGCTGTCATCATCACCATGTCGCCACATCTGCCTGGGGGTGACTCGGCACAGCTGCCAAGTGCTCAGCTCTGCCCTGGGCTGCGTGTCAGGATACTCACTGCCAGCACACATGGAGAGTACAGACCACCCCGCGCTCATTCCCTAGGTCAGAGTTGCCGGTCTGGATAAGCCTTGGGTCTCCTTTGCTTCCTTGTTGGGGCTGGGGGCTGTTTGGGAGGGAAGAGGGTCTTGCTCACAGCTTCTCCTTCCTTGCAGGCACGTGGAGGCACGCTCCTTCTACACCTACTATCTGCGCACACTCTCAGGCATCACTCGTGGCTCCTACAAGCTAAACACAACCATCACAGTTTCCAACGAGACCAATGTATCCCAGCCAAAGCATGCTGACCGGTCAGACCCCTCCCTTCATCATTCTGGGGCAGTGGGAGGCCAGGGCTTGTGCAACGAGGAGGTTTCATGGCCATGGGTTGGCAGCAGGATGGGAGGTGGGATTATGCCTTTCACCTGGGGAAAAGGAGAAGAAATCATGCCTGGGTTCCTGGGCTACAGATTAATGGGCTGATGGAGCATTGTGTTGTGCTGCCCTCCCCAGCTCTAAGGTGTACATGGCTGACTTGGAGTCCACGTTGCACTACTCACTACGGGTGGAAGCCACCCGTGCCGCCGCACTGTCAGGAGCCCAGCTGGCCGCCTTCAAGTGCTACGTATCCATGCTGGTGAAGGTAAGGAGCTTTTGGTGCTGGGAGAGGAACCACCCATGCATCCATGTGGCTATTCATAGGGTGAAATACAAATGTAAGGTGCAGGACACCACATTCCAATGCTCACAGGTAGGAAAGCATGGTGGTCTCAAATGTGAGCCCAGTGTCCCAGTGCTCTGCTCAGCATGTCCCACAGCCACTGTGGGGCTGTCCCTATCCCTGTGGTTCTCCAAACTCAGCTTGGAGTTGCAACAGACAGGTGCCGCAGAGTTTCTGATGAGATGTGAGGTGCTAGTATTGGAGGGCAGAGCAGGACTGGCACCTGCAGGAGGTGTTGAGGCAGCAGGTCTTTTCAGAGGTGACCACTGGAGTGTCAGAGATGGTCAGAGGAGTTTGTGATTCTTATTGTCTGACTTAGATGCTTGGTTTGGGGAGCTGATCACTTCAGATTGAAGCTCTGGAAGAGCCTCATGTAAGGTCTCCTTTTTTCTTTTGCTGGTAAAATTGAAGTGTGTGAATTGAAGGAGCTTTGAGCCAGCAAAATTGGGGCACTTAAATTCCCTGGTACGATGAAGCACTGTTTGGCTGAGGTTTCCACCACTGGTGTTGCAGGAACCCTGTCCTCATCCCTGTCACAACCCAGGCTCCTTGGCATACCTTCACCCAGCCATGCCTGCCGTCTTTGCTCTCTCCTTTGTTACATAGGGTTTCACACTCAGTTTAGACCTTGCGTAGCCCTTCCTGATGTGAAACAGCCTCTGCTCTCCCCCAGCAAAGAGCTCCAAATGTGAGACACTAGTGCAATGAGTCTTAGGTCCTCAGCTCAGCAATTCATGTGTCTCTTACCCTGTTTGCACCCATCTATCACCCTTGCTGTTTCTCCCTTGAATGAGAACCACAGGCTAGGAAAATAAATCTCCCATCACACCAGTTTCCTGGCCAAGGGCACAAGCTTGCCAGCATGGTGAGGAGCAGCAGTGGGTTTATTTGATCAGCTTTTAATTCTGTCTGCAAACCTTCCCCTCACTTGCCAAGGATGAGCCTTGGCCTCTGACAAGGAGACAGTGGCATCCCCACTTTGGGCAGGAGGCGCCGGGGCACTGGGTGGTGGTACTTCCAGGGGATGCCGAGATAGTGCTGCTGTTTCCATGCTCATCCACAGGACGGAGCAGCATCCCCAGGATTGCAGCCGTTGCTGCTAGCCGAGCAGGGCTCATGCTGGGGAGCTCAGCCAGCAGGTCCCAGACTTAACTGTTACGTTCCCAAGAAGTATTTAAAGCAAGGAGGGAGGAAAAATCCTATTGTGGAAAGAAGTGGTGCCTGGAAAGCATGGAATTGTGTGGCAAAGCCTCCAGTCGAAGGAGCAGGGGGGACGGCGTTTTGCAGCAGAAATCAGGTTGCAGATTAATTTTCCTGTGAATTTGGGACTTTCAGCGTGGTTCTCCACAGGCCTGGAGAGAACAGCTCAGGGTTAGCAAAATGCTCCCTTCTTTTGCTTCCCCGTCACTTTTCCTGTGTGCTGCTGGTCTCATCCTCCGCATGGGTTGGTTCCTCTGTCTCTCTGTCCAGCAGTAGTACATACTGGCGGTCTGCCCCCCTCTCCCCAGAGCGCCTGCAGTTTTAAAGTGCTGCTGCTAATCGGCTTTGTGCTGGTTTATGGTCAGAGTGGCTTTTGCCTTTCTCAGATGGGCTGAGGTCTGGAGCCTGAACATGCACACAGGAGAGTACGGCCTTGCCACCATGGGGGGGATATGCTGCAACCCCCAGCCCCTCAGCCCCAAAGCCTTGCTGGGACAGCACTGCCCTCCAGAACATGCTGCCAGAGGGGATGCTGGTGCTGCCTAGTGCCTGTCGCAGTGAGCTGGGGGTGCTGGTGGGTTGCCTTGCTGCTCCCGGAACAAGGCCTGGGTTTCCTCATCCCTCTCCCAACTCTGCAGTACTTCCCGGGGCGCCCCTGTGTGCAGACCTACCTGCAGTCCCTGGATGTATGGCTGAAGAACTGGACAGAGCCTCAACTGCCCCGCAACGTCTTGAAGGATGCCATGAAGAATAACAGAGATGTAAGATGCCCATGGGGACCCTGGTCCCTGGTCTCCTCACCCCTGCCCTGGCCCTCACCCCTGCCGCAGCCCGCATTACCTGCCAGCTCCCTCACACCATGTCTGTCTGTCCACCAGGCCTCCCACCCTGCCGTGCTCCCCACCAATGTGACCTGGGTGGGCTGCCAGGGCAGCGAACGCCAGTTCCGCGGCTACCCCTGCGGGCTCTGGACCATCTTCCACCTGCTGACTGTCCAGGCTGCCCAGAGCGGCCCTGACAAAGGTATCAGGTCCCGGGGGGGGGTTCGGGGAGGAGGTGTCTGGATGGGTTGCAGCACAGACATGGATGTTGCATGCAAACAAAGGCTTGGTTTCCCCCCCTTCTTAATCTTGCCTCAAGGCAGATATGTCAGGGGGGACGAGCCACAGAGTCAGGGTGTGGGGTTGCCACCTCAGCTGTGGGATCATCAGGACTTGCCTTCCTGTCCTCCCCTGTCCTCTGCCTCCCTACAGAGCTGCCACTGGAGGTGCTGAGCATCATGCGTTGCTATGTCCGGTACTTTTTTGGCTGCCAAGAGTGTGCCCAGCACTTTGAGGCCATGGCGGCTGAGTCCATGGACCGGGTGGCGAGCCGGAAAGAGGCTGTCCTCTGGCTCTGGTCCCACCACAACGAGGTCAACGCTCGCCTGGCGGGTAAGGGGGGCCACAGGGAGGGGAGCCAGTGCAGCTTCCAAAGGGAAGAGGGAGGTGAGGTGGAGGAGCATCTCTCCTCCTGGATGGAGCTGGAAAAAGGCTGCATTGGGGTGCAGCAATGGGGACATCTTCTTGTCAGCGTCCCCCATCATAGGCAACAGCAGCTGGTCACACACCATCAGACCACCCCAGATGATGCAGTCGGGTCTTACATGCTCCCTGCAGCGAGCTCCCACCCTTGGAGGACCCCTCCTTCTTTGATGGCTCCTCCAAATGTCCTGTCTCCATTACCGTCCCCAGCTGCTGGATGCTCTGGGGCGCTTATACCAGTACAAGGGAAGGACTGTCACATGTCTAAGCCCCACGCTGGCTCCCGTCCTTGCAGGAGGTGACACGGAGGACCCCAAGTTCCCCAAGCTGCAGTGGCCTCCACCGGATATGTGTCCCCAGTGCCACAAGGAGGAGCAGGGCATGCATGCCTGGGATGAGCCGGCTGTGTTCAACTTCCTCAAGGTGCACTTCTCCCCAGCCAACATCTACATGGACTATGCTGAGGCTGATCCCATCCTCATGGCTGGAGAGGGGACTGGTGCCAGGCTGGGTACTGAGGGCCCACGAGAGGTGAGGGAGAAGGAGGAAAAGGAGAGGGAGGGTGACATGAGAGCTCCGGGGCAACCAGGCTCCGCTGAACCAAGGCGCCCCAGCATTGTACGGCTGAACCCCAAGCTGCGGGAGGTGGGTGAGGACATCGTGGACCTGGACTCCTTCAGCGAGCAGCACTTCAAGAGCCAGGCGCTGCGAGCGGCAGCCAGCCGGCACCGGCGGCTCAGCAAGCGGGACACCATCGCCCTGCCCCAGGATACCAGGGTGGGCCGGGAGCGTCGGTGGGCTCCTGGCGTCCAGGTCCAGGAGGAGGAGGCTGGGGTGGGCGTGAGGAGGAGCCCCTGGCTGCGAGTGCTTGGCTTGGGCTTCTCCCGCCTGGACATCAGCCTGTGCGTGGCCCTCTACTTCCTCTCCTCCATGTGCCTCTTGGGCATGTACACTTTCTTCCGTCTCCGCACCCGTGCCCGGAAAGGCCGCCCCAGCTTCCCCATGGCCTGAGAACAGTTACAGGGGGTCAGGGGCTGCCCACAGGGTGGGGTGGATGGGCTGCTGATCCAACACACCCCGGGACAGCATTTTGTCCCCAGTGGGAAAGGGTTTGGTGCATCCTCCCCAGGAGCTGCCCACTTGCAGCAGATGCCTCACCCAGGGTGGGGTGGAGGGGGAAGGAGGTGTCAGAGCATCCCCCCTCAGTTTGCAGTGCCAGATTTCAGATGTGTGGGAGCTGGGACACTGACACTGGTTCATGTCTCAGCACCAGCTGCCCTTGGATCTGCCTGGACTGGTTTCAAATGGGGAAGTTCAGTCCCCATGTTGGACAGCAGCCCTTTGGGGTCAAACCACTAGTGGGGCCAGGAGGGTGGGGGTTTAGCCCCTCAAAAAGTAGTCACTGCTGGGTGGGGGGTGGCAGACTCCATTATGGGGTTTCAGCAGCATAATGTGTGTGTCCCTTTGAGACATGAATGGGGCCCCCCACCATTCCTCGCCCCCTCCCTGCGCTGTTGCTCACTCAATGCTTGTCTTAGTGCAATAAATTATTTTTGCCGATGCTGGCCTCGCTGTGTCAGCTGTCCCTGCTGTATGGGCACACAGGGCAGCACCTCCCCTCCCTGCTCTGGTCTCCCCCATCACCCCGGGAAGAGCACTGTCTTGGTTTAATCCTTCAAATGCTTTTAGTTGTTGTACATTTTCTCCTGCTTTTTGCTTCTGGAGGCACCTGTGGCCCCCATGCAGCCAGCATGTTCCCATGGTTGGGGTGGCTCATGATTTGTCCTCGGGTGGGGTGATAGGGAGGGAGCCTGGGGAGGGCAGGAAGCTGCAGGACATTAGTTGGTGTGAGCTATGGAGCTGCGGTTCGGTGCTGGCCATGCCCGTGGTGCAGAGCAGGGAGACACTTGTGAGCATCCCCCTGGGGAGCAAGGCTTCCACAGGTGCCCTGCGCCTGTCCCCGATTCTTTCTGCCCTTTTATCCTTGTTAGAAATCATTAAGGAAAATGGTTGTTTTCCAGAGCTAGGGCCAGAGCCATCTGCTCTCCCAGTGCTGCCTAAATCCCCCTGTAACAAATTCATTGGGATTATGCTGCCCTCCCTTAATCCCAGCCCTTCCCCCCACACAGGGGATTTAAAAGGATTAAAACCTCGCCGATAATAAACTTCATTAAGGGGGGGGGGTGTCAATCCGATTTGGAGCCTTTTTCTTGATATCTTCACTTTGCCCAGGTGGGAGGCGAGGGTTGGCAGGATGGGGAAGGAGGGCAGCCAGCTCTGCTGCTGAGCAGACACTGCGATCTCCGTCTTCTCTGGCCCTTGCTCCCTTACTGCTCTTGAAATAAATTGTCTTGCTCTGGCTTTTCGTCTTTGGTGCCTGTGCATGGTCACACCTCCATGGGACTGTGGGGCTGGCACACCTGCTCTGCCCCTGCTGGCCCACTTGGCCTTGGCCACATCCCTTAGCCAGATCCTCAATGGCCTCAGCCCAGCGTGGAGGGGGCCTGTGTCCCCCCAGCCAGGGTGCTGGTCCTGCCCACTGCCATGTGATGGATGGGTAAGGTCTCATTGCTGCAGCCCTGCTGCCTCGTTCTCCTTGATTTCCCAGGGGGGTTTATCCCCAACATGAATAACCTCCCATGCACACCCTCCCCACCAGCTGCTCCCCTGTGTAGGACTGAGGGCTTGTGATGAGGGGCTGCCTGCTGCTACCCCAGCCCCAAAATCTCTCCGTGGGCTGCTGAAGCTGTGGACAGGCTGGAGGATGTGTTAGGGAGATGGATGCAGTAGGTGGGTGTATTGGGGGGATGCAGCAGGAGGGTGCAGGGGCTGGTGAGGCGGAAGCTGCAGACAGGGCTGCCCAGATTAGCATCCCTGACAGGCCCACAGCCTAAAGCTGCCATGCACACAGGAAAAGGTCCAGTAAATAGACATTCCATAATCCTGTTTGGTGCAGACCAAACCCTCCTGGTCCTGGCTCTTCTGGGCTGTAGCACCAGGGTGTGCTCCCAGCACTTGGGGAACCCCAGTGCAGGACACAGATGGGCCAGAGCAGGCAGCAGTGCAGGCAGGATGCTGCTGCAGGGCTCGGTGCTGCCTGGGGAGGATCCCCCTCACCATATTCTCCAGGATGGGGTCTTTGGGACAGGCCCACACACAAGCCCTGGCACAGGGGGAGCATCGAACTTTGCCATGGCCACACTCATGGGTAGGATGGGCTGTCTAGGGTGGGGGACACTCGAAGCCCCCACTGTGTCCTTCCCAAGGGGGGTTACCCCTTCCCAGCAGGAGCCTGGGCAGTCCCCGAGGCTAATTACCCAAATGGCCTCGGGCTGTGTGAGGCGGCTGCTATTCTCTAATACAATTTACCCTCAAGTGCAATTTAATTTTCCTCGAGGCCGGTGGCCGGCCCCCCGCACACCAGCCACCTTCCCACTCCTTTGCGCTCCCTCCCTCCCGTGTTGCCCCTCTTCCCTTTCCCTTCTCAGCACGGGTGAGAGCCTTTCTCCACCGGCATCCCTTCTCTGCCCATGCTCGGGCCATAAAATCACCGGGGGTTCGTTCAACATCAGTTAATTTTCAATTACAATTAGCAACACCCCACTCAGTGGGGTGCAGTGCCTGCGAGGGGAGAGGCTTCCTCCGGCCACTGGTGAGTACCTGGGTCTCACTGTGCTTGTCCTTGCTCCAGGTGACCCCTGGCAATAGGGGTGTCTGTGGGATGGGGTCACAGGCAGTTATTGGGGTAATTAAGTAGTGGAAAGCAGTAGGGGCTGTGCACATGGGGGCTTCGGGTGCACTGCTCAGAGGGTGGCTGTGGCAGCTTTGGCCCCATAAGGATGTCCCCACCTCGGGCTGGGGGAGCTGGTTTTGTTATGCGAGGGGGCTCTGGGAGCTGGGATGAGACCTAGCAATCTCGCTGCATGGTGGCACAATGCCTTGCTGTCAGCTGAGCTCCTGGCACCTCCAACCGCACTCAGGCTTTGCTGATGAGGGACATGGCTGGGCTCACCCACCACAGGCATGGGCTAGGCATGGGTCTTCCTTACATTCCCCCTAATTTTGCCTTGAAACCCTGCTGTTGCACCTGGGAACAATGCACCGATGACCCCTTGGTGATATGCTGCCCAAACCAGTCCCAGCTCCTGCATGCCTGGGCTAGGGCACATCAGGGGAGGCTGGGGCTGGGTCTCAGCAAAGGCTCTGGGGTTTACCTGCTCTTTTATTGTTAATCCTGGTGGGGAAGGTACGGGAGCACTATTCCTGCTTGTCTGTGGGGTTTGCATCACATTGCTTGTGTCTTCATCTGGCTGCAGAGAGGGTTAAGGCAATACCAAGGAGAGAGCAGGATATCTGTATGGTGCCAGAGACCCCCCAAAACTGCCCCAGAAATATAACCTGATGAAAATCATGGCATTCACCTTTCTGCAGGCTGGTCACCACTGCCCCTTAGCTCTGCTTTAGCTCCGGGAGGAGGAGAAAGCCTGGAAGGGGATTTCACACCAGTGACATGCAGACACTGGGTCCTCGGGCAGCATCTTGGGTGGCACAAAGGGTGTTTGCTGGGCAAGCGGCCCATGCCGACCTCCCCACATGCCAGGATAATGGGTTGTGATGGAGAAAGTTAACCTAAAAGACACCAAAAAAAATGCAAAGCAACCAAAAAACCACCAGACATAAAAAAAAAAAAAGGCAACAAAAAAAAAGGCAACCAAAGAAAAACCCCAAACCCACCAAAATGAGGAACAGAGGGAAAGCAAGAAAGGATGGAGGGCAATGCTACAGGAGATGAAGGATCTCCTGGGAAGGTATGACAAGCCAAGAGTGAGCGGGAGGAAGACGCTGGTGGGGTTTTATTTTTAGTGGACGCTCGGCCCCCTGTGGTGGCAGCGCGCTGGCAGCACGGTGCTCCCCCAGGTAAAGGCTCAGCGCTCCCTTTGCCTGCTTGTCGCTGCCGTGAGTGAGCAGGGCAGAGGGGCCTGGACCAATCTGGCAAAGCAGAAAAATGAATGAAAATTGAATTCCCCGAGGAGAAGGGCTGGGGGGAGCTGTTATCCCAGCTGAGAGATAAATCAGAGCGCGCTGGAGAGAGGGGGATGGAGACGACTTCCAACAGTGGTGGAATAATTAAGGGAATAGGTTGGAAATGCAAAGCGGTGGGGCAGGGAGCCCACGGGGCAGTGTCCGTCTGTCTGTTTGTCCGCACATCCGGTAAACTTCTGTAAATCTGCCTTAGGGACCTGCCTTCCTGCGTGCTGGGAGCCCCGCTCTGCGCTGCCGGCTGGCTGGGGACCGAGCGGGGTGACGGGGCAGTGGCCGCTGCCCCAAGGGGCTGTGGAGCGCAGGTGGCCGGGGCAGTGGGGGCCGGGTTGTGCTTAATGCACTTAAGAGCTGGTGCTTGATTTAGGGAAGAAGAGAAGGGGAAGGGATGGGATTCATCTCCCCCCGTGGTGGGAAGCCGATTCTAGCGCTTGGTGGACTGGAGGGGGTTCATTCCTGCAGTGAATGTGCATTGATCTCTGCCCAGGGATCATGCGGCTGGGGTTTTGCTGGTAAAATAAAACTTTGGGGTTAAACCCCAGCAGCTTGTTTACAGAGTATAGGTTTTTTTCCTAAGCAACCATCGAGCTAAAACATTTCTTAGGTTTTATCACTTTTATCTTTAATCAACTTTTTTTTCTCCAATTGCTGGTGTGCCCCACATGCACATTTCCTGAGGGGACAGTACAGGTTTTTTCAGGTGGGAAAAGCCTCTTCCTGGTTTGCATTTCAGTGTAGGTATGAAGGCACAGAAAGTGCATATGTGAGCTGAGGGTGTCTGAGTGAGCATCCTGCCATTCCCTCCCAGTGCTGCCGTATGTGCTGCCTCAGAGGGGTCACCCTGCTTGGGCAGGCTCAGTGCTCTAAGTGTGCCCTACCCAGGCAGCGTGGATGTCACAGTGCATCAGGGCCATTTGGCACTGTTGTCCCAGAGCTGGGTGATGTGGTAACTACCAGGAAGGGTGATGCTCAAGGCACCCTGGCTAACTTCAGCTGCATTTTGGTGTGCTGCTTCACTCAGCCCTTTGCCGCTGGGTACTGCCAGGTACTGCTGCCTCTCAGCACACTGGCTTCACTCTGATGTCACAGGCTGGGTTGCCCCCGTGTTTTCCCTTGGCAAAGCCCATGGGGGTCCTTCTGGAAGTTTTAGTCACACCAAGCTCTTTGACTTTGGCATCACCACCCTTGTGCCACAGCAGCCAGTGGACTGCTAGGCCAGGTGTGCTGCAGTGCTGCAGAGTTGAGTTGGCTCTTTCTATGCCCAGATGTGTCCCTGAGGGAGCTGCTGTTGGAACAGGCTTGGGGCATGGGTGTGCTACAGTACCACGTTGGAACAGAGCTTGCTGCAGTTGTGCCTGTTACTGGGGCTGCCCATGGGGATTAACAGCCACTGGGAAATAACTCATGTTGGTGCGGCAACAACGGGATGAGGACATGCTGGTTTCTGCCAGAGCCAGGGAAAGAAGCTGCCTGATTGAGCCCCCAGTCTCAGCTGCAGGAGGGACAGGGCTGGGGTGGTGTTCCGGAAGCGGGAGGACTCACCATCCCATCACCCGGAGTGGAAGAAGGTCCCAGAGCTCCAGCAGCGGAGACTGGGGCCTTTGAGTCTCCACTCTCTACCACGAACGGCAGGGTCGGACAGCGCTCGGTGGTACCGGACAGCACCCCGGGCCTCGGCAGCGCTGCGCTGGGACAGCTCCGGCCGCTCGAGGCTGGGCCGGGCCGGGTCCGACCCCGGCGCGCTGCGCGGCCGCAGGGCGCCCCTAGGCCCCGCCCCTTCCCCGCAGACCCCGCCCCCGACCAGCAAGCACCGCCCACCCTACAGTCATGCCACGCCCCCTCCACGCGGGGCGGGCGTCGATTGGCCCCGGGCGGTCCGCCCCGCCCCCGCTCCCCTGCGGGCAGTGACGTCAGGCGCGCTCCCCGCAGGGTGAATGAATGGGAGGCGGGCGGCGCTGGCGGGCACAGCTGCGGCACCGCGCCCGGGCCGGCACCGGCACCGGTACCGGTACCGCCCGCGGGACACGGCGCTGCCTCCCGCCGCGGGGCTCCGCCGGCCCGGGCCGCATCTCTCCCTCCCCTCTTCTTTCCCCTCTGCCGCCCCGGGCCAATAAAATGATGCAAAGCTCCGCTCTCGCTGCCGAAGGGGCTGTCAAGGGGCTTCCCGAGATCCTCGGTGTGCCGGTGCAACGTAAGGACGCTTTTCTCTTTTCCCTCCTTCGCTCCCTGCCGCAAAGGCGGCCCCGGGCCGGCGGGGCAGGGCGGGCAGGGGCTGTGGCGGCAGCGCCCTGAGGGCTGGGCAGGTGCCTCCCGCTCCAGCACGGGCGTGTTTTTTGTCCTTCCTTTTATTTTTGGTCCCCGCGTGTAGCAGCGTTAATGGACGTGAAAATCAGGAGCGTGCGGAAGGGAGAGCGTTGCCCCGGGGCGGACGGGCAGCGGCGGCGGCGGGAGCCTTGCGGAGCGATGCGGGTCTGGCCCCGACGGGGAAGTCGGTGCGGCCGCGGCTCCGGCTGTGCGCGTGCAAGTGCGTGTGTGTGTGTGTGTGTGTTTGTGCGTGCGTGCGTGTGGTACCCCGGTCCCCGCACTCCCGGCCCACAGCGCACGACTCCCCGCTTATATCGTTTATCGCGACAGGCAGCGCCTCACAGGCTACCGGCAGCTGTGGGAAGGGGCTCACGGGCGTGCGAGCGTGTTACCGGGACGGCGAGCCCGGCTCGGCTTTGCGCGGCCCATGGAGCGATGTCGCCGTCTCTGCGCCTACCCCCCAAATCACCTATAGATCTATATGTGCACATACATGCTCTGCAGCTACAGGTAGCATGTTCCTGTGAAAGCACATGCTCGCGAGTGCTGGGGGTGTGCGCAGTACCGTACGCGGGTGCGCGGATCCCAGCGGCTCTCGGCGGAACGCACCTGCCGGCAGCCGGTGGGGGCCGTCAGCCTGCCCGCGTCTCTAGGGCCAAGCCCCAGGCGGGGTGAGCTCCTGTGCTCGCACACCTCTATGGATTCGGGGACCGGTGCGGGGCGGCTGTGCCCCGGTGGGCTCCGGCCCAGCCCCAGCGCTGCGCGGCCGAACTGCCAGCAGTGCCGGTTGTATTGTTATTATTTTCTCTTCGCTTACAAATGGTTCCCAAGAACCGGGGCTTCCCTGCGGGCCCGGAGAGGGGAGGAGCCCGCCGGGGGCAGCCGGGAGATGCTCTGCACCCCTCCACTCATCCAGGAAAGTTGAGGGGAGGGACCCCCGGCGGGGGGGTGAGATGGGCTCAAGTCCCGGGAGAAATCGGCCGGGCGGGCAGCAGCGCCTGGGGGTGTGTAGTATTTTGGGGGTCACACCAGAGTGAGCACCCCGGCGCCTACCCGCTCCCGGCTAGGCCTTGCTCCCTCCCCCCACTCGTCGCTGCCCCCAGGTCATCCCCTGGCGGTCCGCGCCCCGCACCAGCATCCGGCCCCCCCGGGCGGCTGTAATTCGTTTTCCTTAGGTGTTTCTGTGGGGAGTGAGGCTGGTGCCTGCCCACTGCTGCCCCGTTTGGGGAGCCGCGGTCAGTCTCCATCCTGCCTGGGGGGGTTGTCTCCGTTATCCCCCGTTTCTGTCCGTTTGCCAGTGGTGCAGGAGGGCACGTTTAACAGTGTTTCACGGAAGGAAAGGGAAAGAAAAATCCCCGTCGGGAGCGCAGAGACAGAGCCGGTGAGGAGACAAGAGAGGGCTGTCCCACGGCCGGATCCTGACCGTCCCCTGCGACTGAATAGCGCGAATGCCGTCCCTGGTTGCCAGCCGTCGGGCCACTTCGTTGGCCCCGAATCCCAGGGATTTAAGGAGAAATGAAGTGCCTCAATCACCCCAGAGCTGCCATCGCCCTAGCAAAGCTCCGTGGTTTGGCCTTTCTGGGTGCCACCAAGCTTTCTGCCCGTGACTTTGCCATTTCGGTACCAATTGACGCGTATCGGGAATTATTAGGAAATAATCCAACGAGATACGATGAATATTTATTGACGCACAAACATTAGTGGCAGGAACAGAAAATATGAAGGTGGCTGCTGTCAAAGTTCCACCACCCCGCAGTTCCCCGGAGGCCGCGGCAGGGCCCTGCCGTGGGGCCTGATCCTGCGGCGGTCACACATTTGACAGCTCCCCGGGGAGAAGGGGAATTGCCCCTGGGCAGGGAATGCCTTCTAGAGGGGAATTCTGCCCGCTGCCTGCGCAGGGGTCACCCTCCCAGCAGCACCTCGATATTTCATCGTGTGTGCGATGAAGATGCGTGACTTTTTCATTTCTAATGACTATTCAATGGCAGCTTTCCTTCTGATTAAGCGCTGCACAACCTCCTTGTTTTAGTAGGGACTGTCCCCTGCAGCATCCCCTTCAGCGAGATTTTGGGGAGCCGAGCCTTCCCCCAACAAACCTAGCTACAGCTCAGCTTTGCAGACGGGATCGTTAAAAAATGTAATTCCGACTGTTATTTATGAATATTGTTTTGCAAATCTCACCGAAGGGAAAACTTCTGCCAAAGCCTGTGGGAATGGTGCCGGGCGCCGTCAGCCTCTGGCCAAGGGTCTTTAGCGGGGGTGATTAATCGCCGCTGGGAAAGTCGTTTGCACGCTGCAGATAAATGAATAGAAGAGGTTTTTACATGTGAAGGAATGGAGTTTCCTCCCCGCAGAAATGTGTATTTTTAAGGAGTCCCCGACTTGGTGCTTCCCTCTGGGCGGGTGTTTGGTGCCGGCTCCGGTACTGGGAGGACCGGACTGCCTTTTTATTCCGGCTTCCCACCCGCATTGCCGAGACACTGATCCTGCAGTACCTTCGTCTTCGTGGTTGACGATCCTTTCCTCTTAAAACCAAACAAATCCCAAACCCCGGAGAGAGGCTGTTTGCAGGGGGTGCCCGGGGCCGGGCTGGGGGAGCGCGTCCTCCCGACCTCTGTCCCCGCTCCCGGGTTTGGGGATTTCTGCTGTCTGAGGGATTCCCGAGGCCACCCGCGAGTTTCTTTCGTTTCCATCGTTATTTCTTTATTTATCCGTCGGGGAGAGATAGGGATGGAAGGATGGACGCGATGCCAATAAATCACGATAACAGAGGCCGGCGGGGGCTGGAGCGCAGCGCGGGTTGCCGGGCCGCCCCTCGGTTCCCCGGCAAGTGTGGGGGGTGGGGGCGGAGAAGGAAAAGGGGGTGATACACGACGGCACTGCAGATTTGGCTACGGGTTTTAATGGGATACAGCCAAATCCTGCTCGGGCTGCCGCCGGCGGGAGGCAGGGATGCGCTCAGCTGTGAGATCCCCTCTCGGGTACATCACATCACCACGGGCTGGAGGACCCCAGCCTAACACCTTCCACCCCGGGGAGCGGCTTGCATTGAGGCTGCTGCACCTGTGGGGAGATCCCTGGGGGGGAGAAGAGGGGGCTGTGGGGCTGTGCCCCCCCGGAGCACCTACCAAACTCCTCTGCACACAGAGCCCACCCCGAGCTGCTGGCGGGCAGAGACAGCGACGCTGTTAGCATCAGTCCTGTTCTAGCCAATAATTCAGTTGAAACAAGTGAAATAAACGCGAGGCTTTCCGTAGGCAGGGAGGCAACGCGGAGCCGGCCCCGGCGCAGCCGTCGGCGCTGCAAGCACAAAGCAGAGAGCAGGGAATATGCTTGGGGTGTTTTCTCTGTGCATACATCGGGCAAACCGGCGGGGTGACCGAGACACCTCCTGGTACCCCGGCAGCTCATTGTTGCTGTTATTACCATTATTATACACAGGGGAAAGCAGCCAAGTGGGTGCGAGTCCTGCATATTTGTGTGTGCACCCACAAACCTGTGTGCGTTCGGTCGGTGCTGTACGTCTACAGGCAGACCAGAAGTAAGAAAGGAGGTCTCGTTTAAAAAAACCCCAAAACTAAATCTTTTTTTCCTCTGGAGATTTGGAGGAAGAGATTGTATTATCTGTTGCGGTTGTTTGCTTGTTGAAATGAAACTGTGTTGCTGTCTTTAAGAAGAGAAAGATGTATTGGTTAGCTTGTTAGTATGTGTATATACGTATATATGCATGTCAGTGTGTGTGTATATATGCATATATGTGTTTCTATAAATAACCATTTTACATAAAACAGGTTTTGCAAACGTTCATGCATGTTTATGGATCAAATGACGAGGATTTACTTTGCAATGACACCAAAGGTGCCTCCGCTCGAGGCCGATGCTCTGCTGGTGCCACCGTCTGTGCCAGCGGCTTTCGCGTTGTTCTAAAATAGGTTTAACGAATGAAATGGGGAAAATGTGGTCAGTGCCTACCTGCAACCGTGGTGCTGCTGGGAGAGGGGAACAAAGCATCCGGCTGCTTTCAGAGCAAGGAGAAGAAGAGGGACCTGTGGAAGCTGTAGATAATTTTTTTGGTTCGTTGGTTGGGTCTTTTGTTGTTGTTGTTTGATTTATTCTACTCTTGTTAATGCTTAAATGCCAGCAATAAATATGGTCTGAAGGGCACTCGGATGGTATACTGCCTAACCTGGAGAATGACAAAATAAGCTGCGTTCACCAGAGATGCGTGTCAGTACCTCGAAGAGTGTTTAAATAATGTTTAAGGCTGTAACAATGCGATCCTCTCCCCTGCTCTTTTCCTCTTTCCCCTCCTTTCTTCCGTTCTTCCCCCTCTTCTTTCCTCTTTTCCTCGAGCTTTTTTTTGCTCTTTTTTTCCCCCCTCTTTCTTTCATTTCTTCATCCCCCCACTTTTTTCTTCCTTTCCCTCCTTTTTTTCTCCTTCTCTCCCTTCTTTTCCTCTTTCCCCCCTATTTTCTTTTCTCCCCTTTCTTTCCTCTTTCCCCCCTTCTTTTTTTAATTTTCCCTTCATTTTCTTTTTCATTTTCCTTTTCCCTTCCTTTCCCTTTCCTTTTCTTTCCCCCGTCATTTTCCCTTCTTTTCCTTCTTTTCGTCTTTTTTTTTCCTTCGTTTCCCTTGTTTCCTCTTTTTCCTTCTTTTCCCCCTTTTTCCTTCGTTTCTCCCCTTTTCCTTCGTTTCCCTCTTTTTTCTTCGTTTCCCTCTTTTTTCCTTCGTTTCTCCATTTGTTCCTACACATCCTCCTCCCCTTTTTTCTTCTTTCCTTCTCTCCCCTCTTTTCCTTTCCCTCTTTTTTCCTTTCCCTCCTCCCGGTCGCACCCAGCCCAGGTGCCGGGGGGCCCCTCTCCCCCCGTGGCCGCCCCCCCGGCAGGCCCCCTTCCCGGGCCTGGCGGATCCCGGAGCGGGTGATGGGAGCAGGTTTCCCGCCGCCCCTCTCCTTTGGTCCCTGTTCCGGGGCAGCCCGGCGGTGCCGCGCCGCTTGGCGCGGGGAGCGTTTTACCGCGGGTGAGTGAAGGATCCGCCGCCCGGCTCGGCCACTTCGGCTGGGGACAGCAGAGCCCCCGCTGAGCCCCGCACACACATCCCCCTCACACCCCCACACCCCCGTATTTACTGTCAGCCCTCTCCAGCAGGAGGGGGAGGCAGCAGTCCTTGCGCATAAACGTCTCTCCTACTCGTAAGCTCCAGCGCTCTCTCCGGCCTCCCCTCTCGCCCCCCAGTCAATCTGCCTTCATGCCTGTGTGTCCGTATTGTGTGCCTGGCTTTCATCGGGCACTCTCCAGCAGACTTCTACAGCATTTCCCATTCATTTGAACTGTGGGCAGACAGAGACATAAATATCTAGCTTTCCAGATGTACAGAAGCTGTCCATTTATAGACAGATATTGTAAAGGATGGCCAGGGGTACATCTTCCCTCAGGAAAAGCCCCAAAAGCATCCCCCATCGCATGGGGGCTGTTGGGGGGATGAAGGGGAGAGAGCTTGATGGGGCTGGACACACTACCCCTTGTTACTACTGCTGTGCCCCAGCGTGGCTTTGCTTCAGCCCATCTTTCCCAGCCATTTCCAGTGACAGGGGTCTGTAACACCCCAGCTGGATTGGAGTAAGTGGACAGAAACCTGCTGCTCCTGTCCATCCAAAGGGGCGGTGGGCCTATGGGTGATGCAAAGTCACCAAGTGCCCTGGCACTGCAGCAGGAGGGGCCCTTGGCAGCTGCTGGTGGGCCACAGGGTCCCGTGGTGCCTGAGATGCAGAGGGAGCAGATGGGAAAAGGACATTTGCCCATGTTGAAAATGCCTCTGTGGTAGGGGCAGTTGGTGTCCTGCACTCCTGGGTCACAGCCGGGACGCCGTGGGTGAACCCCTGGGTTTTCCCAGCAGCCTGGCTCTTTGGGGATGGAGAGGCTGCAGGGAACAGCAAATCATGCCCCTGGCTGGGGGTTGCAGGGTGCCAGCCCAGAGGGAGCGAGGGGCAGGCAGGGAAATGGGTGGCAGAGAGCATGACACGGACTGATTCAGCAGGGGAAATCATCAGTGCGTACTGTGCCTGGAGGAGCCGGTAGGGCTGTGGACTTCGCTATCCTGGAGGGCTTTGGTGAAGGTTTGCGAAGGAAGATGTGAAGGGAGAGTGCCAAGGCCAGGGGTGGCAGCTTATCACCCACGAAGTGCCAGCACGGGACTTTGCCAGTCGTATCAGCCGGGTGGGAGCGCCGCCAGGATGAGGCGGCTGCCGTGTTTCACACTGCTCTTTTGTGCTTCTCTCTCCTCCCGGCCCAGAGATCCCCCAGTGCGCCGGTTGCAACCAGCACATCCTGGACAAGTTCATCCTCAAGGTCCTGGACCGGCACTGGCACAGCTCCTGCCTCAAGTGTGCCGACTGCCAGATGCAGCTGGCCGACCGCTGCTTCTCGCGGGCCGGCAGCGTCTATTGCAAGGAAGACTTCTTCAAGTGAGTACCATTCGGGGGCACAGCTCCACAAAAGCGGCGTTTCCCCCTCCCACCCCACACCCCCCTACCCCCCCCCCCCGAAGAGGCAAACGAACAACCTATTTTTAAGCGTAATTTCTCCAAAATCTGTATCTAGCTCTTGTCCGTTTGCTGTGGAAATAAGGGAAATGCTGCCGCGTGCTGGATGCTGCTCGTGGGATTAACCTGAGAGTTCCAAATCTCCGCGATGCTCCTGTCCCTCCCCGTGCTGGTTTCAGCATGGGATGTGGCGAGCTGCAGTGGTTTGGCAGTGGCCCTGGCTCTGCTCAGAGCTAGAGGGCAGGAGAAACCCGTGCGAGGCAGCGGCAGCTCCGCCTGCTCCGGCCCAAGCCCCGCTCGCCTCCCGGGTTTGCTGATGCCGCTTCTCTCCCCTTCAGCTTTTTACATTTTCTTTTATTTTTTTTATTATTTTTTTTTAATATTTTTTTCCTCCCAGTGGCGTGAAGACCTCGTTTGGTTTTGTTGTCAGCTGCCTCTGAGCTGTGTGATGCCCCAGCCTCAGCTTTTCCCACCACCAGCGGGATAGGACAACCTATTTCCCGTTAAAAATGGACTTTTCAGCGGGGATGCTTTAGCCCCAGGCTGCTGGCGAAACGTGGGAGTTTTCCCAAGGGATGGCGGGAGTGTCACACTGGGGCTTGGCACAGATCTGCCGGAGGTGCATGGCTGTGGAAGAGAGGGGTGCTAGAGGGGTGCTGCTTCACCCCTCCTGCGGGGAGGAGGGCCAGATCCTGGCCAGCACAAGCCTGGCCTGGACTCTCCCTGCCTGCCCATCCCCAGGCCCTCGGGCCTCCTGTGCCCCCCTGCCAGGCTTCAGGGCCAAAGATGCTGCTTGAGTTTTCCTTTCCCAGCTGCAGAGCGTGTAACAGTCAAAGCGGCCACTACAGTCTGAGTAATAACACTTCACTTCTGATATTTTCCAGCCTATTAATCTCCAAGTCATTTAAATAGTCGCCCAAAAGGTGCAGGTAATCAATGTTAATTAGAGTTGAAAGATCAGCGACTTTCTTAGATGAGGTCCTGTCTGGATTATTTGGTGCCAATCAATAGCATCTCGGCTCTCGCTGGAGCACTCGCCTCACCTTTCTTTCAACCGCTCATTGATTTCAGAGTAGGTAAGCTGCAGAGGACGTGGGGATCGGAGGCCAGCTTCACAGGCAGGTTTGCAACGCAGGGGCGCCCTGAAAAGTAGCAGATTCTTTGATTTTTATCTTTTTCTCCCTCTCCCCAGCTGCAGCCCTTACTCCTCAGCTGTGGGCAGCTCTGTCCTGGGTCTGCCTGTCCCAGGTGGTGCAGAAACACCCCAGGATGCTTTGTGGGGGGTAGGGTAAAATCGCTTTAATAATGCTCTGGAGGGTGGTGGATGGGCGAAGGAAAGATAGGGGCTTCAGAGCCTGCACTGGCTCATCCTTGGGCACAGAAAAGCATTGTCTGTTTGTCTGTCCTATCCCTCTCTCTGTCCATCCCTACATCCTCCATTCCCTCCCTTCCTCTTCCATACCTCTCTCCAAGCTGATTCCTGGAAAGCTGAGATTTCCCCAGCAGATGTTCAAGGACTCTCCCTTTATGATACCAGCCCAAAAAATGAGACAAAACATGTTTTCCGCCTCACTTTCTGCTTCCAGCACCTCTTTGGGCAGCTGCTGAAATTGCACCAGCACCACTCATGCCCAGTACCTGTCACCCACCACTGGTGACCCTTTTGTGACTAGGGGACCCAGCTTTGGTGGCCATACCCTGGCTCTCTGGATGGTGTGAGGGCAGGGGCAGCCACGGGCTTCTGTGATCGGGGGATGTTCAGCCCTCAGGGGTCAGTGGGACGTGTTTGGAGTGGCTGTACCCCCTATGCACCCCAGTGCCACTACCTTTCCCTGCAGCCTTGGTGCTGGGGGCTATGGGACTTGGGTTTTCCTGAACTGCCTGCTTCTAGGCAGATGGCTCTGTTTAAGGTGTAGGGGACAGATTATTCCAGTGGCTTTGCTGCTTGGGCTGCTGCTGCAATGCTAGGACAGGCTCTGTGGAGTCCCAGCGCCCTGCTGATGGGGTGTTATGGGCTGCTGGGGGGAGCAGGGGAGACCCAGCATGAGCCCTTGTGGTGCTGGTGGGAGGTGAGCATCTGCCTCATGTCAGCCCGAAGCCCACAGTATCTGTTGCTGGAAACGCCCATGAAGCGTCCACTTGCTTTTTACTTCTTCCTGTGCTGCCACCACTTCTTGCAACGTGTTGCCCTTCCTCCATTAATTCAGTTTATACCGAGTGTTATCCAGGTGTTAGCCTTCATGTCTGCACAGGGCAACCGCACCCCACCACAGCCTATGGGTGCACTCCAAGCGATAGGCACCCCAGAGGCTCTGCAGCAGAGTGCCTGTGATCCACAGGCTCCTGGGTGGGACACACACTCCTTGCATGCTCCTTTTATGCTCCTTCCGTTCTACTTACACCATTCTTACGTGCTCCTTTCCATGCTTCTTGTCCCATTCCTGCATGCTGTTTGCTTGCTGTTTTCACACTTGTCGCATGCTCATCATAGAATCAGCTAGGTCAGTGAAGACCTTTATGATCATCAAGTCCGACCTTTACCTCAGCACTGCCAAGACCATCACTAAACCATGTCACTAAGGGCCTCATCTACATGGTTTCTGAGCACTTCCAGGGGTGGTGATTCCATCCTTCCCTGGGCAGCCTGTTCCAATACCTGACCACCCATTTGGTCTTTGCACAGCTTCCTGCAGCTGTGCTGGCGGGCTTGCTTGTCCCCATGCCTGCCCCAAGCCAGCACACCCACTGCACCCATCAGATTGTCATTATGGTATAAGAGCCCAATCATTCTCCATTAATCTGGGATTCACCATCCTAGTGAGGAGGTGTAATTAATTTATTTAGTATTAATGTGGATGAAATATGTACTGTCCTTGCAGGGGAAAATCAGGCAGCCTATAAGCATTAGTTAAAAGAACCATTAAAATCAAGCCTTCCTCAGCTCCATTAGGCCTGTCTTTCACACTGAAGAAGATAAACCCCTGCCGTGTGAAGTGTCATGCATAATAAGGTTGCTTGCCGGTTTAAACTCTGCCCTGTCTCCTGGGCCCCACCCCATCTCCAGCAAAGCCCACCTGGCTGAGGGGCTCAGGGGTCTCTGATTCTCCTCGCAGGCGTTTCGGGACCAAATGCACGGCCTGCCAGCAGGGCATCCCCCCCACCCAGGTGGTCCGCAAAGCCCAGGACTTCGTCTACCACCTCCACTGCTTCGCCTGCATCATCTGCAGCCGGCAGCTGGCCACTGGTGATGAGTTCTACCTGATGGAGGATGGGCGGCTGGTCTGCAAGGAGGACTATGAGACAGCCAAGCAGAACGGTAGGCACCCTGAAGGGGTTAAGAAGTGGGACATCACATCGAGAGGTGGCCATGGCTCATGTTCCCTGGCATTGTACCTCTGGGCTCTAGGCAGATGGTCTGGGGGAGCTTTTTCCCCGGTGGTGTGTGCTGGCCTTTCAGGGCAGCTCATGCTGCTGCGGTTGGGGCTGGTACCATCTCCTTCACTTGCAGATGACTCTGAGGCGGGTGCTAAGCGGCCCCGGACCACTATCACGGCCAAGCAACTGGAGACACTGAAGAATGCCTACAAAAACTCCCCCAAGCCTGCCCGGCATGTGAGGGAGCAGCTCTCATCTGAGACAGGGCTTGATATGAGGGTGGTGCAGGTGAGGCCAAGGGGAAGTTCCTCTCCACCCTGCCCCTCGTAAAACTGGATTCAGGGGTCCCACTGGGGTGCTAGGTTGCAGGGGTACCAGGCTTCAGGGGCCACAGGAGTGGCAGGGGTATTGAGTGACATGGGTGCTTGGGAGCTGGCTTGCGGGGGTGCTGGCATGCAGGGTTGTGGAGGCTGGGTTGCAGGGGTGTTAGCATGCAGGGGTTGCAGGGGTACTGGTGTGCTAGGATGCAGGGAAGCCTGGATGCTGGGTTACAGGGTGCTGGTTTGCATGGGTGTGTGGGAGCTGGGTTGCATATGCGTTAGCATGATGGGTTACAGGGGGACTGAGCTGCATGGGTGCTGGGGGTGCAGAGGAACAGCAATGCTGGCATGCTTGGATGTACGGGTACGAGGCTGAAGGTGTGCTGGCCGACTGGGTTTTATGGGTGCTGGTGTGCTGGGTTGCAGGGGTGCTGGCATGCAGGGGTCCGGGTTGCCGTGGTGCCATCAATGTCCCCGCTTCCTGCCCCAGGTGTGGTTCCAGAACCGCCGGGCCAAGGAGAAGAGGCTGAAGAAGGACGCAGGGCGGCATCGCTGGGGGCAGTTCTACAAGAGCGTCAAGCGGAGCCGTGCGGGTGGGAAGCTGGAGAAGGAGAGCTCAGCCGAGGACTGCGGCGTCAGCGACAGCGAGCTCAGCTTCCGTGGTGAGCGGGGACCCGGCGCAGGGCAGGGGGGCCGCGGGGCTCCCCCCGGCGCTGACGCTTCCCCTCTGCTCTCCCTCCTCTCCCCGTCAGAAGACCAGATCCTCTCCGAGCTCGGCCACACCAACCGGGTTTATGGCACCGTGGGGGACGTGGCGGGAGGACAGTTGCTGAACGGCAGCTTCCCCATGGAGGGGACGGGACAGTCGTACCAGGACTTGCGGGACGGCAGTCCCTACGGCCTCCCCCAGTCGCCGTCCTCCATCTCCTCCCTGCCGTCCCACCCGCCCTTGCTCAACGGGCTGGACTACGCCATGGACGGCAGCCTGGGGCTGGTGGCCCACGGGGCGCAGGGGGTGAGTCAGACGCTGCGGGCCATGGCCGGGGGGGGGCCCACCTCCGACATCTCCACTGGGAGCAGCGTCGGGTACCCAGACTTTCCCACTAGCCCGGCCTCCTGGCTGGACGACATGGATCACCCCCCTTTCTAAGCGCCGCTCTCCCCCCCCCCCCCCCGCTCCGGCCCCCCTCGCTCCCCCCCTAGCCCGCAAGCGCAGCACTGAGGGCGCCTGCGGGCAGTTGACCTTTCCAGGATTTCCCATGGGAATCTGCCCCGGAGGGCTGGAAGGAGAAGGATCGGCATCCGCGATGGCCCTGGGTGGCTGCTGCTTGGGGTGTGTGTGGGGGGCACAGATGCCTTTGGGTGTAAGCACAAGAGAGGTGTCGGTGGACGGGATGCATGGCGAGGACCCTGCGCGGGGCTGGGCACAGCGGGGTGCTGGTGATGGTGCGGGCCGGCGGGAGGGAAGGACAATCACGGATGGCAGAGTCCGTCCCGGCGCCCGCGCCAGCCCCGCACCCCTTCTTTTGAGCACCGCTGCTATTTTGAAGAGTTATTTTTCGATATGGAGTTGAAACGCGACTCGGCGCTGCCCGGAACCTCGGCACAAAGAAAGGTCTATATTGTAGAAGGGTTTATTTTAGCGAGGCCGGGGACCTGTCCAGGCAGGGCCATTGCTCTGCTGCCCGGGGGCGAGGCTGCCGTGCAGGGCTGTGATTTATCCCTGGCACGCAGGAGCACTTACAGTGCATCCCGGCGGGGTTTACCTCCGTCATGTGGCAGGGAGGAATTAAAACAGATAAAGCCTTTCCCTGCAGATGCCCACGGCCAAGCAGCGCTGCGCCGGGGCCGGCCGGGATGCTTGGGGCTGGCACACGAAAGAGCAGCCTGCCGCAGGTGCTGGAGAAGGGTGGCAGGGGGAGGTGGGGAATGTTTGCTCTCAGGGTATTGCAATTACCCCAAAAAAGAAGGGAAAAAGGGCATTTCATCAGCTGCAGAGGCACCCCCATGGTGGGGAATGGAGGGGATTGTGCTGTGACTCCCCCTGGCATAAGCCAACCACTTCCTCTGGCGCTGTGGGGCTGACAGGACCTGAGGGTGGGTGCAGGCAGCTGGGACCCCAGGAGCCCCATGAGGTCTGCTCCTGGCAGGGTCCACTCAGCACCACTCTCTTTCTCAAAACCCACCCCCCTGGGCTTGCAATGGCCACTGCCCATCTCCTGCACCCACCCTGGCCTGGCTGAAGGCATTCAGCGCTGTGACAAAATCCAGTCCCAAGCTCATTGCCCGGGGTGCCTGGCTCTGCTGTGGCCCCACGGGGGTGCTCTGGCTGCGGGGGTCCCCCCCCCCGCCATCTCCCCTCAGCTCTGGGGTGATGCTGATGACCCAGGCTGCCCTTCCAGGAGGGATGGTGGTGGATCCAGTTGAGTGGCTGCTGCCAGAGGCTGGAGGGGGGCTGGGGAAGGAAGAGCTCCAAGAGGAAAGGAGAAAAAAAAGAATAAAAATGGAAAAAAAAAAAAAAAAGCCACACAAGAAAGCACATCACTGCTATGTTCCTGTCCCTCCGTGCCCCCCAGCTGGGTGTGTTGGTGCTGCAGGAGCTGCACCCATGTGCCTCCCCTCCCAGCCTTGGGTGCTGCTTTGTGCCAAGCTCCCAGCCTCACCGGGTACCGCAGGCAGCTGGTGGGGAGGGGAGCAGGGGGAAGCTATGCCTGCTGCTCTCCATCCCCCTTTGACAAGGCCAAATACCCCCTCCCCTCACTGTGTAAATTTTGTACAGTTCCAGAAGGTGAGAGTCTTGCTTCCTGGGGGAAAAATGAAAAAAAAAACCAAAACCCTACAAAAACAGTAATTAAAAAAAAAACCAAACAAACCAAGAATAAAACCTTATTTATTGCCATGTCTTTGGGGAGAAAGGACACCCCCCCCTCCCCTGAATTCGGGCCCAGGGCATTGCTTTTGTATCCTGCCTCCAGTGCATCGGCATGAGATGTGTACAGTCACCCCCTCTGCCTTGAGGGAAAGCGATGTCAAATAAACTCGGGATGCTCTTTAGCCACTGCTGTCTTTGGGATTTTCTTCCTCAGGGAGGGAGGGCAGCAGCCACCAGGAGAATGCCTGCTCCAGCACCATCAGCAGTTTGGGATTGGGATCCCCTGGGTACTGTATGGATGGAGGAGCCGGCATCCCCATGGGATCAGGCAGGATCATTATGCACTGGCTTTTTGTGGGCACGGGGGTGGGGGGTGGGTATCTTCATCCCTGCCACATGGCATCCCAAGATGCCAGCAGCTTTCCTGCCACCATGCAGTGATGGTGGTGCCACTGCCATTGCCTGGCTGTACCACCACGGCTCTTGGTGGGCACAGGTGAGGTGGAAGAGCCATGCCAGGGGGCCAAGCCCCACCACATGGCAATGGTGTGTTGGCTTTCTATATTTTAATCATTTTAACATTTAATGCTTCTCAATTAAAGTGATTTCCTGAAGTAGATGCCAAGCTTAGAGCAAATGCACATTAACCACTTTCTGTATCGGTAGTTAAAGGCACCAAGGGATTTAAACGGCAATCCGCAGGGCTGCTGGGGAAAGGTTTGGCTGAATAAAGCAGATTATAAACAATAATATATGTCTTTCTCTCCTACCCCCAGCCTCTTTTTTTTTTTTTTCCAGTTTTTTGGAAAGGCTCCAGCCTCACAAACAGACCTAAAGTGCTATAAACATCTCCAGGGCTGAGAGCTCAGCCCCCAAATGTGCTCCCTGAAAGCACAGGGATCACAGCTACCGCTTTTCATCCCTGCTTTAAGAGAGATCTTTTATTACCCAACACGTCCATCAAGACAGGCAGTGGCTATGCATTATAGCACCGCACAAGCGTGGCCTCACTTGTCCCTAACCTTGATGCCAGCATGTCTCCATCCCAAAACGAGTGGAGTGGCTCCATGCAGAGCACCCCAGCACTGGGGTTGGCATCTTTGCTTCATCCACATTTGGGTGCAAAAGTGACCATCATTGCTGTCAGCACCCATCGTATTTTGACTGCATAAGCCATGTTTGTGGTGAGACCAGGTACTGCCCGCCTGCAGGTGCCCTTGGCAGGGTGAAGGTGAGCAGAAGCCATTGCGGGCCCTTGCTCAGGGGTCCGGGGGCTGCCGCATCACTTCCATGAAATAAGCATTGTCCCACAGGGACCCTAAATGTTGAAACCTGACATTTTCTTCTAAGAGAAGAGATTCAGAGCAGCCCTGCAGAGGAGGACTTGGGGGTGTTGGTTGATGAGAAAATGAATATGAGCCAGCAGTGTGTGCTCGCATCCCAGAAAGCCAACTGTATCCTGGGCTGCATCAAAAGGAGCGTGACCAGCAGGTCAAAGGAGGTGATCCTGCCCCTCTACTCTGCTCTCGTGAGGCCTCACTTGGAGTATTGTGTTCAGCTCTGGTGTCCTCAACATAAAAAGGACATGGAAGTGTTGGAACAAGTCCAGAGGAGGGCCACGAGGATGATGAAGGGACTGGAGCACCTCCCATATGAAGATAGGCTGAGAAAGTTGGGGCTGCTCAGCCTAGAGAGAAGGCTGCATGGAGACCTCATAGGCAGCCTTCCAGTATCTGAAGGGGGGTTATAAGGATGCTGGAGAGGGACTCTTCATTAGGGACTGCAGTGATAGAACAAGGGGTAATGGGTTCAAACTTAACAGGGAAAATTTAGACTGGACATAAAGAAGAAATTCTTCACTGTAAGGGTGGTGAGGCCCTGGAATGGGTTGCCCAGGGAAGTTGTGAATGCTCCATCACTGGCGGTGTTCAAGGCCGGGGTGGACAGAGCCTTGGGTGACATAGTTTAGTGTGAGGTGTCCCTGCTCATGGCAGGGGGGTTGGAACTAGATGATCTTAAGGTCCTTTGCAACCCTAACTATTCTATGATTCTATGATTTTGCATAGAACATTGATGTTTACCAGCAGCAGCTTGCTTCATGCCACTAAGGAGACACATCTCTATATCCTCTGTATGCAGCTCCCTGCCCGGCTGCTGTCAGTTTGTTTCACCAGCCCCTTGTCACAACTGGGCAGCAAAAGTGCCAGTGCATGTGTGGTGGCTGCAAACAGGTGCACAAGGTGTATTTCAGTTTTGCCATCCACTCTCCAGCTAGGAAGGCACTTTCTTTGGGATAGTCAGAAGAAGATGGCTTAGAGCTTGTTTCCTACCCACTTCACAAAAAGCCTTGAAGGGCTATTTTTTACCCAAAAGCACAGAGACCACCACCACAGCTCCCCAGCCCATCGGACCCCTCCAGTATTAACTGAATGGAAAATTATTTGACACAGTCAATCTAAACGCCTGTACAGTCCATTAACTTGCCCACCACCGAGCCTGGCATGTGAGCTATGCAGTAGTGGTGCTGCGGCTGCTGGTGCCATACAAGTCGATGCAGCAAACAGACAGTATTAGCAAACGCTGGCAGGAGTCAGCTGCCATGAGGTGCTGCAACACACAAATGCCTCCTTTCCAGCCAGTTCTTAGTGGCAGGAACATTCCCCTTTATTTTTCTGAGGCTGGAAGGACTCGATGGCAAGTGCCCCATCACAACAAGGAGGTTTCCTATGCCTTCCCCCAAGCTGTAGATCTCCTTCTCCAGGGAAAAGCAGTGTGGCAATGCCCTGCAGGGAAGCCACGGTCTCCTCTTGCTGTGTACACCCACCCCATGCAGCAGTTGCCCTCCCAGACAGTTTTAGCCCAAAGCACAAACCCATCCCTAGCAGCTCTCCTGTAAGATGGCTGATCCACTGGCATAGCCCAGTGGGGATCCCGATAAACAAGGATTAAGCCCCACCACCATCCCACCTCGCTCCAGCACCTGAGGCATCCCTGCAAGGCACATCTTTCCCACTTCTTAGCATTTAGCCAGCTGAGCCTTTCCAGGGACCAGCATGCAACAGGAGGACCTGAAGCTGCTGATGGAGGCGTGGTTTTAACACCGTTTATTTCAGCAAAGCAGTTCTGTGAAGTGGTAAGAGTCCTGTTGGCTCAGAAAGCTTGGTTAGCCATAAAGCCCTTACTTGTCTTATATATGTTAGGTGAGAACTAGAGGGATACACAAACAGCTGTATGACCCCACTGTTGTTTGTAGCCCTCTCCCCAGGATGCGAGCTTGAATAGAGCTTTCCAAGGGCTACGACAGGGCTGTGCTGCCTCCCATCCTTATTGCTTCCAAGAAACTAAGTGACTCCCATTGCAAAAAACCCCCATGACACTCTGTCCCCATATTGTGCTTTTCTTTTATTTATCACATTTTGTTTGGACCCATGAAAGAAAACCCAAACAACTGAAAACAAACCCCCAAAACTCAACCCAAAGGGCAGAGATGAGCATCTCACCTGGCCCAGCAGCCATCCCCTCCAAATGGAGGAGCTTACCAGTCAGCACAGGCTGTTCTGGTGAGACATTCAATGCCGTAATTGTGTTTAATACAGTAAAACAATACTTGAGGCCTTCTCCAGACTCTCTTTCCCCTCCCTTGCTCCCTCCCCCCCAATACTGATAAATGTCAGAGCATGCAAAACCCTGATCCCATACTGCCCAGGATACACTCTCGGCCAGCCAGCCCTGGTGCTGGAGAGCCCACCCAGACCCTGTGCTCTAAAAGCTCCCCTTCAAGCCCCCAAGGCCTTTTGGCAGGCACGGGGGGGGGGGAGGGGGGAGAAGAGAAGGGGCGTTATTGCAGAGTGTCTCTGTCCTCCCCGCCCCGCATGGCTGCGGGGTTAGGTCTTGCCAGCGGTGTGCTGCTGCAGAGCCGAAGTGATAGCTTTACAGTCTGTCACCTCCTCTGGCAGGCAGCCCTCCTGGTCCCGCAGTGTGGGGTTGGCACCCGACTTCAGCAACAGCTCCACAATGTCCAGAAACTCACAGGCAGCAGCTGGAGGGAGAAAGCAAAGGGTTAGTCTGGGGATCCAGACCTGAGGTGGTGGTGATGAGCATCTCAGGAGTAGTGCTGTAGCTGGTGATTTCCCATGCATGTACCAGAGCAGGAAATGCTGTCTCAGCACCTGGCCAGGCAGAGAAGATAATTTTTCGGGGCAGTGTTCTGTACTCAATGTATTATTTGCCTTTGGATTTAATAGTGCAAAGGAAAGAGAAAAGGCAGAGAGATGAAAAGCCACAAATCCTGTGGGAGTCCAGAGCCTGCAGCCCAGCCGTGCAGCCACTGGGAGATGGGTGGTTTGCGGGGCACCACCCAGGATGATGCACATGGTGCCTAAGTGCAGTTTGCCCACATGAGGAAGGCCTCGTGTTTCTTCACATCCAAGACTGGAGACAGACCCAGAAAGGGCCTCACAGCACTAATGCAGAACCACAGAAACCCCCTAAGTGCCACCTGGGAAAGCATTCCCTGCCTGCTTTTGTACTAGGAATTTATAATGCATTTACCATTCATAACATATTTATAAGCCCCTCACCTGCCTCCTGAACCTCCCAGGGCTCCACACTGCTCCCAGGCAGCATGTCCCAGGCAGGATATCATCAGTATTACCTTGCTCCTGGGTTTCATCTATCGTTTCTCCTTGCAGAATATTCGGGTGGTTTTTAGCTGCCAGCTGGCCCTTCCCTGAGCACCAGCTCCAGGGCAACGTGCCCGTGCCCATGGACAGCCGGTTACAGCACACTACTATGCACCGTTATTTCTAACTCACACCTCTAGCACCTATTATTTCAACCCTGATTTACTCTGCCAAGGTAGATAGAACCAAGTTTGACCTGAGCTCTTCTCTATCCTGAGGATGTAACGGCCTGGCAGCTTTCAGCTCCCCCTCCAATCTTACTTAAGGATGTTAAAAAACCCTAAACAAAACAGAACCAGGAAAAACAGAAAAGCTCTTAACACTGAAGGTTAGGGCTTCGCTGATGTCAGCAGAAGACCCTGGATGTTTCCTTAAGCCCATGCAACACAAATCCTAGTGAAGCCAAAAAACTGCCTCAGCCCCCATCTGCCTTATGAGAACACGAAGTCATCAGCTTCTCACATTGGTAGTGATCAGTTTTAACTACGTTTCAGGAGCTTTTACAAAATAACTCTTTTTTTGATGTTAAATGTTGTAATTAGAGTGTCTTCTGCATTACTCTACAGTTTTCTACTGACCCAAAGGGACAAGCAGCAATGTTTAACTAAAATAAATTTGACGTGTGATTGGAGCTTATACCGAAAGAGATGAAAAAAGGTGAAAAAGGAGGAAGGGATTGGTAAGGAAGCAGCTGGGGGTGTGGGTGAGGCTGAGTTGAAGGGCTGGGAGGGCACATCCTGGGGATGGCACAGCACCCTTGCAGAGAGTAGACATCCAGGGGTGCCATGGAAGCTGTGCTGGCAGCTCCTGGGGATGTGGAGGTGGTGCTCACATGGAGAAAAGTGGCTTCCTGGTCCGGTGCTGCTGGCGGGCACAGCCCATGACCTTGAGTGGGTAGGGAATGTCCCCAGGGACGAGCACAGCTGCTGGATTTATCGCACCCTGGGACCCTCGATTTGTCAAGGGCCAGAGCGGCAGCCCTGACACTGGCACGGGTGAAGATGAATTTCCATTCAGCGCAGTTTGCCTTCCGACTCCATTAATCCTCAGGGTTCGGATGATGAATTTCTTTTCTTTCTTTTTTTTATTATTTATTTTCCCTCCAGCATCCCCTCCCACTGCCCTGCCACAGCACAGACAGAGCCAAACAGATGGTGCTTTGCAGGGGAGTTGGGGCGCCCATGAAGATACAGAGCCTGCCCACTCCGTGGCCACGTGGCCACCAGTGCTCAGAGAAGCCTTGATTTCCTCTGGGAGCAGCAGTGGCAATGATTTTAGTATTCCCCACTGGTGGGTGCGTGGATGGATGGATGGAGAGGAGCTGAAGACTAACAGGCCATTTAGTGGGGAGACTGTGTTCATACTCATCAACATGGCACTGACTGCTGCCTCCAGTTCGGAGGAGAGGGGTCCGATGGCAGCTACCACTGGTGAGCTGGTGTCTTTGGACCCACGCTGCCAGCTGGCCTCCACTTAACCTCCGATTAAACCCGGGCTGGCGCTGATCGGAAAGAGGCAGGATTTATAACCTGCAGCAGGATGCAGTTTGACACCAGCTGTAATCATGAGAGCTGTCACCACAAGGACAGCTGTCTGGCCATGCCAGCTCATAAAAGGGATGGAGAAATCCTAAAAGCAGTGGCTGCCTTGCTCATGGGATTTAACCCTTCCCTGAACAGCTTGTTACAAAAGGGAAGGCCTTGTAAAGACACTGCTTGGCTCAGCACCACCAGAGACAGTTTTCATATGAGCTCTCATGCCTCTCCACTGCAATTAATGGCTTGGTAATGAAATGATTACTGAGATGGTATCAGGAGATTTTCAGTGAGTTCCAATTCCAGGCCAATAGCCACTTGTATCAAAACCATTCACTCATTTAACAAGTTCTGTTCAAGATCAGGGTGATTTATGACCAGATCAGCTAACTAAGGGAATGAGGACAGCCTGGGTGCAGGGCACCTGTGGGCATATCGGACCTGCATGCCGGTGTCCCACATAGGCTTATCCAAAGATGATGGAGAGGGAGGGATGTAGGATAATGCTCAAGGGGAAAAAGAAATTTAACACTAAAACATTCCGGAAAAAAGCCCTGGTAAGCTGTTATTATTGAAACATCTGAGCTGGCAGGGTGGATCACAGAAACCATTTATGATTTAATGTTAATTGAATTAGTTATGTTTGTCTGCTTGTGTTAAACAACTTGTTTCAGTCACCAGACAGAGGGATTCACCTACACATAGTTTACACTGAGGTGATGCATCCACCCTTCACTTTTATATATCGGACCTGCCTGAAATGGTTTTCTTGGATAGCTTACATATATGCTGTGTTTTTGTACAATCAATGATAATCCTACCCTCAATAGGCAGATGTCAGTGCTGAAGCTGGGGACAGTGTCTTCCCAGGAGAGAAAAATCTCAAAATGGGTAATGATCTGGGCAGAGAAAGCAGCAGTGTGGCATTAAGTGCTGTCATTCTGTGGACACTGCTGCACTAAGCAACAGATTTGCTACTCCAGCCAGAATGGTAAGATTTTGAAAAACAGAGTATCCTACAGGAAAGATCATATGGGGAGAAATAATACACTATTGTAATTACAGTCTTGGTTAAGGGGCTCTGGAATCTGGTGGTTTAGATCCAGATCCAAATGCTGTCTGTGGCTTGGACTGATGTACTGCAAAACAATGTTGCCATCCTGATAAAGTCCTTGTGGAGAGATCAGAGAGAAAAAGACACAAACACTTCAGAATGACAAGTGCGCTCTTAATTACTGTGACAAGCATCAAGAGAGAGTATAAAATAATAACTGGGTACGTCTTAATTTTGGAAAAAATTATGATACAGAGTTAATCAATACTTTTTTCCTATTCCCCACACATCAGCACCACATGTGTCACTTTAGTCTCTACTTTTCTCATGTGGACATAGAACAGTCTTTCAATTAAAGGTTGCTATAAAATCACATACCTAATTAGCATGTAATTGTAGGAGGGACACAAACTGTCACTTTGCTCTGCTGATTTTGGTAGTAGAGAAGCTGCTGCTTTCCTGGCTGTGATCAAACAGGTTTGTCTCAAGGACATGTGGAGGTGAATGTCTTGTACCCCTCCCTTCACCTGCAGAACCAGTTAAGCTGGTACAGACCCTCCTCTAAAACCCCTGATGTCTAAGGGACATCCCCTAACCAGAGCCACTCCTGAGTCTGGAGATAGTACAACTGTGTCCCAGAGACACATAGGTGCAGAGGAAAAACCCTGCAGAAAGTGCAGTCATTAATTGGCGGAAAAGGAAGGCTTTAAGGTGATATTCACATAGGAGAATGAAGGGAGGACAGCAGCCTTTCTCACTGCTTCTCCCAGGGCTCCTATTCATATTGTGCTGGGATTTGCTAGTGGAAGTAGCTGCTGGTTAATCAAATCCAGTTTCCCTGCTCATATTTCTGCTGAAATTTGCCTTCTGTACATACACCATTTACTCCAGCTGTAAATCCATTCTGTTAAAAGGGAATAACCAAGCTGAAAGGCAGCTTACCGTAATGGAGTGCAGTCTGGCCTTCCCCATCCTGAAAAACAAAGAGACTTGATTTTAGAGGTATAGGAAATGTCATGGGGATACAAGTAAATCCCAGTTTAAAATAAGTAAGCTGAATCACAGCAATAGTTTAATTGACTAGATAAACAGCCCAGGACACGTAGGTGCCTGGCAGTTAGGCTTTGAATCATCATCCACCACCAATCAGTATTGATTGATAATCAATATCCATCCACCCATAAGAGTGCGTGTCTCACGTAATGACATGAGTATAATTCAGTTCATAGCGTTATCACTTCAGCCCATAAAAATGAAGAATTTCTGATCCTGTGGCCTTACGTTGGGATCTTCACTAATCCTGAAGCTTTAGTGGAAGATACTTCTGCGCAAGCCCATCCTTGGCCCCCATGCTTTACTAAAGGCAAGGGTAAAGCACAGGGATGTCGGTACAGCTGAGTTTGCTGCACTCTTCAGCATAAGGGAGCACATAGGGGAAAATATCAACACTTTTCTTCCATCTGAATAAATCTTAGGTCCCTGCTCCTCAGAACTGAGGTATGACCAAAGGTGGAACCAAAGCCCAAGTAAGCTCTGTTGGGCTGCTGGCATCCCTGCAGGATGAGAGTGAGAAAAAGGCTATGTGCAGCGCTTGGAAGTTACAGCCAGTTACTCATGATTGTGAAACACCTGCAGCAAGGCAAGGGCAAAGCAAGCCACATGATTTGAAGATGTTGGCACACAGCTCCCTCTTCAAGCTAACACATACGCCACTGCGTTAGCTGCAATGGTTTGGGAAATGTATCCTCTTCCCAGACTCCACAAGCACGGCCAGGGCTTTGCTGGTGAGTGGTTGATGCTTATCACATCCAGGCACCTCACTATGCTGCAGCCTTGTCCTGCCACAAGAACAGGTGAAATAACAGAAGGGAAGAATTACTGGCCCCTTTGCTTTCACTACCGCACCGGATTAGCCTCTAATTCAGTTCTTTGCCTCCTTAATTTATTTGCATCTGTTTATGGAGACTTAGGTTTTTAATTACCATCATCTTTAGGATTAAGGTAAATTCTACAGTCTGCTGTGGATTCTGGAGCAAGCAGAAGGGAAAAGAAAAGGAAAGCAGGTAGAAACCCCACTCATAGCTGTTTGAAGACTTATTTTGAACCTTTGAAGGTTTTTCAGCCTGTTATTCTGTTTGATATCAACTCTGTTCAGTTGAGGAACTAGGAATGACCTGTGTTACAGGGTGGGAGATTCCACACTTTGCTCTGGGATATCACACCAACAGGACAACCACAGGAGCAACAGGGACAAAAGCCAAAAGCCAGATAAAGCAGGCATATGCTGTCTAAACATCAACTTCACATCTTTTCTAAGCAAAAGATGGGGGTTGGATTTTTCCTTCCATGTGCTGCTATGCCCCATTCGTGGAACTCACACCAGTGTTTGGAGATGCCTCATTTTCACGACTCTAGTTCTGCCCAAACTGTGTATAGTGTAATGCAAATCGGTATCATTAAAAGATACCGCAAACTAAGGAACTGAAGAAATCAGGGACAGCATTCATTGATTATTCCACATTAATAAGGTAACAGACCTGAGCCAGAGGCTCTGAGTGGTCCTTAAGCACATGTCTGCTCAGAGGAGTGACAGGGCCTGGCACTGACTTCAGCAAAACATGAAGCAGGGAGTGCTGTGAATGAGTTATTGGAAAGGCAGGCTTTCAAATATGTGGGTTGTGTGTGGGATGGGGGATGGGAAGCCAGCTCCCCTCTGCATCACCGCCTTCAAAATTGTAGCTGATGAGAATGGGATTGGAGACGTGCGGCAGAAATCCCTCTTCCCTTGCTGCAAAACTCCTTATAAAATACATAGGACTGTTCCAGGAACAGTACAGCCATTTGTGTCTCTTCTAAAGGCCTGTGTAAAGCATTGCTGCTTCAGCAGGAGGCTGGGGGCTAACAAGACTCGTTATTTCTTACATGTACTTTCTGGCATTTACTGGGCTAAGAAGGGAGTGCAAGTTCCAGCATACGAAATGTGTCTCTTTATTCCCTGAGTGGTTTTTAAAAAGAACTGTTAATCCAATGTTATGCAAACATTGTTTACCCTTTATGTGGCTTGGTTTTTTCTCCTTTTGAGCCTAACAGTTGGCCAAATGCTATTTGTTATACTTCTCAGATGCTGTGTTATTTGCTTGTATTTTCTCTGTGACAAATTTTAATCCAGGTAAATTGAAAAAGCTCTACTGTGGTCACTCACTAGAGGCCTTGAAATGCCTTCAAGGGGCTGCTGATCTCAATCCCTCTTTGATTTGGCTTTTTAGAGCACCATGCCTAATCAGAGCCTGACGTGCCCAGCTTGGCTCCAGGTTTGGCAACACTGAGCCTTCAGTGCGAAATGGTCACACCTGGAAACTAGTCAAAGATGGGCTGTGAAAGCGAGGATTACAGCTCCCATTGTGGAAATTACGTGAGATGAATACTGCCTACCATGCACTGGAAATGTTTGTTTTGCAATGAAAAAAGACATGCAGAAGTGGTCTTAAGATGAATTCTAGCTGGCCTTGGTGAAAGGGGTATTTCCTGTCGTGAACAGAAAGCAGCTGTTTCTGGAGCACCTTAGCCAAGGTGCAGTGTGTCCTTCTCCCAGGACATGCCTCTGTTGGGATGAATTCCCCCAAAGGGCGAGTGGACAGGAACAACCTGCCGCAGCCTGTCCTCACCCCACTGCACCCTGCTCAGGGCATGGTAAATGTCAGTGCCCAGCCAGGGATCACTGGCACCAGCTGGGAGAGGGCACTCAGAGCACATCCTCCGCAGCCAGGAGAAATGCACTGATGCCACTGGTGATCACATGGAGTGGTGATCAGATGGACCATTTTGCTCATCTGGCTTGCAAGTGGGGGCATGTCTTGGTTTAACCCCAGCCAACAACTATGTTCCATGCAGCTGCTTGCTCTCCCTCATGTCAGTTGGGATGAAGATGAGAATGGGAAGAAGGTAAAACCCGTGGGTTGAAATAAGAGCAGTTTAATAACTTAAATGAAGTAAAATATAGTAACAGTAGAAATAATAAAAAGAATGATAATAATAATAGGGAACAACCAAAATAAAACAAAAAAGAAGAAGAAGAAATAAAAATTCAGAAAACACAAGTGATGCAAAACAGAGTTGCCCACCACCCACTGACCGATGCCCAGCCCATCCCCAAGCAGTAGTCAGTGGCTGATGGCCAACTTCCCCCAGTTTCTATCTTGAGCATGACATGCTGTGGTATGGAATATCCTTTTGGCTGGTTTGGGTCAGCTGTCCTGGCTTTGTGCACCTAGTCACTAGCAAAACATGAGAAACTAGAAAGTCCTTGACTTAGAGTAAGCACTACTTAGCAACAACTGCGCAATAATTGCTGTGTTACCAACATTATTCTCAGACTGAAGACAAAATGCAACACTGTACCAGCTACTAGGAAGAAAAGTAGCTCTATCACAGCCAAAGCCAGGACAGGGCAGCTAATTTTTATTTATTGAGCCCCTCAGGATTTTTGTTGGTTTATTTTATACAAAGTACTGAGTTGGAGGGGGGTGCTTGTCACAGCTGTTCACTTCTTCTCTCTCCAATTCAGTTTTCAGATTACAGCAATGCAAATCACACACAGCTGCAAGTGCAAGTCCCAAAGTTTATTGATACACACTGAAACCAATCATTTGATTAATCTGTAATGTAAAAACCTGAACACTGCAGCTAGTTATTTCCAAACTGTGCCTGTGGAAAGTTAGGTAATCATTATGTATTATCATTTCTGTGCTAAGACAAGTTAAAAAATCTTTTTTCCCAATATGAGTTTTGGTAGCATGGCAGAAGCACAAAGGTGATGAGTAGGGGAGTTGGGGAGTGTAGAGGAAGAGATAGGTAGCTTCGGAGCCAGTGCTGAGCTCTGCTCTCCGCAGGATGCTAAGAAAAAAGCCCTTTCATCATAATGCGTTAGTTGGAATAATGTCAATGTGACATGTTAAAAAGGAGGAAATCAGTGCTCTGATTCAGTGAATTTCAACACAGAAGTGGGGAAAGGCTAGGCCCAAAACAGTAATACATGTTTCTGTAAAGCTTTGCTTTTGGCTTAGAGGCACTGGCAGGTACCTGTCCCAGAGTCCTTTTAGCAATATCCTGCCTACAAAAATAAGGAGTTCATGGAAATGGCAGAGCCCGTACAGCCAGACAAAAGACAACCAGAAAGGAAGGAAAGACCATTACACACTCAAGTGCAGGAGTGATTAGTCCCACACACATAAGTTACCAATTAACAACAGATCAATTTCAAGCTTTCCTCTTGCCTCCTAATGCCGTGCCTTTTACAGCCTCCTGGCACATCTGGCCATGGTAGGGACGACAGTCAAGCTGCATGGCTTTCACGGGAGATGAGAGTGTCTCCTTGTACTTCAAAACTAAACCCAAATGTCCACATCTACCAAGCCCATCAAAACAAAGATGCTACAAAATCACTGGTACCTCCTACACCCATGGTCTGCAACAGATGTCACTCAATGAAAATCCAACTACCAGTGGGTAACTTATTGGATAACAGGATTTTGTTCTGCTCCTGAGAAATTCAAGCAAGAGAAAAGAGAGAAGATGGACTGAGTGCAGATGGACCAACTGTCTCATCCATTAAGTGGTACTATGGCTACTGCATGTCAATTTTATCTTACAAGTGATAGGATTATATCGGTCTTGCCATCCCATGTTCATTCCTTGGGAATTTCTGTATCCTGCTTAACCTACCACAAGGTTTCTGGACTGAGGAGCAGAGACATGGAAATAGCTTGGCTAAGCTGAGCTGAGATGCTGCACATGCTATGAAACGTCACTGCCACTGCCCACCATGGCAAGCAGACCTTGACATGCCAGTGTTTGACTGTGATGGTTCCATGGGACAGTTTTTAAACCAGAATATATACAAAAACACTGATCTTCCAGACCTGCATCATTTGCTCTCCAAGCTGCATGCAGAAACCACTGTGAGTGGGAGGGCAGCCCTAAGGGAGACATTGTCTCTTCCTCCATCTCACATGTTTTATTTAGTAGAGAAAGACAAAAAACAAAACCATGATGGTTACCTGGGTGAGTTTGGTCCAGCTAGACCCTGTATTGGCAATGAAACTAGGGCGAGACAGCCCTCCACACCAGGTCCTTGAGTGCTGGGCCACACTGAGACCTCATCTCTGTGCCTTCAATCACATTTCCAAGCACAGATGCTGAGTGTAAAAAGCACAGCAGAAAATATACACCCTAAACTTGCCCTTTTGAGGGATAGCACATGCAATCTTTATTTTAAGGTATCTTTCCCTGCGTCACCTCTTCTTTTGGTTCATTTTTGGCACCTTTTAAGGTGCATGCTTGTTCCCATTGACAGACTCCAAATGTTGGCAGGGATCACAGGAGATAAGACCGATGAAGTGATAAGAGTGTTTAACAGTGCTGGATCCTGGGTAGCATGGATGGGCCAGAGGGAAGATAAATATTTACACTACATCTTTATAAGGTGAGTGAATAAAAAGGGCTAGAATAATACAGCCTCTGAACAAGCACTAGTGCTTAGGAGCTGTAAATATCAATCTGTGTAGCCTCATGACATACACTCACTCAAGCCAGGAAGATGAAAAATAGCAAGAAAATACTTCCCTCCACTTTTTAAAAGGGTTTTATTTCTCATTTTTTTTCCACTTTAGATTTCAACTTCCCAACAATTTACTTTAAACTCATCATCTTCTTTTTCTCTCTGTGAAATTTTATCCCCAAGATGACTGAGAGTGAGACTACAGCTAAAAGCATACCAGAATTTACATGCTAATACCTACCAACACATAAAACAAGGCAATGTGGGCTAATATAACCAGACTGAACCTCCACCAGACACTTCAGTAGATTCCCCCAGTACAGCCTTTATTTCCATTGACATGCTGCTTTTGCACACAGCACCTTGGGTTTGGACACATACATAAATGATATGTAAAATGAATGCTTGTTCAATCGAAGCAGATAGATGAGTGGACTGCTGTGTGTGCAAATGCTGGCATAGAAAAGCAATAGTTTAGTCTGAAATGTGATCTTGTTCTTTTAGAAACCCTACCTTAGACCTGGGATGCACCCACATGCATATAGACTTTTGCTTTTAGTTGCCTCCTGAGCCTTAAAGCAATGTCAACAGTGCACCTGAGAAACAAGACCATCTAACAGCTTTGTGTCAGAAGAATTCAGAGTCCCAAATAGTTCTGACCCTTGAAAAATGAAGCAAATTTTTATGTTTTCTCCCCACTTTTCAGCTTTTATTACACTAAAGCAAAACATACACCTGACTGTTCACCTTTGCCTGCTATTTCAGATGGTGTGGCCCATACAAAGATAATTAATTATCTGATGCTTGTGATACCCTTGTAAAGTTATGGTTGTTAATGTTAAGTGTAGGCTGTTGTGAGACATTATCCCGTGCACCCTTGGTACTGGCTCAAAGGCACTCTTCAAGGACCAACACTGTGAGAGAAACGATATAGAGCAACCTCCAGCAGAAGCAAAACCAAAATCCATGCACTGGCCATGAAGAACTGTTATTTGGGGATTGTAGATAGCCTAGACTGACAGGTACAGCACTTGGGTATCCTGTAAGTTTGGTTCCTCAACTAACTCTTCCACCTCCCTTGCATGTGGGTGGGTTTGGCAGGGACCCCTCTATTACTGAGCTGTCCCTGTTGAGGAGCTCTCTCCTGTGTCCTCTTCTTCCCATGCGGACCTTTTCCTGCACTTTGCCAGGCAGATATCCACAAGGATGGAAGGTGCTAGACAGATCTTTATCATCACCTCTTGGGCCCTTCTCCAGATCCTATTGCCAGGCTATCATTTGGCCTATCTTCTAAGTGCCTCACAGATAAATTAGATCTGCACAGAGAAGCAATTATTACATTTCTAATGGCATGAACCCTTACAGCACAATCTGCTACTGAAAGGTAAAGAAAATTGCATTAACTTTTGTTTGATTCAAAATTATGATCAAGGGAAGAGTGACGCTGAAGCCCTTTAAAGTCATGCCTCTGAGCTAGGGATCTTTTTGTCTGGGGACCTCCCTTTTCATATTTGCTGCCTGAGCTCATACTCAGTTCATTTAGGTGCAGTAATCTGGAGGAGCCCTCCACCTGCAAAGCTGCTGTTAAAACCAGAACTAAGAAAGCTCAGAGAGAATATGATGCCCAGAAGCAGGCACTCATTCCCTCCCAAAGCCTGCATCTGCTAATGCACCCAAACGCCACTGGCCTGAGGAGTTCAGTGTGCCAGGGTTACGCTAATCCCTCATTGCCCTAGTTTCTAACTGGTGGTGTACCTAAATTTCCAAGTGCAATTTCAATGGGATTTATTACATCTACTATCATCAACATGTAGTGCTGCTGGCACAGATACAGACTCTCAATATTCCAGCGCAGACATGGCTGTCTTTAATTGCAGAACAAACTGATTTCTGAATTTACTCAGCGGCTCATGCAGCAACAGCGAAACTCTCAGGGCTGTATTCCTGTTGAGCATTGTCACCTCAATTTACAGCTGGCATTCTGTGCACACATGGCTACATGCATATTCATAGGTTGCTCCAAGAAATATTTGCTACTGCCTGTTACTTCTAGCACCGAGTATTTTTCTGGTCATCAAACAAGCATGTTGATGCAATATAAAAGCTGCCAGGAAGCTGCAGGCTTCCTCAGCCCAGGGATGGAAAGGATGTTTGGAAAAAGCCAGTGCCGAGAGCTGTAACAAGTGTTACAGCACTGCAGCTGAGCCAGCCTCCAGCTAAACCATGCAAACACAATCCCAGGCTGCAAATAGGACAATATTCCCTAAGGGCAAGACACTAAAATCTCTCTCTTCAGGGTGCTTCCCTAGCCCCTCCCCGTGTAAAAGTTAGTAGCTCTTGTTCTGCTTTATTACTTTAGAGTGGCTGAGGCAGGTACCTGGCTATTTAAGGGGCAGGATAAATGGGCTGAGATAGCTTTCCCATCCCAATTCACTAGGGAACGCTTAGAAATTCCACCTGACACCAGGACTGTGCTGTGCTCTTAAACAATCTCCCGTCTGATCCGATTGTTCCCCAGTGGGGAGGCAGGCTGCAGCTAGCTCAAGAGTCATTGATTGGATTAACAGCCTAATTCCCAACAGATGAATAGAATACTGATGTCTTGTCAGCCCACATCATAGAAGGAAAACACAATCTGCTTCTACAGCCCCGAAATTTAACTCTTTGTTTCCCTGTTCCCCCTCCCCAGGCACAGGGCTGAACACACTGGTCCAGCACTTTCAGCTCAAGATCCTACCCATTTGAATGAGAAAAGATACATTAACCTTCCGGAGGCTTTGCCTCATCATCTACATGCCATGGGATCATGTGCTATTTTCCATAAGGTTGGTTTTGTAAGAAATAATCTTTTCATCCTTTCTAGACAGAAGAGATTTATACCAGGGACCTTAATTTTTTTTTTCTTCTCTATTTTACTCTTTCCCTTTAAAGGAAATACTGTAGGCTTCACAGTAATCAGCTGAAAATTCATTAGCTTAACAATATTTATTATGAAATATACAGATATTGAAGGTTTTCTGAGTCTATAATTTGATTAGTAGGACAGATCTTCCTAGAGAGGAGCAACCAGCCGCGTTGCAGGAGGCACTGCTGCAATGCCCTCTCCCTCCAGCGGCTCTTGGCAAGCTGCGGGGTAGGGGAGAAAAGCTGGGCACATCATTTGCTCTCAGAGATCACCCATTCTCCACCTCCTAATGGAGACACTAATGTTTTCTTACCTCATAGAAAGACTGTGATAAGAAATTAATTGCTACTGGTCAAATGTTCACTACTACAGAAGCAAGACTGTGTGCATATTAAAGAGATTCTCCAAGAACAAAATTTATTTATGGACTCCTTGGCACTGTCTGCATTTATTTCCTTGCTCAGGAGACAAGAATAAATAAAAATAATCTGATTTTAAGGAATGTATTCAAAATGACCTATTTTTCTCTCAGATCCACTGGGGTTTGTTTCCTTCTAACAGCTACCTTTTATACTTGCATTTACGAAACAGGCAAATACCCATCTGAATAGTATTTTTTTCAGCAGCAATCCTAGAATATACACAGAGAGTTACAGCACTCAGGCCAGGAATGTAATCCATACAGAGAGGTGGCCTTCATTATTCCTTAACTCTAAAAAACTAATTAGCCCAGCACTAACTAACATGACAAATAGGAGAGCAAGCATGAAAAGATGAAGGTGCAAACCCTTCCCTTTGCCCCTTTTAACAGTACCTGCTAGCCATGACAGTTTTCCAGACTTCATATTTTCACAATATTAATACAGATACAAAAAACTTGATAGAAAACTGAAAGAAAGAAACAGGCCTTCCCTCTCCTGGCTGCCAATACATCATCTCTTCAGAGAGCCCTGTCTTCAAAGAGATGCATGGTGCTCCACGTTCAAAACACCATCAGTAGGGAGGCAACAGTGCACATTAATGTCAGAGCTGCCTTAACAAAAACAATTAGTGAGAGATGCTGCATTGACTCAAACAATTCAATTAATGTACTGTTAGTGCTAGTATTTTAAAGTCATTTGAATTATTAGCTCCTTTTACAATTTGAAACCATAATGTTTCATTTTCATTCCAGATGTGAATTGTTCCAGAATGGCGATAAATAAATAAGTCAAATGACCCCTGTCCAGTCCAGCCCCTGTCCTGTAATATGGCTGCATTGTATATTCATGAATCCAGGTTAAGGATGGGGACTGAGGCAGTTGTGCCCTGGAACTAGCAGACTGCAGGTTTTATAAATACATACAGAAATAATTAAAATCTAAGGGGTTTAGAAGGGTTAATCTCCTTTAAATAATCTCTGCCACAAAGCCTGTAAAGTCACTGCTGGCACCATGCCCGCATGGGACCGGCTGTCGGATATCAGGACAGCACGTGTGGATAGGAGCAGAGTGATTAAGTGGAAGCACTGCTGTGGTGGCGTATCAGACACGCTGCTCCCCTGCATATGGCTCCTCTGGTCACTACCGAGGGGCTGGAAATGCTGTGAGCAGGATCAGATCCAGCACCAACCAGCAAGTCAACATGCCACTTGCTCCACCTGATTAAAGAGAGAGAAAGAAGCTTTATCAGGATGCTAAATTTAGCAGGCTGGATGGGAGACAGTGGGAGTCAAAAGCACTGCTGCCACTGCTCAGTTCACCTGAGTCCTTTCTGACTTCAAGGCAAATGCTGGCTTATATTTATTTAAACAGATTCAGGACTTTGGAAATAACCGATTTTCCTACACTGGCTTGAACTCACAGGCCTGGGTGGCCAAAGAGTTGTTGCACTTTTAATTGTCAGCTGTAATGGACTCAGAGCTGCCACTCTGCTTTCAGGACACCCTCTTGGTATGAACTGTCATTCTAAAGAGAACAACTGAGTGACCATTATAGGTAAAGATATCCAAAGGAAAGCAGGGAAACCACCCCTGTGTGGGCCAAAGCAGTGTGTCCCACCCATGGCTGAACCCACGAGTTTGATTTCCACTGCTCTGGGCAAAGGCAAGGTCAACTGAAATGTCCAAGAACCCTGCAGTAGTGGCTGGAGCACTGGCAGGAAAGTTGCAGTGCCGTGACAACTGCAGGCATGGTTTCAATGCGGCACAGGAGGAGCAAAGATGTTGCTAACAGCCTAGGGATATTTTTCTCTTTTAACTCAAGTGAGGATGAAGACTCTGGCGACTCTGTTTTGGTCTCATAAACCTTTCTTGGCCTGGTGTGCAAAATCAAAACTTTCCATGTTGAGATGGTCTGAAACACCCTCTGAACTCATTAAATGAGATCTGGATTTTATTAAGCCAAGATGGGGAAGCCTGGGTTACCAGGGGAGTGGAGTTATAGTGGTCCATGGCCCTCATCTTGAAAGATGCTTTATTTTCCTCTTCTTTTAGAAAACCCCAATACCTAGGACTTTGCTCAGATGTCTGAAAGCATCTCAGGATAGTGCTGTGCCCTGCAGCCTCCAGACAGCCTTTTCTTCCCAGGCATGACTGTTTCTTAAGGACAAAGACTCCTCTTTGTGGCTAATCTGGAATTAGAGAGGACATTTGCACGCTTACAGATGTCTGCCAGAGGGGGAAGGCATCAGAGCCTGGATCCTGCTCCATAGTGGACCACTGCCAGGGAGAAGCAGACCGCACGTGTTGACTTAAGAAGCTCCCGTCTCATCACCTCGAAGGGTTGCTGTTTTTGTGACAACCAGCAGCCTTTTAGCAGTCTCTGTGAATTGCACCAGTGGCTGATTAACCATTTTTTATTTTATAAGGCATGAAGCTACTCTTTCATTTGATCAACTACCATCAAGGACAACTACACATCAGACTCTGAAAACCTGCCTCTCAGTCTATGATTACTGGGACTGTTTCCTGATGGAAGAAAGGAGAAATAAACAGAGAGGGAAAAGGTTTATTGGTACTGCTTATTCACAGACAGTCAGGTTTCCAAACAGCTATTAATAAAGTGTCCAATGCTTAAAAAAAAAAAAAAAGGAAAAATGCCTGGAGGAAACTGCCTCAAGACATCAAACTACATCAGTAACTGGGACTTCTCGATGGAGCCACTGTGCTATTAAAATAAAACTGAACTAAGTACTTGCAGTTTGATCTGTCATTACTTATTTAGTGAGATGCAAAATTGATCTTCACTTTGAAGTGCTCTTTCAAAGTCTAGAGGCAGCACTTGCTCTCTTCTTGTGCTCTGTAATAGAGGTGTTCCTAATGAAATTCAGCAGGAGCTGGAGGCAACCAGGGAAAACCGTGGCCAACTTTATAACAGACAGATTTATGTTCAGGGGTGTCCTGCTTTTTGAATGAGTTATTCTGCACAGGGCAGGAATAACTGGTTCACCATTCATGGGTCATGTAAGAGCAGAAGAAGGTCAAGTTCCCTGGTGGTGCTCAAGCTGAGCCGAAGGCTGGGGCTGCTGTCACATCTGGGGCTGAGCTGAGTGGGTCCATCCCATTTCCTACTAAAGCAGCCTAGGGAGTCTGCTGGGACACGGACATCTGTCCTTAGCACTCAGAACTGGACCAGCCTTTTTGCACTGTGCGGATGTCTGGGGAGGAGCAGATGGCAGGTACTGGTGGTGGTGACCGACGTGGGGCAGAGCTGAACCAGTGACCTTGAGGTGAAAGGCTTCGTATTTCCCATTATCAATCCCCAGAGCCCCTTCCAAAGTAAGTGTTGATACATTAATCTTTGTGACTGATGGTAACAAACTAAAAATATAATGTTCCACAGGGGAATCTTTATTTATTTTGAACCAAAACTATGCCTAAAATATAAAGTTAAGGGCATGCTTAGGTTTCAGTCTTCCATCAAAAATATTACTAGTTAAATGCCATCCTTTTTCTCTTCTACGTACCAAATTTGAAGAGCATATCATCACACATTAGTCTCTGAGCACAGCCTGAGTGTGGATTGCTGCAGTAAATAATAAACTTTGTGTTTCCTGCTGTACGTGCTGTCTTCCTACATAGTTTAATAACAAAGGAGTACATTTAGAAGTGCTGCTGGAGTGCCTCGATGAAGCATGTTGTGTAGGATAAATACCTCTACATCAAGACACTTCTCAAAGCCATCAAGCAGAGGGGTCAGTCTGCTGCCTTTTTTTTTTTAAAAAAAAAAAAAAAAACACAAACCAACCCTGCACAAGCTAATGCTTTAAGAGTGTCTTGATGGAATCAGGGAAATTGGATTGTCCCCCCATTTGCTGGCCTAAAACAAGTCTTTTTTTTTATTTATCCCATTAGAGGAACACAAGAGAAACCTTTTAAATGTCACTAAAATTTTCCCTGAATTGCAAAACCCAGTCAAAAGGGTTTTAATTTTCCCAGAGACCTCTTAAGTAATACAGTATGTCAAACTTTAATACACAGCTTGTAAGAGATTTTCTATATTCAGTGCTGTTTCATCAGGGTGACTCTACAGAGTTGGTCCTGTTTGCTGGGTTCAGTTCCTGCCAGCACTGAGCTGCTCAACTAGCCCACACCACTTTGGATCACTTTTGTTGAAACAAACAGGCAAGTGATAAAGAGAAGAGATGCAGCTTCCCCTGGATAGGTCTGGGATTTTGAAAAATTCAGCTATGCTGGTCACTCTCCAGTAATTTTATTCTGTGACTTGGAACTCTGTTTTTTGTGACAGCCTGTAATTTATAGGCTTTATTTACTCACTTATAGGAGGACTAGAGAGACTTGGCAAGAGGCACGTATGTACAAACGGCTTCAAATTCCCCTGGAGTATTTAATATGACAAACATAAGTTGCATACCAGAGGTGGAGCCCAGCACTGAAAACTGGCAGCACACAAAGAGCTAAAGCACACTAGCTAAAGACAGCAACAGTCACACACCCTTTAAGGGCTGGGCTAGTGCCCACTGAACCCTTGTTGTCCCAGTGGCTGAGAGTATTAACGAGAAAAAAAGCTTCTCCTGGTCCACCTTGCTTGTCAGCCAGACTGTAAACTGGAAGCTATGGGTAATCTGTTCTTCCAAGTAATCCCAACTAGTAATGTTTGCTACTAAAATATACAGTTATTTTGCTCCGATAGGATAAGGATAATCACTATCTATGCTGCCCCTGTTTCTTTTTGCAGTGAACACATTGTCATACCACAGCAGAAGAGGACTTCGGATGCTAAGGCTTTTTAGGCTGAGTGCATAACTCTCTCCAGTCCTGGTTTTGCAGGGAGAGAAGGAATTGGAAGGTGATGAGCATCCAAGATGGAGTGCATCAGCCCCCAACCTCTTGTCCCTTGAACAAGAGGACAGGACACACAGAAGGAACTGGGAAAGGTGGAGAGCCAAGGAGAGCTAGGAAGAGGAGGCAGATCTCAGCCTCTCACTAGTTACATTAAAACACAGCCTTGAGACTAAGACACTGTTTCCTGATCTTCCCTACAGGAGTATATAATCTATGTTACAAAATGTTAAAATTTAGTACAAAAATTGGAAAAAGGGGGTAAAAAAACAAAATCAGGCCAGCTGGTTATTGGACCAAGGGCTGGGTTAAAAGGATCAGGAGGTGGTGGGCCAAGTGGTGGGGGAGGGAATGGGATAAAGTAGTGGGTCTAATCAAATCAGTTTAAAAAGCTGCAGCCTCTCCGAGTTAACCTTGCCAATCAGAGAGTGAGCAGGAGCATGTCTGTGCACATTAAAGCAGGAGCGTGTCCTTGAACCCACAGTGCACTCCATCCTCCCCCCAGCAGCCCACGCAGGAGGTGTACCCAGCTCCCTTGGCAGACAGCAGGAGAAAAGCCCAGGATTAGGCACCCTCCTTAGCCCAGCTCAAGTGGAAGTGAACACAGCAAAGGCAGCTCAGATGCTTCCTTGTGATTAGAGGTGAGCTCACAGGATTAAGGCAGCAAGAGTTGGAGAAATGTTAAAAACAAACAAACAAAAAAAGGAAACAAAAGGAGAAACCCTCCCACTGACAAATGCTGTCCTATTGAGTCTGGCAGCTGCGAGATGCATTACTAACCTTTGCTAATGACTAAGGGCACTGAAGTCACTTTAAAATAAATATTCACTAGGAATTACACGGGTAATCTAAGGGGATTATCCTGCTGCCTTAACAGGTCCACAGGTCCATAACCTAAATGCTAAATGGTCTACAAAAGTGTTTGCATTAATTTTGACCCAAAACAACCCTTCTGCTAACAGCTGTAGAAAAGCAGATTCAATTTGGAAATCAAGTATCTGCTTTGATATAGCATCCTTATAAATTCCCCTAACACTCTGTTTTTTGAAGGAAAAATGGGACTGAGCTCTTGGAAGCCAGAAGCCTGCCAGCAGCCAGGGAAAGGCTTTAGCAGAAACACATTCAAAACATGAAGCAGCAGGCACAAATCCAGTGTGCCACATAATCCAGTCCCTGTGGCAAAGGTATCCATGTTCAGAGTCTTAGCTCCAGCCCTTCTTCCCTACAGAGACAAGGGAAAGCACAGCATGGAGAAAAAGAGCTCAGCCATAAACAGCGGCCAAATCCCAACCATTCTGCACCTCAAGCTTCCCCACCTGTAGGTGGTGAGGCACTGACACAGGTTGCATGGAGAAGCTGTGGCTGCCCCATCCCTAGCAGTGCTCAAGGCCAGATTGGACAGTGCTTTGAGCAGCCTGGTCTAGTAAAGGTGTGTCCCTGCCTGTGGGGTTGGAACTAGATGGGCTTCAATGTTCCTTCCAGCCCAAGCCTTTCTATAACTCTATGATCTGAAGAAACCTGACGCCATTTAGGGTCTGCTGTACAACTTCAGAAAAAGAAGAACCAAACACAATGGGAAGCTCGCAGAGAAAACATAGTCCACAAAAAGATCAATATTTAAACAGCTCACTTTTAGTGATGGAGGGGAAAAAAACCATTTGCAACCTTTAAGCATTTTTAAAGACTTGTTCACAATGTTCAGAACTTCCTGCCTTCTATTCTTCTTAAGATTAGAAAAAGCCATGAAAGTCTAACCTGGCCAAACCTAATTTCACAGATCTGTGAAAGCCTCGGCAATGGGAGTGGAAGCGCTGTCTATCACCTACTGAAGACAGTGTAGGAGGAATGCCCTAACAAAAGCATTTTAAACTCAAATGCCAGGCAAACATTAACAGCAAATAAAGCCACAAATTTACACGCTCTCAAATGAAAAATCATTCTGCTAAATGAGATTTCTTCTCTGAAATACATATTTTTATGAGCTCCTAAATATATGCCAAAAAAATCAACAGATAAAAACAAAGACTTCTGTCTTTAAAGAAGATTAATTCTCCCCTTTCCTTTTTTAATAAACAAACAGTTCCAAAGTTTTCTTCGTCTATTGTAAAAGAATGATAACAGTGAATAAATCAACATCCTCACTCATTTCCATCTGCTAAGTAACCTAAAAGATTTCTTGCTGCTGAAGGAGTCCTGATCAAACCTGGAAACATCTCTTCAGTCTTCATTATGACAGCGCTGAACAAAATATTAATTGCCATAAAAAAAAAATACAGTTGCTATTCTCACTTCCTACCCCAGCTTGACTAGGGCAAGGATACAAAAGCTTTTAAAGAGATGTCACACAGACTGATAGGGTAAACCCCTGTCAACAGGATTGTCCCTGAAGGTGCAGGAGAACTCACGCATAGACACCAGCTCTATGGATGGGCTAGCATCAGCACTTTCTCAGCTGATGGATAAATCACACTGGCAAATAGATTTGTAGCTACCATCGACACCTGGAGCTTTAAACAGAGATTGAGAGCACCAGGTTCACTGCAGATTTAAACTAGTAGAAATTACATCTATGTGTCTATTAACAGGGAACACCTGTGGGACTTGCTAATGTTAACTGCTTTGTGATGCAGCTACCAAGGATGTGTGAATGGAAAGGGAAACCTCTCAGAAGAGGCAGCCATTTCTGCTGTAGCCCTCCTCAAAATAGTGGGAAGCCTGATAGGTGTATTAAACATGGATATTCAAATATTGGCTGCTTCCAGAAAAGCTCCTCCAGAAAGCTGTCAATCTGTTCAGGATAACTCACCCTACTGCACCTCCTGGTCATATCACAAAGTCATCCAGCACTTAAAGCAGAATGGAGATGACAACTCAAGAGGTTTGTACTGAACACAGCAGCCCTATGTGCCTAAATCTACCAAGATCATACAAAGTTTATGCAAATAAAGCCCTTCTGTGGGCTGCATCAATGTCTGATGCCTAATGAAGGCTGAATTTGGAAATGCAAATGCACTGATTACTGCATTTCTCTGGGCTGATATAAGCAGCAAGGTAAGGAATGGTTCTGTGCAATATTTGGGGTCAAAGTGTTGGTGTTTGGTTGGTTTTTTTTTTGTTTTGTTTTGTTTTGTTTTCCCCTAGAATACCCAGTTATAGAATAATAGAATCATAGACTAGTTAGGGGTGGAAAGGACCTTAAGATCATCAAGTTCCAACCCCCCTGCCATGGGCAGGGACACCTCACAATTAATCATGTCACCAACGGCTCTCTCCACCGTGGACGTGAACACCGCCAGTGATGGAGCATTCACAACTTCCCTGGGCAACCCATTCCAGGGCCTCACCACCCTTACAGTAAAGAATTTCCTCCTTATATCCAATCTAAACTTCCCCTGTTTAAGTTGGAACCCATTACCCCTTGTCCTATCACTACAGTCCCTAATGAAGAGTCCCTCCCCAGCATCCTTATAAGCCCCCTTCAGATTTTGCCAGGCACAGAGATGAGACTGACTGGTCTGTAGTTCCCCGGCTCATCCATTTGCCCCTTCTTGAAAACGGGGGTTATATTTCCCTTTTTCCAGTCATCGGGAACGTCACCTGACTGCCATGATTTTTCAAATATGATGGACAGTGGCTTAGCAACTTCATTTGCCAGCTCCTTCAGGACCCGTGGATGGATTTCATCAGGTCCCATGGACTTGTGTACATTCAGGCTCTTAAGATGGTCTCGAACCAGATCTTCTCCTACAGAGGGCCTAAAGCCTTCATTCTCACTGTCCGTGCTTCTGCCTTCCAAGACTTGGGTGGTGTGGTCAGAGCATTTGCCAGTGAAGACTGAGGCAAAGAAGTCATTAAGAACCTCAGCCTTCTCCAAATCCAGGGCAGCCAGTTCTCCTGACAGTTTCCGGAGGGGGCAAACGTTGTCCCTAGTCTGTCTTTTATTTGCAACGTACCTAGAGAATCCCTTCCTGTTATCATTAATATCCCTAGCTAAGTTTAATTCTAACCAGGGCCTTAGCTTTCCTAGCCTGGTCCCTGTCTCCCCGACAACATCCCTGTATTTTTCCCAGGCCACCTGTCCTTGCTTCCACCTTTCATAAGCCTCTTTTTTCCTTCGAATTTTCCTCAGCAGCTCCTTATCCATCCAAGGATGGCTCTCCTGCTGCACTTCCTTCTAGTTGGGATGCAACACTCCTGAGCTTCTAGTACGTGATCCCCGAATATCAACCAACAGTCTTGGGCCAACCTGCCCTCTAGGGATATATCCCATGGAACCTTACTGAGCAGGTTCCTGAAGAGGCCAAAGTCTGCTCTCTTGAAGTCCAGGTCAGTGAGCTTGCTGCATGCTCCTCTCACTGTCCTGAGGATCTCGAATTCGACCATCTCATGATTGCTGCAACCAAGGCTGCCCTGGAGCGTCACATTTCCAACTAGCCCTTCCCTGTTGGTGAGCATGAGGTCAAGCATGGCACCTCTCCTTGTCAGCTCCTCTATTACTTGCAGAAGCAAGTTGTCTTCTACACAATCGAGGAACCTCCTGGATTGCTTGTCTCAGGCCGTACTGTCCCTCCAACAGATATCAGGGTGGTTGACGTCCCCCATGAGAACAAGGGCCTGCGAGCGTGAGGCTATTCCTATCTGTCTATAGAGTGCTCCATCCACCAAGTCCCCTTGACCAGGAGATCTGTAACAGATCCCCACAATAATGTCTCCCATCACTGTTCTCCCTTTAACCCTGACCCACAAACTCTCTCTTGACTGCTCACCTGTCCCCAGACAGAGTTCCATACTCTCCAGCCTATCCCTCACATAAATAGCAACTCCCCCTCCCTGCCTACCGGGCCTGTCTTTTCTAAAGAGCCTGTAACCTTCCATTCCAACACACCAGTCACAGGAGCCATCTCACCATGTTTCTGTGATGCCTATGATATCATACCCCCGTAGACGTGCACACATCTCTCATTCCTCTTTTGTTCCCCATGCTACGGGTGTTTGTAGAGGCATCGGAGCCGAGCTCCAATTGAAGCCGGTTCATTGGCTGAAGCAGCTGGAATATCTCTACATTGCTTTGAACATTTACTATAGGTGCTGGCAAGTGACTGTGTGTTGGGATGGAATGATGCCTCCCTCCCCCAACACATCTAGTTTAAAGCATCCTTGACCAGTCTCGCAAGCCTCCTACCAAAACCGCTCTTCCCCTTCTTTGTCAGACCAGCTCCACCAGCCCCCAGTACACCTGGCCTACTAAATTGAGTCCCATGTTCAAGGTACCCAAACCCCTGCCTATGGCACCACCCTTCTAGCCATTTATTAACCTGGCCAATCCTCCTAGCCTTTTTAAGGTCCTGCCCTGTATCCTGGAGAATTGATGAAAAGACAGTCTGAGCTCCAGAGCCCCTAACCACCTCTCCCAGAGCTCTGTAGTCCTTCTTTATGTTCTCCGGGCTACTGCTATCTGTATCAGTAGCACCCACACAGATCACTAGAAGTGGGTAATAGTCAGTGGGACTGACTAGTGCAAGCAGCCTCCCTGCAACATCCCTGATCCAAGCCCCTGGTAGGCAACACACCTCCCTTGAGACTGGGTCAGGCCAACAGATGGGTGCCTCTGTTCCTTTCACAGTAGAGTCCCCTACTACTACAGCCCGCCGCTTTTTCCTGGCAGCACCAGTAGTGATCTTCTTTACCAGCGCATCAGCCGGTTGTTCCTGATGGGAGTGTGGTTCCTCATCAGCCCCTGCAGGACAGCAAAGCGGTTCTGGGTGGGGACAACAGATTTAGGAGGAAGCCCCTTGCTTTCAATTGTCCTCTTACTCCTTTTTTTTTTTTTTTTCCTGTTTCCCATCTTCCTGGGTTAGCGGCCTCCTTCTTCCCTCCATGAGCTACAGTAGACGCTTGAGGCCCGTGCACAGTCTGGTCCTGGAGCAAGCAGTGCTGTCTCCCCTCAGCTTCCCTGACACCTTCCAGCCTAGTAACAGCGTCCCGCAGCTCAGCCCCTGCTGCAGGAGGACCTCCACCAGGGAGCACAGAGTGCAGCCCTGCCCATTGTGCACCCTCCCCTCAGGAGAGCAGTGCAGGCGCTCTCTATACCCCGAGCTCTGCACTGCAGCCTCCCTTCTCATCGGCTCTGTCGGGGTGCCTACACTGGCCGCTGCTGGGACAGCCACAGAAGAGCTTCCAGGCCGAGCCCTGGTCATACGGCGAGTGGTTGCCATCCCGCTCGCCTGCCCGCGCGAACTGCCTCGATCACGCCTTGGTCGCTCGCGCTCCCTGGGGCAGGTTTTTAACCACTCAGGGCTGGTGCCGCTCCTCCTGGTGCCGCCCCCTCTGAATCAGCAGCTCCCGTCTGCTGAGCTGCCGGCTCCTGGGCAAGTCCTGTCGAGGGCTTGAGGCTCCCTCAGTGGCTCTCGCAGCTCTGAGTTGAGGCTCCTGGACGCTGAGCTTCCCTTAGGTCCTCTGGTGTTGAAGGCGTCCTCTCTCGAGCTACTCACCTCAGCAATTGACGTGATTATGAGAGTTATGGGAGATGCTTCCTAAGGAGAATAGGTAAATATGGACTTTGACCATCCTTCCCCTTCAGGAAACCCTTTCTGCTGTAAGCAGGATTTCTAGCTTAAACACTCCTTTTGCTATCCTATTGCTTGTTCTGCCAAACCTAACCCCTGTCTCTGTGACCCTGTGAAGGAAGAAGTCCCGAAAGTCCCCATGCTTTTATGCAGTTGTAGCTGTCATCAGAGCAACTGTGCAACAGCATAAAATTCAAAGATAGATAGCCTTACTTGGTGGCTTTTCACACCTTGAGTGCTCAGGAGACAATACCCTTCTCCAAGAAGAGGCACAGTACTATAGAGCGAATGGTACATATTAATTTCTAAAAGAGGATTTTAATCATGCAACGTCCTCTGCAGTCGCACAGAATTTAATCTCATTGCTGACAGTAGGTGATGGGGGAGCATGTTAAGTGGAAAAGTTGTATTCAAGACCTTCTTGCGGATATGTGCTACAGGCAGTCCCTTGGGAGGAAGAAAATGACCCAAACCGGTCTCTTGCTGCTGCCCACCTCAGTGCAGGGCCCTGACATTCTACCCACTCGCACAGCAGAAATGCAGGCACATTCCCAAAGTTCTGTACAAGGTTCAAATACGTGTGTTAATACAGTTAGCATTTATCAAGGCTTACTTTACAAATATTGATTTATTAATCTAGGCAAGACCCAGGGATATATGCATATCGTATTCCCATGTTAGTCACAGAAACCGAGACACGCAAAAAAACCCACTGTCTGACTTACGCAAGGTCAAACAAGGAACATAGTCCACAGCCAGGATTAGTTCAGGATGTTGAGCTCCCAGCATTATACTGTGACTATTAGGACATGCTGTCCTTTTCCACACTAAGTCTTCCCTTTTCTTGTAAGATCTGTCTTTACCTAGGCCTATATTCTGCTTTCATTTAGTAATATGAGAAGAAAAAATAACAAGGAACTAAAAGTTGAAAACCATAAGCTGTGACCTGAGACTCTCCCAGCTGCAAAGGAGACCCATCACAACTGGCTTGGCAAGCTGGCACATGTTTTCTGGATGGTTATCTTCAGTCTTCTTCCACTTCTACTGAGGACTGCTTGCTGGCAGCTTTACAAGTCTCGGTCAATTAAACAATTAAGGGCTAAAGACAAAAATCCAAAAGGAATTAATATAATTTTTACACCAGTTTTAATGAGACCTTAAAACTTTTATGAAAAGTTGTATGGAATTGTGAAACAATTCTGTTTTAGAAGCTTCTATGAAACCAAAGTAATGTTAGTTGCAATCATAGCCTAGGAGGCATGAAATTCAATGTAGGCCTTTATTCCTGCTAAAATAAAAAATATTTCCCTAATATATCTGAAGTTAAGGGCAACTTAAGCAATGGCTTAATAGAATACAATTCCATACATCTCTACAGTTAAGTGGAAAATGATGCATGTTTTCAAGCAGCACACATCTGACGCCTACTGTTGTTAGAAAGTCAAACTACGGAGCAGGTAAGTCACTCTAAACTCCTGTAACCATTCTTCTGAGGTATTAGGCCAGCTTTGGTCTACCAATTGATGAAAATTAAGTATGAGACAACAGGTCTACTAGCTTTAAAATCCTGAGGAATTGGAAGAATGACCATATGCTTTTGTACATGATAGCCATGTCTGTAGCATGGGAGCACCGCAAAAAAGTATCTGAGTGACAGCTACACACTAGGTCTGAAGGAACAGTTTTTAGAAGACAAGAAATTCAAAGCATACTGCAGAACCCTGCAGGAAAACCATGACAATGATTACTCATGCTTCTGTATGTCACTGAACACATGGTATGTTCCTTGAACTCTTGGTTTGCCTGGAACGTGGGAAAAGTGCTGCTTAGGCAGCCAGAGTAAAGCCCAGAGTCTCAGGGGAGACAACATACAACATGAGAAAAGAGGATAAAACTTTATGAATAAGAACTGAATGCTTAATGACAGAATTAAAGCCTATGTTTGGTCCTCATCTTTCTCTAGTTGCTCTTTCATTTTGCTCCTAAAATCCTTGATTTTTTGTCAACAGAATTTGAGCAGGAAGGTTGACTACCTGAACGTGCCAGGCATCTCCTTTAAGTAGTGTTATTCATAAAAACAAAGAAAATGCTATTTATTTTTTCCCCTTCCAAAACCCAATTTATCCTATTTATGATGAGATTTTCTTTTCCAGAAGTGTTTGAAAAATTCCTTGTAAAGATTTTTTTTAAATTAAATTCTAATTTCCATTCAATGTATTCAGGCACAAGAGATATAATCTAATGGAGAACTAATAACCTAACAGAGAAGAATTTTTCATTTGCTGTTTTCCAGCCTGATTCAAATGTAAAGATTAAGAATGTGAATAAACTAGACTAAACTACATAATTAAGTAAACATTGAAAGACAGTGCCTATCTGATTAGCAAAAAGAACTAAATTTACTATAAAGGCTATACTTAGTTGCAAATGAACATATTTTTAATGGCTACTAACCGATGAAAATCAACCTTTCCTTAGAAAAATAACCAAGAACTAGATTTAAATTGATTATTAAATCAATTAAATCAATCCAACCTGCCAGAATCTCTCTTGTTAGAGTCACTGTTAGATACAAAGCTGCTGCCTATATAGGATGCCCACACAGGCAAAATCCTCCATGATGCAGTGCCAAAGGTATAGTGAAAGCATAGCACCTTCACAGCAAATCCACCCAAAGTTATGCCAGATGCTGCTGAGTCCTAAGGTGTGCACAGACCTTACCCAAACTGAGTGCATCCATTAATACATGGAACCCATTAATGTGTCCTATTTTCTTGTCTTAACCAACCAAATGTGAAAAAGTGAGTTCCTGTAACAGTCTGACCCATTTTCAGTGTCCAGCGAACCCAAACTGACTTTTATTTTCTAGGAAAAAAAATAAAATAAAAAAGTGTGCTTAAAAATAAAGCAACCAGTTGCAGCATTGTGGGATTAGCTGGATGAATCCTTCAGTGGATATAATCAGCTTAATGGCAACAAAGATCACAGTGCAGTTAGTGCAGCTGTAACACACAGAAGGATTTCACTGAAGGGGAAGGTTTGCATAGGGTTGGAAGAGACCCTTTTATTTCCAGCCTTTTTTCCTCTCTCTCTGTGCAGTCAACATGCCCATCAGCTCCATTAGCATGAAAGAATTAAGGAGGGAAATGGGTAGGGTGGAGCAATTTATGTCTGTGGGTCAGCATACTTACACAGCATCATATAATTCAATTAAATGGACAAATAAAGTGGTACTAGTTGTTTTCCAAACTCAGGTTAATTTTAACTTAATTCCAATGCTGCTGCGGGCTAAAGGGCTGCCTGCTGTCTGAGGCTGCCTGATACACAGCTAAATGATCAGCTATCTATTATAGAAAAGAATGCTGTAGAAATCCTGCTGCTCTTCTCTTAGGATACTCTTGAGAGTATCTTTACTCTGAGGATATTCCTCGTACCCTCACCTTCTGACAAAAAAAAGACTAAAAGTAAAGACTTGATTCCCCTAATTACACCTCTGTTTTCACCATCAAGTCCATTGCTTTAGATCATACCTTTTCACACTGTTACATTGCAAAAAAAACACAATAGAACATAATAGATATAGGGAGATTTTAGCCTGCCCTGTTAAGAAATTAAGAAACACTGTTTTCTAGTCTTTCTTAACTGAAGATTTTTATCACTAAATCCAGTGATCTACCTCTCAGATACAGTATTAATATACACAAAAATAAGCACATAAATCCTCATCTATTTATTACTAACTGTTTTGTTTCTGGATTTTGCTTCCTCCAGGAAAATTCCCCTGTGATGCAGGTGAATTGCACTAACGACTGACAACAACTGAGGATAAATATGTAAGACCCGCAAATCTGGTCTCTGGAGGAAACTGGTGTATAGATATGGCAAAAGTATAAACACCTTGGAAACAAGCCATTTTCTGTAGAGCCTTCTAAGGTCTTCTGCTCTCTCATCTGGTAAAACTCCAAAATTCCAAAGCTTTGGAATACAAGCTCTGAAGGAGAATTAACTTCTATTTGCAGAATAAAGACTGTTTTCAGTATCACAATGTTTTGAAGCCTTTAAACTAAATCAGTGCTTAAAGATCCACAGCACTTTCCATAAATAATGCAAGTCTGTTTTGTATTCCTCAGCCCAAACTTCTCTTTGCTTTCTCCAAAACGTCAGTTCAACACCCCACTGTAATTCTCCCCACCATGAATACTTGCATTTCAGCAGTTCTGCATGGATATAATTTGTAAAGTGCTAGGAAAATAAGCACACTCTGAAATGGGAAATGTTACTTGACGGGTTACCTGGCACTAGGCTTTCAAACCCACCAGGAACGTCAGGAGGACAGATTTGCACATGTCAAGTCCATCACCCTCAGGAGGCTTTCAAAGTTTTGCTTTTTGTGACTTTACAAAATGCATCTCTGAAACCATTATACAAATTAGTTGGAAGGGGGGGGGTAGGAGGAGGAGCAGTTAAGAACAGCAGTACACCCCTATGAGGACATTTAGAAGCATCTGGCTCAGAGATATTAAGAAAGGAAAGAAAAATTAATCATGCTGGCTGAGAAAAAAACCCCTGGCATCAGCACAGCCACCTTGTCATAAGGCAGATATTAATGATCTGAAGCTCCAGGGAACACTCAGACATCTGAAAGATCCACTTGTTGGCTATCACAGATCAGGAAGGTTTAACTGATGCCTCTTTGAAACATGCTGAATCTTACACTAAAACATTGCTAAGTATTTACTTTTTAAGTGAAACAAACCCCTTAGTGCTAAAGATCAGACATTTATTGCATTTCTTTCTTATCAAAGAGAGTGCACAGTGGAGGGCAATGCACCTTGGCGCTTGTAATTATGTGAGATTTGCTACAGCAGAATGGAGTGATGCCCAGTAAATGAGTGCAGAAATATCAGATGCTGAAGCTGTGGATATCAGATAATTAGAATGTTAGGAAAAGGAAAACAAAAAGGATTAATTCCTGGGGATACCTAGGCACCTCATTCCAACAGACATTGACAGCAGAAGGCCCAATCAGGCATTAGCCACTTAACTTTTTGTATACCTGTAGTTCAGCTTCTCAGTAGCTGTGAGGGACACACAAGAGAAATGTAGGTGAAAACTTGTTGAGTATTTTAGAAAGAGAAGAAGCAAAAAGGATCTTGCTGGAATGGAAGACAATGGGAAAAACCATGCCTGGCCAAGACACTGCAGCAATGGGGTATGTCCTGATACCGCATCGCATCTCATTTTATCTCAAATATAAATCCTCAGGGTTAATGTAGGTCATAAGTTGGTGGCAGCAACAATAACTAGAATATACAATTTCAAAAGAATTTATTTTGCCAACAAAACGTGGCAATCCCCTCCTTTTTACCTACCTTGTTACTTCTCCAGAGCCGCAGCAATCTTTCCTAACACACTGAAAGGAAACACAATAAAGGAACCACTAATCTGCTTGTACTTGGAGTGTTGCTAAAAGCACACCAGACACCCCAACGTAATCTTACATGTATTTTCTGATCTCTTGGGCCATCTGTGACTAGCTATAATTCCACATTCATGGGAGGCACAGCTGACTCACTGAAGTATAGCACCAGCTATACAAACTAAGTGTCTCAAAGACAAAATGATGATTGAAAGCCCCAAGCTATTTATACCCTATATGATGATTCAGGAAACACTACCATGGGAGCTAACAAGCAGTTGCATCAAACAACATGGGTTGTGGCTGGCAAATCTAGATGGACATTTCTCCAGTTAGGGAATGTTGCTCAGATATTCTTAAGTTTAGAAACAGCAAACTCTTGCGCTTAAGTGTAAGAAGACATCCTGGAGACCAGCAGTGTACCAGATGTTCTCAGTAACTGGACACAAAGTTGAAAGCATCATCCATCCAAAAATACAGTGCTACTGTCTGCTTAAGTCAGAAACAATTTTGCAGCTGGATGACTATGTTTTTAAACCACCCTATCCCAGAAGGAAACACTTCCTGCACTGGGTACAGCTGTGATACATTCCAATGCAAATGAAGCAATTTTCTCTTTCCGTCTATGGAAAGTCTCCCCTTTCTTCCCCATCACTGAATTTATCTCCCAATGGACTTGATAAAATATAGCACTTGCAGGTTTGCTTTTTTTTTTTTAATTATCACAGAAAGCGACACATTCAGCCTAAGATACATGGCAATAAAGTCCCATTGACTTAAGTCATGAATTCAAGTGTTTATCCTTCATCAGAAGTCCTCAGTAATGACACACTACCGTCCCTTAAATCCTCAGACTACTTCTGTCATGACTCTCTGTGTCACCACTGCCTGGCATTGCTTGGGGAAGTGAAGAGCCAAGAATACCATTTTTCTGCTGATCTCTGTTTTGTTCTCTTACTTCCACTCACTCAACCTTTCCATTTGTGCTACCTGTTAACACTGCAACTGATGCCAAGATGGTCTCTTTGCTTGATTACTGCCATTTCTACTAGCTACAAGAGACAAAATAAGGTAGAAGAGCTGAGGGCAAAATTATACCTGCCATTATCTATGTGCTAGCTTACAGATGTGCCTTGCTTTATAGTATGGAAAGGCACTGCACTCACACTCGCTGGTCAGAGGCATCTGGGGAGAGAACTGGGCACAGGAGTGAAAACTTACAGTTTCATAAATCTTTTAAAAGCTTGAAAAAATTTTCTTTTCTACTGATGTTGGGCTTTCCTTTCCCCAGGCAAAACAAAACATTACACTTTCTTTATGATTTTGTAGTTATGTAAATTCAGTGAGCTGTTTCATATTATAATTTACATGTGTGCAAGAGGAACACTTGAGCTGATAGGCAAAAAAGAAAACACCAATGACTTGAAACAGGTCTAAATGAATAGTTTATATCGTCTTTAGTTTTAAACACTGCACATTTATAACCTGTCTTTACATTGTGGTTTATCCCAAGTGACTGGGCTCCCATGGCTTTAGCATGTTGTTTCTTACCAGCTGATCAGCGCAAACAGACCACATCTGCGCTTAACTTTTCCATCTGAGAAGCAAAATTAATGATTTAAAGTCACCACAGCTTTGAGTTTTTCTGCTGCTGTGCAACATCCAGATTGAAACTGTCTTCAAGGTTTAAATTAACCTCTTTTACTCTGCAATTAGGACTGCAAGTAAGGCTGTATATGATCACTTCCCATCATTCAGAAAACAAGCACTTGGTTATTAAGCTATGAAAAATTGATAATTTGCAAATGCTGAGCCATAACTTTACAAGTCTCTTCTGAGTTTCACCACTGGAATTTAAAGTGCAATGCTCAATTTCATGCTACTTCAGAAGCCAAATTACCATGTAATCTGTGAGCACCACTTGAAAATATCCTAACAATAGCAGCAGGAATAGGCCATTACACAGAAGGTAACTGGGCATCTTTTGCAGACCTAGCTTCTGACTCAGATTCCATTTGCACAGTCTGAGTGTGATTAAAACTTGAGGTTAAAAAAAGCCCCAAAAAATCCCAGTAAATTGGAATTTCCTGCACACAGGTAACCAGGCCTTTGGCTGAGTCCAAGCACTTGTCAAGGTTTCTCTGCAGCATATTCCAGTCAATTGCTTTATGAAATACTTTGCTTGTCTTCTTCTGTGTTGGAGAAAGTCAACCAGTCAGAACTCCCTCTTTACTGTATTGTTCATTAATCACTATCAAGGCCATACTGAAAGGGAGACATTTCTCATCTGATCACCAAGCCAGGGAAAGAAAATGCCTATAGATAGAGCTGGTGCTTTCCTCCTCTCTTTCAACATCTCACAGACAAAGCTCATCACTGTGCTCAGCCTCACTGTCAGCAGCAGGGATGCATGGGGTTTTCCCCAGTGTGAAGCAGAGAAGTTTCCTGGAGGTACAGCTATCTCCAACCACTTGGCTCCATCTCTGTGCCACTCCTCCCCACAGCTGACAGGGGCATATGCTTCCTATGAACCAGACCTCCAAAACAGTTCTGGGGAAGAATAACCTTTAGGCCACTCCAATTCCTTTCCCCTGCCTCACAAAACCACTGCTGGATGTACACTAAAGGAAGGAAATATCACAGGGGAAAAACCAAAATCAATTAAAAGAAATTTGCAAACCATTGTGTGAAAGAGCATCTCGTTTAGCATAGCCAGTTTTTATCTGTAGGGCAAGTAATTGCCGTACTATCACAGCAGTAACATCATGCATCAGAGAAGGTGACAACATCTTTAGGGGTATTTATTGTATGCATACTAAATTCAAGACTGTACCCCGCAAATTAATTTTCAAGGGTGACAGAAGTCAGCTGGCTAGAGCTGTTATTGCTAATAGCTAGAAAAGACCCACTTAATCACTTTGCCTTTTTATTTGTAGAAGATAAAGAAACATTTCTTTCACTAATAGTTTCATGCTTGTTTCATCTCATTTTATCTGGACTGCAAGATCTGTTTAATTTCATCTGATCAGTTTTGTAAGGATCTTAGAACTACCATATTTTTATAATCTTGTTATATCCATAAGATAAAAACGATTATTTGCCCCACCATTTCCCAAATGGGAAACCAAGACAGAGAGAAGTAAGTGACTTGTTCAAGGTCACACTGGGATTCTCTAGCAAAAATGGAGAATTAGAAACCTGAACTCGATTCTGAAAATAGCCAAAAAAGAAAATTTCCTCATCAAATCAACAGGAATTCTACAGACCTGGACATCTACCACTGTTTTTAAATAACATACAGAACGGTGGATAACCCAGCTCTGAAAGGGCAGATCCTGCTGTTTCTCTCAGGTGAAAACAACAAGCAACTTCTCTCACTAATAAATAAAACCAGACTACCACAACTACCAGATGGGAGGAGCCTGAAGTTTAGCAAAAGCACTTGAAAGTGTATCAATTGCAAGTTTTGAAAATTTCAAACAGCAGGTCTGCATCACAGCTGTGTCTCTATGAAGAGGAAAAAAGTGGTAGTAATCATATTTTAATGTTTTTCCCCTAAGCCATAGCAGAGCCACAATAGAATCACAGAATCATAGAATAGTTAGGGTTGGAAAGGACCTTAAGATCATCTAGTTCCAACCCCCCTGCCATGGGCAGGCACACCTCACACTAAACCATGCCATCCAAGGCCCTGTCCAACCCAGCCTTGACCACCACCAGGGATGAAGCATTCACAACTTCCCTGGGCAACCCATTCCAGGGCCTCACCACCCTTACAGTAAAGAACTTCCTCCTTATATCCAATCTAAAATTCCCCTGTTTAAGTCTGAACCCATTACTCCTTGTCCTATCACTACAGTCCCTAATGAAGAGTCCCTCCCCAGCATCCTTATAGGCCCCCTTCAGATACTGGAAGGCTGCTATGAGGTCTCCATGCAGCCTTCTCCAGGGTGAACAGCCCCAACTTTCTCAGCCTATCTTCATATGGGAGGTGCTCCAGTCCCCTCATCATCCTCGTGGCCCTCCTCTGGACTTGTTCCAACAGTTCCATGTCCTTTTTATGTTGAGGACACCAGAACTGCACACAATACTCCAAGAGAGGTCTCATAAGAGCAGAGTAGAGGGGCAGGATCACCTCCTTCGACCTGCTGGTCCTGCTCTTTTTGATGCAGCCTAGGATACAGTTGGCTTTCTGGGCTGCGAGCGCACACTGCAGCTGGCTCCTGCTCAGTTTCTCATCAACCAACACCTCCAAGTCCTCCTCCGCAGGACTGCTCTGAATATCTTCTCTGCCCAACCTGGAGCTGTGCCTGGCATTGCTCCAACCCAGGTGGAGGACCTTGCACTTGTCATGGTTAAACTTCATCAGGTTGGCATCAGCCCACCTCACAAGCGTGTCAAGGTCCCTCTGGATGGCATTCCTTCCCTCCAAGGTATCAACCGAACCGACACAGCTTAGTGTCATTGGCAAACTTGCTGAGGGCACACTCAATCCCGCTGCCCATGTCACCCACAAAGATGTTGAACAAGACCGGTCTCAACACCGATCCCTGAGGGACACCACTCGTTACTGGTCTCCAGCTGGACACTGAGCCATTGAGCACAACTCTTTGTGTGCAGCCATCCAGCCAGTTCTTTATCCCCCAAGTGGTCCACCTATCAAATTGATGTCTCTCCAATTTAGAGACAAGGATGTCGTGCGGGACAGTGTCAAACGCTTTGAACAAGTCCAGGTAGATGACATCAACTGCTCTACCCCTGTCCCTCAGTTCTCTAGGCCCACCATAGAAGGCCACCAGATTGGTCAGGCAGGATTTCCCCTTAGTGAAGCCATGCTGGCTGTCACCAACCACCTTGTTGTTTTTCATGTGCCTTGGCATGCCTTCCAGGAGAATCTGCTCCAAGATTTTGCCAGGCACAGAGGTGAGGCTGACTGGTCTGTAGCTTCCCTGGCTCATCCATTTTCCCCTTCTTGAAAACGGGGGTTATATTTCCCTTTTTCCAGTCATCGGGAACTTCACCTGACTGCCATGATTTTTCAAATATGATGGACAGTGGCTTAGCAACTTCATTTGCCAGCTCCTTCAGGACCCACAGATGGATTTCATCAGGTGCCATGGACTTGTGTACGTTCAGGTTCTTAAGATGGTCAAGCTAAAGGGAAATATCCATATCAAAGTTCTGTACATTTGAGACATGTCGCTCACAACATCTTACTGTTAAGTAGTGAGTTGTTCAGCACTGTGGTACGTCTGGATTTTTTTGTTAAGTTTTTATACACATGCTAAATAAATTATTCAACCCTCCTCTCCCTTTGATAATGGGAAACAACAGTTGCCAATGCAGTTTTGTTTGCAACTGTGTTTAACAGCCTCAGGGACTTGGATTGGCTCCTGCCCCAGCTGGGCAGGAATGAAGCAGGAGTGCACAAACAATGCAACAGAAGCCTACAGAATGAATCCACCAACTTAGGGGAAGGAAGCTGAGGTTGTGCTGGGAATGGGACATGAACGAGGAAAGTAAAGTAGTATATAGTAATAGCAAGTATATGCATGTACTGAACTGCTGCCTTGTTAACTACATTCTGTCCATGTGAAGCAAATGTCCTGCAGCGGAAAATGAGAGGTGTTTTTCAAAGACAGTTTCAAATGTGTGTGAGAGTACAGCAACTATTTACTCAGACAAATATCAACAGCTGCTTATTAGATTAAAACCTGAAAGCTGACCTGACAAGGTGTTTGACCTAGACCTCTAAACTCAAACAGGGGAGCCAAAGAGATTTGAACATTTTTGACAAAGATGGACATTAACAGAAGCTTTAGACTTATGCAGTGTTAACGTGAAGAGCAGGTATGTCAAACTAAGTCACTGGCTGCATCCAAGCTACGGTTTCCATCTCTCTTCCAAGCTGTGTTGAAGTACATTGGCAGAACAACATCCATCAGGCATGTATCAAATGCTGACTACAGCAGTATTTGTCCTCTGCAAAGATGATACCAGCAGAACAGTCAGATCTGCATAAACACTGCATTAATAACAGATGGGGTGAAGATTGTGTTTTTAATATTGAACTGCAGTTGAAGTACTGGTTTATTTGAAAGCTCAGAGAAGCTTCATCAGTTGCTAGCGTTGATGAATATTTTGGTACCTACTTCTAGGGGATGCTGTGCATATACTTTAATGCCACAACTGTCATGCTAGGACCTCCAGCTTCTTCCCCACCTTTGGAGTTATGGTATCAGTGCTGTAGTCAACACCAAAAGCCATTCCATAGTTAGGTAAAGGTTTGGGAAACCAGCCATCACTAGCACATACAAACCCCCACAAACAGAACATTCTGGAGGTCAGAGCAGAGACACCGACTGCTTTTCTGAAGAACAGGCAAGACCACATCTGCCTCCGCTGGCTTCTCTCACACTACAAATCTACCTTAATGATTATTTACACTTCCCTCTTCCAACCTTCCCCCCTCCTCTTATGTAAACATGCTATAAATACAGACTTGGCATAAAGCCCATCAATCTACTACTCAGTTTCCCCCTGTTCTAAAGGTCTTTCTATGGACAAGCTATGATTTAGCTCCAAGTTCCTGTAAGCCCGAGCAACTTCTTCCAACCTCCATCACCACTAATATGACACATGCCCTTAGTGCTACTGGTGACAAATCCATACCATGAGAAACCAAATCCAAATTTCATCATAACTCACATGAACTTCTTTACGGGCATCCTTCTGTGGTTCCCATGAGCCCTTTACAGGTTCTTCAGAGTTTTGGAGGGAACACCGACAGAAGTCACCCTACACTGTTCATGCCATCGGACTTTGCCCTGAACAAGACCAAGACCTCTGGCCAATGTCAGATAATCCGTCACTATAAGCTACTTGCATCCAAGCCAGATATTTATTGCTATTGATCTGCCTGGTCCCAGCAAAAGACTTTTGTTCTCCCAACCCGGGACTTTGACCTCAATTAAGTTATGAATTTCAATCCGATAGACTGCTCCACTTACCCTGCTGCTCTCCCTGACTGGATTAATTAGAATTAGCTAGGCTGGGAGTCACCCCGAGCGCCTCATGGATCGTGTTATTTTAATAATAAATAAAGAGACAGCAGCAGCATACAAGGAAGGATTTTGAAAGATTGTTCATCCAAGAGCATCATTCAGAACCTGCCAATACTAATTTCTCTGAGTTTGATTACCTCATTTACTTCTTTTTATTTCTATTCATTAATTGAGTTTTATCCCCCATTACTTCAGCTCCCCCAATGTGCCCTTCCTATAAAGGAACCAGACACACACTTTGCTGTTACAAAGTTTTATTACTACAGCTCATCAAAAGTATAGTTAGCAGGAATGGAATAGTCATTAAGCATTTAATAATCTAATAGTGCTGAGGAAATATATATATAATAGGGGAGGGGGAAGCAAAAGGAAAAGAAAGGGACAAGGCAACTCTGTCTACTGCCATAAAATGTGCACTGAAGGCTCTTTATAAAGATAGCTAATTGGCTGGTGGACAATACCAAGCATCTTCAAGAAGGTAATATCTAACACTGGAGAAAATGCATATAGCCATCAGGGTGTTTTCTGACATCACAACAATGCCTTTGGAAAGAGCCAAAAATGGGTTGAATACCAAAGTAATTTGATTGGCAAGGGGAAGTTTCTGAACTAGTGAGTTGGGGCCTGACAGCTACATTATCTTTATTACTTCTTTTTCGCTATAAAAGCAATTACATACTTGAAGATGTCAGGTTGCCCAGGCCTGTACTGAAATGGATTGTTTCGGCCAGCCATGTCACAGACATACTACAGAGTTATTGACCCATAAATGAACACTTATTTGTCATGCTCATTTTAATGTTTAATTGGCTGGAACAGCAGAAGAAGGTTTAGACAATGGAAGTTTACCAATTCTTCTGACACTGATGCCCAGCCTGCAGACAGCCAACTCCTAAGCTGAGAACAAATGTGGCACACAACTTCAGTGCACTTTCCACCTCCATGTAAGTTCATGCCATTATTTTGCGAGAAAACCTTCACAGGACAGGGTGATTTATTCCACCCAAGATGAGCCTTGTAAGACGACAGAAGACTCATTACAACATGGGATATCTAAGCTGGGACAGGTCTGTTAGATAAACCAGAAGGTTACTCCAGGATAGGATTTGTTTTGTTGCAAAAGAGAGCAATTGAGCAGTTTCTCTGTGAGAGACAGAGGGAGAATGGACCACCAAGACTTCTGCTATCCTTCATACCAGCAGGGATGCCTGTTAACATGGATTTCCAAAAGCCTTTTGATAAATTTTCTCACCAAAGGCTATTAAATGGTACTGTCATAGAGAAAGAGGAAAAGTCTTTGCATCCTTGATAACTGACTACAAAAGTAAAGATTGAACAGGAATAAACCACCAGCTTGCATAATTGCTGGTGATCACTGGAGTCTCTGAAGGACCTGTCAAGAGCCTGAGCTGTTCAACCCACAGAAATGAACGGAGGAAGCAGGCCTGAGAGTGAAGCATCCAAGCCTGTTAATCCAAAAGCTGACTGTAAGATGCTACAAAAGGATCTCAGAGTGACAGGGTGAAAAAAATGCACATGAAATTCTGTGCTCATAAATGCCAAGTAACACACATGTGAAAAACCAATCTTTAGTCTAAATCCACAGCAGTGGGCTCTGAACTATCTAAACTAGCTATTACCTCTGCAGGAACAGATCATGAGTTATTACAGACAGCTTTGTTATAACACCTGCTCAGTACTCAATGGTAGTTAATAAAAGACAAACAGCAAGGAAGTATTTGGGAAAGGAAAAAAAAAAAGGGAGAAAATAAGAAAACATCTTTATATTGCTTTATTAAACTTCGTATTGCATTTACAGCTTGGGCACTAAGAGAAGTGCTACTCCCTTCATCTGAAAGGAAATACAGAAGAAATGATTCAAAGAACGACAAGGCACAAAGTTACCAAATGGGTAAAGCTTCCAACTAGGGTAGAATTAAATAGATTAAACTCCTCAGTCTGACAAAGAAGTGATCAAGGAGAATCAAGGAGGCCAATAAAGTCAAAAGCAGGACAGAGAAGGTAACTGGGGGAACAATTACTGTTTCTCATTACACAGGAATGATGTTCTCTCACATGAAATGATTGTGGCAAGTGCAAAGCAAATGCACAGTTGAACTACAGAACTCCCACTGGCATTAAAGGTTGGAAATCCAAAGAGCAATGCAAGAAATTTATCAAAGAAAAAATCAGGAGCACAAAGATAATACCAATGGTTCAGGAAGCCTCCAAGCCACAGACTTTGGGAAAATATATGAAATTATCACCGTATGCTTAGCCTTCTCTGTCCCCTAAGCATTCACTCTTCTCTGACACTGCAGACATGATACTGAGCTAGAAAGACTTCTGCACTGACAGGTATTCTCACGGATGCAGAATTAAGATGTACAAGTTGAGGAACAGGAACCTCCTAAATTAGCTTTGCCATTTCAAGTGCTGTTTTGCCACTTAAAATTAATGGAATCAAGAAACAGCTATGATCATAAAAAAATCTTATTTAAAATCCAAACACAATAAGCATAAAGAATTATTTCCTTGACATCTAAATTGTTAGAACAATCTTATTTAGGAAAACTACCAAAAGTACTTTGAACCAAAGCCTGCAAGTTCAAGATCCCCAATAACGCACTCAGAACTGGGTTTTTTTTTTTTTGTTGTTGTTGTTGGGTTTTGTTGCGTGTGGGTTTTTTTAGTTTTGTTTTTTAGAGCAAACTGGAAGAGACAACTGCTGACAACAGATGAATACAAAATTCCATTTGGAAAGTAAACCCGGAGCTGCTCATATTGAAAAGTCCTCAAGGAGAATGTGAGTGGCAGAATTTAACTCCCTCAACACAGGGAAAGCTTTTTCAAGAGGCTGAATGAAAAAAAAAGATGTTCCTGAGCAACGAGTGGCAGATTGGCAGTTCCTCTGACAGGGAGAGGTGACACAAAGGCTATAGGAAATGAAGCAAGGCTAGAGACCATTCCTATGGTGATTAGAGATCATTCCAATGCTGATTCATTCACCTGAAAAACCAGCTCGACTGACAGTGGTATCCTGTTTGCGAAGTTAACCAAACACCTTAATGAGAGGCTAAAGCATTTTCAACAATGACTTCACGAATGGTTTAGCACATGCTTATTTCAGAGAGACAAAGTGACATGGGGCCATCCCATGTCCTCACAGGGAGGCATCCAAGCTAAGGCTCTTTCCTGCCTCTGCAAAGACATATGAAGATAGTAGGGAGTAAAATATCTGTTTCTTCTCTGCAGCAGACATATGCAACACCATGGTGCCATCTGCACTGACCTCAAAGCTCACTGCTGCTGGCCTCTGTGTACTTTGAGTATTGGCAGAGATTGCAGGTATTATACCACAAAACAGCTGTGCTGGTCAGGCATGGAAACAGGCACTGAAACAGGCACAAGGCTTCCTGATGCTGAGCTAAGACTATATGCCTATTGCTAGGCTGCATTCCCCCTGCACCAACAGGGTCCACAGAAAGCGCATCCCTCTGCACAACATAGCCCTCAATAGAAGGTGATGCCAACAAGCCGTGCACTCACACAGCAATCCACTAACGTGCTGCTGTCCTCAGTTCCCAGCTTTAAACCCCGCATTTTGATTACCCTGAAGGCAGCTTTAGATCTTGAGGGTAAAGCAGCAAAGACCACTGCCTGTTTTTTCAGGACCAGCCCTTGGATTTTTCTTTTCAAACACTGTTTTTGCATGTAGTGGTTGAAGTGACTGTGCAGACCCTGAAATCACTGCTGGAACATCACAGAAGCCTGCAGTTGCTTTCTCAGCTGGTGAGTCTGCTTTGCAGGCAATGCTGCACGCATATTGCCTGAGCAAGGGTGCCAACTGCTTTGCTGCACCAGCAATAAAGCAATGATTCATATGTCTACAGGGAGCAGAAGAAACAAAGACTGTACATATCAAACTGGAAGATGGGAAGAAACAATACAAAAAACCCTAGCCTGCACAAGCAGTATCAAGCATCATTTGTACAACCTACAGTTTCTGTTGATGAGGCTTGAGCTGTCTTCAGAAGCTGAAGAGTAAACTGGGGATAAATCTCTGCATCCCAAAGCGTATATTCAGAGCTGCAAATATTTTGCAAATGTTTCTGCTGAAAGGGACTTTTCTCCTAGTAGGTAAAATCAGCATCTGCTGAGCAGTGACCATTTAACATTCAACCTGCCGCCAATCTACATTCCACAGAGAGACCCACAGGAGAGACATGGAGCTGTGCCACTTCTAATAACTGTGTGACTGGCACCATGTCAATGCTTTAATGTAGAAAGCTACCCTCTGTCACTAAGCAGATCTGTCCTTTCTTTTGGCTAATGGCTTTCACACCCACTGGCAACAATGTCAAGACTGAAGGGGTATGAGCCTGCAGTCTTCTGAGATCTGCCTGGCAAAGCTGACTACAGAAATACTGAGACAGGGACTGGAGGGAGTGGGTATAAGGAAAGAAGAAAACTATCATGGTTAATAGTTCTGCTCTCATTGCCTTGCATTTCATCTTCGTTTAAACAGTGTCTCCATCTATTTGACACTCTACCTTCCTACTGCAGCAATGGTCAATCCAGCAGTACCTGCAACATCCTTTGCCTACTGCGAGCATAACTACGCCAAACCCTCTGCAGCAATTATCAGATCCAGGACAGGATCCCTTCTGGCTTTATGAGCCAAGCTTTTAGTATATTTAGGGGAAAATTTATACCAGGGACATTAGCTGCAAGGGCACAAGGCTCAGACATTTTCTTTTTAATCTCAGCCAGGTTCAGAGAATGGTCATAACAGCAGAGTACTTTGGCAGCTGGCACCCTATCTACAAGTGTGTTTGTGCTGATCAGCTTGCAGCAGAGGTGGTAGGCTGCATGGACACACAACATATTCAGTGGGGAGAGGGAAAGCTGTATAGCCTTGGAACTTTGGTCCTTGGTCAACACAGTCAAGATGCCCACACTGCTGCAACATCTCCCTATAGATACAGAAAAATGAGGGCATGACCTATATTTGGTGTGAGAGGCAGGGAAGGGATGTAGTGTTTGCCGAGACCAGCTTAATTTTTAAATGTCTATGCAATGACTCCAACACAGGGCCCATGCAAAGACTGAAGCAGTTCGTATTCTTGCTGTGAAATCAAAATGAGCAATACTGAAAGAGGCAGGCAAGCGGCCCTGACTTTTCCTTAGGCTTTTTTTTTTTCCTTGCTTTTTATTCTATATAGACACAATCCTCTTAGAGTCAGGCAGGAAAATAGAAAAACCATACAAATAAAACAAAACCAACAGATCACCAATCTTAGCAATCTTCAACAAATCCATAATTTTGAGTTCATTTTTAGCTAATGGTGGAAATTAGTCTTTGGATAGTTGATAAAAATCAGCCTGTCTCTGCTGGGTTAGGACCATGATCTGTGGTCCAGCAACTACTTCTAGTACAATTGATTTTTCTTTTTGGCAACCAATAGGCCAGTCAATAATAATGTTGTTTGAGAAGGATTGAGTCATGAGGGAGATGAACCCTCCCTGCCATCTATTATGTTTGTATTGTCTTCATTTGAAAAGATTTTTTTTCCTTTTTTTTTTCTTTTTTCCCCTATGAGGATGTGAGTGAAGGTATTTCTAAGGGAATGGCTACTTCACGTCCCCATCTCCAGAAGCCCTCTGACTGACAAGTGTGTTAGCATGCAAATAGACAGGAAAGCGGCTGTCTGTGAGATGTGCTGCAGGAGACTGGGAAAAAGAAAAAAAAAAAGACAATCTGGGGAGGCAAGCTACATTCTTCCATGCTACTCTAGATGTCCTTTAGAAATAAGGAAAAAAAAAAAAGAAAAAAATCCAGCTAACTCAAAATCACACACCAGAAAGTGTGACTTCAGACAGCTGTGCAGCCTTGCATGAATTGGTACAAGATACAAATACAGTAGCACCAAAAGCAACCAGGTCTTCTCTGCAGACAGCACAGACACTAGGTGCTTTTCACTGAAATTACTGGTGTATATGAAAAAAATACAATAAAATAAAATATGATACAATACAATAAAATAAAATATCTGCATATATTAGCATCAGATTTTCTAACCTGATGGGTTTCAGCTTTCCTTCTCAAGTTGCCTTGTCAAACCTCTGAGGGTCCTTGGGTGACCCTTGAGAACTTGTTGACAAGTGGTTGAAAATTTCAGCACAGTGATCTGCACCTTTACTAGGAAAGTGAAAGGTCAGCAAATAAAAACTGAAGATGAGTTACAGCTTTTTTCATCCTTGTCATAATTATAGCACAATTTTAGCATATACAGATTATTAGCATAGCATTGATGATTAACAAAACTATACAATGATGTGGTTTAAAAATTATGAAATAATACTGTCCTGGGTTCAGCAGCAGCAGTCATTTTTCTCCTTCTTGGTAGCTGGTGCAGTGCTGTGTTTTTGAATTTGGGCCTGGGAGCAGCGCTGATAACACCAGTGTTCTCAGTTACTGCTTGGCAATGTTTTGGTCTGACCAAGGACTTTCTCAGTCTCATGCTCTGCCAGGGAGGAGGGGGAGCCGGGAGGAAGCAGAGACAGGACACCTGACCCAAACTGACAAAAGAGGTTATTCCATACCACAGCACGTCATGTCCAGGATGTAAAACCGGAGGGCAGAGACCCGGAAGGGTGTGGTGGTGCATTGGGGGGTTCGCTGCTGGGGGGTGCACTGGCTGGGTCAGGCTTGGTGAGCAGTTGTATTCTCTTTCCTTGTATTTCTCTTGTATTATTACTGGTGGTAGCAGCAGTGATCTGTGTTATACCTTAGTTACTGAACTGTTCTTATCTCAACCTGTGGGAGTTGCATTCTTTCCATTCTCTTCCCCATCCCCCCCGGGACTGGGGAAGAAAGAGGGAGTGAGTGAGTGAGTGAGTGAGTGAGAAAACTTTTGTGGTTGACTGGGCTTAAACCACGACAAATATCTAGGTACAATTTTAACTCAGCTGTTCTACTACATAGATATGTACAGAGCTCTCAATTATCTATCCTGTGTCAAGAGATACAGTTCCAGTTAAAAATAACAGTATTTATTTGAAGATTTGTTCAAGTGGCTTGAAAATCTTTTTCAAAGTGAACTGAACTGTGGCAATCACTCCAGGATAGTTCAGCATGCATTCTCAAGGGCACATCCTGAACACACAGATTATTATTTTGGAGCAGAGTACCCACAAAAGGAACAAGGTGCAGCCACAGTAAGACCAGGAGGAGAGTCTATGGTTTTCTGTTTCGATGTCTATTTGTCCTTCTATCTATCACTGAACAATCACCATACTGCGATGCCCTTCACATCTTTCTTAAAATGCACTAATAATTTGTATACCTGCAATGCTACCTGCATAGGGCAAGCAATCACATAGGACTTTTGCATCAGTGGGCAAAATCCTCCTTTTCAAGCTGCCTTAGTTACCTTGCTGTTGCAGGAGAAGGTGACCAGACAGACCCTGCCCCAAGAGCAATCTTCCACCTAATAGCGTGTAATCAGTACACTGTGCCTAAACTTCCCCTAAATACACTAAAGGAACCCCCCTGAAAGCTGGTTGAACATCTAGGAGCAGAGACAAGTTCTGTTGTGTCCTGCACACTGGCACTGCACTACCGGATACAAATGAGGATGAATAAATTCTCCAACCAGGCCAGCTTGCTGCTCCTGGCAGGGGGAATGCTGAGGATGCCATGGCACAGCTGCAGAGGAGCACAAAGCTGGGATGCAGTCCTGCACAACTTGCATCCAGTGCCTCCCCAGAAAACCTCCTTCCCAAGGCCAGAGAAAACACTGCAAGGAATCTCTCTCCCTGTAGGGGAAAAAGGTTTTCCTCTGTTGCTTGTCCTCCGCAAGTAAAGCTTATCCACGTCTTCATATATTTTAAAGCTAGAAATAGATATTACAATCATGTTGCTCCTTCCTTTTCAATTAGAAGCCAACATTTTAGGCAAACCATTCCAGTGGAAGGAGACTGTTTTCAGGCTGAGCCCCAAGCTCTGGGTACTTCTAGCAGAGCTCCAAAATACCATATCACCACCCACTTTGAAATGGCCTCTGGCTCTGAAGATTTAGGTAATTCAATTACACAAATGCCCCTTTTTTCTACTTTTCAACAAAGCAGCCCGTTGCCTTTCTGTATCCCCTTGCCCATGGCAATCGCTTACCACCTCTTTTCAAATGTGCTATTAGAGTTAATTATGAACAATCAGAGAATTCAATGGCAGTAGCTTTTCAGTGACATCAGTGAACTACCCTTTTGAAACTGCAGTACTACTGTTTAAAGCAAAAAGCACAGCCGCTGGACCACTGCAGTCCACACTGCAGTGTGTGGTTATTCCTAGAATTAAAGCAGTTTCGAGCATGCTACACAAACGAGGAGAGCCAAGCAACCTCTCCTCCTGCTCCCAAGCTGTCTGTTTATCAACAAAGAGCAGTAAGTTGACTCTTGCAGAGCCTCTCGATCTAGAGGCTGCTAGTACTTTGACAATAGATAATACAAAGACAACTAAAAGCAACAAAAAGTGAATAAGGCACATCTACAGGTACAATGAACTGGTATGCTTTGCTCCAGGTGGCCTAGCAGAGCACCACCCTCACAGTCTGCTTAGGCCAGCTAAATCCTTTAGCACATTCCAAGAGAGCCAAGATGGAAGAGCATTTATTAAAAAGGTAATGGAAGAGAACATAAATCTGTCATGCTGTTTGACTAATTTTTAAGAAGCATACTAAAAACACAGGCAATTAAAAAAAAATAAAATTGGTTTATAGCATTTTCTTCTTCACTAGCTGCTCATAACCCACATAACCCCAAATTCATTCTTTATCTCTTACACTGCCTGCATGTAGGTACTGTTGCAAAATTGAACAAGACAGAAAAACACTTGAAGAGCTCAGCAGTGGGTGGAAATTGCAGAGGCTGCTTGTATGCCCTGGGCTCTGACAGAGATGCTGCATACAGCCTGTGAAGGGAACCTCTACTGAGAGCACACTGCTCTGAAGTAATCGTGCCACTGATTCAAGTCACCAGAGATTCCCTTACACTTAACCCACCGGTACTGTATAATAACAGGCACTGTGGTGTTTATGACCTGTTAAGAAGCCAGGCTTTTTCCCTCTCCCTTTTTCTTCTGGTTGCTCTTAAAATTCCTTCTGCTCTTACTTTGGATGAGTTCTTACAGGGTAAAGGTCAAAATAAAAAAGGGAAATAAACATTAGGTCAGAAAGTCTTGAAATGCTATTGCGATTTATATATGACTGAGAATAAAAATGTGTCTGCTTTCTCTGGGAACATACCTACATGCAAATAGAAACCTTTCTAAAAAATTCTCCTTTATTACCTTGGTGGAGGAAAAAAATAAAAATCAAAGATTGATTTTCTTTTTATGGCTATTATTAACCTTTTGTTACTGGCCAAAAATAATCTGGTTAGAAAATGTGCAATAGATCAAAAAGAAAAAAAAGATAAGAATTTAACAGAAAATTAATACTCAGGGAAGACCAAGATGACTCTCCCTTCAGCCTTATCTTCTACAAGTCAGACTTCACCTCCAAAGAAACAAGCGTCAAAGAGGGGTGACTTTTCAGACTGCTGCAGTGGTACAGCATCCCAAACAGAATCATCTTCCAGGCTGGCAGAACGAAGGGGAGTGGCAGGTATCTGACCTGACTCCACCCCGATTTCAATGCAAAGCTATTCCCACATGCGTCTGACAGATCACTCACTCGCTCCAAGCGAAAGGTGACAAACTGGCCTCGCTGTGGAGACATGTAAAGCTCACCATTTGTACTGGCTCTACTGCCCCTCTTCAATGTAAGGGAAAACTCTCATAAAATCCATTACAACTGAAAGCACCCAACATCTAAGCATGAAGATATAGCTCTCCCTAGCTACTGTGAAGCCATGCTTCCTAATACAAGACAAGGGCGAGAAAGATTTTATTTATTTATTTATTTATTTTTTACAACAATTCCATGGGTGCTAAATACCAGCACAGATATTTCTAGCCTGTGAACCCTACAGGTCTGCTGACAAGCCTTCAGATTGCAACTGTGCGTAAGGTTCACCTCTTACGAATTCCTGAAGCATTTATCACAAAGCTGCCTAAGATCTCACTGGTAAGAGCTAGCAAATTTGTCAGCAGAGGTGTATCTATGCCCAAACTGGGCAGGAGAACAAAGCCAGTAAGTGCCATGCTGGTAAACAGCAGTCAATTATAATTCGACAGAAATATGTTGGACAATTATTTCCAAACACAATCTCATTTACACAGGTCAACCCTTAATTACAACAAGCTGACAAAACTAGGAGCATTGACTCATGAGCACAGGCAGACTCAAGCTGGCTGGCTGGAATGAACCACTTGCAAAGCACAATGGAGTTCACAGCCTGGTCTATAAAGGTACCATAAAACTGCTTCTAGTTAAACTCAGACACATGGGCTGCAAAGCATAGTGGCTAAAAAGTTGCTTTATGTTAAGTCAAACTGTGCTAGAAACAGTGACCCCTAAGGGGGTGAGGTGGGTATGTGAGCATGGAAGTGGTATAAGCTGTTCGACTTTGCCCTCCGTCAGTACTGAGATCCTACTGTAGCTGTCATATGCCCATCACGTTGTGACATGAAGCATCACTTCCTCCTGTCACATTCTCTGCCAAAACCAGGCCCTTATTGCATGTTTGTCTGCTAGGCAAAGTGGTATTCTCTTTCCATTAGTTTACTAAGTTCTGCTGAAAGTGTAACGTTACAAAAAATACACTAGAAAATGCACTTTCTGTAGGAAGTTATCAAACGCCTCGTATGCAGGAAATCCCTCTTGCCATCAGTACCACGAGCCACATTGGAAGCCACAGCTAAGGTGTTCAAGCAATTTTACTGCAAGGAGAAGTTTCATCAGGAATGGAAAAAAGCCCCTTATTGCTATGTACTTCATGCAACCAAATTGTTATTTTTCTGAGGTTACCTTTTTGGGCGTTCTTCTCTGTGATAAGTAGCCTGAGAGAACGTGCTATGGAGTTTTGAGAAAATTCCATTTTATGTGAAACATTTGGTCAAGTGGCTACATAACAATTGCTCAAATTAAACTTCTTATTCCTTTCTTACCTGGCTGTTAACGTCAGCAGCGTGTTGTAACAGTACTGAAACCAGCTCCTTGTGTCCCCTGTCACATGCCCAGTGAAGCAGTGCCCGACCCTACAATATCCAGGAGAGAATTAACAAAGCTGGCCAAAAGAAGCACAGAGAATCACAGTCTTGCTATTAAGTACTGAGTACCAATAACAAAATTACCAGACTTTTTTTTAAAAAAGCTACACTAGTATTAGTATGTAGCATATTATTGCTCCTCATTGGACTTACAGAATAATTATAGAAGTGTTACAAGTGGCACACAGTTCAATTTTTCATTATTTTAGCATCAAACCCACAAGCGAGCATAAAAAAAACGCAAACAAAAAAACAGAGAGAAAAAGTAAGCAAGGCATGAAAAGCAGGAGCCACGACAAAATGTCTCGTTTTCCTATATAGATTTGAGATTTTGACACTTCTGACTTTTCTGAGAGCAATGACTGACACTTGTAAGGATAACATTCTCAATGCTGCCTAAGTCACCTGAACGCCAAGTGCCCAGAAGCTCATTTCTCTGGCAGGTCCAAAACAGTCAACCCACAACCCTGTCTCTGCTGCAACAGAAGATTAAAACTGGGCATCTGAGCAGGCATCACCCATGACTGTCCTGTTCCCAGCTCTGTAACATGGGCTGCTGCCTCCATGTCTCCAGTCCCTCACCAAACCTCTGCAGTTTTCTTCCCACCCCCTTTCTACAAGTCTCTGCACAACCGAAGTCTCACTGCATGTCTCTGCCACCACAGGAGGACATGCAATGGAAGTTCAGATCTTCCTGCCTGTAAAGGACACAGGAATGAATGAGGCTTAGGACCTGCCTGAGGGCTGACACACACAACTGAAAGCCCAAATGGGCTAAGGAAGTAGTGAAGCCAAGCTTGAGCGGCTGGGTTCATGAGTGCCTGTCTGAGCTAGAGCATCAAGTGTGGCACACTTACAGGGAATTCCTTGGCATCACCCTGTAGATAAGCAGGAAATCATCCCCCACCTGCGACACTGTCAGATCAACCTGTGTTTTCCAGTATGCCACAGGAAACAGTCACAGACCTTCACAGATGAAATTAGTTAAATTAACCCACGCCCAGTTATAAAATTCATGACAGAGCAGTGGAGAACAAAGTGAGGAACTAATTTATCTACTAATGAGAACTATGAGACAATTTTCTGACCACGGTGCCAGAACAGCAGGAGTGGCAGAAGACACCTGCAACCAAAGCTCACGCTGCTTCTGCTGGATATTCTTGGGCAGGGTAGCAGAGACAGAACATGTTTTTAAGTCAGGAAATGCATGCTTTTTGACACAGCAAGTAATTAATTTTTGTAACACATAATTTTAATGTTACATTAATTAACCTTGAGTTAGAATGAATATTCTGACAATGACTTTCTATGGAAGTACTGATGACATCCATAGGCCATTTAATGATTGATGCTCTTGCACTCAACACCACTGTGAAAAGTCTAAAAGGAGGAAAGAATAAAATTCGAAACAATTGGTAAACATGGAAAGATCTTTAATTCATGTTAAGCATCCTTAACTCATCTCCAACTGGTAATTGCTTAGGATTTCAGTATGACAAATACTAACATTTTTGTGCCACAGAGGTTTATTTCAAAAGAAAGAAGCACTATCTGCAATAGGCACAACAGCAATAAATACTTCAGATTATTTCCATTTTGCTATGTATATCTAGAGAAATAATACTGTAATTACATGTGTAATTACTGTGCAATTCACAATACAGACATTTCTATCCTTTGTAGCAAAATTCACGTTACAAATTAGTGGCTATAATAGGTTGGTTTGCATTTGTCTCTGGACAAGCAGAATCTTATTTTATTGGTGCTGAAATTGGCTGGGACCAATAAACATAAACAGTTTGTGAGGGACAGTGTCACCAGCTCAAGGGTACAGCAGCACCATGCAACTGGTTACTTCACATGACACTGGAAGCTGGTCCTGCCGCAAATGTTGCCTTTTGAACAAGACAAGAAACTGAAACCTGATCATCTATAGTCATTAAAAATCTCCTTGTGCTATTTGCAGGAGTATGGATTTCAAGTCTTGGGCCAATTCCACTTTGGGTAATTACACACTGCTTACCTATATATTTTCTCTGTAATCCTAAATGGATACAATATTTTCCAATTAGTGACTTAAATGGCTCTGCATTGTAATTGTGCACTATTAAAAAGCTGACACGTTCCACCCAAGAAATGTCTGCATCCTTGCGGCATGCTATACCCTAAACACAGGGTATAAGGGACTTTGGAGACCTGCACAAGAGCACACCACCTGATGCGTGAGTAAAAATAAGTGCAGAAGAATCTCAACCTACTTATTGCATAACAAAAAGCATTACTAAGAGACTTGTATATAATATTCACTCCTGTTTGCATAGTATCAGGCAAATCAAAATGCTCGGGAGTTCTAGCCAATATACTTAAACCAACTATACAGTTACAAAGTCCACTTGTTTCCCATGTCTTCCTTCCCTGTCCTACCTTTAGCAATAAGATAAACGTAAACTGAACGTGCAATCCAACTCTTGCATAGCATGGATATTGCCTATCAATGCTGAAAAATTCTTAGTCTGCACAGCTGCTGCTTTGTATCAGCATATAACTTGTGTTTCCGTTTTTAAATAACATGGCAGAAATCTTAAAAGCCACAGATTGCGCCTTCCCAAAACACTTCCCATATGACCATTTCATTAAGCAGCGAAACCCAAAGCAGTATGAATAATTTCATATAGGAAATCACTGCAGTAGTGAGGTCTAGACTAAATGCAGGCAACATCAAGGTACTCCCTCTATGCAATTCGAACACAACAATTGTTGCAGAAGTTACTTGAGAGGATGCATTTCCCCCTGCCTTTGAATTATTTAATAAAAAAGGCATAAAAATAGCCCCACTGCACTAACCCTGCCTCTTAAATCTTCTATGCTTTGCTTGGGTAACTGCTGCCAGCTTGGCCAGCTTCTGCAGTAGCTTCTCAAGCCAACAGCACATCAATTTTGTTCAGCTCCAAGTCACAGGGTGTTCACAAACAAAGCACAGGACAGGGATTTGTCTCCAACATACTGAGTCTCAGCAGACAAACGGATGGGAATGATTTTCACATCAATTAGCCAGCGCAGAGAAAGAGGAGAACAAAGCTAAACTGAATGATGTGCTACAATATTAAACTATACTTCTAGGCATGATGTTTGCAGCTGTAATGGCTGTACGGCAATGAGAGCCATTCTAACTTGTGGCAAGTGCTTTATTACTGGTAATTAAGAAGAGAAATATATAGAATGGCTGCATCCCATCCTAATAGGAAAAACAGTGAACAGAAGGGCTGTTGTTGCAATTATAGAGGTAAACTTCAGATTTGATTTGGAAGTCAATTGCTTTCAGACCTTTGAAACATTTGGGGAAGTCTTTCTAATGGGGGTAAGCCTGTAAATCCAGAAGTATGTGATCCTTCTTCAAATCGATTTTTTTCTCCTTTGTCCTTTCTTCGGCAAGCTGGCACCAATTTGGCATTTGCTGTCTCAGAAGCACAAGGACTGGGGACTAAGCAAGCAACATTTCAGATGCCTTTCATTAAAGTTTTGGCAGTAGCTTAAATATTGTACACAGGTAACATGTTTGTTTACTCAGATTTCTCCAACAATTAAAAATAAATTCTCTATCTATAGCTTCCACAGCCATTGGCACAAATAGCAAAAGCAACTCATTTATGCCTTTGAGCAGCCTCTGGTTTGTTATAACTTGAAGAAATATTGTTCTCAAAAAGGCAGCAAGCAATCCTACTACCAGGATGTGCCTGCAGTAACTTCACAGCCACAGTCCATTTCTTATTTCATTAGTCCTGCTGACATACGCAAGAGAAACAGGTTGGTTGAGTCTGTGCTACTTCTAAGTAAATGCAAGCTATTCTGTTGAACTCTGGGCAATTTAGATACAGTAAATGGAAGCTTGTACATGATTACTGTCATTAGATTCTTTGTTTAATTTTAAATTGAAGATTATTATATCCAAACTGTTAGCAGGTATGCTGGCTTGAATGCTGCACACAAAGATCTTTTATTTCTTGTGAGGAGAAGACCACTTACGCTTTAAAGCTGCCATCTATCTAAACCCCAGAGGTTTCTGTTGCCCTTTCTGAGATCCTTTTTCTTCAAGTAAGTTGGTTTGTCCCCATTTTACATTTTTATTCTTGATTCCTTTTCTCCTTTCACTAACTTGTTTGTACAAATGAGGGGACACAATTAGGCAAGGTACTAATGCATCACATAGAAACAAAAATCTAAACACCTTACAACCTCAGTTAAGTCTTCATTGTACAAGCAAAGGCTGATCCTAGTGTTGCTGCAGTTTAGCACCAGACTGTTTGGTGCTTCAGTAGATTTTGTTTCATGACAAGTTAACTCTTGCATGTATCTATCCCTGCTGCCATTTTTAATTTATATGCATTTAAATCAAAGGACTGACAGTGTGAGTTATGGTTGGAGAGCTACGAGAGGCATCTTTGGATATGGCAGGATGCATTTATACAGTAACACTAAAATAGTTAATAAAAATGACAAGATTATGCTTGCATACACTTCACTCTACCAACAGCTCAGACTGGGTTATCTCTGGTCTAAAATGGGTTCGAAAACTTCAATCAACCTGCACGATGTTGGAAAATAAGCTACCTTCCAGATTATGAAAACTATGTTCGGATAATAAAAAAATTCTTACTTCCCTGTTTAAGCATTTGCTGGGGTAAGCCAAAAATCACTGAGGCTGTGAGAATCTCATCTACCGGGGAATTCTGTACCAGTAAGAACCTTCCCATGAGTCCTTCCCAGGTAGGCAGGTTTTTCAGCTCTTATCTGCACTGAAGCAATTGCATACTCTGCAATAGTCATGTGCTAATACCCACTAGTTCAGAAGTAGGTCTTCTCTCATATCAGAGACTTGTGGAGAGCTCCCAAAGACAATATCACTTGGCTGACTTCAGATCCGACTCTAAACATTTATGTTGTTAGAACACAAAAATATTTTATCTTTCAACTTTCTTTTTCCTTGGTAAATATTTTGGCTGAGAACAAGCACATTTGTTGCTTGAACGCAAAGGAAGGTATGAGCTTCTGAACACTGCTAACTACAAAAGAGCATCTTGCCAGTGGAAATGAAGCAGTGCTAACATAATGCTATTATACAGTTATTGCAAGTGTGTGATCTCCAAAAATGAGCTTTTATTAAAGAAAGGGCTTCAATCGTGTTCTGTGGAACTGCTGTGGACATTTACTTCCGCAACCTGTGATCAGCAGAAGGAGGGATGGAGCTCAGTAATGGCGCTTGCAGTGACAGTGTGGCACATGACAGTTTCAGTTCATTGAATTTATGATGCAAAATTCCAACCCTGATCATAAACACCATTTCTCCTCTGAAAATTAATTCACATGAATTCATGATTAATAATAAAAGGCCCTGCAATCAGCATTCAGAGCCCCAGCCGGGGCTGTCATGGCTCAGAGGGCAGAAATCTGCTTAGAGCTACTGCAGAACCCAACTGAATTTGTGGCGTCTCAGTCTATGAATGTGTAAGCACTTCATCTGTTCACCAGAACACAATGTGTTGGAAAGCAGCAGGCAAAAGCAGCATGGACCTCAAGCAGGGCTAGGTGGCAGTATGCAAGCATCAAAACTGAGACTTTAAAGCTGGCACCACTACATTTTCTGAAGGATATAAACTGTCCACACCAGGTGTCTACTTTCACCAAGAAAGAGATCAAGCTAATTCACAATTTTAAACCCTTATAATTTTCTTGAGGTTTCTGACAATGCCTGCATTAGCCCTCTTACGGGGAAACAGTGTTTTGAGCGTGATAAGCAGAGAAAGTCTGGACAATGTCACTGTTTTTGTGAAGTTGGAAAACCAGTATCACTTATTTGTCCTCCATTTTGGAAACAATGAAATGCTGAGGGAATAGCAGAAATCCTACTTCAACTGTGAATAGTTCATCAGCCAAAAAAGCTATTTGCCTCACATCCTACTTCTATTTGACCACATTTAATATACAAGCTGAGAAAAGGGAGAGACTCAGCAGATGTTATCCTACAAGTGGCTGCTGGCATTGCTGAAAATAATACAGAAAGTAAGTTTCTTACATGCTTCAGCATCACTTAGTACATCCACACTACTAGAAACACAATTGAAACCTATTTTCAAATAGATTAACCCTGTCTCAATGACCAAGTATTTGTTCTAACAAGATATTACAGCAGCTGGACAACGTGAACCAGAGAATTCTGTAAAGGAGTAGCACTGGATTAACACACAAAACAGAAGATTGATGGCCATTATCTTTTTCTCTACATACCTCCTCATCTGTAGCATTCACATCCACTTTTTTTGATCGAATGGCTTTGGTTACATAGTCAATGTTGTTTTCTCTGCAGTAGTCAAAAATGTTCTTGTCCTCTTCCCTAGCCAGGAAACAAAAGCAAAAGAAGCACTGTGTTACTGCATAGCACAGATGTCACATGTACATCATATGCTCTATGACATTTCAATACAATCACTGGACTGAAACAGACACCTACCAGTGCACATGCAGAAAAATACGGTTTTTCCCAAGTTAAGACAGGATTCCACTTCTTAGAAAACAAGGTTTGTTTTTAACAGCATTATGCTAGGACAAAAGTCACCTTACTCCTGTGAACTGGCACAAGAAGTCTATGAAGTTAGCCAGCAAAACCCACATTCAAGCCTTGGTATAAATCACTGCAATCCCACAGAAGACAACTGCTATACAAACTTGTAACAACCACCCTGGGTTAGACCAAAGACCCCTTCCAATGCCATTCATCTCAGACAGTGGCCACTAACAGTAGCTTGGAGAAAAAAAAGCAGAAGGAACAGGACACATTCAAAGCAATTTGTCCCTAGCATTGGATCCTCACAGATTCAGAAACTCAGTGACCTAAGGTTTTTTGTAGCTAGAGGCTGCATCCAGAGAAGCATATTTATCCGCCTTTCCCAGGTCCTTTTTCCACTCTATTCTGCCCTTTAACCCATTCAAACTCTTGATTTCTCCAAAGGACAAGCTCTACAACTTGGCTTTCTGTATGTGAAGGGGTGAACAGTGAGCAGGTACTTTCTTTTGGTGGCTGTAAAACAGGCGCCTGCTATTACCATGTACATTTTGGTAAGTAATTGTCAAGAGATTTGTTAAATTTCTGGTGTTTGTCTTGGAATCTGACCAAAAGGCTTGGGTTTTATTTTATTTACCAGCCTGCAAGTGACCCAATTACACTCTTTTTTGCATTGACAGTGTTAAGAGAAAGTTTGACCATGATCACTGCTCAGAGCAGCAGGCTGGCATAAGCAGAGCGACCAGCACATGTCTGTGCTAGGATGCCAGTGCATGCTTGCTTATTAGGCCTGCTTGCAGGAGGGAAGATCAAGTTGTGTGATGTCACAGGTGCTTGAGTATCCCTATAGCTTCTTCTAGAGGTAAAAGCAATACCCTGACTTCAGACATGACAAAACTTCTGTCCAAACAAACCAAACAGAACCTCTAATGAAGTCAAGATCTTTCTCAGATTCTCAAAACATCACAAAAGAACTTTGTAAGAGTGACTGGAGATACAGTGTTTCATGGCAGTTGAAAAAAAAAAAACCAAGAGCTAGGTGTCCCACAAGATTTCATGTTTAGGTCTAGGGATATGCTCCATCTCTGGCAGTGTTCAAGACCAGGTTGGACAGAGCCTTAGGTGGCATGGTTTAGTGAGAGGTGTCCCTGCCCTAACTATTCTATTGATTCTATGATATTACAGAAGTCTTCCAGTTTCTTAACCAGTCTCCTATGAACTCATTTGTTGGAGGTCTTGTCCACTTACTACGCACAAGCTCCTGGGAAACAGATCACTACATGCTTTAGATGCAATTACTTTGAATTCTGGGGAAAAAAGAATCTCATGTTGGGATTAGAAAAGGCAAAAGCTTATATTGCTCAAGATGGAGCTTGACAGATTCATGATGGAGGTCATGAGACATGCCTGCCCCCACTAACAAGGGCTGATTTGATATGCTGGGAAGTCCCTCCAGTCCTACCTTGTTAGTCAAACCTCTCAAACACACCGTTGGCTGCTGAAAGCAGCCTTTTGCGTGAAGCTACTTTTCAGACGACACTGTACAGTAATTTGGTTCCAGCAGTTTTCTCCCCATTGCACAGCCACACACCCACTGTATTACAGATCATTCTTCTGCAAGAAAGGGAAGCCCAGACTTTTCTTGCTAGAGAAGTCCACAATCATCCTCAATTACTCCCAGGTGATTTTCTGCATCACAACCACAAGCTCAGGCTGTGAGCCTAGCATCCTTAGCAGTGATGCCACCTGGTCAGCCTGGGCACTGGTGTTTCCACACGCTACAGCACCTGGGTGGCTCAGCCCTGCCAGACCTCACACAGCAGCACCAGAGGTACCAGAAAGTACATGGCAGTGATAAAGTAACTGACTGTGTGCTCCATGGGGAGTGGGCTGCCGGATCTGCACCAGTGGAGAGAGGACACATTAACACTGTTGTACCAAACTCAGGTGATCTTCCTACCAAAGCCTCTAGATAAGACTTTTACAGTCCTTTCCCAAAGATATTATTGCCTGTAAGGGGGAAATGACTTGACACAGCTATCTGGCTATCATTTAGCTTTCCTGAAATAACCACCTCTTCAAATAGTCTCTATATACCCCTTCCAAAAAACACTTTTATTTCAGAAGTCTCCAGAAAGGAATTGATCCAGAATAGCAATTTCCCCACCTGAAAATAAGGTTCAGGGAAATTTAATCTGTTTACTATGCATTTATTTCTTAAGCTTCAAACCATACCTCTGTACCTGATGCTCCCTTTGGAACAAAAATAGCATATATTATCTCCAGCTTTTCTGTAAATATTAACGAAGAGAAATAAGCCCTTTCCTGAACAGGTTTGAAAAGTCCATGCAGTCAGACCACAGACATTTTACCTGCAAAAAAAATAGTCATGTGAAGCTGCACTCCAGATATCGTCAGCATCAAGGCCCAACAACTGGTAGAACCACCCTAAAACTAGATAGAGGCACATCAGAAATCGGAAGTAAGTGACACTCTAAGGTATTGCTCAAATAAAGTTGGGGAGCTGGGGTAGGTAGGGAAGAACACATAACATTTCTATTAGTATTGTCAGGAAAATCTCAATTTATGCAAGAACACAGCATTCAAGTTATCTTCAGATGGGAAAGACCATGAAATTCAACCTAATGGAGATATGCACAATTATTTAAAACTTGTATCTAAAAAGGAAGACTCAGATGCAATTTTGTTTCCATGTCAGATTGTGATATACAAGCACTGGCTCTTTCCGTTGAGCTTAGAAGTAGTCAAGACCACTTGACTGTCAGTAAAGGCAGGGAATATGCTTACATCTATTTCCTGAAGACGGCCAGAAGGGTTTCTCTCCTCCCTGCTGACACATGTTCAACCCTCCAAGCTATTTTCTTCTGCTCTCCCTCATCCCCAGTAAGAAATGCTAGCTCTGATTTAACATTGAGCTGAAGCATATATGCTGCCTGCAGGTCATACATGGGCAACTTCCTTCATCCTTGAATAAAGTATGTGGACGAGCTTAAACAAAGCCATCTTCTCCCAAGCTTGCAAAGCTTAAGCCTAAAAAAAAAAAAACCAACCACTTGGTGAGCCACCAGTTTTTAAACATCTCATGGAAAAGATCTGTTCCTAGTTAACCAGACTTTACTTCCTTACCTCGAGTGCCATAAACTTCCTTGCTTTCTGAACAGTTGCCAGGACTACCAGGAAAAACAGCACAGAAGAGACCTGAAGTCCAGGTATTATACCCTTACACAGACAGCATCCTCCAGGTTTGCCCCATGCTCTTCCTCCCCCCTTGCATGTTACCTCCAGCATAGAGGGCTGTGATGGGGTGTTACTTTGGGCATCCTCTCCCCTTTTGCTGGGGCTTGTCCAAGCCACATCCCAGTGGACCCACCGTGGAGTGGCCCTGGGTGCCGCTAACAGGTGGCTTCTCCCATCTGCTTGGCAAGGCGCTGCTGAGCAAGTGGGAGCGCAACGGAGGGGAACACAGCCTGTGGGGAGCAGAGAGACACTCGCAACACTTACTGGTTTTGTCAAGGCCCTTTGCCCCCACGGGACCCATTTTCACATAATCTATAATTATCTCTTCGCTTTAATCGCCTTGTCACTTCTGAGGCTCTCCTGGGCACAGGAAGAGGAAAAGCTCATTAACTGAACCTTTTCTCCTCTCTCCAGCCACCCATAGCTTTTAATTGCTTGGTGTTGTTATTATCTATCAGTGCAACTGGGATCATTTTCATAAGAAAGGGTGGTGGGAGGGAGGAAGACAGGAGTGGGTCCCTGAGGTATGCACCACAGACAAACCTTTGCTTTCTCAATTATTTATGCCAGCTGAGGTATTACAAGCTGAATAAATCCATAACTCAAGTTTATTTTGATCCGGCAGGCTGTCTCAGGGGAAGTGTTGCCCACTTGCTGGCACACTCACGTGCTGTCCTCTGAGAGCGGCTGGGACATAGCAAGACATGTGTCATCCAATTCCCCACCCGTCGCTGCACCGCCAACACGTACTTTGTTAGATTAGTGGCAGCACTGGAGAGGAGGATGCCGTGAAAACCCTAAAAAGGAGCCACCACTGAAGGATGCGCTCTCCCAAAGGGAAGGCAGGCCTGAGCAGCCAAGCTGCCCCTTTGCACAACAAAGCAAAGCCCCAAGGGTCACCACTCCGGGGACAATAAAAAGGGAGGGAAGCAATAAACTTGGCAATCATCTTGAAGTCAGAGACTTGCCCGCTTAACATCACCAGAAGAGCATCCATTTCTAAATGACACTGACCTGAAAAAACCCAATCCCCAGCTGCCTGGACCTGCAGGTGTTTTGTTTGAGATGTGTCATGGCTGAGCACACTGCAGGCTGCAACAACCAGGAGAGCTCTTCCACAGGGATTGCCAGCCCAGCATCGATGTGAACAACAGACATCTGCAGCATGGCCACCCAAACACACACACAATACCAGCACAAGCCTGTAATTCCCAACACAGCAAGGACTTTGGCTCCGGCACTGCTGCAGCTTTGTGCTCATTTCCAGTGCCGGTGTTCCTGAAAGCAGGGCTAGAGAGAGAGAACAAAACCCAAACCATGCTCCAGAGTGCTGGGCTTGTCTCAAAAGCCACTGCAACTCCAAAGTGGCATCCCTGCAATGGATGCTGGAAGCAGCTCTTTAAAATTCAGCAGCCTTTGTGCCTGACCACACGCAGTGACCTCTGGTATTTTCTGCCAAAACAGTTCATTTGTCTCGCACAACAACTAATCAATTCCCAAGGCCATCCATCACAGAGGCTTGCACGAGCCGGCCCAGCAGCAGGGCCAGATGGCGGCTGCGTTAGTGGGATTAATACAATTCTGATAGATTACACAGCATCAGACGGGTTCCCAAATGAGGGGTGCCTGCTCCCCACCATGAGCCTAAACAGAGCCCCACATGCAACAGGGGTCAGTCCTAAATGTTACAGGAAAGGGTGGAGTTTCTATACCAGACAAGGGCTTCTGCAGCATCCTTTGGGATAGCAGAAATGTAAAACATAGCTCAGGGAGACCTCCATGCCAAGCTGAGGATGCTACCCCCAAGCCAGCATGCCGAAGCCACGTGGAAGCAGCCCACGGCAGAGTGCAAGAAGGCTCCTCTAGAGGAAAGGGATAGGCATTTTGCAACATTATCTTGCATTCTCTATCTGCTAAGTCAATGCTTTTGTGTGCTGGAAACACAAACTGCTTTGCCCTTGCCCCCACTTAAAAAAAAAAAAGCTGCAGAATAAAGTTGCATTTCCAATGCCATGGTATTTTTGGCATCTCCCTCAGTTTGTGTCTTAGATTAGATTTATATTGGTGACACATCAGTCAACCTCATCTCACTGTTCATTTTTCATGTTTGCGAAACTAATTATAGCTATGTGATCATGAAAGAGTTCAACTACTACTGCTTTTGTTCTGGTAATAACACCTGAAAAGAGACAAAGCTTTATGCAGCAGTAAAAACCCTACCACTATACCCAGCCTGAAATTGCAGATAATTTTTATATTCCCCCTTCCAGGAGAACCTCCAAGTGCCATCATCAGTCACCAGCACGCATTATTTTTGTGTAATGCCCAAAGTGAGATAAGTAATTTGCAGAGAAACACAGAGGCAGAGCACTATGCTAATATTCTGCAACTGCTCCCTATTAGTCACTGGAGGTACTTGAGCTCTTTATTGCCAGGGTTTATTAATGACCCCTAATTGATGACCAGGGACCAGCACCCCAAAGTAAATAACTGCTATGCCTCATTAGCTCAAGAGACCTCTGGATCTGAAGATTGATCTCTGAATACCCAGATTGCACTGATTTAACCAGTTCTCTTTCTAAATTGATTTAATTAGATCAGTATAACCTATTCCTATGGATGCTCTTGAATTTATTTGGAATCAGTGCAATTATTTGGAATCACAGTGCTGTACTTCTGTGAGCCAGACTGACCATTTTTCTATCTTGTTCTCAAAACAGAAATATTTGAAATCATTGATAAGGCAAAATCAGCCCTGGCACAATCCCAGTTCCTCCTACTTCTGATCCACCTGACTTCAGAGTAGGGTATGGTTAACTCCACTTCGTCCAACATGTACAGATTTGCATCCTAAACCCAAAGCATTTCATTCTACAAAAGGAATGTAAGTATTATTTATGCATAGTTTTAGACACTCAATTTGAAAGCAATGGCATTGCTGCTTTGCTTGGTTATTTACTGCTGAGGGTAAACTAGTGGTTTACACTATTTAAAACAAAATCTCTCATCTCTGTTACATAGCAGATTAGAGTATGTTAATCATTTGACAAACTGTTCAAAAGCTTCTGGAAAGAATAAAATAAGTAAACCTTCAAAATCCCACGCTTGCGCTCTTATCTATCTCCCGGTGCAAGGTGAGATTCTGAGGATCCAGATAAATTAGACAGCCTTTTCCTGCCTTTGCATCAGCAGAATCCTAAAGGGTGTATGGCAGGCTGTGTTTGGCAGAGTAATGCCCAAGAAACTGCTTTCAGCAGTCTGTCAGTACCCAGGGGCTGATAAGGACTTGAGTTTATTTTTAATACATAAAATAAAGGGTTGAGTTTTTTTTTCTTCTTCTGGGCTTCCTTATTATGACCTTGTAATTAAAAAATATTTATCCTATCAACAGCCCTGGGGAACAGAGACTAAAGTGCTTTGACTTGTATCTCAATTTTTGTAAGCTTGCTGTAAAGCTTCAGTAGGCCCAACAGACAACCAAGTCAATAAAATAGCCGCTATCTAAGTTCTTCTCAGATCTTAGGTTTTAAGGTAGCATACACAGTGTACTGAACTTACAGCACGGGACTTACCTGTAACTACTAATGTGTTTAAGTATATGTATTTAAGCTATTAAGTTTTCTTTCCTCTTACACATTTTAGTTCTCTTCCTCTAGAAAAAATAATGCATTTTCCAAAGACTGCATTCTATTTACAAATGCACTGAAGTACTCCTGAATGCTAACTTTATGCTCTTGTAAGTAACCACTGACAGCCTCAGTAAACATCACCCTTCTCAGGTGAGCAATATTACTATCAAACAAAACCACCTCCCCTCTAGATAACCTTGGATGCCAAACAATGCCTGGAGTCACCCTGCTCTGGCTCATTTGCTTGCAGATTTGGTACCAGGGCAATTTTGCTGTTAGGACTATGCTTTTACTATTATACTTATCACCATTAGAGATGTGGTTGCACACATATTTATTTCCTGTTCCAGTAAGAGAATGAACAGTAGACAAAAGCCATAGTACATTGGCAACTCTGAGAAAGTTGAATCTGTACAACCTGCACGTGGGTGAAATGATGACACTTACTTCCTATCTTGCAACTGAAGGTGCTGTTCCCTATGAACCAAGCTGTGCTAACAGACCATACGAGCTTGCATTCTGACAGCAGTCAGGAGACTTCATTTAACTCACTTTCAGCAGAATCACCCTATTCCATCTGTGTCAGCGACCACATCTGCCTACAGCCCCATTTTGTAAAGGCTGCAACTATGCTCTACTGAACATAGAGCACACATGTTCTTATGGTATGCTTGAAAGAAAACCAAAACAAAAACCACCAATATTTGGAGCTGTGCTTATTTTCAAGACCTGCATAAGTCATGTTCTCATGGTAATAAAAACAAAAATTTGACAAAATTTAGACTAGTCAAGCCTATCAGAGCAAACTCTGCTTTGCAGTATATTGCGCTGTATTTCATATCCAAGAAGGGGTACAGGCAGTACTTGGGATAGCCAAGACTCAAACTACTGTACGACTAAGCATAGCTCATACTTCACACCCAACACTGGACAGCACTGATATGCTCCACTCCTAAAAGAAGAACTCAAACAGGATTTAAACCACAAGGTCACAGACTGTCAACAAGGATGTTGGCTGAGACATACACTGACAGAGCAGGGAAGAAAAAGGAGCTTGTGGCTAGCAGAAGTGCTATTCCTCACACAGTGTGTTAAACCAAGGTCGTATCTGAGTACCTCTGGTCAAGGTCCAGGGGCAAGTTAAAAAATGTGCTGGCTCTCCATGCAAGGCAGAGAAGGCTACTCCTGGCCAACTGCTCCACCTCACTAGAAAGCGGACTGTAAAAAAGGTAAGTGCCCATGCTACTGCTGAGCACAAAACTGCCAGTCTATTTGCTTACACGCAAAAGCCATATCAATTTCTACCTGAGCTCCTTGCAAAGGGTTTGGAGCCACCTTCTCAAGATTTATTTTTCATTAGTTTGTGATAACAAGTCAAAGAACTGCTGTGTTAGAGATTTAACACTTCGGGAAAGATCTAGCAAACTTGGGAGGCTGTGTGTAGAGGAATCAGTGTTTATCTTTTAATTTCCTGGGACTAAAATGATGCGAGACATTCAATAAAACAAATGGGATCACATATGCATAAATGGGTGACTGCAACACGACAGCAAACACTGCTCAAAAATTTATTCTTCCTTGACTGTTCATTTTTACTAAAAACACTATTCTAAAAGATCCTTTCCAGGCCATCATTTAGGTATTGGAGCTAATATTATACCCATGATTAGTAGTCTGGAACAGTAAAAAAAACCAACCAAACAAAAAACCCAGCTGTCCTTATTCAGGAGCTAATGTCACTTACTACTTGCACTTTGACAGTTTTTAAACGGCAGCCATTCTAGTTCAGTAAATGCATTTCTGCTATGCTAGCCGCAGAAGCTAGAAAAAATTAGTTTGATATAAGGAACAAACTCTCCCTGAAGGCAAACACTGTCCAACGTTAAAATCTTCACTGAACAATCTTTAATGAATGTACTGGTAAAGAAATAACTATTTAAAAAAGATGGTGTCTAAATAGCTTTCTATTAAAAATATCCAATATTACCTTTTTTAGCCATATAACTGAAAAATGGGAAGCCTTGCCCTTCCTCCACATCTTGTGCTAGGGAAAGGTTACTACCTGGCAATGATACAGGCAGTTATTGATTCAAATGGTTATGGACCTGAAAAGTTCTTTCCTGTCATTTATTATCCTGTTGTAGTTGCCATCACACTTGTGCAATATTAAAAAAAAAAAAAAAAAGGCTTAACAAAATTAAATTAGAAAAATAGAAAAATACTGGTTTTAACTGTAACATCCAGTGCAGATAATCACCTGATTGTTTCTTCTTGATATAATGAGCTGACAACTGGGCCTCCAAATGCAGTTTTGTTTTCCTTTCCCCTCTTCTCAGTCATCTGAAAGAAAAAGAAAGATTGGTCCAGCATGCAGCCTCCCAGACCACTCCAGCCTGCGCCATTCCCCATCTCCCACCCCTTCTCCTGCCCCAAAGACAGGACGAGCCCTCTGGAAGGCTCGTCTTTATAGCAGACAGTACCTCACAACCCTACTTCATCAAGAACAGGTGGATGGATGTCTCAGCAAATCAGATCAATGTTCCTCTGAAGGTGGCCCAGAAGGATCACCCAAAAGGTAGGTTTGGCAGCCTTGCTGTCCTGCTCACAACAAGCCAAAGCTTTGCCTCTGCAGCACTCCCAGCTGCGGCCCCTTAGGACCCAAAAGCTGAGCCTCTGTGAGATAGCATAATGTTATGTTACCAGATTGCAAAGCTTGCCTTTATAAATCTATTTAATATAGATTTAATAGTAAATTTTATAATGGGCAGCATTTCCAAATGATTTACTCCCAGGAACTCTAGGATTCTGAATGATTCCCACCGTAATAGAAATGAACAATTAGAATAATGATTGATCGATACAGAGCCTCAGCCCTACCTTTTCAAAAAAACATCCTGCAGCTTTTGAGATCTTCAATTGGCTGACTTTACATTGATGCCAGACTTCCACAAAGGAAGAAGCGGCCTGCTGTCTGAAAGTCTGACCCTATTAAAGGATACAAAGTACCAGAAATCCTAACTCTTCTGTAGCACCTAGTATCTTGGTCTTCAAGTACGCAGTCAAAACTGGTTTGCAGTTCACAGCATAACTCCTTGTAAAGCCAGTCCGTTAACTGCAACATGCTACTGTTAGTGGAACAGTTCTGTGGCTTTCTGTGATATGAGACTGGTATACCCCAGGGTGAATAAGATCAGAAGCCAAGAGAAGGCCACCCCAACCTCTAGCAGTCTCAGAAAGCATTGCTGCCTCATAGAATTCTACCTAGAAGGATGTTAATTTTTTAAAAAAGTGAACCATGTTTACATTTGTCTTCCTTCCTTAGGTCACTTTTGTTTTAAATCAATTTTCTGTTTCCCCATAATACATTTACTTCTACATTCTGCCCATTCTGACCCAACCAGTTCCACCTTTCAGTTCTCTCTTCTGTTAAAGCCCAAAGTTATAAGATTTAGGTTTACAGGTATCACAGACTCTTTTCTTTTTTTATTTTTTTCATTTAAGAAAAAAACCAGAAAGGAAGTTGGCTTTCAAAACTATTCCTAGTGGTTTAGGAATACTAGCCTAGGCAAGTAGGCTTTCTCCAAATTACATAGTTAAATGTGACAAAGTTCTTTCCTGACGGGAAAGGGCTTCAGTGTTTACAGTGCAATGCTGAATAATTTTTTCAAGATGGGCAAAGAACCTTACTGTCCACCAGTTATTTCCACACCACTTGTAAAGAAAACTAATTTCAGATCATCTGCTAGCACATGCAAGAGTTATTTTTATGAAACGAAGCTATACTCACAATTAGTTTATCTTCTCTGATACTGAGGGACAGTGGTCATTCAACCAATATTTTTTAATCTATATTCTTTCACCTCTTCCCACTATGGTTTTTGGTTGTTGCTTCCCCCCCAAAGTCAGAAACAACACTTGAGAAAATACATTTCATCTTTCTAGAGGCAGAAACTGTAAAAAAAGTTTTCTTGGATTAAGTTCACCTTCTCTGCACAACCAATGCATTTCTACCGAAGATTAATCATACTGATTAAGTAGACACATATGGTCACTGGGAAACTTAGCAATAAAAGCTTTTCCAAAAATGCTCAGGCAAAAATTTCTCTTTTATGTGGCTTTTAATCCATATACAGGTTACTTTGTCCAAGCAGTTTTTATCTCTTTCACACAGAAATAGGTAACTCAATATTCAACTTATGAATGTTGAACCAAGCTTATTCCATCACAGTCCTCAATATGTAGAACAAGTTTATGAAAAATGTACAGGAAAAGTCTCAGTTCTCCTCTCAGGATTTAATGTGTGCCCCTATTCTGCAAAGCCAAGAAAGACAGCATCAAGACTCCACCATTCATCACCACTGAACTTCCCAAGGGGAATCTACTCAGGATATGAGGAATGCCTCTTCTCAAAAACGTTAACTCTGCCTCGGCGCAGATACAAACCGGTTTCTTTCCAGTCACCCTTGACAATTTGCCTATACCATGAGCTCATCTGCCCGCCTCCAATATCTGTACTACCCAGCCTGCCAGGGACTCGCACGGAATATCTGAGCACGACGTACCAAACTGGGTAATGAAAGAGGTGAGCCAGCAGTTGCTCCTTCCAAACCACGTCACAGCTATTGTACTCACAGGAACCAGTGTTTTTATTTATCACTCATGCTGGCTGAAGTGATCAGTAATGTGCAGATACACTTTCCTCCTTAAATCTCTTGATATTTCTACAGCAGAAAAAGGCTTAAGCTGGAAAGATAAAGTAAATGCTACATATACACAGATAATCACCAGTAAGTTTAAAGTTATATTACCTTGAAAAACCACAATTAAATTAAGAACTGACACTGCAAATTTTCTTTCTCGTCTGTCAAAAAAGGCACTAATAATTAACTATGTGGCTCTCAATTAAGCCAGCTCAATTTCTTTCGTTGCTGGCAGCACTGTCCAAAAGCACTGCAGATGCACATGTAACTAATGATAGTTAAGAAAAAACATGATCCCAGGCTCCCATAACAGCAACCTCAATCCGACAGAGATGACAGCAGTATTATCCATAGTCAGGGCCATGTGAGAGCATGCTGTAGGAAAGGCAAAATTACTGTGGGCTCCATGAGCATGAAGGGGTTGGCAGTTAAAAACTGTGGGAATAAAGAGGTATTTGTGACAGCACTGGAAGAAACTCTGGGGGACTGCACTCGAGTGCCAAAGCACACACAGTGGCACACAAAAGTTCTGGGCCTTAAGATGCACTGGAATTTCTCTGGGTTTTCTCTAATTCTTGCCCACTGATTCTTTGTTGCTTGTGTACAATTAAGGCTGATATCAAAGTCACTATTAGTCTTGACAGTTAACTTTGGTAGGTGGATCTGGTTGACCAAAGCTAGCATAAATCATGGGCAAATACGTGCTTCAGTATACAGCATACATACTCATTAAGAGACGTTTTCAACTCCCCTGACTCCTAATGTGCTCACTGACTGGCACCGGGAACTCCACTAAGCCCAGAACTATCCTTCTCAAATGTCCCCAGGAATGCCAGGAGAAAAGCTACACTCCTCCTGGAAAAGACAACAGAGTATCCTCATCCCTGCCTCAGTGCACTGTATTTGTCAATAGAAGAGCAGCTCGATTCAAGATACAATCGCATCTCGACTGGCTGTCACTGACAATGTTGCTCCAGACAGCCTCAAAGCCTGACAACCACTTTCTGAACAAAATGGAAATACAGGGACTAATATTTGCTAACATCATTAATTCTTTTTTTTCCCTCCACTCCCCCTTCTTCCTTTATCCACAATGTCAAGATGCATACTTTAAAATTGTTGTCAGCCATAAAATAGACGTTGTGTCCCAGTTCAGAGGTTAACATATAATGACAGACACATTAAAAAAACCTGTCCAATGCCTCACTAAAAATTTCAGGTCCATCTTCTCTTCAACAAGACAGTAGCTCAAGCTCACTTATAAACTTTAACAACATTAAAGCCTAATCATGATTGAAAAAATAAAGGAGAAAGAGAAGATAGCTTTATCATACTAATCATTATGGAAAAAAAAATGATTCGACAAACATTTTCTTTGTGAGGCTTTCGCATTCACCTTTATTCTGGTCTTAAAAGTTTCCCATAATGACAGAATTATCCATTTTTCCTTGTGCACTTTTGGAAGGTGGGATGAAAGTTATTACCTAAGAGGAAGAGTGGTAGCTTCCTGTCAGGGCTGGTTTGGTGGGCCAGCCTCTTGCTATATCCCTGAGGACAGGACAGCAATTTATTATTTTTCATCTCCAAGCACAAGCCTTGTTCCAATCTACACAAAGCAAGCTATAAAAGATTTAACAAGATGGCACTTGCAAGGGCACTTCTGATAACTCACTTCAAACTCATGTGCCAGAACTCGTTATAGAGATCCAAGTGAACTTACCATCTGTGATTAGCTGGGATTGAACTGGACCGAACGGTATGCTATTGGTAAAACAGTAAGCTATTTTAGATGGAGAGCATATTTTATATGCATGACATATATATATTATGAATCTGACAGAAGGGTACAGAGAAGTTCTACAAAGATCCCACAAAACAGCAGGAATAACACAAGATCCAGTAAACCTGAAAAAAAAAAAATAAAAATCCACCCAAAATACCCCACATCACTTGGAGGTAACAAAAGAGCTAGATTCTAGGCATGGGTTAAACGTAGGGTGTCCCAGTTTTATCCAAAGCAAAATGAGAACTCTGCTTGGCTAGTTCTGTGTGTCTAGACACCCAGCACACAGCAGCAAGAGCTGTCTGGCAAAGCACATGGCTGAGTTACACAGCACATCTATCATCCCCCCAACTCCCTCACATCTCACTCTGGCTTTTCTCCACATCCAAAACCTTTAAAGTAGCTTCACATAAGTAGATATTTAAGAAAAAGAGAAAGCCATTAGTAAAAAGACTCATGTGATCAAAATTCTTATCTTTGAAGTTATGCTGGCTAATGCCTTTAAACGGCCAAGACTTAAGTTCTTCATCATCAGGCACCTTGGAAACAGAAAAGTAAGGCAACTTAAATAAGAGCTATACATCAGGATCTCACACCTGAGCCACTACAGTGCATGGAAGAAGTTATCTCAGGTTGTTTTCTGAGGCTACTCATTGTATTATTTTTCTCTCTCTCTGAGCCTGAGGCAACTTGAGCCACAGTAGCAGCTGTATCCAGCTTTATGGGATGGAGACAAGAAACACTCCCAAACAAAATTACTACCATCAAAACTTCTCAGGTGTTTCTGCAGCAGCAAATACATAGTACAGATTCCAATCTGCATTTGTTCTGTGTAATTCACCTTCCTATAGCTCATCCATTCATCCAGGTGCAGGTGTCTGCATGGCACACTCTGATCTTCCTGTGTAGAACCTGGCACTGTTCCAGGGACACACATTACCTTGCCCCATGTCAGTTTGCAGAACGATGCATATAACACATCAGCAGCACAGTGTAATGCCCTGCTCGACAGCAAAGTGGCAGCCTTCAGCAGCCGCCAGAGAAGCAACCAAAGCCTGCCACGGCCTCACAGGATGCCCTCAAGGCGCTGGGGTGCAACCAAGGGTCCCAAGTCACCAAGCCTGGAGGAGCTGCAAGCACTGGATGTTCAGAGGTCTGATTGGCAGCAGCACGAGAAACCCTGTCCCACATCCGAACTCCCCAGATAACAGCTGAGAGATGATAAAAACTCCAGTCTCTACTGCTGTGACAGGACAGGCAATGTCCTGTAACCCTGTCAGGCTCACATGGAGGTACAGGTAAATCCCTGAAGTGTGCTAATGAATTGTAATTAAGCTGGTATAGTTGCAGGTGAGAAATTTTTACAGAAGACACTTCACAGAGTTAACCCAACACGACTGTAAGGCCTGCTTTGCTGGCCACCATGTCCCCTTGATGCTCTGGATTAACATTTCTGGACACAATTTGAGGAGAAGGGATTATTAGGGAGGCAAAAAGAAAACAAACTCTCCTAAAATTTCAGACCCTTGCCCCCTCCCCCCCCCTTCCTCTGTGCTGTGGCCTGGCCATCCCCCTGGGAAGGGAACTTGGGCAGACACTAATTGTATTTGACAGCAGCAATTACACACAAGGCTGGAGATTAGAAGCTCGTTAATTGTGTGTGCCATAATTGCTGCTGCCTTTTCCTTTGCTAGTTAAGGCCAGTGCCAGGAGAACCAAGGGGAGGAGGATGCTCTCCACCCCAAATGCAGGTGGTCCAAAGATCAGAGCCCTTGGACAGGGAGGAGATGTCCTAGCACTGTGAGGGGCTCCTGACCCCACAGCAATGCAGGAGAGTGCCCCAGCAGGACAGCTAATGAAGCATGAAATGAGGACAAACAATGTCCCCTTCCAAAGGTATTTTCCACCTGCATCTTCCAGCTCAGCTGAACTTCACACTACCTGCAGCAGGAGGGAAGGTAAATATTAACCCTTCAGAGGTGATGCTACTAAAGGAATTTTTTTAAGCCATCTATAAAACTAGACACCATATTAAGTACTTGAGTGGGATTCATAAAATCCTCCCTTCTCTACTAAAATGGGTGAGCTCAGCATTTATTGCCACTCTCTACAGACTAGCAGAGGCCAGTTACATCCAAACAAGAAGAAAACACACCTTGACTGAGGGCAACCTCCCCATTACACTGATGCAAAGCCACCTTTCATGAAAGGTCACTGCACCCCCTGCACCAGTCATATTAATGGCTGTCATAAACAGACTATTTTAATATTCTTCTCTCAACAATCCTCCTTGGCTCCCAGCAGCAGCTCAGCCAGAGCGTGTACATGACTCAGCAGCAGGAGCCTTTTCAAGAGACAACCGAGGTCTGTACCACTGAGCACACTGTCCTACCAGAACAGCAGTACACTCCATGGGATAATGTGGGGTTGGTGCTTTTTTGGTTTAAATATTGCAGGGACTGTTTAGTTAATATTCCACTAATGGCTACATAATAACAATAATAGTAAAAAAAGATTCTGATTCTTTTAAATCTCATCACAGAATTTCCTCTTAAAAAAACAATCTAAGGGAAAATATTTTCGAGATTACATTCAAAAAATAAAACCAAACATACTATAATTAACATCACAGTTAAACAGTGGTGTGATCTAGAACAAAGCCTTGTAGATTACTCACTTAATCTACAATGAGTTAATTAATAACTGCACCATAACCACACTTGGAAATTAGTAGTAAAGACAGGGGAGTGGAAATAAATGTAAAATACTTAACATAATTTTGAACAAGTTCTATACTTGCTAGTAGCCATTATTTCACGACTCACTGTATACATCAACATATGCACAGAATGAAATCATATGTTCAATCAAAAAAATCTAATGGAATGGCTTCCAACAGTTTTTTGATTTGTAGAGGGGTTTGGTTTTAATTTAAAACAGATATAGAGTTGGCAAACACAAGACCACCAGCAGACTCCTTATGCCCCTTTTGTGGACTCTGCAGTAACTTGCAGACTCCCAGTGTCTGCAGACCAAAGGATGAAGCAAGCGGCCTGCTTGCACTCTTCCAGCTTAAGGCAGCTTACAGAAATGGAGAGCTTCTATGAGGGGAACAGAGCATTGCGTTGTCAGTCCTGGAAGCAAACAAACACTTCTGCCACATCTCCATATGAAAATCCACAAATGTCTAGGCAGAGGGAACCAAGCTGCAGATACAAACACAGCCTGTACCGCAATTGCTGTTGCTTTTTGTTGTTGTTGTTGGTTGGTTTTGTTTGGTTTGTTTTGGTTTTTTTGGGGGGTGGTTTTGTTTGTTCGGTTTTTTTGTGTGTGTGTGTAAACCAAAAGATATTAATTCATAATTCATACAGATTTACAAAGACATTTGTACGAGTAAGAAATGTATTCCAAGCCAAACTGAAAACACTAAACAGCTACATAGCCTGGGGTGAAACATTCCAGCTCTGAAGCTGGAAAGCTGAAGGCAACCCTAACTTTTGAGAAATAAAAGAAGGACATCTGCCCCTACTCCCAGCCTGCCTGTTGACATATTGTCATCTACTTGCTGGACTGACACTGGGCCAACACAGCATCAGCAAAGGCAAAAATTCCCCATTTACAAAAGAAAAGCTCAAAGGCTGCTTGACCAGTGTCACTGAAATTTGTTTCCTCCAACAGATCTGGGTTGTGAAGGCAGAGGGTGAATTTCTGAGTTCTGCAGACAGAAAAACAGCAGAATGAAGAGTTCTTCACCGGTCCCTGTCCCCACAGAGGCAAGGGAAGGTACAGAACATCCCAGCAGGAACAGGCTTCTGAAGTTATGGAGTAACCCTTTGCAGGCTCAGCCAGAAGTATGCAGTAGGATCTGGAGACAACTGCCTGCTGAGCAGCTTTTAGTGCTGTGCAGTGGGCTGTGTTAGAGCTTTAACATCTGGTTTGCCTTGGTTAGTTCAGCTCAAAATACCTATAGAATGCTATAAAGACATTTAAGGAGTGCCATCTTTTCTTACAATAGGAGTAATTGGGTACAATAGTGCCCAAGTCTAAGTACTGGACAACATGCTCTTTAAAGGATACAACTTATTTTCCACTCAAAGAAACAAATTGCCTTTACAAGACATTAATCAATGATTTACCAACACCCAAACAAAATCTTAATCTCCAGGAATTACCCTCAATACCTCCTTGATACACTGTGTAAAGAGCAAGCTAAACATAACCATTTAACCTTTTTCTAACATGAAAAGCTGTATTTTCACTACAGAAACAGCCCAATTATGCTATAGCTTATTTTACACACAAAAAATTTAAAGTTTTCTCCTAACCAAAAGCATATGCCATTTAATTAATACATTCTCTCTTTTAAACCAGCCTTTACATAGCCATGTGAAACAGCAGGGTACATGGACCCTTCCTGTGTCTGAATACTATCAACTACATGTCTACAGCTCCACACCTAAAAATCAAGCCATTATATACTCCACAGTAAGATAAACCTGTAATTTCTACATAAATTCCTAATTTTAACAGCCTCTGACACAGCAGGCTGAAAGTTCTGCAACAGCTTACATTACTTTGAAAAATTTAAGAGGTTGTACCCTTCTTCATTTAAAGCAAACTGCTAGCACAGCCTGGTGGGTTTCCGGACAAAACAGGTGCAAGAGTCTGATGAGAGGCTACTGTGAGCTCCAGGACAAGCTGCAGAGCAATTCAAAGCCCATATTCTGAATGCCCCCCTCATACCACAAGCAGAGGATACTGTCCTCTGCTCCTCCCACCCTCACTGACCACTTCACTTTGCTATGCAGGGTGACAGGACTTGGGTGCATTAGATCAGGCTTTTCCAGGTTTCTGGGCACCCCAAAAAAATACTGGGGTAATGGATGTTAGGCAGGCTCTCCACTGCTTGGGAAGTGACCTGGCCAGTAGGAAGCTAAGACTGAGCAGAGAAAGGTCCTCTTACCCTCCTGGTCCTCCTCACCTCCCCTTGCAACTTCCTATATGGCTTTCCTCCCCTTCTAAACTTCCTGTTACATCAGGCTGACTCAGCCTGCTGCTACTTTCTGCCTCTGCCCCAAGTTCCTAACTGCATCTCACTGCCTGCTTACCTTTTCTGATAGCCCATGGCAGCATCCTGCTTGGTTCAACACCTCTCCAACTGTCAGCCCGTGCTGCAACCTCCCCAGACACCAGTTTTAAATGGTGCTCAGCACTACCAAAAGTTCAATTTTCAAATTTGTCCTAGCTAGTGGAGTTCCAGTACAGAAATTAACCTAACACAAAAGTTTTGATTGCTGGTGGAGTCACTTCTCATGCCACAACACTGGTCTTTTCTGCTTCCAGCCTCACACAACTGCTTCATAAAAACAAACTTTTCAATACTTCCGTTACCCACATTACTGTTGCTGGGGAGAAGCAGCATTGCTGCTAAAATCTGCAACAAATGAAAACTGCACATGGCATTTAAAACCCTTCCTTACCTTGCCAGAAACTGCCACCTCAAGGCCAAAATAGCAAGGGGCAATACTTGGTTATATCTAAGGATGTCAGACCATAAGCTGAAGTGGCTAACAAATTCAAGGTGGCAATAAATTGCCACCTCAAGTTAAGCCAAGATCTTAGGCTGCCCCTGGAAGTATGAGCACCTATCAATTTTCTGTCCACTTAGCCATAGCAGCAACTACCTTAAAGGATCTCATGGTCCTTTGCTGATATGCTCTCTCAGCTAGGAGAGCACTTGCTCCAATGAAGTTTTAAGATCCCAGAGTTCAACTGTCCCACATGCCTCCAGTCCCACAGCTGAAGGATCACAGAAAAGCCAGGTCCTGTGGAATTGCTACCTGTGCACTAGAGCCATACAGCAAACTCTGTTACTTATCTGTTAAGTGGGAAAGAAAAAAAAGCATCTGGGTCCCTCCTGCACAGGAAGTTACACAGTAAAGGACCTTGCCTCATTCTATTACCTCCTGTCATCATTGAATGCCATTAATTTGATACATATATTTAAATTTTACCTTTTTTTTTTTTTCCTCCAGTTGCCTTTGGTATATCTGGCTAGCATGCAGTGTCTTAATCTACCAGTAAGGAATCATGACACTGGGATGCCACACATATCATTATGCTGCAGCAGCACAAGCAGCATCAGCAAGGCAGAGCTGTATCTCTAATTATTCTTTTTTTCTGAATTTTCTTTATTTTCTGAATACATTCCAGAGATTACAAGGTTTTTTTTGCATTGGTGTGGGATGATGAAAATTAATTGAAAAATTCAGAAAGAAAGAATATTTCATCTTTGCTTAAATGTTTAACAAAAATCCCTACTTCAATAGCCAAAACCAACAAGCCCCTCAATTTTTTTTTGCAATTCTAAAAAACAACTACTACATTCAAATAGCTGTGAGAGAACGTCTTATGCTGTTCACAGTACACTAACATGTAGCGCATCAGCACTGCTGGTTCCCACCTGGAAAAATGGAGGCTAACATTGGTACAAGCAAAAAAATTAACCCCTGGAGATCTAGTAAGATTGCATATTTAACATACAGTATGTTTTAGCAAGAACAGGCACGTTAAAAGGAGCAAGAGAGAAGAGGTATAAATCCTTATCATGATCATTTTTACTCTGAAGAAGTTTAGAAACAGAGAAACACGGGCAACCTCTGTCCAGGATTCCCATCCAGTTTGTAATACACAAATGCCTGCACTGCTGGCCTGCTTTCTAAGCTTCAGCCTTTCTAAAATACAGGCTTACAGCTTGGCACTGTTGTATTTCAATCAATCGCTTGAACAAGGATTGCAATGCCATAAATAAAAGGAGCTGAGACCATAAATTTCTTCAGAGATGTAAAATCAAAGAGAACAATCCAACAGACTCCCAAGGGGTGGGAGGCTGACACATATTCCAGCTGTTTGTATTTTTACTACAAGACACTTGTTCATTTTAACTTTTTTACTTCTGCACAGCTTGCTAGAACCACGGTTTCAAAAAATTGGAAATCCCACTCTGGATGTGACATTTTGTTTTGTGCCCTACAATCGAATGCAGCTGCAGAAGAGAGAAAGCCCTATAAATTATCAAGCTTGTCCACAGGCAAAATCCCAGACAACCACAGAAAACAACTCCACCAGCACAGCACCACAATGCCTGGCATGCGAGCCACTTGTTTGAACAAAGCATCCTCTTACACCTCCATCTTCAGGCCATGGGTTCACGGCAAACAACCACCAGCTCCCATCTACGCTGTCATCATTATAAATATAAGTTACACATATTGTTTTATTAATCTGCTCCCTCCCTTAAAAAATAGCCAAGGGATGTGTTAACCTTCCCAGTACTGAGCAAGGACTTGAACTGCCCATAAGCCTATGATGCTTTTAAAAACAGGAAGTATAAATACAAAAATGAATTTGATTTGCTGCTCAGAGAGTAACAGTCAACACAACAAAGCAGGTAGGCAACACGCTACTTCCTACTTAGTTTGCCAAGGTCGAGGTACCTTGTATGGAACAAAATTGATAAGCAGTTACATGTGCAAAGACAGGGACAGAAAGGTAGCAAATAACCTATGGACAGTTTTGTTTATGAGTAGGACCTATATTAAGTACTTAAAAGCATCAGCACACTTTCCTCACGAGAAGGTACGGAGAAGTAAAGGATGCAACATCATCCACCTTTATTACAGAAGTACAGGGAAATTTAGTTCATGTTTGCAGCATGATATTTTACTGTCTTACACAACAGGAACAAGGAAACATCCACTTGCTAAAAAGAGAAATTGGTTCTGAAAGCATGCTCCAAAAGCAAAACACTCATGGCCTAACTTGTGCAGCCAATAAACCACCATTTTCCCGACTTGGCTAAAACAAGGTGGGTCACTCTGCCTGTAGTCTTGCGTGTATAAGTAATGTGTACACAAACTGTGAGCTTTTGTTAGCCACGCATGGCACAGATCACTCCCTCCCACAGGAAGGCTGCACCTACCACTAACTCTATTTGCATGCTAGAGACTGTCTCTCACACTGGCAAAAGGTAGCAGGGCAGAAGAATCCACTTGTGTGTTAAGATCTAGCCATCTTATAACACAGCCCAAACTATCAGGAGATATTCCAAACTACCGCATACCCCAGACAAGGTTCACCAAAAACCCCAGTCTGAAGCTTGCCTAAACCCAGAGGACATTGCAGTTTTACATGTCCCAGAGCTAGAAGCCTGAGATAGATAAGTTTTTGGGGTTTGTTCTTAATTTCTAATGCTTCCTTTTCCATTAAAAGGATAAAAACCTAAGAAATAAAAACCGCTACCAAAAAACCAGACTTGCTGTTTGGTTTGTTTTAAAGGGGAAGAGCGTGATTAGAGGATGAATTCTCAGTGTTTTTTTCCCCAGCGTGGTCATCCTTTGAAATAGGAGCTTTCAATATATATATAACAAACAGTGCAGTTTGTTTTCTGCATTGTCACAACTTTTAAGTACAATTATTAACCTTTAGGTAAAAATAAACAAAAAGTCAAACATGAAATTCATTATGGGAAAGTGACACACAAGGATCTATACAAACCCAGAAAGAAAGGGGAGCAGTGAAGAGCAAAGACCCTGGCAGCACAGTAGAACACAGGAGGCTCCTCTCCCCAGCAAACTGCATTAGCACGGCACAGGAAGGCAAGCTTTACAGAGCACAGCAATAATTTGATTAGTCCCCACTTTACACGATGCAATTAAATTGCTTTTATACTACAAAAGAAATAAAGTCATTATTTTCAAAGTTTTTGACTTCCCAGCATAGCAAGCCATAAATTGAGATATTTACCTGCTGTGCAGTTAGTTTGGGTATGTGAATACACTGCTGCTCATGACAGGCAGAGACCTAAATGGGTCCTTTACTGTCCTGCTCTTCCCATCCCCCTTGTAATCCTGCCCACACCACTCTGCTGCTCTTTCCCAACCACAAACAGTGGCTGCTTGGACAGATTGTCAAGGGAGACATCTGTTTGATAGACAGACAAAACAGGAAAACATGATGGGTGCACTCATTTTATTTACAGACCAGTTATTTCTAATGCACTTCTTAATTTCTAGAAGGAATGACATGGACCTTCAGTACTAACCAAAAGAAATTCAGATATTTCAGCCTTAAACAAGACCATGATTTACCATTCCCTAACGTAATTCTTAGAAGTTGACTAAACATAAAACCTGTAAACTGTAGAGCGCAGCTTCTTGCTCCACATATGACATAAACAGGCCAGATTTGAGCAATGAGTCCAAAGTTAAAAGAATTCAGGTTTTGCTTTCTGAATGCCTGTTTTAACTGGACACACAGTTTATATTTGAGTTACTACAGAAATTTTAAGTTGGCTTCGAGACCCTACTTCAATACAAGAGGCTTATCAATTTAAATCAATTGTTAAGAATATTCCAGTAACACCTGGTGCAACCTACAAAAAGCACACATTCAAACACAGCTCCTCTGCAAGTTTGGAAATTGTTTCTCTTGTTTTTCACTGTACCCTCAAATTGCGAACTCCCTTTTCCCCATTTTAGTTTCAACTTGCCTGTCGCATTTAAAAGGTGACAGAGAAAGGCTGTTTCAACAGAAAGAAGGGGGAATGGAGCCCAATCCAGTGCACAGGGTAACTAGACACCCACCTTATCAAATATTGCCCTCTGCAGTTCTTCCCGCAAAACCACCCATTGGCCACCGGACAAATCAATTTGCTTTATTTCTGCAGGCTTTCCAGCTTACTGGACTGCTCTGAGCCTGCAGCAATAGAGCATTTGGTATTTTATTTACTCTGAAATTTGCTTTCTTTTTCAGGAGACTGTCTCTTCCCCAAGTGTCCTCTCCCACTACCCCAAACAGCACAACTTCATGCTCCCACACCAACACAGCAATAGAGGTATTTTACTCCCATGGAATATTGGTCCAGAACACAAAGGAACAAATCCTCCTCTACTCAAAGCCCAGAATAATACTTGGAACACCAAAAAAACCAAACGAAACAACAACAACAACACCACCAAAAAGCCCACCCCACCCCCCCAAAAGAAGAAAATCTCCAAACACACAAAACAAAATAAAACAAAAAACACCCCAAATCATACCAAAAAAAGAAAAAGAAAAAAAGGAAAAAAAAAGAGAGAGAAAGAGGAAGAGAGAGAGAGAGAGAGAAAGAGGGAGAGAGAGAGAGAGAGAGAAAGAGGGAGAGAGAGAGAGAGAGAAAGAGGGAGAGAGAGAGAGAGAGAGAAAGAGGGAGAGAGAGAGAGAGAGAGAAAGAGGGAGAGAGAGAGAGAGAGAGAAAGAGGGAGAGAGAGAGAGAGAGAGAGAGAAAGAGGGAGAGAGAAAAGCCTGGCAGCTTTTTCCCCGGAAACATCAGCACTGGAATTTCAAACCTTTAATAGCTTAAAAAGATGTCTGATGAATGTCTATTTTCTTTGAACTCAAGCTCTCTTCCTGCTTTGCCTTAGAGACTGGTCTATGCTCTTCAGATTCCTAACATGCAACTTTTCTCATTACACAGCAGAAATCTTACTGAGTGCATTATTGGTGAAGTTAAGTCAAACAAGTTAAAACGGCAACATATTTTTTTTTTAATATAGAAACAGAAAATCATTACATCCTCCTGCAAGTTTCAGCAGTCAAAGCAAATACAAAGAAGAACTCAATGTTTGGGGAAGGATGGCACTGAAGTTAGTAGTGTGACAAGCTGTTGAGATTGGAACTGGTAAATGTGCAATACAAGAAAAAGGAAAAGGAAATACTTAGAATCGAGATATGACAAAACTGCAATCAGCAAATGGAAGCCTAAAACTGATGAGCAAATCTGGATGCTTTTTTATTCATTATTTTTATTGTTTAAGCTGTGCCATATAACCACCTTGTTACGAGAAACAATCAATAACAGCTCCTAACCTCCTCACTGCAGTGTCATGTACGCCACATCCCTTGTAACATGAACCCAGTTAAAGAGACACGTTCGAGGCTGCTGAGCAAAAAAGGTGCCGTCCTGCCTCTGGGTGGTCAGTCCCTGCAGATATGAACTCCCAGGCCAAACTGGATGCTTAAAGCCAATGGGGATTTGTGATATCAAATACGTGACACAAATTAGAATTTTAGGCTTTGTGGGGAAACGGAAATAAAAGCCACCAAGACCGTCTCAAAACCTGCAGGGACTAGAAGTGCCCACAGAGACAGTCATGTACATGAGAACAAAGTTAGAGGACAAAGATGCAAGATAGCCAGCCTGTGAAAGTGAACCTCCCTAGGTCACTGAACCCACTGCTGAGACAGCAGGATAGCACAACAGTGGTACTATAGAGGCACAGTGTAAGAGAAAGGGTCAGAAGGATAAGCACACATAGGCAGTAAGCTGCAGGTGGCTGGTAGGGAGAGCAGGTAGATAGCATTGCCAAACTTACACACACATCAGCAAAAGCCACCAAAAGCAACATGTTGCTGCCAGTAAAACAGAAAGAGAACAGGTGAACATACAAGAAATGAAGCAGCCAGGGCATAGATACCTGTCCAAAGAACCCAAAGAAGTGGGAGGTGTTGATGGCATAAAACATTTTTGTATACAGATAAAGAATGCAAAATAATTGCTTCATAAATTATTCTCTGTTCTGGAGGAAGAGTGAACAGACTTGAAGGACAGGTGATGTCTCTGAAATATGCAAATAGAGCTGAGCTGGTCCAAGCAATTACCTTCCCATTGCCTGGAACTTCAGACTCAAAGGAATGACTCACAACAAAGAAGAAGAAACAAAAGAATGTGCTAAAAGGTAGAAAATGACAAAGGAAGACTGCATCAAGAGGAGACTGGAGACAAGATTGGAAAAGTACAGGCCTGACCTTCTACTAAGACCTGTACTCAGGAAAAGGAACAAAATAACCTATGACACAAAACTCTGTAAGACCAAGTAAACACAGGAAGGCCTAACTGCAAAGCATCCACAAAGGCAAACGTGATTATCGGTTCTAGACTGCTTGGTTCAAAATAAGTACAGCAAGATGGTTCCCGTAGTTTCATGACTGTAAAGACAATGGACCTCACCTCAATATCCCTTAGGTTATCTGCTATTTTAAGTATTTCCTAATAAACAACATTCTTTTAAAAAAAAAAAAAAAAAAAAACCACAAAAAAAACAAAAACGTGGTATGATAATTTCTTTCCAGGTTTTAGACAAAGCCGTGAAAGAAAAGATTAGGCATGACTATCAGAGAACCTGCTAGCAGCAAGGGTAGAGAAATAAAACAGACTGGAAATAGCCATGGAGATGAGCCAACATACATGCCTCTACTGTCAAAAGCGGTACACCAGCTTCATAGAGCATCGAACACCTTTGCCTTTGGCCTCTACACATTCAGCTGGCTCTTAAGAAAGTGTAGGTACTCTAGACTCCATACAGGAGTGGGAAGCAGTAGGTCAGACTTTGGCTGCTACTGGTGCTCCACTGCCTCCGAACACAAATTCAGGGTGCTCCTACTGCATCAGGATGCTTTTACTTTGTTTTTTTTCCATCCAAAACAAGCAAAGATTACTAAATTATAGCAGTCACAGTCTGATGCTGAAAATGTACTAATAAAGAAACTGCAAGGTCAATATTGAAGAATGAATCAATGAAGAATCAAGAAAAAGGAATGAGGAAGTAGATCTATTTGGACTGCATGAGAAATACTGCATTTAGTTCCATTCTATTTATTAAGAAAAATACTGACAGCCTGAAAGCTGTGGAACAGCAGCATACTTGCTGGGAAAAAAAAAATGAATCTATGAAAAAGATAAGGTGTTTCCAAGTTTTAATTTTTGCATATTTAGGACTAAAGGATCAAGACATTACAAACCTTTTTCAAATACATGAAATGGGTGAATGAGGAGAATTTACCAGAACAACACAGGAACAACTTTAAGGGATGAGATGAACTGTTGAAGAGAAAATATGTAGATAATATTGAGAAAACTTTACAATTGCAAAATTCATGCAGCTGCACAATGAGGAATTCAACACCTTTATGCTGTAATTACTATTTAAGATTCATAATGCTCTGAATGCTGAACTTTTCAAATTTGTTCCAAACACTTTATATTGTTTTTAACCAAATACTAGGAGTATTTCATTCATGATCCACTGAACATAAGAAAATTCAAAAGAACCCAGCAGAGGAGTATGTAAAGGTGACGCAATGACAGTGATGAAGCACCTTATAATGTACCCACAGATCTTTTCTATAAATCTAATTTGAAATTTGAATACTAAAATAGCTATTTTATCTCCATCTCCTGACACATGCATCTCCATCATTTTAAAGAACAGAGCTCCCTCTCGTGGCTCCAGAAAGTGGATGGGGGGCGTGTGTGGTGGAGTACAGAGTAGAGAGGACTTCTAGTAACATTTTGGTCATATCAAAGTAGATTTAAAAGGACAGTGTAGTAGCAAAGACAGGTGACTTAAATATACATTTTAATGCTAATTTCTAAATTACATTCTCTGCTAATGTAACTTTATCTGCTAGGTCTTTCTGCACCTGAGCACATTCCTTCAATGGCAGGCACTCAGACCTCTTCACAGGTTTCTAGTTCAGTCACAGACAAGGCACAGGAAGAAGAGGACAAGAAACATGGCACATGTGCAGCGGTGCAGGGACAGTAAATCAGATAACTTTCTACAGATTTTCCCCAGTGTTATAGCTCTGTGCACTGAGACCACACAGAGGAAAAAAAAATAACTGGCTTCAAAAAGCCAGGAAATGCGTGCATAGACATGTGCAAGAAGCACATCTATTGAGACACTGTAACAAAGCATCTGAAAAAAAGAAATTTAAAAAAAATCATATTTCTTTAAACCACTCAAACTCAGCCCTGCCATCTTCACAGAAACTTCTGTTCAAGCTCCAGCATTGCTCTCCTGCAAGCCCACACTTCTTGCATCAGCTATGCAAAAAGAGAGGATGGAGCAACACAGGAATAAGCAAACACACTGATGCAACACTACCCAGCACAGCCTAGTTTCCGCCGAGTTCTGGGGACAAGCTTATGCAAGGACAACAATGGGAAGAAACATGCTCACACGGATTCATTCCTCACCTTCAGGGAAGAGGGGAGGAACAGCATGGCAAAGCATTGTTTGTTATATGGCTTTTCTTGTTTTTAAAACTAACAGGTTATCTTCCTTTCTTAGCTGACAACTTTGTAACCTGAAGGTCACACCTATGGCAATAAGTATTTCTCTGAGGCAAGAAAGTGAAGGAAGTACCTAAAGCTAAGCTTGTTGCCACGCACGAGAAGTCTTTCTATGAACAGCAGCTCTTCCCGTAAACATTCAGGAAAGTTTTGGTGTTTTGGTGGTGGGTTGTTTGAGGCTTTTTTCTCCACTGTTTAGTGAATGTTTGTGTGTTTCCCTTCACACTGCTAGACACTTTCTTGGATTCTTCTTAAATTATTTCTGTATGAGAATTTTAGATTGGACAAGAATTTACACAGCATATACAGCCTGCTTTGCTAACTGCCCTGCACAGCATATAAAACTATTTTCCTCAAGGGGAGGAAAAAAGGGTTGCCTTTAAGTTACAGTATTTCTTTGCTGCAAAACCAGCATTAACACCAAGAAACAAAATCTAGTGAAGAAAAAACAATTACTCTAAAGTCTCTGGAACAGCATCAGAAGCCAATTGAGAATCAAATTCTTGATTCATTGGCTTGTGCTCACACAAGATTTTGCTTCCAAAGCACAGGACTAAAAAATAATCAATTTCCTACCATGTAAAGAAATTACCATGCCTTCAGCATTTTGCTATTAGTAAAATACCTCCACTCTATCTCCAATCAAAGGCAATACTTTTTCTAAAGAGCAACCTCTTTAAAAATTGTATAAAATTCAGTCTATAAACAGGGGGATATCTTTAAATAGTCAATCAAGTAACAAACCTGGTAGATGAAAGATTAATTAACATGAGAGTAGAGTCCCCCTGCAACACCCATAAAGGACTTACAAATACACTTGTTATGTTGAAGTACCTAATCATAATCAGATTTGGTAATTTGCTGCACTGAAACAAAAAGGAAACATTTTTAGAATTGATCATTCAGTTCATGTCACTTTCATGGAGATTACTTGGTATTGATCAACATTTAAATAGTAGTTGAAAAGAGAAAGATGAGAAAAGAATAAAAAGTACCTTTACATGCTAAATACAGTATGAACCAAGAAGAGCAAAATTAATTAGATAACTATAGCAAAACCAACCCTGTGCATGCACTCGCTGTAATGAAGATAACTGTGAATGAATTATATGGTTCTTCCTTTTTTGGTCATAACAAAAGAAGAGTTTTAAAAAATTAATTTAGACTTTAATCTGTTCATAATGAAGCTTGCCAAGCAGCAATTAAAATCTTTGTGAAGCTGGACCATTGCCAGCTTTACAAAGACAAATACTGGTTTATTCTCAGAACAATATTTGTGTTTCCTACCTGTGGATTCCAACTGGGGTCCAGTTTTTTCACTGTAGCAACATACTCCTGCATAGCTTGATGAGGGCTTGTATCTCCCAGGGCTTTCCAAGCCTCCCTATGACAGAGAGCAAAACATCAGCAAGCCACTCGGAGACAACACAATGTGTTTTTATACCAGTGGAACACAGTGAACAGACTCATCTAAATACTTCCAGAGAGTGCAAAGCCATCTTTCATTCAGTTTGAAAGGGCCAGCTTTTCTCCGAAGCCATGAATAGCCACTGCCAGTTACAGCACACCATTGTGAGAGGATCTTTCAAGAGATCTTGGTTCAGGCTGGAGCACAGGTTGCGTTCACAAAGTAAAGCTGTAGCTATTTCCATAAAGTTTTTGTTGTAAGCAGGTTAATTCTGGATGAGCAAGGTGAACTCAGGAGTCTGGATTTCACGCCTGCATCAAGCACAGCAGCAAACATCTCCCTATTAAACAGACTCTGAGTTGACATCCTCTAGGTCCATAGTCTGTCAACAGATGAAAGAGGACACAACAAAAAGTAGAGCCAGAAATTGCTAGGAATTACAATTATTTCCTCTTACCATTTCTGCTTTCCCTCAAAATCAAAGAAGCTTGGCTTGGGAGTGTTACAGGTTCCAAATTTCACCTACAGAAAAGAAATTTCCTTCTGTTAAAACAAAGGGAAGGAGACTTGCATAAGGGAAGACTGAGTTCTGATGTTCCAGAGTAAATTCAGAGGAAAGGTTTTTGAGGGAAAGAACCGACACAACTCAACCCCATCTTACCCTCATTTTAGCTCTCAGTTATTAGCACCTCTGCATTCCTGTGTTTTCTTTGTGTGATGCAAGGAAAGCAATTTTGTTATGCAGTTCATTTCTTTTGCATGCATTACACAACAGGGATAACCAGCAAGTGATTTCTCACTTCATGCTATGTTTATTACCCAGCCAAATGTTTCGTCGTCCACCAATATAAAGAAAAATTCTATTGATTAGTTTCTACAGAGATGGCTCTTCATTAAGACTGGAATTCATCTGCTCCTGCACAAAGCTCAAGTAAACACTCTGTGCTTAATTATTTTCAAAGTCCTCTGGAAGGCAAGGGGACAATCTTGGAGCGCAAGAAACCCAAGCAGCTTCTGAATTTGCTCTGAGGCACCTGGCTGCATGGGAAGCACTGCACGAGAGACGAGTTAAGGCTCAAGTGCCTGAGATGAATTCGTCTGTCAGAAGCAAGACAGAAATTAAGATGTGGGGGGAGAAATAAGAAATGCAAGGAAGCAAAGGAACAAGCCAGAACTGGCAGACAGATGTATATGGGGGTGGGGGTGGAATAATCTTACATCCAATGCAAAATGGACTTGGTACCAGTGAGATTTTGGCAGTTTTCTATAGGCTAATGTATTGATGGAACAAATACAAAGCCCTTCCTCTAGCTGCCATATCTCCTCTGTAAGTTTGCGCACAGAGGAGACTGACAGAAGCTACACCTGCCAAAAGCTCCAAAAGCACAACCATGTTCCTGCAACAAGGCCAGCACTGACAATTGCCTCCATAACAGAGCAATTAGCAGGCTGAGATTTGGGCAATAGATATTTTCTTGAAGTCTGCTCAGGAGAATGTAAAAGTGAATGTGCCTCTGTCCCTGCCTGGAAGACCCAGCAAATATATGGTTAGGACCCACCAGATCTGGCTGTTATCAGAGTCCCTTTCTCACAAAAAATAAACCCCCTTGCACACAGGTGTAAAATGAATCTAACTGAAATTAAAATACCATTATGATAGCAAATTAATTTACACAAAACATGGTTTGTTTGGGGTTTTTTATTATTTTGTTTTGCTGTGGGTGTTTGGTTGGGATTTTTTGGTGTTTTTTGTTTGGTTGGTTTTAAATTAAAGTGCTATATATCCCACAGGGGTGACAGATGAGAGACTGTAGATGCCAGAGCAGAACCACAACTCCAAGTACAACAGCCCCTAGCAAGCAATCATCATAGCCAGTCCCCATAACACAGGGCACAGCTCAGTGCAAAGAAAGCCCAGGATAGATGGGCTAGTATTCAAACAGACATCAGGGGGGAACACAGAAATTTTCTGGAAGCGGGGAAAGGCTGCTGGTTGAACATTATGTTAACCAAGCAAAACTAAACTGCATTCATCAAATGTTTTATGAAATACACTCAAGTGTTCAGGCAGGTGAAGTGCTTAAATCAACTAACAATTCTTCACCTTAACAAGGTGGGGATTTTATGCTGAGGGTAGAATCATTAATCAGGCTTTAAAGAGAGCATGCCCATGCTGAGAGATATTTATTAGTCACACTATGTTTTCATTTAAAATGTTAGAGGATATGAGTGACTGTAACTGAAATTAATTTTCTGTACATCTGACTGTCTCCCAGTGAGCAATTCATTCCAATTAGACCAGCTTAGCTGGCCTTTAATACAACATATCGCATTTCATGGAGAAATAGGAGAAAGAGCTAGTAGCAGTTAAGCCCTATAAATCAGTCAAGATTCATGTAGCATAAATGTTTTCTCCCATGCTCAGAGGAGTATTGGACCACTTGTTTTAAAAAGCAAAACAAGCCCAGAAATAAAATACAAATTCATTATCTGTGTGGAAAATGCCTGCTTGGCAGTTTTTTAGTTCAATATCCAACCTGCAAAAAATTGGCCAACTTGGATAAAAAAATTAAATCTGGTTTAATATTAACTTTCCCCTGCCATCATCAAAATATGACAGCAGTTTCTTCTCTTTAGATTTGGCATTCAAAGGCGGCTCTAGCACCGGGGAAGACTGGTGGTAACATTGATAGTAATACAAATCAAGGAACAGTAGTTAAACTTCATCCATCAAGAGGGGAAAAACATGCACTTGTGCCCTGTTTGCTATTTTAAGATATAATAAAAAAGCTTGCAGTGGTTTTGTTGGAAGGAACAAAATAAAGGTTTTTGGCTTCCCTCCTTTTTGCCGCAAGACTCCATAATGCACCAGAAACCAACCAGGAATCTAGCATTAGAGGGGACGCGAGTCCAACAGCTGAGAAAGGGGAGTTTTAGCTAAATATGCCAATGATGACAAATACTGGCAGTGAAATTCTGTGAAGGACTCTGTCCTCCTGTTACTTCCCTGGAGCGCCACATAATCTGTTTTTCTGCATAACCAGCAGAAAGACAAGAGCCCATATTAGTATTTCAAGTCAACAGTTTCTCATTCAGTGTCCACAAATAATTACTGATGGTCTCCAGGGGCCTGACTGGTTACTTGATGCTTAGCTCTCCTCCTTTACAGTTCATCAGATGCATTAAAAAAGGATGACAGCCAGAACGGATTAAATATTTTCGTAGTATTGCTTCTGCATGCAGAGCCACATTATACTAATGAATTGTACAAAGATGACCCAGGCAGATCCAAATGGGAAACGTCTGCAGACATCTCCATTTGTGACCAAAATGGAAATTTAGAAACCTCAGACAAAGCCTTCACCTGAAGGTCACAACATTCAGAGGAGTGCTTGGATAGACACATGCTCAGAGGTGCATTAGCACTGCATACCATACAACTTCAGCTGCTAGTTCAGACTGTGATAAACCTTGAGACTCCTTACACAGATTCTTACACATTATTCCAAAACTGATCTCCTCCCCCACCCGTGGTGGTGCTGGGAAAATGGCTCTTTGCTAATTTTTCAACTACGATATTTATACAGCACAGAGTACCAGCCAAATATTCTTACCTGATTATTCATCTTATATAGATATATCTTATAAGATATATTTTATATACCTTATAAGGTGAACTCACATCCATGAACAGCAGGACTCTCTAACTGTACACAGCCCAAGTAAGCTCAACTTCTTTGGCAAGACAGGAAGTCCTGACTGTTCCTGCCCAAAGCTCTGCCCCTTTAACCTGCCCAACCTGCGGGGAAAGCCCTGTACTCAACTGATTAAAAGTGGGGCATAAGGAAGAACAAACAAACATCAACCACAGAAGGCAATGGGTCCCAACCCTGATGACCAAGGGGCTTTATGTACCAGAGACGTAACAACTGAATCAGCTCCATCACTTACAAGCAAGAGGAAGCTGCAGGGAGAAACTCCCACATTCAGGGCAGACATCATGCAAAAATGGGATTACATTCTTGAGACACTACACTCAGACAGTGTAAGTCCCACTTTGTCAACAGCACTGTTTCCATTTGCCTGCACCTCTCAGCATTTACATAGGCACAGGTACATACTCACCCTAGCAGGGCAGTTTTGTCAGTCTGATCATTTCTGGCAAGTTCTGGATTCCCTCCTCTCTCTGAATGACTGCAGTTCCTGAACCTTAGTTTTTTTGAGTCCTCAACATAGCAAGCAAGTGCTATCTTCACTTCACCACTACAGACTCAAGGGACAGACAAGTGATTTGCCCAAAGCCATAGAGAAAGTAGGGAGAAAGAAAGAAAATCAGCCCTAGTCCGGAGCTCTACTGACTAGTCTGTTCCTCCTGCTCTGGGGCAGAGTCATAAACTCAGCAACATCTTCTGAAAACCTCACTGGAGATGACAACTAAGCAATTCCCTTATTTTCAAGTCTCTGACACATAAACAAAATCAGAGAGAAAAGTAATAAAATCCTGAAATGGCCTCCAATAAAAGGTAATAAAATTCCAGGAAAATGCCTATATACACAAACAGTTTGAAATAAATAACATACAGTATTTTAACAGAGAGCTCAGCTGTTACTGTCACCTCTTTTATGATGGTGCTGTATCTTAAATCAAAGCCCTTAGTGACATAAAGCACTAAATGGAGGAAAGACAAGGGTGCCAAATCAAGGACAGTGGACAGATCTGAGTCAGCACCTTTTGTGCACTAGCAATACTACTGTCCACCCTAGTAATATATTAGCAACCCATTATGCATACTGATATGGGCTGCTATAATTAAATAGAGGAAACTTGCATTAAGCACCCTCATTTTGATTTAAAGCACAAAATGCTGCAAAACTCAAAGTTAGCAGAGCACAATCCTGTAGTAGCTGTGCTAGCAAACTTCTCCCATCTCCACTGCCAGCACTATCCTTCTAGGTATTCTGTAAAAGGGATGGCACCTTTCTGGATGGCACTGGGCAGCCAAAGGCATGGAAAACCAGGAGCCAAGCACAGCCTGAAATCGGGGAGCACAAAGGCACTTGCTGTTGCATCCTGCTTGACCAGGGACAAGAGGGACAGAGCAGGACAGAAGCACACTGTTCTACTCAGCTGAAGGCAACTGGAGATCTGTGCTGACAGTGTTAATTATCAGCTTTTTTCTGACTTGTATCAAAACTGTTGTGAAATAGCTTCCAATTTAAGTAATTTTTAACATTAAACATATTATTGGTCTTACACTGCTAATGCCAGGAAACCCTCTAGAGTCTGCTGAGAATCACAGAGCTGATGTGCGAGCAATGCTTTTCCATTTCCCCCCACGACAGTTATTAAGCATTTGCAACAGAGTGAAAAATAAGAGGCTATTTGTAACAAATCTTCTGAGAAAGTGGACAAAAATTACAGAAATGAAAAAACACTTTCTTTTCATCTCATCCTAGGCATGGTCTTGTTATTCTTAAAAGTTCTTCTGTATTTTTTTCTGCTCTCCTTTTTCTTAAAAGGGAAAGAGAAATCTGAAGATATGTTCAAGCTGTAGAAATATCTGAAAAGAAAACCTCATGACCAGTCCATTTTTCATACAATTGATGGTCCACAAACCACAGCCTAGAAGCCACCAGCTTAGAGGGTAACTAAATATTGCATTAAAAAATTAAAGCACTTCTAAGCGGCAGTAGTAGGACAAATGTATTCCATATGGGAGGAGAATCACAGGGAAAATGCACATACCAAACTTTGACTACTAATCCAAATAGGTGGGATTCAGTTTTCAAGTCAAGGCAGTACCTCCTGCAACACATGAATTTTATTTTTACTCTTTAGTCTTCCACATGTAACAGTTCCTCCAGGTTAGGCGATTATAAATGTCCTTTGTATCTTACTTAGTGCTTTTTTGCTTGTTTTACATAACTTCTCCCACAGAGGCAGAAAAAAGTTACACTGTACTCCCACAGGATGCATCCTACACCTTGCTCAATTCATAGGGATTGAATGGGAAAAGGAACACTAGAACTAGAGCCAAGCAGTTTAGTTTCCCAGGCCACTCTAAAGCCCTCCACAGGCAGAACTGCACAGGCACTTCCTTCATGGGGTTGCATCATAACCACAAAGATTTAATGCTCAGACCTGGGTCATTACAGCAGGTCCCCAATGCCTCTAGCGGGGAGGTGAGCACCAGCACTAGCCATGCACTATAAACCATTTGATCACCATTCCCTAACCTGTGTCAGCCACTTCATCACCCAACACAGAGAGAGCCTGACAAACACAGGCAAGACAGCTACTCCACAAAGACCCAGTGGACACTCAGACAAGCTATCAATCCACACCAGCCTATCACAGCCAGTGACAAAAGCCAATCCTCCACACCAACACCCAACTTCAATCTATCACGCAGTCTGGTGGAGCCAAGCTGATGTCTCCACAGCAAGCAATGCAGCGTTAGGGCTGACCACACCGAGCAAGGGGGATTGCTGAGGAACAACTGGCGTGATGAATTTACCGGGGCCCTGTCCCACCAGACTTCACCTGCCTTAACCACAGGCAAACCCGGCGGCACCAAACTCGGTGCTGGTCAGGAAGCTCCCCGTACTCCTGGTTTCCACACCCCCAACACAACTTTTTTCCCACTTGCCATCACCACGTTTTGCTCAGCACCCACGCAGGCCCTTGGCCAGTGGCCCCGGGAGAGCACCAGGCCCCCGGGTACCAGGGCACCGGGCAGGGCCCCGTCCTGCTCCTTCGCCCAGGCCCCAAGCCCCGCCCGCCGCCAGGCACTGCCCGCGGGGTGTCCGCGCTCGGGCCGTGGCCCGGGCCGCCCCCCTCCCGCCTCACCTGCTTGAAGCGGGCGTACAGGTAGAGCAGCTGCTCCTTGCTGGCGGTGGGCAGCAGCGCCGGCAGCCGCTCGGCCGCCTGCTCGAAGAGCGCAGCCAAGTCGCTGTCGGACGGCGCCGTCCCTGTCTCCTCGGATCCGGAGCTCGCCTCAACGCCGCTCCCGGCCGCCGCCGCCAGCGGGGGCGACGCCATGGCGGCCCGCCGCCCGCCCAGGTCCGCCCGCCTTGCCGGTCCCCCTTACGCCTCGGTACGAGCGGCCGTGTGGCCCGCGGGAAACGCGTATCGCGCCCGAGGGTTCCGGCGCGGCCGTTTGCCCGAGGGCAGCGTGTGGTCGAGCAGGAGACATATCCGCTAAGCCGGGCTTTATAACCCCTAGCCCGCGGAGCTGCTGATGGCGATTAAACAGCAACAACCTGCGGTCGGGGCTGCCCGTACCCTCAGGCTTGTATAACCCTTATAACATGAGCTCCCCACCCCGAGCACTCCGAGCCTCACCCGCGCCTGGCTGGGACCTGCGTCCCTCGGGGTCCTGTGACTGAGCCAGCGCCCCGGCGGCGGCAGGGCCGGGGAGACCTGCCGCGTCCCCGCTGCCGCTGGAGGGCACTCGCAGGCCACAGCCGCAGCTCCGCTTCGGTCCTCCGAAGCTCCGGCTCTCGCTGGCGGCCTGGGATGTTCGGCTGGTGCCGGCTAGCAGCCAGCATCCTCCTGGGAGGTGAGTGCAGAGTGCCACCGCGGGAGTCCCGGCCAAGCGCCAGCCCAAAGGCGGGTTATATTTAGCCCAGAATCTACTTGGTGTGGAAAGTTTCCCCCTCCCTGGCACAGCTGTCGAGTCCATCTCCCTCCTCCACCCCCGGCCTTCAGCAAATGGCAGCCCGGGGCCCCCCAGGGAAACCTGGGCCACCCCGGCAGCGTCCCGACCCACTCCTCCTCCGGCCACCAGCTGCCTCGGCCGGGATCGCTGCCGTGTCTCGTGGGGGGCTGCCCCACAGCGTGATTCCATATTAAGGGGGGCACACTGAGGTGAAGAGGGGCAAGCAGTGCACGGAGGTTCTGCACTGTGAATTTAGAGGTCCTGTCTCACCCTAAAGAACAGGGTGTTGGGTTCACTCTCCTTCCCCCAGCCACGAGGATGAGGATGAAGACACATCTTGTGCATGACAAGGTCCATCCGCATAGCTTCTTGCGGTTTCCTGGCCATGTCCCAGACACTCAAGACTCATTCACGCAACCCCCTTCTTTCTATCCTGGGTCTTGCAGGGGAGAATGCAGGAGCTGTGGAAAAAGACCTGCCATCAGAGCCAGAAATAAGGTGGCTTTTTTTCTCTTACTCCCTTCACAGCCTCACCGGGTGTGGGAGGTTTTACTTAGGGGAGCAAAAAAACCCAACACACACAGGGCAGCAAGCTGAAGCATCACTGAAGCACCTGGATGTGGCCTTGCAGGGCCATCACCAGTCTCCCACCAGTCTCCCAAGCCATGGCAGTGTCTTCATTCCTGGGCTGTTCATACAAGAAGGAAGTGAGGGTCCAACCATGGGAGCACAGCCACACCATAGCCCTGCAGGGAGCAGGAGAGACCCCTGCATCCCAGCCCATGTGAGAGGGCAGTGGGGCTCCAGTCTCTGCTCAGTTCCAGAGCAGAGAAGGGCTCGGCTGTCTTTGTGCCAGGAGTATGCCTGCAAGTGCCAGCTCTGCCCAGGGCTACCTTCTGAGGGGACTAAGAGTGGCTTGAGAATGGGCTGAACCAGGAAGGGGGGAAAGGCAGAAACAGCTTGGCTCTGCTGCTAATAAGTACAAAATAGTAGTAGGTCCTCTCCAGACCTCCCAGCCCCATAAACAGACTGCAATATTTACAGTGAACTTGTCCTCCCTGCCGCTCTCCACCAGAAGTCATTCAGCTCCATCCAGCTGGCTGGTTCACCCTGGATAGCCCTGCTCGCCATGGAGAAGCATCGCCTGGTCTGAGCCTGCCGGCATTCAGCTAGGGACAGACGGCCGGGTAGGCTGGCAGGGTGAAACCCCCTTTGAATAGCTTGGAAAAGTACTCGCAGCAAATTAAGTGAAGCTCACAGCCTCCGCATGCTCTCTGGCTCGTCTCCATGGTGAGAGAGGCCTCCCTACCTTGCTGGGTTCCTTTGCTAGAGCACTTACAGTTCCTACTAGATCTCTCTCACTTTTTCCTTGCCTTTTTTTTAAAGAGCAAGTGCACCGACGGCCTGATCCTTCCTTCCACCTCCTCTCTTTGGCATGAGTGGGAGCAGGTTTGATGCAAGACACCCATGGAGGTTTTTGAAGTCTGGCATGGAAACAGTGAGGATGGGGATGTTGAGCTTAGCCACGCTGCGCCTGCTCTGCAGGATGATGTTTATTTAGTTGCAGGTCACCAGTCGCCTGGGGGAAGGCAAGACCAGGGCTTGGGGCACACCAGCGCCAATGCCCTTGTGCCAGATGCACCAGTCACCCCCTGCAAATGTGAAGTACACAGGGCAGTGAGAGCCCCAGTCATCCCACTATGAGTTGGGGCAAATTTGTCCCATTCTCTCAGTCCCTGGCTGCAAAGTGAACAAAGCCAGAAGCATTATGGGCACCGGGTGGTAGAGAAAATCATGCAGGGCCCTTGCATGAGCTGTGCATGTGGGTCAGCCCCAGGGCTTGTGCTGGAATTGCAGAGACACAATAACAGGCTGTGACCAGCACTGCCGAGCAGCGAAAAAATATCCCTGTATAATTATCATATCCACCCTGCCGGTCAGCTTGGAGACTTGTCATTGTCCTTCTGCAGAGGGCAGAGGCTACTTCACACAGCAAACCCTGGCCAGCCTGAAAGGAACATCTGAAGAGATCCCTGTGAACTAAGCTTTTTATTTATTTATTTTTTCCACAACAAGAGGAGAAAGAGACAATTAAAAGCTGGATTGTTTGTAGCCACGCATTTTACTGTGGGTGACGCCTGTCTATGGAGGAGGAGCAGGCTGCAGGCTGGGGATGCTCGTGCCCTCCTGAGGGTGAGGGGCAGGGAATAGGGGGAGCTTGGGCACCCTCCCTCCCCTGGCACAGCCCCCAGCGTGCCTCGACCTGGCATACATCACCTCTGCTAAAGGCAGAACTCTTACTCTGGTTAATAGATATTCCCTCCAGAGTTCCTCCAGGACACCCACTGTGTGTGTCCTTGTCCCAACACAAGGGGCGTCCCTCCTTCTTCTCCCTCATTGCTTCTTCTTGGGAGATTTTCCCCTGAGCCCACATTCCATAAAGAGAAGCTTCCTCCCCATCATGCCGCCCATTGTGCCATCCCTATGTGGCAGGGTGGCATGTATCTGTCTTGAGCTGTGATTTCCATCTGGAATATGGATTTTTTACATGACACTCGATACATGTCATGACACCTGGCTTGCCTTCTTCCCTGCAGTGGGAGAGGGAGGAGGGGAGACAACCAACTGCTGCCCCTCTACTCTGCATGCTCACTTCTTTAGCAGAGAGGTGAAAAAAACCTTGCTCATTTTTCACCCTGTGCACGTGTCCTCTGTTAGCAAGGCAGAGCAAATGCACACCCTCAGTGTTTTGGGGAGCCCATAGATGCCATAGCAGCCAGGAGCCCACAGTGTGACTGTGAGAGCTGTGTCCCCCTGTGCCTGACAAGGGAGGTGATTTCTGCTAAATAGAAATGGAGTCATAGGCAACAGGAAACCAAAATTCAGTTCTGGCCAGGGAAGAAGCTAAACAAAGGGCTGAGGTCTCTTCTCTGGCATAAGCAAGGTCTCCCTTGCCCGCATCAGCTCCATGGAGTTCGGCTCTGTTGCATATTTTACCTGCATTCATTATAGCATCAGGGCCATTCGTTTGTGTGTAATAAACGGGGTCTGGGTGAAAAGCATGTAATTAGCACATCCATCATACAGGTTTTTTAGATATCAATAAAACATCGATTCCTTTCTTCCATAAATTCTTGCACTGTGGTGAATACAAATCAGTAGCTGTGATGGAAAAGGAATGCATAACCGCACATGGAAGTGCATAAATCTCCCCTCTCCCCAGCATATCATTAAATCGCTTAAACACTGAGGGGAAAACTCCTCTTCCAGGTGTCAAGTGCTGCTCCCCAAGCATTCCTGAAGCCTTGCTGGACTGACATTAGCAACAGCATGGTTGCAACACAGCAGCTGGCCAGCGGTTCAAAGGTTGCAGCCAGAGCTGTGCAAATAGTGGCTCCTTCCATAGACAGAGATAATTCACCACTAAGTCTTTTTGTTTGGGGCAGTCAGATGAAATTTTATACGGTATTTTCTTTTCTAAATTCAAATGAAAAACAAGGAGAAATTTCATTTTGTTTGACCTGGAGTGTTTTGCTTGGTGTGAAACAAACACAAAAAGCTTCATTTTTGTTTCATTTTACTCAGCCTCCTGCTCTATCCATCATTTCCCATCCAAAAACCACAGAAGAGCCCTTAGATTTGAAACAAAACCTTAGGTGTTATTCTTTTAAAACAGCAAAATAAAAAGTCACTTCTTACTCCCCCCCCCCCCCAAGATAATTATGAAATTTAGCTCAGGTTTGGGTGTTTCAGTTCCTCTGTAGCTGTGTAGAGAAGATAGAGCCAAGGTGTTCAGCAGGAAAGCCGGGCTGAGGTTTGGCTGCTGCAGGGCTGCCATCTCCACACTCCTCCACTTGCCAGCGCCCCCTTATCTCACATCTCTGCCTGGCAGCAGACAGTGAGTAATGACTCCATTTGTCATAGCCCTGTCACTGCAAGGCCACAGATGTCCCTCATTTTGCTTTCCATCTCCCACAGGCAAGGTCCTCTGCATCCCTCTGGTGCCCAGCACCCAAATAACTCAGCTCTCTGGCTGCTGTGCCTAATGGCACCTCAGTGCCCACCGGCCTGGCATGCACTAAACATCTCACAGGCAGGAGATCTAGACTGTGGTGTTGGAAACAAGTGCCTGGCAGTGATGCTGCCTTCACCTCCAGCCCACCTTGGGGTTATCTGGGGCCACCAGCAGCATTTCTCCCCAGTGAGCACTTGGACCTGCTGTCTGCCCCTGCACAGCCCTGGGGCAATCCCCTGTCCCACAGAGGTGAGAACCAGCTGATGAGTTCAATGAGCTCTCCGTACTGGGGAGCATCCTGCATCCCTTCCCAAACCCATCTTACTGGGGGCTACTCCTCATCAGGTTACATTCTTCCTTGAAGACCTCCCTGAGCACTGTCCATGGGTGACAAAGTCCACTGAAGAGGGGATGCAGCTCCAGAAAAACTGCTTCCAATCCTTTCCCTGCTCTGCTGCTGGCTCTACTCTTCCCCAGCGAGGAGCAATTGAAGGGAGTGCCTGTAATTGCAGCTGTCAGCAGTAACAATCACGGCACTGCCGTTATAAATGGCTCCAGTCTGACTTTTACTTACAGGTTTCCCTCACGTGATGCTACAAGTCGTGCAAGGAAAAAACTGTGCCGCAGAAAAGCAATTGCACCTTCCAGCTCCCTGGAAGGAAATTTATGGCTTGTTTTGGCCATAAAATAGAATGGGCAGGGCTCAGGTTGCAGATCCGTATGTCCTGATCAGGCAAGCTTGGGGGGGTTTGGAAGAAAGGAACACCCGGCATTCCCTCCACATCACCCCTCTGGGTCTGAGACTGGGCGTCAGAGCCTCCGTCCCTGCCTGCTGTTAGCAAGGGAAAGGTTTTAGCCTAATTCCTGCTAGACATATGAAATTGCAACAACATCTGGAGACAGAGAGAAACTGTGGCAGTCAAGTATCTTGGGCTGTAGAGGGGACCCTTGCTGAATCTGCTGGCATTGAACAGAGGCACTGAGAAATGCTGGGTGTCTCTGCTGCATACGTGTGGTTTGTGGCACTGGGGCTAATTTCTACAGCAAGGACAAAGCCAGGCTATGACCAGTCCATGGCTGCCATCAGAGAGCAGAGCGCTGTGTTCTGAGCAGCCGGCTGGAGCAGCCAGCACAAACTCAGCTCAGCCACTCCTCAGCCTGGGAACACAGCTCCTGCGCTGCCTCTTGCTCTCTGCCCTAGTGGCACAAGCACCTTCAGGACATATTCCTACTTGCTTTAAGTGATTCTTTCCCACCTGGCGTCTGTCCTGAGGCTGCAGGACCTGGAGCTGTGTGTTACAGCACCTAGAGACAGTTCACACTCAGCCCTGATGTGTGAGGGAGTGACCTGGAGGCGCATGATTCCTTCCAAGCCAAGCAATACCCCCTATGGAGAAGCAGCCTAACCTAGTGATGTCCCAGAAGATCACCAAATGGACTTGCTGTGAACAAGGTCTGTTCCCTGCAGCACACTGGGGCATCAGCAGGTGTTGACCATGCTAAGGATGCTTGTGATGTAGAGCTCAAGTCAGGCAGGGTCAAACCAGATTTGGCAGGAGCAGCTGTTGTTTTCCTAATGTGGCCCTTGCAAATAGGAAGCCTGTGGCATTTTGTGCACTTTGATAAGGTTCAGAGGTTGTTAAAGAAAATACAAAGCTATGGCAGGATTTCCAAAAATTCCCAGAAAGTCCAGCTAGCTTTGGAGATTTCTGCCATAGTCATCACCACGCACTTCAATCTCGCCTGCACTTAGTTTGTTGTTGACATGCTGGAAAAGGGACACAGTTTTAGTGCAGAGTCACAGTGACATATCCTCCAGCATGTGATTACGCCAATGCATCATGTCACACACAGTTATGGTCTACTCTTCCCAGTGGGGACCACTTGCCAAACATAAAGCATCTTCGGATCAGCACCAAGGCACGACCCCAGCAATTGTCCACCTGCAGTCCATCGACTATGGGGGTGGCACAGAAAAGGGTGGTTCCTCCAGCCCTACCCCACAGCCCCAGATCCATCTCACTCTGGAGCAGAGGGAGGGAAAGAGCAGCTTGCTGTGAGCTCCTGCCTGGGCAGCAAGAGGAAGGGACCTGGTCAGCCATGGAAAGGGCATGGTTCCACTCCCAGTGCCACTCCACTGCTTTATTGTTCATGTAGCAGCTTGGTGCTTGCACCATCGATACACCAAGATGTGCTCATACATTGTGTTTAACTCTGTGAACTGCAACAACTTCAGCATGGTGGTGGCATCGGCTGTGCGAGCTGGTAGCAGGAACTCCAGAGACACTTGTTTTCTGTCCCAGATCACATCCCTTCCCACTGTTCGGCAGGGTGCCGCCCCACTTCCCTCACTCCCTTCACCTGGTATATCCCCCTGGACAGGCAACAGCAGTCAGGACGGTGATGGGGAGGTAAGAGTGTGTTTGAGGAAAGCAAGGTTGGGGTAAACAGGATGGGGACAGTCCCAAGGCCACCTGGCACTTGACCAGCCTGTCCACTGGAAAAATCCCAAAGGGATAAGGGTCCATCTTGATCCAGGGCATGGTGGGGTGATGCTACAGACATGTAGAGGCTCTGAGTGGATGGAAACTGCACGCCCCCGAAGAGTGAGGCAGTTCTGGGGCCAGAGCAGGGGGGTCAGAGGCTCTTCCCAGGGCTCTTCTGGAAACAGCCCAGGCAGCTCTGGGGCTCAGAGGAAGCAGCTCTTGTTTCTTCTCTAATTTTAGACCTTTTCAGGGTGTTCAGTTTTCTTAACCACTGGTCAGCTGCTGCCTTCTCACACAAAGCAAGCGTGCATAAATTAAACCAGACACATATGTACGTACTGGAAACAATCCAGGAGCAATCACTTACATGCCAGTGAAGGGCGTGAAACCCCCCATATGCTCCCGGTTGTAAGACAGCACAGCGAGTCCCGTTTGAGCCATCATCAGAACTCTCCCTAGGACTCGTCCCTCTACGGTGCTGGGGGACACTGCACCCCTCGCACTACCAGAAAGTGGCTGAAAGCAAACTGGCAGAGGCATCTTGGCCTAAACTGGACAGATGAGTTTTTCCTTATTCCCTGGCCGGGTTTCCAGGAAGAACACCCCTGCAATCTCAAGCAAAGTGGAGGGGATGTGTGCAAGCAGTGAGGAGCTGCTGTCTGCACACAGCCATGCACACATCAGTTGTGGGTCAGCCTGGGAAAGGTCAGCGTGTTCAGGGACTCTGGGTGATGAGTGGAGAAGGCCCTCCTACCCCCATGGGGCAGGCTCCCAGCAAAGGGAAGCTGCTGCTGCTTTGGCTTTTTGCTCCATGTTCTTGCATCTCTTGCAGCCAGGGGTAAATTGTTGCCTGACCTTGGGATTTTTAACATCAGGCACGCTGACACTGAGCAATGTATGGGCCAAATCCTGCCCCAAAGAGTATAGGTGAGGTGATAGATAAGCTCAGTGGGGCATGGTTATTGCCCACAGACCAAAATGCCCATGAGCTGGTGGATGGGGACAAGGCTGCCCCATCTCTGGGGCTGGCTATTGGAGAAGTTGAGTCCTAAGTCCAGCTCTGTGACAGGCTCAAGTCCTGATGGATCAGATTCAGCCATCGGGTAAAGTGACCCACGTGCAGCCAAGGTGGAGGGAGGCATGTCCCCTCCTGGCAGGTCTAATCCTGGCTCCCGCCAAAATGGGGATGAAAGCATCATCTTACACCACTTGGAAGAGCTGCAGGAGGTTGTGGCTGCTGGGACAGCCCTTGGAAGGGGCCAGCTCAGTATCAACGTCCCTGCTGCTGGAATCAGGCCCATCCAATGCATTATTAATGCCTGGAAACCACTGCTCCAGGCATCTTGCCTGGATGTACAGGTGCCCTGACAATTCCCAATAGATTGGGCTGTGCTACTCCCAGTCTGATCCTGTGCACTCACTACCTCTGCCCTGGGGATTGAGACCCCGCCATGCTCCTGATGCTCATAATCACACCCTCGTCCTCTGCCAGTACTGGGTGGGGAGGGGGAATATGTGAAAAATCAATAGCTCTAGCTCAGATTGCCAGAGGATTTGTGCATTTTGCTCTGCTGTCTCTGGGAAATCCAATATATTGATTGCGTTTCTCAAGACTGGTATTGATGAAAAGGATAATGGGAGGGTTTGAGGCTGGCCAGCAGATGCCGAAGGTGTCCGAAGTCCAGGGCTGCTGCTTTATTGATCCTGACAGGCAGGGCAGTATGTCTTATTATAATTTACTAAATCCCCTCCTCATTCACATCAAGCTTGCCCCTGGCCTGCTTTTGCTTCTGTATTTATTTATTCCCTGCCTTCCTTTCCAAGTGGTGGCAGTGAAGCCCTTGGTCCTCCCTTGGGAGCAGGAATCACTTCCCAGGCAGGGCAGGGCAGTGGCGGATGCAGAGAGCAGCCATTTCCCAGCACGATGCTCCTGCTGCTTCTGCAGAGCAGCTCTGGCTGGTGACAGAGAGCAGCTTTGCTGTGCAAAGGTCCCACGTTCGCCTGGCCTCAGGCATTATTTCTTCTGGTTTCAATGGGGAGGAGATGCATTCATCTTTCCAGCTTTCTCTGATGTTGACCCACCCAGTGGTCCAGGCTTAGCACATCCTGCTTTGCTCGTAGAGGGTTGTGCTGCTAAAGCATTCCTTTCCATGACAAATTGAGTCCCTACATATCCAAGCATCTTAAAAGTCAGCTGCCTGAAGAGGAGGTGGGAAGAAAGGTGTGGGAATGGTTGCCTGTGGGTGTCCTACATTGTCTCCGGCTATGGAAAACCCTCCTCTTCATGATTTTGTGAATGTCATTTAAGAAAATTTTCCCTCTGCAAGACTCTTTTTCTAAAGGCTCTTTTGAAGACTCCCTCTCCCCAGCAATGCAGGATCTTTAAAGTATAATTATATTAAAAAACCCAAACCACCATGCTATTTATAAATTATTCTATACACTCTCAACAAAGCAAGTGCCAGACTTCACTGGCGGATAGCCCACTCCTGACTTCTCCTTGCTCGGTTTAAAAATGCAAATAACACAGCTTCTTTTATTTATTCCTAGCTGCAACAGCATGGGGGAAAATCACAATGCAAACTCTTTCCTGGAAAAGAGTGAGAGAGAATGTGGCAGCCTGGTGCAAGCGAGGAATGGAGACCAGGATACAGACTCGCAGTGAAGGGACTGGGATCCATACCTGAGATCAGAATCAACTGGGGTTGGCATTCCTCTTCTGCTAGGATCTGTTGAGTGTATTCCCCCTGCCTGCCCTCCAGCCTGGCCACGGGCAGATTGCAGCGGAGGCAGTGGTGGTCCATTCTCTTTCATTTAAGGCTTCTCCTGCCCTCTTGTCCTTCCTCCCCCAGCACCTGGATGTGCAGAGCTGGGAGTTTTGAGATGTTTCAAGGGGTAAGAAAGCCCCAAGTCCCAGCAAAGCAGTGAAACACTGTCACGATGCTAAGCATGGTCTGAAAGCATGTCTGATAACGGGAGGCAGGGTTTTGTCAATCAGATATTTAAACAGAGCTGTTGCTAGAGAACATGGGAATGGTGAGTAAGAAGGAGTCCAGCCTCTGCTCTGCCTCCCCTGCTATCATCTGTCTTTGTTTAATACCAGTAAATAGCATTTATTGGTACTAAATAAATAAGTAGCTTTTATTGGTGGGTAAAAACTCTCTGAGAGACAAAGGGAAGGGGGGATCACTAGTTATTTTCAGTCCCTAATTTTGCAAGCTGTCATATCAGATAATATGCTCTTATCATGGTACATCTTTCATGCAATGTATCCACCAAATAATAAAGACAATATTTATTCCTTAATCCGCTCTCTGCCCTCATGTTGCACATTATCTCTGGAAGCCTGACAGCATTCAAAGTGTTGAAGCTGCAAGGACCCTCCTCTCGGCTGCTCCCGCTGAAGTCAGTGCCACTGATCGTGGCAGGAGCAGTCTCAGATCCTGAGTGATTTTATCTGGTACAAGCCTATGAAGGTAATGCATTAAAAAGCCAGTGACCTGCTAAATGTAAGTCAAGCTGTGACATAGAGGTTGGCTCACACTGAGGTCAGCATCGGGCAGGTTGCTGAGTGTGAAGTTTCAGATGAAGGGCACTAAAGCCCTGTTCATTAAATGGTTTTCTCCAAACATAATTAAGAGATGGTATCAGTGAGCATCACTGCTGCATGCGTGGCTGTTGCTGATGGGTAAATCTGAGCCTGGCTAAGAGCCCTCACAAATCAGAAGACCCCAGGCTTGTGACAGGACCCAAATAAATCACCACAGCAAATGAGCTCTGCTCCTGCAGATGTTAGTAGGAGCGATGCTTCAGCGGTTGCCTGTAGTGGTGGGGAGGAATATTGCTGTTCCGAGGGGCTGGCAGCTGTGACAAGATTTGCCCTCGTGTTGGTACAAGCAAAAGCTAAAAACTATCATGTGAAGTTGTGCTGGAGGTTGGGAGGCTTGAAGGAAAACCAAAATTAACCCCAACTGTAGCAAATTCCCAAAGTCTGGGAATTAGGGAGGGGCAAGATTAGGGCCACTGTGATACCTGGGGATAACCGAGGGAGGGCTGCAGCCCCACTCTGAGCACCTCCAGTTTAGTCTCTCATGCTATAACGCAGTGGATACCAAACCCTCCAGCCCCTGGGGTGTCTGTGTGTCAGGGCTGCTGTGCCCCCACATGGGTGGGCTCGCTCTTTGAGTTGCCCTGGGTTTCCCTGCACTCCCTTGCTCAGCCCCGGTGTGCATGGCACCCTGTCAGTGAGTGTGATAGTGGTGAAAGGGCAAAGGATTTTGTAATCATGCAACTTTTGGAGAATCTTTTTTCCTTTCTCTTCCCCTCCTCCTTTTTTCTTTGCACTGTCTTCTCTTTCTTCTCCTTTTCCCCAGCTTTCCGTGGCCTGTCAGCCGAATTTCCCTCCTCCCTCAATTCTTATTCACCCTTCTTGCATTTTCTACCATTCTTCCCCTCCATCTCCATCTCCATCCCCACTCTCTCCTTGGCTGGTACCTCCCCATCCCCTCACCTCCTCCCCCCACGCACACCGTGCTACGCTTCTTCCCAGCCTCATCTCCATCCCCATCCCCATCCCCATCCCCTTCCCCATCCCAGCCAACCCCAAGGAGTGCAGGATTCGAGCTGGGGCTGTCCCAGAGCTGCCATCACTTACGGAGGGGCTGGCCTGGAGATCTAGAGGGGAAGGTGACACGTTCGAGACAAAACCGACCCCAGAAACGAGCAGAAACAGTAAACCGAAGCGGGGCGCCCTCCGCCGGGGGAGCCTCGGCGCCACCGCAGCCCCTCCCACCCCTGGCGGGCAGGGGCGGGGCTAAGGTTCGGCCCCGCCCGCCCCGTGCGGCGGTGGGTGGTGGCGGTTGCCGTGGCGATGGCGCTTTGCCGGCGGCCGGTTGGCTGCTGGGCCGGCTGACGGCTGGGAGGCGGTGGCGGGGCGGCGGGACGGGGAAGATGGCGGCGGCGGCGGAGGAGGTGGAGGCGGCGGCGGCGGTGGCGGGGCGGCGCTGAGGAGGCCCGAGGCGGGCTGAGGAGTGGCGGGGCGGGCGGGCGGGGGCCCATGTGTGGCGGCGGCCCCCCCCCGCCCCCCACTACCCGCGGCGGCCCCTTCGCAGCCAGGCGCCGCTGAGGCGGCTCCGCGGGCAAAGAGCGAGCGCGGCCCCGGCCCGGCGGCGGCAGGATGAAGTTCGCCGAGCACCTCGCAGCGCACATCACCCCTGAGTGGAGGAAGCAGTACATCCAGTATGAGGTAGGGCCGCTCCGCCGCCGCCGCTTCTGTCTGCTCCCGTGCCGCTCGGCGGGGTTTGGATGTCCCCCGTGTCTTCTCGGGCAGAGCGGTCTTTTCCCGGGAAGTGCCGCCCGAGTGGCGTGGGTGTCCTCCGGCACATAGCGGCCGCCAGCCGTGGGGCGGGATTGCGAGGCGGCTCCCCTGCCCGGCGGCAGTGCCGGGTGCCAGCAGCTTCCTGCCGGTATCGTCGGCGGGAGGACGGTGCGGAGAGAACGTGTTTATACGCCCTGGCGAGAGGTTCCGGCACTTGCCGCCCCCCAGAGCTCGGGACGGCGTGAAGGAAAAGCGCTGGGTGGCCCGTTAATAGATTAATTGGTGCCGGTAGCCTTTCGGTGTGGGGCGAAGGTCAGGAGGGATGTGGAGCCGGAGAGACTGCAGTCGGGGGCTACGCAGCGCGCGGATCCCAGGCGTCTCCGACGGGCCCGGCCGCAGCCCTCGACGCAGCCCCGCTGCTGGCAGCGCCGTTTTCAGCACCACCGCCAGTTCTCCGCGCCGGCAGGCAGAAGAGGGGTGACTTTGAGAGGCCGCTCAGTCTCCAACTGCGGCTCCAAGCGCAAGACCCAGGGGCGAGCTGGCGGGGCAGCACCCACCGCCTCTTAGCCGGAGGCCAAGCCTTCCTTTCCTGCAGGCGTTGCCCTGCGAAGGGCCACAGTCCTGTCTGGTAATGCTAACAGCTTACCTGAGTGACTCAAAACAGGGCAGTAAATCTGGCATCGACTGCCTTTTTGTTTTTTAAATACGGCTAGTGAGGCTTTGCACCTCACTATTTTGTACTTGATTTCAGATGAACCGCGTGAATCGGAACGTTTATGAAAGCTGTTTACACAAAGTTCTGCTGCATTAAGCATGAATTATTTGCATAATTCAGCTTTTCAGGTTTTATTATGCCAACTCTGTAAAGGTCACAATGTTTCAGATATATCATAATGGTGCTTGACTTCAGTTTAACTAGATGAAGCTGAAGGTGGTTATTTGCAGCAAAGCCATTTCCTTTTTCAGCGTTAGCAGTAAAAGTGGTGCTAGTGATGTCAGTCTTTTCCACAAGTAATAATTAAACCTAGACAACAGAAAGCTGATTATAGCAGACCCATGATCAGCAAAACTTCTTGACTTATTGGGTCAGTCAAAACCATGCAACATTTGTTATCATTTGAAGGCCTGTATTTTCTCTCTAGGACTACAATAGCAATTTATTTCTGATATCCCTATTAATCTCTCTGCGTTTGCAAGGAAAATCACATATAACTTACCTTGCTTTGTTGTAATGCTGAACTTGAAAAGTTTATATCTGCTCTTTTGACTGTTCCTTTGTTTTCCTTTACCTGACTGCAAAGGAATGTATCTTTCAATTAAAACTGCAGCTGGATTTGACTTTAGAACAAAATTGCAATTTCTTTGAATTATGTGGAGAACTAGATGACCAAATAATGCATCAGACTCTGAGAGGAGGAAAACCATTGTCTTGATAAAGTACCAGCTTAGCTCTGCATCACATCTCTGATGCATTATCCGTGCAATAGTTGTTTCTGTTCCTGGAAATGGAAAACTTGCCTATATATCTAAGAGAAGGTTTGGTGGTGGGTTGAAGGTGAAGGAAAGGAGGAAATAGATGGGCAAAATATTTGGCTGCGTGCTGACCAGGCAGGTGTAGAGGGAGGGTAAAGGAAACCCCAGTGAATTATAGCACCTTGATTAATGTGCGAAGAACTCTGCTGCTTATAGGTTACTGTTTTCATTTTAGGAGGTTAATTTTCAGATGTTATAACTAGGGCAGTATCATGATGTCATTCTCCCTTCCCCCATCCCAATATAAAAGAAAGGTAGATTTCAGTAAAAACTTCCTTCAAGTTGTTACTCTTTCTAGACTTCAGGTAGTCTCCTTGACTAGGTAGCTTAATGTTGAGTGAATGAAAATTTAGAACCCGCGCACATTTTTAGTAATAAGTTTCAAAACTCTTTGTTTCCCTTGCTGCAGCTGGCTGAATGTGAGTCAACCTCCTGCTCATGCATATTACAGTGATGGAATTGCCTGGCATTTATTATTCAATAACCGATGGTCGTGAGGGTGTGGTGTGTAGAAGGCTGATGCTACCCTGGTTTACTTGTTGATTGTACTTGAGGCAAAAAGCGTACAGCCCTCCTTTGTCAAGAAAAAATTGGGGTTGTTGATTAGCAAACGTGAAGGCAATAGCTATTTGTGTGCACTATTGCTTACAGTATGCGTCATAGTAAAATTTAAAAAAAAAGGTATATTTAATAGCATTACAATGTTTTTTCATCTGACAGTTTGTATCTTTTCCTTCTTAATTAAAACAGTAACCAAGCACTGTTTCAGAGGGGGATCTTGCTGTGTAGGATTTTAACTCTGAAAAGATTATTCCTGTTTCCAGGACTTCCTGTGTCAAGTTCAATATGCTGATAAAAAGACTACAGGATGGTGTAGAGGTGGCTTTAAGTCATTCTGCATCATAAAGCTTATATGTAGTCATCTTATTTTGGTGTTATTTCCACTGGAGAGCAGGTAACTTGGGCAGTCAGACAGCCCCAGGCTGTAGTAAGACCCAGGTAACCTCTGAGATCCTCACCAAACTGTTTTTGATTTGATAGGATTGACAGTGTGGCTGCAAGGAGCTTTGCCTCCCATAAATTGCCAGTTAGACTAGGAGTGGGGTGTAATGTGTTGCTGATAATGTTGTGTTTTGAATACATAAAAACGTAGTTTCACTTTCAGATGGTCTTTAACAATTTACAGTCCTCAGAGTTCTTACCATTAACGTAGTCTTTCCCTCCAACAATAATCTGTTTAAGTATTATAATTGTGCTAGTAGGAGGTATGGAGGTTGCCTGAGCTCAGGGCAGATACTTGGTCAGTGGAAGTGCTTTAGAGAGAGAGGAATCTACTAATTTTCTTTAAACTGACAAAAACGAGGCGTATTTTGATGGCTGTAGCTTAGATTCTTTTCTTTCAGCAAAAGCTTTGCAATAACCTTTACTGTATGCCTGCTTTTTGAGAAAGGGCACTGGGCTTGTAGAAGAGAGGAAAAATGGTGACATATGCTGTTCTGTTTCATTCAGCTTTTCACAAAGGCATTTGCCATGATTGAGTCAATGTTAAGACGGAGCTTTACACAGATTTTGATTGACTTGATTTGAATTTCCATTCCAAATTTCCATTCTAAAGATTGTGTGAAAGCATGCAAATTGTATGTCACATTTACTACACAAACTCCATTCCCAACCAGTGGTTTTTGAAACCTAAGACAGTGCAAGAGATCAGAGGGTTTTATATAAGAACTAGTGACAATAACATAATACATGATCCCAATGTAAAGGAGCATTTCTGCTGTTGAAGTACTGAGTGTCATTATCAGAGTACTCCCTGGATGTGACTGAGTTTAAAACAATGTATTGACAAACGCTTAATTTGTGGAAGTGCTTGTTAATTATGTTAAATGCTAAATATGCCAGTTTTAAACAACTTTTGTCCTAATTTCAATGGCTGTCATCAAAAAGCTTCCTATTTGTTGAAAGTAATGCTTCGAGTTTCTGTACTGGCCATCTTCTCTGTGCAAAGACCGCCGTGGTTTTGAGGGTGTATGCCTGGCCCGTGAAGTGCTGGCTGCCTCACACATGTACCTGGGCACTCTGCTCCCCCAACTGCTGCGTCTGCAGTGTGGAACAGGCATGTTCTCACCATGCAATTGAGCAGTGACACATGGATGTGCCCTGACCTTGGCAGCAGTAAGATTTGCTCACCTTGTTTTAGGGGATCTGGCAGCACATCTTCCTCTGTAAAGTCAGTAGCCTTTTCCTAGACAAATTATTGCTGCAGCATGCATTGCTTCTATGCACTTATTGTCTTGAAACCTTTAGTTTTGGACTATTCATTTACTCTTCAGTTCTTTGGTGTAAAGATAACATACAAACACAAACAAATTCCCATATTTGTGTGTTGGACAACAGAATTCTCTTTTTCACATAGTCAGTACTGAAAAAATTCAGATAACTCGCAGATGAATTTCAGTGGATGCTTTTTTGCCTAAGTGCTTCACATTAATGCTTCACAGCATTTAATGTGCTTTTTTGGGGGGGTTACTAGTTCTCTGTTTATCCACAAGCCATGCTGCAGATTTCATTTGCTCTTGTGTCCATCTCTGCACTGCTTTTCGGAGAAAGAGGAGAGCATTGTTCCATCTGCTCAGACTTCTAAATGGAAGCGTACGTCTGCATGTCTGGCTGATGGAAACTTGGTGGAGTTTTACAGTTGCCAGATGGCAGTTTTGTTTCAGTTAATCTGGCTTGAATTTGCTTATCTGGATGCAGAAGTCTGATGGTATTTTCAAAGAAAAAGTGCTTTATGCTTTTGAAATTGCAGCATCTGGGGAAGAAGGAGAATCAGAACATCAGTTATTATGGGTGCAAAGTCCATGGGGGAGATGGGTAAAAGGTACGAGCAGGTGACTTTTCTTCCTTTTTAAGGAGACTCCAGGCTTTAAGTACTTTTGCCTTTGGAGAAGAGAAACAGGTTACTAAGTTTCAGAAATTAATTTCTGAGACGCTGCCTCCATCAGGAAGTAGGAGTGGAAAATGAAACCGATAGCTGAGGTAGCCTGCTTGCCTGTCGAGTCTGTCTTTCAGAAACAGGCTTTCTGTTTTTGGGAGGTAGCCAATTCTGCTCGTCAAACCCTGCTTCATGATAGGCAGTTCACACCCAGGCTTGCCACCTCCTGACACAAATCTGTTGTGCTATTTCACTATTTGTCCTTCTGGGTGTTAGCGGACAAGCTTAGAAGAGCATAAGCAGTTTGAAAGCTACTCATTTAAAACAACATTTTGTTTCAGTGCTTTAGGGTTTTTGTCCTTGAATTTGTTCACTGTTAAGGTTTGTCAGGTGCATTTTTAAGTCTGTATGCTTTCAGCCTTTTTTTTTTTGTTGTTGTTGGTATTGTTCTCTGATACACATTTATGCAAGTTTACTGTGAGTCCTAAGTGTATCGCAGGACAATTTAAGGGAATAATCCTTTTTGTCTGGTTTTAGGGCAGAAAGAGTAAATCTTAAACTTTTGAAATTGTCAGTGATAGATAACTTCTTGGAACAATAATTTCTAAAATTCTGTATCTAGAGGAATAAGTACTTTAGGTGTGAAGGAATACTGAACCTTTCACTTGCAGGTTATTGGTTTACTCTCATAGGTCAGGTAAGCAGTAACAAAATCTGCCGTCCTGCAGCTGCCAGTTTGTAATATATCAGTCTGCATGGGGAGAGGTCTGTGGGGTGACTGACAACTTCAGCTTTCAAGATTGTTTAGTGCAGAATCCTCTGTGCTGTGATCCTTTTTTATTCATTTATTTATAATGGCTGATAAAACCAGAGATAGGAATTACAGTGTGAGTTTACCTCTGTGTGGGTTAAGGGGTGGCATTCTTAGTGCAGTGACTTTCAATTTGCCCTCTCTTCAGGTTTGTTTATCCTGTTTTGTGGTTGTGGTTCATGGAAAAAGTTACAGGTAGGCAAGGGTGACAAGTAGGATGACAAAGGTGGAAGGATTTTTGACCACTTTGTACATGGAGGCAGATCATGTGCTGCTGACCAGTGAGTGAGTCACGGGAGGGGAAAAAGGACTGAAGTGGCTAGTGTTCGAAAGGCATTTTAGAAAAGAACCAAGAGCAGAGTAGAGCTGTGCCACTGGAAGGTGGGTCATTTAGCAGAGACTTAGTTGAGAAAACAATTATGCAAGTGACCTTTGTTGGGACCTCTGTGGACTCAGGAGTCAGACCTTTGAGAGATGTCTGAGCTGCTGGTGTAGCCTGCCACCTAGGATATCTTGTGATAAACAGACGTGTCCTTTAGACCTTATATTTACTTAACAGGATTGTAACCACCATGAGTAGTTCTGAGTTTTCAGCTGCTGAGTTTGTGGGTTTTTTTTTGCCTTGAAGGTATTAGGGTATTTGCTGTTTAGGCTCTGATGTTTTGATCTGGGGCATGATGACACAAAAGATGGTAAATGCAGAGATGTAGGATTACAGAAATATAGGATATGTTGGAAAGCAGGCAGGAGAGAAACAAACTAAAAAGACCTAAATGACTTCTGCTAGATTTCTGCGGGCTCAGAAGTGAGGGAATGAAATCTAGTTTTTGCACCAGCTGCATGTGAAGCACGTTCATGTTCAGCATGTGCATTAAGATGCCTGTCTTTATCAGATGATGCAGGGTGAGTGTAAACAAGTAACTTTGCAATAGGAGTGGGTCCTTCCTGGTGGCTTCTAATTTCAGAGTTATTTAAAGTTACTTGTTCAGCCATTGATCTGAAACCAGTTTAATCCTTGATTGCACTTATGATGTGTGAGAGAGCAAATCTTTAGTCTGTGACTGGAATAGTAGCAGCATCCTAATAACTGTCTGAAAAGAGGCCTTCGGAAAAGGAGATGTAAGTGATGAGGTTTTTGATGTGGTGCCTCACTCCTGGCTCTGGTAACGGGAGTGCTCAGTATTTAGCTGTAGGACCACTTTGCCTCCTAGTCCTGCTGCCTGCACTGCTCATCTCTTGCAGCCAGCAGTCTGAGTGTGAGCGAGCGGCTTGTTCTGTGGTATCTGGGAGGCAGCTCACTGTGCCTCTAGGACCTGAAGATTTAGGTAATAATTCTGGCTGGTGTTAATGTTGACATTTAGTTTCCACCTCAAGAGGAGGCCATCACCTCTAGTTTCCTAATCTCCTTAGTCATGTTGTCTTCAGCTTTTAGAATGTATCTGTATTTCTGTACTTCTAGATAACAGTGATAAGAAATCCCTAAGGCTCTTTTTCCTCCATTTGCCTTGGCAAACTCCTTTATGTCATGCAACAGTTTTTTGTTGTTGTTGTGTGTGGGGGTTTTGTTTTTTTTAATCTGAAACTTTTAACATCCTATCAACCAGGAAACATTTTTCCAAAGGAAGATGTTGATACAGTTACAATAATTTTTATAGGTTAGTAAGGTATCAGGCTTTTGTCAGTAAACATGAACTTGTGTTTCTCTCCTTAACAAAAGAACATGCGATAGCACAGGCATCACATACCATAGCTTTCTGTGTAAGTCTTGGAGGATAAAAGGGCATTAATTGCATTTGTTCTCAAGCAGGCATATCAAAAGAATGTTAATTTTTTGCTTAGTTTAAATATTAACTGTATTCTTTGTTTTTTCCCTCTCCCTTGCAGGCTTTGAAAGAGATGCTATATGCAGCTGTGGACCAGGCCCCTTCTATAGAAGGTAAGGAAATTGTAACAGAGAATCGTGTTTTTCTTGGCATTGGGTGCTGGACACATAGTCCTGCTACTTTCCTGTCCTCAGTCCTCCTAAACTGGTAAACTTAATACAGTGATGGGCAAATGCCTGGCCTTTCACAGCTTGCATGCTATTTTTGTTTGTTAGAACTCTGTGTCCCTTGTCATTAGGACAATAAATGTCTTTGTATAGTTCGGGACTTCAACAGCTGGATTCCTCCTGCTTATAAGGGCATTCACTGGTGGAAGTACTTTCTTCATCATTTGAGAATAGAGCTTTGTTTTCCTGTGACAGCTAGCCACTTTGGGAGATAATTGTGCTACAGAGATACTGGTTTCTGGTTTGTTACTGGTGATTTCAACTGTAAGAGTCTCATCCTTTTGGTCTGTGTCCTCCATGAATGCTGTGCTACCTCTCGTACGTAGACATGAGCATATTTTCTTGTTTGCATGTGTTTATTGCCACTGAGTTCTCCAGATTGTTTTACTACAACATTTGGTTTTAAGCTCACTGCATTTTGAATAGTTTATTTAATTAAGTGATGCTCTGTGCAAAATTTCTCAATAGAGCCCTTTATCTTTCTTCTTCCTTTTGTTGTCTTTGAAGTACTGAATAGTTTTTGCCTTTATGTTGCTTCACTCCCGACTTTCTTGCCCTTCATGTGGTTTTCAAGCTGTTTTTTTTAACCTCCTTAGTTTATTATCTTCACTTTGATAGTAGTGCAGTGTTAATATCAGTAACCTCTTTGAATGGAGCTCTGGGCTTCTTTCTTGAATATTTATAGAGCAGAAGAACAACTGCTGCCTCTAGTGTAGTCAGTTGGCTAACATCAGTACTGATAGTCACTATTAATGTTAAGTTATTAACTACTTTCTGTTGATTAGAATTGGGAGATGAGGTATGATACATAATAATGTGGATTTTTTTTTCTTAGTTTAACTCTACCTCGTCTTTGATTAGAATTCTAAAACAAAAACTGCAGTGGTTAATAGATTAAGTTGTGTGTGTGTGATGGGGCAATCTGTCCTTATACTGTCTAGAAGTGCAATTTTAGCTGAAAACTTCATTGAAGCTATGCTCAGATGAGTATAATCTTTAGGTGTAACCTAACACTTAGTTGCTCTCTTGATTCAGCCTGCTAATTTTGTTAAATCTATCAACCTTTTCTCTAAAGTGCAGGTCCTAGAACTAGATTTCTAAAGGTTATGGTCCAAACATAATATAAAATATGAGTTATCTTTGGAAAACTGAGGAAAACTTGCCAGAAATACACTGGCAAAAGAGGAAAATCCTGTTTTATTTTTTTTTGAGATGTAAAACTGCTTAAAACCCACCCACAAACCTTCTTCCACAACAGTACAAAACCAGTTTTCTAGCTTAGAGGAACTAAAGTGTTTTGTGTGGGCCAAACTGACTATTAACAAGACACAAAGACAACTTACTAATTTTGTTGAAAATCCAGCATTAGTTTTATAGTAGACCGGAGCACTTAAAGACCTTTTTTCCTTTTTTTTCTTTTTTTTTTTTCTTTCTTCCTGTCTTTCTTCTATCCATCAGTTTATTATTGACAATGGGAGCAGATGTTTTCTGTGCTAATAATTTTTTAGTCAAATGTCTGCATGTGACTTACTAGATTTTGCTTGTGGCACCGGGAATTTCAAGGCAGGATTTTTGTTGCCAGGTGTAGAACTCTGAAGTGTTGTCATTTAGCATTTTGGTTACTTTTTTTCAGTGGTTGTGGTATAATGATGTTCTGTAATGTACTGTGATGTCTGTGTGTAAACATATTTGACAAAGGAAGAAAAGGTGAAGAATAAAATGGTACAATATTATAGTTATGCTCTTTTAAATGTGAAAAGAATTTTACCTTATGCTTCTACCTCTTTTGATGGTTTTAAAACTTCAACAAAAGGCAAGTAATGACTTTACATAAGTAGAAAAATGTTCTATTTATTTTGGGGGGGCTTTGGTCTCTTCCTCTGTACAGTAGAAAATGAAGTAATCCAAATTATTTTGAACCAATCATATTAAACTGTCTTCCCTGTCCACCTCTAAGTAGAGAGCAGCTATACTGATCTCTTCCCCTTTTGTTCATTAAGAGAATGTATGTGCATAGCAGTTGGATTTTTTTTTAAAGCTTGTTTTCAGTGTGCTACTTTCCTCTCTTTCTCTCTGCTGAGAGTCTGTTTTGCTTTTTAGTCTCTGGGTCGCTCTCTGAAAATTGTGTGTTGCTTAGGATGGCGCAGGCTATTTGTGCTTGAGTGGCTGAGCTGTCTGTATGGGCAGGTCTGAGCCACTGGATTCTTCTGCTGTTGCCTATAGGAGTGCAGAGGTGACAGGGAAGATGGATGGCTTTCCATGAGCTGTAGCTTTAAGGAAGGCTTGTACTGGAAATGGATCAAGACCAGGTATTTCTCCATGCTTGTTGTTTACTTCCTTCTTCTTTAAGCCCTTCTGTCCTTGTTCATAGAAGCCTTAGGCCAGGGTTAGTGTATGATGGCATATAAACTGTGCCCAAACCAAAGCTCTAGTCCCTATCAGAGGAGATGGAGCAAGTTCTTTGAACTTTGTAGGGGATGCAGAAGCTGTTATTGGAGGCTGGCTGTTGGCCTGCATGTTTCCATTTTAATATGGATTTTGCAATGGATACTTCTGTGTCAGTTTAAGCTTAATGCAGAAACTACATGAGTGTGCTACTGAAAACCAGCTTATGAGCCTAATGTAATCTCACTTTAGATTGGTCTAACTAACCCGGCTTTCTAGTTGATCACAGACATGCTGTAGACATGCACAGTTGATTTTGATTTACCTTACATGTATTGTAAAGCTGTTACATTGGACTGTGAAGAAAAGGGAGCTTTGTATACCAAAGCCTAGTTCCTACTCTGCTTGGCTGGATGTTCAATTCAGAACTTGTGAATGAATTTCTTAGATTTCTTTTGCAGGGTGCTTCTTATGTCAGTTGGTAAAAATTGTATGCATACAGAAATGCTTTGTATTGCTTAGTAGTATGCTGGGAGCATTTTGGAAAGTCTTTAAAATAAAAAGTGCTACCCAACCAAGGCATGCTGTAAGTAGTAGGCAAGGCAGGTAATAGGCAAACCATAGCTTTCACTGGGTTTGTAGTTAGGAATCTCCTGTTTGTGGTAGGGATGTGGATAAACAAAGCTAACTTCAGAATGACTCTTAAGCTCTGCAGCTGATGGTGCTAGTGCTACTTTAGTGGATAAAGTGTTGCTGGGAAGAGGATTTTGGCTCTAAATTGTGCAATTTTTACTCTGTTCGTTGTCTAGTTATATGATGACTGTTCTCTTTGTGCTGCTTTGGACTATACCCATGTCTATCTGATTTTTCCTATTTTCAGGTATAAACATAGACTGTGATGTTAACCAGAAACCTGGTAGAGATGAGTAAACAAAACCTGTCAAGGCTGTGTGATAGGAGGAGGTTGTTTATAGCTGTCCCCTGACACTACTGCAAGGTGCTGTGACTCCTGTGTTTCATGAGAATTACACCAGACTGTATGCATGTCTGTCTTGGCAGTTGCTAGCTGTACACATAGATTTCTTTAATCTGTTCAAAGATACAAAGTAGACAGCCGAGGGAAGGGGGAGAGAAATGTAACGACAGTTTTCTGTGTGCCAGTGTTATTCCTCCAGATGCTCATAATCTTTTTACAAGGCTTTCCCCTGGTGAAACTTGCACCATCTTTCCACCTGAGTAACATCTGTACCAAATTAGTGTTTAGTCTGTTAATTCACTCTCATACACATCAGTAGAAAAAGTGTCAAATAATGATTGATTCCCAGGTGTATGATGGAACTTGAATTTCTGAAGAATTCTTTGATGTTTGTTTGCTTTGTTAGCTGTTTGTTACGTGCTGCTTTGTGTGACTGAAACAATCTGGATGAGCTGATGCTGCGATTATGTTATTCTCAGCTTCTGAGTCTTCATGGCATGGCAGAAAGCCCTGCACACAAGCATGTCAGGTCAGTGTGGACAGGCACTGTTCCTTGACTCTGAACTACCTTTAGGAAGAATTTATGACAATTTAAACCCAGCAAGTGCTTGTTTTCTCCAAGGTAGAATGTGCAGTATTGCAAAAGCATAAAATACTGACCTCACCATAAGCATGTTGATTTTTTTGCATTCCTTGTTGCTTCCTCTGCTTCCTGTCCCATTTGTCACCTAAGTAAAACATGTTACTGGACCACTGTTGCTTGGAGTCCTCCCGATTATTCCGCTTGGTGAGCAGATGTGTTGGTATCTCCCCAAGCTCCTTACGATGCATCTCTTCTCAGCTGCAATGGAGATGAAAGTGTGGCTGTAAATTATTCATTCTGATTATCTGCTGGAATGGACAGGGTCCACTCTAAATATTATTTCCTAGAATTATTTGTCTTTCATATACTGAAATTTAACCTCCCTTTAATACTTACATAAAAAAATGTTGTTTCAATATCTGATGGTACAAGAGTATTATGTTGTATCCTCTTATGATGGAGATTACCTATTCCGCTTACCCACAATCCTGAATTTCAGTGGCATCTTTTGAATGAAGATGACTGCCGGTTGAAGGGCTGTGTGGGACTGGAATGGTGTGACAGTGTAGGAGTGGAGAATACTGGTGCTTTAAGGTAGAACTCAAACCCCAAATTAATAGGTGATGTTAAAATAACATTTGATTGATAGGGGACAAGCTGTAGTGGCAATGGAGTTCTGCTGCTGGTACTTGTGAACAGGTGACCATATGAATTAATTGCACTAGATTAGAAAAGCAAGAGGTGCAGTTTGGGACATAGTGAGAATGCCAGCGCTGTTACTGTGTGGTTACACCCTTGTTTCTGCTTTCATTTGCAATGCACTTACCATGTTAACTGACAGCTACAAATCTTTAGTTTGGATTTATTTCTGTTTCTAAACAAATAAAATAGTATTATTTAGGGTGATAAGTAATCTTGGTGAGTAAGCAGGGTCTGCAAAATCACATTCTTTGTTTCCAAAGGAAGTTATGAGGCTGACAATTTTTGTTTGTTATATGCAAACATGCTTTATAGCATTGATCAAAGGCTTATGGCTTGTCTGTATATATCAGATGTCCTCTTTTATTTCAAAATAAACATTTATTTCCAACTGTATAAGCTTACTTTGTAGTGGGTTGAGGTTTTGTTTATGTGGGAATGTATAAGGCTTAAGGGAGTCTTCAAGAGAACTGCTTCACATCAACTACTGTGAAGCAGTCACAAGCAGATTAATGCTTTGTCTTTATTTCATTATGTGAGGATCATCAGCATCCTTCTGAAGCATGCATGTGACTGAAGGCTGGTATCCCACACTGTAGATGCTGGTCCTTGAATCTGAACAGTTTGTAATTCAGCCTGGAGGCCTCAGTATCTACAGCTAATCTGTAAACTTGAGAGGAAAAAAAAAAAAGAAGAGTAAAAATCCCATGACAGTCCTCAGTTGGAGACCTGAGCCAGAAATAAAGGTCAGGTTAGGTACAGAGCTAGAGTGATTGAGAGTAACTTGTTCATAGTGCAGACAACTGGTCAATACAAGTTTTGATTTTGGTCAGTGTTGCATAGACCATAAGTTCTTAAGTTGTGCCATAAGAGTACATTCAGAGCTGTCTTGGCAGCAGGGAGCAGCCCTTACTGCTGTCACTAGGGACTGGTGTGCTCAGGGTCCTGGCCTATGTGCAAGTGCTGGTTCCTGTGGGCTGTATGTGTTTTTTGTACCTGGCTGCAAACCATTTCAGTTCTTAGAAACTATTTGCTCCTGGAAGTCCGTGGCAGAGTACCCCTGGTGCAGATGGGAGCTTCCCTGGGCTGGTGTGGGACCATGCAGGGTAACAAAGCAGGTTTTGGTGGGAAGTAGTTTAACAGGTTGATCATGTAGATTACTATTTCTTTCTGAAGGAAGCTTGTGATTACAGTTGGTCGAAACACTGGACTTCCTCACATTTTCCATTTACCCCATGGCCAGATCCTGGACTGATACATCACTTCATCCATGTGCACAAGCCAGAAAGCTCGTGTTGTTACTGAGCAAGCTTTTTTTCCTTTTCCTTTGTCTTCTGAAGTGTTCTGGGTGACTTCCTCAGGTGCTCAAAAAGCTTTGAGGCATTCACATTGGGTGAAGAACTTGAGTCCTAAGTGTACCATAGAGTATAGGTTCAAGGCTTAGGGATAGGCAGTTAATTGTTTTGCAGTTTTGTTCTGTATCTTTTTTTTTTTCTGTTCTTAAGCATCCTTTGGAATTGTGTACTAAGAGGTGTTAAACTGCAGGATAATCGAAGAGCTGTCTGTAGCTCAGGGGATAATAAGGAAAGCTGGGCCTGATAGCCAAGGCTGGCCCATATGAAAGGGCTGCACCTAAAGGCAGTTTTCTTTTGCAAGTCTGCAAGCTGCATATTGGTTCACCTGCCGAAGGGCTGTAGATTATTCCTTAATGACGTATTTAGGGTAACAGCAAGCATCAGAAATGCTCAACTGTGCCTTTTTTCTCTTTTTCCTTCCTGCATTTGCTTTCCAGTAATTTAAAAATGTCAGTCTGCTAGCTTTTTAGTGGTTAGAGGAATTAACAGTGCTTGTAATTTAACTGGTGTGTGCCTGGTTTCATGTTAGTGGTCAAAACTTGGGGATTGGAAAGCAGAGATTCATAAAGCTTGGAAGATTGACAGGCAGATGTGCTTTCAATGAAGCAGTCCTGAGATAACAGTGAAACATCAAACAGCATTTTGGCTGTAGACATGAAGAAGCAGTGCACATGTATATACAAAAGGCCAGTATTTATTGCTTTTTTTCAAAAAAAGACTGCACTACACATCTTAACAGCAAGATTCAGTGTGTGTGTTAGGAGGCAGGTTTCTAGTTATCCTTTGGAGCTGTACTTGAAATAGGTGATTTGAATTATTAGACAATTAAGATTTTGAATGAGGCTATAGCTACTTGGTGAATAATGCAATATGAATTAAATTTGATTGGTTTCTCTTCTCTCTTTAAAAATGCATGCTGTGGGCAACGGAATGAGCAGAATATCCCTGGAAGGAAATCTGATTCTTCTACACCACAGCTGCTTGTAAGATGCCTTAGAAAAATGGCCAACCTGCCAATACCCCATTCTGACATCTCTGTGTGATGCAGTGGAGGAGCAAAGGCTGTCCTTGGGCACCCTAGAGTAGTCCTTTCAGTTGTGCTACCTTAATCTGCTGTAAGGCCACACCATGCTGTGGTTGCCACAATAATGGTCTCTGAACATGAGAAAGTCTGTCTCTTTCATTAAATAATTTTAAAATTAGCAAGTATGTGGTAAGAAGTCAACCCACTTTTGAATGTGTTTCCTTTTTCTGATTCCTGAAGTAAAAATGAAGGCTAGTTTTGTGTTTACCTGTTGGTTTGGGGGTTTATGCAGTGTATCTTGAAGCTTGCGGCTTGACCCCTTTCTAGTAAAAGTAGATAATGAATTAGTCCTTAAAATGTAATCGTGCTTTTTGTAAATACATAATCTTTAGCTATGGTGTAAAACTGCAGAATTGCAGCATCCTTAGTTTTACAGCTCCACAGTCAAAAAAGGAGGTTAAAAATATATAGTTTATTCCATGTATTATATGGCCATTTAGTTATATAGTCTAGATTTTTTTATGCTGCTTTTATTGAGTTTGGTAACCCTTTTTCCCTGAATTACTACAGCCTAAATGTAAAAGTGGAATCCTATGGTTCTGTTTCTCTGAGCAGCTTCAAGAAAATTGCAGGACGGTGTATATATAAAGGATATTTTACTAACATGTCATATGGCAAGGGTACCTAAAGCTCCTTAGTTGTAAAGCAGTAGCACTTTGAGAGTTGCATATATTCAGCTAAAAATCACAAAGAAAAATGCAAGAAAGTACATAAATCTAATTTTAAAAATGATTACTGCTCTGTTGAGGAAGGTGACTGGTTATTGCAGCAGGCATAGAGTACTGCTGGAATGGTGCAACGGCTGCAGGCCAGCACACCCCATTCTGTCTGCTCGCGGGCACTGGCCCTTGCAGTTGTGCGCTCAGCAGCTCAACTTCCTCTCTGCAGAGGGGGAAGCCTTGTTTATCTCCTAGGAATGGAAAACCAATTCCTGCTTCCTGATGAGAAGCTGACAAGCTATTTGACTTAAGAAGAGAGTCAGGCAATGTGATTGGTTAAGAGGGGAATTGCATGCCATAACATACCAATATAAATGCAATTTATTTTGCATGTGCTATATAGCTCCAAGCACATGTTTAGAGTGTGTGAGAATTCTTTGCATGCTGAAATATGAGCTCTAAATAGAAAAAGAGGCAAATTTAGCATCCAGATTGTTTATAGTCTTGGTTTTATTTTTACTGTAATCGCTTAGCATGCTTTTATAAATGTTCTTAACGTATTTGTGGGGCAAAGTGCAGAGAAGCTGAAAAGATCAGTGTAAGTGAGCTGTTAATTTGGGATCTATCTTGTCCCATGGTTGCAGACTTGTTCTGACATTTGGCCAAGGCTGTTACTGTGGTAGCGCCTTTGGGGGTGTCCTGTCCCTCACAGCTCTCCGGAACAGTTCTGCAGAACTCCTCGCTTCTGAGATGGAGCAGTACAGTATCATTGGGCCTGCCTAATGGTCAGTCCTGTAGTGTGTTAGCTATATGGAAAAATTGGCATCATTGGTCTAAACCGCTATTCTTTGTTCTCCTTGTTTCCTGTTCTAGCTAATTGATCACTTATAGGAGTTCAGTGTGAATAATTCTGTATTTTTAATCCTGTGTGTTAGGTTATCAGCAGCATTTACAGCGTGGTTGTTAGTCTGTGAACCCAGGTATGCTTTTTAAAGGCAGCTCCCTTAAGAGCATCGGTGTAGGAGTGATTCACAGACAATGCTGTAAAATGTGGTAATAATGAGCAGGATTGGCTGATGTACTTACAAGGTAACTTCTGTAAATAAGTTAGTGGAATTTGGCTTGTACTTCAGTGTTTCGGTGTGACATTGGCTTCTATAATCAGAGGTAGCAATTGGAAAGCAAGGAAATAAATAATCTGAAAGCCTGATTAGGCATTGTGTGTTACTTTATAATCCTTCATATATGCCAAATGGTCCTTGAGCTCTGCTCAAGTCAAGCCAGTAAGGCTTATTTATGAAAACTTCATGTTTCACTGGGTAAGTCAGTAAAAGATGGATTGTGAATGAAATTTTGAGCAGTTGGAGGTAGAAAGGTTAGAGACAGGATGTTGAGTTTGTAGGGTTTGCTGCTCTTCATGGGGCCCATCTGCTGTAATGATACTGTCCTGTAAGGTAACTGCTGGTTTTGGTGAACACTTCAGATTCTGCAAAAATACCCCATATTAGGTGTGAGTTCTAACATCATCAGCAATTGGGAGCCTGCCACAGCTTTCATACTGTTCTCTTCAGCAGATGTCATCTCCATGGTGAAGCCTCAGAAAGTGACAGACCAGGAGGGACAGTGAAGTGAAAAGGTGAAGAGATTCATTTGTGTGCAACCAATCTGCCAGGAGTGGGTCAGGGCTTGGCCCCAAGCTCTTGGAGGGGCTGCAGTGTGCAGTGGAGCTTGCCAGGCTGCTTTTGGTTCCTGGCTTATGTTTCTGTGTACATGTGGACAGTATTCTTCCCCAGCTGGTGTCTTTGGCTCTGGTGTTAGCTGCACCCATGTCTTCTTACAGTAGATTATTTTGCTACTGCTCTGGTCTCTGAGGCTCTAAAGGTACTGTCAGAAAAGCTTTCAAATCTGCCCCTTCAGTTTTAAAAATCAAAATGCAGCTCAGCTGGAATTGGTCTGTACCATTTTCCCATTCAGTTTCTTCTGCTTTCAGCCAGCTCCTATAGATTCAATTCCAGCTTTTGTTCTCAGCTGATTGAGCTGGGTTGATGTGGCTGTATGCTAATGCAGTGTTCTAGATGGAGCAGATGTGCACCCACTCGCTTTCTGGCTGAGGAGGAATTCAGTGTTGGAAGGTGCATGATCTGGGTTTGGACTTGCCTAAGCACAAATCCAAGTAATGAATTAGTCATCAGACACAGAATTCATTTCCCTGGGGTCATGGAGAAGGAGGCTGGTAAGCCCAGCTGTCAGTCAGGAATTGCTGATGCAGGAGCTCTCACCAGCTGAGAAGGTTCTCCCCACCCCTGATAGTAAGGCTTGGCTGCCAAATCCTTTAGTTTGCTATTTCAGAAGCGACACGAGTGCTTTGCACCGTGTGCTTAAAGTCTTTGGTCTCTTTACCTACCTTAAATAAAAATGTTAACTGGCTGTTTTGAAACCAAAGGCAGCAGACCTTCATTGTAGCAACTCAACAGTCTTCTACATGTGAGGCAATTTTTCTGAATCCTATTTATGCGTTAAGTGAGGTATGCCTGAGGGGTTTGCCCCCTTCCATCCTATTTCAGGAGTGATTTTGTGGTTACTGAGGTATACAGGTGATAATAGGATGAGTTTGGGAATTTTCTGCTCCACCACCACCTTGTGACCTTGGCTACCATTCTCAGTTTGTTTTGTTTTTTTCCTCTCTTGTTAGTGTGCAGCTGTAGCACATAGCTCAAGGTGGCTGGTCTCATGTATGATAATAATTTTCTGAGATATTTTGAAGCTTTACCTATCAAATAACGAAGATGAATTATGGCATTGTGTGCTGTTTTGTACACGTTTTGTACATCTCAACATCTTGTTTGAGGTTTTCACTCATACGCAGTGTTTTACTTTTTAGAATAAGTAGAAAAGGCTGGTGGCAGCATTCTTTTCCTGCCTTATGTATTTCCCTATTACAACTTCTGCGTATGCTGATCCCTTGGAGAATTGCTGTTATGGCTCCTAGCCAGCATGCCAATTTTTTCTGTTACCTTTGCTGGACAAACACCATGTGCAGTAGCAGATAAATGAGTGATTCTCTGCTGTAGCAAGGGGAAGTGATGCAAGAACCTCAAGATTATGGTTAATGCTGTGAGCTTTTGAATGATTTATTTAAAAATATTGAATAACAATGCTAAAGCTTTCCAAATATTAGCTTTAGTTTGCCTGAACTTTCTGGTATTGGAAGGGCTTGATTTTTATCAACTGCTATACTGAATTGTTCTGGAAGTGCAAAAATTAAAATGTTGCAGGGGGATTTATTATGAATATTGCAAGAATCTGGCATTAATATGAAACTGCACTTTACATTTGCATTCTTTGAATATTTTGCAGTTACTGGTTATGTTGCAGTTTGAAAACCGTCTTTTTGTCAAAGTGTAGGCTGGAGAATGGAAGTGTTCAGTTCCCAGTGCTGTAATGTTGTATAAACTCTATACCAATTACAGGAGATCCCACTTGAAATATTCTATATTGAAATAAAAAAGAATTCTAGTGTTAAATATTACAACTTCATTGGGTTCTCTTACAAATAAATACCCACCAGATCTTACAGTCTTCATGTGGTCTACTATTGTGGGCTTATTTTAAACAGAGGAAGTAAACCCCAAACTTCTCAGAGTCTTAACTGATGTCAGTACAGGTTTTCATCTTTTGGGAGTAACTTGTAAGTGTAATCCAAAGAGGTGGTATTATTTCAGTTGATTTTTTTGCAGATGGCAACTTTTGGCTGTAGTGGAATGGAGAAAACTGCCACTGTGAGTTCTCTTCCTGTTCTTTTATTTACTCTTTTTCCAGCCCTTTGTCTGGGCTAAGATTGTATGCCTCTGACTGCTTAAGAACTGGTGTTTGTCATTCTCTGTTTTTCAATTTTAAGCTTATTTACTGAAATCAGCAAAAATGAGGAAGTACTTGAAGTGCTATGCTTATTTGCTTGTGTTGTCTACGGTCAGAGTTGTCAACTTCTCTGTTTAAAATGTTTGAGTCTTATTTGTGGATTCAGATTTGCTTTATGTTTTTGTTTGGTCACACTATTCTGTTTTTAATCTTTCAAGATGAAATTGGTGAGTTTGTTTTAATATTGAGTCCTGTTTCTGATCTGTTAAGTTAGAATTCTGTTCTGCTGTGTTGGAAGTGAGTGCAGCTGCTTTGCACTTGCAGCTTCTGGATTACGCAGCACTTTCGATTTTGCATAACATTGTACTGATCTTTGTTGGATTTAATTTATTTAGATCTTCAGTTTTCCATGTTGGAGGGTGAGGAGATGATTTGAATGGAAAACAAAGGCTCAAATGGATATTTGAAACATAAAGCAGAGAGCATGCCATCCAAGAGTGCATTTGCTGGTTTTTAATCCGGTGTTTCTCTTGTACACCATGCTTGGTGGAATTATTTGTTGATGGAAGGTTCATAGTTCAGTTGCAAAGACTGTGGCCGCTTGTGAGAAGAAGCAGAAAAGAGGAGGCAGCGTTCGCTCTCTGATTTCATATCTGTGATGCACCATGTTTTTCCACCAACCTTAAATTGATCTTCTGTGCTTTCCTTCAGTGTGTGGTCAGATCCTAATAAAAAGTATCTAATATAATAAGCGTTCTGTACATACATGTATTTACAAATATTCTTGATCTTTAAGGAATCCAGTTCTGTTACTTGTTGCTTGGTGCTCACTTTCAGGCTGCAAGATGACTGACTGCAGAATTTGACGGCTCTGTGCATCTGTCTGTTTAAAACACGCAGTTTTGTAGCTGATCAAAGCAGGAGGATTATGCTGCTGCTGTGGAACTAAACTGGTGAGGTGGGAGAAATGGCAGCTCTGAAGCAGGCCTACCTGAACTGACAGGCTCTTTGGTGTCAGCAGGATAATATGAATAATTTGCTGTTTGTTGGTTCAGTTTTAGTATTTTTTGAGATGTTGATCATTCTGTTGGAATATTTATTCTTACATTTCAAAGCCTAAGCAACTGGGTTACTTTTAACAGAAATCTGTATTGCATATAGTTCCATATGCAGTGTAAAGTTTGTCTTTACCTAGCTGTAAGCAATATAGGGCATCCACTGTACATGTGGCTTTTCAAACACTATTCTTATATAGAAAATAGGGATTTTGTTTTGCACACATGTATTCATACTCTGAATGTAAAACCTGGAGAGTTATGTCTGTTTTATTAAACAGTGTATTTATCCCAGAAATGTAGAAGTATATGAAACCAGCTACATGTTATGGATTACATGTACGGATTGCAGTTGCCTTCTGTGCTACAGGTAGGCAGTTGGGTTCTGTCTTTTCTTCCCATATGTTTCTGGTTTTATAATTTACCAGATATCCTCACCTAAATGGTATGTATTTAGGTAACTGTATTCAAAGGCAGGCTTCTTCTTCTCTAGTAATGCTTTTTATTCACCCAAAGTGCACCTGGATGTGTGGTAAGAATTTGTTGTCAGCCAATATGATCTTCTTAATGTAAAAAGAAATAGCTTATAGAGCAGGTAAACTTTTTACGTGTTTTGCATTTAAGCATTTTAGTTTCTGGTGTTTGTTTTACAGTTCATCTATGGATGTAAATTTAAAATTATTTGCAAAATACAAAGTACAAGTAGTGTTTGTGATATCAGATCATTTTTAAAGGCAGATTCTCTTTAATAGCTTTCTCTTGTAATTGTTTTTTTATTATAGCTTTCTCCTTACTGCATAGTGAATGATTCTATGGCTGAAATAGGAGTTGGTGTCTCATTATTTTGACAAGCTGGTTTTGAGTCTGACTGTATCTTGCTTTTATAGACTACAGTATTTCTTTTGTATTTTTTGGGTAGCTAGTTTAGTGTCTGGTAGGTGAAGATGCGTGTATATTCCATAGAACTTTAGTGCAAGTGTTTGAACTTGGATTATCTGCAAGTGCTGGGGAGTAGAAGAGGAAGAGGAAGAGCAAAAAAATTGTGGTTTTGTTTCTGGGCAAGGAGTGAGTGCCTGAAGAAGGCATGGTGCTTGGCAAGGGAAAAACCCAAGACTAATGATGTTGAGCTGTTTCACTCCTTGTGTTCATTAAATCTCGTAAAACTGTTGGAACCATGACTCTCTTACAGAGAAAAATAAGACAATGTGAGTAAACTCAGAGCCTTTACTGTTCTCCAATACATTGTTTATATATGACATTGTTTTCCTTAGAATTGTTAAAATAGGTCTGCCTCTTAAATAACAGCCAGATTGCACCTCATTCCATGATCCATTGTTGTAGCTTTTTTTGGTGTCGAAGTTTTCTTGTAATGAACTTAATTTTAAGCTTCCCTAGCAGTTGGTGCTGGCAGAGAGCAAGGACATGATAGCCTGCTTATTAGAGATAGCAAGAGGGAGTTTTGTCCTCCTGCTGCTTTGTGCTATGCAACACAGGTTGCCTGTGGTGTGAGGCCTTTAGGTTTTACATCTCCCACTCTGCCATGGGTCCAATAGAATTTTAGATATTTCACTGTGTATTTGGATTTTAATTTTTTGTATTTAATGTGTTTAAGGTTTGACTTTACTCATTTAAAGCACTTCCTTTTGGGGGAGGGGTGGTATTTAATTTGGACTCCATAGTTATCTTTAATCAGCAGTGTGGCATTAAGAACTTTATCTGAGGGCAAGCTTGAGGATTTAAAAAAATCTTTATGGCTTCTCTCTATTCTTGCCATTTTTGTATGAAAGTCTGTTGGAGCTTTCTCTGATGATGCTGATACTTCGTTTGAATATCTTGAAAGTGATTTCTTATAATAAGTAAATGTATCCTGTGGAAGAAATTTTAATAATATAGATTTATTATGGCTTTTTTTCTTCATTTCTTCCTCATACCTAGTTGGAAGTTAATGAAATCTGGTAGAGGTTCCAAGACCCTTAAGGACCTGTAATGTTAAAATGAGTCATTAACTATTCTAATTATGTGACTTCTAGGGCATGCCTGAGTGCTTCAGGGCAAATAGGTATAATAACAGATACATAATAGCTGGCCTAAATGAAGGCTTCTCTTTAAATGCACCTGGGCAGCTGGTGTGACTTAAAATTTTTATCAAAAAGAAAAAACAAAGGGCACAAAAAAAAATGATTGGTCAGATGATGATACATGGCCACTATATAGGGGGTGGTTTTATTTGACAGCTACTTATTTGAAAGGCTGAAAAACTTGCCGCAGAGCTTTTTCCCAAGAGTTAATGGAGGAATTGGTTTGTTGATGCTCTGAGTGCTCCTTTCTCTTATTGACATCAATAGAGACCATTTAAGAAACTTTTTTAATTTACAGCTCCAAAGGCCAAAATATTTTCTCTGTGAAGCAAACAGATTTATATTTTTGTGTGATTGATGTAGGCTGATATGGGCAGCTTTTGAAATTCAAACTGCAGGCAGCTTCTAACATCTGTGTTGCATGTAGCTTCTCTGAGGTGAACTTGTAGATAAGGCTGTTGCGTAGGCCTCTTGCAACATTTAATGTCAGAAGGCTAAGCTAAGATGTGTTGATTTTATTAATGAGAGTAAGTTCAAGCAATAATAAAAGGAGTGGTAATTTGTAAAAGTGTATTTTCAAGAGCAGTAGACCTGAGTCTTTCCATTTTATCTTTAGTTTCTGTTCAGGATGGGAAAATGTCATTAGCTGAAACCAAGAATGACAGAAGTTTAATTTCCTTACAGTAGAAGAGAAGCTCTTAATCTCATGAAAGCCGTAATGTCAGAAGCCCGAGAAACTAGCTTCTTGGGAGAAGTTATGTCTGATGTCTTGTCTTCATGGTAATCATGCAAGAGTTAGGCAGCTCATTGCTATTTCTAAACAGCAGAGGAGTAACCTTCTGTTTGGCTTGGGTGGTGAGTGGCTTTCAACTGTGCTTTGTCACTGTGTGCTGAAAGGAAGGCATACTGGCACTAGAATTTCTTAGGATTTGCTAAAATGGAAGTTTAGTGCACATAATTAATTTGTTGTAGGATCAAGCATATCTTTTGAAAATGCTTTTGGAAGGTTTCCTTTTTGAGTCTGAGTGAGGAGGTAGAAGTTATTGATACATCTGTAAACTGAAAATAAACCTAAAATTGAACCTAAAAGTAACTTTCTGTTACTCTGTCTGGAAGTGATCTTTTGGAGTCTTGAATGGGCCTGCCGAGAGTAATGGAACTGGTCCCATTGGAACTAGTATGAAATCAGAGCTTTGCAATTCAAGTAAGATCTAAGGACTAAATGCTGCACCACCACCACTCCCCCCATGCTAGTGGGATATTTTTTTGTTCCTTTTTTTAAATTTTGCCACCCTGTAATAGAGAAGTCCCTGGTGACATTTCTCAAAACACAGAGTGCGCTTAAGAAAAATGCTCCTGTTGGAGGTTGTAGGATTCTGGAGTGAGCCATGTGTTGTTGCATTTTAATAACCACAGGATACTTGAAAAATACAGAGGTATGTAGAAGACTGCTCACATTCTTCAGTTGTAGGCAAGATCTGTTTTTCTTGCATCTCTTTCAGAGAAACAATCAGACTCATTAAGATGATCAATTAATGCAGTTTTCTGCCATTAATCTTTCTGAACACCAATATATGTAGCATGCAGTAAAATCCATTAACATGCCATGACCCTGTGGTAATTGTTAAACTCTGCTCTTTGAACAGCTTAGAACTGGGGAAGGTGCGCATAGATAAGCGTAGTAAGAATGACTCCCTCACAAATGAAAATATTTAATTTGATAAAAAGAGATAATAATGCTAGCTCTAACTCTTCAGTTGTTGATTTACTTGAGTATGTCATTAATGGTATTAAAAGTTATTAAATAGGAGTGAGGAAGGCATGATACGGAAAGGGAGAAAATCAGTGCATCGTCATGATGTAGAACCTTGGCCCTGTGTTAGGCTGATCCATAAGAGGACATATTTAAAGCTTATTTAAACTATTCAGCATACAGTTCACTGACTTTGGAAAATGAAGATGAGGCTAAAATGAGCACATTCAAGTTTTCAGATAAACCATGGGTTTCACATGACTATGATTTGAGTTACTCCAGTACAATGGCAGTAAGTGCCCAACCAGATTTGCTAACTGAAGGCAGTCTTTCAAAATCTAGTCAAAAGCGTAGTGAGAACTATATACAAATGAATTTTACAGAACCTCTTTTTTACTGTTTTGTAGTAGTAATGTGAATACCTGCTTGAAGTAAAAATATGATATGTATGAAAAGTTCAGTACCTGAACTTCAGGAAGAATAAGATGGAAAATTGACTACAGTGACTAAAACATTGATGGGAGGCAATGCGCATCTCCGGAGTGATGAATAAAATCTATGCAGCTATGTTTAGAATACATTTCTATGGTGCTGTATTTGGGTCATGTTGCTGGACATCCATGAAGACAGAGATCTGCTCTTGCCATGGCAGGAAGCCTGATGTTGTGATACAATGCTCTGTTTGAATCTCTGATGTCGCTTTGGATGCTTTTGGTTGTTAACTTTCAGGAAACTTTTTTGAAACTTCTTCAGACAGCTCTAGCTTCAATGGATATTGAATATTATTTGTCCGATGCAAGCCGTCTGTTATCTGTTTTGGCAGACTTCAGCTAGCAGCATTCAAAGGAAAAAAAATGCTTCCCTCAGTGCTGCAGTTTTTTGCTTTACCATCTTCAAACAAGGTAATTTTGTGGTGTTCATCCACCTGCCCAACTTTCTTATCTCTGCAATCCAGGCTTGAGGATTCACTTGCAGACCTAGTATTTGGGGATTTGGAAGGGAGAGGTTGGGGAGTGGAAGTAATTTTATCTTGATTATTAGTTACTTTTGCATTTCTTTCATTAATCTTTACTATAGAACTGTTTTAAACTATTTTGATTTTTGTGCTATCATGAATGATGGGCATTCTTTATACCACTTGAATCTGATTGGAAGAATCGATACTTGAGATGGTGATGTAGGCTTATGCAGTTCTAATGGTTCTGTTCTTTGGATCTCTGCAAGTGTGACTAGGCTTATTTAATAATCATTTAATAATCACAGTTATTACTGATTAAAAATTGAGTCTGGTGGAGAGCAAGCTGATCTTTCCAGTGTTGTACCTGCTTGATACTGGTGTGTGCCAGCAAACAGTAAGGAGTTTTTTGTCTTATGACCGCACTTGCAGCCCAGCTGAGTTATTTGAAACTAATAAGAAATGTTACCACTGAGAAGAGGATGTCAGGTCTTTTAACTTATGGTATTTTCATATTTCAGATGAAGCAATTGAGGTTTCTGTTAGTGTTGTGGGCAGTTTTTGGCAAAAGCTCTCTGAAGTACTTGGACGGTGCTGAACTTCTGTTGTACGTTTGCAAACAACTTGAACTGCTTACTTGTCTTGTAACTTGAGAGGAAGAGTGGAGTACATAGCACCCTGAAATGTTTTGTGTGAAGTTAAAAAAATTATTTGGCTTCTGTAAAAGTGTTATTTGAAGAATGCGTAGACTCCTTCCCGGTCTAGGAAAACGTGGGATTTTTCTCTGCTCTGCACAATTACAACTGAAGGGACTTTGTACTTGAAACCATGGCTTTTATTAGCAACAGAGCATAGGAATCTCTGTAACTCTGTAACTTTCTGAAAGGTTGGATCATGTGAGAATTTTCTGTGATAGAACAGTAAAACTGATAATTTTCCAGTAGCAATTGGACCATCTTTCGTTGAAAACCCCCAAAACTGCAGTCAACAACACTTCCAATGGGTCACCTGAAATTTTAGTAACATACTCTTATTGCTAAGCTGTTGTGTTTTGTTTTTTTTTTGTTTTGGTTGTTTGGGAGTTTGGTTGGTTGTGGTTTTTTTTTTTTTTTTTTTAAAGCTTAAGGGGGAAAAGTAATAATAAATTCAAAAGCACTCTATACACTTTTTTGGTATCTTAATTACAGCATTTAAACTTCAAATTGAGGTATAGTAAGAACTCAGTTTCTTTTTACATGTGGACCACGTGTTACTATGTGCAAAATGAGTGTGAAGCTAATTACCTTCAAATGAAATACAGTACTGCTTTGTGTGAGGATTTATTTCCTGCTTTCTTGTCAGTATGAGGTTCATGATTGAACTCTCTTCCTCTGTTTTTGAGAATATGATCTGGTTTCAATAGAAGGATGGAAGGCCTTAGTATTACCTAGTTCCTACATCTTTTCTGCAGAAAGAGGCTGTTGAGAGACTGGGGTTGGTTTCTTCATTGCTGATAGCTGGGCCTGCATGAGAAAGCAGAAGTAACTTGTGGTAGTTCTGGAAGATGAGTTTGGCTTATTGCATGATGATGCTGGAAGGAGGTAATAGATTTCCACCAGGAACCTGCTTCCATTATTACTTCCTGCCTATGTAACAGCTTATTTACTACCGAATAATTGCATAAATATGGGGGTAAAATATGTTCTGATTCCAGTTCCTTTGTGGATTTCTTGTTGGTTATTCACATATCCAGTAAACTTTCTGAGCATCAGCAAGCTAATCCTACTAGAGATTAATTATCTTTGTGAAATGCTGTATAGTCAGAGAAGGAATTTATTTCTGATATACTTGGGCTGCTCAGAGTTGCCAGCTGCACAATCAAAGAGAAATACCTGATCATAGATCTATTGCAGGCAGATCCATAAGCTGTTTGTAGCCTCAGAGTATGGGACTGATTATTTAGAGTAGCTTCAAACACAAGGAAGTTTAGATTTAAACTTGATTCCTGCATAGAAATTAGATGCCTTTGGAAGTTGGAATGCATTCTTACGACAACTTTAATGTTATTTTGGAGGAACATCTCATAAGGTCACTCCTCTTTCTGTTTTGAAACTCATTCTGCCGCAACAACATAATTAAATGGGATGCATTTTCTAACTTTAACATGTATTATTTGATGTGTTTTTCTTGAGACAACAGGAACCTTAATTTAGAATGCTAGGAGAAAAACAGATTGCTATTCATTGAAAAATACAAGAAATTAAACCAATACTTACTCCCTTTTTATAGCTGGTAATCTGTTACAGGTCCATGTCCGAATGATCAGCAGTAGCTATCTGTCTTCCAGTTAAAGAAAGTTGCTGACATGATCTCCAGTTAATCACTGTGATCATTTGAGACTTGATAGCTGCTGAAATAATTAGAATATATGCTCTTTGTTACTACGTTTGTCGTGATGGGTTTTTAGTGTGTATTGAATATTGCACAAGATACGAAAATCTCATTTCATTTAAAGTTGCTACTAATTACACAGTCTTAAAGAAAAAAAAGCACAAACCAAAAAAACCAGAAAAACCCAACCAAAAAAAAAAACCAAACCCAAAACCCAACCAAACCCCCACAAACAAACAAACAAACAAAACCCTGTTTCAGGAGCAAGCTGTTTACTGAACTCTGGAGCTGAGATTTCCCCCATGTTTTTCAAGTTGTGATTCTGCTGTCTGAGATCAGTACCAGCTCAGTTTGAAAGTTTTACTTTGGGAAAACCTTCATGACAGTAACTGCCCTAAATAGGCTTCCAGCGAATTTCGTTCTCTTCCTTCTACCTACTGTTTTGTCTTATTTGGGGAAGCTGCAGATGAGTTCAGAGGCTTTGGGATGAAGGATGAGAGAGGTAGTATGGGAAGGCAGACACGTGGAAATGACTCAAATGATCATGATTCCTGGGGAAAAAAGCCCATCTCGTTTAGTGTCTTAGACAATTCTTTGTTCAGTGTCCACATACCAGCTTATCTTCAGATCTGTGCGCCTGCATGCTGTGGTACACCTAACTTACTAATTGCTGCATTGATTGATTTCTAACAGCTAAGATAGCTGAAGCAGCTTGATTAGCAAGGAAATTGTTTGTTAAATTTGAGGCTTGCTGAAGGGCTAAGCATTGATATGTCACCACCTGTAGATAACTACATTTCTCTGAGGTGCATTTTGTGTCAGTGACAATCAACCAGTTAGGATTTGCTTTGTCAAAGTGACAACTTATGTGGAAAAATCTGTACAATTAGGATTCTATTTTTTTCCCTGAGAAACATCCTATTTTATTTCTTTACATAACACATGAAAAATAAATGCTTGCGAAAATGTTACAGAATCAGGTCTCACACAAATAACATTTTAAACAATTGTACACTTAATGAAGTGGAGTTTGGACTATCCTGCAAAGTGAGCTGTTGGTTTTCCTGTAATAGTTAAGAGGAGGTCCCTGAACTAGGGAATAAAAGCGTTTTGTGGGAGGCCTGTTAGTGTCATCTGAAGTTTTCAAGCTTCCCCATTTATTTCCTCTTCAAGGTTTTCTTTGTTCTTGATTTTTCATGTTCTAACCTTACAAATGCTCTCACAGAATGAAAAGTACCTGTGTTTTACAGGGGGAAATATTTCTTTAAAGAACTGGCACAGATGAGTGAGCATCGCCCAGATTTGTCTCCTGCTTTCATGTACTTTCTGATGGGTCACTAGAGCTTGACCTCACTTATGTTGGCCACTTGTGCTTCTAGAAAACTAAACGAAGGCATCTAAGGCAGTAGCACTTTCTCCCAGGAACTTGTATGACTTGGAGGATGAAATAAGATTCAGATATGAAGTTGTGTCTTTCTTTAAACACCATATCTAGGCATCAAAGAGTTCTAGCAGTCAGGATTTAAGAGCAATTCACTTAGGATAAAAGTAAAGAACAGAAAACTTCTAGAGGCCTTATTTAACCAGATTAGTTCAACATTTTGTAGACTTTTTACCCTCTTTAGAGGGGCTGTTGATTCTGGCTCAACTCCTTTGTATAGTAACCCCCCAGGCCAGACCTGTATTTGAGGCTAGTTGTGAATCTGCCTCAGATTGTGATGAGGAAACATTCCCCCTTACTGAGACTTGCATATTCAAGGTAATGACCATATCTGTTGTGTTTGATATGCCATGTAGTACAACGTGACATAAAAAAATGTGAGTTTCACTGTGATGCAGATCTGTGATGAAAACTCAGATTATTTTTATTATTATTAGATTGTGTTGTACTATGCACAGAAACACAATGTAAAATGATTACTGTGACAGTACAGCATATTAAGAAAATTTATAGCTTTGTTGTGGTTTGGTTTTTTTTTTTTCCCCCCGTCTTGCAGAGGTTTCTGTGAGACTGGAACACAGCATTTCTGAACTGAAGCTGTGAGACCAGATGCTGTCAGAAAGTTGCTGATGCAACAGCCTCTCCTGGTTTTGTGAAGTTTTTGTTCTTACTGCCTGGGGATGTCTCACTTATGCTGAAAAATTTCTATATAGAGTTTTTTAATTGTTACCCCTTAAAATTTGGTGACCTTCTATACTTGTGTCAAGATACACATGCACTGCTCTTTTTTCTTATGAACCCCTAGGGAATGGGTTATCATGAATAATAATAAACATAATATTTCAAGCAAGAACTGCTTCTTGGTCAGTATTTAACTATTTCTTCTTGACAGTCTCCTCATAATACTACTTTAGAGGTTTTTCTTAAATAGTGGTGAAATCAAAGTAGAAGAGAAGTAATTTTTCTCTAACTTACAATGATGTTATGCAAACTGAGTGGCTTCAGAAAAATCTGTGTGCTTATTTCTGAGAAGCAGTTGGTAAAATTCCAGGCCAGTGTATTTATTGCAAAGTTGTTTCTCTGCTGTGGCCTTTAACTTCTGAACATCCCTGGCCCTGTAATGTCATCTTGTCGCTAGTGCCAGCTTCAAAACTGTAACTGCCCAGTTTGTCCACCTAAGTCTCCCACCTAGTAATTTTGCTTCACTTAATTGGTAGAACAGAGTAAAAGTTCTCTATATTTGACTCCTATTTACTTTAATTATAGTAAATTTTGTCAGAAATAAAATACCGCCATGCTTCATGTTATGAAGCTCATCACAGTGCGCTTCATGTTCTTCTATGGATAGAAGTCACTGTTCTCCAAATCATCTGTGAAGTTGCATGAATTCTTCTGAAGCCTGCAGCCGTGTTAGTGCTGGGACTAGGAACCTAGAAGCTGCCTTGAGAACTGGCAGTGCAGCATGGTTTTCATCCACCAAATATGACTGATTACAGCATCTATGAAAGCTCTTAGTGAGATTCAGTTATGAGCAGATATCTGTTTGAGCTTAGGTCTGTACTTTGTCCAAGCAGTGCTGTTCTCATAGTTTACCTTCTGTGTTTATCTTCTTTGTGTCTTAAACCCTTGGTGTTTATCACATAGGAATTTCTTTAGCTGTTTAGGGAATTCTTAGCTGTCAAGTTAGCAGTGTTGTAGAGATGCTGCAGACATAGGTTGATAGCCTTTGTAAAGGATGGGGATTGGTCTTAATTGCAGTTCCTTAAGGTTTCTTTGTTCACAGCTGTAATCAGTTTGTGGCTATACTTGAGCAGGCTATGTACTTTTAACAGTTGATTCAGTAATGAATATCATGTGCCTCGTTGTTCTGAGATAGTTTTGTATCATGCCAGGTCATCCTCAGAAGTACTACCATAGCAGACTAGGTAGGCACTGCTCCTCCAGAATACCATTACCCTGAGTTACTCTTTCATGTAGTAACTGGAGGGGTAATATTCTCAAGTTCCACCTGCAAAATACAAGTGTGTAGCAGGTATAAGCATGCCTCTTATGATCTACTAAACATGAAGAACTCCAAGCAGGCTGTTTGTCTTATAAGCCCTCCACTTTGAGACAGCTATTACTGCTACTGGCTTTGGCTAGTTATATAATTTTGTAATGCTGTTGTGGCTGGCTGGCTTACCTCCATAACAAAATGAAGGTAAATTATAGCATTCAGCACAGAAATGGATCACAAGTTAACAATGCTTGTGTTTATAATGCAGTCTGAAATTTATATTTGAGATGTCATGGTAATAGTGTCTTATTGTTCTAGCTTGTTTGTGCTTATCCTGTCATCTAGGGGTACTGTAACTGGTACTATACTAGAAGAAAAGTGAGGCAGGAGGCTTTTAAATAGGAAATACGTAATCATTAACTATTGGAGTGGAGGTGGATTGTGGCTCTAGTAGAAACTTTGTTGGTTCTTTTGCACATCATTACAGTGGTCATGGGTGCAGGTCCCTTGGGAAGATAGCATTTTTTCCCTTTTTTTTTTCCCTCTCCATGGTAAGATAGGAATAGCTGTGTCCTTGAAGCATATCATGCCTGTGTATGTCTGTGGAAATGATTTCTCTAAAGCTTTTAGAACTTTGATTCAGCAACAAGAAAATGTAACTGTAAAAAAAAAAGGAAGCCCTCGAGTTTGAAACTGGAGGTGTGGAGAGGCAGACCAAACTAAACTAATGAGCAGGGATTTCGCAATAACAAGGCCCTGGCAGCAGCACACAGTTTTCTTGCTGTCCTTCAGCTGTCCTTTGTGGACAGATGAGAGGGGTACAGCTTTTGGATATGAGTGGAAAAGCAATGTCTCACTTCTTGTTTTAAACTGTTTTCCCATGACTATTGAATCAAGTGCTGTTTAGCCTTGAGTCACTGAGCCTCATGCACTGTGGAATTTACTGAGGTAAATAGCTACGACGTGCTGCTGTTATTTATAACATTATCTCATTGTGGGTTACATGAAGCTGCATGGTATGAGGATTTGAAGGATGTGGGTTCAGGGAGGCCCTTTAGAGTGTGAAGCCTTTCAAAACTTTGTGTTTATTGCTCTAGCATAACAGCAAGTGCAGTTACCCTTGCAGACTGCTGCCTGATGTTCAGAGCTGATGGGTAGGTGATGAAGAGGTGAGTATGAAGATCTTTAAGTAATTTTGTCAAGGCTGAGATACTAGTATCTTGAGGTAAAAAGACTCTTTACTCTCTTTAAACCTCAAAATTGGGCAAGAAAGGTAAGGGAATATCCAGAAACTATGTTAACCTGTGACCTTTTGAAGTAGACCTTCACCAGACATTTCTCCATAAATGTTTTTCAGTAAATTGTAAGATGAAGGGGGCTTGTATCATAAAATCATAGAATCATAGAATAGTTAGGGTTGGAAAGGAACTTAAGATTATCTAGTTCCAGCCCCACTGCCAGGGGCAGGGACACCTCACACTAAACCGTGTCACCCAAGGCTATGTCCAACCCGACCTTGAACACTGCCAGCGATGGAGCATTCACAACTTCCCTGGGCAACCCATTCCAGGGCCTCACCACCCTTACAGTAAAGAATTTCTTCCTCATATCCAATCTAAACTTCCCCTGTTTAAGTTTGAACCCGTTACCCCTTGTCCTCTCACTACAGTCCCTAAGGAAGAGTCCCTCTCCAGCATCCCTAGAGGCCCCCTTCAGGTACTGGAAGTCTGCTATGAGGTCTCCATGCAGCTTTCTCTTCTCCAGGCTGAACAGCCCCAACTTGCTCAGCCTATCTTCATATGGGAGGTGCTCCAGTCCCCTCATAATTCTCGTGGCCCTCCTCTGCACTTGTTCCAACAGTTCCGTGTCCTTTTTATGTTGAGGACATCAGAACTGCACACAATACTCCAAGTGAGGTCTCACGAGAGCAGAGTAGAGGGGCAGGATAACCTCCTTTGACCTGCTGGTCATGCTCCTTTTGATGCAGCCCAGACTACGGTTGGCTTTCTGGGCTGCAAGCGCACACTGCAGCTGGCTCATGTTCGTTTTTTCATCGACCAACACCTCCAAGTCCTTCTCCACAGGGCTGCTCTGAATCTCTTCTCTGCCCATCCTGTAGCTGTGCCTGGGATTGCTCCGACGCAGGTGGAGGACCTCGCACTTGGCATGGTTAAACTTCCTCAGGTTGGTATCAGCCAACCTCACAAGCGTGTGTTATGAAGCTCCTGAGAACTTCTACAGGGCACGGAAGAGGGTCCTCTGAATTGGCTAATTGTTTGTTGTTTGGTTTTGGTGGTGTGTGTGGTGTGGGTATTTTTTTTTTCTGTAAAACCACTTTTGGGAGTGTTATAATGGATGTCCATCATCCAAATATGTTCCCATAAACTCAAGATGGAATGGTGCTAGGGAGGGGATCTGATGCAAATAAGTATCTGACTTGTCCTGAGAAGAAGTGTGTGGAGTTTTCCTACTTGCATGAAGACTTTTTCTTTAATAAGAGCTTCCAGCTTTTCCTGCCCCTTCTCTGGCTGATGTAATTCTAGACAGAGATGCATATCTGCACTTTTATTCTGAATGGATGCATCAGATTTGCTGTTTTTTTCAGAGCATGTGGGCAGTAAAAAAAGTTTCAAGTTCAGTGTTTTGGGGAAGCATCCTGCATGCTGGCTGCAACTTCTCCGAGTCTGCTGGCTATCCTGGAAAAATGCATCTTCATTCTACTTGGACAGGTTTTCTAGGGTAGGCGAGAGAATGCTCTGAGGAGCATAGCATGTATTTGTGGTGGTGTTCAAGCATCACAATAGCCTTTCTTGGGGACTTTCTTTCTTGAAACATCTTACTGGTGATCTTCTTGGGAATTGGTTCTTTTCAAACACCCTGGACTTTATACAAGGAGCCATTATTTGAAACCATCCCATCAGCTCTCCTTTTGACCCAGAAAAGTCAAGTTCTTAAAAAAAAAAAAAAAGGCAAAACAAAACCCAAAGAAGTTGTAAATACGTTGATAGAGCTAGCACCGAAACCTTCTGTAAAAGCAGATGTGAAATGGATACCTGCAAGATGCCTTCAGCCCAGATGCAAACAAAGCTTTTTTCTGGATCTCAATCTTTTGAACTGGCTCCGTAACACTGGAAGGGGTTGCGAATGGGGAATTTCCAACTGAGTAAGTTCACTGGGAAGAGAAACAGAAGAAATACCGTAAGAAGCCGACCTGCCGTATGCTAGCAAGCATGACTATGAATTATTTCAATGTGATTGTGTTTTCCAAATATTGGCAAAAAAAAAAAAAATCAAAATGTGAAAGACCTCGTGGAAGCCAGCTTCAGGAATGTGAAATTGCCTTTCAAAGAACTTTTCTATTGGAAAGCAATGGAAGAATGTTATACTTTTGTTTGGCTATGTTCTTAGAAAATGCAGGCTTTGTTGGTGAAGACATAACCTTAGGAGTGGTTTTAAAGATGCTGTGAAGGTTTAACCCATTGTATTCTCTGGAAGAAAGCATGTGTTTGCATGCATGTATGTACTGATTCATGTGTATGTGCACACACAGCTGTGTATAAGCCATCTGATACTGTCAGAGGGCAGAAGTGTAGTTTGAGGATAAACCAGAAGAACAGGAAGACTGGGATTTGTCAGAGTGAGTTTTCTCTCAGTAAGGCTGCAAATGCAAGATACCTGGCATGAGAATTCAAGGTCCAGGAGAAGCCTCGGACTTGCATTCTTTAGTGCTTTGCAGGTATGCTTGCTGTTAAGTGGCTGAAATTTGCAGAATAGCTGGAATAGGAGGTGTTTAAAAGAAATTAAATTGAACTAAGCATGTTATTTCTATCACTTTGTAATTCTAATGTTTTTTTAGTTTAGAAGGTATGAACTCTGAATGCCTGTTCTTGAATCTTCCAGCTAGGTAGAAGGAAGCCAGATAGCATTTGAGGGCAACAAACCTTCCTTTTTCTTCTGTTACTGTTTATAGATGAAGGTGGCTATATCTAACTGCTCAAACTAGAAACAGTTAATGCCAGAAACTGAAGAGACTTTAACACTGACTTCAGGTATTGTTTTGCAACTAATAATCTGAGAGAGGGGAACAGGGAAATAACTTCTGTTTTGTTATTATACTACCATGTGAGTCCTATGTAAATGGGCCAGAAAGGACATCTAATAGAAGAACAGAGAACTATTTGTGATACTAGAGGTAACATTGTGAAGGGGACTGGGGAGAGGTGGAAGTAGCTAATTGTGTTGTCCTTTGCAGCTACTAATGTCTTTGAGGGAGGCTGTCTTTCCACCTGAACACTTGCAGGAAAGTGATATGTTGGGACAACAATCTGGTTGGAGTTGCCATTAAAGCCAAAATCTTTTTACCCTTTGAACGTGTGCTAAGTGTTTGGATTTCCTCTTTTCCACTAAAGAGTTGAGTTAGTGCCTTGGCTTTCTCACTTTATTTTTGGTTTTGCATGTGCAATATGAAAGCATTCACTACACTCTTCTTGTTATCTTTCCTTAAGGAAGAGGCTGTAGGAAGTCTTTTAATGGCAGCTAGATTCCAGGCACAGGTAGATCTTGAGGATGACGTTTGTGTGGGTTGAAGTTGGAGTCTATTTTTCTTGGTTTTGATGTGTCTTTTGTTATAGATTTGCTCTCATCTCCCTGGAAACCAAGGAATTAGAATAGCAGTCACAGAAGTAATAGAGGAGGAGGTTTTAGGAAAAGGAAAAGCTTATTAGAGACTGGGATAGTTACCTGACTGCCTAGCTAATATACACCTAAAAATGAATATACTTTATTTCCACTAACCCACACATTAAATACAGCACTTGCTATTGCATTTTTTCATCTCTGAGATCATAATGGTAAAACTCTCTATCTTGAGCTTTACAGCTGATTGCAGAGTTCTGTGTTGCCTCCCACCTGTGTGAGAGCTTGCTGTGCCCTTGAATTCTCCTTGCTGTCTGAATACGCTAGCAACACTTTACTGAAAGATCCAGGCTTATTGCACTTGAGATGTGAGAATGTGTGTTTGGTGGCAACATTTAATGTTGTGCTGTGTTGGTTATCTGAATACATATTTTTTTAATAACTCTGAAAGTTGTTTTTTCTGTATGCCAGATGAAGCTGTTTCAGAAAAGACAAGAACTCCACTTGGAAGTATAATGATAGACTTGGGAGGCTGCTACAGCTTTGTAAAGCATAAGTGCTTTGTATTGATGTGCTGAATGTTCAAGGTGTGTGTGCATGGGGAGTCTGTGAATAATTAACCAAATCTGTGTGTTTCATTTTCTTTTGATTGACTAAGCGTGAGGATTCGGAGTGGGTTCAGCATTCTGTCTGCTTGCTTTATGTTGATTTACCGTTTTAATTATTAATCTTGCTAAGCTGAATTTTATGCAAGTTGTCTCTCGCATCCCCATGAAAGAACAAAATGTTGCTATAATAGCTGCCCAACTGTGGAAATTAAGATCAAGAAATGATATCAACTTTCTTGCATATTATTTTCACAGTTTTGGCTGAAAATATGATGATTTATCAAGGACAGGACACTCAGATGACTGAACAAGACCCCTAGAAACTGACAGTACATGAGGAAGATGGATACCAAATAAATCCCTTCTGGTTTATTTATTTGTTATTTTCCTGACAGCATTTTGGATTGAATGGCTGTGTGTCTCATCTGTCTTGTCTTTTGTGTTGCATGTGGGGTTGTAGTGAAGTCTGTAAATGCACAGCTGTGGATATACCTGAGCTCTGATTAGGGGCTGGCCTAGATGCACAGTCCTTTACTTTATATCTGAAGCAGACACAAGATGGTGAAAGGGTTGGAAAAGTGAAATCATGTGAAATCAAGGCTGCTAAAAAAAGATGGTATTTTTTTTTCAGACCACTTCTGTGCAGTTCTAATGTTGCTGCTCTTCCTCTCTTGCTTATCTTCTTCAAAAGGCTTTTAGTGAAGCTGGAAAAGGTGCAAAGTAGGGCAGTAAAGATATGAATGAAGGTGTAGGATGGCTTCTGTGTGATTGTGTTCATTAGCACCATTCAGCCTTGAATAAGAGATCTGATAAAGGTTTGTGTGATTAAAAGGATGAAAGATTTACTCTTTCTTCCAAAACAAGAACCAAGGGACATCAAATGGAAGTAGCAGGTGCCAGATACAAAGCAAAAGGAGGAAAAACTAACTTCTTGTCATAGGTGTAGAGGATGCTAGTTTGTGAACTCAAAAAAAAAATTCAACAAATTCCATAGGAGACAAATACATTTCAGCTCTAAACCAAAATCAGGAAGGCCTTAACCACAGATAGCTACATCTGGAGAGGTTATTTAGGGGAAGCTTCATTTACACAGTTGTCTTTGCATTCTTCCCTGGATAGCCACTTTTGGATGGTGCTGGGGATGAGCTACTGAACTATTGCACCTTTTTGCCTACCTTGGTGTGGCAGTTCTTGTAATAAAGCTGGCAAAATAGGCAAAACTTTCATGAGCAACAGTGCTTTGTTGAAGTTCTTATTTTCTTATAACATTATAGTAGAATCATGAATGGCTTGGATTGGAAATGACCTTAAAGATCATCTAGTTCCATTAGTTATAATAGATCTGTAAACATATCTGCTCTGGATTTTCCAGTCAGACGCACTGTTAAACAGAATTTGTTGCAGTGGAAAAGCAGGATTTGATTAACCTTTGATTTTCTCTCTGAAGCCAACATTTTCTTGGCTTTCTCAAGTCAAAGCATGATAGCTATAAGAAATCTGTATTAATTACTGCAGAATGGCTTACAGCAATCTTTGTCAAGCCTTTAGTCCAATGTTTTGGTTAGTTTGTTAGTGCACTTATCACTGTATGAGAGCATGTATGAACTATAAAATTTGCTTGTTGTTAGTGTCCTGACAATGCAAACCTCTGATGATGTCCCTTTTTGCACATTAATTTGTGTGCAGACTTCCTTTCACCCCTCAAAAAGAAGTTTTAACTGCATCTGTTTGTTCAAAACAAAAAAACCTGTGTAGTCAGATCGCTTTTCAGTGTTGCTGGAAGTTATTAATGAGAAGGTGGGACTATTACATCCCCTCTGCTTGCTTTAATTAAAGAGGAGTATGGTGTGGCAGGTGTCAGTCTCAGCTTCTGTGAATGGTGCATTAATTCTACCATGTCATTTGGCAAAGCAACCAAATAGCATAAAGGCATAGGAGGGTGGTGAGGCACTGGAATGGGTTGCCCAAGGAAGTTGTGAATGCTCTATGCCTGGTGGTGTTCAAGGCTGGGTTGGAGAGAGCCTTGAGTGATGTGGTTTAGTGTGAGGTGTCCCTGCCCATGGTAGGGGGTTGGAACTAGATGATCTTAAGGTCCTTTCCAACCCTAACTATTCTATGATTTGTCTGCAGCCAGTGAGGTTTACTCTGGGATGGTTTGTGGTCTGCATTTAGTGTGCCTTCTGCAATCAGAAACAAGAAATCTCATCTTTTAAAAGGCATATGTTAAATACTGTAAGAACTCTCTGATAAAGGTCACCTGACATAGCAAACTTTTCTACCTTATGGACATATGGACTATGGCAGTCTCTGTGAGGTGTGGTGTCTCTGGTTTTGTTTTTTTGGTTTGTAGTGTTTTGGTTTTTTTTTCTTCCTCTAGCCTGAAATGGAAATTCTTTAGCAAAAGTTTATTTTCTTGTGTAATCTTTGTACTGGCAGCTAACACAGGCAAAAAGGGTGCTCCTGTTTTAACAGCAGTCCATTTGTGTTTTGCCTCTGAATCAAATTGTGAATTAGCAGCTGAAAATGAATGTGAGGCTGTGCTGTCCTGGAAATGGATGATGGTCAGCTGCAAAAAGTGGCAGTAAACACTGCATATTTAGCACCTTACTGCTTTGGTTTTGGATGGATCCAGATTGCATGTGAAAAGAACAAGGACAGTGTAGTGAACCCTTATCCATGCTTTACAACAGCTATTCAAGATTATATATCTTTGTGTCATCTGTACTGAAAAAAGTACATCCAAGTGTTTTGTTCTTTCCTGATCTTTGTAAATGCTGTTCTGAAATCAAATGCACCTGTTTCCTCAAATCAGTATTTTAAAGGTTGCTTAATAAGTGCTATCTGAAGCTCTTTGCTTCGATAGTGATTTATTTTACTACAACATCTGCTAAGTGGTATGTTGTCCATCACTTAAAGTAGCACAGTTGACCCAGCTGGTTCTCTAGCTCCTTTCCACCCCCAAAGCAGGTCTTGCTAGCCAGCCATTCTGTATATTGTCTTAGTGAGATGTTAAACACTGACAGGCTGCAGATAGTCTTTGTCTGGTCTGCAAAGCTCTCTCTTAATGCATTGGGCAAAATGTAGGTGAGATGGCATGCCTGACTTTAAATATTCAAAATATGCCCAAGCTTGTCTCCAACAGCTGTTACGGCTCTTTATTTTAATGATGTAAGCCTGGATGCTTCTGGCTTGCCTAATCAGCTGCTTGTTAAAAAGCTGACTGCTGCCACGGTAGTAGCGGCTGGCTTCAGGGAGTGTGTGTTTTGATGCTGACTTACATGAATTAGGTAGTTATAATTCAGTGGCGCTGACACAAAGAAATTAATGCGTGCTCATGTCTCCTGCCCACCCCTTTGCAGCTGTTTGTCAGGTTGGAAGCTGCACTTGGTGAGGATGGTCTCTAGGGCTGCTGTGCACCTATGTGTCAATTGGGATGTTATCTGTTTAAAAGCTCATTAAAGTTGCATATCCCTTTCTTAATTCTTTCCTTCTCCTCCTCTGGCTAGCTGTCCAGGCTTTTGTGAACAAAGCAGAATTGATTATACCAATTAGCTAGGCCCTGAGGAGATTTTGAAATATATATTTTTTTTCTTTGCTATTAGATAGCTCTTTGCTACTCCTAATGGTTTGCACATCAGTGCTTGGATGCATTTGTTTTTCTTCCTTTTAACAGTTATCAGTAGACTTGTTATTTAGGTAACAGTTACCTAAGTATGTGAACATGGTACCAAAAATTTGTTACCTAAATAACACATGATCTTTAGGTAACATAGTAGATGTCAATGTTTAGCTTGAAATTTCTAACTTAATATTAAACTGGTGATATTTCCAGCTGCTGTTAAAGTGCTGTTTGCCTTTTCCCCCCTGAATTGTATGCACCTGCAAAAAAGATGAATTAAGTGTCACTTGCTGTGCTTCTAGAAGTTGAGTGGTCCGGATAAAGACTTTGTGTACTCAGAAATAAGTCAAACTACAAGCTGTTACAGGCTTTTGAAGGAGTCAGGTTGTTTGAGCTGTTTCTTGGTTATAAGTTCCTTATCTTGAAACAGATCCAATAAAAAAACCCCATGATTTGGTTAAGAGGCAGTGGGAAACCGTGGTTTGAAATGTAAAGCTATGACTGTTCATGTGTGTCTACCAAACACAATGCATGCTACAGCACATAACTTTCCTTTCATGAAAATATTTGTCTTTTTTCCTACAGAAGAAGCATATGGTGTCCTTTTCTGACCAACTTCCTCTTTCTTGACGAAAGTTCAGTAGTAACCTATGTTCTGAAGAAACAGAAGCTTAACAGAAAGTTGGCTTGACAATTGAGAGTCTTGACTGTTGTGGTGGTTTTGTAGTATTGACTCGATATGGCTATTCTAATAAAAATAAACACATCTCACCATGTGAACTGGATGCTCACCTTGGAAAAGAGGATAGAAGAAATCACAGCTTTGTACTTTCAGTTGTTTTGTACAGCACCTAAGCAGTGATCATAGGATCATAGTATTGGGTTGTTTGGAAAGGACTTTAGAGATCATCTGCTTCCCAAAATCTGGCACGGGCAGAGGCACCTTCCACTAGACCAGGTTGCTTAAAACCCCATCCAACCTAACCTTGAACACTGACAGGGATGGGGTATCCCCGGCTTCTTTGGGCAACCTGTGCCAGTATCTCAACACCATCACAGTAAAGAATTTCTTCCTAATATGTAAATCTGCTCTCTTTCAATTTAAAGTCATTCTCACTTGTCCTATCACTACTTGCTCGTATAAAAAGCCCCTCTCCAGCATTCTTGTAGGCCCCTTTTAGGTACTGGAAGGCTGCAATAAGGTCACCCCAGATCATTCTTTTCTCCAGGCTTAACAAGCCCCACTGTCAGCCTGTCTTCACAGGACAAGTATTTCAGCCCTTTGATCATCTTCATGGCCCTTCTCTGGAAGGATGTTATGTTAGTTGTTGTGATGTTGTTATGTATTCAAACAGTTTTCTCTCCTGAGTACCAGAAGTAAGCATGTCTTTTCTTAGGCTAAGCTGAATTTTTCCTCTCAAGATTATTAAGTATTAAAGATCTTTCCCATATCTGGTGTTGGTTGAAGTCTCCAAATGCTCTGTATTTAAGCATGTAGAGACATTTCACACCAATACCCTTCTTAGATTGGTTTTGTTTTGGAAAAATACCAAACCACCTTGGTATATTCCCAGTTCATACTTATATTATCATGGTGCTTTGTTTGCTAGTTTTTGCAATGTGAGTTTGTTGATACGCGTAGCGTAATCCTTTCTACCTTCATGACTAGACCCAGTTTTATATGATACATTTTTATAGCAAAATGTGAAGGTAAGGTGTTTCTGCTCTCTTTGTGTAGAACTAATTCTGGAATGACCTCTGTACCCAGTCATTGGGTGCTCTTTTTTTGGGTTATATCTTTTTGGTGTGAGAGCAGAAATTTTAACTGGTGAACTTTTTATCGTTTAGGTCATGCCTTAGGTAGGTGGCTTGTCTAACTCAGATTTTCAGGGCACCCCCAGTCTTATTCTCTTTGCTTCATCCAAAGACACAAATACAAGTGCAGCTGACAGGTTGGCCATGAAAAGACCCTGCCTGTGTTGCCCATGATTCATTCCAGAGTGACGCTAGATTGTGGAGGACAGGTCTCTACGTGCATGCGAACTCATGCCTCTTTCTCTGTATAAGGTAGGCTTCTTGCGTGCCAGCCCTAATTTAGAGACTAAAAGAGCAGCAATGCTTAGTAAGACTATGGCAGGCTTGAGTAAATGTGTTAAAGGCCAAATCAGTGGCAGGGGAGGAGGTGATGGTGACCTTGATGGTTCCTAGGAGGACGTTAACCCTTACGTTGCTCCTTATAGCTGAGTGTGTTTTTATTCTCTTTTTCACACTTCCCCCTGTCTTCACTCCAGATTAGTTCTAATTCTTTCTTCTATTTTGACTTCTAGCTGGGATCATCTACTGTTCAAACATATACGCAAATGCCAAATTCAGTGTTTGTATATGGAGTGCCATCTTTGATGTGAATATCACTTCCTTTGTTGCCACAGAATTAGGACTCTAAAAAGTACTCTGAAAGCATCAGAAGCATCCTCTGTAATATATTAAACCCATACTTTCCAGTATGCCTCAAACACATACATTGTTCCAACACATGACATTGTGAAAATAAGATGACAGCTTTAAAACATAGTGCTTTGGCTAAGCCTTCTCCTTCCCATCTATCTTTTTGGTTGTAGGGGCTCTTGATGTTACAGCCTTCATATGGCACATGAATTCTTGGCAGAATTTCCTCTCCTTTCAGTCCAGACCTTTACTGCTGCTCTTCTCACACGTTAGTATGTTGGGGGATTTATATTCAGTTTCTGTAGCCTTGTTGTCCCTTGTTAGCCACAAGGGATAAATAGTTCTCATTTTACAGATTCTCAAGGCTCTAACATAATTCCTGCATTGATACTGCTTGGTCGTGTACCTTTTCTCCTTCAGTGATCTCTGGAGTTGTCTTCCTCACTATGAGTGAGGCCCTCAACTCTGCGTCTTTCTCCCCTTCTACCTCACCTTCAGGCAAATGGCTTACCAATTTTTTCCCAAAAAAGTGAAGTTTTCCTCCTTGGCTGAAGATACAAAAAGTAACTCCAGAAGAGCCTCAGTTTTGCTAGTAGTAATGTGGAGCGTTTTCTCTGCAGTAGGGTGCAGATAGAGATCGCAAGGTGCCCGTGAGATAGAATCATAGAATCAATAAAGTGATAAAAGTGCCTATCTTCTCTGTTTAACTAATTTAATTGGCAGTTAGCTTTTCAATTGTGATATTGAAGGCACTAGATGAGTTGGGTGCACCTTCTTCTGCCCCCGAGGCCTCCAGCCCTCAGGATTGGTGCCACTTGCCTTGCTGACCGTGCGGGTGGATGTATGCAGTCTGGAAATGCCTCCAGCAAAACAGTTCATCATGGAAGAGTAACAAATGCATTAAAAAATGCCCAACGTAAAGATTACTTTGGGATTGGTAACTGTCAAGCAACTTGCAGAAGACTAATCAGGTTTGGGACCAATAAGAGTGGAATGGATTACACTGACTACAGCTTTTCTTAGGCTCTGAGGCCCTTTTGGTTTCACCTCTCTCCCCACAGGCTATAGATTTGTCATCAAACATGTTGCTACTTAAACCTGCTTTTTGCAGAAGCAAAAGTGAGGTCGAACACTAGGTTTCCTCCCATTGTTGGCTTCCACCAATGACTTTGTACCCTGTAAAAATCTTTATTATCCTCGATGGTAGTTGAGTGGCCCCCAATAGAAAGTTGGCAGTGACTTGCCGGTGAAATAAGCTTGTGCCACTTCATACCTGCTAAACGCTATTGACACCTAGCTTCAAAGCACAGCTTTGTAATCTTGCTGAAGAGGCAGCTTTGCCTGCTTCTAAAATGTGAATTGACTTGCTGCTCTCAATTTTGGTTGGAAGTTGAGGGATTTTTTTTTTTCCTTAATTTTCTTTTTAAGATGCCCCTCACTGCTGAGTAATACCACACTACAGGAGAGATGTACTCCTCGTTCCTCTCTGTGGGGCTTGAGCTAGACTTTCAATTAATAAACCAGATTACTCCTAATCAAACTAGTTTTGTGACAGAAAAATAGATTTGTATGCATCCAGGGATTTGCTCTTAACTGTGGTCCCTGGCCAGAGACAAGGTGTAATTTTAGGCTTTGAGAGATGGACTTAGCCAGGATTGCTGTAGGTACTGTTTTAAGACTAAGTACTATAAACGTAGGATTAAGGATAATAATGTATTTCATGATCATTCATCTAGATAACTACTTTAAAATATACGGGAGGGTTATTTCTGTAAATGAAAGCAATTAGATTATGACTTCCTGCATGGCCTTGCAAATAGGATGGTGAAGCCTTATCTCGGTAACACATGTGTTATTTCAGTGCCATGGCAAAGTTTTTCTGTCCTGGAGGTCCACAGGCAGTTCGAATTCAGCCTTGCCAGGAGCATGGTGAAGTGCTTTGCTTTCAGTTCTGGCTAAGGCTTGTCCTTAACAAGAAACTACGCTTCCATACAAGGGGTTTTTATTTGTTTCAGGTGGTGTGCTGGCTTTTCTCTTTATGCTGTAGGTAAGCATTCCTAATCATCACACTGATTATGATTTAAAACATTCAGCTCGGATTTCTGAGCTACAAGTTTGGCTCCTAAATGAGCCAATTTTTCCTCCCTTATTGGATAGGACACTTTGAAGTCAACCAAATGCAGTTTAACTTTGAAACCAACAAGGATACACTGTTCATGACTACAGTGGTACTCCATCTCCTTTTTTGATAATCAGAATGGTATTTTTGAAGGTGGTTTGCTTCTTTTCCTTCTGCAGGCTCTACAGTATGTAAAGAAGTTACCATGGAGGGCAGACTGGGGAAAAAGTATATAATTTTCCTTTCTGCTTTAATTATCTTTGAGCTTTGAGACTTCTCAAATTCTACCTTTTTCCTTTTTTCTTCCATTTCATTACATTGAGAGAAGTCATAGAGATGAGGCACATCCCTTTTCTTTTTGTCTTTAATTTCTTTTCCCCTAAACCTTGATACCAAGACAGTTTCTTAACAGAATAAAACTAGGGTATCAAGCTTTTGTTTGATAGGAATGTTCTTTGGTTTTGTGTTTTGTTGGGTTTTGTGGTGGTGGGTTTTGTTTTTTTTTTTTAATTTCACTTTGAGATTTTGCATATGACACTTTCCATGAAAAAAGATGCTCCTTGCAGCTTTGTAGAATCATGTAGGTGTTATCTGTTTGGTCCAAAGCCATACTCAAAGCAGGTCCAATGAGATCAGGTAGGCAAGTGCCTTGCCTAGTAGAGTTTTGATTATTTCCGCCGATGGAGATACCACCATCTCTCTGGACTGAATGATCAGCACTTCTCCATCATTGTGGTGAAAGCATTTTCTCTAGTTATGTTTTCCTGTGTTGCAGCTATCCATTACTTCTTGTACTGTGCAACTCCAAGAAGAGTCAGACTCTATTTTCTCGGTATCCTCTGATTACCTGGCTGCAGATAGCGATAAGGCTTTGCCATTCTTAATATTGAATAAACCCAGTCTTAGTTTCTCTCAGCTCATCTATCTTGGATGTTTTTGTAAGAGATGCAGATGATCTAGAGGACTTCTGGCCTATCAGCTGATTTCTTGCTTTTTGAGGTGAAAGGAAATACTCACTGGAATAGTACCAATTTGTGAAAGACTGCTGAGACTTTCTCACATGTTCCAGATTACAAGTCTCAACATCTTTCCTTTGCAGGCGTCATACACCTTGTGTCAGACTTTTATTTGTAAACAAGTCCAACTCAAGAGGAACTTGCTGACCTTCCAGGCAGATGGTTTGTATCCCAAATGGTGGAGTTTTGCCGCTTGATTCAGTTGGAAATTTGGCTGTGCTTTAAGAAGAGGGTATTCCTTGTAAGTTCAGACGGATTTTTCAGGACTTTTTTAGACTTGAATGGTTTTGACTGTATACTAATGTGTCTTTCAGAAGTAAAAGGGGGATGCTGAATGCCCAAAAATCTTCCCTCTTTATCACCTCCTGACAGAGAAGATATGCTTATTTATTTGTTAGGGAAGTGTACAGCTACTGAAGTGACTCCCCATTGCCAGTGTATGGGTCATTTCATGTGAGCTTAAGAAAACCCAAGTACATAAGAATGCATTGTTCAGTCTGATACACTTGTCATCAAAGAGCCCATTTTCATTGTAAGCACTGCAAGATGGAGCCACAGTTTCACTGTACAAAGCAACAGCATCATTGACTTCAGGAAAGGTTTTCCCTCTTTACTTTGCCCGCGTGAGGTTATTCCCACCACTGTGTTTTGGCACAGCAGTCTGTGCAGCTGTGTTGTGCACTGAAGCAAAGGATTGGATCTGGTTTAAAACTTAAAAAAAAAAATAAAAAAGGCAGTAGCTCTGGTTTTTAATTTTTTGCTACAGGAGCAGGGGAGGAGGGGAAGAAGGAGTGCAAGGGTCGTCTCTGTTGGGTCAGTTCCCTGGTTAAGAGCTCAGCCCTGTAAATGATAGAGCTGAAGTAACAAGGGCAGATGCTGGACTGCAGTGGGGGGAGGACTGTAGCAAAGACCTTGGGGTGTAGAGGCAGGAAAGTCAAACTGGTGGTTTTACCTTCTGCTTTGTAATGGTTGCTTTTTCAGAAATAACCAATTCAGACAGCTGCCTACCTAGAGGTCCTTGCCAGTTATGTTGTTAATTATATTTTTGAAAGTCTATAATACAAGTTTGTTTGCAAACAAGGTGTGGGAGTTCTAGTATTTGCTCATGGCATTTTTTGCAGCTCAGAACACTGTGCTCTTTATTTTTTTTTTTTAATTGAGCACCTGACCTTAAATAATACTGCTTTAAGAAAACAAAAACAAACCCCCAAGGCAAAAATCTTGTTAAATTTTGTAATTGAATCAATTGGATGCAAGTTCTTAATCATTTTTTTGCATTGAGGTACAATACTGCCATGGAAAAGACCTGCTCTAGCATAAATTCTTTCATAAATAAGTATTTCTGTCCCTGTGTCCGTTTTCCTTCATTGTTTAATATTCAAGAAACTGGCGTCACTTCCTAGGGGGTTCTGGTTTTCTTCAGACTGTCTTTCAGCATGCTTTGTTCTTGTTGTGAAAGCATAATAATTTGCTAATCTTACTATTATACTCTCATATTCTAATGTCCTTGTTTTTTACCATTTAAAGTGCTTAGTAATGTCAACTTAGCTTTGAACCTATTAAAAGATTGTATTGCTTTGTTTTTAACCTTTTTTTCCCTCACTGTAATGTCAATATATGCTCAGTAGCCACAATGCTTTCTTACAGTCCTGGTATGTCTCACCTATTCTCTTACTTTGAGGACTGATCTAAACTATTCTCTGACTTCTTATCTAAAAAAAGAAAAAAAAAGTGTATGTGTATCTGTCTGTCTTCAGGCATTTTTTCTAAGTGATCTTTTGTTCCTTATACATTTTCTTGATCGGAGTGTCAAAAGGATACTGAATGCTATTGAAAAGATTATTTGACTTATTTAAAAATGAAATCTATTTAACTGAAGACATCCCTGTTTCCTATGGAACCCTCACTTTCGTATCTGTAATTTAAGACTACAGCTGTCAAAGACAGATGACTGGCTTAAGAGTTTACCCTGAAACACGGATAACGAGACTGTTGAAGGCTTTTTTCACTCGGTGTTCTGGCAGAAAAAAAATTTGCACATAGTTACTGTAGATAAGGTAGGCTTTTTAGTCATATCTGTAGATCTGGTTAGTCAATTTGGGTAGCCATACTGAACTGCAGTAGCTTCAGTCTACTTCCTTCTCAGGTATGAGAATGCATTGGATAAATGTTCTTGATAGCAAAGGAGGTTGTCGCTTCCATTTTTGAGGTAGTCTGGTATCCTATGATATGTAGCAAAACATGATTAGGATGTCACAGGGGATTTTCACCTTTGCGGCCCTTTCCTGATCCCAATTTTCGTTTTCTCCTCTGTCAGTGCTATGTTTCCAGCTTACAGCTTCTCTTTCAGCTTTCTGCAGGAAATATGAAATTCAAAATCAAATTAGGTTTCTAGAGTTAGTACTGAATGTTGTTTCTTTTCTTGTCCCTCTAGGTTTAGATTTTTGCCATTAAGTATTTTACAGCATAAACACCGGCCTCATCTGGTGTTTTGTAAAGCATTGTAGGAATGGCTCTTTGAAGAAAGAATAATTCTGCAATTAGTAGGATTGTGCTCAGTGTTAGAGGTTGAAAATCTTGCTGGCAAGGAAACTGGGTCTGTGCCAGAACATGCTTTTAAATATCTGTATTCTGTATCCCATTTCCAAAGGCAATAATAAGAAAGCCCAACCCCTGTACTTGGCTGCTGGGAAGAAAGCTTGTGTGGAAGGAATCCATCTTATCAGCTTGTGCCATTTTCCTTTGAAGAGGAGCTCTTTGTCCTTTGCCTTTCTGAGAGCCTCCTGCCTCCCTCTTACAAGCAGTGTTTCTTGCCTATTGTGTCCTCTTTGAGCTGCCTTGTTAGTGCACGGCTGAGGTGGCCTTTATGCAGGGGTGAGCCACCATCAATGCCTCCCTCCTCCCTCTGGTACATGAGAGCGCTTCCTGCTCCTGTCTGCTCCCCATCCTCCCTTGTTCAGCTTTCACATCCTCTGTGTGGCCTTCTCATCCACAGGGATAGGTCATCCGCCTAATCGTGAACAGGTGTAGAAACTATGTATCTGGTTTTCCTTTGTCAATCCTGATTCTTACCAATGATCTTACATGAGATCACCAGATAAAGCACTGCATGGATTTGTAGCTCCCCCCCCCCCCCCCATATGTTTATGGTACTTGTATGTATGTCCAGCCATTAATAGTTTCTCAGAAATAGGTGGACGTAAAATGGCATCATGGGACTAGAATTTTATTAGTTATCATTGTTCTTGTGCCTTGGAAAATGCATTTAATTTGAGATAACTAATGAGAAAGTAGTAGGGGAGCCTTTCCAGTGGCGGCTTTGCTGCCTGACTCCTGCCTGCGGCTGTGCCTCTGCAATTTCCTAGGCATGTTTACTTTATCCATTAACACGAACTTCTGGATGGAGCAAGCTGCTAACTTGTCTGCTCTGTCTACTGCTGTCACTTCCAGATTTTGAGGAGCATGAACCTGCGAGCCATTACATCAGTAATAACCATAGCCCTGTTTTTGACTGCCTGCTCCTAGTGAGCAGCCAGTTTTTCTGCAGACTTGGAGAATAAAAACGACGTGAGGGGATTAGCTAGGTTGCTCGCACTTGCAGAAGGCATTTTTTCTTGCCCTGTAGGACAAATGCAAGTATGTATAGTCTGTACATGTTTATTTTCAGCTGTGCAACAGTAATCCTTTCCATGTTCTAAAAACTGAGTCTGAGTTGCTATATATTGCAGTATTGATGTCTTTCAGTGAAAGCTGCAGAGAAGGCTGATCAAAGAAGAGTAAAGAGAATACACAAGCTTGGAGTATTCGAGTTTACTGACCTCATTACCTTGCCTCCAGCACTTAAAATGAAGCTGTTCAGATGACAAAATTCCATTTTACTGAGACTAAGAACCAGTTTTGATGAGTGTAGTTTTAGCGTACTACATTTGTAGTGTCTCCTACCTTTGGCCCTCACTGCAGAGATCATAATGTCATCTTCTCCTAAGCCCTGGTTAAACCTCCAGGTAAGTTTGGTTTTACTGCTATTTACACATTCTGACCAGAAGAGCTCTATTTTTGTGCCGGTGTCACTGTTTCACATGGATTTCTGAGCAGGAAGCAAACGGATCAGCTCGTGTCTTTTCATGCCTCTATTTGCCATATGATTTTTAAATTGTTACCAAGGCAACCCTTCTACCCACCCCCCCAAGAAGCGAGGTCTCAGTGCAATGTAAGTTATTGTCTGGAGCAATTATTAGGCTATTATTAAAGCACCATTGAAATATGTCAGTATCCCGTAGGAATTTTAAACAAGTGGGAGCAGAGACAATAGCGAGCGTTAGAGGATTGCAAATTCATCTTGCTGCTGGTAATTTGGGGAGGATGCCTGTAGCCCTCCTAACAATGTCTTATAGAAAGTATGAGCAGCCTTCCCAAACTCACAGAAGTCAGGACTTCCCAATGTGGAATAATATTGAAAGGTAGAAAAGGGAAATAGCTAAATTAGTGCTCTTCAGCTGTGTGCCACTCCTCACATGGCAGCTGTGTGTGCCAAGCATCTTTGCATGCATTAAGGGCAGCCCACAGGGATGAGAATGAGCATTGAGAATGTTTTTTGGTTTGTTGTTTTTTTTTTCTTTGATGGAAACAGTAGTAAAATGTTCCCATCCCATGTGGATGGGGAGTGTTCTTTGTTAGAAAGTCTTCTGCATTCACAATCCCTATTTGTGTGTCTGGAGTTTAAAAGTGAATTATTCATCATTGGTGACAGGATATGCGAGAACCGGGCAACAAGCAGGTAAAGTAAGAGGAAAGTGACCTTTGAAATTATATGTTTTGTAGGTTACAGTGCACTGTTTCCTTTCCAAAAAGAAAGCTCTTTTCCCATTTCCTAACTGTGGGAATTGAGGAGATGTAGGACCAGGGCTTGCCTTGTGGTCTCCACTTACAGAACATGTTTCCTGCAGATGCCACGGAGATTGTATTCCTGAAGCTGCCACCACTCATGCAGCCCTAACAGTCCAGCTTTTTCCATGTTATCCTATATCCTGGGCTGAATTCTCTGTCACTTTTGTCTTGCTAATACAGTCCTTCTGTTAAGCGATAGCAAAACTGACAGGACTTTGTAGCACTGTATCGGTTTCATCCAGGAATTTTTTTCCAAGAACCTCCAGTGTTGTCATGGGTCAGAGATGTCACCAGGCTGATTTGGCAATTCATTTCTGAAAGTTGCCGGAAGAGGACTGCAGCTCCCTTGTGAGCATCTTTGTTTCGGGCTGCATGAATGTTAAGATCAATTGTTGAGTGCAGATGGAGAATACATTAAAAAAGGCAGGAGAGTTTTCAAGAAACATATTTCTTGCTGTTGGAATGTGAGAATGTGTTTGGTTCTTTAGAAACTAATTTCTCTGGAAGGATTATTTTAAACTCATGTGAAGATCCACCTCCACGATTTCACCTTTGTACCTCTTATGAAAGGTCTTTTTCTCCATCCCAGACTTACAGCAGAAACAGAGTTTTGCCTCATTCCTCAGCAGTGTGATGGGCATGATAAATATTTGGGAGTGTGTCTGTATGTCTCTCATTTGTTGTTTCTCTTAGACTAGAGCATAGTATCATAAGGCTATAATGCTTAGCCTGATGTATAACATACTTCTTGGTTCTCATTTATGGCTTTTCTGCTCTTTACTTCTCACACAGATCTTGTGTCCACAGATAACAGCAGTGAGGGATTCCCAGCTAGTAGAGACCAAGTGCATCTGAATTCATCTGCTGCCAGCATCTGGCAGGTAAAGCCTGGAGTGGGGTTCAGGTTTATAGTTCCTGAGTCATTTCAGTGATTGCCTCTGTCCTGCTTGCTGTTTTCCTAATCTCTGGTGAAATAAGTAATGTGAATTTTGTGAGCTGTCTGGTTATCCATGAGTTTGTGGATAGCAGCAAAGAAAACAGATGCAAATGCTTCCTCCACAGTTGCTCAGAGCTTTTCTGTATTTTAGTGGTGTTGGAGGCAGCTCACTACTGTCTCCTTAATGAACCCTGTGGTGGTATGGAAGTTGTTTCATTGAGACATTGTTAAAGACTTGTTAAAGGAAGTCAGATTTCCTAGTTGATGGCACTGGATTATATACCAGCATGTTTTTGTCAGGGTTACAATTTCAGGCTCTGAAAATGACATAACTATTTTACTATAAGAAAATAATTGCAATTTTTAGAGGGGAATCTAGGGCAGTAGGCTGTGATTCATAAGAAATGCTTGTTTTGGCTAACATTTTACCACTCACAGTAAAAAGCAATTATTTAAAATTATAAAATCTCTTTTTTTCCAACATTACAAACCTTTTCTTCAATACTGGCAGCATTCCTAAATGTGTATAGCTTTCTTGAATACACCATAACCTCTATGGAACATCATTTAATTCTTGTCAGATTTTCCTATTTGAAACCTTATTGTGAATATTTTAAATATATGCATGTGGGCAGTTGCTGTTAAATCTTTGCCGTTAATTTTTATAGAGGTGGCGTGTATTTATATTGCATTTTCAGGGAAGGAGTTTATTTTCCATCTTTCAGTACTAATGAAGCTGATCATGAGGAAATACGCGTAGTTTATGGGCATCCAAAGAACAATTCACAGACCATTTCTTAATGCTAGGTCATACATTAGTGAATCTTTGGGTTTGCTTTTACATTTTAAAATTAAAATTATGAAAGTCTTTACAGTAAGCTGCAAAGATACTTTGTCGTAAAATGTCACTAGCTATAAATTTCCTAGATATGCTCTTCTACAATAAACACAAAAGCAAATATATCCATTAGTTCAGCAGCAGCCACTCAGATTGGTCTTTTGAAGCTTGTTCTTAAAAAGCAGGACTGATTTAATCATCAGTGACTTTTTGTATAGAGGCAGCTTGTTTGTAGTTGTATTTTGTGCCTTGTGGGTGTTCTCCTGTCCCTCAAAACAATCCTGTGTAATTGATAGTGTCAACTGAGCTGTGTGCTCAATGGCTGCAGTGCTAGTGCTGCTCAAATGCTGCCAAGAGAGGACTTGGCTTCTGGGTTAGGTTCAGCTTATGTCAATTTAAGGACAAGTAACCATGCAGCCCTCCAAAAGGGAAAGCTATTTTTTCTCCTAATAAATTATTGCAGTTCCCTTAAAATGTTTTTTACATTTTATTGTGTACCTTTTGTCTTCACTGCCTTTGATACCTTGTGTTCACGTTCTCCTGTAGTCCTGTGATACAAAACCTGTAGATCTCATGAATATCTTTGCTTTATGGCTGTTGCATATATTGGCACCAGATGGACCTTTTAGATGATAGGGTGATTGTAGCAAATGCTCAGCTTGGTCCTGGCAACAAATTTGAAATGTTATTTTAGACCCCTTGTCTGTGTAAGACTTCCCAGAGTTTTTTCAGACTCACTTCTGCTGTGTCCAGTGTTAAGTATATGTGACAGCCTGTCAATGCTTGTCAGGTAAGCTCCAAAGTTGGATTCTTTCACCAGAATGGACTGTGTGTGCTGCCTAAGTCTATCTACAGAGAACACACTATCTTTGCTTTCGGTGCAGGCTATTTCTTTTGTGTCAACAGTTCCTCTTGTAGTAGTCTCAAAATTTGTGGTGACTTCTTTCTGCATCTGAGAGCTTAAGACAGACCCCCCAACAGATGCTTGGGTAAGTTTGCATCTCAGACCTAGGGCACTCCTTTGGTCTTCAAGTGCAGTTCTCCTTTTATTCAAGTGAATTCAAGATAACAGCAATTGTGGACATTATTGCCGGTGGAGAGCAAAGATATGTCAAACCTTTTGTTGCAGCAGCTATCAGTGTATTTTTGACAAAGAGTTGTTGGCATCCTTCTGGCAAACCCATCTTGTATTTCTGCTGAATTCTTACTGTTTTGTCATCTGCATGCTACCTGCCATGTGGCACATTTCATATACTTGTTTGGCAAAAGAGAGGAAAATACATCCATGTTCTGATTAAAAATAGTGTAGCCTGTCTGTAAGATCACTTGTGTTGCGTCGTGGGATTGCTGTAATAACACTGTCTCTTAAGCCAGATTGATAGCTACAGAATTGCAGTTTCAGGGGGTGTGTGTGAATCAAGCGATAAAACAGCAAAGGAACCTGAAAATTAATTTGTGTTACATGTGAGTAACTTTAATCTTTTGGATTGCTTTTTGGTTTAAAGTTACCGTTATTTCAGAGGTACAACAAGAAGCTTCATGCAAAGCTGAGTTCACTCCAGTGGGTCAAAAGAGGTGGCTGAGACCTGGCGGTCCTCGACATATTTAGCAGGAATAGGGGCCATGTTTCTAATTTGGGGTGACGGAGACCAAACCAGAAGCAAATAGCTCATCAAGTGTTTGGAACAAGTGCAGCATCGGCAGCTTCCCTTTGTATTGCCACCGAGTGAAGGTATACAAGTAGTATTACTATCATGTACATTTTTATGTATAGTCAAAGCTATGGTGTTTTAGTGTTGGCAAACTTTAAGGTTTTTCAGTTTGAGAAATTTCTTTGAGGTTAGTGGTGTACCTCTCTTCTTTAGGAAGCTCTGCATCCGTGGATATTGTACATCTTGCTTGTGTCTCTGGCTTATATTTTCACTTCATTCCATCTCATCCCTCCAAACCCACTCATCTTTTCTTTCATGACTGTAATGAATTAATGATTTTATGTAAATCTGGTGTTTGATGGACTTAGGAGGTGTGCCTTGGGACTTGTTTTAAGCTATCACATAGGAAATGCATCGTCTGCTTCAGGTTTTCTGCAATTGCAGTCAGTTTTATTTTTCCTTTATTACTGGCCTATTTTCTATTTAATTTATTTTTTCTTAAAGCAGGTCTTTAAATGTTTAGACCATTTGCTGGGGTTTAAGGGTTTTGTTCTTTTTTCCACCCTATCTCTCTGCCCCACCCCCCCTTATTTTCCACCATAAATGGGAAGGAAAAAAGTAACCATCCCTGCATTACATACCTGATTGCTATTCAGTTCCCAAGGGAGAGTCACTGAGAGCTTAAATGCAAGGGCTGGAGGTCTAGGCTCTCTGGTTAGATTCACTGAATGTCACTAATTAGAGTAGAGTAGCCACTTACATATTTATTCATGTTTCAGAACAGTTGGCAACTCGATCGAGTGAATGAACTGGGGCAGCTTCAATGCTTCTTGTGCGTGAATATGCTTAAAAAAACCCTCCAAACCTATTTATGTTGGTTCTTCATTGCTTGCTGGTAGAGACCAGTGTGACTGCAGCAGAACTTCATTTCCATGTGACTTTTGTGTGATGCTTTTTCCATTCCCTCTGTCTTCTGCTTTTGAAGAGAGCTGATTCTAGCCTGCAGAATATTTCCCCCCAGTAATACTTCTCTTCTGGTGAGAAGAAAATACTATTATCTTTAAGGCTGTCCTTACTCAAATTGTCATTAATGGAGCAATTTGCTTAAAGCTTTAATTAAAATCCTTGCAGGAAATAAAATAAGGACATCAACAACTTGTGCCTGATCCATTGTTGACAGATGTAACAGCACAGAATAATCTTGCAATGCATGGTAGATTTATTTAAATGGAGCAGATTGATTCCCCATAAACACCTTCAAGTGTTGCCTTTCACCAAAATTCTCTCTGAATTTAGCTCCTAATTGATAATAGCTCATTTACGTTTTCGGAGCAGGATGGTGACAGCCTCCTGGTCTCCCCTCGCTGGGAGACTTGCATTCCATCTGCTCTGGCTGTTGATTAGCAGCATGCCAGCTACATGAGCAGTGTTTCTGGATGCTACGGTCATCTGTTGCGTTAAAATTTTTCTGTGAGGAAACAACCACAAAGCTGAAAGCATGAGTAGGGGAGTCAGAATAACAACTTTGGGGTTTGCTGTTAGAAAGGGAGTGCCTTGTACAGTTTAGATTGAACGTGTGTCATTAGGTCCAGATTTCCTGGAGCCTAGCTGTCCTGATTTCAGCTGGGATAGAGTTAATTTTTTTCTTAGTATCTGGTGCAGTGCTCTGTTTTGGCTTTAGTCTGAGACTGATGTTGATAACACACCAATGTTTTAATAATTGCTAAATAGTGCTTGCTATAAGTCAAGGGCTTTTCAGTGAGCAAGTGCCCAAGAAACTGGGAGGGAGCAGAGCCAGGACAGCTGACCTGAACTAGCCAAAGGGGTATTCCATGCCACAGCATGTCATGCTCAGGATAGAAACTGAGGGGGTAGTTGTACAGGAGCCATCAATCACTGATGGGTTGGGCATCAGTCAGTGAGTGGTGAGCAACTGTATTGTACATCACTTATGTTTCTTGAATTTTATTCCTCTCTCTTTTCCCTATTACTATTATGATAATATTTTTCTCATTTTCAATTATTAAACTGTTCTTAGCTCGTGGGTTTTACCTTTTTTTTTTACCAGGGCAGAGGGGAGGGCAGGTGAATCCTGATATCCTATGTGTAATTCCCCACTCTCCTCAGTGTCTTTAAAAGTAAGTCCAGCCCTTCATCTAGAACAGCAACACAATAAAATGTTCTAATTTGTTTGTTGTTTGTTTTTTTTTATGTGGGATACTACAGAGTAACGCTGAAGTTTGTCATCCTAATCCTGAACTTCTGTGTTGTGACTTGGCTACTTTGAATGGCTTATAACATCCATTGCAGAATGTTTTAGTGTGTGTATGGCTGGTATCACTTGAGAGGGTGCCCGTTTGTAGGTATATCAGGGAAGATATCCATAGATGATTTACTCTAGTCTATTGAAAATATTGTTCTGTCCCATTTGCAGAGCTGATACTGCAACTGGGACTTACTGCCACTTTTTGCCACTGCATAGATAGGGGTAAAATTGAATTAATTGTGGTGGCTCTGTAATGCATTCTTTGAAATGTAAATAAGAAGTGACTTAGGAAATTTGGCCATTTGCTTTTTTCCCCTCATCATACTTAAAATGTGTGTTCATAGGCAGAGCCCTTCTGTTGGCAGTTACTCCTGCAGTTTGTGTATTCCCTTCCCACCAGGTTTTGTTCTGAAAGCAATAGAAATTACTGAATGGTTCCTTTTGCCTTTTTATTTACCAAGTGCCAGCAGTGCTGTGCATTGAGCTTGGGGGGAAATGTGTGTGTGTGTGTGTGTGGGGGGGAAATCACATGCCTCTAAATCTTTCTTCTCATTTAGGGTGTAAAAATCCTTTTCAAAAGGATTCCTGTTCCAGTCTGGCAGGGATGCTCCAGGAGGAGATACTCAGCCCTTGTGGTTTCTGGCTAGAGACTTGTGCTGTGCAAAAAGAAAGAGATTGGCTTGCAAGAAAGACAAACAAGTGCAGTCCTAGTCTCCACTGCATTTTAATTTTAAACTAAGATTACCCCTTGAACACAGTAGCTCTGTTGAAGAGTTGAAGTGGGCATAAACTTTCAAACCAATTCCTTTGAAAGACATTTTCTCTTTCCTTGAAGGAAGGGCATTAGAGCTATAGCTTATTCCTTCCATGTATTTAAATGATAACAAAGCTTCCAATTGCAGAGTGGCATCTGAGAAATGCTACTTTTACTTGAATTGGATTTAAACAAGCCCTTAAAGCACAGGATTGAGAATAAGGGAAAGCAAGGGATGATACTTGAAGGCGTGTTTAAAAGAAAACAACTCCGGACTTGTGGAGACCTGCACTGGAGAACTTCTGCTTATCTTGAATATACCGCAGTGTCTCCGGGCATGCTTCAGTACATATTTTTTAATGAGTAGCAGGGTGGGGCTCAGCTGGGTGGCTGTGTTAATGTGTGAGTGAGGAGGAGAATAACCTTGGGTAGGCTTTGTAATGTTGTGAGGATCTTACAACATCTGTCACTGTAATAGTGTAAGAATTAAAACAGAAGAATTACTGCCTTGAGTAGATAAGCAGCTACCTTAATGTTCATTTACTGGTGTTTGAACTAGACTTGTATCATTTAGAAAGAAAACTGATGTTTAAAATTGTGCAAAACATTTAGGAAAACACGTGTAAACATTGATGAGAATTAAAAAACTCTTATGTTTCCTGAACATGGTCTGACTGTAAAAATGTCTCCTGGTAAAATCTTGAGGCCTGCGTCATTTCTCTGATACACCTTGGAAACGTGTTTTTCTTCATCTGATACTTGCTTGCTTATTATCTTCTTGCTAACTGTTTGCTCTTACAAGTTGGTAAAATAAAAAAAGGAAAAATGAATTTGAGTAGTGTTCACTCCCTGGAGGGAAATTAAGCCATTGATAGCATGTTTAAATTAGGTTTGTCTTTGTACTGTGCATTCGTGTCCTCTATATAGGGAGCCTGTAGTTGGTTCTGCATCATTTGTTTTGTCTTTCTGGTTGCTTTTAATATTAATTGAAGTCTCTCCCAAGACACAGTTCTGTTAATCTTTCTTTTGTCATTTCCCTCCTCCCCCCACCCCCGACATCCCCAGCAAAAATGCTCTCCTGTGCCAGAGAAGAGGTTTAAAAGTAGCATTGTTTTTTGGGTTTTGGGTTATTTTTTTTTAATGCTGGTGGTCCATTTATTCACCTGTTTTTTACCACCTGTATTAGTGTATCTCTTTCTTTGCTTAACTTCTGATATTTCGTATGTGCTGTAATTGTTATAAGGATGCAAATAGTTTCCTGGAGTGATGGGTATAGGTCTCTTATCAGCTCCAATTATGCAAAATGTTTCCAATTAGCTGTAATACCCTTTTCTGCCTTCCCCAGACAAACACAACCAAGCAGGGTCTCTCCTGGGATGCCAGTGTGCTGCACAGGGCAGGCTTTCCCCTTCTATATCGTGTCCTGTCCCAGGAATGTTAGGATCAGAAAGAACGCACTGCTACCCCTTGTATTTTAAAAATAATAATTTGATCTTACTGCAAATCTTTAGGGAAACTATGTAATTATCACTGCTGACAACTTAAAGGAGGAGACAAGTAGCTTCATCTTGAGATTCTCACAATTTTATCAGCAGCAATGGAAAGCAAATCATTGTTCTGGACTGCGAAGCTCTGTCTCGAGCTTACTCCCTTACTATGTAAAGTCATAGCAGGTAGCAAAGTGCTTTGTCCAGTGCTGGTAACTATTTAAGTGGGATGCTTTGTCAGATGGATTGACAGCTTGCTGTGAAATGGCAATTTCTGTGGTGCTGTGCAAGGCAGAGAACAGCTGCCACGAGCTGAGCAAAATGTCCCTGCAAGCACTGGGGTGGTTCTGGTGCTGTGGTTACCACCATGTGCAGTGACAGAGGAGACCAAGGAGAAAGCAGAGGAGTTTCCTGACAGAAACAGTTGTCATACAGAGACTTCACTGGAAAAGTCTGAAGTCCTGTGGATGTGGATTGTGTTTGCTTAGGTAACACAAAGAAGAGGCCTTCTGCCTGCTGTGGAAGATTCCCCTTTGCAAAACAGTGCGGACTCTGGTTTGCCAATATACACGCTGAATTAGCAGCAGCAGGATGAAATTACTCTGAGTTTAAATAGCTTGCTTCCTCAAAAGAAATATTTTGATGCTCTCTAAATGCTACCTCTGTAGTTGGAGCTTACTCTTCTCCCTGTTCTGCCTTAAACTGACCTTGCTGCTTGGTTTAGGCCTTATTTTGGCCCATTTTTCATACTTCCACTGCTATTTTCACAGCTGCCTGACAGAGTCCAGCAGGGAACCGAGGAAGGTTGAGAATAACCTTTTCCAGCACATTGTCATTTGGTTGCACAGTTGTACCAGAGCATCTGAGATTACTGGGTGCGAGAACGGGCTCTCGAATCAGTGCTTGAGTCCAAAGGGAGGTTTTATAAAAACTAATTTGATGCCTCTACTTCTGTGTTACTCATCAATCCACAAGAAGTGATGTGGGTCCAGTTTCTGCAGCTATTTAAGCACTCTGATAGGCAGGCAGCCTTTCTTGCGGAGTGGGCTGTTGGGCTGCTGGGCTTGTTTTCACAGCATGCATGCAGAAGCCTGAATGGGGCATGGTTTTAATGGTAAAAGATGGCATTTCCAAAAGCTCCGGGAATGTGTATCCCACTGATGACTACCTGCAATCCTGACAAAGAGCAGAACTGCTTAGGTTATACAAGTCTCAATTTGGACAAGGTGCACAGGCTGGCAGTGCGGCCCAGGTAATCGGCTTGTCAGGTTGCATTTGCAGTGATGGCTTTATCACTGTGACAGTGTTGATAGTTTCTGGAGGTCTTATTTCAGCATAAATTTTCTTGTAGGACTTGCTCATGCACAACCTGAAGAATAAAGGAAAAGAAAGAAAAAATATGTATACATTGTAGAAGTTGATATTTGATGGAGGGAAGGAGAAAGAAAGTGGGGGAGAAAGCACTGAAAGAAGACGAGTTAAATTACCTTTGAAGATGATTCTGCCATGCATTTATGTCATTCTTTGAGTGAGTGGGTGACAGGATAAGTCTGTGGTGGTATGCATGTATAAACTTTTCTTTCTACTTTGTACATCAGTTGTCATACCAAATGTCATCTACACCATGGGCAAAGGGAAATATCCACAAGGGAACATATGGAAGCTTGGACCTGTTGCTTAGCTAGTCATGTGCAGAGCATCTTTGGTACAGATAAGACCTATGATCACAGGTGTCTTGGAAAGGCTTATCAGATCCAGCAGAGGACATCCCTGTAAAGACACGTGGAGGGGATAGTGAGCAGCCATCCTGTCCAAGAGTACTTTGATCAAGGTGTTGCCTGTTTCAGAGGTGCCAGTACAGCTCCATAGCAAAATATTACTGCAGTCACATGGTTAACACCACGTTGCAGTGCATTTTTATGTTACTCTGTTTTCTAACTTATTTCTTCTTTCAAGCATTACATTTTTAAACTAAAATAGCTATTTTTATTCCTATTCAGAATAGTTAAAAGTATTCTAAAATATCTCAAAAACGTATTAACATTTGCCCTGGAGTACACTGAACTAGCCAGCTTGTATCCAAGGTAGGGAAGGCTTTTCACCATGAGTGCATCATTACAGAGTTTGTAAAGAAGGAAAGACTAGAGGCACACGTGCAACTGGAGTGTTGGCAGGAGGTTAGGTGCTGTTGAGAAAAAGACCAAAGCTTAAACATGTCCAATCTGTTTAACAAATCAAGACATTTACTGTGTTCATATCAAGGGTATAGTGATTTCAACTCAAGTGAGTTGTGTTGGCTTTACCAGCATCTCCTTGTCAGCTGAGCTATGGCTTTTAGTCATCTCTCATCATGAGATAGACATGTGTTGAAGGAGGGTGATTTGATATTTCAGTTAAATCAGTCTAACAGGTAGTTGCTGCCAGAGGGGTAATCTCCTCCTCACTGCCTTCTCCCTTACCTGCAAGGAGGTCTTTCAGAGTACTAAACCATAAGAAACTAGTTTGTTGATCAAATAGTTTTTAAATGCTTTTTAGTTCTAATGCTGAGTAGTACTCTAAATACTGCATTAACTTTCTGAGCTGGTTCACTGTGGACTTGGATGAGCAGCAGTGAAGGGGCAAGGGAAGGGACATCCGGTGTGTGTCTGAGAGAGGGCATAAAAGGCAGCTGAAACTGCAGCTGAAATGCCACATCTCTCCATCTTCACACAATTTTTGTGGGAAGAAGAGACTTTGTCTAATAATACAAGATTTATAAAGTCTTTATCACCACTCCTTTAACTGGCTGTAATTACTCAGCTTTGTTTTAATTCCTATCTTGTCATTTGGGTTCAGATGTTCTGAAGGTTTTTGTGCAGTTTTAATGAGAAGGTAATTACTGTTGCTTAGTAAAATTCTGGAAATAAAACTATTAAAACTGGAGGCTCAATAAAAGGAGCATAAACAGTCATTTTATTTGAAGTTTTATCTCCTTACAGAAGTCATTTTTTCTTTATTAAAATATTCACAAGATTGAATGTCTTGATAAATATGAATGCACATTTAGAAGATTGGAAAGTTTCCTCTTATTTCTCTTTCCTTGACATGAAGTATGACCTTCATTCAGGAGGTGGGGCAGGGAAAGAGTGTTTTAGCAGTTTAGTGTGAGGGATCTCTACTATATTCAGCACTGGAGCATTTCAGTTTCCTTTAATTGCCCCTTGCTGCTGTTTCCTGTCCCCATGGTAATTTCTTCCATCACTTTGGGGCTGGCCCAGATGCCCAAAGCTGTATGACTGGGATGATCTTCCCCTCCCCTTCCTGGAGCTCGCATATCTATTTGTTTAAATTCACTTGGCTTAAAAGGTCAGGAGCTCTAGCACTCGTACTGATAATCAGCAGAGGATTTTCTTAATTCATAGAATCATAGCATGGTTTGGGTTGGAAGGGACCTTAAAGATCATGTAGTTCCAGCCTCCTGCCATGGGCAGGGATGGAGTTTTGCCAGGCTGAAGAGAAGTGTGGGGTGGGTGAATATAAGCAAAAATTTCAATTTAAACTCCAAGCACCTGATTTTAAATCAACAGTTCTGGTCTTGGTTTTCCATGTGTGCTTTTATGACATTCTTTGGTTTTGAATGTTCAGTTGGATTAAGGACCAAGTTGGGCAGCTTAAGGAGGTATCCTTATTTCCGTCCATGTGAATTAGTAGAAGGATTTTTTTTCTTTTTTTTTTTTCCCCTTTTTTTTTTGTTTTGTTTTGGTTTTGTACCCATATAAAACACAGCTGTGCCTATTTTCTTGAGGTTCATTCAGTGGATCTTAAAAGCATGAACAGATACTGGTAATTTTTTAGTTTGGTGACCCCATCATTGAGGAGGAGGAAAAGCTTTCAGATGCAACATTGCTCAGATTAAAGGCTAATGAAAGATCTTTCTTTGCAGAAAGAACAGATGGCAGTGCTGAACTCTTATCTCATGTAGCATCTGTCAGAAGTGTACAGGCTAGTTCAGACCTCTTGTTCATGAGAGGTTGGAGTATCTCAGTGTTACTTAACCTCAAATGTGTAAACTATAATATAGGGCTTTTTTTGTGCAACCATAATTGCTGCTGTCTTGTGTCCTTTAAATGAAAACCAGAACTCAAGGCAGAAGACCAGCAGCTTGAGGAATACACAGGTGTGTTGTGTAACCAAGAACCATCCCACTGTAATCCTGGTAATTCCACAACTCCGCAGTATCTCTGTTTGCGTTGCCACCTACTTGCCTAAACTGAGCATACATGACCATTATGTCTGGACAGGTCCTCGTATGCACTGGCTGAGTAACTTAACACTGTTATTCTCCATTCTTTATCTTGGAGTCTGGTAATGGTCAATGTGAAATTTCATCTGGAGTCTTTGCTCTGGTTGGCCATCTTTTCTTCACCCTTAAGTGCGTGGCGGTATTTCTGGTGTAGCTTATTGGGAAAATTCTGCAAAAGCACATAGTGAATCTTTATTTTCCTTCTTGAAAGGGGTAAGAATTTAAAAGGCTGTTCTTAACAAGAGAAGGCAGGTATTTAGATTGCTGTCACTGTACGATGTCTCCTGGCGTCCAGGTCTGTCCTATTGTATTAACAATATTTTTTTGTGGTAGGTTTTAAAATATTATTGGGCATTTGTACTACTGCTTCCCCCCCCCCCCCCCTCCATCACAAGCTTATGCCTTGCTGGCCCTCAAATCTGAAGTACCATGTAGCCTAGGTTCTGTAATTCTGCTGGGCACATTGATTTTCCTAATGGTTCAGAAATGAAACACTGTAAAATCATTGAAGCTTCATGGTCACATAGACAGAATGGAAGTATAATCCCACAGCTGAGACAGCACTGGCAGTTTGCAAATTCAGACAATGGTGGTCAATTATAGTGGCAGAACAGGGGACAGCTGGGAGGTAAGCTTACAGAGGCTGGGGGTCATGTCTGCTCCAAAGCTGTGTCAACTTAGTTGGGCTTTTTGCACCCCTCTTGCTGTCCCCCCCCCCCCCCCCCCCCAGCTACTTGGAAAAGAGTTATTTAGATCCTCCTCCAGGTGCACTAGCCATGCTTTTACATATCTGCTGAAGGGTTAGAATCCTTTTCCTCTGAAATAACAGAATTTGGAAAAGGTCAGGTTTGAAGCATCGTTGCACAGACAGCCTTGTGGAGCTCCTGTAACAGCAAATGCTCGTGTAGCTGTGCTTTTACCAGAAGATTTGCTCTTGCATTAGTGACTTCTTTGTAATAGCTGACAAAGTCTTGTGCTGCCACCTTTGTTTGCAGGATGACTTCTTTTGTGTGATAGATACTTGCCAAAAGAATTGAACCTGTAGAACAGCTGTTCAACTACCTTGCAGACAACAATACCTGACACTTTGAGCTACAAAGCTGATAGCCAGCCAGCTTGGCCACAGCTGTCTTCTCACATCTGGCTGCTGCATTGCCTGCTTTTTCTGCACCTGAAGTTCATACCAGGATGCTGTTATTCCTTTAGAATCTATGTTTATGGAGTCACAAATATAAATATTTTATAGTAGGCACTTGGTTGGATATGTAGCTTGTATGCAGGTTGTGGAGGTTGCTTTTTCTTTCCAGCTAAATGAACCATCTACAAGAGTACTTCATGAGATTTCAGTGACTAGAACCTAAAAAATGAGGACACAAAAATTTTACCAACCTGAAAATCGTAATTTCTAAATGCATTTTGAAATAGATTCCATTCATTCTGGGTCAGCTGGTAAAAACAACAAAATGGGGAACCAAAACCTGAGAGGGCTTGTGTTGGTGACTGCAGTAGTTCTTGCCTTCTCCTTCCCCACCCACACATAAACAGTGTGTGTACAGGCAACACCAGCCTCATTTGCTACCTGAGTGGTCATTTTTTATTACTAGATTTAGGGACATAATTTAATAACCAAGTTTAATCTGGTCTAAAGCAGTTGTTAAGTGGAGAGCTGACCATGATGGTTTAGAAAAGTAGGTATAGCCTCCTATGAAATATTATTTTTTTTTTAATATTAACTGGTGCATAAACCTTCTTTCTTGCTGATCTCACAGTATTTTAATTTGAAGTCCACTTTTTGTTAGTGGAATAAATTTCAAGAGAGAAGCACACCATTACACATGTATGTACAATTTGCAGCTCAGAAGCTAAGCTGGAAGAACATGAATGCAAATGTTCCTTATTTGCAAGCAGAGTTGGCTTTCTGCCTCTTCCTATAGCGAGAGCATGTCCGAGAAAGAAATTTTAGTATTTGTTCTTTAAGCACTTAGAAGTCTTCTCATACCAAATTTTATTTGCCACAAGATTGGACATGAAAATACGCAGTGAGTAATTAATTTATTGGAAGCTTTCAGTGAGTGATTCAATTTGCAGCTGACCCAAGTGTGGCTTTCTGTCGTGAGGAAGGGAGTTGCCCTGTGGAAGAACCTTTCCTTTGGAAAAATACCCCCATAAACATGAGGATGAAGCATTAGAGGTGTAAAGGTAATCTTCATCCTTGCATTTGTGTACTACACACTTTGATTCTAGTTGTAAATTTTCCACTGCTCTGTGTAAAAGGTTGGAGAGATGTATAATCTTGGTGCTGTAGAACTGTCAAGAGTATTAGAAAATTGTCATGGCTGAGTAGACAGACGAAGCTGATGGGGGTTTGGCAGCGGATACAGGTTTTCATTATAGTGACCCACTTTGCTAGAATTTTGACTGGTAATGAAAGTGGCTTTTTTTTTCCCCTATGTGCCACTGAGCCTCCAAGTATAAGCAGTTACTGTCTTCACAGACCTGGGAACAAGAAAACTGTGTTTTAAACCTCGTTAATCTTTCAGAGCACAGTTTTAGGCCTATTTGAGCCCTGTGTACGGGGCTTTTAGTTAGCAAGGAGCCAAGGATGGTGTGGAAAATGTTAAAAGTTTAGCATATTCAAATTGGTGCGGATGTTAAACTTAAGATCACCTGTTCACTATGATTTGGTGTGTTTAATGCTGATGTTGCGTTTGACCTTTTTTTTTAACTGAATAGATGGCAGAGTCCTCCTGATAAATAAAATTGCCTCCTCTCTAGCTGAAGTGTTGAAATAATCTCACTCAGGTAAAACAAAAGGTGATTTGGAGAACTAAACCTGTGCTGATCTCGTAACAAAGCTAGTTAATGCTTTTTAGTTAAATGTCCCTTAAAATTCAGCATGATAGACTGAAGGATGTTTTTAAATGAGTACTTTTAGAGGATGCAGCTCTAACATAGAAAACTTTTACTGTGTGTTTTCTTGTATTGAAGTAAGTAAAGCTGATCGGGATGCTGATCATTTGTTTATACACTGAATCTGCAGAAAATGAGAAATTAAATAAACAGTTGACAGATGCACTGAGAAATGAGTACTTGGGACAGTGTCAGAATATAACTTGAATGTTAATTTTTCAACTTCATGTTCTATTTAAGGTGTGCCAGTGTCTGAACTCTGCAAACTAGGAAGTATGGTGATAGTGGAGTACATCCAGATCACTACTGGTTCGCCACTTGGCTTTGCAAGGAAAAGCAAGGGCCTTTCAGACTTACTTTATTCACAGTAGGAAATTGCATAGGAAGATGACGTTGTGTAGCTGCAATATTAATCTGACTATCTTCTTGGCAACCTTGTTCATGGCAACTTCGTGGAGTTCGGGTAAATGGAGAATTAGGGCTATAGAGAAAGAACAAAAAGAAGGTTACCATTGGCCCTTCTTGGCAGCAATAACTGGATGCCTTTTAAAAACAGCTTCTGTTGTCATGGAGCTTCTGAATCCAAGGCCAGTTTCTGGCACTGTGATTTTCTCATGGCAAAAAATGTTGTCCTGTCCTAGCCTTGGGGGGAAAATAAATAAATAAAGGCAGTAGCCTTGGCAGCACTTGTATATTGTTGCAGCTAAATGTCTGAACTTCAGTGGGAATGGGACCAAAGGGAAAGCTTTTCTTCACAGAAAATCCTGATTTTTAAAGCTGGCATCCACCATGGTCTGCAGAATCTTTTGTAAGAAGGTGGTTGACATTTGGAGAAGGATTTTGAATAGTTTGTATAGAACTTGTTTTCCTCTGAGTCAGCGATGTTTTGAGGTTGAAATAGAGACCTGAATTCCTGAGCTCAAGGTTTTTGGAAGGTCTTCCAGTAGTGGTTGGTTTGTGTTTTAAAGCCCATTTCCTTTTCTAAACTTAAGAGATAGTCAAACTGCTTAGTACAAAATTATAATTTCCTGAAGTGGTCAGTAATGTACAAAACAAGATATTTATTAATGTATTTGGTATCGATTATGTTAGTTTAACAATATGTTAATATGCTGAGCTTTTTCCTATTTTAAAAGGTGATATTTTGACTGCATAGAAAATTCATGCTTGACTTTTATGGACAAAATGTATACTCCACTTCCAAATAATTTGGTTGGTTGGTTGGTTTTGGTTCTTTTTTGTTGTTGGATAGTTCCAGTGTCTGAAGTTTAAAAACTTCCCTAGTTTTATTTTTGCTTTGTAAATTTACTGACACCTAGAAACAAGTGATGACAGAAGTGGTTTAGTGTTTCCAAAGCAGTAAAGCACTGTGTGCTTTCATTTCTACATGACGTATTTTTAAAGGCATGAAAGGCTGATTACCCCATGTCAGAAAGCCTGTCTAGGTAAGCTTTTGTGCTAGAAATGTGTAAACTCTTTGGGCTGAAGAATGTGCCCTTCAGGTCCTTCCTTAAGAGTCAGCTCTGTTTTGGTACAGCCTGGTCACTGTCACTTGAAAAGCTTCAGGCAGCTATTGAATAAAATCTCTGCATAATAAGTATTGCATAGTAATTTCTATTGCTTTGCTGCCTGTTTGTGTTTTGTCTGCCTGTACTTGAGGCTGCTGGGTCAAGGATCAGAGAGCTTGCAGGCAAGTTCCGATCGGCCTTTCAGGGTTCCAGGGTGGGATGTTGCAACTGCTGTGACTCTACTGTTAGAAGTTACCAGCCCCAAAGCAAGAGTTATATTCTGTCCTTCTGGTTTTAGGCTGCCCACAAAGAGGGATTTGTGTTGAAGCATTGGGCTGAGCAGGAGCAGTTGAGGCACATGCAAGGACAGGCGGTCTGGGAAGAATACAGGGATGTTGTCCGGGACGCTAGGAACCAGGTTAGGAAAGCTAAGGCCCACTTAGAATTAAACTTGGCTAGGGATGTTAAGGATAACAGGAAGGGATTCTATAGGTATGCTGCAAATAAAAGACAGACTAGGGACAACGTTTGCGCCCTCCGGAAACTGTCAGGAGAACTGGCTGCCCTGGATTTGGAGAAGGCTAAGATTCTTAATGACTTCTTTGCCTCAGTCTTCACCGGCAAATGCTCTGACCACACCACCCAAGTCCTGGAAGGCAGAAGCAGGGACAGTGAGAATGAAGACCCTGGGCCCACTGTAGGAGAGCATCTGGTTCGAGACCATCTTAGGAACCTGAACGTATACAAGAAAAAGGGAAATATAACCCCCATTTTCAAGAAGGGGCAAATGGATGAGCCAGGGAACTACAGACCAGTCAGCCTCACCTCTGTGCCTGGCAAAATCTTGGAGCAGATTCTCCTGGAAGGTGTGCTGGGGCACATGAAAAACAACAAGGTGCTTGGTGACAGCCAGCATAGCTTCACTGAGGGGAAATCCTGCCTGACCAATCTGGTGGCCTTCTATGGTGGGCCTAGAGAACTGAGGGACAGGGGTAGAGCAGTTGATGTCGTCTACCTGGACTTGTGCAAAGCGTTTGACACTGTTCCACACGACATCCTTGTCTCTAAATTGGAGAGACATCAATTTTATAGGTGGACCACTTGGGGGATAAAGAACTGGCTGGATGGCCACACACAAAGAGTTGTGCTCAATGGCTCAGTGTCCAGCTGGAGACCAGTAACGAGTGGTGTCCCTCAGGGATCGGTGTTGAGACCAGTCTTGTTCAACATCTTTGTGGGTGACATGGGCAGCGGGATTGAGTGTGCCCTCAGCAAGTTTGCCAATGACACCAAGCTGTGTGGTTCGGTTGATACCCTGGAGGGAAGGAATGCCATCCAGAGGGACCTTGACACGCTTGTGAGGTGGGCTGATGCCAATCTGATGAAGTTTAACCATGCCAAGTGCGAGGTCTTCCACCTGGGTTGGAGCAATGCCAGGCACAGCTAGAGGTTGGGCAGAGAAGAGATTCAGAGCAGTCCTGTGGAGAAGGACTTGGGGGTGTTGGTTGATGAGAAACTGAGCAGGAGCCAGCTGCAGTGTGCACTTGCAGCCCAGAAAGCCAACTGTATCCTAGGCTGCATCAAAAGGAGGATGACCAGCAGGTCAAGGGAGGTGATCCTGCCCCTCTACTCTGCTCTCGTGAGACCTCACTTGGAGTACTGTGTGCAGTTCTGGTGTTCGTCAACATAAAAAGGATATGGAACTGTTGGAACAAGTGGAGGGGAGGGCCATGAGGATGATGAGGGGACTGGAGCACCTCCTGTATGAAGAGAGGATGAGAAAGTTGTGGCTGTTCAGCCTGGAGAAGAGAAGGCTGCATGGAGACCTCATAGCAGCCTTCCAGTATCTGAAGGGGGCCTATAGGGATGCTGGGGAGGGGCTCTTCATTAGGGTCTGTAGTGCTAGGACAAGGGGTAATAGGTTCAGACTTAAACAGGGGAAGTTTGGATTGGATATGAGGAAGAAATTCTTTACTGTAAGAGTGGTGAGGCCCTGGAATGGGTTGCCCAGGGAAGTTGTGGATGCTCCATCCCTCGTGGTGTTCAAGGCTGGGTTGGACATAGCCTTGGGTGGCATGGTTTAGTGGGAGGTGTCACTGCCTATGGCAGAGTGGTTGGAACTAGATGATCTTAAGGTCCTTTCCAACCATAACTATCCTATGATTCTATGTTCACTTCTGCAAAGTCTGCATTGGGCCAATGACCTCGAGCAGGGGTATAATGACACCTCGGGGCTGCTCTGCCTTTTCTTCAGCAAAGAGTTGGAGCCCTCTCATTTCAGGGTTTGTTTGCATAAGGAAGGGAGCCCTCGTTGGGAGTAGCTGTGAATCTGCAAGTATAAATGTCAGGTAATAAAGGGACCCCAGGAGCCTGAACTTGGAATTTGGAACAGCCTTTGGAGCCCTTGCAAATTCTTTTCTACAAGCCCTTGGATAGTGGAGTTGTAAACACCTGTCATCAGTGCAGGACTGTTGGCTTTCCCTCCCCCCGTTTCATTCTTTAAAGCATAGTCAAACTCCAAAAGACAACAGACTTCTTCCAAGGTTGCCCCTGCAGTCTTGTGTTATTTGCCCTTTCTGTACAAACCCTTAAAAATACCGAAGTGTATGTAGGTTTATGGTGTTGAATATCAGAGCCACAAACATAAAACCCCAGAAAATTCTGGATGCTGAAAGTTTTGTGTTTAAATATTCTCTTGATTAATACTACTTCGAGGTGATTTTTACCAAAAAGAATAATGCTAAAAGAAAAAATTTTCTTAGTTATGATAGTCTGTTTATCTGCTAGTAAGTGAAAGTTTTCTGTAGACACTCATCTTTTTAATTTAATAACATGTATTTCAAAATCTATTTCTCGATATTATTAAAGCTATAATAAAATCTTATTTTTCCTCTCTGTAATAACACTAACTTTTTCAGACTGTAAGACTGAAATTCAGGAACTAACTATGGGGGTTATGAAGAGTGCTTTGTTTCAGCATTAGGACCTTTTGAATAGAACAGTGCTAAAATTTGGAATTATAGTGTGTTGTCTTTAATTTTTTACTCATTAAACTAATTTTTTAGTTATTAGAAGATTCATTCTGTCTTTGAAATTCTGCACTTCTGAAGATGCTGTGCTGTAATTTTATAACAAAGTAACCAAATTGCTGCTTTAATATCAGATTTTTACTGTAATTATGGAATTGTAAATTGTGCATAACTTTTCCAAGAGTTAAAACAGTCCCAGAGCAGCAGGGAGGGAGGAGTGTGGGTCTGATCATGATTGCCATAATTTAGGCCTCTTCCTTTAAGCTTTGCATGTGAGATAAAGTTTTTCTTTTCTGGGAAGGAAGAAACTTTTCACACAGTTTTCCGTGTACTTGTCAGGCATATTTTAGTTTGCTGTTTGCTCTGTTTGTATTCGAAGGATTACAGTGATGAGAATGGGGGAATGGTAGCTGAACCAGTGAGTCCTCCTGGGAGGTCAGATGAAGCCTTTCGTTAAAACTCTGCACTTCTAAATGTCGTTAGCTAAGTTAGGATGAATACTTTTCATGGGCAGCTTTGTTCTTCAAGAACAAGACCAGTGCCTGTGGTAGGTTTAGGTCCCATATACAAGTCCCATCGCAAAGTGTGCTGCAGTGTTCTGAATGCTGGCAAATCCCTGGGGGAAATGAGTGACAAGCTGGAAAGGGCATGGCATGAGCATGCAGCACTGATGGTACTTAGCTTTCTGCTGCAGTATATCTAGGGGAGGAAGAACAAAACACATCATAAACCGTAATCTTTGTTAAAGAGGTTTGCTTTCACTAAAGTTAGTATTGGAGAACTTGCCAGTGTCCAAGACTGGAGAGCAGAGCAACATCTGGGTGGGTAAATGTAACTCAACCCTGACATACAGTGGTAGCATGTTGAGAGTGGTTATGCTGCTATTTAACCTGCTTTTGTTTTGGTTGGAAGATCTTTCCCTGATTCAGCTCACCACATGGTTGGAGAAGTGGTGTGGGAGGGAGGAAGGAGACCACCCCTGCAGTGGCTGTGTGGCTTTGTTCTGGATTGATGTGGCAAATGAGGGGTGGCTTCAAGATGCTGGAGGCAGCAGAAGTGAGTAGGTGGGGATGGGATATGGTGTTTCCGCTGGCATGCAGCTTTGCAGTGGGTGACTTTGTGATGGTAGGTAAGATGCCTTTTAAAAAAGTTCCTGTAGATATAAAGAGCAGGCTTGATCCAGAATGGCTCTACAGGTGCAGTTGCACAAAGTGGGTTAGGAATTGTGAAAGAAGGATGTGAGATCTGCAATAACACTTGAAGGATCAAAAAAGATGATGAAAACTTTGGCCAGGGTGCAGTTACTGCTTATTAGTTTTTTCCTCTTTGTATAATTCCTTTTATAGGCAAATATGTGTTCCCTCAGAGCCTTTAGGGCCTTATTGTTATTTCTCTATATAACGAAGAAGGTGGATTTACTCTGAAGGAATATTTCCATGGCAGCCACTTAGAAAATTATTCTTATCTTTTTTTGTTAAAACTTTTGTTTTATAGACACAGATGAGGACACAGTGAAAAGATGTTTTGCCACATTTGAAGAGAAGTTCTTCCAAACCTGTGAGAAAGAACTTGCCAAAATCAACATTTTCTATTCAGGTAAGGTGCTTATTTGTGTATATTTGTGGAAAATACAGCAACACAAAAAGAGTCCAAAGCTCCCAAACTTTCCGAGTAACCACAGTGGTCATGCAGGTCTACCGTCAGGTAATTATAGGGCAGGTTTATGTGGGAAACTGCTCTGGTTTAATCACAGATGTGAAGCCTAAACCGTGGTATTTGCATGGAGGGAGAATGAAGGGCAGGTGATTTCATAGGTCTGCAGAAGTGTCCTGCTGAACTTCAAGAAGATACTCTTAACTCAAGTGGTAGGGCATAGGGAACAGTTTCTCAGCTTATCCATGGTGACAGTTTCCTGTGCATGTTTTAACTGTGCTAAGTTCCTTAGCTGGTGTCACTGACCTTGTGCAGGAATAGCTATCATGGACTTGCCCGTGTATCATAACTTGACCATCCTAATGTGTCCAAGTTTTTAGATACTTCCACATAAATTCTTTAAACTTTCTGAGGTAGATCAGCCAAGTAGCAGTTTGTCATTGGCTGTGTATAAATTCCTGTTTAGTGAATTGAGTAAAAATGTAATGGTAAGAGTAGGGATTCCTAGGGGTCATGAGTCAGAGTGCTGTTGTTTGTTTTTTTCCTGGAGAAAGTTTGCTTTCCCATCTTATGTTTTCTTTAGAATGGGATAATTGGAAATTCACCCTGTAATATTGCTACAAAAAGCTTAGTGTTAGTGTGGTCCAGTTCCACCCACCATTACAGTTCAGCTGGTTTTCTGTCTCTTTTGGTAAGGTTTAAAATGGGTTTTCAACCAGAAAAGCATTTAAATATGAAGACAGTGATGCATTGACTTCTGCTATACTTTCTCTTAACATGCTGATTTACGAACTTGATGCTATAAACAGGCTTTTGCAGCACAATATGGTACCCTTTTCTATTTCTGACTTTAATCTGGTAACAAAGACAGTTGAATTGTGCAAAATATTTTAATAACCATCAGGCAATGGCTTTATTGCTAGCTATTTTATTGCTAGCAAAATCTGGGTCGTGAACATGAGAATAGCTGAAAGCATAAGAGATGCAATAACAGTGCTCTGCAGCTTGCCTCTGTCTAGCTTACATTTAGGCAAGTAAACCTCTTTCCGGCTGGCTATGCCTGCTCTCCTGGCTCCCTTGAGCCCTGGTGTTTTGCTATAGCCAGAGTGGAGTGGGTGTCAGAACAAGGGCAAGGAATATTTTGTATGTAGAAGTGATATATTTTACTAGGCCAGCTGGGTTTTTTACTTATAGGCGTTTTCCTACATGTAATTCATATATACCTAACTGAGAACAATTGCTCTGCTTCGTTTCCATGTGGGATCTTTTGTTTTTATCCCAAGTCTGAGGTAAGGTGTTTATGCTCAGAAACTTGTCTTTCTTCTCTAGTTATATCAGATCCTGCGTACTATGAGCTAGACTCTGTGAACGAAGTTCTGTCAATTTAGATGCACAATGCAGATTATAATTTTCCCTAATGAGGACCTGCTAGCGCACGTGCACCCACATGCACATGTGCACCCATTCCAGCATTGTTTAAAATGGCACTAATAATATAGGATAGGATTTTTTCCATCTTGCTGTCATTTCAAAGATGTTATAGGAGAGAATACATGTAATTTGAAAATCTTGTGTGATAAGATTAAAGTAAGTCTTTTATTTGCAGAAGTGACGTGACTTTAACAGTATAGAAACCCCTTATTAGGGTTATTAACATTCTGTGTCAAGAAATGTTCCATCAGTGGTTCCTCTTCTTGAGCATGTCAAAAATTTGTCTCATCGGACCCTCTTGTAACTCCAGGTGTGTGTTAGCTTGGATTATGACCTGATATATCCTATTTGTTACAGGTTTATCATATGTTTTATTACACACTTGGCTTTGCAATGATAAATATTGCCTCTTTTCAAGAAAGCTAAACTTTCTTTTCATCCCTGCTTAATTTTGTCATCTTTTTGATCCCTGCGCTGAAGGATCCTCAGTGAAGATTACCAGGGATTGCCACAGCATGAACAACCTTGTCCTCTCAGGACAGGCTGCTCTTGGACCCCAGCTCCTCCCTGGTGTACTTAGGGTTGGAGTACCTGCTGCATAATGCTGTACACTCAGGTTGTCGGCTCTTGTCAAACATAGCCTTAATTCCCCAGACCATTATTCCAGTTCAGTAGGAAGGAAAACAGCCATTAACTAAATCTGATTTGATAAACAATTTGTGATTATTTGGACTACGCTCAAGGAAATCTATACTCAGTTGAAATTAAAAAGAACAGCAGTAAAATTTTCAGATGTTTCCAGTAAGGAATGCATGTTCAAGTGCTCAAGTTTCATTTGTGGCCAGTTTTGGTTTGCGTTTGGGATTTTCTAGAGGGGAGGTTTGTTGTATTTTAAGTTAGTATCATCAGGATTTTCTTGGGCTACAGCATAGCTAGTAACATTTTTTTGTGGTTAATTTAGGAGATGGTTTTGTTATTTGTAGGCTTTAACTTGGTAAGCAAAATAGTGAACATAATAAATACCAGTAGGAAAAGGAAGGAGTGCTGAAAGAGCCTGACTAAAATGTCCAGACTCCTGAGTAGCTGCAAGGAGGTATGGGCTGTTCGATTATATCCTTTCTGGTGAAACAGATTTTGATCACAGCCATGGCCATGTGTGCTGGAACTTGAGAAATTGTACTAACTCTTTTGTGTGACAGCTTTTTTTCATGATCCTTAAGTGTGAACTTTTCTTTACACTTGGAAAACAGAGTCAAAACAACTTGGAATTGTATAGTTGAGAGGTAACTCTTTAGATGGTGGGTTTAGTCAGGATCTAGAAGCGTTTTTGGGGCAAACCTGCTTATTGCAAGTACTTTTGTTGAAGTCTGCCTCTGGTTTCAAATTTCTCCTTAGCCTTTGCTGTGAGGTTACACTTGAGCCAAGTTCTTAGTGGATGTCATGTCATGCAAAATGCTGCCACACAACAAGACTGCTTCCAGTTTCCATATGTATGCTGTTTTTTTCTAACTCTTTTGAGTGGCATATTTTTTAAAAAAGTCACTTTTGGGAGTGCTAGGTTAGTGGTGAATGACTTCTCAATCATTTTGGAGTATGTTGTAAACTGAGAAATTAATTTGTACTCTGCTTTGCTGTTTCCCTAAGCAATTCTGTATGAGCTTTTAAGAGCAGCAGCACACATTTTGTCTTATTTTGCTTCTGCAATGAATCTCCGTGGTAAAATCATACCTTAACTAGATGAAGTTAGTTGTGGGCTGTATAACTGGAGTCTGTGTGAGAGAGAGCAGGAGGGAGAAGGTGCAGGACTGCTGTTTCTCAGGACTGAGTCAGTTGCCTTTAAAGCCTCATTTTTAGAGAACTGTGGTCCTCCCCTACAGATGTGAGAGGGCAGTGCATAATTAAGAAGAATATTTATATTTGGAGATGATGCTTTCTTCATGGACGTTGCTTTGCAAAGAAGAAAATTCCAGTGGCAGTTTTAAGACTATTTCAAAGCATTGTCTTTTCTTTAAATATTGTTTTGTTAGGCTTTTAGTTGGCTTTTTTTTCTGGACTGTCATGGGTTCATTGGACTGCAATGTGGGATGACCAAGAGATTTTCCCCAAAGCTGGACAGTCATGAGTGGCAGGGTGTGTGGGACAGTGTGGGAGAGTGCAAGTATCTAGTCCACTGGACCCCTCCAGTGCTTTGGAAGCGTCAGAGATGGAAGGCAGCTGTATGGAGTCCCCAATGACAAGCGGCTAAAAAGATGTGGCTCAGATGGACTTAGATTGGCAACATAAGGGTGAATTATTTTGAGCCTGGTGGGCCTATGATACCTCAGGCCATCAGGGCAGAGATGCAGCATACAGATGGACTCATGACCGAGGGGTGGACTTAGCAATGGACACTATTGCCCAGGTTATTCACAAGTGTGAACACTGCACACAGCCTCTCCTGCTCTGAAAGACTGTTACAAAAGATGGAGCCCAATATCATGGACTGATTGGACTCAGCAGCTTTGTAGGGATTGGTCCATGCACTAAGGGATGATCTCCCTCCCTCTGTGTGTGTGTGTGGATGTATATATATATACATGTGATGGTATATTGAAAATGCGGGATCCTTAAAATGACGTGAGTGGTATGGAATAAGGGGTGGATTGTCATGGGTTCAGCAGTAGCAGTCGTTTTTTCTCCTTCTTGGTAGCTGGTGCAGCGTTGTATTTTTGATTTTGGGCCTGGGAACAGCGCTGATAACAGCAGTGTTTATAGTTACTGCTTGGCAATGTTTTGGTTTGACCAAGGACTTTCTGAGCCTCATGCTATGCCAGGGAGGAGGCAGAGCCGGGAGGAAGCAGAGACAGGACACCTGGCCCAAACTGACCAAAGAGGTTATTCCATACCACAGCACGTCATGTCCAGGATGTGAAACCGGAGGGCAGAGACCTGGAAGGGTGTGGTGGTGGACTGGGGGTGCACGGCATGGCCAGGTTTTTGGTACTGGGGGTTCGCTGCTGGGGGGTGCACTGGCTGGGTTGGGCTTGGTGAGCAGTTGTATTCTCTTTCCTTGTATTTGTCTTGTATTATTACTGGTGGTAGCAGTAGTGATTTGTGTTATACCTTAGTTACTAAACTGTTCTTATCTCAACCTGTGCGAGTTGCATTCGTTTAATTCTCCTCCCCATCCCCCGGGACTGGGGAAGAAAGAGGGGAAGTGAGTGAGTGAGAAAACTGCGTGGGTGGGGGGCTTAAACCACGACATGGACATGCGGAAAATGGAACATAGTTTCAATTTAGAGATGCGATTTAAACTCTTGCATATTTAATAATTTGATCCAAAGAAATCTCAGTGTATCACAGACAGTTTAATATGTGGTGAACTTGTGAGTTTTATTTATATGAAGGCTTTTGATTCTAACAGTTGCTCTAATAGATATCCATTACTTCTTCCCAAGAGAGTTCCCAAAGTGGGAAAAGATTATTTTTGCAGTCTGACCTTGTGGGTGGTAAATATGATGTAATTGTAGGCTGTGAGCAGACAATTCTCACCGTGGGCTAGATGGCCTCTCTTCAGTGCTGTCCTTGAAGCTATAGAAGTTACCAGGGAGGAATTATCCTTTCCTGTTTTTTTTAAAACATCTTACTTTGAGTAAAGCTTATAATCAAGAAAGTTAGAGAGTTTCAGGCTCTTTCATACTTGATTCTTGTATATTGATTCCAATTTTCCATTTGGAAAGGCATTCTCCTTCTGGAAAATACCTTATGCAGAGCACTGTATAATTATTTACAGATGAGGTTTGCTCTTAAAATTAACCAGAATTGAATAAGACTGAGGAGAAAATCAGAATTGCTTCCATAAGAGTAAATCTTACTTTGGGGAAGGTGTGGCAGCAATTGAAAATTACTATTAAGTTATGTAAGATGCTAATGAAGGGGAATTAGTTTGACAGCCAGGAGACTGTTGAGCAAAGTTTTGGGTGGTGGAGGGACCATGGGACTCCATGGTTTCTGTTGCTATGGTGTGTGTCCTGCTGGGTGGAGGTGGCTCCAGCTTCCAGCCTCTGCTCCAACACTGTAAACCTATTTGGTGCCTTCCTGGCCAGCACCACTGCCCATGGTCCACGATGGGACTTATCAGCAGAGATGCCAAAGCTGTGACTAAAGTCATAGGGGAGGGAAAAAGACTGGAAGCAACTAGTTGTACCGAACAAAGAGAAAGATAATGGTGTCAGTTATGCTGGTTTTAGCATTAAAAAGATTTTTATTTAGCCAAAAAAATATTTTTTTTTTCTGAAAGTGCATAAAGCAGCATACTTGAGGAACACCTTTTTATAATTGAGGATGTGAGGAAGAGAAGCTGACTTCTTCTGAATACACATCAAAATGATATTTAAATTCAGGCTGGCTGTTCCTTTAATCAGTAAATAATGAGGCAATGCTTCTAACCTGCATGAGCCTAAACTGAGGAAAAGAGGGATATATTATTACAGCAGTTTGTGTACAGCAGCTAGTAGTGTTGTAGCTCCTGATCAAAGCAGAAGCTGTGTTTGTCTGTCACTGGGAGCTTGGCAGAAGGGTAGTGTTGCTCTCTGAGCAACAAAATTCAGCATCGCATTTGAAGTGTGGTCTGTTTTCTTTGGTTTTTTTTTTTCTCCTTGGATTTCCTTACTGTCATATAAAAAGATAGTAAACACATAGTTAGTAGTGGGTGCACAGATATGAAAAGTGCTTTGCTTACTAAACTGACAAGTTTCGTAACAGTTGTCTAACAGTTGGGTTTTTTCCTCATTTGCTTTTTGTGCATTTGCTTTATTTGAGAAAGGCGATCAGCTTTCCTTTGTGTGCGGAGTAGACGTGTGGTCACTGCTTTGGTATTTGGATGAGACCCTATCTGCCTGCCTGCATCCAGCTGTGGCTCTGCCAATGTAGGGAGATGTAACCCTGCATCCCTGTGCTGCTTTATAGCTCCTTGATACAGGTAGCAGCTGACCAGGTTGGTCTTCTTCCATACCAGACAGGTATGCGTATGGTCCTGAAAGAAGCATCCTCTAGAAATCACATCTTGAATGGAAGTGGAGAGTTCTGAATTCATGTCTTTAACTAAAAGGAGCTTCATAGAAGAGAAATATGCAGAGCCGTGGAATTAAATGCTTCGCAGGGGAAGACCATGCTGTAGGTTATTCAATGCATTGCTTTTTACCTACAGGCACTTTTTTTGAGGAAAAGGTATAGTGCTTTTTACAGGCTCAGGAGGCAAGTTGCTATCCTCTCATCTGACTTTTTCCTTTCCTTGCTAACAGAAAAGCTTGCAGAAGCTCAGCGCAGGTTTACTACTCTCCGGACTGAGTTACAATCAACTTTGGATGCACAAAAAGAAGCCAGTGGGGTTTCCACACTTCAGCGGCGCAGAAAGCCAGTCTTCCACCTGTCCCATGAAGAACGAGTCCAGCACAGGAATATCAAAGATCTGAAATTGGCCTTCAGTGAGCTCTACCTCAGCCTCATCTTACTGCAGAACTATCAGGTACCTGCAAAAGGATGTGGGTTTACAAAACCCTGTTATGTAAATGACTCTGTGCTTTGTGTATCCTTCAGTTGCCTCATTCAAGCTGTTATTTTAATTTCTTCCTTAATTTTGGGTTCCCTAAACGCTTAAGAAAAGGCAGATGCCTAGCAGCTAGCAGTGTAATGTCTTGCTGCTTTTTGTTGAAATAGAATTGCTAAGCTGACCTTCAGAAGGACCTTCCTTCGTCTTCCTTTTCTGGGCTGGCTGACCTCAACACCCTTTGCCCAGGCATGGCCAGAACATGAAGTTATATCAGTACCTCCTCCTTCTGTAATGTGGTGTTCTGTGCGGGGCTGGAGCTGGCACACTGGGGAAGAAAGAAGCTCTTTTATCTAATATTTGTAATGAAACTTGAAATGCTAACATACTGTTTTTTCTTGGCGTTACCATGGTAGTGCCTGTGACCTTGCTATATCAGAATTTCTTGTTAAAACATTCATTAAAAAAAAAAAGTTTTCAATTCTGTAGGATACAGGCTCGTTTGCCTTGAAGTGTGAGAAAACCAAATCTTTACTTGTACTAGGGTTTCTGGCAGGAAAGGACATGGTAAATACTGCAGATGTTGATATTGTTCCAAAAGTCTTGAAACAAAAATCTGAAACTGTTATGATCTTTTTTTCTGGGATAGCTCTTTTGGTGTTAAGTACTCTGAAATGCTTTTACATGTCTTCCTGTGAGGGTTTTTAGCTTGTTAAATAAGAATGTTTGTGTTGAAATTTAGTACATCTGTATTTAGATTTTTACCAGCATTGTACTGGAGAATTTTACTGAACAAAATTATTTGTTAGAAATACTACCTGCAGTATGGACAAACTTAATTCTTCCAAAATTCTGAGTATTTGTACCATTCCTGAATTGATGTTATGTCTTTGAGTACATGTCTGGAAACTATTTATGAGTTTCTCAATAAAGCCCTTTAATTGGTACAGGTAATTTCTGGTTCAAAATCCTGGGAAAGGTAGAGTATCTGTAACTTTTCAGGAATGGAATGAAGCAGTATTACATGCTGTGATTTCTTCAAGTTTTGTTTTGGCTGTAAGAAAAAGCTCTTACTCTTGATTACAAAAGTCACTTCTGAGGCTTGATGAAGAATTTAAATAAAGGTGACATAGGTCATTAATTTGGAAATTCTTTTCCTACTATTCATCAGTGAAGAAAGGCATGTTACACACCTTTAGTTTTGCTACCAATTGTACATATAGAAAACTGTTGATGTAAATCCTATCCGGATTTGATAGCTTTTGCAGTGTCCAAAAGGAGCAGAGCTGCTTTCTACAGCATATTGAGAATGAGAAAAATTAGTTCAAATTGGTCTTGAAGTTTAGGACAATGAGTACAAGTACTAAACCAGATATAAAACCAAATGCCAGAATACTTCTCTTAATCACTTTTGAACTTAAGAGTATAAGAACTAGGAATATTCTAGCTCTTCAAGTTTTGGAGAGTAAAAACAGTAACCTGGTGTGAAGATGACATAGCCGAGGCCTTCATGTAGGTGGTAAAGGGAAGCCAACAGCAGCATTATAAATATCAAGCTATGACTTTGATGAAATGTTGAAGTTAAGAGGTGGGTTACCAGGAACAGAAAACGTATTTCAAGCAAATTCTAGTCTGCTAGACTGAAGCAAGAGCAAAAGCAACATGCATTCATTTCTAAGGTACACAACCAAATATCAAGTGGAACTGTAACTTGTCTCCAGGGCAGCTGATATTTAACTTGCCAATGATTAAACTTCTGATAAAATTGATGTGTTATTAACAGTAATATATAATTCTAGAGTGTGTAGATCTATAAATAGGTCTAATTATTTGAAATACTGTATTTCAGAACAAACAAATCTTAATTATTAAATACATAATATTTACTTACACTGTATATAATATAGAACATTAATCAGGCATATTTATACACAGGATACTGAATCAGCCTTATTAAACTGCTGTGTGGTTGTCTTGCTGGTGCATTTCCTTATGCATTTGTATATGAGCAGAGATTTTTGAGTCCACTGATTCTACTTGATCTTGCATTTTTTTATTGCATAAGTTGTGCTCTTTGGTTTTTATTCACCTTCAAGTGGGTTCAATTAGTATCCAGCAGAAATGGAAGTCACTTTTGGAGAGACCCCTTACCAAACAAAAGTATCACGAGTAGCAAAACTGACTGGGTGAATGATGTTTGACTGTTCCATCACTGTATGTTTCTTGTCAGAAGCATCACTGTAACCACCAGTATTTTTATTGTGTGCTTTGGGCTTGCAGAATTTTTGCAGCCAGAGGATGAAGTGCTGCTGGAGAGGTTCAAGAGTGTTTGATGTAACCATGCCCAGACCGGCCAAGGCACATCAGAGTTAGGCTGAGATTGGACACATGGCAGATAAAGTGATGTTAGTGGATGCTACAGAAAAATCTCTGACCAAAATCATCATTTTGTTTCATTTTTGAATTTCAAGATTCTGCAATGGTGGTCTCCCTGGGTGGAATGCTGGCTTTTCCAATAGAAAACAATTAAAGTCTCTTGTCTGCAATAATGCAGATTGGTAATTCATTGGCTTCCTGCTCCTGTCTCCCTACCCTCATTTCGCCACCTCTATGGTAGGGGTCTGGTATTAAATCACTCGGCATACTTAGATAGAAAATATTTCAGTGAGTAGATGCCACCTCTCCCTAGGCCATGGGATTTTGCTGGTTTCTCTCTTTTTCTTTCCAAGCTCCTTTCTAAGCTTTTTTTTTTTTTTTTTCCCCAGAAGTGAATCTTGCCATGATCTATGTTCCTACCACTGCTTGAATGAAGCATTGAATTTTTCGAGTGGTGTTTTCTGCACAGTGAAATGCAGGATTTCAGATACATCTTGCCACAGCAATTGCCTGCAGTGTGATGAGCTTTGCCCATCTTAAGTTACTGTGCATTAGAAGAGTATTTAGTTAGTCTCATATGTAACTTGAAAATCAGCAATTAATTCTTGTTTTAATGCGCCTCTACATACTAGGGAGCTGCATCTCCCACATCTGCAAGTCTAAAATAGTTTTGCACTCATTGTGCAATGTATGCTGTAGAAAAGGATGGGGCTGTACATGTCTGGATCTAATTTGCAGCATTTATAAATTTTGTACAAGGATTTCCCTTCTATAATGAATTAGTCTGGACAACTTGATTTGAAACCAACTCAGAGTTTAAAGAAACTAGAAGTTCGTAGCTTAGCCTTTTCAGAAGCGAAAATCCTTGAAGGATTGGTAATGACTATGATAGTTTTGATAAACATGTCTTTCTGTAGCTTTATATGTTTCTTAAGAGCTCATTACAGTTTGTGCTAATCCAGAGATGAGCTGCCAGTTTGCAGTACCTGGGATATATGCAGTAAGGTATGCCCAGGGAGAGGGAGCATGTCTTAAAATAACTTCAAGCATGCAAGTTTTAAGCATGTCCAAAGGTTATTAGTCTTCAGGAAGGTTTCATCAGGATTGTCATCACTTCCTGCATTAAGGAAGAAAGTGGGAGTAATTTGGCTTTTCAGGAAACATGAAGTTTAGGTAGTTTCCTGCAAATAAGCTATATGGATTTATGCCCCCAGTCCCATATCTTTTCTGTTGTTTGCAAGAGATACGTGTGACTTCTAACATGGTGGTAAATCAGAAACTTCCTGACAATAGATGCAATAATTTGGCGGGGTTTATTAACTATTCCTTTTTTGCTAGCACTGGCAATACAACCATTTAACTTTCTTGGGACCTGACTGAGGTTAAAAGCCAGTAACTCTTTTCCCTTGTCTGCAGAACTTGAACTTCACTGGCTTCCGCAAGATCTTAAAGAAGCATGACAAGAACTTGGAGACAGCGCGGGGAGCAGAATGGCGGGTGGCTGAGGTGGAGGTAGCACCTTTCTACACTTGCAAGAAGATCAACCAGCTTATCTCCGAAACAGAGGTAAAGAAGCTAGTCTGGACACTGTTCCTCTTTTTAACTAGGAAACAGTGTTTTCTTGTTCACTACTAATTCCTATAATGTTTTGCCCTCTCTAGCTTGTATTTGCCACCAAGACAGCTATTAATTAATTTTGAAATGCCACTGGTTTCTGGCATTGCTTACGTAATTTGGGTATTTCTCTTCAGCTGGTAGCTTTTCACTCTGAAAAGCCAGTACAGTGTTAGGTTGTATTGTGTAACTTGATGCAGCATGGTGAGCTTCTCCTAACTTTGTTAATGTGCACTAGGAGAGTATTGGGCCAGGGCTCAAATGTGACTTGGAAACCAACTGTTATTTTTGGTTTTAATGCAGTACCATGTGTTTATCATTAGAATGAACTTCTGTGATGTATATCTTCATCTCCTTAGGAAGTGGTGACCAATGAGTTAGAAGATGGAGACAGACAGAAGGCTATGAAACGTTTGCGTGTTCCACCCTTAGGAGCAGCTCAGGTGAGAGATCAAGCTATGCAGCAAAGATGCTTCTCCAGTTTGTCAAAGTGCTAAATTAGATTCAATGTCTGAACAAAGTAGTGCCAATAATTGGTGTGAGCATGCTCTGCAAATTGTGAGGGGGATATTGTCACATAATCTGCTTTAGTTTGGAAGATTTCAAAATAGCTTACTTTTCCTAATTTTAAATTTGTTCTGCAGATTAATCTGACTTTGCTGATAACCTGTTTACCTCACCTTAACTTCACCACTGCTTTGTTCACAGCCTGTACCAGCCTGGACTACATTCAGGGTTGGATTATTCTGTGGGTTGTTCATTGCACTGAACGTCACTGTCATACTTTCAGGTGGGTATCCTCAACTGGACTCGCTGCCTGCCATTCCTTGGTTTGAATATGTTCTCATCACTTAATGGGGGTCTGGATCTGAACTGGGTTGGTCAGGATGTTCTGGATTGAATCAGTCTGAGTCAGATCACACTGCTGTAAAGTATTAGTTCTGCTCAGTAATAGATTGTGTTTTTTCATGTTGTATATGCGGATTTTGGACTTTGAATATATTAGGGTTTGTTCTCCTGGTTTCCTCCCTATTCTTGGAATGATACTGTGGAGGTGGAACATCCATCTACAAAGACAGATTTCTGTTATGGTTCTGTGAACACAGACCTCACTTACCTTGAGGCAGGTACTCCTAGAACTTAAGTTTTTCATGATACTAACTCCCTACAGAGCATGAGACCAGAGATAGAACCATGTACGCACCATGCCACTTGGGACATTTTCATGTAGAAGTTTCAGGGATTTCAATGCCTGCTGCCTATTAATGGAATTTATTTAATTTTTCTTGTTGGCAGATTTTGGCAAGATTGTTTAACAGCTACAATGAATTATTATGTATCTCAGACATTGGTTTTATTCTGCTTTGTGCCTTCTGAGTTTGAACTCTGATTAGAGTAAAAGCCATGTTAGTACTGTAGATCCAGACACCGTGTTTAATCACAAGCAGCTTTACTAATTGTGTATGTGATTTCAGGAGTGTTGTAACTTGCTTAAACAGTAAAAGGAAAAGGCTTAACAAATCAATGTGTGAGCTCTTGCATTAGGGAAAGCCCATGTCTGTGGTTTTGACTTAAAAGAAATTTTTAATCAGATGTTTCTGTAATTGAATCCAGTCATCTCTTGGGATAAAATGTCTCCGTTTAAGAAACTGTTTGCAGTGCTTCCCATTTGGTTGTCCAATGGTAGAAGCAGAAGCTTGACCTCTCTGTGTGAAGGGTCCATTTAATGTGTAGAAGCTGCTCTATATTCATCATATCTTTTTATCTGTTGCTTATATGTTTGATCTCTGTGTGAGTTGCAAATATGGTTGAAGCCAGTTGTGTTTGCGTTATCTCTCAGTAAGTGACACAGTTGTGAGAAGGAATTCATAAAAATGATTATACCTCCAAAGCAGATGTTACTAACTTACTGTGAATAATAGGTTTGCTTGTTATCAGCAGACATGATCTAATATCTGTACATTGCTTCAGATATTGGGCAAAACCTGTATTCTAACTGCAAAGTGGTTTGTGGTTTTTGGTTGGTTTTTTTTTTTACTTTATTCGGATATGACTCTGCTAACCTTTCTGCTGTATTTGAAAATTATGATTTGATTGACTGAAATGGGATTTAAGTATTGTATGTGTAGAATCTGTGAAACAGCATATAACTTCTATTGGAAAACCACTTCTTTATTGCCTGATTTTGCAACTAGAATAGCAACATTTTACAGAAATGAATTCATAATACCTAGGGGTCTGTTAGAGGCTTCAAATGTTACAGTTGGATCCCAGGGAAGTGTCATCCTAAAGAGTACGAATTTTGAGGCATCACTGTTTCTGTATTAGCTTTTCTATGTGCCAAGCCAGTATGTAATTGAAAGTTCATGGAAATGGGCATATGTTTTATTAACCAGCAACCTGTAAGATTTCATGCAAAATCTCAAAGACTTGCTACAGCAGTGCCCTGTCTCTTGTTTGAGAATTAGGCTGCCATGCCACTGGTCTTGTAACTAGGGACATCTTCCTCTCTGAACATCTTGTTCAGAGCCTGCATTTGCTGAAGGAATGAGTTGATCAGGTGTCAAATACCTGCTGTGCCTCTAGCAGGTGAATTCGCTTATATTTTATTTAAGTGGATATGTATGGAAAATCTCTCTGCCTTAGGGCTGTAGTACGGAGGAGCCCTGGACTGGGACGCACCAGTTTGGGACCACATACACCTTTGCTGGACACTTAACTGTCTTTGGGGGTCTTCAGTCAAACTGCTCAACAGTAGTGAAGAAAATGGTTCAGTTAGGACACATGAAAAGGGAATCAAATTTAGCCATTACACTGCGGAAGCTAAACTAGATAGGGTTTTAGTATCAGAAGAGAGAATATACAGAAACACTCTTAACTTCTTTGTGTTAGTATCTGCTTATACTGTTCAGTATCTGCTTTTTCTCCAGAACCAGCTGCTGTTCAACCTGCAATTATGGTCCTGAGCCTAGAAATAAGATTAGCAGGCATTAGATACGGAAGTCGTATGCTATACCGTCATGAACCGTGTTCGCCTCAGGATAAACCTTTGTCTGAGTGTTCTGTCTTGAACAGCACACAGCATATCTGTCCTATTCTGTCTGGTCATGTCTTATTCAATATTTCTGGGGATGCCTTGTCCTGTTTGAATGCACCTCCTTTGGTTTTCAGATCAAAATTTGAAATGCTGCTTTTGCAATTCCATTTTTAAGACTAGTTTCTTTCAGTTTCTTCAGGGTGTCTGTCATTTCTGTCCAAAATTTGACTCTCTTTTCCCTGAATCCAGTAATCTCTAGGTTATACATTTAAAGTAGCAGTTCTTGAGTCATTGTTCCTTGCACAATTTCCCTCCATAATTTTATGTAGTATAAAGTGCAGATGCTGAACACATGAAACTTCTTATGGATATGTTTGAGAAAAAAAAAACCCAAAATATGAAAAACTCAGTGGTGTAATTTAGACAGGAAGGTTTGTGCAAATAAGTACTCAGCATCAATCCTGTAAAACTGTATCTTTTTTTTTTTCTCTCCCCCCCGCCCCCCCAAGCACATGGGTGAGAAACACTCAGTGAAACTGAGGATTCAAGTAACCATATTTCCATATTTTATTTGTGCTTTTCTCATGAAACCTGTATTGGGCAACCAGGTGACAGCATTTTGCAAAGAGGCTTATGCTGGAGAAACCTCCTGCTGTAAAGGCTGCTCATTGTCTGAAATTAAGTGAATTTGTTTCCAACCCCCTGAAGACTGAACAAAGGAAGCAACAGGCTTTCCAGTACTGGTTTTTCTCTTTGGGTGTGGCTGGATATTATATTGCTAGTTATGAATATGTAGTATGTTACAGTTGTATTGAGTTGAGTGATGAGGCACAGTTAGCATTGTTTTAAATGCTGTAAATGGTGCTTCTTGGTTTTGTGGGGAGCTGAAGTATTTGTATGTCTGTCTATTGGGATTTCATCTTCATTAAACCAGAACATTTAAGTGCTTATAGTCATGATTTATGCTAGTGATGTCCCACATGCCGGTAGTATGACACAGGGGACTTACAATGTTGTTAATGACCTGACTACACTAGCTGGAGAGTGAATTTTCCCCAGAATACTCCTAAATGCTCTGACAGGCTGGATAAAAACTCCTCTACTTGCTGGAATATGCAGGTGCCTATAAGTGCACCATGTTTCACAGGGTACAGCTGAGCATCTGAGAATGAGAATAAAGCAGTAGAGCACAGCTTTGTGTTGTGACATGACTTGTGCTATTGCTAAGGTCTTTCCATTTTTTCTTTTCCAGGTGTGGCTTTTATAGATGGACCAAATGTGTGGCCACTGGTGAGAATCTATCGAGGTGGCTTTCTCCTGATAGAATTCCTCTTTCTCCTGGGTATCAACACATATGGCTGGAGACAGGCTGGAGTGAATCACGTCCTCATCTTTGAACTCAATCCCCGCAGCAACTTGTCCCATCAACATCTCTTTGAGGTAAACAGAACAGATTGCAGGAGCGGTTGAGCTGTGTGGCATATCAGGAGGATAAATCCTGCATCATTTCCTGGCAAGGAGCTCTAATACAATTAGAAGAGGAAGTTGCTGAAGTCTGATTAGATTACAGGATTGAGCACTGCTCTCCCTTTTCTTATAATGAGAATGCATTGAGGGTTTCAACGCTATATTTTCATAAGGTATCTGTGTGGTTTTTTTCTGTCTTTCTGTAGATTGCTGGTTTCCTGGGTGTTTTGTGGTGCCTGAGCTTGCTGGCATGTATATATGGTAAATTCACCTACATCCCTATGCAGGTGAATCCACTCATCTTATACGGCTTCATGTTGCTTTTTCTCATCAACCCTACCAAAACCTTATATTACAAGTCCCGTTTTTGGCTGCTCAAACTATTGGTAAGTCTCAAACCTGAAATAAATAATTTATAAAAAATTCTGTAGCTGAGCAGTAGCAGTTCAGTATATACAAATGTTACTAATCTTCAGGAAAGAGGGATGCTTATACCACTGTGCGTTCCTAGAGCAGAGCTGATAAGGTATTGACTGCACATCACTGTTGAGCATGGTTTTACAGAAGCAACTTCTGCTTGTACCAGTCTATCATTATCTTTGTATTGCAGGTAGCTACTAGCTAATCTTCCTGTATACAGCTGTATGCATACTTTTGCACATATAGAAACACTCTGTATTTTTTTGTTCCTAAATGTAGTGAAGCAGTTTGATTAGGGTTACAGTACTGTAAGGCAAGGTTGCATGGATACTTCTCAGCCCAAACTGGGTGAGTGGCAGCATTGAGAGGATTCACTGATGAGTGGGAACATTTGCAAAGGTTACTGCTTATAAAATCATGTTCATGGGTGGGCTTTTTTTCAGCAAATCTGTCTGTAGTCTTAAACTATTTATTTTAGACCCACCTCCCATTTTCTAGGCAAGGTAAGATAAATCTGGTAAATTGAATGTAAATGTGTGTGCTACTTCAATGTTCTATTTATAGATGGGAGCAACAAAAGAACAGTTTTCAAACTTGTATGGCTCATCAGTTTCTTCCCAAATGGCTGATTCACATGTTCAAGCCCACTCTGTATGTCCTTTTAAATTGGCTTTAATCAAGTTGGTTCCCTCGATACCTTATTCTTGCTGCAACTGCTTGGAGAGCATTGGGTGTAAGAGGGTTTGGCAGGCTGATGTTATTTGTGGAATCATTTTAATGCCAGCTAAAACAATTGACTTTATCTGGAACATGACAATGATAAAACAGAATCATGCTTCAAGCATGCGCATGCGGATGTACACACAGCTACTTAACCTCTGTGTGCTTACCTCTGTTATTTTATTTACTAGCTTACTACTATTTCAGCTTTTCTTTTTTGCCTTCCAGGATTAAGCCATCTCTCATAGATGTACCTTTAGTCTGAAGCCTCATTAGTCTTACTGCTGTCCCTTGGTGCTAGGGGGAGCACTGGAAGTGCTTTAACCATGTGAGCAATATCTGTGCTAATTTACCTTAATATCTTAACAGGATAAGATTTTCAGTCCTCACAGACCTCTTAAGGCAGTTTGCAGTACCTGCTCTAGCCCACCTATCTCTAGACTATGCTGCAGTCTGTGATAGAGGCATACCTTTGAGTGTGCAGAGGCCAATTCATCCCAAGGTCTCCTGGGGAAAAAATGGTTCATCAAAATGCAAGATGACCTTAATGGTGGAAAATGACACAGTACCTCTGACTGTATGTTATGCGGAAGGGGAAGAAAAAGGCCAGACAAACCACATAAAGAGTAGCTGTTAGGCTTTTCTAATTTTTATTGTGTGTAATTGGCTGGCTGGATGTATTTTATTGCTCTGTGCAGTTGCCAGCAGCTATCTGGGTGAAAGGAGGTTTAAATAGTGCAATTCCTGGAGCTGTGCTGTTCACACAAATTTTGGTGAGCATTTTTCTTCACATCCTTAATGTGTTTAATTTCCAGCCATAACAAAATACGACGTAGTGGGTATAGCAGAGCATTACTGGCACCTTCAATTTTCCTAGAATCAAACCAGGAGCATACTTCAGTGTGTTTTAGCATTTCCTGATGGATCTGGGGGGCTTACTGCGTCCACCTGTGATCATCAGCAGCTGCTTGTTAGTACTTAAGAGTGAGATCTCTTGATAATCCCTATGGGACTGCAAGTTATATCTGAATTGATCTTCCTCTGAAAAAAAAAGTTTAATTCCCAGACCAGCTCTTCTTTCTCGCCTGTGTACTTAGGTGAGTGTTCCTTTGCTGCCAGATGAGAAGCCCATGAGTGCGCTTGTGTAGGCTGATGGGAGCAGCTCACCAGGAGGAGTCTGATTCAAGTACAGGGAATGGCACAGCATCTATATGCCCACACTTTCTGCAGGGAACCAAAATGGCAAAACAACTGCAGGGAGCCTGTATGAGAGAGTGAAAATCTAGGAACTGTTTAGCTCCAGCTCAAATATCTACTGTCTCAGCACTTACTAAAACCACAGCACCCAGAAGTCTGCTCTGACTGTGGAACTGCTGATATATAATTACAACCGATTACTAGAAACTAAGGTTCAGCTCCAGCTTTTTGATGACTTTATTCTTGCAGCCCATCTTCTCTGGAGGATGTTGCAGACACTTCTTAGCTGAGGATTAAGGAGTTGCCTCTGGTACCTGCCAGCAGACAGTGCCCTCCGCTGCCAGCACCGTCTAGTAGCTGGGCTGCAGCTCGAGCTGTGCCTGGGCAGCCTGCAGCAGCAGCCAGAAACCGCAGAGCCTGATGTGCAGGGTTAGGAGGGTTCAGATGGCAGCTCAGGTTCATAAGGATAGTTCACTGGGCTGCCAGTGCCTTATCTAGGTCATGGACATGTCTGCTGACTCCTCGTCTGCTGTAACATTTAAGTGGAAAGCTTCTCCTCTCAAATTTTATGTTGTCATCTGGCCTTGCCTGAGTGTCTGTCCATAAATTAATTAAATAACAGCATGGATTTTATTATTTTCTTCTTTGTTTTCTCATTTAATTTGTTTTAGTCAGTCTTTGTTTATAATAAAAAAGGTCAGATGAAACAGGTAAAGCTGGTGTCAGGGAATGTTGGTAAAATGGAGGAAGGACCTTTTGAAAAGGAAGGCTGGCAAGGCTTCTCTGACCTCTGCAGAAGCTGTTCTGCAGCTGGACTGCTTTGAGGACAGACCGCCCTAGTGGCTGGCCCTGTTTTGAGCCTTTGTAATAAGTTCCATCCTTCAGCACAGTGCTTTCTGGGTCAAGATCCGTATCTGCTTTATGCCACTAAGTCTTAATCCCCTATTTGGCTTTGAAATTTAGGACCAGAGCCTTAAATTGGCATTAAAAGCCAATGGGAATGTGTCAGTCCATTCCCTGTAAGGTTTCTGTAACTGTGTACCCTTTAGGTTAATAAGGAGAGCTATATGAAAGATGAGTGTTAGCCTGTGCTTTCATTAATTTAAAGGTTCATAAATCTCTGAACTACCGGATGGTGCTGGTGCTGTCTCTTTGAGAAATTGGCCATTAGTAACTATAACTAACTGGGTAGAGGGAGTTGTAATCAAAGGTAATGGACCATGAAAACTGTCTGGTTTGAAAGTAGCAAAACTGCTGTTAAGGCTTAGAGGGAAAGTGGACTGGGATTGAGAGGGAGTCTAATTGACAGTCAATAGGATTGCCTCTGCCCTTTCTTTAACTCTTTCCCTGCTAGAGGCATGGGCAGATTCAGCAGTAGCAATCTCTGCTTTTTCAACTTCTAACACCAAAGAGCATCTAATGTGTTAAGTAAACTGAACCATGATAGGATGAGAAAGTTGGGGCTGTTCAGCCTGGAGAAGAGAAGGCTGCATGGAGACCTCATAGCAGCCTTCCAATATCTGAAAGGGGCCTCTAGGGATGCTGGGGAGGGACTCTTCATTAGGGACTGTAGTGAGAGGACAAGGGGGAACGGGTTCAAACTTAAACAGGGAAGTTTAGATTGGATATGAGGAAGAAATTCTTTCCTGTAAGGGTGGTGAGGCACTGGAGTGGGTTGCCCAGGGAAGTTGTGGATGCTCCATCCCTCGTGGTGTTCAAGGCTGGGTTGGACATAGCCTTGGGTGGCATGGTTTAGTGTGAGGTGTCCCTGCCCCTGGCAAGGGGGATTGGAACTAGATGATCTTAAGGTCCTTTCCAACCCTAACTATTCTATGATTCTGTGATTCTATGATCAGAGTAATGGCCATGCTGAGGGTCTGTAATCTAACTGAAATATTAAGGATGAGGCCGAAGGTAAGTGTGGAAGATGTCAATAGACATTACATAAATGCCTGAAAGAAAGCACTGATCAAAATGAGGAGCAACAGGAGAAATGGAGATTAGAAGTTTCTGGGGAAGAGCTTGGTTGGAGGAGACTAGGCTCTTCTGCCAGTGGGAAGGGGAAAAAAACATACAACCCAAAAGAAACCAAGCCCAAAACAACAACAACAAACACCAAAAAAAAGCGAGGGGACATGAATGGTTGCATGCAGAGAGGAATACAGGAATGTTACTTGTACTAAAAGTGAGGAGACAGCTATCTTTTTGGTGTCAGTAGGAGCAAAAGGTCAGCAATAAATCTTCAAGTCTTTCTGTGATTTCCCATATTTGTTCAATGCCATGATGTCCTGCCACTGCATTTAGATGTATTTGACACTGTTATGAATTATTCCTTTTTCTTCCTGACAGTTTCGAGTATTCACTGCTCCTTTCCACAAGGTAGGCTTCGCAGATTTCTGGCTGGCTGATCAGCTCAACAGCCTGGTCGTAATACTCATGGATCTGGAATACATGATCTGCTTCTACAGCTTTGAGGTTCAGTGGGAGGATAATGCTGGACTTCTGGCAAATACAGGTAGAGTAATGCTGATGACCCATGCAAACGCAGTCAAAATGATCTGAAAAAACCTGGCAAGGCAGCATCATGATTATCTGTCTTTCTGAAGAGGGCTACCAAAGACATAGGGTACTAAAACATGTTTCTTGTAAACACAGTATTGGAGAGATTCTCCCCTTTCTTACTTCCATCCAGAGAAATTGAATTTCACATCAGTGTTCATTTCCTAATCCAGTCATTTGGCCTGACATGTATATTCATCAAAGAATTTAGGTGCAGCACTTCTTGATTGGAAAGAGAAATCCATTTTCCTGGCATTGCTGTTTTCTTTCATAGTAGTTTAACTGTGTATTTGCTTTTAGCCTGTTCTTGTTGCTCAGCATGAAAATGAGCTGCGTGAGCTTGTTAACCACAATTTTCTATGCTGTAGCCTGCTTCTAACAGGCCCCATCAAAGTACCCTAAAGCAAGAGAGGATGGAGAAACTTCCTTATTAGTGTCACCCCTTATTCAATTAGAGTTGATGCTGTGATGCCAGAGTTGTGCATGCTCTGTCTCTTCTTTCTAGCTGGAAGAACCACAGAGTTGGCACATGAATTTTGACTTGGGCCTTCCCAGTGGCAAAATAATACCTGTCTCCTCCTGAATCAGGCTGTTGTCTTTTCATTTTAAGCAGTGACTTCTGGCAAATTGTGTTGTCTGATGGTTTTGACCCTTGCTGAAAAAATTTGCAGTATGCTTCAATAAGCATCAGTGTTCACTTTATTCTTCCAATCTGCCTGATCTGTCTCTTCCCTTTAAGACAGTGTTGCAAGTAACTAAATATTTATTTATTAAGAATAAATAAATAGAGCAACTGAGTGGATATCAAATTGTCCTTTTCCAATAGAAATAGTAGAATGATAGCACAGTGCTTTGGGATAAATATCAGCTAATAACTTGTCTTCATTATTCTGAATAAAAAAAAAGATGTTTGTTAGTGGAATATTTGGTTTAGATGTGCTGAGCAAGACAGAGAATATGGCATGCCTGGGGGTTCCAGGCAAAGCTGGGTTTTTCCTAGGGTCATTCCCTCAATAAAAGGCTTTCAAACGTCAGAGGTATAATATTGGCATAGTTGTTTCTCACCTCAGTTGTTGAAGCCAGGGCTTAAAAAGTAAAAAAAGAAAGGGGTAGCAAAACCGCATACTGAAACATGTTTTGTCCTGTTACAATATAAAAGAAAAATGGGTCAAGGACATCTTAGGCAAAGTAGACTTTTTGAGCTGTCCCACAGAGTTTGGAAATGCTCTCCCATTTATGCACAAAAATTCAGTGTCGAAGGCCTTTTATAATTCCATTCTTAATTTGATTATTAACTGTACTGCCAACAGCACAAAATAAATTTAAAAATAGATTATTTCTGATCTTGTTGCATGTTAGTTACACTGGCAGCAGTGAAGGAGTTAGATGATGATCTGTCTAAATGTGTTTATTGATGTCATGTCACATGAATACCTCCGAGATGGAATAAAGAGCTTTAGGATACTTCCTGGTGATGAGGAGCTTCTCACTGCTCTGGATGTGTGTGTGCCTGAATATGAGACATTGATGGGGAATTGCTCTCATATCAAGTGATAATGTTCTTACAGAAGGAAAGACAATAGGAGTTCTTAAATGTATTAACTCTTTGTCCCTGAAACTTTTTTCTTGCAGATAATCAGATTTGTTACAGCTACTCCTACGGAGTGAGAGCAGTTGTCCAGTGCATCCCTGCTTGGTTGCGATTCATCCAGTGCCTGCGCCGTTACCGTGATAACAAACGGGCCTTTCATCTGGTTAACGCTGGAAAATATTCCACCACCTTCTTTGTGGTGACATTTGCAGCCCTCTACAGCACTCACAAAGGTATTGGTTATTTTGGAAAATCCAAGTCATGGGATTTGTGGTTTACATGAGAGAAGCTCAGAATTTGACATGCCATTGAAGCACGAACTTTTGGCACCTGTGAAACATTTCAGTGGAAAGGCAAACGCCTGCCTCGCTTGCAAAGAGTGATTTAAGATCTTCTTTAGGTATTTTTCACATGCCTGATCTGCTTAGAACTGCATTTCTGGAGTGTGAGAGAATTTTGAGATTTCTCTCTGAAAAGGAGAAAATGGAAATACCTGTCAGTTTTTGCTGTCAAGGGAGGTTGAATAGGAAATGTATACGGAAAGAGAGAACATAGGAAAGACTTCTCCCTTAGTATTCATGAATAGCTAACCTGCATCATGTAAATAAAGCTGGTCCATCATTCCTGGATGTAGAGAAATGTACACAGTGCCGTGAACTGTGCTGTCTGGATTTTCTGGTGTGTTTCTATTCATGCTTTATTCTGCAGCTGTTAGGGAGTTGTTTCCAATCCATTTAACTGCAGATTGAGCTCTGATCCCTGAAGTTCTCCATCTCCCTGGAAACGACAATTACTCGATTCTACTCTTGTTCTGAAGGAAAAAGCTTTTAGTTTCTGCACTTAAGGCAGTCACCCTGTGTTTCATTGTTCTGAAGTCCTAAAAGCTGTATTCTTTTATTTGAAAATATATGCCTTCTATATCTCCAGAAATTAGCAGCTGCACACACTCATGACCAATTACTTATCCTGAATTATGATTGTGGCAGGGCAGGAAAAATTGTTCAAGGCATGCTGTTTTTTTGATGGGTGGCAGGGTTATTAGAAACCTTCCTGTGGCCACGAAATGGCTGTTTTGACCTAGCTGGGCCTGATGATAATGTTTGTCAAGTCTTGTGTTTTAATGGCAGAGAAGTGCATTGGTGCAAGCTGGCTGAAAGCTGGAAGTCAGGCTGGAGGTACACGCAAGCCTGGTGTGGGAGCATCAGTTGTGGATGCAGTGCCTGGTCCCTCTGTGCATCTCCTCCCTGTTGCTGTGCCCCTGGAGCTTGTTCCCATTTTAATTTGTTTGCTCAGTGACATTCCGCAGCTCTTCATTTCCAGCCCTGCAGTCCAGTTAGTCACCACCGCCAAACCCCAAGATGAGACAAATACAGATTGCCTGGCTATAGTCACTGCTTATATGCTTTTATATACAGTGCCTGCTTTGGGGAGGCTGACTAATGCTGCTTCTTCCCAGGGGTGGATGCTCTGGCAGAGCCTTCTCTGGAAAGGTTAGGGTATGTTTGGAACCAAGAGGAAAGCCAGCATCTGTCAAAATGTCTTGTTGAGGAGTCTGACCTCTTTCTGCTTCCTGTGAGGTTTGCATCCTGCCAGCATCACTGATCCTTGTTGCTGCTGTACATAACTGTTCTCTGCTCTTCAAGTCTGTCAGGGAGTGGGTTGCAGTGAAGTGTTTATGAGCTAGGCACAGGGCTTGCTCCAATTGCTGAGAGTTCTTCGTGACTCCCAGCTTTCGCCTGTCCAGTTTTGTTAGTGGGAGTCAATAGCACGTAGTTGTTAGTATCATACGAAAAAGAAAAAAGGTAATCTTTGTGATCTTTGAAAATTACACATTAGCACACATTTTGTCAATGTCACTGTGCCTGGGCTTGTAGCCACTTTTCAGAAAGCTGCCTAAAGACTTTGCTGTGTCCTTTCAGCCCTGTAGGCCTATTCCCATCCTTCCATAAATGAACTTTGTAATACTCTGTACCAGTTAAGAATCCAATTTAATGTATGTGCTTTACATAGATCCGCAGTTCTTTTTGAACTTGGAATCAGATGGTCTATCATCAAGTTGTTATGATGTTACTGTTGAAAATAGATGCACTACTCGCCCACACCTTCTCTGTGACTGCCTAAGGATAGCAGAGACAAACACCAGTCCTTACCTACAGAACATCTGTTGGGGGCTAGCTGCTTGCTATCGAGAAAGCAAGCACTTTCCAAAACAAATGTCAGTTGGTAAAGATCCTTACTCCTTAAACCTGCTCTAAATTGCAGTAAGCAATGAACCTGTTAATTGGCTGGGATAACAAAAGTTTTATTTCAACCATCTTTAGTGCCTGTGTTTGCAAGCCTATGACTTATACCTCTGGAATGACAGCTTTGGCTGCCAGGACAAGAGGGTAATTGGCAGGCTTTTCTTGGGAGGTCAGGTAATGCACACCAGCACCTGTTCTCCACCTGTGAGTCCTGGGGACATCTCAGCCTTCTGAAAAGGTTTGTCCTCCTCCCTTGCTTTGAACATTGAAAAACTTACAGCTGGTCTGTAAACTTTCGCTTGCATCTGCCAGCTGTGTGAAAATGAATTTTGCAGGTAGGAGGGTTTGTTGGCATTGAAAGCCAGCTAATATTCATAGAGTGCACTTACTGTGTTCTTGTGCTGTGTTTTCATATGCTTCCTGGAAAACAACCTGAACTAAACTGTACAAATGCCACCTTTTCATGTTACATGATGTATGGTGGTTCCAGCCATTTGTGATACTCCCTTCTCCAAGCCTCCTGTAGCGAAGTTCCCCCCACCCCGTAACACAGTGTGCTGTGGGCTCTTGACAAGTGTCTCTGTTTCACCAAAATACCACTGTTTAATAATTCATAGTGCTCAGGCAGTGCATAATTCTGATTCTGTCTTCCTTCAGAGACGCCATTTCTTTCCTTTTCTTCCTTTATTTAGATGCAGAGTGCAATTTTCTCTGCTAATTGCAGTTGGGATGTTAGACTGATAAGACATCGAAGTAAATTCTGTTAGATTTTCACTCCCAAACAGTGCTGGGACTAGACTAGTTTTACAGAGTTAACTCCAAGCTATCATCTCTATACTCAGATATCATTTGAATTAGTGAAGCTGAAGTGAGAGTAGCTACCCCATAAAGTAAGACCAGAGCAGGCAGCAGTAGCATGGACAAGTATCAACTAAAGCTGCCAACTTCAGCGCAGCTCAGAAGCACCACCATGTTTCAGAGATGACAGCAGCAACCAAAGGGCAACTGTTGCTGAGTTCCCAAAGGAAGAATTCTCAGTGTTTTTATATCGCCCAAAGGAATGGGAAGCAAAGGCCGCGTTCTGTAAATATAGTCCTGCGGGGTGTGTTTGCACAGGCAAATGAGGCATATCTGTAACTCTAAGCTACCTAGCAACTGGAGTGCATGCTGCCGGTCCCTGCCCGCTCGCAGCACGGCCGAGCAGAAGCCTTTGCCTCAGCTCTTTCCTAGCCTTGCTTTGCACTAAGGAGTTCAGTGCTGGCTTTAACTTCTCTGGCAGTGCTGAGTAGCTTTTCCCAGAGCTAGCCAACTGAATATTACATGGCTTTATTTAAGCCCTATGGAAACCTTCATGGTGCTGGGGAAACAATTATGCCTGAGTCTGCAGCAGAATATTTACCCCAAGTGCAGTGCTATTTTGACACACAACTTTTTGCAGTGTTTTCACTCTGCCAAAAGCAGATGTGCTTTCTGTGGCAAATGCACCAGTATAACTGCTTCCACTTCAGGCCAGCTTATCCTATCATTCCACAGGGGTCATCTCTTGTATAAAGTGTGCTTGCATTTAAGGTAGTACACTGACATAGCTAGAATAGCCAGCCTTGGTTTCGTTCCTCATTCAGACCTGGTTCAGGCTTTTTAGGAAAGGATTATTATTTTTAGGTGTTGAGCTCTTATGAGAGAGAGTATCTGGAGTTGTGTTGTACTACTCTAAGAGTGACGATCATGTTTTAAGCTTTATGTATGATTTGTGCTACAACTTTATAAAATGAGAACAAATCTTGGTTTTGCTATTGTCTGTCAATTTTCTCTTATCTTGTTGCCTTTTGCTCACATGGTGTCATCAGAAATATCTGGCTCACATAGAATACAGATTTGGCTTCTGTGCTTGAAGAACTGAGCTCGAGTGCTTTGTACTCTTCCACCGTTTTCTGTTTTTGTGGGATTTGCTGTTTCAGCATGAGCATTTGCGTGTTTACCTTGGGGTTTTGTCAGGAATGCATTACTGAACTTAAGCACAAGTACTAGATTCAAATTGGCTATGTGGGAGTTTATCTTTTTAAGTTTTCATTGTCAGCTTGATTTACACACCCTATTCAATGAAGTATGTGTGGTCTGGGTAGTGTCCAACTATTTATCATCCTCTGAATTATACCAAAGTTTTAATCCACATGTCCTGGAAACTTGAGTAAATGTTAGTTCTTCCATATCACTTCCCATACCCTTTCCAGGTACTCCATGTAAGACTGATGAACACTGGCTGTCATCAGCTTGGAAGTGCTGTGGAGAGCCTTAGGTTGGTCTAAGATAATGTAATTGCCATGCATTTTCTCATTAAGCAGCCCGGGAAATTGATAGTAATTAAAAATACAGAAGTTAACTAAATAGGGCTGTCTCTAAAGAGTAGTGCTTCTGTGTTCTCATCATTGCTTCAGAAGCTGGTTTCTCTGATGAAGTGATACACTGGCTCTAAACAAAACAAATTACGTAAGAGAAAACTGTGAAACTCCTTGCTTTGCCATAGAATAGAGATGTCAGCTGCTTAAGACAAGAGCCATCCTTCAGTTAATGGGCTTTTGCAGGAAGGTGCTGGACCGTCCCTCACTAACAGGGAGGTTCGACCAGGTCTGACCAGATGAAGATGAATGGGGCATATGCTGCCGCTTGAAAATACAGCAGAAGATTCCCAGGTTTTGTAACTGCTGCCCATTCCTCATTAATCATAATGGCTTCAGTTGTTACCAGTGGTGGTACTGGCTGGCGTAGCCAACTTCATGATGGAACAAAACACTGGTTCTCCTGCGGTCTGTCCTGCTGCAGCTACCTGAGGAGGGGCATGACTTCCAGGTGAAGGATGGTGATGTACAACAGGAAGGGGGAGAGGATGGTGGTAACCTCAAACTGTTGCACTGGTTGCTGCAGGAGGGTAGCTGATTGCACCTTAGCTCTGCCAGCTGAAGTACTGGGTAGTAGGCTGTGTCACTGAGCCCTTGTTGCTACCATATTAGTAACTGCAGGGTGCAACCCCTGTGGAGTGAATTTGCTGGTAGGTGGAATAATAATTGTGATCCTAAATAGTTACAGCAGGAGAGGAGAACAAGTTGATGTGAGAACTGGGACTAAAATGACTTTTACACAAATCGGACATCATTGCAACCGCTTATATAGTACTTCAACTGAGAATTTCATTTCTAGGGAATGGGATGTGGGGCAAGGCAAAATAGCTGGACATACAGAATTCAAGTAGACTTTTATTTTTAAGTACAAAATTTAAAAGCAAAACAAAAACCAAGCAACATTCACAAAAGGATGAAGCCAGTGGCATTTGTGAGATCCTGTTCAATAGCTTATCCCTTGTGTGTTGGTACAAGGTCTTCCATCTCTCTAGCTCTCTCTTGGTGCTGGAAGAGCTGTCAGCACTGTGGCAAGCAAATAATTTGATTTAGGTGTCACAAGAGCCTTATAGAGTGCTCAGATTGACCTCTTGCAGTAAAACAAACTTTGCAATGGGATTAACTGGCTTTTTATTTAATACTTGCAGCTTTTGCACAGCTTGCCTTAGCACATCGTACCATCATACCATCATACTGGCAATTCTATCAGGATGATTATTTGGAGCCAAAACGTGCAATGTCTGTCACCTTGCTGTGAGCTAGGATGAATTTTTGTCTGAAACCTTGTCATCCCATGCCCAGGAGGCCTTCAGTAACGAGTTATGTTCATTAGCCAGTCTTTCTGATCCTTTCCATCGGAGCAGCAGCAGCAGTGTCATTTAGTGAAGAATTGGAGGCATTGCCATGGGCAAACATTTCCATCTTGGCCTCTGACCTCCTCCCAGCTTTGACATGGGTCTCTGCGGCACCCTGAGCAAGCCCTGTTTTCTCCATGCCAGCTTGTTAGCTCCTCTAATTGCTTAGACACCCATCCCAGCGATGGTGCTTCAGAGTGGAACCAGGAAGGGTGAGGAGCACCCGAGCAGGGCTGCAGCAGGACCACCGTGGCAGAGGTCCCAGCAGGAGCTTTCTTGCTGGCAGCCTCCAGTAAATGAGTGGGGAAGGCAGAGGAGACGGCAGCCTGTGCTTGGCGGAGAGCCTGGGAAGGGGTGTTAAGTTTCGGGAACTGACACCACACCCTGAACGTCAGCACAAATGAGGCATGAAATCCCACCGGGAAATCTTCCCATGCTTTGTAGTTCTGTAAATGTCAAGCAGGACATTGCTGGTGCCGGCAGCCGCGCTGTGAGGGAAAGGCAACCTCAGCACCCTGCTGCTGCATGATTCATGCGTTTGCTTCTCAAGATTGCAGCTGAGAAATGGATTTTAATAGCTGGGATTTGGAAAGTGGACTGATAGTGCTGTTTGTATCGTTTAATGTACTTTTGTGTTAAAGATGGCAAGAAATGTAATGAATAAGGTGTTAAGTGAAAAGGGTGGCACTTAAGAGGGGGAAGCCTGACTATTTTTTTTTACGGAATATTTTAAGAAAAGTAAGTGATTGTATCAGAAGCAGTTTCCCTGTCAAATGTGTGCAGGTCTGGAGTTCTCTGGTGCTGCAGAAACCTAGAGGTGATCATCTGACATCTGTATTTTTTATTTTGATCTTTTTTCCATTGCTGTTATATTTTGAAGGAATCTGGTTTTGGATCTCAAGCACTATGGCGGTAACAGATGACGTTGTGTCCCAGTCCTTAGATTGTCTAAAGAAGGCCCTGGTTACCATGCTATTTATTTCTGATTGTGAATCCAGATATTCTTATTAGTGAGACTGCTGGCAAATGCTTAGGTTGGAAACTCCATCTTTCTCAAGGTAGCAATTGAACATCCCCTAAAGAACACTTAAATGCTAGAGAAGCCACCAGAAGAATCATATCAAATCTGTCATGACTGATACTCTTCTTTCCGTTTGCAATTAAATCACATTCTTTTGTTTGTGAGATACAAGCAATTAGATTACAAAAATGTAATGTCTTGAAATTAGACACAGTTGTATCATCCTACAAGCCCAGTGCAAACCTACAGAGTATTTTTAGTCAAAACATGATTTGTGGGTTTCCCTGCTCTACAAAGGTAGAATCTAAGTAGAAGAAGAAACGAGATTTTTGCCTCCTGACAGTTCTTCACTGTGCTGTATCTTGATACTTCGCTTTAAATTGTGCCTGGAGGCTAAAGCAGAGGTTTGCAGAATCTAATGGGAAGGTTGTTCATACAAAATGGTTGGTATTTGACAAAATCCATCAGCATACAATGGCTCCATGTGCTCCTCCAGGTTATTTGCCTTTTTACTGCATCAGGTCCACTGTGATGTCATGGCTCTGCCATTGATCAGTATTAAATAGTGGTACGTGCTGGCTGAGCAGAAAAGCAGTGTTGCTGCTATTCCCCCATTAAGATGTGTAATTACTGAGGGAGTGGTAATACTGCACTTCAGTAAGGTGTTAGACAAATGCTTTGGGGTGTCATTCTGATGACAGTTCTTATCTATATAAGTCACTTCTGGCTATCACCCTCCTCCCGTTGTGTGCTGGGATGGAGATAATAGGCAGATGTCATCTCCAGGCTAATTGAGTGACAGAAAGTGTATGCTCAGTACTCTAGTGTCTGTGCTCGGCTAGCCTACTGTAAATATATGTATTCTTGTTTTGGTTCTGTTTAAATCTGTGATTGAAAGGCTAGTCATCAAAGGAGCCTGAATTTTGGTGTGCCTTGACCAAGAGGTTTTCAATTGACGCTGGAGGCAGAACTTCTCTGGCTGGATCTGTTTTGTCTGATGTAGCAGGGCTTACCTGACTGTGTTTCCTGATAACCTCATGCTTCTTACAGCTTTTATCACAGCTTTCACCATCAGCAGAAACTATGCACCAGGACTGCTTATCAAGGGCCATTGTGCTCTTGTCCAGATCTTCCATAATACATAGCATTGATTTTTTTCTGTGTTGAATACTATATAGCATTTACATTCCACAGAATAATTCAGCAGAGTAAACAGATAGTATTATTTGGAAGAAAAGTCAATATTAACTGCATTCAGGATAGTATTTGCTGTCTACCTTTGATGGAAAGCAACCTTTCTCTTGCATGTGTTTAGAAGGGGCTATAATTTCTGTGGAGTAGTATTCTCTTAGAACACTAGTCAGATACTGTGTCCCCTGGGGCTGGTTTTGGGATCCAAGATATTGTCTGTCAGCAGTTTTTGCAAGCAGTAAATTCTGCTGCTGCAAGTGCCTCTGGCTGTTTTCTGGCACTCTGGCTATTCACAGCTTCAGTTCAGAGGTGGAAGTCTTCCATTATTTATCTAGTTGACCTTCTGGAGCAATTTGTAGGTGTATTTGTGCAGTGTATCTAGTGGAATTGCCTTTAATAGGGTAAACTGAGAATGCTAATGGAAATTCTGTGGTGAAGTCTGCAAATGGCTCCTGTGGTATGCTGCCTCCCATCAACTTCGCAGCAAGTGGAGATGGCAGGGCACTGTGAGCTTGAATAGCCTCCGACGCCGCTGAACACCTTCAGGTTGCAGACATGGTAATGTGCGCATGTACTGAAATCTACCCATCAGCAGGGAGGGTGGAGCTGCACCTGCAGCATTACATGCAGAGGTTTTGTGCTGTTGGTGTTTCCTCCTGCATGTCCCGTTTTGAGTAACTCTAGCTTAGGAAGTTGCTAGATGGCAGTGCCCTTTGGAGCATCGAGTAGAAAGGTCCTTCATGCACCTCTTGCTGGGTGGACTGGCTGTTATGCTGCTGAAGGATTGCTGCAGTCCCTGGGATGTTGGAGAGTTGGGAGTTTTTCCCTCTTGGAGAGGTTGAGATCTACCATGTGTCCAGAGTGCTTCCCTCATCCAGAGACTATCCCTTGCTAATGATTTTTGGTGGTTTCTGGCACATCGTTAAACACAGGATGAAACAATTCCTGCTTAAATAGACCCTGGCATTATCAAACATATGCACAGCTATGAATTGCTCCTGAAAAACTGGGAGGCCAGGAGTAGATGGAGCCTCTGGGCAGAATATGAATGCCTTGATTTTCTAGCCCCTTGAGCAGCAGTGAAGAGGGCTACTAGAACCAGCCAGTGGAGACTGAGATATAATTGCTTGCCTAGAGCAGTAACATATTTCTGTACACCACTTGAATACCAATGAGGACAGAAGGAAGGAAGGTATCAAACAGAATTGCAGGCAGGAGGAACAGGAGGATAAGTGATTAAAGGAAGGGACTCAAAGGCCAAGGCTGAAGACAATGGGCTAGTTCTGATTAGAGCGTTTTACCAGGGAGTGATTTGGATTTTTAATGATTTTTTTTTCAGGAGATGAATGAATTGCAGAGACGGTTGGTGAGAAAGCGAGCAGGAGGAAGGGGCAAGCAGCGTGACCCCAGGTGCCACTGAAAAGACTGCTGCAGAGGGGCAGGGAAAGGGAGTTGACACCAGGATAACCTAACTAGAAGCAAGCATGTCCTTCTGAGTTTGATGAGGTTAATGCCACAAGGTTTCTTACTTGGGCCTTTTTCATCCCTATACTCCTCCTTTCCGTAATTGCACACAATAACCTTTAGGCAATTTAGGTTGAAGTAGCATGAGCCTTTGTGTTGTGGTTTAAGCCCATCTGGAAACTCAGAACCACGCAGCTGCTCACTCACTCCCCCACTTCTTCCTGCCCCCACTCCCAGAGGGATGGGGAGGAGAATCAAAAGAATGTAACTCCCACGGGCTGAGATCAGAAGAGTCCAGTAACTAAGGTATAACACAAACCACTACTGCTGCCACCAATAATGATAATGATAGGGGAAATAACAAGGGAAGAGAATACAACCACTCACCACCCGCTGACCGATACCCACCCTGACCCGAGCAGCAATCTAGCCCTGCCGGGTAACTGCCGCCAGTTTATATACTGGGCATGATGTGCTGTGGTATGGAATATCTCTTTGGTTAGTTTGGGTCAGGTGTCCTGTCTCTGCTTCCTCACAGCTTCCCCTCCTCCCTGGCAGAGCATGAGACTGAGAAAGGCCTTGGTCGGAGCATTACTTAGCAATAACTGAAAACATCGGTGCTGTCAATATTGTTCCCAGGCTGAAAGTCAAAAACACAGCACTGCGCCAGCTACTAAGAAGGAGAAAAATGGCTGCTGCTGCTGAACCCAGGACGCTTTGAAATCATCTGCCTGTGTAATTGCCAACTTAGGATACAATTTTGATAGCCTCTCACATAGATGATAGTCAGGGCCAGACTGACCTCTCTGTGACCAGAGAACTCCAGAAGAGTGCCCAGTAATGCCAATTCACTGTTTTTCAGCTCAGTGCCTGCAGGGCATGGCTCATGCCAGGGATTGTGGCCAAAGGCATGGCAGTGGATGGTACTGTCTGTGCTGCCTTCTGCATGTCTGCTTCATGATGATGAAGACTCGGTTTGCTTGAATTAGGAAAATAAACCTCAAACCAAGCAACATGACTTATGTCTTCAAGCCTAAGCTTCTGATAGGAAACATGCAGCCTCACAGGGTAGTTATTAGAGCACTTAACCCATTAATAGTCTCTGAATTGTCATTTAGGATCTAGTAGTGAGAACTAAACATGGAGATCTAATGAGCTAGAAATAATGTTTTAAAGAACAGGCTTAGTGTCTCTGAGTCACTGAATGTCAGCATCTGCCTTTTCCTGAAATAATGTAGTGGAGGCTTTGGAGGGGCTGATGGGGGAGAGTGAAATCTTACAGTACAGCCCTGATTGCTGAGCTCTGAAACCTCACCTCTGTCCTGCTTTTCTGTGGGCAGCTGCACTTTAAAAACGGGATGGGAGAGGTGGTTTCAAAGCAGCAGCTTTAAGGTACCTGGGCATCAGAGCCCATATTCTGCAGGACTTGCGTGCCTGCTCGCAGGTGACGTCATGGCTCTGCAGCGGCAGTGGTGGATGATGCGATGCTAGACCTGTCACTGGGTAAAGCCGAGCCGTGGGGGGATTTGGGGTGCTACTAAGAGGATTCCAACCCTGCGCAAAAGCAGGGAAGGTAGTCAAGCCTGAGAGCTGCAGCAGATCCTGTGTCATTTTCCTCTTTGATGTGAAGCTTCAGTGCAAACAGGCTTTTCTGCATAAGTGGCTTTAATAGATTTGCTTGAGGGGGTGTGTTTCGAAAGGAGAATGAGTATGTGTATTTGACCTATATCCTGCACATCGTGTCCAGAAAGCCTGAAAGGCATAATGGGAGGAGTGTACTCTTTACATAGTGCCTCTCATTTTCACCTCCATTAATTTTATTGGATTGCTGCATTACATTTATACTGTAATTGTTGGAAACAAAATGGGAAGAAGAGGGCAAATTGCCTTGTTGCTCCCTCTGTGATGAGCTTCGGGGATTGTGTCACTATGAAGCCACATATATGGAAAACACTGCTGTCAATTAATGTGGCATCAGGTTTGGACTAAAAACGTTGCAGCTTTTTTTGTACTAGAAGCGTTATTTGCTTTGTTAGAAAGAATCAGTGAATGAGCAATTGCAGTAGCTGCATAGAAAGGGGAAAAGACTCGTGATAGCAGTGAGATGCAAAGTGGCTCAGCCTTGCAAAGCATTATAATGTGGTTTAATTTTGTAAACTTTGACCCAGATTTGCTAATTAAAAGCAAACAGAATTATCTGATCTGTTTGTTTTTATCCAGCCAAATGATGCAGGGAAATTTAGCTGAGTAGAGCAGTGAAGCCTTTTCAGGGGGGAATGGGAAACAACTTAGTTGAGAACACATATCCACGGTTGAGCAGATGTTGGGCCCATAGACCTGTGTTTCACAGAGAGGAGTTCTATATGAGTATTTAAAGCTCCATACAGAGACTTCTTCAGGATTTATGCATATATGTTAATATATTGCCACCTTCTTGCTTGTTTTCCCTTGCCACCACGATCTCTGAAATGGCTTGTGGAAATTCCTATGCTGCCCATCCTTTTTCAGGCTCTTAGTGCACTAATTCACAGTTGTTTATGCAAACCAAAATATTTTCTTATGAAACCCTCCGAACTGAGCACTGCTTCATTGCTTTTTCCTTTGTACAAGCCTGTCCTTTGTGAAATACGGCCCTGAGCTTCCACCTGCTGTTCAGAGTCAGAATGGCAGGTCTACCACTAGTTTGAAGAAAACGAAAATATCAGGGCAAGTTTCAATCCCAAGTGCAAAATGTTAAATTAGATGAAAGTAAAATGTAAGTGACAATACCAGGCTGGTCCTGGTAAGGCTTTTGGTTTGATTCAGGCTGGCTAGCCTGATTTTCCCAGAACTTGAATAAAAAGGGTTTTATCTCTACTAATCAAATCAGCCAATTTTGTAGCTGTTTTAAGAAGCAACCTGCTTTAAGTTGCACAGAATTATACTGTTCTTCTCTTTTCCAGCTAAAAACCACAGTGACACCCAAGTGTTCTTCTACCTGTGGATTATCTTCTATTTCATCAGCTCTTGCTATACCCTAATTTGGGACCTGAAGATGGACTGGGGTCTCTTCGACAAAAATGCTGGTGAAAATACCTTTCTTCGAGAAGGAATTGTCTACCCACAGAAAGTGCGTATACTGCCTGCTTTTACATTGGGAAAGGCTTTAATATTTTAACAAAACTCACTGAGTTTAGAGCATGTCGCTGTTAGCCGCTGGTGTTTCTGAATGCTATCAGCTGGGATTTTCTGGCAGTAGAATTCTTTTGTTTCAGAGAAATTGTTTCATACTGTAAACTTTCCCAGTGCTTGACCAACAAGTTCTGTATCTTCCCAAGGGCCTGAAGAGGTCTGTCTTGTATGCAGAACACGTACAATGAGCTGTCCTGTTTGTCCATCTTGTTCTTCAGGCATACTACTATTGTGCCATTGTAGAAGACGTGATCCTGCGTTTTGCGTGGACCATCCAGATATCCCTCACTTCCATGCAAATCTTTCCATATGCTGGGGATATCATTTCTACTGTATTTGCCCCACTTGAGGTATTCCGGTAAGGCTGCCTGACTGAACAGCTCATTTATCTTTTCTATTTGTGTTATTTGTATAATAAGATCAGCTTGGTGAGAAATTCCTTGGATGTGGAAGGTACTGGTCCCTGAAATGGAAGACTAGGTCTAACAGGAATGTTTAATCCCAAAGAGTGAAGAAAACTGGAGAGCTCTGTTGCAATGTGGGGTGGGTCCTTCATAACTGCATTTGCAGTTTCTTCTAAACTTTGTCCTAATCCTGGGGGTTTTAGGTTTTTTCTTGGTTGGTTGGTTGGGGTTTTTTTTTTTAGTTTCTCCTTAAAATGACCTGGTGGAAATTTCACTTGATTCTCAAGGTCACAATTTTAAAATCTCTGCATCTTTTCCAAACATAAATTTGGATTCTGCGTCATCGGTCTGGATGCTGCAAGGTTCCAGGGCTCTTTACATGTACTCTAGCTGGAAACCCACCCCCAAAGCTTCCTGACAGGAGCAAGAAAACTTGAGGTTGAATCTCATTTACCTAGTTGGTGGAGGTTGCTTTAGCTTGTAATGCCTGGTGCCTCCGTACTGTTCAGACAAGGACTGTCATCATTAGGACAGTGAATAAGCCTGTCAGAGGTGTTGTTCTCAAGAGAGCTGGCAAGATGTTGTAGCAGGTGCTGCTGTCCTGCTGTACTCCCAGCATGTTGCCAGCAGCACTTTGATCAGTGAGAAGAGTCAGTGGTATCCAGGTGCTTCACCAAACAAGGGCAATGTAAAAATGGAAACAAATTGGTGATTTTCCCTTTTTCTCCCTCCAGGCGGTTTGTGTGGAACTTCTTCCGTCTGGAGAACGAGCACCTGAACAACTGTGGTGAGTTCCGTGCTGTGAGGGACATCTCCGTGGCACCACTCAACGCTGATGACCTGACACTCTTGGATCAGATGATGGATCAGGAAGATGGTGTACGAAATCGCCGCAAGAACAAACAGTGGAAGCGCAGCCAGAGTGTGTCCTTGCGCAGACCTCGTCTTGCTTCACAGTATGTTTTGCCTCTCCTCCAATGCAACAAACCAAATCATGTATTGCAGCTGTTCTTAATGTGTGGGGGCATATATGGACTGGGTAATCATGTGAAGACCTCAGTCAAAATAGTCATTCAGAGGGAGGACAGGTCCAATTAGTAAACAAATGTGCCTCTGACTGGGGGTTGATCCATCCTTTGCATCATCTTGGAGTTCTGGTAAACCACTGGAAAAGGGAGCTCCCTTTACAAGACTTTCCTTCTGCAAAAATAGCCTGTAGCAGTCGCCAGAGGTTATAAATGCAAACCTGGAAGAGAGGTTCTCTTCAACTGGCCATTTCCATGCTTCAGACCACACCAGAATTTCAGTTACTGTTAAGGTTTCATATGTGAGATCTCAGACTCCTTCCTCTCTCAAATCTGAACCCATGCATTTTTTTCTTTCCACCCATCATTCTTGCACCCTAAGTTTCCCCCAGCTTGCACCCCAGCTCCTGAACCTGTTGACTGCATACTTTCACTGCAGTGCCTATGCTCTGAGCATCATAGGATACTCCAGAATCCAAGTATTACTTCTGTCCCAGCAGCATAGCTGCAGAGGCCTGCCCTTTGGCCAGGGGGCAAGCTTGGTCTCCCCCGGGGATGCTGAAGCAGGGCTTGTCAGGAGTGTTGTGCAATCCCTGCAGCACATCCCCTTGTTGCCTCACTGCATGGGAGGGGTGGATGGGAGGAAAAGGAGGCCATGGCTGTTGCGCAGAGTCCCTGCCCTGAGTCACAGGCCTTAGGCCATGCTTGTCTTACATCCGTGTTGGCTCAGAGTACATGGATGTGACCACTACCAACCGGCAGAGACTGAAGAACTTTATGCAGAGGGGATGTGAGCCTGCTGTGACAGTGTTTGTGGCCTCCTGTGCAGAGGGGTGGGTGGGTGCAGTGCCGCAGCGGACCCAGCCGCCTGTGAGTGCAGCCCAGCAGAGGGCATTGTCTGTGTGCACAAGGCGGCTGGTGGGGTGGTGTGTGCAGTGCCACAGGAGGAGGATGCTGAGGGATGGATGGGACATATTTATAAGGCTCTGCTGTTCTCAGGGAGAGTGGGAGTGTGAAACCGTTCCGGTAGTCTGCTTATTCCGTCTCTGTGTAAGAAAGACTACAACACTCCCCCTGTCCCTCCCCAAATGCACTGTGGTTTTATTGTCTGCATGTAGTAATGAGAATTACTTCTCTGCAGTGAGTGTTTTCTGTTTTTCTTTTTTTTTTCCCAGATCCAAGGCTTCTGACACTAAGGTATTGATAGAGGACCTAGCGAATGAAGTGAACACATGAGGTGGCCACGGTCTCTTATTCCGCATCATTTGTTTTCTCATTCTGTTGACCTCTTCCCCAAGTAACCCAGTCTCTGGTACAGTTCCAACTGAAAACAGGAGAAAACACTGAACATGTTTTTCAAGCTCTTCCAAACCAGATCCTATGGACTCCAACAAGCTCACTGTGTTACATTTATTTCCTTCTGGGTTAATTTTAATGTTCTATTTTAAAAAAATAAAATATTTTACTTTGTTTTGCCAATAAAGAGGACAGTTCAGGAAAGAAGGATTGTTTACAGTCTCAACAAGGACATACAAACCTATCCGGATAACGAAGCATCATAGGGACTCCCTCACGGGACAGTGCCGAGAGCACACTCTGTTTCTGCTTGGCCCGGTTTTGACTGGTTGAAACCGGACTTAAGTTTTTTAATCTGATTTTGTTTGTTTTGGGTTTTTTCCTTCATATCCAGCGCTGAGGCACTGGCTGCACTTGCAGGGAAAGTGCACTTAGAGCAGTATCTTCATTCATGAAGCTACTTTTTAATTTGATGTAACTTTTCTTATAATTTTTTGGGAATATGATGTATCTGTTGCATATAGCTTTCACATTATTTATGAAACTTAACAACCATATGAGAATGATTCTGAGTCCTGTGCAATGAAGGTTGTAATGGGAAAACAAAGCTGGGAATATAGATCTCCAGGGCTGTGGAGTTATGCCCTGCAAATACCCCTCTTGTGAGACAACTTTCACCTATGTTTTACCTTTTTCTCTCTTTCTTTTCAATTTTATTTTAAACCAAAGTTTCAGATTTTTTTTAGTTGCTGCTGCTGCTTCTGGGCATGTCTTGTGCTGGTTCAATGCCAACTTTCCATGCAGCTGTGAAAAAGTAGTGCAGATGATCCTAAGGCCCTTTTGAAAGGAGAGTTGGGTCCTACCAACAGTGCAAAAAAGGCTAGGTCAACAAAGGCTTCGTTCTCCAGATCAGAAAGTATTTTTCAAAGCCTTAATAATCCTTAAGTGGTGCGAGGGCATCCCATACTGAGCAGAGGGCTCTTCCGGTGTTCTCCTGAAGCCCAGCGCAGCAAAGTGGGACAAGGCAAGGAGGTGATGGTGGGCTGGGGGAGCTTAGCAGGCTGGGATTCAGGAGAGCTGGCGTGTTAGAGAGCTGCTGCGGAGCATGGAAAGGACTGTGTTGTGCCCACCTGATGGGGAAGGTGAAATTGCAAACAGCTCTCCTCGTGGCTTCTGGTTTGGCAAAAAGCCTCTTTGGGTGCTGCCGTATGGCTTGGCTGCTACTTGTGCCCCTTCCCTTGTCTCACTAGAGCCCCACTGTCCTTCCCCTGGCACAATGTGTGCTCCCTGCCCTCTTGCAGCAGTACTGGTGGTGGAGCAGGAGCTGGGTTGGGTTGACATGCCTGAGGTCCCCAGGACTGCTGCCCTCCCCTCAGCCTGGCTCACAGCTAGGACCGCAAGGCAGGGGTAGAACTGTTGAAGTAGGATCCTCTTCCTGATGTCTGTCTAGTGACTCGCCTCTAGTTTGGGCAATGGAATTTTAGGAATCTCTGCTCAGTTGCTGTTTGGTGGTTTGTTTTTTAATTAGCTAATAGCATGGTTTCCCACACGACTGGTACATTGCATTTTTTCAGTTTGCCTGCTGTGCCTCTTACCCAGAGGAACTGAAGAAGGAAACTTAGCTCTCTTCATTTAATTGGAAATAGATTGTTCGAATTCATTGGTGATGAACCTGTGCCCCACGCCAGGCGAAGGGCAACACTGCAAACCTGTAACTGCCTACACTTCTGTGATGTGCTCTCAGCTTCCAGAGAAGCGCTGAGGGACCCGCTGGGGGATGCCTCTGCTCTGTCAGCGGTTGGGTGGTGGCGTAGCTGGTGTCTCTTGTGGTGCTCCTCCTCGCGTCTCCTGCCACGTCAGTCTGCTCCAGCGGGAAGGCAGCTGGACTAGCTGGGGTTGTGCTGTTCTTCCTTTCTGTGCCCAGGAGCCTGTTTCCCTGTATTTAACTCCCTTAGGTCTGTTGCTCATACTTAAATGGAGGGTTTCTGTTCATATGGAAGTGGAGTCTGAGATACAAAGCTTTTAAAATATTTCCGTTTCCTAGTTTGTGTTGCAGCAGTTGTTGCCATGTCCAAACCTTGCATAGGTGTTTCCAGTGAGGATGGTGGGAAACGAGTGAAGCCGTACCTATGCAGGAGAGTGTTAGAGGAGGGCAGCTGCACCAGGGGAACAATCCAAAATAAGCCTGTGGCGTTAGTTAAGCACGTGGTTCTTTATAAACAGAAACAGAGTTTTATTGGCAATTCTTCCTTTCAGAGAGAAGGAAAAATACAGAGAAAGATTTTGAAGTGGTGCCAATCCCCTGGGAGCACTCTGCCTTCCTCAGCTGGGCTGGGAGGAGGAGGCATGGCTGCGTGGCCTGCATCCTGCCTGCCTGTTGCTGCGCTGTCCCACCACCTGCTTCCCAACCTGGTGGGGAGGGTCAGGTTGCGAGTAATAAAACTCTTATTCTGTAGCTTACCCAAATCCGTATAGGAAACAAGCATTCCGTCTGCCTGCTCTGTCCCTTCCCTTTTTCTCTGTCTTTGCTGGCAGGAGAAATCAGAAAAAAAGGGGAGGTGATGTGCTACAGCTAGTAAACATTACGTCCTGAAGTAAAACACCATCCCTTTTGGCAGTGAAGATGTTCTCTCAGGGGAGAGTAGACTGAATTCCCAGAGGCATGGCTTGCAAAGGCTCCCAGCGCCCTGGCGCTGTGTCTGCCTGTTCCCTCCCTTCCAGAGATTTCTGAGAAATCAGGCATGCAGATTCCTCCTGAGAGCGAGTGCTAAAGCCAGGATGGCTCCATGTCTGTGAGAACATCTGGCCAATAAAGGGAGACCTAATGAAGGAGAGCAGATGGTGAGAGGAAATAGCCCCATCACTCCTTGTGATCAGCCTACACAAGGATGGCGGGGGTAGTTCGGGGTGGCTTCACTTTGTGAGCTGGCTTTGCTAATGGGTGCTTGGAAACACTCGTGGAGGGAGAACAGCAGGGTTGCAATCCAGAATTATGGGGAGCACAGTTAAAAGGAGCTGTTTCGGGAGCTTTTATCCAACACTTCAGTTTCTGGGATGTAGCTGGATGGAAAACTGGAAGCTGAGCCAGGTCTGTGCTCTGGCCGCCACAAAGCAGTGCTGGCTTTCGGGTGTTGAGCTCTCCCTCCTTGCTGATTCAATGCAGAGGTTGCCAGAGGTGGTGGCTGTGTGTGGCTCCAGGAATGGTGTGGAAGCTGCTTTGGTCTGGCTGAAGCCCTTGCAGATGGTACCGTCTAAGAGGAGGAGTGTGGCTGCTGACTTTTAGAGATTCCCTTTGGATTTAGGTCTCCGTGCTCATTCCCTGCTGCTTGCCATCCTTCCTGCTCTTCCAGGGATTTTCGGGTTGCAGGAGGGTCAGATTTTCAGCATCCAGAGTTTATTTGCTAGCTGGAGTTCTCTGCATGGCTTTGGGAGTGTGTCTCCAGAAACTCCAGGTCCCCCTGCTTGGAGAAGGCAATGCCATGTGCTGGGGGTGCACACTCCTGGAGGGGCAGCGGGGCAGGCCTTATGGACTTGGCAGGCAGGAGCAGGAGTTGCTCCATCAATGGGAACCACATTATAAAAGAAATGCATTTGCAGCACTCATGGCTGCAGCCTGCATGATTCAAATAAGCTCCTACCTCTCAAATTCAGGTGCATTCCCAAAGTCAGCTGTTGCTCATCCTATACCTTTCCCAACCCTGCTCCTAGCCCTCCTTGTTCTTTCCATGTCTTTTTGTCTGAAGACAATGATATGCAGGGGGTGAAGGGGTGACTGCCAGCAGCCTTCAGCATGAACGTCTTGGGGAAGGGAAAAGTCTCTTGTGGATCAGAGTTGGGTCTTGCTGCTCTTACTTCCATAATAATAACTTGTGCTGCTTGTTCTGCCTCCCAGATAGTGCTCAGCCACCGCAGCCATGTGGGAGACAGGGAGGGAATGCATGGCCCTTGGCTCAGGAGATAGCAATCCCTGGGGATTTTACTGTGGATCTTCCAAGGAGCAAGGGAGGTGGTGCAATGCCTTTGAGTTTTGTCTGTTTTGAACAGCCGCATGAATTTGGCCTCATACTGCAAGAATGCTGCTGCATACTGCTTGCCATGACTCGGTGTGCGCCCCAGATTTTGTGGGGGGTTGTGGCCCTGATGTTGGACCATCATGCTGTCCTGGATGGGGCATGGCTTGACTCCCACTGGGAACACAACAGCCACTTTGCTCATGCATTGCATCCTGGCCCTATCTCCTCCCTCCTCTCTTCCACTGTTCTGCTTTGCACTCACAGGGGGAAGACGATCTTCTGCCTTAAGCATATCTTTTTTAACTTACACTTTTATTCCAGAAGGTGATGGGGTTGTTTTGTCTCCTTGCAAAAGGGGCTGGAGCTCCTGGGTGATGAGTGGAAAAACCCCTACAGTAACTGCAACAGTCACAGCTGGGCTCAGTAGCTGTCGCCTCATCAAACCTTGCCCCCTTTACATGACACCATCCTAAATACCACATCTTGGGACAAGCTGTCATCCTGCCACCACAGTGGGGTTAAATTGATGTATCAGCATCCCTTGGGAGGCCTCAGTCCCTGCTGCAGCATCCTGGCTGCAAGAGAAATGCAGGTTTTGCAGGGGGAGGAGAGAAAAGGGATGGTCATATTGGGTGCACTCTGATGCTGATGCTCAAGCCCTGTTCCCAGTTGGAGTTGGAGGCTGCTCTGGCCCCAGCACAACTGTGCCACAGTGGGCAAGAGGCGCCAGCCCTGCCTGGGGAGATGCCCATCGGCCTGACAGTCTCCCAAGCTCTTGAAACCAAATTGCAAACTCTTTGCTCCAGAGGAGAAATTGGGCAGCCTGGTAGAACTTGTGAGGACCTCTCTGTCCCGTAGGTCTTTGTGGTGAAGGACTGATGTTTGGAAGGGGCCTGGGGTGGAAATGCTGAAGTTTCCCCCTGGTCTTGCTGCCACCTTCCTTTCCCCCTCCCTGCTGTGTTGGTCAAAAATGATCTTTCTATGAAGCCCTGTAGATGTCAAAAGTAATTATGGAGTGTGATTAGTCCTCTGTGGGTGCTTGCTTTCTTTCCTTCTCCCTTCTCTTTTGCTATCCCCTTCTCCACTCTTCTTTTTTGGCTAAGTGGAAAAGGTGAGGACAAAGAATTGCTGCTTGCTTGGACTCATGATGTATCTGTGACTGCGCTATTAGCTGTCTCCTCTTTCCTCCCCAAATGGATATAATTTTTGAAGTGTGGAATACCCTTCTTGATAAGTAGGTTTAAAAAAAAAATTAATGCACAATGTGATACTGTTTCATAGTTTCTAGGTGGTTGTATACAGCAAAGTTACTGTGATTGTGTTTTTCAAAGGAAAAAGTGATTGGTTACAAAATCTGTCCTTTTTTCATTATTACAAGCTCTTTGTTTTCCAATGATCTGATGGCTCTTTTGTCCCTGGTCTGTGTGTGTTTCTTCTCATGGCCCACGCCTGGTGCCGCATTCACTCACAAAGCGTTTGCTTCCACTGCTCTGTAAAGATGCTGCTCGTGCGCCCCTGGGAGCTCTGGGCTGTTACTGGTGCCTGGAGGTGAGGGGCTTCTGTGTCCTGGGAGGAGGGGAGGTGCCTGGAGGAGGGAGATGTTGGAGGAGGGCAGGAAGCGTTCAAAGGGAAGTGTGCAGGGCTCAAACCCAACACGTCAGGGGATGGTGCTGGAGGAAACCTGTCCAGACCATGCCGTACCAGCTAAAGGCTCTTGGTCCTTCTGAGAGCCTTCAGTTGCCTCTCTCCAGCTTGCCTCTGGTCTAAGGTGTTGTCCTGCCTGCACAGTGGGTGACCAGAGGCTGAGCAGCCCAACTCTGGGTTGTCTGGGGTCTGTGCTTTCATTTTGCTCTCTTAAATCTCTTCATCATCTCTTGCAATCAATCTTCCTCTAGAAGAGAGCCCAGCTCCTTGAAATCACTCTAAGCCTGTTGCTGCTCACGCCAGCCGCTTCCCAGGGTTTAATCCTGGCCGCAGCCCCCTGCCTGGCTGGTGGCAGGAGCCTGGCTTTGGCACCTCACTGGGTGGTTTGTTCCCAGCTTGATGAGGACAACATCTCCCAGGTGTGTTTTGCCTCCCCAGCCCAGGCAGAGGAGCAGGGATCCCTCTCTATCACAGAGGTAAGGATGGGTCCTGGCATTGTAGGGGAGGTTGGGCTTCAGGTTGGGGGTACGGAGTGAGGAGGGTCTCCCTGCTCTGAGCTCTTCCACCCAAACCTTCCAGCGGCCCTGTCCTGCCTGGGAGGAGCTGGGGGAAGGTCTGTCCCCTATGGGCAAGGAGTCATCTCCGCTGCTGGTCAGTCCCCGTGGGGAACCCCTTGGGCTCAGTTTCGGCTGTGATGAGGGAACACTGTGGTGGTGGTGAATGTTGTAAGAAGATAAAAATGATTTCTTGCTGCTCATGCTGGTGGGAGCCTGTGTGGCCAGAGCCGGGAGGATTAAAACAATTTCATAATCCTGGTGATTTCCTTTTGATTGGGATTATGAAACCAATCACAAATATCAAAAGCTGCAGCTTAAAGCGGCAGTCAGAGCGGGGCCAGGATGCTCATGACCCCCGCAGCACCCCTCCTGTCCCCCAAGGATGGCAGCCCCAGCACCTCCAGGTAAGCAATGTCCACACAGGACCCTCATCCTGTGGGATGAGCTCTGTGGGGTCTCGGGGGAGGTGGGCAGGGGATTTTGGTGCATGGGGAGTAGTGGGTAGCTCCTCAAGGTGCACATTGCACGATGGGTTTAGGGGTGCGGATGGATGGACCAAGCTTGACTCTCACCATCTTCCCGCCTGAAGATGCCTGGTTGGCCCCGGTTTGTGGCGGGGTCCAGGCAGGATTCCGCCTCCAGGAAAGCAGGAAAATCTAGCACATCTGCAGATGTGCGTGATGCTCACAGGAGGGTGCCTAAAGCACAGCTGGAGGCTGTTGGAGAGAACACCTCCACCCCCGCGAGGCCTCCCTCCCCATCCTTTCGGCGCCTCCAGCACCCCGGGGTGAGGTGCCCCCCGGCCGGCCCCGGCAGCTGGCCTGGCTTCCCTCCCCGCTCGCCCTCGCAAACCCGCAGCCCACACAAAGGACATTCCAGAGGCGGCCGAGGCAGCCACGCTTCCTCCGTCCCGCCACGGGGCGTTGGGCTCCCCGGGCACGCTGCACATGGCCACGGCGGCGCTGCCCCTCGGGACCACCCGAAGGTGTGGGGACACGCTTCGGGCTGTGTGCCCTGGCGTGGGGGGCGCCCTTCGGGGGCGCGCTTCGAGGGAGGAGGAGGAGGAGGCCCGGTCGGGAGGCAGGGCCAGGCGCGGCCCCGCAGCCCAGCCAAGCGGCGGAGCGCGGCTCCGGGAAGGGGCAGCGATTTGCTGGTTTGTCCTTTCTTTTTCGTTTTAATTTTTTCCCCTCCCCTGCGTCCTTCCCTTCTTCCGCCTTCTCCTCCTGCTTCCCAGCCGTCTCTCGATGCTGCTCCGGGGGTAAGGACAGCGCATGCCTCTCTCCCGCAGCCCTATCCCACCGCTGCGCTGCCCTGGGGCAGCGAGGGGCTGTGGTGAACCGGGGGGGCAATGGGGCCTGGGTGGGTGTCCTGGGGATGCTCCTGCCACGGGGGAGGCTCCTCCAGGGGCACCAGCGGGGACGGGATGCTCTCAATGGAGTGCAGGGGGGCAGCAGCAACGGGGTGCCACTGGGACTACGAGGCCAGTGCAGGATGAGTGACACGTGTGACCCTGGGGGCCGGTGTCTGTCTGGTGGCACCTTTGGCGAGTTGCAGCAGCGGGGGATTTCTGTTCTGGGGAGTTTTGGGGCCCTGATGTGACTCAGAAAAGCGCTAATTCCCTGCAGGGCATCTTGCTGGTGCCCCAGGGCGCTCGAGCAGCCCTCGTAGACACCGGCACTCCCGCTCGGACGAACCGCAGCTGCCCCATTCCCCCGTTTCCGAGCGATGCCTGTACACTGTCAGTGCTCTCGGAGGGTGGGTTTGCCCTTCGTGCTGTGCCACGGTGGCACCGCATACATTTGCCCCCTGGGCACAGGCATCACTGTCTGCTGTCCCCAGAGCCTCAGGCAGGCAGGAGCGATGCTTTCGGGAGGAGGGCAGCGCAGGGGCTCACCCGTCCCCTGGGTGTTCTCCCCGCAGGGCGCATGGAGGGGGGCTCTCCTGCTGAGGCGCGGCGGGGCCCGCGGCCCCCCAGGCAGCACAGCCAGAGCAGCAGCCGAACCTCTGCCCCGTTGGAGCGGCCCGAGGCCTCCCGCGGGCCCCACGCCATCCTGGAGAGCAAGGTGAAGGCGCTGAAGGAGAGGCGGGGGGGCGGGCGGCCGGGGACCCCCGCAGCTGCCGCCGAGCGCCCCTCCCCCAAGAAGCCCCGTCCCCGGCGGGGGAAGCCGGGAGCGGATGCGGCGCCGGTGGAGCCGCGGGCTCAGCTCCGCACCTACCTGACGGATGTGCTGCTGGACGGGGAGCCTGCGACTGACAGCACCCCCGCACCCCGCGGTGGCGCCCCGGGGCTCTGGCAGGTGCCGGCACCCAGAGATGTGCCAGGAGGCACCGAGCTCCTCCAGGGTGAGAGCAGTGGGAGCCGGGGCTCTGCCTCCTCCCGCGAGAGTCATCCCCTGGGAGAAGAGGCACGAACCCCACTGCGGGACCGGGGGAGTCCGTCTGTGTCCCCCACCACGGCCAAGGGCTGGGAGAGGCTCTCGCTGGCCGAGCGCGTGGAGAGGAACCGGCGGCTGCTGCAGGAGGTGCTGGGCCTCGATGCCCCTGGTCTGTATTCCGGGCAGGGGGTGGCTGTCTCCGTAGAACGAGGGGGAGCGGAAGGAAAAGCTTTGGGGTGAAGCAGGGCCATTGGTGCTGTCCTCCGGCATCCTGCCGTGTGAGCACAGCTCCTCGCTGGTTCACACCCCAGTGCTGCCCAATCCCCCGCGGGTGTTGTGTCCCCTTCACTGGCCGCTGTGAGAGATGCTCACAAACAACGTGGGGTGCTTCTTCCCATGGATGCCCTGGGTGCTGCAAATTCCCTTCGACATTTTGGTGAGAAATTTCACTGCTCAAAACAAGAAACCCCCTTTCTGGGGCACTTGAGGTCTGCAGACTTCATCTTCCCTTTGCAAGCTGCCACCAGAAAAGGGAATTAATTTCTCCTTAGAAAACATCTGTCCTAATGACCCTGTGGGCACACCCTATGCTGGGTGCTGTTGCCCTGTGTCCCACTCCCCTGGAGTCTCTCCAGAGCCAAGCAGCTGGGGTGGCCCCAAAAAGGGTGTTAGGATGGACTGAGTGGTGGGGCTGGGGATATGAGGGTGTTATCGAGAGGGACCAGGGTGGGGGCCACAGCGCAGCCAAGCTGATGCCTTTCCTTGCCCTCCATTTCAGAGGTACCAGTGAGCGATGGGGACTGGGACTCGGGGGTCTCACTGCAGGACATTGAGGGCTGCAGGTAGGTCAGGCCCAGTGCGACAGAGTTGGACATCTCCCTCTTTCCTCTGAAGTAGTGCTGGGGCTTGGCAGGGCCCTGGGGAAGAGCTGGGGCAGCACCCCGGTGTGGCAGCCAGCGGGGGGAGTGTGGATGGGCTCCAGCAACACTTTGGTGTGAGCGGGGCAGGAGGGTCAGTGCAAGCCGGGTCTCCATGTGGTGGTTGGGCACAAGGGATCCCTGCCAGGCCCGCAGGTTGGGAAGGGAGCTGGGGAAGAGGAGAGGACAGAAACTTGCCCCAGGCGCTTAAGAGGATCCAGGTGGCGGGAGTGTATAATCTTGTAGGACTAATGATAAACCTTAGAGGTATGGACTAAAAATACTTCGGTGGGACTGGCAGGTGAGCTGGGCAGCAGCGCGTTGGCTGGGGAGCAGGGATGGGGGCTTGGGGGCTGCATGGGGGGAAGCAAGCAAGTGAGTGAGGAAGACCCCCATGTTTTGTGGTTACTGGTTCTGCTCCCTTCCATGGTTAGGGTTGATCGGTGGTGGCCGGGTGCAAGGCAGAGCTGGGGATGCTGCGCTCCCAGTGAGCAGGGCAGCCAGGGGGAAAGCTGGTTCCTCCATGGTGCTGCACAGGAGGCTTTCCTGGCGGCTGGTGTACTCCCATCCTGCTGCTGCAAAGAGGTTGAGGCCGTGCTCCCCCAAGCAACTGCCTGAGCTGATTAATTTAATCAGGGGATTAGGGCCATGGCCAGCAGGGAAGGCAGTGCTGGAGCTGATGGATCCCTGGCGGTGCTGGGGGGGTGCAAAGGAAACCCCCCTGCAAGGAAGGGAAGGCAGCAAAGCATATGGGTGAGGTCATCCCAAACCTACCCCAGTTCACATCGTGGGATTTACACCGGCAGGGGATTGGAGGCAGTGTCTGCCTCGGTTTCCCCGTCCGTGTCTGGGATGCTGGTGATGCAAAGCGCTGCCTTGGCTGAGCCTCTCCCCAAAGCATCACCGGTGCAGGGTGCTACCCCCTTCCTCCCGCCTGGCGCTGGGGCTACAGCAGGTTCCTGCCCTGCTGTCCCCCAGCACGGCAGCCAGCCCTCCCGTGAGTGGAGGCCAGGCCCCGCTTTCTCTGGTCGGAGCAGCCGCGTCGTCACTGTTAAACCAGGTCTAATCCCTGTTATTTTTTCCTAATCCCGCTCCCCGCTGCGGGGCCGCAGGGCCTTTGTCCCTGGGCAGGAGCTCGAGCTGAGCCCGCGGCACGAGCAGGCCAAGCAGCTGCTGCAGCGTGCCCGCATGAAGGCTCGAACGAACCCCCTGCGCGCCAGCCACTGACATCCTCCTCCTCTCCTCCGCCATCCCGCACCACAGGTCAGTGCCAGCCCTGCATCCTGCCCCCCCCCCCCCCCCCCCCGCCGTGGTGCTCTTGGGATGTATCTGGATTTGGTGCATGTGCAGAGCCAGGGTTTGATCTGCTGCAAACAGTGTGTGCAGTCTCATACCCTTGTGTGAGCAGCTCTGCTTGCAGGAGCATCCCCCTGCCAGGCGCGTGTGAAGCGCTTGTAGCATGATGGCTGGGGGGTGTTTAACTGTGTGCTGATATTGTGGAGGCATTAAGGGTGTGCTCCTGGCTGGCTGGGAGGACCGGCTTCCCAGCTGATGGGGAGCTTGGTGCTGGAAGGCTGTACCAGAGCCAGTGGCTTGCCGTGTGTGCCGGGTCATGTGCAGTTCGGTGTTCCTGGGCTGGTTAACCATGCACTTCGGTGCAGGGGAGAGGTGATGGAGGTCAAGCTGCGGCAGCTGGGTTTTGCCACAGCCTCTAATGGATTCATCTTCAGGCAGCCCGGGCAGAGGGCTGGGGAGGAGCAGGGCTGTACATGACGGTGCATCAGGTGGCTTTTCCTCCTGCCCCGTGTTCTGCCCAGGCTTTTCCCCTGCTGCCCTCCTTCCCCAGAGGAACTGGGCAGCCCTTGCAGCTCCTCTGTGCCCATCTGTCTGTCCCCATGTCAGGGAGCTCAGCGGGAGGCCGAGCGCTGCCCCGCGTGATGGCGGGAGCCTGAGCGACTCATCGAGCGGGGAGTCGAGCTGTGGGCAGCCGCGGCAGCCGCGGGGGCCCTCCCCATCCCGCGTGCGCTTCGAGGACGAGTCGGCCCGCGACGCCGAGGTGCGGTACCTGGAGCGGCTGCAGCTGCGGCACCGGCGGGCGCTGGGCTCGGCGCTCTGCTCACCAGAGCCGGCCGGCGGCCGGCAGACAGGGGACGGGTCCGGACAGCCCAAAGCCCGGAGCAGCGACCTCGCAGCCGGGGGCAAGTGCAGCGCCTGTGGCTCCTTCATCACAGCTGCTGCCACCCGCGGCACGGATGTGGCAGCAGCCATCGACAAGGCCGAAAGTAGCCCTGCAGCACAAGGAAGCATCCCACGGGATAGCTGGGGGACTGAACGCTGCCCAACCAGAGCCCAAAACCAGGGCTCTGGGCCCCCGGGGGTCACCACTGTGGATTCTCCCTTCCCGGCAGCGCATCCAGACCGAGAAGATCAAGGAGACCTATATCGGGGATGTCACTTACATCGATGAGGTGGACTCGGCCCTGGAGAGCACAGACACCTCTGATGGCTGCCGGACGGATAGCGAGGAGGCAGGACCCTCGCAGCCCCCAGCTGCGGGGGCACCAGGGCCCCCATGCTCGCGGACACAGGGCCCCCTATGCAGCCCCACAGCTGGCGGCAAGGACTGAGAAGGGGACGTGTGCAGCCAATGGTGGTGCCCCGCGCAGGGGACGGCTCTTCAAGTGGTGCCTCAAGCCGGACGGGGGCCTGTTTGCCCCCTGCCACCGGGGGGAGCCGGCAGCCAGGAGGATGGGGATCCCTATCGGCATCCTGGGAGCAGCAAGGGGGTGGGAAGCGCTGCTCACGCCCCGCAGCAGCCCAGCGAGCCCCGGGAGCCCTCCTCGCAGCCGGGGTCCGGCACCACTGTGCCAGGCAGCCACGTCCCCGCTCCCCCTCACACCAAGAAGGCCTGCTCCCAGGTGCCTTGCAGGAAAGCCCTCTTCTCCGGCGGCCTCCGCCGAGCGTTGAGCCAAGGAGCTCGGGGCCCAGAGCCTGATGCTGGAAGCACTGCACCCTCCCAGCCTGGAGGCACGGTGGGACCAGGGGAGCATCGGGGTTCCTGCAGCCCCAGGTGGCTCCCGCGGAGCCCCCTCCGTGCCTTATCCACCAACAACTGCAACAACACCCATGGGCAGGACCCTCTGGGGGCAGGCAGAGGTAAGAGACCCCCACACAGGGATGCCTGGGGGGGGGGTCTCTGATGAAGCGGGGATGTGATTGGCTTGCTGTGGTTGCAGGGGCATCGTCACATCCCACTGCCAGCCCCATCACCCCTGAGCCCCAGGAGGCTTCTCATTCCCTTGGGGAAGCAGCCGGGAAGCTGGGAGCGCAGCAGCAGTGCCCAGGCAGGAGCGCAGCACACGGGTGAGTAGAGAGCGAGGGGCTGTGGGTGCTGCATCCCTGAGCATCCCTCCTTGGCACAACAGGGTGCTGCCAGGCTGAGCTCCCAAAGGCTTCCTGGTGGGACTCTACCTCTCGGCACCAAAAACCTCCCAGAAACCACGATGTGGGGTGACAGTTTCGCATGTGTGTTCAAGTGGGTTTGGGGGAGCTGTGTTTCATCCTGCATCTGGTTCTGCTGGGGGTGTTGCAGCAGATGTGACTTGTGGGCAAATGTGGGTGACCTTGGAGGTGTCGATCCCAGTGCCAGGTTCTTCCCTTTTGGGGAAAATCGGCTGCTAAATGCTGCCAGCCCCAGGGCTGCCTTGGGGCTCGCCAAACATAATCCTGCTGGACTCAGCTTGGCAGTAGGGTTTGGAGGCGGCACTGGGTCCTTCAAGCCCCTCGGCAGGATGCATTCCCTTCAGGCAGAGACTAGGGAAGTTAATAGTGTTAAACCCCTGAAATTATGGAGCTGTTAGGCAGCCCCTCAGGTCTCTGGCTTGTGAACCCTGCCCTGGTGCAAGCTGAGTTACTGCTGCAGGGAGATGGCAGCACCCCTATCTCACCATGGTGCAGCTCTCAAGGCTGCGATGGCGGGTGCAGGATGTGCCCCCAGCCCTGAGACAGCTGCTGGCCCTGCACACGCCTGTACAGAGTGGATGACAGTCACCCCTCTCCATCCAGGGAGCTGGGGCAGCCAGTGATCCGCAAGGGGAGCAGCGCTTCAGCATCGGGGCTGAAGAAGCTCCTGTGCAGCCTGAGCCAGAGCACGAAGCAGCGCCTGGGCCGCTTCCGCTGCTACAGCATGGAGCAGCTCCCAGCCCCCGGCAGCACCCCCCCAGATGGGTCCAGCATGAAGAAGTCGCCCTCCCTGCAGTCCCTGCAGCTGGTGAGCTTGAAACATCAGCCCATGTCGGGGGTGTCCGCAGGGAGCTGAGGGGTCCCACAGGAGAAGAGATGCTGGGCTGGGCTGAAGCATTCCTGAGCCATTGCTTTATGGTCCCACAGGAAGAATTGAGGGGGTGTGTGCGTGGTAGTATGGTCCATCCCAAACTTGGGAGTTTGAAAAGCCTGGAGCCAAATGGGGAATGGAAGGGGAAAGGAGGGAGCAAGGGAGGGTGGGAAAGCAACTTTGGGGAGGGGAGATGGGGTAATTTGGTTTGCCGTCATGGCAGCAGTGAGATGCCTCCTCAGGAAGCATCAGGGGGTTGTCCTGCCCAGGGAGGGGGACACTGGCTTATCTCTCCTCAGCGGTGGATGCAGTGGATGGGGGAGAAGGTGTAAGAAAGATGCCCTATTACCCCCTGCTCCCTCAGCACGTTGGTGCATGATGGGCTGCAGCACTGCACAGCTTTTGCTGTCCCCATCTCAGTCGGGTGCTTTTCCCCAGGTGTCACCCTTCCATCAGCCCCGAAAAGCCACCTCTGTACAGAGCCTGCACCTGCTCCTGGGCAAGGGACCCCGTGCCAGTGCCTACCTCCTGCCCCAGACCACGGCTGACAGGTAGGACAGGGCTGGCACACCCGCTGTTCCGGGGTGCTCAGACACATGCAGTGGCTCGGTGCAGCCAGGTGCCCCCGCTCACCCCATCTCCCCTCTCCCGGCAGGAAGGGGGGCTCAGGGCCACAGCGCTCACTGAGCGTGGAGGACATTGGGGCACCCGGTCGGCTGCGTGCAGTGGGGCGTGTGGTGGAGGTCTTCCCTGATGGCACCAGCCAGCTGGAGCTGCAGCGACCACCCCAGGGCGCCTTCGGGTTCTGTATCACCTCTGGGCACGGCCGGCCTGACAAAGGTACGGTGGGGTCATCCCAAAGCTTCACCCAAACCCTAGGGGAGGCCTGGCATGGCACCTCTATAGGAGCCAGCTTGGGGACAAGTAGAAAGGGCTGCTCCATCCCTGCTGAGCCCCAAGGGGGTGACAGGTGGATGGGGAGATACTGCCACAGTCCACACACAGTCCCACACATCCATCAGCCCCTTGGCTTGGGACATACAGCCTGTCCCAAAAGCCATTTATAGTGTTTGCTACTGGGCAGCCCTGGGCACCCCCAGGGTGCACAGCTCCAGCCATGGGGTACAGGGTGGGGGCTCACCTGTCCCATCCCTCTCCATAGGTGTCTATGTACAGGAGATGGTGGATGCCAGCACGGCCAAGCTGTACGCGGGGCTCCTGGGTGTGGGGGACGAGATCCTGCAGGTCAATGGGGAGGCCGTTTCGGGGCTGGGGCTGGCCCGCATCCGTGAGCTGCTGCTCCAGGCAGACACGCTGTCGCTCCGTGTGCTCAGGCACCGCCCAGCACCCCAGTAGCTCCAGCACAGCTCCTGGAAGACCGGTGGGAGGAGGATGGCATCCCACTGATGGGATGTTGCAGGCTGGCACAGAGTGGACCGAGCCGCCCTGCATCACCAGGACCTGACCTGCTCCGGTGCAACACTTGGCCCCCCCACTGTGGTGGAGGCTCTCTCCCCGGGAGACAAAGTAGGACCAAGGGCTCTCCAGTGTCCAGCATCTTGAGGAGCTGCCCCAAGTGCGGGGACAAAGGACACCCCAGCCCCATCATCAAGCCAGGCTAGGTCTGTCCTGCTGGGGCATTGGGGTGGCCAGAATGGCAGTGCCCCATCTCTGTGACCCCAGAAGGTACAGGGCTCCCTGCCAATGCTAAATCCCCCTCCTCACGGGCTGGTGAGTTTCTCTTAAATTATTTCACACTGCTGAAAACAATAAAATATGTACATATATGTAATAATGAAACAGGGTGTCCTTGGTGGTGATGCTTACTGGTGTGGGCTGGCCAGGGGGCCAGGACATGCCTCAGTGCCAGGACTGTGGGGCTGTTGATAGGGCACAGGAGAGTGTGTGGGTGCCTTCACATGAGGCTGAGACATCCCTCTGCCCTGGGCCACTGTAACTACAGTGGGATTTACTGTGTAAACCCAGGGTTCTGAACGTGTCCTGGCATACCCCACAGCCCCAGGACAGAGGCTGGATGCCACTGTCTAAGGCCAGGAGAAGCAACCTGGGCCTACTGGACCCGTTCAGTGTGGGGTGAGGAAATGGAAAGGAGGTGAGGGGCTCCCTGGGTTAATGCTCCTTAGAAAGCTCTGCTGGGGGGTGAGTGCATCCCCCCCAGTGCTACCCCCAGCCAGCCTGTGTTTTGTGAGATCTTGCACCTCCTGACCTGTGAGGAGGTGCTGGAGGGCCCTAAGCAGGCAGATGGGGGCACAGCCACCCGCACTGCTCCTTGAAGAGCAGAGCAAAGCCCCTTCCCTGCCCTGATGAACAGCACTGTGGGCTGGGACGAGCACGGGGACGGTTCTTTTCCTGTGTTCCCTACTGGGACAGCACTGAGGACATGCCTGCAAGTATTCGTAGCTAATGGGGGTCCACGCTTCTGCTGCTCATTTGGGGTTTGGCTTTTTCCAGCCACAGCAGGGAAAACCTGCAGTGTGGCACCAGGGTGTCTGTGCAGGGACAGGACCTCTGCAGCAGGCGCCGGGGCCAGCAAGTGAAGGAAGCAGCAATGGCTGCCCTCTGCATGCTGGCACCCCACATGTGGGCAGCATCTGCCAGCGGTTACGTGGTGCCAGGAGAGCCCCCGTCCAGCTTGTTCCTGAGCAAGGGCCACTGCAAGAAGGGACAGTGATCTCTGCCGCTGCCCAGTGTGGCACAGCAGCAGCAGTGAGTTTATTTAGTGTTAAAGGGAGCAGCACCACCAACAACAGAAAAAGCTAACGTACACAAGAAGAGGGACTGAAGGACTGTTTGGTGGCTCATGGCAATGGCAGCAGCTGGGCCATCCTCCAGCACTGCACCAGACTAAAGGCAGCGCGGTCCTACATGGAGCATCAGTTGTTCCTGAAGGATGCACAACCATGCTGAAAATAACATCAAAGGTGTGCAAATACCGGCCAATAGCGATCCCCACTCTGGTTAAGACTCACACTCCTGGGAACCTGCTCATGGAGAGGTATTAAGCCCAAGGAGCCACACAGATGCTGTTATAGGCAGCCCTGGAAAGGAGACACTGCACATTTCTTGCAATGACACCAAAAAGAAATGAGGTTTCCTGCAAGGACAAAGAGCAACCGCTGAAACCATTAGTGCGGGCTGCTGCTCGGGGCACATGTGCATCATCAGGAAGGCACCCACCCAGCTGTGTGGTAGGGCAGCTCCGTCTCAGACCCCCTTATCCCAGCCTGGCGGCTGCAGAAGGCACAGCGCTGCTGGCCTGTCAGCACCCAGCACCTGTGGCAGAGCAGGAGTGTCACACAACCGCTGGAAGGGAGGCACGAACTTGGTGGGGAGGAGTGTTCAGTCGAGGCTAAGCATCCCAGAGGTAAAGCTGTCTGGTGGTGAGCTTACCACTCCGGGAGGATGACTTCCAGGCTTGAGTTGCAATTTCAGCAGAAGTATTAGCATTAGCACCAATTAACTTCCTCCCCCAGCCCCATCTGAGAGCCAGATGAGAGGTGTAAAGCCAGCCTGGCCTGAGTCTTTTGGTGTTTGCAACTTAAATATGGGAGTAAGACTTTAGTAAGCAATTACTTTTTGCTTTTCTGAAGAGTCACCCCATATCCTGCAATTGGTGTTAGCAGCATAACCCCCTGGCTGCGTTTCTCCCCTGTGATACTGCCAGGGTGAGCTTTAACCACCACATGTTGGTATCAACCACCTGGCTGACTTTTAATTCACTGTACAAAGGAGACAACTAGGCTATCCAACAGTGCTGAGACAACTCGAGTGACAAACAACTCAAAGGTAACAGGACTGGGAAGTAATACAGAAATGTGACCTAGCTTTCAATCTCCGGCCTTTCAGTTGCTCACAAAGGAGGTGTCAAAAAAATAGCAGTTGGGAAAATGAAGACATCCTATTTACAAGTTCATATGCACTTAAAGTACATAATGGAGCCTTACTCCTCTGACAATGCGTGTTGTGCACCCACAGAGAGAATGGGGCTTGAACGGTCATCAAAAAAATCTTTAAAGTTCTTTTTTTTTTCCTTAAAAAAAATAAGTTATTTTAGACCTGACAAATCACTTGCCAAAGGAAGCAGCTGTTAAACAGAAGCAGTTACTCAGTTATACAAGGGCAAAGAAAGCATCAGTCCATGAGCTTTAGAGACTTGTATAACGAAGGAGGCAATTTTAAAAGCTTTAAGAAACTCGCTCTCCGGCTAACGGTTGTTTGCCAGCTTTCAGCGTGCAGCAACCCAAGTTTAAAGCTCTGGGGTTTCTCATCGCGCTCAGCCAGCTGATGGCAGGGCAGGACAGGACAGGACATGACACCCTACGGCTCACCTGCATGCAAGCTTCTGCCAAGCAGTGGTGGATGTGAGCTCAGCTGGAGACTCACCATGGTACCTCGGCAGTAGGTCGGCAGCATGGAGCCAGCCCATGGGAGGAAGGCAGTGTGGGGCAGTGGGAGCTCAGTCCGTGTCTCCCCTCCCTCACTGGGGCTGCATGGACTTGCACACCACCACTCCTCCCAGTAATGCCTTTGGCTGGCAAGCACTGGAGGCTGGCAATGCGGTTTGTAATGCTCAGTGAATCAATTAATTCCTCCCCCAGTCCTGTCCTCCCCGGGGCTTGCTGCTCTGTGTCCGCATCCAACCACAGGCGGCTTGGGACCGCTGCAACCGGCTCCTACCTGCACGAGGTGGAAGGGTAGGGGTCAAGTCCCCCTCCAGCTGCCTGGGCTCCAGACCTGGAGCTCAGGTTCAGATCGCACTGCACGGGGGGAGGAGGCAGCTCCAGTCCTGCACTCCTCCTCCCCAGGTCCTGGTGAGACACCAGCAGAGCCGAACCACGGTCCTCAGCGGAGAATGTTGAGAGCTGGGTGCAGGTTTCTCTGTGTGCGGATGGAAACGGTGAGAGTTTCATTTCCCCGTGACACCGAGGCGAGGGGGCAGGGAGGGGGCATCCGAGGAAGTTCAGTCCATCACAGGACAAAAAGCAGGATGAGCACCACCAGCAGGATGATGAAGAGGACAACAATTGCACACCACTGCCGTCGATCTGGAAGGAAAAGGACAGGTCAGCCTTCAGGCTTTAACAGGGAAGGAAAACTGGGGGAGAGCTTCTCTTTGCTCTCCTACTAGGAGCCCAGTTTAAGCTTAAAGAAGCCTGAAAAAGCCAAAGCAGCAGCTCCTTTGGCTATGGGGTGACAGCGTCTTCCTCCAGGATACATATGTTTTCAGGGACAGCTGCTGGGAATTTTGAGGCTTCTCCCCAGCCAAGTGCAAACAGATTTGATAAGTTGGCTCAAAAGCAATCAGGGAGAATAAGCAGAAAACTGCTGTTTGTTGCTGCCCATTCGTGGAATAACCTGTTTGTTGGAGGAACAAGAAGGGGTCTGGTGAAAGCTGCCCAAAAGAGCTCTGCCAGGAAGAGCCTATGGCAGCTCCCTGGAAGGAGAGTGACAGGAATGAGGTTTCCCCTGGACATCTTCACACCTTGCTGGCCTTGTGCATGCTCTGCAGAAGGTCAGCGCTGCATTGCCTCTGAGAGCTACTCTGTCTACGGCCACATCTGCGTGCCAGAGAGAAAGCCCTGCGAGACAACTGGTGCAGGAGTGGGGACAGGGCTGCTGCCACCCCCTAACTGCAGGGCACAGCAGGGAAGAACCCTCCTGGTCAGCCCCAGCACGTACAACGCCAGGGACAGTAGAAGAGCTCATTCACAACTCTCAGAAGCACTGCAATGCCAAAGCATTTTTCCCAGAGGAATGGAGAGATATGCAAGGTTTGCCAGCAGTCATGCTGCCACTGGGCTTACTGGTGATCCAAAGTGCACTGTCAGCACTCCAAATGGTCTCTGCAGGGCCATATTCCCACAAGCTTGTAAATGCCCCGAGCAGAGCAGGACCACTTCTCCTCCTGACTCGCTGCTGCCACCACATGCTACCCCAGCACCCATGGGAAAGGGGTGACAGAGGAGGCAGCCACGGGCGCAGCGCCAGCACTCAGAGCAGTGAGCTGGCAGCAGGGGACTTCCTGGCAGGCATGCCTGGCTTCCTGTTTGCTCTGCCTGCGGCACCCCGCCAGCCCACCGGCTTCAGGCACAGCCTTATAAGGACCTTTCTTGTGGGTTCAGCCTCCCCCAGTGCAGAACTCGCCTTTTTCCTCCACCAGCTGAGTGATGTATCTGACTGACAACAGGCCTGCAGCTGGCGGGCGCCAGCAGCCTGGGGGCAGGTGGGATTTGGGAAGGGGCTTGCTGCAGGCACTTGGTGCTGGGAAAGCCACATACAGTGGTGAGTGTTTTATGGCACCTTGAAAGCTTTTGTTCCACAGGCAGCCCGGGAAACTGCAGCAGAGCAGGAGGCTGCAGAGTTTCCCCTCCAACCATCTAGAGGAGATTTTCCCACTGCAGTGGTAGCAGCATAAATAGAAAGGCATCTGCAAATGAAACAAAGGCTAAGAACAGGCTGCAGAGCAGAGTCTGGGCAGGAGCGGCTGCAGGGCTTGGAAGTCTTTCCCCTTTTGCAAGCAGTGAGAGCCGCTCCCTCCCCTCTGCTCAGCTCTGGGATGGCTGTCAGTGGGTGGGAGCACATAGCATCCCACCGAAGATCTGAGAGCTTGTCTCTCCCTTCCCAAGATTGGATCCCACTTCCCAGGACTTACCACTTGTCATGTGAGACACTTTGGCGAGCTTCTTCATGACGTTATCAAGCCGCGACTGAGTGCTGTCTAATTCATGGGAGAAGTCATCCAGCATCCTAGGGACAGAGAAGCATGGCATTCGTCAGCAAGTGGTACATCCCATTGGGATTTCCCAGCATGCTTACACGCTGATCAAAACTCTTGATGTGAGCAGCGCATCACACCTTGGCAGAGAAAATGAATGTGGCCTGGTCTCCTGAAAGCATCCAAAAGGGGGAAAAAACCTGCTGAAGCAGCAGCTCTGCTGCAGAGTGGGAAGTCATTTGGGACTCCTGTCAGACTGGTCTCCCTGCATGTTCACAGCTGAGCTCTAAGCACCCCTGCAAGGTGAGGAATGGGGTTTTTCATCTTTTTAAGGGAAAAGTCTCACTTATAGTCTGTGATTAGCGGACACCAGCTACACAGATCTAGGTGCCAGCTTGGACTTGAAATCTCTTTTCACTCACATATCAAGCAGGAATGAAATTTCGCAATTGCTTTTAAGGTGCTTTCTAAGCTCTGCATGGAAGTTACCCCTCTACTTCCTCCATACTAAGACTGTAATGAAATTGAAAGCCTTCCTGAAGCCATGCTTTGCCAATGCCAAGCACCTATTTGAAGAGAAAAGAGCACATCCAGAATCAAGATACCAATCCAATTGTCTCCAGCCAGCAGGACTTTAAAGCTTAATACATTTAAAAAGAGGGTTTCCTTCAACTGGAGTTCTAAGGCACTTGTTAAACCTCCATTCAGTGGGGAAAGAGTTGTAAAAAAACTCACTGCAGTAGTTATCTGCTACTGTCTAGCAAGCACTGATGGCTTATGCAGTGATCTGGAAGCAGACACACCACAATGATCTGCTTCCTGAGAGCAGGAGAGCCTCATGCCGCAAGGCTCCTCAGGAGGTGGGTTTAAAGTTCCTCCTTTAAATCAAACAAGACATCACTTCACAAGGGGCATAGCCTTCCAAATTCCTATCAGCCAAACAAAGAGGGTTTTCAGGCATGAACCCTTTAAGTCTCTCTGGAAGTGGTAGCCATTAGCCTGCATAACTGGAAACTTCATGCACTTGTTTGCAAAGGACAGGAACAGGGGAAAAAAATCTAATTTATATGTAAATGATGGATGCAAATTACTCTGTGAGCTACCCTTTAACCTTTAGCGTGGGTGAGGGATACTTTTAGCTTTAACTATGAATAGCAGCTCTGTGCTGCATGTTTCAGAGTGGCAAGGCAGAGCTGAAAGCTCCTGGGTCAAGCAGTTACCCAGGGGCAGCAAAAAAAAGCCTGTGGAGTGGTAAAGTGCCCAGTATCCCCACTACACAGTACCTCTCTCCCTCATCTTTTCAGCAGTGCTGGCTGCCTGAAGCCAAGAAGCTGTGTGTCTTAGGGTGAATATGCAGAAAGGAGAGAGAAGGAAAAGCAAACTGGCAGCTAAGCCTGCCCTAGGTGCAGACTTTCAAAATGAAGAAGGCTGCAGCCTGATCCTTGAAGGCTGCAGTAACGAATGCTTTCCACTGCCTAAAATCGAAGGACAGCTGGGAGAGGCTGCCTGAGGTACCAGTAAATTCAAGGCCCTAACAGGGACAAAGATACATGGGTGAGAACCTCCAGCTGTGTTGCAGCCAGCCCCATACTGGGTTTTTGGTGCTGCATCTAACACTTACACTGCTTGCTCCTCCAGCTCCCCGCCAATGCGCTGGGACATGTTCTTCAGCACTCCAATGCTGCCAGAGACCAGCTCCAACTGCTCATCTTGCTGCTCCACAATCAACTGGGGCCAAAGAGAAAGGAAACAGGCAATTACAGGTATGCTGCGTTCTGCAGTTGGGTCGGAGCCAGCTGATCTGCTGGACACTCACTTCTCAGCCAACATCAGCTGCAGAGCCTGGGTACAGATCTAAGCCACAAGGAATGAGGACCACATTCCTAAGAAATGCTGGAGAAGTGACAGCCATAGGAAAGCCTCCCCAGCATGGCATTCCTGTGGCACAGCAGGCTGCAGTTTCCTGACACCCCTGCAAATCCAGCCTCAACTCACCTATGCCCCTGCTGTTCCCTGCTGCACCCACCACTATAGAGACTCTTGAAAGCCACAGGGACTGGGCACCAAAACCTCCACAAGCCCCCCTGCTTGTAGCAGGTATGGGAAATGCAACCTGGAACATACTGCAGCTAACAAGGGGTTAATGTGAGTAAAAGGCTTTTGCAGCTTCTACAGCTAAAAATAGCACGCCTGGCTCTGAATGTGCTAAAGGAATAGGTCTGCTGATGTTTTAAGTCACTTTCAGGGTGCAGTCACACTGAGGATTAGATTTACCCTAGTTACCTATTTCTGAATCTATTTATCTTCCCAGAGTCACTAGGTAAAACTCATCTGAGAGCTGGGGTGGCAATGTGGGTCAGGAGCTTTAGTAGAGTTTGCCACCCTGGAGAAGCTGCCTGTTTAAAGGCCTGTATTTGGGTGGGCTGCTTCACGCTGCCTGGCACTTCTACAGGCCAACTCCCCCAGTGTCAGGAAGTCCCTCACCAGGGGTTCTCATAAAGCCCTCACACAGGCTTTCTCACAAATCTCATGTTGACAAAGGCAGGAAAAGGAAGCAGACACGTGCTCCTGCTCCCAGCCCGTTCTGATGAAGATGCACACAAACAACAGCAAACATCATCTCATTTTTTAACACGGGGAAGTTGCGTAAGAGAAACAGGCTCTTTTCTGTTTGCGGTATTTCTACTCTTCCAAGGATTTCAGCAATCCTTGCAGTGCTAAAGCTTAGTGAGCTACATCTTCCAGATCATGTTGACTGCCTTCTGTACAGAGCAGAAGACCCAAGCCTCAAGGCTTAAAAACTCTGCACCAAGATGCATCCAAAGCTGTGATGTAGAGGAAACGCATGCACAGGCATATGCTGCAAGCAAAGAGGAGGGCTATCAGGCGTCTGGTTCCAGACCAGCCATGGACTTGATTTTTTTGGCTCTTTCAGCCCATACCTCATCCCCACAGCACCCATTTGGCAAGCAAAGCTATTTAATCCGTATGGTGCCAGCTGCCATACCTGTTGTTGAGCTTGCTGCTCTTCAATGAAGTGTGAATTTGCTAACTGCAGGTCTCGGTCCAGGCGGCTGTATTTGTCAGCTCCAGTGCTCCAACTCTGACTCCCACTTTCTCCCAGAAGTGCCTAAACAGATGCATAGAGCCCTTAGCAACATCCTTGTGTCTGCTCACAGTCTCTCTACAGGGTGTAGTGGGAAGGCAGACAGGACAATACTTCTGTACACATGCACGTAGCATCATTTTCCTCCTGCTCTATTGCTACTCAGCCAGAGTGCTGTCACAACTAAAACAACACACTGCCAAAACACCAGCCTGAGCAGTCTCTGCAGCCTGATTATTGAAGATATGCCTCTCCAGCAGCAGGAAACCTGGAATACGATTGAGAGATGATGCACACAGGAGTTTTGCACAGTACAAAGGACTACCAAAGGCCTGCTCAAGAGACACCACTGTATGCTAGGACACGTAAGCTGGGAAGTATCTAGATATATTGTGTTAAAAGATGTACAGCTCAACTGAACACTGTGCTACCAGTGACAGGGGCACAAGAGGGTCCGGATAAAGTACTTAACCAGTTGAGCTGAGTGCAAAATAGTGCAATATATAACCACAGCAGTGTTGTGTGCTCATGTTCTTTGATTCAGGCTACCTGTGCTAGGAAAGACTTAGCTTTCCAGCCAAGTCTGGTGCCTGGAAAGGGTGTAAACAAGGAGAAGATGCTGGAGAATGAATGTGGCCCACAGGTAAGGAGCTACACCCTGCAGCACTACAATGGGGTAGGTAGCTCTGCCCACCAGCATGGAGGTGAGGACAACTTGTAATGAGACAGTCTTAAAACTTCTAGACAGGAAGAGATGACCAAGTATTTGTACAGAATAGCAAGACATCACTAGGCTGCTCTGGCAGGCTAAAACCAAGACTGTCTCTATGGTTCATTTGCCTTAAAAAAGTCAAGAGGGGTAAGGAAAGCTGATGGACTAACAGTGCAGGAAGCAAAGAGGACATCTGGCTTTGTCCTGAGACACTGAACAAGCTCCTGGCTCTCTCCAGCTCTTGGCAAGTGTAGCTACCACTTATTTAACATGGTGCACTAGTTTTGCTGAAGAAGGGCCTGTTTGCCATCCTTAGCCTGTGAGGGTCAGATTGCCACCAGCCAGTCTTTCAGACACAGAGGCACGTTGAAGAGCAGCTGCAGCCCAGCTCAGCACAGGCTTTGTGGTCTGGAGGAAAGGCAAGGAGCTGGGGAAGGGGGAGGAAGACAGCAAGGGGAAGTCAGTTTTCCTGACCAGATGTCACCACATGAGCTGGGCCATATGGTCTCCTGCACCTAGCAGGAACTTTGCACAAAGGAAAGCAGCAAAATGCAGAGACAGCTACAGACTTGTTTGAGCAAGAGTGTAAGAGACTTTGCTTCTTGGTGTTTACCGAGCACATCAGCTAACCCTGTAACAAGCTCAAGAATCAACTCTGTCCTTCAGTAGCTTGTTGCAGTTTGTGATTTTTGCCACAAGTTACTTGTATGAAGTACGCACCAGCTTTTACTCAGGCAGCTCTGGAAGTCAGCTCCGAGATCCCCTTACAGCCTCCCTGTCAACCAGGAAGGAGCACAGGCTGCACCTATTTCTATTCCTGGGACTACACGTGCAGACAACCTGAAACTCCTTGAGCTTCTTCCATCTTATTACATGGCTAATTATTTTGACAGGCAGCTGTGTGAAAGGATATTGCAGCATCTTGGCTCCTCAATACAGCAGAGCGCAGGGTTACATTCACGGACATGGATTCTGAGTCTGTGTCCCTGAGAGGGAGATTCCCCTTTCCACAGGGATGATGCAACACTGACAGTTGTACACAAACAGATCTGAAGACAGAGACAGATGGTGAGTGCTGACTTTCTGCTTTGAGAGACAGGCTTGGAAGAGGCAGCAACGTGCCTGCAAGACCAGCTCATTCAGGTCAGCAAAACACACACAGTTCAAACACTCAGCTTTGCTGCAGCATGCAAGCCCCTTTCCAGAACAAAGGTTTTTTAAGGGGATGAACTACAGACAGGATATATCTTGTAATTACAGCTTTTATACAGTTTTAATCAATGCTATACACTCTACCTTACAACATGGAGCCCTGGAGTAAGTGAAAATAGAAGCTTCCCCTAACACATACCTTAAGACAACAGCCGCTAGAGCTGATAAATCCTCCTCATTCCTTAAAGTACCAAACAGCCACAGCGTTCACTTAACTTGCCTTTTTCTGGTTCTCACCTGCCTGTTTCTTCTTTCAGCCAGCGCTTGCATGGAGGAGTTTGACATCTGATCCTTCATTTCCTGTTTGTTCAACAAAACATACAGTATATGAGCATTGGATCTGAGGTGACAGGCAGTTTTACAGTGCAACAGGGCTGTCTATATCCAGCAAGGCTATTTTAGTGGCAGTGAGGGGAAATTCTCCTTGAAAGTGTAAAATTTTGAAGATTCTGGAAGGGTACTGTGGAAAGCTTCATTGCAGTTCATCATTTTACTAATATTAGAATCAAGAGCAATGAGATATTTTGAAAATGTTAAATTTTACTACTTGGTTTGCTCCACTACAGCCAGAAACACTTTTATTTGTATAATATTGAACTAATGTTTCCATTGACAGACTGTAAGGAAGAATCATGTTCTTCAAGGTTTTGGAAGCCTGTAACCCCCTGCACTTTATTCCCAGTTGCATCTGGGTTTATATTGCATAGGATGAGATAGATTTCCTGTCCTGTGGCCATCCTCTCTGACTATGCATATGTTTTCTCTTCTATCAGTTCAGTTTTGCTGCTGAGTACCCAGAAAGATCGCTAGCCACATAAGGCTACATTACAACAGTCTATTTTTTATAGGATAGATTAGCAAGTAGTCAATATGATCTAGTGGAGGTTGACTCACCAGCAGAATTCTGATGTCACCAGGACATTTAGGTATGTTTTACTGTTCAGAGGCGTGTAATACATCACTTAAGAGCACTGGATTCCACTCAGTTACTTTCACCCGCTGCTTTGCACCATGAATTCCCCCATGGAAACTGGAAGTCAGCTGCATAATGCCTCTAATGAATCTCATTTAACAATCAGAGACACTGCTCCAAAACCCATTAGCCAGCAGTTTTCAGTCAGAAAAAGGGAGCTATAGAGTGGGCTTGCCTGATCCTGTCTGTTTGGGAGTGGACTACACTGAGGGCAAAGCAGCCAGCACATGCCTGCTATATGGGGCCAGTGTAGTTTAGGGATCAATTCCCAGGCAGCAAGCCTTAGGAATTGCATCCAGATCACAGGACTGCAGGTAAGGTAACAGGCTTTCCACCAGCCACAGCAATGCATTTTGTAAAATAGGAACATCAGAGTCATGGGGGCAGCAGAAACTAAGCTATGCTTAGTGTAGCTATTAATAGGAAGAAAACTTCCCAACTAGCAGCTTGTTACCAGGCAGTGATGCTTTTAAGAAGATGTTCCTTCTCTATTTGTTATCACCAAGTAAAATCTTCCTTTTGCTTCTGAAGTATGACCTTACACTAAAAAAACAGATCTTTCTTGAGTTAAAAATAAATCTAGCTGTTGTTTGGACTATTTTGTAGGGGTAGGAAATTGAAGTCACCACGTCAGTAATACTAGGCTTTAACCATCTGTCAGTGTTCAAAGTGGATTGTTTTGAAAACTAGTGCTACAAAAGCACAGGACAGTTGTGATTTCCTTCAACTCTGAAGGGAGGCTCCAGCCACTCCTGCATCACAGGAGGTCTTTATTCTTCCTCTCCAGTTACTACAGGTTCAGGCTTACTGTTGAAAGAGAGGTGTGAAGACTTAAAAGAGGTAGCAGCAGCAAAAGAGGATATGCCCCAAATCCATATGGGCAGCCCCAGGAGGGAGCACAAGGGGAAGAGAATGAAGCCTGAGAGAGAGCAGGTATCAGGTTTATTCTCTGCTCTCCAGTTCATCGTGGAAATGGCCTATTTAACTACCTAATCACTCCCCTGCCTTCCTTCCCCATGCTACCTCCCCATGCTCCCACTCCAAGGCCACATTCCTTACCCTGACCACCTGCCGTGTGCTCGTGATGAAGGCTTTCCTGATACCCAGCTCCGTCGCATCGAGGTTGAATTTCCGTGGGTTTGCCTCAACAATGCGTAGGCAGCTAGTCAAGGAGCCCCCATTAGCTGTCTTGGGTATGCACACAGACACACAAACCTACAGGGTGCCTCAGTGGGGCTTACCAAGCAGCCAATGTGCTGTGCCTTTTCCCAAAATTGTATTGTCAAAGTATGAAACACTGGAGGAAAAAGCAGCCACAGCAGGAACGTACTGTGCAGTACATGCACCAGTGTGAGGTTTCTCTCCTATGTTTTTTCGGTTCTCTGACGCTGCACAGTGCTTTCAGGAGTGTCCAGATGAACACTAGGGAAAAGGAGTATTTCTGGAAGCCAGCCTAGAGTATGACTGACTACACAGAAATCCAAATTCATACAACACAATAGGCTTTCTAGAACAAAGCCTTAAAATATACCTTATGAAAAGGCAAAAGGAAAATCCTTTTTCTACAGATGTTTGCCTTAATTTCTCATTTGCAGTTTGAGAAAAGCCAACATAAATGCAAAATTCAATCCCAAACAGTCCTTTCTACAGAAAGTAACTCCTGGCAAGCACTGGTACTTGGCTATTTAGTACAACCCAGGAACTATATCCCACATCACCAAAGCACCACAGAAAGGATATTAATTGTTTCATCCAAGTCTTCCAGGTCCCACTCGATGCTCCGCAGGTTGTTCCTGAGCTCATTAGTGGTCCAGTCGATTTCTTCTCTTGTGGCAATGGAGGGATCTTGCAAGAGCTCTGTCCACCGCTGGAAAAGCCCTTGGGCAGTGTTCACAGCTTTCTGCACCTCCCTGCAGCAATGGTGATTAAAGAGAAGTGAAGGGATTACCATCAGTTCCTCTGCAGCAGTCACACGGGGACAGCCCCATGTCTTACTGCACAGGGAAGCACAGCTTTCTCCCAAACAATTTTTCACTTATTTTGTGAAGTAAAGATGTGCCTTACCTACTGGACAATCCCATCTCTTGTTACAGCACCAACTTACATGTCAGCTATTAACGAAGGGACATATTTCTTTAGAGGAGATTTCTGTCGACTGTCACATAGGCAAGTCAGGGCAGTGTCTGAACAAGGCAGCTCTTTGGCAATTAATGTTCTGCATTCCTCTCAACAGATTTCCTCTGAAGACTCCTGACTACCCCTAGGGCACACAAAATTACAGGAACTGTCCCCACAGTACCAGCCAGGCAGACTGTTGAGTGCAGCACTGTTTATTTTAATTCAGCATTTAAAAAATACACAGCTCTACTACACTGGCTTAGGGAACTCAAGTCTGTTCTGCTGCTCTAAGCTTTTTGGAGATGAGTGTGTTCACAGCTTTGCTGACGGCACTGAATGCTGCTTTGATGGCTTAGGGCAAATGGGTCTGTAAGTTTGGGTCACGGTCCATCAGTGTGGTTATCTGTATTTACAAACCCTGCAGTCCTGAGCTGTGAACTGCTCCCCCATATCAACAAGAAGCCACGATGAGGAACACAGACAAGACCAGACTTTGCTGGTGTGAAAAGTGGCCACCACAAACTCAAGAGCTTACACACAGCATCCATGTAAGATGCTGGTGGTTTATTCCCAGTGGAGGGAAAGCAGGTTATCAGTAGGGGAAGCCCAGAACAGATGACCTGAGATTGCACTCTGCAGCTCTCTACACCATGGCCTGAGCTGCAGCCTCTCAGCACCCTGATGGGTGTCCCTTCTTGTCTCACAGGCCTACAGTTCCAAGTCTGCCACATCTAGTGCCCTAAAGGCAGCAGCTCACACTAAGGATCTGTCAAACTTTGTTCCCTTCACTGCTTGCTAGAAGAAGTTGTGGGGTATTCTTTTTTGTTTGGGTTGGTTTTGTTTCATTTTGGAGGGGGTGTATTTTTTTTGTTTGAGTTTTGTTTTTTTTCATCTGAGCACACCTGGGGAGGTACCCACAAAAGGAATTTAAAGTAGAGCAGGATGTCCTCCAATGGGAGGCATTAGAAACACCAGGAAAGCAAACTGAATGCAATGCTGGTGGTTCCACCACCACCACCAGCCCCTTCGACTTGCTGGGTAACAATTAACACTGGGAGCGGCAGCACATCCCTCTCCCCTCCCAGCCCTTTCCTGCACGGTGTAGGAAACTCTCCAAAAAGTTTGACAGGACATTTGCTCCCCGCCCATGGCAACTTGTATTTTTCCCTCTTTGCACCAGTTCAACCTGGCAGAGTGATTCACTTTCCCTGGCTGCACCAGCATCCCTTCCCACACCTCTTATGCTCATACGGCTTTCCCTACTGCTCCCCTATGAGCACCTCTGCTGCTCTTGAGAGCGGTTTCACTGTGACATGGGGTAGAAGACCCACCTGCAACAGAAGCTGAAGGTGGCCCCATGGTAGTTTTTAGAGACTGAGGTGCTTTCATCCTATTAACTTCTTCCTGCCTTGATCACCTTTGTGGTGGCCACCTTTGTGGTCAAAGCAGGTTTGTGTTTGCCTGTGTTCAGGCTCTTCTCTGCTTGCTTTTTCTCATGGCTAGTGTCCATACTGCAGTTTGTATCACACCTCGGTCCTCTCCCCTCTCCATCCTCCCACCCAGACACAGCGGCCCTCATCTTTGGGGGATGTCATCCACAACCAGCCCGCCCTGCTCTGCCTGCTGCAGGGCAACATTCCCCAAGCCTCTGCCACCTCCCTCCGACGGGGACATCCGGGCACGCTGTTCCCAAGCTGGCCCTCCGTGCCGGGACCCCACCTGCAGCCACGGCCGCGCTGCACCTCCCGCTTTACCCGGGGGGGCATCTACAGAGTCTGGGCTTCGCTGGCCCGGAGAGCGGGGAGCGCTTCGTGCCGGGAGGCCCGGGCGCGGCCCGGCACCTGCCCGGGACAGAGCCTCATCCACGGGGCCTTCCGCGCCCGGCCTTCGACGTCAAGCAACCCAGCGGGGCCAGGGCCGAGCCCGGGGCCGCCTCAGCCGCAAACGGGAGTGTCGGGAACGCCATTTTCCCCCGTCCCGGTCGCCACACAGAGACCCCCGGCCGCCGCTCAGCCCTCCCTCCCCGGGGCGGCCATGCCCAGCCCCGGCCCCGGCCGCGCCCAGCGCCCTGCCCGTGGCGGAGTGTCCCCGAGGGTCGCCGCTCACCCCTTCACCACGAAGAAGGGGTCCTCCATCGACATGGCGCTGCCGCCGCACGCCGCCGCGCCACGCCCCTTCGCCGCGCTACGCCCCTGCCGTCACGAGCGTCGCGCCTGCGCGCTGCGCCCGTGGCGGGGGAGGGGGTCGTGGGGGGTGACGTCGACTCGCCGGTTCAGTCCGGGTGCGTTGTGACGGTCTCCTGAGGGAGTGGGGCAGTCGGTGTCGTTGGTGTCCCGGGATGCGAGGTGCTGTGGGGCTGTTCCCGGTCTTCCAGAGCGCTCTTCCAGCCCTTCGCTGCTTGGAGCACAACGTCTCTCTCCCCCCTTTGCCGCCGCGTCTGCTCTGTCCTTCTTCTCGGCACTAAGGAAGCACGTCCTGAGTGGGGCTGGGGCGGCCGGGCTGCTGGGCCGTGGTCCTGGCAGGGTGTTTTCCCACCCGGCGAGGGAGGAAGAAGGAGAACGCGACAGCCAGTCTGCTCTGCTCCTGCTACCCTTCCTGCCCCGGGAATGAACAGGCACCGCTTCCTTCCTCCTCCTTTCTGCGGGTGACAACAGCGCTTTGCCTCTTGGCTTTTGTCCATCTCAGCGTGAGGACCTCCTGTTCCCTCGTTCCCCCTCTCAAATCTCGGCTCCCTAGTAGCCTCTCTCAGCTGCGAGCACAGATAGCCCTAATCTTAGGAAAGCTGGCAGGAGAGAATTGTGCCTGTGCAGCATCAAGGGATGTTCCCATATACACACAGCAGGGTTTCCTCTGTGCAGGATTCTGTGTGTGGAGTGTCCTGTGTTACTCCTATGGGACAGGCAGGCAAGATGGGCAGTTTTGCAGAGGTATGGCCAGGAGCAATCACCCAAATCTTTAGCCTCTTGATTGGAGTGCATGTCCTTGCCTGCGCTCTCTGAATGTGGCTGTGTTCCAGCATCCCTAGCAAAAGCACTGCCAATTCACTGAGGGAAAAGGTACAAGAGATGCCTCCTCAGCATGTGAACTGGATACCTCAATTTTGCAATCACAGCAGCTTTACTCATGAGTGTGGGGTGGGAAGGCTGCAGCACATGTAAAACCGGTTTCTGCAGTTTTGTGGGGTGGGAAAGCTGCCTCCTGCTCCAGCCAGCCCCATACCAGGGAAGCTGCAGCTTGTCAAGTGTAGTGCAACAGGCAGGAGACAAGCTTTAGGGTTTGTGTTTGCTGGCCTTTCCTTGCTACACCTTGGATGGCTTGTTTCCCATGTTGGAGTCCCAGCAAAATGCACTGTGCTGAGCATGGAGGCTTCCCTCCAGGTGCCAAGGAGTCATTAGGACCCAAAGACCTTGTACTCCCCAAAAGCCCATGATCCTCCAGAGATTTCCAGTGCTTCACACTCTTCAGAGCTCCCACCTTAACAATTTGCATATCACAACCGAGCTCAGAGGTGGAGGGTTGTTCCACAAAATGCAGGACACCATAACTCACCTGTCCCTCAATGGGGACACCACTCCGAAGCAGCTCAGCAAATGTTGTAGCCTTGTTGCTTTGTGTTCAAAGCCTCCATGGGATTTGGCTCTAGTAGTTATAGGGTGCTTAAAGACATGATATATTCTGAGCAGCCCACTAAAGGTTATGAGGGTTAGATTTGTTCAAACACTCATGAAAATCTATCAGAGGCAATATGCAGTGCTCCCCTTTAGGTGTGCCGAGACTGCGCAGTTTGGCTTGCTGTCGTCAAGCATCCCCTGAAACCTTTGCTATGATGGGAATGAAACAGGGGAAAGCTCCCACAGCTGCTCAGAGTTACTAGCTAGGAATATCAGAAATCCTCTAATAAATTCTATGAACACTTTACTCACTTAATTGAAAACGGGCTTTTTTTATGCATTTTAAAAAAAGTGTGAAGCTTTGCAGGGCTGTTGAGGGCTGAAGGTAAGGAGGTGTTACTGCAGTGTAGGGAAGTTGCAGGCTTTCCAGGAATAACACAGACAGCCTTTTCTTTGATGCTGGAAATTAATGTACATGATGCAGTCAATGATTTAGATTCAACAGCACTGCTATGGATTTTTTAGAATGGAGTCATTTTTACTGTATCTTGTGGGAAGCTCTGATTTTTGGTTTGGAAGCAGTGGGAAGTGTTTTAGTAGCTTTCTGGCATGCTCGGCTCACCGATCCTGCCTGGGAGAGGAGTGCTCGGTGCATGGCACACAGCTGCAGAACTGGTCAGGAAAGATCTGATTAAACACTTCTGTTCCGAAAAGTGCCAACTCATCAAAATCCCAACTGTCTGCAGGGAAGAACTGGGCTTACTGAGGCTTTTATCAGGAAAAATTTTGCGGCATGTGAGTACACGCACAGGGGAGTGTGTGTGTGTATGTGTGATCCTGTATTACCCCGGTACAAAGAACATGCATTTGGCGGGAAGAGATGGCTTTTCCTCTCGGGAAACAGCTGGATTGATTTGAATTTGGATGTGTAAAAGCATAGGGGATTTTTTTTTTCCTCCCAAAAAGGTTTTACAGCTAAAGGAAGAAGTAATAAAGCTAATGGGTTTCAGATGCTTCAGTGTTTCTCTTCCTTGTTTGCATTTTTAGTGAAAGTTGCTGAAGATTTTCTATGGTTGTAGGAGGAGAGATAAGGCAATGATAACTTGATAAAAAAATACTAGTTTGTGGCTAACTATTCAGTGTTGTGGTGAGCAGTAAGGGTTTCCATCAAATCCCAAGCATTTCCAGCAAATCCTACCCACTCATGGACCCTCTGTGATTGTAACAAGGTTTCCTGAGCCTCATTTTTATGAATCAGTGGGGACTTCACTGTGAAGCACCAAGGGCACAGGTGACACAAGGCCTCAGCCATGTGACAGCATGGTGACCTGACAGCAGCAGCTCTGAGGCGTTAAAAGATCAAGATGCTGAGAGGTGGTTGCTCCTTGCCAAGAAGGTGGCTTGGACGCTGGATGCTCCTGGTTGCATGCTAGAGCCAATGGAGCGTGTTTCCTTGGACTCACAGTTGTCTGGGAAGGAACAAAGCCTCACCAAAGCTGCTTCTGTGGTTGTGGCTTTCCTCCTGTTGCTGTCTCTTGTGGGCTTTCCTTGTCTACTGAGAGCTGGTTTCATGCTATAGCCTTACCCTTGGGTAGGTTCATATCAGTGCAAGGCCTGTGTGCAGCAGAGGCTACAATCCCTGACTAGACAACTGGCCAGAAATGTCAAAGATACAATCAAGTACGAAATAAATGAGCAAATGCAAGGCGATAATTCATGGTGGGATGTGGGATGACTATTCGGAATAATGGTGGTTTTGAAAAAAAAATATTTCCCTCTTTGTAGTGCATGAACAATTGATTAATAAGGATGAAAATGGAAAATGAAATTGAGCAAAGGCAGTGTTACTTTCAGCAGGGTGAACCTCTGGGACTGCCTGCCACAGGATGCCAGGGGTGGTGAGAGCTTACCTGGATCCAGAAAGAGGTTAAATTACATGAATAGCAAAGTACTGCACTGCCAGTCCTTGTTACTTTTTTACGTGGGTGAAATCAGAATGAACTTTTCCCTGGCAGCCTTTCCCCATAACCTTCCTCGTTATCCCTGTTTCCATGGATGACCTCACCAGGGCTCCAGGCTCTGTCACGTTGTTAGCCTTACATTGTTAGAAGGATAAAGTGGCTAAATGATAGTCTGCATGAGAGGGAAGGGGCACAGATCAGAGAGAGAAGGGGGAGTCAATGCCTGCTGGCAGGCACAGATGTTTTACTTTGCAGTTTCCCTTGATGATGGGAGGAGGGATTTGACACAGAGAGGATCTGCTCTGCCCTTGGTGCCCTCCTCCGTGGTTGCTACTCTGAGGACTCAAGGTTGCCTCCTGGCATGCCTTTGGACTTTGAATAAGGACTGTGTATGGTGTGGTTTGCTGGGAAGTCCCAAGGACCTTGGTCCCCCTTTTCGTTAGCAGGGAGTGGAGCAGGTGTCTCTCCTAGGATAACAGCTCCATGGCTCCAGAGCATCATTGTGCATCCTCCCCATCATGCCTAAACAAAACAGTCGCAGAGAGGGCACATCTGCACTCTGGGTTTGCAGAGGGCTACAGTTGTTATTTGCCTGCTGGCTAAAAGGAAGGTGACATTGAGATACAGGGAAAGGAAAAAAATAATTAGGCAGAGAGTCCTTTGGGCAGGAGATCTACCCTGCCATTTGCCCAATTGAGACTTGGTTGGCTCTGTGGAGTTTGCATGATTAATTTGGGATGTTTAACCCCATGCTGGGCTGCAGGTGAACACCACCAAGGCTGCCTTCTTCTGTAGCAAAGAGTTTGCTGGGGAGCCAATCACTCCAGTGAAAAGCATGGGCTTTGCTAGGCAGCCAGAGGGTTGTCTGCTGGGCTGCATCCCAGGGCTGTCCTGCTTCTTTTCCCCCTGGACACAAGGCAGCCTCTGTCTTTGGAAATGGCACAGGACCCATTGCAGGCATATCAGAGAGGGGAAAAAAAATACAGGAAGGTGGATTACAATTAAAGGGTTGTCTGATAGGAAACCCTGGACAAGTAAATGCATTTTTTTTTCCCCAGGAAACCCAAACTGGTTCCATAAAACACTGAAAGATGTGGGGCCACATTTTTCCAGGGGAAATGGCTGCCTGAAGAAGCTGATAGCTGGGAGTAGGATTCCGCCCGACCCCCTTTGTGCTTGGAGAGGCTGCTGGAGGAGCAGCAGGATTTCTGATGAGCAGGGAGTTCAGGTCATGGGTCTCCAGGGGAGGGAAGGGAAATCCCAAGGCTCAGAGTAAGGGAAGGGAAATTTTAAATCATTTGTGAAAAAGCAAAAAGGGGAATCCCAGGTTATTGGTGAAAAAAAAAACCTGTAGGAAGAAGTCCTGCCTGCCTGCCTGGGCTATCTACACCATCATCACTGCTCATGGGTAGGAGGATTTTAACCCTGGAAAAACCCTTTGCTTTCTAATATGTGGCTGTGCTTTCAAGGGTGGGTGTCTCAGCCCTTTCAGAAGAGGAGAGAGGGAGCTGCTTTCTCTCCTTTGCATTAGGTTTTCTATTGATTTGTTTGTGTTTGTTTCACTTGCGCATTGTGTTTGGTTTTCATTTGGCAGTGATTAGTGGTTAACACTCCACTGTTTTGGGATGTTTCCCAGCTCTTCTGACCTTATCTCCAAGCTTGGATAAACCAGAGCAGTTGGGAACCCTGGGGAATTAGTTACTGATATCCAATTGCGGCAGATCCAGACCACATCCATGTGAGTAATTGATTTTTCTGAGGAAAAAAAAACAAACAACCCCAGAGAAACCTCCTTCTCATCCTGAGCCCTGTGTAGGTCCCTCACAATTGAGATGTTATTCCCTTCTAGAAATGAACTTGGGCTGCAGATGAATCACGTTTGGAAATGATCCTCCCTGTGCTGTTTTGCTTCCATCAGCGATCTCTTGGGACGTGCCTGGATCTCCCTGGGGCTTTGGCTGTCCTGAAGCTCTGTTCTTCCTGCAAGGCAACTGTGGGTACGAAGGCTTTTTTCCCAGCCCTACTGGTGGTGAGGGAGGTTTGGCTTCTTTGTTCCCATGAGTTTTGGTCTGAATTTAATAGAGAGGGGACAGCGGACTGCAGTGGTGCTGGGACAGCCAAGAGAAGTGATGGATGATTTTAGTCTGCGCTTTGAGGAGGCCCTGACTTCACCGTCTGTCCTACTCACAGGGTTCTCCACCTCTTTACTACAGTTGGCTTTTCTCTGGGGCCTGGACTGCACATTTGGTGACAGCGAAGGTCTGGCGGGGGGTGGGGACTGGGACAGGCGCCGCGGTCGAAACAGGACCTTGCTAACCACATCCTCAGCCCCACCGCCGCAGGTCTTGTGGCTGTGCTGGGTGCCAGATGGCTGTGCTGCTGTGGCCCCAGCCACGACACTGCTGCGTGGGCTGCAGCTGTGGGGGGAGGAGGGCGGGAGGGCCCGGCCGGGGTTTTGCTGCCATGGCAAGGGATACAGTCGGGATGCAGGCATCTGGCACACAGCCCCACGCTGCGCGCCGCCAAGATGCAGCCGCGCGAGTCCCAGACGAGCTTCCCGGCGCCAGCCTCCTCTGCCCACTGTGGAAGACGAATTTAAACACCTCCAAAACTCCCGGTGGTGTGCGCAGCCCTCTGCAATTATTATTTGTACCACAAGCTGTTTCCTGCCCCGAGCTGCTTTTATCTAGCATTGTTTTCCTTTCCAGGTGGGGCCGCAAGCTCCCCGCTGCTCGGCCTCCGGGGCTGCCTCCGCCACTGGCTTGCCGACCACGCTGCCGGCTGCAGCTTGCTGGCGAAGAGACCACCTTTGTCTGCCAGCCCGTCCGCCTTCCTTCTCCTGCCAGAGCTATTTCTGGAAGCAGCAGCTGAGCCCGAGGATTGTTAATTGTTCATCAAACCCCTTCCAGCCCAGTTAGATCACATGCAGAGATTAGAGCACCTCGTCACACCCTTCCCTCCGCCTCCTCCTGTATCCCCGCCCTGACCCTGAGGGATGGGGGGCAGTGCCCCTTCTGCAGGCAGACGGGCAGACACGAGGCGTGTGCGACTCTCCCGGATGCCAGCCCCACCGAAGTGACGGCTCCCACGCTGTGCCCAGCGGTGGGTATCACGGAGATGCTGAGCCATGGGTGTCACGGAGCTGCCCTGCTCAAGGGACAAACCCAGCAGGGTCACTCGGCAGCAGGAACCGGCTCGGGTGCAGGCAGGAGCTCAGGGCAGGCAGACAGGCAGACAACAAAGCCACCCCAGGCGCTGACCTCAGGAGCTGCCATGTGACTCTCTCTCAAACTTACTAAAGCATGACATCAGCCTGGGAGGGAAAGGCAAGGCTGCCACCAAAATACTGCTTGGCTTAAACGGGCTGCCTGAGCGCACTGCCTGGATGCTGCCAACGGCCCTTGCCTGCAGTGGTGCCCGTCCTCCCCTGTTTTCCCCTTGCATGTCGCCCCCCACCCCGGGAAAGCAAACCACTGCTCCATCTCTTTGCAAAGGGCATGAAGTGTAGGCAGAGCAAGGCTATTTTATTCCGGGAATAACACATGCCAGTGGTTGTGCCTAACAGCAGGCACAGTGTTGGTGTGTGATACCGGGTACTAGCTGTGCCACCTGACTGCATGTGCATCTGTTCCTCCCTGCTACTCTTAAAGACTCCTGTCTGAGCACTAGCAGGGATGAGAGACCACTTGGTACCCATTCCCTTTGTGCTTATCCCTAGCCAGGGCAGGGGGGAGGCTGCTGGCTCACCTGCTCCTAGGCAGGTTAGGTAGCTAAAACACAGCAACCAAAGATGAATGGTGCCTGATGCCATCGGGGTGAGGCAGTGGGCGGTAGAACAGGTCAGTCCGCTCAGATCCAGGCATCTTCACTCAGCAAAGCTCTAGTGTTTTGTCTCCTACACCTGCATTCAGCTTTTTAAGCCAGTGGGATGGCTTTGCACCACTATTTTCACCCACATCCAAGTCAGGAATATATCCAGCTAAGATGTATCAAACCTGGCTTTATCCTTCTAAATGGGGTTATTTCTGCTGAGGATGCAGGTGCCCAGATCCTGCAACCAGCAGTCCCAGAGCAACATGCCTGGTGATGGACAAGCCATTTTGCAGGGGCACAACTGAATGCTGTGTCATGGAGTGGGGAGGGCACTGGTGGTGGGCAGACATGTGGGCTGAGGGCCAGGAGGCGTGACTGCAGTCCTAAACATCCAAGCCTAGACCTGCTCTGGCTGGTTAGACTGACCCGAGGGCTCAGGCCAGGGTGTTGCCGGCCCTCCAAGGCGTGGGAGCAGGTTCGGTAGGTCTGGAAACACTCCGTTCCCACCACTGGGGCTCGCGTCCCTCCAGCCTCCCACGCTGGCTGTGGGTGGGACAGCCCCGTTCCCTGTGTCTGGGAGAGGCTTGCCCTGTTACAAGCAAGGGACAGCTGAGGCCGGCTGCTTTGGCCGGTATTTTGGCTGTGCAGTTGAGCATGCTCTGGTCTAGTTTAGGATGGAGTGTGACACGTTTGCGCAAGAGGAGGTGGACATTTTGAGATGTCAACCCCCAGGTAGAAATGTGGCTGTGTTCAACATCTAAAGAATGGCACTTGAGCTTTTCTAACTATGCTTGAGCAGAAGGAAAACTTTCGTTTGGTCCAAGTGTGGGGGGATTCTTGGGGGAACGCTCTTGCTGTCTCAAGTATGTCTTGATTTGACTAAATCTCAACCTGTTTGTTACCACCATGACCAGCCACCCCCTTGTCCTTCCAGTGATCCAGGACATGGTGGCAGGTCTTGCCAATAAGACATCATCACAACTTCCAGCTCTTCTTTTCCGGGGCATGCACACAAATCTCTTGGGAAAAAAGGGATGGAAGCAAGTTGTCACATATGTCATCTGGGAATGGAAACTGATGCTCCAGGGCAGCACATTGAGCTTCCTTAATTTTGGGTCCTTTCACTTCTTGCCTCCTTGCAGATGGCAGTTGCTCCTTGGTGGAAGAGGGAGAGTCCTCACTACAAGCCCTGAAACACCCCCTTGAGCTTTCTTGGAGGCTGCCCTGGTGCCTGGAGCTGTGTCTGGGGGGTGGATTGTCTTCTGCAGCCCCCAGCCACCAGCCTGGCCCTGACACCATGTGTCATAGCTGTGGCAAAGCAAAGTTTCACTTCCCAAAGAGCTGCGCAGACCCCATCACCCCTGGAGATGCTGGTGGCATATTGTCTTCCCCCATCCTGTCTTGCAGCGCTACCCGACCCTGTTGTGGATCTTCATCTTCTATCCTGGGCTCTTTGTGAGCTTTGCTGCCAGACCCCTGGGGCAGATCTCTGCCTGGCAGTGGGGCAGGCATGGCTTTCTGCTCCATGTCAAGGCAGATATTCCTTGAAGTACTCAAAGCTGCACTTCCCCCTCTAGCCAACACCTTCTCTATAACTTTCTACCTCCCAACAACCTTCTCCGACAAGATCTCGGAGCCCGGTGCTGAAATTGAGAGAAACATTTCTAACCTGCAAAACCGAGTCACTCTCGGTTTGGTTTGTTGTTTCCCCCCCTCCCCTCCCGAAATGTTTCAGTTGTTTTGGCCAAAGTCCTCACTGCTGCCTGCCGATGTGATCAAGCCACTGAGGGGTGCAGTGAAGCTGGGGCTCTACCGAGCCCAAGGTGCCGGCGCAGTCCCGGCCGCTATCCCGCGGCGTCCGCCGGCGGGAGGGACCCACGACGAGCAGCGTGCTGGCGTTGCCGCTTTAAGAGCCATCTCCGCCTGGAGAGCGTTCGAACCCTCTCCCCTGCGTCGCCATTGGCAGGCGCGGGCGCGCGGGGGCCAGCCGGCGGTTGGAGCGGCCGGCGGGGCGCCCTGATTGGCCGGGGCGGGGGCAGTATAAAGAGTGCCCGGGCGCGTGGGCTCGTCTCAGTCGGCGGCGCGAAGGAGCGGCGTGCGGAGCTGGCGCGCGGCTGGTGACGGGAGGTTTGGCGCGGCTTCCGCACGGCTTCCCCTCGGCCCGGCCGCGCCGTCGCCCCCGTTCCGCTATGGAGTTCAAGCTGGAGGCGCACCGCATCGTCAGTATCTCGCTCGGCAAGATCTACAGCGCGCGGGGCCAGCGCGGCGGCCTCAAGCTCCACAAGAACCTCCTGGTGTCGTTGGTGCTGCGCAGCGCCCGGCAGGTTTACCTGAGCGAGCCGGGCTGCCCGTCTGAGCCGCCCCCCGCCGCCTGCGGGTCCCCCGAGGACGAGCAACCGCCCTGCACCCCTGCCTGGGCGGCCGGCGAGGCGCCGCCGCCGCAGGACGAGGCGGGTCGGGGCGGCCCACGGCTGCCCTGCGCGGACTGTGAGGGCCCCCGGACGCGGCGCTGTTGCTGCGGGTGTAGCTGCTGCTGCGCGGCGGCGGGCGGCGAGGCGAACCGCGCGGATTGCGCCGTCGAGGCCGCGGCCCCCCCGCCGCCTCACTGCCCCCGGAAGCGGAGCGCCGGCGAGCGGGGCCAGGCGGGCTCCCCGGTAAAGAAACCCCGCCGCGAGGTGGAGGAGGAGCCGCCGCCTGGCGAGCAGGAGGACATGGAGACAGGCAACGTCGCCAGCCTTATCAGTATCTTCGGCTCCAGCTTCTCAGGACTGCTCAGTAAGGAGCCCAAGGGCCGGCGGCGGGCGCCCCTTGACGGCGGTGAAGCGACGGCGGCCACGACACCCACCGACGCGGCGGCCGAGCCGGGACAGATTTGCTGCGACGAGCCGGTGCTGCGGACCCTCAACCCCTGGAGCACGGCCATCGTGGCCTTTTGACGCGCGGGCCGCACAGACTGGCCCTTCGCCGCGGGGATGGGGGCCCTGTTGGACGGACGGGCAGCTGGACAGAGAGGTGGTACCCCCCGCCCTTCCTCCCGCACCCACAGCCCGGCGGAGGAGGGTGGGCAGCGCCGCTGGGATTCGGCGCCGGCGAGTCCCGGCGCCTTGACGGGACGCACGGGGAGGGCCGCGGGGCAGGGGCGGCAGCAGCAGCAGCACTAACCCGCCGGCAAGCTGGGTCCCGTCTGCCGGTATCCGCCCTGGAAGCGCCCTCGGCACTGCCCTCCCGGAATTCCCCTTCCCGGTCGGGCCGCCGCCCTCTCCGGCGCCCCTGGGAGGCTCTGCCGCAGCTGCCGACACCGGGGGCGCGCCCACCGGGTAGTATTTTAAGGTTGGAAAGTATTAAGTTTATTAAATAAAGTCTCTATTTTGGGAAGGTTTAGATCAGAACTATTACATGGTGCTTTTTAAAAGTGTTTATTGAGAGAAACGAAGTTTACAGACGCTCTGACGGCAAGTCCTCGAGCCTGTTTGTTAGGTTTGGTAACTCCTGGTCTTTGTTGTATAAAGGCTTGGGGCTCCCGTAGGGATTTTGTACAGTGTTCTGTTTCAGTGATGTATCTCGTTTTGTATAAAATGTAATTCTACGTGCACAACACGTATTAAATATTTTCAACTGTACAAACCTCGTCCTCGTGTGTGCCCCCGCTCGGCTCGGGGGGAGGAGGCTGCCGGGAGCCGGGCAGGCAGCAGCCAGGGTGTGGTTGCTACATGTCTGTGGCTGGATCCACCCTGCTTCGCCAGAGGCTCAGGGTGGGTTGGAGTCCAGCTCCTCCGGGAAGAAAGGCAAGTTCTCTCCGGGGGACTGGAGTTCTTGCCAGGATCTTCCAGGCGCTCCCGCTGCTCCTCCGGCTGCAGCTTCTTCACCCGGCTGGGGCTGCTGTGGTATTTGAGGTCTTGCTCAGAAAGTACCTCATGTGCAGAGTCACGCTCCGTGGGTGGAAAGCAGTTGCTAAATCCTGGCAGAGCAGCTCTGCGCAGTCCGGCCCCGTGCTGTGGGGGGGCCAGACGCCGGACTACTGGTTTCCCTGACCTGAGGTCCAGGCTGGGGGCGTGTGAGTGGATCCTCCCAGACACGGGCTGTGCTCCTGGCCAGGGGTGTTTTTCAGTGCCTCCTACTTGCTGTTGTGCCGCAGTTAAAGTGATGAGTATCAGGGCTGCCTTTTTTTATTTTCATATTTTTTTTTATATCAGTAAAGCTATAACTGGGTTAAAGTTCCTGCTCTTAGGGGTGGGGAGAAAAGTTTGGCCTCTGCTTCACAGTGACTGTGGAGTGCCCTAAGGCCTTGTAATTAAGACTGAATTGTGGATTTTTTTCCTTCTCGATGGGAGACTAGAGGCGTTTCTGCTCCTAATTAATGGACTTTCCAACTGAGGACTGCATCTCTTGTGAGTCAAGGAAGATGTTCGTGTGCTGTGAAATGCAGCCTGGGATAATATAGCTGAACCTCAGGGAGCTATCTCGGGCAGGAACAGTGTGGAAGATGAGCAATGACCAATGTGAAGCTCCTTGCTCTCAGCTTTCTCTGGTGTGGCTGACACAGATGTGTCAGGAGGCACCAAGGTCCTTCTGGGGGCCCTGAATTTATGGGCTGGGGGCTTTACGTGTTTCAGTGAGAATTGGAGAGGTGAGGTTCTGTTCTCTTGAAGTCTGAAGAAGGCAGTGAGGGGAGGACTTGTGGTGGGGGAGAAACTGCCTGGTCTGGAGGGCTTAGAGGGATCTCTGCTAGTATTTGTGTAAGTCGGTAGCTCCCTATTCTCACATAAAAGTGAAAGTCCCACCATCTTAATTTTCTTGATAATTGCACTTAATGGTGACAGACAGCTTTAGTTTGGTAGGACGACACCAAGGAAATTGCATGTGATGAGACATTTCTTTCCACATGATGATTTTTGGGAGGTGACAGAAAGGACCTGTCCCTGCTTCACTTGTGCAGGTGCTCTCCAGCAGAACCCTGGAGTTCAGCAGCATGATTGTGGACAGGAGATGAAGTCACCGCCCAGACCTTTCTGGGAGGAGGAGGAGGAAGTTGGCTACAGAGGACTTTCCCCCCACCTCTCCTGCTCCCTTGCAGGACATCCTGCTGGGAGGGCACAGGCTGCTCTTATCAGAAGCCGGGCTGCGGGGTGGAAGCAGCGTCCTGCTCCCATATAAACACAGCTTCCTTCCCAAGAGAGGAGAGGGGGAACTTCAGTCCCACTCCTTGTTCCCCAACAGTATCACTATGGAAGTGAATGGTTTTGCCCAGGGCTTGCAGTCAGCTCCTGAGTGCTGGAATGGGGTGGGGACACTCTTGGCTGTCAGGGAGTTGATCAGGAGTGTCTTGGCAAACCTCAAGGCTTTCAGGGCACCCAGCTGCTTTTCAAGCATCTGGTCTGGTTGGTTTACACGGCTCTGGTGTCCCTCTGCAGACAAGACCCAGCCTCCCCTTGGCACAGATCACCAGCAGTGCTCTATCTCTTTTATCTTCCAGAGAGGAGTTGTGCAACGGCATAATTGCTGTTGGCCTCTGAAAATACAGCAAAGACGACTCAGAGGTGCCAGCACAGCTCCTTCTGGCTTGTGTGATCTCTCCACGGAGCTATCTGAGGTGAGCAAGTTCTTGCTTACTGGCTGATGACCACAGTGCCATGTCCCCAAAAGACCTGGTTCAGCTCCATTGGCTGCCGGAGCCACCTCTGCTATGCCAATGCAGAGGTGTAGCTTGTTCCTGTGTCTGTGTTTTCCTAACATGTGGGGTTTGCTCTCTGGGATGTATGTGTCCTCAGGGAGCCACAGGAAAAAATAACCAAGGCAGGATAGCTGCCAGCGAGCTTGGGTACGTCATAGAGGAGTCCATGCTCCCCTGGAGAATGAGTCTCAAATCGAGCAAGACACGTAGTGATGATCCTGTGTTCTATTTGGTATCAACTTTCCTGTTTTTTTTTTTTTTTGTTCTTCCTTGGTGTCTTTCTTTTTTATTCCCATAATCACTTTTACCTAAGTGAGGTCTGTTTTCCTTAATTCATCTGTCCTGTCATGCTGCTTTGATCCCTGGACTTTTCCTTCTACTCTTGGTGCTGCTTTAGGTTGCTGCAGAGGTGAGGTGATGGGATGGGACAGCTGAGCAACGAAGGCGGAATGATCTTGAGGAGAGGCTAATGACCCAAACCTGCTGCCTGGGCCAACACTAACGGAGGGAAGAGAAGTGCTTAAGTAAACCAGATAAAAATAAAAGCTTCCATCACTTGGAAGAGGGGGTGACTTCTATGGAAACTACCTCACTGGGTCAAGGAGGATATGACTTAATGGCGAGATGGCAGCATACTCACCTTCTTCTAACAGCAATGAGCTGTTGGAAGCGCTCACCTAGCCAGCTGCTTTTCCCCAGCTCAGATCAGGTCCTCTGAGAGCCTGGCAGAGGAGAGGAGTTGGGAAGATCCCTTAGTGCAGCTGGATATGTGTCGGTGGAGGGGCAGCGGGAGCCAGAAGCTAGGCAGCCAGGCTGCTTGGGCAGTGCGCAGGGAGGAGGGTGAGCGGCAGCCTTTTCCTTTTTTTCTGCTGTAATCGGCACGGAGTGACTGTAGGGTGGATGAGCAGCAGTTCTCATCAGGGACGCCTTCCGGAGATAGGCAATGATTTAAAAGTAGCTGTTGCCAATTGTTAATGGTGTGAATTGCCTCGGCCGTTAAAGGTACGGCCGGCTGTACAAGTGCGCCAGGACCGGCGCCAGCCAGAGGAAGGCCGCGGGGCTGGGAGGCGATGGGCCGCGAGGGGCTGGGGCTCTCAGGCGGCTCCGGGTTTCACTCCGGATGCTCCCTCCTGGCTCGATGTGACCCAGTGTTACCGCACGTCCCTCCTCTCCTGGGGCAGGGGAGGAAGGCCCCGCACACTCATTGCTGCAGCATCCTGTGTCAGCGCTCAGGAATCCGGAGAGCTGCTGGGAGGCAGGAGGGAGGGAAGCCAGCGCTGCGGGGCTGCGCCTGACGGGGCCTCTCCCGCCTAGGAGCTCCGGGCACCGGAGCAGCCCTGGGGGCGCATGCCTTGCCAAGGTCTAAACCCCAGGGCAGGGGGGTTTGTGGGGGAGGGAGACGTGCAGAAGCATTGTGTCGCAGGACTTCTTGCTTAAATGATGGCTCAAAAGGCTGACGAGACACGTCTGGATCCCTGCCTGCCCTCACGCCGCTGCAGGGCTTGCGTCTATCTCCAATGTACTGTGATTGCGGCGATGCTCTGCCAATATCTGTTTAGGGTGGGAGAAGGGAGCCCCCTCCCCGGTCCCCTGCGGGCTGGGGAGCACTTGCAGGGGAGTGGGGGCTTGTCACCGCTCTCCCTGGGCAGAGACAGGCTCGTCTTTTCCCTGGGTAGGGTGCTCCCATCCCACGGGGAGGCGAGCAGGGGCAGAGGGAAGGCGCCGAAGCTTGCCGGCAGGGCTGAGCCAGCTGGCCAGGCTCGCAAAAAAACCCGGGATTTCTTCCAAGGAGCATCCAAGCGCTTTTGCCAGGCTGAAGCAGGGCAGAGAGGGGGGTCAGCGCTGAGAGGGGATGGCTGGCGGTGGGAGAAGCTGGCTGGAAGGTGCCTGGAGCTCCCTTGGCATGGAGGGACCCCAGTGGAGAAGCTATTCCAGGCCAGCACAAGTCCTGGAGGCAGGGTCAGTGCCAGGCGAGCGCTGGGACATGGTGACAAACACAAACAATTCTGTTCTGGTCTTCTGGTTGTGATTTCTGCTCCCGACATGCAAACCCCGCAGGGCCCCCCCTCCTCTCCTTCTCCCCAGCTGGGCAAGAGCTGGCCTGGCTGCGGTAATGAAATGCAGAGCTGCTAGGGGGAGTGGGGTGGAGGGGGAAAAAAAAGCTCTGAGGTTTTGTGCCTCCGGTTTCTTCTGGCCCACTCTCCCAGCGGGGTGATTTGTTGGGAAGGGAGCCTGAGGAGAGGGGAGGGCTTAGAGCTACAGGCAAATAGTCATTATGTGTTTCCCAGGCAGTCACACAAGGTAGAGAGGAAAACCGGATAATGGGTAGGTAAATTGCCTGGGCAGGGGCCGTAGAGCATCATTTGCTGGAGCTGAGCTCTCCTGACCTTGTTCTGGGTGCTCAGAGATGGAATTGAGCACTTTGCCCTCTAAGGGACTGGCTTTGTGGTGGACTCACTCTCCTGCCATCCCAGTTTCCCCACCTTCCCTCCATCCCAGCTTCCCTAGTGGGTGGGCAGTGGAGTGCCAAGACCTGCCTGCAGGCAGCTGCTCCATGACTGACCGGCTCTTGTGGCCCAGCCCAGCCTGTAGGGCTTGTTTCTCTGGTGAAGGCAAGGGGTGTGATTCATCTTTTCTCCCTTTCCTGCAGCTACAGCCAAGGAAGACATCCAGACCTTTCCCATGCTAGTGGAGGAAGTGGAGGTACTGGCTGTTGCTGACCTGGGTTTGGGTACTTGTGTGGAGCAGCTGTGCTGCTGGAGGGACTGCCAGGCTGCAGATGCATTTGCTGCCTGCAGCTACTTCAACTCAGCCCAGCTTTTCCCTTAAGCCAGGCTTTCAGCTCTGCTGTGTTCTGGTGCTGCCAGCAGTGAGCTCCCCTCCTGTGTGGGATGCTCCAGTGTTCTGTGGCTTTGCAGAGTGACCTCCAGCTTGGGAGAAGCAGGCAGGGTTGCCTGTTATTCATGCTCACTGCTCTGGTTAGGAACATATGTGGTTTCCTAGGGGGAAGGTCTCTTCCTCCTCCTCCTCACCTCTGCTGACAGCGTCTGACCTCAGCTGTCATCCCTGGTGGTGCAGGGGATTAATCTGAGCCTGGGGACAGGTTGAGGCATGTCAAAGGCGGAGGAGAGCTTCATGCGTACAGACACAGAGGAAGGAACCAAAACAATTCCCAGGGAAATATTCTCCTGCTGCTTTTCCTGGCAGCAAGCAGAGTGGGAGGAAAAGACCTCGTTATAAATTGTTTGCAGGAGACTCAAGCCCTGGATCTGCTTTCCCTTGGCCTCCAGCACCCCATGAAGCTCAGACCCACACTTGGAAAACCACAGAGGGTGCTTGTCCCCCAACCTGCGACTCAGCATCCCTGGAGCTCTGCTCAGCTAAGGCATCGCCTTCCACCACACATTGCCTGCCATGCTCCAGGGTGCATGGAGCCAAATCAGAGCATTTGCAAAGCCAGGAGAACCTCCCCACCCTGGAGCAGCAAGGCATGGTCTGCTGGTGGACTCTGCCCTTTGCCTGCTCCGGCCTTGGCCACCCTCCTCCTGCTGCTGTTTGCTTTGGCAAGCCCTGGGCTTCACCCTGCCAGCAGAGCTCGGAGGCCCTGGGTCAGGCAGAGTGGGACGGAAGCCAGAGATGTGGGGCAGGGAGGGAGCCTGTGGGGAAAGGAGAACAGGAAGGGAAATGGAGAAGTAAATGGCTGGCTGGGTGGATGGGGCATGCCAGCCCTGCCGTGAAGGGCAGGAAGGACTTGCTTGGAAATCTGGAGGGTGGGCTGGAAAAGGCAGGGAAGGGGAATGAGGGCTGGAAGAAGGGGTGCAAGGGTGGGAGCCTCAGTACCACACCAGGTTTGGGCTGTGGGAGTCCCATGGGTGCCTGCTGTCCTTGCCCCTGGGCTGGGGGTCTGCATGCCATGATGCCCTGCTCCCCTCCTGGAGCAAACAGATGGACGTGGGAAGCATGGCACAGGCAGCCAGGCAGCAGCAGCCTCCCCTCACACCATTCCTCGTGGAGCTGGGGTCCCAGCCAGAGCATGGCTGGAGCATCACTAAAAAGAGGGGCAGAATAGTGGCTGTTTTGGCAGTAGGAAGCAAAGAAATACCTGCTGGCCTCATCCCATCCAGTTCCCAGGTTTACTCCTGCAAGCCCAGGCATGGAGCAGCACAGGCAGGTGGGCTTTGCTGGTGCATGTGGTCCTCCGTCCCAGCTCCCTCCATCACTTGCCATGCTGGGGATGGTGGGAACATGAGGTGATTGAAGCTTTGCGCTGGGAGCAGGGGGAGGAGGCAGGTTTCCGCTGTGGTGCAGCGCTGGGTTAGCAAGCATCCCTGCCTTGCCTTGGCTGGGCGGAGGGGGCCACCAGAGCAGCGCAGGGTTATGTCTCCATGGCAATGGGGTTGCTATTTTTCAAGGCAGGAAGAATTTATGTGTTTTCTCATGCAATATCAGCCCAGGGCAGCAGCATCAACAGGCAGCCACAGTCCTGCGGGGATGGGGGATGTGGAGGGTCAATGGGCCATCCTCACCTCTTTGGGGTGAGGGCGAGACCCCCAGACCCAAATCTTGCCCTGACCCAGGGCTGAGCACATTGGCAGCACCAAGGGCAGGGCTGGCAGGGGAGGGCAGAGCCCGCTGCAGCAGCTCACTGCTGCCCATTCACAGCCCTGTTTGCTCAAGGGTTGAATATTTGACCCCGTGGGCCTTTGGCATGGTGGAGAGGCTGGGAGGAGTTGCATCCGGAGGAAGGCACAGCTCCCGTGGGAAAGCAGGAGGGACGGAAGGATGGACAGGGAGGGAACTGGGGCTTTTCTTCCCTGTGGTGTGGTGCAGCTGGCTGGGGAACTTTGTAAAACACTCACTGGTGTTTTCAAGCTGGGATTTACCCTGTGCGAGGCTGGTGGAGCCACGCTCCCCTTTCCAGCTCCAGTGCTTGGTGAGGGCTGGTGGCAGTGCCCATTGGCAAACAGAAGTGCCACTTATTTAATCACTGTGGGCGAGAGTGGCATTTCCATGTGGCTTTTGTGTTAATGGAAAGCAAATATCAGAGAGATGTGAACACGGGCTGTCAGGAGGGAGCCAGGTAAAATCCCCACTGGATATTCATAGCTTTGTTCTCCCATTCTTTCTTAGAGCATCATCTCTAAAGGATAGTGCTGGTTGCCCCTTTGCAGGTTGGATTTCTCCCAACCTGCTTTCCAAGGTTTTCCAGGGGGAACTGATGCATTTTGTGTTAAAGAACCACTCTGCAGGGAGGTGGCCAGGACCATGCACGCCTCTTGCTTGACCTTGTCCTTCTTTGGCCCAGGCAGTGCCCCATGCACTGGGCTTGCCACAATTCCCTCCCTGGAAAGGGCAATGGAGCGAGCGTTTTCCTTCAGCTCAGAACAGCGTGATGTGATGTCCCTGGTCTGTGGCCAGGCAGGGAGGGCCTGGCTGCCCAGGGTTCAGGGTGGTGATATGGGGCTGACTGGTGCTGGCAGAGCACCAGGAGATGCTTTCCTGGGAGAGAGTCATGTCTGAGCGGGAGGGAAGGCTGTTAAAAATAAACAGGGTGACAATGGCAGGAGGAAGGGGCCACCCCTCCTGGTGAGGGGGTGAGGGGAGAAGCTCTAAACTGGTGTGTGCTGCCTGGTGAACTGAGCATGGAGCAAGGCTCTGATCCAAAGCCTGCTATGGTGGTAAGGCTGGTCCCATCCCAGGTCACCCCAGTACCTTGCAGCCCTGCACTTTCCCATGCCCCCACACTGGGACACAGACATCCCCTTCTGCTAGACCGTCTTGGTGGAGAGCACTGGGTGGGCTGCTGGCAGAGGATGTACAAATCTGAGCACAGTCTATCCTTTATAGCAGGCACATGCTGCCAGCAACAAGGCGTCAGGTGATGGAGTGGTTTGGGTCCCCCCTTGCCACCACCACCACCAGATTGGAGGCCGGTGGCAGGGCAGCTCAACTCCCTGGGAGACCTGAGCTGGGAGCTGGCACAGTTTTGTGCCTGTGGCAGCATGATCCTCGGTCACTGGAGATGCGGTGGTCCTGGTGCCGTGGACAGACAGAGCCGTCTATCCGTAGCTGTCCTATCCTTGCAGAGCTTTCCAGGTGGGGAGAAACTCCTGAGCACCAGGAGGAGGTGTGGAGGGTGGCTGTGCACTCAGCTGTGGCTCGCTCCAGTACTCTTTTCAGAGGAAGCAGCTGGTGCACAAAAGCAGCCACTGTGTCCCCCTGTGGCTCCTGCCTGCCCGGCTGTGCTTCGCTTCTTGTTAGATCAGGGGCCTAGGAGGCTGAAAGTGACCTTGGGAGATGATGTGCTCCTCTTACCCTCAAGAGAGCCTGGAGATTGCCTGGCAAGGGACAGCCAGGCTTCACCCTTGTGGGGGTCAAACCCCATGAGATTAAGGGGCTGCCCTGCCCCAAGTCCCACTGCTTTGGGGTCATTGACAGGCAGGGGACCTGCTTTTGGGAGGTCTTCAGTTAAGGCAGTGCTACCCAAAACCAGCTGCATCAGTGCATCTGTTCAGACAAGGGGGAGTTGTGTCTGTAAGGGCTGGTGATGTGTGGTGTGCTGTTGTCTTTTACCAGAGCTGATGGCCTGCAACTTGTCCCTGCAAGTACCTACACCATGATTTATGTCTCCTGCTAAAGACCAGCATTAGCATGCATGGGAATCAGGGTGAATACTTTTGGTCATTACAAGGGCAGGAGATTCATCTTCCTCTCTCCTGCTCCTCCTCTGCCGTTTGAGTTCCCATGGTGGCAGTCCAATGGGTGCTTATCTCTGGGGATGTGTGCGTGGGTACAAGGACACTGCCCCATCTGCCGTCAAATGGGCTTCAAAGCCTAGGCTCTGATGGGAGGAATTACAGGAGCCCTGTGCCTCCCAAAACGTGGTGGCTGGCTCATTTCACAAGCGGGTGCATTAGTACTGAAGGCTGCATCTTGCTTTGAGAACAGGTTTGATGCCAGAGTACCCTGGGAAAGTTGTCTCAGCCTCCAGGATGCAGCTGACCCGGGAAAGAGGGGCTTCAGGAAATAAAAAAGGTGTCTGTTTCCAATGCTGTCTCTAGCATATGAGTTTTGCCTTTGGGTGTAATCCTTGGGGACTGTGTCCCACTGCTGCCTGCTAAGCCCTCAGTGAGAAGATGTGGGGAAAAGACACGACCGAACTGGAAGCAGGTTGTAAATGGAGCTTCTACTTCCTTTCCTTGTGCAGCAAAGCCCTCTCGTGGAGGTCGGCAGTAGCTTGCCAGAGGAAAGCTGGCGGCTGCGATGTGCTGCTGCTTCTCAGGGAGACCTAATCCTCTCCCTGGGACACTGTCCCTGGGGTCCCATGGGCAGTTATTAACACGGCTGTCCCATGGCCCCAGCCTGAAAGTACGTGAGACAGACCTGAATGTATCGCTGCACCTTGAAGTTCCTGTCTGCATGTCAGCTTTGCATGTCTGTGTTTCTTCTCATGGGGATTCTTGGGTTTTTCCAAGGAGCTGTTGAACCTGCTCTCCTGGCTCCGTTAGGAGATGCTTGGCACTTGTTGGAGTGGTCAGTCCCTCAATGTGTGCCTCTAGAAAACGGGAATGTTTGTAACTTTGGCTTTCCTTACGGGTCACCACTTTTAAGGACACCACAAGACCCCAGTTTGGTAGCATCTGTCACTGGGATCTGTGATGCTGGGTGGGACAGCATGTGTTTGCTCAGGGGCTGGTGCTGGCTGGGTCTGCTCCAGACCCCATGCACATTGCTACAGTCTTGGCATGGATTATTCCCTGAGGCTAACAGCAGATGGTGTCCGTCTCTGCAGGTTGGCTTTTAAAAAGTGCTTTTTTCACAGCTCCCCTTTTGAGAGGGCCAGGGCAGCAAAAAAGAGCCTGTATAGTTGTGGGCTGGCTTGATATAAGAAAACCTCCGAGATGAAGCCAAGCAAAGGTATTTCATAAACACCAGCGAAACCCTAACCTTGCTGGTGCAGACGTGCTTGCTGGGAGAAGACAGCAGGATGAGTCCTTGCTTTGCATCAACCACCCCTGCCTTCCTACAGGCAGGAATGCCAATAGCAATTACGTTCCTTCTGGAGGTGCAAGGCTCTTTAAGAGGGTGGCCACAGCGACAGAGGTGACTTTATGTCAGGGCCTCCTGTCCTGTCATCTGTCCATCTGTTGCTTATTAACAGAAGTGTATCTTGGTTCACCTGGGAGCATCACAGTTAACAGTGGCATATGTCCTCTGGGATGCCCACACTGAGGTGTGAGCACTGTCCCATCACTCAGCATCTCTGCTCCTTCACCCAGCCTGGGTCACCTCCTTGCAAGAAAGCTGTTTTTCCCCAATGCATACACTCTGTTTGGCTGTTTAAATCTAGCAGAGATGAGCAACTGCTTCACCTGCAAAGCTGGCTAGCTGATGGCAGTGTCCTAAATGGCCTCACCTGGGTTTCCCTCCACCTCCCACCCTATACTAAAGGCTATATTTAAGCTTAACCCAGGGCTCTTATTTCTTGCTTGGGTTGTTTCAGGGGTTGTGGGCTGTCCTGCTCACATGAGGTTCCCCCTTGGTCCTGCCTGTAGCCTGGTGCTTGAAGGCAGGGAGTACAGTCAGACCAAAATGTCATCTACTGCACTGCTTACAGCTGATGACAACGAGTTCATGTAAGGTTTGATTCTGCAAAGCATAGGGTATGAGGCTGGTGGGCTCTGTGTTGTGCCCTGAGGGTCTTTCCCCAAGTGCTGTGCTGCTGGAGCTGTGGTCCTGTAACTGTTGTAGTGTATGGCATTGATTGCAGATCAATGTCCTTTGCATGACTATATGCGGTATTTAAGAGCCTGAAACAGCAAACACGTAGCTCTAAGGGATTATTTGCATTTATTTTGAGACACTCTTTTGTGGTCACCTTGTACCTATTGTTCTTTTATGAGCCCCTAAGTCCCAGTTTAATTCCAGTCCCAGTAATTGCATCCTGATGCCATCAAGCGGTTCCCTCTGCCTTGGCCCTTCCCTTGCTGTCCTGCAGTTCCCAGTGAAGGGGGTACTTTTTACCCAGGAACTCCTTTGATGCTGCTGACAGCAGCTGAGTGCTGTTCCACCTCAGTCCTGGCTCTGGTATGGTGGTGGGTGAGGACCCCTTGTGCTCTGGGGGCACCAGTACCTTGTGACTACTAAACCCCATTGAATCCCCAGAAGCTGTACTTTTTCTTTGCACTGCCCAAACACTTGATTCTCTTTGTCCTGACTGAGTTTAATTCCCTACATTGGGTATGTTTAAGTAATTTTCTTGCATGTCTAGTTACACAAAAATTGTTATGCTGGTTGCATTTAAATTGTACAGTTGCCGCCTCCTTGCCTGGGGGCTGATGGCAGGCTGTGTAAATATTTAGTGTTTCTGCTCAACTGACATCAGCCTTTTGGTTTCTCCAGCCTACCTTCTCTGTTGGTGCTTTGCATGCTGTGGCCCTGAATGGGGTGTCAGCAGGGGCTTGTTCTTCAGTCTCAGGGGGCTGACTTACACCTTATTGGGGGTGATGGGTAAAACATCACTAGTGCGTCTGTATGAAGACTGAGTGTGTTTGTATGCCTGTGTGTGAGGAGCAAAGCAGTCTGCAGTCTTTCTGCAACAGTGATCAAGAGAAGGTGACTGCTGGGTAGGACTGGTGGCCTGGTGAGGCTGGTTTCTGGTGGGCTGTGGGGGGAGCAGGGCTGTCCTTGGGCTTGTCTCCTGTGAAGCATCCCATGTACCCGCTCAGGTGTTTTTGCTGGGAGCCGGGAGGTCCCGCGGCAGCGCTGGCTCCTGCGTGCGCTCTGCCTGGTGATTGTTCCTCGTCCCGCGGAGCTGGGATGCGCATCCTCCGTGCCCAAGTCGGCAGATGGGGCTCCTGCCCGCGGCGCTGCTCGGAAGGCTGCTGGGGAGCTGGGCATCCCCAGGCAGGTGATGCTGGCGGTGACCCAGGGATGCTTGCTGGCCCCTGTCCCTTGTAAAGGTCCGTGTTTTTGGGGGGCCGTTGCACAGGCTTTCATTTTCCATACTAATCTCACAGCAGCTGAACTCAGCATTTCCTTGAGGTTTTCCTTGCAGTTCTCATCCTGGGCACATGCTTACTCACTTGAGGTGAAGGAACCCTTGACTTCTGCTCAGTTTCATCTCCCATTGCCTGGCCCAAACCCTACTTGCAGTAAGTTGTTGGGTCTTGGTACTGTTGGATGGGTGTCTCCAGCCTTGGCGGTCTCATTGGCTCTTTCTGCTGGGCTGGAGGCTGAGCTTTGGGGAAGAGTAGGTTAGAGGAGAGACACAAAGCTCCATTAGATCCCAGGCAGACTCTGCTTTTCTCTGCCAACACTGGAGCATGAGTTTGCTATCTCGTTGGCATTTTCTCCTTGACCTTTTTAAGCTAGAAGTGGCCTGCATCCAGGCACTTGTGATGGACCAGTGTAAAGTTGCTCTGTGAAGACTTTAGGTTGAGAGAACCCTGTGACTGAATGCTCACACCATGAATTCCCCTCTACAGCTGCTGTGTCTGAACACCTGTCCTGGGTTCAGCAGTAGCAGTCATTTGTTCTCCTTCTTAGTAGCTGGTGCAGCGCTGTGTTTTTGACTTTCAGCCTGGAAACAGCGCTGATAACACCTGATGTTTTCAGTTGCTGCTCAGTAATGTTTTGGTCTGACCAAGGACTTTCTGAGCCTCATGCTGTCCCAGGGAGGAGGGGAAGCCGGGAGGAAGCAAAGACAGGACACCTGACCCAAACTGACCAAAGAGGTTATTCCATACCACAGCACGTCATGCCCACTATATAAACTGGGGGCAGTTACCCAGAAGGGTGAGATCACTGCTGGGTCGGGCTGGGTATCAGTCAGCAGGTGGCGAGCAGCTGTGTTCTCATCCTCATCCCTCCAGGAGCCGGGGGGAGAGAGGGGGGGAGTGAGCGAGCGGCTGTGTGGCTGAATTGCCAACTGGGCTTAAACCACAACAGCACCCTTGTGCCACTTGCCTGCTTGTAGCTATATGGGATGTCCCACTAGCAGCACTTGTATTCTTACCTGCTATAGATGAATCCAAAGCCATCTCCTGGCACTGCACTCTCGCACCTTTGCAATTACAGAAGCCTGGTTGATGCAGGGTTTCCCTGTTCCTCTTCCCTGCTGGACCCTCACACCCTCCCACCCCTCACCAGCTGGCCCTCTAGCTCACATCTGTGAGCACCCAGACACAGCATTCATTTAATTGTTCAGCAACATCTCCTCCTTTGATCGATAAATTACCCTCTGCCATTTACAAAGTAATAAAATAAAAACCTCGTGGGTGTAGAATGAGTTGATTGAAATTAATGACTTTCTCGTTGTCTTGCTCGAGCTGTTAAACAGCCTCTTCCAGCCGCTGTCACTCCTGGCTCCTTGCTGCTCATGTCCTGCTCTGCAGCTCCTTGGGGAGATCTCTGCTCCAAGGGACTCGGTGTTTTGAGGAAAAGCCTGGAGCATGTGTGTCAGGGGCATGGGGCCACCAGGCAGCTGGGTGGTGGTAGTTAGCATCATTAGCTACTGTGCTGCCTGGAGAGAGCTGCTGAGCTCAGTTATCCTCTTGGAGGGGGACCAGGAGTGCTATGTGCCCCACCTTAAACACCTCTTGTTGGCAGGTGGAGGATGCTAGGGACAGGTCTCCTTGCCAGGTCCTGTTGCCCCTGGGCCATGCTGCCAGAGCTTCTTCCTGTCATCAGCTTACCTGTTGGGTGCTTTCTGAGATGAGGAAGAGGAGGTCTGGGCATAACTGAGGCTGCTTTGCTATAAAATCACCAGTGACCCAGAAAGGGTGTGTGAGAATTACTTGGGTTTGGACTCTAAGATCTAAGAGGCTACACCTGGAAGCAGCAGGGTCCAAATACACAAGTTTTGTGGAGTCGTAAGCAGGGGGACTCATTGCTGAGTGTGCTGTGGATGCTTAAAATGAAACTGAGCTCAATATTGGTGAAAAACTCTGGAAAGAAAAGACCATGGGGGGCTCTTTGTTAAAGATGACAGCCTGCTGAGCCTGGGAGAACATTCTGGGGAAGCATCACTGCATGTTTGCCCTGGTCTCCTCCATGTAAGCTTGCTGGCTGTAGCAGGAAGTGAGGTGGTGGCTTAGATTTGGTCCACAAAGCCCAGCTGCCCTTCTGGGTATGAGGATGTCAGGCATCCTGCTCTCTGCCCATGCTGCTAGCATTGATTTTGGGCTTGACAGGAGCGTTTGCCACAAGGTTTGCAGGCTCTGAGAGCTGGGGGAGTCATCAGAGATGATGGCATTGCCCTGCATGGGGCTGAGGAGCCCGGGGACTTTATTGCTGATTCTGCAAGGAAGAAGCAACTTCTCATTTTCATTAGCTAGATGCAGGTTAAGTATTCCTGGTGATGACATAGCATGTGATTAGGCATATTAGAGGAGGTTTATGCCTTTCTGAAGCATAGGGGATGGGAGGCAGAGAGGGATGGACTCTTGAGAGGTAGTGGGTCATTAATCCATCTGGTTTTCTGCCTGAATAATTCTCCTTACTGGCAGCAATTGCAGTGGATTTGAGTAGTCATTTCCCCCAGCTACTAGGGATGGCAGGCACTGCTTTGCAAGGTGAATTTGGGTACTCTTTCCAAATATGTCTGAGGAGATCTGTTTCCCTTATCGTGGCAGTGCATGGGGTCTGAGCTGGGACAGGCTGCTGGTGGAGCTCTTCCAGAATGGTGGCAGGTTTGGGGTTTGCCTGATGATGCCCCTGCAAAAAAGGGTGGCTGAGAGGGGCTGAGCAGATCCACAGACTCAGAAATGTGGGTCTGAGGGAAGGGGATCTGTGCAATACATCTGCTTGCTCTTAAGCTCCTGTTATTTATACTCGAGGTGGCCAGTGTGGTACTGTATGGTGGGCACATGAGCCAGCAGCAGTAGGTTTTAGCCAGGAAAGACAGCCCTTCCCCGTTATACTAGCCCTGTGAAGAAAGCATGCATTAAGCAATTTTCCTTCTTCCCTTTGTGCTCCTCAGCCATAAGTGATCAGAAAGCCCTTGGAGCAGGAAGCAGATTGCTCCATGAAGGTGATCTCAGGCACTTTTTTTCTGATTATTGCTTTCTTTGAGACATGGATGTTCATAGATCCTGCCTGAGTACTTTCCAGGGCAGCATTCCAGCCCACCAGTCCTCTGGAGAGTAGCACTGTGCTAGGCATGGTGTCTGGCAGCGAGGGAAACTGCACATGTGTGCATTGGGAACGTTGTTGTTGGACTGGCAGTGCAGTGCACTAAAAGCAGGCTGCTCACCTGGGAGGCACTGGCAGTTTTAGGATGCAGGCCTCCTGCTCACGAATATGAAGTCTGCTTGCACTGTGGAGTGGTGAAAATGGCCTCAAAATGAGTGTAATGTAAAGAAAGGTGGAAATAAAGACCAAGTCTTGCTCTTGTCCCAGAGTGGTCTATATGCTGTCAATGGACATCGCTGGGCTGGGAGGGAGCCTGGTCCAAGGCTTGTTCCCCATGTGATACCTGGGCCATCTCTGCTCTCAGGGTGATTTGTGACACTCGGTGCAGTTGCTGGCACACAGAAGAGTTGCTGCATCTCCTTGATTCTCCTGTGTTCTGATAGAGCAGCAACCAGCCCATGCTCGCGGTGAAGATGCCCCAGTCCCTGGGCAGCGGCTTGCTGGTGAATACTCCTGTGGAAAGCCATGAGTGAAGAACATCCTAGGGGATGTTTCTGCCACCCCCAGCTAATGTGGGTGCTCTTCACTGTGCATGCCACTGCTTTGTTTTCAGCTCCCTTGCGTCCTTGCTCTCAATTAGCTGTGTGGTGATGTGTCTCACAGGTTAATTGCATATTGTATCTAAAAAACAAAAGAGAAGATCTGTCTATTGTTCTAAATTCATTGTGCTTTGGTATGAATTCAGGGCTGTTGTTGTCACTGGCTTTTGTTGCAATGGAGACAGCACAACCACTCTGAGCTCCCTACCTCTCATCCCAGTATTGCTCACTCCTGAGTCCCTGCTCTTTTCAGCCTCACCATGGCTGGGAACTCTGCAGTCTCTTGTTGTCCTGATGCCTTGGTCTGTTGCTCCCTGTCCCCATGAAGCTCAGACAAGTGCTGTGCCAGTCCTGTCTGAAGCTGAGGCTTTCCCAAGCACCAGTTGAGCCCTCCTGCAACTGATCCCACCATAGCATCTCCCAGCCAGCAGCTTGCGGAACCCAGCACTGTGCTTCTGCTGCGTGCTGCTCTGGGGACCTCTGCAGCCCCTTTGGTGATGACACTGAGGCCTTCTCAATCTTCTTTCCAAGCAGCGGCAATACATGTAGTGCCCAGCAATGTGTGTGTGAATCAGTCACCGCCTTGGCTACAAGACTTTGGCTGTTTGTCAATAAGAGACGTCTCCTGCCCTTACACTGCTCACATTCCTGGTGCGGTCTCTGGTCCCAGCTACAGTCTATTCTTCTGGTTCCCCTACAACCACAGCTCTGGGCTCTTAACACCATCAGATGCTAAGGCAGGTCCCCTGATGATGAGTTTTGGGTGTGCTAATTGTCACTCCTCTTTTGTATTGAATATCCTCATTGGATTCTGATGGATGAATTCAGTTTATGGCTTAGGAGGCTGATGATTTGGTTTTCTTAACCTCTTAAGAGAATTTTGGGCTGAAGTGTTTGACAAATTCAGATAAATTGCCATGTTCTTTCTCTTGGAATTCTTTCTATAAACTTACCCACATCTTGAGGAAACAGTTGAGATGCAGGACCCTGTCTGGTATATGTCTTGTGGGTTCTCCTCAGAACTTGTAAAATCCTACTGTTATGATTAAATCTGCTTTTATTGCTGTAATGAAACTGTCTGTTCTGTGATTACTTGGACCATTCTTAAAGATGGAGGTGATGCCTGCTCTGACATAATCTTCTGGTGCCATGGTGTGAACCCCTTTTGTAATTGAGAAGTTGGGCTGTTTTTGACATAGCACTCTATGGATCAGGACAAAAACATATTTTGCTTGGCACCTGAGGCAGAGGAAGCCTGCCGACTGCCTCATGATGGGCACGGGAGGAGCCTGGGGGAGCATGTGTTTAGGGGAGGTGGATGGAAAATCAGGTTGCATCAATTTAGTCTTCCTTGAGCTGACAAAACAGTTTTCCCCATTAGGAAATTGCAGTGCTTCAACACTCAGCTATCTCAGATGACAAATAAAAGGTGATTATTCAGCGTGGAAACTTTGAGTTGCATTTGGAGTTCTCCCAGAGTTGAAAATCTTGCATTGAAGGTTTTTCAGATGCATGGGAGTGACCTGAAATGCTGGACCTGAGCAAGCACAGCCCAGAGCTGCATCTTCCCCAGCAGCAGTCAGTGTAAGGGAGTTTTATCTGGTGGTTCATCCCTGCTCTCTACCTGGGTGATGCTGTGGCAGAGAAGTGCAGCTTCAGTTGCTGTCACAAACCTTTAGTGTCCTTCTAGGTTTGCACTAAAGTCCCCCAAGCAGGTAACAAATATGGCCCTGGGGGTACCTAAGGCAGTATCTGCTATTGAGATGAGGAAGGGTCTGTTTCTCCTGTGCTCCTGCATGCTTGGAATGGTCTTAGTCCCTAATAACCAAAAAGGGCTTTGCAACCTTGATGCTTCATATTGCCACCAGAGCCTGGCTTAGGGCTTTTGCAAGCTCTGCACCTTTTGCCTTGTCAGAAGAGCAAGGAAGGACAGACCAGGGATTCCAGAGCAGGAGGAAAATCTATTGCCAAAGCCTTCCCCCAATACGCTACATCTCTAGTCTGTGAGCAGAGTAAAATTAATGGAATTTTAGGTGGTGATGGCTGCATCCATCTGCATTTCAGCTATAGCAAGACGTGCTGTCACTCTCTGTGCCTGCCAGGCTTTCTGTTGCTTCAGGGTGTCCCGCTTGGCTCATTTCTCTGGCAGTATCTCCTTGCAGGGAGTAATTAGCTCTGTGCTGGAGCAGTCAATACTGCAGGCAAGGTATGGGAGGGGGATGCCAGGGGAGGGGAGTGTGATGCTGCCATGTGCCATCAGGGTGGGGGGATGAGACCCCTGTGGGAACTGACTGAGCTAATCCTCTCTGCTGGTCATAATTACAGGCTGGTCTGGCAGGAGACCCTGTGGGCAGGATTGCTCCCAGGGCAGAGCCACAGCTTTCTCTGTAAATGAGCCTCCTTGAGGCAATAAAGAAGGTGTTCTTTGCTGTGCTGAAGATGCCCTGGTGCCAGGCTGGGGGTGAGCTGATGGGGGAAATGGCCTTTTTTGTCACGAAAGACTGTTCTGAAAGCAATGTGCTGTCTGGTGCCCCTGGAAGCTCACTGCAGCAGAGTGGCTGTGCCCAGCTGCCTACAGGGAGGGCTCTGATGTACTGAGAGGCCTTGGAGTACCTGTGTGCCCATCCTCTGGGAACAGGGCACTTGAAGGTTGCATATAGAGCATGGGCTTATATTAAAGAGCCCTAACCCAGGCTGCAGCAGGAGAGGGAGGATGAGGGCTCAGGCAGGGCTATTGCTGCCTTGTGACAGCTAGAGGGGCTCTGGCTCCTGCTAAAGCTATCCAAGGGGTTTGCTCTGCCATGTGATGGAGAGATGATCTCGGGAGCACTAGCACTGCTCTGTGGCTGTCAGGTGAAAATGAGGAGAAAATGTACCCCCTCAGTGTTCATTGCAGAGTAAGGAGGAAAAGAATGTTCTCCTTGGGCTTTTTCTGAGGGGGTAAGAGAAACAACGGGAGCAGGAAAATCCAGGAGAGGAAATGATTCATATGTTTAATTCACTCTGCAGTTGCTATTGCCACTTTTTATTTGTGCTACATGACAGCATTCAGAGGCCCCAGCTGAGATCAATGTCCCACATGAGTGGCTGTTGCTTAGCCTGGGGTGGGAGGTGCAGTGAGGAGGGTGATGAGCATCCTTCTTCTGCAGGAAAGCCGAATCATGGGGTAGAGAAACAGCTCTTCTGGCTTCATTGAGCTTTCCTCCCTATTTCTTTCAAGAAATGGACAGTGAAGAGGGGAGGGGAGGCAGTTCCCAAGGTGACATGATATAAATTGCCTTGGTATAAGTTGCTCTCCATCTCTGGATGTTTCTGCTATATTTGGGTCTATCTTCAGCTCTTTCCATCACATCTGTTGGGCCCATGACAAACACGTGGATCATTTGCTGCTGTAAGCCTCAAAGGTTTGTATTTCAAAGCTCTAACAGTTGTAGCCAAGGTCCCCCATGCTGGCTAGCATTGAGCTTGCTGGGCAGCTGCACCCCAGCTACGTAACTGCAGGCTTTGGAGCAAGAGAAGTGAATGATGTGCTCTTCATAAGCTCAGTATTAGGCACTGGGGGAAAAGCACAGAGCTGAAAAAAACCCAAACAACCCTCAAGGCAATGCCTTGTGGGGCAAGCATTCGTTTAACTATCTGCTATCTGTGCTGAGCTAGTTTCCCACTGAGCAGAGCTGGCAAGGAATGAAAGGCATTTGTCTCCTGGAGACAGCAAGGGATGCCCTTCTGTGACAGCAGGCTGGAGAAGGGTTTGCTGGGGTTTGGGGACAGAATTGACCCCAAGTGGAGGTGAAGCACTGGGGATGACCTCACATGGGATGGCCCTAATGCTTTGGTTGCAGGGTTGTTTGGGTTTTTTAGTGTAGGAAACAGTATTTCCTGTAAAAGGAGCTTGCAACTGCCTCCTACATGCCCCTTTTGTGCTTAGCCTGGATTGCTGTGTGTCCCTCTGCAAAGCTGGGGATAGCCAGCAAAACCCCTGAGTGCTGCAGCGCAGGCAGGTAACACCATGTCACTCAAACCCAAAACTTGTTACAGGCTCTAACATGTTCCCAGGGGCAGGTAGGAGAAATGTGCGCACTTTACAAGGTAACAATTTTGTCTCTGGTCTGTAGAACGAAAAAGAATGCTATTACCAAAGTTATGGAGGCAACGAGACCTGCTGCCCCTGAGGATAGGGATCCTCATGGCTCATTACTGAACCCCGCATCTAGTGGACCCATCCTGGAGCATACCCTGCGAGGAGAAGGTGGTCCAGGCTCCTGCATCTCAAGGAGGAGCAAATGCAACTCAGCACCAGCGTGGTTTGAGGGGAAACCACTTCTGCGTGGACACAGAGAAACCTTTAATGGGATCCAGTGGACCATGATCTGTCTTAGCAGACATACTGTTCTAATTAGCATCAGCATTGGATAGGCCATCCTAAACAAGGATCTAATTTGCAGCTATCAGGGCTGGGATTAAGTGGATGATCTGCCTGGATACAGGGACTGATGGGATCACCGGGTGGCTGTTGCTCTCGCCAGCCTGTGCTGCTTGCTGTCAGCCCTGAGTTTGTAGGTGCTCATCTAAGCCAGGGTTCTTGAACAGTTTCCCAGCAACAGTTTCCTCAGCTCTCTGCTGCCTTCAGCTCAAACTGCCCAAATGTGAGCTGCAAGGGAAGGTTTGGGGGGAGAAACGGGCACAGAGCAAACTGTCTGAATCTTCGGAAATCCTGGGATTAAAAGCTGAAGCTTCTCACTGCCTTCCTCAGAGCAAAGCCGTCAGCTCTTCTGTGATAGCTCTCTGAAGCTGATGAGTGTTTTCTGCTGTTTCTGTGGCTTCTCCCTCCACGTTCTCTTGTCACCCTTGGGAGTACTCTTTCCATACAAGGTGGCACAGGCAGCCCTGGGCACCTCTCTAAGGTAGAAACCCAAGGGAAATATGGAAATATGGAGAAGCTTTCTGTAGTCCTGCCCAGATGAGGTGGGTTGGTGTGAGTTCAGCAGATCTTGTAGACCTGGTGGCTGAAGAGGCAGAAAGGGAGGTGACAGCAGAGAGATCCATCTGGGCTCAGCTTATTTTGACCTTGTTCATGGCTCAATACAGATCTGAATTTCTACCTTTTAGAAGTACTACAGTAACTCCTGCTCTCCATCAGCTGGGTAAGAGGCTGTGCTCAAAGCTGACACATGCAGGGACCCATAGTTTCTGGCTTTTTTCCCTGCCCTCTTTAAAATCTTCATCCTTCATGTAGTCTGGAGACCCCAATTCACATCCAGTTTTAAATCTGGACTTCGTCACACCAGACTTGTCCTAGAGTAGTGTGTCTATGTTAGCCCTGCCCAGGGAGGAGTTCAGTGCCCACACACAGGATTTGCCATAGCCCAGGCCCACCCATCTGTCCATGGCTGGAAGGAGAGTACTCTTGCACTCTGCCATGCCTGTCATTACCTAATGATGTGTTATGTTCTTTCATCTTGGTACCTTGTACCCTGCTGATATCCATGGGGCAGCCTGGGGCTGGAGCAGCAGGCTTTCTGCCCTACCTAGGAAGTTGCACTTGGCCCTGGGAGGCCTGATAGCACATTGCAGGATCCTGCTGGTTGCTGGGAATGCTTGGAACCTGGCCTGGCATATTGGCCACTAGCTGAAGAAAGCTCTGGTGCCTTTCCATGTGTCGATACAGCTGCAGGCTGATGCTTTTTTTCAGTAGTTATCAGCTTCCCCTGGATTTAGCTGAACGGTCTGGATATGAAGTTCCTCAAAGCTCCCTTGAAATCTTGTTTCTACTGACACATACTGGGAGAACTGTATTAAAACTGATAAGAGCTGGCTCGGAGAGTCCACCTTTCATAAATACTGTAGCTGACAGCTGCTTCTGTAATGCTTTTAACACCTATTGCAAATAGCTCCCACAAGGAGAAGGATAAGAGCGACATATAATAGCTGTGGTTTAGAATATGTGCTGGTTTAAGGTGAGTGGCTTGGGGATTAGATGGAAGCACTGAGAGCCACAGCGATGGCTCTGCAGGCAGTTCGAGGAGCGCTGCCTGCTTAGGCTGCTGCAGAACCTCACCCGTTGCTCCCCTCCCTGCTCCTGTCTGCTGTGGGTGACCAAACCCACCCCCTGCTCCAGCACCCTGTCCCTGAGCGGTGCTACGTGCCAAGGACAGAGGCAGCATGCAGGGTTTGTGTGTTTGTGGTGCCTGAGTCTGAGCTGCCTGAAGTTGGGGTCCCTGGGGCTAAAATATGAACTTCCCTCTGGGTAGGTGTGGGAATATAGCAGGGGCTTTGCAAGATACCTATCTTGTAGTATGTGAGTGTGCATCCACAAAAGCCCTGATTATCCCACCAGCAGTGTAATGGGGAGACAAAGCTCTGTTTGATGTAGAAAAGAGACTGCCCAGTGACTGGAGTTGAGATGAGCTTCATCAAGAGGAGAGAGATGCCGAAAAAGCTACTCACCATTATAAGCTATTTCCTTGTTGGTGCATGTCTCTGAGTGCCTCCTGCAGAGAGACGTCCTCCCTGCCTGCCTGCTGGCAGGAGAATCCCATTTGGATCTGTTTAGACATCATTTCACTAATATTGTTGTTTATCATGTATTGGAGCTGTGCCTCACAGCCTGAGCAGCCCTGAGGGGTGCTAGCTGCCTGGTGCGGTGCATGCCTCTGTGCTCCCTGAGCCGCACCAGCCCTCACGAAAGCATCACTGGGCTGCCTGGGGAGAGCCATCACCTGCTCTTGGCTTTGCTCAGAGGGTCTTTAGCTGTCTTCGTGTCTTTACATAAAGCTGGGGCAGGCTGCTAGTGTGGGGGCTACCTAAGAACCTGGCATGATGGGTGTATAGTCACTCCCACTGCAGTGTTAAGGTCATTTTGCAGCCATTGGCCTCAAATCCATGGGGGGCTAGAGCCTACTGGGTGCACCATTGTCACTCAGCGTATCCCTTGGTTAAAGGTTTGGAAAATAAAATCCAGTTTGTTTCTGGATGTCAAAGCAAATGGAAAGGATGCTGCATGCTAAATGTCAACAAAGCAGGTGAATTAGGCTCAGTAGCAGTATGTACTGAAGAGGACAGGAGACCAAAATGCTGCTACTGAATGACCTGGACCCCTTTCTCTACAGTACTCAGGGTGGGGAAGCAGTGGCCTGGAGAGGAATATGGGCTGCTTTGGAAAATCCACCAAGCCATGGCTGAAACCCACCTGGGTGAGCCCTGGGGCTGGGGAGGAGCAGTCAGTGGGTGTTAAGGGACTTTGCTTCTGCTTTTATTTATTCTCCTGGAATAACAGACCCTGTTCTGGTCTGCAATCAGGGGGGTGCTGAGAAGTTAGCATGGAGCAAAGTCAGAAGCATGATTAAATGTTTATTGAAAAATGCTGCACAGCTGGAGACCTGGTATATTTGCACTACCATGGGGGGGAACTTGATCTCTGGCCCTTAAAAGTATGCAGCAACCCTAGGGTAGGACTTGCCCGTCCTGCACAAGCATGAGGAGGATGGTGTGTATATGGGGGAGATGGGAAGATGCCATCCAGATGATGGACCCATGGGGGATGCTGCTGGGCTGCCCACCCAGGGACTCTGGTTCTGATCTTTCTCCAAACCTTCCTGATCAGCTGCAGCTTTCAGATACAGAGCTGGGGTGGATCTGGGGAGGTAACTTGGCTGGAGTGTTGCTGTCGGCATTAGCTATGGGAGCTGGTGAGAGGAGGTAACGGCAGCTCAGCAGAAGCATCCTTGGTCTGGTCCAGCAATGACACCCCAGGGCACTTGTTTGGGTTGGCTTTCCCCCATGTGTGGTAACCGAAGAGCTTTGCAAACACAGGCTATTGCAAGGAGCTAATTGACTTTCCATTGTATCCTCCGGTCTTTTTGTGAGTGAAATGACTAAAACATAGCCGCAGGCTTCCCAGTAAACAATGAGCAGTTGGTTTCACATGGCTCCCTGTCAAAAATCCCAAACTGGAAAGGCAGGAAAACAAACAATCAGATCAGAAAGAAATGGGGTTTTGGCACCGATTTCCTTCCATGTTGACTGGGCTGTGAGACAGACCCTGTGAAATTGCATAGTTTTTAAGTGAAACAGCTCAGACACAAATAAGGGTCTGGGAGAAATGGATAAAATTGTGTGCTTTAATCCAGGTGTCTGCAGTTGGAGAGGAGCAGGGCAAAGGTATGGGTCCCTGTGTGCTTTCCAGATGGCAGACATATTTTAAATACAAGAGGCATAGTTATACCCCGGGTACTGAGGCAGAAAAAGTGCCAGGAAAATACATACTTCAGCTGAAAGGTGAGAGTTCGGAAATTGAGAGCTGCGCTTGTTTTGTAACTGAAATAAAAGCTGTGGGTCTGAGGTGGAGCAGCAGGCAGGGTAAAGGTGTCTCCTCTGTGGGCTCAGCTTTCCCAGTGACAGGTCAGGACTGTCACCTCTCTGGTCATTTAATCATTGATCAAAAATTGGCTAGAGCATCCAGGGGGAATTTGTTCCTATCATTTCTTGCATTCTGCAATAGCCGATGTTTCTTGATCATCCCATTCAGGCTGCTACTTCCCTGCAATTCAGCTGGCCAGAAGAGTGGTCCCAAGAGGGAGAGCTCCATGCTTTCGTCTGCCTCCCCCTGTACTATTTTCCTTTTTCTTTTGCAGCACGGTCGTGGAAGTTTCTGTTACTGAAACGTTTTTTCCAGGGAGGATTATCTGGGTTTAGAAAGTTCCTACTTTGGGAAAGTTTAGTCGCACTTTACATAAACACCTGAAGATTTAGGACATTTTTCTTCCTTCAGTCCTTGTTACAGTGCTCACATTATTGCAAGAGAGTACCTATCATTAAACATGTCTCAAGTTTCACAGCCTTTTCTGTTGTTGAACAGAAGTGTGTAATTCGGCATATGCAGGTCCTTGGGAACAAACTTTAACAGGGTATCAGTGTGGGGTATAAGTGCCTGTAGCACTTATTGGAAGGTACTTTTTTTCCCACCCTGAGGCAGTTTCACAGGTTTCTGAGAGTTTACCACCTGTGGGAGTCACAGCAACCCTTACCCAGCTTCTCTTCCCCATGGCAATTGCAACTTCCTCCCTCCAGGAGAGCAGCACTTGCTCCCCATGAAGGTCTGTGGCTTTCTGGTGGTGTCTCCAGCTCTCACCTCTCATTGGGACCAGCAGACAATTTGGCAGCTCACGTGTGCTTCCAGCAGTTTTCCTCTGCTGAGTTGGAGGCTTTGCTAAATACATGTATGTGGCTCCTTTGTTTTTAAAGATGCTTTCAGGTGGCCTGTGTTTCATGTCCTCTTGTCTCTTTAGCTCTGTTTAAAATACACACATGCCTATTTTGTAGAAAAATACACAGATCAACTTGAAAGCTATGAGCATGAAACTGAAGAAATGAGGCACATGTCCAACAAAACAAGGAGCTTCACTTTCTGACCCAAACTAGTCAACTTTAGAGACACTGATGACCCAAAGGGAGTGCAGGATTGTACCACACCATCAGTCCGTCCTGTAAAATGCAGGGTGGGTGGTGCAGCTCACCTGGGAATGGATGTGGTACTTGCACCACAGTCCCTGATGTGCTGTGGATCCTAAGCACAGGAGATGGACAGATGTAGGACAAAGCCTGGGTGCTTTCTTACCCCATCAGAGCCCCAAGCCTGTGTCAGGGAGGGCAGGCTGAGGTGCTCTATTACCTGCAACACCGTGGACACTGCAGAAGGCAGAGGCAGAATTAACCTGGGTTGGGGGCATGGTGCAGAGCTGGGCAGAGGGTGGTCTGCATCACCCACAAAAAAAGCTGCTGCTCCTGTTATGCTTGGCAGAAACCAGTGCTAAAACCCCGTCAGGAGCATCCCTTGCAAGTGATCGTTTCCCTCATCTCAAAATGGGAGCTGCTTTATCCAGCCTACCTCATCAGTGTTGGCCTGCTCTCAAATCCCAGCAGCTCCCCAGTGTCTATCCTGAAGCTTAAATAATCTTTGCTATTGAGGTTGGGTTTTTTTTCTTCTTTTTCTAGTGTCTAAACTACAATTTACAACCCATTACTTCTTGTCCTGTTCCCTGTGGGGATGCAGTGCAATATATTCCTGCACCCTTTGCAGCAACCTTTTACATAATTGAAGACTGCTATCATGTCTCTTCTGCTTTCTGATTTCCCGACTACACAAACACGATTCTTTTGGGCTTTTCTTTTTTTTTTTTCCTCAGCAGGTTGTGCTTTGCTGCCCTTTGTATGCTTTCTTTACTGCCCTCTGAACTGTCTCCAATTAGCTCACATCTGAAGGGCTTGTGGCTGTACATGCAGGAAGGAGGAGGAGAAAAGCTAGTTAGGCTTTTGTGCTGCATGGGAAGAAAGCAATATTAAAAAGCTAGAGGTCCTGAGGGTTACTCTACACAGTGCTGCTATACAGGAATAATCGGTTCGCAAACGAGTATTGAACATAAATGAAGTCCAGGTAGTGCCTGCAAATGAAATGGTGCTGGATTTGCGCTTAGGTGCCTCTGGGTGCCCCAGCGAAACTTGGGGTCGAGCAAAGTCGGGTGATCCTGGATACACAAGACGCTTGTTTCTGTCTACCTGGGCTGTGCAGTTCTGAATGTTTTTCGTTCCCTTTCCGGCCAGCGCCTTGGACTCCAAACCTGCACGCCGGTGCTTGCCTTGGTTGCGTTCGCACGCTTGCGCGGCTGAGGGAGGCTCCTGCGAGCGGGCGTCGCTGCCCCTACTGCTCGCTCCCCCGAGGTGACAGCAGCTCGGCACTGGGATGTCGGCACTGCTCCCAATGCCTTCTCTCCATGTTTCATTCCCGTCTAGCTGGGTGGTGGGAGGAGAAGCGCGGCTTTGTCTCGGTGCCGATCAGGATTGTCTTTTCTTTTGGGTTGAGGAAGCTGATCTGCATTCGTGCCTAATTGTCTGAGGAGCTGACAAAATTATTCACGTAATGATCTCTCGGGGAGAGCCTTGCTTCTCCTCCCCCTCCGGGGGGAGCTGGGAGCCTTGTCACTCGCCTAGGAAGGCAGAAGGGCTGCGCGGAGCTGTGGGGATGGGGAAAGAGAGATGGGCTATGAATGGTGAGCCCCCAGAGTTCAATTACCCCAGGCTCCCACCACGAGCAGGTAACCATGGAGACATCTGAATCCAAGGCATTACCAGTCCCCGAGTAACAGCATATATATATTTAAATGAAGTCTCTGGGTTTGTCACTGAGAAAGCCGTCTTGGTGTGTTCAGGCTGGCTGCCATGCTGGGGTCACCTGAGTTGCAGGGCGGCCATGCAGGACAGGATCTGGGGGTACCATATGTCCAGGGCTGTATGTGAGAGAGTGTCAAAACCTTTTCTCTGGGAGGCCAGAGGAATGCCCTCTTCTAGTGTGTATTTACCTATCCCCACCAGTGCCAGCTCCTAGCAACATGGGAAAATGGTGAGAAATGGGGTTGCTGATGTGTGTGGGCCCTCTGGCAGTGCCTTCTGCAGATGCCAGTATGGCCTTGCTTGGGCTGGATTTGCCAGTTTGGTGTGCAGTGTGCTGGCAGGTGGTTGAGGAATTTCTATGCATCCCAAAGAGAATGGGTATTTGCAGGTTTTTCTCTGTGTTTTTTCCCAAGGTGCTGGCAGAAACGTGCTGGGGCCAGGAGCATTCTGGTCGAGCATGTGAATGAATGGGAGTGCTGGAGTTTAAATGAAGCACTCCTCTCCAGGATTTTCTTCCTTTAGCTTCATTCAGATTTAGGGATGAAGGTTTTAAAGAGACAGCACCCATGCTGGGTGGCATAGGCAGATATCCCTGTGGTGGGGAGGCTGGGTGCCTTGTTCTACTGCTTCGCCAGCCCCTGAGGTGCCAGTGTGCCACTGCAGAGCCATTCAATGCCTTGGTAAAGCAAAAGCAACTTAACCTGTCCCAAACATTTGGTGCTCTGGCTCTCTGTGGTGACGTGCACCATGATGTCAGTAATGGCTGCCCCATGCAGGTGAGGTATGTGCTGGGGCAGGAGTTGTGTGCCATGTGGCAGTGTATGCTGGGGGACTTGGTACAAGCACAGGGACAGGGGCAGCTTCAGGACAGCGTTAGCAACACTCCTGGTCCAGCCCTGGAAGTTTCTGAAGTCTGGAAGGCTCCTGGGCACTGCCAAGCAGCACAGGTTTGCTGGGATGCTTTGCAGTGTGGGGGAAGGAAAGCAGGGAGCTGGAGGGGCATTGTGGTGTGGGGGCATCCTGCCCACCCAAACAGCCCCCTGGCAGAGGCTCCAGTGGGCTGTCTTCCAGAGAAGCCAGCAATGAAAAGCTTTTGGGAACTCCTGTGCAAACCAGCTGGGCTCATCTGAGCCATGCCATGCTAGGACTTCTCCCTGCGCATGCTAAGGGTGAATATTAAGAGCTGTGTGCTGCCTTCGTTCAGTGATGCTGCCAAGGGACTGCTGTCACTGCTGTGACAGTGCTGTAAGTCTCCTTGACTAAAATACAGAGAGCCTGTGCCACCTGTAGCTCTGCTACCCTGCATCTTCAGGTCTAGTTTTCCAGTGGGTGCTGCCCAAGGTGCCAGGAAAAGCAAAATGGAGCCCAGACAGAAGCAGTGGGCATGTACCTCTGCAAAATGGGCTGCAAACGTGATTGGGGAGTTGAGTAGAACCCTTTCCTACCAGCAGCCTTTAGATGATGTGGGGTAAATCTCTGGCTGATCTGGAGGCCCTTATGCCCCCATGCCCCCCACCACCGCTGCAGCTGCCCTTGCTTTTGGTGTTGGCTGAGAGGAGATCTCTTATCAGAGAAGGGCAGGGAGTGCAGGGTGGTATTTCATTTGGATATGTGGTGGCTGGAAAACTCATGGCTGCTTTGTGTGGGAAGACCAATGGAGGTCACTATGCCCTGGACTGAGGTGTGTGAAGAAAGTGGAAGGCCTGGTCTGCAAAAGAGGGTTTGGGGAACACCAACACTGGCTGGTGGGGCAACGTGGCGTCCTTTGACAGAAGTCGGCAGTCCTGGCGTGGGTCTGAGCTGCTCAAATCAAACGCGCTGAAGCAGCCACGGCGCAGGTTTCTGGGTGCTGCTGCTGGGCGGGTGCCTGATCCCGGGGTGGCCGAGCTGTGCTGGTGCGCAGTGAGATGTGCACCCCTCCTTACCCCCGGTGCGTGTGCAAGGGGGGTGTGCCTGGACAGTTCCTGCTCTGTTTCGGTGGAGCTCGGCTCCTTCTCTTTGTTATCCTCCGTCTGCCCCTTCTGGTGTATGTGCGAGTTCCCTTTCTCCGATTGTCAGAAATTTCTTTCCCACTGTGTGGGCAGGAGACAGATTTTAACTGTCTCTATCCCCCCCCTTTTCTTATATATTTTTTTTAATTTCGTCCCCCCCCCCCCCTTGTCTCTCCCTCCCTCCTTCCCCTCCCCTCCCTATTTTTCTTCCTCCCTCCCCCCGGCTCTTTTTCTCCCTATAACAAATAATGTCTCTGGAATAATATCCCGACCTCGCCCAGCTCTCCTGCAGGAGCCATGCCTTTATTTTCAGGTAAGCTGTGCCCAGCGCTAGCTGCTGCCGGGGATGGTGGCCCTGGGGAGATCGCACTCGCCCTCCCAAAGTAGAGAAACGCTGTCGCTGTTGGGGACATCGCGTTCCCCCGCTCGCTGCTTGCTACCTGTTGGAGACGGCCGGGAGACGGCAGTTGAGGCTGTCTCCATTCACCTCCTTCTCCTCCTCGCTTTGAGCGATTCGGTCTCGGTGGACACTTCCTCCCCTCCCTTCTCGGCGGCTTTTGTCTCACCCCAGCCGCTGGGGATGCGCTGAGCTTCGGGAGCACGTTGCGCCACCGCGTCGGGGAAGGAGGACGGGGGGAAGGAACCGGCGGCAGCCAGCGAAGAGAGGTGGGCTGGGGCCCCGGGGGGCTGCGGGGTAGGGGGGTTCTCCTCCTCGCACGGGAGGATGGAGCTGCGCTTTGGGAGGGCACCCCAAGTTTGAAGCTCGACTCTCCGTTTCGCCCCTTCCCGAGGGTTTCTCGGCCGCAGCGGCTCGGCCGTGCCTGGGAAAGCAGCTCTGCGCTCACAAAGTTTTTATTAAGGTAGCCTCGGAGCAGCGAGTACCTCGCCGCTCCGCTTAAGGTGGCTCTTCTCCGGGAGCGGGAGGGGGCCGGGGGCGGCCGTCGGGGTCCCGGGCGGCAGCGGCCGTGCTGCGGCACCGGGCCGGGCTCGGCTGGTGGGGCTGGGGGACCCTCTGTCCCGGGAAGCAGCGGAGTGAGGTGTGTGTGTCTGTGCCGGGGGCTGCCCTGCCTCATGTCCCGGCTGGGGTGGATGAGGCCGAGGTGGGGTGTTAGCCCCTTCTCTTCCCCTGCCTCTGCCACCTGAGTGCTCTGAGCGCTCTGAAAGAGCCCATGCTCGGGACAGGGGCAGTGGTGGTGACCGGCGCTGGACTTGTCCAGCTCCAGCCCTCCTCTGCTAGCCCAAGGCCTCCCAGATGTGTGGGATTTCCTCTTTTCTCTGGGAGTGCATAGGCTGCGTGGGTGTCCCCAGCAGCCTCCCCTGCCTGCCCTGGGCATCCAGCGGTTTGTGTGGTCTCTCTGCACCCAGTCCCCACTTCGTATGGGTCTGGGTGCCGCTTCTAAGGTTGGTCCCTGCCTGACTGTTGTTGGTGGCAGTGATGAATGAGGGGTCCCCAAAATCAAGGTTTGCTTGCCTGGTTCCTGTAGCTCTTCTGCCTGTTCTTGCATTGCGGAGTGTGTGTTTTGGTGCTTGTGGCTCCTGCTGGCCTTCTGCATGGTCAGGGTTACTCTCACTCATGATCCTGAAACAGGCAAGTGCTACTTGTTCCCTGGACCACCCTTGTTTCCTTTATGGGCCGCATTCCTCTGGGTGGGTGATCTCACCCCCCTCTTCATGCTGACATGAGGCCAGGCTTGGTCCGTGCTGCAAATGGGGAGGTCTGGGCTCAGGATGCCGTGGGATGTGGTGACACTCTCAGCTGGTCTGTATCCATGGCTGAGGCTGTTTGGCAGATGAGACACAGCATTATGGAAGGTGCTGTCAGTGAGATGAGACACACGATTGCAGCCTCGGCTGCTGCTGCTGGCAATTTTGGCAAAGACTGGGACATAGCTACCATCCGTTGAGTAATTTGAGACTGAGTACCATCCAAATGGGAGTGTCTTTTGGAGGGGCTCTCTTCAGCTCCCTCTCCTCAAAGTGCACAGTATTGCTGGCACATGGCAGCAGCGGGATGACAGGGAATTTTGATCTGGGGTCCTTCTAGTCAGCAACTGTGGGGGTCTCTACAACCAGCGTGGCATAGGCAGCAGGGCAGTCATAGGGCTGGTGCTCAGCACTGGTGCTCTCCTGGGGGTGTGTATACAGGTTTGAAGGTAGAGAAGATGGCTGTGGCAGCAGGCTGTCCCCAGGCACTAAGATCTCCTTTCCTCTGTGCTTCTGCACGGCTGAATTTCCTTGCTTCTCATTGGACCTGGAGAGTGTGTTCACTGTAGTTGGGATGCATTTGCACCACTTGAGCACCCTCAGGTTTCCTCCTCATCTGCCATCACACAGACAAGAGTATACCTTTCCCCAGTGAAAGGCCATATGAGAGTGTGGCCCGTCCCTGTTGCACTTTGGCACCTGTTTTGGGTGGGTGACAGGTTACTGCTGAGATGTGGTGTCTTCCTTGGGCTCACCCATGCTGCTGCTGATCTAAGCATGTCTGTGTGATCTCCTGGCCGGCAGTGCCTTTGCCCCCCTGCAAACAGGACATTCCCATGGCCGTGTGAGGCTGTAGCCCCCTGCACCCCATCCCTGGCGTGGTTGAGTCAGTGCACCCACCCACTGCATCCAGTGCCTGAGTCAGGCTTTTCATACACTGGTGTGAATCACTCACAGCCACACTGATGACTTTAGTGACAGCTGAAAAGAGAAAACAATCGCTTCCCCACTACTGCTGTCAACTGGTCTCCTTGCTCACAGTGACCCAAGAAAACTTCTGTGAGTGGCACTCTCATGATGGCAGGTGGAGTTTTCCTAACTTTCTGCGTTCTGTGGTTGGGTTGATTCATGGATACTCATGGCTGAAATGGGTGTACACTGGGTTGGGATGACACAGCCTGGAGGGCTGCTCTTCTGCCTTGGCGCAAAGAGGGCTCTGTTTGCCAGGTTGGAGTGAGTCTAGCAGTGTGCTGAGCCATCCCTTGGCTCTTACCTCAGGGCACTGGTGCATTTTGGGTCAGTTTTCCCAAGGCTGCTCCACTTTCCACCTCTGTCTCTCTGGGGATCACATGTGGAGACCTGGATCCCCAGCCAGGCAGCCTGCTTTTCCCTCTCCCCCAGCCTGCTGAGGTGCAGCAGGACCATCTGAACCCCAGCGTGAGCAGCTGGTGATGAGTAAAAGAGCTGTCAGGAGAAAAGCCAGTTCTCCCCCGTGGCTTCGGCTGCTCCTCTCCCCAGTGCTGCTGGCTGGCAGATGGTCTCAACCAGCAGCTCAGCTGGTGGCTGGGATGCTCTTTGCTCCCCTGTCAGAGGCTGGGGCTATGTCTCCGCTGCCCCCCCCCGGGGCCAGAGGCGACTGTTTTAGCACAGGAAAGATGTTTGTTAATTAACCTCCGCAGGGGTCCCTATCTCTTGCTTTCCTGGCTCTGCTGGAGAGACTGAGGCTGGTGGCATTGCCTTCTGCCAGCCTGGGCAGGGGGCCGGGGCAATCCCACATCCTTCACCACCAGCTACAGGCTCACTAGGAATTACTGGAGCATCCTTGTATTCCCACTCAAGCAGTGAAACTGCAGGGTGAGGGGAGATACTAAATAAAACCAGTGCCTTGTACCTCTGCATGGCTTCAGGGTAGGCACAGGCGAGGAGCAGTCAGGCAGGCTTCCTGGGTGTCTTCCAGGTCTCAGCCTGCCCCTCGGCCATCTCCTGTAAATTTTGGATCCTGCTCTGCTTTACTGCTGCCTGGTGCTTTTTCAAAACCTCTTCCTGCCCCTCCCTCCCTCTGAGTGCAGGCTCCCCACCAGCATGTCCCCTCCTTCCTTCCTGCTCCCTGCGGCTGAAATGAAGTGCTGGAGTATTTCAGGGATGTCAAAACATACCATTAGTCACAGCCGTGAGGCCTCGTGCCCAGGGAGAGGCTGCTGAGCTCTCTGTCAGGCTAAGAGCTGAACAGGGTGGGAGATCAGGGGATCGAGGATGAAGGCTTGGTGCAGCACAGTGACGGCTTTGGGATTTCTCCTTTTCTGGTGTCTCTGGCATCATTCTGACTTTGCTCTGAGCAGTGGGCTGGATCAGAGGTTCCCTGGCATCAATTATTCCACAGTTCCCCTGAGATGTTGAGATGTGGCATCTGCAAAATGAGGAGCTAGATTTCCCCCTTGCTTTGTTGGGGGTTCTCCCCCAAAATACTATGCCAAGGCCAAGGGGACCCTCCAGCTGTGTCCAGCTCCTGTGTTAGTTATTAGCTCAGAAGAGATGTTTTCTTCCTCTTCAGCCCAGGGAGGTGTTAAGTTTAGCACTTTCCATGTTGAGGTATGTACCCTCTGCCTCAGAGGCCGCCTCTAGTGGATTTAAATCAAACATTGGGTTTCCCAGGCAGTTGTTTGAACAAGGCAGCACAAGCACCAAAACACCTGCTCCCTGCAGAGGTGCAGAGCCCTGCTGCCCTGCTCACCATCCACAGGCATCTGCGCTTCTCAGCCTGGATCAGGTTTGTTGTTCTATTTCTTTGGTACCAAAATACTCTTATTTCCTTTCATTTAACAAGCAAGGAAGGTAGGATCCTGTTAAAAAACACACTGAGAGCTTGGTATAAAGCACCTGTGTACTGGCACAGGCAAGGTACTAGAGATGTCAGAGCCTGATTTCTGGTCCCTCCAGCGCTGCTCCCCTGTCCCCTCACAGCCAGGCGGCAGAAAGCTCAGCGTTGTCAAGCTTTCTGTGGAAGAGGTTGAGCTTCATCTCCTCTTGCAATTCTCCAAGGACTGCTGCCTATAAGTAAGCACCAAACCAGCTGGAAAGGTGCCTTAGGAGCGTGGAGGTGTTGGCAGGCCTGGGTGATGATGAACCTTACCTCTGTGAGCAGATCCCTGGAAAGGGGCAATTAAGCTGTGGCTAATATTTGGTCCAGCAAAGCATTTGCATTTTCCCTGCCTTGTTTCTCCCAGGTGCAGGCAGAAGGTGGGCTTTAACTCCCTGTTACTCTGGGTGCAGAGAGGGGTCCATCTGCTTCATGACTTCCAACTGGGACCAGTGTTGAGTGCTTTTATGAAACTGATCCATGCTGGGCAGCTTGTTTGATGTTGACCCATCCTTGGGGCATCCTCTGTGACTTTTAGGGATGGGTGCTGGAGGGTGAAGGGCTTTGTGCAACCTGCCCCACTATTTGAAAAGAGCTCTGGAGAGTGCACTTCCTCCTGCTGGCAGGGAGCCTGCTCCCCAAGCCCCTGTGCCACCCTGCCCGCTGTAGGGTGTGAGTCTTGCTGGGAGTGAGGGTTCATGCAGTGGTGGGAGTATGTGAGCACGGCTCCAGAGAGAAACCCCGGCTGTGGTCTGCTGTTGGGGCGCAGATCCAGTCCTGGTGGTCTCTCCAGCCCTACAGCATCTGTTCTGAAAAGCCGGCATGCATTCACTGAGGCTTTCCAATCAGGGCTGGGAAATAAGACCCAGTTCACAGTTAATTAAAGTGTGTCCTTCAAGTAAAGGAGCACTTCTTCTGCATGTTTCCATAACCTGGATGAGCTCCATGGTGGGCCAGGGTGGCTACTTCCAAGTTGGCTGCATGATGAGTTTTAATTGACATCTCGTGTGCCAACTGTGCGTGAGAAAATCAGGCTGTAAGTAATGGGAGTTGCTCAAGATGGTGGCTAATTACCATGATTAACTGAGGAACAGTTTGGGTGACTCTTCCTCCTGCTCTGTGCTCTGCCAATCATCTCAGCCCCTGGGGGTGGCTGCAGCCCTGCAGGAGCTCACCTTGCTTACCTGGGGGCTTGGAGAGGAGTGTGGGAGATGGTGCAGAGCCCTGTGGCAGTGGGGTGGTCTGTCTGGCCATCGCTTCTCCTCTGCTTTCTGTATAAACAAGGTTTTTCCTCTCTGGACGCAGATGGTGAGGGGGTTTTGGTGCTGTGGGCATGGCTGGAGCTGGGACCCCTGTTGTGGGGCAATAAGGGGTGAGAAACTCCATCTTGAAAGTGTGAATATAGGCATGAGGGACATGCTGGGGAATGGGGTCCAGCTCTTGAGTTTTCTCCATCCCATCCTCCTCTGCAGGATTTTTCCCTCTTGTTGGGTCCCCCCTTCATTTTTGCCACATCAGACAATGGCTGTGGCTGTTTGATCAGCAGCTTACTAAGCAACCTTAAAAAAATCTGTTTGCAAAGCACATGTCCACTGATGCTAAGTGAGTCTGGTTCTGTGGGCTGCCGCTTGCCGGCTCCGCTCAAAATGTGTCACTTGCACCGATGGTTATTTTTAGAGCAGAGGTTTGCAAAATGCAAAAGCTGGGCAGGTTTTTCCAGGGTGCCAGATTCCTGGGAGGAGGAAGGGCGGTGATCTCTCGTTATGCGCTATGTGTTATGTGCCTATGCGCTATGTGTTATGTGCCGGTGCGTAGCAGCTGTTGCTTTCACCAATGTCCTCCTGGGGAGACGATACTCACGTGGCTTTTCCGTCTACATGGGGATTTATAAATTCTTTGTGTATTTCTCCTGGTCCTCCTTGCTTGGTGCTCAGCAATATTCCTGCCTCCCTACTCCATCTTCGGTGGCTGCTGCTTCCCTGGAGGCTGTTTCAGGCTCCCAGTCTCTCTGCTGCGGCCAGCTGCAGGGCAGCCCTGCCCGTCCTGCCAGCCCCTTTCCTTTCCTGCACCTCCCGTGTTTCCACTCCGGGAGCAAAGGACCCTGCCTGCTCTGCCAGTGGTGTGCGCTCAGGCTGTGCCAGGGTGCATGTTAGTGTGCAAACAGCCGAGGAGGCAGCAGGAAGGGGTTGGAGGAGATGGGGAGCACAGCACAGCCCCTCTGCTCTCTCTGGCAGCTGGGCTGTCTCTCCAAAGTCGGTATCAGGATGGAAAGGCAGGAGCAATGGGTTCGATGTTGGCCCTGCTCTCTCCCCAGCTGCTCTGGACTGGATGGCTGCAGTGACCCCGTGGTGGTCTCAGCAGGAAAGCATTGCTTTGTTCATGTTCACCTTCATACCTGTCTGAGCATCTTCTCTACCCTCTTCCAACCTGCATCTGACCCAGGATGGAAAGCCATTGGTCTTGCACCCTGTACCCTAACTGCAGACTACTGCTTGGTGTGAATTCAACCTTCTCCTCTTTTTTTTGACTTGTTGCAGCTGGGTACTGAGCTCTGGGGTCCACTTCCCCTTCCAGCCTGGCCTGTCCCACAGTTATCACCCCAGCCTGTCCCAGGTCCATCCCCTTAATAGCTCCTGGGGTGGGAGCTGGTGTGCGGAGCAGGGCTAGACTTGAGTACACCCCTAAGCCCTCATTCTGGCATCAGAAGTGATACCGGGTCTTGGAGCGCTTTATGATCAGACGGCAGTGTCATGGGGAATGAGGGATGCTCTTGAATGCCTTCTTGTATTGGGGTGGTGCTGAGCAAGAAAAGGAGGAAACCAGCTCCTCATGGTGCAGCTTGCTGGCCTGGGGAGTGCATGGGCATCCTGTGCATTGCAGTGCAGCCTGGCAGCTGTGCACAGGGTTTTCCCCATCCTCGGAGGTAGCACTTTGGTTGAATTTTAAATGCTTCTGTGGAGTGAAGCTAGCTTGCACCAGGCAAATTCATGAGAGCAAGTAAAAGGTGAGGAGAGGGTAGAGGCTTTGAAAAAACCTGAATTAATGTTGCCTGTTGGAATAGGAAGTTGCAGGTTTGAAGGCTTTAGGTTTGAAAGCCATCTTTTAAATCTGGTGGTGTTTTTCTTCTGGTGAATGTGATATAAAAAGCAAAATTGAAATGAAGTGTGTCGTCTGTGGTGGAGTAGACAGTTTCCACCAGCTACAAATGACTTCCCCTCCGCCTCTTCCCCCCTTTCCCTTCTCTTGGCACTTTTTTCTCCCAGCAACTTCTGTCTGGAGCTGACACTTTCTTTGCCTAGCAGGTGTCTCCTGCCCTGGTTCTCCTCCTGTACCCTGGGCTGGCAGCACTAACATGTCTTCTTAAAGGTCTGAGAGGGAGAACTTATTACTCTGCTGCAGAGTTTTACCCTTCTGCCAATGAGACATGGCAATGCACAAATATTAGCCTTAGTCCTTGCTCTTGTGTAGGACCTTTAAAGAAGTGTTGCTCCTCTTTCAGCACCGCGGGGCTGGGTTGCAGCTGAACATTGAGCTGGGCAGCAGGGATGCTGCAGTTGCTCTGCCTGCTTTCTTTTCCACTGCCTATTTCCAGCCAACTGCCAAAACTTACTCAGTTGTTCTCATGTCTCACTCAACTTGTGACTGTCGTGACTTTGTTCCAGTCACTTTATCAGTTTTGCTCGTGCAGAAAGCTGTTAGTGTTGCTGGGAGAGTTTATTAGTCTTGAAGCTGTCACCTGTTTCCTACTTGTTATTCCTGGTAGTTAATTTTCTTGCTGCTCCTTGAGAGCTGGAGCTTGTTTTCCATATGATAACCTTCCAGAGGAAAGCAGCTTTCTAGCCTGTGCCCTGGAGAGGGCTGCTGGGGTGATGGAGAGGCCTTTGGTGTGCTCAGGGATGGGGCTGCAGCTCAGAACTGGGCTCAGACCTACTCCTACCCACTGTTGGGATTTTTGGGTGACTTGAGCTTGCTTGGAGCAAAAGCTGTAATCTGAATTAATGTTTAAATTATCTCGGCCTCTTCCCCAAAGGTTGGTCTCCTTATTTTTAATTTTGAAAAGCCTTCGTATGTGATCTGATTTCTCTCCCGCTTCCATCATCTATACCATGCAGCTCACCCCAGGAAGTGAGTGGAAAACAAGGATGTTTTCTCTGGCATGAAACATGAACTGCTCCTGGGGGCTGTGGAGCAGCTCCTGGAAAGCAGGCTGGTGAGCAGCTAAGGCACTCATACTACCGGGGCTCCTGCTGCAGCCTCTGTGTGCCAAACCAGTCAAGTTTCTTGGCCCAGGCTTTCTGAAGGGGCATTAGGTAATGAGATGGGGAACTCCTGCATAGTGGATATCCTAAAGCAGCTTCTCCCAGGTGATGGAGGAGAGCGTGATGCATTGACTCGAGCATCTTGAAGGTGTCACCTGCTACTTTAGTAAAAGTGGACCTTTGTATGCACTAGATCTGTGATCATAAGGGGTGTGGGTGCTACTGGAGTTCTATGTGCCCCAGGGAGTGGCATGCAGGGTGCAGAGGATAAAGACAATTCCCAGGGTGGCTGAACACCGTCACCTCTGCTCTGAAGTGAGGAGTGTGGTCAGTTCTTAGCAGCGCTGTGCCCTTTTTTACAGGAGGGTGCATAGACAGGTGAGGGGACTCTGGGGCACTGCTGTTTGTTTCTCTGTGCCCGGAGGCAGTGCCAGCGCAGGAGAGCTGGGGTGAGGTGATGATAAGTAAGGGTGAAGCTGTTCTGTTGGATTAAATATGTATTTTATTAACAAGAGGCTTACGCTATGGTTGGGGCTTCCTGCAGCAGGAGCAGTGTCGAGTCAAAGTGAGGTTTTAAATGCTTTTAAAAGAAAAAAACCCCCGCCAAGTTGGACAGATATGACAGAGCAATTTACAGTGTTTGCATCTTGCTCTTTTTCATCAGTTTCCTTACTATGTGTGCTTTTTTTTTTTAATATGTATATAAATATATTGGAGGAGACCAGACAGAGAAAATAAGTGAAATGTGTCTCCTGAAGCTACAAAGTAAGTACTGAGGCTTGACAGTTCTCCCGTTCAGTTGTTACTGGATTCTTGCTATTAGAATACACAAATACACTGAACCAGGAACTGCTCACCCCATCTCATCCTCTTGTAGCACATCAATTTTAATGTTGCTTTATGGGATTGTATTGAGAAATGCTTACTTCTGCCCAAGCTGCTTTGCTGTGATGGTCTAGCTGTCACTGGGTGTGGGAAGGACCCTTGGTTCAGAAGCACAAATGGAGGTCTTATTCATATGGTGATACTTGGCATGTAAAGTGAGGATAGAGGGAGATCTTTGAGTATTAACCTTCCCATCTCGTGCCTCAATGTGAGGCTCCTCTAACAGGCTGGACTGCGTGGACATAGTCAACAGAAATAGATGCTGCCTGTATGATGCTGGCACCTTTGTGCATGTCCTGCATTGCTGCTGTTAAATCACCCAGGCTGCTGGTGGCTATTGCTGTGCATCACTGGGAGAAGACAAATAACCCTCCTTGGACTGTGCGTGGTTCCCAGCACAATATATAAAAGTTGTCTTGAGGAATGTTTAATGTGTTTCCAAAGGGCTGGGGTGTATGGGTGGCTTCAAAAGGTCTCCTTACATGCTGTAATATTTGATGTATTTACTTGGATTTTAGCCCCTCTATTTTTTGGGGTCTGTAGTTTTGTGGATTCAAGGGTTGAATGCTGCACGCTCTGGGTTGCTGTATCCCGCTGTTTCCTCCAGCCAAGGAGATGCGAACATTGCATTGTGATATAGAAACATGTACAAATTTTGATTTGTAATCTAAAAAATGAGCTGAAAAACATTAGCACTTCTTATGTTCATGTTTTCAGGTCTGTTTCTGTTTTCTGAAGCTTTGGGGCCAAAGAAGAGCAGGAGGGAGAACTGCAAGAGACTTCTGGTCTCATCCTGTTTTGGCTGGGGAGCAGTTTATTCTGGTGGCCTCTCAGTGATGCTTAGTGTGGTTGAGGATGTTCTTGTATCCATTTCGTCTTGATGCCAAACAGTTGTACTTCTTCCCATCTTTTCTCCAAACTAATGATTTTTCCAGGTTGTGCTTGCTTTCTGGACTCCTTTCAGTAAATCAGCATCTTCCTTGGAATGTGGTTTCTGTTTTGATTTCCCCATCACCTCTCAGAGGCCTCAGTGGCTGGGGTTGCTTTGGGGATTGTCAGACACAGGTGCTTATCTAGTGCTGAGCTGAACTTTCCCTTGTTTCCTGCCTCCAGGCCCCTGGGTTTTCAGAAATAACCAAACATCATTAGATTTGGAGGATCCCTCAGGCACATTGCAGTGGATTGGGATGACAGCCTTTCCCTGGGGAGATCTGAGGGCTGAGCTTTGGTTGAAGCATCCTTGCACTGGGGCTGGACTAGCTGGGATGCTGCAGCCTGGGAGGAGCAGGGTGGTGGGTGGCACCACCAGGATGCTCTCCCAGCCTGTGATGGTGCATGCTGGCAGGGTGGGTGAGACACATGGAGAAACCCTGTGGAGAAGTTGGGGTAGAGCTTGTTCCAGCCAAAACATTGTGGCTCAACAGCCCACTCGTGCCTGCCTGTGCCGCTGGGGGGTGTCTCCTGCCCCAGTGCGGGATGGGGTGTTAGTCACACCCTGCTGGCATTAATCATGTTGGGAGGTGTGCCAGGGCCATGGTGATGACGCCCATGCGAGCTGGGAGAGTTTTAGGTAGAACCTATTTTTAACAAGGATTTCTTTGGACCCAGAGGAGGTTAATCAGTCCTGGTGTGACAGCAGCTGCAGGGTCCCAGCACACCATGATGGTTGGGTGAACCATGGCAAGAGCTGCAGGAGACATGGGTGGGTACAGCCCAAGGTGAGCACCCATGAGCTTACTCTTCCTGCACTGCATGACAGGGCTGTGCCATTGCTTTAAGGCTGGCTGGGGTGAGGGGCTTGCTCCCTATGGCTTTCCTGGACGGGAAACTTACAGCTGAGTTAGAGCCAGCCTTGGGATGCTGAGGAGCACCAGTATCTATACAGGTTTGGCTGGTGGGTTGAACCCCTTGTTCACTGCCTTGCACTGCTGTAAGCAGGCACTTGGCACAGGAGCAGGTCCGAGCCCTCTGCATCCCCTACGCATCAAACTGAGGGGAGGCAGTGGTTCCTGGGTTGAAGCACAGCAACAAGGATGGGTGAAATCAGGCCAGGTTCTGTGGGGTTTAGGGTGTGAGCATTTGTCTGTCCTGCCATTCCTAGGTAAGTCCCTTTAGGCGACAGCCTGGTAGCCGTACTCTTCCTGCTCTCCTCAGGCAGTGTGGGCCCAGCCCATGTTCCTGTGCCCTGCTTAGGACCCAAGGGCAAAGGTGCAGGTTTTATGTCTTAAATAAGAAACTGCTGAAGTGATTGGCTGAATATGAAAGCAGCAACAAGAAACCTTGGTTTGTGTTGTCCTTTTGAAAGGGGACACAATAGAAATCTCCTATGGAATTTTTTTGTTGTTTCTTCCCCCCTCTTCTTGACTTCATTCAGCATTCTTAGTGCAGGAAGCTTCTGGGAGATGGTGTAAGGCTGGTTCTACTATGGGGTGTTTTGGTGGAAGTTCTTTTTCCTTGCTACAGTAGCTTTAGGAATTTATCATCACTTCTCTGGTTTTGGGCTTCCCCCCTCCCCAGCATATGGAAGTAGCAAGCTGGGAATAAATGTGATCCGTTAGCCGTTTCACCGTTTCAAGCAGGCTGTGCATACCCAGTGCTCCATGGCTCGCACCATACTGGGATTTTTATAAGCACTTCATATTGGCCTCATGTTAAAGCTCCTGTGGCCTGCAGAGAGCACCCGATCCTCTTTAGAGGTTGCATTGCTTGGTGTGTAGCATCCTTGGTCAAAACCTGCATGGGGGGTTAGGGTCTGTACCTGTAGCACTGCTTCCTGGGCTCCAGGTGTGCTGGGTGACATTTGGACCAAACAGCATACTATAGCCATGTACTTAGTGCTGCGCTTCTCATCCAGATTGCTCACTCTGACTTTCAAATGGGATGCGGAAGCCAGTTGGCAAAAGGAGGTTCACCTAGAGATGCTGGTTTAGCTCCTGGCTATTTGCCAGGGTGGCATGGGAGACCCTCAGCTCTTGGCAGTGGGGTGAATACCTGGGCTTGCTCTTGGACCTGCACCAGGGTACCGGTGATTCAACAGTTTGGCTGGAGATCCAGTGTGGCTGGAAAGAAACTGTGAGAAGTTTCTGCAGAGGGGTAACTTGACTGCGTCAGGTCTGCGTCTAGAAATCCCTCAGTGGCTGCATGTGATCTGCAGCCAGCCTTGCCTCCCTGACGTCGCAGGGGTGCTGATTGCTTGGAAAGTTTTCTGTGGACAGCTTGAAAATGTCTTTGTGTGCTTGCTGGTGTTGTCGAGCTTTGCCGCTGAATTTCTCAGGCCAGGTTTTCTTGCGAAATAGAAATGAATGTGAGGGAAATGAGCCACAAACGTGCTTGTGGGTGTGGGCGGATGCTCCATCAGTCTGACTTGCAGTCAGTGTTGGGTGACACAGGGTAGCTTGGGAGGCACAGGAAGGGTGAATACTGGGAGTACTGCAGATGCGTATCCCCAGTGAGCGGCTTGTCTTGCACAGAGCAAAATGTGGTCTGTGTGCACAAGGCTGGTGACAGATGAGATGTCCTGAAGGTGTGAGGGATGTGCCTGAGAGGTGGCTCATGTGGGGTGTTCGCTCTGGTCTGTACTTTGCTGGTGAAGGGGATGGCCCATGTGTAAGAGTGGTTTTGGCTTGAGGGTGCTCAGTGCTGGACATGCAGCCTCCTTCTTCCTCTGCGCCTTGTGTGTAGCGTGATGGGGTTTTAATACAGCCGCAGACAGACCAACAGACAGTGGAGCAAAGCTGGAGCCCTCACAAGTGGTTCTGTTGGTGACTAACGGATAAACAAGGGTTAAACCAAGAAAATCACCTGGTTTAAGCCTGGAGAAGGTGGATGTGTCAGTGTGGTACCCTGCTGGGAGGGATGAATTTCAGGTGCCACTTGGAGGAATGGAGGTGTGGGGCTGGGAACCGTGAAGGATGCTTTCTTGGATTGCCCCAGCTTGCTGGAACACCTTGCTGGTGCTCTGAAGCCTGCCAGCAGATGGTGGATGGCTGGCATGGGAAATTCAATGGCATTAAGCTATTTAGGAAGGCGCGAGTGGGCAAGAGGAGAGAGGGGGAGTGACACTGCCAGAAATAGCTTTGCCCATTTCCGAGTTGCCGAGGTTCTGAAAACAAATGGTCCCCACTGGTGTCCAGCATGAGCATGCAAGGGGAGTCATGGTGAGGGAGGACAGTGCCAAATTACACAGCAGTGCCGGACAGCCGTGCCATGCTGGAGGAGAAACCCCCGGGTGGCTGCGTGCTGTGTGACATACGCCAGCAGTCTCGCACTGCCGGTCCTCAGCCATCCTTGAGATGTCTACAGAAATTACAGATGGCAGTTTTCTAGTGTAAAAAATGTTGTGTGCCGCCTGCGGAAGAGCCTTGTCTACCTTCCTGGAGACAGAGAGTGACGGATGGAGGGCCACCGATTAGCAGCCTCTTGCGCGCTATCGCAACGTGATCGCTGATGTTTGCAAATATGGTAAAGTCCAAGCTCCAAGCACACATGCTGCTGTAAAAGAGCCAATTTGAGGATAGAATTATGAGCTTCTTCAGCTCTCATGCATCGTTTCAGTAAAGAGAGGTGGGGCTGACAAGTGAAGCAGTTAGTTCAGGTCAGAGCAAAGTTCCTTCTAGCTTTGTGCCTGGTCTGGCTGCTCAGTGACAACTGTGGAGGATGCTGAGCTGGGCTGGTGTGCATCTTAAGAAGTACAAGAAATGGTGTAAGAAATCAGATGTACATCGTTCTTTCCTGCTGGAACTTCCCAGGCTCTGGCTATTGGTAGCACAGAGCATGGAGATTGCAGTTAGGCTGTTATTCCTGGGTTTACCCGCCATCCTCTCTTCCATGAATTAGTCTCATCCTTATTTTGAGCTCATTTGCAGTGTGCTTAAGGTCCCACAAAGCAGCTATCTGGCAGGAAGGTTGCTTTGGTATAAATTATTCTGAGTAACATGCTTCAGAGGGATGAAACAGCAATGATGAAATAATGCCACAAATAAAGAGGGAAAGAAGAGGAGGCAATCGCAGTATTAACAGCTCAATGCCAGCAATTGTAGCAAACTGATAAAAGAAGGGAAAGCAGAGCTGGATGAGCTCTCCCTCAAAGAAGAAACATTTCGAGGAGAGGGAGCCTGATGACGAGGTGGTGGCTTTGGGCCAAAGGGAGGTGCTGAATTGGCTGGCATTAACAAAGCAAGGCAGACAGTGTGGGTGCTAAGCACTGCTGTTGCTGGGGTCTGGGGAGGGAATTTACACCAGGAGTGGGGGACAAAGCTGCACTGAGGGAGGGAAAGGAGGCCACTGATGGTGGCTTGGGTCCAGCTGGGTGTATCTGAAAGAGCAGTGCCTAAAAATGCCATGCCCTGTGCCTGTCTCTTGCCCAGATGGTTTCCAGAAGCACTAACCTTTCACTTGGCACCTTAGTGAAACGGCTGGGCTTGTACTCGGGCTGGCTTGGCCACTGTGCTCAGCGAGGTCTGGGAGCGTGGCTGCCTTTAGGAGCTGGAAGAAAGCGCCCAGGCTTTCCCAATGGATTTGGTGGTGTTCCCTAAGGAAGAGAGGGGCCCCTAGGACCAGGCATGCGACAATCTGATGGGAGGTGAGGACTGGGTGCTTGCCGAGTCCTTGGTATTAGTCCTGGTTGAAAAAGCAGGATTGCTGAAATGATCTTTCTAGCTCCCCCTAAACATTTGTTTGGTTTCCTCCCATCTCCCATACTGTAAGAGACTGATGAGAAACGGCTCAGGGGATGAACTCTGTGTGCATGTGTCAGCCTGGGGTGGCTGAGGGTGGCAGGGACAGGTGAGGATGAGGAAGCACAGGGGCTGGTCCAGGCTTTTACTCCTGAGCAGCCACATATAGGACATGCTCACCTACCTGAAATAAGCAGGCTGGGGGTCCGCAAGGCCTGATTTCTGCATTTTTTACGTTGACAAGAAAGAAGTATGTTTTTATTGTCTGTTTATCCTAACCCCGCTCAAGCCAGGGTAAGGTAAAATGCAAATCTGCTTGGGTCTCCACAATGTGCAAAGTAAACAGGGTTATAGAAGCCATGAGTGAAGGAGCAAAAAGAAAACCTGCCTTTCCTTCTTTGAGGTTGAATCATGAGGGTCTTGCTCTGTTTATCCAGTGAATGGGCTCTGCCTTGCCCTTGTGCTTGTGGCTGAAGCTGGTGAGGACCTTGCAGCAGAGGATGCTTGGCAGGGTTTCATCCCCAGGTCTTCAGCGCAGCAGGACATACTTATTCTCTATTCCCTTCCCTTCTTCACTGTGCAATCTGTGCAAGAGGCTGTCTTTTTTTTTCTTCCTTTTTTTTTCTTTCCTCATAAACAATAATACCTTTTCAGTGAGTCTTCGCACGTAATGAGAACAGAGTCAAAGAAGAATAAACCCTGCCGTCGCTCACCTTTAAAGCATCCCTTTGTTTTAACCTCTCAGGGGTGCTGTGACTCCTTGTGCCAGGAATCTGATGTTTGCAGGATCATATAATTGCCTTTGCGGGTCTATTAAGTAATGACACACATTGTAGTTTGTGAGTCACCTTAGCAAAGGCACTGTTGGAAATGAGAACTTCTCCCTGGCTTTGCCGGGTTAAACAAGAATTTTGTTGTTATTTTTGTTAAGTTTCCTGGCTGGAGAGAAGAAGGGCAGTCTGAAGGAGCTGCTGCTGAGTCCAGTGCAGGGTGAAATGCAAGAAGAAAGCCCAGAAGGCTAGCCTGGGAGATGAGCATGGAATGTTGCAGTTTGAGGCGTGTGTGTGTCCTCCTTGCTCCTCTCCAGCAGGCAGTTCTTGGCTAAGCCAGACATTTTTGGAGAAGCCATAAGCTGTAGCCTGAAGCCAGAATCAGGGTGTGTGCTGGCAGTGCCTGGGATGCATTGGGTGTCATTCAGACCCACAACCCAGCAGCCCAGACCAAGCAGCTCCCAGGATCAATGCCCATCTTGGGATCACATGTGTTCAGCTCGCCTCAATACTGAGGAACAAACTTTTCCTGCAGTAGTGCTCAGGAGGCCTGGATGTTTCATGTCTCCGCGTTTTTCCTTCTGTATTTACATCTAATCCTCTTTGCCTCCATGGTTTTGAGCTGACCTGGGTTTCTGATCTCCTGCATCAAAAGCAATACTGTTCTTGGCCTCTTCCCGTGTGCTGCCTCATTTCAGGTGCTCTGGAGCACGGAGCAAGGCTGGCTGCCAGCAGTGTTTCCCAGAGACCAGTCTATTTATTTTTAAAAGCGTTTTCTTTCTCTGTTGCACAGCAACTCTAACGCACCCTGGCTGGTGCTGGCAGCTCCTGCTCCTCTCTATACATTGGCAATTCTTGCAGCTGCTGAGAGTGATGGGGAACGATGGCAAACCCTGATGTCACTTGGGGTCAGTTGTCCTCTTTGAAACAAGCTAGCTCAGGCTGAGTTACAGGGCTCTGCAGCACAGCTTCCCACAGCTTTGGGTGCTGGAGCAGCTGGGTGCGATGTGAAGAGCCGGATCTGCTGCTGTGTGCTAATTAAAGCAGAAATTCAGGCTGTCCTTGGGGATGGTGGTGCTTTGTCTGTGACTACCTGCGTGTACTGCTCTTGGCTCACCAACTATCCAGAGAATGGTGGGCTGGGATGTGGTGGCACTGCTCTCCCCATGCCTGTGGCTGGGTGAGGGCACAGTTCCATACATGTACTTTATGTTGGTGTTGTCTGTCTGTCCTGCGCTGCAGGAGCGATAGGCAGCCCAGGGGGATCACTGCGCCTTTTGAAGGAAAACCTCCTTGCAGGTGGGAGCCGGAGGGGGGAGGGCAGCTTGGAAGCGTGACTGCTTGCACAGTTGTGCAGGAGCAGAGTTATATTCCTGGAGGGTGGCCCAGTGATTGCAGCTGGAAATTATCTTATGAAGTCCTGTCTCTGCCCTTCTTTGGAAAGCAAACTCTTAAGGGCATGCTCTCTGGCTATGTGTATGTATAGCTTCAAGCACTGCTTGTTTCTAGACGCTGCTGTTGTGCAGATCACGGCTTGCTTTCCTGTCCCAAAGTATTCCTATCACCAGATTTGGTCCTGTGCTGTTTTCAGAGCAGCAGTGCTCTGCTAGGTGAGCCCAAGCCCAGCAGTTTCCCACCAAGGTGGTACCTCTCTCCTTGGCTCTGCTGGGTAGAAGGGAAGGAAAAGCTGTGCAAGGAAGGGAAATACTGAGCTGTGTTGGGCATCATCCCATATTCCCCATCTCTGCCTACAGCCAGTGGCACACATGTCCTTCAGATCTGCTCGTGTTCATTTCCTTTGCCCTCCGGGGAGCTGTGATGCCAGTGTGGGTAAACGTTGGTGTGGGTCTGATATTGAGGGTGGCATGTTGCAGGCAGGAAGGGCATGAGATAAGGGGTACCTTGCCTTGAGATCCAGAAACATCTGCCTGTCTGGTACTGAGGGGCACAGGAAGAGATGAAGGTATGAGACCGTCTCAAAGGTGATGCTGGAAGAAATTTGGGTGTTGGGTGGTTTGTCAGGATGGGCATTCCCAGTCTCTCAGACACCTTGCTGTCCATGCCTGGTGCCACCCTATCAGTGAAATGTCAGGCCAGCCAGAGCCCTGTCTCTCATTGCTACCCCAGCAGCATTTTGTCTGCCCCTCACTTTGCCCTGAAAGCATCCTTGGGGCTGGGCTTGCTACCTGCAGCCAGCCCCAGGGCCAGGTCCTGCTCCTCTGGCAGTCTCTGGGAGATGGAGGGCTGATTTCTTTGACATACATTTATATAAATAATAGTGGAGTTGTTTAACCATTGCTCTTAAGGGAGAGATGAAATAATTTCATGTTTTGATATTCTTAAAGCTGATTCCCTTGGGAGCGGGGCTCAGCAGGACGGCTCCTGTACCTGGGGCTGTGCTATCCCACTGCTGGCGCAGGGAGAGCCCTTGCACCCACCACGGGCTCGCTGGCCTTTGAGATGCCTCCTAATTGGGATGGGATCTGAGCAGCAGATGGCCCCATGCAGGCACAGTGTGGCTTTTCCTGGGAAGCAGAAGCAGTTTCAGGCCCGGGAAGCTTGCTTACCACTGGAGCATCATCCCAGTGGGAAACCCCTGGTGTGGCAGAACAAAAGCTGTTTCCCAGACAAAAGGTTGAGTGACATCTAGAGCTGAGGCATCTCCTGGGCCTTAAACAGTCCTTGGGTATTTGGAGCTGTGCTCTTTTGTCCATCTGATCTTTGCAGTAGTTCATAGAATCATAGAATCATGGTTCCAGGGGTCTTTGTTGTCGTGTCTTGACATGGTGAAGGCCCCAAAACTTGTTTGTTACATGTAAGTGGGAGATGAGAAATGAGTGTTTTCTGAGAAATGATCCAAGTGGCACTTCTTTGGTTGTACCATGACTGCCTCAAACACGCTGGCAGGCCACGTGCAATGCTGCCTTCCCCCTACTCTTCTTTACTGGGATGTCTGACCTAACCCTTTCACCTGCGCTTGTTGCTGAGGTAGGAATAGCTCTGTGCAAGGAGCCTTTGTCTGTAAATGTCTCTTTTCTTTTCTTTTCTTTTCTTTCTTTCTTTCTTTCTTTCTTTACCTTGCTTAAGTCTCTCCATTGTTGGTGTTGTACAAAGCTCCCAAGCATGGGATGCAGCACTGGCTCTTGCTGGGTACTAAGCATGTACCCGGGCTGCTGGGAGCAGCTCCTCCCAGCAAAGCTACAGCAAACCTGCCGGTGGCAGGGACTGTGGGAGAAGGTTTAATCAACAAACTTTTCCCCAGTAATAAATGACTCGACTTAAAACAGCTCACACACCCAGCCGCTACATTTGCTGCAAGTCAGAGGAGCTGCAGGACGAGGGGGATCTGGAGCTGGTTCGAGCGGTGCTCACCCACCAGAGCATCCATGCTGCTGTGAGGGGAAGTGCACGTGGTGGGAGAGGAAAAGGCCACGAGGATGAATCAGTCACTTTTGCAGCCCATCTGTCTCTGTTTGGAGGGGCCCCACGCTGAATTTCTTCCTGGCACTCTGAGGTTTTGTGCTCTGCTTAGCTGCACTGCATGAGCTCTCCTTCTGCCCTGGAGCAGGGACTAATAATTAGCAGCTTGGGGTAAGCACAGCTCAGCAGAGAAAATCAGATAGCATTTGATTGTCCTGAAAATCAAGTGGCCTCTCTGGCCTGGGACAGGCAAATTAGTGAGCCAGAGGGAAGGAGTGGCAAGGGACAGATTTGAAGCGCCCCTATGCCCCAGGGTGGAGTGGGGCTGAGATGCCTGAGCATTGAGTTCCCAAGGAGATAATCCAAGCTTAGGGAAGAGATGTCTCCAATGGGCTGGTGAAGCATAGAAATGCCGCCTGACTCAGGCTGCCCTCAGGATGCTTGAGGGCAGCATCCTAGATGCTCTCCTATATAGAGCATCCGATACACATCCTATATAGATGTGTATATATACACATCTTCCTGAGGGGTTTGTTCTTGACCCTGTTGTGCTCTCTCCTTGCTTATTCAGGAGCGAGGAGGGACACTTGCTCACAAGGGGAAGCAGCAGCATCAGAGCAGCTTCTTACTCTGATGCTGCTGTTGAAATCATCCTGCAAATCCCCAGGGAAGGCTGCTGGGCTGCTGGGCCATGGTTGGAGGACTGGCAGCTTTGCTGCCTGTTGCATTCACCACAGCCAGGGTTTGTCCATCCTGGGCTGAGGCCTTGTGTCCTCTCCAGGAAGGGGTTTCTGTCTCCCTGCTCATCTGGGACTTGTGGCAGTGCTGGGGCTCAGCACTGAAGTGCTGCACCATTGTTCTTCCTGGGGAAGATCAGTCTCCACAAACCAGCACAGCATTAAGCCTTTGGCTTTATCTCTGCGGGTTTGGTGAGGGTTATTTAGATAATGGAAGAAAAGAGCTCACCCAGGGCCTTAAGTGCTCAGTGTAGTTATTATGGTAATACATAGTTACTTGGCTAAAGACTTGATTGCTGCCATTGTAACACAAACACATACACCAGAAGACCCCTAAAAGGAATTTCCTCTTTGTAGGTCAGCCATGCTGCTGGGAACCTGCTTCTCACTGCAGCTCTTTATTAGTTAATCAGCTACTAGAAGTTAAAAATGAAGTATGGTGTGGGAGTCCAGGGTCTTCTGCCTGCAGAGGCTGTGTGCCTTGGCTGTGGCATGTGGTTTGGGTTGAGATAATGGGGTTGAGTCACTTGTCAGGGTGTGGTTGTCTCTCGAGGACGCTACAGAGGACCTGTGCGTGTCTCCTCTTCCATCACTTGTCCTCTGATGCAGATGTCTTGAAAAGGCTGCTCTCAGTGGTTTGTGGGCTGGGATGCTGCTCTGGTTTGTGTCCCGTTTCAGCCCATTTTGCCAAGGGACAAGAGGCTCTCACTGTGCTGTTTGGCTGTGATAAGACCAGTGTGGGAGGGGATGGATGGATGCTGGGTGCAATCTCTTTAATGACGTCCCTGTTAGACAGCGTGAGCTCTGGCTGTGCATTGGCACAGCTGGCTGTTCGGTGTCCTCAGGTGTGCCCTGGGTTCTGCTGGAAGCTGTGTGCTGCTCCCAGCCACCATGCAGGTGAAAGCACAAGTGCCAATGCTTTCACAGCTAAATATCCACTCTCTAATTCAGTTTGGCTGCTCATGGTGCCCTGTGGCCATGGTTTTATCTGGATGACCTCCCTGCTGCAGGAGCAAACAGTAAATTTCCTGACTGTTATTACTTTTGGACTGAAATTTGGGAGATAAGAGCCTCTAGAAACTTCATTTTCTGGTTTTGAAAGCCTGCTATGTGTCACAGCAGCAGCTGTTTTTCAGCTGTCCTGTATCAAAGTGTAGCATTGCTCTGCAGTAACATCATCTGCTCCTGCAGCAGTTGGGTGAGTGGAGGGGCAGTGGCGACTGCCCAGAACTCTGTGGGTCTGTGCCATGTTCTCACCACATTCTGGTTATGCAACCGGGGATATGGACAGTGAGCATCAGCCACTGTCACCTGTGTCAGCACTGTGTCACTGTCAGCACTTTCACCTGTGGGAAACCTCGTAGGGGGTGTGTGGGGTGTGGGGCAGGTGGGTATACTGTTTTTTCTTTGCTTTTTTCAATTATTGTCATGAACGAGCTGCAAAGACATCTTCTGCCTGGTTGTTACCAGGGGGCTGTGTGGCAACCTGGGTTTATTCCCATGCAAAGGCTGATCTGCAGCTGGAGGGGCTCAGAGGCAACGATATGCACCCTAGTTATATGATACTAAGCGAACCTGGGGTGGAGATAGGTCTGCTGGCTGGCTCTGTGGTCCCAGATCTGGTCATGACCCATTCCGAAGCTGTGGGTTTCCACCGATGGGATCAGAAAATAGCTCCGTATTTTCAAACCTAGACATGTGTTGGCTTGCTGTAGGTTTTTGTCTTTTGCAGGAGGCAGGGCTGGCAATTAAACAGCAAAACCTGACAAATGTGGTGTTTTTACCAATAATTCAGATTTTATGTAAAAGTATAGCGGGTTTGTTTTCAGTGTAAGGGGGAGACCAAAGGCTAAGAAAATGGGCAGACACCCTGATGTCAGATGCTTTGTAAGTGGCGTGTTGCATCCTGTGAGCGCTCTAGTTAGCACATAGCCTCATCAGCTTTCCTTAACAAAATGTTCTGGCATCCTCCCGTCTCTGCTTGTCACTTCTCTGGAGGGAACGTGGCTTGTTCTGTTGGCAGTGTAAGCCTTGTTTGCTTAGGTGGAAGCAGAGCTAATGATTCCTGTTTATTTCCTCAAACTTTCTTGGTGTTTCATGTAAGGGCTCTGCTTGAGCTTTTTCATTTGCCTCCAAGCCTGGGAACCACCGGTGTCCCTGGAGCAAGCCTGGTGGGAGACACGTTGGTAGGCATCAGAAGAGCCAGTGTCCGCATGGATGCTGAAGCTGCTCTTGGGATGTGTCCTAATTTACACTGAGCTAATTGTCCTTGGGGCTATGCTGTGGCTGAAACCCAGAGTGCTTGTGCTTGGTATACAAGAAAGGCTCCAGTCCTCCCCAAAGAAATGCTCAGGGAAGAGACAGGGCTGCAGAATGGCTGTTAAAAAAAAAGCAAACCAAATCCAAACCAAACCCAAACCAAACCAGAACCCACCACCAACAAAAAAACCCCAAAGTGCAAAACCAAACCCTGCCCAAACCCCAAAGGAAAACTGGTGTGGCTGAATGAAGAGTTAAACGTTAGCAGGGGAGCATTGAAAATGAGCAAAGCAACATGAAAAGGCAGAAGTTGGAAAAATGATGCATTATAAAGAACTGATTAAAAAAGTAATTAATGCTCTAAAAAACAAACCTCACATGGGTAAGCAAAGTAGTGAAGAATCTGTTCATAGCTTTCAGTGGGAGCAGCCAAACTCTTGTCAATGTGCTAATTAACTTGCTGAGGCTCTTACTGGCAGTTGCCTTTTTCTTTCTGGAGACCTTGCTAAGGGGTGAATATCCCTTGGGTTGGTCAGGTTTAAATTCACGGGCAACTTTAGACACTTCATATTTGTCATACAACCCCACAGACTTGAAGGAGGTGGGATACTTCCATGGCTGGGCTGTGCCCCTCTTCCTCTGTGGCATGGGGATGTCAGGCTTATTTTGGCTCAAATGGGAGCCATGCTCTATTTCCCCCCCCAGTTACTCTTCATTTTTATTTTTTTCCTATACGTAATTCACTTTTACTCCTGGTGTGGTGGTTTCCTGGCCTTTCTCCTGACTGCCGTTCTCACCTCCCTGTTTGCTCTGGAGGAGGAGTTCAGGTGTCTCCAAACGCCCTGTGAAGGGGTTAAGATGAGGGATGTGCTCAATTTTTTACATTATTATGTATCTTGTGGGGGGTTAAACTCTCTTTTCCCTTGCTGGGTTGTTTCCTCCTGTGTCAGGGCTGTGGTTAGGAAAGGCATGACAGCCCTGGTGTGAAGCACCTGCTGTCTTGCTCTTTTCCGTCATCCCCTCTTTCACCTCCACTGTGGGTAAGCACTGGGGGAGAAATTTGAGGAACTGCTGGAGTGAAGGCCTTCCCATAGCAATAACATGCTGAATGGCACCTCTCTAACATGAGAATAAAGCATTTCACCATGACAAGGCTTTAGGTGTATTCTCAGATACTAGCATCTCATGTCGGTACAGCGCTATCTATTTTGCTTAGCCAAGGAGTGTTGCTCTAAGTGGTGTTACTGGCAGTGTTCCTGTGCCTTTTGCTCCCATGTGCAGCTCTCGAGTCAAAGCCACGTTGATATTTCCATGCCCAGCCTCCTAACCTGCTGCCTGCCTCTGCCAGGCTGCCTGCCCATCATCCCACCTGCGTGCGTTTGAACAGGGGATGTGGATCCAGCCAGCGATGCTCCAAAGCTGTGTCCCCCCAGGAGGCAGTGTGCAAGGGCACTGCAACATCTGCTGGCACGCGTGCCCCTTACACGGGCCCTGCCTGCGCAGGCAGCCGAGAGCGGGCAGTGCTGGATTCCTGGTGAATGCATCTCTGCTTGCTGGGCTGGATGGAGAGAGCCCTGCTCTGTGTTATAGGTTGTGTTTCCAGCAGGGCTATACCAGGCCAGTCCCGTTAATCCCTCCCAACCCTTCAAAAAAGCAAAGAAATCCCAGCAGAGAAAAAAACCCAAGCAAACAAAAGCAGCACAAGGGTGGTTTGACCCAGGTCTGCCGAGTCTCCTCTTTTCCCATCTGTGAGATGGGAGCTCATCACATTCTGGTCTGGCTGCAGGGAGCTGTGCTGCTCTGGGGTCCCCAGACCTGCAGTGTCAGAGAGCTGCAGGTTCAAGAGGTGAAGAGCACCCAGATTGGGAAGGAGGAGGGAAGCAGTAAGACAGGAGGTGCTGTGCCATGCCCTAGCCTTGGGGATCCAGTATTGTGTGCCCTGTGCCTGGTTTGAGATCCCAACAAACCCAGGATAAATGGGACTTCCAGCTGATGTGGGAGGAAGGGAAGGAATTGGGGGGCAAAAGGAGCAAAGCCCTGAGCTTCCCTTCTCTGTCTTCTGCCCCTCCAGAGTGATGAGCTACAACAGCAACAGCACCAAAGATGCTGGGATTCGGCACATGCTCTGTCAGCGCCCCAGTGCCGGGCAGGGGGGCTGAGCTGGACACTGCCTCCCCCCGCTACATCCTGGCCCTGCCCGAGGAGGAGACGTGGCGCAAGCACCGGCTCGGCCTGATGCAAACCACCCAGTCCTGCAACCTGCTGGAGCCCGAGAGCCTGGCTGAGGCCCTGGTCTCACGCGCCGCCAGCTTCGATGCCCTCTATGACCCCCGGTCCCGGCATGCTGATGCCGGCACAGAAACTGGCAACACCTTTGACCTGGGGCTTGGCCAGTATGTCCCTGTGAGCCCGGATGTTATCAAGCGCCGACGGGGTGGGCTGATTGAGCAGAGGGACATTATCAAGGCACACGAGGCGCACAAGATGCAGAGCACGCCGCAGGCACGGAGGAAGGAGTGGGAGTAAGTACTGGAGAGCCCCCAGCCCAGGTGGGCAGCCAGGGGGAGTGGGAGCGTTGCCTGTCCTCCATGGGGCTGGTGGATATGGTTGGGGGGTGTCATGTCGGCATCACCCCTGTGGAGCAGCCAACTCAGCAGTGCTCGATCTCCTGGCACTCTCAAGCTGGGCTGCTTTTCCCCATTGCCTTTGTTATCCGGGGAGGATTTTTAAAGGCAAGGAACAACTTGAGACACAGGGGATGAGTTTTTCTTTTAATTTGGGGGTTTTGTTTTTTAACCCCTACCCAGCCATGCCTCTTCTGGGTCCTTTCTTCTCCTGTGCTCTTAAAACTGATGGGATGTGTGGTCCTGCCTCCAGTGCTGGGACCTCATGCAGCACACATCCTGCCCTGTGGCTCAAAGCATCTCACAGGTCCTCCATGGACTGGGCTGGTCTGAGCCAGCTGGAGCATGGCGTTTTTCTGATAGGGTGATTTTGTGGAGTGTGGAGAGAGATAGTGGCATGCTATGTATGGAGGTAAGTGTGTATCAACTGAAGTGGTTGGAGATGGCTCTCTTGGCTCTGAGCTGGAAGGTGGCGTTTGATGGGAATGGTGCAAAGGGGCCTCTGGATGAGGGGTTTCACCAAATTGTGCAGGGGTTAGTGGGATGTAGAAGAAATTTGGAAGCCTCAAGACAGTTTTGCTTGGCTGCAGTGGGCTTTTGGATGTGTTTGGGATCATTGCCTTCTGCATTTACTGTGGCTTCAGCCCTGCCATGAATGGATTTGTATTTAATTCTAAGTGACCAAGTACTGCTGAATAGGGGCAAGCTGGAGACACTAATGAACTTGGGAAAATAGAAGTACTTGGCAGGGCTAGAACCCACTCGGTTTACTTATTAATTTCCTTTAATTAACTTCATTCTATAGTTTGCCTTGGTTCTGTGAGAAAAGCCAGCTCCAAGTCATCTAATGGGAATGCCCCATCCCTGGAAGTGTTCAGGCCACTGCTCAAGTGTTTGAACACCCTGGTCTAGTGGAAGGTGTCCTTGCCTGTGGGAAGGGGGTTGGAAGTAGATGATCTTTAAGGTCCCTTCCACCCTAAACCATTCTGTGATTCTGTGAAGCCCTGGATTATTCTCCCCTGCCCTACATTCATCGTGCAACTAAGACTGCAGCCATGTGCTTCAATCCTGCGTTTAAATTACAAGGTTCCCCCCCCTTGTGTCTATTCAGCAGAATTGCCTGGGCTAAGGTGCTGCAGCACATCCTGCTCCAGTATCACTGGTCTGGAGCAGCTGCTTGCCTCGGACACTTTATTTTGTGAATATTCAGTGTATTGTAAAACACCTGAAAGAGGTGGGAGCCCCTGTATTAATTAGATGTGGCATGTTGCTTTGGTGAGATCCAGGTCAGTGTTCCGCTTGTTTGAAGCTGGTAGAATTTCTTTTGGATGCCTTGCGTGATAAAACTGCTTGTTGTAACACTGATGCTGCTCCTGCCTTTTTTTTGGAGGGCAGCCCATCAATGAAGCTGGCTTTCCCCGGCCCTTTCCGCTCAGTGCTCATCCCTTTGTGCCCAGGGAACCTCCTGGCTGGTGACTCAGGGAGCCTTGCACAGGGGAAATAAATTGACATATGGGCTCAGCAAGTGCTCTGTGCCTTGTTATCTTTCATGACCCACCAGGGATGCCAGATGAATAAATCATGGCTGGGCAGGAAGCAGAGGGATGGCCTCGTTAATTGTCGGCTGGCGGAGAGAGTTCCTAGAACGGCTGCTTGCTAATTAACTGCTTGGATGACTACAGCTCTATTTTGTGGCAGGGAGATGAAGCCGGCGCCCTTCCTGCTCATACTGTGTAGGATGTGCCCCTTTCTCCACCCTCATCTGCTCCAGCTAACAGTAACTCAAACACAAAGCCTAATATTTCTGTCTTTAACGCAGTGGGAATATGCAGATGGCCATGCCGGCTGCTGCCATCCCAACCTGTTTAATCGGGTCTTTCCCCGGGCTGGTAAGGTCCAATCTGTGTATTTCCCAGTTCCTGAATGCCTGGTTTCGGCATTTCAGCTCACTGTATGATAGTTCTGCGGGTGTGCATAGGAAGTCATGTCTAAGGCAGGTACCCCTGAAATTGAGATGGGCTGCACCCTTTTACTCGCCTGGGCTCATTGCTGTTGGGGTCTAGGCATGGGGCTCTCCTTGCAGACACACAAGCCCACAGCCTTGTTGCCATGCTGCAGGAGGTGGAGATGCTGGCGGTCTGCAGGAGGCCCCCAGTGCTGGGGAGAAGCTGGGTTCTAGTACACATGGCAGCCTTTGGGCTTTGCAGACCTTGTGTCTCTGAGGACCAAAGAGCCCCCGCTGCCTGTTACTGCCAGGTCCCTTCATGGGGAGCTGGCAGTACTGGCACAGCAGGCTGAGCCCCAGAGGGCTGTATCTGTGCCTGTCCCAGAGTTAGGTGCTGTGATACCCCATCAGCCTGCAAAAGTCACGTGCTAAGGCTCCTGCTTTAACAGCAGGCTCATAAACCAGTGACATTTCGCCCAGAACTGGGTCAAAGTCCAGGCCAGTGTGCAGAGCCAATAACCCTGGTTCCATGGATGCTCTCTGGGACTAGCTGGATAACATGTAGGGGAGACAAAGGCAAATTAATTTCTGTATCTATAATTTTATTAGTAATAATTTAATTTCCCTGCGATTTAATTTTCAGAAGGGCCCATATTGTATGCTGTCAGTCACCTTAGCGGCTTTTGCCCTTGAGGTCTGGCTCTATCCCTTTTGGTGAGCAGTGACAGTAGTATTTTTCCATGCCACAGTGTGCTGGTGGACGTTAAATGGAATATGGGGAACCTGTAAAATGGATTTCCTGCTTGGCTTTGAGCCGTGGTAGCAGACCTTGAGGGATGGCCTGTGAGGTCAGGGCAGCCCCACAATAACTGATGGCTTTTTTGTTGTCGTTTTCTTTTTTCTCCTGGTTGTTTTTTTGTGTTGTTTTGTTTGTTTGATTGGTTGGTTGCTTTGTTTTGGTTTTTTCCTTGTTGCCAAAACTTGATGAGTTACACTGAGGTACTCCTGGGGAGTTATTGGTTAAACATGGTGCTCTGCGTGATGTCTATCTTGCAAGATTGAACTGCTGCATAAGAGACCTCTGTCACCCTGGAGTAGTTTTGTCTTTGCAGATGCAGATTCCTGGTGTGCAGCCAGAGTTTTGTGTGCAGCTGCACTTTTGCTGGGTTGCAGTGAGGGAAGAGAAGTGAATGCTTTTTCTTACTAACCAGTGTTAGCATCAGCAGGTCTGACCCTTACTGAGCCTCCATCTCTGCTGCTTTTTGCCAGTGAAAAAAGAACACGAGTGAAATGTGCTTTATCCTTAATACAATGGAACAAAAAGAGGAGAGAAGGGGAAATGCTGCTTTCCCTCTTGTTTTCAGGGAAACTGAGGCAGGGAGCAGAAAGCACCATCTGCTAAGTGCATGTGGGGCAGTGGCTCTGTGGGAGGCTTGACTTTATGGTGAAGGGTGCATGTACCAGCACACGTTGTTCTTGACTAAGGGACTTAAGCCCAAGGCAGACACTAAAACCTGTTTTCCACAGTCCTGGCCTAATGTCCTTCTATCCCACTGTTCACACATTGGGGTCAGTGGTGGCGGGATATGGAGATATCTTCTGCACTTCGAGGCTTGGTGTGCTGCTGGAGTGTGGAGTGATCATGGTTGAATCACTGTTGTCTTTGCCACATACAGGTAGCAGCATCATTTGGACTACATTAGGCTGAGAGAGAGCTCAAAAGAAAAGCTCCTTGTCAAAATGAGCAAACAGGGAACCTCCTGTGGCTTCTGCAGGCTGAGCAGCTGATTCCTTAGCTGATGGTAGAGACAGGCTTCAGAACCACTCAGGGAGCATCCCAGAAGAGTCTCAAGCTGAGTTTGCAGCAGACAGGACCCAAACTTGCCTTGCACGGCTTAAAACCATGTGTGCATGGTTATTTGTTGAGTTTAGCTTGTGCGATCTGGGGAATAACAGCTGTGCCCTCATTTTGGAGTATCTACAACAAGAATGCATGGAAAATCTGGATTCCCAAATGTTGAACAGGGATTGAGGGAGCAGAGAATACCAGACAGAAAGTAACTGGATCTCGGTGCTTCGTGGAGGTGGGATGCTGTCATTCAGTGTTGGAGTACCTGGGTGATGGGTGGCAGGTTTCAGTGTCCTGCGGGAAGTGATACAGTCTGCCCACAGTACAGGACAGTGCTCCTACAGGACATTAAAAGCCATCTCCTGTCTTGTAGTGTCTAAGAGTTAATGGCTTTAATGCTGTGATTTTGCTAGGACTCCCCTTGTGTGGTGTGATCGGCGGTGTGATCCCTTTAGCCCATTTGGGAGCCTGTGGTCCATAGAGTGTCAGGACAGGAGAGCTTTCTGCTTCTTGTTCAGATCTGTACCCACAGCACAGACCATGGGGAGCCTTTTGGGCTGGAGCATAACATCCCTGCAGCTCTTTCTTGGTGCAGCTTTATTGGAAGAAGTAAGAGAGCAGAAGAAACTGAAAACGCACAGGGTGTTGCTAACAGATCCTCAGCTTTTCCTAACTTGGCAGTCTGTCTGGTTACGTGCACACTCTGCATCCCAGATTACAAATGAAGCTGACTTTTTTATTTTTAATAGTTCTTATTTTCCTTGGTGCTGCATGAGACAAAGGCCCCCCTTGGTGTGTGCTGGGCTGCCAGCTCCATCGCTGCTTCCCAGCATATTCCCCCAGTGCATCTGGGTTTGACTGGCTGCGGAGATGGAGAGGGCACAGGAACACATGGAGTGGCACTGCCTCTTTAGCCTCTCATGCTGGTGAGGCTGCCTGGGAAACGCCCCCAGGCGTTTAACAGCAGCAGCCCTGGCTGGACCAGTGGTCATCACACTAGCCCTCCTCAGGTCTGCAGGGAAGGGACAAGCACCAGGCTGGCTCTGAGTTGCTGTCACCGATATCGGTAGCTCTGCAGCACAGTTTTGGGAGAAGTGTTGGGTTAGTGGGTACTGCTGCCATGCTGTAAGCAGCAGCCCTCCTCCCTACCCTGTGCAGCAGCTCCTGTCCACCCAAGTGGGCTCCATGGGGGGCTGCTCCGTGCTGTCCTGCCACAGTGTGGGACTGAAGGAGGGCACTGGCTCTTGGCTGCAGTGTTGTTGCTGAGAGGGACCTGTGAAACGGCAGCCCTTTCTCCTCTGGGGGTGCTGCTGGCGAAGGGAGAAGGTGCCCTGGCATCCCCTCCTGGTTCAGCTCTGGCACTACTGTCCAGTGCTTGTTACCCTTCCCCATGCCTTTGTCCCTGACTCTGTCCTGGGAGATCAGTGACTTTCTTCCTGCAGCACCTCTGCAGCATTGGTCACTGTCAGAGGCAGCTTATCCACATCCTTCTCTGCCTTGGACTTCCATCCAGACATCTGCTGCCATGTGGCTGGAAGCTGGGCAGGAAGGTCAGGGCAGCTGGCAGGAGCTGCAGTGGTCCTGAAAAGCTACCGAAATGTCTGTGACAAGTGAAGCCACGGCTCCTGTACCTGGGAGCATCCTTCATGGATATATAACCATGTCTGCTATGCAAGTCCTCTGCAAACCAGAGCAAAGCAGTTAACCTCTCTGAGAGCCTAATGAGTGTGTCTCAGTTAAGATGATTTTCCCTGCTTATGTTTTACTCTACAAGAATAGCAAGGCAGGTGATAGAAAGGGCCTTGGATTTGCTAAACCTGGAGCATTGAAATATGGCTTTTATAATGGTAATTTGGCCTTGAGCATCTCTCCCAGAGAGATTTGCTCTGGATCAGCCTCTCTGTGCTCTCTGCTCTTCCTTTCACTGCAGACCAAGGTTTGGATGCATGGGGAAGAGATAATTTTCTGACCCAGAATGAACTTGAGTTCCACTGAATATCCTGGCAACAGCATGAAAATAGTAGCATCTTTCCCTGAACTTCCTTGAAGCCTGGGGTTCCGGCACACCCTTGATGAATTCCCTTTCTGAATTAATGCAGGTGACTTTGCAAAGCCTCCCAGGTGCTGCTGGGAGGGTGAGCGGTTATGATCAGTCCCAGCCTTTCCACACAGCTGAGGCCACTCTTCTGGGGAACTGCGCTTGTTCAGAGCTGGTTGCTGAATATGCAGGACAAGGTGGTTCCAAACAGATGCCTCTGCTTGGGAGCTGCTGGCCCATATTTTGTCACTGAATCCTGGCATACCTTTTTCCTGCTTTCCTCATTGGAGTCTCAGCTGTGGGTATCAGGGAGCTTTGTTAACACATCTTGGCTGTGTCTAAGCCGTGCACTGTGCTGGGGCTGGTTGTGCTTCCCAGGAGCCAGCCTTCAGAGGGAGTTTGGCCTGGGGGCTGGCCATGGCTTGGAAGCCCAGAATTGCTGGGAGGTGATGGGGTTGGAAAGAACTTCAAGCAGAGTCACCAAAAGCAGCTGCCCAGAACAGTGTCCAGATGGGTTTGATTATCTCCAAGAATGGAAATGCCACCACCTTTCTGGGCAGCCTGTCCCAAATACTCTGTTCCTCTCACAGTCAAAAACTTTATTCCCATGTATATCTTCAGGTTTCTTTTATTGCAGTTTGTACCCATTGCCTCTGGTCCAGTCACTGGATGCCACAGAGAAGAGTCTGGATCTGCTTTCCCACTGTCAGGTATTCATACACACTGATAGGATCTGCTCAGCCAGGCCAAGCAGCCACTGTTCTCCCAGCATCTTTATAGGGCAGTTGCTCTACTCCTTTAGTCACCTTCTCTGGAGTTGTTCCAGTGAGTGCATGTCTCTCTGCAGGGCTTTGTCTGCCAAGCTGCTTTCCTGCCGGCTTGTACTGGGGTGTTCTTCCTCAAGTGCAGGGCTTGGCTTTTCCCATGAAGCTGAGCTTCATACTGCTCTTCTGCCTGTTTCTCCAAGTTGCTGAAGTCCCTCTGGATGGCAGCACAGCCCTCTGCTATATCAGTCCTGGTTTTATCTTCTCACACTGTGAGGGTGATTCAGTGCAGCATGCAGGCGGTGAAACTTCTGGTATTCAGTACTCATTTGCACCCTTGTCCCTTCTCTCCCTGGGAATAATCCAACCTATTCCCCTCTCCCAGGCAGCCCCCAGCTATCCCTATGTAATTCTGGTGGGGAGGCTGTCTGCTGGCCAGGAGATGTTTGTGGGAGAGGTGCTTTCCAGCCTCTCAAATGTGTGTGGTTCATGTACTTTCTATTAATTGTTTCTAAGGTGCAGTACACCCCCTCCCTTGTATTATTTATACTTAAGAGATGTCAGGGTAAGAAGATAATTCAGGCTGGAAGGGACCTCAGGAGGTATTTAGTCCAATCAGGCTATAACTTATTTTTCATTTAACTCAATGTTTAACATCTTAACACATAGATGATGTCTCATTGCGCACGCCCAAAATGGCATTTTCTTCATTTCAGACCACAGAGTCTTCAAACTTGGGAAAGGTTTTTGAAAGTTTGGTGAAAATTTAGCTGTGAGGATTAGTGCACAACCTGTCTCCAGAGAGACTTGCTTCCTGCAGACTTGTACCTTGGAAATGGCGCTTCCACCTAACTGCAAATGAGCACAGCAACAGGAAAATTTCTTCTGTGTGTGGGGGGCATGATCTCAGTTCAGCTGCTCTGAAGGGTTACAGGTTTTTCTGCACTTGCCAGTTGGTCCCTCCTAGTTCAGAAGGTGTTTGCTGTGTTTGTGCGTGACAAACATTAATCCCTGGCTTGGGCTGCTTGCGCTATTTGAGAGCTGAAAAAAAATTCATGTGAGAAGTTGAGAAGGTCCCTGAAGCTGTACTAAAGCAGCTTTCAGTGTGGCTTTTGATTTCCTAAGGTGGCCTTTGAAACATCAGGAGATCTTTCTTTGAAAAGCATAGAGGAGAGATGTATTTCTTGTCTCCGCTTACTTTTTGCATGCTCAATGGGGAAGTTCCTCTCTGATCCTTTGGTGCAGGGTTACGGGTGCGTGGGTCACCCATATATGTTGCTGTTTCATTGCTTGGCTGTTTTTGGGCTGTGTCTATGTACCCCAGGAAGGCTCTCGTGCTTTAACTGGGGAAAACTCTCATGCTTATCTCCAGCTGTGGGGGACCATGGTGTTGAAGGAGATCAATGTGACATTGTCCTTCCTGAAATGGCCAGTGTTTTGCCTCTTCCGTCATGGATGATGATAATCAGTTGTTTGTGAGAAGCAGCTTTCCTGCAAGTTTGGGGCACGTCGCTGTGGTGGATGATGCTGTAATGAAACATGTGTTGTCTTTGTGAGCTCTGATAATAAACCACGAGTCCTTTATTTTTGTCATCAGAGGAGCTTCACAGGGGTTATTTTTTCCCCACTGCAGCTTATGAGACAGCAAACCAGCAGGTAACGTGCTGAAACTGTCTTCTCTGTGCATTTGCTTGAGCGGAAATAAGCCAAAAAATCCTTCAATGAACTTTTTCCCATTGAGGAATCACACAAGATGTGCTCAGCTGAGCTTTCCTGGGGATGGGCGAGGGTGTTTGCCTTCACAGAGGATGTCGAGCTGATGACTGCCTGTCGCCGCAGCAAGGAGGATGGTTTTTTCACACCTCCCAGCACTGAGTAGCTTTCAGAGAGAGGTTTTGCTCTTTGGCCTTTTCTCTTTCACAGGTTTGGAAGACGCAAAGCAGCATCTCCTTCCTGGCTGTGTGCCAGGGATGGGGCTTCTCTGGCTGTCTTGAGCATCAGCTGCTCAGTGCCAGTTCAGAACTGCAGGAAAAATTTTACAACAGCTCCATCTTCTCCTGGCTCTTGTCCTGACAATTTAATTTTATTGAAGCTACCCTGTTTGCTAGCAGGCTGCTTCTGAGAAAGCTGAGCCTGTGAATTTAGATTCATTAGATTCATTAAATTCATTAGATTGCAGATGGAGTTGGTGGGTTTCTAGTCCAGCTTTCTCTTTATTGCAGGGAGTATTTGCAGCCCACAGGCAAGAGGCTCTTCCATCATCCCGCTCACTGGTACCATGGTTGTGTTTGTCTGACCTGAGTCTTGAAGGGCGGGCAGAGGATCCGAAAAAGAACAGGATAGTCATTGGGTATGGGCCTACCTTTTGTGGGGGTGAAAATATCTAAAGGAGAAAAATCGCCTTCAGGCTTTGGCAGGAGGTGACATTGCTGCTCCAGAGAGGCCATGAGGATGCTGGTGGAGAAAAGTGAGGGATTTGTTCTGCTTTGGGTAGTGCAGAGGTTGAAAAAATGCTTTTAAAAATCCCTCTCCAACCCTTTGGCGGGCCAAAATAAAGCTTTGCCCTGTTGAATATCTATGGCTGACCCTGAGGATGTCTTTTCTGAGCTCAGTCTCCTTGTTCCTATGGACGTATCAGGCTTGGCAGCTTGGTGTTTGGCTGTGACAGGATCTGCCCCTCCGTGCCCTGCACTCACAGGGCTTTGGTGGCAAGAAGGGGAGTAGTCCCCCTGGGCCTGTGCTTCTGCCTCCCTCTCCTTTCTTTGATCTCCTCTTATCCTTGCTGCCCAGCCACAATCTTTTTCGCAGGGACATTCTCAGATATCCCTACTTTTTCCCTATGTATCCTCTTAGATCGATCAGCCTCTCTGGCAGTGCAGTGCCCAGAGTTGTACCCATCTGAGATGGAAGAGGATGGAGAGGTGTTACCTCACCTGTTGTCAGCTCTTGGTTAGCGTGGGGCTGGGTTGCTCCGTTGGTCAGCTGAGGGGAGGCATTGTGCAGAGGGACTTGGGAGTTGGAAGCAGAGATGGAAATTTGCTTTAATCTAATGGAAAAGCAGGGGCAGGCGGATGGCTGTTCTCTGGGAGGTGGGATTGCTGCATGCCTGCCTGGAGCAGCTGGGATGTGGCTGCAAATGCTAATTAGAGCCCGACTTGCAAGGCTAAATAAAGCAGCAGGGCGCTCCAGGCAATTTATTAATGGGTGACTATTTCAGGGCTCTTCAGCTGAGCCACAAAGCCTCCCAGCCTAAGGCAGAGTGAGTTAGCCCAAGGAGCACTGCAGTTGTCACCCCACCAGCATGGGGTGATTTGATAGGAAACAAGGGAACAGGCAGCAGCAGGACAGGGGATGCTTCTCTCCTGCATAGCATTACTGCAAGCCAGCAGTGGGGCAAAGTGGTGTTGTACCTTGATTGCAGTGGTTTAAGGATGGTTGCTGACAGCCCTACCTCTGCCTGAGCTGTCAGCAAACCCTTTGTGCTTTTTTTGTGTGGCGTATACAGCTGCAAAAGTGGTTGTTGGTTTTGGTTTGGACTTTTTGGAGAGCACAAAGACCCCGAGCAGCCTGTGGGGAGATGGGTAAGTTCTGGCACTGAGCTTTACAGTGGCAGAGTGAGACCAAGCCCCAGAAACAGCTCCTGTGAGTTTTGCAAGGCTGGATGCACAACCCTCCTGTGTCCCCATAAATGCACAGAGCCAGAGGTTTCTTGTCTGTCTTTTAAACCTCTCCCAGCTCTTTCATCCTGTGATCATTTGGTTGCTGAATTCCTTTTTGATCCAAGATACATTATCCTTCTATTTTATCGGTAGCTATGATATATGAGCTGCTCCGGTCCCACAGTGATGCAGTGTGGGGGAATATCCAGCTTCAAGGCTCTGTGGTGCATATGGGCACTTCTGGTGGCTTCACAAGGTACATGAGGAATTTATCTTGCGGTGTTTGTGATCCCAGGGCACTGTGGGTGGTGGTGAGCCCCAGGTCTTGGGCCACCCAAGCAGGACCTGGTGCCAGGCTGCGATGCCAGCATCTTGGCATGCCTGGCTTGTGCCAAAGAGCGCTCAGGGAGAGCACAAGAAGCAGATTATATACGCACCTGATCCCTGTTCTAGCATCCCGCTTGACTTGTGGAGACACCTTTAGTGTGTTTCCCCTTTGCTTGTGCAGATGGATGTCACAACAGATCAGCCACTGGAAAGCATCTGCATGAAAGCAGTGAGGGGAGGAGGAAAAGGGATGGTGGCTCATGGGTTTTCCTGCAGGCTCTGCCTGAATCTCCCTGTAAAAAACATGGCTAATGCATGCAGTTAGCTCTGGCATCTCACCCCTAAAGAAGCTGGAGACTGGTGGGCCCTGCTGGGGTGTGGTGCGACATTGTGGGTTTGGGAACCTTGAGTGATACCTTCTAGGAGCCACACTCGTGTGTGGCATTTTGCTTCAGGTTTGTGTTGCATTTTGCTTGGCAGCTGAGAACTGGCAGGCGTTTTAAAAAACGGGGCCAAAGATGCTCTGGGCTGAATTCTTTTAGGCAAACACTTGAAGAGAGGTTGGGGAAAAAAGATCTTCTAGGGTGGGAATGCAAGGTGTGCTGTGTCTTATGTCTGGGGAAGGAGCTGTGGTGGGGAAGGCTGGGTGGGAGCTGCTGTGGCCCTGCTTCTGCACTGCCATCACCTGTGTTCCTGCTTGTGAGAGCTTGCTGGGGGGAGATCTAGTGACCAAAATCCCCATTTCCAGAGGGTTATTCCTCCAACCCAGGGAAGAGAGCTTTACAAGGTTGTTATCCCATTGATTTTAAAGATGCCAAGACTGGATGTTGGACTTACGGGTCTTGGTGATTAAAACAAGCAGTGGTTTTGCCATGTTTTATGGCAATATGTGGCAAATTACACTTTCAGCTTAAAGCAGTTTCAAATTTTAATGCCACCGCTGCTGCGTGACACCTGGTGTGGCTGCTTCAGCCAAAATGAGCAGGAGGAGTTTGGTGGAGCAGTGGTAGTTGCTTAAATCTGGATGCGTAAGTTATAGATCAGTGCGGAGTTCGCTGGCTTTCACTAGTCTTCCAGACATCTAATTTCTCAGCAAATAAATTATGGTGCTGACCCTGAGAAGTCAGCCCTTTGGGTCTGTGGTGGAAATGTGCCCGAGCAGTTCTGCGGTAAGATTCTGCTCGTCTCTGTTAGTGAAGGCACGTTCTGGTGAGGCAGGCACCTTGTGAGGAGCACCGTGAGTTGGGCAAAGTTGTCATCAAAAAGAATGAACAGACAGCAGAGAGGAAACACTTGCCCTGGCTTTGGTGAGAGTTTCCTCTCTGCAAGGCAGTGCAGAGTCTCTACAGCACAGCCAAGGTTGTTGTGCCTGGCCTGGGGTTTTGTTGGCAGTAGAGATGCCAACAGGGCTGTTGTGGCCTATGCCACAGCTGCTAACATTTGCACAGATGACCATCAGGCAGGGACTGGTGTGGTACCTCCCTCCAGAGATGCCACCCTGGAGCTGCTTGGACCTTCTTCATCTGCAGTCCTGGGTGTCCATGGGTGAACTGCACCAGCCTGGGATTCTGCCTCCCTGTTGCAGAGGTGCTTGGCGCTTGGCAGGGCTTCCCCTTTGCAAATGGGGAAAACATCTCTTCCTAATCAAGTAGGTAATGAATTTGTTTCTGGAAAAAAATCCCAAAGTTCCATTCCTGCATGGTTATAAACATGCTTCTGAGTCACAGCTACCCAGTCCCAATTTGAAATTTGGCCAGAGCACTGTAGATGATTCTCATTTGATCCTATTATTTTTTTCCTCTCAGCATAGCTAAAGCCTTGTTTAAAAAATAAAATCAAATCAGGATGCCAAAAGCAACTTTCCAAGATGAACGCAGCCTATCTGAGCTCCTGGAACTATCAGTCATGGAAGGAGAGCCTGTCTCCCCTCTCCATACCCTGCCTGGGCTCCATCAGGGATGATAGCTCTGAGATGAGGAGCAGCCTCTGGCTTTCCGAACAACCTGGGGCTTGGCAGAGGGTGCGTTTAACAACACTGGCGGTTCTTTGGGTGCATGGCTGGGAGATTTTGGGTTGCCTGGGCTGAGCCGGAGGCTGCTCCAGTGGCAGAAGCGGTGTGCGAAGGGATGCAATAACTGCGGGGCGGGAGGAGGCCTTTGTACTTGCCTCAGAGCCCGCAGCGGGGAGGGCAGGCAAAGGATGGGCTCTGCTCCCCGCGATCGCAGGCCGAAAAGCGAAGCCGAACGCAGTGCCCGCGGCAGGGGCTTGCGGAGAAGGGCGGCGGCGGTCGGTAGATGGCGGTGCCGGAGCGGCGGCCGCCAGGGCGCGTCTCCGCGGCGGGGGTGCGGTGGGCTTGGGCTGTGTTGCGGTGATGCCCCGCCGCGCAGGGGTAACCGCATGGCTGGGAGCGGGGACAGAAAAAGCTGGCAAGGAGGAGGCTCGAATGGCAATAGCAGCGCGAGGAGGGTGGTTAGTCTGTCGCTGTAAAACCCAGCGCATCCCAAGTGCCTTCCTGTGCTGACACCCACCGTTGCCCTGTCTTCCTGGATTTCCTTCATTCACATAAAAAAACCAAACCCAAAACCAAACAACCCCACATAGCTGGCTCTGAATCTCTGTGCCATGTTGAATCATGTGGGCATCAGCCGCGCTTCTCCCTGACTCACCGATCCCAGTGTGCTGGGGTGAGGGTCAAGACGAGAACAGCAATAAACATCCTGGGAAACCGAGCCTGCATCTCTTGGCATAGCTGGGGACTTTTTTTTTTCATCTTTAAATCTTCCCTTAAGGAGCTGCTCTCATAAATATCCCATCCTTTAGCACCCTCTGAACACGAGAGAGGCTCCCTGTGGGGTCATCTTGGGTTCTGCTCTGCAGTAGCGAATACAGAATAGAGCTGGGAGCAATCCCTCGGGTACAAGGGATAGCCCGCTGCCCCAGCAGAGGTCTCAAGGTAAGGTGTGCATCCCTGCTTTGAGAGGGCAGGAGGAATGCTGCCTTCCTTCCCCTTGGCCCCTTGCAGTAGTGGTGAGGCAGGTGTGGTGTCTCTGAAACAGGCAGGGGATGCAGAGTGAATGCTGGGTCCGGCCTTTCCTGTTAGTCCTTGACCTCTGTGTACCAGCCAGAGCCTGAGCATTTAGTCTGGGTGGAGGCTTGTTTGCAGACTCAGAAGGATGTGGGGGGAGGCCTGGAGGGACAGAGAGGAGTCAAGTAAGGAGCTCTGCAGGGCTGAGGATCTGCTTCTGGCAACTGGCCCAGCCTTGGTCTTCATTAACAATGGCTTAAAGGGTTGAAAGGTGGGAAGAGTGGCACTGCTCCTGGTGTTGTCCTGGTGGTGGGGAGGAGAAGGAAAAGGGGATGAGCCACAAATCATAATTGATTTGTTTAGGGCAGCATCTTGCCTGGAATAATAGAAGGGGCTGTAATTAATTGGTAGCTGGCATGGCCTCCTCACTGCCTGTTGTTAGTGGAAGCCCAGGGTCACTCTAGCTTTCTGGCTTGCTCAGGGGCCAGCTAGTGGACTGTGAAGCATTTTGGGAGGAATCTGCCCATCCCTTCCCAACTTTGTGCTGCTGTGTTGGTGATGACAGAGGTGGGGGACTTGCTGAGCCTCCCCACTTACACCCCACCTTGGTTATAAGGCTAATTGGAGGAGCAAAGTCAGGTAGGGATGGGCATCCTGGTGAACTTGTGGGCTCTAGGTGTCTGGCTGAGGTTGGGGGAATGAATCCACAACTTTTTTTGCAAACACTCCTCTGTTATCTTGCTGAGGGCGCCCCTGATCCTCCTCCTTCCTCACCCAACCAGCCCCAGGGCTTCTGGCAGTGCGCATGTGAGAGCCTGGGCTAAAAAGTGAGTGCTATGGACATTCAGTCACGGTAGTGCCTGCAGGGTGGAGAAGTCTGTGGTGAGGTGCTGCCAGGCTGCATTGGTGGAACAGCCTTTACCCAAATGAGTTAATGATTTATGTGATTTAGGGCTTGACTGTTGTAAAATTTCCTTTTTTTTCTTTTTTATCAGGCTGCACAAATGTTCCAGACAGGGGACATGGCTGCAGTGGTTATTTTTGCAGAGCAGGTTGCTGGTAGTGGGAGGGATAGCGGAAGAGCATCACAGGGATGCAGGGTGTTTTGTGATGCTGGCTGGAGCTGCAGGTGCCCTTCCTGCAGGAAGGGCAGGTAATAAGTATCCAAGGCCATGGGGAGCCCTTCAGATGAGGGATTGAATGGGAGGGGTTGGGGAATTCTGTGTGTGAGCAGCTTGCAAGGTGTGTTGAACAGTGAGGCTGATGCCCTGCTCTTTGCATAGGGAGGACACTGGGAACATCCCTGGGTAGCCAAAAGTCCCCTGTATATGCTAGCAGGGCAGGATGTGTTCCCCGAAGGTGGGTTGACAGGCAGTTCCCATACCAGGGCACAGTGCAGCCCAGGAGACCCTGAGCATCCCTGGGGGACCTTAGCACCCAGATGGCCACAGATGTGAGGGTGCAGCACCAGCAGTATCCCAGTCCTCTGCCGATGCTGGGCTGGGGCAGCAGGGTCGGAGCCCAGACTGGCCCTGTTTCCAGACCAGGCCTTCCCACCTTCCCCACTGTGGCTGCCGCTGCAGGGTCACATCCAGATCGGTTCTTTACACCTCTCTAATGAGTTGCTGCTGCTTCTGGCCAACATCAAGTGTCAAAAGGAAATACGGAGGCGGGGGTGCTGAGGAGGCTCATCTGTATGCGAGTGAGCAGGAGGGCTCTCCCCGGGCACCCCTGGCATCGGGGCGGCTCCCGAAGTTTCCCGCGGAGGGGGGATGGTGCATGTCGCCGGAGAGATGCTCGGCGCGGGCTGATATGGGGTGAGCCTCTTGCCTCCCCTGGGGGCAGAGCCCCCTTTTGACCCCCGCCCCCCCACTTCGGCCCCTCAATTTAGGCACTCACCTAGGGGCACCCATGTGCTTGGGAAGCCCTCTGCAGCCGGGCGGAGGTGTGTGTGTGGGGTGCTTCTTGCAGGGTGGGGGCTCCCCCGTTGCCTTTGTTCCCTTCAGACCCTCCCCTCGCCTCTGATGTTCCTTTGCGGCAGCTCCCGTGCTTGCCAAAAGAATGCACCGGATGGAGCGAGGGAGCGAGCCGGGCGGGTGTGTGCGCGCTTGTGTGCGCGTGTGTTGCCACTGACTTCATTAAAGCGAGCTGTCCCCGAGCTGCAGAGGCGCGGCAGCCTCCAATTCCGTGCTCCGGCTCCTGCGAGAAGCCGGCGCCGCCGTGCTCGCTCCTGCCCCGGCAGCGAGGGGCTGAGCATCCCTGCCACCGCCGGTGCCTGCCCGGGGGGGGCTCTGACCGCTGCCCCGGGGAGCCAGCGGACGGGTGGCCGGGCTCCCGCAGGCTGCTGAAGATGGAGTCGGGAGGAGGGAGTTGGACACTTGGCTCCAACTAGGCTGGACCACGCTGCAACCTGTTTCCCCGGCCTCCGCTGCGCTGGGTGCTGTACCAAATTGCGTCTTCCTTTGCGCCGGGGCGGATGGATGGACTTGGATTCCAGCCCCTTCCCTGCCTGATCTCAGTCGGCAGGCAGCCCCTGGGCTGGGGGGTGGGGGTGGGGGGGGTAAAGGGGGCTGGTTGGGGCTTGCAGACAGAGCGGTGGGAAGAATGTGTCTGGGTTTAACCCCTTGGTTCATGGCGGAAGGTGCTTAGGGACCGAGCCGCAGCGGCCTCGGCCGAGCACGCCGGCCGGCCCCTGCCTCCCTGCCGTCCGCGTGGCCGCTGCAGGGTCCGGAGGCGCTGCTCCGGGGCGTGCGCGGCAGCCTCTCTCCACACGCGGGTCCCCGGAGGGATGCGAAAGAGACGGGGCTGAGCATCACCCGGAGAGGAGGAGGGGGCTGTGGTTGGGACTGCGCCCGCAATCCTCCTCCCTCTTCTTCCCCACCTGCCACCTCGGTGGTGCTGCTTTGACTCACCTGTGTGTTTTCTTCCAGGATGGCTTGTTTTGGGGAGGCGGTGGCCGGCAGGCTGGGCTCCGGAGATGGGGGCTCCGACCAGAACCGGAGCCGGCAAGGACCTCCTGCCCCTGCGGGAGGCTCCCCAGGAGGCTTCAAGCAAACCAAAGCGCAGAGAGCCCGGACTATGGCTCTGTACAACCCCATTCCTGTCCGGCAGAACTGCTTCACTGTCAACAGATCGCTCTTCCTCTTTGGAGAAGAGAACATAGTCAGGAAATACGCCAAGAAACTCATCGACTGGCCATATCCTTTCTGCCCCCCCTGCGAGCTCCCCCTTGCTCCCCGGATTTGCCTCAGTGGCTGCCCAGGACACATGTGTGGCACTAGTGGGCAGGTAAGCACCTGGTTCTGCTCTTCTGAGGCGTGTGGAGAGGGGTGCCCTGTTCCCCAGGGATGTTGTCCTTGCCCTGTTGCTGCTTTCCCTTCTATGCTCTTTTTGGCACCTGGTGGAGAGCTGAGCCCCTTCTCCCTCAGGGGAAGCCCCCCAGCTCTCCTCAGGCTTGGATTTGGGAGCTCCTCGTGCTGGCAAGGAGGGGTGCTCCAATCCCGGTTTAACCCTGCATGCTTTAGGATGCTCTATGCATGTGTGGCTGGGGGAGGGGTTGTGGCCTTCTGTGCCTTGATGTCTTCCTGGAGCTTTGCCACCTTACCCTTCCTGGAGCCACCCAATCCATTGGGGATGGACCCAGGGAGCCCATGAATCTCCAGTCCCTGCTGGGTAGTGGCTTTGTTCCTTGCTGCACCTGCCTGTGTGTGTTCGCTTTGCTGCTGATCACACCTGGCAAGGGTACAACCATCCTTGGCCTGCAGTCCCTGGCCCCCCATGGTGGCTCTCGGAACTGGTTGCTCCTTCCCTGCAGCAGAGGGGAAGATGCTGAAAACCTCTGGCTGTGCCCTACAGCCTCTTGGGGGCTGACACAGGGGACTGTGGATTATCCTAGAGACCCTCCCTTCTAGGCCTGGGTGGAGGGTGCGGATCCCCCCCTTTCTTCCCCTGCACCTCCATCCTTTCATACATCCCCGCGTGTGTTTCTCTCCTCCCACCCTCACTGTGGGTACCTACAGTCACCCTGGCAAGTGCCCAGCACCACAGCACGCAGTTCCCCATCAGTGCCGTGCTCAGTGCCCTGCTGCCCCCTGAGACTCCTCCTGGGCTTTGCCTCTATGGAGGAGCCAAGCCTGAAAACTTCAGCGTGGCTGTGCTTTGGCTTTAGGACCCTCCCTGTGCTGTTTTCTGCAGTGGTGATTACATGCAGCTCTTGCCGCTGCTGCTTTTTCTCCCTGTAACTTGTTGGTTAACTTGCTGGCTCTTCTGGCAGGCGCAGGAGAGCTTGCCCTGGTGCCAAGCAGCAATACTTTTTCTGGTGCAACAGGTACCTTAGGGAAACCATCTGGTGAAGCACAAGGGTGCAGGACAGGTCACCCGCCCTGCTGAGCATCACTGGGAAAGTAGTTCCTTTGCAGCTCTGACACATCAGGTTGAGCCTCTGCCAGGCATGAGCTGGTCCTGGCTGGAGAGGCACAAAGCTCTCATGCTTGGAAAGGTGACCTGGAGGTGAAGGGGCAGCTTGGGGGGACTGAATTCCCAGTTGTATCCCTAAATCTGCCCCTGCTGGCAGCACCCACTGGATGGGCGGCTGCAGGAGGTTTGGTGCGGTAGTGAGGATGGGGACACAGCAGCTCAGCTTGGAGCCTTGCAGGGCAGCAGCCAGGCCGGCCTGCCTGCTTTTCCAGAACATGCCAAATTATTCATGTGCTTTTTCAGCACGGTGTGGGAGGGCCCTCGCCTCTTCGGCTTTCATTTGAAGCAAGAAGGAGCTGGGGTGCTGCCGCTGGCCCGGCACTCCCCGCGTGGGCCGGGGTCCCGTGCTGGCATGATGTCTCATCTCTAGGCAGCCGCTGTCTCCTAGAGACTAGAGCTTCACCACCGCGCGGTAAAACCTCCCCAGCGTTATTCTTTCCTGGAATTTGCAATGCATGAGGGAGATGGGCTCATTTTATATTTTTTTTCTAGAAATAGGTGACATATGCCTGTGTGAGCGCTGGGAATGGGTGTGCTCCAGGCGCGGGAGCTGAGCTTCCCTGGCAGTCCCCCGCCTGGCTGCTGTCTCTTTCTAAGAAACTCATCCACCCCAGAGCTCCTCTGCACCGCTTGAGCTCGTAAGGGCTTGGGGATGGACAAGTTTTTTTGGTAATGAGTTTGGTGACATTGGCCAGGTGTGTTGTTCCCATCCTCATAGTTGTAGCCTGGCATAAGTGCCTGATGCATTTTGGTAGAGCCAGAGAAAACGCGTGAGTATCTCAGCTACCTGGCCTGGAGCCCATGGCATCGCTCCTGGGCGAGGGTGGTTTGAGGAGGTAAGCACTGGATCTTGGACACAGTCAATGAGAGCTGCTGGACTTAGAAGGGAGATGAGCTGTTCCTGGCACTGTGGGTCAGAGTGGGCACAGCACCGAGGACAGATAAGGGGGCTGGGTTGGAGTGCAGGGAGAAGTGGAGGCTCTTCTTCATCCAGCTCCAGTTGACTAGGTAATATGGCTAAAAATAACTGGTGATTCAGGCCTGTATATCTGCTGGGTAACCGTATAATTATAACCAGCAGCCTCTGCAGTTCGGCTTCCCAGTGTAAATAGGGATGATGCATGGAAGGAAAGGAGGAGAAATACGAGCAACTGGGACTGCGATGCAGCTCTGTGGGGAGGCGAGTCTTCGCCGAGTTCCTCGCTGGAAAGTTCAATGCATTACCTCCACTGGAGCTGCGCTTTTTACTGGTCCTGCCCAAAACTTGAGGAAGCTGCTGTTCTGGCTGTAAGAACAACTGCTCTTCTTCAGGAACATAGCCTCATCCTGCCTCTTCTCCTCCCACCGAATGCCAGGCCTTTAGCCCTGATTTCATTTGTTTGGCTGCCTGGAAAGCTGCAATTCAGTTAGCACATGAGATGGGCGCAGCTCATCTATATTGCTCCGTTCTTCATCTACTTAATCACATTTGACCTGGATAAAATCCCTCTCCCGCCCCAGATACACCAGATGACATTGTGTGGCTCTGGTTATATCCCCAAGGACAGTTTCCAGCTGCAGGCACACACTGGCCTCTCTACCTGTCCCCCTGGTTTGTCATGGGAGAGGGATGTCCCATGTCCTCTGGAGACCTTGCTGTACCCTACAGTGAGGGCTTTCTCCTATCCCAATCCCTTTGAATAACCTGTCTTGTTCTGGTGTGGCCAAGAGGAGCTGGGGTGTCTGCAAAGCCCTAGTGTGCATCCCTGGCCCAACACACATGGAGAATTTGCTCCATGGGGTGTGCACCCATTTGTCCCTGACCTATTCTGCTCATGATGACTTCTATTTTGACCCAGTCATCTGTGGTGCTGCAAGGGCACAGCCCCTCGGGGACCGTGCCAGTGTTATGCCCCACCTGGGCAAGCACCTTCTGCCCTTTTGCTTTCGCCCAGACAAGATTTTGGCTGGTCTCACCTCCCTGCTGGAAGAGCTGTGCCATGTTGTGCCATCCTTGGGCAGCTCCCTTCTTGCGCTACCCAAAAACGTCTCTTTTATTCCTCTAGGGCTGTTTTCTGTGTCCTTCATTCATCAGATGATAATTTATTTTATTTTTTGGGGAGGGGCGAGTAGGTGTAATGGAAGGTCCATCTTTTTTGACAGCCGGGTAGAGCGAGGCTGCCTGTCAGATGGTGAATTTAAACAGAGGCAGCTGTTGTCATGGTGACGCCAAGTTGCATCCTGTTGCTGTGGCAACCAAAGTTAAAAAACTGATGTTAAGGCAGGAAAATCACATGATGTAGTTCTTTTTTGTTCAAAAAAAAAAAAAAAGGAGAGGAGAGAGATTTGATTTTGAGTTTTAAGTGTAGGGTGAGGTGGGGGAGAAGGAGACATTTTTCCATGGAGCTATTTGCACGTGGCAGGCAGGCATCCTGCATCCCTACGGGAATGGCACCAGTGTAGGCAGCTCTGCTCTGACTGGCTTCAGTATGGCACTGCCTTTGGTTTAGCCCCTGATGGACATCAGTCCTATGCATTTTGAAGTTATAAGCAGCAACATCTATGGCTGCAGATAGCCAATAGCTGGGACGTGGCTGTGCAATGAGATTCAGGCAGGCTGAGCGTCTTGTCTGAGTGCTCCCTTGAAGTTGTGCAGAGACACAAGCACAACCTCAAGCCTTTATCTGCTGGGGAAGGATCCGTCATGTCCTCAGGGAGAAGCCAGGGAGATGTTGCAGAGCTAGGGAACCCCAGGGTTAAATTAGGACCACTCATGGTCTTTGCCTCATTTATCGTTTTGGGCTCCTCTTGGAAAGCAGCGTTGGAGAAGAGGTGCTCACTTTCTTGCAGGGATCTGGAGCTCAGAGAAGGGGGTATCTCGGCTTCCTAGGGATAGGAATGTTGAAGATGTGGCCTTTCTTCCTGCCAGACCACATCTGTGTGGAGCAGGCATCAGTGGTGGGGTTGGGACCAACACGATGAAGTGCACAGATGTAGGAACTGAAGCTCCTTCTCACTGACACCTGGGGAGCAGGGAAAGCCCCTCAGTGCAGCAGGTCCTGGGGGGAAGCCTGGGGAGCAGTGGGAAGTGTAGACTTAAGTTTCTAGGAGATATTGGAGCTGGGCTGGATGATGCTGGCAGCATGAGGGGTTAGATTGTTCCTGCCCTTCTCCCTGGCCCTCTGAGTTAGGCTTCCCCAAGAGCCCTTTTGAAGATGCCCATGTGGTCTCACTCCTTCAGCTCTTCTGCGCCTTCCTCACCTGTCTGCCCAGGACAAAGGAAAAGGCATGGTCACCGAAATGGGGAGATGAAGGGGGCTCTCTGCAGCTCCCAGCCCATGCCCGCATCCAGGGAGGGATTCCTCTTGGAATCTCTTGGGGATTGCATCAGTGTGCTATCAACACCGTATATCTATTCTCAGGGCTTGGAGCTGGGCACACTCCCTGTGTTAGCAATATAGATGTTCTGGGTGGCCTGGTTTTGGCTCCTAGTTGGTGATGGAGGTGAAGAAGGGGGGGTCACAGCTGGAAGCAATGATCCACCGGTGGCTGGACATCTTGCTGCCAGCTCCTGCCAACACTCCAAAGAGCTCCATCTCCAGTCATGGGGTTATCTGCAGTGCCTGCTCCAGTGGGCTTGGGCCTGGGTATGGGGGAAGGTCCATATGGCCTGGGAACACCTTCTCCACCTCAAAGGCACTGGGAGGGAAGCGTGGAGCTGCAGGTGTGGTGTGCACTGGGATTGGCCGAGTTGCTAAGGAAACAAGTCAACGAACAGTGCAGGGGAGAGAGTGTTGGGTAAAGGAGATAAATCAATAAGAAAACCTATTTTTATCAGCTTCCTAATGATCCTCCAGGAGAAGCCAGACAAAGGAGAAGACTGGAGGGACATGGACTTCCATTACTGGGCTTGCTGGGAAAAGAGTGCTACTCTGTGTTTCAGGTGGCTGGAAGGTTGTGTAGTTAGACATGTAATGAGAGAATAAACAAAGGAGTGACAGAGCATTGTCCAGTGGTCTCCAACCCCAGCCTGGGGGGATGCTTGCTTGGCAGAAGTGAAATGTGTAGATAAAATTTCCCCTAGTTCAGCCAGATGTTCCTGCTGTTCCTTGGGGAGGGTTTTCTTACCCTTGGCCTTGCAAAACTTGGCACAGCTGTGGCTACTGGGGTTTGTGTCCATGGGGCTGATGCCTTGCAGCAATTTCCCAGCTCCAGATGTGATAACCCGGGCTCTGGTCCTTGGAAAACTGGGCTAACAGGGCTTGGAGAGTCACTTTTGGCTGTGACCTCCTGCTTAGGTCGCTGCTTAGGTAGCAGTTCCCTGTTTTCGCTTAGGCTTGATATCTGCCAAACCGTGTACTCCACATGCTCACTGGAGGTGGAGCAGGGATGTTGTCTCTTGCTGGGGCTGTGACAAATGTGTACTGTCTGCACTGTCAAGCCAGATGTTAGAACCAGCAAGGAAATGTAAGTGGTCCATTAGAGGTGGTCCTGAGCCCCCCAGCCACTGCCAGGCTGGGCTCTCCCACTGCTGGCTTTGGAGAAATTGTTTTTTCCCACCTGGGCGTTTTCCCTGTGGGACTAGCAGCCACAGGAGGGAGGATGCACTGGTAGATGCCCAGCGTGGTGGGGAGGAGCACAGGATGCTTGGCGGGGTGGCTGCCCTGGTGCTCACAGATGGACTCGCAGTTCAGTTCCCACACTTCTCATCTAGGCAAATGTGCCTGGTGCCTGGGGAGCTGGCTGCACTGCCCCGCTAACACGCTGTTTTCTTTTAAGCCTGTGCTAATTGCTCGCAGACTTTCAGGAAAACGAAACAAAAAGACCCCAAATAGGCCAATGTCTTGGGGCAAAGGGCCTCAGTCTGGGTATCAGCTGAAGCGTGCAGCTAGAGATGGGAAGCAGGGAAAGCACGTGGCTTTTGCAGGAGTTGTGCGATGAAATCCTTGCTTGTGTTAAGAGGTCTGAGCCCACACCAGTGAGCTTTGTAGATGTCTCTTTTTTGGTTTGCCTCTAACTTACCAACCATTAATTTAACTGAGTGGCCTTTTAAATGCCTTGGCGGAATCCTTCCTGGCTCTTCCTCCTACTGGGCTAAATAAATCGCAGCTCCTGCAGGCTCTCCTTGGCTGCCCCTCCTGGACAGCCCACTGGGGAATTTCTTTGATGCTCAGCCCCACTTCCACCTTGCCCATGTGCCACAGGGTAAACAGGGTCGCTGCTGCTGGGGTTGCTGCCGCCAGGGTCACTTCATGGTTTACAGTTTCCCACGCTCATGGCCAGCACTGGGATGTTTTTTTCTTGCATACAGGGCTGCTGGTTTAAAGCATTTTGCTGTAGTCAGTGGCTTCAGTGGACAAAAGGCAAGGTTGCAAAAAGGAAAATTATCCCTTTTCCCTGAGGTGATGGCACGGGCATTTGGCTCCTCCTGGCCTGAGAGGTGTGAACCTGAAGCTGATGGGTCTGGAGAAACCCAGTGCGGTGTGAAAGAGCTCATTCAGGGTGCTGTTCCCTGTGTCAGCTTGGGATGGTGGGAGCATGGGTGATGTCTTTCTGGATCCATCCCAGGTGGGATCACATCCCATTTCCACAGACGTAAGCCTTGGGATGGTGGCAGTTCCATGCTGGGGTGTCTGCTGATGCCAGTGGTGACAGTAATAAAGCTGGGATTTTTTGGCATAGAAGGAGTGGAAAGGGGGTGTGCTGCTTGTTGGTGAATCCCACCTCATTTTGTTATTGAGAACAATAGGGCTGTTATTGCAAAGATGTGGTAAAGATGGATGGCAAGTCAGAAAGATGTGTCCATTCTGTTGCTTGGAATTGCTTTGTTTTTAGGGCTTGGCAGTGGGCTAGGCAGCAGGAGGGAGCTACATGCCCCCACCTTGCTCCCAGCAGATCCTGTGAATCAAAAGGCAGGAGGGGGCTGAGTTTTGGATGCTTTCCTGGGCATCAGCCTGCCCTTTTCTCTGCCCACCCCTTCCCACTCCCTCAGGTCCTCAGATGCCAACTCCCTCAGAAGGATGTGCAAACCCTAGACATGGCTGTAGGATTTAGGATGTTCGTAAGGATCCAGCCAGATCCTGGTGATAACGTACTGCTAATCCCTGTGGTCTCATGAAGTATCGCTGACCTGGGATGTCTCCTTAGGGAGTTTCTACCCTGCCTGAATTGAAGCTGAGACCCAGGCACCATCAGTTCAGTTGTGAATGCTCAGCTTGGTGCTCCACAGCTCCCGAGAACTGCCTGGTCTCACCTTGCCACCTGCAGCGTGCTTGGCAAGAGACCTTGCTTTCCAGGTCCTGACCACCTTGCCAATGCTGGGCATGGAGTGGGCTGATCCACCTCAGATTCCCAGGACCTGCTAGAGAAGCTCTGTCCTCCCTGAGCTGTGCAGATGATTTCTCCCACAGGGATGCTTTAGAACCAGAGCTGCTGATAGCCTGTGACCTGCCCTCCTCCCCTCCCCCAAAGCCCCATCTCTTGCTTCTTCATGGTGGAATAGAGAAGGCTGGCAATAAGTACATGGCATGCAGAAATATGCTGACCATGGCCTCCACCATGCCATGCCAGGGAGGACTTCCCTGACGCTGTCAAGGACCATGCCAAACACTTTTCAAGATGAAGCCCTGTCTGGTCAGAGCCTGGCTGTCCACCTTCATACTTGTGTCCATCTTCTGGACTCTCAGCACAAGCTGCATCTCTCTTCCAAGAATATTCACGGTCCCGGCTAAAGTTAATGTCCCATGAACTTGGGAAGAAGGTGATAAGGCTCATCAAGAAAGGCTCAGCGAGGAACGTCTTGGGGGCTCTCAGTTCTTTTGTCACCCCTCTCACTTCCAAACAGCATCAATGGGGGCTTCACCCTCCTGGCTGGGAGCAGCAGGAGGCAAAACCTGGGCTGTGTGTATGCATGTTCCTGTGGGGAAAGCTGTGGTGGTGGCTAATGAGCAGGTGAAATGAAGGGTGCACAGCAGTGGGCTGATGGGCTGGGGACATCATCTACCTCTTCTTTGCTCCTTAACTCCCCTCTACTCCCTTTGAGTACATGATCCTGGCAACCATCATTGCCAACTGCATCGTGCTAGCCCTTGAGCAGCACCTCCCCGAGGATGACAAGACACCCATGTCACGGAGATTAGTAAGTACCTGTGTCTGTTCCTCTCCACCCTGCGTCGGGGGGTATGGAGGGTGAGCAGGGTCATCAACCAAGGGGAGCTAACCTGTTCTACTAGCCAATTTCTTCTGGTTTCAGGGTGGTAGGGTGGGAGGTTTCCTCTGGGACCAGATCCTCCAGTGTTCCTGGGGCTGCTGACACATACTCCTCTGCGGAAAGGGTTCAGGAAGGTTTAAGCCCCTAAAAAAGTGGGATAGGGAAGGTGAGCTGGGAAACTTGGGTGGGTCATAGTCACCCTCTTTTTATTTCCAAGGTTGATGCTGGCTGAGGAAGGGTTGCAAAAGCTCCAAAAAGAGGATGGGGCTGGAGGAGGCGGGATGGGATGTAAGTTGGGTAAATGTGAAATGGCTGGTGCTGTGTTTGCCTTGTCTCCATCTCTCACTATGTCACTCTGTTTCCCTCTGGCAGGAGAAGACGGAGCCCTACTTCATCGGTATTTTCTGCTTCGAGGCTGGGATTAAGATTGTAGCCCTGGGGTTTGTTTTCCACAAGGGCTCGTACCTGCGCAATGGCTGGAATGTCATGGACTTCATCGTAGTCCTCAGCGGGTGAGTCAGGGATGCGGGCCTGTGGTGGGAATGGGCAGCTGGGCATGGGCCCTCGTCCTAGTGGGGACACAAGCTCCAGGATTTGGTTCAAGGCCTTGGTTGGCAGTTGTTGTTTCTTCATCCCAAAGAGGGAGGGGAGGATGGTTCCCTGTGCTGGATGCTCCTGTGTTGGCTTTGCTGCGTAGCAAAGCTTTTGTTGTAGCTGGCGGAGAGACGTGGTTCGCCATTAGCTGAGGAGGAGAGCTGGCTCTGAGGGTATCGTGTCTAGCTTCCTCAGTTGGTGGCCTGGCATTTGTCACCTTTCTGGGCATGGGGCAAGGTGAGGACAAGGTAGGAGCATGGCTTGATAAACAACTGGATGTAATCTGGGAGAGGTTTTGGTCAAACCTTACGTGGTGAGGGCAAAAATATCTTCTCTTCTTGCCTTACCATGCACTTTCCAGCCTTGGCCTGGTGCTGGGGGTTTGGGAATGAGGTCTGGATGGTGCCATGTTCCCAGGTGATGCTCACTCAGTGTCCCAGTGTGCAGCAGTGACGCTGGGGGTGGTAGCACACAGAACTTTCACGGGTGCTGGTTGTGTCACTGATGGTGTCATTGCCAGGGATGTGGCCCAGATTTGAGTCCTGCTTGCAGTGTGATGGGCTGTGCTGGTGACACAGAAACAAGCAGAGGCATTTGGGCTTGTGTTAGACAGCAGTGGTATTCGCCTTGAGCAGAAGCCCCCCCCAGGGTGACTCCCCTGGGCCCCTCACTGTGTGGGGGAGCAGGTGAGTGCCTGCAGCCACCTAGGGGCCCTGGGAAGGGGTGCCTGGATTTCGGCTGTTTCTTTTTGCATGCTAATGATCACCTTCAGAGGAGCTAGTTTGCTGCATACAGATGGAGCCTGTAGACATCCAAGCACTTCATGAGCTTTGGGAGGTACAAAGAAACTGCAGGGATGTCTGGGAAACCAAGGCATAGGACCCAGGCAAGATACCTGGGATCTCTCCCAAGTTGTTTGCTGCACAGTCCTGTCTCTTGGCTTCTAGGGTGGTGGCACCATGTGAGACAAGACACCTGTTTGGGTATTTGGAGGAGAAAGGGGGATGCTGAGCCTGGTGTTGCCAAGGATGTAGTGATGGGTGTTACTTGTCCATAGTGGAAAGGTTCAGGTTGGGACTGTGCTTGAGAGTAGGCTCGAGGAGAACATGACCGGGAACACTCTGACTCCCTTGGCCCAGTGTGGATCTGGATGGGCTTGCTGGGAAGTGGGACCATGTCTGCCTATGAAGGCAGGATGTCTCGGTGTGCTGGTGGTAGGGCAATGCTTCTCAGTGGGTAGCAAACTGGCTGCCTATGATTGGTGCAACCATCGTACAAGATGTGGCTGGCTCTTCTGCATCTGCAGAGTGACTGTCAGGAGACGGCTTCTGAGGGCAAGGCAGGTTTGTGGGGAGAGCAACCAGACACAGCTCCTGGGCTGGGCAGAAGTAGTCACATCTCTGGGAACAGCGTGGGACACGTCACTTGTGGTTAACAACAAGAGAGTGTGTTCTGGCCTCACTGTGCAGCTGTGGTGCTGGACTGAGTGTAAGGAAAGTGGTTGGGTGACTGGGAAATGCCCATTGGCTGTCTCCTGGCCCAGGCATCCTTTATAGCCTGGGCCAAGGGGAAGCACTGGGCTGTGAGGGCGGGTTTGCCACAGACCTCTCCCTGCCCTCCCCACAGCTCTGGGTGAGCTGGCTGTAACCGAGCTGATGCTGAGTCAGCGTTCAGCAATTACTCACCCATGAAAGCGTCACCATCTCCTTTCAGGGCCGGGCCGGGCCCTGTGCCAGGGAATCAATTGTCCATGAAGGACTGTTAGCACCGTGCCAGCTGTCCTGCTAGGAGGTGCACGGGTCCCCCTGATACTGCCAGTTACAGGGGGCAGCCCTCTGGGGTCTGCTTCACCGCTATCCCTTCACATCCTAATGTTTTGCCAGCAGGATGAAACCCTCTCCAAGAAATGCCCAGTTACCCGCTGGCTTTGCACCAGAAGTGCTGGTGCCTGCTGGCATGTGCTCACTGGCCTTTTGGGACAAATTCTGTTGTATGATGAGCGAAGTAGACAATCCACAAATATTCACCCTAGACCAGTTTTGGGGACGATTGGGTCACTGGGGGATCAGCTGGATGAGGGCGCAGGCTCCTCTGGGCTGTTCAGCTCTTGCTTTTGCTGTGTGGTGCTGATGGTGCTGCTGTTCTTCAGTGCTGTGGTTGTGACTCCCTTGCAAGAAACTCGTGTCTGTTTGATCTGCTGAATTATTGGCAAATTTCTTCAGCAAATAATCCTTGGCTGGCAAATGACTTGCAAACAGCTTGTGGGAGAGGGTTTGCATTTGGTGGTTCATGCTGCGTCGGTTGTGTAAGGCGGGCGGTGAAGTCTGAACGGGGGATGTGTGCGGGCGACCGGTGGGTTCAGGATCATCTTTGTGGACTAAAACTTTACATTTGATAAATGTGGGAATGTCTGTACAGGGACTATCGAGCTGGGGAGAATTAAGTGGTTAGGGTCTTGTCGTGACTTAGCAAGATGCAGTGGTTGTGGTGGAGGGGATGTTGTGAGCATCTGTAGTATAGGGTAGTGCTCACCTTGGGATGTGCTGACCCATTAGGGATACTGATGTATCCTATGATGATGGACCAGAGGATATCTGTGTGAGCAGGACCCACTCCAGGGTCCGTCTCTAATGGATCCAGAGAGACCCAGCATCATGCTTGCTGGGCCTTGTCCCTCCATGAGTGACAGAGGGATTTTTCCTTTCTGCACTTTTTTTTTTATGACATGTCTGATGTGAGAGGTGCTTAATGCAGGTGGCATCATGGCCCCAGACACTGTGTTGGGGTTTTCACTAGCAGTGGGATATCCTGGGCATGTAAATTAGCCACATGAGGGGCTACTGCTGTAAGCAGGTTCTCAGGACCCTGTGCAGGAATAGATGGCACTGACTTAGGTTCAACTGGTGTTTGCTTCTTGTGTCAATAAATCCAGATTTTTGCATCTTAACGGAAATCAACGCCCACCTAAAACTCCCTGATGCTAAAGCTTCCACTGGGAAACTAATAGTCACATTTGTAAACCTGCTCTGTTTATAAACTGTGGTTTCCAAATCCTCATTGCTGCCTGAAAAAACACCCTGTTCTCCCCCAGCTGAAAATTTTTATCCAGAAGTATGCATAAAATACCTTCACTCTTTCTGAGGTAGAGCTAGGGAGGGGAATGTCTCTTTCCCCTGGGGCTTGGGGATGCTCACTTCGCCCATGCATGAACCAGAGCTGTCCAGGCCCTGAAGCTGTACTCATGGAGCTGTACTCATACATTCAGCATGTCCTAGACTGAAGAGGGGAAAACTGCTCAGAAGCAGTCAGAAAGGGCAGTGGGTGCTTGGAGACCTCTTAACTGGTGGTCCTAAGAGGGTGAGGTTGAAGGATGTTCAACCATCAGCAACTAAAGCATCAACCAGCTCCCTGCTCCCCAGGTGCCATTAGTGTAATGAACAGAGAACGAGGACCTTGCAGCAGCCTGTGTGTCCTACAGCATATTTGAAGGTGCTTGTGGAAAAAGAAGGGTTAAAAACTGCCTCTGCAAGTATCTAGGTGGGTGTGTGCTTCACGCACTCCAATGCCTGAGCATCATAGCACTGAGTTCGCTTTTTTATAGCGGTTGCAGCAGTAATACAATAATACATTATGTGAGAGGTGAAGGGGTGGGGGAACACTTCTCACAATGGGGAAAAATCAAAACATAAATCAAAAGGCCCTTGTGAAGTTGTGCTGCTCTGAAGTCAGGGAAGCAGTCACTGTAAAACCAGTATAAATACACCGGGGTCATTAAAAGGAAGAGCTGGCATCAGGGTTTTTGGAGGGTTTAATAATAGCTGCTACACCTGGATGCCTTTTGTGAAGCCCTTGGGCACTGTGGTTTTCATTAAGGGATTTTGCGGGGTGGAGCGTGGCCAAGGGAAGGCAGGAATGAGTGATCACAGGTGGTGCCTGCTGGGCCCTTAGCAAATGGAGAGCTGACTGGACGGGTACGAGCCTGTGCCAGCAGAGGAAAGCCTGGCTCTCCAAGTCCGGACAGCTGTCCTGGAAACCTACAAATGCAAGTGGCAGTCATGAGCCCAGCCTCTCTGTCTGACCTCCCAGCGAAATCCTGTGCACGCCCATGCCCTCATTTTCTGCTGTGGCTGTGGTGAAGCAGGAGACAGCGGTTCCTAGGTGGCTGCTTCCCTCCATGCTGCAGGGCTGCAACGTGAGCATGGGGACGAGGAGGGCAGGTTGGTTTGTTGTTTATTGTGGTGCTGTCTGGGTTTTGAAAGTACTGTCCTGGAATGTGCCTTGATGCCCTTTTTGCAATTCTGCTGAGCTCCCCCATGGCAGAGGCAAAGATGATTTACCCTGTGGCAGTTAGTGCACCTCGCACAACCCAAGTTCTGTGTGTCTTAGGTGGTGGTCTTTTTATCTTGGTGATTCGGAGATGGAGCAGGGGATGCAGTATATGAATATTCCTTGTGGTTTGGGGTGCTGGCCCCCAGCAGTGTGCCTGGCACCCCATGCACGTGCAAGAGCACATACACGTACACATGCACACCTGAGGTTGGAAGAAGTCCTTCTCCCAGTGCTGACACCTATTTTCCTTATCGAGGGAGTACAGTGCACCTCCAGTCAAGGAAGCTTGGGGGAGTGGATATGAGGCTTGGAGAACAAGTGTTAAATCGGAGCACAAGTGGAACATCCTGACATGATTATTCTGCTCGAGCCTGTACCATTACAAGGAGTGTTGTCCAATAGGATAAGCCAGTAAAGCGACAACCCCAACTCTGAAAGCGGAGCGATGTTTTGATCACACCCAACAACTTTTTTCTTCTTCTCTTCTTTTCCTTTCATAAATGATGCTGGTTTCCAACCTGATGTCTGCCCCATCTCCCCACCTCCTTCCCAGCTCTTTCCTTCCAGGACAATTAGTAAAGTGTTTGGTCTTTCGTTAGGATGAATAATTAATTCCCCAGCTTTGTGAATGATTCATGTGCCATGTGCCACGGTGACGGGATGTGCCTGACATTGGCACCTTGTACAAAGGGCAGTGCTGCTTCCCCAGCCCAGTGAGGGGATGGGGTGGGTGATGAGGGGAAAAGCTTTACCGTGCTGAGAATGGGTGGAGAGGATGACATGGGGAGACCCCTGGGCAGGCAGATCCATGGCTCTGGCTTTGAAGAGACAGGCATCAAGGATCTTGATCTGGCCCGGATCCACCTTGCCCGGACACAGGATCCAGCTTGATGTGCTTGGCCCTGTCATTCCCAGCTCCTCTTCCTCAGAGGTTGGTTTCCTGCAGCCATTCATTGTGCTGTGGAGTCAGTGTCTCCCCCAGGCTGCTGGTCCCTGGGGGCATTGCCTCCCCTCCCAGGCACCCGTGTGCTCCATGCAGTCCCTAGGGGCTCCTTCTGCACCCCAGCTTCCTTGCTATAGAGCTCCCGGGCTGGGGTGAAGCTCTCAGAATCCCATAGGGGCAGAGCATTGGGCTGAACGACAAGGTCCCTGTGCACCATTACTTTGCACTGCCATAGATCTTGCTCCAGGAGAGGAGTTGTGGAGTAAAAGTCTGGTTCGAGGGAAGAGAAGAGGGGTTATTTTCCACCACATCCTTATGTGGGGAAGAGGTGTCACCCAGGCATGGGTGGGTATCCCTGGGGTCTCAGACTTCTCCTTTGGCATGAGTTCAGACGGGTCCTGCTGTGGTATGTGGTTGCCAGCACTATGTTTCTCTTGCTGGACTAGCTCTCCAGCTTCCTGGCAGTGACTTTAGGTTTCCACCAGGTCCTGTGTATGCAAAAGCAGTTTCACCAGCATCTCTCTGCCAAATCCTTTATCCGCTGAGAGGTGTCACAGGGGCTGAGGCAGGAGGGAGGTGCAGGGTTTGGCCAGCTCACAGGGTGCAGAGAGGATGCTCCTTCCTGCACCAAACCCTGAGGGCTTCTCCAGGAAGAGATAGCTTTGGAGGGTCATTTCATACCCCAGATCAAAGGCTAGTGAAGGCAGTTTTTGTCCTTCATCCTCATCACACCTTGCAGGGTGTTGCTGATGCTCAGTCCAGGGCTCTTGAAGCTGCTGTGAAAGATAGGATCAGTGGCTTTGCAGCAGTGCAATCCACTTGTGTCATGACCCTGAAACCTAGAAAGAGCAAGCAAAGATGATGGAGGCTTTGAGGTTGCTCTGAACTCTGCCGAGGGCAGGACTTTGACCTGGTGTCCCTGTCCCTTGGCATCCCCAAAGAGGACCACTTCATTCTGCTGGGGTGGATGTCCCAATCCCACTGGCCCTGCTTTGAGCAGGGTTTGGACCCAAGAGCCTAGAGTACATCCTGCTACTCGTGATGCTGTCTGCAGAGAGGAAGGGATTGACTCACCAGCAGAACAGGGCAAGAATGGGGTAAATTCATCAGGTAACTTACTTTCCATCAGCTGTTTGACCAGTGTATTAATTATGAAGTAGTCTCCCTCGTAAAGTCAGGTGGCAGTGCAAGCCTTCAGGGGCCTTTCCACTTAATTATAGATATTAATTTGCACGTCAGCCAGCCAGCCAGCCAGCCACCACCCTCCCTGCCCCAGATTTTGAGCTGAGATTAGTCTGTCTGAGCTGATCTCTCCCTCCCTTCACCTAGCACCCCCTGGAGCTGCCCTTTGCTGGGACAGTTTGTCTGCACGTGACTCTGCAGCAGTCCCTGATGGCAATGGTCAAGGGATACAATCAAAGGTTGATCTGATTATTTGGGGGTTCAGCCTTTGCTTCTGGTTCCTGGTGTGAAGTCCTTTGAAGCCCTGAACTCTGTGTGTTGCCCCCAAGGGCTGAGGCTTCAGGGTTGCTGGTGCTGCTCCTGATGGGAAGATGGGGACTGGAGTGAGTGCAATGTGCAGCCTCTGGCATGGGCAGTGGAGGCACAGTGGGTGCTGTAGTGTGTGATAGTGCCCAAATTTGATGCTTGCTCTGTGCTAGTAAAAGAGCTTTGTGTAGGCAGGGTCTTTGAACATAGCTCATGGTTTACTCTGCTAAGTTCCATAGCAGAGAGTAATTTTAAATGTGATTTATCCCATTTTCTTTTCCTCCCATGGGAAGAGAAATCCATAGGTGCAGGTCTTCAGCTGGAGGAGAGGGTGTGTGCTTTGCTCAGCTGCTGCAAGCTGGAGCAGTGCCTGAGGGCTGAGCACTGCAGCCAGCCCAAAGCCTGCAGGTGTGTTTGGCCCAGTGGGAGCTCACTCCAGAACCCGTAAATAAATAAAACCATCACCCTGGTTGCAAACACAAAGCATTGCATTCCTCCCCCCCAGCATGTTTTTGTCTGCCAGTGGTTGCTCACTATTCAATTATACTTTTGGGGATTTGAATATATTTCCCATCCTGCCTCCTCTCTCATTTGCATTCTTCCAATAGCTCCTCTTTTCTCCACCTGAAGTGTCTCTTCCCCCTTTCCTCTGAAGAAGTAAAACTAACCCCTTTGCCTGGGTGACCTATAAAAACGCCTTCACTTTTTTTCCCTTCTTTTTTCTCTAGTACATATGATGAAAAGCATGAGATCATTGGGATTTTTATAGCCCAATCTGGCAGCTTTTTTTCAAATAACTTGGATGGTGAGATGTAATTTTAGTTTGGGTCCTTGCCTAAAAATAAAGAATAATTATTAGCACATCAGACGTAGATATTGTAAATGATCAAAAAGGTTTAAATTGTTCTACAGATACCGGAGCTGCTGCCCTGTGTCAGCACAAAGGTCTGTCACAGCCCGAGTCTCAACTCTGTGCTGTGCATCCAGAGGAGCTACAAGAAGCCGTAAGATATGTCAATAAGTAAATCAGAAATGGGTCTTGCTGGGTGGTATGGGTGGTGCTCTGAAAAAAAAAAACCCAAACAACAAACAGCCATACCCCCCCCTCCCCCCCCAAGCATGCTTATAGTGTTACTAAGCTGTTAACAGGTGAGATGCTGAAGTCCAAAGCAGGAGGGTGTGGTTTGAGCATTGTATTTATTATTAGCTGCTCAGTCTCCGAGATGCCTTGGGGTTCTGGGATGGATGGGTTTGCTGGGATGGATGGGTTTCCTCCAGCAATGTGTGCTCCCAGTGCATCTGCCCTTGCCGGGAGCTGCGAAAGGATGCGCAAGCACCTGTTTCATAGTGGTGGGTCATTGGTCAGGAGACATGTCTGCAGTGCAGCCATCTCACTCCGGTGATCTGTCCAAACCTGCTTGTGAAAGAGCTCATGGTGTCCCTTGTCCCCCAGCAAGGACAGGGAGCATGTCACCTTGCCACAGAGGAGTCCCATTCTTAGCAGCTAATTTAGAGCGCTGGGAAGTAGTGCCCTGAAATCGCCTGAACCTTGCCTGGAGGCTCAGCGGGACAGCTCCTGAGCCCTTCAAACAAATCTGGGTTAGCGGAGGACTTTGCAGCCGGGCACTCTGCTCCCTGCTGCAGTGCTGGACCAGTGGTGCCTCAGGTGGTGGTCCTGCCCTGGGGAGATGTGTCATAGGGCTGGGAGATGTGAGGGCTCCACCTCTATCACTCTGCCTGGCTGTGTAGGACTATAGCTCATGTTGCTCTGTGGTGGTAGGAGAGAGCTGTCAATCCTGCTCTGCTGCCAGGAGCCTTCTAGCTGGGCTTGTATTGGCAAGCCCTTGGAGGAAGGTTTGGAGCCTGCATCCAGCCCAGGAGTATCTCTGGCCTGGAGACGCTCAGTTCTGGCTGGAGTCAGTGCAGGGGCTGCAGATGCCTTTTTCCCACCCCTTTGGGAGGCTGTTTGGAGCCCAGGTGTTGGAAGATGTGGAGCAAAATCTGAAGGAGGGTCTTGGGGTCTCCGGCACGGTGTTGGGTGCTGCGTGTCCTTTATGCTGGTATTTTGTGGAGCGCTGGCAGGTTACGTGAAAGAGATAAAAGCACTTGTGCTCTCTCCTACATGCTGTGGAGTGGCCATGCTTTATCATACTTATTGATTTTGATCTTACAACCAATTTAACAACGCAGCTCTCCCCAGCCTTTGGGAGCTCCTGACTTAATTAAGTCCCTTTTCTGCTCTCCCATCAACTCTGTGGGTAGTGGGGGCTGGTCATGGGTTGGGACACGGGGGAAAAGGAAAGTGCTATCAAGGGTAAAATATCCTGTATATATCAGGATAAGCAGCCTGGTACATGGGGACTTGTGGATGATGCTGGAGTGATCCCAACTGCTGCTGGTGCTGGGCTTTGCAGCTGGCCCCTTGCACTGGGGCAGGGAGGAAGAGGAGGCTAGGAAAAGGAGTTGAAGCAACCTGGTTTGCTTATGTGAGAGCATTTCTACTGTCAGGGTATCCTAGGAAACCCAGCTGCCTTTTTGGAGGGGCAGGTTAGTACCTGCCGTACCCCAGGGAGAGGGGGAGAGAAAGTGCTAATTGCTCAGCGCGCCAGAGAGCTGCTCTGGCCTGTAATTAGATGAATTAGTGGAACAATGACCCAATTTCCCTCAGTTTTAAGATTACTGCAAACAACCCTGAGGTTGCTGCCTCCTCCTGTCCTGCTCTCCTCCCCATCCCCTCCTTTCTCATCCCCTGCTCCTCTACTGCTGTCCTCACTACTCCTCCTTAGCCAGCACCTGGGGGCTGAGCCCAGATGGGAGAGGAAGCCATGAGCTCTAGCACTTCTGTCTGTGCTCCCGCAGCTCTGCCCAAGCTGCAGCATCTCCATCCCTCCAGCAAGTTCAGAGGCTCCGAGTATTTCCACTGCTGGACATGGTGTGCACCAGCTTGCTTCTGCCCCAGTTTATTTTCTAGAGATGGGCTTGAAAAAACTCCTGTGTGTTAAAAGGAAACCTCTGGAGTCCTTCCTGCGCCTGCCGATTGCCTTCCAAGGTCATCAAACTTTCATTACTATAGATTTTTGAATGCGTGTGAGGTTTTCGTCTTCTCGGGAGTCCCAGAGGTGGAACTCCAAGGAAGCTCCATGTGTGGAAAATGCCAGAGCAGCTGATGGATAAGGGTGCTGCCAGGGGAGCAGGGGTGACCATCAAGGGAGCAAACCCCATCTCTGGGGTACCACCTGCCTGGAATGGAGGTTAAACCCATGCAGCTGTGATGAGCTCGCCATTGGCAGTGTTGAGACCCCAGAGTGCGATTTCATGGCATGGGTTATGGCCAGCACTGTGGTTTAGGGCTGTCCCCAGCCACCCTGGTGTGTAGGGGGCATTAAAGGGGAGCTGCCAGGGCTGGGTGGCCCCTGGGTGTCTTTGGCTGACCATAGTGTCCCGTGAGCTTTGGTGCCAGCATCAGATGGGGCTCACTGGCCATGTGGGCTTTGGGAGGCAATGAATCTTTGTACTTGCTGAGGAATATGGTCTTCCTTGTGGCTTCCCCCAGCCTCGTGTGAGAATGTGGCTCTTTGCACCACCAGGCTGGCCGAGGCGTTTGCCCGGGCTAACTCCTGCTCTCTCCCTGTCTGCCTGCAGCATTCCTCGCCACCGCTGGGACACACTTCAACACCCATGTGGACCTGCGGACGCTGCGGGCCGTGCGTGTGCTCAGACCTCTGAAGCTCGTCTCAGGCATTCCCAGTAAGTTGAATGCTCCTGGTCTCCGTCCTGGGGTGTCCACATCCATTCCTGACGTCCTTCAGCATGAGAGGGGTCCTCATGACACCTCGGAGATGTAGGGTGAAATCAGGGAACAGCAGACCAAACCTGCCCATGTAGTGGGAACTCTAGGGTGGCAGCATTTGGTGTCCCCGGGTGGCATTTCCCCCTGCCCAGCCTACTGTGTGCTGGCACAAGGCTGAGCTCAGCAGCTCTCCCGGGCCTTCCAGCAGCTCCGCTTCCCTGGCCAGAAGGCGGTGGGTGGATCCTTTCAGGACTGAGGTTTATTCAGGGGAGATTTCAGTTTTCTGCAAGATTTCATCTGCTGGCACGGGGATAAATAAAGAAACTAGGCTGCTGCCGGCATCCGTCCTCCGGTCCCTCCTGCCTTGGGCACTGGTGAAGTGGTGTGCTGGATCCATGCCATGGGGCAGTGAGGGAGGAGGAGCTGCAAGGGGCACATCCCACCAAGTCCAGAGCAGGGACCAGGTCCAGAAACCAGCCGTCCTGGAGCCTTGCTCTGCAGCCTGGCCCTCCCTGCTCCCCCTTGGGATGGTGCTTTCCTTTGCGGTTCTCAGTCCTCCAGGCTATGCTGGTCTGTTTGCATCTGTCAGATGACTGTCCATCCTCTGTGCTTCCTGTTCTTTTGCCAGAGGTGGTGTGGACATGTCCCAGGCAGGGGTTTGCATGACCATGCTGAACTATGCCCTTTCTTTCTCCTTCCAGGCCTGCAGATTGTGCTGAAATCCATCATGAAGGCCATGGTGCCTCTCCTCCAGATTGGCTTGCTGCTCTTTTTTGCTATCCTCATGTTTGCCATCATTGGTCTGGAATTCTACAGTGGGAAGCTGCACCGAGCCTGCTACACAAACAATTCAGGTGGGGAAAAGGGCTCTGCACTTGCTTTACATCCCACAGGTGGCAAACACCTGGGACAAACACATGTTGCTATAGTGGAAAGCCCAGGGCCAACAAGATCCTTTGTTTCGTGCACACAAGGCATCACCCAGTTGTGTTCAGGATGTCCCATTTTCTTATGGAAGCAGTTTGTGTGCAGCCAGGGCTAGTCTCAGCAGGGTCCCCTGCTCTGCCCCAGTCCCATCTGTGTTCAGGCTTTTCTCCTTGCCTGTCCCCTTCTTCTCTCTTACGTCTGCCTCCTTTGGCTCTCTTCTGTGTGCTTGCAGGTGAACTAGAGGAGTTGGACCCCCCCCATCCATGCGGGGTGCAGGGTTGCCCCCCAGGCTATGAATGCAGGGAGTGGATAGGTCCTAATGACGGGATCACGCAGTTCGACAACATCCTCTTTGCTGTGTTGACCGTCTTCCAGTGCATCACCATGGAAGGGTGGACCACAGTCTTGTACAATGTGAGTAGTGCTGCTCTGGTGTCTTTATGGGCAGTTGGATATGGGGATAGGGGGCTGGAGATGATATTCTATGTGCTGGAAACCTGTAAGATCCTGAGTTCCCTTTGTGATGGGGATGGGGTTGGTCCTTCCCATTTGGATAGGAGATGAGGGATAGAGAGGTGTGTGTTACATGCCTCTGGGCAAAGGGAGCAATAAGGGTTTGGCCTCCATCTCTGGATTGGCTGTACAATCCCTTGCAAGAGTGAAACCTTGTGGACATGGGCTGCAGCAAGCCTCCTGCTTGAGGGGTGTCCCTGGGAAGGTATCCTTCCTTCCTTCCTCCTCCTCTTCCTGGCACTGTGATTACTGGGCACTGTACATCTGCTCTCCCTGCAGACCAGGTGGTGGATGTGCCTGCATTCCTGATTGCCTGGGAAAGCACTGGAGCTGGGCTTGGACACCCTTCTTGAGGCAGAGGCAGTGTTTTGGTGGCTGACAGGGAGCTGCGATCTTTAGTATTCATGCTGCAAGCATCTGTCGGTGCCTGAAGGGGATGACTGGTCTGGGTTCCTGTGGTTTGCAGCTGCTTAAAGTTGCCAGTTCCCAATCCATTGGGGTGCCCAGGGAGCAACTTTGGGGCAAAGCTGGAAACAGGAAAACAGCTACAAGTGATCACAAAATGCAATATCGTTGTGGGTGACTGGCCATATACAAATGTTTTAGTTTATGGGCTAGAAGCAACCATGCCAGTTCTGTTCCCAGCCTAATTTCAGCATCAATTTTGGCATCATTGCACTGGGAATGTTTTTATACCATGGTTCCCATAATGCCCAAAGATTTGCAGAGTGGCATTGCTCTACAGGAGGCAAATTGGATATTTTGTGATGGGGAAACATGGTTTGATAGTTTCTTTGTCATCAGCAGAAGGGCTAGCTTTTCACCCCAGGTGAAGGCACTGCACTGCCAGTGTTGGGGTCCCCCTCCTGCTCAGTCTATCGCAGCATCCCCTTGGGGGTACAGGATGGTGTGTGCAGGCAGATCGATTGTGAAACTTAGACTGGGGTAGAAAGGAAAGAACTCATGGCAAGGGCTTGACCTTACTATGAGGATTTGGTCTTCCTCTTCCTAAAGGAGATGGTGGTGTTAGGATCTTGCTGCTTCTGGAGGGGAATTAGGCAGAATTGAACCACCTGGCTGTTCAGGAGGATAAAAGACCACTTCTTGGCTGCTTCTGGTGTATCAATGGGATTAGAGATTTAACTACAGCTCCCATTGCCCAGGCATAACTGATTATAGCATGAAAGAGGATTTCTACTGCCTGGCTTTTCATTCCCCTGCTTTTAGCATGCTGGGCAGTTGCAGCCCCCTCACACCACCCTACGGCAACCTGTGCATGCCCAGCACTGCCTGCGGCTGGTGCAAACAACCTGCCCTGCACCTTGTTTCTTGTGTTAATGACTGTGAAAGCCAGGGGCTGCTTCCATCAGTGCTCTCCATGTCCCCTCCTCCTCATCCTTTGGCGCCTGAAGCAATTAGCAGCAGCACTCCCTGTGCTAGAGCTCCAGCTGAGGCATGCGAGGAGCCTGTGAGCTACATGGACAGGCAATTTATGGTCTGATTAACCTTGAGGGTTTGTACTGGCAGTTCCTGAGAAAGTCTGGTGACCTTCCCTTTGGGATGTCCTTACCGGGAAAGCTGAAGCCGATCCATTCTGTGTCTGGGATTTGCTGATCCAACATCTGGATCCTGTTGAAGGGTAGGAATGGGAGACTTTGCTGGAAGCACTGAAAACCATGTTCTGCAGGACCTACCTTGCAGGATCCCCTGTTTACCACCACAGGTGCTAAATCAGGGACTCTCTAGGACATCTGGGGTACCCACAGCCCTGGGATCCAAATAACCTTCCCAGTACCAGTTGCACTGCCAGGCAAACATGCTCCATCATGGACAGGACCATAAAGTGCCTCCTTTTCCTACTCCTCTGCCAAGAACCAGCTATTACTTACCTGTAATGGAAAGGATTAAGAGCCTTCCTTGGCTTTTAATTGCATAAGGATTGCTGCTGATTCACTTTGGGAGGCAGTGAGGGACAGACACTGTTTCCAGCACTGTTGGGGTGTGCCTCCTGCCCTCCATGGGGATACAAGCTGTCTTTCCTCTGGGTTGCAAAGGCTATGGGTGGTCAGTCCTTTTGCTGCTCCGAGGCAGCAAAATAGGCTTTTACCTTTTTTATTTTTTATTTTTTTTTTAAATAGAGCAATGAGGGATATGCATGGGGGATGCGGTGCCTGTGGGATGCAGGGATGGAAAGCCACTGGGATGCTCTGCCGTCACCTTCATTGCTCAGAGCAGCAAACCAGAGCAGGCTCCCATTGCCAGCCAGCATGGACCTTGCCCAGCACATGCCCCAGGTTTGGAGGAATCAGTGTGGGACTCTGCTCTCCCACTGGAGTAAAGTGATGGGAGGCTGCATTCTTGCAGGTTAACACCACACAGGAGAGCCAGATAGCAGGAAAACCACTTTAGCAGGCTCTCAAAGAAATTGCTTACTATAGTATTCCCCTGTGTTACTGTATCATGATTTTAAGATCCATTTTTCCACTATTTACCAGGTCTAGAAGCATGGCTCCTGGAATTTATAGATATCATCACAAAAAGCTAATTGGACCCATGTTCCTTTCCATGTGTATTATTTCATGAATGTGCTTGCCTTCGGTCTTGTTTTCATCAGCCTTGCCTGCTGTATTGCTAGGTAGAAATCGCGCTATGGATAAAAAAAAGAGAAAAAGCCTCAAATTGTGGAGTTTTATGGCTTTTCCTTCTCCCATCCCTGGAAGCCTGAAGGAACTAATTTCTTTTGGAGGAAAGGTTCAGATTTGTGGTTCCTCTGGCTTTTTCTGTGGTCCAAAACAGGGTCTAAGGAGTATTTTATTCTTCTTATACTGGCGCAGATGCCCCTTCCCTGGGTTGGATTGAGACCAAACCTGATTTCTGTAGGGACCAGAGGGAAATACAATGCTGGCACAGGGTCTCATTGTCCTACTTCTTCACCTCTGCAGGCATGCCAGTACGAGGCAGGGGCTGGGTTGCAGTTTTGTCATTAAACAGTGATGCTGGGATCTGGAGGGGTTGGGGGGATGGCAGGGCTGGTGAGGGACTGCTAGTGTGTGCTGTGGGGCTGGCTGGACACAGCACAGGCACTCGGTGGTGCTGGTGGCTTCAGGTGCTCAGCCTGGCTCCCCTGGTCCCAGAGAACAAACAGGAGTTTCAAATCATTATTTCCTCAGAAACACTGACTCAAGGGGCTGTATTTATTCAATGAGATTGTTTATTTGCTTTCCCATTTGGAAGTGCTCAGCTGCTATGGTTGCAGGTAGTGAGGAGGAGATTAGCTTGCTGGAGCTGCCATTCTGCAGTTCCCCCCACACTACTGGGAGCTGAGATGGGAATTAAAACACTGGCATGTGCTGGGGCTGTGGGCTGGCCCGGTGGCCTCTGCAGGGAGAGAGGTCAGCCCTGGCTGTCCTGGTTGGGTCCCTTGCTGGAGCACTGCTCTGTGCTCTCTGGAGCTGGGCACCAGCCACACAGCACAGGTACTACAACCCTCAGGGGGAGGTTAGTGCGGAACACCACCACAAGTCCATGGCAAAAGGTGCTGTTTATAGGTGCGGGCGCAATGCCAGTGCAGACAGATGCCTGCAGGTGAGCTAGGGCTGCCCGCTTGTCCTTGCCGGCATTGCTTGTGGGGTCTGAGGCTGCTTGAGAGTAGCAAGCAGTTGCAGCTCTGAGCAGTTGCAAAGGGATATGGGTACAAACATGGGCACATGTCTGGCCATGGGCCTAAGCACCCTTTGCTCACACCAGGAGAGGCTCCAAGTGCTTCACAGGACCAACATAGCCGATACAGAGAATCAGAGCCTGCTGATGGGGAAAGCCTGTTACCCTGCATGGATCTTGCCATCAAGTTGAATTCCTGTTGATCCTAGTGTTCTGGCTCCAGTAAATTCTGAGAGTTGGAGCAGCCTGCAGACAGGCAGGAGTGCCCGCATATCAATGATAACCAAATTGCAGCTGAGCCAGGCGACGAACTGGCTTGACTTTGGACAGGACCATAGCTATTAGCAGCGATGGGTAAACATTTGCTTCCTAAGCACACACATTAAAGCAGCACTGGAAGAGCATCCATGCTGCTAATTAAAAATGCATGGCAAGGCCGAAAGGGAGCTAGCTGACCACAGATGCCTGCTATAAACCCAAAAGGCCTCTTGTGGCACAAGCGATTGGGACTGTAAGGAAGCAGGAGGGCGAAAAGCTACAGGGAGCCTTAGGAAATGCCAGCGCTGGGTGTTGGGAGCCTTCTGGGAGCTTTTGCAGCAAGGGGAGAGTGTTTGCTGAGGGAAGGGGAATCAAATCCTTGGCTGCATCCAAAATACCTTCTAAAACGCAGTGGTTGTGGGCAGATCTGTGTACTGTAGCCTCAGGGGAGGTGGTGTGTGCAGGTCCTGTAGCCCTGTGCAAAGCTTAACAGCCGCCTGCAAGCAGCCGGGCGGTTGCAAATGTGCTGGTTAGGTGCAAAGCACAAGCTGTGCATGCAGAGCCCAGCAGCAGAGGCTTTGCAAGAGCCGCTGTAGAATGCGAGCTGCTGCAAGGAGCAGGGTTTGCAGCAAGCGTGACTCAACCACCACGTGTGGCCAGGAGGATGCACGGGGATGACATCCTGCAGGAGTGCTGGTGCCTGGTGCAACCATAGTGTGTGGGATCCCCTCTAAATGTGGGGCGGAAAAGGACCAAGAGGAATCTCATGCAGAGGTTGGGGTTTCACGTGCTGGGTGTTCAGAAGTTGGCTTGTACTGGGTTTGTCTGTGAAGTACCAAACCTGAGATCTGCTGGAGCTTGGTTTTCAGATGTTGTGAAATGTCCATCCTTTTTGAAATGGGGACTGTTCAGGTAGCCTTGATTTGGGGTGCTGGGAAAGGGAGATATGTTAAATCACTGAATGTGCTGGAGCACATGGATCAGAGAGGGGTGTAAGGCTTGGCTGTCCTTCTCCCTGACAGCTCCCCAGTTGCAGTAGTCATGTGGCCTTGGAGAGGCTCAGGAGAGGAATATGTTGCAAAGCAGTTAATTTTCACAGTGTATGTACAAAATTGCTCATTGTTCATTGGCATAAATTCCCAGGGTGTCATGGTTGTCCCTTGGGATGCTCGGCACTCAGCTACTCCCCCTGAAGCACCTACATGTGAACGGTGTGAGCAGGACCTGAGCATTGTGCAGGTCTGGGTGGGTTTCACCTCCTGCTTTTTGGAGAGCAAGGGCTGTGCTTGGGGCAGCCAGGGACCAGAGGGATTAATGACTTGGCCAGAGACGAATTGCTCCTTTTGAGGTTTGCTCAGACGTGAGACGAGCTGGGGAACCACCCTGAGCCTCAGTGCTTCCAGGTGCTGATGCAGTTCCTCTGGGCATTGGTTCCTGTCCCCTGGGGTCCCTGGTCCCAGGACAAGAGCTGCAGCAGTGCCAGCCATGTGCTGAGGGTTGCAGAGACTCCAGGAAAGGCTGGCAGTGCAGTGATCCCCCCAAAACAGCACCTGCCCTGACACCACGGTGATGGGCAGAACACTGGAGGAGCTCAGTGCAGCAGTGGTCTCACAGCTGGTGGCTAAGCCTGCTGTGCTGCTCCTTTGGGCACTGTGGAGGGTGAAGCTGTGTGATGGGTAATGGTGGCTCTCAGCAATCACCAGCGCTGGCTAGAGGTGATCTCAGGGGAGAGGAGGAGGAGGGAGAGAGGCTGGAGAGCAGAGGAGATGGGAAAGATGATGAAAGAGGGAAACTACTTGGCTTTTTAGCCCTCAGTACCCTGAGACAATGCCAGGCTCTCAAGCTGGAACGCTTGCAAAGGGGAAGGGAGTCCCTTCTTGTGTGTTTTAAATTAAAACACACCACACACAAAATATCCTGTTGGGGAGGTATGAAAATTTAATCAGCACCCAGTGCTCTTAGCAGCTCGGTAGCAAGCACAGATCTTAATGCCTCTGCAGCTATTTCTGGTGGCTCCCGGCCATGCGGGCAAAGCAGGCTGTGCTCTGTGCCTGGGGTGGGACAGGGGCATCCAAAAAGTCCCCAGCACTCCTGTCACCACAGGACAGAGCCCCTTCCTGCTTCCTTCTCTGAAATGTTAAATGCTGAGTGGTTTAGATGTGACTAAGTTAGCGCGGACTTCAGAGAGAAGACTTCAAATTCCAGCCTGAAGGTTTAAAACCTTCCTAACTTTACGAAATGAGATGGTTTTCCCCAAATGGCTCATGTTGGTGCCCAAGCTGGCAACTCGTGTGCTGCCAGCCATGGATGCTGGAGCCCATCCCTGACAGGCACGAGTGTGGCAGCCAGTCTGCTTTACCCTCTTCTCCCTTTGGAAGGAATGGCTCTTTCTCTGCACTCAGCAAAGGCAGACCCTCGCCAGCTTGCCAAATGTTTCAGTCTTTTCTTTTTTTTCTCCCCCTTTTCCCTCTGTGTGTGTGTGCTGAAATGACACAGCAAGAAACAAACTATGTCTGCTGGATCCCCAGCTTTGCAGGCATGTTCTATCAAAAGCTCTCTGCCCACCCCCTCCTTGCTCCTAGACCGTCTGCTGGCAGGAGTTGGGGAGCCAAGGGGTTGTTGGAGGCATTGATGCTTTGGCCTTGATGCTCCAGCACCGCCCAGCACCTCCAGGCTTAAGGAGGGGAGGTGGGAAGGGGGTCTTGGTGCTGCCTGGTGTCACACTGCTCATCTTCATTAAGCCCAGGACCTGTAATTTCATTAGCAAGTTTGGTACTGGAAACTGCCAGGGAGGCTTTGCAAAGCTGTTTCCATGCCTCTGTTGGTGCACGTGCTGCTGTGCATCAGGGCTGGATTGTGGGGGGGTTTGGGGTCAGTTGGGGTCCTTGAGTGAGGTTATGCATTGGTCTCATGCCCTGAGCATCACAGCTGGAGCTGAGAATGTCCCTTCATCAAGGAAGCATCATGGGGCCCAAGCTGCCTCTCTGGGCTTGCCGCATACTCAAAGCAAAGCAGGGATCCAGCCTGGCGATCACCAGCCCCCATTGAAAACAACCCCAAGGCTGATCCCATGAAAACCATTCCCTGCTGCAGCATACAAGCTTGGTCCAGCTGGGCATGGACTGAGCCTGATGCTGAGGGTCTTGCGCTAGGAACACCGGTGCTGTCTTAGCCAAGCACTGGGTCGAATGAAGACTGAGGAGCTTTGCAAATACTCCATCAGGAGAAGTTTATCCTACCTGTGGGGCAGTTAGTGGGTTCCCACGTCTGTGGCTGGAAGGCTGAGGAGGAGTCGGGGGTTGGGGAGAAAGTGGGAGTTCGGTAGCAGAGGTGGAGGCAGCTGAGAGGTCGTAGTGAGGGATGACTGAGGGGGGAAGAGGAGGAGGAGGCATGCATGGGGACTGGGTTGTGAATCAGTACTGGTGCAATTTCTCAGTGGATGAGAAGAGAACCGAACAAACACTGTTCTCTGCCTATTTCAGATGCTTTGAAAAGACTTGATTTTAGTAACTTCTAGCAATGTATTTTTTGCATTCCATTTAGAAAGCAGAAAAATGCAGTATTTTGGTTTTTTTTCCTGTTTCTTCATCCCTTCCCCTCCCCCCACATACACAGACACAGGCATGCTTATGGGTTTTGTTGAGCTTCTTGCACCCCCCTGCTAGGACTCCTGCCTGCTGCCTGTCTCCAGCACCTCAGAGCACCACAGGTCAGCTAAAGGCACTGCTGCAGGCACAGCCTCGGGCAGGAGATACCCACCCTTCATGGAGACTCCAATACATGGCCATGTCAGGATGTGTCCTGCAGTAGGCCAGCCCTGGCCCTGCAAAGGAAATGTACCAATTATTTCCTCATTAACCTGATTCGAGAAAGCAAAGCATTTTCATTGAGATGTTGTCCAGTGCTGGGGTCGCTGATGGATACCAGGCAGGGCTTGCGGGGAGTGAAGCATGGCCCTGCATGCAGGAGATTAAATTACTGCTATTAAAGGAAAGAAACAGGCCTGTTACTGTGCTGGGGAGAGCAGCAGCAGGTGTCAGGGTCTTGAGGGAACTGACTGGGCCAGGGAATCTGCTGCAAGGTATTTTTTTTATTATCTTTTTTTCCCTTTTTGCTGGGGTATGGAGATCTTGTGGCTGTTCCTGCTGGCCTGTGTGTGTTTCTCAGCTGGATGCAGCTGTGGTTTGCTGGGAGGAGCAGGTCAGGAGCTGCAGAGATGATGCTGGGGGGATGCCATTACATGCGGCAGGGGCACAGTGAGTGTCACCACCAGGCAAAGAGTTGCCAAGCCAAGGTTTTCACATACAAATCGTGGAAGTTGTGGATATTTTGTGTCTGCTGTCCAAGCAGGACTGCGCTGTCCCCACACCAGGTAGTGAGCCCTTGGGAAGTGCTGGGGAAGGCAGGCACAGTGCCCAGGGCAAAACCTTCTGAGATAGCGGCTTTCACCTTCATCCCCACACCCATTTGCTGCGATTGCAGCCTGGGGGAGCAGACAGACCTCACCTGCCCAGCCATGGTGGTTGGGACATTTTGGTCACCCCATCCCTGCCCATTAAAGCCTGTCTGCAATGCAAGCAAAGCCACGGTCCCTGTGGGAGCTGTCCACAGGGTAGGAGATTCCTGGCGGAGGAGAGTGATGAGAGCAGGATGGGGCCACCCGTGCTGCTGGAGGTCCTGTGGATTCTGCACTGCAAACACGTTGCAGCCAGTTGGTTGCAGTAATGAATGTGTATTACCCCAGTCTAATTATATGCTGTTTAGTGTATGCCCTTGCTGTTAGCCAAACTGGACATGGAGGTCTCCAGGACAACATCTCCTGCTGGGAAGTGTAGAAAGCTCCCCTCATCTCCAGGGAAAGCCTAAAGTGGGAACCCAGGCCTGTTACAAGACACTAGAGAATCAGCAAGGGTGGGTCTCTGTGTGAATGTAGTTCAGTAGCTCCCTGGGACCTGCTGCTTCCTAAATGACTTGGATGCCCACAGCCTCAGTCCCCTGTCCCCCTTCCTGAGCTGGTGGGCAATGAGTGACCATTAAAGGCACCCTGCACAGGCAGAACATGCTCTCTGTTTATTTTTAGCTAGGAGAGACTGAATTTGTGCTGGTTTTGGTTCCTTTCCCCCTCCCCCCTTCCCCTATAGCAAAGAAATCCTAAAGTTTCCCATGCAAACGCAGCCCGAGGGAGGGTACGTGTGGGCTGCGAGCTTGTGCTTTGCATTCGACTTGGGTATATATTTAGATTTCTTTAGATTTCTGGCCCCCTGAGTGAGACCTGCTTCTGCAGCTTCCAGTGCCTTTTCCCGCCCTTTGGAAAAAGAAATTCCCAACAAAAAATCCACAAAAGCTGCCAAAAGAATAACCCTGTGCTGGGGGTTGAGAAATGGGAGCTGGTGGGAGCTCCTTCACCAGGTGGAGACCCACCGTGCCGGCTCTTTTACCCCATGAGGGTCCAGCTCCCACGTCTTGGTGGTGTCATTTATATAGGCTTGGAAGCTTTTTCAGCTGCAGGATGCATTGTGTCCAAGATGTCACTGTGGTGGTTCAGCTCCAACTGGGAGTTTCCACCAGAGCTTTGACATGAGAAGCACCCTTGGGTGTGTAGTCCCTTGGGGAGGCTGTGGCCTTTTAGTCTTCACCGACAAGCTCACATGAGTTGTGTTTGTGTCTTGGGTATGCCTGGAAGCAGTAGCGAATGTGTTTCTTGGTCTTGTGGGCATGGGAGAGTTTGGGTGGTGGTGGTTTAGGCTGATGGGGTGCATAAGGAAAAGGTGGTTGTCTTAAAGAGAAGGAAAGAAGCAGCAAAGCTAGGTGTCAAGTAGCTCCTGTTTCCCAAAGTGCTTGGGTGAGTGGTGGGACCTGGTCTGCTGCACTGGGAGCCTAGGCCAGGAGTCAGGAGTTTCTTCATTAAAGGAGTTACGGTGTCTGTGTAATTTGGGGATTAAACTCCCTGTTCTACCCTGACTTCTGCATATGATGACCTCCTAGTACTTTCAGCAAAGGGGAAAAAGCCCTCTGGGAAGGCACAGTGGACCAAGGTGATGAACCACTGCCTACAAGGGATATTAACAAAATGTGATGCTCCAAAGGGATGGGGTAAAGGGCTGTTCAGTCAAGACAACTGCATCTTGGTGCCAGAGAAGCTGGGAAGTGCTATGGGAGCCACCAAAAGTTATGTTGACACAGACCTCACGAAGGGTGCTCAAAGGGACAATGAGCAGTTCCCTACTTCTGCAGATGGAAGCAAGGCATAGTGAAGCAGTGGCTGGGGAGATTTGGGCATGGCTTTTGATCAACACAAAGACAGAGGCAACAAAAGGCTGTATAGTGGGAAAGGACACTGCCACGAGTGCATCCAATGGGGAAGCCAAGTGCTGAGACCCCATCAGCCTGGTGCTTGGGATGGCTTCCCCCTCCCCATGTTCAGAGGGAGCTGGCACATGAAATGGCAGGTCTGGTAACAAGTATTTTTAACAACTCCATCAAGTTGGGGGAGGCACCATCTGACTGGAGAATAGTGAATGTGATGCCTATATTTAAAAGCGGGGGGAGGAGGGGAAAAAAGTAAGGCAGGCAGGAATAGGACTGTAAGCCTGACCTCGATTACATGCCTTTTTGGAACAGATTTGGAAAGCAAAAGAGGAAAATGAATCATGGGTTTGCCAAAGGTAGGTCACTCCGGGCTAACCTGGCATCAGAGTCCTGGAAACATGTAAAGCTGCTCTTTGTAGTAAAACTTTTGCTATGGGAAAGTGTTAATGAAGAGGAGCTCTGTGAGGCTGGCAAGGAAGTGAGCAGCATTGGGATGGCACTGTGTGGTGTTGAGGGGATGTGGTGACCGGTGGGGCTCCTTGGGGATGAGTCATCAGCTTCCCATGCGGGCTTCCAGGCACTTCAGGGACGGAGGCTGCCACCCTGGCCTGGAGGAGATTGAGAGCTCCAGGAAGAGATGTGGGATGCAGTGTGAAATGGAAAGCCATGTGTTTGTTGTAGAACAGCTAAGATATCTCTTCAGAGCCCAGGTCTCTCTAATGGGAAGTAGCAGTGTGGAGGAGGAGGGGATGAGTGAGTGACCACAGTAGCAGTGCTGGGAGGAGAAGGGAGGTTTGCAAGCAAGATGGCAAAGTCTCATTATCATTGTGCAGGGAGGGAGTGGGACCCATCAGAATTGCTCCCTTGGCTCTCCTGTGTCCAGTGAAAATGAACTGGGCCTGGACTGTAGTAGGAAAGGGGCTACTAGTTAAAACAGGGAGGGAGAGCCAATCATGCAAGAGACAGCAGGACGAACCTTGCTTTGGCTAACAAAGTAGAGGCTGGGAATAGCCATGATTGCTGTCTATAAATACATCAGAATGGGAAATGGGAAGGAGAACTGCTATTTCAGCCAAAGGCCAATGCTGGCAAAAGAACGAATGGTATGTAAAATAACCACAAATAAATTTAGGCTGAAAATTGGAGCAGCCATTAGAGCATTTGTTTGAGGAGCCTTCCAGTGGGAATAGTGAGTTTTTAAAGTAGAGTTGACAAAATCTGGGGGAGATTGCATGATGCATGAGAGGGAGCATGGTGTGTGTCAGAGCGTTGGGGTTGAGAAGACACACGGCCAGGCATGGTGCTTCCTTTGGTTTCCTGGGCAGATGTGCTTCAGCTTTGGGAGTGGGGAGATGGGAATACATCCACTTATTTGTGTATGTATGCACACTGCACCTGCTCTTCTGTGTTCTGATGCCCTGCTCCACTGTGTGCTTTGTGGTCATGCTCTCTGCCACAGGCTAGAGAAGCAGTGGAAGATGCAGAGCCTGTGAAATGCCAAGCCCCTCGCACTTCCCAAACAAGCCCTCTTGTCCCCCCCTGGCTGGGACCTCTGCAGCCTGGGAGCTGCAAAGGCACTGGAGCAACTCTTCCAGCTCCATGGGGAATAAAAATGTTGGCAGCCAGAGCAGCTGAGGAGGTACCATGTGATGGGCTGGAGCCACCACAACCTGGCTGGGCTCACTAGCTCCTGGTTTTGTAGGGAATGTTGGGATGTGCTTTGGGAAATTTTATCTTGGTGCAAAGCTGGCACCAGGCGGGGGTACTTGTGTGGCTGCTCAGAGCAGTACTGTTCCCGGGGCTCCTGGTATTGGCGTGGGTGGCTGGGACCATCCCTAAGCTCACTGTGGCCAGTTGTATGTGGGGGTCTATGTGGAGTACCCAGCTCCCCATCCCCTCCCCTGCCTCAGCAGTGCCCCTCCTGGTATCACTGGCTAATAACCCTGGGGAAACTGCCCTCTGGTCCATCATGTCCCTGTCTCTCCCTCCACCTCCTGCTGAGCACTGCTGGAGAGGTGGCCAAAGGAGGAGTGGCGATGGACCAGCCCTGGGGAAGAGGTCTTGTTCACCTGTAGGAATGGAGTTCATCTGTCTTCCATCCCCTCTACCAAGGACCTGGGGGAAAGCCTGTTTTGTTTTTGGCAGGAGCCAGTTTCAAAAGCAAGCAATCCTGACATGGGTGACAGGTACACAGTGGCATCTTGGCAGGGAGCTGAAGCCAGCCAAGGCTTATGGGTTCATAATACTTGAAGACTATTGCCACAGCAAATGATGCTGTTGCAGCAGAGCATGGTGGCTTGGGTGTCTCTGGAGGGCAATGAGTGTTTCCCATGCATCATTCCCACCTCCCTGTTCTCATTGCTCCTGTGGCCCTGAGAAAAGGGGCTGGTAGAAAACTGGGGCTCTTGAAAGTGCAGGACTTTGAGAAGATGGTTTCCCCAGTGCTGGAGGAGGAGAGTGGCAAGTCTTTCCAGGTGCCTTCCCCAACCTCAGAGCCCTTATTGCTGCTGTGTGCCAGGTACTCCTTGGCACTGGGGCCTCTGCCCACAGCATCCCTCTGCCAGTGCTGTGGTCCGTGCCTGCAGAAGGATGTGCTGGCATCACCCTTCCTGTGTTGGGCTTAGTGTCAGGGAGGTGGGGACACCTGACTGAGGCTCCCACTGGTGCCTTGGTCACCAGAAGGAGTCTCCAGCATGGCGGTTTTCTCTCCCCCTTGGAGATATGCTTCTCCCCTTGCAGAGCCTCTTCTCAGCTCCTGCACTGGCCAACCAGGAAATGTGGTGCCAATGACTCAGATGAAGATGAGGGCTTAATTAGCACGGGGAGAGGGGGAAAGAGAGAGAAAAGAGAGTCTTTCATTGCAACAAGATTGATACCACCTCCCCCAGACAGTCACGTTCTGCCGCATCACCCTCCAGCCCGGCGTCATGTGCACTGTGCCTGACACCAGAGGACAAATGGGGCCTGGGAAGTGGCTGCAAGGTACAGAGGGGCACTTCTTTATTAAAAGACTCAGTGAATAAATGTCTGGAGGTACTGAGCAGGTCTTGACAGCAGCCTTTTTAGCTGTCGGACTTCACCTTGCAGTTGCAGCTGTGCTCTCAGCCCCTTGTGGTTGGGGTAACGTACCTGGGGCAGGAGGTACATTTCCTGCATGCTATTGGAGATGGTGCCATGAGCAAAACACCCATTTGAAGCTGTGGGGCTTGTCCACACCAGGCTCTTTCCCACTGTGTGTAGAAGGGCAAGTATTGGCTGCAGCTTCTTTAGCTGCCAGCTTCCCTGACCCTGAGGCACCTTATAAATCTTTCCCTCTTAACCCATGTTTGCTCAGTAGGCACTGCTGATATGGGGCTAATTTGCCGTGTCTCAGTGGGCTGCACAGGGGAGCAGTGAATCAAGCTGCTGGGAGGCATGCTCAGGATGTCCCCACACCCTCAGCACCATGATTTTGGGCCACTACACCTCTGACTATACCACTGTCTACAGCCCCTATGTCCCTGCAGGAATGGTAGGAGAATGCAAAGGAGAGTAGTTCTGCCCAGTGAGAGCTGGAGATTGTGGATGCGAGTGTGGCTGTGGCTGGAACAGGATGCCGAGGGGCATCAGAGCACTGCTGATTGGGATCTCCCTGCAGGCATATCTGCACAGGCATTGCCTGGTGCCCAGCAAGGCTTGGCAGGCATGGCCACATCACCCTGAGGAGCCTGGTGTGATCAGCCTGGAGTGAGAATCGTCACCACACTGCATCTAATACACCCTTGACCTGCCCCAGGTGCTGATGTTGAAGATAACGTCACGTTTTTTCTTTCCCCTCCAGACCAACGATGCCTTAGGAGCCACCTGGAACTGGCTGTACTTCATTCCCCTCATCATCATTGGATCCTTCTTTGTCCTGAACCTTGTCCTGGGAGTGCTGTCGGGGTAAGTGAGATGCCATCTTTCTCCTCTGGGTCATGCTTGTTGCATGTCTGTCAGCCCTGAGGTTAGCCTGGTACTGCCATGCCCCCCAGGATCCCTAGTAGCTGGTTCCTCTGTCCCTTCCATGTCTGCCTGCCCGCCCCACAATAACAGATTGCTCCCTGGCTCTGCTTAGCTCGTTTGTTCGCTGGAGACCCAGGAAAGAGGCAGCCTTGAAGATGCTTTCTTGTTGTTTCACCTTACTGGAGAGTTTGTGGGTTTGGTCACCTGCAAGAAATGGCCAGTGTTCATCTTCTGGCTGCTTGGAGCTTGCTAGCCAGGAGAGACGTGGTGGAGCCTTATGGAAGTGTGTTTGAGTGCAGGATACGTTTGTAGTGGGGTGCATATTTGCTGGCTGATGGAGCGTGGTGGGCATGGGTTGGGATCGGTTTGCGGTAGTCGTGGGAGCAATTCAGGGCACCTCCATGCTGCGCGGGCCCTGGCTGCAAGATTATGCTTGGCATGGTGGGGAATACCCGTTGGTGAGGGTAGGGGTGCCTGGGTTGCACATGGATGAGCCACGGGCATAGGGACAGCACAGCTGCCCCTGTTCCGCTCTTCCCAGGGGAGAGGAGGTTTTAATCTAAGCCATTAAAAGGGGTTTCGAGAGCAACAGGCTTCTGTCTCCATGACAATGAACTGTGGTTGCATCAGCACATCCTCAACTGCTGGTGGGGGTTGGCGCACGGGGAGAGCATGCCCTCTCTTGCACTGGGAGTGGGATGTGGCTCCTCCGCCCTTGCTGCAGGTGGCAGTGGGGACTTCATGCCCAGCAGTAGGTCATTTTGTTTGTAATTGCCCACTGTGAAAAAACAAAACAGAACAAACAAAACAGAACAACCTCTCCCCCACCACTATAGCACTGGTTTGGCCAGCTGGAAAGTGCTTCAGTCAGTGTGGAGACTACTCATGGTCTTCTCCCTCACTGTCTGAAGTGCTCCCATGATTTCAGGTGTGCTGATAGTGGTGGTTTCAGGAGTGCTTTGATGTACTTCAGGGTCTGTTGGTGGGTTGAATTTCCTCAGTTTTCAGTCTGGGGTATGACTGAGTCCAAGGGCTCTGGGGACAGGCTGCAGGAGGGGATTCACACCGCCTTTCAAGGAGGGATCTCTTGTGGAGGATGAAGGTGTCCAAGCAGTGTTAAGTGGCTTTTGAATTTCTTATGCCCCATTCAGCTTGGAGACTTGAGCAAAGCCCAGCTGGGTGTCAGTGTCAAGCAGGAGCTTTCTACAAAAGCCCAGAGAGGATCAGTTAAGTTGGGGCTAGGCTGGTTGACGCAGTGTTAAATCATGCCAGTATAATGTTTTCTGTGGACACTGAGGCTTTTGATGTTGATGTGATGCTGAGAGCAGCCTGGGGACACAGTAAGGTAGCAGTGCTCTAGCCTACAAGCCAGCCACTGGCAGGAGGACCACAGGGTGGCTGGTGGGATGCCTGGTGTGTACTGTGGTCCATGGTTGATGCTTACCTGCTCTGGGACTGTGCAAGGCAGCTGTTCCTGCACCTGCTGAATTGGATGCAGTTGTCTAGGGCTCTTCCCAGGCACTGGCTGGCATTTCGACTGTTTGTTTATTGCTAATAGGGTTTGTATTGGGGAAGGATGCAAGTGGGTGGGTGGCCTAATTGGCAATGGAGATGCTCTCGTGGAGTGCCAGATATCTAGGGAAAAGCGCGACTGCTCAGCTTCCTGAAGGGCTGAACAAGGTGAGCGGAGGCAGCAAACTGGGCTCTGCCACCCAATGGCAGAGCCGTTGTCTGTGCGCTTCTGCTTGGCCGTGGTCACAGACATGCTCTGTGGCTCAGTGCATGCAGTCCCTCGGCAGTGGTGAAGCATCCTTTTGCCAAAGCTGTTGCCAGAGCTGCAGAGGGGTATGACGTAAGGTGGGAGAAAGTACTTCTGCACACAATGTATGTCCTTGAGGGCAATAAAAAGGACTTAGTTCCTTGCTTTGCTTGCTTAATTTTTATCGTTTTTACTTCTTACAATCCTCTTGTGCTGGAAGAGAGCACTTGTCTCTGCTGTGGGAAGGGAAGTGTGACCTTTCCATCTCCGGCCTCTGAGGTGGATGAGAAGACAGGGTCTGGCTGCATCTTCTTGCATGCCCTGCAGTTGGGCTGAGCTGGGAGAAGAAGGTCACTTTGGGGATGAGCTCCATGGAAACATCTCCATGCGAAGGAAACCTTTCTTCAGCATTCAAACACTGCTTTGAGGGAAGACAGGCAGCTGTGCCCCACTAGCTGAAATTAAGGTCACTCTGTTAACTTGGGACACAGCAGTGAGTGGCGAGCCATGGTAGCCTCCTTGCAGAAACCTGGATCCACATTGCTTGCAAACTGCACCATCTGCACTGGCAAATAATGAGGTCTGCTCAGGATTTCCAGTCTTCTTCTCGAAGTTCACACTCAGGAGCTGCTGCTGAGCTGCCTCTCTGCCTTTGCTTTGTCTCAGCAGTGGCTTTTTGGGGGGAAACAATCAAACACCCAAAGCAGGTCTTGAATGCAAAGAGGCTGCAGGAGGACATTTGTATGTTTAACTTGCCACCAGCAGAAGTTTGCCGGAGCCCAGATTTAGCAATCTTCTGATTGCGATGCGCATCTCTTCCAACAGTCAGTTCCCCAACTGTTAAGCTGAGGCATGACCTCCGTGATGTAAACAGCCTGGATCCATCTGCTCCTAAGCACAAAGTATGTGGGAGAGGAAAAGAAATTATTTCCATCATACTGAGGCTCCTTGATTTTTCTCTCTAAATACTAAGGCGCACACATGCACTGGAATTGCATGCAACACTGTTAAAAGGAGATAGAGTCACTCCAGGCAGGGGCTTGGAGAGCCAGTTCTTCCAGGGCTTTGGCATTTATTACTGTGCTTATTAACTTCCCCCCTCTGTGGGTTCAATTACAGATCAATTAATTCTAACTGAAAGCAGGAAAGAAAAAAAAATGGCCCTGTTCCTCTCTGAGAGCAGGTATGAAACCCAAGGAAGTGTGACTGCTCAGCTTTTACAGCTATGCAGGCTACTGAAATAATCCTGGCAGAAGAGAGTCAGTGGGAGCAAGCGAGGATGGAGCATCAGCTGAAGTGCCTTGTTTTCTGCCATGTGGCAGCCAGTGGATGTTGGAGCTCAGGAAGTTGCAGAGACTCCTTCGTATCAAGCGTTGCCTGCTGCCATGCCATGGCCTGAGGTTGGTTTCACCCAGCACCCTGCTGTGGTGGGGCAGGGTGCACCTGCAGATCTGCATCTCTTCCTTGGGAGAGCTGCTGTAGTGCAAGGAAAGATTCACATGCTGCAGGAGGTGTAGGAGGGATGGATGGAACCTCCTCCTACCCTGGCTGACGGCCCATTGCAGGCAGTGCACTGCAGTCAGCTGGCTCTGAATCAGGGGTTGCAGAAGTTGCACATGTCCCATGCAAGAGCTCTGCAAAGGTCTGCTCTCCCTTCTTTGTGAAATTTTGTAATTTTTGTTTCTCTCTCAGCTGGTTCTCACGTAAAACAATTTGGATCTGTGTGTTTGGGCTGCGCAAGCAACAGAGACCTGGTGAGAGCCGTGCTGCCCTGTCCCTGCTGCCTGTGGCATACGTGGTGCTGCAGTGGCAGTAATGCCATCCAAGTAATGAACACAGCTTACCACTTGTCCTGTCCTAGCCGTTGCAGAGGTCCTGCCTTCTTTGCCCCTGATGGCAAGAAGATGGCTTGTGTCCTAGCTTGTTGCTGGAGCAAGAAAATGAAAAAGTGAAGATAAAAAATAAGCCATGCTTGGAGGTACAATGTTGAGGACTCACGTGGAATTTCTGAAACTTGACAGGCTGTGTTTTGACTCTTTTCCACCTCCCTTTCCCCAGCCCCTGCAGAGAAAATCTGGGTTGGAATTGCTGTCCTCCATTCATTGTAGCATCTGTCCTCCTTTTGAGGGCTGATAGGCTTCTTTCCCCTATCCAGTCTCATACTTCCATCCCCTTTCCAGGGTAACAAACCTGCTGTAGTCAGCTGGCTTTCATGGTCCACAGCAGCAACTGTGTGAGTGCAGAGTGGAAGAGGATGCTGCCTGACATAGCAAGGCTGGGTCCTTGGGTCTGCAAGAAGACCTTTTAAGCTGATGGCAGAGAAAGATGTTGAGCATCATGGCAAGAAAAGTAAAATCAATCTGCATTGTACCAAACAAGAGAGTAATTTAAATCCTCCTAATTGCTTCCACTCATCCTGGTTATGTTAAATCTTTTCTCCCTTTAAGACTTTTCTGCCCCCACCCCCAGCTCCTGCTCTAAGCCTTTGAAAGAAATGTCTAATGTTATAATTAAAGGATCAATTTGGCAAGATTTCTTTGTCTTAAGATCTTCTTTCTTTCAGGTTGGGTTAGTGCTGTGTTCCCAGTCTCTGGAGAGTTTTCTCCGGCTCCTTCAGGAGCCTTCTGTACAATCTCTGAAATCTTTTCACTTCACTTCATTTGAATTTTTTCCCATCCAATTTTGGGATGAATAAAATGATGAATAGAATTAAGTTTTACAGCAATTAATAATAAGGGCATTGAAGATACAAGTGTGCATTTTCAATGGAGGCAGGGTTGTTGTGGGTTTTTTTTTTTTGCTGGCTCTCCGCAAAACCTGGGCCCCATGTATTCAAACTGGATTGGGTGGTTTGAAGCCAAAAGCACTGGAAAGACGATTTATGTCTCAGAGGTAGGTGTTTTGTGAAGGGGAAGTCAGGGAGATGTGTTGCCACAATGCAGAAAGGCTTGTGGGGAGATCATGAGTTGGCAGCAAAGTGCCAACATGCCCGAGAAATATTACATTGAAAGCATGAAAGCTTGGAAGCATCTTTTTTTTTTTTTGTTGTTTAATGGTTGTAGCATCTCAGAGAGTAGCTCAGATGAAATGCAGATTGTCTGTGTCCATTGTGTATTTGGGAATTCAGTAGTTGGAGCTGCTCTTGAACGGAGGTCTGGGTGTAACTAGGAGGGGGACCGTGGTGCCTCCTGCCAAGTCCCGCAGCACCATCATGGGATACACATTGGCTGAACCATGTTTGGTGAGAAATGGTCACGCTTGTCACTTCGTTCTGGGGAAGCTTTTGTGTTATCAATGTGGTGTTTGAATGTGAGCAAAGCAAAGGAGCCTTTGAGATCTTCTATATTCAGCAGCCAGGTGGGCATCCATATTCAGTGAGTGCTTCTCTGACTTGCTCTCCTGTACCAGCTTTCTGTGGAGGGCCTCCAGGCCCTTTGCAAACAAGCTGCCTGACAAGAGATGCATGTGTCTGGTGCGCTATATCCTCTGGTGTTACAGGGAACAACAACTCCTTTTACAGCCAGCTGGATGAGATTAAAAAAAAAATCCAAAATGATGACTCGATAACTTTCCCATTTGATTTCTCTTTGCAAATTATTTACTAGGGTGTCTCAGTTGCTTCAGATTTGCTCTTATTTGTGCCTTCTTGCAAATCTGCTCTGTGGACTGCCCATTGTCTGTGGGTGAAAAGGCTTGATTTTGATCCTCTTGACAGAGTGCTTGACAGATAGTTCTTGCTTACAGATTGCTTTCAGAGTTGTTTGTTTCAGATCGTCTTGTAGTTTCTGTCCTCCTGGCTCATGACAGCAATCATGTGGCCATGGTTGCAGCTCTTTGACTTAGCAGATGGCTTTGGAGATGCCCAGTTCCTCCATGACTGACTCCATCCTTACAAGGGGTAATGGGCAGTCCTGTTGGGTGAAGTGGACAGGATGCCCCAAATGAATCACATAGTGTTACCACTTCTTTGTACATCATAGGCAGCTGTTCGTTTGTTTTGCAGTGGTGAAGTGACATACCTGGCAGTTGCATCGTGGATTTCATGCTTGATAGTTGGTTCTGAATTCATTGTATTTGTGTGTTGAAGGTGTCAAAGTGTTTGGAAGTTCCTGGGAAGTTAATGTGATGAAATGTTGGAAATTGGTGATTTTTTTTCCATGCTGTATCTCATTTTGCAGTATTGGCCATGCAACTTTCATCTGCAGATCACTGTCACTTGCAAAGGGGGACTATAAAACTGTTCTCTGCTTACTGAGGATAAAAACTGGAGTATGGGAGGGAAAGGAACAAGTGACATTTTTCCAATGCTGCATGAGCCAGTGGGAGTGATTGTGAACAAAGCCCGGGGCTCTTCAAGCAGTGAAGCTCTGCCTCTCATACCAGCCCTGCCTGATAAGAGCGAAATGAAATCCAGAGCTTCCATCTCTGGTTCTTACTGCTGGGGCTACCAGACCCTCTGCCACGTTTCTGTAGCTTTCTTGTAGATAGCTTGACCATGTTATTGCTGTCTTTGGTGCAACATTGCAAACAGCAGACTTCTTTGAGCAATGGGGACAGAGATGTGAACCTCAGTGTTGTTACCCTTGGAAAAATGTTGAAATTGAGACTCTACAACTGCAATGTTGGTGGCTCTCAAACCTGCTTTTGCATGAATTGAGAGCCTGTTGATTGAAGCTAAGAAGCAGGAATTACCGAAGACAGGAGGTATTTAAAGTCCCTGCTGTTCAGTCTGGGTTCTTGCTGTCCTGGGCTGGGTTCCTCATCAGCAGATGCAAACTCTGATCTCTCTTGTGTTTCTCGCTGCTTTGAGTAATTTCAGTGTCTCCATTGCTGCTTTGGCTCTCTGTTATATACCAGTTATTTGAATTTTTGAGCTTCATGTTCAGGGCTACGCAAAGCCTGGACCAGAGAGATGCTATAATACAGCTAGCTAATAGTGACCCTGTCCCTGCTGCTATGGGTCCTGTATGGAGCCACAATGGCCCACATATTTTTGAGGGGACAGTTTATAAAAAGAGCAATTTAGTGCTGGGAGTCTTGACTTTTCTTTTGGTAGCTTCTCATCTTGGGACGTTCTGTCCTTTCCCCACTTGTGGAGACAGTTTCTGATTTGGGCTGCCTTCTCCCTGTGTCTTCGTGTTGTTGTTGCCTGTCCCTTCTGCCTCTATTTTTGTTCACTTCTCTTAGTGTGGGGCGTTAATGCAAACCAGCATGACGAGGTCTTTCTGAATTGTTCATGCTGCTAAGTAGCAATCCTGTCTAATACAAACCCCTTTAGGACCTGGTGGACGTGACAGACATCAGCGAGTGTTTATAATAAAACCTGATTTAAATCAGTCATAGAATTATAGAATACTAAATTAGAAGGGACATAAGTTTCATTTGTCCCAACCTTTCTTTGCAAAAGCATGGCCTAGACGAGGTGGCCCAACATGCTGTCCAGCTAAATCTTAAAACTGTCCAATGTTGGGAAATCCACCACCTCCCTGGGGAGACTATTCCAGTGGCTGATTCTTCTTATTGCGAAAATTTTAACTTGTGTCCAATTGGAATCTCTCTAGAAGTAACCTGTACCCATTACCCCTCGTCTTTTCCATGTGACTCATTGTAAAAAGGGAGTCTCTCTCTTCTTTTTAGCTACCCTTTAAATACTGGAACACGGTGATGAGGTCTACTCTAAGCCTTCTGTTCTCAACTGCTGAACAAACTCAGTGTCATGGTTTAACCCCAGCTGGCAGCTAAGTACCACGCAGCCACTTACTCTCTCCCCCTGCCTTGGTAGGATGGGGACAAGAATGAGAAAAAGATAAACCTGATGGGTTGAGATAAGAACAGTTTAATAATTGACATAAAGTAAATAATAATAATAATCATAGGAAATAGAGAGAATAAAACCCAATAAACACAAGTGAAGTACAGTAGAGTTGCTCACCACCTGCTTGTCACCTCATCACAAAGCCCAGCCTGACCTGAGCAGTGATTGATGGCTCCTGGGCAACTCCCCCCAGTTTTGGACATGATGTGCTGTGGTAGTGGAATACCCCTTTGGCTAGTTTGGGTCAGGTGTTCTGTCTCTGCCTCCCCCTGGCTTCCTGTGCCCCTTCTTGCTGGCAGAGCCTGAGAGACTGAAAAGTCCTTGATCAGGGTAAGCAGTACTGAGCAACAACTAAAACATTGGTGTGTTATCAACATTGTTCTCAGACTGAAGCCCTGTACCAGCTATTAGGAAGAAAATTAACTCTATCCAGGCTGAAACCAGGACATCCAGTTCTGTTAGCCTTTCCTCGTAAAGTTCTTTGATCATCTTTGTGGCACTTTTCTGGATCCTCTCTAGCCTGTCCACATCTTTTTTATATAGCAGGGACCAAAACTGAACACGGTATTCTAGCGATGGTCTGACAAGCACTGAGTAGAGTATGATTATGACTTCGTTATCGCTACTGGTGATGCCTTTGTTGGTGCAAATCCTGTTGACTTTCTTTGCCATAGCAGCATGCTGTTCACTCGTATTGAGCTTGCTGTACAGTACCCCCCAGATCCCTTTCCACAGAGCTGCCCCCAGCCGGGTAGATACCAGCCTGTGATGCACCCTTGAATTATGTTTTCACACGTGCAAGACTTTACATGTGTCCTTGTAAGTTCATAAGATTCTTGTTAGCCCACTTTTCCAGCCTATCCAGGTCATCCTGCAGGGTGGCTCTCCCCTCTGAAGTGTCCACTGCCTCACTCAGCTTGCTATCATCAACAAGTTTCATCAGGGTACATTTGATTCCATCATCCAGATCACTTATGAAGATATTAAACGATGTTGAGCTCACTGTCGATCCCTGGGGAACCCCACTTGCAACAGGTCACCAGTTTGAAAAAGAGCTATTCACCACCACCCTATGGGTGCAGCTGGTCAGCCAGTTCGCCATCCACTGCATAGACCATAATGTGTCAGTTCCTCAAGGAGGAGGCTGTGGGAAACTGTGTTGAAAGCCTTGGAAAAATCCAGGTAGACAATCACAAGCTTTCTCTAAGGTAGAAGCTAACCGTCAGCATTTGCCCCTGGGACAGTGATGTAATGGGCTGGTATCTCCCAGCTTCTTCCTGGTTTACAATTTGATGTCACCAACAGCTTGTCAGCTTTTCATTCCCCAACTTGTGTGTCTGCCAGTGCTCTATAAATGTGCTCTCTCCAACATCATCAGCTGTGTGCTCTGCTTCTTGCTGCAGCTTTGTCACAACGTGGCAAATATTTTGCTGTAGTACAGGGGGAAGATCAAAGCCTCTGCTGAAAGGGAATACAAGAAATAGGATGTTTCTGTTTCCATTTTCTTGTATTCTTTTTCACCAGTTAGTGCTTCATGAGAAGACTTTCTTGAGACAATCCAGCTTTGTTAAGGAATCATAGAATGGCTTGGAAGGGACCTTTAAAGGTCATCTAGTCCAGCCCCCTGCCATGAGCAGGGACATCTTCAATTACATGAGGTTGCTCAGAGCCCTGTCCAGCCTGACCTTGAATCTTCTCTGACTTCTTCTGGCAATTCAAGGGAACTTAAATCAAGCATTTACCCATATTCAAAAACTTGTTGCCTCCTTCAAAGCAAACCTAAGAAGCACATCTTCCGTCTGCAGAGGTTTTTGTACCTTTCTGACACCCTGCTCTAGCCTTTGCGATTAGTTCAGTACAATAATCACAGTCCGCAATGCCAGTTCTGCTCTGCTTGCTTGCCACCGTCTGTTTAAGCTGAAGCACCAGGTTACAAACTGCGTAGTTAGTTCAACACTCTTACTTTAGTTCCTTTACACCTCTTGGGTAAATACCATCTGATCCCCTTGGTTTGCACCTGCCTAATCTGTGTTTTCCAAACCGTCTGTTGCCAATTCTGTCCCATAACCTTCACCTCCTGGAGTCGAAGGTGTTTTGTCCTCAAACTGTGATGCTGAAACCTGAAAGAGAGCCATGAGCTGAGACCTTGTGAGTGCTGAAGAGAGGAGCAGTATTACCTGATGTCTTCAGATGATGTTCCTTGTTATACATCCCATTGCATGTGTCTTTTCACAGCAGCGTGGTACTTCTGCCTCATCCTCAGCATCCTTTTCTTACACCATCCTTTCTGCTGCCTTGTATTGTTTTGAGACCTGCTTGGTCTACTGGTTTGTTGGAGGCATCTTTAATCATGGTGAAAGTGACAAATTGATAGGTTTGAAGTTGGTTGGCTTGTTATTTCAAAGCGCTGAAGCCACAGTATTGTTGTGACCAGTCCTATATATCCCCTCTGGACTCAAAGAAACTCCAAAAAAAGGAGAAAAGTGGTTTTCAGTATCTGTAGTTTTTATATATATATATATATGTATTTTTTTTCTTAAGTGTTTTTTGGTTGTTGGTTTTCTTGTGCTTGGGTATTTTGTTTTGGATTCAGTCTTCAAAAATGGGGGGGTTGTTTTCAAGCTGAATGCTTCCACATGGGCTCTTCTCCCATTAAAGCCAGACCTAGGCCTTCCAGTCCTTCAGTGCGCAACAGTGTAGTGAAAGGACCACTGCCCTGGTGTGAGCGACGGTGTGTGGGGCCTAAGGAGGAAGGTGTGGTGTCCCCCAAGGTTTCTTGCTGGGAGCAGAGACACTCTGAGGCCGTGTGGGGGGAATGCCAAGGCTGTAGAGGAGAATTTGCAGGCAGAGGAGGAGCGAACCATCTGTGCTTCAATCGCCCCGGCAGGCTGGGCACAGCGTGTGGATGGATGGTGCCCTTGTGTGCAGGAGGACAGATGGCACGCTGCTCCCCAGCTCCCACCGTGACCTTCAGTGCTTGCCTCCATCACACGCTGCATACCTTTGGCTTTATGAGGCTAGATAGGGAAGGACTGCAATGACACAGGGTAGGCACTAGTGTTGCTTAGCTGTCATGGGTAGATGTTTTCAAGTTGGGAGCATCAGGATTTGGGGCCAGGAGACCCAGGTGGATAAGCAGAGCTGTTGCAGGTAGAGACAGTGGTGTCCCCCCTTTCAGGGACCTAATGGGGCAGCACAGTCCTAGGCTCTTTGCAAGGCAAAATTGGACCATCCCTGGTGATGTAGCACAAACACACTGGACAATAGAGCCCTTCAACGGGAGGCAGGGACCTGACTCTCTTAGCTGTTGTGATGCTGCCCTGCCTGTGACTTGGAGCCTTCCCAAGCAGCTGTCAGTCACCATTGCTGGCCCTCTTCTTGCTCACATACAGTATTATCTCTACCCGCTGCTGCAAATTGGCTCTGAGCAATCCTTGATCTGTCAGCATCGCCTACCCACTCTCAGATGTCACCAGCCCCCGCTGCTGCCCTGCTCTGTAACGTATCACTCTGAAATGTAATAATTCATTAAGTTGAGATTAACTTTCTTTTTTTCCCCCTCCCCTCTTTGCCACCCCTTCCTCTTTCTAATGGACGAAAGCAATTAAGCTCCATTAGGGATTAAGCATGTGGGAAGTGTCTCCCTCGGAGACGCTGCCACAGCTGCACAGACTTTGTCCCTGGATGTGTGTGGCACCAGCTTTTTACAAATTAGGGCCCCATGAGCAAATTGTTGGGTAGGAGAAGACGTTGTTTGATGAGGGGAGTGCTGGAAAAGATGCTCTGCTCCCTCCTCTGGGAAGAAGTGATTTGGGGCTCAGCTGAACCTTCTGGCTGGGTTTTATTGTGGACACATGATGATGGCTTCTCTTACCATGCAGCAAAAGGAGCACTAGCCTCAGCAGAGGAGGAGCTGGAAGACAGAGGGATGGGCAAGCAAGAAGTGGCAGAGAGGGGCCAGATTCTCAGCTGGTGTAAATCAGGACAGGCTTTCCAAGTGCTTCCAGTTGCAGAATATATCTGCAGGGCCTGGCTGATGAAAGTTCTGCCAAGGTGCTGGCTGGCATAGGGTTATGGCCCACAGGGCAGAGGTTCAGCACATGGTAAGACCAGTGGACCAAACCAGAGGGAGAAAGGCAACTTGCCCATTAACTCTGGCTGCAAATGGCATCTTCTCATATCTTGACATTTGAAATTTTCTAACAGAGGCCAGTGAGCAGTGATGGCACAGCCAAAATGGTCCTGCTTTTCCTCCAGTTAATGCAAAGAGGGTTTTTTGCGTGGCATATCCAAAACTGAGTATGTGTTTCACTGTTGGCTGTGGGAGGTCCTTCCTTCTCCCCCATCTCCTCCTGCCCTCCTTCCCTCCACTTAGGCTGCTTTTCTCTTCCTTGTCTTTTGTTCTCTCCCCCTTCCGTGCCCTAGGAAGAAAGTCTCATTTCAGTCTGAAAGCCAGCGATGGAGGGGGAGAGTCATTTGACTGCTTAATACCAGAGCAGCAGGAAGCTTCACCTTCCTGGGGTGGAATTAAAAATGCTTGAATTGTCTGGGGATCTTAAACAAGAGATGCAGGGAACATTCAGGGCTTTTCACACAAACACACATACACACACACATGCAGAAGCCCACACAGCATTAGGGGTGTAATAGCTCAGCTGGGGTAATGCACTTGAACTCTCTCTGCAGCAGACAGACCAATTCTTTCAGTTCTTTTGAATATTTTTTTTGAGGCTGGAGATTGCTGCTAGTCTCCAGGGAGAGAGACGTTTGTCTTGCAGAGAGAATGATGCCATTTGTTCTTTGCAGTCACTCTTCCCTCAGAGCACCCTGGAACTGGGAGGGGGCTGAGGGCATGGGCTGTGTTCCTCTGTGCTCCTGGAGCTTCTGTAGCTGCTGGGGCTTGGAATGGGAATGGGAGCTGCAGCCAGCACATTGCATCCCCTGGTGTTGTTGCAAGGAAGGGTGTCCTGGGTGGATGTCTGGTGTGAGAAATGCTTTCTATGTGCAAATGTGATCATCAGTAGAGGTGCAGCTTGAAGGTCAAGATGCCCAGAGTACATGGTGTGTGCAAGCGTGGGGTGTGGGACCTCCTAGAAGCAGGTCCAGCTGTATCATCTTACATATGACCCATCTTTCACCCATGATGTAGGTGGGAGGTTGCCTACATTGCCACCCCGTTTCCTGTTCAGTATTTCAGTTTCTCTGTGTGTGATGGCCTTTGCATATATGCTTAGGGCTCTGTGCGCTGCTTTGTACAGGGTGGATGAAAAATCTGTCTGGGTCTTCCATGTATGGCCACAGGTGTGTATAAAACAGAAAGTAGACCATGCTGGTAAGCATGTGTTTTAACTACATGTGAGAAGATGGATATAGCCCTAGCTACATATGGGTGTCTTTGCCCAGCTCTGAACTGACCTATAGGTGAATTCATATGTCTCACATACTGAGGAGTGTGTTTATGTGTGTGTCCCTAGGGGTGCACATGAGCACCTGGATGCTAGCATATCTATGCACCACGTGTCTTAGAGGCTGCACAAGCAGTGGGCACAGCATTATCTCTGGCCAGTGTTGATCACCGTTTGACATGCCCTTGTTGGCACAGAGCCTGTGAAGTGCTGCCTGCACTCCTACCCACTTCAGAGCTGTGCCAAGCTGTTGTCCTTCTCTGGACTGGTCATTACATCTGGACAGTTCATGTGAGACACTGGAGTCCAGAGAAAATATTCTGGGGTCCTGGGAAAATACTTCAGGAGGAAGCTGGAAAGGATTCAGATGAGGAGGTAAAAGTGGCAGATAGGACCTGCCCTCTTCCACCCCCTTGCTGCCTACCCACAGTGCCCAGTTTTCATTCCTATGGGGCATGCAGAAGCTGAGTTGGTTCTGAAGGCAGGTGGCACTGGGAGCACTCTCCCTGAACGGTAATGGATTCCCAGCTAGGGCATGCAGGGCTGAGTGACCAAGCAGGGGGTTTGCTCATGTGCATCCATGCCTTTCCTCCTGCAAAGAAGCCTCTCCACCTCTGGTCATTCACCATCCCCTGGCCATGCTTTGGCTGGGGATGGCTGTGCATTTCCCCAGCCCCAATTCCTCTCACCACCACCTTCTGCCCTTTCCCAGGGAGTTTGCCAAGGAGCGTGAAAGAGTGGAGAACCGCCGAGCCTTCATGAAGCTACGGCGCCAGCAGCAGATCGAGCGGGAGCTCAATGGTTACCGGGCCTGGATAGACAAAGCGGGTAAAGGCTGCCGGGCCCTGGGAGGTCCCTGTGGTATGGTGGGCACCACATGCTGCTGGTTATAGGTGGTGGGCATGGGAAGGGATCCCTGAACATCATCCAGTGCAATCCCAGAATTGCACAGGTGCTCACATGTTGGCATTGGCTTCATGGGTGAGCTCTGTCCCATATGGTGTGATGGTCCATCCAGCCAGGCTGCAAGCAAGGACATCACCAACATGAAATCTCATGTTCTGTGGCATGAAACTGTTGTATTTTGAACATGAGGTGTATTACATCTCTGGGGGAGGCTGTGAGCATCATGGCTGTGAGCTTTGCTCTGCCATGGTTTCCTTTCTCTTGATATTTGCTGGAGTTCCCTGCAGTGGTGGGCAGTGGGAAAGTAGAGCAGTGAACGGTGACTGTGGTTTTCCAGCTGTACCTGTACTGGCAGCAGCCTTGGAGGGGATGCACTCACCAGGGCCCACTTCAGGGCTCCTGGACCTGGGTGAGGGCTGGGGGTGGTGGAGCTTTCCAGACTTCCTGCTGACAGCCCATCCAGGCATGACAGCTCATGTAAGTAAGGCAGTAAGGCTGATGTGTTCAGCTGATGGTATCTTATCTCCTGATGCTGAGCTGTGTGTTTTGCATAGAGGAAGTCATGCTGGCTGAAGAAAACAAAAATTCTGGGACCTCAGCCTTGGAAGGTAAGACAAGCAATGTCCTTCCTAAAAATCTCACTACCCTTCCTTCTACCTGCCCATAGCTGGAGATTGAAACCCTTCAGCTGTGATGGGAGGCCTGGGGATACCCCAGTGGGATCTTCAGCCCAAGAGAGCGGTGTGGGGGTGTGAATCAATGACATAACCTCTGAGACAATGTGGAGGCCAGGAGGTGTCTGGTTCCATGAAAGGGAGCACTCTGGACTAGGGTCACCTGGGTATCTCTGCCTTACTACCAGACCTGAGATAGCTAAGTACTAATCGCCACGTCCTGGTCCAATGAGCTGGCTACCAATAGAGTAGGTAGCCACATAGTTGGGCCACTATGGCTCTAGCACCCATTCCTCTTCCCTTCCCAGTGTTCAGGCGAGCGACCATCAAAAGGAACCGGACAGATGCCATGAACCGTGACTCGAGTGATGAACACTGTGTTGATATCTCCTCTGTAGGCGAGCGGAGGCTGGCACAAAGAAGACCTCTTCATCCAACCTTGGGTCAGTAAAGTTTGCAGCTTGCTTCCCCAAAACTTCTGGCGGTTTAATGAGTTGCCAGAGTCATACCCATGACATGGAGACTATCATAGATCAGCCATCTCTGCTAGTTTGGCAGCAAAGGGGGAAAATCACCTGCTGCCCACTGTGCCGCACAAAAACTGCCTGGATAATTCTTGTCCCATAAAAGCAGTTTTTGTGAGCCATCTGTCTTGTCTCATGTTGCAGGGGAGGCTGAGGCACTGAACTCCTCCTCTCATCTTGACTGGAGCGCCCAACTCCTTGTCCCCACTCTTTTCCCTTAGGTAACCCCATGAGTCATTCTGGTCTCAAAGGCGCCAGAGTGGACGGTGCCTCCTACTTACGGCACAAGGAGCGACTCCTGCGCATCTCTGTTCGCCACATGGTGAAATCCCAGGTCTTCTACTGGATCGTCTTGAGCCTGGTGGCTCTCAACACTGCCTGTGTGGCCATCGTCCATCACAACCAGCCAGCCTGGCTCACCCACTTCCTCTGTGAGTCCCTGGGCTTTGTGTAGGTGTGAGAGCTGCTCCTTACCCCAGGGCATGTGAGGATGAATCTCACCAGGAGACATGCTCCTATGGAGTGGGTGGGGAATAACATGAACTACATTTGTTCACTGCTGATAACAAAGGACCACGTGCAGTGATTTAATTCAGCTTTGCCCTTGGCTTCATGGCCACTGATGGTTGTTTCACTCCAGTGAATAAACGTGAAGGGGTTGTACTAGCCATATGCTCTTCAGGTCTGGCGTGTTTGTCAAGAGAGAGGAACAGATCATGAGCTGGGTTTATCCTAAAATTGTCAACAGTGGTGATGGAAGGCTTGCTGGAAATACATCTATGAATGCCCACAAGCAACTGCTGAAAAGGTGTCAATCTGCAGAGATGAGACTGGTTGTGGGAGAAACCCTGGTTAAAGATTTGGTGCAAAGCATAGCATGGAGATCCCAAGCTGGCATGGCCAGGAATCCCCAGCTATTGGAGCATCCCCCAGCCTTCTGTGGGCTATGGTCAGGTCTTGGAGGCAGTACACCCATATCTATTCTAGCATAGTGCTAACTGCAGTGCAGTGTGGTCAACCCCACAGCAGCCATGTGTTATGCCTGAGCTGCTGCAGTAGGGACAATGCTACTTTCTCAGCCATATTATTCTTACCTTGAAAATGTCCCTGTCAAGCAGTGGGCCTGCCCAAAGCTACATTAACATGCTCTTCTGGGATCCCAGCATGGCACAGTGTGGTATGGCAGCTGGTCATGGTGAGAAGCATCTTTTGGACAACGTGAAGAGCCAGACTCTTGCCTGGTAATTTTCACGAAATAGCCGGAGAAGCTTTTCACTGGCTCTTGGCTGTTCGGCTTAGTTTCCCTGGCCATGTTCCAGCTGTGCAATGATTTAAATCCAGGTTGCTAATATTCTACTACAGTGTCATGTAGTTAATATCTTTGCAGATGCCTGCAAGCACTGTCTACAATGCTAAAGAGCTGCTCTGCTCCATGATGGCTGTCTCTGGTCTTCTCATACCCCTTGTACATTAGTGCATCTACCCAGAATGATTAACTTGTGAAGTTGATGCTCTGTTATATGCAGTTTAGCTTCTCAAAGACAAGCTTCCCTCATCCCAGACCCTGAGAGCTTGGGGAAGAGTGTGGCCCCCAATTCGTCCCATCTCTGTGGTATACTATATGGGCCACTGATGGGTGTGTGCAGGATGCTGCCCGCAACTCTGTGCCCCCAGGGTAGCATGTTTGGGTTTTCTCTTTCAGACTATGCAGAGTTCCTCTTTCTTGGTCTCTTCCTCCTGGAGATGTCATTAAAGATGTACGGGATGGGGCCGCGCCTTTACTTCCATTCTTCCTTCAACTGCTTTGACTGTGGGGTAGGTGTCCTGAGAGATGCTGTGGTTGTGTGGGGAGAGGTTTGGAAGGCATCTGCAGTGCAAAGCACTAAGGGGGAGAAGAATGGGGAGATGAATGTGATGGTCCTTGCAGTGGGCAGAGGAGCCCTTTTTACCAGGACAGCCTCCCTGTGCCAGACTGAGACACCAGGTCTTGGGCAGGGTAGTTGGTGCTTCATCTTCAGGCATGTGAAGATTTCCTGCAACAGCCTGTCCTGAGCCTGTCTTTGACTCATGGCTATGTCTGCTTTTCAGGTCACGGTGGGAAGCATCTTCGAAGTGGTTTGGGCTATCTTCAGACCAGGAACCTCTTTTGGGATCAGTGTCTTGCGAGCCCTTCGTCTCCTGCGAATATTTAAAATAACCAAGTATGTACTGACTGTACATGCCTGTCACTCTTCGTCTCAGACTGTGGCTGCAGCTAGATCCAGTTGCTCCTGCTTTCCTGTTGGCATCACTGCAAGTGCTCCAGCAGTATCTGTTTTCTAGGTATTGGGCATCCCTGAGGAATTTGGTGGTCTCACTGATGAGCTCCATGAAGTCTATTATCAGCCTCCTCTTCCTCCTCTTCCTCTTCATTGTAGTCTTCGCCCTGCTGGGAATGCAGCTGTTTGGAGGCAGGTAGGTCATTTCACATCTGGGGAAAAGGAATCTTTTGGTGTTAAAGCCAAGCAATGGCACCCTCTTAGGTGCCTAGGAAGACTGCAGCCTTTCCCCTCAGTCTTCTGCTAACAGCGCTACTTCTCCCAAACAGAAGTCCCCTGCTCAAGTGGGTGCCTTTGGGCTCTGTGAACCCTTCTGGCCAGTAGACCTTTCTGGGTTCTAGGACCAAATGCTCAGGAGACCTTTTATAAGTGGGGAAAGGTCCTCCTAAGCACAAGAGAGCTGACAGCACAGCATTCAGAGGTTTTATATTCTTGGTACTCCACCCCATTTATGTCTCCCCAATTCCACCTCCAGGTTTAACTTCATCGATGGGACGCCGTCAGCCAACTTTGACACTTTCCCTGCTGCCATCATGACAGTTTTTCAGGTAGGAGCTGAGCTGCAAAGGGATACAACCAAAGGAACTTGGGACCACTGGTTTGCTCCTCCCTGGTCGGAAAGGGTTCTTTAAACCAAAGAAGTTCCCCTCCATCAGCTGTTAGGATATAATTCACTTCATCCCCTTCTCCTCCTGTATAACCAATTAAATGGAAAGGGATGGAAACTCTTCTGAGGAGTCCTAAATCCTCAGCAGTGTCCAGCATCATCTCCCTCAAGTGCTGCAGCTGCAGAAGTCAGTTATCCACTGCACAGGGCCTTTGTACTTGGCTCCTGCATGTCGGTGGGATAGATCAAGGGGACTGTCCAGTGACAGGAAGGTGTGGATGACAGAGCTGCTGGTTTGCTTTCCTGCAGATACTGACGGGTGAGGACTGGAATGAGGTGATGTACAATGGCATCCGCTTCCCAGGGAGGCGTTCGCTCTGGCATGTGGTCCTCCATCTATTTCATCGTCCTCACCTTGTTTGGAAACTGTATCCACCTGACTGCTGTGCTTTTAGTGGAGACAACCCCGTCTCATCACTCTCTCTGGGGGCATCCCCTTCCCCACCTACTGCTCCTTCCTCCTTTCCCAGTTGAGGGAGACACATCATATGTGCAGCAGTCCTGTGTATCCCAGATGCAGAGAAGGAGCTGTCTGGAGGTGCACTGAAGGCTATATATATGGGATGGGTGAGGAGTTTGTCCCTTTGGCTGCTCCTCACCAGCTGGTGAGGAACCATTAGGGCCACTCTCATTTGGTGGCTGCAGGCATGCGCATCCTTAACACATGGCTTGTGCATCCTTAGCTGCTCACAGATACTCTGCTGAACGTGTTCTTGGCCATTGCGGTGGACAATCTGGCCAACGCTCAGGAGCTCACCAAGGTACGTTCCTGTTGCTCCATTTATTTCTCTTGTGCAGAAAGCGAAGGAGAAGACCAGCAGGAAAGGCACCAGGAGCCATGCCTGTGGACTGTCCTCACTCTAGAGCCAGGGCCACCAAGTCCCTTAGCTCAGCCTACCTTGGAAAGAGGTTGGATCAAATCGGAAATGGAAGCTCTTTCTCCAGAAGCGTACTTAGGGTGCTCCCCTGAAACACAAACCCGTATTACTGGGCAAAGCCATTTAGGCTTTGATTTAGGAAAGTGCTTAAACCTTCTAATATCTCCAGGAACACCCATATTTCCCATCAAGTGTGGCTTAACTATTTCTCTGTTAAGCTCCCCAGTTTTGTTTGCCTCCAGTCAGACCACAATAACTCATCTGTCTGAGAGGGTCTGATGCAGGGATGGTTATTTGCCAGAGTGCTCTGGAGATGTGGGGTGGGAAGGCTTTCCAGTAGTGCCAGTATTTATTCTCCATCTACCCACAGGGCAGTGGACATGAGTTAGGATGCTGTTTGGGATGGTGCTTGAGAAGGTTTTTGGGCTTAGCTGTTTTTATGACCATGCTGGGAAATATTTTGGGAATTCTAAAGTGTTGGGGCACCATCTGGATAATGATGAGTAGGTGAGAGCTGCAAGGGTCATTGCTGCTCTTTGGAGTGAACCAGGGATCCTGTGGTGCCTGCCTTTTTTTGCAGAGTCCGTGCCTATTACTCAGGTCCCTAAGGCTCACTGGGAGGTTTTCACGCTGGTGTAAACTTGACCTGTTAGCAGCAAACAAAACAGGGCATGGTGCTTGTTGGCTGGAGGTGTGTGTGTGGGGTCCCTGTCCTCCTGTGGTGGGTGCAGGTGGCACTTCCAGGAGCTACTGGCAGAGTTGGGGTGAGAGGGCTGGGGGAGCCCCATGGTGTACCAGCAGCATCAATTAGGAGAGTGCTGAGCTTTTGAAAAGGCTGAGTGTGTGCTAATGACTCCTAATGACATTTTTTGCTCCAGAGACACAACCATATTAATTAAAGCAATACAGTCTCTGCCGGGGTCATTTGTGGATGCCTTGCCTCCCACTCCATTGGGGGATGCCTATCTCACCCCTGTGGCTGTGAAGAAGGGAGGGCTGTTCTGGTATGCTGTCTGGGGCTGTTCTAGTATGCACAGCCCTGCTCCTGTCTGGAGTGGGCTGGGCTCACTTGTTTAAGTAGCACTGACGCCTTCAGTAAGATCTGGTGTAGTGGGGAAATTGTGTCCCTATAGCACAGGTTAATGGCTGTCTCTGGAAATACATGTCCCCTTTCTCCTGCAGGCCTTGGCATCCAAGGTAGACCTGTGCATCCTTTGCTGCCTCCCATGGCTGTACTTTCCCTTGAAACCCTAGCAACCAACTAAACACGTCCCCTCTTTCCTCTGCAGGATGAGCAGGAGGAAGAGGAGGCATTTAACCAAAAGCACGCCCTTCAGAAAGCCAAAGAAGTCAGCCCCATGTCTGCCCCAAACATGCCTGCTATTGAGTGAGTGACACCCCCAACCCCTGATTGCAGTGCCCCCGCAAGCCCAGCTGGGCTTCTCTTCCCAGTGGAGTGCTGAAGTGGAGCCTGACATGGCTGGATGTGGGGGCTGCTGCAAGAAAAAGAGGTCCCTGCACAGGGTGTCTTCCTGAGGATGGATGAAGATCTAGGAGCATGCTCCCTGTGAGCAGCAGTGGCTTCGGAGAGCTGTCAGAGTGGGGTCCAGGTCAGCCAGTAGGACCTGGAATTGCCCACCTCAGTGCTTGAGCATGGCAGAAATATGCTAAAAGAGGCTTTCTGCCCCAAATGTACAGCTCAAACACTCAGGGCTGCTGCTAGGGTGGGAAAGGAGGTTGGGGAGGAGAAATCTATCTCAAGTTTTTCTTGAGGACGGATTATATTTGTTCCTGTCTCTTCATGGCAAAGCTGCAGGAGAGCAGCCAGGGCTGGGGGAGAAGGGAGCAGCAGTGTCACAGATCTCCCTCGGGCTCTTTCCCTGGTAGTGAATGCAGTTAGGAGAGATGGAGCAGGTTTGTGAAACCAGGTCTGATCCTATAGAAATCTGATCTGGGCAGGAAAACATAGCCCCAGGCCACATAAACCCCCAGCATGGTGTTAAGGAGCCTTGTATCTGTGTTTCAGCAGAAGAAAATTGTTTTTTTCCTTCCTAGACACATTTTTTCCCTTTATTTTTCAGTGTCATATGGTCTAAATCACATAAAACTTTCCAAGTCAACATTGGAACAAGGCGTTTTGATTTGTTTCCCAAAACAGTACATTTCAGTACAGCTGAAAGGATTTTTTTTTTCTTTTTTTTTAATAGCATCCCTTCCCAGGGAATTTTAGATTTAGTTACGCTCTGAAATTCAGCCAGGCTTGTACATGGCAGAATCGCTTGCAGATTTACCGAGAGAAACTGCTGTCTTTAAGCGAGCAGCTGGGAGGGGTCAGAGGCAGCATTGGGAATAGCCCCATCCCTGGCTCGTCTGCAGTGGGATATAATGGTCCCCCATCCTGCATACATCACCCATGGTTTTAGGCGCAGCAGGAGCTGGGGGTACTTGTAAGCCCAGCCTGGTCTCCCAAGCAGCTGCAGATATCGCCCTGTTTTGGGAATGGGAGGTTCATAATAAATCTGTGCCTGGCCAAGTACTGGGGGGGGTTAGGGAAGAGATGGCAGATTTTGTGTGTAGTGACTATCTCTGGCTACCAGTGGGAATATGTCAGATAAAGCAAGGGGACAGAAGGCTTTAGGATTCAGAAGAGGCTGGAGAATGGACAGATAGGAGAGAGGAGGAAGTGGAGATGGAATATATTAGGGCACTATTGAGTTTACCCATGCTGCACATCCCTGCTAGAGTTTTCTAGACATTGTCAGATACAGCTGATAAGGAAAAAAATCTCTTTAACCTTTTGTTGTTGTTCTAGTGGCATTGAAATGGGAGGTATTGATATTCACAGATCTGTTTTCCAGCTCCTCCCCTTCATCAGGATGGATACTGTCAGGGGCAGGGAAGGGAGTGTGATGCCACAGGGGGCAACCATCTCCAGAATCAGGTCTGATGTGCTTTTGTCGGTGCTACACTGATGCCAGCAGCCAAGGAAGGATGGTGGGGACATCACAAGAAGGGAGAAGCCAGAGCAGAGCTGGTACTGAAGGGCTGTTGGAAACTCAGAGTGGTGAAGCTGAGCTGGTATCTGTGTTTGGGTGTGTGCAGACACAGATGGCTTCATTTCTATGTGGGTACCCGGCACAGGCAGGTTTGGTACACACGTTCCTGCCTGCAGAGAGGTCCGGTGGCACTCAGGGATGAGTGGTCCCACGTGGCCAGGTTGGCGTGGGTAGCTGTGGTGCCGATCAGAGTATTGTATCTGTACATGGGTGCCGTTGGTGCAGATGGCTCGGGGCTGTTTGACGAGTGGGTGGCCAGATGGACGCATGCGGATGCTGTCATGTGTTGGTGCCTAACGTGGTGCGTGGATGCATTTGAAGGCGCGGCCACTTGCTTCAGGTGCCTGCAGCTCGCTCTCTGCCTTGAGCGTGGCACCAGGCTGTTCCCATGCACATGGTCGTGAGGAGGCAATCACCAGTGTGACTCACCTGCGGGCTGAGGGTACCGCAGGACGGCAGCGAGATGCCCTCCATCTCGCCTGCATGAGCTCTGCGTGCACGCAGGTGCTTGGTCCCATGTGGTTGGAATATATTTGTTTGCATGTCCTGCACACAGACATAGCATTTGCAAAAAGCAAAACCTGTAAATCACTGCATGCACATTTGCATATACTCAGGGCTGTTTGCTTTGAGCTGTGCATATTTGAATCTCTTCTGAGCTGATACAAAGGATAAAGCTTTCAATTGCCCCAGCTGCCTCAAATTAGTGGGAGTGAAGGGCACCAAGAGCCCCATTATGATTCTCTGCGTTGGAGCTGCTTAGGTGATGGGCTCTGTGGCATCTCAGCCCTGGGCTCTGGGCTCGTGCGTTGCTTTTCCTGGGGAGCTTCATGTTTCCCCTCTGCACTCTGAGGGCAGCATCAATCCACAGCAGTGTCTCTGAGCAGCTGGGGGCTGGCCTGATGCATTGCTTCCTCTTTCAAATTGCCATGTGTTGCTCGGGAGAAGTGGATTTGGAGCAGTTTGAAAGAGTTAAATATCCAAGGATGTACTGGGGCTTCTGAGGGGCTGCAGCCTGCACTGCAGTGCCCACGCCGCAGCTACACAGCTGGCTGGCGTGGGGAAGGGTCCGTGGCCCCCACGGAATGGATCGCAGCACGTGAGTGTGAGTGCCGGCAAGCCCTGAAGGCAGCTCGTTGCCGGTGTGTTGAGCACGTAAGTGCAGGGGGTTCACTGCTGGCTGCTGCGCTCTGGCATCCCAGCAGCCGGCGGCCGATAGGCAAAGAGATGCCGGCTGCCCAGTGTGGGGGGACACCTCTGTATTGCCCACACTAGTCAAAGGAGGGGTGAAGAGGGAATTGAACCCATTTGTTTTTCCTCCCCAGAAGAGACAGGCGAAGGAGACACCACATGTCGATGTGGGAGCCACGCAGCAGCCACCTGTATGTGGGCCGGGGGGGCGCGTGTCGTCTGTGGCTCCTGTGCTTCCTGTGCGTCCGCGGGGCTGGGAGTGCACACTGCTCCCCGCTGGCAGCCTCGGCGGGGGGCATCATGTGTGTGTGCCTGTATTCAGTGTGCTCCTTTGCACCCCTGTTTGTGTGTGTGCGCGTGCGCATTTGTGGATTTGTGTGTGCAGCTGTGGTTTTATGTGTGCCGAACCTCCTCATGTGTGTGCCATGCAGTATGTGTGTCGGTGCGTGCTGCTACCCATGGATGTGCAGTCACGCATGCTAGGGGGGTGAGCAGTGTATGTACATGTGTGTGCTCATGGGTGTTTCTGTGTGCCTAGGTGTGTTGGGAAGGGCCTGTCTGTCTTCTCCAGGGTGTGCATATTTACAGCTCTGCAGAAGTTTCATGGCATAGCTCAGGCCTCCCTAGAGCAGAGCTGCAGGAACGCAGAGAAGCCCAGTACAGCTCCTTCCCCTGCAGACAGCCAAAACTGCTGCTCCCCAAGCCTTGGGGCAGGCTTTCTACCTGAGATATGCTGGGTGAGAGGCTGTCGTGGCCAGGTGTAGCTGAGCACAGGGAGAGAAGGGACCTCCTGCACCCGGTGAGGAGGGCATCTCCCATTGACCTGAGAAAGGCAGGTCTTGTACCTGGCATCCTTTCACCTCTTACTACCCTGATTCTATCAGGACTGCCACTCTTGCTGGCAAGTTGGCTTTCATGTCAGAGTCCCTGCAACATCATTTGTACCGTTAGGACAGTGCTGCTCCAAAAAGGAGCCCAGCTCCAAGAAGCTGATGATGCAGAGACATCCCCACTGCAAGGAGGGAATCCCCAGCTGCAGTGAGATGGCATTGCCCATATTTAGGAAGGTGTCCCTAGGCAATCACTGCAAGAGGAAGGTGGTCATTGCTTGGCTGGGATAGGGCAAGCCAGGGTTTTGGGTGCTCCAGCAAGCTGGGAAAACCATTTGAAAGCTTCAGGCCAGCTGTGGGGCTACTAGGACTGGTCCTCTATCAGCCTGATGCCTTCTGAAGGGACAGAAGTTCAGTCCCAGCCCTGTTTTCAGCCCCTACCAGCACCAAAGGATGCTGGAGGACTGAGGATGAAGCAGAAATCCAGCCCGTAGCCCTGAGGATTGCATTTTCTTCTCCCTGGGATTCCCAAATTGAATCCAGGGTGCGTACTTCAGCAGGGGGTGGCTGGGACGCCAATCTCTAACTGTCCCATTGTAGGAGGGAGCGTCGCCGGCGGCACCACATGTCGGTGTGGGAGCAGCGCACCAGCCAGCTGCGCCGGCACATGCAGATGTCCAGCCAGGAGGGCATCAACAAGGATGAGCCACCTCTCATCAACCCCCATGCCAGCATCTTCCGCAGGAAGAAACCAGGGGATGGCATCACCCTGGAGAAATGTGCCGAGGAGCAGAGTGGCAAGGCCGAGCGACCGCTGGCTGAGGCACCTGAGCAGCCGGCCCCAGGAGCCAACCCCTGCAGTGGTGAGGACAGGAGGAGCCCATCGCCCCGGGCCAAGCGAGACAAGGAGCCCTGGCACCAGAAGTCGTGCCACGGGAACTGTGAGCTGGCCGAGCAGGATGGGGCAGGAGGTGGCATCGAGGACAGGGCCAGGATGAGGCAGAGCCAGCGGCGCAGCCGGCACCGCAGAGCCCGGATGGAAGGGAAGGAGCCAGCTGGCACCCTGGGGAGCTGCTCAGCCAGCCAGGAGATGAGTCTGGAGGAGGTCAGCCCCACGGAAGGGGTGCAGGATGGGGACCAGTGCAGGGACATGGCTGCAGCAGAAGCGCTGATTCAAGGGGAGACAGCAGCAAGCAGGGAGCCTGTCAGGTTGGTACCCAGGGAGGGCATCTTTTGGTTCCTACAGCTTCTTATCTTCTCCCCTTACCTTTGTGCACTTCTTTTTCTCCCACATCCATCCTGCAGGATAAATGGGGTCTCTGCCAGTGATGCCGAGCTGGTTGGGACCACTGAGGCGGGGCCCCCCCCGCAGGTGGCATCTGAGCCCTCCCGGGGGAAGATGGGCAGCCTGATGGAGCAGGACTGTAGCAGCCCTGACACCAGTGAGCAAGCATTGCTGGAGGCAAGCCGCACTGTCAGCCGGAGCGAGCCCGACCTCTCCTCTATCACTGCCACCACTGAGAAGGTCACGGAGAGCACCACCATCATGATCGATGTCCACGACTCCACTGTGGTACAGAGTGAGGACCCATCTCTCTTTCCTGAGTCCCTCTCCCACCCCTCAGGGATTCTGTGGGGGTGGAAAGCTGTTTGCATGGCTTTTCCTATCTGCATCTATCAACTGGGTAACTTTCCTTGCTGCTTCTTGCAGCACCTCCCTCCAGCACCCCAGTTTTGCAGCACAATGCTGATGTGCCACCATCTCCTGGGGAGCTTCTCCTTTTCTTACCTCCTTGCTACCTACCCCTTTGCCTGATCCCTCCTTCCCTCTTCCTTTCTGCCTGAGCAAAGCACATGCATCCCCTGTTTTTCCTAACACATTCACAGCCTCCACCCAGCTTCCTACCACTTAAACTCCTTAACAGCATCCTTGCTGTCAAGGTGAGTGCTTTAAACAGTGTTATTAATTAAACAGCACTGTGAAAGCTGGCCTTGTTAAAACCCCTTTCATCTGCTTCATCCTGGCAGCTCGTGTCTTTTCTTTCCTTCTGGTCGCTCTTCCCCTAATGGCATGGGGATGCAAAGCAGAAACCAGGGGGGTTGCATGTGCCCAGGTGGCAGTGACACCCCAGGGTGCTGTCTCGGTACAAGGCTGGGCAAAGGCTCTCGCTTTCTTGCAGTTAGCAACAAGACAGATGGTGAAGCCAGCCCCTTAAAGGAGGCTGAGACCAAAGAGGATGAGGAGGAGATGGAGAAGAAGAAGCGGAAGAAGGACAAAAGTGAGACGGGCAAAGCGATGGTGCCGCACAGTTCTATGTTCATCTTCAGCACCACCAACCCGTGAGACATTTTTTTGGACTGTAGGAGCCTGTGGGCAGGGAGGGCTGCAAGGGAAGGCCTCTAGACATCCCTGAAAACAGGGAATCCCCTTGGGAAGGGGTTGAATACCTCCCAATCAGCCACGGTGCTCCCCAAGCCCCCCCAGTGGTCTCCCTCTGTGCCAGCCATGCGCCTAGTTTTCTCTCCCAACTGCTGATTGTTAGGTGTGATTTTTATTCAATGCTTTTCACATTTACCTGCAGTTTTCTGCTCCCCTGTAGCTCTTGCCCAGCTCCAACAGCCTGGAAGAGTAAGCACCCCAGTTTCTCGGGGACTATCCCTGGCTGGCCATGGGTTGCCTGGGGGGCTGGGACAGCTGAGCAAAGAGGTCATCAAGCCCAAGGTACTCCTGGGCTCCCTTGTTTTTCTCCTTAGACTTTGCTGCCCTGTCCTGCCTTGAAAGCCAGTGATGTGGGGTGGATTTTGCATATGGGCCATGCCAGAGGCTCACAAGTCAGGCTGTCTCCCTGCAGGGTGCGGAGGGCTTGCCACTACATCGTGAACTTGCGCTACTTCGAGATGTGCATCCTTCTAGTGATCGCCGCCAGCAGCATTGCCCTTGCAGCAGAGGATCCTGTCCTCACCAACTCCGACCGCAACAAAGTGATTGCAAATGTCCCCCATTCCCCTTATCGTGCAGGCAGTGCAGGCAGAGGTGCTGTAGGATTTTAGCTTCCATGGTGGGGCACATGTGGGACATGGATCAGGGCAGCCAGTGGCAGCACCTGCACAGTGCCATGGGGTCTGACTTCTTTCCTATCACCTTCCTTTATAAACCCTGAAAATTGCCCTCAGTCTCCCACACTTGGGGTTTGGAGCCTGGGGAGCAGACCAGGGCACCTTGTTGACAGTGAAGTATCTTGAACTGGGGAGATGCTGATGTGCACAGGCACTGGTATAGGCGAGCATGATCTTGGCTCACAGATTTCAGAGCTGCTTGCACCATGCACAGGAAATGTTTCCCTTCCACCTATGCAGGCTGGATTTATGGCTGTCCTGAACTCTTAGGGTACGGGCTGGGTTTGGGGCAAGCAAGCCAACCCTCCATCTGCGCCTGAGCCTGCGCAGATGTGGCGGGCCCTGATGTGGGGTGGTGATGGGTTCTGGGTTGGCACAAGCGAGCCCGTTTGCTTGGCAGTGGCTGCAGAGCACCTGTGCCCTCTCTCTGCAGGTCCTGAGGTATTTTGACTATGTCTTCACTGGCGTTTTCACTTTTGAGATGGTTATCAAGGTAAGAGGCTTGCAGGCTGGCTGTGCTGGAGGTGCCGAGTCCTGCAGTGTCCGTGCAGCAAGTGGGAAATGGCTCAGTTTTTAAGTTCTGGTCCTAAATTTGGATGATTTTGGAGTCACAGTGGGTGGACGGGAGGGCACACACCATTCCCACCAGTGCCAAGGCATGTCAGGGGTGTCAGTCAGTGGGAAGGGGAAAGGGGAGATGGTGAGGGGATGGGAGAGGCGGCCATGAGGGATGAGGGGAGATGGTGAGGGGAGAGCAGGGGCAGCCATGAGGAGAGATCATGAGGGGAGATCAGGGGCGGCCATGAGGGCTGAGGGGAGATCATGAAGGTGGAGCAGGGGGTGGCCATGAGGGGAGATCATGAGGGGAGAGCAGGGGCAGCCATGAGGGGTGAGGGGAGAGCAGAGGCAGCCATGAGGGTGAGGGGAGATGGTGAGGGGAGAGCAGGGGCAGCCATGAGGAGAGATCATGAGGGGAGAGCAGGGGTGGCCATGAGGGGTGAGGGCAGATCATGAGGGGGGAGCAGGGGGTGGCCATGAGGGGAGATCATGAGGGGGAGAGCAGGGGCAGCCATGACGGAGATCTTGGGGGGAGAGCAGGGGCGGCTGTGAGGGGTGAGAGGAAATCATGAAGGGAGGGCAGAGGCAGCCATGAGGGTGAGGGGGGATCATGAGGGGAGAGCAGGGGCGGCTGTGAGGGGAGATCATGAGGGGAGAGCAGGGGCGGCTGTGAGGGGAGATCATGAGGGGAGAGCAGGGGCAGCTGTGAGGGGTGAGAGGAAATCATGAAGGGAGGGCAGAGGCAGCCATGAGGGTGAGGGGGGATCATGAGGGGAGAGCAGGGGCGGCTGTGAGGGGAGGTCATGAGGGGAGAGCAGGGGCGGCCATGAGGGACGTTCATGAGGGGAGAGCAGGGGCAGTCATGGGCTGTGAGGGGTGGCCATGAGGGGTAGGGGCAGCAGCTATATAGTGTGGGCCACTATGAGGGGGCAGATGAGAGGTGGCTGTGACTGGAGATTATGAGGGGGGATTTTGAGGGGAGATCAGTTTGCCCTCAGTGACATGGTTTAGTGGTGGGGTTGATTATCATAAAGGTCTTTTCCAACCTAGTTGATTCTGTGATGGAGACCTAAAGCCTGGTACTTAGCAGTGGGAGTCTAGAGTGCTCAGCACTGTTTTATCAGCCTCCAGGCTCCCACAGAATATGATGCTCTTTTATATATACTCAAGGTACAGGGAGGACAGGTCTTCTGCTCCCCATCGATGTCCCTGTCCCCCAGCATGTCCTGCCTGCAGCTGCTTTCACTTCATGGCCAAGCTGCTTATTCCCTGCCTGTTTTTCTCACCATTTCTCCTCTCCAGATGATTGATCAGGGCTTGATCCTGCAGGATGGCTCCTACTTCCGAGACCTCTGGAACATCCTGGATTTCATCGTTGTGGTGGGAGCGCTGGTGGCTTTTGCCTTGGCGTAAGTGGCTGTTGTTGTTGTCAGCTCCCTGCCCTCCCTTGGCTGGGGTGGGAGGAAGATGCAACTGTGTACTACAGCTGCTAGACCCTGATTTTTGTTTTTATTTCTTTGCACCCTTCTGCTCTGCTTCTGGGACAGCTTCTGGCAGCAGTGCGTGGCTGCTCTGGAGATGTATTTCTCCTTGTTTGTCAAATGCTGGTGAGCAAGCAGGCAGGGATCAAGGCAAGGCAAGGTGGAGATGCTAGGAGGTTGGTGGTGAAAGTGGACTTGAAAGAGCGCAGAAGGGACTGTTAGAGAGGTAAAAAGACCTGACGGTGGCGAAGTTATACACCTGGTATGCATCCTGGGGTGCACAAAAAAAGCAGCAGCCTGTCAGGTGGAGCTCCCCTCCGAAGATGTTTGTGCTGGAAATGGTCCCACATAGCTGGTGATTTTTTCTCTGCTCTAGGGAGAGAGCATTGCCCTGGATACCTGCAGGTATGTGGATGCAGCTTGTGGGGTTTGTGCCTGCATCCTTTGCAGCATCATAGTGAGGGCAGAGTGCTTGCTCTGCAGTGTGTCCCCACTGAGCATTGCTTTGCAGTTTGGCACCAGTACCAAGCTTGTGGCACCTACAAGTCTTCCTCTGCGGGGTGCCTTAGTGTCTCTGGCGCCCATGCCATGGATGGCAGGAGCATCCAGGGATGATTTTTATGCTGCTCTGCACTCCTCTGTGCTGCTGTTCGGACAGGAGGTACAGTGAGAGTACAGGGAGAATGTGCTGACACCCAGAGGGTGGGTGCCAGTGTGATGCTTGCAGATAAGGGACACCGTCTTGTCCCCAGGGCTGTGGTTCCTCATTAGTGCCTGTGGAGGGAGAGGAGAAGAGAGGAGAGGCTCACGCTTGTTTGTCATGCTGTTGTTCTCTCTTTGTGCTTTTGACACTGGCAGCAGTTACGTTAGTGCTGGTGAGAGGAATTGGAGCCCTCTCCTTGTCCATGGCTCAGGTACTGTGTGAGGCTCTTGGGGTGGCTGAGTCCAAGCTCTGAGGTCACTCAATGGATTGCAGCCCATAATCCATCCCTCCCTTCTCACCCAAGGCCAGGTGGCAGCTCCTTTCCTATGCTCTTACCCACTTGCACCTTCCCTGGTTCACTGCTTTTGCCTTCCTCATCCTTCTCACCCACTTCCTCTCCTGATGCTTTCTGCCACTTCTGTCTCCTTGGGAGGAGCATGGGAGAATTCAGCTTGCTCAGCACAGGGATGAACCAGCCCCTGGGCAAAGAAGGGGGGCTGACTGCAGACACTGGCACGAGGAAAGACCACGGGGCAGGTTTGGCAGCTGGGGACATTGCTCTGAGCCACCCAGGATGGATTCAGCATCTCCAGAGTCTGTCTGAGCCTTCTTTTTCCAGGACAGCCCCTCAGAGTATGCTGAGGTGGGGGGGAGGGCCCGAGGGCATCAGCAGCCTTAAGATGCACTGGGTGGTTTGGGGAATTTCAAGAGGACAAGGGAGCCTTTTCCTTCCAAGGCCAGAAGAAGAGTCTTCCATCAAGACTTTCTGATGGCTGGAGGTCCACAGGTTGATGGCTCAGCCTGCTCCTGGGTGGGTGGGATGTCCTTACCACTGCTAACAGTACCATAATCTGTTAGCTTACCGCTCTCTTGCCCCCACCCCACAAAGACAGCATGATTCCTTGAGTTCCAGCTGGAGCTGGCAGGGTCCGCTTGTGCCAGTGCTGAGCATGTGGGAAAGCTACTGTGCCCTTTCTAGCTCCACTTGCTACCTGTTCCCAACCTCCCAAGGGAAGGACAGGTCCCTTTGGGCACAGGACAGCTGAATTCTTGAGGGTGAGCGCCACCACTGGCTGTGGCAATGCAGCAAGTAATCTATGTCGCCTGCTCACTCTTGCAGCTGTAGCCAGGTAGACAGCAAGTTGCTTGTGTCAGGGATGAGGGCTCTTTATAATGTAAACCTGCAGTATTGTCCCCCTCCCCCACATCTGATGGTGGCTCCTGCTGGAGATGATTTCATGGCTTTGGGGGTGAGGGGAACAAAGGAGCTTCAGTGATTTCTGATGGGTTTATACATTATAAAGCATTTATAAGAACACCTGCCTCTCCCCTTGGCGGCCCATCCCTGCTGCGGAGCTACAGGATGTTCTCCAGTTATGTGTCCCAACCCATTGCTCTCCCTCCCTCCTTTCCCTCCCTCTTGGTTTCAAGAGGAGAACTTGTGGTGATGTTTGAATCATCTCCTTTTCTTCTCCCTCCATAAGCAGTTTGATACGGGGCTGGGGTGGGAGTAAGTGTGCTTTCTCTCCCTCTCCATACCTCCACCCAGCACAGTGGGCAAAGCAATGCCCACAGGGTGGCTGCAGCGATTGTGTGGTTGCGAGCAGCTGTTGACAGGGTAGAGGTACTTCCTGGTCGAAGTGTTGCTGGAACACGCCATGTTATTTGCATTTTCTGCCCTTCTTGCCTCCCTCTGCGGTTTGGTTTTCCCACAGGTCTTCTGGGTAGCTGTGGGCAGAGCAGGAGGTCTCTTAGCTCATCCAGTGGCGCCACCATCATCTGCTGGCTATTGATGCCACATCAAAATCACCAATAAGCAAATGTCCTCCTGTAAAGCCGTCGCTTTGTGTGCTATATATGCCTCCTCGGAGCCTGTACATCCTGACTAATAGACTGTCTTGGCTCATCTGTAGCTCTCCATGTGGAAAGCTAATATGTCAATCCAAATGCAGCCTAAATAAAAAGCCCAATATAAACCCATAAATCTCCAAAGAGTTCAAATTAAATTAGCTGAAATAACCAGAACCATAACTAAAGACCCTGCTCGCTTTTGCCTCCCATGGCACTGTCCGATAGGCATTGTGCAATGGAGCGGTGCTCACTTGCAGCTTTGCAGAGCTGCCGAGAGGCGGTGATGCCTCTGCCTGTGGGGTTGCAGCAGTGGGAAAGGCTGAGTGGTGAAAAGGTTGGGTGGTCAGTGTGTAGCCCTCATTTTCTTACCTAGTGAGCCAGGGCAGGTGTTTCTCCACACAGAGGTACACAGCAAAGGGGTTTCTTTCCTTGCCAAGCAGCAACTCCTTGTGCCTGTCAGCACCAGTGTCTGGAAGCAAGAGTGACCTCTGCCTACTGCAGAATAATCTGGGTCTAGGCTGATCAGGACAGTGGTCTGATATCACATCACGAAAGTGCTACAAAGTTAAATTGTCACATTTTCAACACACCTTCCATCTGTTTCACTAACATACCGCAGAATCTTGGGTTCCTTGTATGTTTTTTAAGAAATATTTTACGTCTTAGGCTTTACTGACAGTGCTGAGCACTCTGTGTTCATGTGGCAGGGACTCAGATCAAGCAAAGGGCAGAGGTTTGTTTCCAGCAAGGGACCTTGTATACCACCTTGGCTTGTCCAAGCAAATGTCCTGCTGGGTTGTAGGAGATCCTGCACTGCAGCTCAGGCTCTTAATCAGTGGATTTCTTGATGGAGGTGATTTAGAAAAGTTATCCTGTTTGGATGGGAACTACTGTGGCCTTGCAGGTAGGTTCCTACCTGCCTTTGGCTGGCTGAGGCTGAGTCTCAAGGTCTCTCCTCAGCTCCTGACTGAGGAGCACCGTGTGCCTGCCTGCTGTTATCCCCCTGTCCCACTCTCTGCAATTCCTTTCACAACAGGTGTTTCACTATGTGCCCCTTTCCTAAAGTTTCCAGCAGGGTGGGCAGGGGCTCCTGGCTTGCTGGGAGAGTCCCTCCTTGCAGATAAGCCCCATCCTGGAGGACACAGGGTGGTCTACTCATTGTGCCTTTCAACCTAGGCATGGGGCAGCGAGGGCTGCCACAGGGTCCCTGCACCTGAGAGACTGCAGTCATTCCCCTGCAGCTCCCCTGATGGTTTTCTTACCTTCTTCCTCTCCTCTTTCTTTTTCCCTCTCTCTGCTGGTGCTGTTTGGTGGCTGCCGGGCTGGATCACCGACAGGAATGCTTTGGGGTAACTATGCCAGTCACGTCACTGTGGGGTGCTGCCCTGGGGAGATGGGTGCAGGCGGGTGTCTGTCTGAAACCTGGGCTGCATTTGCAGAGGCTGGAGTACTCTGCTCTGCATGCACCTCTGTATTGCCCTGGGATGCATTAAATGTGATGTGCTCTGGGAAAGCGCAGGTGGGATTTTCTTTGCAAGCAATGCAATTCCTTGCCTTCAGAGGAAGGTGCTTTCATTGCAGATTTCAGTGTCTGTGTTGGTACACATAGATGGTGTGAAGCACACCCAGGGCAGCAGGGCACAGGAAAAGTGGTGTCCATCTCAGAGCAGAGAGCTCTGCCCTAGTGGGGGCTTTGCCAGCACTGAAGTACCACAGGAACACATGGGATATGGTTCACACCAAGTGCAGGGGTCTGGGGAGAGCTTGGTCTTGGTTGTAGACTGAGCAAGCAAATCCACAGGAGGTTTTCTGAAGTTTGAAGAGGTCCCTCCTTGTCAGATCTAAAGCACTGCAGTTTAATTGTCCTTGATGGCAGCTTGCACCAGCTGTGCACTCAAATCCTTACCCCAGCCCTGAATCAGGTGCCCCAGCCGCTTACCCAGGCCCTGATACTGAGCAGAACAGGAGCCGCAAGGTGCAAAGTGAGTCCTGTTTGTACAATTGCTTCCTGTGAGTTTGTGAGGCTCTGCTCCTAGGAAGGACTATGAATTAGTGGTTTGTTTACATCTCTTCATAATTATGCCCAATATTGTGCTCCTTGTTGCATTAGCCTTCGCAAAGGAGCTGTGTAATTTGGAGTGTCTGTTGTTGTAAGTCATTTCATTGGTGTTTTTTGAGGGTGCCTGGTGGATCTAAACTGTGCCACCTTAACCAGAGCCTCTCTGTTCCATCCCGGGATTCAGCCCATGGGCTTTGGTTAAAAGGCAAGGTTTGAAAATGGTATTATGGTTGGGATTAATCACCCTGTTCAATAGATCAGGGTCACGAGGGGGCTTTTCTAAATAATTCTACTGGTAAGCTCTGCCTCAGCTGACTTGTGGTGGAGGCAAGTACAACCCTGGTCTGGAGAGGGAGAAGACGGCTGAGTTATTGTATGTGTGTGAGATAGATGACCAGGCTGACCATGTTATGTAGTACTGATGGAATAAGGCAGAAAGCTGTAAGTGACAGCATTTGTGTGAACAAACCAAGCACAGAGCAGCTGCTTCCATAGAACTCTAACCTGAAAGTAAGGACCATGAATATCAAATTTAAACTGGGATGGAAAAGACATTGTGAGACACCTGCATGTACAGCCCATTGAGTGTATTTCCCTCATTTGGTTATGAATTTCTTGCAACCAGTAGTAATGGTAGAAAACAGTTTGCAATGGCGGTGGCCTTTTGCAAGCCCCATGTGCAAATGGCACATACCTGCAGCAGGAAGCATACCTCCTTGCCCTGTTGAGTGGCATGGCTTAGGGACATGGGGAAAGGCAACATGCCCTTCCTCAGGTAAAGGAGACCTGGCATCACACTGCTTCCCACAACGAAGGGATTTATTAAGGTTGCTGCTCCCCAGCAAAAGGGAAAGGTGCTAATCCTGAGGAGGAGAGAATTGTTTCTTTTTCATTTCTGCCAGCTGTCAGTGCATGTGCTGGAGGAGACTCAGCTAGATGGGCTGAGCACTCAACAGTCGCATGTTTGTGGGCCCCCTGTTCCCGTCCTTACGTGTGCAGGAAGGGGGGGGCTGTCATCAGTTGAAGCCCCCAGACAATCTAGCTCTGGGGCTGCAAGATTATTGTCTCTCTGTTTCATTTTTGGGTGTGTGTGCCTCCCTCTGATGCGATAGGACCAACAAGGGCCGGGATATCAAGACCATCAAGTCTCTCCGTGTGCTACGAGTCTTGAGGCCCTTGAAAACCATCAAGCGACTGCCCAAACTGAAGGTAATGGTCCTCATTTCCTGTCTTACATCTGTCTTCTTCAGCATTGACCTGTGGGTGCAGGGACCATGGACATCGATTTGCTCGTGAGCAATGACAAGTAGTTTTCAAAGCATTTGCTGTTTTCAGAGCCCCATTTTCAAACAACATCCTTCAGGCTGCTTCATGTCTGAAGGTACAATGAGTTATTAAAAGCAAGCCTGTATCTCTGCAAGGTGTCAGAGTTAGTTCTTTTGCCAGGGAAATTGGGACTGGAGTGGACATGAGGCAACAAATGCCAGGTACTCTCCTGGTAAAATAAGCTGCCCTGGCTTTGAAATAGCTCAAATCTCTTTCCAAAGCATCTTGCAAACCCTTGGGATTGTGTGTGCTGTGCTGTCATGGTGTTGCACTGGAGGGGGATTTCTCATCTCAATATAGATATTTTTTTTATGCAGCAACAGTAGGATTATGGATTTTCCTACCTTAGCTGATGGGGTATAGAGCCAGAAAGGACAAAGAGACCAAGGAAGCCCTATCTTTTTTCTTACATGAGGTTATTTTGCTGATGCATGAGAGCCAGGGTGACACCCCATGGACTTGGGTTTTGACCCCAGGTTTTCTTCCTGATGGATAGATTCAGCCCATGTCAGTTCATTTCTGGACACCTCTGTTTCCACCACAAAGCAGGGATAAGGACATTCCTCTCTTTCTCACAGTTCTCTGAGAACTAGGCCTGAGAGCACAGCCTGGGGAGGTTCTGCTATTGTAGGCAGAGGTATTTGCTCTGTCTTATTATGTGGGATGATGTGAAACAATGAAGTGTTTACTAATTGGTCTACAGTTCTGCTAATTGCATAATTGGGATAATCCTCTGTCTGCTACCCTGTTTGCAGAAAGCACTGAGGATGTAAATATTCATCTCTGCTTCTGTCTCAGGGGCTGTGTGGTGTCTATGTATGTGCTGGAGGTACTCTGGGTGTTAAACTTATTATTGAAATAGCTCTTTGCCTGCAAGAAGTCCCAGCTCTTTTCTCCTTTCCCCACCACAAGTGGATGTTTTTCCATATAATAGTCTGGTTTTGGTCCTGCGCTTTGCCAAGACTGTGGGTTCCCCAAGGTGAGTTGTGTCCTCTCCTTCAGGCTGTCTTTGACTGCGTCGTGACTTCTCTCAAGAATGTCTTCAATATCCTCATCGTCTACAAGCTCTTCATGTTCATCTTTGCTGTCATTGCTGTTCAGCTCTTCAAGGGGAAGTTTTTCTACTGCACTGACAGCTCTAAGGACACGGAGAAGGACTGCATGTAGGTCCCCTGTTCAGTAGGTCTGATGCTGCTGACACCTCTGGGAAAAGCAGGGTGCTGGGTAATGTCTTCTATGGTTCCCAGTTAAGTCCTTGGTCATGACTTGCTCTTGGCCATCTTCTTTTGGGGTGGACAACATGGGCTGAGCCCTGTCCCCAGTGCTGTATCAGGACTGTGTATCCTTGCATGGGATGCAAGATACAGAGCCCTGTATTTCGCTCCTGTTCTTTTTCTGACTACTCTTCCCATTTGCTTTTCCCCTCTCTGCTTCTCCTGGGTTGTTATTCAGCCTCTCCCCATTTTTCCCTCCAGCCTTGCAGGAGCAGAGGTGCCCCCCCACTGTGCATACACACTGCCCCAGGGTTTAAAGCCATTGTCTCAGTCTGGCAGCTTAAAAAGCAAGGTCATTGCTCTCTCCCAACCTTGCAGAGGAAACTATGTGGACCATGAGAAGAACAAGATGGAAGTGAAGTGCCGGGAATGGAAGCGCCATGAGTTTCACTATGACAATATAATCTGGGCTTTGCTCACTCTCTTCACAGTCTCCACTGGCGAGGGTTGGCCTCAGTGAGTATTCTGCTTCACCTGCCCCCTTGAATGGGGTGGTTGAGTTGATAACTGGCTACACTCAGGCAGGATTGAGAGAGGAAATGCTGGTCAGGGAGGAGGAGAGGGATGGAGAGAAATTATGTCAGGACAAAAGAGCTTTTAGCCCCCATATGAGGCTGGGACTGTGGATGGGTTAGCTTCTTCCTTGGGGAGCCAATGATGGGTAATCTCTTATCCTGTGTGGCTCTGAGCAATATTTTAGGTCAATTTTAGAGATGACCATAGGACTACACCTCTCTTCATGGTCATGTGAGCTTGGACAACTTTTTTTTTCTCCATGTATAGAGCACAGGAAAATCCATTTTCCATCAGGGGCATGAGCAAAGCACCATAAAGCAAGCTGTAGCCACTTACAAGAGTCATCCTTATAAAGCAGATTAAGACAGAGCTTTATCTTATCATTGTTACAAGTGTGGGCAAACAGAACTGTCTGTACAAAGTGGGTCCTGTGAGAAGTGCCGCATGGTGGCAGTCCTGATGGGCATATCTCTGGTTGCTTTTCCTCACCTCTCTGCCCACAGGGTGCTGCAGCATTCGGTGGATGTGACGGAGGAGGACCGTGGGCCCAGCCGCAGCAACCGCATGGAGATGTCCATTTTTTATGTTGTCTATTTTGTGGTCTTCCCTTTCTTCTTCGTCAACATTTTTGTGGCTCTCATCATCATTACATTCCAAGAGCAGGGAGACAAAATGATGGAGGAGTGCAGTCTGGAGAAGAATGAGGTATGGTCTGGGGAGGGGGAAAAGGGGATGTTTCCATGGAGTTTCTGCAGTCTGGGAGCTTGGAGCTCCGTAGATGTTGAAAAGGTGTAAGAAACTTGTGAGCCACCTGCCTGCCCAGACCATGAAGGAAAAAAGTGTGGCAGCCACTGTCCCCCATTTTACCCCCATGTTCAGGGTCTGATGCACGTTGTTTTATTCCAGAGGGCCTGTATTGACTTTGCCATCAGTGCCAAACCCCTCACGCGGTACATGCCCCAGAACCGGCACACCTTCCAGTACCGGGTCTGGCACTTTGTGGTCTCCCCATCCTTCGAGTACACCATCATGGCCATGATCGCGTTGAACACTGTGGTGCTGATGATGAAGGTGAGCTGGTCAGAGTAAGCCTGTCCTGTCTGGGGCAGTGGGGGAAAGAAGGATGGGACGGGAGGATATTTTGGTTGTTTCTAGGAGGTGTTTTGAGGCAAAGTCTAAGCATGTATTCCTTGGCATAGTCACCTGAAATACCACATGCCCCAAACTGGAGGCAAGATGTTCCCTAAACAAGATGACACAAATGATCTGGCTTTCTTAACTACTGCAGAAAGATCTGGATTTACTCCATGCTTCCTTCTGAGAAGGGGTGGCAGCTGGCCTGAGAGAGGTGTGGAGAGGGGAAGGATGAGATATTCTTGAGGCAAGGAGTATATATGGTCCACCACAGGTGTTCCCTGGGACAGTCTAGCCAAAAGGCTGGCATGCCCCCTCCTGGCTAGCAATGTCTTTCTCTTTCCGTCAGTACTACTCTGCTCCATACACCTATGAGCTGGCCCTGAAGTACCTGAACATCGCGTTCACCATGGTGTTCTCCTTAGAGTGTGTCCTCAAGATCATAGCTTTTGGCTTCCTGGTGAGTAGCTGCTCCTGTTCTTGATGAGGGTACTAATTTGGACTTTAGCAGCACGCAGATCACAGAGGGAAGGTGTTACTAATGTGGGATTGTTGCTATTTATTTTGGGTCCCAGCCTGAGAGCTGCTTTTAGGTTGGAATCACTTCTTTGGTTCTCATTAAATTTCTCACTGCTGGATGCTGGTGGGGGAAGACACACCATTGCTTTGCTTTTTGCCTTGGTCCTGTGGTACTCTAGTGCCTGGACCCAGAGTATGTTCTGTGCAGCTGCTCTGCTAAAGCCAACTGGTGCTGCAATTATGCTGGTGGCTGCAGTCCCTTAACCGCAGGAGCCATGAGATGCTAGTGCATTGCTGTCCTTGGGCTGTATCAGTTGGACCAGACCTGAGCAGCAGTTAGACCTCCCTGCCTCATTCAGTCTTCACATCCCCGTCTGCTCATTTAAGCCTTGAAGCCATGGACTGCCTTTTCTTCAGCTACTCTGCTACTATGAGCAGCTGTTGGATTTGCTCTGTTACATTTTCTTTCCTGTTTGTAATGCATACTGGGAAGTGAAGTCCTCTAGCAGGAGGGTTTCTAGTTCCTTACTCCTAGCAGTACCAGCCATGGTGAAGTCTGGTCTTGCACCAGCTGCTGCAAAACCAGCTGGGGCTGAGGTGGGTCCAGGTGCCCATGAAGAGAAGGGCAAAGCAGCTTCATGGCTGTGACAATCAGCTTGATGAGCTGTTGCAGCCTGACCAGGGCTGGCTGTGGCTGCTTTTCCCACTCCCTTTCACCGGGGTGACCTGTTAGATGTGTGAATCATCTCCCAGGAGAAGATGCTCGCCGCAGACACTCTTGGGTTTGCCACCATCTCAGACACAGGAAGGTGCTCCAGACTGTGGTGGCATACAAATGGGCAGCCAGGTCTCTGCTGCTGCTGCCACTGTACGTGAGCAGCCTTGGTCTGTGGCCCAGCATCCTTCAGACTTGCCATCCCCAAGCTCAAATCTATGTTCCCTCTTTCCTTCCTTCTGCAGAATTATTTTCGGGACACCTGGAACATCTTTGACTTCATCACTGTAATCGGCAGCATTACGGAGATCATCCTGACAGACACCAAGGTGAAGCAGGGGCTGGGAGCAGTGGGGTGTACTGCTGCAGGGTGGGGGGCTCCTGCCTCCCTCTGACTCTCATCTCCTCCCAGCTGGTGAACACCAGCAGCTTCAACATGAGCTTTCTGAAGCTCTTCCGGGCTGCTCGGCTCATCAAGCTGCTGCGCCAGGGTTACACCATCCGCATCCTGCTCTGGACATTTGTGCAGTCCTTCAAGGTAAGTCACACATGGCCTGGACTCATCCCAGGCCACAGTGCTGAGGTGCTGCTCCCAAATGCAGGCTGTTCCCAAGGTCTTGATGACTTGTTGGCTTGTAGGAGAGGTGGATCAGCACAGCTTACCTGTTCACTGTGCTTTTTGTACTCTTCTGGAGCTGGACCTGTGCTAAATGAGATCACTCATCTGCTTTTCTTGCAGGCCCTCCCCTACGTCTGCCTCTTGATTGCCATGCTTTTCTTCATCTATGCGATCATTGGGATGCAGGTGAGCACAGACATCTCAGTCTGATTTCCTCTGGCTGGACCACCATGTCCTCAGCCTTATGTATGGCAGGCAGCCTTGTGCCTGCCTGTCACTTCACTTGCTCACTGTGTCCAGGAAGGTCCTAAGGGTGGAATAGCTTTTCTGGGAGCTGCAGAGCCACGTGCCCTAGAGGAGCTGCCACAGTTGGCAGTTGACTGAGTTCAGTCAAGCTCCACAGCTGCCTTCACGACTCATACCCTTGGAGGTGTGGTCTTGGAGACTCAGCTGGGCATCCTGTGTTGCAGCTGCTTTCAAATTTCCACCCCTTTATTTAGAAATTAATCCCTATTTCCAACTCCCTACGAGTCCCCAGAGATTGATTTCGTGCCTGAGGGACCTGGTGAGCAGAATTCTGCCTTTCCCATCCAAATGGCTGGGTCATGGGAGTGATCTTAGCAGCCTACCATTCGCCTTGTCCCTCTGCTCAGGGTTTATGTTGTAGCCATGCCACTGATGGTCTTCTTGGGCTCCTTTGCTTAGGGACTCACGATGACCGACCAGGTGGTGGGAGGTCATCAGAGCATGGGAAGATGTAAGCTTTCCAGGCACCAGATGGTAAATAAGAAGCACGTGAGCTAAACCCCTCAGCTCCACACGTGCTGCGGGGCCAGCTCAGTTCTGTGATGACTAAATCCCACGCTGAAGATCTGACAAAGCATCTTCAACAGCGAACACTTGGGATCTGGTGCTGCCTGATGAGTGAGCTGCTGCAGTACCCAGCACTGTTGCCTGATGAGCACCATGAGGACGGGCAGATTCTGGGGAGGCAGAGCACAGCGCAGTGGACCCTACCCAGGCTGCTGGCAGTGCTGGTGTTCAGTCTCTTCCACCCAGTCTCTCCTGCCCTGAGAGTCCCATGGCAGGTTTTCACTGCTCTCATGTTGGCACTGGCTCCAGGTGTTCTCTGTGCTAAACAACAACTGTCTGACTCAGCCCCTTCCCTGCCTTATGGTAGTATTTGATTTTTCTTATTTTTTTTTCTTAACACCATTGTGAACAAATCCCCAAGCAGTAAAGTCTGTGGGCGTTATTTGAGCAAAATAGCTGGAGGCAAAAAATATTCTACAATTACACATTCCAAAAAACCTGTACAGGGAAAAAATACTCTGCACTTGGTATATTTTTAGGTTCACAGAAAGTGGAATAAATATTTAACAGTAATAACAGCACATTTTTCCTATTTGAGGCACTTTACAAACATTTGTTATGTCTTACCATGGCCTTGGTTGTGGGTCATTATTAGGGTATTATCCATATTTGGGGCTTTGTTGCCTCTTTTGGCTGTGGCTGTGGTAGACCCAGGTGTCTGGCTGTCCGTGGTGGGTTAGTGTTTGGTTTGTCCCTGTCTCACTGAGCCCTTCCCTACCCTGCATTGCTGTGCCCAACCCCAGCACCACAGACCATTTCCCCACAAAGGGAAAAGTTCCTGGGAGGTTCCAGGACCATAACCCTTCACCTACCAGAGCGGTGTGACTCGTTCCTGCACCTCCAGCATGTTCAAGACTAGTGGGTGCTGTGCAGTGCTCAGATGATGCCCTTAACATGGCAGAGGGATGGAAGTCAAGCAGTTGGGCCATGATGATCCCAGGTCCTCTGTGCTCCTGTTTCCATGGCAGCTTGGCCTCTTGCAGCCTTTGCCGCCCACCACAAATCCCTGCTGGGGAAAGGAGATTCTCTTTCCCCAATGGCTGCTTAGCACCAGTTCCTCATTGTGCTGGCTGTGCACCAGTGTGTTTGCTGGGGTGCTTTTCCATGGAGGATTGTGCAGAGGGTGGATGTTGACTGCTCAGGGGGCCAGCTGTGCTGAGGGTGACGGACTTTAGGCAGGATTGATCCCTGCAGCACAGGGCTGTGTGCCCATGAGCAAGGTGAATGCACAGCCACTTCCCCGGCCAATGAGCTCTTGCCTGAAGAGCTGAGCCCTTTTTCTTCCTCCTATAGGTTTTTGGCAATATCAAACTAGATGAAGAAAGCCACATTAACCGGCACAACAACTTCCGCAGCTTCCTGGGCTCCTTGATGCTCCTTTTCAGGTAAGCAATGATCAGGCTCCTTTGGTAGTGTTTTTGGGTGCAGGTGTGCTAGGAGACAGGCTGGACAGGTTCTCATTGCAGGCTGTTTGGTGGAGGTCAGCTTTTGATGCTGGAGAGCAGCTGGGCAAGCACACAGTTGCAGGAGCTCAGGAGCCACTTCCCCTCCCACCTCTTCTCTCCATCCTGCCCCCAAAAGGATGTCTGTCTTTCTGGTTTTTGGATCATCTGGCTGGGGAGTCAGCCCCATGTGCCTGGAGCTACACCCTGGCATGGGTGCGCTCCTGTTGGTCCAGCTTAGTTGCTGCTGACCCAGTGCCTTTCTCCTCTGCATGCCAGAGATGTGTTTAATTTGGCCAGGCGGTTGCATAGCTCCTTGGTGGTTTCTGCCTGGGGCATCCTGCTCTGGCTTCACCTCTTGTCGCCACAAGCTGCTGAGCATGGCTGTGTTGGGCACAGGAGTGCTACGGGAGAGGCATGGCAGGAGATCATGCTGTCCTGCCTGGAAGGCAAAGGCTGTGAGCCAGACACAACGGCAACATCTGGGCAGAACGAGAATGAGCGCTGCGGCACTGACCTGGCTTATGTTTACTTCGTCTCCTTCATTTTCTTCTGCTCTTTCCTGGTGAGTTCCTCCCCCTGAGAGTCCTAGGGGTCCCCTTCATCAACCCCTGAACCTGCACCCAGAGTCATCTTCCCACAATTAACTCTTCCTTCCCTTTCCCCTCCTCTGGTCCCTCTCCGCCCACTTTCCTTTTTGTCATTTTCCTTTTCATTCAGATGCTCAACCTGTTCGTGGCAGTCATCATGGACAATTTTGAATACCTAACTCGGGATTCCTCTATCCTGGGACCTCACCATCTAGATGAGTTTGTCCGGATCTGGGCAGAGTATGACAGAGCAGCGTGGTATGTAGTCAGCTCCTTCTCTCCCAAGCAGCCTCTTAGAGCTGGTTTTAAATGAGTGTCTCAGTCTTCTACTACTGGAAACCACCTGCGATGCCTGGGATGGTCAGGGAAGGGCTGCTCTCACCTGCGGTCCTTACAAGGGCAGCACCTACTTCCTACAGTGCCTGGTGGCAGAGGTGTCTTAGATAATGTTCACAGGTTTGCCATAGTATTTATCCTGTGCACTGGAGGTTCCTGCTCTTCCTCTCCTCCCAGCCTCCTTCCCAGTCCCTGTGCACCAGCTGGGTGCCTCTGCTCTGAGACCAGTTCCATCACTTGGTCCCCAACACTCACAGCTCCCCATCAAAGCAGAGCTGAGCATGATTTTTGTCAGCCCTGAGGACCTTGTTTCAAGCATGTTTGGGTTTGGAGAATTGTATTTCCACGCTGGCTAGCCTGCTTGCCCCTTAGAGGTGAGAAGATTTTGGTTTGTGCCTTTGCTGATGAGAACCCCAGCAAACAGGCTTTTGCAGGCAGCAGGCTTTTCCCAGCAATGGAACGGGTTTATAGCAGCCGTACATACCCTGAGTGGCCGGGCTTTGGTTCTGCTCCCACTGCTGCTGCAGAGAACTTGCTCTCTGTTACTCCTCCCAAGGTGGTCTGGAGCATTCCAAAGGCAGTGTGGAGCCCTTGGCAACTTTAGGAGCATGTACGCCCTCCACTCAGTCCCAGAACTTTTATAGCCCCTTCCTCCCTCCCACAGCCCAGAAACAGCCTCTGGACCCGTGTCCCACTACTGCTGTGCTGAGGAGCACGAGCAATTTAAGCTTGAGAGCTCTTGGCAGCCACACACAGTCCCTTTGGAGACTCTTCACCTCCACTACTAATGTCTGCACCTCGAGAGACCAGCTCCAGCCAAGATTTTTTTTTCATGCCTAATATCAGCAGATTGTGGCACAGTTTCCTTCACCATTTGTGTCCAACCCTGTGCAGCCCAGTGCTGGCCAGGTTCCTCCCTGCATGCCTCCTCCATTACTCTTGCTCCTGTGCAAGGCCTCTGTGGGCAGATGGGTTTGCTTGTTAGCTGGTGAATATACCCTGTGCAAGGGGGGAGAGGTCAGCATGGGTGAGTAGATGTCCTGATGGATAACTAGAGGAGGTGAGAGCAGTGAAACATCCAGCTGCTCCATGTGGTGCGTCTCATCTGCAGCTTTTGGGAAGGATTCTTCACACCATGTACTTCATTCACACTCATCCCCCATGTTGGTGGCCTGGGTCTCCAGGACAGTCACTCTAAAAACTTGCCTGACCTGTTCTATTGATGCCATGCACCCTTCTGATTTCTGAGCAAGCCATGCACTTTTGTCATGAAATGTAGCCAGTGGTTAGGGGATGTGCACAGGAACTCATGGTGCTGGGCCCCTGGAGGCAGCCCTAGCCCCAGTTGCTGGATGAGGAATGGGTGAGTACCTCCGAATAGGTTCCCTCTACCTGCATGGGGCAGCGATTCTGTGTTCTGACACCTGGACCACATGAAGGTCTCACAAAGAGACTGCCCAACACCAAGGAGGCTCATGGATGGATTTTACTGGCTGGTTGGGTTAGCTTTGGCCAGTGATGGAGAGGAGATGGGAGAAAAGCAAGGAGACACCAGAAACAAAGGTGCTCGGTAGACAGAAATGCTCTTCTTTGCCTCCTCGCGTGATTTCCCTCCAGGCTTGTCTAAGGATGCCCAGGAGGCTGCAGCATGCTGCACCTCAGCACTTCCACCCCACATGGTCCTGCTTCCCAAAGGGCTCTGGTCTGGAGCAGAGTGGGCAGCAGAGCATATGACGGTCCCTGCACGGTCCTGCCAGCTCTCTGCCTTGATTGCTTTGTTATATCAGCTGGAGCAGGAAGGATATGGATTCTATCCTGCAATGATTGCACCCTGCTCTGGGGAGAAGTGCTTCTGTGGGCAAGAGAAGGGGTGTGTGTATGGGAGGGTTTGCTTCCAATAATGTGTACCCTTGGCAGAGCATGATCTGGTGGTCGGAACACAGGACTGGACCATGAGAGACCTAGGTGCTAGTGCCATGGCCACCGCTCACCAGCTGGTCACATTATGTCTCCCCATGTCAGGTTCCCCAGATACTAAAGCTACGAGTGACTCAGCTTCCAATCTCCCTGGGACCTTGTGAGGACCAGAGAGCTGGCCAAGCAAGGGCAGGTTTTCTGGTGGTGTGGTGGGACACCACTCCACCAAAAGGGCTTGTGGTGACTAGAACCAAACCAAGCGGCAGGATCACCCCATCTAAAATCCCAGCCCTCTCCTACCAGATGTAGGCAGCCAGGGGCACAGTGAGAAAGGGTGATGGGGTGGTGTTCACCTCCAAAAATTGCTCATCCCCACAGGGTCAAGATGGATCAGTGTGAGGATGTATGAGCTGACTCATAGTGGAGAAGGCAGTAGCTGATTCTCAGAGCTTTCCCCTCTCTGGGTCTGACAGAGCCAGAAGGAGAAGAGCCATGGATCCCCCAGGCTCTTGCCCCGCAGATAGCCCCAGCAACCCCTGGTTAGGCTTTCCATCCTCCCCTCCACCTTCTCAGTGTCCTATTAACCCACCTGTGCTTCCTTTGCAGCGGCAGGATCCCGTATAAGGATATGTACAAATTAGTACGGGTGATCTCGCCTCCTCTGGGCCTAGGAGAGAACTGCCCCTACAGGGTGGCGTGCAAGGTTTGCCTCCCAGTCCTCTGCCACAACCTGGCCACGGGACGCACCATCCACCCCTCCTTCCCCCTGCTCCACCACCACTGCGCCTCCTGAGGGAACCCTGATGTTGCTTTCCTTCGAGTTTAAAGAGGTCCGCGGCCTCCCAGAGCCAGCAGCTGTCCCCCTCAAGGGGAGGCATGAGTGGGGCCAGGGGGGCTCAGGGCCTCCCGGGGTGGGTTTCAACAAATTGCATCCCCTAGCCAGCCCCTTGCCCCAGCTCCATCAATGCAGAGATCCCCAAAGGGTGCCAGGCCAAAATGCCACCATCCCTGCTTGGCTTTTCGAAGTACCTTCACGTGGAAGCAGGAGTTCTGAGCACGGGGGCTTAGATGTGCTTTGCTCTAGAGGAGGAAAGGGGAAGCAAAGGCTTGTTTGGGATTTTGGCTTGTTTGGGATTCTGTCATTGTTTTAGGGAGTGAGGACTGGGGGGAGGACAGGGTGACTCCTCTCCCTGGGAGAGTACCAGTACCAAACAGACCCTTCCTCATGTGTGGCACTTGAAGGACATATGACCATATCTCTGGGGAACAGGACTCTTGCTAACCTTGTCCTTAGCTTGTCAGACCAGCTTGGGAGGTGGTGGGACCTGGGCGCATCTCTGGAGCCTAACGGGTCCTCTCACTCTGCATGAGCCAAGCTGCTGGCCATGAGTGCACAGCAGTGACTTGGTATCCTTGTGTATATCTGACTTGCACATTTGGTTTGTTGGGGTTTTTTTAATTTTATGCTGGGGTAACTGTTGGGCAAAATCCTGTGCCTGCTGCCTTCTCTGAAGTGCCGTGACACCTAAGTGTCTGTGGCATGAAAGGATGAACTGCAAAGCTTGTTCTCCCTTCTGCTTCCCTCACAGCATCTGAGGACATGTACAAGGGAAGCTCAGATGCCCTCAGCTCTTAATCTTGGTTCTGCAAAGGATTAGGGCTCCTTGGTGTGGCATGGTGTAACCACCGCATCCTTCTTGTCATAGCAGAAATGCTTCTTCCAGCCTGCATCCCTAGAATGTGTCTGTCTCCCTCCACAGCTGGAGTGATGTGGGGATGATGCACACATTTGAAATCTTGAAGTAAACCACCAGAAGTAAAGCCAAGCAAGACAAGGTCTGGATTCTCAGTCATCTCATTGATGAAGAGGTATTTAGGAATAGGAGACTTCTTGCAAGAATCTCAGATGACTCATCTGTTCAAGGAGGGGCTCCTTGCAGTCTTTCCACTTCTGTCTGTCGCATCTCTGGCAAAGGATGGTGGCTTTGCTGAGGACATTTGCTCAGGTCCTTGCAGAGAGAGGATACCTTCAAGGAGAATGGCTGGTCTTTTCAACTGACAACAGGTCCTCACTGGCAAATGCTGCTCTCCTAAGCTGGATCACCTGATGCTCAGAAAGGTACCTGTAGTTCTTCCTGGGAAGAGGGATCTCTGTGGGACTTTTTCTGATGATTCTGTGGGATGGACAGAGCAGTGAAGATGGAGAAGGAGAAGTGGAGGCAGAGAGAGTGAGACCAGCTTCTGCTGTCATGTCCCTATCTCTTCCTTGTGTTACTTTGTTCTTCTCCTCCCTGTGCATTGGGTACTTCAAGGACATGAGAGATTTTCAGGGATTCCTACTGCCCTGCAACAATTCCCAAAGGCAACTGATGAAGCAAGAAAACCCACGTGGTTGTTGCATCTTTCCACCATGGTCCAGATCCCAAAATGCCAACCCAACCTGCTCACCTTTCTGTTTGGTGAGCCTGCCCTGCACATCACAGTGCACAAGTTTTACCTCCCTGGAGCCCACACCCCTATCCATGTGATGATGATTTGCAGAAACCACCACAGATGTGTTTATGGAGTGATTTACAGCATGCTCTGGAAGAGATGGGTCTGGGGCAAGGATGCAACACAGTGGTACAGCATGGTATGGAAGCATACCCACTAGGCTATCCTCAGGTGGGCTAAAAAAAGGGCATTGACTTCCCTTGGAAGTTCAGCAAGCTCTGTCCTTATGCTGGGAGAGCAGTTCTTGTAACCACATCTTTCTGGGACTGCATCCTTGGCAGCCTGCTCCACTTCTTGGGGGTATCTCTGCCTTTCTTCACCCCTTCTGCTTCTATCAGTCATGCAAAAGTGAGCCAAGGCATCACTTTTGTCCCTGAAAAGTAGCCCTTGAGATGACCATGGGTCAGGTGAATGCTCCACAGACATTGACATCCCTGTGGACATCACCTATTCCTGAATCAAGTCTTACATCACTTGCTATTCTGATGCTCTAACAACCTTGTATGGCCCAGTACTTATTTCCTAACCACAGGAAGACCGCACATGTCCCCCAGATTTCCTCCTCCATCACTCACAAGGTCCTCTCAGAGTACCAGGATTGAGCCATTAGTGCCTGGTGGTTTTACAGGTCACCGTGGGCCATAGCCACAGGTCACATCTCTGCCCAGTCATGGGACAGATGGTCAGCTCTCCCGTCAAGGATGTGCCTGTGCTTGGACCAGCTCCTGGGAGCCACCCTGTTCAGATGGATGACATTCCATGTGCCTGCTTGTGCTTTGCTTCATGGGCACTGTGGTTTGTGGGCACTGCTGTACTGCTCAAAATGCTTTATGATCCCTGCTCTGAGAAGCAGCACTATGTGCAGCCCATGTGTGAGAATAAAAGTTCTTGTGTGGTCCTTCTTGGTTACTGATGCAAACTCCTCCTTACACAGAAATCCATTCCTTCTTCATTGTGTGGAGAATCTTAGTATGAAAGACAGTGTCTGATGTGTGCTGGGTATGCTAAAAAAAAAAACCCTTGCCAGGAAAGTTGTGTGGAAGATCACTGTCTTGCTTCCTTTTTGCACTAAGTTCATGTATAAAAATTTTGAAGCCATCTTTTCACCTTCAGACACCCTAAGTTGGTGCACATCCAGCTCTGCCAAGATGCTGCTTACAGACTCTAAACCTAGATATTTCTTCTTGATCATCCCACTTAATATTCTCCAGTATTGTCCATCAATCCTCTTTCCAACCCGTTTTGGGATGTCTGGTCTCAAAGGGGATAGCTTGCCTAGCCTGTTCTGTACCTGCACCCCAAAAGCTCCTGTTGTGGTCATCACTGTGCTCACATCCAAAATGTCAGGGCTTATCTTGGTGGGGGACCTCTTTGGCCAGGGATCTGCTTCAAAACAGTGGAACCCTTTGAGGAGATATGTTCCCCTCTTTCCACACTTCTCTGAGCACAGGGATAGGGAAGGATCCAAGATCCCATGGGGGTGCCTAATTTTTTGGTAGCCACCCCAGATGAAATGGGTTCCTCTTTGGCCAGGGATCTGCTTCAAAACAGTGGAACCCTTTGAGGAGATATGTTCCCCTCTTTCCACACTTCTCTGAGCACAGGGATAGGGAAGGATCCAAGATCCCATGGGGGTGCCTAATTTTTTGGTAGCCACCCCAAATGAAATGGGTTCCTCTTCAGCAGGATCCTCATAGCCCAGCTCTAAGGGTTGATGCCTTTGCTATTGTGAGGTTGCCCTTGCCCACTGACGATGCTGAACATCCCAGTGCAGGACAGAAGCCTGGTGCAGGGGAAAGAAGAGGTGGCTAAGCCCAGGATCCCTGGGAGATGGTACTTGAGCAGCCTCCTGGATGTGCAGAGAGAGAAAGACAAGTATCTCAGCCTGGCAGAGGGCTCAAGGCATCATCAGGTGGCCTGTTTTGGTAGAGTTCCTCACTGCAGCAGTCCTAGGCAGGACCTTATAGAGCAGAGGAGCATGAGGTGGGGGTCCATCCTAGCTGCCTCCCTTGGGAAACCCAAATGAACCCCAATGTTGGAAAGCCCAAACAGCTGCCTCTGCTGAGACTCTTTAAACTCCAACCTGGTGGAACTTGCAGCCGCATGTGGGAGACAGCCAGGGCGGGAGCATGGCATGTACAACTTCTCCTCCCAGTTTTGTTTTTTCAGCCAATTCAGCATGCCTTTTGCACTGGTGCATGGTGGGAAAGTGGTCCATCCGCAGAGCCAGACGGAAGCAACTGGGCATCTTCCTTGGACAAGTGACCCTGGCCCACTGCCTTCTATGCAAGATGCTGCCTCCCAATTGCATAGACCTTACGAGCTGGGGATACACAGCCTTCCAGCTATGGGTTAGGTGGCAATGCAAAGCAATACCCAGGCCCCCCCAGGAGGGAAGACACTACGGAGGCCACAGAGCACTGTGGTGCTGACCGCCATTATCTCAAATAACCCATGGCTTGAGTGCCGTGTATCTGATTTATACCACTCGCACACAGCCCTGGAACCTGTGGGACAAGTTGGGGGCTGCTGGAGGGCTTTAGGAAAGGGGTTGAGACCAGAGAAGGACCCCCAGACTCCTAGTGAGACAGGCGCTTGAGGCCACAGCAGAGAGGAGAGGGGTGAGTTGCTTTCTGCCAGCATTCCTGGGTCTGTGTGAGCAGTGCTATAAATCCACATCAGGACAGTCTGTCATGTATGATTTGCCTTGATTAACAGGTTTCCTGTTCTTTTCCTGTTTGTCCGTTTGTTTTTTTCTCTCCTGTTTTCCTGTACTATTTTTGTTTGTATGTTTTCCTGCTCTCTGGGAATGCCTCCTCTCTCTCTGCATCTCCCTCCCTCCCCTACCCCCTCCATGAGCAGTGGCCGAATCCATTACACTGAGATGTATGAAATGCTGACTCTTATGTCACCACCGCTAGGCCTCGGCAAGAGATGTCCTTCCAAAGTGGCCTATAAGGTAGATCAACCCTTCCTTCTACGTGGGCTAGAGCCGAGGAGGAGCTGGGGCTCAAGGGAGCTGTGGGAGGTGGGGCTGGGGAAGAATTTGGGATATTCAACATGTGTTTAGCTCACTCCTGGGGAGCCTGGTGTCCTCAGACGAGTCCTGGCCGTGCTGGCTGGTCTCCATTGCCCACACATGTGACACTGCTGTGGTCAGTTGCAAGCCTGGGGAGCTCTGGGGTGGAAGAGGAGTGGCAGGATCAGCAATAGTGTGGAAGTGGGAGGGTTGGAGAAGATGAGGTGAAGAACAACCCCATAGCATAGTTATGAGTGAAATGTCTTTAGGAGCTCATTGACCCAAGCTCTTTGCCCAGGGTTGGAACCGTCATTGTTCCAGCCAGTGCAGAAACAGGGCTAAAGCTCATGGAGATGTGAAATAGGTGAGCAGCAAGGACATATCCTGTAGGAGCAGCTTGTTAGTGCATAAGGAGCCAGGCACATAAGCGTAGCCTACCCCAAGAATGACTTGTGCAAGGTGAAGCCAGGTGTTTTCAAGAGGTATCTCTTGAGTTTTACCCTTTGTTCCTCTTGAAGCAGAGGCTGGCAGTCAGCTTATGGCACTGGCACAGCGTGCTCCCAGCTGCATTGGCATGGAGCAGGAGCATGGGAAGCCTTGAAGGACATGGGGTGGGAGCTGTGTGGCTTTGCTAAGGGCAGCAGCTGCTAGGATAAGACCCAGAGCTTCAGGACCATGTGTTTCCCAGGTCTGGAGCAAACTGAAGCTTTTCTTGGCCATGAGCTGCTTCCTGCAGCCCTTTCAACAGCATTCAGAGCTAGTGAAGGGGACATTTCTGCACACTTGCAAACACTCTGCCACTCTCTCCAGCTCCCACATGTTTGTTCACACATGCATACATCCACCATCACACTTTTCCAGGAGAAAAAGGGAGGCTTGAAGGCAGGAAAAGGACATGAGAAGCTGGGTGAAAAGGAATGGGCAGGGAAGGGTTGACCCAAGGTATTCACAAAGCAAAATATACTCTCTGGAAAGTGGATCTGGTCACTTCGGTTTGCACCCCACCTGCCCAGGTGGGGAAGGAGCATGGCGTGTCTAACCTGCCCTGGTTGCCCTTCTCTCTTTTCCTTCTGCACTTTTCCTACTCCTCCTTCCCTTCCCCATCCTTGAATAATTTGGACCCTATGCATGTGCTGGCAAACTTCATCTCTGAAAGACGCAAAAAGGGAGCGCCAGGATGTAGCATGCTAGAGAATTCCAGCCAATCTGAAGTCCCTGAAGGTTAGGGACCTTCCTCTCACCTGCCCAAGGTGGGAAGGGTTGAGAGCTGGAAAGCCAAACCACCCGGGGAACGGAAACCTGAGCCCCCTCTCCCTTTCCCGAGCATTTCCCACTGCTGCATCCCTGATGGATCAGACGTTCTTCCCAAAGTGCCGGGAGGTGCCATGGCAGCCCTGGTGCTATGGGGAGGGGGGCTCAGGGGCTGTTCCAGGGGTGCAGGAGGAGCCCTGGAAGGCAGTGAGCCGGTGTCCTGGGGTGGAAGGAGCCGAGGGGGTGGCGGGATGATCCTTGCCCTTCTTTTTTGGCTGTGCTGTTTTGACACTCTTGGTTGCTTTTTATTTTTTAATTTTTTCCCCTTTTGTTTAACGTTTAATTTCTTTTCCTCCAGCCTGGTCGATGTGTTTTTCGATATTGTTTTCCGTCCGCTGTTTTCTTCTTTCTCTTGCGCAGAGACTGGTGATGATGAACATGCCCGTGGCTGAGGACATGACTGTCCATTTTACCTCCACCTTGATGGCACTGATACGCACAGCCTTGGACATCAAAATTGCCAAAGGTGAGGTCAGTGGGGTAGAGAGGGGTCAGAGACAGGAGGTTTTCAGAGTGACCATCATTCGTCCTTTGGGCAAGCTGAAGACATCACACCCAAATTGGGGTTGGCCACCTAGAGCCTGGCAAGTGGATGGAAGTGATTATTTTGAACAGGCAAATTTCTGCTGTTTTCTATTAAAACAAACAACCAAAGAAAATCATTCCTCTTGGGAAGAGGTGACCAGTTTTCCACTAGAAACTGCTTCTAGAGAACAGAAACAGCTTGATGTCCAAACTGTGTAATGGAGGAGGGAGAGAATTCCCCTTCCTCCCCATGTACAAAACCAAACCAAGGAGGGAAAAGATCACATGTGCTTGACTTGCTAAAGCTGTGGGGAACAGAAATCTCTGTCTCAAGGAAGATAACACCTGTTTTGTTGTTGTTGCTGGAAACACTCTGATTCATCAGATGAAAAACTTTCTGCAGAAACATGCCATTATCAAGAAGACATCCTCTGTTTTCAACAGCTCTGTTTTTGGAAGAAAACCCAACCCAGGGCAAGATATCATCAAAAGCCCAGTGATTAGACAGCTCCTTGTATCTCTCTAAATAAAGCAGAGATTTGAACCTGGTTCTCCTACAGCTTGGCTGAGTTGCCCTGGGCTCAGGTGTCTCCACTTGGCATGTGTTGACAGCTCCCTTTGAGTTCTTCTAAGGCTCAGCAAACCTCTTCACCACTGGCCAGAAAGCTCTGCTTGCACAGTATCACTGAGTATTTAAGGATTTCAACCAAGTGGAGCTGCTCTTTCACCAGCACATGATCCACTCACCAGAAAAGAGAAAGTGGGGCAGCAGCAGGTGTGTGTGGGCTGGAGTAGGATTGGAGATGCAGAGATGGACCCAAGGCGAGCTTGAAGATGGCAGCTTTGAGTGGGAGGGCAGGGTATGGGGAGATGGAGGCACATACAGAGGGACGGTTGGAAAGTTTCCCTGTGAGAGCAGGAGACCAGGCTTGCTGATGCAAGACTGCCCTCTCAGCCCAGAGCTGTTTCCTGCTTGTGAACCTCATTTCAGGATGGGAAAGGGGTGATTTTAGTTGAACCCTGGTGCCAGGTCTTGATGTACATGGGTCATTTTTCACTCTGCTGTTCAAGGTGGTGCAGATTGGCAGCAGTTAGACTCCGAGCTTCAAAAGGAGATCCTGACCATTTGGCCTCATCTGTCCCAGAAGATGCTTGACTTGTTGGTACCCATGCCAAAAAGTGAGTCTAATGGGGGGGGGGCTGTCATTGCTGCCAAGTTCCTATCATACCTGGAGTAACTTCTTTCCAAAGGGGCAGAAGTTGGGAAAATGTTTGTGTTGCTGGAGGCTGGCTTCTGCCTTGCTCTGCCTGACTACTTAGGAACCCTCTTGAAAAATACCCTGCCAAACCTAGTCTCCTGTAAATTGTCTCTGGAGCATCACTTTGTTACATTTGATAATGTGATAAGGATTGTTGTGGTTTAAGCCTCACCCAGGCTAATAACTCACGAAGTTTTACTCACTCCCCTCTTTTTCTTCCCCCAGTCCCGGGGGGATGGGGAGGAGAATCGAAAGAATGCAATTCCCACAGGTTGAGATAAGAACAGTTTAGTAAGTAAAGTATAACACAAATCACGCTGCTACCACCAGTAATAATACAAGAGAAATACAAGGAAAGAGAATACAACTGCTCACCAAGCCCGACCCAACCAGTGCACCCCCCAGCAGCGAACCCCCCACTACCAAAAACCTGATCATGCCGTGCACCCCCAGTCCACCACCACCACCACACCCTTCCGGGTCTCTGCTCTCCGTGTTCACATCCTGGACGTGGTATGATATGGAATAACCTCTTTGGTCAGTTTGTATCAGGTGTCCTGTCTCTGCTTCCTCCCGCTTCCCCCTCCTCCCTGGCATAGCATGAGGCTCAGAAAGTCCTTGGCCAGACAAAACATCAGCAAGCAGTAACTGAAAACACTGGTGTTATCAGCAGTTCCAAGGCCCAAAATCAAAAAAACACAGTGCTGCACCAGCTACCAAGAAGGAGAAAAATGACTGCTACTGCTGAACCCATGACAAGGATATATGTCTTGGTGGTTTACGATGATGTTTTCAAGCCATTTCAATCCATTTTATGTCCATGTGGAGTGTCTGGGTGTTCAGCTCTCTCTTTTTCAGAGTGATGAGTAGAGTTTAAGGGTCACGAGGGTGTCCCACAGCAGGGCTCTTCCTGAAATCCACTCTGGTGCCTTCAGATTTGCTGTTTCTATTAAGACACAAGTGTCCCCACTTTGTTTCCTCTTATGCTCTCAGCCTCTGACCTGACTGTTGGCAAAATATATGCAGCCATGATGATCATGGATTACTACAAGCAGAGCAAAGCGAAGAAGCAGCGGCAGCAGCTGGAAGAGCAGGTGAGGCTCAATAGGGCACATGGTAGGCAGAGCAGGGTTGTTCAGAGCACCCTCGCTGCTTCCTACCAAACATGCAGCCAGCTGCATGGGATGCAGCTGAGGGATGAAGATGGCGGTACAGGTTGGGATTTGGTGACTACAAGGCATGTGTATGTGCATCCTTGGTCCTGGCTGTGAACATGAGCATGCTGTCATCTTCCTAAGCATTGGGGGCTTGGCTGATGAAGCGCTGGATGTTCAACTGCATTTCCTACAGGTTGAGTTTCTTCCTTTCTTTAATACAGAAAAATGCTCCCATGTTCCAGCGCATGGAGCCATCCTCCTTGCCTCAGGAAATCATCTCAAATGCAAAGGCTCTGCCTTACCTCCAGCAAGACACTCTCTCTGGGCTGTGAGTATTGCCATTCCAGGGCAGAAAACTCACAGCACAAAGCTTTTGCAGGATTATAGGTAGCTGGTGTGTGTCAGCATCACCAACGGCAGTGGAGGCAGCTAAGGGGCATGGCAAGGTATCTGCATGGATGCTGTTCTTCCAGGACCATGCCAGCACTAAGTGAAAGCTCTCTTACCCAGGAGGGTCTGGGATGGACCTAAACCTTGAGAGCAGTTGAGCAGAGGGTCCCTGAGCGGTGCAAGGTTGGTGAGGGATCCCAGTAACCTGGCTGGTGGGAATGAGGTGATGGGAGTTGCTGACACTGCTCTTGGGATGTCCCTGCTGCTGCTGAGACATGGGCACTGGTGTCCTCTCCTGTCTGGGCACAACTTCAGAACTCCAAAGAAACATGATATTTGTCCTGGGGGTCTCAACAACCTGGGGAGCAAGCATGGCAGCTCCTGAGCTCTGAGCCACTGGAGAAGTGACCCAGCACTTGGCATGTGACCTCTCTGAAGCTGGACTGTCTTTGCAGGAGTGGCAGAAGCGGGTTCCCCTCACTGAGCCCGCTCTCACCACAGGAGATCTTCCAGCTGGCATGCATGGACCCAGCCCATGGGCAGTTCCAGGAGCACCAGTCTTTGGTAAAGTTACGCATGGCCTGGCGGGCACTCCCCTTTGGTCCTAGCAGGGATGCTGGTGGGCACTGGGAAGTGTGGGGCTGCCAGAACAGTGGTGAAATGCTGCTCCCTGCCCCTGTGGCAGCAAGGACAGTGAAGGGATGGCAGCTGCTGGGTCACACATGGATCAAATCAGGGGACAGTTGTCCCTGGGTGTCCCCCAGCCGTCCTTGGACCAGCCCTGGCCAGTGGGGCCAGGTTGTGGAAAGTGCTTTTGGGGTGAGAGCTATGACGAGGGTCCAATGTCCTGCAGTAAAATATCCTTCTCTTCACAGGCTACTCTTTTTACCACTGAGTGCTCATTTCAGTGGGTTATCCCTACCCCATGCTGAGTAATGGTATCTAATGTTTTTGGATTCATGTTCATTTTGTTGTCAGTGCTGGTGTCCCCTATTCCAAACTGAGCTGTCAAACTGTCTCCAATGGGAGCACACACCCTCCAGCCTCACACACATGCTGGCCAGTAGCAGCAATGTCTGTCTGTGTGTGTGTATATATATACATATCTATATATATCTTTCCATGTCTGTGTGTGTGCATTCGTGCACCACCCTGACACTTGTCGGATGCAGTGTTGTACCACTGTGTATTTCCAGCCCAGCCTATGTCCCTGGGATCTGTAGTACTCTGTGTGAGTTGTGTACCATGCAGGAGGGCATCCCCAGCCACCTTAACCACTCCATCATCCTGTCTGCATGGTGATGGCAGATGAGACTCCCCTCTTCCCATAAAATCACTCCCTGCCCTTCTCCTTGACACCGCACCATTTACAAAATTGTCCCCTACTCTGGGAATTAACCAAAATGCAAAGGTGCCATGGGTGGTATGCTTTCTTTTAATAGGGATGTGGCCAGAAAGCCTTTAAAGCAAGGTCAGAGAGAAAATCCCACATGTTCATTCCCTTCCAGTAAAAGGAGAAGGAGTAAAGCCCAGGCAGAGTGTCACCAGATCCAGGGATGGTTTCCACTGCCACTGAAGAGGTGCAAGATGAATTTGCCATTAGGCAAGCCTGAAGCACCACATTTATGCTCATCTGCAATGGATTGTGAATAGGAGATTATTTTTCAGTGGTGACATGATGGCCAATGTGTTTTAGACTCCCTTTCTGGCCCACTTAAATTCTGCCCCCCATCGAGTGAGTAGGGCTTCCCCCTGTGAACAGGGCAGAAGAAGTGCACTGCCCTGCTCCAATCCCATCCCAAGAGCTTGGCTGTGTGTTTATTTCCAGGAGCCAGAGGTTAGGGAGTTTCAAAGAGTGCAGCCCTCTAACCGTGGCAGCTACCTTCCCGTGGACACTCAGGACCATGCTGTCTCTGGGAGGGCCTCCTCCATGCCTCGTCTCACTGTGGATCCCCAGGTAAAACCAAGCAAAGCCCCCATGGGTGCTGGGTCCAAGCAAAGCCTACCAGGTAACACTGGGGCTTCTCTCTGCACTGAGCAAGTCCCTCAAGCCCCACAGATTCTCCAGCACCCCACTACTGAAGCATCTTCCCATCTTTGGGGTGCTGCACATGTAGGAGAGTTGCTGTCTCCTTACATGGGGGACACTGGCAGCAGAGAGCAGCCAGTGGAATCGATCTCCTGGCTCATGTGGGAGGTCCATGGCGGAGCGAGGTTGCAGAGTCTCCCTGCAGTGGGACACCACTCCTTTCCTTCAGCCCTGGGCACTGGCTGAGGTTCAAGGAGTCCCAGCCCGGCTGTCAGATGATCTCCCAGGTCATGAAACTCCTTTTCCTTTGTCTCCCATTGTCCCAACACACATGCTTCTCCATCTGTCCAGGGGAAGCCAGGCCACATCTCACCTCCTTGTTTGTCTGCCTGGTTTCTCTGTTGTTCTGTCTTGTACTCAAACCTCCACTGAGACACAGGCACTTTTATGAGGTTCAGTTTTGCCGTGAAGTCTCTGGGTCTGCTTTCTCACAGAGGCAGTGATGCAAGCAAGAGGTCCCGGTGTCAGTGCCAGTGTGACATGTCGTGGCACTTTGGCAGGGGCATGAAGAGGAAGGGAGGCTTTGTCTTGTGGGCTTTATTCTCCCCATTCAGCAGCAGGGGAGATGATCAGAGGAGAGAATGGGAGCAAGAAATGTTACAGTGCAAGGAGAGGAGACAGGGAGAATGGTCCAAGACTGTAGAGGCAAAAAGCCACTAGAATAAAACAAAAGAACATACAAAAGAAGGTGATGCCTTCCACAAAACATGTGAGAACACAAGCTAGAAGGAGAGGAGAAGGTAGAAAGAAGAAGCATGGGAGAGGGAAAGGAAAGGAGAAAGGAAACCGGAAAGGAGAAGGGGTAAAGGAAAGGAAAAAGGGAAAAGTAAAAGAACCACTGTGAGTAGAGAGAGAGAGAATGAGTGCAGGGGAAGGAGATGGGGATGTAGGAATAAAGGAGGACTAGGGCAGGGTCTGGGAAAGTGGCAGCAGCTGGGAAAATAAGGACAAAGCGAGGGGCACTGGAGGATCCCCCCTCTGTCAATGGTTTCTTCTCCAATGTCTGTTCACTCTGCTTGACCCTGATTTCAAAGTGGGGACGGATGCTGAGACAGCCTGGGGTCAATGGTTTGGTACCCTTCATGTCCTCAGACCTTGGGTGGGATGCTGCTCCTCTTCCCCCAGCACACAGTGCCTTGGCATGAATGACAGTCACTGGTTTTGCTTGTGGAGCATGATTCCAAGCCAGCTGGGGAAGGGAAGCCCATGAGCATGAAAGCTAAATCCCACTTTCCTCCCAGCCCTGATTTATGCTGTCCCCCTCACCCCAAATCTCTCCATCCTGGATGCTGGTTTGCCAGTGATGGTGGATGACCTGGTAATTGCTTGGCTGCTATCCCCCCACAGCTCTGCCTGGCACTGACCCCCTCTCCCGTTGGGTTGGGGTTGCTTGCAGGTGGTGACAGACACCAGCTCGATGCGACGATCGTTTTCCACTATCCGGGACAAGCGCACTAACAGCTCCTGGTTGGATGAGTTCTCCATGGAGCGCAGCAGCGACAACACCTACAAGTCCCGGCGGCGCAGCTACCACTCCTCACTCCAGCTCTCTGCCCGGCGTCTCAACACTGACTCAGGTGAGCAAGGGCAGGTGGTCCCACCCCACACCAATGCCAAACAAACCCACAGTTAAGCATCCACTACTCCTGGGGAGGGGACAGTGGGAACTGACAGAGATGTCCTGCAGGCCACCGGTCAGATGGGCATCGCTCAGGTGGCAGGGAGAGGGGACGATCCAAAGAGCGCAAACATTTGCTGTCTCCTGACATCTCTCGCTGCAATTCTGAGGAGAGGAGTCCCCAGGCACAAGACGAGTCACCAGAGCGGCGGCGTGAGTCCCGGTCACCCAGCGAGGGCAGGTCGCAGACACCCAGCAGGCAGGTGGGTGACAAAACCCCTTCCTAATCACAAAGGGAGATGTAGAAAAAGCTCCTTGCCAGAACTAGGAAGATAAGCCCCAACTCTGGGAGCTTTGCACCCGCACTCCTCCCTGTGGTGGCACCTCCGCATTCCTGTGAGCTGGGCAGGTTAGGACTCCTTTGGCACCCTGCAGAGCATTTGTGGTGAGGGATGAATCTCCACACTGATCTCATCACTGTGGCATCCACTCCCTGCCAAGGTCAAGATGTCCCAGCTACAGAAACTTGGAGATGCCAGTGCTTGAGTGTGCTTGAAACTATGGAGATCTTGCTTTTATTGATCAGCAGCAGGTAAGCTGTTAGCTCTTCCTGCAGCAGGTTTGTGGGTACTTACTACTTTTGGCCACAAACACAGATACCATCCTTGTCCCTGGAGCAGATCCTGAGGCCAGGATGGGGCAGGCAAAGATTCAGCAGGGCCTCATTCAAGCTGGAGGATGCTCTGGAGACACCAGGCTGAGTGGTGGGCAGTCTGGGTGCACAGTGCTGCTTGTCACCCCTGTATTCCCCAGAGTGTCTTGGTGCATTGCAGGGAATGGGGTCCTTGAGCGAAAGCTCCATCCCCTCCATCTCGGACACCAGCACCCCTCGGCGAGGCCGCCGCCAGCTCCCACCGGTGCCCCCCAAGCCACGTCCCCTCCTCTCCTATGCCTCCATGCTGCGGCACACCGGAGACTCCTCACCACCTGCTGAGGAGAGTGAGGGAGGGTCTCCACTCCTCTCCTCCACTCTGGAGCCCAACACCGCCTGCCTGACCGAGTCTTCCAGTTCCCCAGTGGGGAAGCAGAGCCGACAGTCCACCCCGCAGCGCTACATCTCAGAGCCCTACCTGGCCCTGCATGACGACTCACACGCCTCAGACTGCGGTGAGGAGGAGACGCTCACCTTCGAGGCGGCCGTCGCCACCAGCCTCGGCCGCTCCAACACCATCGGCTCAGCCCCGCCGCTGCGGCACAGCTGGCAGATGCCCAATGGGCACTACCGGCGGCGGAGGCGAGGGGCAGGGCAAGGCATGATGTGCGGGGCCAGCATCGATGTGCTCAGCGACACCGAGGAAGATGACAAGTGCTAGAAGCTGCCCCCGCCCCATCTCAGCTCTCCCCCTTCCCAGCACTGCCCTGCCCCTCTCCAATGCATGCTCTTTGCCACGCCTGGGAATGAAACAAAACCAAAACCAAATGCAGGGGAAAAGGAGAAAACCAAATCGACCGGAATGGAGGGGGGAAAAGAAGAGGAGAAAAAAAAAAAAGTCTTTGTGCAAAAAAAAAATTAAAATCTGTCGACTTTCATTTATTACTATCACTTTTTTTTTCTGCACAGAGAAGCATTTGATGGGCAGCAGAGTGACCCAGTCGGGTGCTCCTTCTTGGGGAAACATGAGATTCCCCCCAGCTGCAGCCCCACCTCCTGCCCCCAGCAGGACCCCTGGGAAGGCTTGGCCGGATGGTTTTCTGCTCCCCGAGGCTGGAGAGTCGCAACAGGGTGGTACCAGGAGCCCTCTTTGCTCTGTTGCTTGGGCTCATGCTGCTGTGGTTTTGAATTTCCCTCCCCAGGGGTCTCTTCCAGCCTGAAAAAGGGGCAAGGTGTGATAGAGGAGTGCAAGGGCTGAGGATTTGGGGTGCACCAGGCAGACTAGAGTGGCTCTTCCTGCCCAGGGACGTGGCAGGCAAAAGAGAACCCACCTGGTTTGTGCTGGGGCAGGCGGGAGCAGGGGGGAAGGGGCTCAGTGCTGCCAAATGTATCCTGTCTCCCACCAACATATATTTATTTATATATGGAGGACTCTAGGTGTGCCTATGTGTGTATATACAGTATGTGTGTGTATATATATTTATATATTGTATATATAAAGATATACACATACATGGATTTGTTTTAGTCATCCGAAAATGTTGGGCAGTCCCTTGGGGTTTTTACTTCTCACACCCTGTTTGTTGGTGGCAGGACCAAGCCTCCCCCGGGGTGCTGCTGTGTACCCGTCGCTGTAGCAGAGCATTGGGAACACTGCCCTCCTCTCCTCACCCCATCCCAGATGTTCCCTGTGGTGGGAGTTACATTTTGTCTGTCAGAGGTGGCCATGGTGAGGGGTCTTTTGGCAGCTCTACTGCTGGCTGTACCAACAGTGTCTGCGGGAGTGGGATGCCCAAGGGGCAAGAACAGGGCTGTCCCTGGAGGTACAGCTCGCTTGGCACCAGAGGCGCCAAGGAGGTGATGGCAAACCTCTTTGCTGTGTTTTCCCAGGAAAAGAAGATACCCACATCTGCTGGGGAGAGAAGATGTTGTATGTGCTTGTCTGTACCCTAAGCTCTCTACTCCTGGCAGAGTAACCTGTCTTTAGCACGTTCTCTGACTCAGTTTCCCCTTCAGCCATGGCCCCTGCCTGCTCCCAGTGCCTGGCAACCCCTTCAGAGGGGGCTGCCATGGGGTTGGCTGGGTTTGCAAACCCTATGGCCGTGGCACGATGGGCAGGTGGGTGGCTGAGCATCAGTGGGGCTTTGGGAGAGGAATGTGGTCTAGGGGGGTGAGCAGGGTGGCTCTCTTCTACTGAAAATACTGAAAATGCATTACCGGGCCACCTTCCAGCATTCGTCATTAGTTAACCTAGTAATTATGTGCTGACAGGTCTAATGACAGGTCTAATGATCCATGTGCACCCTTGGCTGTGGGTGTGATGCTTTGGCTGCCAGCCTGGAGATATGATGGTCATGTTGTGGTGATGGGTGGCTCACCCTGGCAGTCACTGGCATGTTTCTGCTGTGAGTCATGTCCATCATCAGCCCAAGTGTGGTCCTGGGGAACTGGAGGGTGCTGTGCCTTTGGAGCCTCAGGGAAGGGCTTGCTCTGTGGGCTGAGGGTCTGGTTGGTGTAGTTGGACCAGGCATGGCCATGTGTGTGAAGACGGGATGCTGGGCAGGGGGAGGTGGTGCAGCTCTCTTCCTACCCTTCCTCCTGCCTATGGCTTTGTGCTGCTGCAGGTTGTTGTGGTCTGGGTCTTTGGGGCTGCTCTAGCCTCAAGCAAAGCTTTAGACAGACTTTGCTTTGGTCCTGGATAACTGACCCATGTCTTCTCCTCACTGAAAGATGCTCTGAGCATAAACTCCATTGCTCCTGTATGTGCAGATCAGTCCCTGCGCCAATCACTTTGTGAGCTCCCCCAGAGGAGCTCTGCTTGCCAGAAGCAAATCCCACCAGCTCCAAAGACTGGCAGCTCCTGGGGTTGATCATGGACCAGTACCCCTCTTTCTAGCGGTCAAGCTGCCCTCTGCACACCCAAGGAGCAGATCTCGCTTATGGGGCCAAAATCTCCTACTTCCTTGATTGGTCCCTGCTGGTTGGTGGCACTTTTGCTGTCCCTGCTCTCCATGTGCTTCCTAAACAGATATTTCCAGCTGCCAAAGGATCCAAAAATTCCCCAGGAAGTTTTTCCATTGCTCTGTCTCAGCTCCAGCATCCCCCATCTCTGTGCAAGGGGGTAAGCTGTGCCCCATGCAGCTGCCAGGAAGGTCCCTGGTGCTGGCTGATGTCATTGGCATCTCCTGTCCCCTTCTGAGAATCGCCACTCCACCTCCAGGCATCCATGAGCAGTTTGTGGCTTCAGACTGAAGCTGCTGGAGCATTGCTCCCTGTGCTGGAGTTTGGGGGAGTCAGTCCTGATGGGCAGCGTGGGACTACATAGGTCTTTTGGGGCCAGGGGTGCAGTGGTGTTGGGGGCCAGAGCAGGCGATGCTGTACGTGCTCTAAATATAGGCGCTGCTTCTAAATGCGGAAAGGTGTCTGACAATAGCCATGCCCTGAGTAACAGCCTGCAGGGAGTAGAGGAGGTGGCTTTTTGTGTCTGTGCCTGTTGGGTGGGAGGGAGGGATGCTCTTGAAGGGTGGGCCCTTTTCAGGCAGTTTTCAAGCTTTGAGTGTCTTTCTTTCTTTGGCCCCAGTGCGTGGCAATGCTCTGCAGTGCAGTGCTGGTATGGGCTGGAGCAGAGCCCTGTGGGGTGCACCCACATTTGTCAGTGGGCTGCAGTGTCCAAACCTGAGCTTTTTGGCATGTAAGCCCTGTGTTTTACTAATGCACAGAAACTGTATGAAGTAAAACCGTCTCTTTTTGTCCCTTGGGCACCCAAAAATGGGCTGATCCTGTCTCTCTCGCAATAGCTGGCGGTCCTACTCCAGCAGCAAGAGTGCAGGCAAGGACCCAGGGGACAAGGTGGCACCTCCAAAGCATGTCTCTGAAACCAAAAACAACCCCCAGGAGAACTATGGAAAAGACTACACTAAGGGGGAAGGAAAAATGGACCAGAGGCCCCATTGCAGCAGGACGCTGAACTCACTTTGCTGCTGTACGATCTCTTGTCTGTGGCTTTTTGCACATCTCTCTCACCTCCTGGACATCAGGGATCTGCCACTTCAGTCACTGACGGTGGCTGCTGGCTGTGTTTGACCATGGGAGGGAGGATGAAAGAGGGAGGGGGACATGTTTCAAAATCTGCTTGCACAGGACAAGCTGCTGCCCAGGGCAGGAATTCGCCAGTTGCATGCAACTTGTTCCCAGTTTGATGCTGGGATCAAAGCCCTGCAAAGCTCCTGGGAGTGTGGCAGAAGGTGTGCAGAGAGATAAGGCAGCCCTGGAGCCTGGAACCCTGCTGTCCCCTCCAGGCTGGCTGTCCCAGCACCATCCTCCGTCCCGTGAGGCATCAAAGGACAGAGCCTCCCACATGTGGGACTGGTGGCTCCTGTGGCTGAGGGAGGGTGGGTGGGAAATTCTCTGCCTTCATATCCCAGGCACTGGGGCGGATGTTGTAACATAACATGCTCGTTTGGACTCAAACAGGGAACCAAACTGACTGACGGCAGTGTACAACTTCGATGTTTTTTGTCAAAATGAAGGGAAAATAAAACCTTGTTGTAAAGAACTGCTGCAGACTCAGTCTTGTTGGCACTCCCCTACACTGGTGGGGATCACTGGGGAGATGCTGGACTCCTGCCAAGGGCCCCCGTGGCAGGGAGGAGGTGGCACACAGCTTGTGCTGTTCAGCCCCATCACGTGGGATGGGGTGTTCCCCAGCATGAGCATGAGGACTGTCCCTTACCAGTGCTGCGCTGGCATCCCTATGGTCCCCAGGCAGGGTAGGGGGCTGTAGGAGAGCTAGGGAGCAAGTTTGGGAAGGGTTGTTTCCCGGGGGGAGCTGTGGCTCATGCCTGGCTGCTTCCAGGCATGCCAGCTGGGGTGCACCAGGGGTCTGAGGGGGACCAAGAGGACTGGGGCCAGGAGCCTGAGGAGCTGTTAACAGTAGCACTGCAGCAAACTGGCGTGGTGAAGCCAAGAGCATTGTGGTGACATTGTATTGCTGGAGAAATGCAAGGGAGCACCAGCCTGTAAACCCAGGGCTTGGAAAACCTATGGATCTGGGTCTTTGAGGGATTCAAGCAGCTTGGATACCCCCTCCACGCCTGTGCCAGGAAGATGTTAAGTGGATTCAGATTCTGTTCCCTGGTCCAAAGCTCACTGGTGAGTTATCAAGCAAAGATGCTGAAGTCAGGTCTTCTATTTCTTTTTTTGCAGAGCTGTTTAAAGTGCGAAAAGTTCTCCAGCAGTCAGAGGCGAGTCAGCGGCCTGTGGCAGTCTGCAGGCTGAGCATGGATGACAGGGATATTCTATAGCTTTTCAACAGCACTCTTCCTTTTCTTTCCCGGTGATGGGAGGGTGCTGTGCTAGGAAGAGCTCAGGGAAGGATGAAGACAATTGCTCTGCTCATCTGAACCACTCTGAGCTAAGCTGATGCTGTGTGTCTCCCGTGTGCTGCTGCCCCTCTCTGCATGGTGCCACCAAGGGCCAAACCCAAATGTTATGACCTATAGGAACTGGCTTTATGTTGCTCTTCACTTTCTGCATCTTTTCCTTTATTTCCCAGATGCTGTCAGGTGTGGTTTTCAACTCTTTGGCTCACAAAGTGCTGGGAAGTACACAGTTCCATAAGGACATTACCCAGGAGATGGCCCAGCTTTGAGGGCAGTTGGCCAGGCAATGGATATAGTGACAACCAGGGGCTGGAGGCAAAGCCCAGCATTTTTTCAGCCTGGGAAGCACATTCCCATTTTATAGCTGAAGAAGTGATCTGCATCCCTGCCTGTGGGGAAAGCCTTCTGAAGAAGGTGATGCCTTCTTCATCACTGAGGGCTCTGCACCACCACTGGAAGCAGTTTAAGGAGAATGACTTTCTCTTCCTGTGAGCGCCAGAAGACCTGTATTAAGATTTTTTGAAGTGAGTGCCTTAAGTATGAACTGCCCCAAAGGCTTTGAAATTGTGACTGAGTGTGGCAAGCCTCTAATAGACATGCCACAGGGCTCTGCCTCGGAGGCTGGTGCCAGGATGATAAATGGATGTAGCAAGCTGAATGCTTAACCTCCTCTGCCACCTTTCCCCAAATCCCAAACATATCTGGGGCCATGCTAACTGTACTCAGTGCAATGCAGATAAGGCAGAGCTTCACCACAGCAAGGGAAACTGGTGCTGCTAAACAGGGAGCCTTCACTGTCGGAGAGCCAGCACTCTGCCTGGCAGGCGTGTAGGCTAAAAAAAGCCCCCTGACAAATGGAACAGAAAGGTTAAAATTATCTGTACATCATCTGAATAACAATGGCAATGCAGATGTACCTGCTTATAATAGCTCCAGGAGACAGGGGATAAATTAGGAACAAAAGTACCCCAGGAACAGATGATGCTGGTGTGCAGCTGGCAGAAGCGCTCACCAAGGCTTGGGACACTGTGGGGGACAGAGCCACCAGAAGCACCAAAACTTGTCCTGTATGTGCTCCCCTCACCTTGCCCATGGATGCTCTAGGACCCTTCCAGCCCCAGATCCCATCGGAGCTGCCCAGAAATCTTGCAGGCTCCAGGGTCATGGAAGCAGTCCCTGCCTACAGTTACTGGCATCACAGCAAGTGTTGTACACATCTTGTCTTGCATCCAGGTACCTGGGGAATAGGAACAGTTCTTTTTCTGGGACTGCTGCAAATCATCACCCTGTTACTTGGATCTTCTTCCTGGAAAGAGACCTTTCCCAGGAACAGGCCTCTTCTTATCAGACTTTTTCTCTCTGTCTCTGCTCTGCTTTCCTCCTACTGCCCCCTGCAAAGCCAAATGAAGGCACATGGTGCTGGGTGCATCCGCAACTCTGTGGGCACTGGCTCTTCAGTAAAGACTCCCCAAATTCTTTTTAAGGCAGGATGCCAGCAATTGTGCAACCCTGGGGGGTTGCAAGGGCATGTATTGAAAAGTCAAAGGGGAATGGCTTTAAACTGACAGAGAGCAAATTTGAATTAGACATTAGGGAAAAGTTCTTTATTGTGAGGCCAGTGAGGCAGTGGCACAGATTGCACAGAGAAGCTGTGGCTGCCCCATCCCAGGCAGTGCTCAAGGCCAGGTTGGATGGGGCTTTGAGCAACCTGTTCTAGTGTAAGGTGTCCCTGCCTGTAGCAGAGGAGTTGGAACTCTGATCTTTAAGGTCTCTTCCAACCCAAACCATGCTATTATTCTATGATTCTATGTTGGAGTCAAACCCAAGCCCCTGGTGGGGTGGAAGGGACAAGAGGGTGAGACTGGGAAACTGGAAAGAATGAAACCTTTTTTCTTCCTTTTTCCAGATCCGACAAGGTGTTGAAAATCTGTATGTACAAGACTGAGCAGGCAGGCAGGGGGTTGCTCCCTCTGAGAAGACAGCTGATAGCTCAGAGGGGAGATGCTGAGGGTGGCTTTCATCCCCGCTTCCCTTTCATTCCTCCAGCGATGCTCAGAAGTGCGCTCTCCCGGTGCCAAGGATGTGTGGGGGCTCTGAAGTGGGGCTGGTGCTTACTCATGCTGGGAACAACGTGGTGTTGTTGGCTCATGGGCTGTCAGCACCGATAGTTCCCCAGGCAAGCATCCCCCCACGGGTGAGCATCCCCCATCCATGAGCAAGGACATGCAACTGAAGCTTCTTTCCAGCACCAGCATGGCTCCCCAGGGAAGTGGGATGTGCTCACAAGGGTTGTCCTCCCTGAAGGGCTTGAACAGCCTGGCCTGGCTCAGCAACCTTGCTTTTTATTCTTCTCATTTATTTGTTTCTTGACACTGATCTTCCTCACTCAGTGCTATAGTGCTGCACATCTGCAGTGGCTGTTTTTGCCAGACCCCATGCAAGCAGGTGACATACCATGGACCACCCTGGAAACTGCCCCCTTCTAGTGCACAGAGGGGCAAGCTGGCAAATACTGTCTCCCAGGAGATTTTTGGGAGCTGCGTTGTGTCACCTTTGGCTTTACAGGCAGCAGAGAGCAAGGGATAGGCATGGCCAGTCTCACCCCTGCCTCACTGGTGGGCTTGACTTGTCTCTGTACCCACCACCCCATCTCTTGGTTAAATGCCACAGAGTGGGAAAAAGCCCACTGTTCATTTATCTCTGCTATTTCTGCATGGATATCACCCAGAACACTCAGCTCGAAGCTGAGGCAGGGCTGAGCACTGGATTTCTCCTCAGTGGTCCAGTGTGCAAGCAAGCTGCCACAGGGACCAGGGCATGGATGTGACAGACCTGGCAGGCTGCTCCAGCAGACTTCAGCAGAGGCATGAGTGCTGCTTGGGGTGCAAGGGAGAAGAAATAAGGAAAAGGATTAAGGATGTGCAGTTGTTTGCTAAAGCCAGGCCTAACCTAGACACTCTATCTCCCTCCCACGCAGTGCTCCCCTGGGACCAAGTCAATCAATTTACAGAGCAATCTGCCATAGATGATGTGATTTTCAGATTGACTTTCACACATCTGCATCATAAATGATGTGGAGTTTTTACTTTTCCAAAAGGGGAGGAACAAAAGAAGGAAATGAGTCCAAGGGTTATACCTCCCAGCAGTTTAATCCTATGGTATCTGGGCAAACACACAGGCTTCAGGCCTTAGTGTCACACCTCTGAGACTTCTAGGTGAAGCATGGAGGGTGCAGAACCTTCAGCCAGAGCCACAGCTCCCAGCTGCCCCATTCCCTTGGCCTCTGAAGCGTTGACAGGGGCTTGCAGATGGCCTTATTTCATTGCTATTTTTTTTTCTCCCTGATCAAAGGGTGGGCTTTATTTACACAGCCATAAATTTTAAGGACCTGTCCCAGCTTATCCCATGCTTCCTCCAGCATGTGACATTGTGCTGTATCAGCAAGTCTCGCCTCTTTTAGCAGCTAGGAGTGCATTAGGAAACCAGTGTGAGCTGTGCGAAGGAGCTGTGAATTAGCAAAGCCTCCCCTGCCCCTTGGCACAGCCTTGTCTTACACCTCCAAGCAGGAATAGCTACAGCTGCTTTCTGCAGCAGAAGTGAAAGCAGAGGGGGTGCGATGGAGATGGGGGGGCAGTGGGATAGGCCATGAATCCTTGCATTCTCTCAAGGACACAGCCTCAGGTCACACAGCCAGTCTGCTACCCACAGCTCAGTATGTCCGCACCATTCCTGGGAACAGAGGCTTTCCTGTGGTCCCCATGTTCCCAGATGCCTGCTGTCTCCAGCCACATATGTCCCATCATGGATGTGAGGACAAACATCTTTGTCCCCAGGTCTCAGTGATCACTTAGGGGTGGAAGATGACCCATGAAGCCAGGTTGCAGGGAAGAAGAGCAGCGGAAGGTGCAAGCCAGGCAGAGAAACCACCCATGCCCACCTGCTCCTCTTTGTTGGTAGGGGACATTTCTGTAATGAGTATTGGCAAATCTCTGCTTCACCTGGTGCTGGTTTGAGAAGAGGGACATCTTCCCACTTTGAGCTGAGCAGGCTGGTGCTTCAGAGAACCAGCTTGTTCTTCTGTGCCTGCAACTTCTCAGCAGTGTTGGCGGGGATGAAGACCCATGGCTGACAGAGAAACAGGCAGATGGGATTATCAGTCACATGTGCCTTCACTCTGTTCTTGTCTTAGTCTCTTTTTTCCCTGCATTAACTCCTCAAGCAGGGTTTTCAGCCTGTACTAGAGACAGAGATTTGATGCTTGTCACAATCGGCTTCTTCCCGCTGCCTGTGAGAAGCTGGTGGGTGTTTAAACATACCCAACAGGACATTTCTGAGCAAGGCTGGCCTTCCTCTGCATAGCATCCCAGGAGCATCATGGCAGGAAAGCCTCTCTGGGCACTGGAGAGCCCAGCCGCTGGCAGGAGACCTTTGCAGCTTGTTTGGCTGCTCTCATCTGGGTTTATGCTGTTCCAGATGCAGCCCACCACCATCTGCATGACAAAAGGAGTCTGACCTGCCTAATTTCCTTTGCTGTTTTTCCTCTCCATTGCTCTTGATTTAGGGATCCTTCCCCTAGGAAGGACTTTAGAGATATCCTCTGGTGACAGTAGCTAATGGCTGGAAAGTCATCTCAGCCACAGCAGGCAGCTTTTGCTAGACTTGCTTCTCCTTTGTGTGCAGTCCCTTAGCATGCCTGCCTGAGGAAAGGGGTGATAGAGACTGCTGGTTCAAAGCGGGGGTTAGCTGCTGACTCTGGCTGCTGCGCATCAATAATAACCAGCACAGGCTTATTCTACAACTACTTATTCACCTCTGGTGGTAAAGCTGTTGCTGCCCTCTGAATCTCTAACTCCATCACACAAGGGGGCTGTAGGAGATGTAGCAGGAGATTTTACAGACAAAATCTGCAGCCCCTGCTGGGATTAGCTGTTCCCAGGCCCTGTTGTTCGCACTTGCTGCAGGCACACACACCTTCAGCCAATGCACAAGTGGCACATCAAGGCTTGTGAGGCAGAGCTGCTGGTACTGAGTGTGCCCTCAGGCTTCCCATGGGGTGCTCTGTCAGAGGGCTCTAAGCTTCAATGCCCATTCCCAGCTGTGAGGGTGGAGATGCTATAGACCCCAGCTGTGGCCTGCGAGCCACTTCTTAAACAGTGGCAATGAGGCTGAGTTAGTCTTCCTGCTTTTCTCATAGGGGAGTTGCAGCCAGTCACTGCAGAGATAGGTCTGTCCTTTGGCCAGGACAAGTTTTCACTGTCCTGGAGTCTGGTCCTTGCAGGTGGGGAAACTGAAACACAAGATCATAGGGCTGAGAAGAGCAGTTGCTCATGGGCCGGACATTGCTCCTCTGGTCTTGCCAAAGAGTTCACTGACCAAATGCTTTAATCATGTTTCTTAAAGTTTCCCCTGTAGAATCCTTTTTCCTCTGCTTGCAAAGGTTATCTGGTAGGGATCCGGAGGCTTTTAGCTGGAGCTGTCCTTGCTGGGGCTGAGCTGCTGTCCCCATTGCCACCAAGGCTCTTACCCTTTGGACCAGACTCTGCATCAAGAGAAAGAGGTTAAGCCATATTTTTGGACACAAATGACTACAGTTCCAGCCAATTAACTTGGAGATGTTGTTACTGGCCACGAGAACAGGTCAGGTTTCAGCCTGGGAAGGAAGCAGATAAGTGATTTTCTACAACATCTCCTGGCTGAAATCACGGCCAGAAAATGAGCTTTTTTTCCAAATTCTGCCCTTTTCCTTGGCTCATGGTGCAGGACAATGGCTCTGCCACCCCTGTGCAGCGCTGCAGGCTAGGGTGAGCTGGGAGGATGCTGTCCCTCACAGCAGGGCTGGGGCAGGGGAGAAGCTCCAGCAGTGCTGGGACTGAGTCTGGCTCTTCTCCTAGCAACAAAAAAGTTATTTTAGCCGGGAAGTTGCAGGTCAGGAGGGCTGGACAGACCTCCCAGGCTGGATTTCACAGAAATAGTAGAACAAGTTGTTTGATTTTGCCAGCACTGCCGTAAGGAGACATATTGCAGATGGAGAGTGCTGTATCCTCTGTTTCTGACACACTCCTGTCGTGATAGCTTGACAGCTCCTGCCCCTCTATTCTGCTCTCGTGAGGCCTCACTTGGAGTATTGTGTTCAGCTCTGGTGTCCTCAACATAAAAAGGACATGGAACTGTTGGAACAAGTCCAGAGGAGGGCCACGAGGATGATCAGGGCACTGGAGCACCTTCCGTATGAAGATAGGCTGAGAAAGTTGGGGCTGTTGAGCCTGGAGAAGAGAAGGCTGCGTGGAGACCTCATAGCAGCCTTCCAGTATCTGAAGGGGGCCTATAGGGATGGTGGGGAGGGACTCTTCATGAGGGACTGTAGTGCTAGGACAAAGGGTAACGGGTTCAAACTTAAACAGGGGGAGTTTAGATTGGATATGAGGAAGAAATTCTTTACTGTGAGGGTGGAGAGGCACTGGAATGGGTTGCCCAGGGAAGTTGTGAATGCTCCATCACTGGTGGTGTTCAAGGCCAGGTTGGAGAGAGCCTTGGGTGACATAGTTTAGTGGGAGGTGTCCCTGCCCATGGCAGGGGGGTTGGAACTAGATGATCTTAAGGTCCTTTCCAACCCTAGCTATTCTATGATTCTATGATTCTATTCTATAAGCAGGGTATTAGGCAGAGGGAGCTTATTTAGTGTTTGTATTTTTCCATAAATTCATGTTTCTCAGTAAATCCTCATAACCTCCAGAAGCCCAAAGCAAAGCCAGGGCTCCCATGTGCACAGAAGTGCCAGAGCAAACCCCATCACCTGCAGGCTGTGACCTGTGGAAGAGGAAGCCAAGATACAGTGTGTTGGCATCCTTGTGATGTGGAGGCTGGCAGGCATTCTATGCAGTGGTATTCCTGTAAGGCACCTGAAATAGATGGGTCTGGTGTTGCCTGGTCCTACAGCACAAAGCCATGCCCTGATGCCGCAAAGCTGAGATGCCATATAATAATGCTGGTGGCCAAGCCACCAGCCTTCAGCACTGCACCATTCAGCGCTGCACCATCAGCACTGCCATGGGGCCCTGCAGGATATGCTGCAAGGAGGAGGAACAGCTTCTTTTTGCCAGGGTCACCAAGGGGTTCCTCTTTGGCATCTTCCTCCTGTTCAGTTCCCTTGTTCCTCACCATTTGCTCCAGCAGCCCTCCTGCACCCTCAGAAAAAGGTTTTACTCTGAACAGGGTCATTCCGTGGCAGCATTCCCCACCACACCTTGGTCCTGGCAATCGGAGAAGCAAGACAGATGATGGCAGGACCACAGGAACACCTGTGAGATGAGTGGTAAAACTGCATATGGATTTATTTCAAGATGCAGCTGGAATTTCGTGCCTATCCTTGTGCTTTGTGTCTGATACTGCAGCATGTGGGGACAGATTTGAAATGTGATTTCATTTAAAGCCTGGGAATAGCAAAATCTCCCTTGAACAGACATATTTTAATATGCATTTCTAGGTCTCTGAAAGAAACCTGGGTCCTGTGGTGTACTCAGCAATGGATGCACTAAATGGCCATGAGTTTCTATATCTCTGACCTGCTGGGACAATCTGGGCAGTTGGCAGACCCAATAGTTCTCCTGGTGTTAACACAGTAGTGCTGGTTGTAAAGTAGTGGCTTGCAAACTGGGAGATGGACTAGCTGGTGGGATTTTTTAATGGGTTTTGGTCTATTAATCCAAACCTCAGCTTGGCTTGACTTCTTCAGTGCCACTTGTCGAATAGGCTGCAATGCAGGATTAAATGTCCCCGTGCAATCAAATGTGTGATGCGTGTAGAAAGGAAGGGAAGGCAAAAGCAAAACAGAGGGGAAAGAGCAGCAAGACTGGCAGCGACCTGTACAGGCCCTATTCTGGGACACATGATCCCCAGGAGCATGAGCATGAACTGCTCCTACAAAAAATAAAAGGAGGGAGCTGCAACCTAACAGCTTCTCTTACACGCACCTTCATAGAGCTGTGATGCTCATGCATAAGGCTCTCATAGTTATGGTGGCAGATGTGTGCAAGATACTGTCACTTTTACATCAAAAGCACTCTCAGTGCTCCTCTGATGCTGTGTAGAACCCCCAGGCTCCCTGCTGCCATGTGCTGCAGTAACATCTTGCTTCTCAGTGGAGATGGGGCTCCTGGGGGTGGTGCCATCTGGACGTGCAGAAGGAGACAACCTTTGCTCCCTGAAACCCCCAGCTCAGGGTGGGAGAAGAAAATCCTATTTTATGGAGGCATGAATAGCTTCATTCATAGAAGAAGGAGACTTTTCTAGAGGTGGTTATTGAGTCCTGAGTATCCTGGCTCCGGCTCCAAACACGAGTTACCTCATGACATGAGGTCTCAGTGGTGGAGAGTGCAGAGTGTGCTTTTGGTGAGAGCAGATGCTTGCAGGCAGCTTGCTTGCTTGCTGCACAGGCAGTGGTTGCCTGCCTTGCCTGCCCATTGCAGATTGAGCTCGCCTGGCATGGGGCTGGCTCCCTGCAGACTGGTCGTTTGCATGCCTGGTTGCCTGCCTGCGCTCAGTGTTGGCTGGTGTGATGCTCCCCTGGGCGGGTACAGCTGAAGATATTTTGATGAAATGAAAAATCTTTCCACAGATAATCAAAGCGCACCCAGCAATCGGCCCATGCTCTGGCTTGGTCGAATCTGGGAGCAAAATCTGGAACAAATCTGGGACATCACGGGGTGTCACAGGGGTCTGCATCTCAGGAGATGCATGCAGCATTTCCCAGTCAGAAAAGCCCTGTGTGGCTTTTCTGTCACATGGAGGTTTGTGCAGCTTCCCCAGACAACAAAAAAGGCTGCAATGCAATTGTCTCTTTTGTTCTTAATTTCAGCTGTGGCTAAAAAAGGTGACTCAAGGTGCTCCACAAGGCCCCCACAGGTGTGTGAGCTCACCCAGTGGGGGCTTCATGGAGCATCAGGGCAAGCATCCCCTGTAAAAGGGGATTCTGGCATTTTCTAAGCTCTCCAGCAGCAGCATGAGTGTCTCATAACTGGCTCTCTGGCGAGAACCCCAATAGTTCTCTGACAGTGATCTTTCAACACTGAGTCAGGAAGAGGAGCTCTCAGGGCTGAATCACAACGGCAATCACAATGTGTGCCTGACAACCTGCTCAGCCAGGTGTGGGTCCTATTTGGCTTTGGTCACTTCAGCTGAACTGTTCAAGTGAACATAATGTCTGTGTTTTTTAAATGAAACCTGTTCTTTCTTTCGGTCTACTGCACTTCCAGCTGTCCCCATGTGTCTGCTAAGTGCTAGGTCTGTCACGGATAGATGACTCAGACTCATAGCTCTCACCCCCTGGGAGTACTAGCTGCTGTCTGGAGGACCAAGTGGCCAAAGTTTCTGGTCTGCTCCTTGTGATGCCACTGCTGTCTTGTGTGGGCATCATGAGCCTGCAGGCATGTGCAGAGCGGCTTATCCTTGCGCTTCCTGCAGTGATGCTCTGCAGGTATCTGTTGCTGTGTATCTACTCAGGCACTGATCTTGAAGTCTGAACCAAGGGTGGATGAATTTCTTTCTTTTTAAATAGAGGCAATGCAGAGGCCGCTGTGAGGCCATGCCAGGGGAAAACATCTCTTGTTTTGCAGGAGTGTGAAAGCCAGATGATTTCTCAATGTGCCCAGCTAAGATAATACCAAATAATCCTGTTTGCATTTTAATTTCCCAGCCTGTTGGGGAAAGCTGATACCTCACTGTTCTCCCCCTCCGTGGGTGGTGTGTGCCTGCAAACATGCTTGTCAGAGGGTAGCACTAGCAGCAGTTGGGCTTACCCCTGCTGCCACTCTGTCTGCCAGGAGCAGTGGGATCAAAGTGACATCGAGGGCTCCAGGGTGGCTGGAGAGCATTGGTGCAGTGGTGGTGAAGGCTGACCCACCACTTGGAAGGCACACCAGGACATTTGGACAGAAGCCATTCCAAGTTCACCCTATGTGCAGAGGAAGGATCTCTGCTTTGATGAGTAGGCGTGCAAATGAAAGCAGTGTAGGTTGTGACCCCATACTGGTATAAGCACACCTCTCCCTTAGCACATGCCTTGGCTGTCTAGCCTCAATAGCCGGGTGTCAGCATCCCCAGGCCCAACCCCACTGCCATTGCCCTGGCAATGGGCCTCTTATTGACTGGGTTTGTTTGCCTTTCCTCACAACAATGTATCACAGCCCAGGGAAACAATCATCTATTTAATTCTTTGCTTGTATCTCCTTATACGCTTTACTAAATGTGTGAGACCAGCATATCTCCACGCCTCTACCTGGTGAGGGGAATCACTGCTGTTTCCCAGTTTCAGCCAATATCACCTGTCGTCGGCAGGCACTGGTGTAGGGCCCAACAAGCATTCTCCTTCCCTTCTCCTCTGCCCTGCTTGTCTGTCTTGCAACCTTTTCTTTCCTCTGGAAAGCTGTGGAAATAATCAAGTATTTGCAACATATTTCTACAGAGCCTGTTTCCTCTGAGGCTGATTAAAGGTGAATAGGAGAGAATTTAATTGCATCTCTGCTTTTATCTCCTCTTGAGGCATCACAATTTGCCAAGAGAACAAGAAAATCCTGGATTCTGCGAGGTCAAGGAAACTTCTCTAAGCTCCCTCGTAAAGCAGAAGCAGCAGCCCTCACTGCGCTGATAATGCCTTTGGTGTTGGCGGAGTTGTACTGGGGTGAATTTGGCCTGGCTTGCGTCAAGTATGTGAGAAGAGATGAACAAGGCTCTCATCAGCAGACATCCTGCAAAGGGAGAGCTGGGCAGAGGTGGCCACTGATCCCAGTCCTGTCCCCCACAGAACAGCAAACACAGCTGGTGAATCAGAGGCTGAGCGATGCTGAGCACAGGTAAGGTTGCAGGAAGATTTCTCCCAGCAGCTGCTGTGCTGCAGGGTGATGCAGCAATGGTGGGGCAGGATCTTGTGTCTGCCAGATGAGCAGGCCCTGCACTGCTCACACCCCTTGCCAACAGCAGCATGACAGCAGCTTTCTACTTCATACTTTCATTCTCTCTCTTAAGAAGATGTCATTTCTGCCTTTCATCCTCCTGCTGTTTTACAGCTGGGCTCCTCTCATTTACCTTTGAGCTCTGGAGTGTGTTGGCTTGGAGGTACCCCCATAGAGGGTGCCAGGACCTGCCAGAAGATCTGCTGTGGCAGAAGACACCAGCTCAGGTGTCCAGTGGAGGGGGATGGTGGTCTTGTCATGCACTCAGCACTCAGCCCTATCCAGAAAAGTGGAGGCTGCTGAATGCAGGCGGGGGAGACATCGCTTGTGACACACAAGGTTTTGTTTTCCTTGCTAACCTTCCATCTTTGTCTTGTGTATTTTAATAAGCAAATCTCTATGGAAACAGGTAGTGTTTGTAATAATGCCTCTGTTTTTCACTTTGCTTCATTGCTTTCGAGGAAGGAGGAAGGCAGAAACCTAGAAAGGGCAGATGAGGTTTAGGCATGGAGAGATGCTTCAGCTGCCTTGGCCCTTAGCACAGATGGGAGCAGTCTCAGCAGCCCTTGATCCTGCCCTTGCTGATGGGAGATGGAAGCTGTGCTCAACCAGACCCCTTCTTGGCTCCTTCAATTCTGGTGACGTCTCAAAGCCTGGCTTACACAGTGCTTCTTTTAGTTCCAGCTGGATGGAGGGGAGCACTGTGGTGTTAAATGAGGGGTCAGTCATTCTTGTCCAGAGTTAGTAACACTGATTTCATGTCTTCCCAGTGAGCTACCAGCTCTACAGCACCCTGGCTCTCTTGAAGGTCACCTGGTGCTAGTCCTGTCTTGGCATCCTGACAGCATCCATCGTGACATTGGTATGGGGTCCATGTGAGCCACCTCCACACTAGCTGTGGCGCGGTGGGAGCGGGAGCTATGGGGTGTGACGCAAAGGGTCCGGAAGCCACCATGAGACAGAAGGATGCACAAGCCCCCGCCTTCGTGGGACGCTGGAGCTCTGTCATCTTGCAGAGCTTCCTGCCTGCAGCCCAGTTCCCAGGCTCAGGAGCTTTCTAGCTTGTTTGTTTATTTTGGGGAGGGAGGGTGATGTTTTAGGAGCTGAGAGAGGAATATTTTAAAGGGGAAATCAGTGCCAGATTGGCATTCTCTGCATCAGACACAGCAGCACACTGAAGAGAAGGAGCTGCAGGAAGGAGCTGTTTGTCAGCTCCTTCTGCTGCTTGTCACCCTTGATATTCAGCGACCATGGGCCTTTCCAGGTGCTACTAAATTCAGACCAACCTGGAACCAGCTAATACTCAGATCCTGTGGTTTTTTTTGGACACTTTAAGGTATTTCTGTTTCCCACGCAGAGTGAATGGGCCCCTGACTCAGATCATAACTGGCCTTTGGCACTGAGTCCATTGTGGCACCCGGCACCATGAAGGGTCTTCCACCCTGACCAGGAGTTGGTGTCCTCTCCCCCCTGAGAGCTAGTCCTGCTGTCCATCACTCTAGCCAGGGGCTCCCTGGCCCTTGGAGGATAGAAAGATGTGCTTTAAGAGGTCTCTCTTCTCTTCCCCCCCACCCCCCGCCCCCCCGCTTTTCTTTAAGTAATTCTTTGTGTTCTGCCCAAACCAGCTGTGTGTAGCCACCGTGCAGCTAAGGCTTGCTCCAGAGGAAATCCATCTCTCCAGATGAAATTCATCTCACCCATTCCCCTACCCACCCTGCCAAGAGGCACAGCCTAAGGACTGCTTCGCTGGAGCCCTCAGGGCTGATGTTTGGAGATCATTAGCTCTAGGGCACTCCAAGCGTGGAAAACACTCCCTTCCCACTGCTGTTTCTGTGAGAATTACATTTGTTTTAAGACCAGGGATTCAGATTACAAGTGATGCTTTCTTCTAAAAGGAGTCAGTATTACAGTCTTTGTAGTTCTGCTGGAATTATAGTACCCAACTACTGGAGTTGAACCACTGGTTAATTACCTAGTCATTTGTAGTAATGCTCCCAATTAGCTTGTGAAAGTATAGCAAATGCATTACTTCACGCCTGTTTTTAATGGCTTATACAAGGTTATTCATAGATAGTAGAAGATAAACAGTGTTGCATGTTGGATTAGAGTGGTATAGCTTTCCTGTTTCTTTGGGTGTCCTTTCTTAACCTGGGGAAGGCAGGAATTCATAAGTGAGATGAGGTAAGTACGTGATGTGGTTTCACATCCAAGCTAATCACATCACCTTGGATGTGATACAGTCAATCACGACTTTCATGGTAGGCATTGGAGCCTGTCGAACCCGTGGCAATACCAGCAAGGCAGGGTGGTTCAGCCTGCTGGGGAAACAGGTTGAAAGGAGGTCCTGCAGCATTGACTACCTTTCTGAGTCTTCTTGAGCTTAGTTATCTGGGCCTTTTGGCATCAAGGAGTACAGGAAGGGAGGTTGTGCTGAGGGAGAGGGGCCAGGCTTCACTCAGCCCCATTTCTCCTTGCTGCCTCTGTGCAGCACCTAATTCCCTGCCCACAGGAACGCGCGTGTCAGTGTTTCCCCATACAAGTGCCTGTTTGCACACACAACACATTTGTACAGCTGGCTTGGCAGATTGGTGCACATGCAAAAATGGGCAAGAAAACTCTGAAGCCTTGATGGCAAACTGGATCTGATTTTTCTCTCATTTTTTGTGAAGGTGCTGCTCACAGTTACCTGGTTGAAGCTGCATTGAAGTGGGCCCTTCAGGAGAGCTTTGGCACCCAGATATTGCACTCCAACAGCCTAAATTTTGTCTCCATGTTTGATGCAGTAAGTCACCTTACCTATTAGATTCTTACCTAGAAAGCTCTCTCATGACCCTTCCCTGAACCTTGTGTCTCAAGCTACGTATCTCCTGCAAAGCCTTTAGTCCCTTCCCCATGCTACCCCAAAGCAAGCCGGTCCATCAGCACAAGATGTACAGTTTGAGGAAGGATACTAACTGAGGTCCTAGACCCAAACTCTGCATGTTCGCATGATGATGCCCTAAGGGTTAGTGATTTAAAGCAAAATGCCCTGCACACTGCAGGCTCAACCTGCCCATACAGATAGCTTTAAGCTGCTAATAACTTGCTTGTGTGTCTGGGCCCAAAGATGTGTGTAAGAAGAACAGGCAACAAGGTACCAGAGCATCTTCTCCAGCCTCACCAAGTGCCAGTGGCTGTTGTGGTGTCCAGCAACAGAGGCCAGGAAGGGCCAGCACTGGCTGAAAGGTGAGTATTTCTGGACGTGGCTTTCTTCACTTACTCCATCTCTCATTTTGCCCTCTTTGAAGCAGAGGTCCATGGGCGATGGTCTACAATAGCTGAGACAATATATAGATATATAGGTGCAGCTCTCTGTCCAATTTCTCATCTCAGCAAAGACATGCTTGAGAGATTACCCCAGCGTGGGTGATGTTTTTTAACGACAATGGCCATGAAAGTCTCTATTATTTATCTCCAAGCTGCTTAGTGATAAAGTGGGCGGAGAAGGAAGCCACATTTCCTGCTCAGAGTGTGTGGGAATACCTTTTCAAATGTTAATTTCTCATGTTTTTCAAAAAGCTACCCAAAGGCAGTGGCCTGAGCAAACTGAGCTTATTCAAACCAGCTAGCTTTTTAAAAGTCTGAAAAGACATTTGGGGAGAGAAGGGGGAATAAGAAGGAGCTCCAGGAAAAAATCTGCCACCATTTTCCCCACTTCAAAGTTAAAATTTGATGTACACATTTCCCTCTTCTCTGATGCACCTCCCTCCAGGGAAATAGGTGATGCATGCAGAAGCCTGGAGAGAGCAGGATCAGCCAAGGGTTCCCATCCAGCAATGCCAATGAAAGTCCTTCTCAGGTCCTTCACTCCGCAGGAACCCATCATCAAACCCCAACTGACTGGTAAACGGTAAAACCACCAGGCAGGGCTGATGTGGGCTGGCTTTGGAAAAGTGCCAGAGAAATACAAAAAGCCACGCATCCTCACTTCTGTTTTGCATCCAGGGCAATCTGGTTCCCAATATCAAATTGTCCCACTGTAAAATCCATCAGCTTCCACCGAATTTATTATTGATAAAACTCCTTTCTACAGGAGCCACCCAGGCAATATGTGGCTAATTGGCTGTTGTTAATACACATCCTAGGGTTTTCTGTTGTAGCTTTTGCTTTAAAAACAAAAAAAGTCATGTGTGATTTTAATGCAGATTTGAAAGAAGAAAAGATCTCTTTGGTCTGCACCCACCACAAGATTTAAAGTGCAGAATCTGTGCCTGTTATTGAATAAGAAATGCATGCTGACTGCCAAGTTCCATCTTGAAAGCAGCCAGAAGCTATCTGGGAATAAAAAAAATGTTTTGCAAATACCTTTTATAATTGTAAAAATAGAAGAAAATAAAATTTAAGATAAATAAATAAATAAACCAACTAGAAAGAATTCGCCAGCTATTAAGCATTGAAAAATATGGGACATTGTATAATTCAGAGCCCCAAAACTATATCTAAGCTGAGCAAACACTTGAGAACTTGAATTTATAGTTGCATCTTATTCCTCATAGCCAAGCATTTTTGTAACCAAAGTGTCTTCATCCCAAGTGCTCAAGCAAGAACAGAAAATGCCTCAATCCTGGCAGTAAGTGCAGTGAGGGAATGTGGATCCTGCTGTCCCTAACTACAAATTCCCTCATTTGTAAAGGTTTTCTTAACTTTCATTTTGGCCAGACATGGAACAACGTCTTTTCTTGGTGACCCTGAGCTATGCTGCAGGCATGCTTGCAGCTAGGTGAGAATCCCTTTGGACCTTGGTGAGCAAGGATTTGTGTCAGGCAACATGGTCCAGGAACCACAGGGCCCTGTCATGGTCGACTGACCACGTGTATCTGCAATAGCTCCTGAATTCAGGGTCAATAAAGGTAAGGGTTCAGCAGGTACACATCTTCCCCATCACCGCACCCTGAGTGGAGGCCACACAGCTGATGCTGATATGCTTCTTTTCATCCTTGCTGTCCTTGGCAGCCCCTTCTGACTTAGTCTGGATTTGCAATCCCCAGTTGCTCTCAAGTCAACTCATGCACAAGAAAATTAGTCTTCATGATGCACAAAGCAAAGTAAATCATGGGGAAAAGCTCTTGAAAAACATACATTTTTTTATAGATCAAGAATTTCATGACCTAGGGAACATCACAAATAATACTGGACCAGGAATTTGTTACATTTGGTGCCTAGTTTGTACAGATACTGCAGCCACTGTCACCAAATGAATACTTCCATGACAAATCCCTTGCAAAGAAAAACACAAAGAAAGAGGCTGTCACACGAAACAAGATGATTTTGATTTTTGTTTTGTGCTTATAAACCCAAATTTTACCTTTTGGGCTGTGTAATATGCTTCATATGAAAGCCCTCTCAGTCTCTCACCAGGTAAATATGTGTTTGCTTTCTGTCCTCATCCCATCCCTCTATCCTTCCCTAAAAGCCAGCCAGGAAGTCCTTATCCTCCTCCGTGGACTCAGGCAAACCTCCGCATATTTTGCTGAGGATCTGGAGGTACGAAGTCTTAAATTCCAGAAATAATTGCAATTTCATTCAATGCAATTAAACTATGGAAATTTTCTCCTTGGGATTTTTTTTTGCATAACAGCAACAATAAAACCCCATAAAGAAGAAAACCAAACCTGTTGGCGTCATCAGAACCTAAAAATAACAGGAAGATGACTGCTGGTGCCAGAATGATACCAAACTAAATCTATTATTGAATTAGATTCTTTTCAATTGTTGTTCTTAGGAATATATTTCCCTTTTTCCCGCTGGGTTTGTTTGGAGCCAAGCTATTCTGCCTGCCAGTGTCATTCCACCACTCAAATTAACAAGAAGTGATGTCTTTTACAGTAGAAACCAATATCTGTTAAAATATTGATGAAGGCAAATAAGCTAAGGACTTTGCAGTGTCTGGTTTCTAGCTGGCGGTCAGGGAATAACTTTGAAGGGAGGGGAGAGCTGCACAGCCTCACCCCACTGCCACGGCCAGGATGACCCTCCTGTTTTCAAAGGACAGTTCTTATGCTCCCAGGAGCAAGCAGCAGGAGAACCCTGACTCCAGGTACTGATGTAGCTCAGTGTGTCTGGAGCACCTGGCATTCTTTCCTCTGGTTTTCCTCCACTGCCAGCTCAGCAGCATCTCTTTTCTCTCTGGTGTAGGTTTAGAGGCCTTGCTTGCTGGGGTTTGCTGTCCATTCATTTAAAAGATTTCACCTTTTATTTATTTTCTCTATCTATCATTCTAATTAAGTCTATCAAACCTGTATTAAGGCCTATCTTAAACCTCTAAGGCCTGTATTAAACCTCTATTAAGGCCTATCAAACCTGTTTCATTGTAGCTGAACATCTTGGTAACAATGGGACTTTCTTTTATGACGGAGAAGGGACTTGATCCAACAGGTCAGCTTTTATAGCTTAATCTGCACCTCTTTCCTGCTCTAGTATCTTAGCATTATTTTAAGGGACTCCTGAAATCATCTATCACCATTTCTCAGAGTATTTCTTGCTTGCTGGCATTGCTGGCCCACTATCACCATTATCTTGACCAGCAAAAATGAGCTGATGGCTGATACTGCAGTGAGGCCCTCTTGAAATGAGGGCTGTGCTTTCATTAGGCTAGTGGCATGCACCTCATGTGCAGTACCACAATGAATTTATCTAACCACGTCATCTTAATCTGTAAGGATTCCCTGACAATTATATTAATGGTGCTGGCATCCTTCTCTCTGCCATGGCTTCTGATTTTCTTCTGGCACAACATTTCAGGCCTTCCACCAGACTGGAGCTCACCCTTTGCATCTCCACTGTCACAAGTGAACTTGGCCCAGCAGATATGGTAATGCTGAACTGAGCTACCATGAGGGGTGGAGGAGTCCTCTCTTCGACCCAGGATCAGAAAAAGGTCCCCCATCCATATTACACATATTACACAGCGTCCTGTCTTGAGCTTTCCTTCACTGATGAGAGGCTCACGAGGTGACCAAAAGCTGGTGCAGTGCAGCAGTGCAGCCAGGGTGACCCACTGTTAGCATTAACACCACTGACTTGCTTTACCCTGGATGTTTTTCTGATAGCCAATGAGCATGTTGGATTTGATGCCTTCCTCTCTGCCATCCAGACAAGTGCTAAATGACATAATCCAGGCTGGAAGGAGCCATGTGTTTTCTTCTGCGTTCAGCTACTGCTGTGCTTCCAAACATGTCTCTCCTCTTCCCTTTTTTTGTACAGTAACTTTGCACACAGAAATGTCAAACAGCAGCTGCTTGGCCAGCATTTTGAAAAGCAACTAGTGATTTTAGCTGCCTTAATTTTGAAGCTAGGGTTTCCACTCTACGCATTAAAAACACTTCTTTTTCTTCTCCAGTAGCTGTAGATTTTACCTGTTTCCTCTGTAAATGTGAATTGTGAAACAGTCAGGCCTTATAACGCACGAAAGTCTTTGAGGTTTCCCCTTGTAGGAAGAAAATGTCATGGTGCCTGTCAGAGCTAAGTTACCAAGGGCTTCTCCTACTTCAATTAAGCATGAGCAAACCTATAATGTGTCAGAGCCTGCACTAGGTAAACAACATGCTGGATAGCTTCTGGTGGTCGCTTCAGTGCTGGGTTTGAAAACTTAAGAAGGAAGCTGTGGTGAGAAGGGTTCCTTGAAAAGTCTTTCACTCCAGTCTGAGCCATCCAACCCCAGAGCCTATTCCGGTGGTTCGGCCCTTCTGGTCTTGGGCTGGAGCCTGCCTTAAAAAGGACATGGGCAGTTTTTGGAAAAACAGACTCAAGCCAGATCAAAGCTTTGAGTCCTCCAAAATGTCCAAAGGAAACCTGAAAAATGAAGCTGAAGGAATTGATTTTTAGGGTCCAGTTTTAATCTGGTGTAGCTGAAAGGCCACTTGTTAATAGTTTGGATTGGATTTGAAGTTTTTGCTGTGGGCCCAGAACAGAGCTCTAAGCTTACCCTGCAGGGCAGCTGCTTTTCCAGTAAGTGGTTAAGAGCAGAAGGGAATCAAATTCAGGAGGTATCCCCTCAGGACTGAACCAGGAGCACTTGGGGAATGAACTGCTACTCACTGGCGAAAAAGCTACAGGATACTGATTTTCATTTTTGTTTGTGTGTGTCTTTATTTGAAGACACAGGAATGAAACACGATTTCTTTACCTGTGCTGGAAAGCATTAAAACAGAAGTCCTACCTGCAGAGATGGAATTGCTGCACCAAGTTAGCTGTGGACAGCCATGCTGAAGGGCTCCCACAAAAAACGGATGGAAGAATGAGACAAGCCTGTGTGCCTCCCAAGGTCAGGATCAAGCCAAGTGTCCCACCTCAGAGCACCTTCAAAGGGTTTTGTTGATATTCCAAAGCACAAAGGAAACCCTGATAATGCTGTTCACCTTTTGACTAGAATTGGCACCAGAACTAAGCACACCAGAGATCACTATCGTATTAGTCAGCCTCCCATGGATGGTGGCAGGGACAGAGACTATGCAGTGTGTAGGTTTGCCTGTAAATTCCATTCATAGAATCATAGAATAGTTAGAGTTGGAAAGGACTTTAAGATCATCCAGTTCCAACCCCCTGCCATGGGCAGGAACACCTCCCACTAAACTATGTCACCCAAGGCTCTGTCCACCCCGGCCTTGAACACTGCCAGCAATGGAGCATTCACAGCTTCCCTGCTCAACCCATTCCAGTGCCTCACCACCCTTACAGTAAAGAATTTCTTCCTCATATCCAATCTAAACTTCCTCTGTTGAAGTTTGAACCCATTACCCCTTGTCCTCTCACTACAGTCCCTAATGAAGAGTCCATCCCCAGCATCCCTATATATATCCCAGTATCCCCTTCAGATACTGGAAGGCTGCTATGAGGTCTCCATGCATTCTTCTCTTCTCTAGGCTCAACAGCCCCAACTTTCTCAGCCTATCTTCATACATGAGGTGCTCCAGTGCCCTGATCATCCTCGTGGCCCTCCTCTGGACTTGTTCCAACAGTTCCATGTCCTTTTTACGTTGAGGACACCAGAGCTGCACACAATACTCCAAGTGAGGCCTCACGAGAGCAGAGTAGAGGGGCAGGATCACCTCCCTCGACCTGCTGGTCACACTCCTTTTGATGCAGCCCAGGATACAGTTGGCTTTCTGGGCTGCTGAGCGCACACTTGCAGCTGGCTCATGTTCATTTTCCCATCGACCAACACCCCCAAGTCCTTCTGCGCAGGGCTGCTCTGAATCTCTTCTCTGCCCAACCTGTAGCTGTGCCTGGGATTGCTCTGACCCAGGTGTAGGACCTTGCACTTATCATGGTTAAACTTCATCAGGTTGGCATCAGCCCACCTCACAAATATGGCAAGGTCTCTCTGGATGGCATTCCTTCCCTCCAGGGTGTCAACCGAACACAACATGTCTTCTTCTGTCAAATACTCTCTTTTTCCATGCATGGCTAAATGATTTCATTGCAAGGTAGTTGCTCCAGATAACATGATAGGAGGCGACTGCCTGACTGGCTTACTTCAAACCTCAGAAAAATGCATTTTAAAGTGTCGATATTAATCTGTTCCACTTCTCATAAAATTTGTCTTGCTAATCCTTGCTTCTCAGATACCTTTTTTTGGTGGGATTGTCTTCATCCCAAACCTAAGCTGCTCAGAGGGTGCATTGCCTGCCTGTCTGCCACTTCTCTATGGCCCAGGTTAGCAGTCAAGGAAGGGAATAGTTGGGGAGGTCTAATAACGGACTGCAAGTTTGTAAAAATCACACTAACCACACATGTGCTGGGTGGGAGAAGAAGCAGTAGGCCTAAACAACAGCAAAGCAGGTGGAGTTTGAACACAACAGAGGAGAGAAAGAAAAGATGGACATGACAGGTATAGGGTAAATGCTAAAGCAGATTGTGGGAAAGATTACAGAGACTGCATCTAAAATTTTGTGTGAGTAGCCTGTTAAAATTCTATCTTTGGAGTGGATTTAGGTGTAGATGACCATGCCCTTGTGTTAGAGAGGTGAAATGCCAGATCTCTGCAGTTCATTTCATCCCTATTTCTAATGTTTTTTTGTAGTACTGTTGTTGGAGATCGTGAAGAATAAAAGGGAAAGTCTGTCCCATACTGTAAAACTAGAAGTAAATGCATAACACAGCTTAATTGAAATTGTTGATTTCCCAAGAGAAGCTGAATGTAACTAGACCAACAGTGATCTGGTTAATACAGAAAAATGATTTGCCATACCTAGTGCTCACAAATTAGAGGTGGAGACGCCAATAGCAAATCTCCATGGGGAAAGAAGATGATGTAGATTTGCTGCTGACACAGCAAAGATAACTTGGCTGAAAGCAAAGTCCAGTAGTTCAACCCTAGAGCAGGAAAAGGAGAGGGTGGGGAATTGGCTTTAATAGCACCACCCCTAGGGTTTTGGTTCTTTGTTGATTTTCTTTAGCAGTTCCCTGCTGTTCTGGCCCTCAGTTGAAGGTGTAGGCTCAGTACGATCTCTAAAGTTGTAGAAAAAATGAAGCCGTCTAAGAATATAATTTGAAAATTCAACAAATCCACTGAGCTGAGTGCTTTGTCCTTGAGATTAGCTGGAAAAACTTGGCATTTGAGGGACACACTATAGGAAAAGAGGACTATTTAAGGAGCATCTGGAGAGATGGGCTTTAGATGCCCTTTTCCCTATTTATGCTTATTAGAGATGGAATTGAAGTGCAGCATGATTAAGTTACGCATATAAAGAAGAGCTTCTACAAACAAGAAAACATAAGCAATGTGGGAAGGAACAGAACTGCAAAGAGAACGAGAGGAGCGAAACCGAACAGGATGCCAAACTGCAAAAGACATTTCAACAGCACTTAATTAAAACTGTTAGCATTTGCAACAGACAGAAGGTAAAGACGCTCACTAGGAAACAGAAGAAAAGGGGAGAACCCCCCAAAAACATTAAAAAGAGTCAATTACAGGAGATTCTGGGAAAATAGCAAGCTTGAGCAAAGGCCAGTTGCAGAATTGAAATGCAGTTAGAGTCGGGGGGGGATATGTGTGTGTGTTATTTCGATTTGTGCTACAGCAGAACTGATTCCAGCTAGTAATAATGAAAAATACAATGTGCAGCAGCCCCTGCCCACAGTGCCTACAGCCTATGGAGAGCTGTCACTCCCAATGTTTTGCATCTATCAGCATGCAGTGATTTGAATAAGATCACATAGCAACCAGTGCAGGTCTGAGAAATCAACCCAGTTCTCCAAGGTCCTACTCCAATAACTTAATCACAAGATTATCTCCCAGCTTCTTTTGTTAATTAAGGAGTCTTCATCTTTTGGCTTGAGAAACCATAGACACAGCAGTAACGGTGAGCCTGAAAATTCAGCATAATACATTTGTTGGCGGGATGAACTAATAATGTTTTTTCTCCTGTGACACTTTTCAAAACCTGACGTCCACCACTGGGTTCATCTGATTTCAAATGTGTAGCAGAGCAACAACAGTTTGAAAGTGGAATAATAGTTACAAATGAGTCCTTAACCATCTTTCAAAGTGACCAAATCAAATCTTCACTTGTGTGACAAAAGCATGCAAGATGAAAAAAACCCCCAAAAACTATATTGTTTGTCTCTGCCTAAGCAAAGTAATTTTAATAACTGGTGAGCATGGAATGAAAAGTAGTGAATAACATTTGAAAGGGAGAAGGCTGCCATGTATCATGACTGAGAATGAAAAGAGGAAGATATTTTTCTTTCTTGTGGCAGAGCCTTTGCTTTCAGAGCTGGCTAGGTGAAAACAGCTTTCTTGCCAGAGAGAGGCTGATTTCTGTGTATACAAGAATTCTCAGTATTCAGCGATAAGACACCTAAGTGCTTTGTTAATGATGGACGAAATTGCAGTCAGAGATGTAGGAAGGAGCTCTTTGTTAAGTAAATCAGGAGCTATTAGAGATCTTTGGCAACCCACAAGTCTGATGCTGCCTGAGATCCAGCCATTCTCTACTCATCCATCCATGATGCTACACAGAGATGTTATAAATCACTTGTACACTCCGTGCAGAATTGTCATCTGACCAAAGGTGCGTGTTAAACAATCCCATGCTGGGATGTTTGTGTTTCCCTTCTGCCTCTATAGGTCTCGAATAATTAGCCCTGTGTCAGTAGACAGCAACCAGCCGGGATGTCTTAGCCCTCCTAACTCCCAGAGCAGGAGGGTGCTCAAGGGGCTGAAGTCCTGCTCAGGCCAGTCCATTTACCCTCTTGCCTTTGGCATGCTTGTGATTTGGCTGTGAGAGCTAAGGCCAGGCAGCAATGCTCTTCCTAACCCTGACACAGAGAAATGAGCAGTGTCACACAGAGACAAGTGGCACTGGATTGTGGCTGTAGTCATTGTCGCCTCAACATCATTCTTATAGGGCAATAGGATCAGGGAGAGCAGAATCCCCTCTGGTCCGCCTTCTTCTCAGGGAAATGACTGATGAGCCTGGCAGCCTCTGAACAAATATTTCTGATGCAGAGAATTCACTTGTCAACTTGGAGGAGCCCCGAGAGAAAATTTCCAAAGCGTATCTGTCGGAGATAATGACACTGCACAAGGAAGCCCTCCTTAGGAGGAATGCGTTCAGAAGATGTGGAGTATTTGAAAACACGATGCTTCTGTGCATTCCTGTTGATGAGTTAAAATTCAGGCAATTGTGGCTGAATTTTTAATCTGTGAGCTGTAACAGGTGAAGCACAAGGAGGCAATGATTCATTTTTCTACCTTCTCCGATGCTTCCTTGGTCACTTAGACCTTTTCCTGACCAGAAATCTCTCTTTAGGCGCAATATAGCTCGCTGTGTTCTGCATCATTCAAATTACAAACCAGGGAATTTTTGTGCATCTGGATGTTTGTGTAATTGCCTGACACTGTGAAAAACCCATCTCAGCTGAAACCTCTTAGCTCCACTGCTAGATGAAAAGCAATTAACAGTAACCATAACCAGAAACACATTTAGTGATACAACAGGCAGCAAATGGCAATAGATATATCAACAAATCTGTTTTTCCCTTGTACTTTGCTGTTTGCAGCTAATGGGTCATTAATTTTTATCTGGGTATCACATACTTATAAGCGGTGTGGGAATCTTGAATTTATTACCTATGAGAGTGGTTTTGATTATGTTGGCTTGTCTGCATTGCCCATGATCATTTGGTTTAAAAGTCATCCAAAAGGTTTCGACAGCCAGAATCTCAACCCAAGGCTGTCCTGGGTACCCAAAGGCACCCAGGCTGTACCCTCATTACTCCTCATGCTTCTTGAATCTTTCAAATGTTTCCTCAAAATGGGCCTGGGTTTATAAAGGCATTTCCCCTCTGGAAGCTCATCAGCATTCACACTTTGCAGGTGTTGTTCAGCTAACTTTTCTAAATAGCGGTATTTCATCCTGTCAAATATGAACTTGGCTCAGGACAGTAATTTTGTGCTGAGCTAGCCAGTATTTGTCATTTTCCCTAATTAAATCTAAGACAGATAACCAATAGATTCTTCAGCTGAACAAAAATAGTATTTATTTATCCCCTTTTTCCAGGAGGTTTCTGATCATTTTACATTTTTTGATTCATTACCTCAAGTTTCAGTTCTCTGGGGGAAAAGAAAAAAAAATAGGACAATGTATATTTTACTTGGCAAGTTGATCATTTTATATAAAATAAGGTATAGTTTCTGTGCAAACTCACAGAGACAGTCGTGGAGTATCTGTGTTCAAAATGGTGTGAATAATGTTAGCTGGATTCATGCGAGTGATGTTTTTTAATCTGGATAACTCTTGAGTTTCTAAGAAAGCAAATACAGAGGTGTCAAGAACAAGATTGCCTGTTACCACACTCTGTACTGGAGCTGTGCTTCGGTTATCAGCTATTTTTAAGCTCTCTCTGCTGGTTTGTTTGATGTCAACCTGTGCTTCCAGATAATCTATCAGCAATTACCTGTTTAGTTTTAGTACGTTCTGTTCCTTTACGCGCTCATTCAGGACTTCATTTGTTCCCATTTGCAGTGTGTTTTAAATGTTAAGCCTGTTTTCCTACCAGATGGAGAACTGACGCCTCTATTTCAGGTGAGTGTTTTGCAGTATCTCCCCAGTGTAAGAAGATGATACTGTGCTTGTTATACTTCATGTCAGGAAGGCCGCAAAACGCAAATCAAACCAGACCTGTTGTGCTTCATGGGTTAGAGGGGTTTCGCTGAACTAGTTGTGCATTTAATATAAGTTAGGTGTACTTCTTGCATAGTCACGTGGGCAGTGCAAAGGGATTTTGCTGGAGCAGTTCAGCCTGGAAAGCTATGGTGCTGGCACGAGGCTTGCCACTATTGAAATAGTGCTGAAAACGAAGCTTCTCTGCTGCCCCAAGTGTGCCTAGTCCCACATGATTGTATTCACTCCAAGTTCCTCTTTCAAAGGAGATAACAGCCTGCAGCACCTAAAAAATGGCCAATCTGGGTTCAATAGCTGTCTATTGGAAAGGGATTTTTATGTCTTCACTTTTCCTGAGGATTATGACAAAGAAAACTAAAAAAAAGAGACAAATGAAAAGGAATTCATACAAATGTGCAAAGACGACCGCCTTGGTCATCCCAGCAGTGACCAAAATGTTCAGAGCAGAGGGTTTCTCCCCCTTGAACAATTTGACCTTTGTGAACATGGTTCCCAGCATAGTCCTGCAGCTGGAAGATTGTGAGAGGGATCTCTTCTGGTGGCAAAGGACTGTTTCCACTGATAAAGCTGTGGTCCAATAGTTCATCTAAAGAGAGTTTGCACATACAGAAGAGAATGGAAAGCAGGTGTTTCTATAGTTTTTCTTCCCCCCCCCCCTTCTTTTATAAATGGTCTCTGCTGTACAAGTTTCCCAACAGCTGAATGCAAGCAGATTGCTTGTCTTATCTCCATTTGCCCCCTTCTGTGCAAACGTTTCAGTCACTTCCATGCAAATTTAATGCTTTTTCAGCTGACATGCTCCTGTCTCCATTCTGCAATTATGAACTGATGTGCTGATGTTTTAAGTAAAATGTTTTGTTTTAAAATATGCAACATCCAGATTTTCAAAAACCACCCAAACCAAAACATAAACCCAAGCTAAAGAGACAGCTCCCTCCCAAATTCTCTCTGATGCTAATTATAGAAATCTCAGCTCTCCAGCAGAAGCATCAGTCAACAGAGGGTTTGGCTCTTTTCAGAAGCTGAAGCTTCGGAAAAATACACTGGAAATGGTGCATACAACTGGGAGATGTAACAGGTTCATACTGAAGGTGAATGCTGAGAGTTTGGAAATGCAGACTTCAGGGTTTGCCAGTCCCCCTCCTCCAGCAGCACCTAGAATATTGCATTGTTGGTTGGTCTTCATTTTTATATCATCCAGGATTATTCTGTCAAGACACGTGCTTTCTTTTCATAGAGTTGGCACCAGAAGTTCTGTTTGGGTGTTTTATCAGCTCAATTCAGAGAAGGGTGACAAATATTCTGGGTTTGCCCAGGAATCATTACATGAGGAGTTCCTGTATTACACACCAAGGTTGCACCTGCAATGAAAGTGTAGCCCTTCTGTCAGAGTTTCAGCTCGATGGTGTTTCTGGCTGTTAGGATAAAACCCCGGACTCTGTCCCCATCACAAGAGAGGATTAGAAATACACTTGCAGAGTCATTCCAGTGCTGATTTTTATTAGGGAATCTTATTTGCATACTGCATTCTCTTCTTGCACAGGAAAGCTGGAGGCATTTTTTTTATTTCTAATGCCTTTTAGAGGCGATCTGGCATTTTCTAATGGCTCTCAGGTATGTATAATTCATCCTATTCCATGCCTTCATTTCCCAAAATAACACTGGAAAATTATTTGGGTTCCTGCTTTTTTTGGACAATCATTACTCTCACTTTTTCCAGGTTGACCTATAAATGTCCATATGCTGCAGGATAATTGCAGTAGGTGTAGGCTCCTTTGGAGATGGTCTTGTGTGGGAGACAATATGACAGCTCATCTGCATCACACAGGCATCATACCCCTGACTTGATTTATCAGAGTCCTGGATCTGGAGGCTTCTCCCATATAGCCAGTATATTTAGGGGATGGCTCATATATATTGTGTACTCACGTTCGCTCGTGCCGTCATTTCACCATTATCTGTGGGCATCTCAGCTGGTCTCAGAATAAATCACAGCGTGCAACAGGCATGGCAGACCCTGGCTTGGGGGCATGGCTGCTGTTGTTGGATCTCTACACTGTATCCAGACATCCTGCGTTGTTAAAAAATGTGTGTTAATGTACAGCCAGAAGATTTTGTGTGAAAAGCTTTGCACTGACTGTGTGTAAACAGCAGTGACAAAGGCTGCACTGATAAACTGGCGGAACTGATGTTCCAGGATAGTGCTCAATCTCCCAAATGCCATGACTTCTGATTAGGAATTACAGACAACTTGTCCTTACTTGTTGAACCTATAAAAGACTCTTGGGAGAGGGAAAAATCTTGAAAAGCTGGGATGCACATCGTCAGCAGGAAACTGGGATGAGGTGCAGGAAAAAGAGCAGTGTCACACCATCCTTAGCATCCCTAATGCTGTTACAGTTGTATGTCAATGATTTTCACCTGGCAACCTGGAATTTATGGGCATTTAAGTGTTTATTTTAAAGATCTCCAGAAGACAAATATCCTTCTCACCCAATGGGTGTGTTTTGAAGAAGGATTGAGCAGGTGGGCTTGAACGCATAATGGAGATAGGGCACTTTCATTCATTTTGGAGGCTTTTGTGACCTGATGAGGTGTTTCATTGCTAAGGACCCTACAGAACAGTATGCTCCTCCTGTGAGCATGGTGATGCCATCTCCTGTTGTGTTTTTTGATGTCTAGTGAGACTCCCTGTGAGTAGAGGCTGCTTTCCGGCTTCCTTGGCCCCATGGAGGGACGTGGCCTGGGCTCACCAGCTGTGTGAGAAGGGGGGACATGACAGCCATGAGGGGCTGTGATAGGTGACTAATCCCTGTCAGGCAATCTGGTGGAGTGGCAGGTGTGCTAGTGCTGTTTGCTGCCAGGTTTTTTGGGCCTGCATACAGGGTGCTGATGGGGTGGTTGCCCTGGGTGTCAGTCAGGCTACATCTGTGGGAAGGTTTGCCATTCAGCCATGCTGATGAGTGGCAGTGGGAGCTGGGCTCTGGCTGGATCAGCCCTACTGCGGGGGGTGACAAGGACTGGGTTTTGAGTGACAGTCTCACTGGGGGTGGTTATGTCAGCCTCATGGGACTGTGATGCATCAGGGGAGCATGACAGTCACGTTGATGGTTGGAGCAGGAATTGGTGGTTGGTTGTGTCAGTCACGTAGGTGTATCTGACAGCAGGACAGCCTCAGGGTCTCAGACACACTGGGACAGTGACAAGATGGTCACTGATTGTGTCAGTCACACTGGTGGGGGGGACAGGGGCGGTCCCTGACAGTGTCAGTCACACTGGGGGGGGGGTGACAGAGGCAGTCTTTGCTGGTGTCAGTCACATTTGGGGTGTAACAGGGGCAGTCCCTGCTGGTGTCAATCACCTTTGGGGTGTAACAGGGGCAGTCCCTGCTGATGTCAGTCACATTTAGCGTGTGACAAGGGGTGGTCCCCAGCTATGTCAGTCACACTGGGGTTGTCAGAGAGCTGGTCCTTGACAGCGTCAGTCGCATTTGCGGTGTAACAAGGGCGGTTCCTGACAGTGTCAGTCACACTGAAGGCGTGAAAGAGGTGGTCCCTGACAGTGTCAGTCACACTTGCAGTGTAACAGGGGCGGTCCCTGCCTGTGTCAGTCATATTTGGGGTGCAGCAGGGGCGGTCCCTGACAGTATCAGTCACACTGGGGTGTGACAGAGGCAGTCCCTGCCGGTGTCAGTCACATTTGCGGCGTAACAAGGGGCGGTCCCCAGCTATGTTGGTCACACTGGGGACGTGACGAGGGCTGTTTCTGGCTGTATTAGTCAAACTGAGAGAATAGCAGAGTCCTGTGTCTGGGCTTCAGTCAGACTGGGGGAGTGACGGGGGCGGGTGCGTGACTGTGTCAAGCCCACTGGGGGATGAGATGGGCCGGCCTCTGGCTGCGTCTGTCACATTGGAGGTGTGACAGGGGAGGTCCCTAGTGGTGTCAGTCACACTGGAGGTGTGACATGGGCGGTCCCTGGCGGTATCAATCCCACTGGGGATGTGACAGGAGCAGGTCATTCACACGAAGGGTTGTGAGGGGAGCTGGCCTCCGGCTGTGCCAGTCACACCGGGGGCTCTGAGTGTCAGTGCCACGGGGGTGTAATGGGGCAGTTCTCTGGCGGTGTCGGTCCCTGGCGGAGTGAAGGGGCCGGATCCCCGGTCGCAGCGCCCACCGAAACCCTTGAAGGAGCGGCTCCAGCGCCGCGCTCCCCAGGGCGCGGCAGCGCGTTGCGCCGGACAGTCGTTCGCGCCGGTTGGTGGCGGGAGCTGTCCGTCAAGCCGGGCCGGGCACAGCCGCATCATCCGGGGGGGGGGCTGGCGTGCTCGCTCCCTGCGCAGGGTGCGGGCGTAACTTGGTTGCAGCCAGACAGGCCGGGTCGGGGGTGTCGCTGCTCTCGCAGTCGGCCGCCGTGGTCGCCCCGCCGCGCACGGTCAGGGGGTGCGGGCGACGGGGCTGCTGCAGGGAGGGCAGCTCCCGGCCGCGGGCAGTGTGAGCTTCCAGCCTCCCCATCGGCCTTCTGCCCTGGGAGGAGCGAGGGGCGACGCGGGGAGAGGGGCTGGGAAACTCCCTTCGTGGGGTGCTGCGGTGGGTCGAGTGAAGTACCAGTGTTTCAGTCAGAGCTGCCCGTTCAGTGTCCTTAGTCAAAACAGATCTCGGAGAGAGTTTATGTTTTACTGGGGCACTACTAAAACCGTCCCGCTTAGGCTTAATCAGGTACTCTGGTAAAAAAGGTTGAGTAAGCTATCAAATGCTTTTCTGAGTCAACCTACTAATCCAAAAGTTACAATAAGAACCACTGGTTACAGGTCAAGTGTACTGAGAGAACTGCTCAGTAGGCAGAGATTTATCCTTTAACCCTTATGTACGCATTTTGAAGCTTTCCAAAGTTGTGTAAGGTGCATTTGCAGGTGAGAGTCTTCTCTAAAACTCCAGCCATTGCAGGCAGCCATAGAGTGTGGTTGGTTGTGCATATGCACCTTCTGTCTTGCACCAGAAGGGTCAGGTTTTACTTTGCAGACTCCTCTACAATGTTGCATGTCCAGCGCTTGAATTGAGCTGTGTTGGGCTGGGGATATTTGTAAAATCAGATGTTTGCAACAGTTTTGCATAGAAATTTGCTGACAGTCTAGATCAATATGTATAAAGGAGAATGCAAGTGTGAAACCGAAGCATGTCAGAAAGTTATTTGACTAGCCAGCTTTTTGCAGTCCTTGCTTAGTTTCTTCCTGTTAATTGTTCCATGTTCTTTACAGCTTGATTCTAGATTTTGTAAAGGTATCTGACTTCTACTGTAGTTAGGACTTGTTTTCTCAATGTGTTAGTTTTTTCCAAATGCCTTGTTCATGAGATGCCAGTTGAATGACAGACGGCAGTTCCCAAAGACCTTGGCACGATTCACAGAAAAGTCATGTTGTGATACTAGGCTGGAGGCGGCTAGGGATAGCCTAACAGTTCTTTGCCTCACATGTTTTGAGAGAGGACTCATCAGAGATCCTTAATCTTCTTTTAGTTGCACTTTCAGCAGGGCACTGTTGGGGTGTTGGCTGCTGCTCTCTGTTTCTGGCTGTAGCAGGTTGCACGTGGTGTAATCAGCTTTGGTAAGACAGCACTTGCTGTTGGGTGCTGTGATGACGCTCTTGTTCACCACAGTTCAGTGAGACTCTTTCACCACAGTTCAGTGTGACTCTTTCACCACAGTTCAGTGTGCTAAGGAGGGTCCACTTTCCACTGCGGTGTTGAAAGTTCAGCAAAATGTTAAGACTCTTTGAATTCAGCTCTCACTTAGAAAAAAACCTTGGGGATTTGTTTATGTAGAAGAGTCTGAAGCTTTCAGATGTTTAAAGTTTCAGGGGAGAAAACTGTATGACTAATAAAACATAAACTTTGATAGAATGTGATTATAAGCCTTTAATAAAATATATTAAGCTCCCACTGTGACAGCGAGCAAGTTTGCACATTTTAGCGAATTTAATGGAAACATGGGAATGTAGAGTCTATTTTTTATTTTTTTATAAGAAAAAATTAAAAATTACTCCAGAGCAGATCAAACTGACAAATACAGATGCTCGTGTGTCCTGACAGAGTCCTCACATTTTAAGGACATGAAAGTAAGGTAGCATAAATAGAAAGAATTTGGCATCCATATGTGTGTGTTGGGAATATAAATGTAGGATGGGTACAAAGCACCAATAACATAGTCCGTCATCATCATTATTATAATCATCATAATTACCATTATTATTATTCAGTAAGGAATCATATACTGTAAATAGACGGGTGTTTCACTTATTTTTCTGCCTCCTCCTCCCTGAGGATTGCAGCTTATTTTTTTGTGTGTGCTGGAATAATTCATCAAGGCTGATTGGAAAGGTTTAGAATGTAGTAAAATTGTATGCTTATAAATGCAATGTATGGAACAGAAGGCAGAGCACATTTTAAATACCTTAGTATTAGGAGGAAAAAATAAAATATATGGAACTTGGTAGAATTAAGTATATTTGTCTAAAGACCAATGGAAAGGAAATAATATCTCTGAATTTCCTTTTTTATTTGAGGTTAAAAGGGAAACATTAGTAGATTGGCCTGTTCTTCATTAGTGAAAGCAAAGCAAGAGGCTAGATTTGGGACTCTGCTCATGAATTTGATGAGTGTGTTGGCAGTTTTGTCAGTTTTAAGTGCTGAAGCGTATACGTGCTGCTTTTATCACCTTGCCGTAGAAGCCCTTTTCTGTCTCTTGTTGGATCAGTAACAGGGGACACAGTGCACTGAACAGAGTTGCTTTGGGTTCTTGTTCTAACCCATGAGACACCAAATGGAGTCTTCTGTGTTATTTATTACCACTAAGTATTTTCAATTAGCCTGACAGCTTAAATGCTAGCTTTGTCTGGCAAATATTGAAATTCTTGTTTATTTTCCAAGGAAGCTGAGATGAAAGAAGCCAGCCATGAGAGGCCACAGGAATTTGTACTGCCTGTCTCCACAATTACTAACAAGTAAGCACTATATGATATAATAGGATGGAGGTGAACTTGGTCTTTGTTAATGACAGTTGTCACACAGGTGAGGAATACTTAAGTGATTTCCACAAGAGGAAACCTTTGAAACTCATTACCAGATGTGTAATTCAACCAATGCCACAACCTTGCCTGCAGCGCGAAGATGAACATATAGAATGCCTTTCCTCTGAACACAGGGAGGATGTTTCCTCTGAACACAGACAGGATAAGGGAGGATGAGGAAAGCATCATTCTTACTGATGCTTTTGAGGATGAGGAGGATCTAGAGTTGTCGTGGTTTAAGCCCAGTCAACCATGGAGTTTTCTCACTCACTCACTATGCTCTCTTTCTTCCCTCAGTCCCGGGGGGATGGGGAGGAGAATCAAAAGAATGCAACTCCCACAGGTTGAGATAAGAACAGTTTAGTAACTAAGGTATAACACAGATCACTGCTGCTACCACCAGTAATAATGCAAGAGAAATACAAAGAGAATACCACTGCTCACCAAGCCCGACCCAGCCAGTGCACCCCCCAGCAGCGAACCCCCCTGTGCACCACCACACCCTTCTGGGTCTCTGCCCTCCGGTTTCCACATCCTGGGCATGACGTGCTGTGATATGGAATAAACTCTTTGGTCACTTTGGGTCAGGTGTCCTGTCTCTGCTTCCTCCTGGGGCTTCCCCTCCTCCCTGGCAGAGCATGAGACTCAGAAAGTCCTTGGTCAGACCAAAACATGACCAAGCAGTAACTGAAAACACTGGTGTTATCAGCGCTGTTCCCAGGCCCAAAATCAAAAACACAGCGCTGCACCAGCTACCAAGAAGGAGAAAAATGACTGCTGCTGCTGAACCCATGACAAGAGTATCTGGAGATACTTTTGTCATTCCCCCATTGTCCTTATGAGGAAGACTGTTGTTTGCTGGTGTTACACCATTGCTTGGCTGTAATACCAATTCCTCCTTGCAAGAGGAAATGCGGTTGTATCAGCTTGAAGTCAAGAGAGCTGTGTAGCCGCTGGATAAAATTAGGACTGGCTCTACTCTTCTGGACATCGGCTTTTCAGATAGATGTGTTAAATTGGAGCTTTGGTGTGCAAGTGGTCTGTTAAGTTACAGTGTTGCTGTCTAGATCATCACCACCCTCTGGGGCTGGGTTTCAGAAGAGTCGCTGTGAGGCTGCGCAGCCCACTTGGCCAGAACCATGCATCCATTGCTTCTCTCCATGCATCCTCTCATGTTTCAATGTGCTAGTTCTGATAAACCATGGTTTGTTTGGTTTCTTTTTAAATAGCCATTCATCATCTGCGCCCACACAGGCATGCTTGGCTGCGGAGATATCGGTGCTGTATGTGCTTATGTATCACTAGAGCTTTCCTTGTGAGAACTAATGAACAAGGGGAGGGTTGTATGCTTGTCTTCCATGAGGGAGGTGGGAGGGGTATGTGATTCCGTGCATCTTAGGTCCAGTGGAAGAAAGCATTTATCTTGCCCAGCTACTGCATTGCAGTAAGAAATGTTTAAGAAATTTAAAATCAAAAAATTATAATAAAAGTAATGAAAATTATCTGAGGTCTTTTTCATAGTTTGTGAGAGTTGGAGTGGTGGTTCTTTCTCTGCAAGGTTTGCCATACTAAGCAGCATGTGGGCTTCTCATGGATTCGGGGATTGTCCTTAAAGGAATATTGCTGACTAATTTTTTTAAGTGCCTAGTCTGAAGGAACTGAACTGCCACTTACCCTGCTCTCAGAAGTAGCTCACTTTTCTGTGTGAAGGAAGTAGGTATGTTTCTTTTCCTCACCCTTGATTCTCAGCAGAGTAGTTTCTGGTTTCCTGCTTATTTTTAGAAAAAGCTGCAAGACCAAAAAGATGTAGAACTTGAAGCATTCTTGTATACCGTATCTGCATCTAACAATATACACTCCTGTTCAATTTTAATTTCAGCTCTGCATTTGCTGTTAATTGTAGAAGCCCATTTCCAAAACTTGTAGGGGTTTTGTTAGGACAGCAAGGTAGGTACCCAGTGTGCAATACTGACTGCAGTGTTAGAAATGAGAGCAGTCTCTGCAAGACTACATCGGTGATGTTGGAGAGCAGTTTCAACTGCAGGAAGCACAGAACTGGTCAGTACAATAATGGGGGAACAGATGCAGGGCTCTGAGGGGACTGGGTCAAGGACCACTGGCTATAATTGAACAGAAGCTGTTGGGAGCTTCCCAGTGGTGCTTTTGGGCGACTGGACCTTGGATGACTCCTATCAAACAGTTAGGTTAATGATGGGAATGTAAAAATGGACATGTGGAAATGAAATGTGCTGACAGAGAGTGTGAACAGGAGGGAGGGCTGCAGAACCACGGAAGAGTGATAAGTCTTCCAGAAATGGTAGTCGAGAAATGGGAACAATTTCTGCTCCAGACTGGTGGGTTATCAGCTATAAGGGAAGGAGAGAAGGAGCCTGGGAAGGCCAATGGAATGTGGTTGTAACGTGGCTTTGGAAAAGGCAAATGGAATCCTATTTTGTCTCTGGCAAAGGACTTCCCCTAGGGAAAAGGAAATGATGCTGCTGTGAAAGGCCCTGGTGAGACAGAAGGTACTGAGGGCAGTTCTGGGCACTTGGGGTGAAGAAATACTCGTTCGAGTTGGAAGTGAGAGGCAGAAGTTGGGGATCTGGGCAGAGCCTTATTTATGTCAGCAGAGCCTATTTCGTCTGCCAGCAAAGCCTGAAAGTGAATCCAGTCACCGCCAGACTCATGCGGGAAGACGCTGTTATTGCCGTTGGGAAGGGGGCGAGAGGGGTCACAACCACCCTGTGAGTTGCGGCAGGCTGGAGCTGGGGAGGCGGCTCCAGTCCCCGGAGCACCGGCGGTTCGAGCGCGCCTTTCTGCAGAGACAGGCGCGAAGGGCACCCGCTCGCGAGGAGCCAGCGCTTGTCCCACCCGGACGTTTCCCCGGGCCCCCGGCCCCGCCGCAGCACTTTAAATCTGGCGCCGGGGCCGGGAGGGGGTTCCCGGCCCGCGCGGGTCCCGCCCCGCTGCTGGCAGCGGCGGCCGCTGCGGCCTTCGCAGCGCTGCCATTGCGCCGCCGCCTTAGCCGGGGGCCTGCGCGCCGGCGCGGGGGGCTGCGCTGTGGCGGCGGGGCCGGGGAGGCGGGGGATCGGCGGCGTGCGCGGCCCCCGGCTGTGCCGCGGGGAGAAGTTGGGGTTCGTTCTGCCAGGACCAAAATCCACCTTTTCAGTTTTAAGTTATTGCTGCTATTTTTAATCCTGCATCATGATTTAGGTATCCCCCCCGTGGAAACCGGACTGGCCTTTGTCCGGGAGTTTTCCATAAGCCGAGCAGTGCCAGCCGCGAAAAGTTTTTCTTCGACAAAGAAAATAGCAGATCAGTTGCCGAGCTGGCGGTGTACTGCGGGAGATGCTCAGCACCTTGCAGGAGGTGAGGACTAGTTCCTGTTCTCATACACTTGTTAGTAAATTAACGGGAATGGTTGAAGTCGGGGGGTGACTCGAGCCGTTCTGTCCCAGACAGTGACTAATGAAGAAGACTTATTCAGCATGTTTTCTGTATCAGGGCAGAATAAAGCGCAGCTTGTGTCTCATGAAGCTGGCCTTTCTGAGATGTGAGCAAGACCTGTGTCTTTATACACACTGCTATAGTCCTTTATAGCTATTTGAACCTTCTGAAACTGAACAGACAAGCTTTATATTCATGTACACATGGAAATACAGAAATGTACATCTTTACATATATGTGTTTTTATATATATCTATAGTTTTGTATTCAGAAATGTATTACTTAGACAAAAGCAGTTAAGAGGAAGTGAAGAAACAGTGGGAGTAAAAGGAATATGAAAAGTAAGGTGTGAAGAAGATGGGGGCTGTCAAGGTATTCATCCATCAGGATGGGAAAAATGCAATTTCTGAGCTTAAGAGTACCAATTCAGTGTTTAAAATAGGTGAGTGAAAGCTCCCTGTGGAGTTCTTGTCAACAGAGGCTGCTGGGACAAATCTAGAAAACCCCTTGTGAATCCATGCTTTGGTATTGCATAAACAATAGCATCTTCTTCACAAGAGAGTTTGAGTCAGCTATTTCTGACCAGTTACTATTGCTTATTTTTTCTGCTAGCAAGGCTGGTCTGGAAAGGGAGTTTACCCAGAGAATTTGAAGCTGTAAGTTGTTCCAGTGGGCCAGCTCTGGAGGATTACTAGCTGTGCTTTGAATCATAGAATACTCCTTGTGCTATCACTACTGTCTCCAATGAAGAGTCCCTCCCCAGCATCCTTATAGGCCCCCTTCAGATACTGGAAGGCTACTATGAGGTCTCCACGCAGCCTTCTCTTCTCCAGGGTGAACAGCCCCAACTTTCTCATCCTATCTTCATATGGGAGGTGCCCCAGCCCCCTGATTATCCTCGTGGCCCTCCTCTGGACTTGTTCCAGCAGCTCCGTGTCCTTATGTTGAGGACACCAGCACTGTACGCAGCACTCTCAGTGAGGTCTCATGAGAGCAGAATAGAGGGGCAGGATCACCTCCTTCGACTTGCTGGTCACACTCCTTTTGATGCAGCCCAGGATACAGTTGGCTTTCTGGACAGTTCTTTCATGCCTTTCCTTGCATTATGTCTTCTTTGCATGATGCTAACTGGTAGCGGCGCAGGGACCCCAAATATCCTCAAGACAATTATAATAATGCTGGTCACAATGGGAGGCCAAAGGCACTCCTGAGCTCTCCACACCCCCCTTCCATACATTACTTTTAGTTTTTTTGACACAGTTTCTGGGTCTCACCGCATTACTTAACGAGTTTCTAAAAGAAACACCTTGTGACTGGTGCTCCTAGTTAATATTTAGCAAAGTAAAAACAAGGATTAAGCATGAATCCTTGGAAAAATAGATGTGATGGAGGCAGCTATGGTGTAGGACTTTGTCAAAAGTCTTGAATCCCAGAGTTCCGAAGATTTCTCGTCTTTAGGTGAATTTTGAATGGAAATGATAAATTTATATTTGTAGTGAAGGCTGGATTATGATGGAGGATTTAAATGTGGTCTGTTTCTGTTTTGTATGCTGAATGTATGTTTTCTTAATATATAATAGCAGATGATTATGTGTCTCCTACTGCATAACTAACAGTCTGCCCAACTCTTTTAATTGGGAAAAAATCTTCACTGTGATAACTTTATTTTTTACAGAAAAATCACTGATGAGGTGTGTGTTGTATTTCGTAGAGAGGACGGTAAAGAGAGCTGAGAATGAGATGAGTTTCCTGTGAAAGACTCGAAGCTCTTGGGATATGCATCATTGATGAGCTGCAGATGAACACAACATATGCCTCAGAGGATGGATGTGCACGTGGGCTGGGACTCTGCGAATAACATTTGTGATACAGGTGCGAAGCATTGAAATTATTCCTGGAAGACCTCTAAGCAGGTGGGCTTAGAGGAAGGTAGACATGAATTACTCGGAGACATGCACTCCCTGTTGCAACTCTGCTGGACCTCCAGGTAAGCAGGAGCTTCCTGCAGAGCTGCAGTATGAAGACAAAGAATCCTATGAGACCTACTACCAGAAACGAGGTGAGAGTACAATTGGGATGTTTGTTCCCTCCAGTATCAACTCTGGCCTGCAGTATGAAGATAAAGATTTAGAGCAGTGTTCCCCTGAGCAGTCTGAGAAACCACAGAGAAGACTACATGCTGATAACAAAAATACCATTCTTACGAATGTGTTTGATGAAGACCTGGAGCCTGTCCCTGAGGAAGCTTTGCCATATGGTTGCAAGAAGTGTGGTTCCACTTTCCAGGGTATGAGTGAGCTGCAGGAACATAAGCGAACTCACCTTGTGGAAAACTCATACCAATGTCCTGTCTGTGCCAAAGAGTTCTTCCGTGCAGCAAACTTGCGAATGCACAAGCTCATTCATTCTAGTGACAGGCCACACAAATGTCCAGAGTGTGACAAGGGTTTCATTCGCACAGCTGATGTCTGGAGGCACCTGCGCAATGTGCACAAGATAGAGCGCTCCATGGTGATCTTGGGAAATGGCATGGCTAGGAACCCGTGGTCAATAGCACACCGTAACCAACACACTGTTGAATACACTTACCAGCCTTGTGCAGAGAACCAAAGGTCTGAGGAGGATGACTATAAACCTTATTCCTGTCCAACATGCGGCAAAGGTTTTGATAAGCCTAACCTGCTTTCCAAACACAAGGTGATTCACAGACAAGACAAGCCCTATAAGTGTCAGGAGTGTGGCATGGCATTTGTCCAGTTGCTAAGGCTGAAAAGGCACCAGCAGACTCACTCTGGGGAACGCCCCTTCTATTGTGAGGAGTGTGGAGGGACGTTCACCCGGCTGGCATCGCTCCAGCGCCATCACCGCATCCATACTGGAGAGAAGCCCTACTCTTGCAATTACTGTGGTCATTCCTTCACCGAGTCAGGTACCCTACGGAGGCATGAGCGCACACACAAATCGGACAAATCGTAATTCTTAGTTCATTTGTGATTGTGGTCTCCTTGGTTGCTTCTTACCTGAATGAGGCTTGCTCAGTTGGGCTGGAGAAAGCACTCCACTGCATGCACTGTGGCCGGTGCAGACCCGCTTCCCAGCAGTGGCTGACAGGCGACACTGCATCATGGGGATCTCTGGAACTCGTACTTGGTAGAGATTGCACTTACTGGCTTTAAACTAGCTTTGTACGGAAAAAATAACCTAATTACCACTGAGTAATGAAATGTGAGACTTGAGAAGACTGAAATCACTCACAAGTGCTAATGCTATCTCAGTTTGTTGAACTAATGATTCATCAGCTTGTGCTTTTGCAAGGGTGCATGAGCAATGAGACTTCTCTCTGCAGTCTTGGTCACTGAATAAATTTGCCCTACCTTCTTAAGTGTGATGGCTCTTTGGCAGTGGGTTTGGAGATCTGTGGTTGCAGGGCTTTGTTAAGTTAGAACAGTCCAGAGTTGTCGTTCTGTCCCTTCTCTCCTTGCAGTCTTGAGTTTTAATTTCTGTTACTTTTTTTTTATTTCATTTGGAGGGGAAGAATTGTGTTGGTTATTAAAAAAAAGAAACAAACCCAAACAAACCACAACCCACAAGCAACCGCAAACCAGTTCCTTAATAAACTCAAGGTAGCAGCTGTATGTCATAAGTGTTTCTATCTAAGGGAGTACTGATCCTTTATGCACTTTTGTGTGATGAGTGAATGTCTGCTAAAAATGGAAAAAGCTCTATTTTTGCTCTGACAGTGGATGTTCTTGCGGTAAAGGATCCGAATACATTTCTGTCTGGTGGAACTGTGCACTCTGAGTCTGTCCAGTCACTAATGGGTCAGTTTAATTCCTCAAAGAAGTCTCCAGATTATGGAACCCACTTCCTGGGGATGTGTTCTGTTGCCTCTGAAATCATGTACTTCTGTAATGCAGATACCTCTTCTGGGATGGCTGGACCCTTGTCCTGGGTTCAGCAGCAGCAGTCATTTTTCTCCTTGGTAGCTGGAGCAGCGCTGATAACACCAGTGTTTTCAGTTGCTGCTTGGTACTGTTTTGGTCTGACCAAGGACTTTCTGAGTCTCGTGCTCTGCCGGGGAGGAGGGGGGGCCGGGAGGAAGCAGGGACGGGGCGCCTGACACAAACTGACCAAAGAGCTATTCCATGCCACAGCATGTCATGTCCAGGATATAAAATACTGGGGGCAGGAACCTGGAAGTAGCTCTCTCTCGGCTCGGTCGGGCGGTGAGCGATTGTATCCTTTCCCCTTATATTTGCCTTGTCATTATTATTGATGGTAGCAGCAGTGATTTGTGTTATATCTCAGTTACGGGACTGTTCTTATCTCAGCCCGTGGGAGTTACATTCTTTCGGTTCTTCTCCCCATTTCCCCCCCATCAGAGTGTGGGGGGAGGGAGAAGTGAAATTTACGGCTTAAACCACGACAACCCTGCATACCATGTGCGTTCACTACAGCTGTGAGTGAGACTTCTCCAAACTCCCTTCTGCAGGTATTTCCAGTATGGTTTTTCTTGAAGGGCTTTTGATGGGGCTCCTTAGCAAAGGGTCAGTCTTATCTGAGGGCTGCTTAGCCTCTCTAAGAGGAAAGATCTTTGTGTGCAAGAAGTCCTGGATGTGGCTAAATAATTTGCAGAAAGAGGTCATCAGTGTTGTTCTGTGGGGACCATGCTGTTCAACACAGTCTGAAGTGACCTAGAGAGAGGGCAGGTATCAGGGTGACAAAGCCATTCCAGAAGCTATCATGCATTAAGTTTCCACCCTCACCTAAACTCATTTTGAAGTTGTTGGCTACAGTCTCCCCTTTTCAGTATCTTACTTTTTCCCTCAGGTATGCAGGGCTCTTTCTGTAGTGGGTTTTAATATCCAATTAAACTGCACCAATATGTGTACTTTTATGTTGTGTGACTGTTCTGCTTAGACAGTTGTAATTGGGAACATCTAGTTGTTCTGCTTTTTGGTGTAAGCAGTTAGTGAAATTTGTATCTGTAAGAGCGTAATGGTGAAAGTATTTTGAACAAAGGTCTCTTTAATGGGAAGAGTAAATGGTTGGTGAAATGAAAACTACTAGGCTTAACTAAAAGGTTATTAAAAAGATACTTGCCTGGAAGGTTGACTTGCATATAAGGTGCTTGGATGTGTGAAAGGAGTAATTAAAATGTGATGGTTTCTGGGAAAAATGTGTTGAATCCTCTTCAAAGAAACTTACACTAACTCCTGTGTAAGCTGCAGGAAATCCATTGGAGCTTTATTTAACCCAGAGATTGTCACTTCTGCACTTTACTATTTTAATATAAAGGTTTAGAAATGGCCCTGACACTCTTAACAGTGTCAGTCTGAGATGCTGATAGTCTACCTCAGACATAGCTAGTCGCAGTATCTAGCTGAAACATGAAGAGTAGTGAGCAAATATACCTGCTCTACAGCATTGCTTCATTAGAGCGGTTTCGAAGTGTGTGGTTTCAGCAGAAGTAATTTTAATTTGTTCAGAATAGCCAGTGTATCTGGTAGCTCATTTGTGTCTGTAAAGACCATGGAAGAAGTGGTTTCATTTGATGCTGTGCTGTCCAAAGGACTCCTTCACAGGCCATCATTGCCAGGGCATTATGGCAAACACTTGGACACAAGCATAGGGATGGAGCTTTGAGCTAGGCAGGGGATCCCGATTGTGCAAGTCCTTTTGATTGCTAGATGGTGTTTATGAACAGTGGAATTGCTTTTTGCTAATTTTCCTGTCTCCTTGCTACATTCCTTCTGCCCAACCTATTTCCATCACAGAGGGTCAGAAAGGCTGCGGAGTAGTAGCTTTTCCTTTGTTCTGTGTTCCACACACATAGGCATATTTACCATGCAACACCTTTGTTAATAAGGTAAGAGAAACAGTACTGTAGCTGCCAGGGACTAGCTGGTGATTCCAGATCAGTGAGGGCCAGGAGTCTGCAGCACTGGAACTATTTCTTGACTTGGGTTGAGGTACAGGAAGACATCTGTGAGTAGTTGCAAGACCTCATGTCTTGCATTACTTCTGAACATGTGTGGATGTACAATCCTTGCATGCAGTAGTAGGCACTGGAACATGCTGTCCATCTATACAAATACCTGGATTTTCTCGAGACTACAGCAGCACGCGTGAGCTAAAAGCACAAGAGATTTTCTTGTTCGTGGCATACATGAGTAGGTAGTATTTATTTCTAGTGTATTCACTTGAGATACAAGAGCAGCTTTAAAATAGCTCCAGGACAGGGGAGTTCATGTAAACAAAAAGAATATCCCCAATTTTAACTACATGATTTCCTTCTCTGTTTGCATACTATGGCACAGCATCCAGTTTGTAACGATCAGACAGTAATCATTGCAAGAGTGAAAAATAAGGCTAGGCTCCCCCCTCATGCTGGGCAGCTACAATACTATTACTATACAAACATGTTTATTGTAAGCACGTTTATATATCATCACTTACAGATGTATTTTTATGTCTTCAGTAGCACTGCATGGCCAAGTGATCTGGGACCAGGGCTCTGCTCTTCAGCAGGTTTTTACCACCGTGAAGGGCAGAATAAAAAATCCAGAAGCAGCATCCCAGCAATGCAGAACATCCTTCCAAAGTGCCGAGAAGTGGTGCTGCCAGCAATGTTGCTGTAAAGGTCAGACCCACTAAGGCAGAAGAGTGAAGGACCTCTGCTCCTCTCCAAACTGGGAACAAGGATGGCTGTCTTTCTGGATGTGCTTCCTCAAATTGATGTGATTTCTTGTGATATAGAAGATAGCCAGCTCTGAGCTGGGAGAGGCCCAGCTTGATTTGTTTTGTTCATACTCGAAATGGGGAAGCAGATCTGGTGGGCTTTTAGCAATTTCCAGTGCAGAGCCTTGCTGAGTGCATTGTGCACTCAACTGTCTTGACCTGACTTCCTTTTTGTTTTGCAGTCTGCTGTAATTGCCTTTTCTGCTTCTTTCATCAGGAAACTTGGGGAAGAGTTTTAAATTACTTTTCTGACTTGCTTTGTAAAGATTTTGCTGGCTGCGTACAGACCTATAAACCATGACCACCGTTCCTGGTAGTGGAAATGATGGAGTCAGCATAGCATGCACCTTCCTTATTCTTCCAGACTGGTCTCCAAACCCTTGCTGGAAGTGCTTGCATATGGGAGGTTGGACAGGCTGAAGCAGACTGATATGGACTCTGGAGCAGCACACACCTGCTACATTTCTGGGCTTCATCCCTTACCTGCTTACCTTGTGGGGAAAGGGGATGCTGGTCCTGAAACTACACAGAACCCTGTTGTCTCTTCCAGAAGGTCAGTGCTAAACACCAGCCCAGGGTAATACTAAGCCTCACTCTGCATGAGAGAGACTAAAATCTGGGGATACTCTGATCTAGGAAACATCAGGAACTTTCTGACGCTACTGTTGCCTTCTGCAAATGAACCCAGCGTCAGGCTGGCATAGCAGGAAGGGTGGAAGGAAGGGCCAGAGGAGGGGTGCCTGTGAGTGATGGGCTACAGTGTAAGCCAAGTATGGCTGCTGGAGGTAATGATAAAGGCAGGGATGACTTGGGGCTCTGTCAAGAAGTATGAGGTTCATGCAGAGAGCATTCTGGGACTTGGATCCTGACCATACTGGCATCTGGTCAGCAGGCACTTAATAAATATCACTCTTAGCTGATGAGAAAGGTGAAAGGGGCTTTCTGTTTTCTCACGCATGTGCGGCCACTTGCTGTTATGAAGAGGTTGGCAAAGCATATCTACTGTGTCCCCTGGCCGTTCCTTGTCTTTCGGGTCTTATGGGACACTCAGGTAGGGGGTGAATCTTCCTTCCTGAGAACTGTGTTTCATGGAGTTGTGAAAAACAGCTGGGAAGTCCCTTTGCAGGGGTGGCCAGCTGAGCTCTTGGGAGGAGCTGACAGTGTGAGCCTATCTGCATGCGGATGATGCAAGGTGAGTCTTCCCATGCAGAGAACCATTTCCCCTGTATGAGAGGCTCAGATACAATTGGTACATCAGTGTAGCTGGTGGGGAAGCAAATGATGCTGGACAGTAAGAGACAGCAAGGGATGGGAGTACAGCTTCATCATGGAGCTGCCCCCAGGCAGTTGATGGAAAGATCCTTCAGGCAAGTGCTACAGACCAGAAAATGAAGATTTGAGCCCTTCACGTGAATAACTTGAGCAGAGCGATCTGGCTGGTAAAATGTTGTTCGTCACCAAGTGAGGCTGGATAAACCAGGTACCAATCACAAATATGCCTGCCATCATTTGGTAAACCCTTCACTTCCAGCATTTGGGGGTGCAGCAATAGTAGCAATTATCAAGGAAGAAGGAAGAAAGAAAAAGGAAAAAAAAAAACCAAGCCAAAAATACTTCTTGCCCTTTTGTTCTTTGCAACAGATGGGTGAAAACAGTATGTTCCCAGCAGTAACTTTTAATTATTTCACCACTGCACAGCTCTTACACTGCAAGTTGGAAATGTCGGTTTAATTTTCTTTTAATTGCCTCAGCTATCAGGTACCTGAGAGAAACCATTTTTGCTGTCTAGTCCTTGTTCTTGGTCTCAGAAAGCAGCTTATTGCTGTGGAAACACTCAGTGCTTCAGGAAAGGGCTCCCCCGAGAGGAGAGCAAGGGGTCCAAATATTTTGGCTGTAATTACCCTATCCAGCATACTCTGTGTGAAAGGGTTGTGTTCTGCAGTGCTCATCTCGTTGGCAGAAAAGGTGGGTTCGGGCTTCATTTTGGTTTTCCTTGCCCATTTCCATAGGGAATTTAAGCTCTGTGTGTTTAACCATAAGGGTGATTGTGCTTAACCATAAGGGTGATGGGTTTTCACCATCCCATGAAATGTATGCGGCACCTTGCACGGCCAGGGTAGGGTGCTCAGCCTTGCCAGAGGGATAGACACCATGCTGGCCAAGCTGGGATCCTCTTTTCCTGGAGGGAGAGGGATCAGAAATAAATAATGCATGAGTGACTGAGCTCTCCCTCTTTCCTTTGTGCTTGATCAGCCTGCATTTTGCTGACCACCTCCTCTTTCCCTACAAACTCTGTTGGAGGCTCTCTGGGGTACAGAGAAACTTGCAACCTGGTTTTCCTCTGGCTGTGCAGCTCTCCCTCAACTGCTTGTCCTTAGGATGGGGAAGTCAGGGTTCTTCCATGCTGTGCCAGGGGATATGTGGTCTTTGCAGTGGGGAAGGTGAAATGGACACCTCTAAGGCTTTTATACTCCTAGGGCCATTGCAGTAGGGGATCTGGATTTTGGAGCAAGAAGGAACAACAGGCATGAAGAGCAGAAAGCAACCAGGCAGCTGTTTCTTAATGTAGCTGATTTTGTCTTTGGTCACATTGATTTTTGTTTGTATCTGATGTCCTTTTCCTTTTTTCTCATGGCTACAATGCTTATTTGAAAGCATGGATTTTTATACTCTGCACTTTTAAACTATTTTCCTGCTTTTCTAAATACAGAACTATCAGGAAACAAAATGCAGACTTTATTAATTACAGAGGCCTTGATGCTCTGCCAGGTTTCAGATCCAGTGACGGTTTCTCTTGACAGCTAATGAGCTCACATGTTAGAATGCCAAGCAAGCAGTAGCTGCTTCTTCCATTCCTGGAGGGCCCAGCAGAGAGCTCCACATTAATGCAGAATCACACAGTATTAAAAAATATGGTTTTAATAAAGGTCACCTGTACACACAGAGCATTTCTAGAGAAATAAAAATAGCAAGAGGGTGAGAGTGAGGGTTTGGAGCTGTGATGGTGAAGGTGGGAAAGTTGTCCAGCAGCCCACCCAGCTAGCTCAGCAGAGCAGATGTCCTGCTGGCAGGGACATGGGCAAGCCAAGCTCTCTCTTGCCCCCAGGCATGGAAGCAGCAGCACCACCACATTTCTACTCTCTTTCCTGCAGAACATTTAAAGACAATTAGAATCAGGCTCTGACAATGAGCCAGAGGCAGCCAGCAACCCATGGGTTTACTGTTTGTGGGACATGCAGTATTGAGGCCCTCCAGTGCTCTTCGCAAGCAGGTCAGAGCTCTGCCCTGCTGTCACATGCATGTATAAAACGTCCCAAGGAGCTCATGCAGCATGAGGGGTCTGAAGAGCAACATGTTCCCCATGCTGCTGCAAGGCTGTCGAGGTGGGAGGATGAGGGCATGCTTCTCAGGAAGACAAAGTCTGTTGCAAACCCCAACAGAGAAAGAGAGAAGCCCTATTCCTCTCACTGGCAGGAGGTGCAGTGTAATACTCTTTGAATGCTGAATTCCCCTTTGAATGCAGCTTTACTAGCATCCCCCAGCACCCTTGTTCAGAGGCTGCTGAATAGTTTGGAGCCAGCTGGCTGAGCCTGAGCAAGCCTGCTGCTGACAGGGACAGCACTTGTGAGCATTGGGAAATGCCAGTGCTGCTTTTATCTATTTCCTTGCTCCCCAGGAGGAAAGCTATGGGCAATGGTGTATGGCCTATTCAGCCTGCTTCAGTCCACTGCTGCGGAGAGGCAGGAGAGCACCTGCAGGAAAGCTGCTCACGCACACGTCACAAGGCTGAACCTGTTTCCCTGAAGCCACTTGCCAAAGACAATCATCTGCTCTCAGTCTGCAAGGTGATGCCAGGGGCATCTGGAGGTCTCACTGCAGAAGGGGACACTTGCCAGTGGCCCCTTGCCTGTTTCTTCTCTGGGTCCCCTCTACCAACGTTGCTCCCCATCACCCTCAGGCCTGCCTGCCTCCCCCAAACTCCACCTGGCAGAGCCCTTACCTTGAAGGGGCAGCCAGCCCAGCAGGAGCAGCCCGCAGGACCCTGCATGGGAGATGAGAGCATCCCATGCAAATCTGCCAGTGTCTGGCTAGCCCTTTAGCGTGCAGTGGGAGCAGCTGGAGAGCCTCTGGAGGTGTGGCCTCTCTCCTCGCCCCAGCCTTGCTGCCTGCTTTGAGAAAGCAGCCTGGTAAATGCAGCAAGGCTGCCCTACCTGCCTGCCCAGCCTGCTCAAGTTATGCTTCCTGGTGCACCTACCTGGAGAGTTTTGCTTGCTCCTGCTTTTAGACACTATGTCCCCTTCTGCCAGGGAGAGCACCAGCAGAGCTCACTGGGTGCTTCTCCTCCCAGGACTTCAGGCTGTGACCTTCAATTTGGCCCTGGTGCACTGTGCCCTGTTGTTCTTCCTCTTCAAGATGTATTTCTCACTATCTAGTTGTTTTGACCACCATGCAGGTGGTTTCTCCCTCCCTCCAAGTCCACTGTGTGTTTCTGTCTCTGGTGTGGGAGCCTTCCTGCAGGGATATTTCCTCCCCATTTCTCTTACTGCCTGTCTCGCACACACTGCTTAGCCTTCACCTCCTCACGCTGAGTATTTCTGTGTCCTCCCTGGCATCAAAATCAAACCTTTCACTTTGTTTTGAGCTGCTCACTTGGTAGGCAGTCTCAGCACTGAGGACTCTCTGCCTACAGTTGTTTTATTTGGAATTAGCAGAAATTAAATCCCCCAAAGTCCTGGCAATATTTCAACAAAAATGCTACAGAGCAGCCTTCAGACTTGTACTGCTGATCAGGGCTTTGCACGTGCAAATATGGGAATATGATCCTGTTGTCAGGAACTGGGGGAGCATGTGGGAAGGGGTGCTTACCCCTAGGCTGCACTTGGAGTATCTTGAAGATAATTCCCGGCACAATACCACTAGCAAGGTGGATGCATGACAAAGCCATCACCATCCCACTGTCTGCTCCCCACGTGCTTGTTTCCTCTGTTTTTCATCTTTTGGACTTTGTGCATGCAGTAAATGAGAGCATGTGTCTTGGAGACAGCTCTAGATCCAGTAACTCAAAGGAATTAGTGTTGTGGTGCCTACAGGAAATTAGAGACATATAAACCCATTTCCTTCTGGAGTCATAGCCAACTGGGCCATGAGGTTGCTGATGTGTGACTGTGTATGTGAGCACCCATAAGCATGCTGCCTCAGCAGGGCACTATTGCTTGTCTAGGTGCTGAAACTATTATTTAATGTGGGGATGTGATATAAATGAACTGGCTTCCCAAACAGTATTCTCTATATGTTAGTATCCCTGCTCCCAGTAGTCTGAAATACTCCTCCCAACAGTTTTATTCCCATGCTCCTTCCTGTGTAGCCTCTTTTTGCACTGAAGCAAACCATATCACATCAGCAAAAAGCGTTTGCCATGTCTTGCCAGCATCTCTGTGAAGTAGAGAGGTTTAGCTTGTGTTGGGGAATTGGATTTGGATTTGAACTTGCAGGGAAGCTGTCACTGCATGCAAACAAGGGATGGTTTAAAGACCAGAGGGCAGGAGAAAGTCATGGGAAGAGATCTGCGGAGGTTGGTGGCGGGTTCAGCTCATTATGGTGAGAGGAGCATCACCACTGGGCGTGTTCACAAGCTACAAAGAGAGCAGGGACCAGGGCTGGAGCTCCCTTTCTAATCCAGGTTGCTGAAAGTAGTGCTGGGCTGGTATGGTCCTATGGTGACCCTGGCATTGCTGGTTTCCCTCCAGCTGTGCTGGGGTAGGGGGAGAGGGGTGTGGCCTTCCCCATGCACAGCACTTTCCCTGCCCAGGGCAGGCATGCTGCTGTGGCCAGCCTGAAAGAAAAATAAATCCTGCAGAAGAGAAAGGTAATTTTGATGAATATCAGCCTCCCCTTCCGACTCTTGAAATAGGGGATAAATGTTGTCAGGGAAAAATACAATAAACTGTCATCCCTGCTCAGGTCTGTGAGTAACGTGTTCTCCTGGGCTGGTTTTTCACTGCAGCAGAGCTCTGTGCTGAAGATGCAGCCAAGAAAAAGCCTTATGAGATGCCATATACTAAGAAAGTTTATTCATACGACCTGGGTGAGAAAATGGTGGTTTATAAAGAAAAAGGTATCACAAAATCTACAGCAGGCAGGTAAGTGCATTTTTAAAAATTATTTTTTCTTTGTGAAGTGCTCCCTTTATCCTTGCAGTCCCTGGGTTCATCTGAGATCCACCCAGTGTTTTCCTTGGTTACCAGCATTAGGTTAAGGGATAAATACCATGTTGCCTGCCCACAGAGAAGCAATGGTGCCAGCAACTGGGGAGATTGGGTGCTGGGGGCAGCTACTGAGCAGGCTGTGTGTGTGAGGCCACATGGGTGTAAAACGTAGGAAATAATACTGCAGCATTTGCAACAGCTCAGCAAATCTCAATGCCATACCTGACAGGAGGGGAAAGTGATTCTGCTCTCAAACAAGCCTGATTTAGTTCCTTCACACTGTCCCTCATGAGCAGCTGCAAGGTGTTTGGGCAAGTGTCTTCTCCAGCAGGCAGTGTGTGTCTGGTGGTCTGTCCAGGATAGGGTAAGGGACACTGGCTCCCAGCTTCCCTCAAGTCTCCCAGGCCACAGTTAGGTTGGTGATCCTGTGCTGCTTTTTAGCTGTGCATTTCTGCACCTTTTAGGACCCAACAGCAATGTGACCTCAGATACCTTAGTTAATCTCAGCATTCTGGAGTGTGATCGTTAACGATCTCTTGTGGTAACTCACTGCAGCCCTAAAGTAGAGGTGACAGATGCCCTTGTTAGATTTGTGCTCACTATTGATAATAAGAGACGTATTTATGCCCATGGAGGAAAGCATTTTCTCTTGTCTAGAGATGGAGAAATGCTTTAAAATTAGATTTTCTTTTAATTCAGGACTATTTTAGTACTGACACTCCTGCTCTGTCCAAGGTTCTCTCTTGTTTCCAAATTCTGCCATGGCAGCCAACCTACAAAGCAAGGACCCTCAGTCCAGCAGCTGGGTCCCACATCTTGGGTAACTTCTCTGAGTGTATTGTTCGGCACTTGATTTCTTAGATCCTACCAGTGAATTTCAAAGCAGAGACATCAGCTTTCTAGGCCTGCTGGGCTTGGCTGGTCCTCAAGCACACTCTGTATTTTGGCAGGTCCCACTCTAGTGGATCCAACTGCTATTCAAATATAAAGGAGGAATCAATAACAAGGATCTCATCTGTTCACACTTGAGCTCTCCTCAGCCCTCGCTGCTTTCTGAGTAAAGATTAGCGATTCCTCACATGCAACCACTTTCCACCTCCTACAACAGCAATTACACAAATCTCCTTCCCCCTCTTGCATCAATGCTGGTAGCTGTTCACCCCCAACATTCTCCACCAGTTAATGCAAGAAACTGGTGTATGCTGTTTCCCACAGAAGCGCTGCTGTGTTTGTAAATTCCTGTAAGAAGTCATCTAGACCCCTACCAAGGTCTCGTGGTGTGATACTTCTTATTAAATTTCAGCCAGGCTTTGGGGATAGTCCCCAGCATCATGTAAGTAACTGGGAAGGCGAATCCACATTTCTCCTGTTTTTTGCCTGCAGTGGCTCCAGCACTGTGTTACTATGCCATCTTCTGTGACCTTGTCCCTCTCGAAGATCAGAGATCATCAACCGTAGTCTGTGCTGGTGACCTATAAACCCAGGCCAGCTTGTGGCAAACCTCAGGTGGGTAATCTCAATTATAAACTGCACAGCCCCTTTGAAAAGATCATTTAAAAGCATTTAATAAGTATAGCTGGAAGCCCAATTCCTTCTCTAAAGGTTAAACTAAAGTGCAGATAATTACTACTCTTCTCCCTTTGGTGGCATCTTCTGCTTTAGGCTGTAGAAACAATATGTAGGTGCTTCAAAGTTTAAAATAAGCAAATGTGTCTCAGTGTGGCTGTGAGTTAAAAAAAAAATCTTTGTGTTTCCTGATGAAGAACCCAAGGCAAAAGAGGTGGAGGTGTGTGTTCCTGCTCTTCAGGTGAGTCACCAGTAGAGCTGAGGGCACCACTCCATGGCAGGACCTTGCTACACAGCAGCTGAATGGTGAGGCTGGTACTTGCAAAGCTTGGCTGTCAGTAGGGGACATGGCTCTAGTTTGGGACACTGCTCTGCCATCCCTGTGCTGCTGTGCAGTTGCATGTTCATTGGCTGCAAACCAGTGTACCAGCCATGTACACAGCCCCTGAGTAGGGCAGACCTGGAGGTGCTGAAGTTCAGCTGCTGGGCTGGAGCTGTGAGCTCTGTGCTGCCCACAGGGTTTGGTGCCAATGGGGCATCTGCAAAAGGCATCTCACTGTGGGGATGGTGGCATGGGTGCTGCCCCATTACCTGTGGCACTCGGTGCTGGAGGGTCACCACAGGGACAGTCACCTGCAAGTGGAGATGGAGGAAGGCCAGGCCTGGGTGGCAGAGGCAGGCTGGCATGTCCTGCTGAGCAGCAGGCAGCAGATGGCAATGTTGCCTTGCAAGAGCCGCAGGCAAAGAAACAGGCAGTCAGGGATGCAAATAGATGCCAGCTGTGCTGACAGCTTGGAGACAGTGGACAAAGTGACTCCCTCTGGAGCGGGTCCAGCTTCTTTAGCAGAAGCCAGAGAGTTTCAAACAGCACTGAGTACCTGGTAGAGGGGCTCCTTGGCTTCAAGCTAGCTCAGCTGGCTGCTTTGTGTGACCACCCAGGGTGGAGCGCGCAGGAGGTAAGGGAGTGCGCAGGGGCACCATTTCTGCCTGCTGCCCTCCCGTCCTGCCTGGCAGAGACCAAGTGGTCATAGCCACAAAATGTGAAATAGCCCAGGCAGGTTCTTGCCAGGCCTTGAGGAAGGTATCATTTTTGACACCTGGAGAAACTGAGGCAGGGAGCGTTCCTGTGAACAGGTACTGGGGACACTGGAACTGGTCAGCTATTGTTTTTAGCAGTGGGGTGAAGCTGCTCCCACAGCTGAGCCTTAGTAAAACCTTGGCATGGCTGAGACATGAGCTTCAACAGGGTGTTGTGCCTCCTTCCCCCAAGTCACCTGGTGCCAGTGGTATCTTCTGGGTGCAGCATGGTGGGAGGCTTGGATGGCTACATCTCCTCCCTGAACTCAGGGATTGGTCCTGTGCCCCACAGAGCCTCGACGGGTTGGAAAGTTGGGCTGTTCCCTGTAGCTGTCACTGACTGGCTTGGCCGTGTCACGGGGCCATGGGGCCATCCCAGAGCTGCACCCTGGGGACTTTGTGCGGCTGTGTGCTCTCTGTCTGATGGGAGGAGAGCCAGTGCTGAAAGCGTTTTCTTCTCCTTTTCTCTGAGCGGCTCCTTCTCATCCTTTATCAGCCAGGGCTGCTGAGCTCAGGGAAATGGGAGAGTTTGCCTGCTCAGGGCAGGCTTCTGAGGAGTGGCTGTGGGTTTTGCTGACTTCCCAAGGCTAACAACATGCTGGTGGTACAAAACATCGGTGGTACAGAACATGGGGCTGGCATTAGGGTTGGGTGCTCAACACTAATCAGGTAGGAGCTCCTGGTTGTTGCCACCACAAGTAACATCAGTGGCCAAGGTACCTCACTGCAGGCCTATGAAGGAGAGACCAGAAGGTACTAGGAAAAAGTCTGAGTTGTCAAAAGGTGTGCTGTGGGTCCCCTAGGCCTCTCCATTGCCTCACTCCGGCACATGTTATCTAGGTTTGGACCAAGCTATTCCCCAGGGAGCAAGGCACTGAACTGTACTTACTGGGTCCATCCTCCTCTCCCCAAGTAGGAATGCTTCAGATCAGCATGGGGCCATGCTGGTGCTAAAAACCCAGCTAATTTCTTCCAGCTGAGCACTCCTGATTCAGCATTTCTCCTGCCAGCACTTTACAGTGGGTGTGAGATAACACGAAGATACTGTGCTCAGAGGGGTGGTTGTTGTCTCAGCCAGGTAATCAGGGTATCTCCTGATTAGGTGCTGTGCAGAGATATAAACTGTGCACTTTCAGCATGCCAGGGCCAGAGGTGGAGTTTGGCAAAAGCATACGTGGGTCATGGAAACAGGGGTAGGTTCTTGTGGTGCCTCTGCCCCCAACCCTCAGCTATATCCCTGGTTCCATGCTGAAGGATGTGAGCACCGTGGAAAAGAATGGTTTTGCAATGCTCCTTACAGAAATCAAGGCTTTATGCCAGAAGGCATCAAGCGTGTGCGGCCTGACCCTGATTTCTTTCTCTTAGGAGAATTTGTGTAGCTGTGTGTTCTCTTTTTGCTTTACCCAAAGCATGGCACTGTTGTCATCCGTTAGAGGCCAGGCTTTGCTGCAGTAGTGGCTGTGTTTTGGGGAAGGAGGAGTGTTCTGTCTGATACATCCATAAAACACTGCCAACAGTGCTCATCAGAGAGAGATCAGACTAAATGAAAGGTCTTGAGAGAGGCACTGAGGTTTTCAGGCTGGGCTCTGTTGGTGCTGTGTGCAGTTTCATGTGCTCCTCCCCTCTGAAATTATGCTTTGGTTTACAGGAGGGACTTGACTTTTCACATTAGCCCTTAGCTGTGACACTTTTCTCAGCTGGAAGAATAAGGAGACTGAGGCACTGTATGAAGGTGCAGAGGTCTTTTCTGTCCAAGAAGATGATGCGTTATATGTGGGACTGATGGCGGAGAGAGGGGGCATGGATACCCAGAGAAGGGGACTGACAGCTTTAAAAAAGCCATGGCTAGAAATGAGGAGGAACTAAGCCCTGCCTTGGAGTCAAGTGCAAAACTAAGCCAGATTCTTCTCCACTTGCTTTGTGTCCTGATCACCTAGAAGTCCTGGAAAAATTAATGGAGAGGGAAAAGCAATTAAAACTTGAATGCATTGCATGTTGGTGGTGAGATAAGCAGAGATAAGGAATATGCAGTCTTTGCAGTCAGGGCAAGGAGCTGATTCCAGTCTGAGACTAGGAGATGACTATACCTGGACATTGCTTGTGCCACGTAAACCTCCTGGGGGTCAGATTGCTGCCAACGTTATAAACGTCTATCATTCTCCATGTGCTAATAGGCTTTTATCTCTTAAAGTGAATTTTATTAACTAGGAGTCGACTTTGCTGCCTGTATTGTAGCCTTTAAATCTCACTTGAGGTTCTTCACCTTCAGATGAATCAGAGAGGGGTTGAGAGGGTGGAGGAAAATTAAAACAAAGTGGTTTATTCCAGAGCAAGCTACTGTGAGCTGTGGGTGTCCTGCCTAGCCCCATGGCTGGGCACTGCTTCAGGAACCACTCCAGGTTTGCTCCAGTGTAATGGTGAGGACCCAGAGTGATCTGGGGGCTGTGCCAAGCTCTTGTCTTCTGCACAGAGCAACCCAGGTCCATTGCACCTGCAGGGCCTCAGTAGGGCTCTACCAACTCTAGCCAAACAAGTCCCCCATGCTGACTCCTTGTTCCTTAATGCTCTGCTGGTCTTGCAAGGCTGTCCCCCTCCCCATTGCATAGGAAAGGAAAGAATTGCTCAAGCCTAGTGGGACTGCAGAGGATAGTGAAAATGTCCGGGTTTCTTTGGGGAGCTATAATCTGTAGGTGTGGAGTTGGCTAATGGGATGACCTGGGCCTCTTCTACCAGCTTGGTTTCTCAAACAGCTGCTCCCAGAGCTGTCATTAATGGCAATTTATCAGCAGAGAGAAATGTACTGTCTCTGCCTTGCCAGCAGAACGCTAGCAGGGAGGCTGGAGGCTTGGCTGCTCATTCAGAAGCCTGCAAAGATGTCGAGCCCTGCCTGCTGCTCCTTCCTGCATCTCCCTTGGTGACCAGATCAGCAGAGGGCACTGCATGTCCATGCTTGATCCGCCGGGGAAGGGAGGGAAGGTCCCCTCCAGCTTCATGGCAGGAGGAGACATGGACCTGCAGCATTTGCTCTCTGACTACCAGGCCTCTCCCTTAGCTCTCTACCGAAGAGCCCTGGGCTGCGGAGCCACTTCCCTCATGGAAAGATTGGGTTTGATGAAGGAAATCATTCAGCACTCAGTGAAACGACAGGCAAATTTAGATCAAACAGCAGGAAATTTGCTCTCCAGCAGCACAGAAGAGCTGTGCTGTGAAAAGCTCTGGTCTGGCAGGAGGTCATCCAAGACAAACAGGCAGCTGCCTTCTGGGGTCGACTGGCCAACTGGCAGGGTGGGCGAGAGCTGGGGAGCTGGGCAGGCGAAGCTGTAAAAGCAGTTTGGCTTTGTGCTCCGCTGAGTTCACCACAGGCGGTCAGGGAGGAGTTCCCACCCTGCCTACAGTCCGAAGGACACTAACCCTAGCCTGTGCAGAGAGCAGAAGGAGCCTTTCCCACCATAGCCTGAGGCTGTCTGGTGGACTTTTTTTCCCTCACCAGAACAGGATATTTATCAGCTTGAGCGTCATCAGCATGGTCCCCACCAGGTTTGGTGCAGATCATGTCCTCCTTAGTGAGGTGGGCTGGGAGCAAGTGTTTGGAGATGGGCTTTGGGCTGTTTCATTAAGAATATTTGTGTACAGCCATAGAGATAAATGCTCCAAAGGCGATGTTCCTATGATGCCCATGGAATTGCCTTCTTGCTGGAGTGAACAGAGAGACAAATGCTGCCTTCTGCCTTGCTGTAGCACTGACGGTTTTGATGCAGCAGTGACTTCTCAGTGGAGGTCTCTGGCTGAAGAGTCAGCAGTAAATGCTGAAGGCTCATAGGCTTTCTCAGATGACATGTCCTGCTGTCTTTTGTGGGGCAGGAGGAGAGAGCGATTGAATTGTGGTGTATTTCCTCTCCAGTTTCTTCACTGTTCGAAATCTGTGTTGTGTGAGAGCTCTTGCCCTTGGATAGTGATTTGGCAGCACTTGGATGACCACCCCATAAACACCACCTGTCTGAATGGTTTCTGCAAGGCAGAAGTTACAGCTGAAACAGTGGTGAACCTCAATAGGAGAGAAGGTTTGTGCATCTCCAGGCAGTACCTGTGGTTTGAGCAATCCAAAGGCTGCACTCAAATGTAAGCTGATATATTTCTAGCAAGTAGAGGTGATGGCTTCCTGGGAACCTGCCTGGGAGTTCATTTGTTCACTGAAATCTTTATCAAGAGAGTGAAGGTGATTTTCCAGACTTGTTGATGTCCTCAGGAAATAGCTTGCATGGAGGTTTTCCAGGGTGCTGCAATCTCAGCTGTTGCCCTTCGACAGCAGCAAAGATAAAGATACATGAACCTCCTGCTCAAGGAAGCTCCTTCCTCCTCTTGCACCATTTCCTTGGGATTAGCATGCAGTCTGCTGTTTTATGGCCTGATGCTCTATCAGAAGAAACAACTGGGATTTCACATACAGCCCTAATCGCCTGTGAAAGTACTCTGAAGTGTTTCTCCTCAACCACTTGGAGCAAGAGCTTGTGCGAAGGTGTCTGAGGTCCACAAGTGTGAGAAAGCATGGAGGTGGAGCTGGCTGATCTGCTCTGACTCTGCAAGCAAGAGGGATGGATCTCGTTTAGGCAACCTAAACAAGTAGCTGTTGCTTAGAGTTAAAGAAAGCTGAGTTAAAACCGTGTTCCCTGGCATGATAATGCCTGAAACACCAGCGTGTTTATGTAAGACTAAAAAAGAGCCAGGAAAGTCTGCCAGCCCAGCCGTGAATGTCCTGGTAAACCTCCCAGAGCCCACAGCCATGGTCTCACCTAGCTCCATCTGGCAAGACTGGGCACAAAAGGGAGAGAGGTCTGTAAGTGGGACCAGCTAGGGAGTTTGAAGTTGCACAGGTCTGACATAAGAAGGGCCTATGCCAGTGCTAATCAGCAAAAAGGGAAGGGGGGGGGGTGAACTTCCTCCTATTTTTCCTAACTGAAGCTAGGAGGTTCCTAATCTGAACCTCCCTGTTGCGATTTGAAGCCATTTCCTCTTGTTTTATCACTTGTTACTTGGGAGAAGAGTCTAACTCTTCTCTGTAACAAGGTGTAACCCACCTTGTTGCAACCTCCTTTCAGGTAGTTGTGGGGAGCAGTAAGTTCTTAGCATCCTTTTTTACAGACTAAACAACTCCACTTCTCTCAGCTGTTCCTCATCAGACTTGTGCTCTAAGCCCTTCACCAACTTTGTTGCCCTTCTCTGCGCACACTCCAGCACTTCAGTATCTCTCTTGTAGGGAGGGGTCCAGAACTGAACATAGGATTCAAGGTGTGGCCTCACCAGTGCCGAGTACAGGGTGATGATCACTGCCCTGGCCCTGCTGGCCACACTATTGCTGATACAGGCCAGGATGCTGTTGGCCTTCTTGGCTGCCTTGGCACAAGCTGCTCATGTGCAGCCAACTGTTGACAAACATCCCCAGGTCCTTTTCCTCCCAGCACCTTTCCAGCCACTCTTCCCCAAGCCTATAGCACTGTGTGGGGTTGTTGTGGCCCAAAGTGCAGGATCCAGCCCTGAGCCTTGTTGAGCTTCATACAATTAGCCTCAGCCTATAGATCTACCCTGTCCAGATCCCTCTATAGAGTCTTCCTTACCCTCATGCTGACTGACAGTCCCATCCAACTTAGTGTCATCTGCAGACTTACTGAGGGTGTACTCGATCCCCTCATCCAGATCATTGATGAAGATACCAAACAGAACTGCAGCCAATACTGAACCCTGGAGAGCACCACTTGAGACTGGTCACCAACTGGGTTTAAATTCATTCACCACCACTCTTTGAGCTTGGCCATCCACAGCTCATTCCCCACAGTTCCTCCTGGGAGAGGTAGCTGGGCACGCCAGCTTGCTGTCAGGATGCAGTTTCAGAGGCTTTCCTCAGATGAAGTGTTAGGATGATCCTGGACTGTTGGGCTTAAGAGTCCTTGGGCTGATGAATGCAGATGAAACCTCTGCTCACCACAGGCAATCCACCAGTACAAGTGCTTCCAGAAACCAGTCGTGCTTTGTCTTGGAAACAGGTAGGGTTTGGGCTGTTTTGTGTCCAATGGTCTTCTTAGGAGACTGCCTTGGGGACCCTCTCTCTCAGTTTTTAGGATCTTCTACGGATTGCCAGCACAAATGTATCTATGGCCAGCTTCTTCCTCATCTGTTCTTGAGCCAGAGGACAGTGCTGGCACAAACAGCTCTTCTCCCTGCCTGTACTCTGATTGAAAATAGTCTTTCTTTGGCCTTGGGCTTCAGAGGGATGCATTTCAAAACCAGAAATAAATGGGCTTGAAATATTTCCAATAATTTGTAAGATCTTGACCCTCTGACAGCAAGATTAGAAGAAAAATAAAAAAATCAGCATTCAGACTGGAGATGTTATTGTTGAATAAACAACATTGTAAAGCTGGTACCTCTTGCTTACAATTGAACTCATGAATTTTTAGATATTAATGTACGAGGGATTGAGTAAACAACCATTGTGCCTCTAAGGAATGTGTCCCAGGCTGTCCTGAGCTGGAATACTTTGTACTTTCCTGATTGCCTTCCAAGAATTTCAAATTACTTTGTAACAGAAAACAAGCCTGCTTCACGAGATGTTTGTGAGGTTCTTGGGACAGCCTTAATTCCTCCACACTGTGATGTGGTTGGTTTTGGGGCAGAGCTCTGCAACTTAGATAGTGTGGGATGCTGAGCGCATGCGTATTCATAAAGAGGTGGGATTTAACATGTGAAGAGTAAACTGATCAGGAAAGTCAGCCTGGATGCATTAAAACCCTGCTGTAGTGCACAGGTCTGCAAGCAGTGTGTAGTCCTGTCAGTCCCCGATCCTAGTCTGATGGCCGCCTAAGTGCCATTTGGCTTGTTTTGACCTGAGACCAACAGCCAGAAATGAAGACAACTTTCCATTGGTGCTGGAGGCTGGGGGATTGCAGATAGATAGAGCATTCAACAAAGGCAGCTTTGAGGTGTTGTTCTTAGCCAGTCTGGGCAGTCCTGTTTTGGGCATCATGGCCAGCACTTTGGTAAAACAGGCAGTAGGGTCCCTTGCTACCTGGATTGTTCTTGGGTTTGGTTTCTAAGCCATCAGCCTGGAGCTATGGAAGGAGTCATGAATTTGGGTTACCAAACCATCTGCTGGCTGCATTTTATAAAGCAATTAAAGCAAAATTGTTTCCAGCCCTTCTGTTTGCAAGATGTAGTCTAAAAAGAGATGGCCAAGCCAGGATTTGCCTGATCCTGACACAGCTCCAAGTATGAATGAATTTGATCTAAACCCTTTGCTCTGCATGCTAGAAAGTGAAGAGTTCCCTTCTGAGGGCTCAGGGAGCATGCAGGTAAACAGGGCTGCCATGCTGTTAGGTTTGAAAGATGTTGAAGCCCAGGAAAATGGCATTTTGACACTTCTTATTACTGCTTTTAATCAGAAATTATTAAACAGAGTAAAAAAATAGTAGAAAGTAAGAACAGTTTTGCATGGTAGAGGATAGTAGTGTGTTGCTGAAGACTGATGGATGGCAGGTCTAGGTGTGTTGGATGGAGCTGCCAAAGCAATGGTCTGGGGAGCTCTTCCTACAGTACTCCACAGAGCTGGGGGCTGGTGTGACTGCATAGGTAGATGGGGGCATGGGACCCTTGAGCACTGGCTCCTTGTGACCTCTCAAAGCATGAAACTTTGTTTTCTTCCTTCTTCCCCAGTGAAAGGCATGCAAAGAGAGCAAAAAAAAGGGGTAGGGATGAAAAGAGAAGGTAGGGAGAGGTTGTTCTTCCTTGTCCTCCTTTGTCAGCTGTCACCTTTCAAAATTGGAGAATAATCTTTTGTTGGAAGGGAAGGTGAGGCCATGACTGATGGTGAGGGGCATGTATGCAGACGATTTAGTATTCTTTCCTGTATGTTTTTATGTCTGTAGGGTTTTCATTCCTGTTCTGTAGAGACGTGTCGTGGTTTAAGTCCAGTCAGCCACGTAGCTCGCTCGCTCGCTTCCCCCCTCCTTCCTTCCCCCCCCACTCCTGGAGGGATGGGGAGGAGAATGGAAAGAATGTAACTCGCATGGGCTGAGATGAGAACAGTCCAGTAACTAAGGTATAACACAAACAACTGCTGCTGCCACCGATAATGACAAGGGAAATAACAAGGGAAGAGAATACAACCGCTCACCACCCATCGACTGATATCCAGCCCGACCGAGCAGTGAGCTAATTCTTCCGTGTGACTGCCCCCAGTTTAAATACCAGGCATGATGTGCTGTGGTATGGAATACCTCTTTGGTCAGTTTGGGTCAGGTGTCCTGTCTCTGCTTCCTCCTGGCTTCCCCTCCTCTCTGGCAGACCATGAAGTCCTTGATCAGACCAAACATTACTGTGCAGTAACTAAAAACATCGGTGTTATCAGTGCTGTTCCCAGGCTGAAAGTCAAAACCACAGCACTGCACCTGCTACTAAGAAGGAGAAAAATGACTGCTACTGCTGAATCCAGGACAAGATGTTACGCCAGGAGAGATGGGAAAATGAGTCCTCATAAGCCTGCAGAGCATGTGTCTAGGGACTGCTTGACAGCCAAAGATGATAGGCTCAAGATGCTCTTATGAAAGCAGGGGCAGGTTGCCTTGGTGCTCCAGTATGTGCTTGGTGGAGAGGACGAACATCCAAGCCACTGGTGCCAAACCATGCCCCAGTGATGAGTCTTGAAGAGGGTGGGATGGGATGGGATGATGACATGAGATGATGAGATGGTGGTGGTTACAGTGTTGGGTTTGTAGGATGCCATGGGGATAGCCCTGCCATGCCAACAACCAGCTGAATGTAGTAGCATAGTTGTGTATTGAGGGGCTGCCCTGGTCTCACACCTTACTTACCGGGGAGAAAAAAGAAAACATGAGGCTGGCAAGGAGGCAGGAGAGGGGTCTTCCCCAGCGAGCGGAGGGGGTAGCACAGCAGCAGGGTCCCAGACTGGCTCTGCTGTGGCAGCTACTTGGTTTACCAGAAGAAAGCCCTGAGCACAGCACCGGGCCTAGCTGGCAGCTTATGTAAGAGCTGGCAGCGGGGCTGGTGGTGCGGAAACCCAGCGGGGTGCAATCGCCTTTGATTTTCTCCTGTTTGCTCAGCAGCTTTCATGCAGCATGGGAGCGAGGAGAGGGCACGAGATTCCTGCACACTGAACTCCTCTGTTTCTCTCGGCAGGATAAACAGGACATAAAACAAAGCCCTGAGCCAGCCCTTGCCTCCAAGGCAGCATGCTGCCAAACTCCCCACGGGGCAGCCTGTCCCACCACGTGCTCCCTGGGGAGCAGCCACCCCATCCAGGGTGACATGGCCTGGGACGCAGGGAAGTTATGGGAGCCCACCCAGAGAGGTTTCTGGGTACTGCAGCCATTTTTGCGTCAGGTTGATGGTTGCCCCATGGCATCGGTGAGGAGTGGGCAACAAAAAGGTGGCAAAGGTCCTGGTAGGGCTCAGACAGCAAGTCCAATGCCCTTGGAGAACTGAGGATGGGTGCTCCAGAAATGACACCAAGCTGGGCACTGTGTGGACATCAGCTGGACTGGATGTCCCCTGCAAGGGTTTTGCTGTGACCCAACTGCCCCACAAGGCGCAGTCCCAGGCAGTGGGACCAAGCCCCATCTGACACACCATGGGATGCGGTGGGGTGAGTCCTCTCTCCAATAGGCTCTGTGTGTGGGTTTCAATGCTCCCTTAAAGCTCATCTGCTTTATTTATAACTTTCCCTAAGGAGTAATTTCTTGGCTCTCTTACCCTCATGTCAGTGACAGAGGGTGATGGGGCTGACCTCGGCCCTTTCCCAACACAATATTAGCTAAGCTGGGTCCCCAGATATGTGCCAGCCCAAGCCCATGCCAGCTCCCTTGAATTTCCACATGGCTATGATTTCACCACTGTCAGCCTGCTGCAGGGCAAGGTGAGATGATAAGGAGCAGACGCTTGCTGCTGAGGTTAGAAACACTTCCAAGAGTTTCAAGTGGGGTTTGCTCTGGAGAAAATTGTTCTTGAAGTCACTTGTTTGAGGAAAAGCATTCGCCAAAGCGATGCTGCAGCAAAACTCCTAGGAAATTATATCACTACTAAAGCAACGCAAAGGGAGAATGGTTTGGTGCTACATCTCTGTCCTGGTTGTCTGTCCTGCCAGTGGCCCCTTCTCCTCCAAGCTACTGCTGGTTAGTTCATAGAATCATAGAATAGTTTGGGTTGGAAGGGACCTTCAAAGGTTTCAACCCCCCTGCCACAGGCAGAGGCACCTTCAAGTGGAACAGGTTGCCCAGAATCACATCCAGCCTGGCCTTGATGTCTCCAGGGATGGTGCATTCATTACTTCTCTGGGCAACCTGTGCCAGTATTTTACCACCCTCATGGTAAAATATTGTTTCCTCGTGTCCAGCCTGAATCTCCCCTCCTAGTTTTAAACCATTATCCCTTGTCTTATCACAACAGACCATGCTAGAAATTCTATCCCGTCTTATATAAACCCCTTTCAAGAACTGAAAGGGGTTTTTTTTTTTTCCTTCAAGAACAATAACGTCTCCTGCCCCAGCTATGCCACACTCCATGTGCCGTGTGCAATGACATTGCCAACTTCTGCTCCCAAAAGGAAGAGCTTTGGCAGGGGAAAAGCTGCCTGGGCAGAGAACTGTTTTCCTGGCTGGGATCTGGGAGCTCTGAGCTGCACACATTGGAAATGCAGAGGTAGGAAAGGCAGGTGCTGCCTGCTGCCGTGCTGAGCCTGGAAAGCCAGGCTGGGGTGGCCTTCAGGTTCCCTTTCTTGTACCCACATGGGAAGACCAAGCTGGTGGCTTGAGCTGTATGAGGGCTGGGGTTGTTGAAGGCTGTGGAGATATGTGGGGCTGCCTTCCCCTGCAGCCACACCAGCTTTGGTCATAGGAAGCTTGAGGAGCAGCATGCCTGGGTGCCGATCCAGTTGCCTGCTTGTGGATGCTGAGCATCCCTGCAAGTGCCAGTGGCCAGCAGAACCAAAGCTGTGCTCCTCCAAAACCATCATGATCTTTGTGGTGGTGGTGGGATACACCATGGACCACTTGTCCAGACTTCTTGGCTTGGGGTTCTCCGACAGCCAGCCTTCTCATAGGATTCCCACTCTGGGCTCAATGGGTTGCAAATAGTGCAAGAGCAGCCCTTTTTCTGTTTTGCTTTATTTTTTTTCCCCTGATGTTTGTGTCTTTCCACTTCCATCTCTGGCCAAGGCGAGCAGTGCCAAGGCACAAGGGCCAGGCACACCCAGAGGGAGGGGGAAGCAAAGCACCCACAACCTGCAGGAAAATGGGGACAGAAAGCAAACACTGTGGCTGGGAGGGAGGAGGAGGATTTGCTTGCTGGATCCGGCCAAGGCATGGCTTTCCTCAGGGGCTCCATGGGCTCAAAGTGGGTATCGTTGCTCCAGTTCAGCACGCTGTTGTCTGCTCTTGCACTGACGCTGGTTTGTCACAGGAGAATCTGCACATGGGGTGCACACAGGGCTCAATACCCTCCTGCTTTCCAGCCATGTAGTCAGGTCTCCTTGGCCCCACTTTCAGCAGCAATATGGGCTCAAGCTGCACGAGTTGAAAAGGCTCAAGCTCTCAAAAAGCAGCACAGGATCAAAGCTTTCTAAATACTCAGGGCATTTGGCCCAAGAGGTTTTGTTACGACTATTTATAGCAGTTGGGGCCAAGCGAGTTCAGAGTTGGAGGCAAACTTTTCCAAAGCTGGGGGCCATTTGGATTAGGGAGGGGGAAAGGGAGTTCAGCCAGGCCTGTTTCCAGCAAACGTTGACTCCTTCCCTTAGGTATGTGTTGCTATCCATGACACACTAACAACAGCTCTGCACAGAATTTCCTGGCTGGGGCTGTAAAGATTGAAACAAAAATGTGAATTGGCTGGAAAGGAGAACATGAAATAGAGAAAGTTGCCAAACAGCAAAGCTGTAGCATTTGAAAGTGAAAACTTTCCTTACCAGCTTGTTCTCATCTTCCGGTCAATGTCCTTCAATTGCAAACACAATCATATTGTTTTCATGGGGAAAGCTGGTGATGACTTTACAGCAGAAAGACCAAGATATGGCTTCCTGAAGCATATGCCATGCTTAGAAATGGAGAGGGAGGGGTCTTTTTATCTTCAAGGTGAGGATTTTTTATACTGTCACTAAAGAACATGCCCTTTTTCTGCACTACCCTCTGTAGGCAAAGCCAGGCTTAAAATCTGAGCAAACCAACCAACCATGACACCCTTGAAATCATGTCACATTTGAAGCTACAGCCATTGCAGAGCATGATGGCAGAAGCTGGGGTTTTCCTATCTGCCGAGCGAATTGTGCTGATGGTGATGTTGAATCGTGAGGAGCATGAGCAGCATGCTTTAGTTACACACATCTTTTTGCACGCCTAGATCTACTCTCTTGATTTCAGGCACTCAGCGTAGGTTATAAAAGTATCCCTCTGATTACCAGTAGCTTCCCTGGCTCTGTAGGAATAGCATCTCTGAGCTTACTTCTCCCCAGAAGAAGTGGGTTTGGCAGCTTGGTGGTGTCCAGCCCAGGTAGGCTGTTACAGGGAGTGATGTTATGCTCTTTCCTAGCAAGGGTGGTTTGGATTTTCTGCATGCTGCTCCATCAACAAACACAGCCCAAGACTACCACATGTGTGCCTTGGGTTCTTTTCAGAGAGAGAGATGCCATAGCTGGAAGATTTCCTTTCATCTCCAACATTCTCACCAAAGCCTATCCCCTGATGCAGAGGCTGCACGTCCTTGCTGTAAATAGTTGGACTGCACTAGAGAAGCCAAACTGTTCCACTTCAGGGAAAACTACAAGATCTCAAATGGATTTTGAAGAACAAAATTGTCTGTATGGGGTTGGAGAGTGGAATGCAGGTGGGTCTGAGCTGACTACGCATCAGGTGGCCATGGCTGGTGTTGAAAAGGGAAGCGTTAAGCAGAAGGGAAGGCTTCCTCTGAAGTTACCCAGATATCAGCCTCAGGGCTTGTCTTGTTTCATATATCTGTGAATGACCCAAAAAAGTAGAAGAGCAACATTCAGATGTGTGAATGAGGTAGAGCTGAGGGGGTATCAACAGTATAGGAAGTTATCCTGTAGGGAGTTGTGGCTGCCCCATCCCTAGAAGTGTTCAAGGCCAGGCTGCATGGGGCTTTGTGCAGCCTGGTCTAGTGGAAAGCATCCCTGCCTGTGGCAGAGGCTTGGAACTAAATGATCTTTAAAGTCCCTTCCAACAAAAACAGTTCTATGATTCTATGATTATAGGTGTCATAAAAATATAATTGGATGAGCTGGAAGACAAACAAAAACAGCAATATGAAGATCAGCAGCATAAAACACAAAGTCTTTGACCTTGAGGAGCAGCAACCTAAGATACGACTTCACATTTTCTAGAGGTAACAGAGAAGGGCTTCCAACTGTCCACTGGTATCATAGTGCCTGTGGGCCACCATGTTAATGCTCATGCAAACAGCAGATGCACCCTCAGTGGACTTTCATGACAAGGCCTCTCTATTGACCTTAAAATGCTCATGGCAAGAGCCACCAAGACATTCACTGAAAGAGCAGGTACAAATCTGATCATCCTTTCCCTAGAAAAAGGTAGAATAGAACAAGTGCAAAGAAAATCAGTTGTCTAGGTTGCTGCAAGGGTAAAATAGGTGTGAGGGTCAGATGTGGTTGTTCTTCTCCCGTCTTGTTTTTTCAACATGGGAGAGACAGGCTCTGAGCCCAGTTTCCACCCCTAGCCAGCAGAAGAAAATGTTCTTCTCGCTTTTGCCTCTTAGTGGTAATGATGACCATTCACCTCTTGTTTTGTATATGTCCTTAATATGAAAATCCATTCTTGTGCTTGATGCTAATGTTCCAAATTCTTGGTTTGGAAAGGGTCACTGGCCAACTGGACAGTCATGCGGTTCTCTGAGAGGCTGTCTGTTTTGTAATTAACAGACAAAATGCCTACCACTGTGGTTGGAAAGAAGCTTTAATTAAAATCCTTTGGTATTGGCCTTGGCCAGACTGTGGAGTGAATGGGAAGAGGCCAGAAGGCCTGGGTCAGTGTCTTGGGTCACCCTAGGAAAGTGCCCACTTAGCTGAGACTGAACACAAGGAAGAGCTTGGTTTATAATTGCATGGGCTTTTTTTTAATTTTTCCCCTCAAGTGACCTGCCCAATGGATGATTACAAGCTGACAGGAGCGCAGATACTGCTAGCCAAAAGTTGGGATAGGTTCACAAGTTGTTTGAATCCTAATAAGCAACCATGAATAAAAGCTCACTTCACACAAATAAAAAACACCTCACTGTCTTCTCTAATGAGTGTGGCCCTTCAAATGCTTTGTTTTGGGCTTTGCTTGATTTTCAGAGCTGCCCAGGGCTGCATCTTCCAGGCTGGACTCCAAGCTGCTGTCATCTACCCCGTCTTCTCTCAGATGGCCACCAGTAAGTTACCTCACTCTGCTGGGTGGCCAAGGCAGACCTGCAGCAGCCCTGCGCGTTTATGATGGTGGCACGGGTAAGCAAAGTCCTTGGAGGGTGAGATACCCCCTTGCAGGGATGTGTTGGGCCCTGCTCAGCCTCACGTGGGTGGAAGTTGCCCTCCATGTGCTTGCCTGTGATGTGCTGGGCTCTGGACAAATGGGCATGTTGTTCAGTGTGTAGTGTTCCCTGCCAATGCTGTAACTGCAGGTGCTACTCTAATGAGCAAGTGCCTGTTCCTTCCGATGTCAACGTGTATTAATTAATGCAGAAGTCACTTACTAAGCACCAGGAAGCTGGAACCAGGGTTCATATGAAGTGAGTCCTGCTAGCTTTCATGGTAGCCAGCACTGTGGGCCTATTTATATTCCCTCTGCTCAGGACGAAGTGATGGACTTTCTTGTTTGCAAGCTAATGAGCAAGCAAAATTAAGAAATATTAAAAGCTGAATGGATGCTAGCCCCAGAATTTGTCACTTGAAGTTCAACATGAGGGTGCTACCAGCCCATGTTTACCCTTAACAAGGTACTGGGGCCCTGAAGCCATGGAGATGTTTTTCAAAGCATTATTCAAAAATCTCTTTTATTTTTTCTAAGATTATTAAGGTAACTTTTGGGGGCCCTTGGTTCTATGCACCACGCCTTGACTTCTGCACCTTTGCATCGGCATAGCACAGACTCTCTCCAGAGGTACCCAGACCCTTGTGCAGGAGGATGGAACAGGCATCTGGCACAGGGAGCCGAGAAGAAGTTTTAGTTTTTCTGTCTCTGCCCTAGAGAAGTAAATTGGATTTCACATGTTTTAAGGTAAAAAAAAAAATAAATCCTTTCCTGCTGCCATTTAAGGTGGTGTCTCCTGCTTTCAGGTTTAATTTTGTGCTGTCAAGCTGTGTGGGAGCACTGAGCAGCTTTGGAGTTTCTCAGCCCGTGCTGGTAATGGAGGACACGTAGTCTAGATGACCCCAGGCTCTTCAGCTCAGATACACTTCCACGTAGCTAGGTAAGTGTAGGTGCCTAGCATACCCCTGTCTGACACCCATCCTGCAGGCAAGAAGGGAGAGGGGGAAGCTTGGGTGGCTGGCACTGGGAAACGGGTGCCACAGTGATGAAGCACAGGGGGGTGGTTCCAGGGACTGGTCATCAGTGGGCTTCAGGTCTGGGTGAAACATCCTGCAGGAATCAGTTTAGCCCTGTGCTGGGCCAGCCACCTGTGCAAACCCAGCTTTTGGAATAATATTAACATTCTGAGGCAGTGGCAGGGGATTTTTTTTACTGTTCCCCAAGAAAAATGCCATTTTTAATGCCCAAGTGTAGCAGACAAAAGGGTTGTTGGTGTTTTTCCCCTTTCCTTTCAATCCCCTTTCTGCATGGTGGCATGTTCTACTTCAAAACCGGTTCTTTTTTTTTTCTTTCCCCTCTTCTTTTTCTCCCTCCTATTTCTCATCCCATCCCCCCAGTAACCCTCTAGGGGCGTGGCCCCATCCCCTTTCCCGGGGTCCCCAATTCTGGCAGGGTGCGGAGGAGGTGCCAAAGCACAGAGGAGCAATGCCAGCACTTCCTGCTGCCTCGCTGGCAGCACAATGGGGACATTCAGGCGGGCACCATGTAGCCCAGCACCAATCCAGAGCCGGAGACACCCCCCCCCTTGCCATCCCCAACCCCCTATTGCTGTCTCCCAAATAGCAGTGTGAGACAGAAAGCAGCTGACGCGGTGTCCCAGCGCGCTGGCGGAGGCGAATTGGAATCCAGCATCACAAAACAAGCCCTGTGCATGTTCCCCTCCTGACGCAGGCGCGTGTGTGTGTCCTCCTCCTTCTATCCCCCCTAATTCTCCAAGTCTGCCCGGTAACACCAAACTGGGCTCCCTTTCCCACCCCCCCCGCCCAATCCGTTCACTGCCAACAGGCCAGGGCCTCTGCTGCTGAGCTGTGAGGAGCTGGTGGAGCTGCAGGGAACGGCATGTTTTCCTTCTCCCCTTCTTCCTCCAGAGTCGCTTGTTTTTTAATTCAGGGTTGGCAGGGAGGCGTGGGTCAGGGCTTGGAAGCAGACCCCCTCCTTTCCCAGTAACGCAGCCTACCCGAAAAAAATACGATGAGATTTCACTGTTGCTCAAGGGAGCCTTCTTTTCAATCGCAGGCAGATCAGCATGTTTTTTAGAGGTGGGATGAAGGAGAAAGGAGGGGGGGGAATAGCCAGGAAAGCAGAGCTTCCTTCTCCCTGGGTCCACCCAGATCTTTTCAGGCTTTCCTGCCTGCTCCAGAGTGGGCTTTTTCCCCTTTTAACTGTGCTTTGCTGTTTTTCCATGTTTCTGACTGTGCTTGCAGCAGCTGTTGTGTTTGCAAAATGTGAGGCTGGGCTGGGGTAAATCCAAAGGTTCTGGGGTGCTGGCTGCAGGTTGTGCTTCAGCCTTGCCACGCTCTGAAACTGCCCAGGAAGCAGTTAGGGTAGATGCAGGGATGAAAATGATGAAATATGCTGGGTTTCAGGGGGGTTAACTGATGGATGTCAGGTGCCTTGCACAGGCACTGCCCGTCCCTGTACCTCCTCCCTGCATAAAGAGCTTTTGCAGGTCCCTTAGGCTGAGCAGCTACAGGGCATGAGCTGATGATTACTGGGTTCAAAATAATAAATCCATTTGGTCTTTTGTGGCATGTTCACAACACCTCAAGATGAGTTTGCCAAGGTGTGAGCCATGCTTAGAGAACAGAGGTACCCGGCATATCCAGTGCCCATCCCGGATGTAAGGAATGGGTGTTTGGATCCAGGCCTGGCAGGGCAGGCAGGATAACACGTCCTATGTTGCAGTCTCCGATGCACAGTTGTGCTGAGATGCAGCAGAGGCTGATGAAAGGTGGAAGCCAGCTCATGGCTGCCCTTCCACAGAGTTGGAGGTGCTCTGCTGTATCCATGGCAATCATGCTCTGCTGATTTGCATCCTGCTGAAGCCTTGGCCTAGGAAAGTGCATAGTGGCTTAATGCAATCTAATTCTCGTGAGACCTCAGTAAGTTGAGAACTTGAAGGTAGTGGCAAATGGTGGAAAGCAGGAGGCCAGGTAACATGTAGCTTTTATCTCGCAGGGAAATTGCTGCCAGCAGTACTACCAAATGTCTTTACATCCAAACATTTTGCAGCCACCTCCAGAGGAGTGTCATGCTCCCCTGGTCATTTTGGGTATTGTGTCACAGCACTGGCTGAAGGGAGGATGGAATAAACGTCTTCCTGGCTCCTGGGGCCCCAAATGGCTAGGGAGAAAACAGAGCAAGCTGGTGCCCTGGGCTGCAAGTGAAGAGCAGGCATGCCAGATCCTGCAGGCACTGTGTGCAGTCATTGGGTAAACCACAGGAACAGACTGGGCAGATTGTAGACAGCCAGGGGTATGGCAGGATAAATTGGGCCAATCTTTGGGGGTGGTTGGGGGAGGCTGGGGAGGGCACCACATCCCTGTGCGTGCTGGTGGGGCTCCACCCCAGGGAGAGGCTGAGCCCAGGGCTTCTTGCACAAACTGTTTGTGTAGGGTGAGGAAAGCTGGGGCCTGGGGGCATGGAGCAGCTCAGGAAGTCCTGTGGCACCCATCCTGCAACAGCTGCTGGAGCTGGGCAGGGACCATGCTACAGCTGCCTGAAGGAAACATGGATTATAGCTCCCAGGGGACGACGGCATTGCTGGGCAAGCGGGGTCAGCTCTGCTCTGTAGGATCTTCCCTCCCAAGGGATGGGCAGGCAGCGCAGGCGTGGGCTGTGTCAATAAATAGGTGTTTTTTCTTCAAAAGACTTCAGGATCTTTTTCTCCTGTGCCCTGCTTTCCTCCCCTGTTTCTCAGCATCTGCCCTTCTCATTGATTCCACTAAATTACGTCAGGTCACAGATTATCTGGCCCAAAAAGCACACATCTCGCAAGAATAACCATCACCACCATTGCTTCCTGGCTTTGCATGCCTCCAGCACACAGCCAGGTGTGAAGAGGCGGAGCCCTGGAAGATCCAAAGCCCCAAGCTTTAACCTTTATAGCCCTTCTGAATGATACCCTTAGAGATGATCTCCACAAGGTAACAGAAGAGCAGCCAGTGCCCTGCCAGTGAGGACACATTGGAAAGTGAAGTCAGGTAAAGACAAATCCAGCCTTCAGGTACACTTGATTGTAGGCAGGATAGAGGTTCATTCAGCAAACTCATTGCTCTGTTCACCCATGGGTGCAGAGCCAGGAAGAGGGCAGGTGCTGGTTGTCCCTGGGCTGGTTATGGTATTCACTGGACATTCTGGTCCTCCTGATCACCTGCTCATTGATGTTCTTACTGAGTGAGAAATAGGATGTAGGTACAATATACAGAATAGCCTATATGGCATCATGGCATAGGATACAGGCACAGCCTACAGCTTGCCGTGGAAAACAAAGTAACAGCTCAAGACCTGGATTTCATACTTGCATGTTGGAAGAGCTGCAGTATTAGGAAATGGGCTGGGTTTGTCCAAGTCCAAAGAAAAGAGAGGGAAGGGGTTTCATTCCCTCCCAAACCATAAGCCCAGTCCTATCCCTCCCCATCTTAGGTTCAGGTTAGGGATGTAGTAGGGTTTAGCAGTAGGATGAGGGTCTCTCTCTACTGGGCAGCCCCATGTCCATGAAGCAATTGGGATAGGGCTTGAGCTCAGCCTTTTGTTACAGGAGGACTGGCAGGGAGTGGGCAAGGGGGACACACCCAGTTTTTCATCAAGGTTATGGGATGGAAAACATGTTTGGGAGGGTGTTAGCTGTGTCATGGCCCTGGAGTTATGATAATCCTCCCCGCTGCCAGTGATTTGAGCTGTACGTACTGCAGAGAGGCGGCCTCGTGGCAGGGCCTGCCATGCTGGGTCGAAGCATCAGGGGCAACCTTCCCATCGGTTTTCAAATCTCAGAGATTTCTCTGGCAGAGCAATTCAGTTTTCTTTGGAGCAAAGATAATCTTCCCCTCCTCCACCACTGCTGAATACTTTGGCATTGCACCAAATAGCAAAGTCAACATAAAATATACCCTTGTTTCCTGGGCCTTCTCTTCCCAGTCATCCTCCAGCACAGAGGTGTGATATAGCATCTGCTTTCTAGCCACAGCCTTCTTCCAGGACCGAGTCTTTGCGTCTCTTCAGAGGTGGTGCCAAGAGCTTTGAAATCCATTCAAGGCATAAAGCAAGGCAGCAGCAAGGAGCAAGCAGCAAAAGCAGAACTGCCTGTATTGAGCCCTGCCCAGTGCCAGGAGTGCCTTGAAGGGTCTCTGGGTTGCTCAGGCTTTTAAAAGGCATCACTGAGGCCATCACCATCCTGCAGTGTTGCACAACCTGTTCAGTGCACATGGGGAAAGAGCCGCTCACATCTCCTCCCTTCCAAAGAAAGGTTGGAATAAGGTTGTCAGTTCTGCCCTATTGGCCAGGAAACCACTGTCCACAGCTATGAAATTGAGTCTTATTTATGGGCCAAGAATGATCAGGAGAAGCTGATCCACAGAGCAGGATCCTGCCAATGTCTGCCAGAGTGTTTGCTTCCAGGAACTGAAGCAAGATGGGTTCAAAGATGCATTATGGTATCCATTATGCCTTCATTGCACCAGCTTCTCATCTTCATCCCAGTTCTCTTGCAGTGCAACTCAGAAGCCAGGCAAATGGCTCTTCCCATCTCCACCCCCTTTCCTTGCTTCAGTGGCCTTCCTGGGACACTGCTCACATGTTCCTTCTTTGCTAATGGTGTGACAGACCCACCAGGACGACCATGGGACCAGCTCCCTTCCATTTGCTGTGGTTTGCGAAGGACATGTTGTAAGGACTCACCTCCCACACAGGAGTGACTGGTTTGGGGGAGAGGGGTAAGCAGGGGACTTTTTAAATCCTTTGGAAGAATTTAGAATTTGGAAGAATTTGGAAGACTTAGAGACTGCAGGACATTCCTAGTCAAAGGGAAATTATTTAGTAGGTTGATATTTTTTCCAGCTTCAATATCTCATGCTGCCTCTTCCTTTGCACTTATTAAGCTGCCCCTACAGTGAATATCTTCAGCTCAGAACCAGTGCAGTGTGAGCTATAAACTACTGCTATCAGTCCTGTGATTCCCATGCCCTCCTGATTGCTCTTGCCCTGGACTTTCAGACAGGAACCAGCCTGGGCAGGGCAGGAGGATCAGAGAAGGAAATAAAATTAACTGGCAGGTGAACTTTGGGAATTACATGGTAGACAGGAATCAGGTGGAGCCTCTGGTAATTGGGCAGAATATATCCTATAGGTCAGACACCATGTCTGCGTGTCAAAGTGGGAAGAGGTGACAAAGTTGGCTTGTGTGTGTGCATGCAAATGTATTTATTGCCTCTTCAGGGTTGCCTTACATTCAAAATTCATGGTACAGCCTCTCTTCCAGCAGCATTTCTGGAATCCAGTATTTGTTGCCAGGGTGCAAATGGCATGTGGGGAGTACCCCCCCAGCCCTTGCACTGTTCTGCCTGAGGTGAGGTTTTCTTCTGGTCTGCCTATTCCTCCCTGCTGCTCCCATCCTTCCTGCTTGTTTCCACATTCTGCAGCCAGGCAACGGGCTCTGATATTTTCTTCCAAATGAAATTTCCTACAGTAGTAAAAAAGGGAAAATGTGGTTTGTGCTGCAACTTAGAAATGCCCTATGACTCTACCCTACACACTCCTCCCTGAAAGCATGTGGTTACCTCTGCAGGTAGGTCTGGCAAAGCCCAAGTGTCAATGTTACAGGGCTGTGGAGTCTTAGGGTCTCTAATTCCTTCTCAGATGAAGAGTGACATCTCTTCACAGGCTGTCAAAGCCTTAGCACCAACTAATCCAGCAGAAGGGGGCAAGCAGGGATATTAAGAGGGGAATAAGTGACAGAGGGATAATTCTGGCTGGGAAAGAGCCACTGATGGAGTTTTCTCTGCTGCTTCACTCTGCCTGTGGCTGCAAGCCTCCTGTTTCTTGCAGCAAAAAGGAGGGTTTGAAACATCTGTTTGCAACCGCTTTGTCCTCCTCCTAGTATCATCTGATCCCTGGATTAGGAATCTGTGCTTAGGTGGGTTATATAAAGGGAAGAAGCAGCTTCCCAGTACAAAACCCAAGGAATGGTGCCCAGGGAGGCACAAACTGAGCAACTTGTGCAGCTCCTAGGCAGCTAACAGGCCTTTAACTGGCAACATGGCAGGACATGGTGGCTTCAGGGGGAGGTCAGACTGTCAGGCACAGATCATGCTCCTAACAGAGAGCAGCCTCTGTGCCACAACATGGGAGTTGACTTCATTCCCAAAGGATGTATAGCAAATTTCTCATGAACCTCCCTAGGAGCTGTACTGTTGTATGGCCATATGCGATCTTCACCACTGAAAAACTGTTAATTCTCAGTGTGTTTTCACACCAGCAAAGACCTGGCTGGCGTTCCTCTTTGCCAAATGTGCCCTCAGCACTGGGCAGAGACTCCTACTGCGGTCCTTATGACTCCCCATGTGTTCTTGGCTAACCTGATGGATTACAGTAATTATATTTAACTGGATTAGATGACTGTTACTGCAGTTACTGTTACTGTTTTGCACTAGTCATATTTATAAGGCTGCAAAATCAAGGTACAGATCTTAAGGTCTGCAGCCCTGGACCTTGTATGTCAAAGTAACCCTCGGATAAATCAGAGCGTCACTCATCGGTACCAGTGCTTCCAGAGGACCATCCTGGCTTCTCCCTGCAGGGCAGCATTTGGCACTGCAAATAGAAACCCCACCTCCCCGCACCTCAAATTTTGTTTGACAGCAGTGTGGTGTACCAAAAATAACCTGATTTAGGGGAAGAGGGCCAGGGAGAAGATCTTAAACTCTTCTGCCTGAAGAGGGGGCAGTTCACACGGCTGTCAGTCTCTGCAAGCTTAGGAGTGGGAACAAGAAATGTTTAAACCCTGTGTGTTCAGTGTCTGGCGGATGTCATTTGTCACAGCCTGGGCTGCTGTCCCTGCTAGACACCTGCATCATCGGGCTTTCCACTCATCCAGCAAGGTGGGCACTCTGCACTTCTGGGAATGCTGGGGCACACATTGGTCCTATCCCAGTGCACGTAAGCCATGTTCAGGAACTGAGACAAACTTTGCCACACATCCCAGCTTTGAAAAAGCAAGTGCAAAAGCCTGTCTGTGCACACCCTAGCCCCACTGCAAGCACAGCTACGTGCCCCAGTGCCCTGAGGGCACCCTGCCAGCCTCCCCAAAGCTGCCTCTCCACCTTCCCCATGGCAGGCTCTGCCCATGGGGGTCCCTGTTTCCCCAGCAGCCTGGCAGGCAGGAGGGGTGCTGGCTCTGAGGAAAGCTGCCAGCAGTTTAGCTGCTGTTATTATGGCATCAGTAAGCACCTTCCCGTAGCTGGCCGAAGTCCAGTGCTGGCATCAGCTCCAGGGCTGTGGCACAGCCTGTGCCCCAGGGCTATCCTGTTTACGCCAGGTGCCAGCCTCACTGCCCACAGAGGGAGCCAGGCAACCCCTCTGCTCATCGTGATCCAGCTTTGGGGTATTTGTGTGGACCCAGAGAATAATCCCCCTGTGATGCTGATTCAGCCACAGTGAGCAGCACAAGGCATAGGCCAGCACCCTCCACTTTGCACTGGTCTTGCTTGTCAAGACACTGTCTTCTCTGTGCCTGTCTTCTTTGAGTCCAGAGGATGTCTCTGAGGATGCACACACAAAGTGCCTTGTTAGCTGGACTTAAGGAGGATGAATATTGAAAAATGTTAAGAAATTGAGCCCTTCCATCAGAATCTCTTTAACTGCAGCTGGTCTCAGCTGTGCAATCATGCTGCACATTCAGGTGAGCTAAAATTAACTGTGTTCCTATGCAAAGGCTGTGGTGGAGCTGTGCTTGGAGCAATGCAGCATTAACTGCTGCTGCTGGTTGTTAAGTGTTAGTGCATGGCCAAAGCTAACACCTAACAGCCCTTGTCCCAAAGATGAATCTTCTCAAAAGAAACTTTCCTGGAGGCAAGAACAGGCAAAATGAATCTCTTGAAGACTCAGGCTGTGCAATGGCTGAGGTAAAGACTATGCTTGCACAGGCATGTGGAGCTTCTCCCTTTTTCTGCAGCCCCAGGATGTATGGGAAGGCTCGCAAAGCCCCCACTGACTCAGCCCCCACCATGCTGCCCCAAAAACGCAATCCCAGGAACAGGAAAAATACAAGTCTTTGCTTGGTGTCTGGCTGCTTATGGATGTCAGTTGGATGAACAAAGGTACTTAACATTGCTTGGCGACCTTGGGCATCCTCCAGCCCCTCTGCAGGGTGCACAGCAGGGACCAGCCTGCCCTGCAAGGCCGTGACTGACCCTCCAGCGCGGGTACAGGGAGTTCCGAGTAAGCTCTTTGGAAGTAATGAGGAACTCCAGCACATGCACTAAAAATAAGGAAACAGCAGGTGAAAAATAAATCACTTGCAGGGGCCCCCAGCTGGGAGGCTGAGCCAGGAGGCTCCTGCATGCCCTGGTTTACTGAGCCCTGGTTTGTGGTCCGTCCTCAGCCACACTCATTGAACCCCGCGGGCCCCAGCTTGCCTGGCTAGAAAACTGAGTAGAATGAAAAGCGGGATGTCAAGGCTGAGCTTAGCTTTTCCTTCTGCAGATAAATCACTGGGAATTGAGGAAATTGGCTGTGTTTGCGAACAGCTCGCTTTCAGCGTGCCAAACCTGCCTGAAAGGGGCAACTCTGCCAGGCAGGTTGCGTGGATGTAGTGGGAGCATGAGCAAATCCCCTACACTGGCCTTGGCCTGGGAGGAAGATGGTGTTAGCCCAAACAGCCAGTCCACAGCAGCAAGGTGGCAGCAGGGAGAGGGAGCGGAGCACAAGCCAGTGATGTACGAAGGTAAGAGTGGAGGGACCCTCCAGCTTCTGCTTCTGCAGTATTTGCCATGTCCTTGGCACCTGGGTTGCAACAATGCTCTCCATCAGGTACTAGGGGAACTATGTGAATCAACTAAAAAGAAAAAATACAAGTTTTTTCTTCAAGCATTTTCCAGTCACTGGTGCAAGAAGTGTTGGGTTTTGTTTGGGATTTTTTCTTTCCTTTCCATGTAAGAAAGCTCTTACTTTGTGCTCCTGCATGCTGTGCCATCCTAGTCTGTTTCGGGTGAATGGGATTGGTGCCCAACAGCCTCACCAATGCTCCCAGGATATTTGGGAGTATAGTGCTCTGTGTAAAGGCAAATGCAGCTTATTTTCCCTTCTCCAGATGCTGGGAAGTTGAGAGGGGTGATCTATTTTAGCTGGTAAAGTAAATGAGCCAGAGAAGCAAGCAGAGCTTGTGGATATTCAGATCACAGCAAATGTCTGTAAGTGTTTTCCATGGTAAAGAGTTCATCTAGAAGCACCTTTGCTATTTGGCACTCGTTAGGCTTGACTTGGGGTATCTCAGTTACTAAGTGCTTAACAGAGAAAGCGCAAGGGGTCAGAGTAGTAACTGCACCCTCCTCGTCTCCATTTTTCTTGCAGATCCCAGCAGCAGGAGCAGAGTTTACGGTAGCTTCTGTTCCCATCTATTCTGGAACTGAAGCCGTAAAAACAAACGGAGGATGATTACACCACGCACTTGCAAGCACTGAGGAATGGTGTGGATATGAGAAGCAGAAGTAAAATTGCTCATTTAGTGTTTTTCTGACTGCCTGCCAGAGCTGCACCTGCTCTTCAGCCAACGCAGTGTAAGACCGCTAGCTGGCTATTATATGAGAAGAATTCGAGTAATTTTTGTCATGTGGAGGAAGAGGGAGCAGAGACCACCCCCAACAGCCTTTCTGAGCCGAAAACTCATTTTCATGTCCATTGGCTGCTATGTAAAAGGTACAAATGCATGGATTTAAAAAAAATACGTGTATTTTTTTAGACAAGTGCTTTCTAAAGCTTTCATAAATTCAGAAGTTAACCAGCATGGCCAAACCAAGCAAGCAGCAAGGCAGGCAGCTGTTATCATGAGGTGAGCTCTTGTCCTTGATCGTATGCTTCTTCAGTGAACCTCTGCAAACATGACTAACTTGCTTTCATGTGAACAAAACTTCCATGGACCAAACAGTCTATTGCCAAGTGCTCAGACAGGCAGGAGTACATGAAGCTGTGTAAGAAAGACCCACTATTTAACCCATACTCTAGGAACATATATGTATGGGTTTTCCCTGTGGTTTTCCGAGGGGGTTCTTCACTGCTGAAAGCAAAGCTCAAAAGGACTCTGGAGCTGTGCACAAGACATCAAAAGCCTTTTAGAAGTCTGCAATTCTGGATTGAGCAGATCCTAAAATCCTATTCATGGTGCCCAATAGAACCGTTGCCCACAGCATGAATGTAAATCAAATCCCCCCCACATTTCACTCTCACTTATGTACTCCAAATCCCCTTATCCTCTGTGTTTATAGAATAGTTAGGGATGGAAAGGACCTTAAGATCATCTAGTTCCAACCCCCTGCCGTGGGCAGGGATACCTCACACTAAACCATGCCACCCAAGGCTCTGTCCAACCTGGCCTTGAACACCACCAGGGATGGAGCATTCACAACTTCCTTGGGCAAACCAACCCATTCCAGTGCCTCACCACCCTTACAGTAAAGAACTTCCTCCTTATGTCCAATCTAAACTTCCCCTGTTTAAGTTTGAACCCACTATTCCTTGTCCTATCACTACAGTCCCTAATGAAGAGTCCATCCCCAGCATTCTTGTAGGCCCCCTTCAGATACTGGAAGGCTGCTATGAGGTCTCCACGCAGCCTTCTCTTCTCTAGGCTGAACAGCCCCAACTTTCTCAGCCTATCTTCATACGGAGGTGCTCCAGTCCCTTGATCATCCTCATGGCCCTCCTCTGGACTTGTTTGAACAGTTCCATGTCCTTTTTATGTTGAGGACACCAGAACTGCACACAGTAGTCCAAGTGAGGTCTCACGAGAGCAGAGTAGAGGAGCAGAATCACCTCCCTCGACCTGCTGGTCATGCTCCTTTTGATGCAGCCCAGGATATAGTTGGCTTTCTGGGCTGCAAGTGCATGTAGCCAGCTCATGTTAAGTTTCTCATTGACCAAATATATACTACCCAAATTATGCTACCAAAATTATACTACCCAAATGAACTCTTCTGAGTTCTGGGCCACATAAAAGGCAAAAATATCCAGTAAAACTAGACCTGTTAAAATGAAATAAAGCAAGAAAGTGACAAGCAGAACGGCCACAGCACAGCTGCCCTTGCTGATGCCAGAAAGATGTTTGCAGAAGAGCAAGAAGAGCTGACGACAGATTTTGTCCAGTCCCCCCTCCCTGACCTCAGCAGACCTTTTTGTTGACCTCCATCATGGAGGTGGGAAGGACGGAAAAACATGAGTGGACATGGTCCCTTGCAGCATCTTGTAGACACCTGGGTTCATGGTGAAACTGCTCAGGAGGCCCTCAGGACCTCAAAACACTGGGCTGGGTGAGTCTTCTATGCCTTTTCCCCTCCTTTCTTCTCATCTCTCAGCATCATGTCTTCAGAGAGCTAGGACCAGTTTAAACCCGCTTATTTGAAGCCAAGGAGGGAGGAAGGAGGAGAAACACAATTACTGGGTCAGAGATTGATCTCCTGCAAGGTGCCTGGCTTGCAGAGTGTCTGCTGAAACAAAAATCACCATTCATCTAGCCCAGATAATTTCATAAATGGCTCTGGATACAAGGATGAAATATGGTCATTCCCAAGGAGGTGCCTGCATTTTGATGGATGCCACAGACAGCTGCTCTGTCTGGTATGAGCAGGGCTCTGATCTGCCCAGTGCTGTAGGACAGACCCCAACAGCTCCAGACACAGCCCAAAATGGGCACTTCCAGTATACCCATCCCAGGTGGTGGCATGGGGGGTGGGTCCATCATGAGCCTGGTGGCAGTTGTCCCCTTGGGCTTGTCACTTGGTGTCTGATCCCAAGGGACACACTGGGTGGCTTTGGAGGCTGGGAGAAAGACAGATGTGGGTCTCTGAGCTGAGCTATGTCTCTATGTCATGTGTTTTAAATTGCAATGTGAAAAAACACTAATACCACTTAATTAGGAGGATCACAAGGCCTGCTGTGCTCTGGTTTGGCCTGGAGTAGGGAGCTGAGCTAGAGGGACATACAAGCAATAAAACATAGTTTTGGGATTACAGGCATCAATCAGCACTGTAGGTATGTTCATGTGCACCCTGCCTGTGGGCTTTGGGATGCAGTACAGGGACCAGACTCTGTCTCCCACCCAAACTCACCCCATGCTGCAGTCCTGGGGTTTGGGCTAAGGCAGAATTAGTCCCATGTCTTTGCACCATGCTGCGGTGCCTGCAACATGTTGGCATATCAGTTTCTTAGGGAAATTAGCACCGGCAGAGCATGGAGGACTCCAAGGAGTGATGGCCTGGACCTGTGAGCAGGGGAGAGCTGTTGGAGGCAGCAGGAGGTGCAGAAGACATGCTCCAGGGCAGCAGGACGGAAACAGGAACTGAAGCCAAGGCTGCACTGGGCAAGGATGAGCTCCCCAAGTACCAGCATGTGCCAGGTGGCCTGTGCCCACCTGCACAGCTCAGCCTACACTGGGAGGGAGCAGGCAGCACCAGGCACGTCCTGGGCTTCTTTCCAGACCTGTGAATTACAGCTGTGGTGGGTGCCTCCTCCACAGAGCAAGTCACATCCACCCTGGCTTACCACGTAACCCCCCCAGCATGAATGAGGAGGCTGCAGCACTGGGTTTGTGGGCAGCAAGGCTTTGCCATAGCCTTGCTCTGCTTTGCACTGTCCATCCCCTCTGAGGTGGAATGTGCAACATGAGGTGGAAGATATAACATGGCAGACTGTGGCTATTTCTTCCTGGTCGGGAAAATGGTCCCCATGAAAACGAAGGGAAATTCAGAGAGCCACCAGTGCTCACTTTCCAAGGAGGCATCAGGACATACCAAATGATGCATCCCAGCCATGCTTCCCCTTATGAACCCAGCCCAAATTTTCACAGCCATCTCAGTAAACAGAGCACATGGATTTAAAGCTGATCCAGGCACACTGCTTGCTTTATTTATAGATAACACCAGCAGCCATCAAAAGCCAAATTAAATGCCAAGCAAAACCAGCCTTAGTTCCAAAGCGTGGTAGGACAGCAATCACCTCCCCATGGCTCCCTGCAGCACTGTGCCAGCGCCACTCACTCCTCTCTGGGCAGCAGAGAGGTGACCGGAGGGGTTACGCCAATTCAGCTGGTCCCATCCTGCCCCCATGGCCGTGTCCCACTGTCACAAGACCTCATCCCCACTGTGGTCCTCACTTGGCATCTTGCAGGGCTCCTTCACGTGCCCCCTCTCTCTTGGGGCTTCCCCGTGCCTCAGTCTTGGTTGGCAGATGGCATTTCCACATTTCCTCCTTGCTTATTCAAGCAGCATGTCTCATGTCTTAAACTCACTCCGAGATACCACCATCCTCCCTGGCCCAACAGGCCTGTGTGAGCTGCGCCCCTCACACAGCTCAGGCTGCATTTCTCAGGGGAATTTCAAGTCTGGAAATTTCCCGAAAGGGGGGCGGCTGCCAGGAGCCAGCGTCCAGGAGAGGGCAGGGTTAGCATCCCCGTGCTGCAGCACGGCGCCGGCTATTCGGGTCTAAGCGAGCCGGTGGCTGCCATTATTTCCAGTCCAGAGCGAGCTTTGCCTTTTCCACAGCTCTTCTTTTTCTGTAAGCTTAAACCCCACTAACAGATGTGTGGTTTGTGCTTTTTTTGGTCTTTCCAGCCCCAGGCTGTCCCTGCAGAGCCAGGGGCCGGTAGGCACCTTGTTTACCCTGTGTTCCTAGTGCTAAGCCATCACATCACTGAGGCAGCTCTTCCAAGAGGCAACGTGTGCCCGAGTGGGGCAGAGAAAATGCCTTACGTTAATCGAGGGATTGGCTGCGAATAGTGTTGCCCTTCCAGGAAATATGGTCAGCTGTGGCTGCCCTCCAGCCAGTGAGCCCTGGGGGCTGTGGACAACAGGGTTTGCATTGGGCATTGCAAGGATGCCGCAATGGTACCCATGGGGCCAGCAGAGAAGCTGGCATCACCCCAAGAGGCTTAGCACACACTCCAGCAGCATCTCCTTGTCCAGGTCAGCCTTAGGTGTTGCGTGAAATACTCTGCCCATGGAGTGATTGCTGGGCAGCTCAGCAAGCCCCTGCTTAACCAGACGGAGAGATGGTAAGAGGAGATTTGGAGACAGGATGATTGAGGAAGCCGTTCAGTGAACATGGATGGTGGAGCAGCCAGATGAGAGAGGGTCCCTGAGCAATGCAGTGGCACAGTGGAGGGCTCTTTCATAGCATTGCTTTCTCCAGAAATAACATCCCTCCCCAAGTCCTCCCTGATACTCATCTGGCCTTGCTCTAGCCCCAGCCTGTTAATGTTTAACGAATTGGACAGGGACAGCATGTTGGAGCCAGCACATGGGAGGCAGTGTCAGCATGCGGGAACAGCATCGGGTAGCTGAGCACACGTGAGGTCACCTCCCTGCACTGGTGGGACCTGTGTTGCCCGGTGTCGTCAGCGCACCCAGTTCCCATGCTGTTTCCATAAGCACTGGGACACAGTCGGGGTGAAGTGGTTTTGCAGGGGTAATGCCAGTTCACTTGGTAAAGGGCCTGCTGAGGCTGTGTAACCCAGTATACCTCAACACTGGCTTCAGGGGACCAGCCAAAAGGTAAAAGGGGAGTATGCTGGCTTCACATTCCCCCATAAAGCATAATGCCTGGCAGGCAGAGACATGGGGTGAGGTTCAGCGTGAGCCTGGCGTGTTTGCACACCTAAAGCCCCTTTTCCTCCAGAGGCATCGCCTCCAGGAGCTCAGGCAGGCCCAAGTCTTACAGGAGTAACTGGTGCCATGTTTTAGGGTGAGATCTGGTTGTCTAATAGGGGGAAAAAATACAGTGTCTTTGTAAGCAAACAAAGCTTGACTTTATTGCCTTTAAAGTGCAACTAGCACAAACAGTGGCAAAAGTGCAAACACTGATAATGCTCAGAACATTTTGAGCTGTGCAAACAAGCCAGAGGTGGAGGGGTGTGTTGAAATGAAGGGCGAGGGGACCAGGGGGAGGAGATCTCCCTGCCTCAGCAGCCTTGCAAGCACTGCCAGAGCTGCCGGGGCAGCAATGCTGAGTCTGGGTTGTGGGGTAGGGGCAGCCTCTGGGTGAGCAAGGCTGAATGAGAGCCCTGCAGAGTGCAAAATCCTCACAGAGGTGGAATCCAGATGTTATTACAGCATCTTTAGCTTCAGCCTGAGTCTATGCCCTGCCCCAGCAGTACGAAGAGCCACCAGGACGAAGTAGTGCATCCCTTGCCCTGTCATGGCCCACATGTAGCATTCCACCAATGTCTCAGATGCTGTGTGGCAGACAGCACACTACCCCTGCCTTGTTTTTTCCCCTTCTTCCCCCACCCCACCTCCTTTTTCCTAGGCAGACAGCTGCATTGCACATGCCTTGTGCTCCTTTTGTGCATTGTTCACCATTTTCTGTTGCATCCAGCTCTCTGAAGTCTCCTCCATCTGACAATCCATAGGTGGCTGCTTGTATATCCCAGCCCTGCCCTGCTGACTTCTTGCTTGGAGACTTCAAAACCCTGTTCCCTACCACCCCGGGCCCATTTTTCTCTGTGTAGGGGAAGGTGATGTACAGGAGACTCAGTCCTTGAGACAGCCTATAGGGAGCCAGAGCACCAGCGGTAGGTAGGGATTAAGGTCTAACCCCTCAAGAGAGGTTCAGGCATCTGCCTTGTATTAGGATTACCAACCAGGTTGGGAAAAGCAGGCCATTGCACGCTAGGCCAGAAGAAGAAAGCAAGAGACTTTGGCTGGATCACTGGAGAATCAGGCAGGACCTCAGCCTTTATCTTGGCTCCATCCCTCTGAATCCTGATGCATCAGACAGTTTCTCCAGGCTATTTCTGCTGCCAGGCTGAGAGGGGAAGAGTTATGCGCAATCAGGGCAGTCCCCTCCTGCACACATCCCCTGGGCTTTCAGCACAGCCTGCCTCTCACCCTGACATGAAGGGATTGCCAGGTTTTGTGTCTTGTCTGATGAACTCTTCCCTAATGCAGCCCCAGGTGGGGACAAGGGGGACCTTTTCTTATTAAATCCATTGCCTGCCCCCATCCTGCACGGGGTATCCTGGATTGCTCCCCTCCTCATCCAGGCTGCTGCCTGCTAATTTGGTCACTTCCCCGGCTGCCAGATGCTCCAGCTGATGGGGACACTGCCAGCCATGAGTTTTTGGGAAATTGGGGACCCAACAAGCCTTTCCCTCTCTGCAAGAGATCAGCCAGGCTTCTAGTACAGGCACCTATTTTCATACAGCCAGAAATACCTGAATACTGGGGAGGAATTAATGTCTTTGCCAGACCTACGCAAAATCAGCCAGTTCAGCATGTTGCTGAGGGACAAGCAAACAGAATGACGATACACTCACTTTTGTAAAGCTTGAGAAAACAGGCTGGAGTACAGTACATAACGTAACAGAAAATAGACGTACTGGGGTAAGTTCAGTCGCTTTGGGACAAAGTGATTTTTTTTTCCTGTTAAAGCCAAAACTTCCTTTACTTTTGCTTCTAATTCTGCCAAGTCTCTTCTGAGTGAAGTTTTAGGGATTTTCCCAGCTGGACTCCATTTTCTGGTAGGAGAGGCAAGGGCAGGAGCGGCTGCAGAGCCCAGACTTGGAACAGAGAGGCAATGCACATTAGACGTGACATCTGGGTAGTTTTGGCCCAGTGAAGCTTGTTGCCATAACCGAGGCTGGGGGCCAAAGGCAATAAAGGATTAAAACAGGTCAGTCAAGCAAGCAAGGGGGCTTTCTCAGCATTGTCTTTGCTGGATGATGTGGGTGATGATCCCACGAGAGCTGCATCACTGGAGTGCACCCGGGTATGTAGAGGTACAACAACAGAGGCCAGGACCTACACTCATCACAGGCATGCTGTCCCATGGTGGTACCTTTGACATTCAAGGAAGAAGCCAGACAAAATGGGTGCTTGGTGCTGTCTGGATTTTGGAGCAAGCAGTAGTTTTCAAATGGGGTCTTTCCTTGCTGCTTACCCCAAACACTCACTTTTTTCCCAAAAATCACATCACATGAGCTAGTGAGTCCCATAAGCCCCATTTCACCCCAGCCCTGCCCCACAAGGAGCTTCTCTGCAATGAGCAGCTGTACCTCACCCGCAGGGTGCTGGAAGCTGTCAAGCTTGAAAATTCACAGCTCCCTGGGGACCAGGAAAGCTATTTCAGTCTTCAAAACTGCAGCAGCCTAAATTATTTCCTGAAGCCTGCATTGAGTTGTTCAGGAATCTGGCTGCACAGGTATAAAGAAGCTTGCTCATAATAATGGTACTCCCTGATAATTTTCTTGAGTTTTCCCACAGTCATGTTTTTAACCTGTACTACCGGGATGTGGGGAAATAACCTTGTTCAGGATGGAACAGGAGGATATTTTTGTGTGCATACACACTCACAGCTATATGCATGCCCATCCTTGGCTTGATCCCGACACCACCTTGTCCACAGTGGCAGCTGCATACGCCTGACCTTGGGCAGAAAGGCAACATGAGTCCTGTAAGAGGTAAAATTTACCCAAGCATGGCTAGCAGGGCAGATGGGACTGGGGAGAGCCCTGGAAAGCAAAACTACTATGTCTCTGGGGTACTCAGCATATCACAAGAATGCTTGGGTTTCCTCTACAGGGCCCCAGGGACAAGAAGCAGGTTAGTGCTCACCCCACTGGGCAGCCCATGTCCCAGCCTTACACCAGGGTCAGGCGCCTGCATCACGCGCTGAAGCATCACCACCGACTGGCACTTCACAGCTGCTTTGAGGTACTGCCAGGGACTGTAGGTCACCACTGCCAACAAATCAGAGCTATTGTGCTCTATCACTCCCCCCTCTTTCTCCCCATTAATAGCCCCTTTCTGTACCCAGGGAACATGATTCTGCATCATCCCATCCCTCTGCAAACCCCAGCTCTGCTCCAGCCTGCCTGTGCCCACCATAGACGATGTCCCAGCTGGGGTTCTCCATGCTGGCCCTACAGGAAGTGTGTGCACATCCAGCCCTGCAAGCTGCCCTCACACCCCTCCTCTCCCCACATCAAGTACTTTGATTTTTCTGAATGCACCATTCCCATACAAACACACTGATACAAAATCATTGTCACTGCAGTATCCATAAGCCCTTCCACCAAAAATGGGTCTTATACTCTTACTGTTGCAGAAGTGTCTTCCCCATGCACCCCACGGCTGGTGCCTGGAGCAGCAATGCACGGCAGTGGGCACCCCAACACAAGGGCTCGAGCAGGCGGGTTGTTTGGATGGTCTCCAGGAACACGAGTCACCTAGCCAAGCTGCTGTTTTCATTTGTTATTCAGTGTTAAGGAAATCTGTATCATTCCCCCGTCAGCCTCCCCACCCCGGAGGATAATTGATGCTAACGTCATTTAATTTTGGTCCAGCTGCTGTGCTCAGGAACAGATGTTTTATTGTTCAAAATGAACACACAAAACCAGAAAGAAAAAAAAAACAACAAACCTAAAAAACAAAACCAAAACCCCAACCCAAAAAGCAACAAAACCCCCACGTAATTTGTGTTTGTGATGAGGTTATCCACAGCTTCCTTTCCCCAGAAATACAAGGAGACAGAGCAGCAGCCCAGGGAAGACTGAAGCCTCCAGGAAAGCCAAGATGCATACATCCAGCTTAGTGTCAACCTCTAACATATTATGCAACATGGCCTCCAAAAGCCTGCCATGTCCAACAGGCTGGCATTTCCAGCACAGAGCCATTTCCTTGACACTGACAGCCATTTCAGGAGGGATGTGCTACAACATCCTTCACATCCTCCCAGGAGCAGAGATCCACACTGGTATTTGCAAGGAGTGCAGCACTTGCTTAAGAGCAAGGATACGTATCTCCTCCAAAAAGCAAACAAAAATAGGCGCAAAAGTGTGCCAGCAGCATGTGCACCTTCAGTGCACAGCAGTGAGCTCCCCCTCTTTTACGGCTCATGAAAGCAGCCTGTGCACTTGATGCTTCAGCACAAGAGTGCTGCAGCACCACACATATACACACACATTTCTTCAAGAGCATGGGATAGAGGGAGAAGGCCCATCACTTGCTCTGCAGCAGGAACAGGACAATACCTGGAAATCACAGGCTGGTCCAGTCCTGGTCTAGCCAAGCACTCCATTGCATCCTTAAGTGTTTCAATAAAGCTACCACCAGGCAAGCTGTGGAGCAAGTGGAAAACGCTTCCCTGGCTATCACAGAGAGATTCAAAATAAAAATAAAACAAAAAAAAAAAAACCCACCACACAAAAAAAAACCCACAAAACAAACCACCTTGCTAAAAAGCAAAAAAGAGAACCCCTAAAACCACAAAGGTTAGTAGATGTCAAATACTCATTTTCAATTTACTCATAATAACCCTATAGGTAAGAACATCACTTCTCTCATGAAGAACTGAGAAACACTAGTATATCTTATACAAACTGGGGAGGAGCTACCAGAAGGACAAGCATAGCTGTGCTTCTTCGATCACCTGCAGAGCCATGTGTGCTGTAGGTGAGACCTGGCCCCAGTGTTAACAGGCTCTGAAACACCCACAGCAAATTGCTTGGGTAATTTTCCCTACTTGGCCAGTGCAGAGGGGACAGGGCTGCTTGTAAGGCCAACATGAGCATTTTTTGACACCTCCTGGTGTGTGCCGTATGCTTGACGTTATTTCTGGCAGCATATTGTGTTTTTCTCCCTGTTCCATGGGAGGGGGGTGGTAAGGATCCAGTCCGATATACAGCAGCATGAAATACCCTGGTCCCCCTTGGGAGACCATTCTGGGCCTGGGAAGTAGTACATGGTTTCAAAAGCCTGAGCAGGAGAATGACCAAAGCATCTCCTCTTAGCAAATCGATGCTGGGGCTTTCTGTGTTTGCAAACAAAATAGACCTCGACCATGAAGAGTCCTGGCTTCTGCAGTATCTATCTGCATTATAAATCCATCTGCCAAGACCTGCTCAGGATCAGTGCCAGATGTGACCGACCCTTTGAGAAGAATGCTGTCAGGGGAAGGAATCTGTAAGGGAAAACCAAAATAAGATCAGTAAGAACCTGGAGATGGAAATCACCCGTTGGATCATCCACCCCTTCTCATTCAGCTGGGCAAGCAGCAAGGATACAAAGTCAGTACGCATCCCCCCTTTGCTTGGCAACAAGTTGCTCCTAGTTCAACACAACCTCCCTGCATCCCACCTCTGGCCCATGGGTGTTTCACTCCTGCTCTAAGGCTGCTGCCTTCAGCATCCCAGCTGGCTTGGCAGCAGCCCATACCCACAGGCATTTCATAGCTGCAAGCGGGTGAGGGGAGGTGTTGGAGAAACCATCACAGCAAGCCAGCAGGATCTGCTGTCTACAGGGAGCAGTACTGGCCCACAAGCCACCTCATTTGCCAGCAGAGTCCTTGAAGGGGGAACCAAAGAGGCCACTGAAACCTTCAGGCAGTGACATTATATAGGGACATGTAGGGAGGCAAGGAGAGGGCAGAACCCAGCCCCATTCCCCACACAAGTGGAACCAGGGCAGGTTGGCTGCAAACCCAGATCTGGGTCAGCTATAGGTAGAGAGCCTGAAAGGAGATGTCGGAAGGAGATGTCATGGAAAATATTTACTCTGTGAGGTCAGTGTACCCTTGGCTTCTCTTTGGAAGGGACTTTGAACACAGGAGGGCAGACGTTTCCCGCATGCTTCTGCAGATGAGAGACTGTGGAAAGCAGACGCTTCCCTTGGCTGGAAAGAGGAAAAGCACAAGTGGAAAGTTCCGTGCATAAGGCAAAGCAACTGAGCCTTCAGCTGCTGGTTGATGGGTGCTTGCTATTAGTGGAACAGCCTGCTTTGGGAAAAAGGGGAATGAATCTTTGACAACAAGGCCTAGAAAAACAGAGAGGACGCCTCGGAGCAGAGCCATGGACCAGCAGCAGTTTGACACCCTGGAGGTGCGGGCAGGCACTGGGTTCTGTACGAGAGGAAAAGAAAAAAATCACCCCCAAACTGTAGAGCGTTGGAGGCAAGGTGTGAGCACAGGGTGAAGGGAGCCCTTGCTCTCAGCACAGATAGGCAGAAAGGACACAGCATGCCAGTGGGGCATCCCCTGACTATTCTGCTGCCCTATGGAGACAGCCATCCTCTCCCCATCACATCATCCTGTGCCACCACACCAGGGAAAGGTGGCTCAGAAAACAGATCACAGTCCCCAAGTCTGAGATGAAACAACAGGCCATGCATAACAGGGCACATATTCCCTGATGCAAGCCCACACAGCAGCCCTGGGAGCCACAGGCCATGCCTTGTTTCTAGCAATACCAACAGAGCTTTGCATCGCCTTCTCCTGGGGTTTGGCTCCCTCGCACAGAGATCCTCATCCCTACCATTGAGGCTCAAGCTGTGGTTTGAATATCGATCCTATTGACTCTCATCAGTGTATGTATCTCTGGATGAAAACAACTGGCCCCATGCAGATGTGATCACCACTGGGTACTCAGGCCCCCTGAACCAGATGATGCCAAGCATTTGGGTAGCTCAAGCAGAGAAAACCGTCTCCTTAAGATCATAAGGAAAAGCAGAAGAAAACATTTCACACCTCCCGAATGGCAGCTTCAAACAACAGCTCTTAGCACATTGTGCTTGTCCTAATTGCTGGGCAAATTGCTTCCCTTAAAGCAAGCAAAGCAATGATCTGACACTCCCTGCTCTTGCTATACTTTCCTGTTGGGCAAGCACCCAAAGGGACAGTTTCTCTCTTTATTTCAGGTTGAGTTTAAAAAGTGGCAAATTTGCCCCGGGGGGCTGTGGCCCCATCACCCCTTGCAAATGAAAGCAGCCAGTGGGAGCTCCCAGAGCTGCGGCTGGGTCTGGCAGCACTGCCAGTGGTGATTCAAAAGGTGGGACTCCCACCCGTCTGACTCACTTGCTGTCATGCCCAAGCCCTAGTGACATACTTCCTTTGCATCACTTGTTGCTGGAGATGATGAAGAGATCTAAGGTTTGTTCTCAAGAAGATGTGCTGTACCATTTTAAGACCCCACACATTCCTGTTTGCTAAATTTCTTCCCCCTCCTTAGCTTTGACTCACTATGTTGCTCATCGCTCCATTCAGCAAGCATGGTACACCTCAGCCTCCTCTTAGATGTGTTTGAGCTCCTCACCCTCCCCAGCTTGTCCCAGTCTCATCTCAGCATCCCCACAATGCAGCTCCCTTGGGGTGGGGGTGTGGGGTGGGTGGAGTGGAAAAGAGAGGGGACATTTTCCTACCAAAAAATATTCCCCTCTGAGATCATTTGCAGCAAGAGCCCTTTGGCACCCTGTGCCAGCCTGGGACAGGCTCTTCAACACATGTCTTCCAGGGTGCTCTTCTAGGAGCACTAACAGTAGGAGGGCTGTCCTCTGCTCACCGCCTTGCTGGTCCCCAGCTCTTCCACCCAGAGCCTTGGCACCCACCCTCCTGCCCAGCTGCCCCTCACCTTACCTGTGCACCACCATGGCTGGGAGACTTGAGCTTTGGCTCAGCTTACCCCTGAGGAGAAGGATGGGGACCAGGAGCTACTCCGGGCTCCAGGGTGGAATTTCACTCACTTCAGTGACCTTCTGCCTGCGGCACACTCTAAAAATACAAATAAACCAATGGGCGGCACGAAACCCACCCTGATTCCCACAGAGGTGGCTCAGCCAGGCCCTCCCTCTCCTGGCTGCTTCCTCCTTTGTGAAAGAAATTGAGCTGAGGGGAAAAGAAAAACAAACGAAACAAAACAAAAAGGCCATATCCTGTTCTTCCCTGCTCTAAGCTGAGGAATATATTTAGAAATTGATTTGGGCCAATTTGCTGAATACCTGGACATGGGGTCAGGAGAAGGCAGGCTCCATGTCCTCCTCATACTCCTTGCTGTGCTAAGCCAGACCAGTCAAACTCTTCCTATCCCACCTCGGTCCTCCCATCCCTCTGACTACCCTGGTGTCCCTCTCATCCAAAGCTCTCTGCTGCAGATAGGCCAGACTGGGTGCAGCAACCTCCCATGCCATGGGAAAACCATCCCTACATATCATGAGCATCTCACCCTCATAGTGTCCTTACCTTCAGATATCTCCTGCCACTTCAACAGGACCTTCTCTTCCCTATCCTCACCTAAACAGCTTCATGCTCTAACTAATTTCATCCCCACTCCTACCTTCCCAGGTCTCCCCAGCTGCCACACTTGGACTCACCAATACTCAGTCCCCATTTGGAGGTTGTTAGCAGAAACCATCCATAAGCCCCATGCTGCTCTAATTAATATAACTTCTTGTGACTGAGAAATCTTCTTCCCACCCTCTTCCTCTTGCATTTGGGAACACAGCAAAATCAGGACCGAGGTGCCCTGCCCTGCCTTTGCTGCTGCACAGCAGCACATGTCCCCTTGCATGTCCCCATGCCACCACTCCCAGGGATGGGCAACTGAAGGGGACAGCAGGCAGCGGAGGACGTGGTTTCCATGCACCCAGCAGTAAATAAGCTCTCCAGAGCACCAGGGGAGGGAGGAGGGCAAAAAGCCCAAGCAAGATGTATTTTTGCAAGCAGGCAGATTAGGAGCTGGCAGCAGGCACAGTAGAGCTGGTGTTATCTGTGAATGGGTGCAGGCTGTTACCCGCAGCTCCAGCTGCTGCCAGAACAGGGAGGTGGTGAACGGGAGGCTGGGCAGAGATGTTTGCTCCTTGGCCAATGGCTATTTCTGACTTTGAGAGCCTGAAGCTGAGACCAGAGAGGGCATACAATCAGCAACTGGATGCTTACAACTCAAGGAATATCCACCCACCCTGGGCTGGTGAAGCTGGCCTGTCTTCAGACCCTTGGATCAAGCTCCCCTCACCCTTCCCATCACTCCTGAACCCCTGCTGGCAATGTCCCATGCCCAGGGACATGTTGTTCCGTGTACTGACACCCCAAGGAGCCACCAGGCTAGTGAGGTCCCTGGTCAGGGAGCAGCTAATGCAGGGAGCTGATTGAGTTACAGGACAGCAGTTGTATCAAGTTTACCAGCTCCCTGCTGCGTATCCTGTACTGGGAGGATTCCTGGAAGCAGAAGCTGATTTCACACACCCTCCCCATGCCGCACAAACACACAGGCTATGCCAAAGGCAGAACTCTGCACGTGACCACTGCTGATATTACCCAAGCGGCTGGCATAGAGAAACCACCCCCTTCTTGCTCTCCTCATCCTCTCCTGGCCGTACACCGCCCATCTGCAGCACAGGGCTGGCCACATGCCTTTTTTTATTCTTCTGCCCCTCCTCTTAACTCTGTTTAACTTTTCCTGTCTCTCAACTTACAGCAGAGGTGGTGGCCCTGCCAAAGATGCTGGAGGTCTCCAAACTTTTGATGGGATGGTTAAATCCTGGGTCTTCTCCACCCTGTGCCATCAAACGGTTCAGGTGACAGCAGAGCATCAGCTAGCCACTCTGGGAATGAACAAAGTCCGGCAGTCCAGACTCTCTAAGTCATGTATAAACACTTTACCTGTGCAGGGAAACAGGGTGTGAGTGTAGAGGAATGAGTGGTTTAGAGTCACTCAAAGAATCGCCATCATAGGCATTAGCAAAAGTAGTTTTAAATTAATTAGAAGCCTGATTAAAGTTTGATGGCCAGGTTCACTCTATTACTTATTACATGGGTGAAACATACAAAGGAAAATTGACAGGCTGAGAGAGTTGGGCTTCTTCAGCCTGGAGAAGAGAAGGCTCTGGGGAGACCCTATAGAAGTCTTCCAATACCTAAAGGAGGCCTAAGCAGAAAGCTGGAGATGAACCTTTTACAAGAGCATGTAGTGACAGGAAAAGGGGGAATGGCCTTTAACTGAAAGAGGAGGCATTTAGATTAAATATTAGGAAAAAGTTCTTCTCTGCAAGGGTGTTGAGACACGGAAACAGGTTGTCCAGAGAAGGAGCGGCTGCCCCATCCCTGGAAATGTTCAAGTTCAGGCTGAATGGGGCTTTGAGCAATCTGGTCTAGTAGAAGATGTCTCTGCCTTTGGTGGGGTTTGGAACTAGATGATCTTTAAGGTCCCTTCCAACCCAAACCATTCTATGATTCTATGAAAATTGAGTTAAAATTGAGCTACAAATGATTGATACAGAGACAAAGATACAAAAGGGTAAGGGAGACCCTCCCATTGAGTCATTAGATTGCTTTCTAAACTCCTGGTGAAGTTTAGGTGTGGCTAGGTATAATCTTAGTCTCAGATTTGGTCAAGAGTTTGTATCTAAAGGGCTACATATGTTATCTATTAGGATTGCATAAAGAATCATTGTATCAATCCAACACACACACACACACACACCCCCTACCTGTTAAAAATTCCCTTTCAGTTCGCTGAAATATTCATGTCAAATGCTTTCACATTACTCAACAGGTGAGGGTTGAGCCTTTAGAAGTGGAGAGTATTCAGTCCAGGTCCCATCAACAGCTTTTGGCAACAGTCCTCTCATTATTGCAAACTGGAGAGTCTGCAGGCTCCGAGAGGTGTCCCACTCAGAGGGAGGTGCTGTCCACAGCCCACTGCGGTCCAGGAGAGCTCAAAGGGTCTCACTTATGACCACTATTTATATGGTTGCAAGATGGTTTGGTTTAGTCATTAGTAAATGTCCATCCTGGCCACAACCTGAGTCGGTAATTACTGAAACTGTTTCAGAACTCCAGTGACAATGGTACCAGTCCTTTGGGCTACGATCAAGGGAAGGAATGTTCCAAGGCTGTCAGGGGATGACTGATTATCCCGCTTTCATTTACCACCTCAACCAGGCAACAGGAGTCCTGATGTGGTCCGTGCCACCTCCCACCTTAGCCATGCAAGAGCTCCCAGTAGGCCACCCAACTCATTACACAAGGCAAAGGACTGACAGGAATTCCTGAGATAACAGAGCAGCCCGGAAGAGGCAGGGGGAAATGCACCACCACAGTGAGTCAGTTGCAAGAGTATCGCTTGCAAACCCAGGCACTATGACAGCAGTTTCCAGCTCCAGGGCACTGGGGTCTAAGGTTGCTGCAACACCTTCCCTCCATCTGGCAGGTAGGGATGGAGACAGAGCAGGAAGATTTTCCTGGCTCCCTTGGGCTATGCATTGACACACTACACATCTCAGATACTGTACTCTGCTACCCAGAAACTCAGCCTGGAAATCTTCCATGCACAACACCCAAAGATATCCTCTCACATGGAGTACAGGCTCTTTCTGCAGCCCTACTAACATGTCTTCTCCCTGCCAGCAGATTTTGGGGTGGCAGTTGCTGGGTCAGTAGGCGCTACCTCTGTCTGTCTTTCATATCTGGGCCAACTGAGTCAGCGAGATGGCAGGGTGCCCAAGAACTACCACCCATCCTTGGTGATAACACTGCACAGGGGATCTTCTGCCCAGTGTGACACTGGGCAGAAGGGCTTGGAATGGGCAGATCCATCACTGCTGGGGAGACTGGGAAAAGGCTTGGATTTCTCCTAGCCAGCCTCTCCTGCATCCCCATCAACATCCCAGCAACACCCCTAAGAAATGGGAAAGGTTGGACCAGCCAGGAACTGTGCCCCTGCTCTAAGATCCAGCTCCTTTAGCCTTCAGTGCTCACAGGCATGCAGAAGACACAGCTTGCCATAAGCTTGCTTGCACTCCCCCTTCCCTGAGCCCATCCATGCCTCTGATCCCAGCAGTGCAGGGCAGAGGGAGATGAGTGCTTGCAGATGCCTGTGTACCCTGTTTGCACATGTGAGCTGTTCTGGATAGGGATAGCATAACTAGCGTCAAGCAATACGCAAGTCCATGGCCAGGCACAGCACAGCCCTGGCTTTACAACCTAGTATAAACCATTTATTCTTCCCTTTTTGGAGCAGCATCACCTGCAGCTGGTCTTTACCTGGTATCCCACTTGAATTACCCTCATTTGTGTAATGTCTTCCAGCATGAGATTTCAGGTGTCCAGCATCCTCTTAGGGCTCCTGCTATTAGAATCAGTAGAATAGTTTAGTTTGGAAAAGACCTTCAAATGTTACCTAGTCCAACTCCACCTCCCACCCCCATTACTTGCTCTCTGATTTGCTTTAAATACATCCCTTCTTAAGACATATTGTTTATGTCTTTCAGAGGGGTTTGTGTGTCTAAATCTATTTTTATTCAAGATTTCTTTTGGGATAGGAAATCTAGGAATCTATCCTGAGTTGTCACCAGGGCAAAAGTTCCCTTGGATATATTTACACATTCAGGAAGACAATAAGGAAGATTTAATCTTGCAAAGGCTCATGCATGTATTTGACTTGAGACACCTGCACCATTCCTTCATGGCAGGTGAAACAGCTTCAAGCTGAAAGTTTACCTACACCTAAGGTTTTTTTGGGTTTTTTTGTTAGTTTGGTTGGTTTGGGTTGGATGTTTTTTACTTGTGTGTGTGTGTGCATTTTTCCCTTGTAAACAAAGAACTTTGGAAATAAATTCTTGGATTTGCAAAGGGTCAGCACAACATTCAGCCCAACTGAGTGGGCTGTAGGAACACAGCTAGTGAGTACTGCTGCATAAAAAACAAGGGAAAAAGAGAAAGGGAAGGATGGGAAAAAGAAGAGTAGGAAGCTAATGCAGCACTGCAGAGAAATGCCATGAGCACTCCACTTTCAAGGTGAAGTCTCCCAATGCTCAGCACTGTTGCCACATGGGGATGGATCAGTTCTAATACCATGTGGGGTCTGGATCACTATCCCACATATATGAACACCCTGTCCCCAGCACACCGAATGACTTGGGAGGGAACCCACACTGAGTGTCATGGATGAGTAACCTTAACGCTGACTTTTAGTGTAAGCACCCTTTCCTGTGACTTCCTCAGATAGCCCCAGCTCCTCTTCAGGCTCTCTTTCCCATCACATCTGTGTGGTTTTGCCCCCTTCCTGCATCACACCCCCCCCTTCAACCTTCCTTTAAGCGTAAACATCACGTAAGCCCAGGCAAAAACCCTGTTAGCAGCCAGGTTCCTGTCAGCAGCCGTTATCTCTGTGCGTTGGCTGCGTCCTTAGTGAACTGCTTAAAAATAAAGGCAGAAGGCCGTTGCCCATGGGCAGGAATTTTCCACCAGGTAGGTACAGCCAAGCTGGGTCACACGATGTGGTGCCGTGGCTTGCGTTGTGTACTATCACCATGAGAGGCAGCTGTGCCCATGGGCAGCCCCTTCCTGCACTGCCTAAATCCCACTGCCCCAAAAAGGCACCTTTCATGGGCCAGTTGAACCTGAAACATCCACGATCTCATCCCAGGGGGACAGGCTCCAGTCTCCAAATTCATCCTGCAGGGCCGCTAGCTCACCTGAGACTCAGCATGACTTTGGCACAAGGCCTCATGCATGAAATGGTTTAATGCTGACCTTTGTCCTTGCAAGATAAGGACTAAGCAGAGGGATGGCTTTCTCAGTGATGGGTGTCTCTGTTCCATCAAGTTACCTACAAGAGTTTTACTAGAGTCCAGCCCCAGTGGTGTTGCTCAGGAGGAGAAGATGGGGACTGTGGACTCTTTGAGACTGAAAACATATCTGGGAGCGAAAGCATCCCCACCTTTGCTGGAGGGGCACTTCCTCTGCATCACAGAAGCAGCCCACTCAAGCTCCTGGAAACCAGCTGAATAGCTACCAGGGCAGCCTAACTGCTTCCCCTGACTATGAGCAGTGAGATCAGAGGGTTTCCAGAGGAAAACACTGCCTGCTCCCCAGCCCACTTTCCAACCAGCAGAACTGCCTCTGGCTCCCTGCCACTCCACATCTGGAAGGGAAGCATCAGAAACAGACATGCTGGGCACTTCCGTCCTGCAAATCTGGGAACTGAGAACGCTGTTTCATTGTGCTGGGGCAGGGAGGGTTTTGCTGGTATTATTATTCCAAGCTGGCTTCAAGTCCTAGAAAAACAAAAGCTTCTTCCTTGCCAAAGGGAGGGCTGGCTAGAGGCAGCCACTGGAGAGGAAGGCTGGGCTTCTAAATGCTACATTTTGGTGTTTAAATTTAGCCCTAGATTGAAATCCTGCAGACAAGGTTTTTTTGGCTGTCCTGGTCTGCATTGAGACAAAGGCAGATGACCAGCTTGACCAAAGAGGACTTTCCAGAAGCAATAGAGATGTCATATATTGACAGCTCTGGCTGCGCCCTGTGCCACCTGCTTTTTTCCTGGGGCACAGAAAGTCATTAGGCTTTTGGCTTCTAGCCTTTAAGCTTTAGAATGCCAGTCCTTAAGCTTTAGGATGCTAGTCCTTGTCTGCGAATGGAATCAAGCCCACACTTCTTTTTTATCACTATTATTACTATCCATCCCCCCACCTTACTCCAGGTCATGGTCAATGGCTTAAAGGAAAAAAAGCCTTGTTCACGGCAGGTCTCCCCTCTACATTTAGGCCCCGTAAAGATGTGTTAGACATTCTTTTTCTTCTCCCAAATACATATTTTAAAGGCTCCAACCAGAAGTTTTTTCATAGGGCTTGATCATACCACCTGGGAAGCTGGGCATTGTCCCGTATTTGCCAAATGCTGTCACCTCCCCACAGCCAAGCTCTGTGGCCTCTGCTTGGGTTGGCCATTGCAGTAAAAGCTGGCAAATAAGGAATCAGGAGGACTTCCATTTATTTGCTGGAGTTCTGCAGACAATTATATGGCCTTGTCCTTTGGATGAACTTGGTTTGATAAGGATCCTATTCATACTCCAATGATTCCTTAAGAACAGAAAGCTGAATACAAGCAAGCAACCCAGTCCTTGTCTGTTCTATGCCTGCAAGGGAAACATGCCTCCAGGCTTGTACCCCTGGGAAAAGAGAGGTGCTCCAAGCTTTCAAGGCTTTTCTGCACAAATCCAGTGCTGCATGAGAAGCACCCTATAAATGAGGCAGAAGGAACAGGGAAAGATGGGGAATCACTCCGATATAACATGGCACGAGGTCACTTCATATAGTGTGGCTCTTCTGCAACTGCTTCCCCTAAAGAGCTATTCAGTCCCAAATCCAAGCCTCTGGATTTGTTCAGAGCTGCTGTATGTGACCACTGGCTGCTGATAAGCACTGGAGTAGTATGTGGCTGAAGAAACAACCTTACTTTAAAGGGCGCCTAAGAATAAAAATATCGCGGTAGATTTTCTTTTAGATGAACGGACTACAAATTGCAAATTTTTTTTATACACAGAGTACTACAATAATGCAAGCAGACAAACACCCGGTTTCATGGCTTATTAAAATCCAGGGGAAGCTGATCCTCTTTGCACACAGCTCCCTAGGGATGAACTGTCTCACTGTGGAAGGGTTAAAATGCTACAGGGATGCACAGAAAGCTTTTGAGCACAGAAAGTCTTCAGCAAACACAAAGGTAGTTTTGTCTGGAGTATATCAACCTTCTTTTTTCTTAAATACTAATTCTGACTTAAAGGTAAATGTATAACACACACGGAAATATGTGCTCCTGTCTAGGAAAAGAACTGCAAACACACACTGTCATGCACAAGCCAGGAAAAGCAGAAATGCAATCAGCTTCATGTTGAAAAACTTCTCCCAGCTGCCTGCATAAGGAGAATCAAGTGGATTCTGGGAGTTGCTTAAGCACATGCTTTGCTAAACCTGTGGTTCATTGAGAAAGAAGGATCAAGGAAAGGCACTGCCTGCTGCACGAGAACTGTAACACAGATGAAATCAAACTTAGCTGCTCTGCTGAAGCTTTGAGTGATCCTGAAGATATGGGAAATAAAAATTAGCTCTATTTAAATCAACTCAATTGCTCCTACAATCCACATCTCTTTCCTAGCAAGTGCTTTTGCTTTTAAACACTTTTATTGCCTCCTTTCCCTGACCAGTCACTGCCATGACAGGATCAGCACTGTTGGAAATGCTCACATCTTCAGATTAAAATTCAATTCTGCTCTGAAGAGCAGCTGTGGAAGTGTTGAAGGTGATTTGATTTCAATGACCTGCAGAAACTGAGCCCAAGGCTGCATCAGCTTTGCAGCCCTACCAAGGAGTAGCAGGGGATGGTGCCACCAAAGCGAGAGGTTGCTGCTCAGAGGACTAATGGGCGGCACATCCAAGTTTCATCAGATCTTTTCTCTATAGAGACTCTGTGATGTTTCTTCAGCATGGGCTCCGCTTGTAAATGGTTGAACCGTCCTAATGAATCCAAAAGAAGAATTAGAAAGCTATAGGCATAACAAGAACGTTTTGTAGATTTTATTGCACAAAGTCTCACCTTTGCTTTTGGTTTGTATGAATCCCTGGTATTTTTGCAAAGGCTTACTTTGACCATGGTAGAAGGAATGTATCGCTGGACTCAAGCTCCTTTGGGCCAAAGTTTTCCTTAGCTGCAAGAGCCACCCCCTCTCACTTCTACATGGTTATACAAATATACATGACAACTCTCTGAGTTTTTACCGTTCTGTTAATTTCTAGCAGGTCTTCCTGAAAACAGCCCTTCCTGGATGCCCTCTGATTTCACAAGTGCCAAGACCTTTTTAAACAACCCATAGAAACCAGGGAAAACAAACTTGAAACAAGCAAAGGCAATCAGCTGAAAAAGCCCACAGCCACAAGCCTCAAGCTCATCCTGTGAAGTGCATCAGGGGAAGGGGAGGCAGAAAGCCAACAGTGGCCTCGATGCCGATGCCGGCTGCGTCCCACCCACAACGATGCTGGTTGGGAGGGCAGCCCAGCACAGCCCGCTGCCTCCAATCACACCTCCGGTAGCTCCTGTTGCTATGGCCCTCAGGTCTGAAACTTTGGAAATTAGGTAAAAGGTCTAAACAAGAAGCTTTTTTTTCCACCTCCCCCTACGAAATGGTGCCCCTTGCCTAGCACAGTCCCTCTTCCTGCTGAGCTCTAGGAGGAAAGCAGCTGGAATGAAGAATTAACTCTCACAGTCCCAGGGGCTTTCCAAAACAGGAGCAGCAACACAGGGAAGGGGGAATGTACAGCAGACCTTGCTTCCTACCTGCCCTGCAGTGGTGAACAGGAGAAAAAAATACATATGTGAGGATGGATGCATTCTCTCCTACCCCTGAGAAAGGAGATGGGTTTTAAATGGGTTTCATGCTGGTGGAACAAGCTGCCTGGAGATCCCAGGGAATGGGAATTTTCCATCCCCTGGGTACAATTTGGCACTTCTGAGGCTGCATCCTAGACCTGGAGGGACTTGCAAAAGATAGTCCTGACACCTGCACACATGGGCCCCTGAGCTCTCCCTTCAGCCCAGCAAGGGGGTGGCTCTGCTCAGTGGAGGTCAGTTTGGTCCAGGCCAGACCAAAGGCATCTTTGGCTGAGGTTGGAGTGCCAGTGATTAGAGGCAGTGCTGAACTGGCAATGCACCCGCCTGCCACAGACCCATGAACTGACACTCGTCCTGTCCCAGAGGCAGCCTGCAGGCGCCCACCTGTGCTCTGTACAACATGGCATGCCACCCCACCAGGGCCACCCCAGGCATTGCACAGGTGTACCTCAAGAGGCCACCCATCCCGCTATAAACATCTCTGCCACATCAAGGTGGGCTGGCAGGGAAGGCACAGGCCCTGTCAGCAGTTTTAGGGGTTACCCCATCCAAGCCCCATCACACTGCTGTTCTCTCCAGGTGAGAAAGCAATTGCCATCAAATTTCAGCTGAGAAGCTCTTAGGCTACTCAGCCAGCCTTTCCAAAACCTCTTGCCTCAATAGCGAGCCAGGCACCCTCATGGCACAGGGTCAGGCAGCTCCGCAGGGCACAGGAACTATGACAAAGGCATCTTTGTTTCTCTTGTCCGCTTGCTACTTCACCCCAGCACTGGGTGACACCTACGAGGTGGAGCCATCTTTCCACAGAAAGCCTACAGCAGTGTTTCCCTGATGCTGCATCAGCGCAGCAGGATAGGGTTCCTCATCCCCCCCTCCCCCTGACACCAACCCAGGAGCAATCAAGGCAGGATTTGTCCACTATCTGCTTGACCAGGTGTTCGTATTAATTTTCCTTGGAGCAGACTCCTGTCTGCACCTCCACCTGTCTCCCTGAGAGCTAGGCTCCTCTCCCTCCCGGTACACCCCTTCCCCAGCACCGTGGGGTGGGAAGCTATGAAAAGTGCCATACACATTTTACCTTCTCTCTTTCAGCCTTGCTATGTAGGGAAGTTAAGATGGATAAACTACAGGTGTCAAGTCCTTAAGGTTTGTAGGGAAAGGAATTATCTTCTAGCAAGACAGCTAGAGAAATCCCAGAGAGATGCTGGCCCCAAACTATCATAGGTCTGAGATGGAGCAAGAATCTTCAAAGCAAGGACAGACCAGGAGCAGAGCTAGTTCACATACCTAGTTTGAAGCTGGCCATGTCTCTGCTTACACATTTCTTGTTTCCTTTCTCTTGTGCCGGCAGGTAACCTGTTTTTCTTCCAGCAATCAGATATGTCTAACAGAAGTATTACCTTTCCTGACAATCACTGTCTTTGCCATCACCCAAAACTCGCCTAGCAACCACAACAATGCTACTACTGCTCGGAAAGCGTGGTCTGCTTTCCTGCAGATCATCTCACTGAGAAATAGATCTCCATTTGGCATGGCAACTTTTTTTGCTACAGCAAAATACGATCACTTTTAGAATATCATCATGCTCTTTGTTCACACTCTCACCTCCCTGCTTAGAAAAAGCTCACCTGGAAAAAAAAATTGCCCTTGGATATTAAACATCTGCAGCTCTTATAAAACATCAGCCGGGGGGTACTGAAAAGGAAAGTAGATGCAAATCAGTGGAGAACTTTGCTGCCTGAATCTTGCTTGGCTGCTCTCAGCACTGTCAGGCAGCTTGGAAACTGTGAGGCAGGCTAGGATGGAAGCTCATGCCTCTCCTACCAGACCAAGCTCCCAAGGCAGCCCAGGTCCTGGCCGTCCCCATTGCTGCCCCATGCTCAGGAGAGCAGCAGGAGCCAAGCTGGGACCCAGTGAGCTTGTGTACAGTGTGGCTGTTCAGATCCCAGGTTGCACTGGTGTTCTTGGGGGTAGCAATAACCATCATTTTCCTTGCAAACTGCCTTTGATTTCAATATATTTGGGATGCTGAAAACATGGGTCTTACGCCTCACTTTTCCTTTTAAATACAGAGCTGCTCTGCAGAGCAGCGTCTGTCTGCTACACCATCTGAGAAACAGTAACAGACTCAAAAAGAAACCAAAAGCAAACAAACCCCCAAACTTCCCCAAAAATCCCAAACTAACCAAAACCCAAAACCCCCAAAGGGGGTGGCCTTGCTAGGCGCGGTTAATCCTACAGAGGCTGATTTCTAGAACAGCAGGGGTATGCCTTGGGTCTCAGTCTGCCTCACAAACAGCTGGTTGCGGCTGACTTGGTGATGTGTGGTTAGGAGGAGCCAAAGCAGGGCTTGGATGCTGTGTGCCCGCATGGGTTAAAACCACAGCGTACAGCTGGTTGCTCACAAGCTCTAGCTCCGGCAGTTGGCCAGAGACTTCTTTCAGGCAGTGCACTTCCCTGACCCCCTCACCAAGTTAATAATTTCCTTGCTCCCGCTGACAACAGACTGCAGAAACAGAAATGAGCTCGCCCTTTGCCTGGCTTTGTTACTCAGCAGCTCCTGGCCCTCCTCCGGGAACTTCCCTGTACCCAGCTGCCACTGCAGGGGCGCACAGACTGTGTGAGTATCCCGCAAGCCACAGGGACCAAGGCAGGCAAGAGGTTAAACTGGAAGCCTGCCCAAGGAGGCTGGTTAGATCAGTCTGGTGGCCCTGTCCTAGTAAAGGTGGAAACAGGAGCTGTGTGTGTGTCCAACACCAGGGACTCAGGGCAGTAATCCAGGCAGCAAGGAAGAACACATCTTGCCCAAATCCCAAACCACTTCAATCAGAGCAGCAGCCTCTATGCAGTCTGAACTGCAGTTCAGGAAGCACCATCCTGCCTGAAGTGCCATGCAGTGACAGCCAAGCATAGCATCCTTTAGCCCCTGTCTCCAACAGCCATGTTACATGGTGGTAAGCAATTAAATAGCATCTCATTTCCCCCTAGGGCAAGCAAAACAATATTCCTCCCTGTCTCTGCAAGAGGAAAGAGATGGGAAGGATACAGGGTGGAGTAAAAATTAATGAGGTGTCTTCCCCTTTTTCAATTCTCTCTTGCCACATAGGGTTTAATGGTTGGAAAGCAATCTGAAATCAGCAGATGTCAACAGCACTGGAAAAGCGCACCCATGCAAATGAGTCATGAGCCCAGCACACCCAACTGAACCTAGAGACAGAGCAGAAATGTGCAAGACAATAAACCCTGTGCAGCTCCTAGCTAAGAGAAACCAAGTCAGGCAGAAAAGGCCATCCATGTGCGTGATTTATTCAGTGCCTTCCCCTCACCCCCCCTGCTCCCATAGCTGCTGTTTTCCACTTGCCACTGTGTTGAGGGGATATCCACATTGCTCTGGAGCAGCCACCTTGGTCGCTGTGGACATGGCATGCTGGAGCCAGCCAGCACAGGTACTGGGAACAGCACTGCCAGGACAGAGGCATTTGTTTACTCAGCAAGGGGCAGAGGGAGGTGCAAAGCAGAGGAAAATCTCCAACAGTAACAAGATGATGGACACTGCCTCTGACAGCAAAGTTCCCCGCAGTTCCTCAGGACTAAGAACCAAATCCACAGGGAGAGGGGAACAAACAAAAAACCTGAAACAAACCAAACAAATACAACCAAACAAAAATATCAGTGTTTTCTTATGGAGGAAGATCGCATATTTCCTCATGACCAAAATATAACAAATGGCCCAAAGAAAGTAAAGAAAAAGAAAACAAACCACCAAAAAAACCCCCAAACCCAAAACTAACCAGACAAAAATCCTCACATCTGAACATGTTCCTTCCCCTCCAGCTCCTCTCAGCCTTTTCCAATCTTCCACATCCTTCTCATCCCACTCTGAGCTAACCATTAGCACACTAGTGGACAAACAGAGCAGAGGGATGGGAAAGTTGAGCTGAGCATTGAGAGGAGTCACTATTTTAATTAATTCAGCACACAGAGCCATTTTTCTCTGACCTTTCATCTGTGCAGAGGCCAGGGGTCTGAATAAGAGTATGGGGTAGTGCTGGTATGGGGGGGATCAGCATAGCCTGGGAGTCCAGCAGCAGAGGGGCAGATGTCTGCAGGCATCAGAGCCAGAGAGATGACTCCTGCTGTGCTGAGGAGATGGACCAGTAGGGACATCTGCTCCTGCTTTCTACTTTCCATGCCACTGATGTTCAAAACAAGCTGTTCCTGAGCCTAGAAAAAAGGCTGGTGCCTGCCCCCTGGTACCTGGCAGAGGGAAGCACAGTGTATCCTGTGGGACAAGCACACGGTGCTGTGGACACTTCCCAGAAGGGCTGGATGCTTTGGCAGGGCTGGTGCTCTGATCTTGCAGCATGCACAGGCAGAGCGTAGCAATACACACACATACACAGCTCCAGCTGACACAGAAGTGTCTCATATTTGTTTTTGCGTGCTTCAGAAGAGGACTATCCAACAGCAGGTGCTTAGAGACCTCCCTACATAACCAAAATCCTGTCCAGCAGCAGCTGCTGCCTGACTGCCCAGCCAAGCTCCTCACTTTCCTGCTCCAACAGACACCACTAGCAGCATGCATGACTTTTTCACCTCTACAAAGCCACTTCTTCCCTCCAAATCCCCCTGAGCCTCAGTCTGGGAGTCTGGTTCAAAGTTGGTACAAAGCAGCTCAGCACTGAGGTCAACCAGAATTACACCAGTTTCCACCAGCCATAATCTGCCCCAACTTAACTAAGAACCGACCAGATTTCCAACCAGAGCTCTGCCAGATGGTTGAAATACAGCTGCTGCTTCAATAGTGCATGCAGACAAAAAGGCCTGACATTATTCACAGCATAAAGACAAGTACTGCAGCATTTGCTTTAGATTTTGTGAACAGTTTCCAGTGGCTGGATGGGAGAGGGAGATGAACAGGGTGAACCACTGAGTGTCAGAGAGCAGTTTGGGCTAAGGCATCACTAGCTTCCCACCCAAGACATCCCATGACACTAAGGTCAGACTGTTTGCACAGGCACCTTGGAGAGTGATATGGCTCAGCTAAGGCCCACTAAAAACCCATTCACCCTGGTCTTGCAGGTGTTGTACAGAACCCATGTGGCATCACTGCCTTCCCCCCATCCCAATCTCTGCATGGAGATCTATATTTTACTGAGACCAGATCTTCCAGACAAAGCTCTCATTTTATGAGCTTTGTGACCATCTCCAGCACAAGCTCCCCAGCAAGTCCAGGCTGCCTTTTTGCAAGGCACGGAGAAGGGCCGTCTTTTGTTTGAAGAGGAACCATGTAGACTTATACTTACACATGCACAGGCTCAAATTGCATGGCTGACTGCTTCCCAGGTGCTTTGGAGCCCAATGGGTGGCTCACAAGAGTGACTCAGAGCTCTTCTCCTTGCATGCCAAAGCCCAGATGAAACACTTCACTCTGACCAGGACATTTCCATGGCACAGACTGCTAGCATGCCACAATCTTTAGGATGCTCTTTAGTGCCAAACCACCATCCCTGGAGTGTTCCTAGCTCCTGGTACACAGGGCACACCTCCAAATCTGTGCACACCCACAAAACTTTGCAGAGGACAGCCCTGCTAGAGACTACCTCCTTCCCCAGCCAGCTTCACAAGCAGCTTTCTTCATCCTAGAGAGATTACAGATAAAAACCTTCCAGGCCAAAGCAATTCCATCTCTTAATGAAATGCTCCCTCACAGGTCTACGGCTCACATTGACAGTGCCACCCACTGATCACTGGCAGAGTTTTTTGCCAGAAGGGAAGGCATCCATGTTACAGTGAAAACATTTTAAGGAGCAATGGAGATCTTTCCAGGAGAGCCAGCCACAAGGGGAGGTGGAAAAAATGGAGCCAGTTAATCACCCTGCATGTGTTATCTGTCTGGGTGGAAAATAGTCTGAAAATATCTGGTATTACAGAGCAAGCGCATAGTTTTCAAGGATTCAGCCAGCTGAAGCCATGGTCTCCAAGTTTCAGAGACAGGCTAAGCCCATCTCAAAGCCCAGCTGTCCCCAGTCAGCTTTCTAAATGGAAACAGCACTCAGACAACACAGCCCTGAGCACATCTATTCCCACCTTGAACTTGGTGGCTTGCTTAGGATCCCCTTAACACAAAGATGACGTTGAACAGATTGATTTTGTGGTTGATGCAAATGCAGGTCCTAGCATTTTACCAAATACCTGCTTGCCAGCATGCTTTCCAGAATCCTACAGGTTCAGCTCAGTAGGAGAGGAGGATCCTATTCAGCTGCTTTCCCAGTATTTTAGGCATCTTGGCCAAGCTGTCTCAGGGCTTCATTGCCCAGAAGTAGCTGGACAATACAGCCAGCTGCCCAGCATCTCCATGAGACATGCAGATGGGCTTGAGCCACCAGCTTTGTGATGAGAAAAAGCAGCCTAAACCTGGACCTTATGAATGATTTTCATTTTAACAGTGTTTTTGGCACTGGGGAAAGCTGCCAGCAAAAACTGTGGAGACTAATGTCTCATCCGCCCACAGGACATAAAAACACACATCAAGGCATTGCTGCTATCAGCTTCATCTAAACCCCAAGTTTCCTTCTGAACCCACACAGCCCATGCCCAGTCATATTGGGTCCTGAAGGTCATCAGTCCTGAGCTCAGGAGCTAAAGGCAGTGGGCTCAGGTTGCTGGGGAGCCAACAAATACCCTGACAAGCAGCCATTGCTGTCCTGCACCCAACACCCAGACAGGCTGGTGCCTCAGGGACCTGTGGGTGCAGGATCTCCAGGACTCCCTCAGATCCTGGGTGGACAAGGGTCACATCCTGCAGATGTGGCACTCTGGGGGGCAGTCAGTGGTGCGACAGATGGAGAAGCTGGTTGCACAAATGTGGTCTTCTCCAGGCTCTACAACCCGCCTGCTTTCCATGCCAGCCTTGCAACCCACCTTTGCCACTGTTCTTCAAGCTAGAATTGTTGAAATCTCCACTTCCATTTTTCTCCCCTGATAGACTTTCTCAGAAAGTGCAATCTAAGCCACAGAGCACAGAGAGTTCAACAAGCAAGGGGAGGAGAGGAAGGTCTCTCAAGACGTGGTGTGCATGCCTGGGCCAACCCTCGTAGCATCCAAGGAAAGGGCTTGCTGAAAGAAGTCATGAGCATAACCTGTTCACAAAGGAAAGCAGGGCTCCCGTGGCAACTAGCTGGATCCACCTGGGGCAAGGGATTAGAAACCTTGGCACAGACCTTCTATTCCTCCCAGCAAACAAACTGTGGCTGGAGGCAGGGATTAAACCCAGTGGCAGAGGAATGCAGATCCTTCCCCCTGCAGAGTCCAAGTTGGCACCACATTCCCACTTAAGACATGGCTTACATAATGCAGCTTATGAAAGCAAATAGCCCAGCCGTGCCAGCCTGTGGGCAAACCAGGATGGAGAGGAAAAAAAAGTAATATTTTGGCTGAGGTAAAGCCTTGCTACACCCCTGCGCTGCTACCCATGCAGCAGTGTTGCGCCATCTCACCAGAGAGAGGAGGAAGGGAGCACTGAGGGAGAAGGCTTAAGAGAGGCAAAGGGCCTAGTCCTACAAGGCTGAGAAGAGCTGCAGCCCTAGTCCTCATTCTGCAGTCACAGAATATGGACTTTCCTCCTAAATTCCCCTGCTGACCCTGGGTTTCTCCACAGCCAGGCAGGTTTGCATTGAGGTCAACCTATGTATGCTCTGCATTCAAGGCCACTTCAAGTTACTGGGGCTAACCCACAAGAAGCACCCAGCCCCAGATCTCATTTCTTTCAGTCACAAGCCAGACACTTCCAGGAAAAGCTGGAAGAAGTTTTGATTCACATCACCACCCACTGTGTATGGAGACCCTGAAAACACTTCAGTGTGGAAAGCAGCAGAGTTGGGTCTGCTCAGAGCTCTTCTCTGTATGTTCTCATCAAAGATCATTGCACAAGAGAGGGGGACAGTCCCAAAACACCCAGCACTAGCTCATAGCAGAGTCACAAGGAACAAACTGAGATCACCATTTCTTCATGAACTAGGTAATTAACAAGAAACACCTTTAAGATTCCAGATGGGTCATTACTCAGTGGCTGATGTCCCCCATAATCTACGTGACCTCAGGGAAAGCTATTTGTCTCCAATATTGCAAGTTCTACAGATGGACTTGCCCCTTTATCAGCAAACAGAGTCAGAATTCAGTTTAAAAGCCACAAGAGCTAGCATAGTGAAACCAGAAACTGCATGTAGATGGGCAGTCCCAGTAGCAGAGCCAGGAGAGACACTTGTGTGTGGAGGACCTACTCACAAGCCACCCTAGGTCTCTCTGGCTTTTCCAGTCAGTTGGGGATGCAGGGTCAGACCTGAGGAGATCATTCTTTCAAGAGCTGCCACTTGTTTCCTAAGCAGCTGTCCTCAGTTTAATCACTAACTGTACAAGTGGCATGAAATCCCACCTCAGCTGAAGCCAAATTACTGACATCCATGATGGCAGGATTCCCCTCCTGCTCCACCACCTTTCTCATCTGGGTCACACAAGAAAATACCAACCCACCACACTTGACCTGTTCACTGTGGGCTGGGCTACAGCACCTTTAGAGAGCATGCCCTGGCCTCCTTCAAAAGGACAAAGGACCTCCAGCTCCTATTAGATGGCTCTGCACTAACGCTGATGAACAGCAAGTGTACATCTCAGCCACGACTTTTCTGAACACTATATTGGAGGAGCTGCCTCCAGGAGGCATTTCAAGAGAGCAGAATAGGACTACTCTGATAACATGAGGTTCAGGCATGAACAGGCTCTTGCAGAGCTATGCAAATCACCCCTTCAGTAGCCTGTGTCTGGCTCCCTTCCTGGGACCATCCCTTCCCATCCTCCACTGCAGAAGGAGATCACACAGGCCAATATCAACATCCCAAGAAAAGAGAAAAACAGAGACTTGGAGAAATAAAACCAATTTTCTCTAGCAACAAGAAGTGCCTTTCTCCCCCCCTACAGGTAGCAGCATCCAAAAGACAGCTCAGCAAAACCTTACCCACCTACCACTAGCTGATCTCCCCTCTAGAAGCTGTGTTCAGGAAGAGAGGTGGTCAGAGCCAGAGTTTGCATAAGGATGAAAAGGCTGATCTACAATGAAGATAAAATAGTGCTAAAAATAATCAAAAGGGAAAAAAAAAGGGAAAAAAAAAAGAGAAAGGGAAGTGGTATATGGATACTGGAGCAGCATCAGGGCAGTCTGAGAGTGTGTAAAGGTAGAAGAAACCCAACCAGACACACCTGATTCATCAGGCTTTTCAGAAAGAGAAAATCCTTCATATCCTCATGGTAGTTGGACTGGCACAGCTCAGTGTTAAAAGATGCTGCAAGTAAGATCTTGATTAGCTAATTTGCTGCAGGCTATATTTGAAGGGAGCTGCGGCTAATCTTATTTTGATTGCCTTAAAATTCAGTTATGGGGAAAAGTCTGGTGTGTAAGCAGATATATTAATCGTCTTGGAGCAGCCTTGTCTCCTGAGCTGGCGTTTGGTTGAAAGGGAACAAAACCAACATGCACTTCAAAAAGCTGGTGCTACTTCTGACCGCTTCATTCACTGCAGTTCCTCATGCTCCAATGTGCCTAGCAAACCCTTTGGGGACAATATGTGCATTTTCTTGTATTCAGTGAACATTTCTATACCACTGTTCACGTTTTAAGGATGTGTGAGTAAACAGGAAAAAGGGATTCTCTTCCTCATGAAAAACTAAGATTAAAAGCAAAAATGTTTTATATAAATACATAAGCAGCAAATTCAGTTTCTGAAGGTTTCAGGCTCTATTTAGCAAGAGATCCACAGCCCTAAGAGGGACCTTCTCTACCCTGTATAGCTGGGAAATGGTGTTCAGGTAGCTGCAAAGCAGACTCAACAGGATGCTTTAGGCAAAAAAAACAAAACAAACAAACAGAAAACAATGTCTAGAAGAAAGATTTATTGTTTCTCCTAATTCGTTGTAACTTTTTTTACATATTTTTTATTAATTATCTGAAAAGTCTTTTTGCAGCACGTTCTTTATGGAGCAGCATTTTCTCCATAGGGAAAGTGTGAAAGGGTCCCCTTCCACAAACCTTGCTTTTTTTGTGGTTTACTGGAATTTTGTTTTCTATGGGATTTCTAAATCCTGTAGAACTTGTATGGAGGAGGCTGGAAAGATTCACAAACACCTATACTTATCCCATAACCCTCTCTATGGATGGTCAAAAGCCCACTCCAGTCACAGCTGGAGAATCAACCACCGCCTACAAAACCTCATTTTCTGGAGAGCACACATGGATTGCAAGACTACTGCCCAAAAAACCCACCCCACAGATGAAAGCCAAAGCCTACCCACTATCAGGGTAAAATTCCCTTCAAACAGTGAAGGCAACATGCATACAAAGGCAGCTGCCAGGCTGAATCACAAGAACGATGCACAAGTCAGAATTAAGATTTTGTTCATTTTTTATTGTAAAAAAAAAAAAAAAAAGGCAATAAAAACGAAAACCAACAACTATTCAGAAGAAGTCCAAATGCAACGGAATATAACTGGCACCATCTAAGATACCCAAATGTAAAATCCCGGAACATTTGAACTCACCAGCATGAGCTGGGAGGTGCCAGGGCTGGCCAGGAGGGACAGGTGACCTCTCTCCTAGCCCCCATCACAGCTGGAAAGCAGGCAGCCCAGCAGCCAGGACATAACAGTGACATTAATGGTCTCTGTAAAACCACTCAGCTTTAGAAACTAAGAACCTTGGGAAAGAAAAACAAAAAGTATCTGAAACTTTTTTCCTTTATCAAAAGCCCTGCTTTAGTGACATGCTAACCCTGCTGGAAAGGTAAAACATCCACAGCTCGGACCAGAATGCAGTCAAGTTGACTGGTCAGCTCTCAGTTCAGGACATGTTCCTCCTGTTGGTCTACACGCTAATGAGCACACTGCAGCTGTTCTAGTTATGGGCTTCCCGAGTCTGGGAACTACCTCCTGAAAATTCCACTCCATGCTGAAAAAAATCTCATCCAAGTCGCCTCCACTGAGCCCTCCAAGCTCACCCTCAGTCCCACCTGGAGGCCCTCTGACCACATCCACAGCAGCTCTGCCTGCTCCAACTGGGTAAGCCATCTATTTTTTTTTTAAGAAACACTTCTATATATTTTTTTTGTCATTTTTATGTTTAAATATAAAAATACTACTTCACTCTGTGTTATGAGACAGAGATCAGGTGACTTGCAGTGACAGAACCAGGAATTCTCACCGCTCCTGTGCGTAGCTCAATGTGCCAGACAAGCACCAGGAACCTCCAAGCAACTGGAGGGTGACAATCTCCCCATCACACAATACAGCTAGGAGCACATGGGGCTACATCACAGCTCCTGTCTTCCCTTCTCTACAGAACGGAACCAACCTTAGAGAACCATTAGTCTGCAGAGAGCCAGCAGTGCAGTCAACAACCCAAATTTGATCCTTGGGGAGGTCAACTATAGTTTCAAGCTTTCCACTCAACTACCAGCTTTACGCCTGTGTAGTCTGTTCATGGAAGCCACTGGATCTCATAAGATGTTCACATGAATTAGACAAAAATAAAACAGTGGTTAAAAGGTCTCTAACATCCTCTCCTTCTCTTGTCTTCTGAAGAGAGAATGCCAACCAGAAATTGATAGAACTAAATTTGCTCTCCTCCCTACCTCAAGACAACAAGAGTTACTGAGACACAAGATGTGTTATCCTGTACCATTGGGATTACACCTAGAAGGGAAGTTTAGGGGTGTGGGAAGTGCCAGGGGGGAGGTGGTGCCTATGGGCGCAGTCTGCTTAGTTTTTGTACTCAAATGGCTCATCTCCAGTTTCGTTGAGGAGACATGTGCGGATGAGAGCCTCTGTCACAGCATAAGGATCACAGTTGGCAGAAGGCCGGCGGTCCTCGAAGTAGCCCTTCTTCTCCTGGCCCACATTCCTGGGGATACGGATGCTGGCACCACGGTTGGCCACACCAGCGGAGAACTCATGGATGTTGGATGTCTCATGGAAACCAGTCAGGCGCCTGGCATTGTCGAGCCCCCCTTTGGGGTCATAGGCACGGATGTGGTACTGGTGACGTTTGCTCAGCTTCTCAATGGCCTCTTCAATGTGCCTGCAAAGGAAGCAAGGAAGAGGGGAAGACACAGTGAGTGTCTGATGGATGGTACAACTGAACCACTTGACTTGTGTCAAAGTGACAAGAGAGTCATTGCTGTCCCCAGGCCACTTCATGATGAAGCCTTAAGCTCCACAACCTCAACACAGGGCTTCTCTCCACTCCTACCACTGACCCAGGCTGGCTCTTGGAAAAGAATCCCCATGGCCAAATCCCACAGGGTCCTTCAGTAGTGCTGCATGTGAGACAAGACCAGCTCAATCCCTTGCTAAATCCCACAGGCACACTGCCACTGGAGAACTTGCTGTCAGAGAGGAAACTGCTCAACAAGTAAGTTTCTATTCAGGAAGCTCACATTGTCTCAAGACATCACTACGATTAAGTCAAGAAAACAACTGCTAGAAGGAATCCCCTCATAGAACTCTACTGCAACCCAATGCTGTAAGGTCCCTGCCGGCAGTCAGTAAACCAGCCTCATACAGGAACTTGGGTTTTACATTTCCAGGATCTTCATGTTTAAGAAAACACAGCATTTGCTTCCACGGCCTGGCCCAGGCAGAAACCAATGGTCCTTCTCTTTCATCATGGTTATTAAAAAGAGGAAAAAAAAAACCCAAACCAAAAAACAACAACAAAAAAAACAAACCCAAACAACCCACCAAACTATGCTGAGTTTGTCTGTTCCTAGCACTGGTAGATCAAGAGCTGGACAGCCTGTTAAGAATAGCTGCACCCTGGCCACCTGTGCTTCTGTCAGCACTGATGGAGCTATGCTGCAGGCTGAATTTCCCATCAAGCACCAAAATGGGAGTCTACCACTACACAAAATAAAAAAAAAAAAACCAAACAACCGAACAAAAAACCCCACAAAAAACCCCGAAACAACCCACCAAAAAACAAACATCCAGAAGGAAGTCTCAAACACGCCAAAGTGACATCTCCCATGTCATCAAAAGCACTGCTAGCAGTGAGCTTGTTGCAAACAAGTCCAGCCTGCAGTCTACTGTACAGATGCTACCAGCCCAGCTCAAAACACTTACTTGAGACCTCCTTCTTCCCTCATGCTCTTGGTGCTGAAGTTGGTATGACAGCCAGCACCGTTCCAGTTCCCAGGGATGGGTTTAGGATCGAAAGACACAACAACACCGAAGTCTTCACACACCCGATGGAGGATGAAGCGTGCAATCCAGAGGTGATCCCCCATCTCAATCCCTTCACAAGGTCCTACCTGGAACTCCCACTACAAGGAGGAGGAGGAGTCACAGGCTTAGTGGTGCAGTCACTTGCATTTCCCACCCCCTTATGCTCTGATCATTGATAGAACAAAACAAATCAGAGCAGGCAGCAATCTGCTGCCTGGAACTTTTTCTGTACTATCTCATTCTCGAGGCATCTGAAACAATTTACCTGGGCTGGCATCACTTCTGCATTGGTTCCTCCAATTTTCACACCAGCATAAAGGCACGCTCGGTAGTGAGCCTCCACAATGTCTCTGCCATAGGCTTTATCTGCCCCTACACCACAGTAGTATGGACCTGCAACAGCACAGGTGAACAGCAAGGGGAATTTGAGTTTCTAGAAAGGAAAAGGCTTAAATTCAGTGAAGACCGAGAACAGAGGGAAGAACTCTCCAAATACTTCAGGTGTGTAGAAAAGTCCCAAAATCTGTTTTTCATGGAAGTGCTAATAAAGCAGAGCACTGATGAGAGCGAGTCCCTCTGAGAGTCTGGGCTTGTGCTCTGTAGTGCTGGACATGAGTTTAAGTCACCTACAGACTATCAAACCAAGCAGCAAATCTGGTTGTGGCCAGTCACCATCTTAACTTTTCCGTAACAATCTTAATCTCATGGTTTAGTTTTTGCCAATATCCTGCTTGCTATTGTCCGTCTTCAGCTCAGGAAACCCCTACAAATCTTTCAGCTTGCCTGAAGCACTTAAGCCGTGTTGCACTGATTACAATTCAAGCGCTCCTGAGTTGGTCCAGTGCAGACTCCAGGAAGATTACCTTGGGGTCCAGGGAAGCCATTGGAAGGCCAGCCAAATGGATGTCCATCTGTCCCCAGAAGAGTGTACTCTTGCTCCATCCCAAACCAGGGATGCTGGTTGGATACCATATCCATAATTCGCCTGCAGGTGTGTCGGAGATTTGACTCTAGAATGAAAAAGCAACACAAGGCTTATTAGCATCTTCACCTCCAATCCCCATTTCCATATTCTTTACAGTTTGACTCCCAGCAACATTAGTGAAGAATCCCAGGGCCAGCCCTTTCTCCATCACCATCACTTCATTTGCCTTTTACCTTCAGGGCAGGGATTATTACTGTGTTATGCATAATGCTAAGGACATGACCAACACTTGGGCATGCCTCCCTCTCCCCTTCCCAGAAATACCACCTCCAGCAGGAAAACATCCACTCACCTGCAGACTGACGGTTATATTTGAAGACCTCACAGAGAACTAGTTTATTTGGATCCTTACGAAAAGGGTCCCGAAACATGGCAGCAGGTCGCAGGTACATGTCACTGTTGGAGCCTTCAGCCTGGAAGGTGCTGGAGCCATCAAAATTCCACTCCGGGAGATCTGGAGCAAAGAGAAGAAGAAGCCACAGTGACCTTAAGGTCCCCAGGCACCAAGAGGATGGTCTCCCTGCTGCCCTTCAGTAGTACAAGGGTGAAGATGTTTATAGGGAACAGGCCTATGATAGGTTTAATCCCAGCTCAGCTGTTTCTGTTCCAAATGGGGGAAGCAAAACAAACCAACAATCAACTCACAAAAACAGAGAATACCAAAACAAGAGAAAAAACAAGGGAGCGCAACATCCCAGCCACCCAGGAAAACACGATGAACTGGGCTGCTGGCCAAGCCCAAGTAAATTGAAGGAGCACTGAGGATGTTTCCCATGTCGCAATAACCAGAGGGATAAGCAGGACACCCAGTCTCCTCACAGAGGTAGCTGAGCAAGCTGGAAAATGGCAAAACATGAGACATCTTCAAGCTGTATGAAGGAGAGGAGCCATTAAATATCCTGTATTCACATTGCATGGTCTGGAGAACGTGGGACAGCAAATCAGATGTAGGTGGAATCTCATATGGAGGAGAACTATGGCCAGCTTTGCCCCCTCAGCCATCCATCCAGGCTGGGCACTGCCCTCCAGGTCAAAGCACAGCAGGGGCAGTGAACTTCACTAGGCAATGTTATCTCCTCCATATCCTGGGGGGAAGGTGGGAGGATGGGAAACACAAAGATTTCAAAGGAGCTGTGCCAACCACTCTCTTAGAGGGAGAAGGGAAGAGAGAGAAAAGAAAAAAGAAAAAAAGAAAAAAAAAAAAAAAGAAAAAAAAAGATAGTTCTGCTCAGTCACACACAGTATTTTCATTTCATAACCGTCTCCTGCCAGCACCATGGCAACCTGGGGAAAATCCTAATGCTATTATTGTGTAAGCTGGGACTGTTTGTTCTGAGGGACACAAGCTCTTAATTACACCGGATAGCTCCATTCTTTCCCTTCCACTTTCTTCTGCCAAACTACTTCCGGCCAAAAAGAGTACTCAAGAGTCAATGGGCTGCCGAGCCCCTGCCAACAGCCCCCTCCACAGCAGGACAGTGCCAGGGGCTGGCTCCCAACCCCAGGCATCTCACTGAAATGCCACATCTGGAGAGATGGGAACATTCCCCTGGGGGGATCTGGGGAAAGTGGCAACTGGATGGGGGTGAGGAGCAATGTTTTCCTCAAATACCATTCTTCCACCATGAAAAGAAAAGGCAACCCTTCTCTGGAGCAGCCAAGCACAGCTGCTTTCTCCATGCAGCAAGCGGCTGTGAATCCTGCGCCTGCCCTCTCACCTTCAAGGCTCTTGGGCTCATGGTCCAGCGTGCGGGTTTTGCAGCGGAGGTGCTCCCCTGTCCCATCAATCCAGATGTACATGGCTTGGACCTTCTCTCCCTGCGGCAGCTTCATGTACATGTGCTTAATGGCTTTGCTGAGTTGGGAGCTTGCCGAGGTGGCCATGGTTGTGGTCTGGATGAGGGGGTTCCTGCAGGGATGATACGAAACACAACCCCAACCGTGAGACCTCCCCTATGCCCCCAGATTTTTGATCCTCCAGCCAGGGAGGAGCACGAGACAGCTTGGCCACGGGGCTCGCTGCCATCTCCAGCAGTCCCATGCCATTCTGCAGACAGAAGACAGCAGCCCAGACAGATGCGGGCAGCTAGGAGAGCCTGCTCCAGAAGTGATGCCTTTGGAGTACCACTAATACTCAAAATCCTGCTCACATTTGCCAATAAACTAATATCACTTATCCACCAAGTGACAGCCTTCAAAAGTGCTCCTCAGCCCTGCATGAACTTCTCATCTCCACACTCACCATGCTCCAAAGCAAGGCTACTGAACAGGAAAGCTTAGCTGGAGCTTTCTTAACATTCAGCGAGGAGGACCTGCCAGCCCCAGCTGCCTTCTCAGATCAGCTGGTCTGAAGTTAAACAAGCGTCGTCTAGAAAAAGGAGGAAGTGCAAACACAAGCAACAGGCAGCGCAAGCAACCTCTGAACAACAGCAGCCTCCGGGAAGTGACCGGGAAGGAGACTGAAGGGGCTCTGATCCCACATGTCGAGAGCTGCTGCATCCCTGGACGCCCGGCACAGGCTGGAGCGGGGATCACGGAGACGGCCAGCTCACGCGTGTCTGCACCAAAGCAGCAGCGTTTGCAGGAGCTTAGAAACACCATCGACTTGCAAATGTGAAATCACTTTAAAAGTCACCCCAATACGCAGTCACATCTCTGCAGGGAGGCTCGGCTGCCGGGGCCAGCCCACCCTGCTACGGCGGCGCTCGCTGCCCGCCCGGGGAGGGTCCCCGCTAGCCCTACTCCCCTGCTAGCAGCGTCACCCACACACCCGCTCCCTGGCAGGGAAGCAATTTAAGCAAGCAGCTAAATAGCCTCGTGAAGAAAGAAACCTGAGAAAAGCATCTGTTCTCAAGAGAAAACTCGAGCTGCCTCTTCCCACACACACACACACACACACACACACACACAAGCGAAGCAGGAACATCCCTCTCAAAGCTCTGCCCGCCGGCAGCGCGGCACAAGGCGGCGCTAACGGCACCCGCGCCGCAGGGGCTACCGCGGGGAAGGCGCGGGCTGCCCCCTCCCACCCCGCGAAGCCGTTACCTGCGCCCGGCGGCAGCGCCCGCAACTCTCCCACGCTCAACTCAAAGGGCCGCACCCGCCGCCGCTTTATGGCGCCTCAGCGCCGGCCCCGCCGCACTGATTGGGCAGCGGCGGCCTGGCCGGGGGGGACGAGGGGCTGCCACCCCGCCCCGCCCCTCTCCCCTCCCCTCCTCCTCCTGCGGCTGCGGCTTGGGCTGACCGTTCCCCCCGTCCCCGGGAGAGGGGGAAAGCCTCTCGCTTCGCCCCGCACGGGGAGAGGGGGAGGAGGGGGGAGTGTTGGGTCCTCTTTGCAATCCTCTCTGCCCGAAAAAATAACCTCTCATCTCACATAGTTTTGGGAAAGAGGCGGCGGGAGCAGATCCAGGGCTCTCCGCGGGGTTTACATTAGCAGCTGCCTTTGCATAACTCTTAGGGATGGAAATCAGCCGCCAACGGTAAACAGGGCAGCGGGGAAGAAAAAGAGGGAGGAACTGGAGCCCCCTCTAAACCCTGGCTCAGGCTCGGTGCATAATGTTTGGGGGTGGAGGAACAGACAGTGCTCGCTCAACCCCCCTTGCCCCTTGGAGCAAATAACAGGCTCCGGCACCTGAATCCTCTGGATCCGAGCTAAGACCCTTACTCCAGGAGACAGGATTGGTCCCTGTCACACAAGGGGAAGAAATCTCCAACCCCCACCGTGGGTGCAGGAGCACCCACTGCAGAGGCACCCGGGTGCCAGGGGCATCCTGCAAACTGCAGGCACTGCCCAGTATTTTTCCACCCCTGCAGCTTGCTCTTGCTGTCCCATCCCCGCTCCTGTTCAGCTCTCTGCACCCCCCAACGCCGGCCCAGGCTGCGGGGGAAGAGCAATGCCAGCACTAGCAGAACAAGCTGCCACCCATGGGCACATACCTGCATGCACACACAGGTATCAGGCCAAGTGCGCACCACCCGCACACCTGCCTCGGGGCGACAGGATGCTGGGCTGCCCCGTGCCAGCCTCGGGGGTTGGCACCCAAACTACTATCCCTGGAGCTGGACCCTCCTGACTGTCACAACCACCTTACTGAGGACAGCCTCTCAACAGCCAGGGTCTGGGAGGAAAGCAGACAGGTAGAGCTGGATCCGCAGCCAGGAGGAGGTGGAAGTGCTGGCTAAGGCTTCACCTTGATTTATTGCCCATCTCAAGAACCAGGTCCGCACCCTCCCTCTGGGGACAGCCTGGCTTATTCTTTAACACCACCTTGGATCAGCCACAGTGTGTGTTAACCCCCGAGGCTGTCCAGAACCCAGGTAAAATGGTTTTCACCTCCCCACATTGACTGGGCAAGGCAGAGCTACCAAGCATGATAGAAACTGCCTCCCCCCAGTACCTCCTATGTATAGAGCAAGATGTTGACACAGAAACAAATGCTATGTTTTACCCATAGAAATTAGCTCAGGATCTTACATTCAGGCCAGGTTACCTGAATGTGGTTACCTGAATTCAACAGCTCAGCTGAAACAAAAGGAGGCAGGAGCTGGTGCTGAGACCCAGTCAGGCCAGGAGAGATCCAAAACAGCTCCCGTAAGAGGGGGCTGTCAAGCCACAGGCAATGTAAAGCTGTGCCTAGCCCTTTTCCCTCGGGTTGCTGAGAGGGTTTGTTTAATTAGTACACTGACAGCTCCAATAGCTCCAAATTCTTAGAAATGTACTTGATAGCTGCAGATTTCCCAGAAACTTTGGCACCAGTTAACAAGCCCAGAGTATTCCCAGGTGGAAATCCCTGCAGCGCAGGGTGACCCTCTGAGCCTTGGGGCTGGGCAGCTCCTCTTTCCACTTGCTGAGCCCCAAACCACCCTGAAGAGGAGGGGCAGAGACAGCTTTGCAACGGTAAATATCTCCTCTCCATCCGATAAATACATTCCGGCCAGCAAGCCCTGCCTGGGAGGGCCCCGCAGCGTGGACAGGGGTTTCCTGGCTGGTGTGGGAGCGTGTCGCTCCCTGCCCCGGGGGAGGTTTGGGGGCAGGCCCCTGCCCTCGTTCAGTACATGTTTATGAGCCAGCGGAGAAAAGCCAGGCCCCGGCGCCGCGGGGCCAGCGCCCTCTCCCGGGAGGCCCTTGCCGCCTCGCAGGGCTCCCCGCAGCTTGTTTACCGCCTGCCGTCCCCTCCTCCCCTCCCGGCTGCCGGGGTTTTTTGGGAAACACGGCTCAGCCTGTGTCTTCTGCCAGCTGCGTGCTCCAGTGACCCTCATTGTCGCCAGCGTTCAACGGGACAAAAACCTCATCGGGGAGCTGCGGAAGGCACGGTGCCAACAGGTGACACCTCCCAGGAGTGCACTTAAATCAGCCTTCAAAGGGCCCCGCTCTAAATGCGCAGTGAGCCGACGAAAGACAATGCGCCGCTCCAGGGGCGAGCCCAAACTGGCTCATGTTTTTCTTTCTTCCTCCTATTAATTCGTGGGAACACCTTTATTCGCCTGCCCCGGCACTTCCCTCTGGCACAGTTTATATCCTGCGACAATTGCCAGGATTGGAAAGCACCTGATGAGCTGCCTTGGGTAGGTCAGGGCTGGACTGGCCAGGCTTCTGCCTTCAAGGCAGCAATGCAAACACGGAAGGGGACAGCACACAGTTGGGACAGAGGTGTCTGGTCTCTCCAGGAGAGGTCTGGGGACCAGGACTGCTGAGTCTCACAGTTGGCATGAGATGTACCTGCTCTTATGTGTGCCCAGTCCATTACTACCCCAGCATCTCTTTTTCCAGCCCCAGACAGGAGCCAAGCAGCAAGGGGTCATAGCTTCCCTTTCTGCTGTGCCATGCTGGGGCTGCTGTCCATGTCCATCCCTGTCCATGTGACCCCCCCATGCCTGACCTCATATTTCCCCCCAGCTGCCCTGGGCAGCCCTGGCTGCTTGCACCCTCCTTCCCACCCCCTCGCCCTCCGAAAGTGTAGCCTCATAAATTTGGGAATGCCTTAAAATGCAGAAATGTCACACCATGAGGGGGACAGGATGCAATTCAACGTCAAAAGGCAGGATACTGTACTTCCCTGTGGCTCAGGCTGTGGGGCAGGTGGCTGCTGGCTTTGCTGCTGCAGTGCTAGGGCTCTTTCCCAGCACCCTGGAGCCATCTCAAAAGGTGGCCAGACCCTGCAGCTGAAGAGCTTGTCAACTCTGGGATCAGACTGTGGATCTGTCCTGCAAAGCCCAGGTGCCCATTTGCTTTTCACCAGCACTAACAAAAAAACTCACAAAACAAATCAAAACAAAATCTTAAGCATAAATGAATTAATTTTTTTTCTCTCTTTTTTTTTTAGTAGATATCACAAGAAGGAGGAATGGCACATTTTGTTGTGACTGGTTAGATCACAGGAGGAAGTGTGATGCACCAAAAATGCCCTTGCTACCAGCAATGGCACAGCTGGGAGGAGGGATGATCATAGAGTCATGGAATATTTTGGGTTGGAAGGGACCTTTAAAGGTCATCTAGTCCAACTCCCTCTGCAGTAAGAAGGGGCATCTTCAGCATCTCTCCTCTCTGCATGCCCAACAACTAAGACATTCCTGAATTCAGATACGCCATTTTCAGGCCCATCTGGGAAAGCACTTTGGGCTTCAAGGTCCTGCATAAAGACATATGCTGGATGTCCTGATGCTGCACCACCTCCATCTGTGTTTAGTGCTGAGCACAACTGCCTCTGCTTGGACCCATCCCAGTGTGCCCACCACTACTGAGACCTCAGCTCCGAAGTAGGCTCATGGTGCTGGAGAAACTAAAGATGCAGCCCCTTTTACCCTTTTACCAGCAAGGGCTGGAAAAATAAACCTAATGCCTCAGCAAGACAAGCAAGCGCTTCATTTACAAATTGCCCAGGTAAGACTGGAACAGCCGTCACTAACTGAGGACAGGGAGCTCTCCACGGGCTGGGGAAACATCTGCACCAGGGAGGTGAGGGGGGACTGACCTTGTGCAAACAACCGAGGTGGATGGGTGTCTCCTGGAGCGCTTCAGGAGGCTGACGAAACCCCCCAAGGCAGGGAGGCGGTAGCTGCTCGCCCGATAGGAGAACAAACATTGCATGCTATGTAGCAGGCTCATGCTCCCTTTGAAGATGCTGCCAGGGTCAAGGGTAGCTGAGGTCTGGTGACCCGGGGGCTTTTGGAGGCAGAGCAGGTTACCTGGGCTGCACAGAAGGGCAATTTAAGAAATAAAATTAATAAATAAAAGCATACAGAAGCATATGCAAAGAAAAAAAAAGCTCCCTCCCCATGCAGCTCAGCACCCATGACACATTTAGGGAAAGAGGGGCCTCGAACTGCCCAACCTCCTCCTCTCCCAGTGCTTGCGCCTCCTTCTTCATCCCTTTCTCAGCCACCTTGGTGACTGTCACTGTGCTGGATGCCCAGCTTGCCACCCCTCACAGGAAACGATGGCATTGCTTCATCCTGCAGCAGCCCCTCTCCGTTGCCTCCCCCAGGAGGGCTCTTTGCAGGAGGGGCATTGCAGCTGCCAGCTTCTAGCTGGTTTGGCAGCAACCCCAGCAGGCAGCACTTACCTCTTGCTGGTTCTGCCCTGCACTCATGCGGACCTTGCGCAGAGGCCAAGTGTCTTCAGTGAGCAGGGTCCACCACTGAGAAGCACGTGCTCGCCTTCAAAAGCAACCAGGGGAAGCTGGAAGATGAGAACGTCAGGGGCAGGCGGGATTTGAGACCTAGAAATTGCTTGGCTCGGTTTGCTCTGTACAAGGGTGGAGAATATCCCAGGGAGCACTCAGCACATGCCTTTCCCTGCAGTTGGAAGTCAGTCACAGTGTGCATCGGCAGGGTTGTTTTTGTTGGGTTTTTTGGTCCTTTTTTATTAGTGCTGTTCACACTGCTAAATGCACTCCCAGCTAGGTCAGGGCCATGTTAGCTGGGGCTGGCAGATAATTTCAACCTAATATACTTCACAGCTCTGTAAGTGACAGTGCAGAAATCCTCACACATTGCTGCCCAAGTGGTAGGATCCAGGCCCAATATTGTAAATTATAAAACAGAACTGCAAAGTGCTGTTGTCTGTATCCCTTCCTTATGACTGAACTAGGTCCCCATCCTGCCTCAATACATATTTAACCTGGACCAGTAAAGTCAACACACCCGGACACTCATGTAAGGTTACACAAGTGGTTTTGCCTTAGCTGGAGAAGAGGGAGGCAAACACAGAGCATGCTGCAGAGGCTGTCAGGTGTTACAGGTCAGAGCCCAGCCTTCATGATCTGCCCCAAGCAAGGAAACTACAGACAGATGGCAATAGGCTCAAAAATACCTCTAATTAATATAAGGAAATACCAGAGATGTCCTTGCTAAGCAAACAAGTCTACACACCCGGGGGTCTGAGCATGAAAATCATACATAAAAAATAATTCTAGTATGTTCAAGAAAGGAATTCATATTTAAAGTTGAACTGTGATACCTGAAACCTCAGACAATTCCTTAAAAACTTTAAACTTCAAGGTGCTATGGGCCAAAAAGTATCACACTCATTGCTAACAGTCTTCAAGGTGTCCAGAACTGTTTATGTGAGAATAGGCTGAGGCTGTATGGAGGGAAACAAAAAAACCCAAACAATCTTCGGGCATGTAATACCTATGCTAGACAGACAGCAGGTTTGTGCAGCAAGATGCTTGCACCACTCCCTCGTACTGGGGCTTTCCAGCTTGCAAGGATTGTAGACCATCAGCTGAGACCAAAAGCAATGTCAAGGGATTCAGGGTTGCCATGGGTCAGTGGGTACCAACTGTGCTTGTGAACTTGTGGGGGAAATAGCCCCACCATCGCCCACGGCCCCAAAAGGAACAGATTGGCCTGCCTGGGGAGGCTGCAAGCAGCCAGTGACTGCAGGCAGTGAGGCTGATCCTGTGGTTGGGCAGCCTTGGACTTTGCCATACTGGTTTATGTTGGGCAAGGATAAGAAACCCAGCCCTATCCCCTCTGCCACCCCAGAAGTGAGAGGCTCTGCCCTGGCAGAGGCAGCCTCAGGTCTGCCAAGGATGGGCTGCTCCCCAGGTAAGGGGATCATAGAATCATAGAATAGTTAGGGTTAGAAAGGACCTTAAGATCATCTAGTTCCAACCCCCTGCCATGGGCAGGGGCACCTCACACTAAACCATGCCACCCAAGGCTCTGTCCAACCTGGCCTTGAACACTGGCCAGAGATGGAGCATTCACAACTTCCTTGGGAAACCCACTCCAGTGCCTCACCACCCTTGCAGCAAATGCAGGACACACGTAATTTGGACTCAGACAGAGGGGGAGTGAGGCCCTTCTGACGTGTTTGGTGTTGCAACCCTAACCTTATCTATGTATAAATAGAGCCAAGCCACTCTGCACTCTTCTCTGAGATCCCTTCACAGAGAGCAGCTCCCCTGGTCTGTACTCATGTGTCCACCTACTTTTAAAGCCTGTTTGTTTTTTTTTTCCTGCAGGTTAGGCTGAGTGAAGCTCCATCCTGCCAGACCTCCTGGGGTCTCCTCTTGGGGAGAGACTCCATGGGAATTGCTCTGTACACTCCCAGAGTAACCATGTTGGCCTGTTCCTGCTCACAACCTTGGTCCTTTCACAGCAGAAACCAGAACAGCCCCAGTGAGGTCAGTCCAGAGCCAGACAGGCACCAGCAGAGCTGAGTCAGTCTCCGAGTATCTCACTGGACATCTGTTCAGTTCCCAACTGGAAAATGTACTTTTTTTACAGTTACAGCCTTTTTCTGAGGACTTTTGAGTCTTTCATGTGTGCGACAGCCACACCAGCTCATCCATAATGTTCTTCTCATCTCTCAGGCTTAGCACCACAAATCATTTTGAATTTGTGAGCCAAGCAACACCTCCCCAGGGTCTCACAGAACTCCTTCTGCCTAGCACCACTAGGTCATGCAAATGTTTTACGGCTCATGGCTGCCCCTTCCCCATGTTAGTTTGGGGTTTGGCATAGTGACCAGCTGACATCCCCAGGCTGTCAAGGAAGGAAGTTCATCCGCAAGGGGCTGTGCTCAGCCCCATCCTGGAGCTGTCCCTGCTCAGCAGCTGATGCAGGGCAGGCATTGCCAAGCTATCCCGCAGCAGTGCACAAGTCACTCGTTGCCCTCACCTCCCAAACCCAAAACATCACCCAAAGGACAACATCCCTCCGCCATCACCACCAGAACATGCGTCTCATGTGAACCCTGAGGACATGCGCGCCAGTTACTGCTGCTAAACCCAACAGCTTTAACCATGTGAAATAAAACAATACAGCCAGTGCCTTGCAGGGTGGCAAGACACGACCTCCCCAAGTCACACATGTGTGCACAGGCAGTTCAGGCATGATCTCTAACATGCTTTCACAAGTCTGTCGTGTCCCTTCTGGCTTGGTATAGCACCAGTTATGCTCTTTGCACAAAACAGCGCAGTGATGCACAAAGGAATGAGCTGACCTAGGGTTAGAGAGCAAGTCGGTGCCAATAGCCCAAGATTGCCACCCTGGGGTCACCAGCACCAGCCCCACAGTTAATTAGGAGCTGGCCCTGTACGCGTTGCGGCTGCGGAGTCCCCAGTCTGAAATGCAGAGTCACGTTGCTGCCCAGGACAGGCTCACGTTCCTGATTTGACAGCGCCACCTCGTGACGTGTCCTCGCTTCAGGGGGCGCTGCGGGGTGCGCCCGGGAGTCTGCGCCCCGCTCTGTTTTATGCCCGTGCTGGGGACAGTCACAGGGACTGCCGGCGCAGCGACAGAAGGGGACGTGACGCTCAACATAATGCGACTGCGTTTTGTTAATGGCTAGAACAAGAAAGCTCAGGGCTGAAAGGTTGGCAGAATCTGTCCTGCAGCCAGCCTCTTAGGCAAGCACAGAGAGGTGTCCAGTACAGAAAAGGCCACAAAACCTCTGCTCCACACTCTCCACAGACCCCTTCCCATTCCCACCGATAGCACAGAGCTGCAGACAAGCACACCCACCTCTCTGCTGCAAGGCACATCAAAGACCCCAGACATCATGGTGCCCAAAACCTGGCACCACAGCATTACAAGTACCCGCCTCACCTGGGGAGCAGATTCCTCCTCAGGCCAGGGAAATAGGTCACTGCTGCTTCAAGAGAGACACGGTTTGTTCTTTCTTTCTCCTCTTCCCACTGGAAGGTCTTCAAGATTGGGTCTTGGCCCCAGATCTGATGAATCAGGACAGCTAATAAGAAATCTGTGGTTGCTCTGTCTGGGACAGACATAGAGGGGTCTCATGTGAAATTTCCATCACTACCTGCGCAGATGTCCTGACAGCAACCACACGCAGTGCTGAGGTACTACCCAGAACCCGGTTTGAAGGCAGGAAGTGGAGATAGGGAAAGGGTTTAATTCCAGGGCTGCCTAAGTGCATTTGCAGTGCTGGAGATTACAAAAGCGATATTTCCCTGAAGGACAACGAAGAGGGAGGTGCAGAGAGCCCTGTGGTCCTCGAGAGTCCTCTCAGAATCCTCAGTAATCCCACTGAGAACTCACTAGGTAAGCGTGGAATTCTAGAACACATCCCTGGGACACGGCATCATGATGGCCACTGGTGAGTTACCTTTGCTGAAGGCTTCAGCGTCTCTAAGCATGCCCCAAAGGGAACAGCAGGGAAAAGGCAGCGTGAGCCTTCCAAAATGTGTGTTCTCCCTGTGACGCATCTGTGCCTTCACTTAAGTGGGCATTTTCAAGGACACCCACTCATCAGGAGGCTGATGCCAACCCACCCCTCCTTTGCACCCAAATTTTTCAGACATGAATAAAACTTCACAGGATAGCAGGAGGTGTTGGGTGCTACTGACACACTGCCTTGATGTCCTGGGTGGAGGGGGTGGGTGTCTGCAGTGGTTGTCACTCTATCCAGAGGCACAACCTGCTCCCAGCCTGATGGTGCCTGCTAATATGGGGTGATTTGCTACAAAACCTGAGCAAGAGGACTCAGGGCACCAAGGCAGTGGGGGTGAAAGTGCAGCACCAGAGCACAGTTCCTCTCCATGATAAGTTATGTCTCGTGTCTGAGTAAGGTGGAGGAGTACAGTACAGTACTTCCCACCACAGCAACTCCTTTCTCCTGTCCTACAGATACTACTGCATTTATGCCCATCATCCATGAATCATGAACCTTTGCTATTTAGGAAGCTGCCATTTGAACTTTCCAGCTCCTGCATGTAGCTGAACCTGGTGTTTTCCAAAACCCTGTGTCACCCACCCAGAGCAGATGGATGCACTAAGAGCCAATTTTCAAGGACTGTCCCATGTCCAAATCCTCCTGTGTGTGCACACAACAAACCATACTGTACATTCCCTAGAGCTGTTCCTCTCAAGACTCATCCTTGGGTTCACATTTATATCACACTTGGCAAAACAAAGCCCAAGTAACTTTCTCTTCTCCCACTCGTAGCAACCATAGCCTCCACGGACATGAGGCTTCTGCTGAGAGATGATGTTTTTGTCGACTTTTTCAACACATTTCTGAATCTCCCTGTAAGTCCACTCTGCACCATGAAGCCCTTTTGAGATCTTCTCAGGTGAACTTCCAGCTTCTGTGGTGGTAAAGGCCCCAGGAAAATTGTAAATACACCACACTCAGGCTGGAAAATGAGGGAAACCTAAGCACCTCAGCTTGGAGATAGAGATCTGAAGGGGAAGGTGATCCCCTTCCCTGTACTAAGAACTAACTAGAACAGCTGGGCTATGGGCTCACATGCCACCCTCCATCTCTTTCAGATCTTCCCTTTCCTTTCAATGCAGGTTTTTGGCCAGACACCCATTTATATCAGCAGTACAGGCCAATGGAACCTCTGGCCAGAGCTGCCAAGCCATCTGGTGAGAAAATGCCTCTTTTTGAGGAGGGAAGAAAGAGGAAGGGCAGAGAGCAGGGGACTGAAAGAGCTCTACTCATTACAAAGGCCACTGTCTGGCTCTCCTGTTCATGCAGTGGGGGATTACTTCAGATGCAGGCATCATTTTGCCTTTAAGCCTTGGGAGAAGCACAAGCCATTTAAAATCCTGGTGCAGCTTATGGGGTCTGTAAAGCCCACCATAAACACTGAGAGCTGGAGTCGAGAGCATATGTGATGGCAGAGAAAGACAACACAAGCATAATCCCTTTGCACCCTAGATTCCTCCTGAATTCATCAGGAGTGAAGTCCTGTTGGTTCTCAAACTGGCTCAGCCCTCTCCATGGACGTCCCACTTCCCCACTGCCCCAAGCGTCACTTGCAGCGCTCAGATCCTGTAACAAAAGGGAACTTGCTCCTCTTGGTGCTGCTGGGAAGCTGCCATGCCTTCTTGTCTGGGCTCTGGGAAGGTGGGCAGGCTGCACGCAGCCCCAGGTCTCCCTGGTCTGTAGGCAGATCTCATAGAGATGAGGGCAGGGACTACAGATTGAGTATCCCCATTCTTTCTCAGCAGGGAGATGGCTTGCATCACTCACCATCTAGCAATAGGGCACCTTCCCCTGCCTCCTTCTGCCATAGCAGCAGCCCTTTACTTACCGTAATCCCCATGCAAGAGACGGCTCCTTGCTCACAGCCTAATCCTCTCCTTGGGTGTGGGGATTGCAATGCAGGATCCCAGCCCCCCAGCTTTACTGGCTTGGCTGGAAAAGCACCGGCTGCCTCACTTCTGCAAATCCAGCCTTTGCCTCCACCTCGTCCTCTGCCAGAAGCTCCTGGGTTTTGTTCGGTCGGGGGAAGCAGGTGAGTCATCGCAGCGCTGAGGAAATCGGATTGGCTTCACCACAGCTGGGCTTCCTCTCACTGGGGCTGTCACCGCCTGGTGCCTGCCCAGCAGGTCCTGCCTCTGCTCTGGGTTAAAAAGCCATTGCAGATCCCAGGGTTTCCACAGGATGAATGGGGCTTTACCTTGCAGCCCTGTTAGTACTGGCTCTCTTCCTCTGTGAAGTTGAGCTGAGGTAGCGGCTTAGCAGGCTTTACCACGCAGTTCATGTGTGGAGCAGGGCTGGAGAGCCTTGGGTATGGGAAACAGAGGTGCTGACATTTCAGGCTTGCTGCTATGGGGTTGCCCAGGGCTCTCACACTGTATTGCAATATGCTTCTTGTCTGATGTGTGCTGCACTGGGAAAACAGGCTCATGCCATGGTTTGTCTTACCAGTAGCAAGTCTAATTGTGCTCAGTTTACCCCTAAAATGAGCCATCTCAGCCCAGCCAGCTACTTTGCCAGCTTACATGTCAACACAGGGGAAGGCCACTGGAAAGCAAGCTATGGCAGCAGGTATGCAGATTTTCATTTGAAACAAAACCAAGTAAGTTGTTGAAGCTTGCTCCTGTGCTGTTTATGTGTTTTTTGCTGCTTCTTCTCCAGTTGGGTAGAACATCAAGCTGAAGAAAGTTGAGAGCAAGCCCCAAACTCAAGCAAAAAAGATGGATGTTTGCAAGGGGAAGAGGCACGGTAGCTGGGCAGACTATCACCAACATAAGCAGGCTGCCCTTGCAAACATCACATGTGTGCCCCACAACCTGTCTGAAACTCACATTTCAGTGTGATTTGCTGGTATCCTGCCTCACAGCACTGCTGTCCTACAGCAGCCTCTGTCAAGGAGGCCCTCTGGGGGCCTGGAGGGCTTTCTTGGACACTGCTCCTTTCTTTGCATGCAACCCCTGATGCTGTGCTCTGCACTCCCTCTGACAGCAAAACTGCTGAACTGGCAAAGCGCTGACTGGTGGCTGCTGGAAAAGTGCATCAGCGGGAGCCAGGGCATGTGGCACTTTCGGGCCTTCATCCGAGGAATGGCAGGTGGGCACGGGATGCTCCACAGCCCCTCTTCACCCAGCTGTTGGCAAGCTGCCCAGTGGGACACAGACACAGAGCTGGGGGCATGTGTAAGGACCAGTGGGACAGGGGACATTGCAAACCCAGGTAAAGCTGTTGAAGATGTGCCAGCAACAGGGCCCCAGAACGGGCCGTGTACACTAGGGAGGCCATGGTGCTTCTTTACACTGTTCCCTTGTGTCATCCAGGCAATCTTTCCTTCTTTCTTTTTTTAAAAGACACAAGCTGCTTCGCTCATCAGTGGAACGTTCAGGGACTCCCTCCAAATCCTGTCCCTTATCTGAACTGTAGGGGAAGAACTGACCAACTTCTGGCTCACCACTGAAAGGCTCCTGGGGCTTGATGAGTCAGATGAAAGGCAGAGGGATCTCTACCTGTCCTTGCTCCACAGGCTGAAAGCCACTCACCTGCGTGAAGGGCTCCAGTGTCATCACTCTCTGCAGGACCATCACTGGTAAGAAGCATGGGAGCTGGGGATGAGCAGTGCCCTTCCAGAGAGGTGACATTTCCTGGATTCTCCCATGGAGGTGGGATACCATCACCAGTTTTCTTTGGCTGGGGAGCGGTCTGAATGGAGCCATCTCCCCAGCATAATCCCCTGTATCTATTTCAGGATCACTGCTGAAAGCCAGGCACATTCAATCCATCAGCACCAGGAGGGAGATCCTAAGCAAGATGCAGGAACAGGTCCTTTTTACGATTCAGAGTTACTGGCTCCCTAAATTCTTCATCCACTGCAAGATGGGCATGAAGGAAGAGAAACTGTGCTGGCCTTTGCTTCAGGAATATCAGGAGCGTTTATTATGGGCCAAATCAGAGGAGCCCTCAGGCTTTTCAGAAAATCTCTTCACAATGCATATTAAAAGGAGTCAGGGTTTGTCAGGGCCCTACTGCAGCAAGAAAGCCAAAGTGGAGATCTGGGCTCTAGTGAGGGAGGTAAGAGACATCCAAGAAATGAAGATGCCCAGTTTTCAGGTGCAACCAGGAAGGCAACCAGAGACAGCTGGGAGCACAAAGGAATCTTGTCTGGATAAGAATGCTTTGGAATCAGTTCCACAGCAGTCAGAGCATCCTGCAAACCCTGCCTTTGGAGGCAAAGGAGGAGCAACCTCTCATAAAAGACCCAGACTTAATGCACAGCAGGTTTGTCACCTGAAAGACCTCTGTAAAGACCAAGTCCTCTCTCACCTGTGTTCCTCTGCACCTGTTGCCCAGCTGCCATCCCTGGAAAAGCCAGTCAAGACCTTGGGTCTTCTTCCCTGGGCCCTTAGCGCTGAGACCTGTGCAGGACGGCCCTTCAGGGATTTCTTGAAGTGCCAGGACCGGCCCATGGAGACTCTTCTCCTGGACCTGTGGCATGACCTGGAGGAATTTCTGTCTGCGGTGCTGGATCCCAGCAGAGAAAATAGTTTCTCCCTGCGTCATTTGACTGGGGAGAAGATATGTAAGACCTACCTGGAGAAGGGCACCGTTCAGCAGCTTCCCTTGGAAACCAGGACCCTCAGGAGGTTGCGAAACCATCTGATGTCTGGAGAATTCTCCCCCTGGATATTCAGAGCCCAGAAGGAGATTTGCAAGGTACAGAGCAGTGCTGGCAGTGATCAGGCTGGGAGGGACAGCTGGCTCTGGCACCCCTGGGCTGGTGTGAGAGCTTTGTGCTTTCATAAGAATAGAAGTATTTGAGAAAAAAAAAGATTAGGAAAAGAAAAAGCTTACAGACGCAAGCCACCTTGTGGTAGAACCAGTGAGCAAGATGCACCAGGTCAGCAGGAAAGGAGCATCCTCACTGGCTTGCTGGGCGGTAAAGCAGAGATGAGCAAGTCATTTAGCAGCTGATGACCTTAGCTGTTAGATGCACACGCTAAGTGCCAGGAGGATGGCAGGGCAGAGGCCATCCTTTCACATCTGAGTTAATGGCTCCAGGCACAACACAAGTAAAACACATTTACAGCCCAAGCCCTTCTGGGCAGTCTCTGAGCAGCCCAATGGATCTGGATGTACAGCTCCTGGCTGAGCTGTCCTGGGCATCTAAGTGAGGTGTAACCTGCCCACAGCATCGCCACTGCAACTCAGGGTACAATAGGCAATTGCTGCTGGAGCACTGACTGAGGACAGCCTGCCTTTGCTTCTCCACAGGTGCTCTACTGCTTCTACGAGGAATTTCTGGCTGATGATGACAGGACGTTCCTTCAATTTATGGTAAAGGTGATGCACAGGAGACATGGGCACCCTCATGGGGTGAGCAGGCACCAGTGGAGAGATGAAAAGTGGGAGAGAGGGAGGGAAGAGAAGCCAAGAATTAGCTGCAGTGGTCTAGCACCCCACAGTGTCTCTAGCCAATACTGTTGCAGGTGATACAGCAAAACCTGCCTTGCTCAGACTGCCTGGAGCAGTGACTCTCAGCTCTTCCACCACGGCATCCTGTAAGTCAACAGCACTTCGGGCACACCCTGCAAGAGCTCCCCTGAGATGGACCATGACCTGGCTCAAAAGCAGGGAGAAACTTAAATGCAGTCTTTCAGGATAGGCAGGAGTGAGACCAGCAGCAGGCAATGCACTGGGATGCTCATTTCTGGGAATTAACTCTTCCCCTTTTTTCCTTGCCCACAGTAAATACTGCTGTTTATGTGACTCTTGCAAACACACATGTGTATGCCTCTGTCCACGCACAAGTGCCTGGCCAGCAGACTGGGGGAAGAGGTCATGCAGCCTTTTAGCCTATGATTCAACTAGACTCAAGTTTTCCACATATTTTTTTTCCACTGTGTAAAGAGATGATCTAAGAAAGCAGTCACACAAGCACTCATCTTCCTGGACTATTACCCCTTCTGGCAGTGGAAATCCCACCAAAACCTCATGTTTATTAACAGCCTAAATACCAGCATTACACCCATAAACCTCCTTGCAGAGAGAAACCCCAAACATCCCACCTGCTTGGGTCTCCGCACAACCCACACAGGCAATTTTGCTCACTGCAGGCTGTTCTTCAAACTAACTATGAGACCTTTTACCAAACTGCAACATAAAATCAGCAGCTGATCCTGGAAATGGTAAAGAGAGGCTGTCAGGGCTAGGGCCCGAAAGACCTGGCTTGCAGAGGTGCTAGCGTCCCAGTCAGGAAGAGCTGAGCATTTTGGAAGTCAGCTGGCAGCTCCTGGCCCTCATTCATTAAATGCTCTTGATCGTAAGTTAATCAGCTGCCCAGGTTTTTAAGCAGCTCTTATCAAGGAAATCACTGCTGAGCGCACAGGGCTGGTCTGGGAGTGCAATTAGCACTTCAGCAGGTGTCAAGGCCATGCTCTCTGCAGGCACTATTCCCTAAGCCAGACTCCTCCTAGGTCTCACCATAGTGATGTCAGGGATACTGCTCAGGGGTTTAGCAGGGTTACTTCTGGTGCTTGCTTTCAGCTGCATGTGTCTTGATCAAAAACCAGCCGCTCTGATCTTGCTGCTTGGTGAGTCGTGCAAACTGCTTACCAGTGGGGGGGCCAAAACCTGCAGGGGGGTCTCAGTGGTGGGTAATGGAAGCACTTGCATGGCACTGGCCAGAGCCAGCCCCAGGGACAGCAGCCAAACAAAAAGGCAGATGAGGTTACCTGTCTGCCCAGGGTTGTTTTCAGCCCTCCTGGGTGAACACTGATCTCTTCAAGAAAGCTGCTGCCTTAACTGTCAAGCTGTTGTCTGGACTACCTGGAAGACCTGCTGCATGTCCCCGGTATCACACAGCTGCAGACAGATGTGAGCCAGCTTTAAACAGCTGCACAGATAGGGTTAAGGTCTATGCTGAGCTTTAAACTCCTGAGAGTTTAAAGCTAGAGCAGAGATCTAACTTGGGTAGCTTCATAACTCTAAAGCACAGTGAACCACACAGCTATCCTATGAGGCACAGTGCAGGAGCAGCTCCTCAGGTGGGATATGTCCTCTGTGCAATCAGTCTCTGTTCTTCTCCCTATAGTCTCTGCAGAGCAATGTCCCAGTGCCCGAGATGCAAGACCACACTGTTGGGAAAGAAGACTGTTTCCTCCTGTCCCAGCGGATAAACCAGTCGCTGAAGCTGAGCCAGGCCTTGCATGGCACAAGGAACTTGGAACGTCTCTCCCCCAAGCACTGGCAATTAATTGCCACTCGAGACCTCCAGAGTGGGGGCTCCATGCAGGCAGAGGTGGAACCTCTCCTGTGCAATACCAGTAAGAGGGGGCTCTGAATTTCTGCTGTGGCTCATGTTGACTCAGGCTGATAAAGCTTACTTTGTGCACCCATGGCGACCAATGCCTGTAGCACACAGATGCATTACTGTATTGCTGACTGGGCATGAACATCATGGAGTGGGTTGGGACAGAGTATATGGGAGTTGTCAGCTGTAATCCAAGCTTTGTCAGTGACCTATTGGCCAAATTCCCTCCTGCCAGTACCAGACTTACCAAATACTACATCCTGCTCTAGGCTGTGTCACCAGATCAAATGAAGTCTGCAGCAAGGTGACTGAAACGCAAAGCCAGTGACAGCCATTGTCACCCCATTTCCACATCTTTACCTTCTCCTGTGGCCATGCTGGTGTGACACCTCAGCTTTGTCTTATCAATCTGTTGAGGATAACATCAAGTTTCTAGGCACCTATCGGTGCACTGAGAGTGATAGCAGTCACCTGTAGCAACCGTTAGTTAGCTTGTGGGGCCTCAGTCATGCCTAAGTAGTGCCATGTCACAGACAGATCATGGGAACAAGACACAAGACACGCAAGGGGAAAGAAAAGGTAACAATTGCAACAGATCACTAAAAACAAGTTTCTGAAGGGCTGTTAAAGCCAGAATGAGTGAACACGGAATCTTTCCCCTCTTCTCTATCTGATGCAGACTCCCAGAGTCATAGAATCATAGAATAGTTAGGGTTGGAAAGGACCTTAAGATCGTCTAGTTCCAACCCCCCTGCCATGGGCAGGGACATGAAGATGATGTCAAATGAGCTGGCTGTTCAGAAACCTTCACTGACTGTGGATAGCCCAAGCAGGGAAAATGAGCTTTTAATTCTCAAAAGCCCATCAGTTGGCGAGTCCAGCCTGAGCAGGCTGGTGGCAGGGTGGGCTCCAACCATCATGCCCTTGCAGGTGCTCCAGCATACCCTTAGGGACTGGACAAGCAGGGGTCTTCCCTGCTTGTATCCCATCATCTAGTAGAACATCTCCAGAAGGAGAGGCCTAGCCACCCTTGAAAGGCATGTGCTTTGGGGTGTTAATCCAGCCAGAGAAAGTGGGAGGGCTTCTCTGAAGCAGATGTTGAGGAGGTCAAACCATGCGAGGTGAAGAGTTCCCACAACACCCACTGTCTCCTGCACTGGTTCACCATGAAGACAGCAGCATGGTGGCTCTGGGGTCCTTTGCCCTGTGGCCAGTTGTGAGCAGGCTCTGGCTGTCATTTGAGGAAGGGGCCAACCCTGTTCTGTCCTCACAGCTGTTGAACACAAGAGCAAAAAGAAAAGGACTCTTTCTGTGAGAAAAAAAAAATCAAACATAATGAAGTCTGCTGCAGTAGAGAACCCATCTAGAAGATTCGGATCTGGTACCTTGCAGCACAGGGCTTCACTGGCTTTTGCTACTTCCACTCTTTCAGGAAGCAGATTTTTCCCAGTGCTTTCTTGTAGTGCCACTGCTCCCTTGCTTCCTCATTGGGCCTTCTCATCTGTAGGCACAAGTGGCCTGTGGGTCTGAACTGTAGTTACCAAGGAAAGAAGAAAAATGTTTAACATCCCCCCCAACACAACAGTTCAGATTTATTTCTCACATCTTATGCCTGCCTCATGCAATTCATCCTCAATCACACCCTGGCATGCCACCTGTGCTACAGCTGGGCAGCTCTCAGACTCCCAGAAAAATCACTTAAAATCATCCTGTGACCACACTTAAATCTCCATACTCACTGACCACATGAATGTCCATATGGCTCATGTTTCACCTCCTGGGAATATTTCACGCATGAATCCTTGCAGTTCCACACTGGGATATAAATGGTAACCAGGACCCAAGTCCCAGGTAAGAGCAGCTCTTGATGTGAATTGTGAAAGTTGGTCTCAGGAGCCATACTTACATAAAGCAAATATTTGACCCAATCCACTGATCTTCAGAGAAGGTCTTGCTAATCTCATAAATGACCTGAAATCCCAGTACACTCTGAGCTCTAGTTTCCCAAAGCTCCGCTCAATCTTTTTAATGTCGCCATCCTCTGGCTTTGCATCTATCGATAATCTCCCAATGTACCAGCTGCAAGAGGCAAAGGCTTTCCACTCCAGAACACCCTCTTCATGGCCAAATGCATGAAACTCTCTGCCATTCAGAGGCAAACTGTTGTTTATTCTCAGTAAGACAGAGAAGAGCACAGGCTCCTTCTCCCACTAGTCCTTCCAGGTGCCCCCTCCTTACCTGCCTCCCTCCCCTGATCTCTGTGGGGCTGCTCAGTCTATTTGCAGATTCTAAAGTCTCCATCACAGCCCCAAAGTCCCGCCTTCTCCTTGACTCCCTGAAGCCTCAGCCTCCTCTTCAGGCTGAAACCAGTTCCTTTATACATATGGCAGCAAAGCTGTTTGACAGCTGCACCTATGGCAGAAAAGAATCAGCTTGTCAGAAGAAGTTCCTCCCTGGATTCCCAGTGGCTCAGTGGATGATGACCTTAAAAGTCTTTTCAAACCTAAACAATTCTATGGGTAATACAGATAAGGGAGGCTGTGCTCTACTGGTACCTTTGCTGGCCCATCTGCTTTACAGATCCCACACATCACTCATCCACCTATTTCTAGCTCTTCTTCACGAGTGTCTTGATGGAAAAGCAAGCACAGAGGTCCTGGGTATTTTCCAGGTCACTGGTGGCACAGAGATCACATCTCCTGGTGTTTCCTCCTCTACAGGCGCTTAATTAAAATACTTCACAACACTGACCACCTGCAGTTCTTCGAGCAGTTCCTTGAGGAGCACAACACAGACAAGCTATTGCATTTCTCGATGGCTGTGGAGAAGCTAGTCAGAGACCAACCCAGAGATTAAGAGCTTCATTATTTACAGCATTGTCAGAAATTACTTTAATGCTGAAACCCCAGCTGGTAGGTGCCCTTCCATCCCATACTTTACTACTTTCATCATAAAAGCGTCCTTCCTGAGCTGGATGCTAGTTGCAGATTTTATATCCTCTTGTAGGGACTTGCTAATTCCCCTTTCCCATCCAGTGAAGCATTTATTTTCTGAGGCCTTCCACTGCCATTTACAGTTCTAGAAAGGTGGTTTATTTGTTGGCAGGATCTACAGATCAACACCTGCAACATGCAATTCCTGTGGCGGCAGAATTAGCTCTTCCCTATCTTGTCTCCTTTGGATGCTCTTGGAGTCACAGCTTCACTCCCAAAGTATGCAATTAGCACAGTACAGAAAGGAAAAGGGATAAGAACCAAAGTCAGCAAACAGCAGACAGGGCAGGCAATGGTGGGATAGGGTCAAGGTAGGAAGAGATGTCATGGCGGCTCATGGGTGGCAGTCAGGGGCAGTCAGTGACCACAGTTCTCTTCCAGAAGAGCAGCTGAACAGCCACACTTCCACCACCAAAGAAATAAAGGAGGCTGAAGCAGTCAGCCCCCACATGTTGATGACAGCACAGATCTTTGTCCAGAAAACAATGGTAAACCGATTGTGAGCACCCAGGTCAATCTGGTTCCTTAAGCCCAGTGGTTATACAAACACATCCTTTCGAACCATCCATCTCACCTCAGGGTGACAGACACCAATTGCTACAAACATATTTCCCAATGAATTATCAGCTGGTCCATCAAAATCCCAGCCAGGCCCTCACCCCAGCAAAACTGCTGCTGAAGCTGATGATGCATTTACCTGTGCAAGGCCAGGAAGTCTTGTCCTATGGGGACAAAATCACTGTTTGGCTTGCAGAATGCTGGTCTGGAGGAGGCAACATGCTGCAGGTAAACAGGACAGACACTCCCAAGCCTGCCATGTGCAAGAACAGAGCCCATGGAGGAGATTTACCCTTTCCCCCCACCATGTTCTGTTCTCCAACCTCCGCCAAGCATAGGAGTCCAGTGGGACCCCAACCTCAGAGCTACCCCTGTCAGCTGCTCTCCCAATTTAGCCGCCATCCCACCAAAGTTCTGCCCTCATCGTGCATCTGGCTGCCAGCAACGTGCAGTTGGAAAAGAAAGTTACTTTTCTCAAAAGAAAAGTCGCCATCATCAGCAAACTCTTCTTGAACTCTGACATTCTGCCCAGATTGTGGGTAAGATCCTGGGGCCCACCCAGGAAACCTGGAGGCTGCTTGTCTGCTCATTGCTCAAGACAATTACATCACAGCTGTGACTGACTGCGGGGAAAGGGGAAATAGGCAGGGGTCTGGATCTCCTCCAGCAAAGTATGCTGTGAATCTTCAGAGCATGCTCTGGAGCTTGGGACCTCCACTTGGGCTCCACAGGATGGAAAGCAATCCATCACCAGACCCACACTAGCATTTGACCCAGATAGACTGAGAACAAGTGTGTGGACAAGGAGATGGTGAAATCTCCTACCTGCCATAGAAATGCCAGAGCTGAAGCACCAGGATGGGTGCTGCATGCCACCAATTCAGTCCTCTCACTCTCCAGAGAAAAAGGTCACCATCACCCCCTCCCCACTGCAACCACCTCTTCCCCTGGCAGTAGCTATGGCTGTATCTTTCCCTTTGGAAAGCACAGCACAGTGCTTTCCACAGTAATTCAGGGGGGATCATGCCCTTGTATCTGGGACAGTCAGCGAGGATGTAACTAGTCTCTCTTCTTACAGACTGCTGAAATGTAAAGTGGGGTCAGAGAGAGAAACATGCTTCTAAGGGCCCATCAGAGGTGCCACAAACTCCTCTGGTCAAGCAAGGTCCCTTCTGTTGCCAGGTAAACATCTCTGAAGAAGAGAGAGATTTTATCTGGAATTTATCTTCCAAGGAGCTACCAAGCAGTGTCACCTACCACAGAACCAAGGTCATCATCTTCCCCATCCTGATACACTCCTAGAGAAGGTAGGCATCATCCCCTCTCTCCCAGAGTGGGGTTGGTTCTGCGGATGTCAGCCTTTTTCTCCTGTCACCTGTTTCTCTGACATGGTGAAATGCAGATAAGACACTCCCCAGGAGCTCAGCTGCAGATGTCTGCATGGATTTGCTCTCTTCAGGATTTCTCATACAGGTTCTGTACATGAAGATGATGAGGAGCTTTCAAGTCTCCAAGGACAGGGTACAAATCGCTTCACTTAGGACAAGAACCTCCTCCAAATCATCTGGTATCTACAGTCCAAGTAACCTAAGCACCTGTCTCCCTGCTCCACACCTGTCCTTAGGCTTGTTCTTCTAATGCAGAGATGTCCAGACCCAGGTCTTTGGTGTTCCACAAGGTGCACCTTAAAAGAGCCAGTTTTTCCTTCACACAGCCATGAGGATGCGCGTGGTGCGGGCCTATTGGAAAACAAAGCATCTTTGAAATAATTCCTTTCCAGCAGATTCAGTCAAAATTTCCCAGTGGGTTTTTAGAAATTTCTTTCAGGAATAGGGAAGTGGGTGCAGAGACTTCGTGAGCAAAGAACTGTTGCATAACTCCTGTTTGCATTGATAAACAGTTAAAAATATTCTCACACACCTCCTAAAATAGAAACAAAGCCACTAATCTTTTGGGTTGCAAGTCAAATGAGAGTAGGAAAAGGAGAAGAACCATGCAGCCACACACCAGGCTCAGTGGCAATACATGGAGAATGCTCTGAGCATCCTAAATGGAAAATAAGCTTCATCAGGATTTGAGGTGACACTCACTGGGAAAGAGAAAGATACTTTTCCTTCCTCATCCACTTGTTTAGTTTCAGTACACTGAATAACTCTAAACTGAAAAACACAAAGAAAGTGGTGCTGAGCGCTCTCAGTCTGCCTGACAACCTGGCTCCTTGACTGAATATTCATTTGGAAATTGTCTAATTGATTTTTGATTAAAGGGGAAACCAAAATAGGCACGTACTAATTTTGCTTTGATGGTCGAGTGGGTGTCATCAAGCTGTTGTTCTGCTCCCTGTCATTTATCGCTGTCAAGTTCTGGTTAAAAATCAGGTTCATATGCTTTTGATACCTACAGGCAAGTGCTTGAGCTGCTGCTCCACAGCCAAGCTAGGGTAAAACCCCTGTGCTTGCATGCTCCAAGACTGCCAAGCCACATCGATTAACTCAAACAGCCCCTAAACCTTAGGTATTTCCACTGGATAATATGCAGTGTCCAGCTTGAGTCTCCACTTTACAGAGCCTCACTGCAATTCTAGGGCCTTCTCAAACATAGTTGTTTTAATTGCCCCCAGAAAAAGCAGACAAAACTTAACCCATCACAGATCTATTCTCAGCTAGCAGTAAGCCAGAAGTATCATGTTACACAGGAAATGTGTTATCTGGTACAAAGGCATATGTTTGCCATGGTTTTCAGGAAACCCATTGGGGGAGAGGCATTTAATCAGTACACATGGTTTCCATCCCCACTGCTGCCACTGCTGCCTGAGCAATGCAGCCCACATTTAGCTCACACAGCCCCACTAAGATACTGCTCTGGAGACAGCCATGGATGTGTAAAAAAGACTGAATTTTCTCACATGGACATTAATTCTGCAATGGCTGTCCCTGGGATAATTTTCCCTGAGCCACGGCTTCTTGCAGCACCTCTCAGGAACAAATAACCAGAGCCAGGCAGATAAAATCATTCAGCTCGAGTGATGTGTCTTGAGAAGACATGCGTGAACTCCCAGACCCATCTCATTTCCCCTGCCCTAGCCTGCATGGCTGGCATATTCAGCCTGGTGGAGTAGGAAGGGTTGACATCATTGGGCAGATCTGTACCTGCAGGGTGCAGCACAGGCTGCCTCCTGCTCTGCATCACCTGTCAGCCCACAGGCAGCCCTGGCTGCAGCGCCCTATCAGAGGAGCAAACCAAATCAGCATGCAACCCAAAAATAGCGGCAGGTTCTGAATGCACTAATGCCGTGACACCTTTTGGTTGGAACGCTTTTCTGTACCTTATCACAGCTTCACCAATGACCTTTATTTGGGGGTCTTGCTTTTCTGACCTTTAGATAAAAAGCATGCTTTTCAGCTGGGAAATATGGTTATGTTGTCTCTTAAAGGCATCAAAATTGTTAGGGAAAATACCTGTAATTCCAGAGAAAACCTCCTATCTTTCACATCTTGCTTTTTTGCTGATTTTGAGGGCTGCTGCTTTGTGCAGATGCGGTGTGTGCACGCCTGGGAAGGTGGCAGACTTAAATCTATCTCTATCACCAGGCGTCACTGTGGTGCTGTCTGTGCCTTTACACAGAGCGGAGGGGCCGGTCCTGCTGAGATTGGGCATACTGCCTGAACCCCACTTCACGAGCAAGAGCATGGAGCTCCTCTTGGGAGAAGCTGTTCACACCGGCACAAAGCTGGGAGCACGTCTGTGCGTGGGGGAAGCTGTGCAAATGTGTGTGCCCATCTTTCCAGGTGCCATTTCCTTGCAAGCCTCCGATCTGCCACCCAGGACCCCCCAACACTGCAACAGAGCCAGGGTGGGATGTATCACCCCTGCCCTGCAGCCCCCAAACAGCTTCACAGTCAAGATTTGGGTAACCCAAGTGCTTGCTCAGTCACTCTTCCTTAACCTTTTGCCATGGGTTCAGCAGTAGCAGTCAGTAGCAGAGGAGCGGAGCCCCGCTGCCGAGCAGAGGGTGGCGGTGGATTAGCCGAGCCCCGAGGCCGAGCCGAGTCCCGCGGCTACCGGGGGGGGGGGGGGCAGGCGACGGCCGAGCCCTGCCCCGAGGCGACCGAGAGCATTCCCCAGCAGCCGCCCGCAGAGCCCCGCGAGCGTGAGCCCCAGGAGGATGCAGGAAACCACGCGGCACTTCCCAGCAAGGCAGAGGAGGAAGATCTGGACTCAAAGAGCAGCTGGTGGTGAGAGAGCCGGCAAGCACAGCAGCTACACCAGCCCCAGTGACGAGTACAGCAGCCTCATTGGAGAGTTCTGAAGGGTTTGAATGGCCTTTGGGTACCCTTGGGACCTGCCTGCTGATTGTGATGGGGGTCACCATGCTGGCATGTTATAGAGTGTGTTTTACTCACAACCATTTCATCTGATCCAGAGAGTTAAGCAGAGTGGGGCGTGGGCCTTGTCTGGGGTTAGACTACGATGTAGGATGACCAAGAGATTTTCCCCAAGGATAGACATTCATGAGTGGCAGGGTGTGTGGGACAGTACGGGCGAGTATCTTGTCCACTGGGCCCCTCCAGTGCTTTGGAAGCATTGAAGATCAAGGCAGCTGTAGGGAGTCCCCAGTGACAAGCTGCAGAAACTGCTGGAGGGGAGGGTGAATTATTTTGAGCCTGGTGGGTCCATGACACCTCAGGCCATCAGGGCAGAGATACAACATACAGATGGGCCCGTGGTCGAGGGCTGGACTTAGCAATGGACATTATTGCCCAGGTTATTCACAAGTGTCAGCGCTGAACACAGCCTCTCCTGCTCTGAAAGACTGTTACAAAAGATGGAGTCCAATATCATGAACTGAATGGACACAGCAGCTTTGTAGGGATTGGTCCATGCACTAAGGGATGATCTCTCTCCCCTTCTGTGTGTGTGTGTATCCATACATATACATGTGATGGTATAATGAAAATGTGGGATCTGAGCATGACGTGAATGGTATGGAATAAGGGGTGAATACTGTCCTGGGTTCAGCAGTAGCAGTCATTTTTCTCCTTTTTGGTAGCTGGTGCAGTGCTGTGTTTTTGATTTTGGGCCTGGGAGCAGCGCTGATAACACCAGTGTTCTCAGTTACTGCTTGGTAGTGTTTTGTCTGGCCAAGGACTTTCTGAGTCTCATGCTCTGCCAGGGAGGAGGGGGAGCCGGGAGGAAGCAGAGACAGGACACCTGACCCAAAGTGACCAAAGAGGTTATTCCATACCACAGCATGTCATGCCCAGGATGTAAAACTGCAGGGCAGAGACCTGGAAGGGTGTGGCGGTGCATTGGGGGGTTCACTGCTGAGGGGTGCACTGGCTGGGTCGGGCTTGGTGAGCAGTTGTATTCTCTTCCTTTGTATTTCTCTTGTATTATTAGTGACGGTAGCAGCGTGATTTGTGTTATACTTTAGTTACTAAACTGTTCTTATCTCAACCTGTGGGAGTTGCATTCTTTTGATTTTCCTCCCCATCCCCCTGGGACTGCAGGAGGAAAGAGGGGAGTGAGTGAGTGAGTAAACTTCGTGGTTGACCGGATTTAAACCACGACACCTTTGTATAAGCCCCATGGGATTCAAAGGAGCAGCCTGGTGTCCTCCCTCATTTGCTGTCAGAGCGCTTGCCACAGAATACTGCTTCATCTCCTTCACCAGGCAATCATGCCATCGTCTTCTCACTCACAAAAGGCATCCAGATCCTGCTGCTGCAGCCCCAGAAGACAATGGAACAACAGAAGGAGCAAGAAGGTGCTGAAAGGAGTGCTCCTGCTCTCAAGGGGAGCTCCAGCTGCCAGGACCAGAGCTGGGTTTTAGGGCTTCCTGCATTGGTCCATGATAGGAAGTTTGTACATGTTGTTTTTCCCAGATTCAGATTAAAGTCTTGAGAAAAGGCTCTCCTTCAGCAAGTCTGCCTCCTATCCTTCGGAGCAGGTAGGTGGTGATAGAATCAGCCTACCTCCCCCAGACTACAGCAGCATAAGCACCTGGAGCAGCAGTGCCACGACTCCCCTTAAAACCTAAAGGCCAACTGCCACTGGGTGGATCCCTGCAGGATGCTGGTCATCCCCACCATGTCCAGTAACACTCACAGAAAATGCCCAGTTCCTGCACCTCTCCATACCCTGATGCACCTTTCTAGGAGCACACAGCCATGTTATTCATTTCTGATCACCTGCACCCTGCCTTCATCAGCAGTTGCATCATGACCACTCATGTAACATCTCTCCCTTCCTTGCAGACATCAGGGGAAGGACAGACCTTCAAGGAAGAACAGAATTCCCAACATAATGTGCACACCAAGCAGGACAGGGGCATGCTCCAAGAAAGCTCTGCACAGCCCCATCACTCTGCATAGTTTGCACTAATCAGCAGTGAGATCTAAAAATAAAGTAATTCACAGCATCCTCCAGCTTGCCTGGTAACAGCATAGCACCTTGCACCTCTGCACCTACAGCAAGGACATGTCACAGCATGTATTTCCACCTGAGCTGATACACTTATCCACACAACAGTCTTCTTCCTCATGTACCTGTAAAAGACTGCATTGCACATAGCTGGGACCCACCAACAGTGTAAATAAATCACACCAGACCAAAGCACACCACCACCATTGAGGTCTTTCCAATCTGGAAGGTGCTTAAAGCAGGAAACCAGTCACAATAAATACTTTGCCTAATAAAGGGGCTCCTCAAAGATCATCCACCCCTAGAAGCTGCTCCAGCCCTGTTATGCAGGAAGCCACACTTCCCACAGGAGACTGAGACTGCTCTGGTCTGCATGGCTTACGATGTTGTCTCAGCTCTTCACTGTTAAATACCTCCTGTGGGTGGCAATGCTATGAAAGCCCACCTGGCTTACTACTCATCTGTCCCTGGGTGGTTCGATGGTGCCTGTCTTGCCACAGCCTTTCTGATTTTCCAATCAAAATCAGCTCATACCTGACTCAAGGCCTCAGAATGTTTATTTAAAAGCTAGTATGTTTATAAAGCACTAACCAAATAATATCATATTCATTTTCCCCAGGTGCAACTGAGTCAGAGTGACTTTGCGCAGTCACCAGGAAGCTGCAGAAATCCCAAACATTCTTTGGACCTCATGAAGAAAAGACCATGATCTTTATCACGCCTTGCCTCTGACAGCTCCCTAGCAAGCTCCTGGCTTTTTAATTTTGAGCTATGTTTAGCCACTTTTTAACCCTTAGATCCTGGAAGACTGGGAACAACACAGGTGTATTTAAAGCAGATAATGACATGTTTGATATTTGTGAATTATGAGTTCAGCACTTTGCTTGTGGAGGATCAGAAAACCTGAACAAATCTAAGCAGATTTCTATAAATGGACTTAGGAAGTTGACGCCACTCATTACAACCTGAACATTCCTCAGAATTGGCCTTGCGGTATAAATTGATTTTGCTCCAAAAGCCTTCAGCCCCAAAAGCTAGCTGCATTTTTATGTGCTTTATGTACTAACACTTCAGGCTCTGCAGCCTGAGCGCAGCTGAGCCCACTCTCTAGAAGGCTTCACGGATGTGCCTGAAGCTCAACACAGCAAAACCACAGTCAAAATAATCTTTATTCCACTTCATCTGCAGACTGGGCTTTTTTTTCCCAGCGCAGCAGATGAGACACACTGACCTGGGACCATGCTTGTGCACAAGCATGTCCTCAGCACAAAAGCGACAGGATGGGGAGCACCTGATCCCATCACATGGGGCTAAGCCAGCTGCCCTGCAGGAGCAGAGGAAAAAGGCAGAGGCACAGCATACAGACAATGTACAGGCATGACAGCAGGGGAATGAAGCATGTAGGGCCAAATCAGCATGCCCTTGGGCACCACGCATGGTCTGCAAGCCTGCCTGTAAAAGGCAAAGGCAGGCAGCACCTCCCAGGTGGGCGCTGATGCTGGGAGCCATCCTCACTCACATCAAGCAGCATTAACTATGGCAGCTGGCTCTACCCCCAGGTTCCCCAGTTCACCTTTATCCCCAGGCTGCACTCTAAGACACTGCCATACAGTTTCAATACTGTCCAGCTGACCTTGCCACTGGATTTCCATCCTGCCTGGCCTCTGACTGAGCACTCACCCATCCTCCCTGATCCTGCAAGGACGAGAAGTAGCCTTGGAGGGCTTGGTGCTCTCCCCAGCATTGGTCCTGTCCTGCATGCCACCTTCTTCACGCGGGCTGACGCTGCAAGCCAGAAGCTTTGCAGATACTGTACATGGATCAAGTTTCCCCTCTGACAGCAGCCTCCCGGCACCTCTGGCTTCTCAGAAAGCAGGACACAGCCCTGCGGACCACACAAGCCTTTCCTAGACATTCTTCCCAGCAGCCTGATTTCCCCAGAGAGACAGGTCACAGCCTCCATGGGTTTGACCTTGAGAGCTTTTTGCTTTCAGGAAGGCTTTTCCACAGCCTTTTAAGGCTGCCAAGTCACAGCCCTTTAGCAAAACAGCAGAGCAATGCAAGAAGATGCAAAGGTCAAAGCAAGCCAGAAATGTGGTGCTTTACAAGAGGCTGAAGGAGCCCAACCCATTGCCTCACCTCTCCTTATGCAAGAGCAGAAACATGCTGCTGTGGCATGCAGCCACATATGAATGGTGACACGGTGCTCCATATAGTATCCCTGATCCCAACTGCTAAGACCTGGACACACATCTCTATGTGTCGTTCTGCTTTCTGACCATGAGAAGAGACAATGAGCAAGAAGAAAATGAGCAAGGAGGAATGGAAAAGATAAAAATATTGACATAAGAGGAGTCAATATTCTCCTGGTTGCATTTTCTCTATTGGCATCTCATCAGTTGCACAGTCAAGCTTTCTTGTTGTTACATTCATGTACTTTTTTAAAAGGTTCCCAAGACCATCAGAAGGACCTTTTGCTCTGAGCCAGGACCACTGATGCAGGCTGGCACATGGACCTTAGCAGCCATGAGCATACGTATGGCAGTCTGCAACCCAATTCACGCACAGCAATGCCTCCTAGTTTGCAGGTGAATACATCTATAATCATACACAGCTAAAAGAGATGTGTAGGCTCAATGACACATTCTGGGCAGCCATTCGTTTGTAGAGGAGATGGGTCAAACACATCTAGTCCCAGAGTTTTACATGTATGCAAACACATACATGCAAGCATTGATGCTAACCTTCACACCTCAACTCATCCATGAAATCCTCACTCTCACTCCACAACAACAATGCAAAAACCCCCACCATTCAGCCTGTTATTTCACAAGAGACAGCTTGCTTCTGAGGACAGGAAGCCTTCAGTACTTCCCAACATCTTTTCCCATCAAATACCCATATAGGCCAGAAACAATTCAGCTGAACAGTGACAAAACCATCCACCACCTTACCTAAGCAACCAAAAGGCATCTCCACAGGGAGGCCAAAAATCCGAGCTTTTTGAGCATTTTAAAGTGCTGCAGACTATCTCTTTCTGTGCAGAGGGGATGCAGGAACCTCATTCATAAATGAGTGTACAGTCAGTTTTCCAGGCAAGTTTATTCCCAGTTTGCTTCTCCACAGGCTAATTGAAAGAATAACAATCTCGGTTTGAAAAACAATAAAAATCTTTTCAACAGCTGAGAAATATTTCCATACGCAACATGTGATCATTGTGCAAATCACAGCATTAGTGGAGAAACAAGCAAGCCCTTGGACAATCAGATACACGTTGCATGCTCTAGGATTTCAGAAATGGGTTTGAGCCACAAGCCTCCAATACCAGACCTCTGAGCTGGCTGCATGCTGTGGTTGTATGGGCACCAGTGCTGTGCAAGGGAGCCAAGTCTGGCAGGACAGTAATACCCCAACAGTGGCACTGGTTTGGAGACAGAAGTGCTTAAGCCTTGCAGATGCAGCCTGCCACAACAGACCTTGTTCTTTCCAGGAGGAACCAGTCCCTGCAGTCCCCTTGTTGTCAGTGGCCTTCTTCAGGTGAGTCAGGAACAGCAGCAGTTTTGTGGAATTGTGCTCCTTGCACCCATTCCTTGTGGAAACATCTCCTGTGTTCCCCAAAAGAAGTCCTTCAAGTCCCAGCAGGCTGGCCTGAGTGTGCCTTTAACAGATCAGACAAATAATGAGCCATTGCCTAGGCATCTCTTTTCTGGCTGCTGTGTTTCAGAAAGACTGAAAAGAGAGGATTATTGTCTTTCTAGGGTTAGATGAGCAGCTCATTAGTACAAGCTGTAGGGAATATATGCCCTAGCAAGGAGCTTGAACCCTTTTTCCTTTAGCAGAGTCCAATGTCATCTGAGTCAATGAATGAGCTCTTCTCTTGCCTCCCAGACATATCAGGTTTATGGGGGCTGTCTCACATCTCCCTGCTCTCCATAAGGATCAGGGCCTTGATCTGCACCTTACAGATGCAGATAAGCACAGAGGGATGGAGCAGTCAAGGGGGACCTGGGGTGGCACTCAACTTGGTTCCTCTCCAAAGCCTGTTACACCAAACACTTCCAAAGCATCTTCAGTTTCTTAGCATAAGTCTTCCATGCTCTGTCCCTGCATGTGCTCTCTCCCATCTCTTTACCCACTTTCTTCAACTCTTTTGCAGATGAAGAAATAGGGCATAAAATGAGGCAGTGATGGTGGGATTGGACATGGGACAGGAGGCAATGACATCCTACAGAAAAGGGTACTGAAGGTCTGCAAATTGACTGTATTCGGGATTCTGGCGTAAACTGTTGTACACATAGATGGTAAGCGCTGGAAAAAGCTTCAAGAAATATTCAGCATGGTCTCCTATTTTGTTGCTGATCCTGAAAGAGAACAAACCCAAAAAGGATTCTTAAAGCTTGCCTAAAGACTCAAATATCCAGGATACCCTGGTTCCTCCCTTGCAGAGAAAACACAAACAGAAACAAAACCATCAAAAAAACCCCAACCAAAAACGACCAGCACAAACCCCCGCAATATTCCAGAGGCTTTCTGATAACATAGGAAGGTTTCCTATAAATACTTGAGCTGCAACTTTTCTATACCTTCCCTAAGCTACTCAAATAATTTTTTCACTATTCCTCCAGCACCTCCATCTGCCTAATCCTACCTGCATCTTCAGTGAAGAGCAGTGCTGGCTACCAGCCTCAGTGAAACCATCACTAGGTGCAAACACCACCTCTAACCTGACATGTAAGCACCCATGACTATAAAGGGTTAGAGACTAGCAGCTTTTTAGGAGTCAAGACCTCCTAACAGGATCTTCTAATGGGACCTGTGCTGTTATGTGATCCATATCTCAATGCACTTCAGCACAGTAAACATCAGCACTTTGGAAATACTAGCAAGGTAGATAAGAAGGCTTTTCAAAGGTATAAAGGAAAATACAAATATTTAAGAGGGATCTAAAACCTTTCTGGAGTTATGGCAAGAAACACCAGCCTGCATCAAAAATAACAGCCCAGAAGACACATTCATAGTGTCCTCTGCTGCACAGCCATGACCTGCCTTAGTTGTCACGGATACTTTTCCACCCCACAGCCTGCTCTGCAAAGGCAAAGGTGCAGAAGGAGTGCCATCAACTCTCTGAAGCTGCTGCCATCCCTCTGGAACACAAGGCTCTGGCTGAGGATGTTCATCTGTGGGAGATGATCTAAGTTCATTTTCTTACCCTCTGGAAGGTGATACTGAGGACTGACTCCAGATTGCTTTACAGCTATGACACATGATCTTTCACACACTATTGTGCTGCCAGAAGAGACAACCCCTCTAATGAGATGAGCTTTAATGGACTTTCTCCCACATCCCAGTTGTGTTCTCCCTTCCAGAAAACCATCTGAAGATTTTTTTCTCAAACTCATTGACATTTCCAGATACCCAGATGCTCCCTGCAAATGCAACTGTGGCAGGGGCAAGGATGTGAATGTGTACCTGAAATCTGGATGCTCATCCAGGTTTCTGATGAGCCTCAGTAGGTCAATGACGTTGTTTCTATATTTGAATGATCTTCCTTTCTTGGGATTTTCCATGATGTTCAGAACATCTTTGTTAATCTGGAAAAAAACCGCACACAGATGATTTTCTGCCTTTCACAAACCACAAAAGCAGCACATCTACCTCCACTCACCACACCTACTGCCTTTCTGCAGAGACATCAGCTTGCATGAGTAAATCTTGTGACTCTTAAAAGCATATTCCCCAGCATGAGCAAGGCAAGTACCACACAGACCCCCTGATTCTGCTGTTTCCTATCTTGGCATTTGCACTAGGGTGTCAACATGGAACAGGAGATTTTCATGCATGCCTGGAGGGCAGGAGGGGACTTGGGAGTCTTGATCCAGTTGTGCCACTGGTGACCACATGGGCTGCTGTATTGAGCCAAGACTGTCACATATCAAACAGTGCAGCATGTCTTCCCAAGATGCTCCCTGCAAAAACAAGCCTGGTCTCATTGCTTTTGAGCCAATCTAACAAAACATATTTGCCAGGAATTTGCTGGCAACAGGAGCCAGAGGTCACCAACAGACACCCTTGAAGGTTTGCCAGCTAATTCTATAATGACCATCCCCTACTAACAACCCAGGCAACAGAGTTCCCATTACCACCAGTGCTTTTAGTCTTGGGTACTCCAATTACATGGCTTAAATTTACTTGTTTCCCTCAGTTATCTGTATTTGCTACTTTTGAAGCTACTTTTTCCAGTTAATGTTTTAAATGGGGCCTGTGAAACCCTCAGGAAAAGCTTCTGCCTAAATGTTTCGCTCAAACCTTCTACTAATTCAAAAAGAAGAGGATTACTTCCTTGGTCCACCATGGATAGGGAAAACTTTCAGTAGCATTAGGAGCTTGAAAGACAGCCTTCCGATTGTCGAGATCTTTGATTTTATTCCATATAGTCTTCAGGAAATTGAACCTGCTGTAGAATTAGATGATTCATTAGCTGCAACAGGACATTGCTGTTCCCAGCACTGCAGGCAAATGCCTACCAAAAACTTTTCCTTTGTACTCCCAGGACTTACATCTGTTTGCTCCAGAAATAGGGATGCTTGCTCAAACCTTCCAAGCCTCGTTCATCATGAGACACCAGGCTACTTACAAGATCCAGAGCCTCCTTGTAATCTGGGGAATCAGCAGCTAAATCTTCGGCACTGACTTGCTGAAGGGGTTTCTTACCCCCTGTTAAAACATACAGCACAAGACAGCTGAGGGCCTGCAAAGAAACACATCACTGTTCACATGCCAGATGCATGAAACTTCTTACCAAATGGAAAAGGACTATTATTCCTAAATAAGCAGACTGCATATGTGAACACACACATGCACCTACAGGTGTGCAGAAGCATGCAAATACACAGAAACACCAACTTTGAAGCTGTATACACAAAGACAGAGGAGACAGCCACCATAATCATATTCACAGGGCTCTCTGCATATCCCAGCACCAGCTATAGCCTCGCATCCTAGCCATTATCATCCTTATGCAGTACTTTGGGCTTTCCCAGAAATCAAAGAGTTTTCTAATTAAGGATGCAGAAAGGCTTCCCCCTAGGATTCACAGCTACAGAAAATATCGGAGAATACCTGACATTTTAAACCATTCATTGATTTGCAGAGAAGTTACCTCTAAATCTGAGTTTACAAGTTCTTGTTTGCCTTCAATTGACTTCCTTTTATTATCGAAGTCTGCAAGGTAAATTTTGCCACCTAAATCTGAGGAAATAAGAGAAATTGTTAATAAACAAAGTTTATGGGGGAAATGTTGATGGCGGACAATGTAACAGCCTGTCACTGACTTCTGGATGGCCCCTTCTTTAGAAAGCAGCTCTCTGAAGAGATCTGCTGTGGGTTAATCTGACTGCAAAGGTCTGGAAAGGAGGACAGATCTATTGAGACATGTAAAGTTGTTCTGTTCATTCTCTGGCTGTCTGCAAACATATATATACTCACTCAAAGAGGAGATCTAATACCATAGACACCCAATTCTGCATAAAGACATCTTTTCTTTTTTTACAGACAGCTATGAAGCATCTGCTCTAAACTACAGACATCAAGAAAGCAAAACGAAAACACTGAGAAAGCAAAGTATAACCTATCAAAAAGTTGCTGGGACGCAGATCCTGGTGAGCAAATCCAAGGGAGTGCAGCTCTCTCACTGCCTGGAAGATCATCCTCAGAGCACCTTTGCAATCCATTTGGCCTTCTGGTTCCTGCAGGTGTTGTTCAAGATTTTTCTCCCAGAGGGGGAAGCATAAGTACATGTAGCCTTTTGCTTTCTCAACTTGGAAGAGCTTCAGTAGATGTTCACAGTTATTACATTGTTCAAAGAACCTTTTATCTTTGTCACCCTCTGTACTGCGGCTTATTCTTACTGCTACCTCTGTCCCATTATGGAGCCCCAGGTAGATGCCACCTTGAGAAGTGTTCTGAATTCTCTGCTGGATATACTGAAATGTCTTCAGTTTGCCAATCATAGGGCGATATATTTGATATAGCTTTTTCAGCTGATCCCTCCAGCATTTGCTCTTTGGCTCCCAGTCTTTGAGGGCTCGTGGAACAAACTTGGCATTATACTGGCGAAGAAGACGTGCCATGTTATGAGCACGGTTCCTATTCGCAACAGCGATAAGGTCCCCAACATCAGTTTTTGCTCCTTTTTCACACAGCAACTTTGCTATAATGTAATCATTTTTCTCGACAGCCACCATCAGTGCTGTGTTGCCCTCCTCATCTGCATCATCAATATCTATTTTGCCCTTCTCCAATAAAGCTTTCACCAATTCTAGGCTCTGCATTTCAACAGCTAGGATGAGAGCAGTTTTCCCACATTCATCTTTGCTGTTCACATCAACACCATAGTCCAGCAGGAAATGGCCAATGGAGACAGCTGACTCATATCTTTCCTTGGCACAACCCTCCTTGAGGGCATGGATCAAGGCATTCCTATCTTTGTTGTCACAAATGTTCATGTCAGCCCCCATTTCTTGGACAAGAATTTTTACAACTGAGAAGTAGCCCTTCCTACAAGCATCCATTAGTGCTGTCGCTCCTCCTTTATGCAGTTTCTCCTTCTCTTCACTAACTACCCTCCTCAAATTCACATTTGCTCCTCTGCTATACAAGAATTTCAAAGCTTCTTCCTTCCCATACCATGCAGCCTCCATGAAAGCTGTGAAGCCGTTGTCATCATAGTCATTAATATTTAACCCATAATCAAGGAGTAGCTCCAGTATATTCACATTTCCTGCTATTGCTGCCTCAGTAAATGCAGTGCCACCATTGTCCTTCCTGGCATGTGGACAAGCACCCTTGCACAGCAGAAGCCGGACCAGGTCCTCGTTATTAGCTTGCACAGCACTCTGCAGTGGTGTCCAGCCACTTTCTGCTTTGGAGTTCACATCTGCCCCTTTCTCCAGCAGCTCCAGCACATCTTCTATATTATTGTCCCTCACAGCAGCATTTAACTTGAAGGCAAGGACTTCTGCTGTTTCTGTGCTGGAAGGGATCAATGACTCCTGCTGGCTGTGAGCTGTAGCCTCCATGGTGGTCAGACGGATGGCTCCGTACCTCTGACGTTCCTCACTTGAGCCCACGCATCCCACTGAAGGATGAGACTGGGGCAATGCTCAGTACTTTCATCACGGTGGATGCTCTGGGTTTGGCTGAAGAAGCACGCTGCATAGGATAGGCTGCTATTTCAAGGGCTCCGTGGACTCCAACTAATTAGTAAACAGAAAAGTTTATTAGACTGTGAAATCTCACCATTTACATTTGACGTCTTGCAGGCCTATGTGAGAGGCAACTAAGGACAGCAATGCTAAGTGCCAGCCAAGAGAGCTATGTCTTGGTGAGAAGCACCACTTTAGCACTAACCCAGACATAAGTACTCATCATGTTTGCTTGCCTGGTCTCAGCGCTAATTGCAGCCCAAGCAGACATCCCTTGGGGTGCCTGGGTGAAGGGATGGGGGAGAACCCACTGTTTTCTTGCTATAAATGCTATTTCAGACTTATTACAGGTTACCTAATAAATCATCCCTCCATGATGTTTTCAGGTGGAGAACGCAGAAGACAGGCAGAAAAGGGCATTCCCCTTCAGTTTTGGAAGGCAGACACACACAGAGTCTTGAAGAGTCCCCGATCTCATACCTGGAATGAGACAGCATTAATCCCTCCTGCTTCCATAGGCAATTAGGAGACCCTACCTGACTAGAAGCCTTTCCTAAGCTTTTCATGACATTAAGAGGTTAGCTGGGTAGGACCTGATCTTTTTCTATCTGTCTAGATCTACAAGAGCTGGAACTCCAATACTTATTCTCCTGACTGCAAAGGCTGGTCCAAGTGATTAGCACTTCCAGGAGTCACTGTCTGACAAGCTGAACTGGAAATAAATTATCTAAGCCGATCAAAAAAGGGACAGAGAAGTCCAAAGGTATAAGATATATATTATTTTATATATATTAAAGTATAAAATTACATGGATTTACCCTCAGGAAAGCCAAGGACCATTTTATGGACAGTTTCCCCTCCAGTCAGCAGGAAATAAATACCCTATTTCACTGATTTAGACGCATTTCATTTCCATGAAGTAAATTCTATGCCTTTTGCCACATACAAAAAAAAAAGAAAAGTTACTTTCTTGTCTGGAAAAGCAGCACAACATCCTCTGGGCACGTCGGGGTTCAAACTCCTTACTTCTTCTGGGAAGTCAGAGCCCTGGGGAGGGGAAAGGCAATGGCCGAGCACTTCCCGGCTCCTCTGCCAAGCCGTAGAGAGACAGCCCCCCTACGCTAGGAAACGTCTAAACGTTCCTATCCCCCCCCCCCGGCTTCCGGCCGGGAGCTGTTTGCGCCTGCGCGCCACGGGCACTAGATGACTTGCAAAGTCGCGCGATGCTACCCAGCGTCACACATCACCGCCCACCACGGCGGAGTGCGGAGGGAGCTCTCTGCCCAGGCGGAACCGCGGCCTTTGCTTAAAATACCTTTAAAGCCGAGGAGCAGATTTTCTCAGCAGCCGCTTTTCACTGCTGTTTCCCAGCAATTTATCCTCAGTATTTGCTTCCCAGCAAAGTCTGCAAGTATATGCTGTCCCTTCCCCCAGCAAGGAGCATTTTATCCACTTATAGGGGGGTGCTGCAGGTTTGGAGGGTGTTTAGCAACAATTTTCAACGCACAGCAGAGCGGTCGTGAGCAAATGCTCTCCACAAATAGTCCCACACGCATAGATCCTGTTTACAAACATATGCTCAGCAGTGGTTCAGGAGCTGAAGGTTCAGACATTAACTAAGCCAATGCTGGGGTTCTGGGGGAAGGAGGGTGTCCCCAGTTCAGCTGTAACAGCTATTTTTCTCCTTCTTACCAGCTGGTGCAGTGCTGTGTTTTCTACTTCACTCTGAGAGCAGTGCTGACAACACACCGACATTTTAGTTGTTGCTAAGTAATGCTTGCCCTGATTACAGACTTTTGAGTCCTTAATGCTGTGAGAGTGACGAGGGGCTGGGAGGAAGTGAAGGCAGGACACCTGATCCAAACCAGCCAAAGGGGTATTCATACCGCAGCACGTCATGCCCATTACATAAACTGGAGGGAGTTACCCAGACAGCCCAGGTCGCTGCTCAGGTTGGGCTGGGTATCAGTCATCGGCAGATCGTGAGCAGTTGTATTGTGCATTACTTGTGTTTGTTGTTTTCATTCCCCCTTTTATAGTCTGTCCTCTTGTTATTTCCCTTATCATTATTATCATTAGTGGTAGCAGTAGTAGTAGTTTTGTCTTATACTTTAGTTATTGGACTATTCTCATCACAACCAGTGGGATTTACATTCTTTTGATTCTGCTCCCTATCCCTCCAGGAGCAGTGGGAGAGAAGGTAGGCAGTAAGTGAGCAGATGCTTGGTTCTGAGTTACTGTCTGGGCCTAAACCATGACAGAGGGAGGGGCAGGAGTTTAGGGATTTTCTTTGGGATGTGGGAAATTGGGTTGCGGTTTTTATTTTAAGCATTTCCTCACCTTTTGGTAAATCCATCCACATGAGGAAACTTGCCATGCTGCTAAATTTCACCCAGGGAACCACTGAGCTCCAGGTCCATTTATACCTCAGCTGATGAGTTCCAACCGTACCCATGCTGGCAAGCAGGCAGTTCCCTGCTGCCCAGGCACTGCCCTTCTTGTAGGCAGCTCCGTGTAAAACCGGTACTGCCCGAGGAAGCCCGGTCTTCCAGCCCTGCATGCAAAGTGTGTGCAGGAAATACGTAACAGAGCCCAGGCTGTGACATGCCACCCACTTTCCCCCCACTTTAATGTGAGATAACATTAGGGACTGTAGTGAAAGGACAAAGAGTAATGGGTTCAAACTCAAACAGGGGAAGTTTAGATTGGATATGAGGAAGAAAATCTTTACTGTAAGGGTGGTGAGGCACTGGAATGGGTTGCCCAGGGAAGTTGTGAATGCTCCATCGCTGGCGGTGTTCAAGGCCAGGTTGGACAGAGCCTTGGCTGGCATGGTTTAGTGGGAGGTGTCCCTGTCCATGGCAGGGGGGTTAGAACTAGATGATCTTAAGGTCCTTTCCAACCCTAACTATTCTATAAGTTCACCAGCAAGCAGAGCTCGTGCAGCCTTCACAGCCTCCCCTACCCAACCATGCCAGCTGCTAGATTCATACCACACTTGAAACAGGGCAGAAATCGTACCAATGAATTCATGCTTAGCTTTTCATGATATGCTGATGATATTGGTTGTGTTTGAAGGAACAAAGGAGAACAACCAAGACTGGTAGCACTAAAGGATGAGTTATCTGACAGCTTGGCAAAGTGACCATGTGGTTACCTAACTTGACAAAAGAGCTGACTTTTAAGGTATCTGAAAGTGAACTACCTTCATTGTAATGCTTAAAATCACAACAGAAGTCAAAAGGACCATGGGCCAGGTGAAGACCCCTCCCCTCTGAGCATGGGTGGTGATTAGAAGGAATGACACAGCAGATGTTATATGTAGATTACAGCCAATCATTGTAACCGGGAGTGTGCTACCTTGTAACTTTTGTGTATAAATGTAATGAAGAGGGTCTTCGTTCATGGGCTTAATTTGTGTTAACAGTCCACCAAGCCCCCCAGCCTGAATCAACTCAGTATCACTTCCAAGACTGTGGAATTCGTATACTGCACACGGGACATGAATCTGCTTTTTGGACAACATTAGTGCATGCCCAAACTGGCATCCAGTATGTGCACAGAGACAGATGGATACGAACACAAGGGCATGAATGCAGAAACATACCCTAAAGGGGTACAAAGATGCAAGTTTTACAAGCATATCCAAATCTTCATGTACACCTACATTGCTTGCTCACATCTGCATGCCAGCTTTCACAAAAGCTCTACCTATGCATGAGTCACATAGTCTTTGTACCTAACCATCATATTGTATAACCTGCTTTCCACAGCATGCAAAGCATCAGCAGGGTCTAGGAACATCCCACAGCCTCTGGGTGGAACTTCATAAGGTTTGCATTACTACAGGAGACCTTGACACAGCCGCACAGGGACAAAGACCATGAAAACTCAGGGAACAATGTCAAATCACTCTCAAGGCTGTCAGGATGCCATTTTAATTCACAGAAATTTGCTGAACTCCATAGCATCTCTCCTGGTTAAACCAGAGCTGGAGCTTACACTGCCAGTGTTTAATCATCCACCACTCTCCACAGGCTGTAAAAGAGATAAACCAGCAGAGCAGGGGCACATCACAGGTTCAAAGCCAACAATAAAGATGTAAAAATAAACCCAAAAAGCCTAGCATTATAATACAGAAGAATATGACATCACCCAGCCAGAAAAGTACATCAGCCTTCTTCAGCTTGCTGATTTAGTTAAAGTAGTTCATTATGGTAGGAAGATAAAGAAACCCTTGGATGGTAGGAACCCAAATCCTAGGATGCTAGGAAAAAGGGTTTTGCAGCCGGCAGAAGTGCCCTGTGCCTGTGCCCCAGCAAAGAAGGATTTGCTGGTAGCACTTTCCCTCTTTCTCATGCCCAATCCAGATTGCTTTCCACAGAGTCATAAGTTTAAACTCTTAGTCCTTGTGACAGACAATTTATGGGGAATAGAAGTGCCTCAGAGGGTTTCTAGAGCACAGGAGTCATGGAGCTACTCTCCACAACCATTCCTGTAGTCTCTGGGCTGTGTAGTTCCTGCTGTATTTGCTCTTCTGCAGAGTCCTCATTTACCACCCCATACACAGGGAGCCAGAAGACAAGCTGCTGAAACACAGACATCAGGGACATCAAGGGTGCAATTAAGCAATTTTTTTTTCCCCATCCTGATGGATCTACACGCATTTTGCAGCCCTTTCCCAGAGTATCTCTGAGCATTCGTGCCCTGACCAACAGCTACAATTAAACATGAGGTAAAACACAGCCACAAAAACTGCCTGCCAAAGTCAAAATTTAAAAGTATCTATGAATAGTAGCATGGCTTTTTAATTCATGTTCCCTGTACTTGCTTATTTTATTTCTAAAAGGGAATGTCCCGGGGTTTATATGCTTGGCCACACTGATGTGACTTTCAGTGCTGGAACATAGCCCTGAAAAACAGTCCACAGACAGATGCAACTTAAACACTGGCAGGTGATGCGGTCCACACAAGAGCATCAAACACATTTCACTTTACCATGGAGTATTTTTACATTTTTAATCTGCATTTGCTGGCTTTTTAGACTGCTGTTCAATGCTCATCACCACAGATAAAAAAGACCAGGGGATCTGCCAGCAGGAGTGGGCTGGGAAGAAGAAGTTAGAACAACAGCAAAGGCAGGCAGGGACCTCACCATGTAGGGCACCATGTACCAGTCCCTGAGCAAGGAGATCAGAGGGGATCCATCAGAAACATCCCAGATCAGCCAAAACAGATCAAACAAGGAGCAGGCTGAGGACGTGAGCTTAAATGCATCTCCTAAGCAGCTGAGGTGGTTCTACAGCAGCATTTCTCCCAGCTGTTGCTCATACCCAGTTTCTCTCCACAGGCTGAGGCCAGGTTGCAGCTGCACCATATCAGAACAGCCTCCAGCACAGGCAGCCCAGCCCTAGGGAGGCAGGAGGACTGCAGAGCCCAGCACTGCCCTCAGCACACCAATGCTGGCAGAAAGCATAAATATTATCAATCTTTTCTCAGTTCCCAAAGCACCTTGTAGATAAGAATCCCTGCACACAGCTGGACCTGATTGGTAACCTTGATATTTTGCTGCATGTATACTTGGAGGGAGGGTGAGCCATATGGAAACACATCACATGTGATTTCTACACTTTATTCAGGCTATGGACTTGAAGCAAGAGCTGCAGAGTGGCAAGCAGTGTGATACAGCTGCTCCCTCCCTGCCAGCTGGCACAGAGGCTGCTGAGCACTGCAGACCACTGGGTAAGGTGTTTGCGATATTTGACATGGCTCAGTGAATCCCATTTGCTGGTAAGCTTCCTTCAGAAATATATTTTAATGACATTTTAGAGCATTTATTTGCAGATTGTCTTTAAAATTTGCGTGCATGTGTGTTGTTACTCATGTATACCCATTGCTGTTCATGCACACTGAAAGTTCAGCATCCATACACCTGCCCAAATACTTGTCTTCATGTGGCCACTCTTGCACTTATGTATATGTCCTAAGGCCACCCCAAAGGCTGCTCGGTCCTGCCGGAGTGGCAACCCTGGCCATAGGAGGAGACAGGATGCTTGAGGGACAGTGTCACCTCACCAAGCTGCTACTGGGAGCACACTGGGTCCCAGGGCAGAGGGAAACGTGTGGGTTTTTCCACCAAATAAATCCACCCCCCATCCTAGCTCATGGAAACCTGGCCCTGGAGCAAGTATGTGTCATGCCTGGGGGAGGCAGCCCCAGCCCCCACATTTGCTCTCCGGAGCTCAGATCTCTGCTGCTTCCAAATTCGCAGCCTTCGCCCTGGGAAACTTCAGCCATGGTTTATTGGAAGTAACCGCAGCTGGCCGTGCCCAAAGGCAGTCATGGGAAGCTTCAGCTCCTCTTTTTCAATGAGATTTTGTGAGTTGGAGATTTTTATCCCCCCCAAGCTTTAAAGGTTTTTTTTGTTGTACTACCACCAGGTTTTGCCAGCAGTCACAGGGGATATGCCAGATGCAAGAATGGTTTTATTGGTGAGTTTTCTCTTCAGGAAGCATCTCAGACTTGCAGACATGAAACTACGCTGCAAACGGGATACTCCAGTGTCAGCTGTGAAGTGTGAGTGTTACTGCCAAGATTGAGACTTGGCCTGGGCCATCCATCTCTATGCATGGTGCATCAAGAATGGACATAACCCCAGATTTCCATCTAAAGAAAGCTAAAAAATATTTCAATTCTGATTTTTTTCTTACTTTTTGTTCGTCGACTTAAATATTTTTTCAGTTGAGAACTGGCTTTAAATGAGCTTCGAGGTATGCAAGACAAAAATGTTATTTTTTTCAGTTAGCAGATGCATTTAGAAGAAAACCCAAACCACTATTTTTTCTTTCTAGATGTTTCTAGACTGTTTTACTACTCTAAGTCTTTTTTGCCAGATAAATTAAATGCTTCCTGGACACCTTTCAGCTCATTTCTTTCCTCTGACATGCACCAAGATCAGGTATACATGAAGACTGCTGCGATTACAAATCAGCTGTCTTGTAAGACAGGGACATGTCTAATGAATAGTGAATAAACGATAAGGGGAAGTTTAAACTGCCTTCCTCCAGTTAGGTGGATGACAACTACGGGGAATAGGGATGGAGAAGAGACACTGTATTTTACAATGAATGATGATCCTTGGACTGCATGGCTGCATTAGAAGAGACATGAGGCTTTGTTATAGATGCAGTTTCTTGTAAAATGGTTTTTTAATGGCGGAGGCTGGCTTGTGCTAGCAGTCATACCTTGGGACCTAAGTGCTCTTGAATTACAGACACCTGTGATGCCGGCTCTTCCCACTCTCCTCCTCCACTGACACAGGCCAGTTAATGCTGGCTTCCAAAACACGCAAAAAAAAGATAACTTAAAAATGTGTTTTGTTCGTTTTTTATTCAGAACATTAGCATTTTTGAGCCACACTTGAATGCTCCCGTCCCTGCAATGCTCTTGCCATAGGAAACCCTGCAGTGATCCCCCAGTCCCTGGAGGTCAACACACCACGCACCCCTCTGCCCTCCCTAAAGCATCCCACAGGGACACAGGGCTCAGACCTCAGAAGCAGCACTGCAATAGAGGTAGGATGTCTTCTAATAACCACTTTAATACCAGATATTTTATCCCTTATAAATGATTTCAGTCATCAGCTGAGTTATTGATAAAAATCAAATATTATTTATGACATTGACCCAAAAGCAGTTTTTGCATATAGCAGTCCTCATTTGAATCCTCCCATGCTTTTGAGACAATGATGTCTTACTGATACTAAATAGGTATTGGGACCTGCAGTCCTGTAAAGTACTCAGAAAATGATGAGCAAAACAACCAGTACTGAACACCCTAGCAATTAATATACTAAAAACTCAATTTCTGCTTCCATTCTTGCTGTGAACTGTTCAGTTCTCTTCAGTAAGCCAAATACCTTGAAGCTTTACTCTTCACAAGTCTTCCCCTTCCTTTTCTGTTCCTGACACTTCAGCTTTTAAAGCGACTGTGAATGCACCCTGAGGCATCCAACACAATCAGCTTTCCTTAGCATTCTTTGCAAGTCATCCAAAATTAGAATGCAAAATTAATTGAAAACCCACTACCAAAAAAAAAAAAGCATGTTGCCACAGTAGTTGCCTTTTTACATTTTATTTTATAATGATATATTATGTTAGTAATGAAAATGGGCCATCGTGCATCTTTCATTTCAGTAACACAACGAAGCTGGTTCCAGTTGTAAAAATAAATAATAAATAAGAAAGCAGCTGAAATCTCCCTGTAAACCCAGTCAGGACCCACTGAAGCTCAGAGGTAGAACCAGAATGGGGAAAGTGGAAAAGGACTCAGAATAACATCCCAAGCTGGTTCTCAGTCCCTTGCTCTGCTCAAACAGCTGCGAAAAGCCCGAGTTATCCTGTGCTCTAGCAAAAGTTTGAAGGGGTGGGTGAAACATGATTCCCTTGGCAAGTAGTGAGTACCAGCAAGGTAAGGACCTCCAGGTTTGGTCTTTACAGATAAATTGAGGCACATGTGGCAGCCCCAGGCTGTCTCAGTATGAAACTATGCTGGTAGCTCGTTCCTCATGACTCAGCATGAGATACTGGTGAGCTCCCCATCACCCACCCAAGTGCCTACTGGCACCATTGCTGGTAAATGGGATCAACAGCTTTCCAGAGCAGCTGCAAGACCCAGAAATCCCTGCTTAGAAGGGCTTTCTGAAAAGCTCACACTACAAGTCTGAGCTGATAAAATATTCTGCAGCTCCCTAAGACACTGAATTCACAGCATGGATTGCTGTTTTGCTTGGCTGCTTGGGTTTCTGGTAAAGTGCTGTGGCTGCAGAAGGCTTTCAGTGGCCAAGAGAACACCAAGCCAAATTTTAAACCAGGGTAAAAATGTGTAAAAAAAAAACATAAGTTTTCAGTAGGATCACTCACCAAATTGCCTGTTTTACATCACTATTCTCTATCTAGGACAAGCTTAGAGGAGAAAGGAAACAACACTGATTGCAAAGCATCCTTTTACTGCCATCAGTGGTCCTTCAAGCTCACAGGATACCTGCCACTTTAGACCTCTAGCAGCCTTCCTGGACTGCAACTCTTGCTGCTGCTGTTCATGTCCCTGGTTCCACAGTCATGCTACGTATCTGTCTGATCATCAATCTTAAGTTATTATACAGAAGTAATGAGAGACATGCTAAGTACTACAATATCTAAAATAATTTCATTTAAAAGCTCCTCAGAGCAAGGGACATGTGTATGCTTTCAGCAGTGCTTTTCTCATAAATATACATATAATAATAATGATAAAATAAATAACAATAACAGTAGTAAAAACTCCTGCGTGTGACCTAAGGTTTGTGCAATCTAAAGGTCACACAGCTTAGGCAAGGGATTAAAACATCACTGCTAGGAATATGCTGTATGGAAGAAGGTGTAAAGCTTTGATGCAGAGCATGCATAGGAAACAAAGCATCCCAGGATCAGGAGAAAGGATCCCTCCAGCTGAAAATGCCATGTAGTCTTTGGATTTTTATTGTGGCCATTCCCTCACAGAGTGAGCCCTGTGGGCAGGTCTGGGGTGGTTGTGCCAAGCACTGCAGGAACTGCTGGTTCCTGTGCGGCCCTGCAGCCAGCAGCTGATGCTGTAGGTCAGAGTCAGGGTGCTCAGAAAAGGTGGGAGCTCTCTGGTTACAGATGCTACGGGGAATCCCATCTCCTTTTCCTGGGCTTGCAACTCAAATCTGATTTCTTTCTGTCCCTGTGGTGGTGCAGGTCTCCAGCCATGCTGCAAGCAGAGACATCGGATTCCCACCCAATCCGCTGCTCCAGGGAGGGAGGACCAATTTTCCCAGCAGCTCAGTGGGAAGCAGGAAGTGTTTGAAGTCTTGGGGTTCCTGCTAAATTGCCAGGACTTCAGCCAAAACCCCTCTGCACAGACCTCAGCCCTCGCAAGCTGTCTCTCAGTCTCTGCCTGGTCCCCCTGCTTGTCCCCCCATGGCAAATTTGGGCGCGGGTCAGGTATGCGATCGCTTGCTGATGCCACGGCTGGTGGCCTGCTTGGTCATGTCCTGGTAAGAGGCAGACTTCAGGAATCGGGGATAGGAGTCCTTCTCCATCAAAGTGCGGGTCTTAGCCTGGGCTTCGTTAAAGCAAGCGGAGGTGGCACCTGAGAGGTTCTTGCGGGTGATCTCTCTGGTTTCATGGTCAATATTGACCTGCAAGGAAGCAGTGCCCATGAATATTAACTCAGTGTTAACTTCCCTCCCATGGGAGGACAAAACCTGTTTTCTCCATCCTCAGATGAGGGTGAAGATGCTCACAAGCTTTTATATCCCTTCACATTGGTAGACTACATGATATTAAAAATGAAAGCTCTCATGAATGCAAGCACAAATTCCCACTGAACAGGGAGCACTTTAATAAAACCCACCAGGGTATTTTATTCCTTTCCCACTCTATTTGATGCCACAGGACAAAGGCAAGAAATGCTCTCACCTCCCTGGGTGCCTCATTTTGAACAAACTCCTCAAAGATCCTGTTGGCCTTGGATGCCAGCTTGGTTTTTGACCGGGTCTTTTTGAAGTCCTCACACGCCAGCCAGAAGTCAAGGTTCTCCTCGCTGAACTCCGTCTTCAGGAAGGTGTGGAAGGCAGTCACTCCACCTGTGGAGGGAGAGAAGAGCACTTAATGGGGCGGCAGGGGTTCGGAAAAGGGCTGCCAGGCTCCACACTGCCTGTGAGCATCCCCCTGGGAGCTCAGACCTTGACATCCACAGATTTCCTCCTTTCCCTCCAGGCAAATTCCACCCTCTGAGATGCTACTAATTGGCCTCTAGACTCCAATAAAATACTTTCCCACACACAAGTAATCATCTGGTTTTATTTATCTGACCTTTCTGTAATGAGGCTTCAGAGTATTTTCTTTACAGCTTCGGAAAAGAGCTAATTCTACCTATGGAGAAATCCACTGACGTATCAGCATGCCTGCAGGAACTGAGCAGCATTGGCTTTATTTGTATTTCTCAGCTGAAATCTAGGGGGAATGAGATGCTGAGGAGTATGCGAGAGTAATTGCAGCAAGGATTTCAGAGCCAGGCTGGGGGCAAGTGTTAAGTTACAAAGCTGGAGGTGCTTGTAAGCCATCACAGCGCGTGAGGAAAACTGGAAAAAAGCCCTGTGAAACCCCAAATTAGCACCGTGGAAGGGCTTTCTCTTGCTGTGGAATAGCTTTTAAGCTAGGCAACTTCTTTTGTATTAATATTTGGCACTTCTACCATTGTGTAGCTGCTGTAAAGCCCAGTGTAAGGCAAGGATTACTTGTGGGACTCAAAAAGAAGCCCCCTCTCTGGGTCTGGAGGTACTGTCTGCATGGGGGAGAGGAAGAAAGCACCTTACAGGAACCCTGTGTATCACCATGCGTATAGCAAATATTGGAGGGGAAAATGGCTACATGTAACTCAGTAAAGCAGCTGAATTCCTTCTCCCTTTGGAAGAGCCATCCCCAGAAGCATAGGATGGACAGACAGACAGAGGGCAGCAGTGTAGTTTTCTGAGGAACAAAAGCCTGTGAAGAGATGGCTGCGTTGCTGTGCAAAGGACTCTGGAAAGCAGACACGTTTCCTTCTCCTAAGTGTGGAGAAAGGAACTATCAGGGCATGGTACAACATTTCCCCTGAAGGACCACTGTACATGGGATGCCCACAATGATGCTCTTGTCCTGAGGCAGCAGCAAGGCATTGCAAGACAGCGCTTGTGCCCTCCCAAAAGCACCCAGACGGAAGACAAGGGTACAGCTTCACAAGCCAGGCAGTGATCCCTATACACCAGCTCTGTCAGGGCAAGAGAAGGGCCTCTTTCTAAATCCCAAACTATCTTGTCTGAGGAAGAGACAAGATTTCCTCACACACTGGCCGCAGGTGTACAGCCACCCTATGGCTCACTAGGAACATATTTGTCCTATTCACTCTCACCAAGAAAAGAACACAAGATCCTACTTACTTTTACTCTTCAGGAGTTGGTCAAAGGACTCTCTCCATTCAAGTACTTCTCGTGAAGAATCTCTGAAAAAGACAAAACGATGTCAGGCTCACTGTGCCACCAACAACACATCTTCTGCCCCATGATGAAGGACGAGAACGCTTCAGTTAAGCAGCCCGGTTAATGGGAGACAGTGCAAGAAGGGAGGCAACAGCACTCGGTAGGAAACCAAAATGAGAATCCAGCATCCATTACCTGTGGGCTCTCTTTCCTTTCTCCCTTTCTTTTAACTTCCCTGATGGCTCACCAGACCTCAGCTCCATAGTGCAGTTTTGGCCAAGTAGCTTCTCTAGAGGATATGCACAAGAGCTCTCTTCTGCTGGCACAAACCCAGCAGAGCTTCCTTCGCAAGATGATACCGCGCCTTCAACAGCAATATTTAGTATTTTGTTTTTAATGCTGCCTTTATTCCTCAGGGGTCCCAGGCACTAGTACGAGATGCCAGAAAATGTGGGAGCCCACTAGGTTTCTTGCCTATTGCTAAGGCCCTGCTCTCCTGTGCCTAATGCCGGAGCATCAGTTCCCCCGTCTGATTTTATAACTGGTGAAGCTCAGAAACGATCCGCCTTCCCTGCCTGCCAGGGTGGGACTGTGGGGAGGGCGAGCTGTGCTTTCTTCTCTCCGTTGCGCAGATGGGTAGGAGCATCCCCCAGGACAGCCTGGTCCACAGAGACCTGTCACAGGCTGAACCTAGGACAAGCCACTGCTTGGCTTACCTCTGCCTGGAGCCCAGCTGCAGCTTGCTGGAGGCCCCAGTCCTGTGTCCCAGCTCTGGTTTATGAAGCAGGATCCCTAAGCGAGTCTTCAGGTCCTTGGCTCTGGAAGGAAGAGGAGAAGTAGGATTGTTGGACTACCCAACACTGCTGCCCAACCTCCCCTTTGCAGGGGCTGAACCCCGCAGACCCAACACAGCTCAAAGGGGCAGCCCTCCCTCCTCAGTTTCAGCTGCTTTTTTGCCTTGTGATGTAATGAAATAAAACCTTCTCCCATTGCTTTTCTGCTCCCTGGCAACCACACTCAGTAGTGCATAAAGCCCAGGGGACTGTTTCCTCCTGCTCTCTTCTCAGGTAGTGTCGCATGCATTTATAAAGCACAGCGAGCTTTTTCCTCTGGGGCAGAAGCAGCTGCTGAGTAACCAGCTGGAGTCCCCCATCCCCCTGGAGCTAACCTGGCTCCTATTCCCACCCCCCTCTCCGAGCAGGGCTATGCTGCTCTGAAAACACTGGGAAAACACAGTGATTGCTTTCTGCTCAGCAGAATAGCAGCATCTCCCTGCTGTAAGGCTGCTACAGCAGGGCTGACGATCCCCTGTTTTTCTGGGGGGTGCCCCTGCATCACCAGGAGCTTGCTACCATGCCAGGGGGATGGCTGTGCTCCCCAGTGGCACCATCCACCTACCCCATGCCTTTGAGACCCAGCGAGCCCAGTAGCAGCACGATGCTCCTGTGCCAGAGCTCCTTTGTAAGAGCCTGGGATGCTACTGCCTGTTACTGCAGCTCTCTGGTGGTGGCACAGAAGCACCTCCCTGCCGGGAGGTCTTTACAGCAATACGGTAGGAGCTGCTGCTAAATCGACTCCTCTCCCTTGGGTCCCTCCCCAGGCAGTGCACAGCCCCGCTGCTATTTGTGTGCTGCAGCTCATTCAGGCATCCCAAGGAGTTCATACAAAAATAAGTGTTTAAATGTCAAGCCGGCAGCATGGGGCTTTGTAGCCATGTTTGGCAGGAGGAGCAACACATCACTTAACATTTCGACCGTGTTGATGAAAATAGTCCTGCTGCTGTAAACTTGATGCAAGTTCTGCAGAGATGAAACCAGAGAAACAACCCTCATGTGCCTGTATGCCTGGACAGACACAGGGCAGCCCTATCCAGACTCCTCTCCCTCTTCATGTTTTACCTCTGTATTCCACTCCTGGGAAGCAGAACAGATACAGCCAAACCAAAGCTGTCAGGCCATCCTTCACTGCATGTTTCCTTGCGGTCTGCACCCCAGCTTCTGCCAAAACATCATGGCCACAGCAGCAGAGGCTGGTCTAACCACTTCTAAGTTAGGTGCATCTTTGCCAGGTATCCCTCTACATCCCAGAATTGTGGCATGGCGAAGGCCCTTACCTTTCCAGGCAAGTGATGGGGAGCGCAGCTAACGCCCGGCACATGCTGAAAGCTGGGCACTCAGGCATCCAGCAACTCATCAGGTCCTTACGGCAGTGGTGTGCAACAGGCAGCTGTGGCACCACCTGCGCCCACAGTCATGTGCTGTCGGCTGGAAAAGCAGCAAGGAGCTGTGCTTTATATCAGGCTGGAGGTGGGAGAGCTGGGAGGGGGGCCCAGCTTCACTCCAGCCTCCAGCCAACCAAAAGCTGCTATAGCAGCGCCCAGTGAAGATAATGGCTTAGGTAGGTTTCTTTTGTGCTGTTAAGGGAGGGGGAGTGGGAGGCCCAGGCTTGTCCTTGAGCATCACAGTCATAACTGCTTCCTCAATAACAGGAAAAAAACAGGCTCATTTCCACCAACGTGTGGAGCCTGCTGAGTAACTGCCGGCGGGTGAGTACGCAGATGGGGAGAGCGAGAGGGACAGGACAGATGCTGTAATTCACGCCAGTTCGTCAGCTCTGTCCTGTGGCACGAGGACTTCCAATCCTCCCAGCGCTGCAAGGGCTGGTGTGGTGGCATTGCAGCAGCATGCTTTCCTCCAGCTGGCGTAAGCAGGGGATGCTGGTCCCCAGCAGAGTCAGGCTGCTTTGCAGCATCCCCAGGGCATGTGCAAAGCCTGGTGGAAGGGTTTGCACTCCCCAGGGTAGCACAGTACACCTGCCATTGCACTGCAGATAGAGCAGAAGGGTGTAGTGTTTCCCCATCCCCTCAGATTACGCCACTGGTCCACAGTTAGAATACATAAGCACTGATGTCTGATCCCATGTACTGGCAGAAGTTGCACTTCATCACAAACTGTCTGCTTGGTCTGTGGTGGGAAGAAAGAAGGAGAGGTGATGCACATCAAAGACAGTTTGAGCCAAGCATGGGAAAGCATCTGATAAAGGTGGATCCTAATGAGAACTAAAGATGGAAAAAAGAGGCTAAAAGTGAGGAAGAGGAAACAATTGGAGGGGAAGGACTGAAATAGCAAAACAGAAGGATGAAGAGAAAGAGTTAAGCCAGTGTGAGACACTGCATGCCAACAAACCACAAGGTGTGGTGCAACAAGCAGAGAGCTCCATGACAGCCAAGAAGTTCCCCATGCCAAGGTCAGGCTTGCAGCATGGACATCACCTGGTCTGATATGGGTTTTGGAAGTGCTTGGCCACATGAGACTGGTGGTGCATCCCAGCTCACTGCCATGCTGGGAACACCAGTGTCACAGCAGCAGTGCCATGCTGACATGGGTACAGGCTCCTGGTTTCCACAGGAAAGGGTCATACTCAGATGTTTTGGCACTGGCCATGCACACATACCCTTTGCACTCACCTCCCAGCTGTAGTGTTCGGCTACCTGGGGTGATAACATCCCTTCTCCTCCATCACTTGCATCTCCACCGCCTGCCCATTCTGCACAGATGCAGTGCTCAGGGATGCCCTAGTGTTGTTTTGTCTCATCATTTTGGGGCATGCCTGGTGTTAAGCAGGACTCCATGTGTGTCCTTTTTGTCTTTAAAATCATGCTCACACACTGAAGCCCATTCTCCCGCCTATAGACAGCAAAGTCACAGGATGCTGTGGTGAATCTCCCCGATGTCTGAGGTATCCCCCAAGAAAGTTATGCTGAGAGGAAAACCTTCAAGAGGCTGGGCACATGTTACAGATATACAGGACAGATGACTTCTAGCAGCTGGGATGGCAGCAACAGCTGTAGCCGATGGAAGAGGAGCATGGGTGATGTGAGCCAGAGTGGAGAAACTCTGCACACCTCTGCCTGATATTACAGTCTGCTGAAACCTCCATTTCAGATCCTGTCTCCCTGCTGCTTATTTATTTTATTTGCATATAAATAAAGTGTATTGGGCAAGTGCATGTATGATTTTACCTTGTCCCATCTGCAACAGCTTTTGAAACGCTTGGCTCAGGTGAAGCAATGCTGCTGGCAAGGCAGAAGTGAGGAAACGTCTGTGGTGCAAGCTTGGTCCCTGCAACCCCCCCTTTTATAGAGACCCCTATAAAACCTCAGTGGGAGGGAAAGAGTCAAAGGCACTGCATTTACTCAGCCAGAGATACACAAAGCCATAGGAAAAGACAGAGTCCCACACTTAGGTGTTTGAACTGGAGTGTGGCTCTGGGACATGACACAGTGCCAGTACTATGCATATGGGTCTGAGCCTAGGTGCAGGAATGAGACCAGGCTGTTCCAGCAACATCCTCTATGCCAAGGCCAGGACAGGCCCTCTGGCTCTCCTATAGCCACCAGCTCCCTGCACAATGGGCTGCCTGGCAGCTCTGCTCTGTTGGGGCAGGTTGCTTAACTCTCCCCTTTGATAGGGTGGAAGATGCTGGTCAAGTATAAGCATCTTGCCATCACGGGATGCAGTAGGTACAACGTTTTGTAACGCAGAGCTCTTCAGTAGGGTTATGCAATAGCCCCCGAGCCCAACAATATATGTGTACTCAGATGTCTTTATGCCACTCTATATCTAACTTAATTATGTGCTTCCTGTCTCATTTAGCTTAGCAGCCTCCTGCAACCCCAGCTCAGTTGCCTGTATTATCAGTCCTTGTTTTGGAACACGAAACCTCATCAGTGTCGCAACGGCTGGAGCATGGCTCCTTTCCCATAACCATGCTGCAGCTGTGCTAGCAAGAAGCCCACCTCCCATCCATGGGGACCAGTCCTCTCAGAGTTTCATTTCCACTAGGGAAACCAGGCAGGTACACCAGCATTTGCCGAGGTACAGCTATGGCTTCCACATCAGAAGCAAAACACAACACCTCTCAGCATCAGGTATTGCTGCTGGTATTTCTGGGTGAGCGGGCAACCTTGACAAATACCAAATAAAATTTTCAGCCCCAAAAACTAAACAAATGAGGCAGGTAGCAGGGAAACAAGGAGGGACTGGTGACAGGGTGAAAAGCACCCTTGCACATGTGCCCCAATGCACAGCCAAGCATTGAGAGGAGTTTCTGGTACCGGATATTTTTGTATTTTTACATGGTTTGAGTGGAATAAGAAGGGGAAGATACAGCAACGAATGGGAAGAGAAGAGGGGCGGGGAGCCAGGGCAAGCAATGCTGCTGGCATCTTGCTGCATCATAGATGTTGGCCAGGCAAGCTCACTCTGGAGCCTGACACCTGATTTATCCTAAACTGATGGGGAACCTCATGGATAAAACCAGAAGACAGCATTGTATGCTCCCTGTATTGATTCAGTGGAGACTGCCAGAAGCCAACAACTCCCCTGGGGCTGTCTGCAGGAAATCAGGGAGATGCTGAATGTGAAGGAGTAGCAAAGAGAGATCTAAAGGCTCTGCTCATGCAGCAGGCTGTTGTTAAGCTCTGACTGTGTAAGGAGAGGTATAGGCAAAAGAGATGGGGAAAGGGGTGGTGGCAAGGGGTTACCTGTGATGAGAGGTTGTTGGTGCACAGGCAGGAGTGCAGCATTGCTTGGAAGCTGGCAATGGTGCCAGAGAATAGTGAGGAACCTGCTCAGACTGTGACAGCAGCGGAGTGTTTGCAAGGGTTCCCCAGGGAGCCACACTGCAGCTGGGTCTGGGCTATGGACACAGCTTGTAAGACAGAGATAGGCAGGGGCTGCTGTGGGATGCCATGTCCATGGGGTTGCAGGTGAGCTTTGCTCCATCTGTGTCTCCCCACCCTGGATAACCCCCCCCACATTGCAGGACAGGCAGCTGCCCGCACAGGCAGCAGCGCTTGTCGCTCAGCAGCTCCTGTGCAACAACAGGCCCTCACCCTACCCCATGGGGCTTTTAATTGATTCCCAACAAAAGCGCATGCTGTGTTCACATGAAGCATGAGAGGAAATAGCTGCTCGGGAGATTTGTAGCAGTGCGGAAAGAGATTACTGAAATGAAAAAAATTAGAATTACAAATGAGCTTTTCAAGGGGCAGCTGTTATCCACTCTGCTCACGTGCTCACTTTGCACAGCGCCAGAGCACATCTGCGTAGGGAGAGGTATCTGACAGCAGGTATTTTTAATCTTCTTTTTCTGTTCCCAGCACCTGCTCTTTAAAGCCGCTGAACAGCAAAAAACAAAAAGAAAACCAAACCAAAATCAAACAACAAAGGCGATGGCTAAATATATCCTAACTAAGAGAAGAGACAGAGCAGCACTAATGGCAGATCCTTCCCTGGATGCATGCAAATTGCTTTGGCTCAGGGACAGGCTTAGAGGGAAGAAGCAGCAGATGAAAAGGAAAAGCAATAAAAGAAAGGAAGGGAATTAGGGAAAAAGAAGGGGGGTAGAAAGAAGACAAAGGTACTGATAAATTCCACTGCACCAATTTCCAGAGAAAAACAAGCAAATTTAAATTTTGCTATTAAATGCAACCCTGTGCAGATCATGCAGCAAACACTCACCTTTTGGCAGGGACAGTGGGCTGTGCACCAGATGAGGAGTTCTGTTGTTGTACCCAGGGGCAGGCAAGACCCAGGTTACTGCTTGCCCTCACTTACCAGACCTGCTCAGAAGATGCTCTGCTTGGCCTCAACCCTCCCCTATTGAAGCCCTCTGTCCAGGCGGCCAGCAGCCTCCATGGAGGTTTTGCAGTCCCACTCTACAGTAAATCTCCTTCTACACAATTCTCTAACACACAAACAACCTCCCCAGCTACCCTCACTCCAATCTCTGCCCCTGCTACCACCTCCCCTTCCTCCTCTAGCACCCAGGATTGCTCTCAGCTGCTGCCCGCCCCTTCCCCAGCAAGCCAGTCCCCTCCAGACTCACTAAATTGGCCCTTGGGACTCGCTGAGTTGCTCTGACTTCTGCAGCTCATGTATGCCCTGGTCCCCATCTGTGCTCTCACTGCCTGCTAAGCTGGCCCTTGCCTTTCCCATTCCTTATTTGTTTGCCCCCATTCCTACTGCCAGCCCTCACCCCAGGCTTTACAGCTGACTCACAGGCCTGAAGTCTGTTCAGATTTATCTTCCTTGTAGTCTCCTAAATCCTACTGACAATAGTTTGGACTTATCTCCCCAAACTGTATGTCTAGGGAGACATAAATTGCTTCAACAGAGGACACTGACTGCTTAGAGTTAACACATTCCTTCACTGCCCCATCCAGCATGTCTGCACCAGTGAAACCAGCACACAGGAAAATGAGGGCAGAGTCCAAGGAGACACAAGGTTCTCCCATCCTTTTCCTCCTCAGCAATTCTGCTAGGAGACACTTCTCCATCCCTAGGCTTGCAGTTCTCACTTTCCTCTTCACACAGGAAAACATGCTCAGACACTGAGGCAGACAGCAAGCAGTCTCAGGCTGTTTATTAAGTCCTCATGGTCTCTGTACAGTACAGGTGGATAACACTTTACAATGTGGTGACAAGACTCAGTGGGGATATCATGGCCGGTTGGACATCTGGTATGGCTGAGGAGCTTCTCCAGCCTTGTAGGGGAAGGTGAGCCTAGAAACAAGCAGCTAATGCAGAGGGAAGGTCAAACTGAACCCAAGCTATTGCCTTTTCCCTGAATGGGAAGGAATCAAATTAAACAGCCCACATGTCCTGCTCAAACAGCTTCTGCTGTTATCTACCAATACCAGCGGCACTCGGACACTTTGGAGGCAATTACAGCATCAGGACCTAATGAAAATTAAGATGTGGCTTAGAGGTCTTACAAAAGCTGGTCTTTTTACTCAGGTACCTGGTGGCTCTCTTCTGAGTTTATAGAGTAATGCCCTCCTAAATATCTTCTAAACAACCCACAGGCACGTTTCCCAAGAAAAAAGACATCTTTGTTATCTTAGACACCCTTATTTGGTGCTGTTGGGTTTGGAGTCTGGTCCTCAGGCCCCTTCCTGCTGATTGGACACACCAAAGCAGGAGGTGCCTGAGAGCTTAACGAGAAATCTAAACTGTGCATGTCTGGATTGGGTTGCTTGTAGAAGAAGCAGGAGAGAGGTTATAGGAAGACAAGATACTTCAATCGTGGTTTTTGAGGAAGGGGGATCTACCCAAGGGTGTACTTGTACCCTGATCTCTTCATTACAGAGGACTGCGTAAATAAACATGACACAAGATGTCTCCTTCCCCTTGCTGTTTTTCAGCTGGTGACTGCAGGCACTGATAGAGCAATGTAAAGACATTTATCTTAGGATAAAACCATTATCTATGCTGTAAATGCAAAGATGAGCAGCTCCTCATCTGTCATGTTTTAGACCCAGCCTGGGGCATGTAGCACATGATGCAAACTGAGAGTTGTGGAGCTACTGGAGACAAACAGTTCATGCTGCAGTTGGTCCCTATACATTTCTGGCGTGCCAGGTCCCTCCAGAAGCAGGCACTGCCTTTTCTTCTGTGCCTTTTTACCAGAAATGTTGATTTTTTTTTTCAATAATAAGCTCATTTCCTTTTGCAATCTCCTGCTATGCCCTCAGTTCCCTAAACTCCAATTGAGTTTACTGCAGTGTCAAATTAGAGATACATCCCTCCAGTAAAACCAAGAGGAGGCACAGAGCAGAACGACTGACTTTACTAAGTAAACACAACAACATGCCCCTTTATTTACACTCTTTTTTATGTCAGAAAGCCAAGAGGAAGCACAGCATTGACCCTGTAGAAGCAGCTGCTACCTCTGCGCAGCCCAGCTGCTGTCTCAACTAGTCAGCCCTTGCCACAAGTGGAGCACATGGAGCATAGATGGAAAAAGACACCATTCTGAGGACAAGACGAGCCTCTGCAAAGCCCAAGGGGTGTGTGGTAGAGAAAAGCATTCTGGTCTAGCAGCAAAGTGTACTTTAATTCCAATTCTGTGATAATAATGCTTTGATGCCAGAGAAAACAGTATCAAGGAAGAAGACAGCAGCCCCAGGAACGAAAGATAACGTAGAAATAGTGTGAAGCAATTTCTTCTTATATAATGGCAAAGGAATAGTTATTAGGAGCTTCATAGTGACAGTAGGAGGTATGTAGGAGAGAGATGGCAAGATCAGAGACAAGTTTCTTGGGAAGTAAAAGGCAAAGGAGAGTGGAGGGATAGATGGGGATGGAGGGAATGCAAACAGGGGGCATGGGAGGAGGTTATGTGAGACTCAAGCTCAGATGAATGGAGGCAAACAGTGCTGGTGGAGAGGAAGGTTTGCATGGACAGGAGTGCTTCAGGGAGTAAACTCTAAGAAGGAGGAAGAAGGAAGATCACATAGACAGGACTGAGAGGGAGAGAAGGGTTTGGAGGGAAAAGCAAGAGGCCTCCAGGGAAGGGAAAGCTTGCACTGGCAGGTGGGAGGCACTCCAGGGCTGGCGTGAGGTATGGTTTGCTATTGCTCTGAATGCTGTAAACATTTTGGTTTTGTGTCTACCAGTGAACATTCAGTTCAGTTTGATACATGTGCTGATATGGGTAACTGGAAGCCTAACAGTTTTACATCTCTTATTACTAGTCAAACTTACACACAAGGCAAACACAACACTGGGCTAAAAATCTTCTTTTATGTTATTTATGCCTAATTCTCCTATTTTAACATGCACATCTATGTCTTGGAAAAGCTTCTCTAGTAGGAGACACTAAATAACATACACTTGAAGTCACATGCACTCTCACCCACCCACGCCTGCAGACACACTTACCTATTTCCACCTCCTGCTTAGACTAGCAGGACTTAGCCCTTCATACCTTCCCAGCATGGAGGGCAGGAACCCATTGGTACATTAACAAGTCCAGTAAAAGTGACGGAAATTGTCCCAGACCTGGCTGATGAGCCAAAGCAGGAGAAAGTCAAAGCAGACTGGAGTTCTGCATCTGCTTCTGGAGTTAAGAACACCTGAAGCATATAGACAATCTCTAAACACTTCCTCCCTTTTGCTGTCAAGGGACTTGGGAGCTGACTGGATGCATGCCAGCAAACACACAGAATAAAAAGAGCTGAGAGAAACAGTTATTTTCTCTCTCTTCATGTGATGGCATACACTGACATTACTTGAAACAGGAAGAAAATGTTGGAGGTGTGTGCTTGTGGAGAGAGGAAATAGGGTTTGTAAGTCATGAATATCCCGTTCACATCAGTAAGAGATGAATCAAAGATAGGATATTTGTCCTTGAAGGGGATTAGTCATCACTCAGTGCTTTCTGAAGCTTTGGCTCAGTCATTATTTCCTTAATTTCCCCTGGTTTAAGGGGAAGAGCTATAGCTGCCTATTTTAATTCACTTCAGACTGACATTTGGCATAAAAGAAGCAGCTGGTGCCAATTTCTTGGTTTAAAAAAGAAAAAACAACAAACAAACTTTAAATAACTAGTCTGTTTTCCTTCAAGAGATACAGACTGTAAGAGAAGCAACAAAAATAACCATGATAGACTCATGTGCTTCAGACAATCCATTTGGTCTACTCTATGCTATAGGAAGTTTGCCATGGAAGATATTATCTGGCACCAATTTAATGGGCAAAACACTTCTCTTATCAGCCAGCATGATAGAGTTCCCGTCTCTCAGCAATTGCATCTCTGAATAAACCTGCTCAAAGCTATTCCCAGGTGGATGGGGAGAGAGGGGAGCTTGGTTTTCATAGGATGCTGGTTACTTTAAAGTTTTTCCACAAGTTCGGTCATGGACTGAAAGGATGACAGCACCAACACTGGAAGAGCTTGCGGAGAAATGTTACCTCCTGGGCTTTCTGAAGTCACACTCTGAACAGGACCAGCCTTTGTAGCCATCAGGGAAGACTCACTTCTGAGTTTCTGTTCCTCATTCCTTGACACAAATATCTTATTTCTGCTGTTTCCTCATTGCCTTCTTTTTTCTGTGACCCTCACCATCATCGGTGGCTGCAGGCCACGTTGCTGAAAAGCCTTGTCCTGGGATGCATCAGCTGGCACTAGAGGTCAGCATCATCAAAGCCCACCCAGAGGATGTGTCAGTGGCTTTAAGAGAAATGCCATAAAGCACTTCACATGATGTTTCTGCCTTCTCTTTAAAAGCGATGACTTGCATAAGCCTGCTGCAGCTGTCCGCCATATCCAGGGCAACATTGGAATGCTTTTTGCATGTGCAATCAAAAGGAGGCTGAAATGGAGGAAGGCAGGGCCTTCCCTTCATCCCTTGCAACACAATTTGTTTGACACCACAGCATCGGGAAGCTGAGCTGCTGTGTTGCAGTGGTTGGATCACTAGTCACTATGCCATTTTGTGGTCACACTGACACTGGGTACAGCTAGAACCACAAGCCATCTCAGGGGAAACTATTTCAGCCAAAGCAACCTGTACCCCCGAGAGATCCCAGTCCAGCCTGTGTTATACAGGTGTAGTAGACATGGTGTTCCTTGGAGAGTTCTTCTAGCCCCTCCTCACATTCAGTGGCTTGCATCCTTTCTTGCATGTCAAGCATTGTTTCACCGCAATGTGGGGTGGTTTGCCCACCTCTTTCCCTTTCACCTATAACAGGAGGTTATATGTATAAATGGTGTGACTCTGTTCCACTTCCTATAATCCAGATATCATCAGGGACAGCCATGGGATGCTTGCCTCTATATCCTTTGCTTCTGCCTTTGACTTCTTCCAAAGCATTGAACAGGTTTCCCCAGACACCTGTACCACTAGACCTACTGAACATAGATTTTGCACTTGCACTGAAATTAGACTTTAGTGTCTTACAGACCACAGGAATACACCTCCAGAATAAATAAATATGTTTACCACCTCTATCTTGCTTCTAAACTTTCTTGTCCTAATGTCCTGCACAGCACCCTTACAAAAAGCCTCAAAACCTGTTTTCTACCTAAAGCAGGCTTTAATATCCAAGCAGACTTTTTGTATCTCATTCCATACACATTATGCTTAATTTCAGAATTCACTCTACCTCATTTACATCACATTACACTAAGTATCACCAGCTTTCTGATGTATCAAACCTACCCACCACCCTCAACTAGAGCAGAGGTTTACAGCCTCTGATCTGCAGATGCTTGAGAGAAGGAAAAGATCCAAGGGGTCACTCTCCATGTCTTCATAAAACTAAGTAAATAAACCTCTGGTCTGTAGGCTCAAATGCATGGACAAGCTGTCTGCTTCTCCGCTAGAAAATATTGCAAGAATCCGGCAGTTGATAAGCTAGAACAGCAATGCTGTAGGAATGGGGACTTCAGATGGTATTATTGCACAGCACAGAGGAGGTGCTACACAACTGACATCTGCACAGAGCCTTCTCCCACAGCTGTCTATCCAGGCTATGGGAGAAGGGCCAAAGAACACTTCACACATGGACACTCATCCTGCTCAATGCATGTTTCCCTGTGTCCTGTTTTTAAGCAAGCACCATGCAGCAGAGTCTCTGTTTTAGTAGATCTTTACATGGTATTGAACCCACAGTGGACAATTGGTAGGTAATAACAACAGTCAATAATCAGCAAATGACAAAAATGTAATTGTGATTTTTCATGTTACCTCTCCCTGCTATGCAGATGTAGTATCTCCCTACAGACACTACATGAAAAAAGCTGTCTGCCATAGAAGACAGGTCTTGTGCTCTTTGTACATCTCAGCATGGGGCAGATAGGACATATCTTCTCTCAACTCTTTCCTAACAGCTGGCAGGTCATTCTTGAGAAGCCACCAAGCCTGTTAATGTCTCTGGTGGCTAGAAACCTCTTTGCGTTAGGTTTTGGGATGGTGCCTAGCACAGTAGAGCCTGAATGATGACAGGGGTCCTGAGGCTGAACTACAGCACAAATACATGATATTAATGGAAAACAATCATTTTCCCTAGAAGACTTGCCTGACCAGGTCTAGCGAGAGCTTTTGGGATTACATTCCTCATGAGAAAAACTTAGCTCCTTGACAGTCATATGGAAAATAACTCTCAGTCTCCATCCCTGGGAGATAAGAGACTCTGACAGGGTAGCAGCTGGTGTTACAAGGTGTGCAATCAAAAAGGGAAGGTGAGCTGAGTTCATTGATGGTTTCCACTCTGGGAAGCAGCATGAATCATGTGCCTTTGCTTTCTCTCCCCCTCCTCATGGTCCCTGGATCCAGACCCCAGCGGCCAGTGTGGGAGACAATGCTTCAGACTGTACTTGGTTTCACACAATTCACAACTGCCCTTAGGGCCCTTCCAAGCACCAGGGGAGAGGTGAGAACCAGGGAGAGGTCTGGAAGGATGGAAAGGTGCAGTGGCATTATTTACACACAAACCAGCATAGTAATTTCAAAGGAAACTTCCCTTCCCAACAGATGACCCCATGTCTAGAAGGGATTATGGGTTTGTGCTAGAGGGGCAACAACTGCAAGGTGCTACCACTAACCAAAAAAAAAAAAAGCACAGAAAGAGTCCTAATACCACATCTGGATCACACTCTGGAAGTCTCTTCTTCCCCTTCTCCCTCTTTTCTCATTCCCACTGTTTTTAACACCAAGAAAGCTTCACATTTAGACATGGTTTTTCGCTGTTGTGGGAAGCACATGGTTTCTCAGGGCCCCATCACTGCTTTAACTGAGCCTCCTCTGGGTTTGAGACAGCAGGTCTGTGTAAATTTTGGACCTCAGGAACCTGGGGTAAGAGTCTTTCTCCATCAGGCTGTGCACCTTCCCCTGGGCTTGGTCAAAGCAAGAGAGGGAGGGCTCCTGCATATTTCTTCTTGTCAGCTCCCGTGTCTGGAAGTCTATGTTCACCTGGGAAAAGTAGCAGAAGAGAGTTTGGTACTGAGTGACCAGTTTGCCTCCTTCAAATGGCACATTTGCCTCATCTTTGGCTGTAAAATCATCAACAGAACTAATGTCCTGCTCTCATCCATGCCTAAACAGCCCCCCAAACTCTGAGGGGTTTAGCAGTCCAACATATACATTCTGCCCCTAATTTGGAAAAGCTGAATTAGATTTATAGTGGCCTGAGCACTTCTGAATTCAAATTACTTTTATCAAGGCTCTTAAGCATGGGTTTATGTAGCGCATCTTCTAAAAATGCTGACTTAGCCTAACCTCTCTCCTGTTGATCAAGATTTCTCTGGTCCCTTTATTCTTCACTACAGCCCAATATAAGGGTGAATGAACTTTTAGCTGGGTTTACACTATCACTACATTCTTATTAAATGTTTTTAAACTTTATTGTTATGGATTGTTTGATTTTTCCAGTAACAGCTTCGTGTTGCAATATCTCAACAATAAAATAAACCTTGACAAAATAAACTGCCCTCATGTTATGACTGCCATTTGTTTGCAAAGCCAACAATGTGAGTTTTCCTGTTTTCTTTCCCTATTGAAGCAGTCAGCATTTGATACGGTTATGGTTTAAAACCTGGGTTAAAATATGTTATTTGCTGTTATTAACCCAGTGTCCAATCTTCTAGGCGTCTAAAAAGTAAAGCTGTCTGCCTTAGCTCACATCACAGCTATATAGATTCACTCTGTATCATTTAAGGGTCATTTCAGATTCCAACATGCCAAAATAATGAAAACAGGACGAAATTTTAGGTAAGAGCCCATTCAACTTGTTCTCACATTTCTAATCCAGATTCAGCCCTGCAATCCTGAAAATCTTACCCAGCTTCATGAATAACATCAGGACTATACTCACTGAGGGTGATGGGAATTGAAGCATGTCCCTAGACGCCCACATCCCCTTGCTGTGGGTGCTTCTCCATGGCCTTGTAATAGCCCTTCTAGTTCAAAGATGGAGTAAAGAGAGTCCTTATAGGGGGATCCCCTCACAGGCACGTGTATTGTGACAAGCACCCATGCAGTCTATCAGAGGACCACCGTGGGAGAGCAGGCGCAGTAATCACCCTCCTGGTTGTGTTATGAATACAATAACACAGCCCAACATCACGATGCAGGATCTGACAGTCACATAGCCTGACAGTACTTGAAAGAGGACTTAACAACAAGCTTCGGGCTGTGACTGCACTTTTTGTTCAGCTCTGAGTTATTGATCACATCTTTTAGGAGGTCTAATTGAGTTGGGAGTTAGTCAGCAGATAAATACCCTTCCCCGGAGAGTCAATAAGTTAGTCATTTGTGGGATGCTTCTATGCAAAATGTCCTGCAGAAATGAGCCCAACAGCCTGCTCAGGGATTAATAGTAAATGAGAGGAGCAAGGCGAAATACTCCTAGGAAGCTCATAGAGGTTACGAAACGTAGGTTGTGGTTGCCAGTGAATTCACTGGCTGTGACTAATTTAGCATCATCAAAGTGGCTGCTCTCACCTGCGATGAGTCAATGTGAGCAGAGGCAGTTACAGCAGAAAGATGGCATTCCCATCCTTCTTATCCTTTCCTCACCATCACCTCTGGGAGGAGAGGGAGAGCTCCCTGGCACCCTGTGAGTCCCTGCTGGGGAAAGTGAGCCTGCTTCCCTTGCCACAGGGATGCTCTGCCAGCCCAGGGCGCTGGCATACCCACCTCTCGAGGAGCCTGCACATCAATGAACTCCTCAAAGATCCGCTGAGCCTTGGAGGCCAGCTTGGCTGCTGAGCGGGTCTTCTTGAAGTCCTCACAGGCGAGCCAGAACTCCAAGTTTTCCTCACTGAACTCCGTCTTCAAGAAAGCACGAAAAGCGGCCAGCCCATCTGCAAGAGAGATGTGAGGAATTACAGCAGGAGAAGAAAGAGGGTGGGGAGCAGTCTCTTTTATAGACGTCGTTGTAGTTTAGCACAGCCAGTAACTCAGAACCACACAGCCATTCACTCACCTTACTCTTTTCCCCCTGCTCCTGGCAGGATGGGGAGGAGAACTGAAAGAATGTAAACCCCATGGGTTGAGACAGGAACAGTCCAGTAACTAACGTATAATACAAAACCACTACTACTAATAAGGGAAATAACAAAGGGAGAGAATATAAAACTAAGAAGGGAAAGGAAAAAAAACAACAAACACAGGTGACGCACAGTACAATTGTTCACCACCTGCCAACTGATACCCAGCCCAACCTGATCAGTGATCTGAGCCTCCCCCCTCCATTATATATTGGGCATGACGTGCTGTGGTATGGAATACCCCTTTGGCTAGTTTGGGTCAGGTGTCCTGTCTCTACTTCCTCCCAGCTTCTTGTGCCCCTCCTCACTAGCACAGCATGAGAGATGGAGAAGTCCTTGATCAGGGTAAGCATTACTTAGCAACAACTAAAACATCAGTGTTTTGTCAGCATTGTTCTCGGACTACAGCTGAAACACAGCACTGCACCAGCTACTAGGAAGGAGAAAACTGTTAAGGCTGAACCCAGGACAGACATCTTTCCATCCACCTCTGCCTACTAAGGACCATTTGATTTTTCTTCCCAGGCCTGTGGTTCCAGGATGTGTCCATAACTTACACTGTCGCATCAGCTGGAATCTTGTGGGGTGTCACAAAGCCAAACATCCTTGGCTGTCACTCTGAAAAAGTGGTTTGCTAGCTGCCAGAGCAAAGGGCTTTCTTCAAGACTGGGGCACCTAACCTGTGTAAAGTTCTTCTTGAAAATGTCAGGCTTCAACGATACAGTCTCTTTGCCACAGCATCTTGTGCATGTTAACGCAACACTTTATAATGTCCTGTCATTAAGAAAAACCTTTAATAAAACATAGCATCTGTAGACTTGTCTCCTATGCTTTCTGTCACTTTGCTTTATTGCCTTGTGACATATTTTTAGTTCAGATTTAAAGAGAGGAAGGATCTTGAAGAGCCTGTTGCAGCTACAATAAAGGGAAGAGGGAAAGGACACGGCATAATTACTACTTGTCTAGTAAATGGTAAAAGTGTTCTTATCGCTTGCTAATGCTTAGCAATTGTGACATTGCAGTAATGTAATCTGAGTCAGCCAGGACAGATTAGAAATAAGGAAAGACTTATTAGGCAATCTGTGTCCTCTTAAGTGCCTGCCTGGGCATATTTATGGACACAGCTATTGTATTTTATTTCCTTTCCCTGAATGGCACCAGCAGAGTTGAAGTAGCTGAAGGTTTCATGCATGCCCTTTCTCCTTCCTTTAGCCTTGGGATAAATCTGCTCCTAAATTTTGGTTTGTTGTTTTGCTTTGGTGGTTTTGTTGTTGTTTTTTTTTTCCCAGTAATATGTTTCTAACTTTTCCTGGTCTTTTTCTATAGGGTCTGAGTATTTGTACTTCATGACTGGAAACCTCTTGAGTCAACACTGGTTATTTCCAAGCAAGTGTCTAAAAATACTGATGGAATTGGGAATGTGCTTGGCAAGATCAGACTCCCCAGAAGGATGAGAGGAGCAAGTGCATGTGTGCCTGGCAGGGATGGACAAAGGCTGACAGGGGGTTGCAGGACCTGAACTGCTGCAATGCTTTGGGCTGGAGGCTCCACCCGTCCTCTTTCTGGGGTGAGAGATCTCGGCAGAGCTGCCTTCCCTCCTTTCTCTCCTGGCAGGGGATGTGGGAGCTGAGACAGACCCCAAGGGGCAACGCTTGATGCTTGGTGCAGGTCATTTTCACACATCCACAGCAAGCCCAAGCCCACTAGAGATAGGGGCTGACCATGTCACAGGACACGTCATAAATTCCCTAGCAGCTTTGTTCTTCCCTACAGGAGGAGAAGCAGTAATGTAACACTGCCCTTTTTCTCCCTTGTGTGTCCTAATCTTGCCTTGCTTCTCTCGTTTCCAGTAATAACTTAGAATACGGAGATATTTTTCAGCTCTAATTCCTGAGCCTCAAGCCCTAAGAAATGGCCCCGGGTGTTGAACAGCAACTAACAATGCTATTTCTGGCTGCACATAAGTCAGCAGAGATGTCCAACAGCCCAGATTCGCAAAGTGAAAGGCAGAAAAGATATTAGGCCAGACAGGACCAAACTGCAGGCTAAATCTCTCCATACTATGTTTCTCAGCGGTCCTTTGTTAATGGGCTCTTCACTGCTAACTAGTCCATCAGCAGTCCATGTTGCAAAGAGCACAGCAATTGGTGACTAAAATAGGTACATCCCATCTCAGCTATGCTTGCTTCTTCTGTCAGCTCCAGTAGGGCAAGAAATAGCTGTATCATGCCAACTCGTCCTGCCACTTCTTAATTAATGCCCTTTTAGGAGAAGATCAGGTTTTCAGACTGCTACTGCGGACAAAAACAGGGCTCTTGTCCATGAGCACTGCAGAACAACTAACAGTGCAAATTGTGGGTTCAAGCCTGGGGCAATAATGTGACATTAGCCCTGGTGAAGCCTGCAGAGTGCCAAAGGCATGTCTGGGAGCAGGGTCCCTGTAAGGATCATGCTGCCTGTGACTGCTTTGAGCATCTCAATGAGTAGACAAATGCAGTGAATGAGAGACATATTTTAAGGCTGTCCCCTTTCTGTAACCTAGAAGACAGAAAAATATTTCAAAACCTGTGTCCTGCTTAATACCTACAAAATTCACAGGGCCTGTGGTGGGAGCAAGTGGAGGACTTGGGAGCGAGGAGCAGGAAGTCTTTGCAGGAGGGAAAGGAGAAGACATAGCAGCAGGCTGACAGGTTTGAGAAAGAAGAAAGCACAAAAGTGAGAAAGCTGCAGTTCCCTGAGATATATATCATTTTATCTATCATCAGATCCTAGGGTGTTTGACAAATATTCCAGCACCCAAGCGCACTGCTGTGACTATACATGCTCTATCGTGTGCCCCTGCAGAGGTCTCGCTCCCCTTTTTCTGTTCTTTCCTCTACAACAGCCCCAGAGCATCAGGACTGACAAAGGATCAGCAGGAACAGTAGCTTTGCTTGGCAAATATAATACCTGCAAAACATACCACCTGCAAAATATGATACCGGCTAAAAGAAGGGGACATTATGATTGATGCAGTGAGGAAGGAGTTTGCTTTAGCCCTGCACTGGAGAGCAGTCAAAGCAGGTCTCCCCTGGGAACAGGAGCTTTCTGTATGCTCTGCCTCATGCTCTCATGTCAATCAGCTCCTTTTTATCTTAAAGTGAGTTTAAGCAGCAGATAGATTAATAGTGTCTGGCAGTTCTCCTCTTTACGTACTCCTGTTGTGCCCTCCTCACAGCCTTTGAGGAGCTAGAAATTATAAGGCTGGACCTGGGAATTCCTTGCTGGAATTTGACCTGGATGTTGACTTCAATCTCCTCCTGCACATGAAGGCTATCAAGGAAGCATTGCTTATGAATGATCAGTATTTCAAAGCTCATCTCACCCAGCTGGACAGCTTTTTTGCCGGGGCAAGAGCACTGAATTACAGTGTGGTATGAGCATCACCTACTGAGGCAGCCTCTTGAAATATCCTGGAAGATGGTCAGAGCATCCAAAAAATATGACTCCACAGGGATGTTTTACAAAAAAAAGCACAGAAATTAAAAGCAGGATTAGAGATCTTCAGATGCAGCAGCATAAGATATCCTTAACATGTGTAGCCTAAATGTATGTCCATTTGAGAAGACAGAGATATTCTCATATATACTAATGTACATCCACAGCCCTTCAAGACAGCTATTGACCTATTATTCAGGAATTTGGCTCAACAGTAGGGAGCCTTGTGTGAAGCCAAAGAAGTATATCAGTACTGACGGAGTAGATAGGATGAAAGCAAAGAAATGAGCTCTTCTATTGAGTGTCTAAAGTCTGAAAGAGAAGGGGAAGACGTCTGTTTTTTACTTTTGCAGTGTAAATGTAAGTTTCAAAATGCCTACTCTCCATTCAGATAGACCAAGGGAATGCACAAGAGGATGGACAGGAAGGATTGGGCAAGTTTTTGTACATTACCCTATCCCACAATACTGCAGTGCACTGTACAGCTATAATCCTGCAGGTCACCTGTGAATTGAACAATTACATGATTTTTTGTTTTACAGATGATGGCTGCCAGGCAGATCAATGACTATGTCATTGGACAGGGACTCAACTCAGATGCTCCTGACATCCCATTCAAATGGTGTTCTTCAGGCCATGAAGAGTGGATCTTTCCAGCAAAAAGGGATGTGGAGGAAGGGACTGAACTGGATAGCACAAAACACAACAGAGGTCTTAACTAACACAAGCTTCCCCAACATGAGGAAGAGCCGAGATTAGTGGCTTAAATCATTCAGGCAGACAGTTTAATAACCAAATATTAGCCACTGTCAGAGTGAGAAAGGGATCAGCAATAATTTATTTAATGCATGCATTTCACACCATCAGGGCAATCAACACTTTGTGTAGGGAGTAACAGTGGAGTCGTTATGGCTGGTAGATGGAGTAGCTCTATGGAGCATATTTGGTCCAGGCCTGAAGAGGCAAGGCAACAATGCTCTGTGTAGCATATGTTCATGCTCTCAATGGTGCTTAGCACTGCTTAATTGAACGTTAGGTGCCTGTCACCAGCACAATGCTAATGCTAATGCTGTTCTGGTTTAGAAAGAACTAGGAGTAGGCTGGGATATTCCTGTGCTGTGTAGGAAGAGGAGCAATGTGTAGACAACAGAAGGAGGAGGACAACAATAAAGTTTGGTCAGAAGAGTAGAGAGATCACAAAAAAATGGGGGAGGGGGCATTGAGATAAAAAAATGTAAATTCAGAACAAAGGATTTCTGTGTTATATGCTTCATTGAAAAGTGACTAAGGGTTGAGGACAGACTGTTCTGCTGGATTCTGGACAAATGTCAAGCCATGTGTGTTCAGCCTGCAAGGGATGCAAAACGAGACATGCTATTGCTTGTATTTCCCTCCAGCAGCCTGTCAAAAGACATCTCCATCTGGCTGACCAGCCTGTACCTCCTGGGCATGGGTACAGAAAGGACACTACTCTGCAGTTACTCATATGAACGCACACAGACTCTGCAGGCCGCACTGAGCTCCAAGTCCATGGGAGCCTTTGCTAATCTGCACTGGCACAAAATGGGAAAAGATGCCAAACTCTAGCATGTAAAAAACACTGGGTTTGCTCCCTGAACAGCCAAGGAAGCATGCTGCATAGGATCTGTCTCTTACTCTCCCAATTTCCTGCTGTAAGTAAAATCAAAATCCTCTCTCCTGTCACTTGCCATGCTCAGAAACCCTGACCCAAGGGAACGCTGCTACGCTGTGCTTGTGTCTCTTGCACTGAACTCAGACAAGGCTCCTGCTGTAAGAAGTGGACTGACTGGCTGACCAGTCAGCCAGTTTCAAGTTGATTTGCTTCACCCATTAGCAAAAACAAGTAGGATATCATTGCATTGACCTATTTCTCTAGAGTTGTCAATGAAACAGAACTGAGCTGCATCCTGCCATTCAACGCTGGTTACTCTACAACAGCTAGGCCGTGATGTTTAAGTCTCAATGCTAGTGCAAAGGGAAGGTGGGGATGTAACAGAGAGAGCCTTTCTGCCTTTCCTACTGACAACCTCTTGCTAATGTCAACACAAATTATTCCTTAAATGACAAGGGTATTAATTCAAATCAGACCACTCTGTACAGAGGGACATTGCCCAGACTGGGAATCTCTGGAGACATGGAACTGCTTCAAAACCTAAGAGTTTTCAGACCTCTGCTCAAGATACTGCCAGACAGCAGTATGTCAGGACCAAACATTACCTACAGAGGTAATTTATTAAAACAATGTGGGGAGGGAGGAGGGGGAGGAGGGCTCCAGAGGGCCATTGCACTTCAAAGGATATTTGACAAAAATTAGCATAATGACACTCTCCATAGAGTCTGCATAATGCACAGTACCTATTCTGATACCTTCTATTTAGAAACCTTTTGGAGACTCATGGAAATAGGAAGTGGAAGAGTACAGTTTGCCTTTCCTGTAAAGAGTACTGCAGCCCCATGAACCTCCTCCATTTATAAGGGCAGCAGGCTCACCTTGGCACTTCAGAGAGTCTTTTAGGAAGCTCTGATCCACTTTCTTGCTCCTTGGAATTCTTTTCTGCACTGTACAACCCCTTGCAATATCACCCATAACAGCTGCTCCATTTTCAGCTGCTACATCCAGCTCCTGTGTCCTACTTGAGCACTCTGGGTTTTTTCCACCAAAGAACAGGTTGGCTGGAGGAGATCCTAAACCACTTTAACATCTGACCACAGCACAAAGCACCACTCAACCCCCTGAAATCAGCATCACAGTCTCCCTTTCCCTTTCAAAATAGATGAATTGTCCATCTAGTAAAGAAAGATTTTATGAGAGATATGTCAATCAAAAGAGGTCTACCTGCTGATGCTGTGAGCCCCAGGCGAAATTCTCCCTGAGCCCAGCTGCTGCTTAGCCTATGCCCCCAAGCATGAATTCAGATTTTCCCTGGCTAATATTGCTCACCTGAGCAGTCACAGGGAAATTACACTGAGACAGTTCTGTCCTTCTCTCACCACTTAAAGTATAATATTAGCTGGCAGCTTCACTATAGGCAGATGCAGCCAGGCCAGGCACTGCTTTTCTTACTCTCAAATTTTGGTCAGAAAAAGCAAAAGACACCCTTACCTGTCTCACATCAGCACATCTCTAACAGCAAAAATGCAATTCTCTTGTTCTGCTTTCATAGCAGATCTCTGGCAATGCTCTGTGGTTTTGATACAAGTATACATAAGTAAAACCACAACAACTTTACAATATAAATCAATTTACAAATACATGCTTTTCTCTCCTTTAAACCAGTGTAACTAAAACAACACTTCTATTTCAACAGAGCTTTCTGCATTTGCATCATTATAACCCTTGACTGCCAGGCTTGCAATTCCAGAAACTTCAGGTGCAGAACAGTTGTAATATATTCCTTTAGAAAGTAGTTTATTAAACAATATATTTTTTCACTAATCACCAGGCAATGTCACTGTGACTGCTGGTTTAAAAAAAAAGAAAAAGAAAAAGAAAAAGATTGATTTAAATTTTAAAGATCACCTTCGACTGTTATTGGGAACTGAATATTTTTCATTAGGTACCAGAGTTATCACACTTACTTTCCACTCCAGAGACAGGAAAAATTCTGATAATTCATCACTCTATAAGGCTAATCTATTAATAAAACCGCAACTCTTGTGGAGGCTGTTGGACAAAATAATTGAAATCAGGTTTGATTTAGCATTTGCAGCAGTCAGCTGAAGAGGGAACAATCTGTATAATGTCAGTACACAGATGTGCAAATTCGCTGGCTTTTGTAACAAAAGAACTTTTGCTGCAGTCTGTATCTAAGAAGGAATATTTCAGCTTTTACAGAGGTGAAGGTGGAACAGGGGCTTGAGTACAGAATTGCAATGCTGATGTGAATATCCTGTCCTCCCCCCTCCTCATTCCCCAGGCACCCCATAGTCAAATTGGTACATTTTTCCCTTCTTGATTTGAATTGCCATGAAATAAACATTCCTTCTTAGCCATACCCAGCAACACCATATTTTTTTTTCCCCCCTATTGGCTACAAGAGCAACAGTCTCAACAAGATACTGCTGCTAAAATTATATATTGCTTTTTCTGCCTTGGTTAGCCAGCCTGTTTAAAGTTGTCACTTAATTCCCTGCCAAAACTGTTGTCATCTCAGTAGAAATCCAACAAAATTGCACTTTATATAAATAATAATATTACTCTACACTTTTATTTTAAAAATCAAGTGCAGAAAACCCTGAATCTTGAGGAAAGCCAGACAGTTCCTTGTGGAAATAAAATAGTTCACCGCCCAAATTGACTTTTCTCCAACCTTGACTCTCTCGTTTTATTCTCCAATAGAAACACATCGATGAACTTATACTGTGAGCTTCTCTGTCTTGTTTATAATTTGCCAGTGTGAAAATGTTGTTGAAGTTGAGTAATGTTTTCTGAACAGAACTGATATGATCTATCGGATGGAGTGGGGTGCGCTGATTATACGTTTGCATAAGGTTTCTGGATGTGAAATTTTCAAGTTTGCATTGGCAACTGTAAATTGGATTCTGCTAAGGGCTACCACACATGATTTCTCTTTTACAGAGCAAGTTGTTCAAGGTTACTGAACCACATACGCTGTTGTGTTGTAGAAAAGGCTGCACTTCAACACAGCATAGCCGCACAGCAGCTCAGATGAGCAGCTGGAGGGAGAGGGAAACAAGCTGGTGTCACGTATCTCAGGGGGATTTAGAGAGCTGAGAACCTGCCATTTGCTTGTGTGGAAAGACTGGATCCAGGGGTACATTCCAAAGGATGGTACACATGGCTACAGCCTTGGGGTCCTCCCTCTAACACATCTCCAGGAACTGGAGAAGGCTAGACCCTGGGCTAATGACTTTATCGGTTGTGATCACTCGGACAAGAGCAAAGCCAGGAAGGAAACCCACATAAATTCACTGCTTTCAACTAGAGGACAAGTCCTGCCTATAAATGACTGTGAGCATTGCCTAGTGGGTAGTAAGGAGCTACCTGAGGGATGATTTCTGCTCTGTGCAATGCATATTTTGTTTGCTCTAGCTACAACCAGCATTAAGGGTACAAGGGGAAAAAAGGTAGAATTTGATCTCTACTTACATTTATGGGACAAAAGGACATCAAAAGAGTCTGCCCATCTTGATGCTTCTTCTGTTGACAGTCTTCTGTAAAGAAAGGAAGGGGTAAGTTACAGACAACCCATGACCACTGGTCACCTCTAGGGCTGTTTGACAAGGACACCAAGGAAGGCTTGAATTCTCACTTAACATTGGAGGTCTACAATGCCAAGGTCTCCGGGTGGGCAAGTTACCCTTGGCTCCCTTTAGGATCAGTGAGGGGAAACAGAGGGACTTGCAGGGACTTGACTCTCTTCAGCTCACATCCCCAGGTAAGCGGGTAAAATAGACCAGATGAATCCCACCCAAAAAGGAACTAATTTTTCCTCACTGACTCTAAGCAGAGGCTCAGAGAACACATTCAGATGTAGACATTTACATTGTAAAAGCCAAAAGTCAAGCAAAATTAAACCCATCCCGGCAGGATTGTTTATCTCTCTTTCTTGACTTTCAGGCGAAGGTTAAAGTCTTAGGTGTAAGCAGTGACTTGTGATCACATTAATCCCATCCCACTCATCTCAGATCAGGACTCTGGATTGTCCAAAGCATCTACCTTAAGTGTTGTGCAAACTAACACAGTAACTTTCTGGGTAGTGCTTAATAGCAAGGCTTAGCTAACGCAGACAGCAACCTGAAATTGCTGGTCGCCTCTTACACTGAGCCAACTGCTCAGATTCTGATTTGTGATGACAGGGTTAAATTACACCCTCAGATATGTGCAGACATGTTCCACGTACAGCAGTGGGGACAGTGTGCATGTCCTGTCTCATGGGAGAACTCGTATCAATGAGCCAGTATTTTCTGAAAAAGCTGTTCCTGCTGTATCAGCAGCAGGTTTGTTTTCCTTCTTCCTTGTGGCTAAAAGAACCAGTCAAAGCTTATATGAAGTACAATAAAAGGAAGATAATACTGGAAGAGGTGGTGGGCAGAGAGGGGAAGGACAGAAATGGGGTTGGGGTGAGGTGCTGCAGCTATACTCACTTCAAAGCCCGGTTGGGCTTGTCCGGAAGAATAGCTGTGAAATCATTATATGAGTCTGATTTGTGAGACAGGCAGCCCAGGCGAGTCCTCATCCCTCTGTTCCTGTGGTCGATGTGGGGGAGCAGGGGTGTAAGCAGGGGAAAACCAAAAAAGATGATGATTATAAGTCTAGCCAGAGCGGAAAAAAAAAACCCGAATCAAAATCAAATAGAATGAAAACCCCACAGTGTCTCTGTGCCTCATCAGACCTGCGTCCTTGGTTCCCTCACCTGTGGGAGGGATCCTGAAACATCTTCAGTGAGATGCCAAACAGTCGCTAAGGACAGACAGCACCAGAGCAGCTGAAGGCTCACCCACACCAGTCATTCAGCTGCTCTGACTGGCAAAAAGACTTTCAAAGGCTGCGCTTTGGGATGGTTTCTTGGAAATCCTGCTCTGGTGAGGTGTGGAAGGAGAGCAAAGGGCAGCAATACCAGAAAGAAGTCACCGTGATCCAGCAGCACCAGAAAAAGCCCAAATACCAGGGTTTGAGGGCAGGAGGGGGCGGGAGGAAAAAGAGAGGGAGTAAGGCACCTGCAAGGTGAGCCTGTGCAGCAGAGCCATGAAACTGTGGCTAGGATCAATCCCAAGTAGCTTCTTTAGACTCAGAGTTGCATAAGCAGGCTAAACCTGCCTCTTTCCTGACAGGTTTACCCAGGCAGAAAATGGCTATATTGCTTTTTTTCCTCTGAATTTCAAACCAGACCCAGAGCCTTGGTGTCTCCATCAGCCCCTCATGTCCTTGTCTGCCCCTTCCCAAGACAGAAAATGTTTCCACAGCATCCCTCATTACATAATCCTGGGACAGGGAAGAACACAAAAGGAGGGGGGGGGGGGGGGGAAACACACACATACATTATACAGGACTGGCATCATCTCCTCTTAAAAACATAGAGATTCCTGTTAATGACTTTACATGGTCTCTAGAAGGGCAGAGTGTGTGATTTGCCTCTCCAGCCCAAGGTCATCTCTTCTGCTAGATTCCAAGACATCAAACAAGGCCATCCTCTCCTCTGGACTACAGGAGGAAGATTTAGGGACCTACTCTCCACTTCTCAGCTGCTAGACACACTTCTTAGCTGAAGAAAGCCCTTCCCTGAGCCCTGCTGCCAAACAGATGCTAAATACCTTCTGTGACTATAGAGGGAAGTACATTATTTTTCTCTTCCATATATAATTCTTGCAGAACACTTCAGCACCAGCAACTGAGCCAATCTGTAGCATGCCTGTTTCCCCCTTCTCCTCTCGCCCTTCAGAGAGTTTCTATTATTGCACATTTTAATGTAATCTTAAAGCAAATTAAATGTTAATTAAATGCAACGAGTGTCTCCCTGGCACAGCCCCGGCAGCTCGCAGCAGTTAACAAGCACAAAAACCTGGAGATCTTCAGTTGCAGGAATTGTTGCACAGCCTCAAACTATGGACTAGCTGTTTTGGGATGCCGCACTACATAAACCTCAAACATCAGTGCAACAGTGACGTGTGTAAAGTCCTGGCTGAGCATGCTGGACCTGCTGTGCTCAAACAGACATTGAGCCCACTATAGGATCTTTCTGGTACCTTTCCTGATACCTCCCACCTCCAACCTTTGTCTTGCCTGCACTGTTTTTTCTAGCCAGCTCACGAATTTTGCAGCGAAAGGTGTGACACGCATTTCTGCAGTGCTGCTCAGATTTCTCTCTGATGCCTGAGATCAAGGCACTGCAGCAGGGAATCAGAGTGATTGAGGGACAGAGACACTGTGCCACGTGCAAGGAACTTGTCTCTCGTAGAACACTGATCTCTAGGTGAGGACTTCCAAGACAGGACACAGAAAGAGAGGAAAAGAATCTGGGTCCGTGGGAGGTGCAGAGGCAAGGGAAGGGCAGGAGGGAAGAGAGGGCACCACAGCAAGCTGAAAGGCTTGCTGGACGAGGTAGGCAACAATAGGATGGACAGGGATGAGAGATGCATCATGTCTTTTCAGTTACCTCCGTGGGATCAGCAAGGCAGCCATTCAGGCATCCAGTTACAATTAACCCTTTAACTGGCTGGCTTGGACAGCAGTCGGGGCTGTTTGCAGGAGGCAGGAGGTCAGGAAGGAGGGATTTACTGTTTCATGTCCTAGCACTTAAAAGTGTACCAAGGGATCCTCTGCAAAACAAAAGGAGGGCCAGTTGTTCTCAACCCATTTGCCTCCTAGCGCGGAAGGTCAGTTTTTCAGTGGAAGATGTTCAGAGTTAAGGGATGATCACAGTGGAGAGACAGCATTTCCTTCTAGGACCAAGACCGTAGGTTATGTCCAGCTTCAGGTCTAAAGTGATTTGAGTTTGGTGTCACAGCTCACCATGGAGCAGCAGGAGTTGGCATTATCGCACTTATCATTCAATACCTCTGAAGGTCTCTCTCCTCAACAGGCAGAACTCCGGGCTGACCTCACTAAGAAGACCAAGCTACCTCTTGTCCCTGTCCTTCCAGGTCATGGCTGATGTTACTGGCCAGGCATCATGGAAAAGCTGGCACTGCAAATAGAATAAAGGAGGACTTTCACGTGTCTGCAGATGCTCATCCTTTCACCATCACAGGCTTAAGCACTCACACAAAAATAACTCGAAGAAAGCATCTCCTCTTTGGGGTGGTGGGAGCCTATGGGGAGCCACCAAGGAGATGTACAGTCTGCAAAGGGGAAGGAAGGAAGGAAGGAGGGAGGTACAGGGGAAGGGAGGCATGGTGGCGTTCCTGTGAGCCTTGACACATGGGCAGCTGACTGAACAAATCTCACATCAGAGTGTGAAGGTGAGGTCTACCAGCCAGGAGACCAATGGAACAGAGCAGGACTGTATGGTGAGCTAAGGGCAAAGTTTTCTTATTTGCCAGGACAGGGCCACGCTCCGGGTAACCTCCATGTCCTCTTGTCCCAAGAAAAAAAATGGAGGAGGAGACAAAGGAAGTGGTAAGAGTAGAGGCTGTGTGCAAAGGAACCAGGACCCTGCTCTGCTGGGGCCTGGAGAGATCCCAGATCTTGGGCTGTTCAATGCAACATCCCTTTTAAAATCTGATTACATTAAAAATGCACAAAGCCTCTTCCCAACTAAATTAATGGAACTGGGATTGTGCTACATGGCAGTGAGTGTATTTCCTTAATCCTTACCCTGACCGGCTGCTTCTATGCGCTTTAACTGAAATCAATCCTTGTAATTCCCTAAGCCCCTTCAAATTTCCTCATTAACAGCCTCACCCCCATGTGGGGCCACAGCACATGATTTTCTAGAGTTCAGCAGCCCCTACCCCTCTTTCCTGCTGCTGCTGCAAAGTGACAGCTGGAAGCAGAGCTAGGAGCCCTCTCCCTTGCAGCCTCCTCTAGCAGCCTGCCTGGTGGGGTACTGTTATGAAACAGCCTTCTGCTTGCCCCTGCTCCCACCCACTTGCCAGCCCCCACAACAACAAGCTGCACAGCTAGGCAGCATCAAACTTCCCTGTGATCCCAAAGTCTGTATGACTTCACAGATGCCAAGACCTACATTTCCTGTGAAGGCAATCCCACTGTAAGCTGACATACCCACGGGTATTTCCTCTGATTGCAAATAAAGCCAGTCAATTTTGACTTTGGAAATACAATCTGTGCCGTCTGGTAAAGGCATCCTGGTAGGTGTCCGTGGTGAGGTTTTTTGCGTCTCCCTCCATCCTTCCTCCTACTTCCCCCTCCTATGAAAGGACCCCAGTCAAGGAGAATTGCCAGTCTCATCATGAATGTGTTTTGGGGTTTCTCCTTGGGAGACAGAAAGCGAGGGGTATGATTGTGACATGCAGGTTATCAAACAACCCCAAGAGATCACCTGAGCAAAGATAAAGAAACCATCCCAATAGAAAAAACAATAGCAGCACAAAGGTTAAAAAACCCTACAACAAATGCAGCAACAACAACAAAACCTGAACAAAACAAACCATGAGATCTCGGGGGCTTCAAGATATTAAGACCATTCATTCAAACGCAGCGAAAGCCAGAAAAAACTGAACAGAGGCACTACAGACAGACAGACACAGAAAAATGATACTCACTGCTTGTGACCTGTCCTCTCTGCCAGTGGGTCTGTGCCGACAGTGTGGTCACAGAGGCTCTGGAGAGAGAGCAGAGTGGTCTTCTTCAGAGACAACCCCCTGCACAGGATGAAAGTCTCACTTTGACACCCCTCCCCTCCCCACCTCTCTCCGGCCAGCAGCAGCGCAGCCCAGAGCAGCTCTCTCACATCCAGCAAACCCCTCCAGCAGCCTCAAGCCAGCAGACTGATGCTCTGCTGTGCAGCTGGCTCCCGCTGCTCATCAGCGGCACTGCCGGGGAGCCCACCGGAGCAGCACGTTTCGCTGCATCCCCTCCGCACCCACCTGGCAGCAAAAGCCCAGCTTCTCCCCCGTTGGAGACGGGGGACTGCTCTGCACGTGCGGTGGATGCCAAAGGCTGGCAGGGAGCATCTGGGGGTGGGGAGGGGGAGATGCCTGTGAAAGCACTCGCTGTTGTCACCCTCGGTATGTTGGAGAAAAGCATCCGCCTGCACCGTTTTAATCGGCTCCTCTGAGGTTTAGGGAAGGTTGCTGCCCCCAGATCACAGATCATCAGGAGTTGCCACAGACATTAGGGGCGGGAGAGTTTAAATAAAGTGACCAGGTGTCAGCAGGGCCAAATAAAATTCTGGCAACAGGCAAGGGAGGACCTTTTTTTGCAGGGCATGGGATGACAGAAGAAAAAAATCCACCTGGCAAGTCACTACTGTGACTGACCACTTGCATCCATCTCTCCCTTTCTCTCACCTGCTGCGTGCAGTCCTGCTCACTCCCTGCAACCTCTCTCAGTGTGCTCACCCCATGGTTGTAGGCTCCAACTCCCTTTTCACTCCTGCACCCATGCCTTCATCTTCCAAAGGATGCATATAGGATGTCCAGTGCCTCACCCCAGAGACCCTAACAACCTAACCCAGGGCTCCGACACAGTGCAGCTGCAGCACAGCCCCCAGCTCTCAGCTTAGCACAACATCTGGGTGTCACGCAGGCTGCACAGGCACTGGTGTGTGTCACTGACTCACTGAGAGCTCAAGCCATATGATCTCCACTGCTTGATTGCTTTTTTGATCATAACGAAGTCGATAAACTAAAAAAAAAATAAAAAATAATAAATAAAAAGGCTCTCTGCAGTTAAACAAGTCCTTGTCCTTTTCCTGGAAACTTGTAGCCTCTCCTCTGCAAAAAACTGCTGTGCCTGACATCCTGGTGCTGCTAGCAGGAAGTACATCTTGAGATAGCGCGCTATCACCAGGCAACATCCCTAGGCAGAGACAGAATCTTGCTAAACTTACTACAAAACCAAAGGGATTAGTAGCACTGCAGTAATGATCCCAGCTCTCCATCATCTTGGATCCCCTCTTTCACAGCTCAATGTGAAAAGGAAATATTTGCCTTGTTCTCATCCTCCCATCGCAAAGCCCTGGTCATCCTGACTCAGATTAATCATGTCTCCAGTTGTCAGAAGACAAGCATTGAGAAGGCACCATGGCAGATACAATCTCCTCTCAGCCAAGGTCAAAGGTTGAGGTTCATCTTATGCCTCTGCTATGACAGGCTGGTTTGTTCAAGTTAAATAATGCTCAGCTTGAGCCCTTGCCCCAAACACAAGGCAAATGTAATACATCACCAAGGGTTTAACTCCTAACTTGTCATTTTTGCTCTACTGCATTTCCACATTTCCAGGTTCTCTCTGAGCAACCGCAGGGTATCACAAGTGTTGTTTTCATAATACTCCCAGGACAACTCGCAGATCTCGTTTACACACACAGACACTGTGCGGTGGAGGAGGTCAACAAAATGTTAATCAACAAAGCTCCAGATAATTCTGGTCCTTTATTCAGATACCTGGATTTAGCTGCAGTCTCAAACAGATCAAAAACTCTGATCCACTAACTCTGGATGGGATAAAACAGAGGACCACATGAGTGCTCCCCCTTCTCCTCCTGCTTTTACACCAGTTTTCTATATTGCCATCTCACAGCCATCACCGACATAGACAGAGACCGTATTTCTATATTCCTATTTCTCCAGTATGTAAGTACAACCTTTTCATGACCTCAGTGAGACCCTGTAACAACACACAAACTACTCTGGACACCAACCGTTTTTTCTTCTAGTTTCTGCGGCCAGGTGTGAGTTAATGCAGAGCAAAAAGAAGTGAACTATGATGACATGGGCACTATGGGAAATGTAATTAAATTGCAGGTAAAGAGAATTACATTTTTTACAGGGTAATATTTTAGAAAGCTTCTGTTCAGCAGAAGAGTTTTATGGCAAATTCCTTCTAAAATAGCTCTCCTGCTTTTGACTACTCTGTAGCTTCTGTTTAAAAGCTTTTAATGAAACAACTCATTTTGATATTAGGCTTGAATCCCATCCAAAATTTTAAATCTCTCCAACAAATACATTGAAGCAATTTCCTCATGACCTGCTAACAGCAAAACACAAGTGGTGAACATGTGCAGCACTGGGAGCATTGGTCTGCCACTGGGCAGGGTGGAAGGGAATTTGCCAGCCTGTTCCCTGGATGTTAATCTTCTCTCCACTGTCTCAGGGTCATTTTCACCCTTCCTGTTATTTTAAATACCTCCTTGCCTATTTGATGTGTTTTGTTCATTGATCATCATTCAAGTCTTTTCTACCCAGAAACTTCCGGACCAAGCACCTCCTACAGTTTCACTTGGTTGCAGTTTCTGCCAGCCAACTGCTAGATAGAACTGTGTGGCCTGAAGACATCTCTTCCTTCCAGTATGTCTGTCCTTACACATCCAGCAGGACCAGGAAGGCAGCTTTGGCTGGTAGTTGTGTGACTTTTGCCTCTCCAGATACAGGGACGTTCCTCCCAGGGCTGACAGCTAATCACCCTTCTCAGGTGGGAGCTGGAGTATCAGAGGATGCCTACACTGACTAGCTCATTTGCTTGGCTCACATCTCCAGTGGCTTTGCCTTAAACAAATCCCCTCACCTTGACATTTAAGCAGACTTCTCTGTGTCTTCTCACTCTTGCTCTGTTTCCAAAGGGGTCTGCTGCTGCTCCAGGTTTCCATTATTCTATGCTTAACAAGCTGTCACGTCAAGCCTGCGACTATCCTTCCACTTCTCATTTCTGACTTTGTGCCCTTGTCATATTTACAGTGATCCATGCCACAGGGACTTGGAACTTCTCTGGGGTTGTATTCGCTCTTCCTTTGTGACTTTTCCTGGGTCTATGCCAGCATCTCTCTTTTCTAGTACTGTGCTGCAAGGAGCTTGTTCGAGGGTGTGCTTCACAACTTCCTAGCCCAAGAGGTTTTCCCTGGTGCCAAGAAAGTGTTTATTCAGACTGCTGTGATGTTTGGCAGATACATCCTCACAGGTGGAATCATTCTTTGGAACGTTTTCATGAGATCCTGTTACCTCTATGATCTCTCTGGAAGATGCTCAGTCATGTAGGTCCTGTGACTGCAAAATGCCAGTTACATGAGGCTGCCTCCCACAGTAGTCACTGCTTCGGGAATTCAGGTGACCTGCATGCTGCAAAGCCTGCCTTTTTCTCACCTACAAGCCTGTAGCACACGGTCCACTTCTGGTGTGACCTGAGGGAGCTTGATGGAGGACTGGAAAGAACAACCACCCCTGACCTGGAGTGACAATCCTAGCAAATCTCTAATGACACTAAGCATCATTGATGTCCTCTGACATATGGTAATTCAAAATTTATCCAGAATCTAGACTGGTGCCTATATGGGCCTGACCCCAAGGCAATTCAGATTAATAGCTAATTTACCACCAGAGCTTGCTATTCTCTAACACTATCAGCAATTAAAGCTGGAAGAAAATTTTTAGTAACAGCCATTTGACATGCAATGTTATGCTCACTATGGCAGGCTGCCTGCCTGCTTGTTTGAGGGTCCACTAGAAAACACACTTGGTCCAGCATAAGGTGACTGTCTGGGGAGGAAGATATTACAACTGTCACAGATACCTTCCTAAACCGCAAAATAAATCACAGACTTGTCTTACTTGTGAAGAAAGCTACAAGAACAGATCCCCCTCCTAAAAAGGAGCTCCAGGAAATATCCAGACATGTAGCTCAGAGAGTCTTTAGGGGATTGTTTTTTCTATTCACCTTAAACCTCAAATCATTCTCCACATCAGGCATGAGAGCCTGAAGGGTGAAATAAGGAGAGCTTGAGTTGCAGGGGTAGGTGAGGAAACCAAGCAGCAGATATAGCAGATGGGGGATTGATAGAAGAAGCCACTTCACATGTGCTAACAAGTGCAGGAAAGAGGAGACACCCACTGAGTTGAACTCCCCTTGAAAATAAAAGACTGTGTTTAAAAATAAAAGTGAATTACATAAAGTGTGATCCACAGCTCTGTCTCTGGCTTAGCTTGAGAGCACGGCTATTTAAATTCTCCCCTGCGTCAATGATCAAAGTATCTCCTGGACATGTTTGTGGCTCTCAGGCACTGCAATCGCTGCAGCAGAACAGATGCGTCTGCTGCGAGATGGCTCCTGGCCCCAGCCTGTGTGCTGTCCGCCCATCCCCAGTTCCTCCAGGCAGGTAGCAAGCAAAACCAACAGCTAAGGAGCATGGGAGGCTCTGGGCTGAGAGGGGCAACATGCAAGACAGGAATCAAGGGAAGAATTTTCCCTTTAAAGCACTTTATTACAATTTCATAATTGTTCTCTGAGGAAACATGCTCCTGTGCCCAGGAGCAGTTACACATAAAGAAGCTAGTCAGTGCCTCTGCATGTGCATTGGAGAGGATGCTGTTAGCGTGGAGCAGGGAGGCAGAAACGATTGGGCTTGACACAGAACTGCTCTGTGCAGCCTTGGAGTCCTCCCCAGTTTTCAGCATCGCTGCTGCTGTCAGTATGGCAGCGTCTGTAATGCAATTGGTGTACATGGTTGGGAAGCCAAGACAGATCCACCCCAACAGGCAGCTCCACAAAGATCCCTTACTGCAGATGCTCTGTCCATGTGTGTTTTGATTGAGATCTGATGCTTGCCACAGGCCAGGGATTGAGGTTTGCTGACAGATGGGGGTTAATTTTCTGCTAAGAGATGATTGAAGGTGCTTGCAAGTAGCCTACATTTTGCAATCTGAACACTGCTAACTAGTCATTTATTGAATGTTAGAAATCAACCCCAAGATCTCAGGGTTGCAGTCATAAATCCATTTATGATGGACAAGGTCTATGCTTCTTTCGCTCTTATCACTGTTATTGCAAAAACTCAGGCTCAACGAGGCATCCAGGTCCCACAACAAGGATTTAGTGGGGCTATTAACTACTACACGGATACACAGTGTGGCTCCAGGAGGTCATTCCCACTGAGCACGTGCTTAACTTTAAACATGTGAGCAGTTGGATGGATATTTGTATGATAAAATACAGAGTTAAGTGCATGGTTGAGTTGGGATTTCTCTTTCATCTCTGGAGGCTGTTGCTCTAGCCTTAATTAAAACATAAATGAATTGAGTTAGATGGGCTCATCCTCTTTCTCCAGCAGAGAGATTCTTTCATAAAAATGCCTGCTGCATTCAGCACCAACCTCTCCTCAGGAGACTGGCCTGCAACCATTACCTGCGTCCTGCTAGTCTAGATAGAGATGCACACCAAGCTCTGCCAGCACCTGCACCAGTCAAGCCCTAGGGACTGGGTGATGTTTCTAGAGCCACATGGAAGGACTGCAGGGCGAGGCCAGGCTTGTCCTGCCAGTGCAGACCACCCTGCTTCAGAGGAACCTGGGACTGCAGGAACAAGTTAGCCTCAGAGAAGGGCAGCACAACTGGACAGTGAAAGGACAGCCCTTCATGCAATGTGTACACTCCCCAGAAGGGGGAATGCAACTCTGCTCCTCTGGGATTGGGTGCAGTGATAATCAGCCAGAGAGAAGATGCTAGCACAATGGGTGCCTTGTATATCTTAGCTGTGCCAAATTACCAGTCTATTTTGCCCACCCATCAAATAAATGATGGCAAAGAGATGACCGTTGCTGCTGCATCAATCTCAGTGAGTTACAGCATCCCTGCAGTCTGGGCTGAAGAATAAGGAGCCCCATGGGTTAACTCCCCATTCTTCCTCCAAAGAGTGCACGTGCTCCTGCCATCTGCAAGTTTTTGCTACAGTCTTTGCTCAGTGCTGTTTTCTCCCCACCAACATGCTGTCTTTTTGCTCCCATTAGTCTTATTTTTAACTAGCTCAGCCCCAACATTAACCCCAGTGTTAATCACAATGTCACAGATAATATCCAAATATTCAAAGGAAATACAATGCACCATTTTAAAAAAACAACAAGGGGGGGGGATATGATGGATGAAAAGATGGTGAAAATTGAAGAGCTGCAGGCACCAGCATAGGCTGATGCTTTCTCTCAGCATCAAAGGCCCACCGCTAATCCCATTGAAACGGAGATCACCCTAGAATGAGTCCTGTGCTCCTGCATCAGCCCAGTCAGGTCTGGGCTGGGTTTAACTTATGAAATATGCTGCTCTCTTTCCCTGCCTGCTAATTAGAAGCACTGCCTGTGCCCCTTTGACCATTCATAAGATGCCACAGGAGATTAATGTACTGGGAGAAGCACTGCCATGACATCAATAGGGGTGACATCTGAGCAGCACCCTTCCTCTCCTGTTTTGCCTGTGGAGCCATCCTTCCCCCTGAAAACTGGGGCAAGCAAAAACCCCTCCCCCAGAGATTCGTAACCAAGCAAAGGACCACAGGGCCTTTCGTCACCCACGAGGGCCCTCCTAGCTCTTACCTCTCTTGCAGCTGGCAGTAGGGTGGTGGCTACAAGGCTTTTGGTGCTTGATGGACACAGCTGGTTGGGACCCTGAGGAGCAGTGTCTGCAGACTCCCGGTGCATTGGGGAGGGTGAAGGACCCAGCCCGGCCTCAGTTATCTCTGGAGGAGCAGCAGCACTGTGCCACTTTTCCTGGCTCTCTAGCCCTGCACCTCAGGAAAAGAACAAGAGCTGGTGGAAGAAGGGGGGTTACGAAAGAGAGGGAAGGGGGAGAAGGGAGAACGAGAGCGCGCACTCTCGCAAATGCACACACACAGAGCAGACAGAGGCTTGTATAGGATGGCACTGCCTGACTTGCTCTCATTATTGCTGCACGCTGGCTGCTGCCCATGGAGAACTTGCCAGCATCCGCTGCTGGCCAGGGGCATGGTGGGGAAAAGAGACAGGGAAGAGATGAGGACCTCACAGACCACTGGAGCAAGGAAAACTACCACCTAGGCACCAGGGGCTTTGTTGTCTGTCTTTGCTTTTACCTGGGAGGGGAAATGCCATACCAGAGGGCTGGAAGGGATTGCAGTGGTGGAGTTCAGCTTTTCCTTGAGGACTCCTTTCTCCTTTGAACATAAAAAGAATCCCCAACCCCATTCCTCCACAGTTGCACCAAGGGATGTTGCAAGGCTAGCCTGACCCAGAGGTCTGGAGATAGTATTGCACCAAGACAGACAGAAAGTGGGTTGCAAATATCCAAAACACCAGCATCACATAAGGCTCACCCTTCCCCTCTCATTCCCATTATCCAGGTGATGCCAATACAGGTCCAAAGGCCTGGCAGGAGGGTGTGGACAGACACTCAAACCATAATACCTCCCCTTTGCATGTTGCACAGAAAGCTGTATGTATGTGCCTGCCGCACAAAGCTGCCTGCAGCCCCTGACACTGCTGATCTGCTGCAATGACAGACCCAAAATGCCAGGGATTCAGAGACATAATGTAATCCTCCCCGAAGGGGCACTAATTCCTCACTCCACAGATTTTTACAATGTGCTTTTCTAAAGCATCACATGCTTAGAAGCCAGTGCCCCTTTGAAAGGAAGTGAGAGATTTGGCCCTGATTCCTTTTTCAGCTTTGTGAAAGACCCACACCTCCTCCCCTCTTCTTCTTTAGTGGCTTACCACTCGGAGGGACTGGATCTTGCCTGGGGTGCTCAGTTTGGTCAGAAGAATTAAAATGGAAGCAAAGTCAGGTACTTAAGGTACTAAACACTCCCCTGAAACACCCAAGTCACCTGTTCACTGCAGCTCCCTACTCTAGCATCTCCCATTTGTAATTTTGGAGACTCGTGGATATCTAGCCATGAGTCTATTATTAATAAAAATCAATGGATGGCATGCATTGAATTACAAGTGCAGAAAGTCTCTCTACAGCAGTTAACCTGAGAGTACACCCCATTGCCAAGTCCTTCTCTAACACACCTTGAAGGCTCACCTGGTATCACACATCTGCAGCAGAGCAGGATAGGACACAGTCCTATTGAGCCAAAATCCAGCACACAAGCCACCTACCTGCTCAGCTGGCCTCAGGACGTTGGTGCCCAGCCCCAGGAAACATTTCCCTCATGAGTCACTCTGCCAGGAGCTGTCAGAATGTATTTTCAGTCATAGCATGCCATCAGCCCTAGAATAGTAAAGGTCTCATTGTAGATCCATAGCTACAGATGGTTCCTCTGACTGTAGCAGCAGATACATTGTCTCAGGGGATAATGGTTCCAGGACCTAAAATCGGGAATCCTTATTCCCACCACAAGAGGAGTAAGAGGCTGAGATGTAAAGCTATGTCAGGATCCTGACCATTTCACCAGTATGCAGGAACTCCAGCAGCCCTGGGGAGCTGGATCCCTTGAGGCTGCTGAAGCAGAGAGTAATATCACTGCAAGGGTGGGCATGGACATCTTTTCTGTGGACATGGGCATCTTTTTTCCAGCGCTGTGCATGTGCATTATACATATCACTAATAAAGTCTGCCGAAGTCTCAGTGGGTGCATGTCAGCTGTTTTACACCCCAAGGCTGGGAGATTTCCAAATGACATCCGCTCTCTATAGGGCTGTTTTAATGCAGATATGCAATCTCCTAGTTGAAGGCAGGGTAGGCATGAACCATCTTTGGGAAAAATAATACCCACATCTGTGGCTTCTGGAGAGTGAGGAGCCATCTGCTCTGTGCCCCAAAGCATGCAGCCAACCTTTCAGTTTCCAGGACGCCATGCAGCCTGCCAGGAAGGCAGACCCTCCAGCATCCTTGCAGCTGGGATCTGACTTTCCCAGGGGAAAAAAAGGACAAGGCATTTCAGATGATTTGCAGCACAGTGTCCAGGACTTTGCAGAGTCATGTCACTCACAAAGAGACACTGTCCGTGCCACTGTCCATCACCACTGTAAAGGCTTTACGCCATCAGCAATAGCTTCTCCCTGGGTGATCCAGGATCCTGGGTGATCCAGTTGCATGTGAAAAATCAGAGGGTTTGTTTTGTATGTGTGCAAAAGCCTAAACTTAGCAAAATTAATTTGTGAGGAGAAAATAGGCCATATTTATGTAACTGAAAAGCTGCAGTGAAGGCTACAGATCCAATAGGAGAGGAGTGTATGTTCAGAGCTAATGACAAACGCTGCTATGCACTTGGCTTTGTTGAGAGCTTCTGTAACTGCATATTCATCGCCCTACACCCCAGAGAAACGGCTTTGAGGCATTCCAGGCTAAGAATAGAGGTCTTGTTGTGTTTGCTGCTCCACGACCCTTTTTTCATCCAGAATTAGAGGCAACAGGGTAAGGAAGCCCGGCTGAACCAGCACTGCAAATGGCAGCATCCATGCATGCCTATGAGCAGTGCAGGGCCCTTGGCTCAGCAGGGGTGGAGTGCACTGAATAAAGGGCAAATTCATTCACAGCCATAGAGGATGGCATTAGTGCTGGCCCTCTGCTCACAGAGACATCCCCTGTGGCGGATGGGGTACTCACAAAACAGCTCCCTTGTGCATAAACAAAACCTAAGCATCTTGCAAAGGAGGCAGCTGGGGCATTGCCAGTACTGAAATTAGCAGCTCATCCTGGCTGTGAAATCTGATGGCTTGGTTCCACCTCAGGAACCCTGGTACCTGCAGGGACAGACAGCGTCACCAGCATCTGCTTGCCAGTGACGTTTTTCTCCCCTTCCCCTCACACACACACATATTCTGCCCTACTTAAACCAGGTTGTGAATCCAGTAATACCCAGTCTGGAAATATAAACCTCAGAGCTAGTCACCCAGGTGTTTTTCAGACACCCCACACCTTTAAGAGATCTTTTAGCTCCAGAAACAATCATGTGGCAGTGCTGGCACTGGTGGAAAACCACATGATGCTGCTACTTGTCTGATTTCACATGTGTGACCCTGGGAAAGCCCTTTATTGGCTAAATGGGCCTTGAAGATGGTGGAAAAGGCAAGCTCACTCCCATGGGGAAATGAAGGGAAAAAGCACAGAAGTGTGGATGCTTCTGTGGCTTCTGCTCCATTAGTCCCAGATCCTGGAGCCATGTTCCTGAACACCTATGTGAAAACAGCAAGGGAGGAGACTTCCAGAAAGGATGGTGACCAAGGACTCTGAATGCCTGTAAGCAGAGTCCAAGCCAAGGGCAATAATGAGCAAAGGCATTGACCACAGACAGCTGTATTGCAACTTCTGCATGCCTGGGAGGTAAGGGAGACCACCACATTACAGGGGACAAACAGACCCAAGGCCTCAAAGAGTATTGTGTTGTTTTCAAATAAATGAAGACAGAAATAAGTTTTCTGAAACATACAAGAAAAAGCTCTGCAAAATGGATTCATCTCCTTAGGAAAAGCATAGTCTCTGGAGAAGGGCTAGCCTGCTAGAACATTGCGTAACAACTCATTTAGGAAAGGCTATTGAGATAACCTGTTTCTCTCCCCGAAAATAAATGGCCCTGGGAGCAATGCTGCTGATAAAGCACTTCTGGGGAAAAAGACTTAAAAAAAAGAAAAAGCAGCGTTACTTCTGCATTTACCCTTGCTGCAGCAGCGGCACACAGAACTCAGAGGTGAGCCATCATCTTCCAATGCTCCTTCCTAATCACAACTGAGAAGGATATAACCATGTTCCTGCTGCTCCCTCATTTCCTTCAGCTGTAGCTCACTGCTCACTCAAACTAACCTGCTGTGAGCAGCAACTCTGCAAAACGTGTTTTGGATTTGTATTCTGGCTTTGTGGTGCACAACAACAGGGGACTTCCCATCTGCTGCTGTTTGTTTAGCCCTTGCATTGCTAAACTAACATCTGGGAAAACTGATGAGCCTCTATTTAAAGAGTGGTGCACTTGGAGAGGAGAGGTCTGTCTAATTTGTCTTTCAGACTTCTATCACTGCAGCCCAGGAAAACATGGAGCCATGTTGTGATGCAGCAGAAACTCCCTTATAAGTAGCCATGAGCTGGGAAGATCTGTCCCCTATGGGACAAATCCAGCGGGGAAGATCTGCCCCCTATGGGACAAATCCAGCGGGCAAGGCAGTCCCCATAATCAATGCTAGTGGTGAGAGGTGCTTGAGGTTGACTCTTACCTTCCTCCCTCCTTGCCAGCCTAACCCATCACATGTCTGGCATCAACAGCGCTACTACCTTCTTAGCTTTCACTGAAACTGCTCCAAGACTGGGAACAGTGTAATCCTCTCTCTCTAGCTTTCCACCACTTCTCCAAGGGATTCAGCGGTGTCCAAGGGCCTAATGCCTAACTTCAATGCAGCCCAGCTCTGGAAAATAGGGAGAAATTGCCGAGAAGTGAAAAAAAAATATACAAACCAGAATCATGCCAGATAAGACAAAGGTACAGAATTGTTGCAGCAGGGGAAGTCAGGAGCTCAAAGGTTCAAGGGGGAAAACATCAATATTGAAAATTCTATAGGAAATACTCATGGAGGCAGAAGAGAACAACTAAGCACCACTAAGAATCTGCTGCAGGGAGCATTGGAGACCAACCTTTCTGCTTCTGGTAATGCCTATGGGGCCAGCAAAGGCTCTTTGGATGGCTTAGGAAAAGGAGGGTAGAAGTATACCAACACCTGACATAGCAGCTTGTACTAATGCTTGGCCTACCAGCATGTTAAAACCTATGTTCCTCACTTTGTGTCAAAGCCATAAAGCTGTATTTATTAGTCAAGTTGTGCATACCCTGCTTGCAGCCTTCTTACGCATGACTGAAAGTGTCCAAATAAGGTGACCCACAGAAAGTGGATTATATTTCAGGATTTTCCCATCATCTGCCTTTGCAAATATGCTATTTGCCCAACAGCAAGCAGATGAAGTCCCCACAGTTTCACGGGCAAGTGAAATTGATCCAGACCCAGACGATCCTGAGCTCAGACTGCCTACAAAGGCAGCGTGGATGCAAATTCTAGGAATCCTGCGGACTTCAGGGAGCACCCAGAGTATGCAACAAAGGCATGATGCAAACAGCCCATCTGCTCTTTACAAAAAACCAGTATTAACTGTCAAAGCACAGTGGTGTAACAGGTCAACTCTGCATGGGCCAGGAATTGAGCTTTAGGGCTGCACCATACTTGACACCAAAAACAGAACCCAAGGTGTCCACCTGCTCAGCTCTCTGATATCAGTCTCTGCCCTCCCTGCTTGCAGGCAGGAGAAATAGTTTTCTGTATCGAAGAGAATCACTTGACACCCAAGTCACAAGGCAGCAAGAAAACAGCAGCGCTTTTTGCCAGTCCAGAAGCACAGGCTGAGAATTATGGCAGCATGCAGATTCTCTTCAAGAGCACAGCTGCAAACACAAAAATCAGGTATTATAGCTGAGACCACACCATGCTGAGCAGAAAGAAGAGACAGCTACTCCTGTTTTGCTTTCTGAATAACTGTTTACACCCCAGCGTGGTATTTGCTTTCTCACAATAGGACAAGTTTGTTGACTCATGTTTAGCTTGTGACCCAGTGAAAACACCAGCAGTTTCTGCTGTCAGAACAGACAGCATCTGCTGCTGTCTACAGAACTGGTTTTTTCTCCTAAATACAGAAACTTGCATTTATCTGCACTGCATGGCATCCTAGTTTTTCCATGACCATTTCTCCATTTGTCAAGGTTTGAATTCCAGCCATACCTCTCTTCAATACCCTACAGATTCTTCAAATCTGTAATAGTTTGCTAATAAATATATTAAAATTACATTTTCTATTCACCATCCGAGACTGAAAGAAAGGTTCCTTGGACAAGCACCTCAAAAAGACACATTTAAGTTCCCCCTCCCCAAGTAGAATCATCAACCATTCTGTATCCAGTTTTATCTAGAGTCACATCAGGTATGACTGTGCCAGAAAGACTCTGTATTTGTCATGTACTGCCTCTCCCCTAGCAATAAGACCTTTTAACCTTGTCATAGGATGATAATACTTTGGTTTGAGCTAACTTTCCTCAAAAAACCCTGTCCTGGGTTCAGCAGTAGCAGTCGTTTTTCTCCTTCTTAGTAGCTGGTGCAGCACTGTGTTTTTGACTTTCGGCCTGGGAACAGCGCTGATAACGCTGATGTTTTCAGTAGCTGCTCAGTAATGTTTGGTCTGATCGAGGACTTTCTGAGTCTCATGCTCTGCGAGGGAGGAGGGGAAGCTGGGAGGAAGCAGAGACAGGACACCTGACCCAAACTGACCAAAGAGGGATTCCATACCACAGCACGTCATGCCCAGGATGTAAAAACTAAGGGCAGGGAGCCAGAAGAGGGGGGTTCGCTGCTGGGTCAGGCTTGGTATCAGGTGATAAGCAGTTGTATTCTCTTCCCTTGTATTTCCCTTATCATTATCATTATTGGTGGCAGCAGCAGTGGTTTGTGTTATACCTTAGTTACTGGACTGTTTCTATCTCAGCCTGTGGGAGTTGCATTCTTTCGATTCTCCTCGCCATCCCCCTGGGAGTGGGGGATAGAAAGAGGGGGGAGTGAGTGAGCAAACTGTGTGGCTGACTGGACTTAAACCACGACAACCTCTCAAACTTAAAAACAGTCTGGAAGATGCTGGATGTTTCAGATTGTTGTGTTTGTTTTGTTTTGTTTTTTTAATGTAAATGCAAATAAAACTGATCTGTAGCCACCCTGGTCCTCTTTGTCTTCTTTCTAGATACAGGTACTGCACAATGTTTATAGCAGTCAGGTTCTTCATCTGTCCACCATAATTTGTCAAAAATATCCACAGATTATTCTGAAATCACTTCAGCTAACTTTTATCAAAATTCCGCACACCCAGACAGCCTGAGACCATCTGATTTCCCACGAGCCCTCTTGAAAGTATTGGTTTTTTCTCTATTCTAAGCAGAGATGTCACTGTTTGTCATTATCACCAGCAGTGCTAGTCAGCACTTCTTTCTTTTGAACTTTCTAACAATGCCTAGCATGAGGAAATAAAGCACTAAGCATTTCAGCCTTCTTGACATTTTTTAACAGGTCTTTCTGTTCCCATGATTATCCCACATGTACATTAATAGTATGAGAAGGACCAAGGAAAGTGCTGACCTGCTCATTTGTTGTGCTTAGCAGGACTACTGAAAGGAAGAGTTGTCACAGTCATAACAACTATTTCTTATGTTAAGGGATCATGACAAAGCAAAGGAGCATTTGTTCTGCAGACTTTGAGATATAAACTAATCTCACAGTTACAAAGGGAGAACTGTGGTTATTTATTAGTAGTGGCACTTTAGATTAGTGTCACCAAAAGCTCGCTCCCATTGCTCAAGAGACAAGCCCTAAGTTAGACAGCCTGCAAGAAACCAAGCTGTAATACTGACAGAGAAACCAGGGAGGGAGAGGGAGGAATAAGGTCTCATTTGGCCATGCAAGCTATACAGAACAGTCCAGCTCACCCTCTATCATACATTACATGAAATGTTATAAGTGGCAAATGGCAGCTGTTAAGTCCTAACTATTTGTATAGTCTCAGAACGCCCTGAAAAAAGATTTGGATAAGCACATAGAGCTGCCAGAAGGCATTGCCTCCTGAGGTCCCTGTGCCTGGAACAGGGACCACAGTGACTAAGGGAATCTGAGTCATCTACAGACAGAGAAGAAATCTGAAACACTAGCAAGAGCAATCCTACATCTAGTTATGGGGAAAAAAAGCCCAGAACAAACATACAGCAGTTCAAAAGTAAGGTCAAGTGAAACAAGAGCTGCCAAAGAGGTCATAGAAGTATTAAGCTTAATTAGAAACATCCTACTGTTCATGTAGGAAGGTAGAATCACGTTCAGATCTTGACTGTTGAAAGCAAGGCAAGTTAAGATAACTCACCCTCATTGTTTCTTCTTTCATGACACCAGGGTGGACACAGCTTTCAGCAGACTTTGGTGAGACTTCTCATCCTCAATTTTACTTATCCTCCAGATATACTTAATAAATAATTGAACACTACCAACTTCCACGTTAAACTCTATTTTTGGTTTATGAATTTGTTAAATGCATAAATGCATTCAAATTTCTATAACAACATATTATGTGATGTCTGTTCGCCATAATAAGATGGATAGTATCATGGAAGATACATATATCACACCCAGTGCGCTTCCAGCTTTTTAGTTCACACTATTGTGAAAGGCTAAGGAATAAGACAGCAACCTACTTTATGGTTTCAAAGGGAACAGTAACACCTAGGAAGACACACAAAAATCCTCTGTCTGTGTCAGTGGCTATTCAAAGAACAGCTTCGGTGTTTCCTCCTGTTGTATGACAGATTCTGAGTAACACTTTTCAGTATTTTTAAATCTTTTTAAACAGGAGCCACAAGGTGGCAGCATGATTTAACCGCATGTTATTTTACTTCCGCATCGGCTCATCCCCGTTTTCTCCAAACCTCAGACACCTACTCCTGTTGCTCGCCTGAGCAGCAGCAGCTGTTTACGAGGCCATGCAGTGTGCTGGATCCAGAAACTGGTCCTAGTTGAAATAATGCTGGTTACCGGGCATCCCTCAAACGCTTAGATTGGTGCTGCCAAGGAAATAGTGAAGAACAGAAGAGAGAGATGGAAATGCCCTTGACATAAAAAGAGGTCTGTGGGCTCACAGCTTGGATTTAAATGGAAGGTTTTTCAGATAGAATTAATAAAATTATAAACTTACTTTCTGAAAATCAATTTCTGCATCATTCCATCTTAATGTCCTCATGACTGCAATGTACTTCATATTAATCAGTGTAGTTATTTAACTAGTGAACTTACATTTAATGGATGTTTATATTCATCAATATTTATGACACCTTCCACAAATGCAATTACTAACAGCATGCCAGATATCTTCATGTGGCTCCTGCAAATGCATTAAAACCAGCAAGCTATCTCCAAGGGCAACTGTGGGCAGAGCTTGGTCTTGTGTATTTCTGCGGCAACTGTGCTAAAATTACACTCTTCCCATTAAAAGAATCTGTGTTTTTTTCTGGATCTGGCTTTAGCTATACAATTTTAACAGTGAAAATATGTAATAAGAATTCATGCTTTCACTTCAAAATCTATTTAAAGCATTCTTGGGATTTTTACAAGACATCCTAAACATCCAAATTAAGCTCTTGCCTTCCATAATTGTTTTTTCAAACTTTTATAATAAATACAAAACAGTGCTTCTTATTTAAACTCCAGCATTTTCCCTTGTGAAGAAGCATGGGAGGTTAAAGACGAGTCAGCTTTCTTTGTGAACTGTTACAATGCTCCTGGGATGTTCCATCTGGGACAGTTCCCTATGTGACCCTGAGCTAGTCAGCCTGCCATGCACCCACCTCTCCTACTGCTTCTACAATAGGTTTGTGCAGAGCTGCGAAAAAATGCCATTCTACAGTTAGCAGGGGCTGTATCACCCAGAGGAAATATCACACCCATTTTGATCCAGACACTGTTTTTTGCCAAAGTGAAGTGATGCTGTTTGCAAGGATCAGTGTTGCTCTCTACCGCCCTACTTACAGCCCTGGCACTGTAATTATTATCAAATTGGTTCTGTTCATGCTACAAGAAAAATATATTTAAGGTTTTTCTTTTACAGAACCATACTGGACATCTGCTTCTTTACATATAAATAAAGATATAATGACAAGAAAAATTGAATTGATGACAAATGAGCCTACAATTCAAGGGACACCATCAAGTTGCTGAAACCTTCAAGTACAGTTCTCTTCAAATTGCTAAGTAAACCAGTAAAATCTTCAGGATTGAAAGTGTGTTAAGTCTAGCATTCGCCATATAGAGGATAATATGAAAAAATCCAACAGTAACTGTGACTGTTGTTCCAGAGAAATCTGCCGCTGTATCTGCCCCTTGTACTAACTGTTCTCAGAAATGCTTTTATACCATTCACTTTGGTATACATCTGGTACTTGGGAAAGCACAAAGCATTGCCAAAACGTACTGCTTTCTTTTTCAGGTACATTGTGATCTTTCTGGTAATTTTTTTTTTTAAGTATTACCTGAAGTACATAGGTAATACTAGGGTTTGTACCAAAACAGTCATTTAGTACCTCTACACAGTCCAGACCAGAAAATGAAGGTTGATAAACACAAACAGTAGCACATAAAGGGAAACACCTTCCAAACAGCATAAAACAGCATCAGCTTTTGGCCACTTTAGCTGCTGATGTGTAGGGAAAGTCACTGCTGATAGCACGGGAGGCATGCAGGCAGGTGAAATCACCCTAAAACTGTACAGCTTAAAAGGGATGTGATTGAAAAACAGATACTAATTCATGAAGTGATGGGGAGAGTTGAAAACACAAACAATTTCAGTATCCTCAGGACAGTGAGAAGAGCGTGCAGCAAGCTCACTGCCCTGGACTTCAAGAGAGCAGACTTTGGCCTCTTCAGGAACCTGCTCAGTAAGGTTCCATGGGATATAGCCCTAGAGGGCAGGGGGGCCCAAGACTCTTGGTTGATATTCAAGGATCACCTGCTGTAAGCTCAGGAGCGATACATCCTTACTAGAAGGAAGTGCTGCAGGAGGGCCAGGAGACCTCCTTGGATGGATAAGGAGCTGCTGAGGAAAATTCAAAGGAAAAGAGAGGCTTATGAAAGGTGGAAGCAAGGACAGGCGGCCTGGGAAAAATACAGGGATGTTGTCAGGGAAGCTAGGGACCAGGTTAGGAAAGCTAAGGCCCACTGTTGTGGTTTAAGTCCAGTCAACCACGAAGTTTTCTCTCTCACTCACTCACTCCCCTCTTTTTCTTCCCCCAGTCCCAGGGGGATGGGGAGGAGAATCAAAAGAATGCAACTCCAGGTTGAGATAAGAACAGTTTAGTAACTAAGATATAACACAGATCACTACTGCCTACCACCAGTAATAATACAAGAGAAATACAAGGAAAGAGAATACAACTGCTCACCAAGCCCGACCCAGCCAGTGCACCCCCCAGAAGTAAACCCCCCATTGCACCACCACACCCTTTCAGGTCTCTGCCCTCCGGTTTCACATCCTGGACATGACATGCTGTGGTACGGAATAACCTCTTTGGTCACTTTGGGTCAGGTGTCCTGTCTCTGCTTCCTCCCGGCTCCCCCTCCTCCCTGGCATAGCATGAGGCTCAGGAAGTTCTTGGTCAGACCAAAACATTACCAAGCAGTAACTGAGAACACTGGTGTTATCAGCACTGCTCCCAGGCCCAAAATCAAAAACACAGCGCTGCACCAGCTACCAAGAAGAAGAAAAATGACTGCTACTGCTGAACCCAGGACACCCACTTAGACTTAAACTTGGCTAGGGATGTGAAAGAGAACAGGAAGGGATTCTATAGGTACGTTGCAAATAAAAGACAGGCTAGGGACAACGTGGGCCCCCTCCAGAAGCTATCAGGAGAACTGGCTGCCCTGGATTTGGAGAAGGCTGAGGTTCTTAATGACTTCTTCACCTCGGTCTTCACTGGCAAATGCTCTGACCACACCACCCAAGTCTTGGAAGGCAGATGCAGGCACTGTGAGAATGAAGACCCTGGGCCCACTGTAGGAGAGCATCTAGTTCGAGACCATCTTAAAAGCCTGAATGTACACAAGTCCATGGGACCTGATGAAATCCATCCGCGGGTCCTGAAGGAGCTGGCAAATGAAGTTGCTAAGCCACTGTCCATCATCTTTGAAAAATCATGGCAGTCAGGTGAAGTTCCCGATGACTGGAAAAAAGGAAATATAACCCCCGTTTTCAAGAAGGGGAAAATGGATGAGCCGGGGAACTACAGACCAGTCAGTCTCAACTCTGAGCTTGGCAAAATCTTGGAGCAGATTCTCCTGGAAGGCATGCTGAGGCACATGAAAAACAACAACGTGCTTGGTGACAGCCAGCATGGCTTCACTGAAGGGAAATCCTGCCTGACCAATCTGGTGGCCTTCTACGATGGGGCTATGGAACTGATGGACAGGGGTAGAGCTGTTGATGTCATCTACCTGGACTTGCGCAAAGCGTTTGACACTATCTTACATGACATCCTTGTCTCTAAATTGGAGAGACATCAATTTGATAGGTGGACCACTTGGTGGATAAAGAACTGGCTGGATGGCTGCACACAAAGAGTTGTGCTCAATGGCTCAATGTCCAGCTGGAGACCAGTAACGAGCGGTGTCCCTCAGGGATTGGTGTTGGGCCCGGTCTTGTTCAACATCTTTGTTGGTGACATGGACAGTGGGATTGAGTGCACCCTCAGCAAGTTTGCCAATGACACCAAGCTGTGTGGTTCAGTTGATATGCTGGAGGGAAGGAATGCCATTCAGAGGGACCCTGACACACTTGTGAGGTGGGATGATGCCAACCTGAGGAAGTTTAACCATGCCAAGTGCAAGGTCCTACACATGGGTCGAAGCAATGCCAGGCACAGCTACAGGTTGGGCAGAGAAGAGATTCAGAGCAGCCCTGCACAGAAGGACTTGGGGGTGATGGTCGATGAGAAAATGAACATGAGCCGGCTGCAGTGTGCACTCGCAGCCCAGAAAGCCAACCATATCCTGGGCTGCATCAAAAGGAACATGACCAGCAGGTCGAGGGAGGTGATCCTGCCCCTCTACTCTGCTCTCATGAGACCTCCCTTGGAGTATTGTGTGCAGTTCTGGTGTCCTCAACATAAAAAGGACATGGAACTGTTGGAACAAGTCCAGAGGAGGGCCACGAGGATGATCAGGGCACTGGAGCACCTCCCATATGAAGATAGGATGAGAAAGTTGGGGCTGTTCAGCCTGGAGAAGAGAAGGCTGCGGGGAGACCTCATAGCAGCCTTCCAGTATCTGAAGGGGGCCTATAGGGATGCTGGGGAGGGACTCTTCATTCGGGACTGTAGTGATAGGACAAGGGGTAACAGGTTTAAGCTTAAACAGGGGAAGTTTAGATTGGATATGAGGAAGAAATTCTTTACTGTAAGGGTGGTGAGGCACTGGAATGAGTTGCCCAGGGAAGTTGTGAATGCTCCATCGCTGGGGGTGTTCAAGGCCAGGTTGGAGAGATCCTTGGGTGATATGGTTTAGTGGGAGGTGTCCCTGCCCATGGCAGGGGGGTTGGAACTAGGTGATTTTAAGGTCCTTTCCAACCCTAACTATTCTATGATTCTATGATTCTATTCACTCCTTCTAATAACCTGCATGGGAAGGTACCTCGTGAAAGGATGAGAGATTTAAATTAAGCAAGAGAAATTACTTTCTAGAATAACACATAACTTAACGGAACTCATGGCTGTAGAAATACAAATACATTTAAAATATGACTAAATTAGTGGGAGAGCTGTCTATAATGCTTTTCTTGAACTCTAGCATTACAGGAGACATAAAGGCTATCAAAGCAGAACAAGACAGCGGGAGCCTGATGGATTATTAAAGGCAAATGTGACCAATCCATTTAAATGTATCTGTCACAAAGCTCTGCCTGATGTATAATTTTGGCTGGCACAGCTGGTGACTGCAGGTAATCAACATTTTTTAATTATATAAAACAATGCTTTGAAAAAAAAAAGCAACAAACTAGAACAAAAGCCTAAAACAAGAATCCAGACATTTAGAGACGAAGTCATATGACACTTACATGAGGAATTTCCATCTGCTACCATTAAGGTGGCTGTCAGTTATCTATGCCTTTCCTGCTGCTGTTAACACAGGCCAAAGAGTGTACCAGGTATCCTCACAAGACAGCTGGTTACCGACACTGACAATAGCCAGAATGTGTGGTCAAAACCACACTTTTTTTTTTGCAAGCAACTAGAGGCATAAAGTAAGCAGGGGAAAAGTAGAAACCCTTACATAAGCTCTCTTTATCCTTCTACTCTTATCATTATGGACTTTTTTTCTGAGGCTGCCTGTATTCATCAGATGCTGGACACCAGTGCAGCATCACCTGATGGTGTGCTTTCTTCATCCCTCTCAGTGGGACAGACCCAGTGAAACACACAGCAGTACAGTCATGCCTTCCTGGGGTGAAGATTCACCACTCAAAGCACCAACTCCTTTTCACGTGAAACAATGCTGGTTCTAGCATTCAATCTAGCTCTAGAAGTAGCTTTGTACAGCCAAGTAATGTTCTCTGGCTTCCACCGCACTGAGTGTCCTTACATCAGGTCTGAGTTAAGGTCTCCAAACTCTCCAAGACAGAGGAAAATAATACACATGTCCTTCTATCAGACTTTGGCTATAGAAGAGTGACAGTATAGAGCTGTAGTTCTCCCCCTTTCCCCATAGGGTAAAATAGTGGGTACAAACCCAGCTGCAAACAGCTGAAATCATCCTTTGAAAATTTATTCTGATTTGTAACAAATTATAACATTTTCACATAGCAGTGGTCTGATTAAATCCCAGAACTGCCATTTAATCAGCACCCTGAGCCTCCAGCTATCTGCAGCCTGGGATCACACAAAGCTGCTGTGAAGTTGTATCATAATTTAGCTAACCTTAGAGAGCTACCAGCACAATATAGGATTAAACCTCAGCTTGAGCTCTGAAAACAGTTCCTGTTTTTGTGGCAGTTGTACAAAACCCTTGCAGCCAAACTCACCCAAGCCATCTGAGATGGCTGAAATTCAGCGCTGCGCTCTCTCCCCAGCTTGGCCCAATCTGAAATATTCTGGGTAGGCTTGGAAACTTTTCAGAAAGAAAAGAAAAAGAACACACCTCAGCTGCTGAGAATCCCACCAGCATGCTATATTCCTATTCTGGAAAGGCAGGGATAAAAATACTGAAACAAACCAGAAACATCTCTGATGTTACAAATGTGTGGTATAAACTTACTAGATGATTGTTACAGTTAAATCTTTTGAAATATGCAGAGCCAGGTCCCCTACAGGTAGAGTATAAACTGCCTCTCCATTTTACCAGTGTTTATTTCAGTTCCAACAGAAAATCAGCAAGCTGGTAGAGTACAACGGCCTCACATACAACTCTGGCTCCTGCAAGAGCACCCCCTGTACAATCCTATGTATGCTAGTTATTAAGTTCTCTGGAGCTGAGAATACTATGTCAGGGAACACATTCAACCATCACAAGCTGATCTGTACCTGCAGAGGCCCAAACCAAATCCTCAGGCAGCATCTCTGTCCAGCTGGTGATTCTTACTTCCAACAAATCCAGCTGCTCCAGAGAGAGTGCCTAGAGGCTGGGCAGTTATCTTGTCCATCATACACACACACATGCTGAAAAGAGATTGAAGAAAGAGCAGAGGAGTCACAATGACACATAGAGATCACTGCAGGAATCCAGAGATAGTAATGGTACGGGGTTTTGTTACCAATTTTACATGCATGCATACTGTAGCATGGTGGGATGCTCTGTCTGCCAGGGCAGGAACAGCATTTCTGGCAACAGCCAACAGTCTTATTAGTACCTCCAACACAGGGAGAAGCCTGCACATATTAACCGTATTATTTATTGCTCTTTGGACTAAAACATGTAGCATAAAGGCACCCTCAAGGATTTTGGACTCTCATTAAGTTGATGAGCAGAGTTACACTGCTAGTTTGACTTGGGCCTGGAGACTTCTGCTGCATGAGGAAGGGAAAAAAAGCCAACCAACTCAAACCACACAGCAATACAAATTCACCAACCTTTTCTTATGCATCACACCTCTAATGAAAAGATCACTTAAAGATTAACTCTTAACAGAGGAATCCAGAACTTTGCACCTTCTAGTATAGTGGACATAGCAACGTTTCTCCATAGGCTTATCTCAAACAGGGAAAAGAAAGGAGAGTAGAAGTAACAAGGGCTCTGTGAAAGATTGCAGTTTGCGGTTATGCTGTAGCTTATTTTGAGCAGGACTTTGTGATGGACGTTGTGCTGCAGTTTTAACATTCATTATCAGAATCACAGGCCAGCAGCTTTTCTCCAGTAAAAACAAGATACTAATCTGCAATATGACCACCCCTTATTTCTACATATTTCATTGTAATACCTGTCTGTTGTGTCTTCTACCAAAATACACAGCTAAGTATACCAAGTAGATTGTCCTAAATCAGGACACCTATAAAAAAGGCCAAACAATTGATGTCTTCTCTGTGGCAACAGTCACACAACCACAAATTCACACACTAGTAAGCCACCTTCATTCACAAATCCAAGCACAGATGGCTTACAAATTTGGGACACATCTTTTCCACTGACCTACTTGTGGCAGAACTGCAGCAGCTCAGATGACATGATTTGTTGCATCTTTTTTTCACTCTAATTGTAGCTGTGTCGCACACTTATAACTGCACTGAGTCCTTAATATAGCAGTGGGTAAACGAAAATCACACAGAACAAGTTGCACAAGACAGCAGATGCATATGCCTCAGAGACAGCTTACTCACATGTTTTAACAAGCACTCTCAAGAACATTCCAGGCAGTCTTACATTTCTGCATAAGCCTCTTAGAGCATCAGTTACCCTTTGAACATCTGATAATAATCCTAATTTAAAGAACTGGGACTCTTCAGACATGAACAACATTTGCCTTTGCAAAGGGTTACTAACCAAGTAATACAGTACTCCTTATTTCACAATTAAATAAGAAGTTCAGCACATTATGCTTACAGTTACTATAAATAATGGGGGGGAGTGAAGAGCTCCTCAGAATAACTGTTATTTTCTGTGATGCCATGTCCCCAAGCAAGCCTCTGACACCCCTGCTTTAGGAACACAGATGATCCTCAAACAAATTCCATGCAAATTTTAATCTCATTACCAGTAAGGAAACTAAATGATAAAATCCAGCATCTGCTAAAAAGACCGCCTGTATATAGTACACAGCCTTTTAGTGGCTGTATTCTGTACCTTACAAGTTAAGAGAACAAAAATATCAGGTGTAAGTCTCACAAGGGGACCCTCTTCCCCACACAAAAAAAGAAAATAAAGAAAAAATTAACATGCATCTGCTCAGCTTCTCTCTGAAGACTGATCCTCACTCCCTTACTGACAGCTTCTACTTTGGGGGGTGGGGAGGGAGTAAACCTAAGGTGAATTCATTTAAAGATAAGAATTAATAGCTCATACAAGGAAAAAAAAGTAAAACCCCAGTGTTTGGCTGGAATGATGTGAATACAAACCCAGGATTGTGCTGGCTTGCACTCTTTGTTTTTTTTTCTAAATAGTATTTAACCATACCCTGAAACTGACTAGATTGTTATCTTAACATAAGGATTCAAGTTTTCTTCTACACCTACAGCTCCATCACCTTATAATCTGCAAAGCAGCAGCAAGTCAACTCTGCCATTACTTGACTATGACACCAAGCTGCGTGGTTCAGTTGATATGCTGGAGGGAAGGAATGCCATTCAGAGGGACCCTGACACACTTGTGAGGTGGGATGATGCCAACCTGAGGAAGTTTAACCATGCCAAGTGCAAGGTCCTACACATGGGTTGGAGCAATCCCAGGCACAGCTACAGGTTGGGCAGAGAAGAGATTCAGAGCAGCCCTGCACAGAAGGACTTGGGGGTGATGGTCGATGAGAAAATGAACATGAGCCGGCTGCAGTGTGCGCTTGCAGCCCAGAAAGCCAACCGTAGTCTGGCCTGTATCAAAAGGAGCATGACCAGCAGGTCAAAGGAGGTGATCCTGCCCTTCTACTCTGCTCTCGTGAGACCTCCCTTGGAGTATTGTGTGCAGTTCTGGTGTCCTCAACATAAAAAGGACATGGAACTGTTGGAACAAGTCCAGAAGAGGGCCATGAGGATGATCAGGGGACTGGAACACCTCCCGTATGACGACAGGCCGAGAAAGTTGGGGCTATTCAGCCTGAAGAAGAGAAGACCGCATGAAGACCTCATAGCAGCCTTCCAGTATCTGAAGGGAGCCTATAAGGATGCTGGGGAGGGACTCTTCATTCGGGACTGTAGTGATAGGACAAGGGGTAACAGGTTTAAGCTTAAACAGGGGAAGTTAAGATTCTTTACTGTAAGGGTGGTGAGGAACTGGGATAGTTTGCCCAAGAAAGTTGTGAATGCTCCATCGCTGGCAGTGTTCAAGGCCAGGCTGGACAGAGCCTTGGGTGATATGGTTTAGTGGGAGGTGTCCCTGCCCATGGCAGTGGGGTTGGAACTAGATGATCTTAAGGTCCTTTCCAGCCTTAATTGTTCTGACTCTATGGTACTTTAAGCCTGTATGAAGTACTCAAAAACATCAAACCAACCAACCAAAAAAAACCCAACCCAAAACAGTCTTAACAAGAGCCACCTCCCATACTGTTTCTTATTATCACAACAGCCCGGTATTTAAAAAAAAGGAACAGTGTACACCACCATGCAATGTTACCCCACAACATGGGGACTGAATTAGCTGATAACACTTACAGCAGCCCAGAATCCATTAGGATCTGTCAGGAAACCCTAACGCTGGCATTCAGCATCAGCTCAGCCGAGAACTGCAGTCTTCCTTCTGTGCTCATGCACATCCTCTGGCAGATGCCTCCTCCTGTCCTTCATAGCTGGGACATAGTAGCTCTGCATTACTTCCTTTACGTTGTCTTCCTAGCTTATTCAGGTAACCTCTTCTTTCTTCCTCAGCTTCTTCACCTCCCTCATTTCCTCAGTTTCTTCACCTCCCTCATTTCCTCAGTTTCTTCACCTCCCTCATTTCCTCCCACCAGCTCTGCTTTCTCCAACCTAAACACAGAGTTAAGAACATCTACTGGAGTGCCTCTGCAGAGGGCTTGCTATACACTACAGACCAGAGTTGGTGTGGCAGGATGCTCCTAGAGCCCATTCTCTACTCTGCACTGTGGCTCCTGCACTGTGGCTGTTCTGGCATGGGACAGCAATGAACAGTTACTTGTGCAGAACTTGCTGCTGCAACCCTGCTATGCTGTCACAGATTTCTTGTCATCTCCTGGAGTGATCAAGGGTCACAAAGAAAAACTGACACCTTGCTCTTGTAAAGGAAGCCCAAAGCCAAGCTCAGTCAAAAACACTTTTGCCAGATAAACTTTATTTACAAATATACAAACTTCAGAACTAACGTGCTGAAAAGCACGAGGACCACAGGCCCCAAGCACAGATCATCACCTCTTAGACAAGTATTACAAGGACAATTGTTGCCAATGTTATGAACACCTCTCTACCCCTTTTTAAAGGGGCAACACAGCGGAATATGAACTCCATGTGGCAAGTTCTGGAGGATCTTGTATCCCCCAACATCAGACAAGCTTCTGGCTATAATAAAGTTTTCCTGTGATGTATCCAGAGCTCTTGGCCCAGTGCAGCACTGCTTTATTGTGACAGTCCTCAACTAACAGATTCAATGATCATCAGGAATATAAACCATCCTTCCATGGATGCTGACAGTATCTCCTCCAGATGGGAGCAGAAACGCTTTGCAAGGAACATGGGGCAGGGGGGCAGGGGAGAGTATGATAAAATATATAGATCTCATCAATGACACCACAAAGCCAACAGTGTCAATATCCTATGTTAAAATTATATTCTTCTCTTTTGCTTTTCTAGCTCTCCTTTCCATTACCCAACTAAAGGTGAATTCCTACCAGGGAGCCCTTATATCTATCTCCCATTCAATCCTGAAACTGTCATAGTACAGTGGGGTTGTACTGTCCCTCACCCTCCCATTCACCTCTTCTGAACTTAATTCAGAAGCACCTCTGGTTATACAGATCAGCTTACATCACTGTCTTTAAGTCAGTTTTTCTTTGCCTCTTTTTCCTCTAGAGGCCAGGAAATCTGGATGTGATACGGCTTTAGTTCTTCTGGAGTGACATAGTCTGGAGCATTGCCCATCAGGTCTCGTCCCCTGAAGGACTTAGGAAAAGCAATGACGTCTCGGATACTTGGAGCATCAACGATGAGAGAGATCAGTCTGTCAAGTCCTAGAAGCAAAAAACAAATTGGTGAACCACTTGAGTTATGGCCCTGTGTTACTTCCTCCAATTCAGAAGATGAGAAAGATATAGTAGATAATATTACTGAGCCTGAAGATAAAAGTGAAGCAAGTAAGCGGGAAAAAAAATCTAAAAATAAATCAATATTAACCAGTAGCAGAGACAGATCTGCCTGAAGACCAGAAAAGCCTAGCAAAATAAAGTTTTTCAATATTACACAAAGTTCTGCAACACATCAAGTCCTACAAAAAAAGAAGGCCTATGAAAAAAAAACAGGCCAATAGAAAAAAAACAGGCTTACAGAAAAAAAAAAGAAGCCTACAGAAAAGGCAAGCATAACAAAATGAAGGAAGCTAAATGGCAAGAAGACTGAGGGCTTTAGGGTTCTGCTTAACTGCTCACAGATCTTGATCATCCAGTTCTGAAGGATTACAATAACTAGGAGGAATTAAAAAAGAACAAGAGCCTCTGGGTAATTAGATGGAAAGATTTCACACTGGAAGGCCACAGGTTAAAATGCTATCTTTGTTATTTGTAGGGTTTTGGGGAGGGGGTGGCTAGTTTTGACGGTTTCTTTAGTTTTGTTTTGGTTGGTGTGCAGGTATTTTGTTTTTTCCTTTTTTAAAACCACAAAAAAAACCTGACACCAAATCAGTACGCAAAACAGATAAGGAAGAATGGAAGCAAGACTGATGGAGATGGCAAGACTGAGGCAATGAACCAGATCATGGAACACAAAGTACCATGCTGGCTCAGGCCTCCAGGCATGCAGCAGAGGAATCCTGCTCTGACTGCACAGGAGTGAGAATAAAGATGACCTAATCTTAATGAACATGGTGTAGAACAGCAGATAAGGATCACTCTTAGACACATCAACATATGATTTGCTCATTGCATAAGAACTAAATTACACTGACGCTGGGAAGGAATACCAAAACATTCTGCACATGGTGACGAGACGCATTTCCTTCTATCAAACAGCTACAGAGATGGAAGCACTGTGTAAGCCCATACAGTGTTACCATACTGGTGTACCAAACACCAGGACAGCTATCTCTGTCAGAAGGAGACATGGCTTTTGCCAACCAGCATGAAGCTTGTTCCTGAAATCTAATATGCCAAAAAGTCACAAGACACCTGAATCTAGTAAGCTACAGAGCACTTACCTAAAGCAATTCCTCCATGAGGTGGAGCTCCAAGCTCCAAAGCCTCAAGTAGATGGGAAAGCACCTCAGAATCCTCCTGTAAAATTAAGTAAGAAGTGTCACTGGACAAGCAATGCTCTTCCTACCAGCAATGTAAGAGGAAGGTATGATGAAATCATCCATCACTCAGGGCTACGAGTTACATTTCTTAATCTGAGAAACACACAAGTGTTTCTTTCAGAATTTGAAATGGATAATTAGCCCTTTAAAACTTCAAGAGAATGTAAGAGACATCTCTACATAGATGTTACCTTCAGCACTTTCTCCAGCACAAAACGCTGCTGTTTTGCACTATGAATTCTGATGGAGCCACCTCCAATTTCATTACCATTTAGCACAAGGTCATAGTGCTGGCTACGGACCTGCAGAAAGACATGAACAAGCACCTTAGCAAGGCCGGGACACAGCTGGATGTAACAGCCACCTGCACCCAGATGGCAAAGACACTGTGAACGAAGCCATGACATACTACGACACTGTTTTCAATAGTATCTTGCAGGTCAGCTACCAGTCCTAGCCAAGGCATGGACTGCTGCTGACAGATATGGGAACAGTACAAATCCTTTTGCAAAGCTTATCAAAACATGAAGCAAAATGAGATGAGTCAGAATACAAGACTCCACCTTAAGCAACTGTTTCCCATAAGTCCAACTTCTGTCAGGGGCACACACAGATATTTGCCACTCGGAATAATCTCAAAGTCATCTCTTCCAGACAGACACATACAATATGCAGTCAGTTCCATGAAACAACACCTCTTTTTCTTGCCTAGCTTTCCATGACACACAGCTGTAATTTTATGTGTGCTGTGCTGGCTCTTTTAGTTACCTTTGTGGGATCAGAATAGAGGAGACTGGTATCTGAAGGATGAGGGGCAGTGAAAGGGTGATGAGCAGCTTCCAGTTCAGTGGGATTCTCTTCTTTTGAGAGGAAAAGGGGGAAATCCACCACCCACAGAAAGTGAAAAGCAGCAGGATCACGGAGTACCAGCCCAGCCGCCTCAAGGAGGTCAGCACTCTCCAACCTTAGGCTTCCTAACGCAGAGCACTGCAAAACAGAATGGAGCAAATGAGATGAGCAACCTGCTATAGGGAGGTTGATACAATAAACTCAATAAACTCACAATAAACTCAAGCGCCGATCAGGGAAAAGAGTGGACCAGGGAAAGAGTGTTCCGTTGAGGGATTCTATACCACAGACAGCATCAGCTGTAAGGCACTATTGCCTTAAACACTTCTGCCTTGTATCCTGAAATATACCACCTTCCTGCTGAGGCAGCATCAACTCCAGGGTTTGACAAAGACCAAGTAATGAGCTAGAAAGTCCATTTTCTTCCAACTGTTCCACCTTCATAGAACTTGTTTAGACTAACCACAAGCTCCACACAACAAATGGGGATTAACTGAGGAAGCAGTCATAAGATCTGCACTTTGCAGAAAGAGAAATGAAGGCATAGGAAGAATATGACAAAATTTTGACAATCACGCAAAGCATAACACCTTGTCATAAACCAGTGCCCAGAAAGCAGTATCTGCTGGCAAGAATACAGAGAAGAGTAACGGAGAGAATCTCCACTGTGCTTCATTTTGTCATCTGCTTATGGGAGATGAAATTACCTAGTTGACCTTGTTTTCCAATCTCTATTTGACGCTTTAAAAATTAAGTTAAGGTGAGAGAAAAGAAGGCACTAATTTGCTCCTGTTTTAAAATCCAGCTTTCATTACAGGTACAAGTTCTACCTGGAATGTGACTAAGGGAAATAAAAGCAATAGGTACATTACATGCATTATTTGCTGTTGCTACAAAGAAACCTAGAATTAGATTATTATCTATTTTAACAGTGAGAAGAATTAGACTAGATTTAGATAACATAATAGATTTAGACTAGAATTAGATACCAAATTTATCATCAGCAACATTCAACTCACATAGCCACCCAAGAAATGCTTCCTACCACTTGCTTTTGTTCACCAGCAGCCAGCAGTACCACATCATCCACCTGCATGTTCAGTGCTTGGACAAGTTGTGACTGCTGCTTCTCATCAAGAAACCTTGTAAGCAGAGACTTCAAGCTTCCATCAGGCCTGCAGATAATTTCCACGATTTCCTAAAGAAAAATGATATGTTCAGTCTAGTGCTGCCACCTCTTGTCTTGAAGCATCACATGCTCAGACACTGACTGCTATTAAAAACTGCTCTTCTACCTTCCTCTGCCTTCAACTGCCCTTATACATACTTTGTTATTCACCATTTCCAATGCCTCGACAGTGTTTTGGTCTCACCTGGTTAAATTTGGATTTTGCAGACTCCTTTAATGACTCCAAATTTTTATTTTTAAGGTATCTCTGGGGAAAGAGCAAGACAAGACACATTAAACATCGGAAAAGCCCATGGAAAACCTGACCAGGATTCAAATCTACCAGCTGAGCTGCTTCAAAACTCCCCAAGCTCTTTTGTTTCTAATACAAGTTCTTATGAGGGCTGTGGAACAGGACAGGGCCCACAGCATTAGGCTGCAGCTGGGAATCTTCCCCAAGGGCTCCTTTCAGGAAGAGACCTCTTCAGATTTTACATCGAGCTGCAGTTTTCTCTCCTGGCTCACAAATCAGATACAGCTGGTCACCAGAGTCAGATCATGACAACTAATTGCCTCCATCACACAACACTACATTGTTGAAGAAGGCATAGCTCAATCTGGAGTAACAACAGAGTGAAAACAACTGGTCTCATTCTCACACGTGAAGAAATACAGTGAGGTCCTGTGTCAGGATCTTGATTTTTTTTCATCTGCTCTAGAGAGGCTCAAGATTCCAGTTTTGTTCAGCTCAAACACACACCCTAGTGCCCTCTCGTGGGAAGCCAGTAACTTGCACTTTGTACCAAAATTAAAAGAATCCCAAGAGAAATCATGGTCAGAAAGTCCTGTTCCCCAAATAAAACTCAGGGTTTAGTGGATTTTTTTTTCCATACTGTCTAAGCTTAAAATATAACCACAGCCAGAATTAAATCTGCTACCCTTCCAAAATACATGGCTGTGTCAAATAATCATTTACATCTATTGTGAGCCTTGGATTTGGCCTGTGCATTATCATTACACAAGACGAGCTGGGCCCACATATGCAGCAAAAGCAAACGTAAGGGCATGTAACTATCTGAACTTTCTCTCACTAGTCTGGAACAGACCTGCGCCATACCTGGCTCTATTTCAATCTCTTGCCACAGAGCAAGATTTATTATTGAGATGCACACCAGAAGCAACCCTTGACAAAAGCAAGCTGAAGCCCTGGGAAGCTTCTCTATCCTCAAGGGATCTTGCAGTTCTATTATCCTCCTCCCCTTCCTAAAGATAACATATTCTTCCTGTCAGCTGATGACCTCCATTCTAACACCTCTCAGCCCAACCTGACATCAATTACAACCAATCCCAAAGGATACCAACACCCCAATAATAGCAAGGAACATTTCCATATCAGTAAAGGAATTCAAACTGACATTTTATTTATTTCATATTAAAAATAAGCAGTATGTAAATGCATCACTTACCACTCCCTGAGGGATACAAATGGCTTTGACAGTGCCATGTGGGTAACTGAGTGCATTCTGTACAAACTCAATGTTCGATCTTCGTAAAAAATCACTGATACCCACTATCTAAGAAAGGAGAGAGCACAGGAAAAAGCAGTTTGCTTCAGGAACATGAAACAAAAATCCAGCACCTATCTCAAAGCCTCCAACACCATTCCCTGGCATAATTTCTTTGCTCAGAGAAATCAAATGGTTCACAGAAAGAAATTAATGGGGCCAAGCTGGAATAACCAATAGGAGGCCGAACACTACAGAAACGTAAGACAGGCACAAAAACCCAAGGTTGAGATGGTGACATCTTACCACAGAGAAGGGAGCTGCAGACTGAGAAAGAAACACCCAAAATTAATTTCTGGGGAAATGTGGGTGTAGAGGACTTTGATGTGGAGGAATGTTTTTGGGAGAGAGTTGAGACTGCAGAGGAATGTTGCTGGGAGATGAAAAGGGGGGGGGGGGGCAGGAAGGTTGGCAGGATAAAAAGGAAGCGAAAAACCAATATCCAATGAGAGGACAACAGCAGAGAGCAGGCGTCCAACCACAAGGCAACAAGTGGGCAAGATATTAACCAATGAGGAAGCGACAATGTCCATGGGGACAGCTATAGCTAACCAACTGTATTAGCTGCTCATGCGCGCGGACATTTGTATAACCTATAAAACCCCTGGATTTACACCAAGCAAACGATTTCATTTGTAACCAGAAACTGAGTCCGTGCCTTTTATCTCCACAGGAAAACATAAAAGCTTTCTTGCTTTTCAGCGCTGTTCTCTCAACACACTTGTCAATATTCTGATTTTATACTTCCATACTCTTATTTCATACAGAAAGTGTATACACACAACCACAGTTGGTAACCTTGAAAATACTTTCAGATCATTAAAAGGCTGGGGAAGCCTGTCTCATGAAGCAAGCTCACCAGGAGTATGCCTTGGAGTACAGAAGGTATAAGCATCTATGTTTATCTGTGAACTCCTTATGGGCTTCAGTTCCTAACACTACATTATCTTCAACATAAAATTTTCTTAAAACATACGTTTTCCACAGCCAACTAATCAAACCCTCTCTTCTCCAAGCGATTACCTGTACAAAGCAGCAACAACGAGACAAACACCTGGGGAAAAGTACAGCATTAAGAACCCAAACCAATCATGTACACATGATCCAAACACAAAACTAGCAGAAAGGAAAAGATGGAAGTTTCCAGGGGGCAAACCCTCACCTTCATCCCAAAACGAGTGTCTGGTTTATCAGTCCCATAGTCAGCCAGTGCCTCCTCATACGTCATAGAAGGGAAAGGAGTTGAAATAGAGCCTCTTTCCTCAGGCCAGGAATATTGCAGGAGGCCCTCCACCAGTTTTTGGATCCCAGCTTTATCTACAAATGACATCTCTATATCTATCTTAAAACAGAAAACAAGAGGGTAGATTCCACATTAGATATATTTTGCCTTTCCACTGGTACTTGCAGAAGCTCTTCATTATGAAGCTAGCATAACAAGAACCAACACACTACATTATAGCATGACTGCGTTAGGCCGGGGACATGCTATGGTCTCCCTACAGCATGATGACTCAGGCAACATTCTCCTCGGAGAACTGAATGAGGTAATGATGACAAGGACAGAAGGAGAAGACCTGAATGAACCAGGCTAACTCTGCCTGGGATCTCAAGGCTGAAGAATGAGAGGTCTGACCCAGCAGGACAGGAAGAGTCAAGCGCAATCATCAAGCACATCATCAAGCACAATCACTGCTGCAACACAATTCCCACATCTGATCAACTAATGTACATGGGAACAGTCAGCCAAAGACAGCAGCTACTCTGTACACAGCCCTTTGAAGCTAGTATGAGACATGTCTGTGAAGCATGCAGCAAGCAACATTGTACACACCACCACCACCACCTCTAAGAAGCACAAGAGTGAAGAGAAATTAAGCCTTCAGAAGGGAAAATAGCTATGAGCTATCTGGATCGAGGAGGAAGGTGAAAGGCAGTGAGAGCTTGTTACCTGAGTGAATTCAGGCTGCCTGTCAGGCCGTGAACCTTCATCTCGGTAGCAGCGAGCAACCTGAAAGTACCTGCAATAGTACTTTTACTCAGACAACAACTTAAGTACCCTGAATTAAATTGTGGCTATAGAATTGATCATAATGTAAAGGGGGTGGAGGCAGGGAGAGAGGTCTGTTCCTTTGTTTCCTTTGTAGCAGAGGATCATAGCCTTGATTGTTCCCATCCCCTCAAAGGCATGAAATTCTGTGCGGAAGCAACTGTACCAGCAGCTGTATCCATCTCCAGCCTTATCTTCCAGAGGCATGGGGTGGCTGCCTCCCAGCAGGGAATTACACAATCCCCTTTCCCAGGTTCCACTCCAAACTTGGACTCCACTAACAGCCATGCAGAATTCACCCATGTTCAGACCTGGCCTGCAGTTCACTGTGTGAACAATTGTCTCCCTCTCCTTCAATTCTATTTGAAGAACAAGCCAAATTAAAAGCTTTGTACTCATGCACCCTGAAAGCATACGTTCCTTGTCTCAATCATGCCCAGTGGCCCAGCCTCACCTCAATTAGTTCTACAGGTTACTTGTGGAGAGGCTTTTATCACACACTAGTTTTTGTGCTCTTCAGGAAGATTGTGCTTTAGATCAGGTTTCCATTTAAAACAATCCAGAAGGTTTCAGCCTTCAAACAGGATACATTTCCTCTTACTGGAAGATGCCACTGCTGGGTGGGGAGGCAAAGGGCATGGTCTGCCTGAAAAATCTGAAGTAATTAAGGATTCCTCTTCAAAACACAAAACCCTTGGCTGTATGTTTTTGGGGAAGTATCTAAAACCTCAGACCAGAGCAAGCACACCCTGGATGGGACAAGTGGAGAACAGGAATCCAAGAAACAATTACCTGTCCAGGCCTCCAACCATGAGAAGCTGCTTGAACTGCTGAGGACTCTGTGGTAGACAGTAGAACTTCCCCACTTCCCTTGAGGGTACAAGGAATTCTTTTGCTCCCTAGCACCAGAAAGGAAAGCTTACACAGTTCGGCAAACAAGTGGCCTCAATTCCTGACAGAGGGCACAAACCAAAAGCACAAGAGGAAAGGACCTATTTTCCCAGTTAAAAAATATCACTTGTGAGGAAATGGCTGTTTGTACATTACACTCAAATCCGTTAACCAGCTTAGTCCAAAATATCCCAAAGGAGGATTTCTCCATCTTTTGCTCTGAGAGACTAATGTGTAACGATACACCATCCAAGGCAGGTGGTTAAATGCAACAATTTTAAGTATTAGCTGCATCAACAATTCGTGGACTACAGTTCTCTGTGATAATTTTTTAAATGAAAGAAAGGAATACATACTCAGAAATTAAAACTGAGTAATGCCACTGCAGTAACCTACTCGTTAGAAAAATGTTGGGGAAATAGTACTTAGAGGAAGATTTTTGGTTTTGCCAAATAATAATCTGCCTGGCCCAAGACAGGACTTGCATTCAACACACACTCTATAAGGCAGATAATTTTGAACCTTCAAATGAATAAAGCAAGATCCATGACATCACCTCTTCCCTTTCACACCCTCTACTTTTAAAAGGATCCATGTATCATATCAGAAATTTGCACAAGCTGTTACTTAGTGAGGAAACAGCAATGAAGGCCAACTGGAAATTGACAATAATTCAACTGAACTGCCTATGGAATTGCAGGAGGCTAAAATGCTCTAACAGAATACATACCCCTGGAGTTCTTTTAAAGAGTGTTGGAGTTTCTACATCCACAAACCCTGAGGAATAAACACATGCTTCAGGCACAGAATATGCAGAAATCAAGGAGAACTAGCATGACACAGACTAGGATACAGTAGGGTTAGTCAGCAAAACAGGCAATCTAGCACACCACGTAGCCTCTCTAAAATGTGCAGATTTCACTGCTTCCAAGAATAACTTGTGTAATGACAGATTTAAAAGCTCTGAGCTACCCTGATGGCTTGCCAGAACTGTTTAAGTCAGGACTCCATACAGACTGAAAATTTACTAGTTCTCTGTTTTGAACTAGGCTTTGATTTCCCACAAGGCACTTCCTGATTTTAAGACAAACAGAAGCCCTATAAGAAACTCATCCCTTTGATAAGCCTCAGGTTGGCTGACCAGAAGGGGAAAACTATCTGCAAAAGGCCTTTTCTCACTGGATATCGCTCATTTGAAATACCTGGTGTGTAATACACCATAAGATTTCAACATACTTGCTCTTCAGGTCTGACAACATCTCTAAATACCACGCTACAAGTAGACATATCCTTCCTCCTTACTAAGTAGGACCAGCTGAAGTAGCAGCTGATTGGGATCTCTCTCAGCAACAGGAAACAGAAGAAGGGAGAGCCAAAATGCTGTCTGCTGCACACTGTTCTTCAAGCACTTTCCTTACCATGGAGGTTACATAGATATTCCCGCATCTTCATCACGACGCGTGATCTCAGCCTCAGGTTATACTGCAACTGGAAGCTACGCAAGTCCAAGTAGCGATACTGCATCCGTAAGGCCTCTGATTTCTGAGGATGAGATAATTAGGATTAAGAGACAAAATTCAAATTACACCTCAAATGAAGCTGCTCCTGAAGCCACAGAACAAAAGCAGCAAGAAAACAATGTTGCTCTATTACCAGAGCCCACCTATCATCCACAACCTACATATACGAAACTAAGAGTGTTTCCATGCATGGCAATTACTGAAAAAGACGTAATCTGAAAAAAATAATAGAAAAATAAAACAAATAAAGAAAAAAAGACATTTACTGTGACAAAAGCTGCTTCAGTAAAGTTGAATACACTTGAGAATTTCAGCCCTCCTTATTCTTAGTCCACTGCAACAGCATGTATTTTTAAGTAGAGGAGTGGTATAATGCACAGATCTAAAGGAACAACTAAATGGTGAAACATCCTTACTACACATGGGAAATCTAAAGTAGTGATGATGGGAATTTTCCAGGACCCACAACTGGAAGGAACAGGACTCAGTTCTCCCAATTCCAACAGCTGTGCACCAGCCATGGTTTCAATGGCAAAGTTAACAGCAATGCCACTCCTTCACCATGGAGCCTGGACTAAAACTAACCTCTTGTAAAACTGTACTTATAAAGTCTGCCAGACTACCTACTTGTCCAGGCAAGACTAAGCACCCTTGCCTTAAAACACAGCAGTGCACTGGCAGATTCTGTTTCAGACTCAAAAAAGCTAGCATAGTCTGATTTCTTTTACTCTCCCTTTACCTTCCATTCTTAGTGATATCTGAACACCCTATGCACTGGAATCACTCAAGCCTTGTTTTCTGCTTAACTTCAATTAGAAACACATCCTCACAGCTAACAAGAAGAACTCCTATTTTAAATACTATCCTTCTCCCAAGGCAGAGCTGGGAGAATCAGATGCAGCTCAGAAGTTTTGCCATCATGCTGGGCAAACTCCCTATTTATTGAAAAGCCACAACTTTGGAGAAAAGCAAACAAAACAAAACAAAACAAACACAAAACACACAAAAGCCACACACAACCAAAGAAACAAACATGGACACCTTGATGAAATCCTTGATTTCAAAAGGTAGCTTCTTGCAGGAGTTTAGGATCTCTGCAGTCTCTGCCTTCACCTCAATATCCCCTGTTGGCATTTTCTGAAGCAAAAAGACAAGCAAAAAAAATTAGATTCAAAACTTAAGGAAAACAGTTGGACAAAGGTATTTCACAGATGGGATGGGGGGGAGATGGCAAGGACACCAAAATACCCATGTGATGTGATTATCCTCCCTGCCTTCTAACACAGTTAGAAACTCTCAAGGAGAGATTTCTCCTAGATTTCCCAACTGTTGAGAAAAACACAAGTCGCCTCACCAAAGATAGCATGCTCTTTACCAGTAGCCTACTGATCTTTACAAGAAATGTATTTACTTCGCCACCTTCTTGAAGGACATTCTGCTTCAGTGAAACCATGCCGTATATATTTTAGAATGCATTAACAGCATCACCATCAGACCTTAATACAAGTCCAAAAACATAACTTGTAAGGAACTTCTAGTTCTGAATGCCAGTTCTCAGAACTAGTCTTCTTTTTCTTCAATGCCATGGGAGAACAGACAGCTTCCTCCACTTAGCACTGCGCCACATCTAAGTTCATTTGATTCTACAGAACTCTGTTTACCAGGGGAAAGCATATACAACCTTCCAATAAAATGATAAATGATTAAAAGAAATAAAAGCATTGTTTGAAGCCTGCATTCTTTATGCACATCTGTAAGTGGTCAGAGCAAAAGAAAAGTAATGGTCATAAATCCAGGTTTTCTTTTTAAGCCTGCCAGTGATAGGATACATACAATCCTGATAGATTAACCTACAGCTGATTGCAGTGACAGCTGAGGAATGCAAAACATTTTAAAAAGATTTAACCTCTGTTTCCTGCACAATGAGAAAAGCAAAATCTATTCTGAGTGAAAAACAGGTCACTGCATGCTGTGGAACTTGCGATGACAACACTTATTTTCAAGAAAAATTCTCAACCACACTTTGAAAGCCTGAAGAATCTAGCCATTATTCTTCCAAAGGGCTGGAACAGAATTTAATTTGTCGGTATCTATAGTGTGCTTTAAGGTTCTCCTAAGTTACATGTCATAGCAGTTATCTCACCTCACATTATCTGAGGATAGGCTGTCACACACCCAGAAACTATGGCAAAGCTATGACACAAAACCCACCATAATTCTGTTGTCCAGTGCTCTCTTCCCCAAGGAATAAAACCCCTCAGTGTTCCCAGCATCCTCACCGGATTCTCCTGCCCTGGGGGTCGAGGTGACACAATTCCAGTCACTCGAACAACAGACTCCACTGGGGCATTAGACAAAAGATTTTTCACATGGGAATGTGCCTGCAAGAAGATGATAATGTCTCACAGAAATCAAACAGGACAAATACACCATGTTCAAGATCCTCTTAACAGCCCATTTGATTCCAGGATCACTCCTCATAAGCCAGAGGAGAGCACTGATGTTTTCGTTACTGTCTCAGATGAGGGCTCTCATAACACTTAAACCTACTTGTGAGTCAGAGCACTCAGTCTGACAAAGTACTTCATTCTGTACTCCGTGTCTGCTGGACCCATGCTATCAAAGTAAAAATAAAAGAGACACTCGTATTTTGGTAGCACTTACCTCATCTTGTGGAATGATGACCTGGATCAGTCCCTGGAAATCCCTCAAAACCAGAAACAGGCCTTGTCTGATCCACGAAAAACACAAAAGGAAAAACAGGTTTTTCCAAGGATGCAGCAGTCTTTTGCTTTTTAAGCCAAAGCACATGGCAACTAGCTACTTTCTGTAGCTATTGACTAATCTCAAAGCACTTCCAAGCAATGCACATACAGATACAGGTGTGGAAAAAGTATCTAAACTGAACAGTTTATTTCAGATTTTGCCCAGCCACAAACATGTGCAAATAACCACGAAAGGTAGGATTTTAACTTGAACGTTAATCCATGTAGAGCAGGAATTCTGAACATGTGTGATTTCCTGCTAGGAAACATCACATTTAGATGAGCAATAAAACTAAAGTTCACATGGATACAAAATAAAAGAAAATCCCCAACCACAAAATAAGAACACTGGTCCCGTTTATAAAGTTTCACAAGAACAATCCCCAGTCCTAGATCCAGAATCATAAATCTTGATCTCTTCAGCTGCAGTAGAGACAACCACCATCGTACTTAATCCATCAAGAAGCTGTCAAATTGAACATGCTCTGCCCATCTTTAAAAGCAAGAGTGCAATAATTGCATTGCAATAATCCTAACTGCTTCCTGAAACTCCATGCTGTATGTAGACATGCTTTTCACCAACATTTACAAAACATTCAACAGGAGTGAATATATCATGCCACCTATAGCAAACTATTGGAACTAACATTTCACCAGCTGCTCTTCTTAAAAGCTTCATTACCTTAATATTTCTTTCTTTTTTAAGCAAAACTTGCATTCTTTAAATATGCATCATTAGATGCTGTAGTTAAAGAGACAAACATCACTTGCTCAAAATTTAAGGCTGTTATATAAAAGATGTTATTTGCTCACACCTGTTAGAATTGCTAAAAATATGCTATTACTTGTTTTTCCTCCTATACAACAAGGGTAATAATATTTAACTGCTTTAAAGTGCGGTAATGAGGATTAATTAAGATTTGTATAAAGCTCTGAAATCTTAAATACTGATCTGGCACAGTTCTCAACTGGCTTACTCACTTTAGAAGCAACTATTGCAGGGCATGAAAAGACAGGACTTCCAGCCACTCCAGCCAACAAGCCAGCATCATCAGGGGCCCAATTTAAACACCTCTATGCCAGTGCACGCCTCATGAGGAACAAGCAAGAGGAGTTAGAAGTGTGTATACACCTGAAGGGTTACAATCTCACTGGCATCATGGAGATGGAGTGTTGGAATGGAAGGATACAGGCCCTTCAGGAAAAGCAGGCTGGGGAGAAAAGGAGGCAGAGGACACATAAATGACAGCCAGTGACGGTCAATGCCCAGCTGGAGTGCGCAGAGCTCTGTCTGGGGATGGATGAGAAGCCAACTGAGAACTTATCAGTCAGGACTAAAGGGAGGCCAGGGACGTGACCGTACAGTGTCTGCTACAGGCCACCCAACCAGAAAGACAAAGGGGATGAGGCCCTCTATAGTCAGACAGGTGTCACCTCATGTTCACCAGCCCTGGCTCTCATGGGGGACTTCAACCACCCCAGTATCCCTTGAAGGGACAACACAGCAGGGCACAATCAACCCAGGAGGTTTCTGGAACATCTTGACAATAACTTCCTTCTCCAAGTGACGGAGGGAACCAACAAGGAGAGCGACAATACTGGACCTTATCCTCACCAACAGGGAGGGGTTGATGGGGAACGTGAAGCTTGAGGGCAGCCTTGGCTGCAATGACTACGAAATGGTGGAGTTTGAGATCCTTAGGATGGCAAGGAGGGCACACAGCAAGCTCACTACCCTGGACTTCAGGAGAGCAGACTTCAGCCTCTTGAGAGATCTGCTTGGAGGAGTACCATGGGATAAAGCCCTGGAGGGAAAAGGGGTCCAGGAAAGCTGGTTAATATTCAGGGTCACCTCCTTCAAGCACAGAAGCGAGGCAACCCAATAAAGAAGATGCCAGGCAAGACCACCAGGACGCCTGTGTGGATGAAGTTGCTCTTGAAAAAATTCCAGAAAAAAAAAGAAAAAAAAAAAAAAAAAGAGGGTGGAAGCAAGAACAAGTATCCTGGGCAGAATACAGTCAGAGCAGCCAGGGATCAGCTTAGAAAAGCTAAAGCCATGACACAACTGAATCTGGCCAAGGACATTAAGGGCAACCAGAAAAACTTTTACAGGTACACTTGGGGATAAAAGGAAGACAAGGGAAAACACGGCTCCTCTCCAGAAGGAAATGGGACACCTTTCCAGGCGTGCTGGGTGACGAGAAGCTCAACATGAGCCAGCAGTGTGCACTCACAGCCCAGAAACCAACTATGTGTTGGGCTGTATGAAAAGGACTACGACCAGCAGGCCGAGGGAGGGGATTCTATCCCTCTACGTTGCTCTCAGAAGACATCACCTGCAGTACTCCACCTAGCTCTGGAGTCTTCAGTACAGGAAAGATATGGACCTGCTGGAGAGGGCCGAGAGGAGGGCCAAAAAATTATCACAGCGATGGGACACTTGCTAAGAAGACAGGCTGAGAGTTGGTCTTGCTCAGCCTGCAAAAGAGAATGCTCAGAGGAGACTTTGTAACAGCCTTTCAGTACCTAAAGGGGGTATACAGAAAACTGGAGAAGGGCTTTTTACAAGGGCATGTTGTGATAGGACAAGGGGGAATGGCTTTAAGATGAAAAACAGGGTATTTAGATGAGACATTAGGAAGTTCTTCACTGGGAGCAGTGAGACACTGGAACAGGCTGTCCAGAGCAGCTGTTGATGCTTCATTCCTGGCAGTGTTCAAGGGCAGGCTGGGTGGGGCTTTGAGCAATATGGTCTAGTAGAAGGTGTCCCTGTCCATGGCAGGGGTGTTTGAACTAGATGATCTTTAAGGTTACCTCCAACCCAAATCATTTCATGATTCTATAGCCTGAAGCATAAAAAGAAGTGTTTGAATCCAGGCCTACAGCATATACTGAATCTGGCAAACAAGCACCTCCATTTTCACCTTCATTTGCATTTACCTTTGATGCTGAATCCATCCATACAGTGTGACCTCTTGTCCCACATGAGCAGAACGTAGCTCTCCACAAGTATTTGTCCGAGTGACAAAACTATTGAAGTCTTGAATAAAAATAATAAAACCTTTTGTGGCTTTTGCAGACAAGCAGGACAAAGCAGTGATAGTTCTGCTCCCCAATCCAAATACAGTTTAGATGTACACAAATTATTTCATATACCCCCAACAGGACTACTACAAGGCATAAGGACAAACGACACGAAATTATTCTAATCAAGTTTTTTAAAGGAATTATTTATATGTCCCAATCAAACTTTCACAAAGAAATCTGAACACAGTCTTGCTGCAAACTGTTGCCCTAAATATTTCAGGGGCAAGAAAACGGAAAGCTGCACATCAGTCCTGAGTCATACTGACAATTCCATATTCAAATCTAGAAAATACAACAGACAAGTCAAGACAGAAACATGCATACACCAACCATGTGGGTGCAAGCTGAAGTTTCCTGCCTGCAACTACTGGTAAAAGGCCTGGACCATTACTACAGAAGCCTTTCCACAGACCCATGTGCCTGGCATCATGACTTATAAAACCAAGCACACCATTTACAGAATGTTCAAGAGATTCAGCTCAAGAGAAAAATCTGAAAGAAACTATTACCTAAACATATATGTAATTATGTAAACTGATCTTCTTTGCTACATCACAGGCTTTACAGTTAAAAGATTAAAGTAAAAAGCACAAAGGTTTGGTTTCCAACTATTTCATTAGGCCTTCAGCTACCCCTGTTTACAGATAGTGTGCTACGTAAGAAAGAGGGTCAAAAAATAAAGTAAAAGCTCAAAGAAAAAAAAAAAAAAAACTGGTCTTGGTATACTTTAAATCACAATGCATTAAGAGAAACCAAAGGTTAAATAAAAACATGATTTAGAAATTATATTTTAAAAATGAGCCAAAGAAGACAATTTGTGGTCACTGTGCCTTTAACTGTGTGGGCAGACTACCCTGACCTGGGTCCCAGGGACAGAGCGACAACTAAAGCCCAGAGAAGACGGTGGGAATAAAACAAGCGCTTCTGTCTCACCTGGAGCCGCCGAGGCTGAGGCCGCTCTGCTCAGAGCCCACCCGCAGCCCGGCCGGGTCAGCCCCAGGGCCAGCTCGGGCAGCGACCTGGGCAGCAGCCAAGACAGTGCCATCCTACAGCTGCACCTGAATCACAGACAAGAGGGGACAGTCACAAACCTGCGAGTCGTTACAAATACAGACATAGGAGGAAAAGCTCCAGCCCCCCAAGTTTCAACCTCTCCCTCCCAGAGGAGCCCTGCGCCGGGACCCCATCTCCCGGGAAGGAGGCTGGGGCACGGGCGGGGCCCAGCTGCAGCAGGAAGGTCACCTCGTGATACGCCCTACTACCCCCAGCTCACCAGGGAAGGTTTATCTCACGCTCAGGGGCAGCAGCGCCGCCGGGTCGAAGAAGACTGGGTCCGTCCCCGCTTCCAGCCGCCACAAATATGGCGGCTTGCCGCGCCGCGGGGCTGACGGGAAGAGAGTTCAAACGGTGCCTGGCGGGGGGTGGTGCTGCGGGTCGCTGCTAGTCATGGAGTCGGTGGACGGGGCGGTGCGGACGTTGCCCAGCATCGGGCGGCTGTCGTGGGGGCAGCCATTTGGGCGAGGGCACGGGCGGTGCGGGCTCAGCCCCGGCGGTCGGCTGCTCCTGCAGGTAGGGCCGGGTGGTGGATGCGGTGGGTCCTACTTGTCTTTTCGGCCCTCGGCCTAGCTCGCTCTTCCGCTGTTCCCCGCGTACGTGGGACTCGTCTCAGTGCTGCCATCTCCCGCGGCGCTGCCGGGCGGGAAATCTGTTCGTGTTCGGGCACAGAGACTCCGAGCGGCGGTCGAACCGTGCGGGCAGGGGGTGCTCCTGCGAGCCCAAACTGGAGGAAGCTGTTCCCCATTGCTGGGGGGGGGGGGGGGGGGGGGAATGTCATATTTTAACTTTTCGTTTCTTTAGAGAAACTTAGATTCCGAGACAACAGCGTTTCTACTGCGAAAGCGGTGGGCCTTATACAGCGTGACTCCTCTGTATAAGTTCTCTAGCGCTCATCTGAAGGTTTACGCTAAGCTTCTGAGTGCATATATCGCTGCCGAGAAGCACAAGGGGCTGGCGGTGGAAGTAGGGGTTGAGCTGGACATCAAAGTGACTATCTCCAGCCTTCCAGACCTGAAAGGTAGTGACCAAGACGAGGCTGCAATTCTCGTGCAGGTACAGAGTCTTCCTGGCAGTATTGATAATTGTAATTGAGATTCGCGTTTTAAAAGTTGCTTTTGGTGTCATAAAATGCTCTACCTCTTAAAAAACAACCCACGATTAAACCCTAGCTCTGTGTGGTAAATACTGTAGTGTCTCTTGAAATTTAATATAAGTGAGCCTGGTCTATTTTTAACTGGAACACAAGTAATGTAATTTTGAGTTTAAACTTTTTTGTAAGATCAGAGTAAGACTATAAGGAGCAATCCTTGTTTATTTTTTTAGTGGGCAGTCAATTAACTGCAAGAACGCCGGTTATTTTGCTTCCTGGATAAAGTTGGCATAATCCTACCTTGTGGCCATAGCTCAAGTCTAATTAGTATCTCTGAAATGCCTTGCCTCAAGTGAAAGATGCTGTTGAAATGCCAAGATCAGTATGGCAATGGTCAGCATGTACCATGGGTTGGCTCTTCTGAATTAAGCAGCATAAGCTTGGATCTCCGTACCATTCCTAATTAAGTGCTCTTCCTGCTGTTTTCAACAGAATTGCACATGTTGTTTAGGAATGTAACAGACTGAATAACTGTATGAGCTTTCCAGAAAATAACATTGTATGTGAGGTTCCTGAGAAAAAAATGTTGTACCAAATGCTTGAAATCATAAAACAAACAAACAAAAATGGCTAAAAAAAAGTCTGACTTGTTCTGTAGCATTCAAATGCTTCTCTTCCCTATCCCAGCTTTCTTTGCGATCACAAGTTTTCCAAAAAAAGTCAGAAGAGAAACTGGTATGGTTGGGCTGGTTCTGCTCTGTGTGTGGAGATGATCTTTCCAAGAACCTGTCAGCAGACTTCACTTGTTTACCCGTGTTTCTTGCTAATGGGGCAGAGCGTTACACGTCCATTGTTGGAAGATGGTTTCAGGAGATTTTTGACTGTTGCTTCCACCGTTTAGCCATTAGCCCTCTCAATCTCAGTTGGATGGCAGCTATGTGGACTGGATGCAAGGTGGAAGAAAATGCATCTGCCATGGAACTTGTTTTCTCTGTCCCCAATCTCCCCCAGTCTCTGGATATTTTATATGCCATTCATCCAGAGGATGCAAAAGCTCTGTGGGACGCGGTCCAAAAAACTCCAGGAGAGATAACACAAGAAGAGGTGGATGTCTTTATGGATTGCCTATACTCTCACTTCCACAGACACTTTAAGATCCACTTGTCAGCTACAAAACTGGTGAAAGTTTCTACAGCAGTTGCCTCAGCACACTGTGATGGGATTATAAAGGTGAGGTTTAAAGTAGCACATTGTCCTAACTGATGTGTGACAAATAAAATAGTTGTACCTCTCTAGAAATGCCTTATTCCTAAAAATGAAGGTTTCATGTTTCTTATGCATTATTTCCTTTAAGAAATTGTTAAGCCCTCAGGTTTTATTAGGCATAACTGGTTCTGGAGTTGGGGCAATCAATAGAGTCTTTTACTGCTGTATTGCAACAGAAGCTGCTAACCCTAGTCTTGGGCCAGAAATAGGTGTATTAGCTGTGGTATGAACAGGAAAATTTCTTTGCCCATTGCCCAATACTGAAGCTTAAAAAGATCCCAGGCTTAATAAAAAAACCTTAAGGAAAAAAATTATTCATTTTCTAGTATTGCAGTTATTAAGACAGAAGACAAATATAATTAACCTGCTATATGAAAGTAACTGGTGTGTGTGAACCAGAAGACAAGATGATTTTAAGAGTCAAAATGTTTTGCTTAAAACTACTTCACTTATAACTCTTTTCATAAAGGTGCACTGGTCTTCCTACAGAGGTACCTACAATGTCTTTTGAAATCACAGAGGATTAATTCTTTCTGAAGTTTCTTCATTCCAAGTTAAAGAACAGTTTGTGTAAATGCAATTGCTTAAATTTAGTCTTTGACACACTGTCCTTATTGTTCTGGGTACAGAGGGAATGTTAGAGGCTGTAACTGGGACCCCCCTCATGCACCTCTTTCCTGGAGCATGAGTTCATCAAATGAAAGATAATAAACTTTGCTGGGAAGCATCTCTTAACAGTTTTGGCTTTCAGCAGAACTGTAAACGCTAAATGTTAGTGTTACATTGCTTCTTTTTATCTGCAGCAGTTTAAAAGTGGCTGAAATACCTTTTGCAGTTAAATAAACACAAATGGTATTCAACTGAATAGGCTTTCTGAAGAAGGGTTCTCCTCTGGGATGTCTGTGGTGTAAACTCAGTTATGGCTCTTCCATAATAGGAATATATGTGGTATAGGAAAATAGGGGTGTTCAAGGAAATTGGCAATCTCCTTCCGGGCCTTCCTAAAGAAGGGAGGTAGCTGAAGGAGGAGAAGTGCTAGGATTCTTAGCTTCCAGAAAAGTTGGAGTAGGAGCAGGACATTTCTTAGATACCCTATTTCACACGGGGCAGGAGCAGAAGATGGAGGGCTCTGAAAGGAGAGCATGTAGGTATCTATATCTTCTCCATATCCAGGGTCAAAACAGTAACAAAGGTACTGTGCAAACAACAGAGAAGCTGACTAGTCACATGAAACATGTGGTAGTTGGTTTTCAACCATTTAAAGGTGTGGAAATCTGGCAACTGTAATTTTTTTACATGCCTTTTTCTTTTTTCTTGCAGTTTCTACAAAGCCAATATGTAATTGAAGTGCTGATGCTACTGACAGAACTAGCAATCTCTCAGATACAGTGAGAGTCATTTCAGCAAATCATGCTAAAGAGGCTACTGCTGGAAGATATATGCTGAGAAATCAAATGGAAAGTCACTCCTGCAGCATCTTCTTTGCTTTCATGCTGACTGTCCAGAATTGGACTCTTAACTTCTGCATTTGACTCTAGCTGTAATTCATTGTCATGCACAGTAAAGACAAGCAGACATTTTTACCCTAAAGAACGGCTACTTTACAAACTACTAGTAGCTTCTTAAGCACCTTTGTTTTTACCATAGTAATTCTGTTCATTTATGTGTATTATATCAGATTATGTGTATTATATTCAGATATACAGGTATCAGCCAGGCGCTAGGAGATAAACTTTGCAAATTCTTAGATGCAACTTGCTGTCAGGTACTTCTGTTGTTTCAAATAGCAAGTTGGTTTTCACTTAAGTAGATAGCCTAAGGTATACTGACCTTAATCTTTTCTCAACTGCAACGACTCTTGGGCCAGTCTAAACACAGAGTCAAACACTCCTGAGAAAGGGTGCATGCTGTACAGCTCAGGGCAGAAAAATCCAGGTTTCTGACTTCCTTTCTATCTTGCTGAGGTCAGTTCATCTGTGCCCCGTTGAGGTAAGTAAGTTGAACAGCATGAGACTGACAACTGCCTTTTGTGTCCAGCCTGTTGGCTGTCTTAGATGAGTTAGTTAATACATCAGAAATTAAGGGCTGTGGATAAGCTAAATATTTACTGTGCTTTGCCTGATGGTTGGTGTCTTGGATGTAACCTTGTAGGCTCCAGAGCTCTTGGGGTATAGGTGCTTTAATTTTATTCTTTAAATTTTATTATTTAATTTTATTCTTTAGCTATAGGTGCTAAAATTTTATACTAGATCTCTCGCTACTACAGTAGGTAGGATTTCAGACAGCTAGTGGACAGTGCCCTAATCATAGCTTAAACAAGCAGAAAGTAAGCAGAGTAAATACATGTCAGGTGTTATAATTTTGTATTACAGTACTAAACATTATTTGCCATTTTTTACCAACACATTAGTCTTGAGCTAAGTAAAGACCAAATATGCCTGCTTAAATATATACTTGTATGGTGCTTACCTGATGTAACTACTCCTTGTTACCTATTAAATAATTCTGTGAGCAGCAAAATTTAAAGTCTAGTTTCTTATACAACTCACTTGAAATACCTTCACACTTGTGCATCATCTCTGAAGTCTGATGAGTTTGTGCTGTGATGTTCCCCCTAAATAGGGACAAGTTTTCCTTCTTTGCCCAACCACATAATTTTAAGATTTGTCAGCTGTCACTAAAAACATTCTTCCTTCTCCCCACACAGGGAGATGAACCAGCCATGCAAATATTTAACTACCTAATGTGACGTAACTGCACACCTAGTTCCTAACCTACTTTAGCTAATTCTGGAAATAGATTATTAAAACAAACATGCACTTGTTTTTAGGTTTTGTTTGCTAGTTGAAGATGGATTATTTTTGTTTGTAAAGGTTGCAGTCTGTAAAGTGCTAACTCTTACCCTGATAGAAGCAGCTAAGCAACTTCCTGAAGGTCTTGACAGCACAGCAGCTATTTAAACTATCATTTCTGGTGCCTTAGTTTGCTTTTATGAAACATCTTAGACAAAGTTTGCTATCTTGATTCAGAGGAACACTGGGTAAAGCAGTAGGAGATCTGATACAAGTAGCACCTGTATTTGATTTGAAAACATGACTGTTACACCCATGGCTTAGTTTTAAATCAGCTCTTTCCAACAAATTTGCATAAATCTCTAAAAACCTAAATTACATGCAGCCTTTTTCAACTAGTTCTTTGCCTTAAGAACACAGTCTAACAGCATGTGAAACTCCAGTGGAGTGCATATATCAACTATGGCCATACTCAGCTTTCAAAATTGATGCTTTGCTATGTATACGTACATCTACTACAGCCTAGCTGTAAGCTACAGCTAAAATGAAAAACTACTTTGTCCAATTTAACATCTGCAAAAATTGGAGTATAGCCCTCATTGATAACTGCAGTAAAATGACCAGAGCTAGATTCATCCAGGTAGTACAGCTGCTTTCTTCAAGAAAAAGCTGTTTCTGAATTATGTGCTTCTAAGTAATTGAGGGTAGCAATAAACAGCAGAGTTTTTAGCCAGTTTTACTTGGACTGGTACCTGGAAAAAAAACAAAAAACACCAAAACCAAGCCAGCATCTGTGTTCACACAAACTATACAAAAGCATAGTCCACTGCTTTCACCCAAGGGAACAAACCAAGAACAGCATAGAAGAAATTTATTAAGATAGCACTATTTATACAAGTTACTCATGCTAGAAAAAAGCATAAATGATACATGTAAACATTTGTTTACAGAATACTTGTTTTCCTTGTAAAGGTGCAAATGATCTTCATATGTAAACACAAGAATACCGACCATTAAGGGAAAAGGGACTTTTAAAAAAGTTTTAAATGGCCCATTTATTACTGTAGTGTAATTTTTACTATATTCAAGCACATTAAAATTTGAGTTACATGAATCAAACTATTGAAGTTAAAGAACTTAAGATGTCAGCACTGCCTTTTTCATCTCAAAAATTTGCAGTCCTCTTATTACTCTTTTAAAATCAGATTTAGTAAGGTCCAAATTTTTATCAGGTGCAAAAAGTCATTCTTTCATACTAGATAGAAATTACAGTACAAATGTATCAGAACCTTTGAGTCTATAGAGTTTCTCCTTCCTCTCCTTCCCCCTACTCTCCCCCCAGATGCCTTCAGTCACTGAAACGTGAGTTACTTGTAGTGCCAGCAAACAGTTCATCCCCTCCAAGCTCTTTATTGAGTCTCCTACCATTTCCTGCTCTAAACACACACAGGCAAAGTGCATAAAAATAATAAAAATCACTAATAGGGAGGGTACCATCTCATCTTGGTCAGTGTTTTACAACAGGAATTCTAAAGACATAGATAAGAGGCAGGAGGGCAGCTAAGATGATGGTCTAAACTTTTTTCAGGAGGAGCTGACTGTGTCCGTCATTCTAGCAAGAACCTGAGAGGTGAGCATTGATCTAAGCTAGTCAGAATTAACAGATGACACCTGCATCCCAGCTTCAGACAAGAATTGATATCTAGCAGCCAATGTGAGAAAATTTTTTTTATAAGTAAGCAACAACTAGTTGTTTCTAGGTTTACACAGGGGAGGGGAGAGACAAAAGCTGAACTTTTGTACCATACACTGTACAGTAAAAAGGCATTAATCTGAAATCCTTTTCACTCTCACCCTTTTTGGGCACTTCACTGATTCAGTCGATAGATGAGAGTTCCAGTTCTACTTCTTGCCTCCAGCAAGACTGAAAAGATACTCAGGGCACCCATCCTCACAGCTCGCCTGTACTCTCTTAAGAGACCCTAAAACATACCACAAGGGCTGGAACCACAATAGCTGGCAGGACATAGCCCTGCCCTAACCGCCAGTCTATCAAAACTCAAATTGCACACGTACATCTATATATATATAAAATACATATATATATGCACACATATGTATATAAAAAGCTGGAATTATCACTGTGAGCAGTACAAAGAAAATACATGATACAAATTAAATGAAAAAATAAATATACTCTGTGCACAGAAAAGCTTCTGTGCAAAGGTGGCACCTTGCAGGTCAAGTACTTTTTTGAAGCTCTCTGTAAATAAGGCAAAAGCAAAGTTTTCTGTATTACTTTCCTCTTTCGCCCACCACACAGCTGCCACATCCACTGCTCACACAGCAGGAGGGAAGGCAGGAAACCCTCCTCCTTGCCAGACTCCCAGTGTAGCATATAGTTTCTACATCAGCACTGTTTACATTACAGTAACTTTTACAGTTTGGTTTATTCAAAAATGTAGACTATTTAGAAAAAATACGGACATAAGCAACACTTCTACTTCTGTCCAGTGGTTCCCTGGGGTCTGACAACGTGGTCTCCCATCGGGCACGCTCTCACAGAAGTCATTTTTACGATTCCATAGAAAGAGTCACTGGCAAAGAGTTATATTGGATCTAGACTGTGCATACTAGAGCTGCAAAGAGGTCCAGTGTCAACAAGTCTCTTCAGTTTATCTAGGAATGAGAACCATGGGGTCTCACTCCCTTTTGATGCTTACCATATATGGGATTCACAGTGTGTCATTTTGATAACACCTACTCCTCCTCCCAGCCGCCGATAATTCATCCCACCATACAACCTGCAAAGACAAGGTTTCAGTGGTCACTGGTTTATCTCCTTTATGGAGCTACCATGGGAAAGACTGAACCATTCATTGTGAGCACAATTACACCATTGTTAACCTCTGGTTAAAGTGGACCATGACAAGTAAGAAGCTGGGTAGCAGTCAACTTACATACTTCCAAGGTAAACAGCTGTATTTGCTCATTCCTTTCTCAAAGCAGAAACTGCTTCTCATTTTGACACTGCAGTTTTCTCAAATAATCACTTGCTTTCCCCATCTGGTAATGTACAAGACAGAAGAGAACTCTGTAGACTATAGCTGACCTTGGGCTACATTTTGGGTAACACAGGAGCAAGAATAGGTTTGCTATTCACAATTCAAGTATTTTTTTTTATTATTTTTCTAATACCAACAATTCAGCTGATCCAACCAAGGTACAACATAGCTCAAGCACCATCTGTTTCTCTGAAACATGTTACCAGAATGGTGCCTGCGTTTCCTATGGAAATCTGATCCCTACTCACTTCAGCTGCATATTCCCCTCTGTGCCACTGAAGTCTGCTGGCAGAAGTGAGAGAAGCAAGTTTTTAAACAACCCCTACCAATGCAATTTGCTAAATCCAGACTGCATCAGAAGCATTTCTCAGTTGGGTGACACAAAAAATAACCTTCATAGAGCAAGAAGTTCAGCAAACAAAAAGAAAGGACTGCAGACATTATCAGCTATACTGAATTTAGTGGGAGAAAAACACAAGCAAATACGTTGAACAATCTCCTAACTTTCTGTGAATGCTAGCCCAAGCAGTAACTCCTAACTCTAGACATGTTATTACTGTCACTGGGAGGAGCTGAAGCCATTCAAGCTAAGGAACATGAAATAAGTATTACCCTCTACTCAACTGGTTTTCTCAGCAATTCAAAAAGCACTGTCCATTGCTCAATAAACAAGGGGAAATTTCTCTACTGCTTATGATAGCTTATCTCAACAGGAAAGAGTTAATCTATTAGTATTACTAGGCTGGAAGGAATAAAGGCATTAACTTCTATTGACCACTCCTGCCAGATTACTAAAGCAACAAGAATACCCATAGGAGCTTGAAATTTTGTCCTAATTAGATTTGGGAATAAATACGCAAGCAATTGCTTTCAAGTGTAGTTATTACTGAAAAGGCTATCTTTCCTATTTCTTTTCTGCTCAGTATGTACTTTTGATAAGCAATTTCATATTTTTTCTCTCAGCTTTTAAATCTGATGACATTCTTCTAATTGCTGTCTTGCAGATTTAAAGGGGAAGAGCATTATATGCTTGAAGTGCTCTGTTTCACCTCCTCCAAAAGGACTTGCAAATCAGAGCCTCAGCTTGAAAGAAAAAAAGAGGCGGCTTAATTTTGCATCATGACTGTGAGCTCTTTTTGTTAAGGGCAAGCTTAGTTTTATTGAGAAGCGGATGAGATTCAGCCCAAAATAAACAGAAGGGGCATCTCTCAGTGGGGTCCGTTTGTGTTATATTCAAAAGCAGCACTTAAAAACAAACTAGGTTTCGGCATGACCTTTTGCTTGCTACCCAGCAGGCCTGCCAAATCATTTATTTTCTCTGGGTCTCAATAACTTGGATATGTTCCCACCTGTAAAAGATGCAATGTGACTTTATTCATCAGGTGTTGGTTAAATCTGTTGGATACTTAGATGGGAAAACTGTGGAAATCTCACTCCAGTTTTATTTAAAATGCAGTCAATGACTGGAATTCAAGCAGAAATCTGCAAGAAAATGTTTCTCAACTGCCATAGTCATAGACATGGGGATGCTGTAGGTAAATGACATCCTGTGATATTTTTCAAAGTGTAATTCTCTTTCTTACACTTCCATACAAGCCAACAAGACACAATGTCAATGTTATGCTGGCTACCACATGAGTTCTTCACTACAGCGTACATCACACTTCTAGTTTGTCTGGGACACCTCCAGCTGAGTGGCACCAGGTACAGCTGGAGATTGCTTTTTGATTGTTTCACAAACTTAACAGTTACCTCCATGTGTTAGCATCTGGATCAAACACCTCAATGGTCTTCAAGTATGTTGTGCCATCAAAACCCCCTACTGCCATCAGCTGTCCATTCACCACAGCAAGGCCAACCTGCAAAACAAGCATCACAGACAGCAGCTACTTAGCTGGCATGTCCTGGAAAGACAGGTCCTGAAAAGCAGGGTTAGAATGAAAAGGATTTAATAATCACGTTCGGTGAAAGGCAGTCTGCAGTAGAGGTTTTTTGGTTGGGGGAAGGGCAAATAAAATACCCTAAAAATAATGAGATTTGAAAAGTTGTATCAAAACAGAGAGTCTCTTAGAGAAGAAGCAGAAGGCTCCCCTTATTACCAGCTAAAAGAACTAGAACTGCCAGAATTATAACAGATACATGAGAACCTAAGCCTTTGTCAGACAAAACTTACTATGTCCTGGACTGAAATTCTTCAAGTGTGACATGCATGCACCAGAATATCTACCAGCCTACAGCCTGGAAGACTTGCTTGAACTAGGGACCCATATGTAAGCCCCTGGCTTGCTCCTCTCAGGCTGGGGCTTGGACCATCTGTAAGCATCTTGGATTCCAGCATTTCTCTTTTTTTCTGCCGAAGCACAAAAAAAAAAAATCACTGAAATCTCCAATAGTTCTGTGGTTTAGGAAGATCATTTCAGTGAAAACATCTTGTGGCATAACAGAGAAAATACAAGAACACAATATAAAGTGCTTGTTTTGGTTCTGAGAAAGTTAGAAAACTCAGGAGGGCTGCAAATACAGATGCATCTGTTTAGCAGCACACAGAAAGCAAATAGAGAAGCAGCTCATGAAAAGTCAATGCCTGATCATTAACTAAAAAGGACAGCACTGGACAGCAAACCATATGTCTTGACGGAAATAAATACATGTTCTCTGCCTCCAAAACCAGTAGCTGCTCAAATTATGATTCATACTTGCCTCACCAGACAAAGAAATGTTAATTTACAGAAAGAATTAGTCCATTCTTTACTACAGAATTCAGTACTCATCATGAGGGACTGTAGTGATGCAACCAGGGGCAATGGGTTCAAATTTAAACAGGGGAGATCTAGCTTAGATATAAGGCTAGAAATTGTTTACTGTGAGGGTGGTGAGGCACTGGAACAGGCTGCCCAAGTTTTGAATGCTCCAAACCTGGCAGTGTTCAAGGCCAGACTGGTTAGGGCCTTGAGTGACCTGGTCTAATGGAAAGTGTCCCTGCCCATGGCAGGGTGGCTGGAAATAAGATGATTTCGAGGTCCTTTGCAACCCAAACCATCCTATGATTCTATCCAATGATAAATATTCATGGCATTTGCATCTGCCTAAACACAATGACTACTTAAACCACTTTTTCTTTTTTTTTTTTAAATAAGCCTATAGAAAGCACTAAGATTAGCAGTTGATGAGATGCTGCAACTCCCAATATTCACAGGATTCAGTGAAGAAAGGCAACATACTAACCGAAAGCCCAGAAACCTCCTTCCCACACACATCTCAAGGCAAGTAAAAGACTCTGATGAAGTCTATACCTAAACATGTGATTGCCTGATTTCCTAGCTTGCTCTTCTATGCAAGTAAGTATGTTCATCTCCTAATTCACCCACAGAGAGTTGGGTACTTATTCTGATACTGTTCTCTAAAAGTATCTCACACCAAGTATGTTTACATCACCAAGCAAAAACCTGAAGAACTCTTCTGTTTCAGACCTAAGTAGTTGACTCCATACAAGGGACCAAAACTACTAAAAAGATCCTTAAATGACTCCATTTCCCCATCCTCGGGCACGTTAAACAGCTGTTTATGGAATAATACGACTACCACTTCATCCTCCAGACTTGCTAAAGAGCTTTGACTTTTTGCAAAGCTTACCCCTTTCCTCTCTGTCGTGGTTTAAGCCTCTAAGCCATGCCGTTTTTCTCAGTCACTCACTCCCCTCTCTTTCTTCCTCTCACAGAAGAGAGGTGAAGGTACAGAGAAAGCAAGAGAAAAACCTCACAAGATGACACTACACTATGCTCTCACTATGTGATTATGTATAGTATAGACAAGAAAAGCAAGCCAAACTCACTCCACTCCGGCGGGATGTCATGGCCACAACAGGAGACCACTGGTTGGTTCGAGGGTTGTATCTTTCAGCACTACTGAGCTCTGTTGTATCATCTCTGCCTCCCACAGCATATATCATGTCTTGGTATACTGCACAGCCCAGGTGCTTCCTCCTTGTCCCCATAGGTGCAATTGTGTGCCAGCGGTTCTCCTGGGGATTGTAGCGTTCCACTGCAGAGGAAATGACACAGTGGGGGTTAGCACTTTTGAACCTGCATTCAAAGCATTGTTCAATCTTTAAAGACACTACAATTTCCACACACCAAAAATATGATGAACCAGTTTGTTATCTCTCACTCTAATGCTTTTGTTCTACAGAACTCTTGCTATTTATCTTTCCTGTCTCCAGCCCTATAGTCAATCACATTCAGCATCTTCACTCAAGAGGGAGCTGGCAATGCTGCAAACTGACCTGCATAACCATCTTGTGGTAGTTTTACCTTTAGCAATTTCCTTCCTACAGCAGAAAAGGGTTACTGCAGAAAAAAAAAAAAAAAAAAAAAAGGCATGCTTGCAACTATTATGTGAATGATCAAAGTATTGTATTCAGGACACACCGCCAAATGCAGCAACAAGGGAAAAAAAAGCAAGATACAAGCAGGCAGTAGGGGCTCACAAGTGTGGAGAGTGAATTACTGTATGGCAAAAATCATTTTAAGAAGAAAAAACACTACAAACTGATCACTAAGACAATCAAAAGCCATCTGGGGCCATAAAGGACAAGCAGGACCACGACAAGTGCTGACTGCAGTTAAGGGACAGCAATAGGCATACCAGTATTGAGAGGAGAAGTTCCATCAGAGCCTCCCACAGCATATAGGAAGCCCCCTAGCACAGCCACTGCAACTCCCAGGCGCCTGGTGCTCATAGAAGCCACTCGAGTCCATTTGTTTTCTTTGGGATCATACCTGGCAGAAGAATAAACAACAAAGCTCAGCGAAGTGTCTACTTCCTTCACAAAGGGGCCTTCACAAAGGGGCAGGAACCTTATTCTCTTCAAACAAAAATCCCTGTAAGATCTGTACAGCAATTGTTCTCCAGCTCATCTGCATCAATTGCACCTTTTAAGAGACCTTCTTCTCCCTGAGCCCCATCTTTTTTATCAGGAAGTACCTTTCTACAATGTTTAGACAAGAGACACCATCCTGGCCACCCACAGCATAGAGGTAGCCTCCAAGAACTGCTACTCCAACGCTGGTCCTGCAGGTACTCGTGGGGGCCACATCACTGCTCCACTGATTGGTCTTCGGATCATACCTAGAGAAAACATACCAAACAGCGTAAATTGCTTGTCTAGGTATGTTTCAGACTCCCTCATGCTTGGGAACTACTAAGGCAATGAAATTGCCTATCTTGAACTTAAACTGCAACGCAGCTATTTGTAAGTTAGACAAAACCTCTTAAGTTATATAATGCATCCAAACCATTTTATTCCAGGGATATTCAAATTGCAGTGTGAGATGATTCAAACAGAAGATCAAAGGTTCAGGTTCGTAAGAGAGCAGGTTATCAGAAACTGGCTGACATGTGGTAACTTGCTTCTATGCAAAGAGCAGCAGCCTGAGTTACTCTGCTGTACATTTTCTGAGGTTCACACAAGAACTCAGCCAGCACTAAGACTTGCATTTCAAGACAAAAGGATGAAAGAGACAGATGGACTTGGGAATCCAGACACAAGAAAATACGGTGCATAGAAGAAAAGTGTAGGATGCAGGAGATGCAAGGCCAGGGTTATGATTTGGGAACCTGGGAGTGTGCAAGGAGACATGCAGGAAAGAAAGGCTCAAGGAGAAAACAGATTCGTATCTGCACAGTATAGTTCACTGTGTTTGTTACAGGACCAAGATTTACAGTACTAGGAGTACGTGAGTCTTACAGCTTTTAGGTATGGTAATTGCCATATGAAGCCTGGTAAAGTGTTTCTGACTTAAGTCTTTCACAGGTCTAAAACTGACCTATTTTCCTTCTTCTGTGTAAGTGCCAAGGTTCCTTAAATCTTTAGTTACCACTCCACAATAAAAATCCAGGGTCTTTCCCCTCAACATCTAAGAAATGCTTACTGTAACCTCACCTTCCTCAATAATGCTAAAAACAAAGCCACAATTGCAAAGAAGGTTAACCAGGATCAGCACTCCTCCCACCAATTATACCCAGACCCACCCCTTATATATACACCTTCCTTATACCAAAGGCTATGTATTGTCTCATTAAGCTGGGGATAACACGACACAAGCTGTTATGCATTAATTCCTAGTTCAGCAGTAAACCAACACAATATTGAAAGGGTACACAAGGGAGGAGGAAATGTACATAACACAGTATAAATTTCAAGTTTTCAACAGAACAACAACAGAGCTGGCAAAATGAATTCATTTTTAAGAGGCTTCACCCAGATTTAAGCATTTGGAGTTAACATCTTGCACACTGGCCTTCTGGAGACCTACCTTTCTACACTGTTAAGGTAAGAGGAACCATCATGGCCTCCCACAGCATAAAGAAGATCATCCAAAACACTGACTCCAACACCACAGCGTCTTTTGCTCATGGAAGCCACCATCCGCCACTCATTGGTTTGAGGGTCGTAGCGCTCGACACTGGAAATTGCATCCCCGCTACACCAGCCCCCCACTGTTAAGAACCAAGCACAAGAAATAATGTCATAACAATGCACTGAGCTCATGTACCTTGTGTGTGCCTGGTACAAATTATCCCTCTGGACTTTGTGAGTCTTAACCCACTCACCATCCCCAAGTTACTCATTCTGAGGACTACAATTAGAAGACAGAATGTGATTTTCAAGAGTATTAATGTACTTTTGGAAGTACTGTGGTGTTCATAGCACCAAAGAAACAAGTAAGAATGTGAAAATTAACTCAAAACCTCCAAATATTAATGCACAGGTCACTTCAGAAATACGTTGTGAGGACTGGCCTTCCAGGAACGCTACCATCAGAAAACCCAGAACTGATTCTCCTGACCTAAGGCAGCAGGAGCTATATGTACCTGCAAAGAGCACTTCTCCACAGCGGATGGGTTTGCGTGGCCTAGTTCTTGGTCCTTGCATCAGTGGCCGCTCTTGGGGCAACAGGAGATAGTTCTTAGCTTCATCCACTAGATCCCTGTGCAAGACAGAAAAATATTAATCCCCAAAGTTCACCTGATACCAGTGTCAGGAGAAGATACAAATCAAAACTAATGACAATAGAAGCCTGCAATAGTCACACACTTTACAAGTTATGTAAGTGAATGAAGAGATCCAGTCAAAACATAAACTCATCACTTCACTGCCATTGTGGGAAATAACAGACAAATCCCAGAATCCAATTAAGTTATCAAAGAGCAGACTTTTTATACAGAAAAGCTACTTTAAGTCCTAATGAGATCGTGAATGCCACGCAAGTGGTAAGCTCTAATGAAAGGCCATAACTAGAGAAACAAAAAACATAAAGTGGAAAACAGTACACTGAAAAGAATTTTACCAACAGTAAAACTGCACACTTAAAGTTTACTATTTCACTGGAAACTTGAGAGAACAAAAACATTTCTAGGGCACACCACTGACTATTATGCAAACAGAAATAACTTTTTCTTGCCTCTTCTCCTCCCAGTTACAAGAGAGGAAATTGTGAGATATTACCCATTTACCACTGACAAATCAGCACAGTTTTAAAAAACAGATGCAATGCAATGAAATCCCATTGTGTAAACCAGTGAGGAGATTTACCGGCATTCCTCATCACTCTTAATAAGCGGATCAGAACCCACTGTACCCACAAGAAACTTGGGACTCAGCAGTGGTAGACGGACGTGCTGCAAGACCTAAAACATAGAACATATATGGTAAACCACATACACCCTCAGAGATGCAAGAAGCCAAATGGAAAATAGTGGCTAATAGATTTTGATAAAGAGTTCATTCCTCTGGCAAACATGCACAGTCATTTACACATCCTAACCCTGGCATTTTAGCTCCTCTTACAGCACCTTTACCTTTTCAATGTATCCATTTATATACCCAGCAAAATATCAGTCTTTGAAAGGGAACAACCCACTTGATCTATTAACAGCTGAAAACAAGGTCACAGTTAAAAACCCTTACAAAATTACAGATGTCAATACATTTGCCTGAAACACTAGTTTACTTAGAAGTTTTATAAACCATTTAGCTCTCTGAAATGTGAGCGGTATTGTGTAGTAAAGGAACAATAACAAGCAACATGCCTTTCATAATGGTTTAGAATGTAGAGGTGAAAGCAGGTATAGACAGAGAGGCCTAAAAAGGAAAACATTTATATGAATATTAAGAGACACCAAGAGAACAGCAGGTTTTTCTGGCTTGGTTTAGTTAATATTTTGTACTTGGAAATTGTTTTCCAAAGCTCTCAACTAAATAAAGTTGCACTTAACGTCTGTTTCCAAAGCAGAAACACTGAGGCAGGCAGACTCTCACCTCTTTTGATCAGAAAGCCTGAGACTTCAGAGGCTTTCCAGCTGACAAGCTTTGTCAGAATGGTTAATTCTCTGTGAAATGGCTTGGCTTAGACGAAGCATCATATTTCAACAAAAACATTCTGACAAGCTCCAGTGTAGGATCATGAGGGCCAAGGCATTAAGCAGCAGAGCTTAAAGATACATCATAAATGAAGACAAGCTTTTTTTTCTTTTATCCACTATGTTTTTTATACAACACTCAAAGCAATGCAGACAAGTTTGTCTGGACAGACCACTGGAGTGATCTAGTTTAGCAAGTCCTGGAACCAATTCAACAAAGCCCCTTTTGAAGGCTCCAGACAGTGCACCTTCCAACCTAGATGAACGGAGAGTGCAAGACACCGAAGGTAGGTGGAAGTCAGAAAGATTTACTAGAGCTTTGCATATATTCAGAACTGACACTACTGTGGCACCACCACATCAGCCCTCATTACTCTTCTTCTGTGTGAAGCAGCCTTGAATGCTACTGTGCTTGAGATTACCTGTGGCAGCTGGGGTCTTCTTTCCTGAATGCTATATTTCACCCAGGCCATCACTGCATTGAACACCTGCTCTTCACTGCGAACATTTAACTCATCACTGGATATAATGTCTATGAGCTGATTGGCAGGAAGCAGCATGAACTCCTCACTCTCCATTACCTGGTTAAACAAGGAAGGGGAGGGGGGGAAAAAAAAAAAAGTAAGGACAACGTCCAAAAGCACCAGAGCATTCACCACACCAGCACTTCAGTGCAACTCTAAAGAGGATACAGCCCACCTGAATTAGAGTCTAACAGGCAGATTCAGTAAAATGCCAAATACCTGTCAGTTTTGACATCAACACATCTGAAAGGTTTGCTATACAGAGCAGAATGCAGCCCCTTGCAACACAACAAAGACACTTTAAGATGGGAATGCAAGTGAAAGGGACCTTTACATAATTTTTTTTTTCTGTAGGACACTTTAAACCACAGAATGCACTGACCAGATGCCAAAATATAAGAAAAAAACAAACCCCGTCTTTAAAATCCATCTCCTTGTTTGGCATGTCTAACACAAAGTATAAATAAAAATGTTGCACAGGTGATAAATATGTAACTGAAAAGCACTATCAGAATAGAGAGGCTCTATTCACAAGAAATTCAAATCAGAGAACAAAATAAAAGCCTCAGAAAAAAGTTACCAAAGGCATTAAAGAGAACATGGGAAGTCTTCCTGAATGCCAATTTGTGGCAGAACAAAAGTATTTCAGGAAAGGGAGATGAACTCATTTGATCCTGCCTCTTTCATTCATTCTTAATATATAAGTATGCACAAGTCCAGAGGCACTAAAGAGGGAATCAGAGGCTCTAAAGACTGATCTCTTGTGAAATTCAAGCCACTGACAATCTCCAAATACGTAATTCCTTCAGCACCCAAGATCACAACCAAGTTTCTCAGGATGCTTTATCTGTCACTGAGGACTGCTCACACAACACACTGCAGAGCACACGTGGGTCAGTCTGAGACTGTCTTGAGAAGTTACAGAGCTCATGCATGGCCATGTCATCTACACAGGTAGCATGGGAAAAATGCAAGAATCAAAATAAAGAAAACTGCAGAAATGGTTTAATTTATAATTGCCAGCTTGGCTTCCCTACAAGCATTCCCAGTCTGTAGACTGTAATCTCTAAGAGGTTCAGTGACAAAAAGTAACTTAAAATTGGCTTGTTCTTATCATTTGTGAGCACAATAGAATTCCATGACTTATTTTATGATTTGCAGCACAAATTAAAGAAAAATATCTTGACACAACCATCTCAACAGGAGTCAGCTGTGCAATCCTTTTAACTACCTAAAGAAACTACTTAAAAGCACTGAACAGATACATAAAAATTGCCAAGTTACTGACAACAGAAAATACAGTTAAAAAAGACCACAACAATGAGATCAGTCACCAAACTGTTCTTGGATTCCATGGGCTTTCAGGGACAGGTTAACCCACACTACTTCAGCCTTAGAGTAAGAACTGGGTTGGTCATTAAAGATCTTTATCAGCATTTTTCCATAGTCTCCCTCCTTTCTCCATTGACTAGCTTATGTCTAAACTTTACTCTGACAGTCCGCAAATGCAGCCTTGGAGTCTGAAAACAGAGGCTCTGGAAATTTGTGAGTTAAGGATGGTCATCCAGACTCTCCCTTCCACCCTCAGGAAACCCAGTTCCATTGATAACCTCACAAAACTCAAAAGTACTGGAAGCACTTCTGCAAACCAAATCATTACTACTATGCAACTTGTTATATAGTAAATTACTTTAAATGTTTTGGCTTATATTGGCTTAATTATCAGGACACTAATAATTACCTGATAAATACTAATGGTCTACTAGACTGACTTCTTATTAAACAAGAATAGGACGGGCTTCATTTCCTCTACAGTATTCATGTGCACTGCTGTTTTAACAAATACAAAAAATGTCGAAGTATACCATATAGAGTGCATTTTTTGTTTGTTAATACAAAGTGCAAGTTGTTCATCCCCAAGTATATTTTTGCCTTCACAAAGGTGTCAGAGACCAAACAAAAAATACAAAACTTGTTCCTATACAGCAGAGTTGTTAATAGAACCATTTCACATTATATCCACAAGATTAACTAGGGGGGTTAGGCAACAAATTAAATTAAGGGGAATGGAAAACTTGGAAAAATATTTTACCAAGAAGTTAATGATGTAATACAGATACACATAAAAATTAATAGAACTAGAGGTCAGTGCAGCAGAGGACATGAAGCAATACAAACTGCATTCAAGGTAACTGCATGGATTGGTCCGATGCCTAGTGCTTAATATTGTACATTGTTATTTGAGAAATTTCCATCTTGCACTCTGCCCAGCAAAGAGGAATGATGAGCATACAGCCTCTGCAGAGGAAGACACATTTTTATCAGTTCTCAGCCTCCACAGCAGAGGATGATTAAGTAGCTAGATCACTGGCTTCCATCAGAGATTACCAATCGACCCTCCAGAAGGAAAATAATGGCAGAATATAACACAATTCCAAAAAGCAGCACCACTAAGATCGTCTGCAGAGAAAGAGTGGCAGCAAAGAAATGATCGTTAAGGATGAAGAGCTGCAAAATTCCCAGGGTACTGAAAGGGACATCAAAATCTGCCCATGCCAAAAAAAATTGTGCTCTAATCTAAAAAATTGTTTTCCAGAGGCCACGATTCAATTAAGTCAATTTTAATTCGCATCATCTTTGAGTAGGAGTGGTTTTGATTCCAAAACTTTTGTTTTGTGTGTTTTAACAGGGATACAAAAAACAGAAAGCTGTTTTTGAGGGACTGCAAAAGAAAAGAACCCCATAGCAGGCAGTGCTTAATAGCCAGCTATATGTATTAATGCTAAAACATTTTAAACCAAAATTGTTATGCTGTTAATAAAGTTACTTAGAGGCTTGTAAGCATGCCCTACTCATGTAATAATGTCCTGGGTTCAGCAGTAGCAGTCATTTTTCTCCTTCTTAGTAGTTGGTGCAGTGCTGTGGTTTTGACTTTCAGCCTGGGAACAGCACTGATTACACCAATGTTTTCAGTTGCTGCTCAGTAATGTTTAGTCTGATCAAGGACTTTCTGAGCCTCATGTTCTGCCAGAGAGGAGGGAAAGCAGTGAGGAAGCAGAGACAAGACACCTGACCCAAACTAACCAAACAGGCATTCCATACCACAGCATGTCATGCCCACTATATAAACTGGGGGCAGTTACCCAGAAGGGTTAGATCATTGCTCGATCAGGCTGGGTATCGGTCAGCGGGTGGTGAGCAGCTGTATTTTCTTCCCTTGTTACTTCCCTTATCATTATTATTATTGGTGGCAGCAGTAGTGGTTTGTGTTATACCTTAGTTATCGGATTGTTCTTATCTCAACTGGTGGGACTTACACTCTTTCAATGCTCCTCCCCATCCCTCCTGGAGTGGGGGGGGAGAAAGGGGAGAAGTGAGAGAGAGACTGCACGGTTTTCTGAGTTTTGGCTGGGCTTAAACCATGACAAATAACAAAAGCAGCACAGATCCAACCACTAAAATAACCAAGCACTGAAAAAAAAAAAAATAGCTATATCATCCTGCCCCCCCTGCCGAAAAAAAGTGTAAGAATCAAAATGCAGAGCAAGCACCGAGCACACCAAATGGAGCTAACATGTAGTGTGTTTGGGAAATCACCAAGTTCTGCAGAACACAAGCTCTCATCTTATACAGCAAATTCAATTTTCTAGTCTTTGCAGATAGGAAAGATGTATTTAACTGCAACTTTTAGAGTATACTGATGTCATGTGTCTACAGTTAAATACCAAGTATTGTCTTCAATGTGTCTAACATTCAAGTTCAATTGTGTTTGCTTCTGCTCATATTTTTCTTAAGTACTAACTGACTGAAATTAATACAATTCCAAATTGTTTCCTGCAGTGGAAAAAAGTCAGCAAGCTGCAATCAATTACAGCATTTACATACTGCAGCTTTGCTGGGGACACTACATGAGCATCAGGAGTTGATACCGGAGTTAGTCCCTTTGGAAAAGATCTACCTTTGAAGCAGGTGGAAAGAGGAGATTTCTCCACAGCAGGCTACATGTTCCAAGGGATGGAAGAGTACAGTTTCTAGAAGAGGCAAGAGGCTAATCTCTTTTAGCAGAGGAACAGACATCCATGCTAACCACACTCCTAGAGAGCAGCTGGCTCCCAAACACACAAAATTTTTACCCTTCCAGCCAGGGGTCAGGAAAGACACTGCTTAAAAGCACTAAGCTCCTTTCTGCATCTGGGTGTAATAGCAAAGTAAAGACCCACTCTACCAGACTACTGCTCACAAAATTCTTAATTACTATGCTGATCATTCCCTGAACCAGTTGCTGGCAACTCCCCACCCCAAAAGAAAAAAAAAATCACCTAGGCAGAATTAACACAGGAAGACAAACTTGAGTTTAAAAAGGTAAGCTACAAAATTAAACAGCTTCTGCTGAATAATAGATGCAAATCTGCAGTTCTGCTACAGCAAGGGAGTTGAAGACCCCACTGAAGCAGGTGTATGCACTCCACTGAAGCAGGTGCATGCTCTCCCGTACACCCACCTTTCCAATCCCTAAACTCGACAACAAATTTTTTTGGTTCTATTGATGCATTGTCCTTCCTTTAACACCTGGCACCCCTCCAATCACGTAGAATCCAGAACATTTCTGAAAGGGGAATGAAATGTCATACCATTATGCAGTCCTGCCAGATTCACTGCCAAACTAAAGCTACATCTGCAACCTTGCCTTCCGCATAGCACTTGCCACCCAACTTTAAGAAATGCTACGGATCACATACAAACCATCAATACAACACAATCTACAAGTACTTCTTTCCTCTTTCTTCCCTACCTAACGACTGGTACTCATCACTATTAGGGCACACAGCAAATATAAAGGCAGAATTTGGAAAGAAGCACAAGATGAGAGCTGCTCAAAGCTGTCACAGGACACATTCACACGTTTTACACCCTAACTCCAACACACTAGCTTCTTACCTCCTGGAAGTTATGCTGTGTGAACTTGTCAGCAATCCTCAACAGTTCACGGCACGAGTGAGTGTCAGCAAAAGCTCGGATGCCCAGGCAATTGGACGGGTCCAACTGTCTCTTAAGGAATTCACAGCAGGCCTCCTGGATCTCAGCCAACTGGAGAAGGCAGGCAGCTGGCAACAAGGTCTGGACATTTCCCTCTTCTACAGTGATCTGAGAGGTGTATGCAAAGTCAATCAGCAGTTCCATGGCCCTTTCATCAATGTCTCTAATTACTACTTCTGTCTGCCGAGACTCTGCCAGTTCCCCAGTGAACATGGCTCGGAAGTAAGGGCTGCAGGCTGACAGAATCACCCTGTGGGCATAGATCTTCTTTGCACCAACTACTAGCACCACATCACACAACTCCCGGTGCTTCCTCAGAAGATTGATGACTTCCAAGGTTTGTCGAGGGTGCTTGTCAGAGATGTAGGGCATGCGAGCAGGCTGCGGCACCCCTTCTGGCAGTTTGTTAGGATCTCCCAGTGTGCAACGGCTAGTCACATCCATTCCGGTCTCTCCTGGTCGAGTACTGCTACACCTGCAGAGGAGGAAGTCAGAAGACAGGACCATCGTCAACTTATCTATCACCAACTGTAAGCCAAAGCTCTACAGCTTGCATTGATTACAAGCACAAAACCAGCAGTGCCTGTAGCTCCATGCCGTAACATGGAAACAAGCACATGATCGTGTGAAAGAGGAATCTGTCTCTAACCAAAGCATACACAGAAGTAAACAAATGTCAACTTGCAACAGGATTATATTTATACCTACTTTTATATGCCTTTTATGACACATGGCTGTAATACCCAACTACACATACATATTCATTAACTGAACCTCATAACAGCCTTGTGTGGTAGAGAAGCAATATCCCCATTTCACAGAGAGTGACTAAAGCAGAAAAGATTTGACCACTTGCCCATTGACACTTGAGTTCTCTTTAACAGAGCTGGAGATGGATTTCCAGTGCAAAGAATTCCAGCTGCATGATTTAACCAAACTTTTCTGTTCTTCTACCTACAGTTTTTTAGAGGGTCACTCATCACTGATAATTGAACACACTAAACTGTCACACAAACTTCAGTAACTTAACATAGCCTTGCAGCCTACCATGAGTGTTTCAGGTTCATAGAATACCCATTTAATCATCACCTCTTCAGTTATTTTTGAATTATGGAGGCTTCTGACTCAATCCACCTTCCCTGACACATTTCAAAAGAAGGTCAATCTTTCCCAAGAATGGTATACTAAGAACTGCAGAAGGCAACCAGGATTATCAGACTGATCAGGAAAAAGTCAAAACAATCAAAGTATCAACAACTATCGGTCTAGTGAAAAAGGAAGAAAATAAAGTCAAGATGATAACTTTAGAGATGAGGAATGACTTGCGCATATATAAACCAAGTTTCTGGCATAGAGTAGGAACAACATACTATCTTACAAGTTCCACATGCAAGGTGTTAACTAGTTGATGTTCTTCTTTATGAAAGTTCAGGTACCCTTCCTTTATCCCTCACATCCCTGAGCAGATGTCAGCTCTGCCACAGGCCAGGTGCAGTACCCGTCTGCACAGCAGCATGACAATGCTGACAGTCACACTTCACACCATGTATATTACTAACCCAAGTGAATGGGAATGCAGTATTGCCCCAAGCCCCTCTGCAGTTCTGCGGGGATGAACCAAGATGACACACCTCAAAGCTCACTTTGCAGAGACATCTGCCTACACCCCAGGCTACGCATCACGTTAAGACTGAAATCAGTGCTAAACAAGAATTAAACCCAACTCTATTTTCAGCAATCAGACTAAACGAGAAGATCAGTACACACATAACTGAGGTGGCATTTTGCATGTTCCAAGCGTACCATATGTGAATTTCTGCCACATATCATATGCACAATTATTTAAAAAGATGCATCAGCACCATTAACATATCAATTACTATGAAAATAAAGAAAATAAAGGAAACTATTTCCTCTTCCCACTTCAAAGGAAAACCACCACTTAGATCAATTAAAGCATACTGCACAACATATCAGAATACTGGTAGTTATGAATTATCCAGTTGGTACACTAGCTGTTGAAGATATACTGAAAGACCCAAAACATGCTAACCATTACCACCTCCTCTGGTACACTGTTATCTGTGAGCTGTCACTACCTCAACTTCGTTCATATTAAGAGTTAAAAAGAAATGTAACTTTGCACTGTCATTGCTCCATGTATTTCGCAGCATGCTTGAAGGACAGAATTAAAAATAAGTAACTTGCATCTTTTCCTCTCATTACGATGTCAAACGCACTTTCTAACCATAGGGAAACCACTCTCTTTGCAGCAGTTCAAATTATTCACTTGCATCTTAGCCTGTTTTCTCATTCCCCCATACACTCCATCATCATATTCAGATGTTCCAGACCATTACCAGCTGGATCTTCCCTCTCGGTTTTGTTGCTTCTTCTTGTTCAGCCTTTGCACCTTAAATGCCTTGGGTTTTACCCCAATTCCATCTTTTTTATATTCACCACCATGCTCCTTTTCTGACACCTCTGACAAATCCTTCTGCTGTTATACTCTCACTCTCCTCCACCCACTCTTGTCCCTAACAACCCAAATTCACCTCCTAGGGTTTGACAACCATTTTCAAAGCTCTGCCAAGTTCCTCATGAAAAATGTGCTAAGCTCTCCCCACAGCAACACAGACAAAATAAGTTTAATGGCACCCCTACAACCCCCCCCCCCACAAGACCTTGACTAAAGATCAATTTACCTAATTAGCTTACTTTCATGGTCCTCAGCAGCTAAGGCCAGAGGGTAAGTAATTTAATCCCTCCATCAAGAGATGGAGAAAGTTAATGATAAAAATCCACCTGTAGAATCTAGCTCTTGCCAAGCAAGCCAGACAGATTTTTACTGTGCATTAAGGTTTTCAAGCTACGTCAAACCAACCTGTGGGAGAAAAAAAGAAAAATAAGAGCCCTATTAAGACACACACTTACTGTAATAATTTTTGGTCAGTCAAATCACAATAGTACAGATGAAGCATTCTTCAAATAAAAACCCATTCCACGTAACTAACATACCACAAGAGATGACCTGTGTCCAAGACAATACCTGCTTCTAGAAAGCAGAATCCCTCTACTACACCTGCAGGCTTTCCTCAAAGACCACTCCCACTAAAGACAGTCCTAAAGTAGAACTCACAACTTTTTAGACTGGCACAGATTCTAAGTACAGAAAGATTAGATTAAGGCTACGCTGCCACAAGGAATACAGTGTATCTTGTCAATCCCACCATGCAAGACTCTTTGTTGACACAGAACAATGGGGTGGACCATTTTATGCCACATGACTTGCTGGATTTAGGCAGAAGTGCTTCCTAGCCAAGACAGGACAGAACAGGATTTTTCTGCCCAAATGAGACTGCTTAATAAGTCTTTAAATAAACTGACTGAAAAGGAGTCTGGTTAGTAAGATCTAGAGGCGTTCTTGCATTGTTCCTATCAGCATTCATCTGAGTGCCTGCATTGCATCCAGTCTCCTTCCTTGAGGAAAGTCCTGGCTAATGACTAAAGAAAACTGAATGGATGGAAAAAAAAGAGTAATAAACAAATTAGCACATTCATCCATAACTTATCTCTGAGTAATCCAACAGCTTGGGAATTTTCATACTGGATCAAACCGGATGCCTGATGTTAAGCACTGTGGGGTGCTGCTTACATAGGCATGGAAGCATGAATCAGAAGGACACTGATAGCAAGCACCTCTACAGGTATAATAATTTAACTGCATTACGTGTGCATTATGCATATATATGCATAGAGAATGAACGATGAGTCAGTAGCTTAGAGGTGTGAATGACAGAAGGCAACACTTGATTCTCACATAACAGGCTAGCTGCCTCCCACACACACACAAAGATAAGAGCTGCTCCTGAACACTCAGGGTGACTAAGAAGGGTTGAGGATAGGAGAAGAAATGTGTATGCAAGGATACAGATTCACACCCAGCTATGCAGATATTCTGGGATTAGCTTCCATCAAAATGCAGGGCTCGGGAAATCCGCAAATACAATGAGATTAAGAAAGGGCTGACAAAGGATCAGTTTTTGTAGTACACTGCTGAAAAGTACAAATGGCAACACAGGCAGTCTGCAGCACTAAGTGAGCTAGATAAACACGCTTCTCTGCCTCCATTTTACTAGGCTACACCACTTGCCAAAACTTTATTCACTAACACAGACATCTATAAAACATCCATCCTAGGAGCTTACAGCAGATCCTTCCAAAGTTCAAAAAAATATCTAATAACGTATCTTAAAAAAATTCTCTCTAATACTGCTCTAGAGCTCCTTAACTGCCAAGTCAGTGGACTGCCTTGTTTGTTTGTTTACGTTAACATATGGTTTTGTTTTAGCATGAGATTATAAACAAGCTTTAACACTCTTCAGAAAAAAAAAAAACAGGCTGACCTATGCAACAGAACAAGTCTCAGGCTGAAAACATCAACTGAAATCCAAAATCATACATCACTACTGGATTTCAGTAGCAACACATTTTAGTAGCAAATGAAAACTCAAATCAAACCAGTAGCAATTTCTGTCAATGCTCTCCTTTGAATTTAACACATACACAAAGAATATATTATTTCCTATACTGGTTACAAAGCTGCCAAAACAAAGACCTTTGATATGGCCTAGCCAAATGCAATACCTTTGGTGACAAAAGTGACACCACCACTGGCAACTAGGTAAATGGAAGTGCTTTATTGACAATCAATACTCTTAATCAGTCAGCTAGAAGTCTGATTATTATTAAAAATACCACCAATTCCTCTTCTTACCTAGCCAGCAAGTTCTAGATACATATTATCAACGAGACCGAGTCACGCAAACAAGAGGAAAAACCTGACTGCAACAGTATTTTACATTACTCAACAGGAGAGCAGCAAAGACCTGCTGCATATTTACTATGAGGGTGGTGAAGCACTGGAACAGGTTGCCCAGAAAAAGCTGTGGATGTCCCATACCTAAAAGCATTCAAGGCAATGTTGCATAGGGCTTTGAGAAACCTGGTCTACTGGAAGGTGGCCTTGCCCAAGGCACTGGGGATTGGAACTACATGAGCTTTAAGGTCCCTTCCAACCTAAATCAAACCGTTCTATGCTTCTATGATACGTCCCTATTCCATTGTTTAGTTTGATTTCCACTTACCAAAGCTAGAAAACTCAGTTTCACCAGGAATGAGGATGTCCATACTCTGAAAGATGAAGTTATTACTGGAGTCTATGCAAACCTTCGTAAGACTTCTGTATTTTATCTTGGGCAAGAGCTATGTCCAAGCTACTGGTTAACTGCAAGTGCACACGAGAGCCCCAGACGCACTGCTGGGCTCTGAAGATTCCCCCTCAGCATGGTCTGGCTGCCTGTGCTCAAGGCCACTCCAGTACAGCACTGCTGTAACCTGGAATCAGGCTGCAGGGAAGAGGTAGGAGGACCTCCCCACTTTGCCTGGGAGCTGCTCAAGCTTTCATGCTTGGCCTGAGCACATCTGCACCTGACCTTATACTCTACTGATACTGACCTGCTGAGCTGGCTTCCTGGCTTGACCTCAGCCCTTCTTCATCACTGCAGACTTGCCTGATGAGTACCAGACTCCTGACTGACCATGACCATCGAATTTGCTCTGCCCTCCTTACTCAGCTACTGTGGAACTACGCTCGTCACTGAGAGGTCTCTGCCGCCTTGCTTTTTCCTTCAGCAAAACAATGCTCTCTTGCTGCTCCCTGGTAGTGAGAAAGTATAGCCTGCCACAACTGTCACTTCATTCTTAATGTAAATGTCATTGTCTAAACCAAGCCGGAAACACAGCACCAGGTACTACTCACTCGCACCCTCCACTTCTCCCTCCCCAGGCGGGATGGGGAAGAGAATCAAAAGAATGCAAAACCTGCAGGTTAAGATAAGAACAGTTTAATGACTAAAATAAAGTACAATCTCATAATAATAAGGGAAATAACAAGGAGAGAGATATAAAACTAAAAGGGGGACCCCACCCCCAAACTGGCAAACGCAAGCAATTTGCAATACAATTGTTCACCACTCGCTGACCGATACCCAGCCCATCCCCAAGCAGCAATCAGACCCTTCTAGCCAACTCCCCCATATTATATACTGGGCATGATATGCTGTGGTATGGAACACCCCTTTGGCTAGTTTGGGTCAGGTGTCCTGTCTCTGCTCCCTCCTGGCTTCTTGTGCTCCTCCGCACTGGCAGGGCATAGGAAACTGAAAAGTCCTTGATCAGGGTAAGCACTACTTAGCAACAGCTAGAACATCAGCGTGTTATCAGCATTAATCTCACACTAAAGCCGAAACACAGCACTGTACCAGCTATTAGGAAGAAAATTAACTGTGTCCCAGCTGAAACCAGGACAGCAAGATAAATCCCATTTCAACATCAATGCGTTTTCTGTACTATACCCTTTACAGAAGTATCTGCAATTCCTTTTCTGTTCAAATTGTACTTTCCATCCTCTGAATGCTGTACACGTTTGATACCAAGTAGGCATGCTTACTAACAGAGTACAGACAAAGACTCACTTCCCTCTTCTTGCAGTATCTAACAGGACTCTTGTATGTGATATTAAACGGCTGAAAAGCTCTGAATAAAAGGATAAAAGGAAGTGCTCCGCCATTTGCTTAGCTGGACTTTATAGGAAGATCTGCCAGCTTGAAATTCATTCAGGAATCTTTTATTTTCTGCTAATATACGCAGGAGAATAACAAACAAATTTTAACAATCAACACAGAGGCCCTTAAAACATGCAAGCATATTCAAGAATTGAAGTCCACAGCTTATGACAGAGCCCTGCTTGACAGGCCTAGACTGCCGCAGTACAGTACGTCGAGGCACAGTAATCAGCTAGCTAGGTCAAAAGCAAAAGCATGTAAATATGTCAAACTTGTTATCCATGCTTTATCCTGTTTTGCCAGAGAGGGAGAGAAACCAAAAAGTACTCAAAGGTCTGGTCTGCACCCATTATCCAAATAAAATTTAAAAAAATCCCCCAAAGCCTGAAGTGCCACAATAGAAAACCTCTATTACGTTAGCACCCAGCTGCTGCTCACCACCAAAACTACCTAGTCGGAGTAGCAGACATAACTTCCGTGCTAGCAAGTCCAAGGCCACAAGGTCACAAAGGACATGAACTTCAGCACTTCAATTCTCTGCCTCAACGCAACATGCAGAATACAGCAGACCAAAAAAAAAAAAAAGAATGCCAAGCAACTTGGAACCTCAATTTTTCCATTAGGAATGTGAAAAATAGAGAAAACAAGAAAACGAGCCAAGCCAGCACCCATTTTATGCAACCTTGCAAAAGATTTTGATAAATGGAGTACAACTCAAGAACCTGAAAAGCTGTTGGTTTACACTGGTTAATATTTAAACAGTCTACATTGTAGAAGACTAAGATGGAAGAAAGCTCACCTGCTACTTAATCTGTCTTAAAGAAGTAACGCACTGTAAAAGTCACATAAGGCTCCTCATTTTTAAACCACATTTTTCATCTTGGCAAAAATACTGAATAATATACAACCTCACAGCAGCGATGCCCATATCATGTCCCAACGTTTACTCAGTAGCTTAACTGCAGCAGCACAGCCTTTTTTTGTTGTGCTTGGCAGGCTCATTTAATTAAATCATACAGTGTCACTTTTTAAGGGTTTAAATGACTATTTATTTATTGCCTTCTTACATAGAACCTGGGCTAATGGCTTCCACAAATGCTGTAGACAGAAATGCTCTACGTATTCATCTATGATTAAAATTGCTTTTCTTCTTTTACATGACTGTTTACAGAATTATTGTTAATGTAAGTTTCCCTGCTTTCAACATCCTGAAGAGTGCTGACAGACTAAGCAATTTCTGTGAGTTGTCTTTAGTTCATTTAGAGGTGTAGAACTTTAGGAAACTTCACTTCCACATAGCTTGTATCACACACAAATACAGAAATATATCTGCTGTTAAGTTTCTCCATGGGATTGCCACTGGATAGTGAAATGCAACTAGAACTAGCAGACAACCCTGTTTGCCAACCTGTCATCAAGCTGACTTACTGTGGTAATTGTTTCTCTATATAACAGATATGTTTTTAACATAATCACTGCAAGAACTCTGCAGAACTAAACTTCAGCTTCATCTTGAACTCATTCGAACTGAGGCAGCTGGCATCCATAATTTGAAAACAAGATCTCCTTTTCATCCAAGACCTTACCCCATCAAAGCAACTACTTTGGTTGAGGGGAAAAACAAAATAAAGTTTAAATTTATTCCCAGGCAGATTACTTCACACAATTAAATTAGTAGTTAAATACTGAATTTTAAATAGGATAGTAAATGGGGGGTGGAGAATTATGATAACTTGTCTGCTATACTCTTTCTAACAGCACATTCATTCAGACTTCTGGTGGTGTAAAAATAGAAAACTACATACATTTAAGTAAGGACTAAGAGTGAACACTTTATATTATAATTCTCTTAGCCAGTGCTTAACAAAAAAAAACCAAAAAACTGTCTAGTCACTTAAGAAACCAACTCGTGATTTATCATATCTGCGTAAGAGGACAATTGTTCTTCACAGTCTTACCTGCGCATTGGCTTTCCGTCCATGCACCGTGCAGAGAAACCTTCACCCTATTCTTCAAGACCTGATCCAAAACAAAAAAAGAAAAAAGAAAGGTCATATTCTGAAGGAAGAGAACCTTCTTTCCTCTCTTCATCCTGGCTCTAGGACAACAGAACTGATCATATCCACAGACTAATATGCCTTCAAGCTCTTAACCAGCTATAATTCACAGCCTAGATTAATGATGTCTTGGACTGCAGAGAATAAAACAGGAGAAAATATCATCAACATTAAATTTCATCGCAGCTGCATAATGATTCTTTAGGCAAATGGAACACACACATCATAAAGTCAATAAACTCTCTGCCTCCCTGAATCCTTAAAACTGTTCTACCAAATGAAAAAATATCTCATGTAACAGAGTGTTTACTCTCACTCCTTCCCCAGAGCTAGTAGGTATCTCTCCTTCATACATTTACCAGATTTAAGGCAGGCTGGCACCTAATAAGCAGCACTGTGCTGCTCAACACCTACACTGAGGAAACAGTATTTGATGCAAGAAAAAACTTGTGTCTGGAAACTGAAGATAACTATGCTCCCCAGAGGTAAAAGAGATGCTAATAATGGTACTACATCTGCAAAGATTAATTATGTTGCCTAATGCTCCCTACACATCCACTCCAAATATCCATCTTCTGAGTGGAATAACAGTTGCAAACTGCACAGGTCTTCCATGTTCAACCACTAACTTCAATTCTAATGTAGACTAACCCTTTTTACAAAGGTATCAATCATCTAAATTTTCTTTTTAATGTCAATTCAATTAGGAATACATTTAATTCAATCATTATTTAAAGCAAGAAGGCTAACTTAAGTCACATATTAAAAAAAACAGAAGGGTGATCTGCTTCCATACTGACTTCCTCTCATCTTTAAATGAGGTGAGAAATCAGAAACTAGTGAAACTACAGGAAAAGCAATGACAGAATGAGACTGAATAACTGACAATAAACAAACTTAAATTCTGGAAGAATAAAATAACTTTTTGAAGACTGAAATTGTCTCACTAGAGCCCTGCATCCAACATTAACAAAATTTTTTTTGGCACAATTTACCTACAAAATAAATATCTGGCTACATGAGGAAGCACATCATTTTATATGCAACATTCTGTAGGTATATTATCTTAGAAACACAAACACAGCAGTTTGCCAGTTAATGAAGAATAAGCTCAGACTTGCTGCCTTCCACAGTTGCAAACTACTCAGGTTCATCGTTTCCTGCAAATAAAGCCAGTCACCTCCTCCTGGTCAGGGCACAGCATACCCACTTAAATCCGAACTATGACTGTTCAACCTCACTCCGACCAGACTCTGCTACCCATCCTCTCGCCAGCATCGAGGGGCTTCCTGGAAAAACGAGCCTCACTGCATGCACCCACAGAGAACACCAACTGCCCCACTGCTAAGTAGCATCTCCACAACGGCCCGCGTGCTGTAACACATGCAAAGGCTGTTCAGAGCACTCTGCATATGCTAGGAAATGCGGACGATGCTATTCTTAGACCCCTGATTGCATCAGATTTAATCCCCTTAAAACACACATTAAAAGTCATGAGGAGGAGAAAAAAAAAAAAAACCAACAAAAAAAAAACACATTTTTGTCCGGGAATCTCGATTTAGTGCCCTCCGCGGGGCATAAACTGGACGAAATGACAATGCGTAGCCCTGGCTTTCCATCACCCGCAGGCGCAAGTAGGTTTCCCGGGACATGCGGCTGCTCCTCCCAGACGAACACGACTCCCTCCTGCCCCTTCCCCCGCAGACCTCACGCCAACAGCCAGCGGCGGCAGGGCAAGCCGGCAAATGACAGCAAGCGGCGGGCAGGGGCGCGGACCCAGGCCTGCAGGAGAAGCAGAGAAGGCGGGGGCGCTACTCCAGGCCGCCGCATCCCCACCGGCCCGGGAGCGAATGGCCCAGGCCGCGCTACGGCGGCGGCCTGCCGAGACAGCGCGACACGCACCGCTGCCAGCCCTGCCCCGCCACGCCACGCCACGCCAACAGCACCGGGAGAAGGCAGCGCGCCCGGCCCCGCACCGCGGCGGCAAAAGGCGCCCTCAGCAACCGCGCGCTACAGCGAGAAGCGGCCTCCAGTCCAACACCACGGGACGGCCCGCGCCGCGTTCACTCGCGCCGCGTTCACTCACGCTGGCCGCGGGATCCGCTGCCGAGCCGCGGCCCCGCAACAGCCGCGCCGAACACAGCGCACCCAGCGAGCCCCTCCCCACCAGCAGGAAATGATCCGAACCCGCGCGACGGCCCCGCCAACCGCTGCTGCCGCACGCCAGTCGCGCCAGCCCCTTCCGTTCCCACCCACGGCAGCGGCCGCAGCCCCGGCCTCGGCCCGGTGACGGCGGGGACTGGCGCAGCCCGCTAGTGCCTGCAGTTTCCCCCAGAGCTGCTCCTGTGTCGGCAGGGTCCGTGCCAGCAGGTGCGTCCCTGACGGCCAGCTGCGCATGCCGCCGTACTGCAGACTGTGCCGAGGGCTCCGGTGGCTACCCCTATCCCACCGAGTAATCGGTGCCCCAAAGATGCACCCGCACCCTGGAGGCTCGAAATACAAACCCATGTACCGGTGAGGCGGCAGCAAACAATACAAGCCATCCGTCATTTCCCTCCTGGAGTAGTTACGGACTAACTGACCTCCAGAGGTAGTGCGACGGCAAGCATCACACCAGGACAAGAGTGTGAGAAACTATGGACTAGGGTATTGTTTATTAAGATTCATGTTAAGCCCAATGTAAAGATCGGACCATTTGTGTAAGATAAATCGCATATGCAAGTTAAAACCGCCATAAAACACCACTTGTAAGGTAAGGATAATTGCATATGCAAGACAGCCCATAAAACACCACTTGAGCAAGATAAGATAAGCGCCAGATGTTCCAGGAACCGGCTCAGCAGAAACAAGACAAGTAAAAGAAAAATGAGTGAGGGGTCAAGGGAGAAGGACTTCTCACTCAAACGGCCCCCAAAAAGCAGAAAACGACCCCTAGCAACAACTGAAGCATGCGCAAAGTACCTCCACTACTTCAAAGACCATGGAAGGAAATATGTATAAAAGGGGACTGTTTAAACTGCGTAGTGCGGCAGTTGGCGGAGCGCAGACTCCCCTGTCGTCCAGCGCTGCTTTTGCTCATATTCTACTTGCTATAATTAATAAATTCCAATTGGATTCTAGTCTGTTGTGGTCTCAATTTATAACAATCTTGGTGCCGTGACTCGGATAAGGAGTGGTGAGCTTTGGTCCTCCGGGGAGGCGCCCCGCGATAGTCCGCGGCCCCGCGACCGACAGCTCACTGCCACCTTACCGACGAACCTAAATTCTAGAATATTGAGCAAAAAGGAACCGGTAAAATCCCATAAAGATTCTGTGCACGGGAGTCCGGACGAAGACGCAGGACGCGTAAGTATATTGCGAATTTATTCGCAGGTTTACCGTTCGGGCGGGATTGGGTTTCCTGGAATATAGCGAATGAGAGGTTCAACATACTGAACCAAGCGATTGTGGACCCTTAAGTACTGCGTTTCCCACCTCCCGCGAGGGACTGGGCCAGGAACAAGGGGGGGAGAGTGAGTGTGTGTTTGTGGATATTCCAGAAGATGGGGGCGAAGGGCAGCAAGCCTTCGACTCCCATGGGGAGGGTACCCACTGTACCTAAGAATACCCCTCTGGCATATATCTTAGACAATTGGAGATATTTCCCTGGAACCCTAGGGAAAGATAAGCAGAAGATGATAAAATATTGTACTAAGATATGGGGAGGGAAGAAGATTTCTAAAAATGTCTTTTGGCCGGTCTGCGGGTCAGAAGAAGAATGGGTAAGGCAACAGTTAAACCTCTGGGTTAATAATAAAAAACCTCTTAACCCGGAGGAAAGTCAATATGCGGAAGTGTGGCTAGAAAGACCGGGAGCTAGACTTTACCCGCTGAATGAAATAAAAAAAAAAAACCTAAAAAAAAAAAAAAAGAAGGAAAAAGCGTAAAAAAATGGTTCATTATTGTATTAAAATTTGGGGAGCAGACAAGGACCATCTTCATAAAAGGTATTCTTTTCTTTTACATAATTTGTAAGATGCAGGGGGTATCTTGGTTTGGTAAATTGGTTTGGTAAGCGTACGCATGGTGAGGAAGCCTTCCGTAAATTGAGATAGGAAATCTCATGGGTAAAGGCGTATACCCGGCTGCTAGCGTCCGTTTGGTATACACTCAGAAGACGCAGTGGGCGTCTTAAGGAAAAAGCCTTTGGATTTTACTGGTATTTGACTTATGTTGTGGCTTCTCACAATGATAATTTTGGTCCTGTGATTTGATATTGGTGACAGACTGTTATTAGTTATTGACTGTGTTATTAGTTGTTTGTTTGATAGAATTGTAGTCTCTGTCTCAAGTATTGTAATTGTGGAGTGTGCCTGTGGGATCCCGTGTGTGTGTGTGTGTGTGTGTGTGTGTGTGTGTGTGTGTGAGAGAGATTGACAATGGAAAATCAGCAGAGTAGAGAGATCTTGAAAAAGAGTCCTTTAAGGTGCATTTTAGCACATTGGAAAGAACTGGGAGGATCTCCTGGGGGCTCAGTAATTAAGAAAATGTTAGCAAAATATTGCAGCCAAAGGTAATTTGGAATGTTAGGAAAAATGGGCTAGAAATGGAACTTTGAACTATGATACATTGTTCCAATTACTGTTGTTTCTGGGGTGGCAAGGAAAATGGGATGAAGTAATGTATGCAGATATGTTTTTCACTTTAAGAAACCACCCGGAGTAACAGACGGAATGCGAAATTAATGTAGCTCCACCAGATCCCTTAATTTTGGGCTTTGGAAAAGGACAGGGAAAAACTGAAATTTAAGATGGAGAGAAGTTGTTCAGCTTGTGATATCGGAGAAAGATACTTGGAGTTAAAAAAACAGTAATCAGGAAGACAGGTTGGAAAATTTTGTATGACAGGTACCTCCGAGAAGAGCACCCTCTGCATCTGTCCTATCTGATGTTGATAAGGAGGAAGAGATTGCTGTCACTGGCAACAAGCAGCAGATTCACATTCGGAGTTAAGAAAGGGTTAAAACAGGAGTGCTGTTGCAGAGGCATCTGCAGCCCCTGCACAGCAGGGGGGGAGCAACGGTGAGAGAAAAAAAAAAAGAAAAGTAAAAACAGGTGGAGGAGGGCTCTCTGACAGAGGTGGGGGAGTGGCTCTTCTTCTGTGGAACCGGATCAGCGTACGTGTTATGGGGAAGTGTACGTGTACGGGGAGTTAGGACGTTGGAAGTGAGACTGCCCTGGGGGGGAGTGCCATGGGGTGGCTCCCCTGGCTGAATTGGAACTAGACAGACACAGTGATGGACCTGGGGAATCTACCCTAGCAGATAAAGTTAAATTAAAACTAGGGAATAGAGGAAATAAAGTGGAATTTTTGTGGATACAGGAGCAACTTATTTGGTGTTAAATCAGAGGGAAAAGAATTTGTTACAGATGTGGGAGCTACTGGCCACTGGGAAAACAAATAGGAATGCATAAATTTTTATGCATGCCAAATTCTCCAAAATTTCTATTAGGGTAGGGCGTTACAAATATTTATTGGTAATAGTGGATCATTTAACACATTATGTCGAGGCTTTTTCTACCTCCCGGGCAACTGCTAATCAAGTTACCAAGGCGTTATTAGAACACATTATACCTCGATATGGAGTACCTGAAGTAATTGACTTGGACAGAGGAACACACTTTGTGTCAAAAATTGTTAGAGATCTAACAGAAAGTTTGAGTATTAAGTGGGAATACCATACACCATGGCATCCACAAAGCTCGGGAACGGTTGAAAGGATGAATGGAGAAATCAAAACTATTTTGACTAAATTAATGATAGAAACTAAATTATCATGGATTAAGTACCTACCCATGGCCCTATTAATTCTTAGAACCAGACCCCGAGCAGATGTAGGAATATCGGCATTTGAAATGGTGTATGGAATGTCCTATAGAATTGAAAGTCCACAAACAAATGTTTTAATTCGAGACCGTGTAATTAATGAGTATGTTTCACAATTAGCAGAACATTGTAACAAGCTTTGGGAACGGGGACTGATTGTGCAACGACCCCCGTTGGACTTAAAGATTCACAATCTTAAACCTGGGGACTGGATATTGGTTAAAACGTGGAAAGAAGAAACCCTAAAACCCAGTTGGGAGGGACCTTACCTTGTTCTACTCACCACAGAGACAGCTATTCGCACTGCAGAGCGCGGATGGACACATGCCAGTCGTGTTAAAGGACCAGTAAATCCTCCACAGTGGAAGGTTGTCAGCTCACCCGGAGACACCAGGCTTGTGTTAAAACGATAAATAATGATACAAACTGTTTTTACGTGTTTCTTAGATCTACCTTTTGGTATCCAGTGTGTAATAGGAATATTGTTTGCATTAATCATTTCTTTGATTGTATATTATTTGTGGAAAATAGTTAAGTGTGGAAGAGGGGTGTGCTAGCTATATGGGATGTATTAATTATATGTCGCAAATTACACCTCTAACGCACGAATCAAGTGTGGGAAACTTATCTGTTTGAATGTTTTAAGTGCATAAAGTGTCGAGAGAAATAGTGGCAACATTACAAGGAGGGAACTCCTCCCCGAGGGGTTTGTAGTATTTGCTACAAAAGTGAGCGTGATTTTACGAATTGGGCTCTTAAACAATTCGGCATCATTGCAGTCCAGTGTAGACTGGAAGTAGTAGCCATAAGGTGTAACAGGTATATGGTGAAAGCCAAACCTTAACCCGCATAACCGTCTAACCAGTTGCAAAAGGCATATTCCTACCAGAGACTCTTGCTGCCGAGAAGATGGCAACCCCCGTGTCTGGCCGCAACCCAGTCGACGGGCGAGGCAGAGGAGAAAAACCCACAGGAGGAAAAAGCCTGCGACTTGGGACGTGCAAGCAGCCTTGGCTAAACTTCCACAGGACTGGTAAAAACTCAAATATAGAACAAACACAATACCCTCCAAAAACACTCTTTTTCCTGTACGCTTTATGCTTACTAATTTTTACCAACAAAAGCTGGAAATCCTCATGAACCTATGCAATGGAAATTAATCCAGGTAGATTCGAGCAAGGTAATTACGACCTTTAATGGAACAGGACAACCAATTTTTACAAACGTTACTAACTGTGACCTGTTAGGACCTGGAATGGGGGGTGATTTGGGGAGACTGCCACGGCTCATATTCCTGGGCAGAAAAAAGAACTCAAGAAATTAATGCCAGAGGTACCTATTGGTGTCCGAGTTCACATCCCGGAAAATCTTATTGTAATTACCCAGGACACTTTTATTGCGGATACTGGGGTTGTGAAACAATAGCAATGGGATGGACAGTCAGTAATCCAGTTCAAACATCGGAGTAACGCCTTGTCTATCCCTAAACGTGTTTAATCAATCTCAGTTTTGTGTACAGGTAATTATTGTTCCCCGTCTAATCTATCACACCTCTGAGGAGATATTACGCCACTTTGAAGGAGACCTGAATAGACAAAAACGAGAGCCAATTACAGTAGTAACCCTAGCTACACTGCTGATAGCAGGTGGAGTTGGAGCAGGTACAGGCATAGCCTCCCTAGTAAAAGGTCAGGAATTAAAAAATTTGCAAATGGCTGTAGATGAGGATTTAACAAAAATTGAACAATCTATTCAAAATTTAACCACTTCAGTGAAGTCCTTATCAGAAGTAGTACTGCAAAATAGAAGAGGATTAGATCTATTATTCTTAAAGGAAGGAGGGTTATGTGTAGCTCTCAATGAGGAATGTTGTTCTTCTGCTGATCATACGGGAGTAGTCCAGGACACCATGGCTGAACTCTGAAAAAGGTTAGATCAACGAAAAAAGGATCGTGAGGTGGGCAGGTCATGGTATGAAAACTGGTTTAATGTTTCACCTTGGCTAACCACTTTGTTGTCTGCTTTAGCAGGACCACTTATTCTGTTGATTCTGGGACTTACATTTGGGCCTTGTATATTACGCTATATTTTACATTTTATTAGAAAACGATTTGACATGGCTGAATTACTTATCTTAACTACGATGACTAGGGCAAAGTATAAGAGTGTATCTGTTAATGAAGATGAAGATTGTTGTGAATGCGTTATGCCGCATAGAAATTATGAGTGTAATTGTGAAGTATTACCTTGTGAGTGTTATGATAAATGTTGGGATTGTGGAAAAAGGTTTACTTGCAGTGCAGAGGATGAAAGCAGCATCTAATAAACAATAATAGAATAAAAAGAAAAAGGGGGGATTGTGAGAAACTATGGACTAGGGTATTGTTTATTAAGATTCATGTTAAGCCCAATGTAAAGATCGGACCATTTGTGTAAGATAAATCGCATATGCAAGTTAAAACCGCCATAAAACACCACTTGTAAGGTAAGGATAATTGCATATGCAAGACAGCCCATAAAACACCACTTGAGCAAGATAAGATAAGCGCCAGATGTTCCAGGAACCGGCTCAGCAGAAACAAGACAAGTAAAAGAAAAATGAGTGAGGGGTCAAGGGAGAAGGACTTCTCACTCAAACGGCCCCCAAAAAGCAGAAAACGACCCCTAGCAACAACTGAAGCATGCGCAAAGTACCTCCACTACTTCAAAGACCATGGAAGGAAATATGTATAAAAGGGGACTGTTTAAACTGCGTAGTGCGGCAGTTGGCGGAGCGCAGACTCCCCTGTCGTCCAGCGCTGCTTTTGCTCATATTCTACTTGCTATAATTAATAAATTCCAATTGGATTCTAGTCTGTTGTGGTCTCAATTTATAACAAGAGCAAGTGTTAGAATGTATAGGAAGATAGCACCTCCAGATGTAGTATTTTCATCCACGCACCAGTGTCTCCACTTCCCCACTAACTGCCCCCTGAAGCACCCCACGGTGAGACACCCCACTCGCTGCTGTGGAGCGACAGTTCCCAAGTGCCTGCAGGTGGCAGGTGGTTTGAGCATGCTCTGGTGCATGCTGCCCCCCAACAAGACCTATCTCGGCTGTGGTTCTTCCAAGTTTCCCGCCATGTTGAACAGTTCAAGCTTCGCTAAAGGAGAAATTTCAGGGGCAGCAGGGCAGAAAGTCCCCATGACGAAACTACAGGGTAGCCCCGCTGTAGCAGAAGGAACCAAACTAGGCCTTCTTAGCATGAGTCCTCGAAGATGATGTAAGCTGCTGACAGTTAAGAAACTCAGCTTTGTTCTTTGTGTAGCCCCAGCCCAGAATCACGAGTGTGGTTACTTAAAGCTTACAGTTGTATTGTTCTGTTAAAGGTTGGTAAATGATAATCTTAGGAGGATAAAGAAACCTTTCTTCTAGACTAATGACCTATTGATAATAAATGAGACAGGTAGAACACCAGACAATGATCATCAGTAACCTGCTGACCCTTTTGTACTTTTCCGAAACGTGGACTATTGTCACGGAACAAGAAAAGAAGCAGCAAGACCTGGAACCTGTCAGAATTGGAAAATATATGAGAACATCTAGAAGATTTGTAAATTTCCATGGGACATTTAGTAACTATACTTTGCTGACCAGCTTGTTTCTAAATCCTATATAAACTCACCAATAACATGTTGTAAGGGTCATTCTCTGCGGAGGTGACCCAACGCTGCTGTTCCTGATGATTTCCTGCAATAAACTAGAGCCCAGAGTAACCCACAAGAGTTCGAGTCTCTGTTTGCTGAAGCCTCCTGTTACAGCCTCCTGTTTCAGTTGGCGACCCAGATGGGACTCTGAGGCATCTATTTGAGAGAATCAACGGGACCTGGCCAGGGATAGGTGAGTTCGAGTCTCCTTATCCTCCCGTTGCCTTTTGTTTTAAGAGTTCGAGTCTCTAAAAAGAATAATGGGGGCTGGACCCTCTATTCCTAAAGGCACACCTTTAGCTGAAATGGTTGTAAATTGGGGAAAGTTATCAGGAACAGCAGGGTTGTTTTTAAAACGTATGATATCATTATGTCAGGATGATTGGCCATTTATTTCTCGAGTAGCTGGGGCTCCCCCTGAATTGCATTGGCCGGTCACAGGATCTTTTGATAATGATAAATTACAGTCCCTTCGAAAGATCCTTGAAGATCGTCAACCACAACAAATGGATTATTTATATTTGTGGTTTGACCGAGCAGATACAAGAAAACGTCAACAATTAAAAAGGGGTATGAATAAGCAACAATTATTGGCCTATTTAGAAGACAATGTTACAATCAATTCTGATTGTGATTCTTCAAATATTAACAACACTGACACCCCAGCTACAGGAGTTTTTCCTATGACTGTGTCTTATGTCCCAAATCCAAGAGCAGGAAGAACTAATGCCAGACCCTTGTTAGAGGTAACTAAACATTATCCCTGGAAACCTGGCGATTTATTATTATGGCATGATAAAATGCCTCGCTTAAGAGATGATGCAGATCGATGTGCCCGCATTATCCGAACAATCACAAGAGATTATTCCCCTAATTGGAACGATATGCAAACACTATTATCTGAATTATTTACTTATGAAGATAAACAAAAGATTTTAGCAAAAGATCGTGAATTGTCTCAACAGAACCCCAACAGAAACCCATGGCCAGACGTAGATCCCAATTGGAATTTACATGAGGAAGAACAAAAAGCTACTTATTTAGTAGCTATTGATAACCTGATTGATGCCATTAGGCACTGTGGTGAAAAAGTTACAAACTGGTCTAAGATTACTGAATGTCACCAAGGTGCCACAGAGCACCCTGGAGATTTTTGGCAACGATTACGAAAGGCTTTGTTGCAATACGGGGGTTTTACTGAGGAAAATTTCCAAGAAACCCTAGCAATAAGTATTTTTGTTAATCAATCTGCCCCTGATATTAGAAAACATTTCCAAAAACATATGCCTGGCTGGCAAGCAGAAAATTTGCAGAAAATCTTATCTGTAACAAACTTTGTTTATAATGGCCACTCAGAAGAGCAACAGAAAAGGTTGCAGCAAGAAAAAGAGCTTCCGCAATTGCTATTAAAGGGGTAACTGGTACTGTTGCTGAACAACTTTTATCTGAACCACTCCCCGTAACTTTAGGTAACAAATTAACTTGGGCTCGCTTTATTGTTGCACCTGGCGCACCAACGTCTTTATTAGGACGTGATTTATTGCAAGAATTTGGCACTCAGTTACAATACCATAAAGGGAAAGCTCAATTAATTTTTGTAGGAAATCTTTTTACATTAGAAACAACTTAGAAAAATATTCCAACGATCCCCTGGGAACTCCGTAATGTTCCACAAGGACTTTGGAGCACCACAACTAAAGATATTGGATTATTAAAATCTGCCTTGCCTGTTGTAATTAAAACAAAAGGAGGACCTCCTCCCTCCATTAAACAGTACCCGATACCCGCAGTAGCTTTACCAAGCCTGCGAAAAAAAATACAAACTTTTTTAGATGAAGGAATTTTGCGACCTGTGTTAAGTCCATTTAACACACCTATTTTACCTGTTAGTAAAAACAGGTTAGATGAAGACGGAGATCCAGAGTATCGTTTTGTTCAGGACCTCCGAGCTATTAATGAATACGTAGAAGCCCCCCATCCAGTAGTTCCAGATCCAAGTTTAATCCTTACTGAAATACCTATTTGGGCACATTGGTATACAGTGCTTGATTTAACTGGAGCATTTTTCAGTATACCAATTGCAAAAGAAAGTCAGCCATTGTTTGCTTTTACTTGGGAAGGTAAACAACTAACCTGGACTCGCCTTCCACAAGGGTTCACAGGTTCACCAACCCTATTTTCACAGATTCTTAAGTATGACTTACAAGACATTCATTTACCTAAAAAATCTGCTCTTATACAATATGTAGACGATCTCTTAATCGCAAGTAAAACTCGTAGTGATTGTGTAATTGATACTGAATTTTTGTGCATACAATTATATAACAAAGGTCATAGAGCCTCCTTAACAAAATTGCAATTTTGCGAACCCGAGGTAAAGTATCTAGGATTTATTTTAGCAGGAGGAGTACGAAAATTAGATCCAGATCGCATTCGTACTATTATCCAAATTGCACCACCAGTAACTAAGAAACAAATGAGAGCCTTTTTAGGCCAAGCAGGATTTTGTCGTCCATGGATATTAGGATTTAGTGAATTAGCCAAACCCTTAATTGAAACAACTAAGGATAAAGCTCCAGAACCTATAATATGGACACCAGTGCTTCAAGAAGCTTTTGATGCTTTAAAAACAGCTTTAACAAAGGCTCCAGCTTTGGGACTACCTAATTATGCCAAGCCTTTTACCTTATATGCCACTGAAAAGGATGGAATTGCAAAAGGAGTTTTAGTACAATCATATGGACCTTATGAGCGCCCCGTTGGCTATTATTCAGTGACTCTAGACCCTGTCATAAGAGGTGCTCTGCATTGCCTTCGTGCCGTTGCAGCTGCAGCTGACTTAGTAGAAAAAGTGCGAGCCATTGTTTTAGGCCATAAACTCATTGTAGCAGTACCACATGAAGTCGAGTTATTATTAACCAGATATGCAACAAAATCTTTGTCACCACAGCGGATACACCGCTATGAAGCCATCCTGTTATTGACTGATAATATTTCTCTTAAACGCTCAAAACCTTTAAACCCAGCTACCCTGCTACCTGAAATTAATTATTCCGCAGAACCACATGATTGTGCACAGTATATTACTGTCTTTCTTAAAACTCGTGAAGATTTACAGGATGAGCCACTGGTGGGACCCGACCTTAACCTGTTCACAGATGGATCAAGTTATTACATTTCTGGTAAACGTTTTACTGGTTTTGCTGTGACTACTGAAAAACTGGTATTACTTGCTGAACCTCTTACTCCATCACTTGGAGCACAGGCTGCAGAATTAATTGCTGTAACTCGCGCTGCTGCTCTTGCAAAAAACCTTCGCGTTAATATCTTTACTGACTCTAAATATGCTTTTGGCATTTGTCATTCTATTGGCTCGCTCTGGAAAGAAAGAGGGTTTTTAACCTCAGCCGGTCGCACAATTGCTCATGGACAATTGATTAATGACTTATTATTAACATTACAAGAACCAAAGGAACTTGCGGTTGTTTTTATACCTGCACATACCAAGCGAACAGATTTCCTTGCACAAGGAAATGCCTTGGCCGATGCCGCCGCAAAAGCCGCCGCGGTTCAAAATATTTCGACTCCTCAAACTATGATTGCTACTCTTCTTCCTATTCCTACTGGTGCTTCTTTATATGAAGATACCCCTAAGGAAGAAATCCAACAATGGAAGAAAATGGAAGCATCGCAAGAGAACGGCATTTGGACATTAGGAGGTAAACCTCTACTTCCCTCCAGGTATGTTCTACCGTTAACGCGATGGATTCATGACCGTACTCACGGAGGTCCAGAAGCTGTAGCTTCAAAAATACAGCAATTATGGGCTGCCCCTGGAGTTTTCAGTGCAGCTAAGAGACTTACTGACTCTTGTGACCTTTGTAAAAAATACGGAACTGTAAAAGTCACTGCAGTTCCTGGGAAAAGACCTCCGGCAGTATTTCCATTTCAGAAATTGCAAATAGATTTTGCAGAACTCCCACCTGCGCAAGGCTTTAAATACCTCTTAGTAATTGTAGATCAACTCTCGCACTGGGTGGAAGCTTTCCCCACTCGGAAAAATGATTCTAAGACTGTAGTTAAAATCTTGTTGCGAGAAATCATTCCACGTTATGGCATACCTGAAGTGATTGATTCAGATCGCGGTCCGCATTTTACAGCTGCAATCCTTCTCCAGACGTATGTAAGTCTTGACATCCAAGCTGCTTTTCATACACCTTACCATCCGCAATCATCAGGACAAGTAGAGCGTATGAATCGGACTATTAAAGATAGATTAGCAAAGGTTACTGCCGAAACTGGACTTAAATGGCCAGAGGCTCTCCCTTTAGTTTTGTGGGATCTGAGAGTTACTCCTCATGCTAAAACTCGTGTTAGTCCAGCTGAAGTTCTTTTTGGGCGTGTTTTGGCAGTACCTTCTACATATCTCTCTGCCAAAACAGCCTTATTGGAAGGGGAGGAAGCTGTAATACAGTATTTATTGTACCTGCAAAATACTTTTTCTCGGATTCGCAAATACATGTACTGGTATCAAGGGGTAACACCCGAGATACAAGTGCATCAATTTCAAGTGGGAGACATGGTTTTAGTAAAAGACTTCAAACGGAAAAATCGATTAGAACCAAAATGAACAGGACCTTATCGTGTTTTGTTAACCTCTTTTTATGCAGTGAAAGTCGAAGGAAAAGAATCTTGGATTCATCACTCACACGTTAGAAGAGCATAATGTTTATCTATTCTGTATTCCTCTTTATCTGTTCTGTATCTTTTATTCCTATTGTGTATTCACACCTTTTTCAATTTAGCCTTACATATTTTGATGAATTTGTAAATCGTACATTACAGATATAAGTAATTGGGAAATTTTATAAAAAGAAAATGGGGGACTGTAGCAGAAGGAACCAAACTAGGCCTTCTTAGCATGAGTCCTCGAAGATGATGTAAGCTGCTGACAGTTAAGAAACTCAGCTTTGTTCTTTGTGTAGCCCCAGCCCAGAATCACGAGTGTGGTTACTTAAAGCTTACAGTTGTATTGTTCTGTTAAAGGTTGGTAAATGATAATCTTAGGAGGATAAAGAAACCTTTCTTCTAGACTAATGACCTATTGATAATAAATGAGACAGGTAGAACACCAGACAATGATCATCAGTAACCTGCTGACCCTTTTGTACTTTTCCGAAACGTGGACTATTGTCACGGAACAAGAAAAGAAGCAGCAAGACCTGGAACCTATCAGAATTGGAAAATATATGAGAACATCTAGAAGATTTGTAAATTTCCATGGGACATTTAGTAACTATACTTTGCTGACCAGCTTGTTTCTAAATCCTATATAAACTCACCAATAACATGTTGTAAGGGTCATTCTCTGTGGAGGTGACCCAACGCTGCTGTTCCTGATGATTTCCTGCAATAAACTAGAGCCCAGAGTAACCCACAAGAGTTCGAGTCTCTGTTTGCTGAAGCCTCCTGTTACAGCCTCCTGTTTCACCCGCCACCCCTCCACAGGGGACAGCGAGGCAATGTCCATGCAGCACAGACATCTGCACAGGTCCTCCCCAGCTCTGCCCCAGCCGTCATCGCCTGCTGGGCGCGCAGGAAAGGGTTTTGTGACATCACAAAGCCTTGTGTGACATCACGGAGCCTAGTCACATCAGCAGCCCTTACGAGTGCAGACACGCAGGGCAGCCACTCAGGCTTGCTGGTCACTGCCTGACAGACAGAAGCCAGCTCGCGCACTGACACTTTTTTCCCTTGGGAGAAACCAAGATGAGACTCCACACGGTCCGCTCCCTGACCATGGCACTCTACATGGTGATTCTGTTCCCTGGTGGCCTTGGCCTTGCCAACCACCACCACTGCATCACAGCCGGGAGGGAAGACTTTGCTGAAAACCTGCAGCAGCTGCCTCTTGTCCCTGAGACCAGGGCTGCTGAATGGAAAAGCAGCATCGGTCTTCGCAGCCCCCATGACAGGGCCCGGTTTAGAATGGCCGTCATTCCTGAGAGCCAGCAGCAACAGCCCATTGTTGCAGAGAACTTGGCTGCTGAATGGAAAAGCAGCACTGGTCTGCCCAGATTCCATGGCAGCACACGACTTCGGATGGCCGTCATTCCTGAGAGCCAGCAGCAACAACCCATTGTTGCAGAGAACTTGGCTGCTGAATGGAAAAGCAGCACTGGTCTGCCCAGGGCCTACGACAGGGCCCGGTTCAGGATGGCCGTCATTCCTGAGAGCCAGCAGCAACAACCCATTGTTGCAGAGAACATGGCTGCTGAATGGAAAAGCAGCACTGGTCTGCCCAGGGCCTACGACAGGGCCCGGTTCAGGATGGCCGTCATTCCTGAGAGCCAGCAGCAACAACCCATTGTTGCAGAGAACATGGCTGCTGAATGGAAAAGCAGCACTGGTCTGCCCAGGGCCTACGACAGGGCCCGGTTCAGGATGGCCGTCATTCCTGAGGGCTGGAAGCAACTGCTCCTTATTGCAGAGAGCGTGGCTGCTGAATGGAACCACATCGTTGGTCTGCCCAGCGCCCACGGCAGGGTCCGGTTCAGAGCAGGCGTCGTTCCTGAGGGCCTGCATATCACGGCCCCTCACCTGCCCTGCTCTCTGGGCCAGGAGGAGAAGATGACCTGGCTGCTTTCCCACCCCTGGTTAACCGTGTGCCTGTTCTCTATGGCTGGGACTCTGCTTGGCCTCCGGAGAAATGTGGGGAGACACAAGGGACAGGTAAGCAGTCGAGATCAGTCACACCAAAGGGGACAGGTTGTGGGGCGCAAAAAAACGCAACAGCCTTGGCCAAGAAGGCTTGCAATGAACAAACAACATCCATATTGGGCAAGAAAGTTTCAGTAGGCCCAAGAGGTCCTGTGCCTCTTCACAGAGGACATGCCAAAGCGCAGGGCCAAAACCCTCCAAGGGACCCCAGCACAACACGGGTCCCTCGGAGGTTTCCTCCGCTCAGCATACTACCCCGGGCAGTCCTGCAAGGCTGGACTTCTTCCAGAGGAAGCCAAGCCCAGCAGGGCACTCTTTAGCTCTGCCACGCCTCACCTGCTTCTTTGTGCCCCAGCCCTGTTGCTTCCAGGGAAGGAGACGGACGGACTCATCTCTCATGGGGACAGGCTGCTGGAGAAAGAGAAGCCTGAGATGCCACAGGTTGCTCTGCCGGCTGAAGGCCTCCAACAGAGTGATGCTCACGTGCCTGCGGCGTATCTCCCACCAATATCAGAAAGTGATTGAGTACAACCACTTGAAGGAGAAGGCAGGAGGAAATGGTAAGAAGTGGAGCACCTTCTCTAGCTCCCCATGCAACTCCAGCCATCACGTGTCCCGGGCAGATTTACAACATGCAAGGCAGTGGTACAAGTGAATGCTGCCGTCCATGTGAGGTGGGATGTGAGGCAGGGGAGAACAGGCATCTGTGGCTGTGAGGTGCCCCATGGGTGTCCAGTCCCAGGAAGAGGGGCCCATGTCCCGGCAGGTTACCCTTGTCCCGTGACGTTCCAGGTTGGTGCCCATGTCCCACTGAGGTACCTGGTACATGCCCATGTCCCGCTGAGGTACCTGGTACATGCCCATGTCCCGTGAGGTGTGTGGTGCTTCCTTCCCATGTCCCATAAGGGGGCAGTGGCCAGTGCCTGCCCACGACCCATTCGGTTCCTTGGGTCTTAGGACCTCCAAGGCTGGTGTGAGGGCATCACAGCAGGAAGAGGGGCAGGCGTTAGGAAGAGGGTGGATGGCAACTCGAGACGGAGCATCCAGTTGCCCAGAGAATTTGTGGATGCCCCATTCCTGGAAGCGTTTAAGGCCAGATTGGACGAGGCTCTGAGCAACCTCCCCTAGAGGAGGTTGCGGCAAGGGGGTTGAATCTAGATGATCTTTAAGGGCCCTTCCAACCCAAGCCATTCTATGATCTTACGACGCTACGATTTTGTTTTCCTCCAGGTATCAGTGAATTCACTTCAGGGTTGTAGCCAGCTGGTGCGCCAAGACATGCTTCAGCCCACCAAAGGCTCCTGCGGTAATGGCTTTTCTGCTGACTACAACCTCTTCTGCTGGCAGAAGGCCATTATCGCCCCACTAATCGCGTTCCTGCCGAGTGGCCCCAGCCACCCCTCCGCAGGGCACAGCCAGGCAATGCCCAGCCACCGGAGCAGAGCATGTGCCCATGCAGCAGAGACATCTGGGAAACTCAGCAAAACCGTTGCTAGGAGCAGCCTACTTTCTCAGGCTTCTCGCACTTTTCACACCAATAAATTTTATTGTTCCTGTAGCTCGTGTCACTGCTCTACCAAGGGGGTCCAGGGAAGCAGCAACAGGAAAGGCAGTGGTGCGAGCCAGGCTGCTGCACGCCTGCTTGCGGAACGTGCGCTGCGGGACTAGTGGGAGAGCTGGCGTGGGAGAGAACAGGCATCCGTGGCTGTGCGATGCCACAAAGGCCCTCGTAGTCCAGGAGGAGAGCCCCGCATCCCGCAGGGTGCCCGTGTCCTGCTGAGGTTGCCAGGGGATGCCCATGTCCCAGTGATACTCCTGGTGAGTGCCTTTGTCCCAGTGAGGTGGCAGCGGCCATTCCATGCTCAGGATCCTGTGGGTCACTTGCCTCTGGGAATAATGTTGTCCAACGCTCTGTTCAGGCAGGGTTCAGGCTATGGTCAAAGCGTGTGGATTTTTTGGCCTTCCTCTTAAACATGGGCTGCCCCTTGGTCCCCAAGAGGATTTTGAGCTGAACCGTGCCACGGCTGCCCTGCTGCTGAACGCAGCCTGCATGGAGTGTGAGCACAGCTCCTTCACACAGAGAAGTAGAGAGCACAGCCCTGGGACGCGTGGGACAGAGCCCTGCTCCACTGCTGGGCTCAGTGTCTGCCAGCAGGCACAGCAGTGAGAGCAGCAGTCTTCAAAATCCACTTGCACGGGTCCTCCCCAGCTCTGCCCCAGCCGTCATCGCCTGCTGGGCGCGCAGGAAAGGGTTTTGTGACATCACAAAGCCTTGTGTGACATCACGGAGCCTAGTCACATCAGCAGCCCTTACGAGTGCAGACACGCAGGGCAGCCACTCAGGCTTGCTGGTCACTGCCTGACAGACAGAAGCCAGCTCGCGCACTGACACTTTTTTCCCTTGGGAGAAACCAAGATGAGACTCCACACGGTCCGCTCCCTGACCATGGCACTCTACATGGTGATTCTGTTCCCTGGTGGCCTTGGCCTTGCCAACCACCACCACTGCATCACAGCCGGGAGGGAAGACTTTGCTGAAAACCTGCAGCAGCTGCCTCTTGTCCCTGAGACCAGGGCTGCTGAATGGAAAAGCAGCATCGGTCTTCGCAGCCCCCATGACAGGGCCCGGTTTAGAATGGCCGTCATTCCTGAGAGCCAGCAGCAACAGCCCATTGTTGCAGAGAACTTGGCTGCTGAATGGAAAAGCAGCACTGGTCTGCCCAGATTCCATGGCAGCACACGACTTCGGATGGCCGTCATTCCTGAGAGCCAGCAGCAACAACCCATTGTTGCAGAGAACTTGGCTGCTGAATGGAAAAGCAGCACTGGTCTGCCCAGGGCCTACGACAGGGCCCGGTTCAGGATGGCCGTCATTCCTGAGGGCTGGAAGCAACTGCTCCTTATTGCAGAGAGCGTGGCTGCTGAATGGAACCACATCGTTGGTCTGCCCAGCGCCCACGGCAGGGTCCGGTTCAGAGCAGGCGTCGTTCCTGAGGGCCTGCATATCACGGCCCCTCACCTGCCCTGCTCTCTGGGCCAGGAGGAGAAGATGACCTGGCTGCTTTCCCACCCCTGGTTAACCGTGTGCCTGTTCTCTATGGCTGGGACTCTGCTTGGCCTCCGGAGAAATGTGGGGAGACACAAGGGACAGGTAAGCAGTCGAGATCAGTCACACCAAAGGGGACAGGTTGTGGGGCGCAAAAAAAACGCAACAGCCTTGGCCAAGAAGGCTTGCAATGAACAAACAACATCCATATTGGGCAAGAAAGTTTCAGTAGGCCCAAGAGGTCCTGTGCCTCTTCACAGAGGACATGCCAAAGCGCAGGGCCAAAACCCTCCAAGGGACCCCAGCACAACACGGGTCCCTCGGAGGTTTCCTCCGCTCAGCATACTACCCCGGGCAGTCCTGCAAGGCTGGACTTCTTCCAGAGGAAGCCAAGCCCAGCAGGGCACTCTTTAGCTCTGCCACGCCTCACCTGCTTCTTTGTGCCCCAGCCCTGTTGCTTCCAGGGAAGGAGACGGACGGACTCATCTCTCATGGGGACAGGCTGCTGGAGAAAGAGAAGCCTGAGATGCCACAGGTTGCTCTGCCGGCTGAAGGCCTCCAACAGAGTGATGCTCACGTGCCTGCGGCGTATCTCCCACCAATATCAGAAAGTGATTGAGTACAACCACTTGAAGGAGAAGGCAGGAGGAAATGGTAAGAAGTGGAGCACCTTCTCTAGCTCCCCATGCAACTCCAGCCATCACGTGTCCCGGGCAGATTTACAACATGCAAGGCAGTGGTACAAGTGAATGCTGCCGTCCATGTGAGGTGGGATGTGAGGCAGGGGAGAACAGGCATCTGTGGCTGTGAGGTGCCCCATGGGTGTCCAGTCCCAGGAAGAGGGGCCCATGTCCCGGCAGGTTACCCTTGTCCCGTGACGTTCCAGGTTGGTGCCCATGTCCCACTGAGGTACCTGGTACATGCCCATGTCCCGCTGAGGTACCTGGTACATGCCCATGTCCCGTGAGGTGTGTGGTGCTTCCTTCCCATGTCCCATAAGGGGGCAGTGGCCAGTGCCTGCCCACGACCCATTCGGTTCCTTGGGTCTTAGGACCTCCAAGGCTGGTGTGAGGGCATCACAGCAGGAAGAGGGGCAGGCGTTAGGAAGAGGGTGGATGGCAACTCGAGACGGAGCATCCAGTTGCCCAGAGAATTTGTGGATGCCCCATTCCTGGAAGCGTTTAAGGCCAGATTGGACGAGGCTCTGAGCAACCTCCCCTAGAGGAGGTTGCGGCAAGGGGGTTGAATCTAGATGATCTTTAAGGGCCCTTCCAACCCAAGCCATTCTATGATCTTACAACGCTACGATTTTGTTTTCCTCCAGGTATCAGTGAATTCACTTCAGGGTTGTAGCCAGCTGGTGCGCCAAGACATGCTTCAGCCCACCAAAGGCTCCTGCGGTAATGGCTTTTCTGCTGACTACAACCTCTTCTGCTGGCAGAAGGCCATTATCGCCCCACTAATCGCGTTCCTGCCGAGTGGCCCCAGCCACCCCTCCGCAGGGCACAGCCAGGCAATGCCCAGCCACCGGAGCAGAGCATGTGCCCATGCAGCAGAGACATCTGGGAAACTCAGCAAAACCGTTGCTAGGAGCAGCCTACTTTCTCAGGCTTCTCGCACTTTTCACACCAATAAATTTTATTGTTCCTGTAGCTCGTGTCACTGCTCTACCAAGGGGGTCCAGGGAAGCAGCAACAGGAAAGGCAGTGGTGCGAGCCAGGCTGCTGCACGCCTGCTTGCGGAACGTGCGCTGCGGGACTAGTGGGAGAGCTGGCGTGGGAGAGAACAGGCATCCGTGGCTGTGCGATGCCACAAAGGCCCTCGTAGTCCAGGAGGAGAGCCCCGCATCCCGCAGGGTGCCCGTGTCCTGCTGAGGTTGCCAGGGGATGCCCATGTCCCAGTGATACTCCTGGTGAGTGCCTTTGTCCCAGTGAGGTGGCAGCGGCCATTCCATGCTCAGGATCCTGTGGGTCACTTGCCTCTGGGAATAATGTTGTCCAACGCTCTGTTCAGGCAGGGTTCAGGCTATGGTCAAAGCGTGTGGATTTTTTGGCCTTCCTCTTAAACATGGGCTGCCCCTTGGTCCCCAAGAGGATTTTGAGCTGAACCGTGCCACGGCTGCCCTGCTGCTGAACGCAGCCTGCATGGAGTGTGAGCACAGCTCCTTCACACAGAGAAGTAGAGAGCACAGCCCTGGGACGCGTGGGACAGAGCCCTGCTCCACTGCTGGGCTCAGTGTCTGCCAGCAGGCACAGCAGTGAGAGCAGCAGTCTTCAAAACCCACTTGCACGGGTCCTCCCCAGCTCTGCCCCAGCCGTCATCGCCTGCTGGGCGCGCAGGAAAGGGTTTTGTGACATCACAAAGCCTTGTGTGACATCACGGAGCCTAGTCACATCAGCAGCCCTTACGAGTGCAGACACGCAGGGCAGCCACTCAGGCTTGCTGGTCACTGCCTGACAGACAGAAGCCAGCTCGCGCACTGACACTTTTTTCCCTTGGGAGAAACCAAGATGAGACTCCACACGGTCCGCTCCCTGACCATGGCACTCTACATGGTGATTCTGTTCCCTGGTGGCCTTGGCCTTGCCAACCACCACCACTGCATCACAGCCGGGAGGGAAGACTTTGCTGAAAACCTGCAGCAGCTGCCTCTTGTCCCTGAGACCAGGGCTGCTGAATGGAAAAGCAGCATCGGTCTTCGCAGCCCCCATGACAGGGCCCGGTTTAGAATGGCCGTCATTCCTGAGAGCCAGCAGCAACAGCCCATTGTTGCAGAGAACTTGGCTGCTGAATGGAAAAGCAGCACTGGTCTGCCCAGATTCCATGGCAGCACACGACTTCGGATGGCCGTCATTCCTGAGAGCCAGCAGCAACAACCCATTGTTGCAGAGAACTTGGCTGCTGAATGGAAAAGCAGCACTGGTCTGCCCAGGGCCTACGACAGGGCCCGGTTCAGGATGGCCGTCATTCCTGAGAGCCAGCAGCAACAACCCATTGTTGCAGAGAACATGGCTGCTGAATGGAAAAGCAGCACTGGTCTGCCCAGGGCCTACGACAGGGCCCGGTTCAGGATGGCCGTCATTCCTGAGAGCCAGCAGCAACAACCCATTGTTGCAGAGAACATGGCTGCTGAATGGAAAAGCAGCACTGGTCTGCCCAGGGCCTACGACAGGGCCCGGTTCAGGATGGCCGTCATTCCTGAGGGCTGGAAGCAACTGCTCCTTATTGCAGAGAGCGTGGCTGCTGAATGGAACCACATCGTTGGTCTGCCCAGCGCCCACGGCAGGGTCCGGTTCAGAGCAGGCGTCGTTCCTGAGGGCCTGCATATCACGGCCCCTCACCTGCCCTGCTCTCTGGGCCAGGAGGAGAAGATGACCTGGCTGCTTTCCCACCCCTGGTTAACCGTGTGCCTGTTCTCTATGGCTGGGACTCTGCTTGGCCTCCGGAGAAATGTGGGGAGACACAAGGGACAGGTAAGCAGTCGAGATCAGTCACACCAAAGGGGACAGGTTGTGGGGCGCAAAAAAACGCAACAGCCTTGGCCAAGAAGGCTTGCAATGAACAAACAACATCCATATTGGGCAAGAAAGTTTCAGTAGGCCCAAGAGGTCCTGTGCCTCTTCACAGAGGACATGCCAAAGCGCAGGGCCAAAACCCTCCAAGGGACCCCAGCACAACACGGGTCCCTCGGAGGTTTCCTCCGCTCAGCATACTACCCCGGGCAGTCCTGCAAGGCTGGACTTCTTCCAGAGGAAGCCAAGCCCAGCAGGGCACTCTTTAGCTCTGCCACGCCTCACCTGCTTCTTTGTGCCCCAGCCCTGTTGCTTCCAGGGAAGGAGACGGACGGACTCATCTCTCATGGGGACAGGCTGCTGGAGAAAGAGAAGCCTGAGATGCCACAGGTTGCTCTGCCGGCTGAAGGCCTCCAACAGAGTGATGCTCACGTGCCTGCGGCGTATCTCCCACCAATATCAGAAAGTGATTGAGTACAACCACTTGAAGGAGAAGGCAGGAGGAAATGGTAAGAAGTGGAGCACCTTCTCTAGCTCCCCATGCAACTCCAGCCATCACGTGTCCCGGGCAGATTTACAACATGCAAGGCAGTGGTACAAGTGAATGCTGCCGTCCATGTGAGGTGGGATGTGAGGCAGGGGAGAACAGGCATCTGTGGCTGTGAGGTGCCCCATGGGTGTCCAGTCCCAGGAAGAGGGGCCCATGTCCCGGCAGGTTACCCTTGTCCCGTGACGTTCCAGGTTGGTGCCCATGTCCCACTGAGGTACCTGGTACATGCCCATGTCCCGCTGAGGTACCTGGTACATGCCCATGTCCCGTGAGGTGTGTGGTGCTTCCTTCCCATGTCCCATAAGGGGGCAGTGGCCAGTGCCTGCCCACGACCCATTCGGTTCCTTGGGTCTTAGGACCTCCAAGGCTGGTGTGAGGGCATCACAGCAGGAAGAGGGGCAGGCGTTAGGAAGAGGGTGGATGGCAACTCGAGACGGAGCATCCAGTTGCCCAGAGAATTTGTGGATGCCCCATTCCTGGAAGCGTTTAAGGCCAGATTGGACGAGGCTCTGAGCAACCTCCCCTAGAGGAGGTTGCGGCAAGGGGGTTGAATCTAGATGATCTTTAAGGGCCCTTCCAACCCAAGCCATTCTATGATCTTACGACGCTACGATTTTGTTTTCCTCCAGGTATCAGTGAATTCACTTCAGGGTTGTAGCCAGCTGGTGCGCCAAGACATGCTTCAGCCCACCAAAGGCTCCTGCGGTAATGGCTTTTCTGCTGACTACAACCTCTTCTGCTGGCAGAAGGCCATTATCGCCCCACTAATCGCGTTCCTGCCGAGTGGCCCCAGCCACCCCTCCGCAGGGCACAGCCAGGCAATGCCCAGCCACCGGAGCAGAGCATGTGCCCATGCAGCAGAGACATCTGGGAAACTCAGCAAAACCGTTGCTAGGAGCAGCCTACTTTCTCAGGCTTCTCGCACTTTTCACACCAATAAATTTTATTGTTCCTGTAGCTCGTGTCACTGCTCTACCAAGGGGGTCCAGGGAAGCAGCAACAGGAAAGGCAGTGGTGCGAGCCAGGCTGCTGCACGCCTGCTTGCGGAACGTGCGCTGCGGGACTAGTGGGAGAGCTGGCGTGGGAGAGAACAGGCATCCGTGGCTGTGCGATGCCACAAAGGCCCTCGTAGTCCAGGAGGAGAGCCCCGCATCCCGCAGGGTGCCCGTGTCCTGCTGAGGTTGCCAGGGGATGCCCATGTCCCAGTGATACTCCTGGTGAGTGCCTTTGTCCCAGTGAGGTGGCAGCGGCCATTCCATGCTCAGGATCCTGTGGGTCACTTGCCTCTGGGAATAATGTTGTCCAACGCTCTGTTCAGGCAGGGTTCAGGCTATGGTCAAAGCGTGTGGATTTTTTGGCCTTCCTCTTAAACATGGGCTGCCCCTTGGTCCCCAAGAGGATTTTGAGCTGAACCGTGCCACGGCTGCCCTGCTGCTGAACGCAGCCTGCATGGAGTGTGAGCACAGCTCCTTCACACAGAGAAGTAGAGAGCACAGCCCTGGGACGCGTGGGACAGAGCCCTGCTCCACTGCTGGGCTCAGTGTCTGCCAGCAGGCACAGCAGTGAGAGCAGCAGTCTTCAAAATCCACTTGCACGGGTCCTCCCCAGCTCTGCCCCAGCCGTCATCGCCTGCTGGGCGCGCAGGAAAGGGTTTTGTGACATCACAAAGCCTTGTGTGACATCACGGAGCCTAGTCACATCAGCAGCCCTTACGAGTGCAGACACGCAGGGCAGCCACTCAGGCTTGCTGGTCACTGCCTGACAGACAGAAGCCAGCTCGCGCACTGACACTTTTTTCCCTTGGGAGAAACCAAGATGAGACTCCACACGGTCCGCTCCCTGACCATGGCACTCTACATGGTGATTCTGTTCCCTGGTGGCCTTGGCCTTGCCAACCACCACCACTGCATCACAGCCGGGAGGGAAGACTTTGCTGAAAACCTGCAGCAGCTGCCTCTTGTCCCTGAGACCAGGGCTGCTGAATGGAAAGCAGCATCGGTCTTCGCAGCCCCCATGACAGGGCCCGGTTTAGAATGGCCGTCATTCCTGAGAGCCAGCAGCAACAGCCCATTGTTGCAGAGAACTTGGCTGCTGAATGGAAAAGCAGCACTGGTCTGCCCAGATTCCATGGCAGCACACGACTTCGGATGGCCGTCATTCCTGAGAGCCAGCAGCAACAACCCATTGTTGCAGAGAACTTGGCTGCTGAATGGAAAAGCAGCACTGGTCTGCCCAGGGCCTACGACAGGGCCCGGTTCAGGATGGCCGTCATTCCTGAGGGCTGGAAGCAACTGCTCCTTATTGCAGAGAGCGTGGCTGCTGAATGGAACCACATCGTTGGTCTGCCCAGCGCCCACGGCAGGGTCCGGTTCAGAGCAGGCGTCGTTCCTGAGGGCCTGCATATCACGGCCCCTCACCTGCCCTGCTCTCTGGGCCAGGAGGAGAAGATGACCTGGCTGCTTTCCCACCCCTGGTTAACCGTGTGCCTGTTCTCTATGGCTGGGACTCTGCTTGGCCTCCGGAGAAATGTGGGGAGACACAAGGGACAGGTAAGCAGTCGAGATCAGTCACACCAAAGGGGACAGGTTGTGGGGCGCAAAAAAACGCAACAGCCTTGGCCAAGAAGGCTTGCAATGAACAAACAACATCCATATTGGGCAAGAAAGTTTCAGTAGGCCCAAGAGGTCCTGTGCCTCTTCACAGAGGACATGCCAAAGCGCAGGGCCAAAACCCTCCAAGGGACCCCAGCACAACACGGGTCCCTCGGAGGTTTCCTCCGCTCAGCATACTACCCCGGGCAGTCCTGCAAGGCTGGACTTCTTCCAGAGGAAGCCAAGCCCAGCAGGGCACTCTTTAGCTCTGCCACGCCTCACCTGCTTCTTTGTGCCCCAGCCCTGTTGCTTCCAGGGAAGGAGACGGACGGACTCATCTCTCATGGGGACAGGCTGCTGGAGAAAGAGAAGCCTGAGATGCCACAGGTTGCTCTGCCGGCTGAAGGCCTCCAACAGAGTGATGCTCACGTGCCTGCGGCGTATCTCCCACCAATATCAGAAAGTGATTGAGTACAACCACTTGAAGGAGAAGGCAGGAGGAAATGGTAAGAAGTGGAGCACCTTCTCTAGCTCCCCATGCAACTCCAGCCATCACGTGTCCCGGGCAGATTTACAACATGCAAGGCAGTGGTACAAGTGAATGCTGCCGTCCATGTGAGGTGGGATGTGAGGCAGGGGAGAACAGGCATCTGTGGCTGTGAGGTGCCCCATGGGTGTCCAGTCCCAGGAAGAGGGGCCCATGTCCCGGCAGGTTACCCTTGTCCCGTGACGTTCCAGGTTGGTGCCCATGTCCCACTGAGGTACCTGGTACATGCCCATGTCCCGCTGAGGTACCTGGTACATGCCCATGTCCCGTGAGGTGTGTGGTGCTTCCTTCCCATGTCCCATAAGGGGGCAGTGGCCAGTGCCTGCCCACGACCCATTCGGTTCCTTGGGTCTTAGGACCTCCAAGGCTGGTGTGAGGGCATCACAGCAGGAAGAGGGGCAGGCGTTAGGAAGAGGGTGGATGGCAACTCGAGACGGAGCATCCAGTTGCCCAGAGAATTTGTGGATGCCCCATTCCTGGAAGCGTTTAAGGCCAGATTGGACGAGGCTCTGAGCAACCTCCCCTAGAGGAGGTTGCGGCAAGGGGGTTGAATCTAGATGATCTTTAAGGGCCCTTCCAACCCAAGCCATTCTATGATCTTACAACGCTACGATTTTGTTTTCCTCCAGGTATCAGTGAATTCACTTCAGGGTTGTAGCCAGCTGGTGCGCCAAGACATGCTTCAGCCCACCAAAGGCTCCTGCGGTAATGGCTTTTCTGCTGACTACAACCTCTTCTGCTGGCAGAAGGCCATTATCGCCCCACTAATCGCGTTCCTGCCGAGTGGCCCCAGCCACCCCTCCGCAGGGCACAGCCAGGCAATGCCCAGCCACCGGAGCAGAGCATGTGCCCATGCAGCAGAGACATCTGGGAAACTCAGCAAAACCGTTGCTAGGAGCAGCCTACTTTCTCAGGCTTCTCGCACTTTTCACACCAATAAATTTTATTGTTCCTGTAGCTCGTGTCACTGCTCTACCAAGGGGGTCCAGGGAAGCAGCAACAGGAAAGGCAGTGGTGCGAGCCAGGCTGCTGCACGCCTGCTTGCGGAACGTGCGCTGCGGGACTAGTGGGAGAGCTGGCGTGGGAGAGAACAGGCATCCGTGGCTGTGCGATGCCACAAAGGCCCTCGTAGTCCAGGAGGAGAGCCCCGCATCCCGCAGGGTGCCCGTGTCCTGCTGAGGTTGCCAGGGGATGCCCATGTCCCAGTGATACTCCTGGTGAGTGCCTTTGTCCCAGTGAGGTGGCAGCGGCCATTCCATGCTCAGGATCCTGTGGGTCACTTGCCTCTGGGAATAATGTTGTCCAACGCTCTGTTCAGGCAGGGTTCAGGCTATGGTCAAAGCGTGTGGATTTTTGGCCTTCCTCTTAAACATGGGCTGCCCCTTGGTCCCCAAGAGGATTTTGAGCTGAACCGTGCCACGGCTGCCCTGCTGCTGAACGCAGCCTGCATGGAGTGTGAGCACAGCTCCTTCACACAGAGAAGTAGAGAGCACAGCCCTGGGACGCGTGGGACAGAGCCCTGCTCCACTGCTGGGCTCAGTGTCTGCCAGCAGGCACAGCAGTGAGAGCAGCAGTCTTCAAAACCCACTTGCACGGGTCCTCCCCAGCTCTGCCCCAGCCGTCATCGCCTGCTGGGCGCGCAGGAAAGGGTTTTGTGACATCACAAAGCCTTGTGTGACATCACGGAGCCTAGTCACATCAGCAGCCCTTACGAGTGCAGACACGCAGGCAGCCACTCAGGCTTGCTGGTCACTGCCTGACAGACAGAAGCCAGCTCGCGCACTGACACTTTTTTCCCTTGGGAGAAACCAAGATGAGACTCCACACGGTCCGCTCCCTGACCATGGCACTCTACATGGTGATTCTGTTCCCTGGTGGCCTTGGCCTTGCCAACCACCACCACTGCATCACAGCCGGGAGGGAAGACTTTGCTGAAAACCTGCAGCAGCTGCCTCTTGTCCCTGAGACCAGGGCTGCTGAATGGAAAAGCAGCATCGGTCTTCGCAGCCCCCATGACAGGGCCCGGTTTAGAATGGCCGTCATTCCAGAGAGCCAGCAGCAACAGCCCATTGTTGCAGAGAACTTGGCTGCTGAATGGAAAAGCAGCACTGGTCTGCCCAGATTCCATGGCAGCACACGACTTCGGATGGCCGTCATTCCTGAGAGCCAGCAGCAACAACCCATTGTTGCAGAGAACTTGGCTGCTGAATGGAAAAGCAGCACTGGTCTGCCCAGGGCCTACGACAGGGCCCGGTTCAGGATGGCCGTCATTCCTGAGGGCTGGAAGCAACTGCTCCTTATTGCAGAGAGCGTGGCTGCTGAATGGAACCACATCGTTGGTCTGCCCAGCGCCCACGGCAGGGTCCGGTTCAGAGCAGGCGTCGTTCCTGAGGGCCTGCATATCACGGCCCCTCACCTGCCCTGCTCTCTGGGCCAGGAGGAGAAGATGACCTGGCTGCTTTCCCACCCCTGGTTAACCGTGTGCCTGTTCTCTATGGCTGGGACTCTGCTTGGCCTCCGGAGAAATGTGGGGAGACACAAGGGACAGGTAAGCAGTCGAGATCAGTCACACCAAAGGGGACAGGTTGTGGGGCGCAAAAAAACGCAACAGCCTTGGCCAAGAAGGCTTGCAATGAACAAACAACATCCATATTGGGCAAGAAAGTTTCAGTAGGCCCAAGAGGTCCTGTGCCTCTTCACAGAGGACATGCCAAAGCGCAGGGCCAAAACCCTCCAAGGGACCCCAGCACAACACGGGTCCCTCGGAGGTTTCCTCCGCTCAGCATACTACCCCGGGCAGTCCTGCAAGGCTGGACTTCTTCCAGAGGAAGCCAAGCCCAGCAGGGCACTCTTTAGCTCTGCCACGCCTCACCTGCTTCTTTGTGCCCCAGCCCTGTTGCTTCCAGGGAAGGAGACGGACGGACTCATCTCTCATGGGGACAGGCTGCTGGAGAAAGAGAAGCCTGAGATGCCACAGGTTGCTCTGCCGGCTGAAGGCCTCCAACAGAGTGATGCTCACGTGCCTGCGGCGTATCTCCCACCAATATCAGAAAGTGATTGAGTACAACCACTTGAAGGAGAAGGCAGGAGGAAATGGTAAGAAGTGGAGCACCTTCTCTAGCTCCCCATGCAACTCCAGCCATCACGTGTCCCGGGCAGATTTACAACATGCAAGGCAGTGGTACAAGTGAATGCTGCCGTCCATGTGAGGTGGGATGTGAGGCAGGGGAGAACAGGCATCTGTGGCTGTGAGGTGCCCCATGGGTGTCCAGTCCCAGGAAGAGGGGCCCATGTCCCGGCAGGTTACCCTTGTCCCGTGACGTTCCAGGTTGGTGCCCATGTCCCACTGAGGTACCTGGTACATGCCCATGTCCCGCTGAGGTACCTGGTTAATGCCCATGTCCCGTGAGGTGTGTGGTGCTTCCTTCCCATGTCCCATAAGGGGGCAGTGGCCAGTGCCTGCCCACGACCCATTCGGTTCCTTGGGTCTTAGGACCTCCAAGGCTGGTGTGAGGGCATCACAGCAGGAAGAGGGGCAGGCGTTAGGAAGAGGGTGGATGGCAACTCGAGACGGAGCATCCAGTTGCCCAGAGAATTTGTGGATGCCCCATTCCTGGAAGCGTTTAAGGCCAGATTGGACGAGGCTCTGAGCAACCTCCCCTAGAGGAGGTTGCGGCAAGGGGGTTGAATCTAGATGATCTTTAAGGGCCCTTCCAACCCAAGCCATTCTATGATCTTACGACGCTACGATTTTGTTTTCCTCCAGGTATCAGTGAATTCACTTCAGGGTTGTAGCCAGCTGGTGCGCCAAGACATGCTTCAGCCCACCAAAGGCTCCTGCGGTAATGGCTTTTCTGCTGACTACAACCTCTTCTGCTGGCAGAAGGCCATTATCGCCCCACTAATCGCGTTCCTGCCGAGTGGCCCCAGCCACCCCTCCGCAGGGCACAGCCAGGCAATGCCCAGCCACCGGAGCAGAGCATGTGCCCATGCAGCAGAGACATCTGGGAAACTCAGCAAAACCGTTGCTAGGAGCAGCCTACTTTCTCAGGCTTCTCGCACTTTTCACACCAATAAATTTTATTGTTCCTGTAGCTCGTGTCACTGCTCTACCAAGGGGGTCCAGGGAAGCAGCAACAGGAAAGGCAGTGGTGCGAGCCAGGCTGCTGCACGCCTGCTTGCGGAACGTGCGCTGCGGGACTAGTGGGAGAGCTGGCGTGGGAGAGAACAGGCATCCGTGGCTGTGCGATGCCACAAAGGCCCTCGTAGTCCAGGAGGAGAGCCCCGCATCCCGCAGGGTGCCCGTGTCCTGCTGAGGTTGCCAGGGGATGCCCATGTCCCAGTGATACTCCTGGTGAGTGCCTTTGTCCCAGTGAGGTGGCAGCGGCCATTCCATGCTCAGGATCCTGTGGGTCACTTGCCTCTGGGAATAATGTTGTCCAACGCTCTGTTCAGGCAGGGTTCAGGCTATGGTCAAAGCGTGTGGATTTTTTGGCCTTCCTCTTAAACATGGGCTGCCCCTTGGTCCCCAAGAGGATTTTGAGCTGAACCGTGCCACGGCTGCCCTGCTGCTGAACGCAGCCTGCATGGAGTGTGAGCACAGCTCCTTCACACAGAGAAGTAGAGAGCACAGCCCTGGGACGCGTGGGACAGAGCCCTGCTCCACTGCTGGGCTCAGTGTCTGCCAGCAGGCACAGCAGTGAGAGCAGCAGTCTTCAAAATCCACTTGCACGGGTCCTCCCCAGCTCTGCCCCAGCCATCATCGCCTGCTGGGCGCGCAGGAAAGGGTTTTGTGACATCACAAAGCCTTGTGTGACATCACGGAGCCTAGTCACATCAGCAGCCCTTACGAGTGCAGACACGCAGGGCAGCCACTCAGGCTTGCTGGTCACTGCCTGACAGACAGAAGCCAGCTCGCGCACTGACACTTTTTTCCCTTGGGAGAAACCAAGATGAGACTCCACACGGTCCGCTCCCTGACCATGGCACTCTACATGGTGATTCTGTTCCCTGGTGGCCTTGGCCTTGCCAACCACCACCACTGCATCACAGCCGGGAGGGAAGACTTTGCTGAAAACCTGCAGCAGCTGCCTCTTGTCCCTGAGACCAGGGCTGCTGAATGGAAAAGCAGCATCGGTCTTCGCAGCCCCCATGACAGGGCCCGGTTTAGAATGGCCGTCATTCCAGAGAGCCAGCAGCAACAGCCCATTGTTGCAGAGAACTTGGCTGCTGAATGGAAAAGCAGCACTGGTCTGCCCAGGGCCTACGACAGGGCCCGGTTCAGGATGGCCGTCATTCCTGAGAGCCAGCAGCAACAACCCATTGTTGCAGAGAACTTGGCTGCTGAATGGAAAAGCAGCACTGGTCTGCCCAGATTCCATGGCAGCACACGACTTCGGATGGCCGTCATTCCTGAGAGCCAGCAGCAACAACCCATTGTTGCAGAGAACTTGGCTGCTGAATGGAAAAGCAGCACTGGTCTGCCCAGGGCCTACGACAGGGCCCGGTTCAGGATGGCCGTCATTCCTGAGAGCCAGCAGCAACAACCCATTGTTGCAGAGAACATGGCTGCTGAATGGAAAAGCAGCACTGGTCTGCCCAGGGCCTACGACAGGGCCCGGTTCAGGATGGCCGTCATTCCTGAGGGCTGGAAGCAACTGCTCCTTATTGCAGAGAGCGTGGCTGCTGAATGGAACCACATCGTTGGTCTGCCCAGCGCCCACGGCAGGGTCCGGTTCAGAGCAGGCGTCGTTCCTGAGGGCCTGCATATCACGGCCCCTCACCTGCCCTGCTCTCTGGGCCAGGAGGAGAAGATGACCTGGCTGCTTTCCCACCCCTGGTTAACCGTGTGCCTGTTCTCTATGGCTGGGACTCTGCTTGGCCTCCGGAGAAATGTGGGGAGACACAAGGGACAGGTAAGCAGTCGAGATCAGTCACACCAAAGGGGACAGGTTGTGGGGCGCAAAAAAAACGCAACAGCCTTGGCCAAGAAGGCTTGCAATGAACAAACAACATCCATATTGGGCAAGAAAGTTTCAGTAGGCCCAAGAGGTCCTGTGCCTCTTCACAGAGGACATGCCAAAGCGCAGGGCCAAAACCCTCCAAGGGACCCCAGCACAACACGGGTCCCTCGGAGGTTTCCTCCGCTCAGCATACTACCCCGGGCAGTCCTGCAAGGCTGGACTTCTTCCAGAGGAAGCCAAGCCCAGCAGGGCACTCTTTAGCTCTGCCACGCCTCACCTGCTTCTTTGTGCCCCAGCCCTGTTGCTTCCAGGGAAGGAGACGGACGGACTCATCTCTCATGGGGACAGGCTGCTGGAGAAAGAGAAGCCTGAGATGCCTCAGGTTGCTCTGCCGGCTGAAGGCCTCCAACAGAGTGATGCTCACGTGCCTGCGGCGTATCTCCCACCAATATCAGAAAGTGATTGAGTACAACCACTTGAAGGAGAAGGCAGGAGGAAATGGTAAGAAGTGGAGCACCTTCTCTAGCTCCCCATGCAACTCCAGCCATCACGTGTCCCGGGCAGATTTACAACATGCAAGGCAGTGGTACAAGTGAATGCTGCCGTCCATGTGAGGTGGGATGTGAGGCAGGGGAGAACAGGCATCTGTGGCTGTGAGGTGCCCCATGGGTGTCCAGTCCCAGGAAGAGGGGCCCATGTCCCGGCAGGTTACCCTTGTCCCGTGACGTTCCAGGTTGGTGCCCATGTCCCACTGAGGTACCTGGTACATGCCCATGTCCCGCTGAGGTACCTGGTACATGCCCATGTCCCGTGAGGTGTGTGGTGCTTCCTTCCCATGTCCCATAAGGGGGCAGTGGCCAGTGCCTGCCCACGACCCATTCGGTTCCTTGGGTCTTAGGACCTCCAAGGCTGGTGTGAGGGCATCACAGCAGGAAGAGGGGCAGGCGTTAGGAAGAGGGTGGATGGCAACTCGAGACGGAGCATCCAGTTGCCCAGAGAATTTGTGGATGCCCCATTCCTGGAAGCGTTTAAGGCCAGATTGGACGAGGCTCTGAGCAACCTCCCCTAGAGGAGGTTGCGGCAAGGGGGTTGAATCTAGATGATCTTTAAGGGCCCTTCCAACCCAAGCCATTCTATGATCTTACGACGCTACGATTTTGTTTTCCTCCAGGTATCAGTGAATTCACTTCAGGGTTGTAGCCAGCTGGTGCGCCAAGACATGCTTCAGCCCACCAAAGGCTCCTGCGGTAATGGCTTTTCTGCTGACTACAACCTCTTCTGCTGGCAGAAGGCCATTATCGCCCCACTAATCGCGTTCCTGCCGAGTGGCCCCAGCCACCCCTCCGCAGGGCACAGCCAGGCAATGCCCAGCCACCGGAGCAGAGCATGTGCCCATGCAGCAGAGACATCTGGGAAACTCAGCAAAACCGTTGCTAGGAGCAGCCTACTTTCTCAGGCTTCTCGCACTTTTCACACCAATAAATTTTATTGTTCCTGTAGCTCGTGTCACTGCTCTACCAAGGGGGTCCAGGGAAGCAGCAACAGGAAAGGCAGTGGTGCGAGCCAGGCTGCTGCACGCCTGCTTGCGGAACGTGCGCTGCGGGACTAGTGGGAGAGCTGGCGTGGGAGAGAACAGGCATCCGTGGCTGTGCGATGCCACAAAGGCCCTCGTAGTCCAGGAGGAGAGCCCCGCATCCCGCAGGGTGCCCGTGTCCTGCTGAGGTTGCCAGGGGATGCCCATGTCCCAGTGATACTCCTGGTGAGTGCCTTTGTCCCAGTGAGGTGGCAGCGGCCATTCCATGCTCAGGATCCTGTGGGTCACTTGCCTCTGGGAATAATGTTGTCCAACGCTCTGTTCAGGCAGGGTTCAGGCTATGGTCAAAGCGTGTGGATTTTTTGGCCTTCCTCTTAAACATGGGCTGCCCCTTGGTCCCCAAGAGGATTTTGAGCTGAACCGTGCCACGGCTGCCCTGCTGCTGAACGCAGCCTGCATGGAGTGTGAGCACAGCTCCTTCACACAGAGAAGTAGAGAGCACAGCCCTGGGACGCGTGGGACAGAGCCCTGCTCCACTGCTGGGCTCAGTGTCTGCCAGCAGGCACAGCAGTGAGAGCAGCAGTCTTCAAAACCCACTTGCACGGGTCCTCCCCAGCTCTGCCCCAGCCGTCATCGCCTGCTGGGCGCGCAGGAAAGGGTTTTGTGACATCACAAAGCCTTGTGTGACATCACGGAGCCTAGTCACATCAGCAGCCCTTACGAGTGCAGACACGCAGGGCAGCCACTCAGGCTTGCTGGTCACTGCCTGACAGACAGAAGCCAGCTCGCGCACTGACACTTTTTTCCCTTGGGAGAAACCAAGATGAGACTCCACACGGTCCGCTCCCTGACCATGGCACTCTACATGGTGATTCTGTTCCCTGGTGGCCTTGGCCTTGCCAACCACCACCACTGCATCACAGCCGGGAGGGAAGACTTTGCTGAAAACCTGCAGCAGCTGCCTCTTGTCCCTGAGACCAGGGCTGCTGAATGGAAAAGCAGCATCGGTCTTCGCAGCCCCCATGACAGGGCCCGGTTTAGAATGGCCGTCATTCCTGAGAGCCAGCAGCAACAGCCCATTGTTGCAGAGAACTTGGCTGCTGAATGGAAAAGCAGCACTGGTCTGCCCAGATTCCATGGCAGCACACGACTTCGGATGGCCGTCATTCCTGAGAGCCAGCAGCAACAACCCATTGTTGCAGAGAACATGGCTGCTGAATGGAAAAGCAGCACTGGTCTGCCCAGGGCCTACGACAGGGCCCGGTTCAGGATGGCCGTCATTCCTGAGGGCTGGAAGCAACTGCTCCTTATTGCAGAGAGCGTGGCTGCTGAATGGAACCACATCGTTGGTCTGCCCAGCGCCCACGGCAGGGTCCGGTTCAGAGCAGGCGTCGTTCCTGAGGGCCTGCATATCACGGCCCCTCACCTGCCCTGCTCTCTGGGCCAGGAGGAGAAGATGACCTGGCTGCTTTCCCACCCCTGGTTAACCGTGTGCCTGTTCTCTATGGCTGGGACTCTGCTTGGCCTCCGGAGAAATGTGGGGAGACACAAGGGACAGGTAAGCAGTCGAGATCAGTCACACCAAAGGGGACAGGTTGTGGGGCGCAAAAAAAACGCAACAGCCTTGGCCAAGAAGGCTTGCAATGAACAAACAACATCCATATTGGGCAAGAAAGTTTCAGTAGGCCCAAGAGGTCCTGTGCCTCTTCACAGAGGACATGCCAAAGCGCAGGGCCAAAACCCTCCAAGGGACCCCAGCACAACACGGGTCCCTCGGAGGTTTCCTCCGCTCAGCATACTACCCCGGGCAGTCCTGCAAGGCTGGACTTCTTCCAGAGGAAGCCAAGCCCAGCAGGGCACTCTTTAGCTCTGCCACGCCTCACCTGCTTCTTTGTGCCCCAGCCCTGTTGCTTCCAGGGAAGGAGACGGACGGACTCATCTCTCATGGGGACAGGCTGCTGGAGAAAGAGAAGCCTGAGATGCCACAGGTTGCTCTGCCGGCTGAAGGCCTCCAACAGAGTGATGCTCACGTGCCTGCGGCGTATCTCCCACCAATATCAGAAAGTGATTGAGTACAACCACTTGAAGGAGAAGGCAGGAGGAAATGGTAAGAAGTGGAGCACCTTCTCTAGCTCCCCATGCAACTCCAGCCATCACGTGTCCCGGGCAGATTTACAACATGCAAGGCAGTGGTACAAGTGAATGCTGCCGTCCATGTGAGGTGGGATGTGAGGCAGGGGAGAACAGGCATCTGTGGCTGTGAGGTGCCCCATGGGTGTCCAGTCCCAGGAAGAGGGGCCCATGTCCCGGCAGGTTACCCTTGTCCCGTGACGTTCCAGGTTGGTGCCCATGTCCCACTGAGGTACCTGGTACATGCCCATGTCCCGCTGAGGTACCTGGTACATGCCCATGTCCCGTGAGGTGTGTGGTGCTTCCTTCCCATGTCCCATAAGGGGGCAGTGGCCAGTGCCTGCCCACGACCCATTCGGTTCCTTGGGTCTTAGGACCTCCAAGGCTGGTGTGAGGGCATCACAGCAGGAAGAGGGGCAGGCGTTAGGAAGAGGGTGGATGGCAACTCGAGACGGAGCATCCAGTTGCCCAGAGAATTTGTGGATGCCCCATTCCTGGAAGCGTTTAAGGCCAGATTGGACGAGGCTCTGAGCAACCTCCCCTAGAGGAGGTTGCGGCAAGGGGGTTGAATCTAGATGATCTTTAAGGGCCCTTCCAACCCAAGCCATTCTATGATCTTACGACGCTACGATTTTGTTTTCCTCCAGGTATCAGTGAATTCACTTCAGGGTTGTAGCCAGCTGGTGCGCCAAGACATGCTTCAGCCCACCAAAGGCTCCTGCGGTAATGGCTTTTCTGCTGACTACAACCTCTTCTGCTGGCAGAAGGCCATTATTGCCCCACTAATCGCGTTCCTGCCGAGTGGCCCCAGCCACCCCTCCGCAGGGCACAGCCAGGCAATGCCCAGCCACCGGAGCAGAGCATGTGCCCATGCAGCAGAGACATCTGGGAAACTCAGCAAAACCGTTGCTAGGAGCAGCCTACTTTCTCAGGCTTCTCGCACTTTTCACACCAATAAATTTTATTGTTCCTGTAGCTCGTGTCACTGCTCTACCAAGGGGGTCCAGGGAAGCAGCAACAGGAAAGGCAGTGGTGCGAGCCAGGCTGCTGCACGCCTGCTTGCGGAACGTGCGCTGCGGGACTAGTGGGAGAGCTGGCGTGGGAGAGAACAGGCATCCGTGGCTGTGCGATGCCACAAAGGCCCTCGTAGTCCAGGAGGAGAGCCCCGCATCCCGCAGGGTGCCCGTGTCCTGCTGAGGTTGCCAGGGGATGCCCATGTCCCAGTGATACTCCTGGTGAGTGCCTTTGTCCCAGTGAGGTGGCAGCGGCCATTCCATGCTCAGGATCCTGTGGGTCACTTGCCTCTGGGAATAATGTTGTCCAACGCTCTGTTCAGGCAGGGTTCAGGCTATGGTCAAAGCGTGTGGATTTTTTGGCCTTCCTCTTAAACATGGGCTGCCCCTTGGTCCCCAAGAGGATTTTGAGCTGAACCGTGCCACGGCTGCCCTGCTGCTGAACGCAGCCTGCATGGAGTGTGAGCACAGCTCCTTCACACAGAGAAGTAGAGAGCACAGCCCTGGGACGCGTGGGACAGAGCCCTGCTCCACTGCTGGGCTCAGTGTCTGCCAGCAGGCACAGCAGTGAGAGCAGCAGTCTTCAAAATCCACTTGCACGGGTCCTCCCCAGCTCTGCCCCAGCCGTCATCGCCTGCTGGGCGCGCAGGAAAGGGTTTTGTGACATCACAAAGCCTTGTGTGACATCACGGAGCCTAGTCACATCAGCAGCCCTTACGAGTGCAGACACGCAGGGCAGCCACTCAGGCTTGCTGGTCACTGCCTGACAGACAGAAGCCAGCTCGCGCACTGACACTTTTTTCCCTTGGGAGAAACCAAGATGAGACTCCACACGGTCCGCTCCCTGACCATGGCACTCTACATGGTGATTCTGTTCCCTGGTGGCCTTGGCCTTGCCAACCACCACCACTGCATCACAGCCGGGAGGGAAGACTTTGCTGAAAACCTGCAGCAGCTGCCTCTTGTCCCTGAGACCAAGGCTGCTGAATGGAAAAGCAGCATCGGTCTTCGCAGCCCCCATGACAGGGCCCGGTTTAGAATGGCCGTCATTCCTGAGAGCCAGCAGCAACAGCCCATTGTTGCAGAGAACTTGGCTGCTGAATGGAAAAGCAGCACTGGTCTGCCCAGATTCCATGGCAGCACACGACTTCGGATGGCCGTCATTCCTGAGAGCCAGCAGCAACAACCCATTGTTGCAGAGAACATGGCTGCTGAATGGAAAAGCAGCACTGGTCTGCCCAGGGCCTACGACAGGGCCCGGTTCAGGATGGCCGTCATTCCTGAGGGCTGGAAGCAACTGCTCCTTATTGCAGAGAGCGTGGCTGCTGAATGGAACCACATCGTTGGTCTGCCCAGCGCCCACGGCAGGGTCCGGTTCAGAGCAGGCGTCGTTCCTGAGGGCCTGCATATCACGGCCCCTCACCTGCCCTGCTCTCTGGGCCAGGAGGAGAAGATGACCTGGCTGCTTTCCCACCCCTGGTTAACCGTGTGCCTGTTCTCTATGGCTGGGACTCTGCTTGGCCTCCGGAGAAATGTGGGGAGACACAAGGGACAGGTAAGCAGTCGAGATCAGTCACACCAAAGGGGACAGGTTGTGGGGCGCAAAAAAAACGCAACAGCCTTGGCCAAGAAGGCTTGCAATGAACAAACAACATCCATATTGGGCAAGAAAGTTTCAGTAGGCCCAAGAGGTCCTGTGCCTCTTCACAGAGGACATGCCAAAGCGCAGGGCCAAAACCCTCCAAGGGACCCCAGCACAACACGGGTCCCTCGGAGGTTTCCTCCGCTCAGCATACTACCCCGGGCAGTCCTGCAAGGCTGGACTTCTTCCAGAGGAAGCCAAGCCCAGCAGGGCACTCTTTAGCTCTGCCACGCCTCACCTGCTTCTTTGTGCCCCAGCCCTGTTGCTTCCAGGGAAGGAGACGGACGGACTCATCTCTCATGGGGACAGGCTGCTGGAGAAAGAGAAGCCTGAGATGCCACAGGTTGCTCTGCCGGCTGAAGGCCTCCAACAGAGTGATGCTCACGTGCCTGCGGCGTATCTCCCACCAATATCAGAAAGTGATTGAGTACAACCACTTGAAGGAGAAGGCAGGAGGAAATGGTAAGAAGTGGAGCACCTTCTCTAGCTCCCCATGCAACTCCAGCCATCACGTGTCCCGGGCAGATTTACAACATGCAAGGCAGTGGTACAAGTGAATGCTGCCGTCCATGTGAGGTGGGATGTGAGGCAGGGGAGAACAGGCATCTGTGGCTGTGAGGTGCCCCATGGGTGTCCAGTCCCAGGAAGAGGGGCCCATGTCCCGGCAGGTTACCCTTGTCCCGTGACGTTCCAGGTTGGTGCCCATGTCCCACTGAGGTACCTGGTACATGCCCATGTCCCGCTGAGGTACCTGGTACATGCCCATGTCCCGTGAGGTGTGTGGTGCTTCCTTCCCATGTCCCATAAGGGGGCAGTGGCCAGTGCCTGCCCACGACCCATTCGGTTCCTTGGGTCTTAGGACCTCCAAGGCTGGTGTGAGGGCATCACAGCAGGAAGAGGGGCAGGCGTTAGGAAGAGGGTGGATGGCAACTTGAGACGGAGCATCCAGTTGCCCAGAGAATTTGTGGATGCCCCATTCCTGGAAGCGTTTAAGGCCAGATTGGACGAGGCTCTGAGCAACCTCCCCTAGAGGAGGTTGCGGCAAGGGGGTTGAATCTAGATGATCTTTAAGGGCCCTTCCAACCCAAGCCATTCTATGATCTTACGACGCTACGATTTTGTTTTCCTCCAGGTATCAGTGAATTCACTTCAGGGTTGTAGCCAGCTGGTGCGCCAAGACATGCTTCAGCCCACCAAAGGCTCCTGCGGTAATGGCTTTTCTGCTGACTACAACCTCTTCTGCTGGCAGAAGGCCATTATCGCCCCACTAATCGCGTTCCTGCCGAGTGGCCCCAGCCACCCCTCCGCAGGGCACAGCCAGGCAATGCCCAGCCACCGGAGCAGAGCATGTGCCCATGCAGCAGAGACATCTGGGAAACTCAGCAAAACCGTTGCTAGGAGCAGCCTACTTTCTCAGGCTTCTCGCACTTTTCACACCAATAAATTTTATTGTTCCTGTAGCTCGTGTCACTGCTCTACCAAGGGGGTCCAGGGAAGCAGCAACAGGAAAGGCAGTGGTGCGAGCCAGGCTGCTGCACGCCTGCTTGCGGAACGTGCGCTGCGGGACTAGTGGGAGAGCTGGCGTGGGAGAGAACAGGCATCCGTGGCTGTGCGATGCCACAAAGGCCCTCGTAGTCCAGGAGGAGAGCCCCGCATCCCGCAGGGTGCCCGTGTCCTGCTGAGGTTGCCAGGGGATGCCCATGTCCCAGTGATACTCCTGGTGAGTGCCTTTGTCCCAGTGAGGTGGCAGCGGCCATTCCATGCTCAGGATCCTGTGGGTCACTTGCCTCTGGGAATAATGTTGTCCAACGCTCTGTTCAGGCAGGGTTCAGGCTATGGTCAAAGCGTGTGGATTTTTTGGCCTTCCTCTTAAACATGGGCTGCCCCTTGGTCCCCAAGAGGATTTTGAGCTGAACCGTGCCACGGCTGCCCTGCTGCTGAACGCAGCCTGCATGGAGTGTGAGCACAGCTCCTTCACACAGAGAAGTAGAGAGCACAGCCCTGGGACGCGTGGGACAGAGCCCTGCTCCACTGCTGGGCTCAGTGTCTGCCAGCAGGCACAGCAGTGAGAGCAGCAGTCTTCAAAATCCACTTGCACGGGTCCTCCCCAGCTCTGCCCCAGCCGTCATCGCCTGCTGGGCGCGCAGGAAAGGGTTTTGTGACATCACAAAGCCTTGTGTGACATCACGGAGCCTAGTCACATCAGCAGCCCTTACGAGTGCAGACACGCAGGGCAGCCACTCAGGCTTGCTGGTCACTGCCTGACAGACAGAAGCCAGCTCGCGCACTGACACTTTTTTCCCTTGGGAGAAACCAAGATGAGACTCCACACGGTCCGCTCCCTGACCATGGCACTCTACATGGTGATTCTGTTCCCTGGTGGCCTTGGCCTTGCCAACCACCACCACTGCATCACAGCCGGGAGGGAAGACTTTGCTGAAAACCTGCAGCAGCTGCCTCTTGTCCCTGAGACCAAGGCTGCTGAATGGAAAAGCAGCATCGGTCTTCGCAGCCCCCATGACAGGGCCCGGTTTAGAATGGCCGTCATTCCTGAGAGCCAGCAGCAACAGCCCATTGTTGCAGAGAACTTGGCTGCTGAATGGAAAAGCAGCACTGGTCTGCCCAGATTCCATGGCAGCACACGACTTCGGATGGCCGTCATTCCTGAGAGCCAGCAGCAACAACCCATTGTTGCAGAGAACATGGCTGCTGAATGGAAAAGCAGCACTGGTCTGCCCAGGGCCTACGACAGGGCCCGGTTCAGGATGGCCGTCATTCCTGAGGGCTGGAAGCAACTGCTCCTTATTGCAGAGAGCGTGGCTGCTGAATGGAACCACATCGTTGGTCTGCCCAGCGCCCACGGCAGGGTCCGGTTCAGAGCAGGCGTCGTTCCTGAGGGCCTGCATATCACGGCCCCTCACCTGCCCTGCTCTCTGGGCCAGGAGGAGAAGATGACCTGGCTGCTTTCCCACCCCTGGTTAACCGTGTGCCTGTTCTCTATGGCTGGGACTCTGCTTGGCCTCCGGAGAAATGTGGGGAGACACAAGGGACAGGTAAGCAGTCGAGATCAGTCACACCAAAGGGGACAGGTTGTGGGGCGCAAAAAAACGCAACAGCCTTGGCCAAGAAGGCTTGCAATGAACAAACAACATCCATATTGGGCAAGAAAGTTTCAGTAGGCCCAAGAGGTCCTGTGCCTCTTCACAGAGGACATGCCAAAGCGCAGGGCCAAAACCCTCCAAGGGACCCCAGCACAACACGGGTCCCTCGGAGGTTTCCTCCGCTCAGCATACTACCCCGGGCAGTCCTGCAAGGCTGGACTTCTTCCAGAGGAAGCCAAGCCCAGCAGGGCACTCTTTAGCTCTGCCACGCCTCACCTGCTTCTTTGTGCCCCAGCCCTGTTGCTTCCAGGGAAGGAGACGGACGGACTCATCTCTCATGGGGACAGGCTGCTGGAGAAAGAGAAGCCTGAGATGCCACAGGTTGCTCTGCCGGCTGAAGGCCTCCAACAGAGTGATGCTCACGTGCCTGCGGCGTATCTCCCACCAATATCAGAAAGTGATTGAGTACAACCACTTGAAGGAGAAGGCAGGAGGAAATGGTAAGAAGTGGAGCACCTTCTCTAGCTCCCCATGCAACTCCAGCCATCACGTGTCCCGGGCAGATTTACAACATGCAAGGCAGTGGTACAAGTGAATGCTGCCGTCCATGTGAGGTGGGATGTGAGGCAGGGGAGAACAGGCATCTGTGGCTGTGAGGTGCCCCATGGGTGTCCAGTCCCAGGAAGAGGGGCCCATGTCCCGGCAGGTTACCCTTGTCCCGTGACGTTCCAGGTTGGTGCCCATGTCCCACTGAGGTACCTGGTACATGCCCATGTCCCGCTGAGGTACCTGGTACATGCCCATGTCCCGTGAGGTGTGTGGTGCTTCCTTCCCATGTCCCATAAGGGGGCAGTGGCCAGTGCCTGCCCACGACCCATTCGGTTCCTTGGGTCTTAGGACCTCCAAGGCTGGTGTGAGGGCATCACAGCAGGAAGAGGGGCAGGCGTTAGGAAGAGGGTGGATGGCAACTCGAGACGGAGCATCCAGTTGCCCAGAGAATTTGTGGATGCCCCATTCCTGGAAGCGTTTAAGGCCAGATTGGACGAGGCTCTGAGCAACCTCCCCTAGAGGAGGTTGCGGCAAGGGGGTTGAATCTAGATGATCTTTAAGGGCCCTTCCAACCCAAGCCATTCTATGATCTTACGACGCTACGATTTTGTTTTCCTCCAGGTATCAGTGAATTCACTTCAGGGTTGTAGCCAGCTGGTGCGCCAAGACATGCTTCAGCCCACCAAAGGCTCCTGCGGTAATGGCTTTTCTGCTGACTACAACCTCTTCTGCTGGCAGAAGGCCATTATCGCCCCACTAATCGCGTTCCTGCCGAGTGGCCCCAGCCACCCCTCCGCAGGGCACAGCCAGGCAATGCCCAGCCACCGGAGCAGAGCATGTGCCCATGCAGCAGAGACATCTGGGAAACTCAGCAAAACCGTTGCTAGGAGCAGCCTACTTTCTCAGGCTTCTCGCACTTTTCACACCAATAAATTTTATTGTTCCTGTAGCTCGTGTCACTGCTCTACCAAGGGGGTCCAGGGAAGCAGCAACAGGAAAGGCAGTGGTGCGAGCCAGGCTGCTGCACGCCTGCTTGCGGAACGTGCGCTGCGGGACTAGTGGGAGAGCTGGCGTGGGAGAGAACAGGCATCCGTGGCTGTGCGATGCCACAAAGGCCCTCGTAGTCCAGGAGGAGAGCCCCGCATCCCGCAGGGTGCCCGTGTCCTGCTGAGGTTGCCAGGGGATGCCCATGTCCCAGTGATACTCCTGGTGAGTGCCTTTGTCCCAGTGAGGTGGCAGCGGCCATTCCATGCTCAGGATCCTGTGGGTCACTTGCCTCTGGGAATAATGTTGTCCAACGCTCTGTTCAGGCAGGGTTCAGGCTATGGTCAAAGCGTGTGGATTTTTTGGCCTTCCTCTTAAACATGGGCTGCCCCTTGGTCCCCAAGAGGATTTTGAGCTGAACCGTGCCACGGCTGCCCTGCTGCTGAACGCAGCCTGCATGGAGTGTGAGCACAGCTCCTTCACACAGAGAAGTAGAGAGCACAGCCCTGGGACGCGTGGGACAGACCCCTGCTCCACTGCTGGGCTCAGTGTCTGCCAGCAGGCACAGCAGTGAGAGCAGCAGTCTTCAAAACCCACTTGCACGGGTCCTCCCCAGCTCTGCCCCAGCCGTCATCGCCTGCTGGGCGCGCAGGAAAGGGTTTTGTGACATCACAAAGCCTTGTGTGACATCACGGAGCCTAGTCACATCAGCAGCCCTTACGAGTGCAGACACGCAGGGCAGCCACTCAGGCTTGCTGGTCACTGCCTGACAGACAGAAGCCAGCTCGCGCACTGACACTTTTTTCCCTTGGGAGAAACCAAGATGAGACTCCACACGGTCCGCTCCCTGACCATGGCACTCTACATGGTGATTCTGTTCCCTGGTGGCCTTGGCCTTGCCAACCACCACCACTGCATCACAGCCGGGAGGGAAGACTTTGCTGAAAACCTGCAGCAGCTGCCTCTTGTCCCTGAGACCAGGGCTGCTGAATGGAAAAGCAGCATCGGTCTTCGCAGCCCCCATGACAGGGCCCGGTTTAGAATGGCCGTCATTCCAGAGAGCCAGCAGCAACAGCCCATTGTTGCAGAGAACTTGGCTGCTGAATGGAAAAGCAGCACTGGTCTGCCCAGGGCCTACGACAGGGCCCGGTTCAGGATGGCCGTCATTCCTGAGAGCCAGCAGCAACAACCCATTGTTGCAGAGAACATGGCTGCTGAATGGAAAAGCAGCACTGGTCTGCCCAGGGCCTACGACAGGGCCCGGTTCAGGATGGCCGTCATTCCTGAGAGCCAGCAGCAACAACCCATTGTTGCAGAGAACATGGCTGCTGAATGGAAAAGCAGCACTGGTCTGCCCAGGGCCTACGACAGGGCCCGGTTCAGGATGGCCGTCATTCCTGAGAGCCAGCAGCAACAACCCATTGTTGCAGAGAACATGGCTGCTGAATGGAAAAGCAGCACTGGTCTGCCCAGGGCCTACGACAGGGCCCGGTTCAGGATGGCCGTCATTCCTGAGAGCCAGCAGCAACAACCCATTGTTGCAGAGAACATGGCTGCTGAATGGAAAAGCAGCACTGGTCTGCCCAGGGCCTACGACAGGGCCCGGTTCAGGATGGCCGTCATTCCTGAGAGCCAGCAGCAACAACCCATTGTTGCAGAGAACATGGCTGCTGAATGGAAAAGCAGCACTGGTCTGCCCAGGGCCTACGACAGGGCCCGGTTCAGGATGGCCGTCATTCCTGAGAGCCAGCAGCAACAACCCATTGTTGCAGAGAACATGGCTGCTGAATGGAAAAGCAGCACTGGTCTGCCCAGGGCCTACGACAGGGCCCGGTTCAGGATGGCCGTCATTCCTGAGAGCCAGCAGCAACAACCCATTGTTGCAGAGAACATGGCTGCTGAATGGAAAAGCAGCACTGGTCTGCCCAGGGCCTACGACAGGGCCCGGTTCAGGATGGCCGTCATTCCTGAGAGCCAGCAGCAACAACCCATTGTTGCAGAGAACATGGCTGCTGAATGGAAAAGCAGCACTGGTCTGCCCAGGGCCTACGACAGGGCCCGGTTCAGGATGGCCGTCATTCCTGAGGGCTGGAAGCAACTGCTCCTTATTGCAGAGGGCGTGGCTGCTGAATGGAACCACATCGTTGGTCTGCCCAGCGCCCACGGCAGGGTCCGGTTCAGAGCAGGCGTCGTTCCTGAGGGCCTGCATATCACGGCCCCTCACCTGCCCTGCTCTCTGGGCCAGGAGGAGAAGATGACCTGGCTGCTTTCCCACCCCTGGTTAACCGTGTGCCTGTTCTCTATGGCTGGGACTCTGCTTGGCCTCCGGAGAAATGTGGGGAGACACAAGGGACAGGTAAGCAGTCGAGATCAGTCACACCAAAGGGGACAGGTTGTGGGGCGCAAAAAAACGCAACAGCCTTGGCCAAGAAGGCTTGCAATGAACAAACAACATCCATATTGGGCAAGAAAGTTTCAGTAGGCCCAAGAGGTCCTGTGCCTCTTCACAGAGGACATGCCAAAGCGCAGGGCCAAAACCCTCCAAGGGACCCCAGCACAACACAGGTCCCTCGGAGGTTTCCTCCGCTCAGCATACTACCCCGGGCAGTCCTGCAAGGCTGGACTTCTTCCAGAGGAAGCCAAGCCCAGCAGGGCACTCTTTAGCTCTGCCACGCCTCACCTGCTTCTTTGTGCCCCAGCCCTGTTGCTTCCAGGGAAGGAGACGGATGGACTCATCTCTCATGGGGACAGGCTGCTGGAGAAAGAGAAGCCTGAGATGCCACAGGTTGCTCTGCCGGCTGAAGGCCTCCAACAGAGTGATGCTCACGTGCCTGCGGCGTATCTCCCACCAATATCAGAAAGTGATTGAGTACAACCACTTGAAGGAGAAGGCAGGAGGAAATGGTAAGAAGTGGAGCACCTTCTCTAGCTCCCCATGCAACTCCAGCCATCACGTGTCCCGGGCAGATTTACAACATGCAAGGCAGTGGTACAAGTGAATGCTGCCGTCCATGTGAGGTGGGATGTGAGGCAGGGGAGAACAGGCATCTGTGGCTGTGAGGTGCCCCATGGGTGTCCAGTCCCAGGAAGAGGGGCCCATGTCCCGGCAGGTTACCCTTGTCCCGTGACGTTCCAGGTTGGTGCCCATGTCCCACTGAGGTACCTGGTACATGCCCATGTCCCGCTGAGGTACCTGGTACATGCCCATGTCCCGTGAGGTGTGTGGTGCTTCCTTCCCATGTCCCATAAGGGGGCAGTGGCCAGTGCCTGCCCACGACCCATTCGGTTCCTTGGGTCTTAGGACCTCCAAGGCTGGTGTGAGGGCATCACAGCAGGAAGAGGGGCAGGCGTTAGGAAGAGGGTGGATGGCAACTCGAGACGGAGCATCCAGTTGCCCAGAGAATTTGTGGATGCCCCATTCCTGGAAGCGTTTAAGGCCAGATTGGACGAGGCTCTGAGCAACCTCCCCTAGAGGAGGTTGCGGCAAGGGGGTTGAATCTAGATGATCTTTAAGGGCCCTTCCAACCCAAGCCATTCTATGATCTTACGACGCTACGATTTTGTTTTCCTCCAGGTATCAGTGAATTCACTTCAGGGTTGTAGCCAGCTGGTGCGCCAAGACATGCTTCAGCCCACCAAAGGCTCCTGCGGTAATGGCTTTTCTGCTGACTACAACCTCTTCTGCTGGCAGAAGGCCATTATCGCCCCACTAATCGCGTTCCTGCCGAGTGGCCCCAGCCACCCCTCCGCAGGGCACAGCCAGGCAATGCCCAGCCACCGGAGCAGAGCATGTGCCCATGCAGCAGAGACATCTGGGAAACTCAGCAAAACCGTTGCTAGGAGCAGCCTACTTTCTCAGGCTTCTCGCACTTTTCACACCAATAAATTTTATTGTTCCTGTAGCTCGTGTCACTGCTCTACCAAGGGGGTCCAGGGAAGCAGCAACAGGAAAGGCAGTGGTGCGAGCCAGGCTGCTGCACGCCTGCTTGCGGAACGTGCGCTGCGGGACTAGTGGGAGAGCTGGCGTGGGAGAGAACAGGCATCCGTGGCTGTGCGATGCCACAAAGGCCCTCGTAGTCCAGGAGGAGAGCCCCGCATCCCGCAGGGTGCCCGTGTCCTGCTGAGGTTGCCAGGGGATGCCCATGTCCCAGTGATACTCCTGGTGAGTGCCTTTGTCCCAGTGAGGTGGCAGCGGCCATTCCATGCTCAGGATCCTGTGGGTCACTTGCCTCTGGGAATAATGTTGTCCAACGCTCTGTTCAGGCAGGGTTCAGGCTATGGTCAAAGCGTGTGGATTTTTTGGCCTTCCTCTTAAACATGGGCTGCCCCTTGGTCCCCAAGAGGATTTTGAGCTGAACCGTGCCACGGCTGCCCTGCTGCTGAACGCAGCCTGCATGGAGTGTGAGCACAGCTCCTTCACACAGAGAAGTAGAGAGCACAGCCCTGGGACGCGTGGGACAGAGCCCTGCTCCACTGCTGGGCTCAGTGTCTGCCAGCAGGCACAGCAGTGAGAGCAGCAGTCTTCAAAATCCACTTGCACGGGTCCTCCCCAGCTCTGCCCCAGCCGTCATCGCCTGCTGGGCGCGCAGGAAAGGGTTTTGTGACATCACAAAGCCTTGTGTGACATCACGGAGCCTAGTCACATCAGCAGCCCTTACGAGTGCAGACACGCAGGGCAGCCACTCAGGCTTGCTGGTCACTGCCTGACAGACAGAAGCCAGCTCGCGCACTGACACTTTTTTCCCTTGGGAGAAACCAAGATGAGACTCCACACGGTCCGCTCCCTGACCATGGCACTCTACATGGTGATTCTGTTCCCTGGTGGCCTTGGCCTTGCCAACCACCACCACTGCATCACAGCCGGGAGGGAAGACTTTGCTGAAAACCTGCAGCAGCTGCCTCTTGTCCCTGAGACCAGGGCTGCTGAATGGAAAAGCAGCATCGGTCTTCGCAGCCCCCATGACAGGGCCCGGTTTAGAATGGCCGTCATTCCAGAGAGCCAGCAGCAACAGCCCATTGTTGCAGAGAACTTGGCTGCTGAATGGAAAAGCAGCACTGGTCTGCCCAGGGCCTACGACAGGGCCCGGTTCAGGATGGCCGTCATTCCTGAGAGCCAGCAGCAACAACCCATTGTTGCAGAGAACATGGCTGCTGAATGGAAAAGCAGCACTGGTCTGCCCAGGGCCTACGACAGGGCCCGGTTCAGGATGGCCGTCATTCCTGAGAGCCAGCAGCAACAACCCATTGTTGCAGAGAACATGGCTGCTGAATGGAAAAGCAGCACTGGTCTGCCCAGGGCCTACGACAGGGCCCGGTTCAGGATGGCCGTCATTCCTGAGAGCCAGCAGCAACAACCCATTGTTGCAGAGAACATGGCTGCTGAATGGAAAAGCAGCACTGGTCTGCCCAGGGCCTACGACAGGGCCCGGTTCAGGATGGCCGTCATTCCTGAGAGCCAGCAGCAACAACCCATTGTTGCAGAGAACATGGCTGCTGAATGGAAAAGCAGCACTGGTCTGCCCAGGGCCTACGACAGGGCCCGGTTCAGGATGGCCGTCATTCCTGAGGGCTGGAAGCAACTGCTCCTTATTGCAGAGTGCGTGGCTGCTGAATGGAACCACATCGTTGGTCTGCCCAGCGCCCACGGCAGGGTCCGGTTCAGAGCAGGCGTCGTTCCTGAGGGCCTGCATATCACGGCCCCTCACCTGCCCTGCTCTCTGGGCCAGGAGGAGAAGATGACCTGGCTGCTTTCCCACCCCTGGTTAACCGTGTGCCTGTTCTCTATGGCTGGGACTCTGCTTGGCCTCCGGAGAAATGTGGGGAGACACAAGGGACAGGTAAGCAGTCGAGATCAGTCACACCAAAGGGGACAGGTTGTGGGGCGCAAAAAAACGCAACAGCCTTGGCCAAGAAGGCTTGCAATGAACAAACAACATCCATATTGGGCAAGAAAGTTTCAGTAGGCCCAAGAGGTCCTGTGCCTCTTCACAGAGGACATGCCAAAGCGCAGGGCCAAAACCCTCCAAGGGACCCCAGCACAACACGGGTCCCTCGGAGGTTTCCTCCGCTCAGCATACTACCCCGGGCAGTCCTGCAAGGCTGGACTTCTTCCAGAGGAAGCCAAGCCCAGCAGGGCACTCTTTAGCTCTGCCACGCCTCACCTGCTTCTTTGTGCCCCAGCCCTGTTGCTTCCAGGGAAGGAGACGGACGGACTCATCTCTCATGGGGACAGGCTGCTGGAGAAAGAGAAGCCTGAGATGCCACAGGTTGCTCTGCCGGCTGAAGGCCTCCAACAGAGTGATGCTCACGTGCCTGCGGCGTATCTCCCACCAATATCAGAAAGTGATTGAGTACAACCACTTGAAGGAGAAGGCAGGAGGAAATGGTAAGAAGTGGAGCACCTTCTCTAGCTCCCCATGCAACTCCAGCCATCACGTGTCCCGGGCAGATTTACAACATGCAAGGCAGTGGTACAAGTGAATGCTGCCGTCCATGTGAGGTGGGATGTGAGGCAGGGGAGAACAGGCATCTGTGGCTGTGAGGTGCCCCATGGGTGTCCAGTCCCAGGAAGAGGGGCCCATGTCCCGGCAGGTTACCCTTGTCCCGTGACGTTCCAGGTTGGTGCCCATGTCCCACTGAGGTACCTGGTACATGCCCATGTCCCGCTGAGGTACCTGGTACATGCCCATGTCCCGTGAGGTGTGTGGTGCTTCCTTCCCATGTCCCATAAGGGGGCAGTGGCCAGTGCCTGCCCACGACCCATTCGGTTCCTTGGGTCTTAGGACCTCCAAGGCTGGTGTGAGGGCATCACAGCAGGAAGAGGGGCAGGCGTTAGGAAGAGGGTGGATGGCAACTCGAGACGGAGCATCCAGTTGCCCAGAGAATTTGTGGATGCCCCATTCCTGGAAGCGTTTAAGGCCAGATTGGACGAGGCTCTGAGCAACCTCCCCTAGAGGAGGTTGCGGCAAGGGGGTTGAATCTAGATGATCTTTAAGGGCCCTTCCAACCCAAGCCATTCTATGATCTTACGACGCTACGATTTTGTTTTCCTCCAGGTATCAGTGAATTCACTTCAGGGTTGTAGCCAGCTGGTGCGCCAAGACATGCTTCAGCCCACCAAAGGCTCCTGCGGTAATGGCTTTTCTGCTGACTACAACCTCTTCTGCTGGCAGAAGGCCATTATCGCCCCACTAATCGCGTTCCTGCCGAGTGGCCCCAGCCACCCCTCCGCAGGGCACAGCCAGGCAATGCCCAGCCACCGGAGCAGAGCATGTGCCCATGCAGCAGAGACATCTGGGAAACTCAGCAAAACCGTTGCTAGGAGCAGCCTACTTTCTCAGGCTTCTCGCACTTTTCACACCAATAAATTTTATTGTTCCTGTAGCTCGTGTCACTGCTCTACCAAGGGGGTCCAGGGAAGCAGCAACAGGAAAGGCAGTGGTGCGAGCCAGGCTGCTGCACGCCTGCTTGCGGAACGTGCGCTGCGGGACTAGTGGGAGAGCTGGCGTGGGAGAGAACAGGCATCCGTGGCTGTGCGATGCCACAAAGGCCCTCGTAGTCCAGGAGGAGAGCCCCGCATCCCGCAGGGTGCCCGTGTCCTGCTGAGGTTGCCAGGGGATGCCCATGTCCCAGTGATACTCCTGGTGAGTGCCTTTGTCCCAGTGAGGTGGCAGCGGCCATTCCATGCTCAGGATCCTGTGGGTCACTTGCCTCTGGGAATAATGTTGTCCAACGCTCTGTTCAGGCAGGGTTCAGGCTATGGTCAAAGCGTGTGGATTTTTTGGCCTTCCTCTTAAACATGGGCTGCCCCTTGGTCCCCAAGAGGATTTTGAGCTGAACCGTGCCACGGCTGCCCTGCTGCTGAACGCAGCCTGCATGGAGTGTGAGCACAGCTCCTTCACACAGAGAAGTAGAGAGCACAGCCCTGGGACGCGTGGGACAGACCCCTGCTCCACTGCTGGGCTCAGTGTCTGCCAGCAGGCACAGCAGTGAGAGCAGCAGTCTTCAAAATCCACTTGCACGGGTCCTCCCCAGCTCTGCCCCAGCCGTCATCGCCTGCTGGGCGCGCAGGAAAGGGTTTTGTGACATCACAAAGCCTTGTGTGACATCACGGAGCCTAGTCACATCAGCAGCCCTTACGAGTGCAGACACGCAGGGCAGCCACTCAGGCTTGCTGGTCACTGCCTGACAGACAGAAGCCAGCTCGCGCACTGACACTTTTTTCCCTTGGGAGAAACCAAGATGAGACTCCACACGGTCCGCTCCCTGACCATGGCACTCTACATGGTGATTCTGTTCCCTGGTGGCCTTGGCCTTGCCAACCACCACCACTGCATCACAGCCGGGAGGGAAGACTTTGCTGAAAACCTGCAGCAGCTGCCTCTTGTCCCTGAGACCAGGGCTGCTGAATGGAAAAGCAGCATCGGTCTTCGCAGCCCCCATGACAGGGCCCGGTTTAGAATGGCCGTCATTCCAGAGAGCCAGCAGCAACAGCCCATTGTTGCAGAGAACTTGGCTGCTGAATGGAAAAGCAGCACTGGTCTGCCCAGGGCCTACGACAGGGCCCGGTTCAGGATGGCCGTCATTCCTGAGAGCCAGCAGCAACAACCCATTGTTGCAGAGAACATGGCTGCTGAATGGAAAAGCAGCACTGGTCTGCCCAGGGCCTACGACAGGGCCCGGTTCAGGATGGCCGTCATTCCTGAGAGCCAGCAGCAACAACCCATTGTTGCAGAGAACATGGCTGCTGAATGGAAAAGCAGCACTGGTCTGCCCAGGGCCTACGACAGGGCCCGGTTCAGGATGGCCGTCATTCCTGAGAGCCAGCAGCAACAACCCATTGTTGCAGAGAACATGGCTGCTGAATGGAAAAGCAGCACTGGTCTGCCCAGGGCCTACGACAGGGCCCGGTTCAGGATGGCCGTCATTCCTGAGAGCCAGCAGCAACAACCCATTGTTGCAGAGAACATGGCTGCTGAATGGAAAAGCAGCACTGGTCTGCCCAGGGCCTACGACAGGGCCCGGTTCAGGATGGCCGTCATTCCTGAGGGCTGGAAGCAACTGCTCCTTATTGCAGAGGGCGTGGCTGCTGAATGGAACCACATCGTTGGTCTGCCCAGCGCCCACGGCAGGGTCCGGTTCAGAGCAGGCGTCGTTCCTGAGGGCCTGCATATCACGGCCCCTCACCTGCCCTGCTCTCTGGGCCAGGAGGAGAAGATGACCTGGCTGCTTTCCCACCCCTGGTTAACCGTGTGCCTGTTCTCTATGGCTGGGACTCTGCTTGGCCTCCGGAGAAATGTGGGGAGACACAAGGGACAGGTAAGCAGTCGAGATCAGTCACACCAAAGGGGACAGGTTGTGGGGCGCAAAAAAACGCAACAGCCTTGGCCAAGAAGGCTTGCAATGAACAAACAACATCCATATTGGGCAAGAAAGTTTCAGTAGGCCCAAGAGGTCCTGTGCCTCTTCACAGAGGACATGCCAAAGCGCAGGGCCAAAACCCTCCAAGGGACCCCAGCACAACACGGGTCCCTCGGAGGTTTCCTCCGCTCAGCATACTACCCCGGGCAGTCCTGCAAGGCTGGACTTCTTCCAGAGGAAGCCAAGCCCAGCAGGGCACTCTTTAGCTCTGCCACGCCTCACCTGCTTCTTTGTGCCCCAGCCCTGTTGCTTCCAGGGAAGGAGACGGACGGACTCATCTCTCATGGGGACAGGCTGCTGGAGAAAGAGAAGCCTGAGATGCCACAGGTTGCTCTGCCGGCTGAAGGCCTCCAACAGAGTGATGCTCACGTGCCTGCGGCGTATCTCCCACCAATATCAGAAAGTGATTGAGTACAACCACTTGAAGGAGAAGGCAGGAGGAAATGGTAAGAAGTGGAGCACCTTCTCTAGCTCCCCATGCAACTCCAGCCATCACGTGTCCCGGGCAGATTTACAACATGCAAGGCAGTGGTACAAGTGAATGCTGCCGTCCATGTGAGGTGGGATGTGAGGCAGGGGAGAACAGGCATCTGTGGCTGTGAGGTGCCCCATGGGTGTCCAGTCCCAGGAAGAGGGGCCCATGTCCCGGCAGGTTACCCTTGTCCCGTGACGTTCCAGGTTGGTGCCCATGTCCCACTGAGGTACCTGGTACATGCCCATGTCCCGCTGAGGTACCTGGTACATGCCCATGTCCCGTGAGGTGTGTGGTGCTTCCTTCCCATGTCCCATAAGGGGGCAGTGGCCAGTGCCTGCCCACGACCCATTCGGTTCCTTGGGTCTTAGGACCTCCAAGGCTGGTGTGAGGGCATCACAGCAGGAAGAGGGGCAGGCGTTAGGAAGAGGGTGGATGGCAACTCGAGACGGAGCATCCAGTTGCCCAGAGAATTTGTGGATGCCCCATTCCTGGAAGCGTTTAAGGCCAGATTGGACGAGGCTCTGAGCAACCTCCCCTAGAGGAGGTTGCGGCAAGGGGGTTGAATCTAGATGATCTTTAAGGGCCCTTCCAACCCAAGCCATTCTATGATCTTATGACGCTACGATTTTGTTTTCCTCCAGGTATCAGTGAATTCACTTCAGGGTTGTAGCCAGCTGGTGCGCCAAGACATGCTTCAGCCCACCAAAGGCTCCTGCGGTAATGGCTTTTCTGCTGACTACAACCTCTTCTGCTGGCAGAAGGCCATTATTGCCCCACTAATCGCGTTCCTGCCGAGTGGCCCCAGCCACCCCTCCGCAGGGCACAGCCAGGCAATGCCCAGCCACCGGAGCAGAGCATGTGCCCATGCAGCAGAGACATCTGGGAAACTCAGCAAAACCGTTGCTAGGAGCAGCCTACTTTCTCAGGCTTCTCGCACTTTTCACACCAATAAATTTTATTGTTCCTGTAGCTCGTGTCACTGCTCTACCAAGGGGGTCCAGGGAAGCAGCAACAGGAAAGGCAGTGGTGCGAGCCAGGCTGCTGCACGCCTGCTTGCGGAACGTGCGCTGCGGGACTAGTGGGAGAGCTGGCGTGGGAGAGAACAGGCATCCGTGGCTGTGCGATGCCACAAAGGCCCTCGTAGTCCAGGAGGAGAGCCCCGCATCCCGCAGGGTGCCCGTGTCCTGCTGAGGTTCCCAGGGGATGCCCATGTCCCAGTGATACTCCTGGTGAGTGCCTTTGTCCCAGTGAGGTGGCAGCGGCCATTCCATGCTCAGGATCCTGTGGGTCACTTGCCTCTGGGAATAATGTTGTCCAACGCTCTGTTCAGGCAGGGTTCAGGCTATGGTCAAAGCGTGTGGATTTTTTGGCCTTCCTCTTAAACATGGGCTGCCCCTTGGTCCCCAAGAGGATTTTGAGCTGAACCGTGCCACGGCTGCCCTGCTGCTGAACGCAGCCTGCATGGAGTGTGAGCACAGCTCCTTCACACAGAGAAGTAGAGAGCACAGCCCTGGGACGCGTGGGACAGAGCCCTGCTCCACTGCTGGGCTCAGTGTCTGCCAGCAGGCACAGCAGTGAGAGCAGCAGTCTTCAAAATCCACTTGCACGGGTCCTCCCCAGCTCTGCCCCAGCCGTCATCGCCTGCTGGGCGCGCAGGAAAGGGTTTTGTGACATCACAAAGCCTTGTGTGACATCACGGAGCCTAGTCACATCAGCAGCCCTTACGAGTGCAGACACGCAGGGCAGCCACTCAGGCTTGCTGGTCACTGCCTGACAGACAGAAGCCAGCTCGCGCACTGACACTTTTTTCCCTTGGGAGAAACCAAGATGAGACTCCACACGGTCCGCTCCCTGACCATGGCACTCTACATGGTGATTCTGTTCCCTGGTGGCCTTGGCCTTGCCAACCACCACCACTGCATCACAGCCGGGAGGGAAGACTTTGCTGAAAACCTGCAGCAGCTGCCTCTTGTCCCTGAGACCAGGGCTGCTGAATGGAAAAGCAGCATCGGTCTTCGCAGCCCCCATGACAGGGCCCGGTTTAGAATGGCCGTCATTCCAGAGAGCCAGCAGCAACAGCCCATTGTTGCAGAGAACTTGGCTGCTGAATGGAAAAGCAGCACTGGTCTGCCCAGGGCCTACGACAGGGCCCGGTTCAGGATGGCCGTCATTCCTGAGAGCCAGCAGCAACAACCCATTGTTGCAGAGAACATGGCTGCTGAATGGAAAAGCAGCACTGGTCTGCCCAGGGCCTACGACAGGGCCCGGTTCAGGATGGCCGTCATTCCTGAGAGCCAGCAGCAACAACCCATTGTTGCAGAGAACATGGCTGCTGAATGGAAAAGCAGCACTGGTCTGCCCAGGGCCTACGACAGGGCCCGGTTCAGGATGGCCGTCATTCCTGAGGGCTGGAAGCAACTGCTCCTTATTGCAGAGTGCGTGGCTGCTGAATGGAACCACATCGTTGGTCTGCCCAGCGCCCACGGCAGGGTCCGGTTCAGAGCAGGCGTCGTTCCTGAGGGCCTGCATATCACGGCCCCTCACCTGCCCTGCTCTCTGGGCCAGGAGGAGAAGATGACCTGGCTGCTTTCCCACCCCTGGTTAACCGTGTGCCTGTTCTCTATGGCTGGGACTCTGCTTGGCCTCCGGAGAAATGTGGGGAGACACAAGGGACAGGTAAGCAGTCGAGATCAGTCACACCAAAGGGGACAGGTTGTGGGGCGCAAAAAAACGCAACAGCCTTGGCCAAGAAGGCTTGCAATGAACAAACAACATCCATATTGGGCAAGAAAGTTTCAGTAGGCCCAAGAGGTCCTGTGCCTCTTCACAGAGGACATGCCAAAGCGCAGGGCCAAAACCCTCCAAGGGACCCCAGCACAACACGGGTCCCTCGGAGGTTTCCTCCGCTCAGCATACTACCCCGGGCAGTCCTGCAAGGCTGGACTTCTTCCAGAGGAAGCCAAGCCCAGCAGGGCACTCTTTAGCTCTGCCACGCCTCACCTGCTTCTTTGTGCCCCAGCCCTGTTGCTTCCAGGGAAGGAGACGGACGGACTCATCTCTCATGGGGACAGGCTGCTGGAGAAAGAGAAGCCTGAGATGCCACAGGTTGCTCTGCCGGCTGAAGGCCTCCAACAGAGTGATGCTCACGTGCCTGCGGCGTATCTCCCACCAATATCAGAAAGTGATTGAGTACAACCACTTGAAGGAGAAGGCAGGAGGAAATGGTAAGAAGTGGAGCACCTTCTCTAGCTCCCCATGCAACTCCAGCCATCACGTGTCCCGGGCAGATTTACAACATGCAAGGCAGTGGTACAAGTGAATGCTGCCGTCCATGTGAGGTGGGATGTGAGGCAGGGGAGAACAGGCATCTGTGGCTGTGAGGTGCCCCATGGGTGTCCAGTCCCAGGAAGAGGGGCCCATGTCCCGGCAGGTTACCCTTGTCCCGTGACGTTCCAGGTTGGTGCCCATGTCCCACTGAGGTACCTGGTACATGCCCATGTCCCGCTGAGGTACCTGGTACATGCCCATGTCCCGTGAGGTGTGTGGTGCTTCCTTCCCATGTCCCATAAGGGGGCAGTGGCCAGTGCCTGCCCACGACCCATTCGGTTCCTTGGGTCTTAGGACCTCCAAGGCTGGTGTGAGGGCATCACAGCAGGAAGAGGGGCAGGCGTTAGGAAGAGGGTGGATGGCAACTCGAGACGGAGCATCCAGTTGCCCAGAGAATTTGTGGATGCCCCATTCCTGGAAGCGTTTAAGGCCAGATTGGACGAGGCTCTGAGCAACCTCCCCTAGAGGAGGTTGCGGCAAGGGGGTTGAATCTAGATGATCTTTAAGGGCCCTTCCAACCCAAGCCATTCTATGATCTTACGACGCTACGATTTTGTTTTCCTCCAGGTATCAGTGAATTCACTTCAGGGTTGTAGCCAGCTGGTGCGCCAAGACATGCTTCAGCCCACCAAAGGCTCCTGCGGTAATGGCTTTTCTGCGGACTACAACCTCTTCTGCTGGCAGAAGGCCATTATCGCCCCACTAATCGCATTCCTGCCGAGTGGCCCCAGCCACCCCTCCGCAGGGCACAGCCAGGCAATGCCCAGCCACCGGAGCAGAGCATGTGCCCATGCAGCAGAGACATCTGGGAAACTCAGCAAAACCGTTGCTAGGAGCAGCCTACTTTCTCAGGCTTCTCGCACTTTTCACACCAATAAATTTTATTGTTCCTGTAGCTCGTGTCACTGCTCTACCAAGGGGGTCCAGGGAAGCAGCAACAGGAAAGGCAGTGGTGCGAGCCAGGCTGCTGCACGCCTGCTTGCGGAACGTGCGCTGCGGGACTAGTGGGAGAGCTGGCGTGGGAGAGAACAGGCATCCGTGGCTGTGCGATGCCACAAAGGCCCTCGTAGTCCAGGAGGAGAGCCCCGCATCCCGCAGGGTGCCCGTGTCCTGCTGAGGTTGCCAGGGGATGCCCATGTCCCAGTGATACTCCTGGTGAGTGCCTTTGTCCCAGTGAGGTGGCAGCGGCCATTCCATGCTCAGGATCCTGTGGGTCACTTGCCTCTGGGAATAATGTTGTCCAACGCTCTGTTCAGGCAGGGTTCAGGCTATGGTCAAAGCGTGTGGATTTTTTGGCCTTCCTCTTAAACATGGGCTGCCCCTTGGTCCCCAAGAGGATTTTGAGCTGAACCGTGCCACGGCTGCCCTGCTGCTGAACGCAGCCTGCATGGAGTGTGAGCACAGCTCCTTCACACAGAGAAGTAGAGAGCACAGCCCTGGGACGCGTGGGACAGAGCCCTGCTCCACTGCTGGGCTCAGTGTCTGCCAGCAGGCACAGCAGTGAGAGCAGCAGTCTTCAAAATCCACTTGCACGGGTCCTCCCCAGCTCTGCCCCAGCCGTCATCGCCTGCTGGGCGCGCAGGAAAGGGTTTTGTGACATCACAAAGCCTTGTGTGACATCACGGAGCCTAGTCACATCAGCAGCCCTTACGAGTGCAGACACGCAGGGCAGCCACTCAGGCTTGCTGGTCACTGCCTGACAGACAGAAGCCAGCTCGCGCACTGACACTTTTTTCCCTTGGGAGAAACCAAGATGAGACTCCACACGGTCCGCTCCCTGACCATGGCACTCTACATGGTGATTCTGTTCCCTGGTGGCCTTGGCCTTGCCAACCACCACCACTGCATCACAGCCGGGAGGGAAGACTTTGCTGAAAACCTGCAGCAGCTGCCTCTTGTCCCTGAGACCAGGGCTGCTGAATGGAAAAGCAGCATCGGTCTTCGCAGCCCCCATGACAGGGCCCGGTTTAGAATGGCTGTCATTCCAGAGAGCCAGCAGCAACAGCCCATTGTTGCAGAGAACTTGGCTGCTGAATGGAAAAGCAGCACTGGTCTGCCCAGGGCCTACGACAGGGCCCGGTTCAGGATGGCCGTCATTCCTGAGAGCCAGCAGCAACAACCCATTGTTGCAGAGAACATGGCTGCTGAATGGAAAAGCAGCACTGGTCTGCCCAGGGCCTACGACAGGGCCCGGTTCAGGATGGCCGTCATTCCTGAGAGCCAGCAGCAACAACCCATTGTTGCAGAGAACATGGCTGCTGAATGGAAAAGCAGCACTGGTCTGCCCAGGGCCTACGACAGGGCCCAGTTCAGGATGGCCGTCATTCCTGAGAGCCAGCAGCAACAACCCATTGTTGCAGAGAACATGGCTGCTGAATGGAAAAGCAGCACTGGTCTGCCCAGGGCCTACGACAGGGCCCGGTTCAGGATGGCCGTCATTCCTGAGAGCCAGCAGCAACAACCCATTGTTGCAGAGAACATGGCTGCTGAATGGAAAAGCAGCACTGGTCTGCCCAGGGCCTACGACAGGGCCCGGTTCAGGATGGCCGTCATTCCTGAGAGCCAGCAGCAACAACCCATTGTTGCAGAGAACATGGCTGCTGAATGGAAAAGCAGCACTGGTCTGCCCAGGGCCTACGACAGGGCCCGGTTCAGGATGGCCGTCATTCCTGAGAGCCAGCAGCAACAATCCATTGTTGCAGAGAACATGGCTGCTGAATGGAAAAGCAGCACTGGTCTGCCCAGGGCCTACGACAGGGCCCGGTTCAGGATGGCCGTCATTCCTGAGAGCCAGCAGCAACAACCCATTGTTGCAGAGAACATGGCTGCTGAATGGAAAAGCAGCACTGGTCTGCCCAGGGCCTACGACAGGGCCCGGTTCAGGATGGCCGTCATTCCTGAGAGCCAGCAGCAACAACCCATTGTTGCAGAGAACATGGCTGCTGAATGGAAAAGCAGCACTGGTCTGCCCAGGGCCTACGACAGGGCCCGGTTCAGGATGGCCGTCATTCCTGAGAGCCAGCAGCAACAACCCATTGTTGCAGAGAACATGGCTGCTGAATGGAAAAGCAGCACTGGTCTGCCCAGGGCCTACGACAGGGCCCGGTTCAGGATGGCCGTCATTCCTGAGAGCCAGCAGCAACAACCCATTGTTGCAGAGAACATGGCTGCTGAATGGAAAAGCAGCACTGGTCTGCCCAGGGCCTACGACAGGGCCCGGTTCAGGATGGCCGTCATTCCTGAGAGCCAGCAGCAACAACCCATTGTTGCAGAGAACATGGCTGCTGAATGGAAAAGCAGCACTGGTCTGCCCAGGGCCTACGACAGGGCCCGGTTCAGGATGGCCGTCATTCCTGAGGGCTGGAAGCAACTGCTCCTTATTGCAGAGTGCGTGGCTGCTGAATGGAACCACATCGTTGGTCTGCCCAGCGCCCACGGCAGGGTCCGGTTCAGAGCAGGCGTCGTTCCTGAGGGCCTGCATATCACGGCCCCTCACCTGCCCTGCTCTCTGGGCCAGGAGGAGAAGATGACCTGGCTGCTTTCCCACCCCTGGTTAACCGTGTGCCTGTTCTCTATGGCTGGGACTCTGCTTGGCCTCCGGAGAAATGTGGGGAGACACAAGGGACAGGTAAGCAGTCGAGATCAGTCACACCAAAGGGGACAGGTTGTGGGGCGCAAAAAAACGCAACAGCCTTGGCCAAGAAGGCTTGCAATGAACAAACAACATCCATATTGGGCAAGAAAGTTTCAGTAGGCCCAAGAGGTCCTGTGCCTCTTCACAGAGGACATGCCAAAGCGCAGGGCCAAAACCCTCCAAGGGACCCCAGCACAACACGGGTCCCTCGGAGGTTTCCTCCGCTCAGCATACTACCCCGGGCAGTCCTGCAAGGCTGGACTTCTTCCAGAGGAAGCCAAGCCCAGCAGGGCACTCTTTAGCTCTGCCACGCCTCACCTGCTTCTTTGTGCCCCAGCCCTGTTGCTTCCAGGGAAGGAGACGGACGGACTCATCTCTCATGGGGACAGGCTGCTGGAGAAAGAGAAGCCTGAGATGCCACAGGTTGCTCTGCCGGCTGAAGGCCTCCAACAGAGTGATGCTCACGTGCCTGCGGCGTATCTCCCACCAATATCAGAAAGTGATTGAGTACAACCACTTGAAGGAGAAGGCAGGAGGAAATGGTAAGAAGTGGAGCACCTTCTCTAGCTCCCCATGCAACTCCAGCCATCACGTGTCCCGGGCAGATTTACAACATGCAAGGCAGTGGTACAAGTGAATGCTGCCGTCCATGTGAGGTGGGATGTGAGGCAGGGGAGAACAGGCATCTGTGGCTGTGAGGTGCCCCATGGGTGTCCAGTCCCAGGAAGAGGGGCCCATGTCCCGGCAGGTTACCCTTGTCCCGTGACGTTCCAGGTTGGTGCCCATGTCCCACTGAGGTACCTGGTACATGCCCATGTCCCGCTGAGGTACCTGGTACATGCCCATGTCCCGTGAGGTGTGTGGTGCTTCCTTCCCATGTCCCATAAGGGGGCAGTGGCCAGTGCCTGCCCACGACCCATTCGGTTCCTTGGGTCTTAGGACCTCCAAGGCTGGTGTGAGGGCATCACAGCAGGAAGAGGGGCAGGCGTTAGGAAGAGGGTGGATGGCAACTCGAGACGGAGCATCCAGTTGCCCAGAGAATTTGTGGATGCCCCATTCCTGGAAGCGTTTAAGGCCAGATTGGACGAGGCTCTGAGCAACCTCCCCTAGAGGAGGTTGCGGCAAGGGGGTTGAATCTAGATGATCTTTAAGGGCCCTTCCAACCCAAGCCATTCTATGATCTTACGACGCTACGATTTTGTTTTCCTCCAGGTATCAGTGAATTCACTTCAGGGTTGTAGCCAGCTGGTGCGCCAAGACATGCTTCAGCCCACCAAAGGCTCCTGCGGTAATGGCTTTTCTGCTGACTACAACCTCTTCTGCTGGCAGAAGGCCATTATTGCCCCACTAATCGCGTTCCTGCCGAGTGGCCCCAGCCACCCCTCCGCAGGGCACAGCCAGGCAATGCCCAGCCACCGGAGCAGAGCATGTGCCCATGCAGCAGAGACATCTGGGAAACTCAGCAAAACCGTTGCTAGGAGCAGCCTACTTTCTCAGGCTTCTCGCACTTTTCACACCAATAAATTTTATTGTTCCTGTAGCTCGTGTCACTGCTCTACCAAGGGGGTCCAGGGAAGCAGCAACAGGAAAGGCAGTGGTGCGAGCCAGGCTGCTGCACGCCTGCTTGCGGAACGTGCGCTGCGGGACTAGTGGGAGAGCTGGCGTGGGAGAGAACAGGCATCCGTGGCTGTGCGATGCCACAAAGGCCCTCGTAGTCCAGGAGGAGAGCCCCGCATCCCGCAGGGTGCCCGTGTCCTGCTGAGGTTCCCAGGGGATGCCCATGTCCCAGTGATACTCCTGGTGAGTGCCTTTGTCCCAGTGAGGTGGCAGCGGCCATTCCATGCTCAGGATCCTGTGGGTCACTTGCCTCTGGGAATAATGTTGTCCAACGCTCTGTTCAGGCAGGGTTCAGGCTATGGTCAAAGCGTGTGGATTTTTTGGCCTTCCTCTTAAACATGGGCTGCCCCTTGGTCCCCAAGAGGATTTTGAGCTGAACCGTGCCACGGCTGCCCTGCTGCTGAACGCAGCCTGCATGGAGTGTGAGCACAGCTCCTTCACACAGAGAAGTAGAGAGCACAGCCCTGGGACGCGTGGGACAGAGCCCTGCTCCACTGCTGGGCTCAGTGTCTGCCAGCAGGCACAGCAGTGAGAGCAGCAGTCTTCAAAATCCACTTGCACGGGTCCTCCCCAGCTCTGCCCCAGCCATCATCGCCTGCTGGGCGCGCAGGAAAGGGTTTTGTGACATCACAAAGCCTTGTGTGACATCACGGAGCCTAGTCACATCAGCAGCCCTTACGAGTGCAGACACGCAGGGCAGCCACTCAGGCTTGCTGGTCACTGCCTGACAGACAGAAGCCAGCTCGCGCACTGACACTTTTTTCCCTTGGGAGAAACCAAGATGAGACTCCACACGGTCCGCTCCCTGACCATGGCACTCTACATGGTGATTCTGTTCCCTGGTGGCCTTGGCCTTGCCAACCACCACCACTGCATCACAGCCGGGAGGGAAGACTTTGCTGAAAACCTGCAGCAGCTGCCTCTTGTCCCTGAGACCAGGGCTGCTGAATGGAAAAGCAGCATCGGTCTTCGCAGCCCCCATGACAGGGCCCGGTTTAGAATGGCCGTCATTCCAGAGAGCCAGCAGCAACAGCCCATTGTTGCAGAGAACTTGGCTGCTGAATGGAAAAGCAGCACTGGTCTGCCCAGGGCCTACGACAGGGCCCGGTTCAGGATGGCCGTCATTCCTGAGAGCCAGCAGCAACAACCCATTGTTGCAGAGAACATGGCTGCTGAATGGAAAAGCAGCACTGGTCTGCCCAGGGCCTACGACAGGGCCCGGTTCAGGATGGCCGTCATTCCTGAGAGCCAGCAGCAACAACCCATTGTTGCAGAGAACATGGCTGCTGAATGGAAAAGCAGCACTGGTCTGCCCAGGGCCTACGACAGGGCCCGGTTCAGGATGGCCGTCATTCCTGAGAGCCAGCAGCAACAACCCATTGTTGCAGAGAACATGGCTGCTGAATGGAAAAGCAGCACTGGTCTGCCCAGGGCCTACGACAGGGCCCGGTTCAGGATGGCCGTCATTCCTGAGAGCCAGCAGCAACAACCCATTGTTGCAGAGAACATGGCTGCTGAATGGAAAAGCAGCACTGGTCTGCCCAGGGCCTACGACAGGGCCCGGTTCAGGATGGCCGTCATTCCTGAGAGCCAGCAGCAACAACCCATTGTTGCAGAGAACATGGCTGCTGAATGGAAAAGCAGCACTGGTCTGCCCAGGGCCTACGACAGGGCCCGGTTCAGGATGGCCGTCATTCCTGAGAGCCAGCAGCAACAACCCATTGTTGCAGAGAACATGGCTGCTGAATGGAAAAGCAGCACTGGTCTGCCCAGGGCCTACGACAGGGCCCGGTTCAGGATGGCCGTCATTCCTGAGAGCCAGCAGCAACAACCCATTGTTGCAGAGAACATGGCTGCTGAATGGAAAAGCAGCACTGGTCTGCCCAGGGCCTACGACAGGGCCCGGTTCAGGATGGCCGTCATTCCTGAGAGCCAGCAGCAACAACCCATTGTTGCAGAGAACATGGCTGCTGAATGGAAAAGCAGCACTGGTCTGCCCAGGGCCTACGACAGGGCCCGGTTCAGGATGGCCGTCATTCCTGAGAGCCAGCAGCAACAACCCATTGTTGCAGAGAACATGGCTGCTGAATGGAAAAGCAGCACTGGTCTGCCCAGGGCCTACGACAGGGCCCGGTTCAGGATGGCCGTCATTCCTGAGAGCCAGCAGCAACAACCCATTGTTGCAGAGAACATGGCTGCTGAATGGAAAAGCAGCACTGGTCTGCCCAGGGCCTACGACAGGGCCCGGTTCAGGATGGCCGTCATTCCTGAGAGCCAGCAGCAACAACCCATTGTTGCAGAGAACATGGCTGCTGAATGGAAAAGCAGCACTGGTCTGCCCAGGGCCTACGACAGGGCCCGGTTCAGGATGGCCGTCATTCCTGAGAGCCAGCAGCAACAACCCATTGTTGCAGAGAACATGGCTGCTGAATGGAAAAGCAGCACTGGTCTGCCCAGGGCCTACGACAGGGCCCGGTTCAGGATGGCCGTCATTCCTGAGAGCCAGCAGCAACAATCCATTGTTGCAGAGAACATGGCTGCTGAATGGAAAAGCAGCACTGGTCTGCCCAGGGCCTACGACAGGGCCCGGTTCAGGATGGCCGTCATTCCTGAGAGCCAGCAGCAACAACCCATTGTTGCAGAGAACATGGCTGCTGAATGGAAAAGCAGCACTGGTCTGCCCAGGGCCTACGACAGGGCCCGGTTCAGGATGGCCGTCATTCCTGAGAGCCAGCAGCAACAACCCATTGTTGCAGAGAACATGGCTGCTGAATGGAAAAGCAGCACTGGTCTGCCCAGGGCCTACGACAGGGCCCGGTTCAGGATGGCCGTCATTCCTGAGAGCCAGCAGCAACAACCCATTGTTGCAGAGAACATGGCTGCTGAATGGAAAAGCAGCACTGGTCTGCCCAGGGCCTACGACAGGGCCCGGTTCAGGATGGCCGTCATTCCTGAGAGCCAGCAGCAACAACCCATTGTTGCAGAGAACATGGCTGCTGAATGGAAAAGCAGCACTGGTCTGCCCAGGGCCTACGACAGGGCCCGGTTCAGGATGGCCGTCATTCCTGAGAGCCAGCAGCAACAACCCATTGTTGCAGAGAACATGGCTGCTGAATGGAAAAGCAGCACTGGTCTGCCCAGGGCCTACGACAGGGCCCGGTTCAGGATGGCCGTCATTCCTGAGGGCTGGAAGCAACTGCTCCTTATTGCAGAGTGCGTGGCTGCTGAATGGAACCACATCGTTGGTCTGCCCAGCGCCCACGGCAGGGTCCGGTTCAGAGCAGGCGTCGTTCCTGAGGGCCTGCATATCACGGCCCCTCACCTGCCCTGCTCTCTGGGCCAGGAGGAGAAGATGACCTGGCTGCTTTCCCACCCCTGGTTAACCGTGTGCCTGTTCTCTATGGCTGGGACTCTGCTTGGCCTCCGGAGAAATGTGGGGAGACACAAGGGACAGGTAAGCAGTCGAGATCAGTCACACCAAAGGGGACAGGTTGTGGGGCGCAAAAAAACGCAACAGCCTTGGCCAAGAAGGCTTGCAATGAACAAACAACATCCATATTGGGCAAGAAAGTTTCAGTAGGCCCAAGAGGTCCTGTGCCTCTTCACAGAGGACATGCCAAAGCGCAGGGCCAAAACCCTCCAAGGGACCCCAGCACAACACGGGTCCCTCGGAGGTTTCCTCCGCTCAGCATACTACCCCGGGCAGTCCTGCAAGGCTGGACTTCTTCCAGAGGAAGCCAAGCCCAGCAGGGCACTCTTTAGCTCTGCCACGCCTCACCTGCTTCTTTGTGCCCCAGCCCTGTTGCTTCCAGGGAAGGAGACGGACGGACTCATCTCTCATGGGGACAGGCTGCTGGAGAAAGAGAAGCCTGAGATGCCACAGGTTGCTCTGCCGGCTGAAGGCCTCCAACAGAGTGATGCTCACGTGCCTGCGGCGTATCTCCCACCAATATCAGAAAGTGATTGAGTACAACCACTTGAAGGAGAAGGCAGGAGGAAATGGTAAGAAGTGGAGCACCTTCTCTAGCTCCCCATGCAACTCCAGCCATCACGTGTCCCGGGCAGATTTACAACATGCAAGGCAGTGGTACAAGTGAATGCTGCCGTCCATGTGAGGTGGGATGTGAGGCAGGGGAGAACAGGCATCTGTGGCTGTGAGGTGCCCCATGGGTGTCCAGTCCCAGGAAGAGGGGCCCATGTCCCGGCAGGTTACCCTTGTCCCGTGACGTTCCAGGTTGGTGCCCATGTCCCACTGAGGTACCTGGTACATGCCCATGTCCCGCTGAGGTACCTGGTACATGCCCATGTCCCGTGAGGTGTGTGGTGCTTCCTTCCCATGTCCCATAAGGGGGCAGTGGCCAGTGCCTGCCCACGACCCATTCGGTTCCTTGGGTCTTAGGACCTCCAAGGCTGGTGTGAGGGCATCACAGCAGGAAGAGGGGCAGGCGTTAGGAAGAGGGTGGATGGCAACTCGAGACGGAGCATCCAGTTGCCCAGAGAATTTGTGGATGCCCCATTCCTGGAAGCGTTTAAGGCCAGATTGGACGAGGCTCTGAGCAACCTCCCCTAGAGGAGGTTGCGGCAAGGGGGTTGAATCTAGATGATCTTTAAGGGCCCTTCCAACCCAAGCCATTCTATGATCTTACGACGCTACGATTTTGTTTTCCTCCAGGTATCAGTGAATTCACTTCAGGGTTGTAGCCAGCTGGTGCGCCAAGACATGCTTCAGCCCACCAAAGGCTCCTGCGGTAATGGCTTTTCTGCTGACTACAACCTCTTCTGCTGGCAGAAGGCCATTATTGCCCCACTAATCGCGTTCCTGCCGAGTGGCCCCAGCCACCCCTCCGCAGGGCACAGCCAGGCAATGCCCAGCCACCGGAGCAGAGCATGTGCCCATGCAGCAGAGACATCTGGGAAACTCAGCAAAACCGTTGCTAGGAGCAGCCTACTTTCTCAGGCTTCTCGCACTTTTCACACCAATAAATTTTATTGTTCCTGTAGCTCGTGTCACTGCTCTACCAAGGGGGTCCAGGGAAGCAGCAACAGGAAAGGCAGTGGTGCGAGCCAGGCTGCTGCACGCCTGCTTGCGGAACGTGCGCTGCGGGACTAGTGGGAGAGCTGGCGTGGGAGAGAACAGGCATCCGTGGCTGTGCGATGCCACAAAGGCCCTCGTAGTCCAGGAGGGGAGCCCCGCATCCCGCAGGGTGCCCGTGTCCTGCTGAGGTTGCCAGGGGATGCCCATGTCCCAGTGATACTCCTGGTGAGTGCCTTTGTCCCAGTGAGGTGGCAGCGGCCATTCCATGCTCAGGATCCTGTGGGTCACTTGCCTCTGGGAATAATGTTGTCCAACGCTCTGTTCAGGCAGGGTTCAGGCTATGGTCAAAGCGTGTGGATTTTTTGGCCTTCCTCTTAAACATGGGCTGCCCCTTGGTCCCCAAGAGGATTTTGAGCTGAACCGTGCCACGGCTGCCCTGCTGCTGAACGCAGCCTGCATGGAGTGTGAGCACAGCTCCTTCACACAGAGAAGTAGAGAGCACAGCCCTGGGACGCGTGGGACAGAGCCCTGCTCCACTGCTGGGCTCAGTGTCTGCCAGCAGGCACAGCAGTGAGAGCAGCAGTCTTCAAAATCCACTTGCACGGGTCCTCCCCAGCTCTGCCCCAGCCATCATCGCCTGCTGGGCGCGCAGGAAAGGGTTTTGTGACATCACAAAGCCTTGTGTGACATCACGGAGCCTAGTCACATCAGCAGCCCTTACGAGTGCAGACACGCAGGGCAGCCACTCAGGCTTGCTGGTCACTGCCTGACAGACAGAAGCCAGCTCGCGCACTGACACTTTTTTCCCTTGGGAGAAACCAAGATGAGACTCCACACGGTCCGCTCCCTGACCATGGCACTCTACATGGTGATTCTGTTCCCTGGTGGCCTTGGCCTTGCCAACCACCACCACTGCATCACAGCCGGGAGGGAAGACTTTGCTGAAAACCTGCAGCAGCTGCCTCTTGTCCCTGAGACCAGGGCTGCTGAATGGAAAAGCAGCATCGGTCTTCGCAGCCCCCATGACAGGGCCCGGTTTAGAATGGCCGTCATTCCAGAGAGCCAGCAGCAACAGCCCATTGTTGCAGAGAACTTGGCTGCTGAATGGAAAAGCAGCACTGGTCTGCCCAGGGCCTACGACAGGGCCCGGTTCAGGATGGCCGTCATTCCTGAGAGCCAGCAGCAACAACCCATTGTTGCAGAGAACATGGCTGCTGAATGGAAAAGCAGCACTGGTCTGCCCAGGGCCTACGACAGGGCCCGGTTCAGGATGGCCGTCATTCCTGAGAGCCAGCAGCAACAACCCATTGTTGCAGAGAACATGGCTGCTGAATGGAAAAGCAGCACTGGTCTGCCCAGGGCCTACGACAGGGCCCGGTTCAGGATGGCCGTCATTCCTGAGAGCCAGCAGCAACAACCCATTGTTGCAGAGAACATGGCTGCTGAATGGAAAAGCAGCACTGGTCTGCCCAGGGCCTACGACAGGGCCCGGTTCAGGATGGCCGTCATTCCTGAGAGCCAGCAGCAACAACCCATTGTTGCAGAGAACATGGCTGCTGAATGGAAAAGCAGCACTGGTCTGCCCAGGGCCTACGACAGGGCCCGGTTCAGGATGGCCGTCATTCCTGAGAGCCAGCAGCAACAACCCATTGTTGCAGAGAACATGGCTGCTGAATGGAAAAGCAGCACTGGTCTGCCCAGGGCCTACGACAGGGCCCGGTTCAGGATGGCCGTCATTCCTGAGAGCCAGCAGCAACAACCCATTGTTGCAGAGAACATGGCTGCTGAATGGAAAAGCAGCACTGGTCTGCCCAGGGCCTACGACAGGGCCCGGTTCAGGATGGCCGTCATTCCTGAGAGCCAGCAGCAACAACCCATTGTTGCAGAGAACATGGCTGCTGAATGGAAAAGCAGCACTGGTCTGCCCAGGGCCTACGACAGGGCCCGGTTCAGGATGGCCGTCATTCCTGAGAGCCAGCAGCAACAACCCATTGTTGCAGAGAACATGGCTGCTGAATGGAAAAGCAGCACTGGTCTGCCCAGGGCCTACGACAGGGCCCGGTTCAGGATGGCCGTCATTCCTGAGGGCTGGAAGCAACTGCTCCTTATTGCAGAGAGCGTGGCTGCTGAATGGAACCACATCGTTGGTCTGCCCAGCGCCCACGGCAGGGTCCGGTTCAGAGCAGGCGTCGTTCCTGAGGGCCTGCATATCACGGCCCCTCACCTGCCCTGCTCTCTGGGCCAGGAGGAGAAGATGACCTGGCTGCTTTCCCACCCCTGGTTAACCGTGTGCCTGTTCTCTATGGCTGGGACTCTGCTTGGCCTCCGGAGAAATGTGGGGAGACACAAGGGACAGGTAAGCAGTCGAGATCAGTCACACCAAAGGGGACAGGTTGTGGGGCGCAAAAAAACGCAACAGCCTTGGCCAAGAAGGCTTGCAATGAACAAACAACATCCATATTGGGCAAGAAAGTTTCAGTAGGCCCAAGAGGTCCTGTGCCTCTTCACAGAGGACATGCCAAAGCGCAGGGCCAAAACCCTCCAAGGGACCCCAGCACAACACGGGTCCCTCGGAGGTTTCCTCCGCTCAGCATACTACCCCGGGCAGTCCTGCAAGGCTGGACTTCTTCCAGAGGAAGCCAAGCCCAGCAGGGCACTCTTTAGCTCTGCCACGCCTCACCTGCTTCTTTGTGCCCCAGCCCTGTTGCTTCCAGGGAAGGAGACGGACGGACTCATCTCTCATGGGGACAGGCTGCTGGAGAAAGAGAAGCCTGAGATGCCACAGGTTGCTCTGCCGGCTGAAGGCCTCCAACAGAGTGATGCTCACGTGCCTGCGGCGTATCTCCCACCAATATCAGAAAGTGATTGAGTACAACCACTTGAAGGAGAAGGCAGGAGGAAATGGTAAGAAGTGGAGCACCTTCTCTAGCTCCCCATGCAACTCCAGCCATCACGTGTCCCGGGCAGATTTACAACATGCAAGGCAGTGGTACAAGTGAATGCTGCCGTCCATGTGAGGTGGGGTGTGAGGCAGGGGAGAACAGGCATCTGTGGCTGTGAGGTGCCCCATGGGTGTCCAGTCCCAGGAAGAGGGGCCCATGTCCCGGCAGGTTACCCTTGTCCCGTGACGTTCCAGGTTGGTGCCCATGTCCCACTGAGGTACCTGGTACATGCCCATGTCCCGCTGAGGTACCTGGTACATGCCCATGTCCCGTGAGGTGTGTGGTGCTTCCTTCCCATGTCCCATAAGGGGGCAGTGGCCAGTGCCTGCCCACGACCCATTCGGTTCCTTGGGTCTTAGGACCTCCAAGGCTGGTGTGAGGGCATCACAGCAGGAAGAGGGGCAGGCGTTAGGAAGAGGGTGGATGGCAACTCGAGACGGAGCATCCAGTTGCCCAGAGAATTTGTGGATGCCCCATTCCTGGAAGCGTTTAAGGCCAGATTGGACGAGGCTCTGAGCAACCTCCCCTAGAGGAGGTTGCGGCAAGGGGGTTGAATCTAGATGATCTTTAAGGGCCCTTCCAACCCAAGCCATTCTATGATCTTACGACGCTACGATTTTGTTTTCCTCCAGGTATCAGTGAATTCACTTCAGGGTTGTAGCCAGCTGGTGCGCCAAGACATGCTTCAGCCCACCAAAGGCTCCTGCGGTAATGGCTTTTCTGCTGACTACAACCTCTTCTGCTGGCAGAAGGCCATTATTGCCCCACTAATCGCGTTCCTGCCGAGTGGCCCCAGCCACCCCTCCGCAGGGCACAGCCAGGCAATGCCCAGCCACCGGAGCAGAGCATGTGCCCATGCAGCAGAGACATCTGGGAAACTCAGCAAAACCGTTGCTAGGAGCAGCCTACTTTCTCAGGCTTCTCGCACTTTTCACACCAATAAATTTTATTGTTCCTGTAGCTCGTGTCACTGCTCTACCAAGGGGGTCCAGGGAAGCAGCAACAGGAAAGGCAGTGGTGCGAGCCAGGCTGCTGCACGCCTGCTTGCGGAACGTGCGCTGCGGGACTAGTGGGAGAGCTGGCGTGGGAGAGAACAGGCATCCGTGGCTGTGCGATGCCACAAAGGCCCTCGTAGTCCAGGAGGAGAGCCCCGCATCCCGCAGGGTGCCCGTGTCCTGCTGAGGTTGCCAGGGGATGCCCATGTCCCAGTGATACTCCTGGTGAGTGCCTTTGTCCCAGTGAGGTGGCAGCGGCCATTCCATGCTCAGGATCCTGTGGGTCACTTGCCTCTGGGAATAATGTTGTCCAACGCTCTGTTCAGGCAGGGTTCAGGCTATGGTCAAAGCGTGTGGATTTTTTGGCCTTCCTCTTAAACATGGGCTGCCCCTTGGTCCCCAAGAGGATTTTGAGCTGAACCGTGCCACGGCTGCCCTGCTGCTGAACGCAGCCTGCATGGAGTGTGAGCACAGCTCCTTCACACAGAGAAGTAGAGAGCACAGCCCTGGGACGCGTGGGACAGAGCCCTGCTCCACTGCTGGGCTCAGTGTCTGCCAGCAGGCACAGCAGTGAGAGCAGCAGTCTTCAAAACCCACTTGCACGGGTCCTCCCCAGCTCTGCCCCAGCCGTCATCGCCTGCTGGGCGCGCAGGAAAGGGTTTTGTGACATCACAAAGCCTTGTGTGACATCACGGAGCCTAGTCACATCAGCAGCCCTTACGAGTGCAGACACGCAGGGCAGCCACTCAGGCTTGCTGGTCACTGCCTGACAGACAGAAGCCAGCTCGCGCACTGACACTTTTTTCCCTTGGGAGAAACCAAGATGAGACTCCACACGGTCCGCTCCCTGACCATGGCACTCTACATGGTGATTCTGTTCCCTGGTGGCCTTGGCCTTGCCAACCACCACCACTGCATCACAGCCGGGAGGGAAGACTTTGCTGAAAACCTGCAGCAGCTGCCTCTTGTCCCTGAGACCAGGGCTGCTGAATGGAAAAGCAGCATCGGTCTTCGCAGCCCCCATGACAGGGCCCGGTTTAGAATGGCCGTCATTCCTGAGAGCCAGCAGCAACAGCCCATTGTTGCAGAGAACTTGGCTGCTGAATGGAAAAGCAGCACTGGTCTGCCCAGATTCCATGGCAGCACACGACTTCGGATGGCCGTCATTCCTGAGAGCCAGCAGCAACAACCCATTGTTGCAGAGAACTTGGCTGCTGAATGGAAAAGCAGCACTGGTCTGCCCAGGGCCTACGACAGGGCCCGGTTCAGGATGGCCGTCATTCCTGAGAGCCAGCAGCAACAACCCATTGTTGCAGAGAACATGGCTGCTGAATGGAAAAGCAGCACTGGTCTGCCCAGGGCCTACGACAGGGCCCGGTTCAGGATGGCCGTCATTCCTGAGGGCTGGAAGCAACTGCTCCTTATTGCAGAGAGCGTGGCTGCTGAATGGAACCACATCGTTGGTCTGCCCAGCGCCCACGGCAGGGTCCGGTTCAGAGCAGGCGTCGTTCCTGAGGGCCTGCATATCACGGCCCCTCACCTGCCCTGCTCTCTGGGCCAGGAGGAGAAGATGACCTGGCTGCTTTCCCACCCCTGGTTAACCGTGTGCCTGTTCTCTATGGCTGGGACTCTGCTTGGCCTCCGGAGAAATGTGGGGAGACACAAGGGACAGGTAAGCAGTCGAGATCAGTCACACCAAAGGGGACAGGTTGTGGGGCGCAAAAAAACGCAACAGCCTTGGCCAAGAAGGCTTGCAATGAACAAACAACATCCATATTGGGCAAGAAAGTTTCAGTAGGCCCAAGAGGTCCTGTGCCTCTTCACAGAGGACATGCCAAAGCGCAGGGCCAAAACCCTCCAAGGGACCCCAGCACAACACGGGTCCCTCGGAGGTTTCCTCCGCTCAGCATACTACCCCGGGCAGTCCTGCAAGGCTGGACTTCTTCCAGAGGAAGCCAAGCCCAGCAGGGCACTCTTTAGCTCTGCCACGCCTCACCTGCTTCTTTGTGCCCCAGCCCTGTTGCTTCCAGGGAAGGAGACGGACGGACTCATCTCTCATGGGGACAGGCTGCTGGAGAAAGAGAAGCCTGAGATGCCACAGGTTGCTCTGCCGGCTGAAGGCCTCCAACAGAGTGATGCTCACGTGCCTGCGGCGTATCTCCCACCAATATCAGAAAGTGATTGAGTACAACCACTTGAAGGAGAAGGCAGGAGGAAATGGTAAGAAGTGGAGCACCTTCTCTAGCTCCCCATGCAACTCCAGCCATCACGTGTCCCGGGCAGATTTACAACATGCAAGGCAGTGGTACAAGTGAATGCTGCCGTCCATGTGAGGTGGGGTGTGAGGCAGGGGAGAACAGGCATCTGTGGCTGTGAGGTGCCCCATGGGTGTCCAGTCCCAGGAAGAGGGGCCCATGTCCCGGCAGGTTACCCTTGTCCCGTGACGTTCCAGGTTGGTGCCCATGTCCCACTGAGGTACCTGGTACATGCCCATGTCCCGCTGAGGTACCTGGTACATGCCCATGTCCCGTGAGGTGTGTGGTGCTTCCTTCCCATGTCCCATAAGGGGGCAGTGGCCAGTGCCTGCCCACGACCCATTCGGTTCCTTGGGTCTTAGGACCTCCAAGGCTGGTGTGAGGGCATCACAGCAGGAAGAGGGGCAGGCGTTAGGAAGAGGGTGGATGGCAACTCGAGACGGAGCATCCAGTTGCCCAGAGAATTTGTGGATGCCCCATTCCTGGAAGCGTTTAAGGCCAGATTGGACGAGGCTCTGAGCAACCTCCCCTAGAGGAGGTTGCGGCAAGGGGGTTGAATCTAGATGATCTTTAAGGGCCCTTCCAACCCAAGCCATTCTATGATCTTACAACGCTACGATTTTGTTTTCCTCCAGGTATCAGTGAATTCACTTCAGGGTTGTAGCCAGCTGGTGCGCCAAGACATGCTTCAGCCCACCAAAGGCTCCTGCGGTAATGGCTTTTCTGCTGACTACAACCTCTTCTGCTGGCAGAAGGCCATTATCGCCCCACTAATCGCGTTCCTGCCGAGTGGCCCCAGCCACCCCTCCGCAGGGCACAGCCAGGCAATGCCCAGCCACCGGAGCAGAGCATGTGCCCATGCAGCAGAGACATCTGGGAAACTCAGCAAAACCGTTGCTAGGAGCAGCCTACTTTCTCAGGCTTCTCGCACTTTTCACACCAATAAATTTTATTGTTCCTGTAGCTCGTGTCACTGCTCTACCAAGGGGGTCCAGGGAAGCAGCAACAGGAAAGGCAGTGGTGCGAGCCAGGCTGCTGCACGCCTGCTTGCGGAACGTGCGCTGCGGGACTAGTGGGAGAGCTGGCGTGGGAGAGAACAGGCATCCGTGGCTGTGCGATGCCACAAAGGCCCTCGTAGTCCAGGAGGAGAGCCCCGCATCCCGCAGGGTGCCCGTGTCCTGCTGAGGTTGCCAGGGGATGCCCATGTCCCAGTGATACTCCTGGTGAGTGCCTTTGTCCCAGTGAGGTGGCAGCGGCCATTCCATGCTCAGGATCCTGTGGGTCACTTGCCTCTGGGAATAATGTTGTCCAACGCTCTGTTCAGGCAGGGTTCAGGCTATGGTCAAAGCGTGTGGATTTTTTGGCCTTCCTCTTAAACATGGGCTGCCCCTTGGTCCCCAAGAGGATTTTGAGCTGAACCGTGCCACGGCTGCCCTGCTGCTGAACGCAGCCTGCATGGAGTGTGAGCACAGCTCCTTCACACAGAGAAGTAGAGAGCACAGCCCTGGGACGCGTGGGACAGACCCCTGCTCCACTGCTGGGCTCAGTGTCTGCCAGCAGGCACAGCAGTGAGAGCAGCAGTCTTCAAAATCCACTTGCACGGGTCCTCCCCAGCTCTGCCCCAGCCGTCATCGCCTGCTGGGCGCGCAGGAAAGGGTTTTGTGACATCACAAAGCCTTGTGTGACATCACGGAGCCTAGTCACATCAGCAGCCCTTACGAGTGCAGACACGCAGGGCAGCCACTCAGGCTTGCTGGTCACTGCCTGACAGACAGAAGCCAGCTCGCGCACTGACACTTTTTTCCCTTGGGAGAAACCAAGATGAGACTCCACACGGTCCGCTCCCTGACCATGGCACTCTACATGGTGATTCTGTTCCCTGGTGGCCTTGGCCTTGCCAACCACCACCACTGCATCACAGCCGGGAGGGAAGACTTTGCTGAAAACCTGCAGCAGCTGCCTCTTGTCCCTGAGACCAGGGCTGCTGAATGGAAAAGCAGCATCGGTCTTCGCAGCCCCCATGACAGGGCCCGGTTTAGAATGGCCGTCATTCCTGAGAGCCAGCAGCAACAGCCCATTGTTGCAGAGAACTTGGCTGCTGAATGGAAAAGCAGCACTGGTCTGCCCAGATTCCATGGCAGCACACGACTTCGGATGGCCGTCATTCCTGAGAGCCAGCAGCAACAACCCATTGTTGCAGAGAACTTGGCTGCTGAATGGAAAAGCAGCACTGGTCTGCCCAGGGCCTACGACAGGGCCCGGTTCAGGATGGCCGTCATTCCTGAGGGCTGGAAGCAACTGCTCCTTATTGCAGAGAGCGTGGCTGCTGAATGGAACCACATCGTTGGTCTGCCCAGCGCCCACGGCAGGGTCCGGTTCAGAGCAGGCGTCGTTCCTGAGGGCCTGCATATCACGGCCCCTCACCTGCCCTGCTCTCTGGGCCAGGAGGAGAAGATGACCTGGCTGCTTTCCCACCCCTGGTTAACCGTGTGCCTGTTCTCTATGGCTGGGACTCTGCTTGGCCTCCGGAGAAATGTGGGGAGACACAAGGGACAGGTAAGCAGTCGAGATCAGTCACACCAAAGGGGACAGGTTGTGGGGCGCAAAAAAACGCAACAGCCTTGGCCAAGAAGGCTTGCAATGAACAAACAACATCCATATTGGGCAAGAAAGTTTCAGTAGGCCCAAGAGGTCCTGTGCCTCTTCACAGAGGACATGCCAAAGCGCAGGGCCAAAACCCTCCAAGGGACCCCAGCACAACACGGGTCCCTCGGAGGTTTCCTCCGCTCAGCATACTACCCCGGGCAGTCCTGCAAGGCTGGACTTCTTCCAGAGGAAGCCAAGCCCAGCAGGGCACTCTTTAGCTCTGCCACGCCTCACCTGCTTCTTTGTGCCCCAGCCCTGTTGCTTCCAGGGAAGGAGACGGACGGACTCATCTCTCATGGGGACAGGCTGCTGGAGAAAGAGAAGCCTGAGATGCCACAGGTTGCTCTGCCGGCTGAAGGCCTCCAACAGAGTGATGCTCACGTGCCTGCGGCGTATCTCCCACCAATATCAGAAAGTGATTGAGTACAACCACTTGAAGGAGAAGGCAGGAGGAAATGGTAAGAAGTGGAGCACCTTCTCTAGCTCCCCATGCAACTCCAGCCATCACGTGTCCCGGGCAGATTTACAACATGCAAGGCAGTGGTACAAGTGAATGCTGCCGTCCATGTGAGGTGGGATGTGAGGCAGGGGAGAACAGGCATCTGTGGCTGTGAGGTGCCCCATGGGTGTCCAGTCCCAGGAAGAGGGGCCCATGTCCCGGCAGGTTACCCTTGTCCCGTGACGTTCCAGGTTGGTGCCCATGTCCCACTGAGGTACCTGGTACATGCCCATGTCCCGCTGAGGTACCTGGTACATGCCCATGTCCCGTGAGGTGTGTGGTGCTTCCTTCCCATGTCCCATAAGGGGGCAGTGGCCAGTGCCTGCCCACGACCCATTCGGTTCCTTGGGTCTTAGGACCTCCAAGGCTGGTGTGAGGGCATCACAGCAGGAAGAGGGGCAGGCGTTAGGAAGAGGGTGGATGGCAACTCGAGACGGAGCATCCAGTTGCCCAGAGAATTTGTGGATGCCCCATTCCTGGAAGCGTTTAAGGCCAGATTGGACGAGGCTCTGAGCAACCTCCCCTAGAGGAGGTTGCGGCAAGGGGGTTGAATCTAGATGATCTTTAAGGGCCCTTCCAACCCAAGCCATTCTATGATCTTACGACGCTACGATTTTGTTTTCCTCCAGGTATCAGTGAATTCACTTCAGGGTTGTAGCCAGCTGGTGCGCCAAGACATGCTTCAGCCCACCAAAGGCTCCTGCGGTAATGGCTTTTCTGCTGACTACAACCTCTTCTGCTGGCAGAAGGCCATTATTGCCCCACTAATCGCGTTCCTGCCGAGTGGCCCCAGCCACCCCTCCGCAGGGCACAGCCAGGCAATGCCCAGCCACCGGAGCAGAGCATGTGCCCATGCAGCAGAGACATCTGGGAAACTCAGCAAAACCGTTGCTAGGAGCAGCCTACTTTCTCAGGCTTCTCGCACTTTTCACACCAATAAATTTTATTGTTCCTGTAGCTCGTGTCACTGCTCTACCAAGGGGGTCCAGGGAAGCAGCAACAGGAAAGGCAGTGGTGCGAGCCAGGCTGCTGCACGCCTGCTTGCGGAACGTGCGCTGCGGGACTAGTGGGAGAGCTGGCGTGGGAGAGAACAGGCATCCGTGGCTGTGCGATGCCACAAAGGCCCTCGTAGTCCAGGAGGAGAGCCCCGCATCCCGCAGGGTGCCCGTGTCCTGCTGAGGTTGCCAGGGGATGCCCATGTCCCAGTGATACTCCTGGTGAGTGCCTTTGTCCCAGTGAGGTGGCAGCGGCCATTCCATGCTCAGGATCCTGTGGGTCACTTGCCTCTGGGAATAATGTTGTCCAACGCTCTGTTCAGGCAGGGTTCAGGCTATGGTCAAAGCGTGTGGATTTTTTGGCCTTCCTCTTAAACATGGGCTGCCCCTTGGTCCCCAAGAGGATTTTGAGCTGAACCGTGCCACGGCTGCCCTGCTGCTGAACGCAGCCTGCATGGAGTGTGAGCACAGCTCCTTCACACAGAGAAGTAGAGAGCACAGCCCTGGGACGCGTGGGACAGAGCCCTGCTCCACTGCTGGGCTCAGTGTCTGCCAGCAGGCACAGCAGTGAGAGCAGCAGTCTTCAAAATCCACTTGCACGGGTCCTCCCCAGCTCTGCCCCAGCCATCATCGCCTGCTGGGCGCGCAGGAAAGGGTTTTGTGACATCACAAAGCCTTGTGTGACATCACGGAGCCTAGTCACATCAGCAGCCCTTACGAGTGCAGACACGCAGGGCAGCCACTCAGGCTTGCTGGTCACTGCCTGACAGACAGAAGCCAGCTCGCGCACTGACACTTTTTTCCCTTGGGAGAAACCAAGATGAGACTCCACACGGTCCGCTCCCTGACCATGGCACTCTACATGGTGATTCTGTTCCCTGGTGGCCTTGGCCTTGCCAACCACCACCACTGCATCACAGCCGGGAGGGAAGACTTTGCTGAAAACCTGCAGCAGCTGCCTCTTGTCCCTGAGACCAGGGCTGCTGAATGGAAAAGCAGCATCGGTCTTCGCAGCCCCCATGACAGGGCCCGGTTTAGAATGGCCGTCATTCCAGAGAGCCAGCAGCAACAGCCCATTGTTGCAGAGAACTTGGCTGCTGAATGGAAAAGCAGCACTGGTCTGCCCAGGGCCTACGACAGGGCCCGGTTCAGGATGGCCGTCATTCCTGAGAGCCAGCAGCAACAACCCATTGTTGCAGAGAACATGGCTGCTGAATGGAAAAGCAGCACTGGTCTGCCCAGGGCCTACGACAGGGCCCGGTTCAGGATGGCCGTCATTCCTGAGAGCCAGCAGCAACAACCCATTGTTGCAGAGAACATGGCTGCTGAATGGAAAAGCAGCACTGGTCTGCCCAGGGCCTACGACAGGGCCCGGTTCAGGATGGCCGTCATTCCTGAGAGCCAGCAGCAACAACCCATTGTTGCAGAGAACATGGCTGCTGAATGGAAAAGCAGCACTGGTCTGCCCAGGGCCTACGACAGGGCCCGGTTCAGGATGGCCGTCATTCCTGAGAGCCAGCAGCAACAACCCATTGTTGCAGAGAACATGGCTGCTGAATGGAAAAGCAGCACTGGTCTGCCCAGGGCCTACGACAGGGCCCGGTTCAGGATGGCCGTCATTCCTGAGAGCCAGCAGCAACAACCCATTGTTGCAGAGAACATGGCTGCTGAATGGAAAAGCAGCACTGGTCTGCCCAGGGCCTACGACAGGGCCCGGTTCAGGATGGCCGTCATTCCTGAGAGCCAGCAGCAACAACCCATTGTTGCAGAGAACATGGCTGCTGAATGGAAAAGCAGCACTGGTCTGCCCAGGGCCTACGACAGGGCCCGGTTCAGGATGGCCGTCATTCCTGAGAGCCAGCAGCAACAACCCATTGTTGCAGAGAACATGGCTGCTGAATGGAAAAGCAGCACTGGTCTGCCCAGGGCCTACGACAGGGCCCGGTTCAGGATGGCCGTCATTCCTGAGAGCCAGCAGCAACAACCCATTGTTGCAGAGAACATGGCTGCTGAATGGAAAAGCAGCACTGGTCTGCCCAGGGCCTACGACAGGGCCCGGTTCAGGATGGCCGTCATTCCTGAGAGCCAGCAGCAACAACCCATTGTTGCAGAGAACATGGCTGCTGAATGGAAAAGCAGCACTGGTCTGCCCAGGGCCTACGACAGGGCCCGGTTCAGGATGGCCGTCATTCCTGAGAGCCAGCAGCAACAACCCATTGTTGCAGAGAACATGGCTGCTGAATGGAAAAGCAGCACTGGTCTGCCCAGGGCCTACGACAGGGCCCGGTTCAGGATGGCCGTCATTCCTGAGAGCCAGCAGCAACAACCCATTGTTGCAGAGAACATGGCTGCTGAATGGAAAAGCAGCACTGGTCTGCCCAGGGCCTACGACAGGGCCCGGCTCAGGATGGCCGTCATTCCTGAGAGCCAGCAGCAACAACCCATTGTTGCAGAGAACATGGCTGCTGAATGGAAAAGCAGCACTGGTCTGCCCAGGGCCTACGACAGGGCCCGGTTCAGGATGGCCGTCATTCCTGAGAGCCAGCAGCAACAACCCATTGTTGCAGAGAACATGGCTGCTGAATGGAAAAGCAGCACTGGTCTGCCCAGGGCCTACGACAGGGCCCGGTTCAGGATGGCCGTCATTCCTGAGAGCCAGCAGCAACAACCCATTGTTGCAGAGAACATGGCTGCTGAATGGAAAAGCAGCACTGGTCTGCCCAGGGCCTACGACAGGGCCCGGTTCAGGATGGCCGTCATTCCTGAGAGCCAGCAGCAACAACCCATTGTTGCAGAGAACATGGCTGCTGAATGGAAAAGCAGCACTGGTCTGCCCAGGGCCTACGACAGGGCCCGGTTCAGGATGGCCGTCATTCCTGAGAGCCAGCAGCAACAACCCATTGTTGCAGAGAACATGGCTGCTGAATGGAAAAGCAGCACTGGTCTGCCCAGGGCCTACGACAGGGCCCGGTTCAGGATGGCCGTCATTCCTGAGAGCCAGCAGCAACAACCCATTGTTGCAGAGAACATGGCTGCTGAATGGAAAAGCAGCACTGGTCTGCCCAGGGCCTACGACAGGGCCCGGTTCAGGATGGCCGTCATTCCTGAGAGCCAGCAGCAACAACCCATTGTTGCAGAGAACATGGCTGCTGAATGGAAAAGCAGCACTGGTCTGCCCAGGGCCTACGACAGGGCCCGGTTCAGGATGGCCGTCATTCCTGAGGGCTGGAAGCAACTGCTCCTTATTGCAGAGGGCGTGGCTGCTGAATGGAACCACATCGTTGGTCTGCCCAGCGCCCACGGCAGGGTCCGGTTCAGAGCAGGCGTCGTTCCTGAGGGCCTGCATATCACGGCCCCTCACCTGCCCTGCTCTCTGGGCCAGGAGGAGAAGATGACCTGGCTGCTTTCCCACCCCTGGTTAACCGTGTGCCTGTTCTCTATGGCTGGGACTCTGCTTGGCCTCCGGAGAAATGTGGGGAGACACAAGGGACAGGTAAGCAGTCGAGATCAGTCACACCAAAGGGGACAGGTTGTGGGGCGCAAAAAAACGCAACAGCCTTGGCCAAGAAGGCTTGCAATGAACAAACAACATCCATATTGGGCAAGAAAGTTTCAGTAGGCCCAAGAGGTCCTGTGCCTCTTCACAGAGGACATGCCAAAGCGCAGGGCCAAAACCCTCCAAGGGACCCCAGCACAACACGGGTCCCTCGGAGGTTTCCTCCGCTCAGCATACTACCCCGGGCAGTCCTGCAAGGCTGGACTTCTTCCAGAGGAAGCCAAGCCCAGCAGGGCACTCTTTAGCTCTGCCACGCCTCACCTGCTTCTTTGTGCCCCAGCCCTGTTGCTTCCAGGGAAGGAGACGGACGGACTCATCTCTCATGGGGACAGGCTGCTGGAGAAAGAGAAGCCTGAGATGCCACAGGTTGCTCTGCCGGCTGAAGGCCTCCAACAGAGTGATGCTCACGTGCCTGCGGCGTATCTCCCACCAATATCAGAAAGTGATTGAGTACAACCACTTGAAGGAGAAGGCAGGAGGAAATGGTAAGAAGTGGAGCACCTTCTCTAGCTCCCCATGCAACTCCAGCCATCACGTGTCCCGGGCAGATTTACAACATGCAAGGCAGTGGTACAAGTGAATGCTGCCGTCCATGTGAGGTGGGATGTGAGGCAGGGGAGAACAGGCATCTGTGGCTGTGAGGTGCCCCATGGGTGTCCAGTCCCAGGAAGAGGGGCCCATGTCCCGGCAGGTTACCCTTGTCCCGTGACGTTCCAGGTTGGTGCCCATGTCCCACTGAGGTACCTGGTACATGCCCATGTCCCGCTGAGGTACCTGGTACATGCCCATGTCCCGTGAGGTGTGTGGTGCTTCCTTCCCATGTCCCATAAGGGGGCAGTGGCCAGTGCCTGCCCACGACCCATTCGGTTCCTTGGGTCTTAGGACCTCCAAGGCTGGTGTGAGGGCATCACAGCAGGAAGAGGGGCAGGCGTTAGGAAGAGGGTGGATGGCAACTCGAGACGGAGCATCCAGTTGCCCAGAGAATTTGTGGATGCCCCATTCCTGGAAGCGTTTAAGGCCAGATTGGACGAGGCTCTGAGCAACCTCCCCTAGAGGAGGTTGCGGCAAGGGGGTTGAATCTAGATGATCTTTAAGGGCCCTTCCAACCCAAGCCATTCTATGATCTTACGACGCTACGATTTTGTTTTCCTCCAGGTATCAGTGAATTCACTTCAGGGTTGTAGCCAGCTGGTGCGCCAAGACATGCTTCAGCCCACCAAAGGCTCCTGCGGTAATGGCTTTTCTGCTGACTACAACCTCTTCTGCTGGCAGAAGGCCATTATCGCCCCACTAATCGCGTTCCTGCCGAGTGGCCCCAGCCACCCCTCCGCAGGGCACAGCCAGGCAATGCCCAGCCACCGGAGCAGAGCATGTGCCCATGCAGCAGAGACATCTGGGAAACTCAGCAAAACCGTTGCTAGGAGCAGCCTACTTTCTCAGGCTTCTCGCACTTTTCACACCAATAAATTTTATTGTTCCTGTAGCTCGTGTCACTGCTCTACCAAGGGGGTCCAGGGAAGCAGCAACAGGAAAGGCAGTGGTGCGAGCCAGGCTGCTGCACGCCTGCTTGCGGAACGTGCGCTGCGGGACTAGTGGGAGAGCTGGCGTGGGAGAGAACAGGCATCCGTGGCTGTGCGATGCCACAAAGGCCCTCGTAGTCCAGGAGGAGAGCCCCGCATCCCGCAGGGTGCCCGTGTCCTGCTGAGGTTGCCAGGGGATGCCCATGTCCCAGTGATACTCCTGGTGAGTGCCTTTGTCCCAGTGAGGTGGCAGCGGCCATTCCATGCTCAGGATCCTGTGGGTCACTTGCCTCTGGGAATAATGTTGTCCAACGCTCTGTTCAGGCAGGGTTCAGGCTATGGTCAAAGCGTGTGGATTTTTTGGCCTTCCTCTTAAACATGGGCTGCCCCTTGGTCCCCAAGAGGATTTTGAGCTGAACCGTGCCACGGCTGCCCTGCTGCTGAACGCAGCCTGCATGGAGTGTGAGCACAGCTCCTTCACACAGAGAAGTAGAGAGCACAGCCCTGGGACGCGTGGGACAGAGCCCTGCTCCACTGCTGGGCTCAGTGTCTGCCAGCAGGCACAGCAGTGAGAGCAGCAGTCTTCAAAATCCACTTGCACGGGTCCTCCCCAGCTCTGCCCCAGCCGTCATCGCCTGCTGGGCGCGCAGGAAAGGGTTTTGTGACATCACAAAGCCTTGTGTGACATCACGGAGCCTAGTCACATCAGCAGCCCTTACGAGTGCAGACACGCAGGGCAGCCACTCAGGCTTGCTGGTCACTGCCTGACAGACAGAAGCCAGCTCGCGCACTGACACTTTTTTCCCTTGGGAGAAACCAAGATGAGACTCCACACGGTCCGCTCCCTGACCATGGCACTCTACATGGTGATTCTGTTCCCTGGTGGCCTTGGCCTTGCCAACCACCACCACTGCATCACAGCCGGGAGGGAAGACTTTGCTGAAAACCTGCAGCAGCTGCCTCTTGTCCCTGAGACCAAGGCTGCTGAATGGAAAAGCAGCATCGGTCTTCGCAGCCCCCATGACAGGGCCCGGTTTAGAATGGCCGTCATTCCAGAGAGCCAGCAGCAACAGCCCATTGTTGCAGAGAACATGGCTGCTGAATGGAAAAGCAGCACTGGTCTGCCCAGGGCCTACGACAGGGCCCGGTTCAGGATGGCCGTCATTCCTGAGAGCCAGCAGCAACAACCCATTGTTGCAGAGAACATGGCTGCTGAATGGAAAAGCAGCACTGGTCTGCCCAGGGCCTACGACAGGGCCCGGTTCAGGATGGCCGTCATTCCTGAGAGCCAGCAGCAACAACCCATTGTTGCAGAGAACATGGCTGCTGAATGGAAAAGCAGCACTGGTCTGCCCAGGGCCTACGACAGGGCCCGGTTCAGGATGGCCGTCATTCCTGAGAGCCAGCAGCAACAACCCATTGTTGCAGAGAACATGGCTGCTGAATGGAAAAGCAGCACTGGTCTGCCCAGGGCCTACGACAGGGCCCGGTTCAGGATGGCCGTCATTCCTGAGAGCCAGCAGCAACAACCCATTGTTGCAGAGAACATGGCTGCTGAATGGAAAAGCAGCACTGGTCTGCCCAGGGCCTACGACAGGGCCCGGTTCAGGATGGCCGTCATTCCTGAGGGCTGGAAGCAACTGCTCCTTATTGCAGAGTGCGTGGCTGCTGAATGGAACCACATCGTTGGTCTGCCCAGCGCCCACGGCAGGGTCCGGTTCAGAGCAGGCGTCGTTCCTGAGGGCCTGCATATCACGGCCCCTCACCTGCCCTGCTCTCTGGGCCAGGAGGAGAAGATGACCTGGCTGCTTTCCCACCCCTGGTTAACCGTGTGCCTGTTCTCTGTGGAGGAATGGCTCAATGAGCAAGGGCATGTTAGCATGACTGAACTGCTCTTGTCAGACGAGTAAGCAAGAGCTCGAGTTGTATAGGCCTCTGATTAGGCCGCTTGAAGCTGCTGACACAGCTGCTGATAGAGTAAGGCTAGAGCAACCTTGAGTATATATACAATGTTGCACTATAATACAATGTGGTAGTCAGTAAGACAGAATCTTAGTTAGGGCAGACACCTTAGGAATGTTGTATTTAGCTACTTTTGTAACTATAGTGGGTGAATAGGAATGTGTATCTAGCTATTTTTATAACTCTAGTAGATGAATCGCTTATTGTTGTAATAACCAATGACTAAACTATTGCTGACACTCTGCTAAAATGTATCCAGTTAGGTATTTGCTGAATACTTTAATATTTCTGAGACCGCTAAGCTAATCTACAACCAATGACAATAATGTAAGAACTAATTAGCATACGAAATGTAACTTTATTAACCAATTATTTAACTGTAAACCCAATTAGCATACGAGATGTAGCCTTATTAACCAATCATGTAACTGCAAGTACACTATAAAAGAATACTGTTGTTAACTAATAAACGGAACAAACTGATTAACTCTATGAGTACGAGTTTGATTCCGGCTCCCGCGACAAGTGGCGCCCGAACAGGGACAACAGCGCTGACATCAGACTGCTTAGATGTACAGCGGAGCCAGATATCTCCGTCTTGGAGGTAAGGCTGACTGTGTCGCGAGTGAGGAATTTTGGCTGACCAGCTGGTTTTCCTTACTGAAGTTTCAATACTGGGTTTAAATACCGAAGGGCCAGCAAGTTTCAATACTGGGTTTCAATACCGGGTCAGCAAGTTCCTGGCCAGCTGGTTTTCCTTACTGAAGTTTCAATACTGGGTTTAAATACCGAAGGGCCAGCAAGTTTCAATACTGGGTTTCAATACCGAAAGGCCAGCAAGTATGGAAGCGGAATACGCTGCCGCAGAACGGCTGCTTTTAGCTATTCTCTCTAAGAGAGGTGAAGCCGTATCTGAGAAGCTGTTTCAAAAGCTGATACATTGGGCTCGGGGAATCGGATATTTTAAACAGCCACCGCTGCTTTTCCAGTTCGGGGAATGGCGAGCAGTAGGGGACAAAATGTGGGATCTTACTATTGCTGGTAAAGACCGTGACATCAAAGACTGGAGGGCGACGTGGCGTACCGTTATTAACTGTTTAGAGAGTATGCAAGCTGAAACGAAGGTTGCCGCAGCGGCAATGCAAGCAAAAAATCCACTTCTAAAGGCAAGTGGCGGCCGGGGGAGGAATGAGGGCTACTATAGCAGAAGATAAGATAGCAGTCCTGCAGATCCTCCAACACATCCTCTCTAAGAGAGGAATTAAATATGAAGAAGCCACCCTTAAAGGGTTGTTGCAATGGAGCAAAGATAAAGGGTTATTAAATGATGTGGATACTGCTTTTGAACCCTCCACTTGGGAGGCTATAGGAATTCGATTATGGGACACTGTCAGTAATGGTGGCAAAGCAAGAAAGAAAGCATGTAACTATTCCATGTTATGGAAGCTCATTCGTGAGATTTTGCAAGCGATGAAGTCGGAACAAGCTGCAGTAGTCTCTGCTAGTAGTGCTCTTTCCCTGTCTCCGTCAAAAAGTCCTAGCGACCCAGAAGCTGCGTCAGTTGGCGTTTCAAACTCAACAGACCATGTAAAACCACCCCTGCCAGCTTCGGCCGATCATGCGGCGAGTCCAAACCCCGACGAAAGTTATGATGATACAGTCCCTCCGCGAAGGGAAATTGAGAAAAGGGGGGTGGCATGTCAGTCAACGAAAATGAGCTATCCACCTTTACCGGCTACTCCTGGGGAGTCAGGAGATAGTGGAGCCCAGCGTCCCCCCCCCCCTCCCCCCCCCCCCGAACCTTGTCACTACAGCTGCGAAAACTGACGACGGGAATGAGGGCAATCCTTTTGCCCTGAGCCCTGTTAATCCCGAGAAAGAGCCTACTCTCAGATCACCGGAAACCTGCGGAGAAAAATGTTTTAATTGCACTTGATAATGCTGAAACTCCTGAACACAGACTGCTGTTGCTGCTCCCGAGATTCTGACACCTGATAATTTTGATGCTGACCAGGATAGTCCTTTTGACCCCATGCCTGTTAATCCAGAAAAAGAGCCTGATTTATATCCATAAAGGGAGAAGCGAGATGGGTGGGGGATGCAGATGTATTGCGTGTTTTCATGGTGGTATATGTGCCGGATCAAAACCTGCAGTAAGAAGGTCTCTCGTATGCTCTTATCAAAGATATCAGGCAAACGGTGATATGCAACTCATTTTACATAGTCTCTCTGTGATATTCATGTGGTAAATGTTGGCAAATATAAGTATGTTCATGTTTCTACCGACCCTTGCAGACCTTTATAGATACTGCTGGCCACTTCTTCTGATACAGACTGGCCACCTGCATCGGAATGAGTGTGCATTTTAGTCAGTATAAAAGCCCAAGCCTCATGCGATGTGAGGGAGGCAGAGCCTCCGTGGGGACGCCCGCTGAGATTGAGCCTGCCACCTTGCACTGTAATGATGCCGCTTGGAGCTGGTTTTTTGATTGTCTTCACAGGGTCGTTGCACCACGTTTTGTACGTGGGACCTTGTAGTGGGAGTAATGATTATATGCATTTTGTGTGTTAAATATTGTATTTGTATGGAGTGTGTTTGTGGGATCCCATATGTGTGTGCGTTGAGGGCAGACGATGGTCTGTGTACTTATTTGTTGTCTAGTTTATGTAAAAGTTTTTAATAGATAAGAAAGGGTTAATACAAAAGTGCTGTTGCCGGCAGGTATTTATGGCTGCTGCTCAGCAGGCAGGCAGCTGTAGCTGCTGCTGGGCAGACAGGAGTTTGTAATTGCTGTGGAGCAGTCCTGCTTAGTGTGTTTAAGGTAACCTAGGGGTGAATCCAAGATTTGAAACACAAACTGCTAACAGAAAAAGCAAGAGCGATAGCGCAACCACAAGCTTTACCAACCTCCACCCAAACAGCATCAGGGTGGCAGAGAAAACTTCTTGTCGGTTAACACAATGCTGTTTTTAGTGGTAATACGTATGTGATTTGGAAGTATGTGAAAGTACTTCACAATGTCTATCAGAATGATAAGATTTCTTTGTTAGATTTTTGTTAGATACCCTTCTTACATCTTGGGGTTTTAATGGTTAGCTCACATCTCTGATAAAAGGTATTAAAATGATTTTAGTAATAGTCTTGACCATAGTTATGTTTACACCTTATATTTTGCAATGTATTCGTGATATGATTGAAAAATCGGTAAAACAGCTTTGGCTAAAAAAAAAAAAAAAAAAAAAAAAGGGGGAAAAGATGTGGATAATTTCTTGTTAGAGAATGGACTTATGCCTGCTCTGAGTGAAAGCAACTATGTGCAGCTGGCCATGTAGCAGGGGTAACTCCCGGTTACCTTTGTGCAGCCAACCGTGTAAAAGAAGTAACTCCTGGATAGCTAATGAATCAAGAATGCAGGCCTAGAAGATAACAAGGAGCTAAGATAAGGAGGTTGTTAAATTGGGCTGTAAATCTTGCTTGCTTATAAAAACCACACTTTAGGTTCTCATGAAACATGTTAACCAATAGTATGCCTGTTGCTAAGTTTATGTAACCAATCATAGACAGTGTACACCATGTAGTTTGCTTCTGAAGCTGCTTCACATTCCTGTTTCATCAGAATGCCTTTGCTTTAAGGAAACATTTTAACCTGATTTACTTCTCAAGAACTGATAACCTGCGGGAGGAGTATATTTGTGTCCTCCTATCTACAGGTCTATGGCGGCTACCTGCAAATTTTGTCAAACCTTGCCATGAGCTGGACAGATGACTGGAAAAGCCCAATGCCCCAGCTACAGGAGCTGACTGCAAATATCCTGAGCAGAATGAGACAGAGGAAGAGAGAAAGGAATGACTGCAAAACATCACTTAAGAGTAACTGAAAAGTAACAGCTTGAATATATGTGCTTGTAAAGTAGCTATTATTAAAGGCTGTGATTTTGTGTATAAAACCACCTGTACTTACTAGCCAGTTGCTAATAAGAAAATACACCTTGTATTGTATGGATTTGTCACTTGTAAAACAGATGTTAGAGCTTACAAATTTGCAGCAGCTGCTAGAAAAATGCTAAGGCAAAAGATAGAAAGATTCTAATACAATAATAGTGTTATAAAGCAGGCAATGGAACAAATTGAGAGAGCGAGAGAACCTCGCTGCCTCTAGCATCTTCAACATGCTGCTGCACCCTGTGGTGTACAAACTGCTAATGTATATCTATATGTGCTTTGCCATAGTAGTAACTTGTTACTGGATGAAGCAGGTGAAACTCTGCACTGACAATGAGATGCAAGGACTGAGGTTGGCCAAATACCTCCTACCACAGTCAAGGGCAAGACTGGGTTGGCCTCTGTGTTTGCCACCAAGAAGAACCTTTAGCTCCGCTGCTGGCTGCAACCCAGCAGGCGTTGAGTGGTGGGGACGCATGCCATGCCAGACCTTGATGTGAGGGAGTCTCCACTGACACTTTTTCAATGGCAATCTGGGCCACAGCATAAACTGGTGAAACCACTAAACATGTATTAAAACACTTATATGGTTGTTTTGCAGCTATGGGAGTCCCTAGATGCATTAAAACGGATAATGATCCTGCCTATATTACAAAACAATTTACACATAATCAGTGAGGTATCCAACATATTACCAGTATTCTCTACCAATTGGGGTAGTAGAGATGTTAATGTTTCTCAGAAAGCTCTTCCACCAGGCTATTTTTTAATCTGTGGTGATCGAGCATGGTCTGGTATTCCCTTTTGACTTATTGGAGGGCCTTGCTACATTGGCAAGTTGACCATGTTTGCTCCCTCAATGCGTCACTTATTAGCCATGTCTAATTCCAATCAAACACGGTTCCGTAGAGAAGTTCATGGATTAGGCCCAGATTGTGACCCTAATGTAAAATTAGGTTCAGTAGCAGAAACAGTCGCCCTGTCCTTTTTTCTTCCAGGAGGCATGGCAGCCGCGAACTGGAATAAGATTCGGCGTCTAGCATGCTGGGCAGTACAGCAATTTAACACGACCTCATCTATTCTGTCTGGTTTAGCAGAGGATGTTGGAAGTTTGCGACACGCTGTACTGCAAAATCGAGCAGCCATTGATTTTCTTTTGTTAGCACACGGCCATGGATGCCAGGAATTTGAAGGCATGTGTTGCATGAATTTATCTGACCATTCTGCCTCCATACATAAACAAATTCAAACCTTACGTGACAAATTAAAATTGGTAACCGAAGGATCCTCTGGCCTAGATAGTTGGTTTGCCTCTTGGGGAATTACTGGATGGTTAAGAGACATTATTAAACAATTGCTTATGATAGGTATTGTTGTTCTTTTAGCTTTAGCCTGTATACCATGTTTTGTTCAATGTATTCAGAGCTGTGTCCAGCGCAGTACTCGGGCTATGTTTCATAGTACATATCCTGTTCTTAAAGAAAAAGGGGGAATTGTGGAGGAATGGCTCAATGAGCAAGGGCATGTTAGCATGACTGAACTGCTCTTGTCAGACGAGTAAGCAAGAGCTCGAGTTGTATAGGCCTCTGATTAGGCCGCTTGAAGCTGCTGACACAGCTGCTGATAGAGTAAGGCTAGAGCAACCTTGAGTATATATACAATGTTGCACTATAATACAATGTGGTAGTCAGTAAGACAGAATCTTAGTTAGGGCAGACACCTTAGGAATGTTGTATTTAGCTACTTTTGTAACTATAGTGGGTGAATAGGAATGTGTATCTAGCTATTTTTATAACTCTAGTAGATGAATCGCTTATTGTTGTAATAACCAATGACTAAACTATTGCTGACACTCTGCTAAAATGTATCCAGTTAGGTATTTGCTGAATACTTTAATATTTCTGAGACCGCTAAGCTAATCTACAACCAATGACAATAATGTAAGAACTAATTAGCATACGAAATGTAACTTTATTAACCAATTATTTAACTGTAAACCCAATTAGCATACGAGATGTAGCCTTATTAACCAATCATGTAACTGCAAGTACACTATAAAAGAATACTGTTGTTAACTAATAAACGGAACAAACTGATTAACTCTATGAGTACGAGTTTGATTCCGGCTCCCGCGACAAGTGGCGCCCGAACAGGGACAACAGCGCTGACATCAGACTGCTTAGATGTACAGCGGAGCCAGATATCTCCGTCTTGGAGGTAAGGCTGACTGTGTCGCGAGTGAGGAATTTTGGCTGACCAGCTGGTTTTCCTTACTGAAGTTTCAATACTGGGTTTAAATACCGAAGGGCCAGCAAGTTTCAATACTGGGTTTCAATACCGGGTCAGCAAGTTCCTGGCCAGCTGGTTTTCCTTACTGAAGTTTCAATACTGGGTTTAAATACCGAAGGGCCAGCAAGTTTCAATACTGGGTTTCAATACCGAAAGGCCAGCAAGTATGGAAGCGGAATACGCTGCCGCAGAACGGCTGCTTTTAGCTATTCTCTCTAAGAGAGGTGAAGCCGTATCTGAGAAGCTGTTTCAAAAGCTGATACATTGGGCTCGGGGAATCGGATATTTTAAACAGCCACCGCTGCTTTTCCAGTTCGGGGAATGGCGAGCAGTAGGGGACAAAATGTGGGATCTTACTATTGCTGGTAAAGACCGTGACATCAAAGACTGGAGGGCGACGTGGCGTACCGTTATTAACTGTTTAGAGAGTATGCAAGCTGAAACGAAGGTTGCCGCAGCGGCAATGCAAGCAAAAAATCCACTTCTAAAGGCAAGTGGCGGCCGGGGGAGGAATGAGGGCTACTATAGCAGAAGATAAGATAGCAGTCCTGCAGATCCTCCAACACATCCTCTCTAAGAGAGGAATTAAATATGAAGAAGCCACCCTTAAAGGGTTGTTGCAATGGAGCAAAGATAAAGGGTTATTAAATGATGTGGATACTGCTTTTGAACCCTCCACTTGGGAGGCTATAGGAATTCGATTATGGGACACTGTCAGTAATGGTGGCAAAGCAAGAAAGAAAGCATGTAACTATTCCATGTTATGGAAGCTCATTCGTGAGATTTTGCAAGCGATGAAGTCGGAACAAGCTGCAGTAGTCTCTGCTAGTAGTGCTCTTTCCCTGTCTCCGTCAAAAAGTCCTAGCGACCCAGAAGCTGCGTCAGTTGGCGTTTCAAACTCAACAGACCATGTAAAACCACCCCTGCCAGCTTCGGCCGATCATGCGGCGAGTCCAAACCCCGACGAAAGTTATGATGATACAGTCCCTCCGCGAAGGGAAATTGAGAAAAGGGGGGTGGCATGTCAGTCAACGAAAATGAGCTATCCACCTTTACCGGCTACTCCTGGGGAGTCAGGAGATAGTGGAGCCCAGCGTCCCCCCCCCCCCTCCCCCCCCCCCCGAACCTTGTCACTACAGCTGCGAAAACTGACGACGGGAATGAGGGCAATCCTTTTGCCCTGAGCCCTGTTAATCCCGAGAAAGAGCCTACTCTCAGATCACCGGAAACCTGCGGAGAAAAATGTTTTAATTGCACTTGATAATGCTGAAACTCCTGAACACAGACTGCTGTTGCTGCTCCCGAGATTCTGACACCTGATAATTTTGATGCTGACCAGGATAGTCCTTTTGACCCCATGCCTGTTAATCCAGAAAAGAGCCTGATTTATATCCATAAAGGGAGAAGCGAGATGGGTGGGGGATGCAGATGTATTGCGTGTTTTCATGGTGGTATATGTGCCGGATCAAAACCTGCAGTAAGAAGGTCTCTCGTATGCTCTTATCAAAGATATCAGGCAAACGGTGATATGCAACTCATTTTACATAGTCTCTCTGTGATATTCATGTGGTAAATGTTGGCAAATATAAGTATGTTCATGTTTCTACCGACCCTTGCAGACCTTTATAGATACTGCTGGCCACTTCTTCTGATACAGACTGGCCACCTGCATCGGAATGAGTGTGCATTTTAGTCAGTATAAAAGCCCAAGCCTCATGCGATGTGAGGGAGGCAGAGCCTCCGTGGGGACGCCCGCTGAGATTGAGCCTGCCACCTTGCACTGTAATGATGCCGCTTGGAGCTGGTTTTTTGATTGTCTTCACAGGGTCGTTGCACCACGTTTTGTACGTGGGACCTTGTAGTGGGAGTAATGATTATATGCATTTTGTGTGTTAAATATTGTATTTGTATGGAGTGTGTTTGTGGGATCCCATATGTGTGTGCGTGAGGGCAGACGATGGTCTGTGTACTTATTTGTTGTCTAGTTTATGTAAAAGTTTTTAATAGATAAGAAAGGGTTAATACAAAAGTGCTGTTGCCGGCAGGTATTTATGGCTGCTGCTCAGCAGGCAGGCAGCTGTAGCTGCTGCTGGGCAGACAGGAGTTTGTAATTGCTGTGGAGCAGTCCTGCTTAGTGTGTTTAAGGTAACCTAGGGGTGAATCCAAGATTTGAAACACAAACTGCTAACAGAAAAAGCAAGAGCGATAGCGCAACCACAAGCTTTACCAACCTCCACCCAAACAGCATCAGGGTGGCAGAGAAAACTTCTTGTCGGTTAACACAATGCTGTTTTTAGTGGTAATACGTATGTGATTTGGAAGTATGTGAAAGTACTTCACAATGTCTATCAGAATGATAAGATTTCTTTGTTAGATTTTTGTTAGATACCCTTCTTACATCTTGGGGTTTTAATGGTTAGCTCACATCTCTGATAAAAGGTATTAAAATGATTTTAGTAATAGTCTTGACCATAGTTATGTTTACACCTTATATTTTGCAATGTATTCGTGATATGATTGAAAAATCGGTAAAACAGCTTTGGCTAAAAAAAAAAAAAAAAAAAAAAAGGGGGAAAAGATGTGGATAATTTCTTGTTAGAGAATGGACTTATGCCTGCTCTGAGTGAAAGCAACTATGTGCAGCTGGCCATGTAGCAGGGGTAACTCCCGGTTACCTTTGTGCAGCCAACCGTGTAAAAGAAGTAACTCCTGGATAGCTAATGAATCAAGAATGCAGGCCTAGAAGATAACAAGGAGCTAAGATAAGGAGGTTGTTAAATTGGGCTGTAAATCTTGCTTGCTTATAAAACCACACTTTAGGTTCTCATGAAACATGTTAACCAATAGTATGCCTGTTGCTAAGTTTATGTAACCAATCATAGACAGTGTACACCATGTAGTTTGCTTCTGAAGCTGCTTCACATTCCTGTTTCATCAGAATGCCTTTGCTTTAAGGAAACATTTTAACCTGATTTACTTCTCAAGAACTGATAACCTGCGGGAGGAGTATATTTGTGTCCTCCTATCTACAGGTCTATGGCGGCTACCTGCAAATTTTGTCAAACCTTGCCATGAGCTGGACAGATGACTGGAAAAGCCCAATGCCCCAGCTACAGGAGCTGACTGCAAATATCCTGAGCAGAATGAGACAGAGGAAGAGAGAAAGGAATGACTGCAAAACATCACTTAAGAGTAACTGAAAAGTAACAGCTTGAATATATGTGCTTGTAAGTAGCTATTATTAAAGGCTGTGATTTTGTGTATAAAACCACCTGTACTTACTAGCCAGTTGCTAATAAGAAAATACACCTTGTATTGTATGGATTTGTCACTTGTAAAACAGATGTTAGAGCTTACAAATTTGCAGCAGCTGCTAGAAAAATGCTAAGGCAAAAGATAGAAAGATTCTAATACAATAATAGTGTTATAAAGCAGGCAATGGAACAAATTGAGAGAGCGAGAGAACCTCGCTGCCTCTAGCATCTTCAACATGCTGCTGCACCCTGTGGTGTACAAACTGCTAATGTATATCTATATGTGCTTTGCCATAGTAGTAACTTGTTACTGGATGAAGCAGGTGAAACTCTGCACTGACAATGAGATGCAAGGACTGAGGTTGGCCAAATACCTCCTACCAACAGTCAAGGGCAAGACTGGGTTGGCCTCTGTGTTTGCCACCAAGAAGAACCTTTAGCTCCGCTGCTGGCTGCAACCCAGCAGGCGTTGAGTGGTGGGGACGCATGCCATGCCAGACCTTGATGTGAGGAGTCTCCACTGACACTTTTCAATGGCAATCTGGGCCACAGCATAAACTGGTGAAACCACTAAACATGTATTAAAACACTTATATGGTTGTTTTGCAGCTATGGGAGTCCTAGATGCATTAAAACGGATAATGATCCTGCCTATATTACAAACAATTTACACATAATCAGTGAGGTATCCAACTATTACCAGTATTCTCTACCAATTGGGGTAGTAGAGATGTTAATGTTTCTCAGAAAGCGCTTCCACCAGGCTATTTTTTAATCTGTGGTGATCGAGCATGGTCTGGTATTCCCTTTTGACTTATTGGAGGGCCTACATTGCAAGTTGACCATGTTTGCTCCCTCAATGCGTCACTTATTAGCCATGTCTAATTCCAATCAACACGGTTCCGTAGAGAGTTCATGGATTAGGCCCAGATTGTGACCCTAATGTAAAATTAGGTTCAGTAGCAGAAACAGTCGCCCTGTCCTTTTTTCTTCCAGGAGGCATGGCAGCCGCGAACTGGAATAAGATCGGCGTCTAGCATGCTGCAGTACAGCAATTTAACACGACCTCATCTATTCTGTCTGGTTTAGCAGAGGATGTTGGAAGTTTGCGACACGCTGTACTGCAAAATCGAGCAGCCATTGATTTTCTTTTGTAGCACACGGCCATGGATGCCAGGAATTTGAAGGCATGTGTTTGCATGAATTTATCTGACCATTCTGCCTCCATACATAAACAAATTCAACCTTACGTGACATTAAAATTGGTAACCGAAGGATCCTCTGGCCTAGATAGTTGGTTTGCCTCTTGGGGAATTACTGGATGGTTAAGAGACATTATTAAACAATTGCTTATGATAGGTATTGTTGTTCTTTTGCTTTAGCCTGTATACCATGTTTTGTTCAATGTATTCAGAGCTGTGTCCAGCGCAGTACTCGGGCTATGTTTCATAGTACATCCTTTCTTAAAGAAAAAGGGGGGGAATTGTGGAGGAATGGCTCAATGAGCAAGGCATGTTAGCATGACTGAACTGCTCTTGTCAGACGAGTAAGCAAGAGCTCGAGTTGTATAGGCCTCTGATTAGGCCGCTTGAAGCTGCTGACACAGCTGCTGATAGAGTAAGGCTAGAGCAACCTTGAGTATATACAATGTTGCACTATAATACAATGTGGTAGTCAGTAAGACAGATCTTAGTTAGGGCAGACACCTTAGAATGTTGTATAGCACTTTTGTAACTATAGTGGGTTGAATAGGAATGTGTATCTAGCTATTTTATAACTCTAGTAGATGAATCGCTTATGTTGTAATAACCAAGACTAAAACTATTGCTGACACTCTGCTAAAATGTATCCAGTTAGGTATTTGCTGAATACTTTAATATTTCTGAGACCGCTAAGCTAATCTACAACCAATGACAATAATGTAAGAACTAATAGCATACGAAATGTAACTTATTAACCAATTATTTAACTGTAAACCCAATTAGCATACGAGATGTAGCCTTATTAACCAATCATGTAACTGCAAGTACACTATAAAAGAATACTGTTTGTAACTAATAAACGGAACAAACTGATTAACTCTATGAGTACGATTTTGATTCGGCTCCCGCGAAGTTCTCTATGGCTGGGACTCTGCTTGGCCTCCGGAGAAATGTGGGGAGACACAAGGGACAGGTAAGCAGTCGAGATCAGTCACACCAAAGGGACAGGTTGTGGGGCGCAAAAAACGCAACAGCCTTGGCCAAGAAGGCTTGCAATGAACAAACAACATCCATATTGGGCAAGAAAGTTTCAGTAGGCCCAAGAGGTCCTGTGCCTCTTCACAGAGGACATGCCAAAGCGCAGGGCCAAAACCCTCCAAGGGACCCCAGCACAACACGGGTCCCTCGGAGGTTTCCTCCGCTCAGCATACTACCCCGGGCAGTCCTGCAAGGCTGGACTTCTTCCAGAGGAAGCCAAGCCCAGCAGGGCACTCTTTAGCTCTGCCACGCCTCACCTGCTTCTTTGTGCCCCAGCCCTGTTGCTTCCAGGGAAGGAGACGGACGGACTCATCTCTCATGGGGACAGGCTGCTGGAGAAAGAGAAGCCTGAGATGCCACAGGTTGCTCTGCCGGCTGAAGGCCTCCAACAGAGTGATGCTCACGTGCCTGCGGCGTATCTCCCACCAATATCAGAAAGTGATTGAGTACAACCACTTGAAGGAGAAGGCAGGAGGAAATGGTAAGAAGTGGAGCACCTTCTCTAGCTCCCCATGCAACTCCAGCCATCACGTGTCCCGGGCAGATTTACAACATGCAAGGCAGTGGTACAAGTGAATGCTGCCGTCCATGTGAGGTGGGATGTGAGGCAGGGGAGAACAGGCATCTGTGGCTGTGAGGTGCCCCATGGGTGTCCAGTCCCAGGAAGAGGGGCCCATGTCCCGGCAGGTTACCCTTGTCCCGTGACGTTCCAGGTTGGTGCCCATGTCCCACTGAGGTACCTGGTACATGCCCATGTCCCGCTGAGGTACCTGGTACATGCCCATGTCCCGTGAGGTGTGTGGTGCTTCCTTCCCATGTCCCATAAGGGGGCAGTGGCCAGTGCCTGCCCACGACCCATTCGGTTCCTTGGGTCTTAGGACCTCCAAGGCTGGTGTGAGGGCATCACAGCAGGAAGAGGGGCAGGCGTTAGGAAGAGGGTGGATGGCAACTCGAGACGGAGCATCCAGTTGCCCAGAGAATTTGTGGATGCCCCATTCCTGGAAGCGTTTAAGGCCAGATTGGACGAGGCTCTGAGCAACCTCCCCTAGAGGAGGTTGCGGCAAGGGGGTTGAATCTAGATGATCTTTAAGGGCCCTTCCAACCCAAGCCATTCTATGATCTTACGACGCTACGATTTTGTTTTCCTCCAGGTATCAGTGAATTCACTTCAGGGTTGTAGCCAGCTGGTGCGCCAAGACATGCTTCAGCCCACCAAAGGCTCCTGCGGTAATGGCTTTTCTGCGGACTACAACCTCTTCTGCTGGCAGAAGGCCATTATTGCCCCACTAATCGCGTTCCTGCCGAGTGGCCCCAGCCACCCCTCCGCAGGGCACAGCCAGGCAATGCCCAGCCACCGGAGCAGAGCATGTGCCCATGCAGCAGAGACATCTGGGAAACTCAGCAAAACCGTTGCTAGGAGCAGCCTACTTTCTCAGGCTTCTCGCACTTTTCACACCAATAAATTTTATTGTTCCTGTAGCTCGTGTCACTGCTCTACCAAGGGGGTCCAGGGAAGCAGCAACAGGAAAGGCAGTGGTGCGAGCCAGGCTGCTGCACGCCTGCTTGCGGAACGTGCGCTGCGGGACTAGTGGGAGAGCTGGCGTGGGAGAGAACAGGCATCCGTGGCTGTGCGATGCCACAAAGGCCCTCGTAGTCCAGGAGGAGAGCCCCGCATCCCGCAGGGTGCCCGTGTCCTGCTGAGGTTCCCAGGGGATGCCCATGTCCCAGTGATACTCCTGGTGAGTGCCTTTGTCCCAGTGAGGTGGCAGCGGCCATTCCATGCTCAGGATCCTGTGGGTCACTTGCCTCTGGGAATAATGTTGTCCAACGCTCTGTTCAGGCAGGGTTCAGGCTATGGTCAAAGCGTGTGGATTTTTTGGCCTTCCTCTTAAACATGGGCTGCCCCTTGGTCCCCAAGAGGATTTTGAGCTGAACCGTGCCACGGCTGCCCTGCTGCTGAACGCAGCCTGCATGGAGTGTGAGCACAGCTCCTTCACACAGAGAAGTAGAGAGCACAGCCCTGGGACGCGTGGGACAGAGCCCTGCTCCACTGCTGGGCTCAGTGTCTGCCAGCAGGCACAGCAGTGAGAGCAGCAGTCTTCAAATCCACTTGCACGGGTCCTCCCCAGCTCTGCCCCAGCCGTCATCGCCTGCTGGGCGCGCAGGAAAGGGTTTTGTGACATCACAAAGCCTTGTGTGACATCACGGAGCCTAGTCACATCAGCAGCCCTTACGAGTGCAGACACGCAGGGCAGCCACTCAGGCTTGCTGGTCACTGCCTGACAGACAGAAGCCAGCTCGCGCACTGACACTTTTTTCCCTTGGGAGAAACCAAGATGAGACTCCACACGGTCCGCTCCCTGACCATGGCACTCTACATGGTGATTCTGTTCCCTGGTGGCCTTGGCCTTGCCAACCACCACCACTGCATCACAGCCGGGAGGGAAGACTTTGCTGAAAACCTGCAGCAGCTGCCTCTTGTCCCTGAGACCAGGGCTGCTGAATGGAAAAGCAGCATCGGTCTTCGCAGCCCCCATGACAGGGCCCGGTTTAGAATGGCTGTCATTCCAGAGAGCCAGCAGCAACAGCCCATTGTTGCAGAGAACTTGGCTGCTGAATGGAAAAGCAGCACTGGTCTGCCCAGGGCCTACGACAGGGCCCGGTTCAGGATGGCCGTCATTCCTGAGAGCCAGCAGCAACAACCCATTGTTGCAGAGAACATGGCTGCTGAATGGAAAAGCAGCACTGGTCTGCCCAGGGCCTACGACAGGGCCCGGTTCAGGATGGCCGTCATTCCTGAGAGCCAGCAGCAACAACCCATTGTTGCAGAGAACATGGCTGCTGAATGGAAAAGCAGCACTGGTCTGCCCAGGGCCTACGACAGGGCCCGGTTCAGGATGGCCGTCATTCCTGAGAGCCAGCAGCAACAACCCATTGTTGCAGAGAACATGGCTGCTGAATGGAAAAGCAGCACTGGTCTGCCCAGGGCCTACGACAGGGCCCGGTTCAGGATGGCCGTCATTCCTGAGAGCCAGCAGCAACAACCCATTGTTGCAGAGAACATGGCTGCTGAATGGAAAAGCAGCACTGGTCTGCCCAGGGCCTACGACAGGGCCCGGTTCAGGATGGCCGTCATTCCTGAGAGCCAGCAGCAACAACCCATTGTTGCAGAGAACATGGCTGCTGAATGGAAAAGCAGCACTGGTCTGCCCAGGGCCTACGACAGGGCCCGGTTCAGGATGGCCGTCATTCCTGAGAGCCAGCAGCAACAACCCATTGTTGCAGAGAACATGGCTGCTGAATGGAAAAGCAGCACTGGTCTGCCCAGGGCCTACGACAGGGCCCGGTTCAGGATGGCCGTCATTCCTGAGAGCCAGCAGCAACAACCCATTGTTGCAGAGAACATGGCTGCTGAATGGAAAAGCAGCACTGGTCTGCCCAGGGCCTACGACAGGGCCCGGTTCAGGATGGCCGTCATTCCTGAGAGCCAGCAGCAACAACCCATTGTTGCAGAGAACATGGCTGCTGAATGGAAAAGCAGCACTGGTCTGCCCAGGGCCTACGACAGGGCCCGGTTCAGGATGGCCGTCATTCCTGAGGGCTGGAAGCAACTGCTCCTTATTGCAGAGTGCGTGGCTGCTGAATGGAACCACATCGTTGGTCTGCCCAGCGCCCACGGCAGGGTCCGGTTCAGAGCAGGCGTCGTTCCTGAGGGCCTGCATATCACGGCCCCTCACCTGCCCTGCTCTCTGGGCCAGGAGGAGAAGATGACCTGGCTGCTTTCCCACCCCTGGTTAACCGTGTGCCTGTTCTCTATGGCTGGGACTCTGCTTGGCCTCCGGAGAAATGTGGGGAGACACAAGGGACAGGTAAGCAGTCGAGATCAGTCACACCAAAGGGGACAGGTTGTGGGGCGCAAAAAAACGCAACAGCCTTGGCCAAGAAGGCTTGCAATGAACAAACAACATCCATATTGGGCAAGAAAGTTTCAGTAGGCCCAAGAGGTCCTGTGCCTCTTCACAGAGGACATGCCAAAGCGCAGGGCCAAAACCCTCCAAGGGACCCCAGCACAACACGGGTCCCTCGGAGGTTTCCTCCGCTCAGCATACTACCCCGGGCAGTCCTGCAAGGCTGGACTTCTTCCAGAGGAAGCCAAGCCCAGCAGGGCACTCTTTAGCTCTGCCACGCCTCACCTGCTTCTTTGTGCCCCAGCCCTGTTGCTTCCAGGGAAGGAGACGGACGGACTCATCTCTCATGGGGACAGGCTGCTGGAGAAAGAGAAGCCTGAGATGCCACAGGTTGCTCTGCCGGCTGAAGGCCTCCAACAGAGTGATGCTCACGTGCCTGCGGCGTATCTCCCACCAATATCAGAAAGTGATTGAGTACAACCACTTGAAGGAGAAGGCAGGAGGAAATGGTAAGAAGTGGAGCACCTTCTCTAGCTCCCCATGCAACTCCAGCCATCACGTGTCCCGGGCAGATTTACAACATGCAAGGCAGTGGTACAAGTGAATGCTGCCGTCCATGTGAGGTGGGATGTGAGGCAGGGGAGAACAGGCATCTGTGGCTGTGAGGTGCCCCATGGGTGTCCAGTCCCAGGAAGAGGGGCCCATGTCCCGGCAGGTTACCCTTGTCCCGTGACGTTCCAGGTTGGTGCCCATGTCCCACTGAGGTACCTGGTACATGCCCATGTCCCGCTGAGGTACCTGGTACATGCCCATGTCCCGTGAGGTGTGTGGTGCTTCCTTCCCATGTCCCATAAGGGGGCAGTGGCCAGTGCCTGCCCACGACCCATTCGGTTCCTTGGGTCTTAGGACCTCCAAGGCTGGTGTGAGGGCATCACAGCAGGAAGAGGGGCAGGCGTTAGGAAGAGGGTGGATGGCAACTCGAGACGGAGCATCCAGTTGCCCAGAGAATTTGTGGATGCCCCATTCCTGGAAGCGTTTAAGGCCAGATTGGACGAGGCTCTGAGCAACCTCCCCTAGAGGAGGTTGCGGCAAGGGGGTTGAATCTAGATGATCTTTAAGGGCCCTTCCAACCCAAGCCATTCTATGATCTTACGACGCTACGATTTTGTTTTCCTCCAGGTATCAGTGAATTCACTTCAGGGTTGTAGCCAGCTGGTGCGCCAAGACATGCTTCAGCCCACCAAAGACTCCTGCGGTAATGGCTTTTCTGCTGACTACAACCTCTTCTGCTGGCAGAAGGCCATTATTGCCCCACTAATCGCGTTCCTGCCGAGTGGCCCCAGCCACCCCTCCGCAGGGCACAGCCAGGCAATGCCCAGCCACCGGAGCAGAGCATGTGCCCATGCAGCAGAGACATCTGGGAAACTCAGCAAAACCGTTGCTAGGAGCAGCCTACTTTCTCAGGCTTCTCGCACTTTTCACACCAATAAATTTTATTGTTCCTGTAGCTCGTGTCACTGCTCTACCAAGGGGGTCCAGGGAAGCAGCAACAGGAAAGGCAGTGGTGCGAGCCAGGCTGCTGCACGCCTGCTTGCGGAACGTGCGCTGCGGGACTAGTGGGAGAGCTGGCGTGGGAGAGAACAGGCATCCGTGGCTGTGCGATGCCACAAAGGCCCTCGTAGTCCAGGAGGAGAGCCCCGCATCCCGCAGGGTGCCCGTGTCCTGCTGAGGTTGCCAGGGGATGCCCATGTCCCAGTGATACTCCTGGTGAGTGCCTTTGTCCCAGTGAGGTGGCAGCGGCCATTCCATGCTCAGGATCCTGTGGGTCACTTGCCTCTGGGAATAATGTTGTCCAACGCTCTGTTCAGGCAGGGTTCAGGCTATGGTCAAAGCGTGTGGATTTTTTGGCCTTCCTCTTAAACATGGGCTGCCCCTTGGTCCCCAAGAGGATTTTGAGCTGAACCGTGCCACGGCTGCCCTGCTGCTGAACGCAGCCTGCATGGAGTGTGAGCACAGCTCCTTCACACAGAGAAGTAGAGAGCACAGCCCTGGGACGCGTGGGACAGAGCCCTGCTCCACTGCTGGGCTCAGTGTCTGCCAGCAGGCACAGCAGTGAGAGCAGCAGTCTTCAAAATCCACTTGCACGGGTCCTCCCCAGCTCTGCCCCAGCCATCATCGCCTGCTGGGCGCGCAGGAAAGGGTTTTGTGACATCACAAAGCCTTGTGTGACATCACGGAGCCTAGTCACATCAGCAGCCCTTACGAGTGCAGACACGCAGGGCAGCCACTCAGGCTTGCTGGTCACTGCCTGACAGACAGAAGCCAGCTCGCGCACTGACACTTTTTTCCCTTGGGAGAAACCAAGATGAGACTCCACACGGTCCGCTCCCTGACCATGGCACTCTACATGGTGATTCTGTTCCCTGGTGGCCTTGGCCTTGCCAACCACCACCACTGCATCACAGCCGGGAGGGAAGACTTTGCTGAAAACCTGCAGCAGCTGCCTCTTGTCCCTGAGACCAGGGCTGCTGAATGGAAAAGCAGCATCGGTCTTCGCAGCCCCCATGACAGGGCCCGGTTTAGAATGGCCGTCATTCCAGAGAGCCAGCAGCAACAGCCCATTGTTGCAGAGAACTTGGCTGCTGAATGGAAAAGCAGCACTGGTCTGCCCAGGGCCTACGACAGGGCCCGGTTCAGGATGGCCGTCATTCCTGAGAGCCAGCAGCAACAACCCATTGTTGCAGAGAACATGGCTGCTGAATGGAAAAGCAGCACTGGTCTGCCCAGGGCCTACGACAGGGCCCGGTTCAGGATGGCCGTCATTCCTGAGAGCCAGCAGCAACAACCCATTGTTGCAGAGAACATGGCTGCTGAATGGAAAAGCAGCACTGGTCTGCCCAGGGCCTACGACAGGGCCCGGTTCAGGATGGCCGTCATTCCTGAGAGCCAGCAGCAACAACCCATTGTTGCAGAGAACATGGCTGCTGAATGGAAAAGCAGCACTGGTCTGCCCAGGGCCTACGACAGGGCCCGGTTCAGGATGGCCGTCATTCCTGAGAGCCAGCAGCAACAACCCATTGTTGCAGAGAACATGGCTGCTGAATGGAAAAGCAGCACTGGTCTGCCCAGGGCCTACGACAGGGCCCGGTTCAGGATGGCCGTCATTCCTGAGAGCCAGCAGCAACAACCCATTGTTGCAGAGAACATGGCTGCTGAATGGAAAAGCAGCACTGGTCTGCCCAGGGCCTACGACAGGGCCCGGTTCAGGATGGCCGTCATTCCTGAGAGCCAGCAGCAACAACCCATTGTTGCAGAGAACATGGCTGCTGAATGGAAAAGCAGCACTGGTCTGCCCAGGGCCTACGACAGGGCCCGGTTCAGGATGGCCGTCATTCCTGAGAGCCAGCAGCAACAACCCATTGTTGCAGAGAACATGGCTGCTGAATGGAAAAGCAGCACTGGTCTGCCCAGGGCCTACGACAGGGCCCGGTTCAGGATGGCCGTCATTCCTGAGAGCCAGCAGCAACAACCCATTGTTGCAGAGAACATGGCTGCTGAATGGAAAAGCAGCACTGGTCTGCCCAGGGCCTACGACAGGGCCCGGTTCAGGATGGCCGTCATTCCTGAGAGCCAGCAGCAACAACCCATTGTTGCAGAGAACATGGCTGCTGAATGGAAAAGCAGCACTGGTCTGCCCAGGGCCTACGACAGGGCCCGGTTCAGGATGGCCGTCATTCCTGAGAGCCAGCAGCAACAACCCATTGTTGCAGAGAACATGGCTGCTGAATGGAAAAGCAGCACTGGTCTGCCCAGGGCCTACGACAGGGCCCGGTTCAGGATGGCCGTCATTCCTGAGAGCCAGCAGCAACAACCCATTGTTGCAGAGAACATGGCTGCTGAATGGAAAAGCAGCACTGGTCTGCCCAGGGCCTACGACAGGGCCCGGTTCAGGATGGCCGTCATTCCTGAGAGCCAGCAGCAACAACCCATTGTTGCAGAGAACATGGCTGCTGAATGGAAAAGCAGCACTGGTCTGCCCAGGGCCTACGACAGGGCCCGGTTCAGGATGGCCGTCATTCCTGAGAGCCAGCAGCAACAACCCATTGTTGCAGAGAACATGGCTGCTGAATGGAAAAGCAGCACTGGTCTGCCCAGGGCCTACGACAGGGCCCGGTTCAGGATGGCCGTCATTCCTGAGAGCCAGCAGCAACAACCCATTGTTGCAGAGAACATGGCTGCTGAATGGAAAAGCAGCACTGGTCTGCCCAGGGCCTACGACAGGGCCCGGTTCAGGATGGCCGTCATTCCTGAGAGCCAGCAGCAACAACCCATTGTTGCAGAGAACATGGCTGCTGAATGGAAAAGCAGCACTGGTCTGCCCAGGGCCTACGACAGGGCCCGGTTCAGGATGGCCGTCATTCCTGAGAGCCAGCAGCAACAACCCATTGTTGCAGAGAACATGGCTGCTGAATGGAAAAGCAGCACTGGTCTGCCCAGGGCCTACGACAGGGCCCGGTTCAGGATGGCCGTCATTCCTGAGAGCCAGCAGCAACAACCCATTGTTGCAGAGAACATGGCTGCTGAATGGAAAAGCAGCACTGGTCTGCCCAGGGCCTACGACAGGGCCCGGTTCAGGATGGCCGTCATTCCTGAGAGCCAGCAGCAACAACCCATTGTTGCAGAGAACATGGCTGCTGAATGGAAAAGCAGCACTGGTCTGCCCAGGGCCTACGACAGGGCCCGGTTCAGGATGGCCGTCATTCCTGAGAGCCAGCAGCAACAACCCATTGTTGCAGAGAACATGGCTGCTGAATGGAAAAGCAGCACTGGTCTGCCCAGGGCCTACGACAGGGCCCGGTTCAGGATGGCCGTCATTCCTGAGAGCCAGCAGCAACAACCCATTGTTGCAGAGAACATGGCTGCTGAATGGAAAAGCAGCACTGGTCTGCCCAGGGCCTACGACAGGGCCCGGTTCAGGATGGCCGTCATTCCTGAGGGCTGGAAGCAACTGCTCCTTATTGCAGAGTGCGTGGCTGCTGAATGGAACCACATCGTTGGTCTGCCCAGCGCCCACGGCAGGGTCCGGTTCAGAGCAGGCGTCGTTCCTGAGGGCCTGCATATCACGGCCCCTCACCTGCCCTGCTCTCTGGGCCAGGAGGAGAAGATGACCTGGCTGCTTTCCCACCCCTGGTTAACCGTGTGCCTGTTCTCTATGGCTGGGACTCTGCTTGGCCTCCGGAGAAATGTGGGGAGACACAAGGGACAGGTAAGCAGTCGAGATCAGTCACACCAAAGGGGACAGGTTGTGGGGCGCAAAAAAACGCAACAGCCTTGGCCAAGAAGGCTTGCAATGAACAAACAACATCCATATTGGGCAAGAAAGTTTCAGTAGGCCCAAGAGGTCCTGTGCCTCTTCACAGAGGACATGCCAAAGCGCAGGGCCAAAACCCTCCAAGGGACCCCAGCACAACACGGGTCCCTCGGAGGTTTCCTCCGCTCAGCATACTACCCCGGGCAGTCCTGCAAGGCTGGACTTCTTCCAGAGGAAGCCAAGCCCAGCAGGGCACTCTTTAGCTCTGCCACGCCTCACCTGCTTCTTTGTGCCCCAGCCCTGTTGCTTCCAGGGAAGGAGACGGACGGACTCATCTCTCATGGGGACAGGCTGCTGGAGAAAGAGAAGCCTGAGATGCCACAGGTTGCTCTGCCGGCTGAAGGCCTCCAACAGAGTGATGCTCACGTGCCTGCGGCGTATCTCCCACCAATATCAGAAAGTGATTGAGTACAACCACTTGAAGGAGAAGGCAGGAGGAAATGGTAAGAAGTGGAGCACCTTCTCTAGCTCCCCATGCAACTCCAGCCATCACGTGTCCCGGGCAGATTTACAACATGCAAGGCAGTGGTACAAGTGAATGCTGCCGTCCATGTGAGGTGGGATGTGAGGCAGGGGAGAACAGGCATCTGTGGCTGTGAGGTGCCCCATGGGTGTCCAGTCCCAGGAAGAGGGGCCCATGTCCCGGCAGGTTACCCTTGTCCCGTGACGTTCCAGGTTGGTGCCCATGTCCCACTGAGGTACCTGGTACATGCCCATGTCCCGCTGAGGTACCTGGTACATGCCCATGTCCCGTGAGGTGTGTGGTGCTTCCTTCCCATGTCCCATAAGGGGGCAGTGGCCAGTGCCTGCCCACGACCCATTCGGTTCCTTGGGTCTTAGGACCTCCAAGGCTGGTGTGAGGGCATCACAGCAGGAAGAGGGGCAGGCGTTAGGAAGAGGGTGGATGGCAACTCGAGACGGAGCATCCAGTTGCCCAGAGAATTTGTGGATGCCCCATTCCTGGAAGCGTTTAAGGCCAGATTGGACGAGGCTCTGAGCAACCTCCCCTAGAGGAGGTTGCGGCAAGGGGGTTGAATCTAGATGATCTTTAAGGGCCCTTCCAACCCAAGCCATTCTATGATCTTACGACGCTACGATTTTGTTTTCCTCCAGGTATCAGTGAATTCACTTCAGGGTTGTAGCCAGCTGGTGCGCCAAGACATGCTTCAGCCCACCAAAGACTCCTGCGGTAATGGCTTTTCTGCTGACTACAACCTCTTCTGCTGGCAGAAGGCCATTATTGCCCCACTAATCGCGTTCCTGCCGAGTGGCCCCAGCCACCCCTCCGCAGGGCACAGCCAGGCAATGCCCAGCCACCGGAGCAGAGCATGTGCCCATGCAGCAGAGACATCTGGGAAACTCAGCAAAACCGTTGCTAGGAGCAGCCTACTTTCTCAGGCTTCTCGCACTTTTCACACCAATAAATTTTATTGTTCCTGTAGCTCGTGTCACTGCTCTACCAAGGGGGTCCAGGGAAGCAGCAACAGGAAAGGCAGTGGTGCGAGCCAGGCTGCTGCACGCCTGCTTGCGGAACGTGCGCTGCGGGACTAGTGGGAGAGCTGGCGTGGGAGAGAACAGGCATCCGTGGCTGTGCGATGCCACAAAGGCCCTCGTAGTCCAGGAGGAGAGCCCCGCATCCCGCAGGGTGCCCGTGTCCTGCTGAGGTTCCCAGGGGATGCCCATGTCCCAGTGATACTCCTGGTGAGTGCCTTTGTCCCAGTGAGGTGGCAGCGGCCATTCCATGCTCAGGATCCTGTGGGTCACTTGCCTCTGGGAATAATGTTGTCCAACGCTCTGTTCAGGCAGGGTTCAGGCTATGGTCAAAGCGTGTGGATTTTTTGGCCTTCCTCTTAAACATGGGCTGCCCCTTGGTCCCCAAGAGGATTTTGAGCTGAACCGTGCCACGGCTGCCCTGCTGCTGAACGCAGCCTGCATGGAGTGTGAGCACAGCTCCTTCACACAGAGAAGTAGAGAGCACAGCCCTGGGACGCGTGGGACAGAGCCCTGCTCCACTGCTGGGCTCAGTGTCTGCCAGCAGGCACAGCAGTGAGAGCAGCAGTCTTCAAAATCCACTTGCACGGGTCCTCCCCAGCTCTGCCCCAGCCATCATCGCCTGCTGGGCGCGCAGGAAAGGGTTTTGTGACATCACAAAGCCTTGTGTGACATCACGGAGCCTAGTCACATCAGCAGCCCTTACGAGTGCAGACACGCAGGGCAGCCACTCAGGCTTGCTGGTCACTGCCTGACAGACAGAAGCCAGCTCGCGCACTGACACTTTTTTCCCTTGGGAGAAACCAAGATGAGACTCCACACGGTCCGCTCCCTGACCATGGCACTCTACATGGTGATTCTGTTCCCTGGTGGCCTTGGCCTTGCCAACCACCACCACTGCATCACAGCCGGGAGGGAAGACTTTGCTGAAAACCTGCAGCAGCTGCCTCTTGTCCCTGAGACCAGGGCTGCTGAATGGAAAAGCAGCATCGGTCTTCGCAGCCCCCATGACAGGGCCCGGTTTAGAATGGCCGTCATTCCAGAGAGCCAGCAGCAACAGCCCATTGTTGCAGAGAACTTGGCTGCTGAATGGAAAAGCAGCACTGGTCTGCCCAGGGCCTACGACAGGGCCCGGTTCAGGATGGCCGTCATTCCTGAGAGCCAGCAGCAACAACCCATTGTTGCAGAGAACATGGCTGCTGAATGGAAAAGCAGCACTGGTCTGCCCAGGGCCTACGACAGGGCCCGGTTCAGGATGGCCGTCATTCCTGAGAGCCAGCAGCAACAACCCATTGTTGCAGAGAACATGGCTGCTGAATGGAAAAGCAGCACTGGTCTGCCCAGGGCCTACGACAGGGCCCGGTTCAGGATGGCCGTCATTCCTGAGAGCCAGCAGCAACAACCCATTGTTGCAGAGAACATGGCTGCTGAATGGAAAAGCAGCACTGGTCTGCCCAGGGCCTACGACAGGGCCCGGTTCAGGATGGCCGTCATTCCTGAGAGCCAGCAGCAACAACCCATTGTTGCAGAGAACATGGCTGCTGAATGGAAAAGCAGCACTGGTCTGCCCAGGGCCTACGACAGGGCCCGGTTCAGGATGGCCGTCATTCCTGAGAGCCAGCAGCAACAACCCATTGTTGCAGAGAACATGGCTGCTGAATGGAAAAGCAGCACTGGTCTGCCCAGGGCCTACGACAGGGCCCGGTTCAGGATGGCCGTCATTCCTGAGAGCCAGCAGCAACAACCCATTGTTGCAGAGAACATGGCTGCTGAATGGAAAAGCAGCACTGGTCTGCCCAGGGCCTACGACAGGGCCCGGTTCAGGATGGCCGTCATTCCTGAGAGCCAGCAGCAACAACCCATTGTTGCAGAGAACATGGCTGCTGAATGGAAAAGCAGCACTGGTCTGCCCAGGGCCTACGACAGGGCCCGGTTCAGGATGGCCGTCATTCCTGAGAGCCAGCAGCAACAACCCATTGTTGCAGAGAACATGGCTGCTGAATGGAAAAGCAGCACTGGTCTGCCCAGGGCCTACGACAGGGCCCGGTTCAGGATGGCCGTCATTCCTGAGAGCCAGCAGCAACAACCCATTGTTGCAGAGAACATGGCTGCTGAATGGAAAAGCAGCACTGGTCTGCCCAGGGCCTACGACAGGGCCCGGTTCAGGATGGCCGTCATTCCTGAGGGCTGGAAGCAACTGCTCCTTATTGCAGAGTGCGTGGCTGCTGAATGGAACCACATCGTTGGTCTGCCCAGCGCCCACGGCAGGGTCCGGTTCAGAGCAGGCGTCGTTCCTGAGGGCCTGCATATCACGGCCCCTCACCTGCCCTGCTCTCTGGGCCAGGAGGAGAAGATGACCTGGCTGCTTTCCCACCCCTGGTTAACCGTGTGCCTGTTCTCTATGGCTGGGACTCTGCTTGGCCTCCGGAGAAATGTGGGGAGACACAAGGGACAGGTAAGCAGTCGAGATCAGTCACACCAAAGGGGACAGGTTGTGGGGCGCAAAAAAACGCAACAGCCTTGGCCAAGAAGGCTTGCAATGAACAAACAACATCCATATTGGGCAAGAAAGTTTCAGTAGGCCCAAGAGGTCCTGTGCCTCTTCACAGAGGACATGCCAAAGCGCAGGGCCAAAACCCTCCAAGGGACCCCAGCACAACACGGGTCCCTCGGAGGTTTCCTCCGCTCAGCATACTACCCCGGGCAGTCCTGCAAGGCTGGACTTCTTCCAGAGGAAGCCAAGCCCAGCAGGGCACTCTTTAGCTCTGCCACGCCTCACCTGCTTCTTTGTGCCCCAGCCCTGTTGCTTCCAGGGAAGGAGACGGACGGACTCATCTCTCATGGGGACAGGCTGCTGGAGAAAGAGAAGCCTGAGATGCCACAGGTTGCTCTGCCGGCTGAAGGCCTCCAACAGAGTGATGCTCACGTGCCTGCGGCGTATCTCCCACCAATATCAGAAAGTGATTGAGTACAACCACTTGAAGGAGAAGGCAGGAGGAAATGGTAAGAAGTGGAGCACCTTCTCTAGCTCCCCATGCAACTCCAGCCATCACGTGTCCCGGGCAGATTTACAACATGCAAGGCAGTGGTACAAGTGAATGCTGCCGTCCATGTGAGGTGGGATGTGAGGCAGGGGAGAACAGGCATCTGTGGCTGTGAGGTGCCCCATGGGTGTCCAGTCCCAGGAAGAGGGGCCCATGTCCCGGCAGGTTACCCTTGTCCCGTGACGTTCCAGGTTGGTGCCCATGTCCCACTGAGGTACCTGGTACATGCCCATGTCCCGCTGAGGTACCTGGTACATGCCCATGTCCCGTGAGGTGTGTGGTGCTTCCTTCCCATGTCCCATAAGGGGGCAGTGGCCAGTGCCTGCCCACGACCCATTCGGTTCCTTGGGTCTTAGGACCTCCAAGGCTGGTGTGAGGGCATCACAGCAGGAAGAGGGGCAGGCGTTAGGAAGAGGGTGGATGGCAACTCGAGACGGAGCATCCAGTTGCCCAGAGAATTTGTGGATGCCCCATTCCTGGAAGCGTTTAAGGCCAGATTGGACGAGGCTCTGAGCAACCTCCCCTAGAGGAGGTTGCGGCAAGGGGGTTGAATCTAGATGATCTTTAAGGGCCCTTCCAACCCAAGCCATTCTATGATCTTACGACGCTACGATTTTGTTTTCCTCCAGGTATCAGTGAATTCACTTCAGGGTTGTAGCCAGCTGGTGCGCCAAGACATGCTTCAGCCCACCAAAGACTCCTGTGGTAATGGCTTTTCTGCTGACTACAACCTCTTCTGCTGGCAGAAGGCCATTATTGCCCCACTAATCGCGTTCCTGCCGAGTGGCCCCAGCCACCCCTCCGCAGGGCACAGCCAGGCAATGCCCAGCCACCGGAGCAGAGCATGTGCCCATGCAGCAGAGACATCTGGGAAACTCAGCAAAACCGTTGCTAGGAGCAGCCTACTTTCTCAGGCTTCTCGCACTTTTCACACCAATAAATTTTATTGTTCCTGTAGCTCGTGTCACTGCTCTACCAAGGGGGTCCAGGGAAGCAGCAACAGGAAAGGCAGTGGTGCGAGCCAGGCTGCTGCACGCCTGCTTGCGGAACGTGCGCTGCGGGACTAGTGGGAGAGCTGGCGTGGGAGAGAACAGGCATCCGTGGCTGTGCGATGCCACAAAGGCCCTCGTAGTCCAGGAGGAGAGCCCCGCATCCCGCAGGGTGCCCGTGTCCTGCTGAGGTTCCCAGGGGATGCCCATGTCCCAGTGATACTCCTGGTGAGTGCCTTTGTCCCAGTGAGGTGGCAGCGGCCATTCCATGCTCAGGATCCTGTGGGTCACTTGCCTCTGGGAATAATGTTGTCCAACGCTCTGTTCAGGCAGGGTTCAGGCTATGGTCAAAGCGTGTGGATTTTTTGGCCTTCCTCTTAAACATGGGCTGCCCCTTGGTCCCCAAGAGGATTTTGAGCTGAACCGTGCCACGGCTGCCCTGCTGCTGAACGCAGCCTGCATGGAGTGTGAGCACAGCTCCTTCACACAGAGAAGTAGAGAGCACAGCCCTGGGACGCGTGGGACAGAGCCCTGCTCCACTGCTGGGCTCAGTGTCTGCCAGCAGGCACAGCAGTGAGAGCAGCAGTCTTCAAAATCCACTTGCACGGGTCCTCCCCAGCTCTGCCCCAGCCATCATCGCCTGCTGGGCGCGCAGGAAAGGGTTTTGTGACATCACAAAGCCTTGTGTGACATCACGGAGCCTAGTCACATCAGCAGCCCTTACGAGTGCAGACACGCAGGGCAGCCACTCAGGCTTGCTGGTCACTGCCTGACAGACAGAAGCCAGCTCGCGCACTGACACTTTTTTCCCTTGGGAGAAACCAAGATGAGACTCCACACGGTCCGCTCCCTGACCATGGCACTCTACATGGTGATTCTGTTCCCTGGTGGCCTTGGCCTTGCCAACCACCACCACTGCATCACAGCCGGGAGGGAAGACTTTGCTGAAAACCTGCAGCAGCTGCCTCTTGTCCCTGAGACCAGGGCTGCTGAATGGAAAAGCAGCATCGGTCTTCGCAGCCCCCATGACAGGGCCCGGTTTAGAATGGCCGTCATTCCAGAGAGCCAGCAGCAACAGCCCATTGTTGCAGAGAACTTGGCTGCTGAATGGAAAAGCAGCACTGGTCTGCCCAGGGCCTACGACAGGGCCCGGTTCAGGATGGCCGTCATTCCTGAGAGCCAGCAGCAACAACCCATTGTTGCAGAGAACATGGCTGCTGAATGGAAAAGCAGCACTGGTCTGCCCAGGGCCTACGACAGGGCCCGGTTCAGGATGGCCGTCATTCCTGAGAGCCAGCAGCAACAACCCATTGTTGCAGAGAACATGGCTGCTGAATGGAAAAGCAGCACTGGTCTGCCCAGGGCCTACGACAGGGCCCGGTTCAGGATGGCCGTCATTCCTGAGAGCCAGCAGCAACAACCCATTGTTGCAGAGAACATGGCTGCTGAATGGAAAAGCAGCACTGGTCTGCCCAGGGCCTACGACAGGGCCCGGTTCAGGATGGCCGTCATTCCTGAGAGCCAGCAGCAACAACCCATTGTTGCAGAGAACATGGCTGCTGAATGGAAAAGCAGCACTGGTCTGCCCAGGGCCTACGACAGGGCCCGGTTCAGGATGGCCGTCATTCCTGAGAGCCAGCAGCAACAACCCATTGTTGCAGAGAACATGGCTGCTGAATGGAAAAGCAGCACTGGTCTGCCCAGGGCCTACGACAGGGCCCGGTTCAGGATGGCCGTCATTCCTGAGAGCCAGCAGCAACAACCCATTGTTGCAGAGAACATGGCTGCTGAATGGAAAAGCAGCACTGGTCTGCCCAGGGCCTACGACAGGGCCCGGTTCAGGATGGCCGTCATTCCTGAGAGCCAGCAGCAACAACCCATTGTTGCAGAGAACATGGCTGCTGAATGGAAAAGCAGCACTGGTCTGCCCAGGGCCTACGACAGGGCCCGGTTCAGGATGGCCGTCATTCCTGAGAGCCAGCAGCAACAACCCATTGTTGCAGAGAACATGGCTGCTGAATGGAAAAGCAGCACTGGTCTGCCCAGGGCCTACGACAGGGCCCGGTTCAGGATGGCCGTCATTCCTGAGAGCCAGCAGCAACAACCCATTGTTGCAGAGAACATGGCTGCTGAATGGAAAAGCAGCACTGGTCTGCCCAGGGCCTACGACAGGGCCCGGTTCAGGATGGCCGTCATTCCTGAGAGCCAGCAGCAACAACCCATTGTTGCAGAGAACATGGCTGCTGAATGGAAAAGCAGCACTGGTCTGCCCAGGGCCTACGACAGGGCCCGGTTCAGGATGGCCGTCATTCCTGAGAGCCAGCAGCAACAACCCATTGTTGCAGAGAACATGGCTGCTGAATGGAAAAGCAGCACTGGTCTGCCCAGGGCCTACGACAGGGCCCGGTTCAGGATGGCCGTCATTCCTGAGAGCCAGCAGCAACAACCCATTGTTGCAGAGAACATGGCTGCTGAATGGAAAAGCAGCACTGGTCTGCCCAGGGCCTACGACAGGGCCCGGTTCAGGATGGCCGTCATTCCTGAGAGCCAGCAGCAACAACCCATTGTTGCAGAGAACATGGCTGCTGAATGGAAAAGCAGCACTGGTCTGCCCAGGGCCTACGACAGGGCCCGGTTCAGGATGGCCGTCATTCCTGAGAGCCAGCAGCAACAACCCATTGTTGCAGAGAACATGGCTGCTGAATGGAAAAGCAGCACTGGTCTGCCCAGGGCCTACGACAGGGCCCGGTTCAGGATGGCCGTCATTCCTGAGAGCCAGCAGCAACAACCCATTGTTGCAGAGAACATGGCTGCTGAATGGAAAAGCAGCACTGGTCTGCCCAGGGCCTACGACAGGGCCCGGTTCAGGATGGCCGTCATTCCTGAGAGCCAGCAGCAACAACCCATTGTTGCAGAGAACATGGCTGCTGAATGGAAAAGCAGCACTGGTCTGCCCAGGGCCTACGACAGGGCCCGGTTCAGGATGGCCGTCATTCCTGAGAGCCAGCAGCAACAACCCATTGTTGCAGAGAACATGGCTGCTGAATGGAAAAGCAGCACTGGTCTGCCCAGGGCCTACGACAGGGCCCGGTTCAGGATGGCCGTCATTCCTGAGAGCCAGCAGCAACAACCCATTGTTGCAGAGAACATGGCTGCTGAATGGAAAAGCAGCACTGGTCTGCCCAGGGCCTACGACAGGGCCCGGTTCAGGATGGCCGTCATTCCTGAGAGCCAGCAGCAACAACCCATTGTTGCAGAGAACATGGCTGCTGAATGGAAAAGCAGCACTGGTCTGCCCAGGGCCTACGACAGGGCCCGGTTCAGGATGGCCGTCATTCCTGAGAGCCAGCAGCAACAACCCATTGTTGCAGAGAACATGGCTGCTGAATGGAAAAGCAGCACTGGTCTGCCCAGGGCCTACGACAGGGCCCGGTTCAGGATGGCCGTCATTCCTGAGAGCCAGCAGCAACAACCCATTGTTGCAGAGAACATGGCTGCTGAATGGAAAAGCAGCACTGGTCTGCCCAGGGCCTACGACAGGGCCCGGTTCAGGATGGCCGTCATTCCTGAGGGCTGGAAGCAACTGCTCCTTATTGCAGAGTGCGTGGCTGCTGAATGGAACCACATCGTTGGTCTGCCCAGCGCCCACGGCAGGGTCCGGTTCAGAGCAGGCGTCGTTCCTGAGGGCCTGCATATCACGGCCCCTCACCTGCCCTGCTCTCTGGGCCAGGAGGAGAAGATGACCTGGCTGCTTTCCCACCCCTGGTTAACCGTGTGCCTGTTCTCTATGGCTGGGACTCTGCTTGGCCTCCGGAGAAATGTGGGGAGACACAAGGGACAGGTAAGCAGTCGAGATCAGTCACACCAAAGGGGACAGGTTGTGGGGCGCAAAAAAACGCAACAGCCTTGGCCAAGAAGGCTTGCAATGAACAAACAACATCCATATTGGGCAAGAAAGTTTCAGTAGGCCCAAGAGGTCCTGTGCCTCTTCACAGAGGACATGCCAAAGCGCAGGGCCAAAACCCTCCAAGGGACCCCAGCACAACACGGGTCCCTCGGAGGTTTCCTCCGCTCAGCATACTACCCCGGGCAGTCCTGCAAGGCTGGACTTCTTCCAGAGGAAGCCAAGCCCAGCAGGGCACTCTTTAGCTCTGCCACGCCTCACCTGCTTCTTTGTGCCCCAGCCCTGTTGCTTCCAGGGAAGGAGACGGACGGACTCATCTCTCATGGGGACAGGCTGCTGGAGAAAGAGAAGCCTGAGATGCCACAGGTTGCTCTGCCGGCTGAAGGCCTCCAACAGAGTGATGCTCACGTGCCTGCGGCGTATCTCCCACCAATATCAGAAAGTGATTGAGTACAACCACTTGAAGGAGAAGGCAGGAGGAAATGGTAAGAAGTGGAGCACCTTCTCTAGCTCCCCATGCAACTCCAGCCATCACGTGTCCCGGGCAGATTTACAACATGCAAGGCAGTGGTACAAGTGAATGCTGCCGTCCATGTGAGGTGGGATGTGAGGCAGGGGAGAACAGGCATCTGTGGCTGTGAGGTGCCCCATGGGTGTCCAGTCCCAGGAAGAGGGGCCCATGTCCCGGCAGGTTACCCTTGTCCCGTGACGTTCCAGGTTGGTGCCCATGTCCCACTGAGGTACCTGGTACATGCCCATGTCCCGCTGAGGTACCTGGTACATGCCCATGTCCCGTGAGGTGTGTGGTGCTTCCTTCCCATGTCCCATAAGGGGGCAGTGGCCAGTGCCTGCCCACGACCCATTCGGTTCCTTGGGTCTTAGGACCTCCAAGGCTGGTGTGAGGGCATCACAGCAGGAAGAGGGGCAGGCGTTAGGAAGAGGGTGGATGGCAACTCGAGACGGAGCATCCAGTTGCCCAGAGAATTTGTGGATGCCCCATTCCTGGAAGCGTTTAAGGCCAGATTGGACGAGGCTCTGAGCAACCTCCCCTAGAGGAGGTTGCGGCAAGGGGGTTGAATCTAGATGATCTTTAAGGGCCCTTCCAACCCAAGCCATTCTATGATCTTACGACGCTACGATTTTGTTTTCCTCCAGGTATCAGTGAATTCACTTCAGGGTTGTAGCCAGCTGGTGCGCCAAGACATGCTTCAGCCCACCAAAGGCTCCTGCGGTAATGGCTTTTCTGCTGACTACAACCTCTTCTGCTGGCAGAAGGCCATTATTGCCCCACTAATCGCGTTCCTGCCGAGTGGCCCCAGCCACCCCTCCGCAGGGCACAGCCAGGCAATGCCCAGCCACCGGAGCAGAGCATGTGCCCATGCAGCAGAGACATCTGGGAAACTCAGCAAAACCGTTGCTAGGAGCAGCCTACTTTCTCAGGCTTCTCGCACTTTTCACACCAATAAATTTTATTGTTCCTGTAGCTCGTGTCACTGCTCTACCAAGGGGGTCCAGGGAAGCAGCAACAGGAAAGGCAGTGGTGCGAGCCAGGCTGCTGCACGCCTGCTTGCGGAACGTGCGCTGCGGGACTAGTGGGAGAGCTGGCGTGGGAGAGAACAGGCATCCGTGGCTGTGCGATGCCACAAAGGCCCTCGTAGTCCAGGAGGAGAGCCCCGCATCCCGCAGGGTGCCCGTGTCCTGCTGAGGTTGCCAGGGGATGCCAATGTCCCAGTGATACTCCTGGTGAGTGCCTTTGTCCCAGTGAGGTGGCAGCGGCCATTCCATGCTCAGGATCCTGTGGGTCACTTGCCTCTGGGAATAATGTTGTCCAACGCTCTGTTCAGGCAGGGTTCAGGCTATGGTCAGAGCGTGTGGATTTTTTGGCCTTCCTCTTAAACATGGGCTGCCCCTTGGTCCCCAAGAGGATTTTGAGCTGAACCGTGCCACGGCTGCCCTGCTGCTGAACGCAGCCTGCATGGAGTGTGAGCACAGCTCCTTCACACAGAGAAGTAGAGAGCACAGCCCTGGGACGCGTGGGACAGAGCCCTGCTCCACTGCTGGGCTCAGTGTCTGCCAGCAGGCACAGCAGTGAGAGCAGCAGTCTTCAAAATCCACTTGCACGGGTCCTCCCCAGCTCTGCCCCAGCCGTCATCGCCTGCTGGGCGCGCAGGAAAGGGTTTTGTGACATCACAAAGCCTTGTGTGACATCACGGAGCCTAGTCACATCAGCAGCCCTTACGAGTGCAGACACGCAGGGCAGCCACTCAGGCTTGCTGGTCACTGCCTGACAGACAGAAGCCAGCTCGCGCACTGACACTTTTTTCCCTTGGGAGAAACCAAGATGAGACTCCACACGGTCCGCTCCCTGACCATGGCACTCTACATGGTGATTCTGTTCCCTGGTGGCCTTGGCCTTGCCAACCACCACCACTGCATCACAGCCGGGAGGGAAGACTTTGCTGAAAACCTGCAGCAGCTGCCTCTTGTCCCTGAGACCAAGGCTGCTGAATGGAAAAGCAGCATCGGTCTTCGCAGCCCCCATGACAGGGCCCGGTTTAGAATGGCCGTCATTCCAGAGAGCCAGCAGCAACAGCCCATTGTTGCAGAGAACATGGCTGCTGAATGGAAAAGCAGCACTGGTCTGCCCAGATTCCATGGCAGCACACGACTTCGGATGGCCGTCATTCCTGAGAGCCAGCAGCAACAACCCATTGTTGCAGAGAACATGGCTGCTGAATGGAAAAGCAGCACTGGTCTGCCCAGGGCCTACGACAGGGCCCGGTTCAGGATGGCCGTCATTCCTGAGGGCTGGAAGCAACTGCTCCTTATTGCAGAGAGCGTGGCTGCTGAATGGAACCACATCGTTGGTCTGCCCAGCGCCCACGGCAGGGTCCGGTTCAGAGCAGGCGTCGTTCCTGAGGGCCTGCATATCACGGCCCCTCACCTGCCCTGCTCTCTGGGCCAGGAGGAGAAGATGACCTGGCTGCTTTCCCACCCCTGGTTAACCGTGTGCCTGTTCTCTATGGCTGGGACTCTGCTTGGCCTCCGGAGAAATGTGGGGAGACACAAGGGACAGGTAAGCAGTCGAGATCAGTCACACCAAAGGGGACAGGTTGTGGGGCGCAAAAAAACGCAACAGCCTTGGCCAAGAAGGCTTGCAATGAACAAACAACATCCATATTGGGCAAGAAAGTTTCAGTAGGCCCAAGAGGTCCTGTGCCTCTTCACAGAGGACATGCCAAAGCGCAGGGCCAAAACCCTCCAAGGGACCCCAGCACAACACGGGTCCCTCGGAGGTTTCCTCCGCTCAGCATACTACCCCGGGCAGTCCTGCAAGGCTGGACTTCTTCCAGAGGAAGCCAAGCCCAGCAGGGCACTCTTTAGCTCTGCCACGCCTCACCTGCTTCTTTGTGCCCCAGCCCTGTTGCTTCCAGGGAAGGAGACGGACGGACTCATCTCTCATGGGGACAGGCTGCTGGAGAAAGAGAAGCCTGAGATGCCATAGGTTGCTCTGCCGGCTGAAGGCCTCCAACAGAGTGATGCTCACGTGCCTGCGGCGTATCTCCCACCAATATCAGAAAGTGATTGAGTACAACCACTTGAAGGAGAAGGCAGGAGGAAATGGTAAGAAGTGGAGCACCTTCTCTAGCTCCCCATGCAACTCCAGCCATCACGTGTCCCGGGCAGATTTACAACATGCAAGGCAGTGGTACAAGTGAATGCTGCCGTCCATGCGAGGTGGGATGTGAGGCAGGGGAGAACAGGCATCTGTGGCTGTGAGGTGCCCCATGGGTGTCCAGTCCCAGGAAGAGGGGCCCATGTCCTGGCAGGTTACCCTTGTCCCGTGACGTTCCAGGTTGGTGCCCATGTCCCACTGAGGTACCTGGTACATGCCCATGTCCCGCTGAGGTACCTGGTACATGCCCATGTCCCGTGAGGTGTGTGGTGCTTCCTTCCCATGTCCCATAAGGGGGCAGTGGCCAGTGCCTGCCCACGACCCATTCGGTTCCTTGGGTCTTAGGACCTCCAAGGCTGGTGTGAGGGCATCACAGCAGGAAGAGGGGCAGGCGTTAGGAAGAGGGTGGATGGCAACTCGAGACGGAGCATCCAGTTGCCCAGAGAATTTGTGGATGCCCCATTCCTGGAAGCGTTTAAGGCCAGATTGGACGAGGCTCTGAGCAACCTCCCCTAGAGGAGGTTGCGGCAAGGGGGTTGAATCTAGATGATCTTTAAGGGCCCTTCCAACCCAAGCCATTCTATGATCTTACGACGCTACGATTTTGTTTTCCTCCAGGTATCAGTGAATTCACTTCAGGGTTGTAGCCAGCTGGTGCGCCAAGACATGCTTCAGCCCACCAAAGGCTCCTGCGGTAATGGCTTTTCTGCTGACTACAACCTCTTCTGCTGGCAGAAGGCCATTATTGCCCCACTAATCGCGTTCCTGCCGAGTGGCCCCAGCCACCCCTCCGCAGGGCACAGCCAGGCAATGCCCAGCCACCGGAGCAGAGCATGTGCCCATGCAGCAGAGACATCTGGGAAACTCAGCAAAACCGTTGCTAGGAGCAGCCTACTTTCTCAGGCTTCTCGCACTTTTCACACCAATAAATTTTATTGTTCCTGTAGCTCGTGTCACTGCTCTACCAAGGGGGTCCAGGGAAGCAGCAACAGGAAAGGCAGTGGTGCGAGCCAGGCTGCTGCACGCCTGCTTGCGGAACGTGCGCTGCGGGACTAGTGGGAGAGCTGGCGTGGGAGAGAACAGGCATCCGTGGCTGTGCGATGCCACAAAGGCCCTCGTAGTCCAGGAGGAGAGCCCCGCATCCCGCAGGGTGCCCGTGTCCTGCTGAGGTTGCCAGGGGATGCCAATGTCCCAGTGATACTCCTGGTGAGTGCCTTTGTCCCAGTGAGGTGGCAGCGGCCATTCCATGCTCAGGATCCTGTGGGTCACTTGCCTCTGGGAATAATGTTGTCCAACGCTCTGTTCAGGCAGGGTTCAGGCTATGGTCAGAGCGTGTGGATTTTTTGGCCTTCCTCTTAAACATGGGCTGCCCCTTGGTCCCCAAGAGGATTTTGAGCTGAACCGTGCCACGGCTGCCCTGCTGCTGAACGCAGCCTGCATGGAGTGTGAGCACAGCTCCTTCACACAGAGAAGTAGAGAGCACAGCCCTGGGACGCGTGGGACAGAGCCCTGCTCCACTGCTGGGCTCAGTGTCTGCCAGCAGGCACAGCAGTGAGAGCAGCAGTCTTCAAAATCCACTTGCACGGGTCCTCCCCAGCTCTGCCCCAGCCGTCATCGCCTGCTGGGCGCGCAGGAAAGGGTTTTGTGACATCACAAAGCCTTGTGTGACATCACGGAGCCTAGTCACATCAGCAGCCCTTACGAGTGCAGACACGCAGGGCAGCCACTCAGGCTTGCTGGTCACTGCCTGACAGACAGAAGCCAGCTCGCGCACTGACACTTTTTTCCCTTGGGAGAAACCAAGATGAGACTCCACACGGTCCGCTCCCTGACCATGGCACTCTACATGGTGATTCTGTTCCCTGGTGGCCTTGGCCTTGCCAACCACCACCACTGCATCACAGCCGGGAGGGAAGACTTTGCTGAAAACCTGCAGCAGCTGCCTCTTGTCCCTGAGACCAAGGCTGCTGAATGGAAAAGCAGCATCGGTCTTCGCAGCCCCCATGACAGGGCCCGGTTTAGAATGGCCGTCATTCCAGAGAGCCAGCAGCAACAGCCCATTGTTGCAGAGAACATGGCTGCTGAATGGAAAAGCAGCACTGGTCTGCCCAGATTCCATGGCAGCACACGACTTCGGATGGCCGTCATTCCTGAGAGCCAGCAGCAACAACCCATTGTTGCAGAGAACATGGCTGCTGAATGGAAAAGCAGCACTGGTCTGCCCAGGGCCTACGACAGGGCCCGGTTCAGGATGGCCGTCATTCCTGAGGGCTGGAAGCAACTGCTCCTTATTGCAGAGAGCGTGGCTGCTGAATGGAACCACATCGTTGGTCTGCCCAGCGCCCACGGCAGGGTCCGGTTCAGAGCAGGCGTCGTTCCTGAGGGCCTGCATATCACGGCCCCTCACCTGCCCTGCTCTCTGGGCCAGGAGGAGAAGATGACCTGGCTGCTTTCCCACCCCTGGTTAACCGTGTGCCTGTTCTCTATGGCTGGGACTCTGCTTGGCCTCCGGAGAAATGTGGGGAGACACAAGGGACAGGTAAGCAGTCGAGATCAGTCACACCAAAGGGGACAGGTTGTGGGGCGCAAAAAAACGCAACAGCCTTGGCCAAGAAGGCTTGCAATGAACAAACAACATCCATATTGGGCAAGAAAGTTTCAGTAGGCCCAAGAGGTCCTGTGCCTCTTCACAGAGGACATGCCAAAGCGCAGGGCCAAAACCCTCCAAGGGACCCCAGCACAACACGGGTCCCTCGGAGGTTTCCTCCGCTCAGCATACTACCCCGGGCAGTCCTGCAAGGCTGGACTTCTTCCAGAGGAAGCCAAGCCCAGCAGGGCACTCTTTAGCTCTGCCACGCCTCACCTGCTTCTTTGTGCCCCAGCCCTGTTGCTTCCAGGGAAGGAGACGGACGGACTCATCTCTCATGGGGACAGGCTGCTGGAGAAAGAGAAGCCTGAGATGCCACAGGTTGCTCTGCCGGCTGAAGGCCTCCAACAGAGTGATGCTCACGTGCCTGCGGCGTATCTCCCACCAATATCAGAAAGTGATTGAGTACAACCACTTGAAGGAGAAGGCAGGAGGAAATGGTAAGAAGTGGAGCACCTTCTCTAGCTCCCCATGCAACTCCAGCCATCACGTGTCCCGGGCAGATTTACAACATGCAAGGCAGTGGTACAAGTGAATGCTGCCGTCCATGTGAGGTGGGATGTGAGGCAGGGGAGAACAGGCATCTGTGGCTGTGAGGTGCCCCATGGGTGTCCAGTCCCAGGAAGAGGGGCCCATGTCCCGGCAGGTTACCCTTGTCCCGTGACGTTCCAGGTTGGTGCCCATGTCCCACTGAGGTACCTGGTACATGCCCATGTCCCGCTGAGGTACCTGGTACATGCCCATGTCCCGTGAGGTGTGTGGTGCTTCCTTCCCATGTCCCATAAGGGGGCAGTGGCCAGTGCCTGCCCACGACCCATTCGGTTCCTTGGGTCTTAGGACCTCCAAGGCTGGTGTGAGGGCATCACAGCAGGAAGAGGGGCAGGCGTTAGGAAGAGGGTGGATGGCAACTCGAGACGGAGCATCCAGTTGCCCAGAGAATTTGTGGATGCCCCATTCCTGGAAGCGTTTAAGGCCAGATTGGACGAGGCTCTGAGCAACCTCCCCTAGAGGAGGTTGCGGCAAGGGGGTTGAATCTAGATGATCTTTAAGGGCCCTTCCAACCCAAGCCATTCTATGATCTTACGACGCTACGATTTTGTTTTCCTCCAGGTATCAGTGAATTCACTTCAGGGTTGTAGCCAGCTGGTGCGCCAAGACATGCTTCAGCCCACCAAAGGCTCCTGCGGTAATGGCTTTTCTGCTGACTACAACCTCTTCTGCTGGCAGAAGGCCATTATCGCCCCACTAATCGCGTTCCTGCCGAGTGGCCCCAGCCACCCCTCCGCAGGGCACAGCCAGGCAATGCCCAGCCACCGGAGCAGAGCATGTGCCCATGCAGCAGAGACATCTGGGAAACTCAGCAAAACCGTTGCTAGGAGCAGCCTACTTTCTCAGGCTTCTCGCACTTTTCACACCAATAAATTTTATTGTTCCTGTAGCTCGTGTCACTGCTCTACCAAGGGGGTCCAGGGAAGCAGCAACAGGAAAGGCAGTGGTGCGAGCCAGGCTGCTGCACGCCTGCTTGCGGAACGTGCGCTGCGGGACTAGTGGGAGAGCTGGCGTGGGAGAGAACAGGCATCCGTGGCTGTGCGATGCCACAAAGGCCCTCGTAGTCCAGGAGGAGAGCCCCGCATCCCGCAGGGTGCCCGTGTCCTGCTGAGGTTGCCAGGGGATGCCCATGTCCCAGTGATACTCCTGGTGAGTGCCTTTGTCCCAGTGAGGTGGCAGCGGCCATTCCATGCTCAGGATCCTGTGGGTCACTTGCCTCTGGGAATAATGTTGTCCAACGCTCTGTTCAGGCAGGGTTCAGGCTATGGTCAAAGCGTGTGGATTTTTTGGCCTTCCTCTTAAACATGGGCTGCCCCTTGGTCCCCAAGAGGATTTTGAGCTGAACCGTGCCACGGCTGCCCTGCTGCTGAACGCAGCCTGCATGGAGTGTGAGCACAGCTCCTTCACACAGAGAAGTAGAGAGCACAGCCCTGGGACGCGTGGGACAGAGCCCTGCTCCACTGCTGGGCTCAGTGTCTGCCAGCAGGCACAGCAGTGAGAGCAGCAGTCTTCAAAATCCACTTGCACGGGTCCTCCCCAGCTCTGCCCCAGCCGTCATCGCCTGCTGGGCGCGCAGGAAAGGGTTTTGTGACATCACAAAGCCTTGTGTGACATCACGGAGCCTAGTCACATCAGCAGCCCTTACGAGTGCAGACACGCAGGGCAGCCACTCAGGCTTGCTGGTCACTGCCTGACAGACAGAAGCCAGCTCGCGCACTGACACTTTTTTCCCTTGGGAGAAACCAAGATGAGACTCCACACGGTCCGCTCCCTGACCATGGCACTCTACATGGTGATTCTGTTCCCTGGTGGCCTTGGCCTTGCCAACCACCACCACTGCATCACAGCCGGGAGGGAAGACTTTGCTGAAAACCTGCAGCAGCTGCCTCTTGTCCCTGAGACCAGGGCTGCTGAATGGAAAAGCAGCATCGGTCTTCGCAGCCCCCATGACAGGGCCCGGTTTAGAATGGCCGTCATTCCAGAGAGCCAGCAGCAACAGCCCATTGTTGCAGAGAACTTGGCTGCTGAATGGAAAAGCAGCACTGGTCTGCCCAGGGCCTACGACAGGGCCCGGTTCAGGATGGCCGTCATTCCTGAGAGCCAGCAGCAACAACCCATTGTTGCAGAGAACATGGCTGCTGAATGGAAAAGCAGCACTGGTCTGCCCAGGGCCTACGACAGGGCCCGGTTCAGGATGGCCGTCATTCCTGAGAGCCAGCAGCAACAACCCATTGTTGCAGAGAACATGGCTGCTGAATGGAAAAGCAGCACTGGTCTGCCCAGGGCCTACGACAGGGCCCGGTTCAGGATGGCCGTCATTCCTGAGAGCCAGCAGCAACAACCCATTGTTGCAGAGAACATGGCTGCTGAATGGAAAAGCAGCACTGGTCTGCCCAGGGCCTACGACAGGGCCCGGTTCAGGATGGCCGTCATTCCTGAGAGCCAGCAGCAACAACCCATTGTTGCAGAGAACATGGCTGCTGAATGGAAAAGCAGCACTGGTCTGCCCAGGGCCTACGACAGGGCCCGGTTCAGGATGGCCGTCATTCCTGAGGGCTGGAAGCAACTGCTCCTTATTGCAGAGGGCGTGGCTGCTGAATGGAACCACATCGTTGGTCTGCCCAGCGCCCACGGCAGGGTCCGGTTCAGAGCAGGCGTCGTTCCTGAGGGCCTGCATATCACGGCCCCTCACCTGCCCTGCTCTCTGGGCCAGGAGGAGAAGATGACCTGGCTGCTTTCCCACCCCTGGTTAACCGTGTGCCTGTTCTCTATGGCTGGGACTCTGCTTGGCCTCCGGAGAAATGTGGGGAGACACAAGGGACAGGTAAGCAGTCGAGATCAGTCACACCAAAGGGGACAGGTTGTGGGGCGCAAAAAAACGCAACAGCCTTGGCCAAGAAGGCTTGCAATGAACAAACAACATCCATATTGGGCAAGAAAGTTTCAGTAGGCCCAAGAGGTCCTGTGCCTCTTCACAGAGGACATGCCAAAGCGCAGGGCCAAAACCCTCCAAGGGACCCCAGCACAACACGGGTCCCTCGGAGGTTTCCTCCGCTCAGCATACTACCCCGGGCAGTCCTGCAAGGCTGGACTTCTTCCAGAGGAAGCCAAGCCCAGCAGGGCACTCTTTAGCTCTGCCACGCCTCACCTGCTTCTTTGTGCCCCAGCCCTGTTGCTTCCAGGGAAGGAGACGGACGGACTCATCTCTCATGGGGACAGGCTGCTGGAGAAAGAGAAGCCTGAGATGCCACAGGTTGCTCTGCCGGCTGAAGGCCTCCAACAGAGTGATGCTCACGTGCCTGCGGCGTATCTCCCACCAATATCAGAAAGTGATTGAGTACAACCACTTGAAGGAGAAGGCAGGAGGAAATGGTAAGAAGTGGAGCACCTTCTCTAGCTCCCCATGCAACTCCAGCCATCACGTGTCCCGGGCAGATTTACAACATGCAAGGCAGTGGTACAAGTGAATGCTGCCGTCCATGTGAGGTGGGATGTGAGGCAGGGGAGAACAGGCATCTGTGGCTGTGAGGTGCCCCATGGGTGTCCAGTCCCAGGAAGAGGGGCCCATGTCCCGGCAGGTTACCCTTGTCCCGTGACGTTCCAGGTTGGTGCCCATGTCCCACTGAGGTACCTGGTACATGCCCATGTCCCGCTGAGGTACCTGGTACATGCCCATGTCCCGTGAGGTGTGTGGTGCTTCCTTCCCATGTCCCATAAGGGGGCAGTGGCCAGTGCCTGCCCACGACCCATTCGGTTCCTTGGGTCTTAGGACCTCCAAGGCTGGTGTGAGGGCATCACAGCAGGAAGAGGGGCAGGCGTTAGGAAGAGGGTGGATGGCAACTCGAGACGGAGCATCCAGTTGCCCAGAGAATTTGTGGATGCCCCATTCCTGGAAGCGTTTAAGGCCAGATTGGACGAGGCTCTGAGCAACCTCCCCTAGAGGAGGTTGCGGCAAGGGGGTTGAATCTAGATGATCTTTAAGGGCCCTTCCAACCCAAGCCATTCTATGATCTTACGACGCTACGATTTTGTTTTCCTCCAGGTATCAGTGAATTCACTTCAGGGTTGTAGCCAGCTGGTGCGCCAAGACATGCTTCAGCCCACCAAAGGCTCCTGCGGTAATGGCTTTTCTGCTGACTACAACCTCTTCTGCTGGCAGAAGGCCATTATTGCCCCACTAATCGCGTTCCTGCCGAGTGGCCCCAGCCACCCCTCCGCAGGGCACAGCCAGGCAATGCCCAGCCACCGGAGCAGAGCATGTGCCCATGCAGCAGAGACATCTGGGAAACTCAGCAAAACCGTTGCTAGGAGCAGCCTACTTTCTCAGGCTTCTCGCACTTTTCACACCAATAAATTTTATTGTTCCTGTAGCTCGTGTCACTGCTCTACCAAGGGGGTCCAGGGAAGCAGCAACAGGAAAGGCAGTGGTGCGAGCCAGGCTGCTGCACGCCTGCTTGCGGAACGTGCGCTGCGGGACTAGTGGGAGAGCTGGCGTGGGAGAGAACAGGCATCCGTGGCTGTGCGATGCCACAAAGGCCCTCGTAGTCCAGGAGGAGAGCCCCGCATCCCGCAGGGTGCCCGTGTCCTGCTGAGGTTGCCAGGGGATGCCCATGTCCCAGTGATACTCCTGGTGAGTGCCTTTGTCCCAGTGAGGTGGCAGCGGCCATTCCATGCTCAGGATCCTGTGGGTCACTTGCCTCTGGGAATAATGTTGTCCAACGCTCTGTTCAGGCAGGGTTCAGGCTATGGTCAAAGCGTGTGGATTTTTTGGCCTTCCTCTTAAACATGGGCTGCCCCTTGGTCCCCAAGAGGATTTTGAGCTGAACCGTGCCACGGCTGCCCTGCTGCTGAACGCAGCCTGCATGGAGTGTGAGCACAGCTCCTTCACACAGAGAAGTAGAGAGCACAGCCCTGGGACGCGTGGGACAGAGCCCTGCTCCACTGCTGGGCTCAGTGTCTGCCAGCAGGCACAGCAGTGAGAGCAGCAGTCTTCAAAATCCACTTGCACGGGTCCTCCCCAGCTCTGCCCCAGCCGTCATCGCCTGCTGGGCGCGCAGGAAAGGGTTTTGTGACATCACAAAGCCTTGTGTGACATCACGGAGCCTAGTCACATCAGCAGCCCTTACGAGTGCAGACACGCAGGGCAGCCACTCAGGCTTGCTGGTCACTGCCTGACAGACAGAAGCCAGCTCGCGCACTGACACTTTTTTCCCTTGGGAGAAACCAAGATGAGACTCCACACGGTCCGCTCCCTGACCATGGCACTCTACATGGTGATTCTGTTCCCTGGTGGCCTTGGCCTTGCCAACCACCACCACTGCATCACAGCCGGGAGGGAAGACTTTGCTGAAAACCTGCAGCAGCTGCCTCTTGTCCCTGAGACCAAGGCTGCTGAATGGAAAAGCAGCATCGGTCTTCGCAGCCCCCATGACAGGGCCCGGTTTAGAATGGCCGTCATTCCAGAGAGCCAGCAGCAACAGCCCATTGTTGCAGAGAACATGGCTGCTGAATGGAAAAGCAGCACTGGTCTGCCCAGGGCCTACGACAGGGCCCGGTTCAGGATGGCCGTCATTCCTGAGAGCCAGCAGCAACAACCCATTGTTGCAGAGAACATGGCTGCTGAATGGAAAAGCAGCACTGGTCTGCCCAGGGCCTACGACAGGGCCCGGTTCAGGATGGCCGTCATTCCTGAGAGCCAGCAGCAACAACCCATTGTTGCAGAGAACATGGCTGCTGAATGGAAAAGCAGCACTGGTCTGCCCAGGGCCTACGACAGGGCCCGGTTCAGGATGGCCGTCATTCCTGAGAGCCAGCAGCAACAACCCATTGTTGCAGAGAACATGGCTGCTGAATGGAAAAGCAGCACTGGTCTGCCCAGGGCCTACGACAGGGCCCGGTTCAGGATGGCCGTCATTCCTGAGAGCCAGCAGCAACAACCCATTGTTGCAGAGAACATGGCTGCTGAATGGAAAAGCAGCACTGGTCTGCCCAGGGCCTACGACAGGGCCCGGTTCAGGATGGCCGTCATTCCTGAGGGCTGGAAGCAACTGCTCCTTATTGCAGAGTGCGTGGCTGCTGAATGGAACCACATCGTTGGTCTGCCCAGCGCCCACGGCAGGGTCCGGTTCAGAGCAGGCGTCGTTCCTGAGGGCCTGCATATCACGGCCCCTCACCTGCCCTGCTCTCTGGGCCAGGAGGAGAAGATGACCTGGCTGCTTTCCCACCCCTGGTTAACCGTGTGCCTGTTCTCTGTGGAGGAATGGCTCAATGAGCAAGGGCATGTTAGCATGACTGAACTGCTCTTGTCAGACGAGTAAGCAAGAGCTCGAGTTGTATAGGCCTCTGATTAGGCCGCTTGAAGCTGCTGACACAGCTGCTGATAGAGTAAGGCTAGAGCAACCTTGAGTATATATACAATGTTGCACTATAATACAATGTGGTAGTCAGTAAGACAGAATCTTAGTTAGGGCAGACACCTTAGGAATGTTGTATTTAGCTACTTTTGTAACTATAGTGGGTGAATAGGAATGTGTATCTAGCTATTTTTATAACTCTAGTAGATGAATCGCTTATTGTTGTAATAACCAATGACTAAACTATTGCTGACACTCTGCTAAAATGTATCCAGTTAGGTATTTGCTGAATACTTTAATATTTCTGAGACCGCTAAGCTAATCTACAACCAATGACAATAATGTAAGAACTAATTAGCATACGAAATGTAACTTTATTAACCAATTATTTAACTGTAAACCCAATTAGCATACGAGATGTAGCCTTATTAACCAATCATGTAACTGCAAGTACACTATAAAAGAATACTGTTGTTAACTAATAAACGGAACAAACTGATTAACTCTATGAGTACGAGTTTGATTCCGGCTCCCGCGACAAGTGGCGCCCGAACAGGGACAACAGCGCTGACATCAGACTGCTTAGATGTACAGCGGAGCCAGATATCTCCGTCTTGGAGGTAAGGCTGACTGTGTCGCGAGTGAGGAATTTTGGCTGACCAGCTGGTTTTCCTTACTGAAGTTTCAATACTGGGTTTAAATACCGAAGGGCCAGCAAGTTTCAATACTGGGTTTCAATACCGGGTCAGCAAGTTCCTGGCCAGCTGGTTTTCCTTACTGAAGTTTCAATACTGGGTTTAAATACCGAAGGGCCAGCAAGTTTCAATACTGGGTTTCAATACCGAAAGGCCAGCAAGTATGGAAGCGGAATACGCTGCCGCAGAACGGCTGCTTTTAGCTATTCTCTCTAAGAGAGGTGAAGCCGTATCTGAGAAGCTGTTTCAAAAGCTGATACATTGGGCTCGGGGAATCGGATATTTTAAACAGCCACCGCTGCTTTTCCAGTTCGGGGAATGGCGAGCAGTAGGGGACAAAATGTGGGATCTTACTATTGCTGGTAAAGACCGTGACATCAAAGACTGGAGGGCGACGTGGCGTACCGTTATTAACTGTTTAGAGAGTATGCAAGCTGAAACGAAGGTTGCCGCAGCGGCAATGCAAGCAAAAAATCCACTTCTAAAGGCAAGTGGCGGCCGGGGGAGGAATGAGGGCTACTATAGCAGAAGATAAGATAGCAGTCCTGCAGATCCTCCAACACATCCTCTCTAAGAGAGGAATTAAATATGAAGAAGCCACCCTTAAAGGGTTGTTGCAATGGAGCAAAGATAAAGGGTTATTAAATGATGTGGATACTGCTTTTGAACCCTCCACTTGGGAGGCTATAGGAATTCGATTATGGGACACTGTCAGTAATGGTGGCAAAGCAAGAAAGAAAGCATGTAACTATTCCATGTTATGGAAGCTCATTCGTGAGATTTTGCAAGCGATGAAGTCGGAACAAGCTGCAGTAGTCTCTGCTAGTAGTGCTCTTTCCCTGTCTCCGTCAAAAAGTCCTAGCGACCCAGAAGCTGCGTCAGTTGGCGTTTCAAACTCAACAGACCATGTAAAACCACCCCTGCCAGCTTCGGCCGATCATGCGGCGAGTCCAAACCCCGACGAAAGTTATGATGATACAGTCCCTCCGCGAAGGGAAATTGAGAAAAGGGGGGTGGCATGTCAGTCAACGAAAATGAGCTATCCACCTTTACCGGCTACTCCTGGGGAGTCAGGAGATAGTGGAGCCCAGCGCCCCCCCCCCCCTCCCCCCCCCCCGAACCTTGTCACTACAGCTGCGAAAACTGACGACGGGAATGAGGGCAATCCTTTTGCCCTGAGCCCTGTTAATCCCGAGAAAGAGCCTACTCTCAGATCACCGGAAACCTGCGGAGAAAAATGTTTTAATTGCACTTGATAATGCTGAAACTCCTGAACACAGACTGCTGTTGCTGCTCCCGAGATTCTGACACCTGATAATTTTGATGCTGACCAGGATAGTCCTTTTGACCCCATGCCTGTTAATCCAGAAAAAGAGCCTGATTTATATCCATAAAGGGAGAAGCGAGATGGGTGGGGGATGCAGATGTATTGCGTGTTTTCATGGTGGTATATGTGCCGGATCAAAACCTGCAGTAAGAAGGTCTCTCGTATGCTCTTATCAAAGATATCAGGCAAACGGTGATATGCAACTCATTTTACATAGTCTCTCTGTGATATTCATGTGGTAAATGTTGGCAAATATAAGTATGTTCATGTTTCTACCGACCCTTGCAGACCTTTATAGATACTGCTGGCCACTTCTTCTGATACAGACTGGCCACCTGCATCGGAATGAGTGTGCATTTTAGTCAGTATAAAAGCCCAAGCCTCATGCGATGTGAGGGAGGCAGAGCCTCCGTGGGGACGCCCGCTGAGATTGAGCCTGCCACCTTGCACTGTAATGATGCCGCTTGGAGCTGGTTTTTGATTGTCTTCACAGGGTCGTTGCACCACGTTTTGTACGTGGGACCTTGTAGTGGGAGTAATGATTATATGCATTTTGTGTGTTAAATATTGTATTTGTATGGAGTGTGTTTGTGGGATCCCATATGTGTGTGCGTTGAGGGCAGACGATGGTCTGTGTACTTATTTGTTGTCTAGTTTATGTAAAAGTTTTTAATAGATAAGAAAGGGTTAATACAAAAGTGCTGTTGCCGGCAGGTATTTATGGCTGCTGCTCAGCAGGCAGGCAGCTGTAGCTGCTGCTGGGCAGACAGGAGTTTGTAATTGCTGTGGAGCAGTCCTGCTTAGTGTGTTTAAGGTAACCTAGGGGTGAATCCAAGATTTGAAACACAAACTGCTAACAGAAAAAGCAAGAGCGATAGCGCAACCACAAGCTTTACCAACCTCCACCCAAACAGCATCAGGGTGGCAGAGAAACTTCTTGTCGGTTAACACAATGCTGTTTTTAGTGGTAATACGTATGTGATTTGGAAGTATGTGAAAGTACTTCACAATGTCTATCAGAATGATAAGATTTCTTTGTTAGATTTTTGTTAGATACCCTTCTTACATCTTGGGGTTTTAATGGTTAGCTCACATCTCTGATAAAAGGTATTAAAATGATTTTAGTAATAGTCTTGACCATAGTTATGTTTACACCTTATATTTTGCAATGTATTCGTGATATGATTGAAAAATCGGTAAAACAGCTTTGGCTAAAAAAAAAAAAAAAAAAAAAAAAAAAAAAAAAAAAAAAAAAAAAAAAAAAAAAAAGGGGGAAAAGATGTGGATAATTTCTTGTTAGAGAATGGACTTATGCCTGCTCTGAGTGAAAGCAACTATGTGCAGCTGGCCATGTAGCAGGGGTAACTCCCGGTTACCTTTGTGCAGCCAACCGTGTAAAAGAAGTAACTCCTGGATAGCTAATGAATCAAGAATGCAGGCCTAGAAGATAACAAGGAGCTAAGATAAGGAGGTTGTTAAATTGGGCTGTAAATCTTGCTTGCTTATAAAAACCACACTTTAGGTTCTCATGAAACATGTTAACCAATAGTATGCCTGTTGCTAAGTTTATGTAACCAATCATAGACAGTGTACACCATGTAGTTTGCTTCTGAAGCTGCTTCACATTCCTGTTTCATCAGAATGCCTTTGCTTTAAGGAAACATTTTAACCTGATTTACTTCTCAAGAACTGATAACCTGCGGGAGGAGTATATTTGTGTCCTCCTATCTACAGGTCTATGGCGGCTACCTGCAAATTTTGTCAAACCTTGCCATGAGCTGGACAGATGACTGGAAAAGCCCAATGCCCCAGCTACAGGAGCTGACTGCAAATATCCTGAGCAGAATGAGACAGAGGAAGAGAGAAAGGAATGACTGCAAAACATCACTTAAGAGTAACTGAAAAGTAACAGCTTGAATATATGTGCTTGTAAAGTAGCTATTATTAAAGGCTGTGATTTTGTGTATAAAACCACCTGTACTTACTAGCCAGTTGCTAATAAGAAAATACACCTTGTATTGTATGGATTTGTCACTTGTAAAACAGATGTTAGAGCTTACAAATTTGCAGCAGCTGCTAGAAAAATGCTAAGGCAAAAGATAGAAAGATTCTAATACAATAATAGTGTTATAAAGCAGGCAATGGAACAAATTGAGAGAGCGAGAGAACCTCGCTGCCTCTAGCATCTTCAACATGCTGCTGCACCCTGTGGTGTACAAACTGCTAATGTATATCTATATGTGCTTTGCCATAGTAGTAACTTGTTACTGGATGAAGCAGGTGAAACTCTGCACTGACAATGAGATGCAAGGACTGAGGTTGGCCAAATACCTCCTACCACAGTCAAGGGCAAGACTGGGTTGGCCTCTGTGTTTGCCACCAAGAAGAACCTTTAGCTCCGCTGCTGGCTGCAACCCAGCAGGCGTTGAGTGGTGGGGACGCATGCCATGCCAGACCTTGATGTGAGGGAGTCTCCACTGACACTTTTTCAATGGCAATCTGGGCCACAGCATAAACTGGTGAAACCACTAAACATGTATTAAAACACTTATATGGTTGTTTTGCAGCTATGGGAGTCCCTAGATGCATTAAAACGGATAATGATCCTGCCTATATTACAAAACAATTTACACATAATCAGTGAGGTATCCAACATATTACCAGTATTCTCTACCAATTGGGGTAGTAGAGATGTTAATGTTTCTCAGAAAGCTCTTCCACCAGGCTATTTTTTAATCTGTGGTGATCGAGCATGGTCTGGTATTCCCTTTTGACTTATTGGAGGGCCTTGCTACATTGGCAAGTTGACCATGTTTGCTCCCTCAATGCGTCACTTATTAGCCATGTCTAATTCCAATCAAACACGGTTCCGTAGAGAAGTTCATGGATTAGGCCCAGATTGTGACCCTAATGTAAAATTAGGTTCAGTAGCAGAAACAGTCGCCCTGTCCTTTTTTCTTCCAGGAGGCATGGCAGCCGCGAACTGGAATAAGATTCGGCGTCTAGCATGCTGGGCAGTACAGCAATTTAACACGACCTCATCTATTCTGTCTGGTTTAGCAGAGGATGTTGGAAGTTTGCGACACGCTGTACTGCAAAATCGAGCAGCCATTGATTTTCTTTTGTTAGCACACGGCCATGGATGCCAGGAATTTGAAGGCATGTGTTGCATGAATTTATCTGACCATTCTGCCTCCATACATAAACAAATTCAAACCTTACGTGACAAATTAAAATTGGTAACCGAAGGATCCTCTGGCCTAGATAGTTGGTTTGCCTCTTGGGGAATTACTGGATGGTTAAGAGACATTATTAAACAATTGCTTATGATAGGTATTGTTGTTCTTTTAGCTTTAGCCTGTATACCATGTTTTGTTCAATGTATTCAGAGCTGTGTCCAGCGCAGTACTCGGGCTATGTTTCATAGTACATATCCTGTTCTTAAAGAAAAAGGGGGAATTGTGGAGGAATGGCTCAATGAGCAAGGGCATGTTAGCATGACTGAACTGCTCTTGTCAGACGAGTAAGCAAGAGCTCGAGTTGTATAGGCCTCTGATTAGGCCGCTTGAAGCTGCTGACACAGCTGCTGATAGAGTAAGGCTAGAGCAACCTTGAGTATATATACAATGTTGCACTATAATACAATGTGGTAGTCAGTAAGACAGAATCTTAGTTAGGGCAGACACCTTAGGAATGTTGTATTTAGCTACTTTTGTAACTATAGTGGGTGAATAGGAATGTGTATCTAGCTATTTTTATAACTCTAGTAGATGAATCGCTTATTGTTGTAATAACCAATGACTAAACTATTGCTGACACTCTGCTAAAATGTATCCAGTTAGGTATTTGCTGAATACTTTAATATTTCTGAGACCGCTAAGCTAATCTACAACCAATGACAATAATGTAAGAACTAATTAGCATACGAAATGTAACTTTATTAACCAATTATTTAACTGTAAACCCAATTAGCATACGAGATGTAGCCTTATTAACCAATCATGTAACTGCAAGTACACTATAAAAGAATACTGTTGTTAACTAATAAACGGAACAAACTGATTAACTCTATGAGTACGAGTTTGATTCCGGCTCCCGCGACAGTTCTCTATGGCTGGGACTCTGCTTGGCCTCCGGAGAAATGTGGGGAGACACAAGGGACAGGTAAGCAGTCGAGATCAGTCACACCAAAGGGGACAGGTTGTGGGGCGCAAAAAAACGCAACAGCCTTGGCCAAGAAGGCTTGCAATGAACAAACAACATCCATATTGGGCAAGAAAGTTTCAGTAGGCCCAAGAGGTCCTGTGCCTCTTCACAGAGGACATGCCAAAGCGCAGGGCCAAAACCCTCCAAGGGACCCCAGCACAACACGGGTCCCTCGGAGGTTTCCTCCGCTCAGCATACTACCCCGGGCAGTCCTGCAAGGCTGGACTTCTTCCAGAGGAAGCCAAGCCCAGCAGGGCACTCTTTAGCTCTGCCACGCCTCACCTGCTTCTTTGTGCCCCAGCCCTGTTGCTTCCAGGGAAGGAGACGGACGGACTCATCTCTCATGGGGACAGGCTGCTGGAGAAAGAGAAGCCTGAGATGCCACAGGTTGCTCTGCCGGCTGAAGGCCTCCAACAGAGTGATGCTCACGTGCCTGCGGCGTATCTCCCACCAATATCAGAAAGTGATTGAGTACAACCACTTGAAGGAGAAGGCAGGAGGAAATGGTAAGAAGTGGAGCACCTTCTCTAGCTCCCCATGCAACTCCAGCCATCACGTGTCCCGGGCAGATTTACAACATGCAAGGCAGTGGTACAAGTGAATGCTGCCGTCCATGTGAGGTGGGATGTGAGGCAGGGGAGAACAGGCATCTGTGGCTGTGAGGTGCCCCATGGGTGTCCAGTCCCAGGAAGAGGGGCCCATGTCCCGGCAGGTTACCCTTGTCCCGTGACGTTCCAGGTTGGTGCCCATGTCCCACTGAGGTACCTGGTACATGCCCATGTCCCGCTGAGGTACCTGGTACATGCCCATGTCCCGTGAGGTGTGTGGTGCTTCCTTCCCATGTCCCATAAGGGGGCAGTGGCCAGTGCCTGCCCACGACCCATTCGGTTCCTTGGGTCTTAGGACCTCCAAGGCTGGTGTGAGGGCATCACAGCAGGAAGAGGGGCAGGCGTTAGGAAGAGGGTGGATGGCAACTCGAGACGGAGCATCCAGTTGCCCAGAGAATTTGTGGATGCCCCATTCCTGGAAGCGTTTAAGGCCAGATTGGACGAGGCTCTGAGCAACCTCCCCTAGAGGAGGTTGCGGCAAGGGGGTTGAATCTAGATGATCTTTAAGGGCCCTTCCAACCCAAGCCATTCTATGATCTTACGACGCTACGATTTTGTTTTCCTCCAGGTATCAGTGAATTCACTTCAGGGTTGTAGCCAGCTGGTGCGCCAAGACATGCTTCAGCCCACCAAAGACTCCTGCGGTAATGGCTTTTCTGCTGACTACAACCTCTTCTGCTGGCAGAAGGCCATTATTGCCCCACTAATCGCGTTCCTGCCGAGTGGCCCCAGCCACCCCTCCGCAGGGCACAGCCAGGCAATGCCCAGCCACCGGAGCAGAGCATGTGCCCATGCAGCAGAGACATCTGGGAAACTCAGCAAAACCGTTGCTAGGAGCAGCCTACTTTCTCAGGCTTCTCGCACTTTTCACACCAATAAATTTTATTGTTCCTGTAGCTCGTGTCACTGCTCTACCAAGGGGGTCCAGGGAAGCAGCAACAGGAAAGGCAGTGGTGCGAGCCAGGCTGCTGCACGCCTGCTTGCGGAACGTGCGCTGCGGGACTAGTGGGAGAGCTGGCGTGGGAGAGAACAGGCATCCGTGGCTGTGCGATGCCACAAAGGCCCTCGTAGTCCAGGAGGAGAGCCCCGCATCCCGCAGGGTGCCCGTGTCCTGCTGAGGTTGCCAGGGGATGCCCATGTCCCAGTGATACTCCTGGTGAGTGCCTTTGTCCCAGTGAGGTGGCAGCGGCCATTCCATGCTCAGGATCCTGTGGGTCACTTGCCTCTGGGAATAATGTTGTCCAACGCTCTGTTCAGGCAGGGTTCAGGCTATGGTCAAAGCGTGTGGATTTTTTGGCCTTCCTCTTAAACATGGGCTGCCCCTTGGTCCCCAAGAGGATTTTGAGCTGAACCGTGCCACGGCTGCCCTGCTGCTGAACGCAGCCTGCATGGAGTGTGAGCACAGCTCCTTCACACAGAGAAGTAGAGAGCACAGCCCTGGGACGCGTGGGACAGACCCCTGCTCCACTGCTGGGCTCAGTGTCTGCCAGCAGGCACAGCAGTGAGAGCAGCAGTCTTCAAAATCCACTTGCACGGGTCCTCCCCAGCTCTGCCCCAGCCGTCATCGCCTGCTGGGCGCGCAGGAAAGGGTTTTGTGACATCACAAAGCCTTGTGTGACATCACGGAGCCTAGTCACATCAGCAGCCCTTACGAGTGCAGACACGCAGGGCAGCCACTCAGGCTTGCTGGTCACTGCCTGACAGACAGAAGCCAGCTCGCGCACTGACACTTTTTTCCCTTGGGAGAAACCAAGATGAGACTCCACACGGTCCGCTCCCTGACCATGGCACTCTACATGGTGATTCTGTTCCCTGGTGGCCTTGGCCTTGCCAACCACCACCACTGCATCACAGCCGGGAGGGAAGACTTTGCTGAAAACCTGCAGCAGCTGCCTCTTGTCCCTGAGACCAAGGCTGCTGAATGGAAAAGCAGCATCGGTCTTCGCAGCCCCCATGACAGGGCCCGGTTTAGAATGGCCGTCATTCCAGAGAGCCAGCAGCAACAGCCCATTGTTGCAGAGAACATGGCTGCTGAATGGAAAAGCAGCACTGGTCTGCCCAGATTCCATGGCAGCACACGACTTCGGATGGCCGTCATTCCTGAGAGCCAGCAGCAACAACCCATTGTTGCAGAGAACATGGCTGCTGAATGGAAAAGCAGCACTGGTCTGCCCAGGGCCTACGACAGGGCCCGGTTCAGGATGGCCGTCATTCCTGAGGGCTGGAAGCAACTGCTCCTTATTGCAGAGAGCGTGGCTGCTGAATGGAACCACATCGTTGGTCTGCCCAGCGCCCACGGCAGGGTCCGGTTCAGAGCAGGCGTCGTTCCTGAGGGCCTGCATATCACGGCCCCTCACCTGCCCTGCTCTCTGGGCCAGGAGGAGAAGATGACCTGGCTGCTTTCCCACCCCTGGTTAACCGTGTGCCTGTTCTCTATGGCTGGGACTCTGCTTGGCCTCCGGAGAAATGTGGGGAGACACAAGGGACAGGTAAGCAGTCGAGATCAGTCACACCAAAGGGGACAGGTTGTGGGGCGCAAAAAAACGCAACAGCCTTGGCCAAGAAGGCTTGCAATGAACAAACAACATCCATATTGGGCAAGAAAGTTTCAGTAGGCCCAAGAGGTCCTGTGCCTCTTCACAGAGGACATGCCAAAGCGCAGGGCCAAAACCCTCCAAGGGACCCCAGCACAACACGGGTCCCTCGGAGGTTTCCTCCGCTCAGCATACTACCCCGGGCAGTCCTGCAAGGCTGGACTTCTTCCAGAGGAAGCCAAGCCCAGCAGGGCACTCTTTAGCTCTGCCACGCCTCACCTGCTTCTTTGTGCCCCAGCCCTGTTGCTTCCAGGGAAGGAGACGGACGGACTCATCTCTCATGGGGACAGGCTGCTGGAGAAAGAGAAGCCTGAGATGCCACAGGTTGCTCTGCCGGCTGAAGGCCTCCAACAGAGTGATGCTCACGTGCCTGCGGCGTATCTCCCACCAATATCAGAAAGTGATTGAGTACAACCACTTGAAGGAGAAGGCAGGAGGAAATGGTAAGAAGTGGAGCACCTTCTCTAGCTCCCCATGCAACTCCAGCCATCACGTGTCCCGGGCAGATTTACAACATGCAAGGCAGTGGTACAAGTGAATGCTGCCGTCCATGTGAGGTGGGATGTGAGGCAGGGGAGAACAGGCATCTGTGGCTGTGAGGTGCCCCATGGGTGTCCAGTCCCAGGAAGAGGGGCCCATGTCCCGGCAGGTTACCCTTGTCCCGTGACGTTCCAGGTTGGTGCCCATGTCCCACTGAGGTACCTGGTACATGCCCATGTCCCGCTGAGGTACCTGGTACATGCCCATGTCCCGTGAGGTGTGTGGTGCTTCCTTCCCATGTCCCATAAGGGGGCAGTGGCCAGTGCCTGCCCACGACCCATTCGGTTCCTTGGGTCTTAGGACCTCCAAGGCTGGTGTGAGGGCATCACAGCAGGAAGAGGGGCAGGCGTTAGGAAGAGGGTGGATGGCAACTCGAGACGGAGCATCCAGTTGCCCAGAGAATTTGTGGATGCCCCATTCCTGGAAGCGTTTAAGGCCAGATTGGACGAGGCTCTGAGCAACCTCCCCTAGAGGAGGTTGCGGCAAGGGGGTTGAATCTAGATGATCTTTAAGGGCCCTTCCAACCCAAGCCATTCTATGATCTTACGACGCTACGATTTTGTTTTCCTCCAGGTATCAGTGAATTCACTTCAGGGTTGTAGCCAGCTGGTGCGCCAAGACATGCTTCAGCCCACCAAAGACTCCTGCGGTAATGGCTTTTCTGCTGACTACAACCTCTTCTGCTGGCAGAAGGCCATTATTGCCCCACTAATCGCGTTCCTGCCGAGTGGCCCCAGCCACCCCTCCGCAGGGCACAGCCAGGCAATGCCCAGCCACCGGAGCAGAGCATGTGCCCATGCAGCAGAGACATCTGGGAAACTCAGCAAAACCGTTGCTAGGAGCAGCCTACTTTCTCAGGCTTCTCGCACTTTTCACACCAATAAATTTTATTGTTCCTGTAGCTCGTGTCACTGCTCTACCAAGGGGGTCCAGGGAAGCAGCAACAGGAAAGGCAGTGGTGCGAGCCAGGCTGCTGCACGCCTGCTTGCGGAACGTGCGCTGCGGGACTAGTGGGAGAGCTGGCGTGGGAGAGAACAGGCATCCGTGGCTGTGCGATGCCACAAAGGCCCTCGTAGTCCAGGAGGAGAGCCCCGCATCCCGCAGGGTGCCCGTGTCCTGCTGAGGTTCCCAGGGGATGCCCATGTCCCAGTGATACTCCTGGTGAGTGCCTTTGTCCCAGTGAGGTGGCAGCGGCCATTCCATGCTCAGGATCCTGTGGGTCACTTGCCTCTGGGAATAATGTTGTCCAACGCTCTGTTCAGGCAGGGTTCAGGCTATGGTCAAAGCGTGTGGATTTTTTGGCCTTCCTCTTAAACATGGGCTGCCCCTTGGTCCCCAAGAGGATTTTGAGCTGAACCGTGCCACGGCTGCCCTGCTGCTGAACGCAGCCTGCATGGAGTGTGAGCACAGCTCCTTCACACAGAGAAGTAGAGAGCACAGCCCTGGGACGCGTGGGACAGAGCCCTGCTCCACTGCTGGGCTCAGTGTCTGCCAGCAGGCACAGCAGTGAGAGCAGCAGTCTTCAAAATCCACTTGCACGGGTCCTCCCCAGCTCTGCCCCAGCCATCATCGCCTGCTGGGCGCGCAGGAAAGGGTTTTGTGACATCACAAAGCCTTGTGTGACATCACGGAGCCTAGTCACATCAGCAGCCCTTACGAGTGCAGACACGCAGGGCAGCCACTCAGGCTTGCTGGTCACTGCCTGACAGACAGAAGCCAGCTCGCGCACTGACACTTTTTTCCCTTGGGAGAAACCAAGATGAGACTCCACACGGTCCGCTCCCTGACCATGGCACTCTACATGGTGATTCTGTTCCCTGGTGGCCTTGGCCTTGCCAACCACCACCACTGCATCACAGCCGGGAGGGAAGACTTTGCTGAAAACCTGCAGCAGCTGCCTCTTGTCCCTGAGACCAGGGCTGCTGAATGGAAAAGCAGCATCGGTCTTCGCAGCCCCCATGACAGGGCCCGGTTTAGAATGGCCGTCATTCCAGAGAGCCAGCAGCAACAGCCCATTGTTGCAGAGAACTTGGCTGCTGAATGGAAAAGCAGCACTGGTCTGCCCAGGGCCTACGACAGGGCCCGGTTCAGGATGGCCGTCATTCCTGAGAGCCAGCAGCAACAACCCATTGTTGCAGAGAACATGGCTGCTGAATGGAAAAGCAGCACTGGTCTGCCCAGGGCCTACGACAGGGCCCGGTTCAGGATGGCCGTCATTCCTGAGAGCCAGCAGCAACAACCCATTGTTGCAGAGAACATGGCTGCTGAATGGAAAAGCAGCACTGGTCTGCCCAGGGCCTACGACAGGGCCCGGTTCAGGATGGCCGTCATTCCTGAGAGCCAGCAGCAACAACCCATTGTTGCAGAGAACATGGCTGCTGAATGGAAAAGCAGCACTGGTCTGCCCAGGGCCTACGACAGGGCCCGGTTCAGGATGGCCGTCATTCCTGAGAGCCAGCAGCAACAACCCATTGTTGCAGAGAACATGGCTGCTGAATGGAAAAGCAGCACTGGTCTGCCCAGGGCCTACGACAGGGCCCGGTTCAGGATGGCCGTCATTCCTGAGAGCCAGCAGCAACAACCCATTGTTGCAGAGAACATGGCTGCTGAATGGAAAAGCAGCACTGGTCTGCCCAGGGCCTACGACAGGGCCCGGTTCAGGATGGCCGTCATTCCTGAGAGCCAGCAGCAACAACCCATTGTTGCAGAGAACATGGCTGCTGAATGGAAAAGCAGCACTGGTCTGCCCAGGGCCTACGACAGGGCCCGGTTCAGGATGGCCGTCATTCCTGAGAGCCAGCAGCAACAACCCATTGTTGCAGAGAACATGGCTGCTGAATGGAAAAGCAGCACTGGTCTGCCCAGGGCCTACGACAGGGCCCGGTTCAGGATGGCCGTCATTCCTGAGAGCCAGCAGCAACAACCCATTGTTGCAGAGAACATGGCTGCTGAATGGAAAAGCAGCACTGGTCTGCCCAGGGCCTACGACAGGGCCCGGTTCAGGATGGCCGTCATTCCTGAGAGCCAGCAGCAACAACCCATTGTTGCAGAGAACATGGCTGCTGAATGGAAAAGCAGCACTGGTCTGCCCAGGGCCTACGACAGGGCCCGGTTCAGGATGGCCGTCATTCCTGAGAGCCAGCAGCAACAACCCATTGTTGCAGAGAACATGGCTGCTGAATGGAAAAGCAGCACTGGTCTGCCCAGGGCCTACGACAGGGCCCGGTTCAGGATGGCCGTCATTCCTGAGAGCCAGCAGCAACAACCCATTGTTGCAGAGAACATGGCTGCTGAATGGAAAAGCAGCACTGGTCTGCCCAGGGCCTACGACAGGGCCCGGTTCAGGATGGCCGTCATTCCTGAGGGCTGGAAGCAACTGCTCCTTATTGCAGAGTGCGTGGCTGCTGAATGGAACCACATCGTTGGTCTGCCCAGCGCCCACGGCAGGGTCCGGTTCAGAGCAGGCGTCGTTCCTGAGGGCCTGCATATCACGGCCCCTCACCTGCCCTGCTCTCTGGGCCAGGAGGAGAAGATGACCTGGCTGCTTTCCCACCCTGGTTAACCGTGTGCCTGTTCTCTATGGCTGGGACTCTGCTTGGCCTCCGGAGAAATGTGGGGAGACACAAGGGACAGGTAAGCAGTCGAGATCAGTCACACCAAAGGGGACAGGTTGTGGGGCGCAAAAAAACGCAACAGCCTTGGCCAAGAAGGCTTGCAATGAACAAACAACATCCATATTGGGCAAGAAAGTTTCAGTAGGCCCAAGAGGTCCTGTGCCTCTTCACAGAGGACATGCCAAAGCGCAGGGCCAAAACCCTCCAAGGGACCCCAGCACAACACGGGTCCCTCGGAGGTTTCCTCCGCTCAGCATACTACCCCGGGCAGTCCTGCAAGGCTGGACTTCTTCCAGAGGAAGCCAAGCCCAGCAGGGCACTCTTTAGCTCTGCCACGCCTCACCTGCTTCTTTGTGCCCCAGCCCTGTTGCTTCCAGGGAAGGAGACGGACGGACTCATCTCTCATGGGGACAGGCTGCTGGAGAAAGAGAAGCCTGAGATGCCACAGGTTGCTCTGCCGGCTGAAGGCCTCCAACAGAGTGATGCTCACGTGCCTGCGGCGTATCTCCCACCAATATCAGAAAGTGATTGAGTACAACCACTTGAAGGAGAAGGCAGGAGGAAATGGTAAGAAGTGGAGCACCTTCTCTAGCTCCCCATGCAACTCCAGCCATCACGTGTCCCGGGCAGATTTACAACATGCAAGGCAGTGGTACAAGTGAATGCTGCCGTCCATGTGAGGTGGGATGTGAGGCAGGGGAGAACAGGCATCTGTGGCTGTGAGGTGCCCCATGGGTGTCCAGTCCCAGGAAGAGGGGCCCATGTCCCGGCAGGTTACCCTTGTCCCGTGACGTTCCAGGTTGGTGCCCATGTCCCACTGAGGTACCTGGTACATGCCCATGTCCCGCTGAGGTACCTGGTACATGCCCATGTCCCGTGAGGTGTGTGGTGCTTCCTTCCCATGTCCCATAAGGGGCAGTGGCCAGTGCCTGCCCACGACCCATTCGGTTCCTTGGGTCTTAGGACCTCCAAGGCTGGTGTGAGGGCATCACAGCAGGAAGAGGGGCAGGCGTTAGGAAGAGGGTGGATGGCAACTCGAGACGGAGCATCCAGTTGCCCAGAGAATTTGTGGATGCCCCATTCCTGGAAGCGTTTAAGGCCAGATTGGACGAGGCTCTGAGCAACCTCCCCTAGAGGAGGTTGCGGCAAGGGGGTTGAATCTAGATGATCTTTAAGGGCCCTTCCAACCCAAGCCATTCTATGATCTTACGACGCTACGATTTTGTTTTCCTCCAGGTATCAGTGAATTCACTTCAGGGTTGTAGCCAGCTGGTGCGCCAAGACATGCTTCAGCCCACCAAAGGCTCCTGCGGTAATGGCTTTTCTGCTGACTACAACCTCTTCTGCTGGCAGAAGGCCATTATTGCCCCACTAATCGCGTTCCTGCCGAGTGGCCCCAGCCACCCCTCCGCAGGGCACAGCCAGGCAATGCCCAGCCACCGGAGCAGAGCATGTGCCCATGCAGCAGAGACATCTGGGAAACTCAGCAAAACCGTTGCTAGGAGCAGCCTACTTTCTCAGGCTTCTCGCACTTTTCACACCAATAAATTTTATTGTTCCTGTAGCTCGTGTCACTGCTCTACCAAGGGGGTCCAGGGAAGCAGCAACAGGAAAGGCAGTGGTGCGAGCCAGGCTGCTGCACGCCTGCTTGCGGAACGTGCGCTGCGGGACTAGTGGGAGAGCTGGCGTGGGAGAGAACAGGCATCCGTGGCTGTGCGATGCCACAAAGGCCCTCGTAGTCCAGGAGGAGAGCCCCGCATCCCGCAGGGTGCCCGTGTCCTGCTGAGGTTCCCAGGGGATGCCCATGTCCCAGTGATACTCCTGGTGAGTGCCTTTGTCCCAGTGAGGTGGCAGCGGCCATTCCATGCTCAGGATCCTGTGGGTCACTTGCCTCTGGGAATAATGTTGTCCAACGCTCTGTTCAGGCAGGGTTCAGGCTATGGTCAAAGCGTGTGGATTTTTTGGCCTTCCTCTTAAACATGGGCTGCCCCTTGGTCCCCAAGAGGATTTTGAGCTGAACCGTGCCACGGCTGCCCTGCTGCTGAACGCAGCCTGCATGGAGTGTGAGCACAGCTCCTTCACACAGAGAAGTAGAGAGCACAGCCCTGGGACGCGTGGGACAGAGCCCTGCTCCACTGCTGGGCTCAGTGTCTGCCAGCAGGCACAGCAGTGAGAGCAGCAGTCTTCAAAATCCACTTGCACGGGTCCTCCCCAGCTCTGCCCCAGCCATCATCGCCTGCTGGGCGCGCAGGAAAGGGTTTTGTGACATCACAAAGCCTTGTGTGACATCACGGAGCCTAGTCACATCAGCAGCCCTTACGAGTGCAGACACGCAGGGCAGCCACTCAGGCTTGCTGGTCACTGCCTGACAGACAGAAGCCAGCTCGCGCACTGACACTTTTTTCCCTTGGGAGAAACCAAGATGAGACTCCACACGGTCCGCTCCCTGACCATGGCACTCTACATGGTGATTCTGTTCCCTGGTGGCCTTGGCCTTGCCAACCACCACCACTGCATCACAGCCGGGAGGGAAGACTTTGCTGAAAACCTGCAGCAGCTGCCTCTTGTCCCTGAGACCAGGGCTGCTGAATGGAAAAGCAGCATCGGTCTTCGCAGCCCCCATGACAGGGCCCGGTTTAGAATGGCCGTCATTCCAGAGAGCCAGCAGCAACAGCCCATTGTTGCAGAGAACTTGGCTGCTGAATGGAAAAGCAGCACTGGTCTGCCCAGGGCCTACGACAGGGCCCGGTTCAGGATGGCCGTCATTCCTGAGAGCCAGCAGCAACAACCCATTGTTGCAGAGAACATGGCTGCTGAATGGAAAAGCAGCACTGGTCTGCCCAGGGCCTACGACAGGGCCCGGTTCAGGATGGCCGTCATTCCTGAGAGCCAGCAGCAACAACCCATTGTTGCAGAGAACATGGCTGCTGAATGGAAAAGCAGCACTGGTCTGCCCAGGGCCTACGACAGGGCCCGGTTCAGGATGGCCGTCATTCCTGAGAGCCAGCAGCAACAACCCATTGTTGCAGAGAACATGGCTGCTGAATGGAAAAGCAGCACTGGTCTGCCCAGGGCCTACGACAGGGCCCGGTTCAGGATGGCCGTCATTCCTGAGAGCCAGCAGCAACAACCCATTGTTGCAGAGAACATGGCTGCTGAATGGAAAAGCAGCACTGGTCTGCCCAGGGCCTACGACAGGGCCCGGTTCAGGATGGCCGTCATTCCTGAGAGCCAGCAGCAACAACCCATTGTTGCAGAGAACATGGCTGCTGAATGGAAAAGCAGCACTGGTCTGCCCAGGGCCTACGACAGGGCCCGGTTCAGGATGGCCGTCATTCCTGAGAGCCAGCAGCAACAACCCATTGTTGCAGAGAACATGGCTGCTGAATGGAAAAGCAGCACTGGTCTGCCCAGGGCCTACGACAGGGCCCGGTTCAGGATGGCCGTCATTCCTGAGAGCCAGCAGCAACAACCCATTGTTGCAGAGAACATGGCTGCTGAATGGAAAAGCAGCACTGGTCTGCCCAGGGCCTACGACAGGGCCCGGTTCAGGATGGCCGTCATTCCTGAGAGCCAGCAGCAACAACCCATTGTTGCAGAGAACATGGCTGCTGAATGGAAAAGCAGCACTGGTCTGCCCAGGGCCTACGACAGGGCCCGGTTCAGGATGGCCGTCATTCCTGAGAGCCAGCAGCAACAACCCATTGTTGCAGAGAACATGGCTGCTGAATGGAAAAGCAGCACTGGTCTGCCCAGGGCCTACGACAGGGCCCGGTTCAGGATGGCCGTCATTCCTGAGAGCCAGCAGCAACAACCCATTGTTGCAGAGAACATGGCTGCTGAATGGAAAAGCAGCACTGGTCTGCCCAGGGCCTACGACAGGGCCCGGTTCAGGATGGCCGTCATTCCTGAGAGCCAGCAGCAACAACCCATTGTTGCAGAGAACATGGCTGCTGAATGGAAAAGCAGCACTGGTCTGCCCAGGGCCTACGACAGGGCCCGGTTCAGGATGGCCGTCATTCCTGAGAGCCAGCAGCAAACCCATTGTTGCAGAGAACATGGCTGCTGAATGGAAAAGCAGCACTGGTCTGCCCAGGGCCTACGACAGGGCCCGGTTCAGGATGGCCGTCATTCCTGAGAGCCAGCAGCAACAACCCATTGTTGCAGAGAACATGGCTGCTGAATGGAAAAGCAGCACTGGTCTGCCCAGGGCCTACGACAGGGCCCGGTTCAGGATGGCCGTCATTCCTGAGAGCCAGCAGCAACAACCCATTGTTGCAGAGAACATGGCTGCTGAATGGAAAAGCAGCACTGGTCTGCCCAGGGCCTACGACAGGGCCCGGTTCAGGATGGCCGTCATTCCTGAGAGCAGCAGCAACAAACCCATTGTTGCAGAGAACATGGCTGCTGAATGGAAAAGCAGCACTGGTCTGCCCAGGGCCTACGACAGGGCCCGGTTCAGGATGGCCGTCATTCCTGAGAGCCAGCAGCAACAACCCATTGTTGCAGAGAACATGGCTGCTGAATGGAAAAGCAGCACTGGTCTGCCCAGGGCCTACGACAGGGCCCGGTTCAGGATGGCCGTCATTCCTGAGAGCCAGCAGCAACAACCCATTGTTGCAGAGAACATGGCTGCTGAATGAGAAAAGCAGCACTGGTCTGCCCAGGGCCTACGACAGGGCCCGGTTCAGGATGGCCGTCATTCCTGAGAGCCAGCAGCAACAACCCATTGTTGCAGAGAACATGGCTGCTGAATGGAAAAGCAGCACTGGTCTGCCCAGGGCCTACGACAGGGCCCGGTTCAGGATGGCCGTCATTCCTGAGAGCCAGCAGCAACAACCCATTGTTGCAGAGAACATGGCTGCTGAATGGAAAAGCAGCACTGGTCTGCCCAGGGCCTACGACAGGGCCCGGTTCAGGATGGCCGTCATTCCTGAGAGCCAGCAGCAACAACCCATTGTTGCAGAGAACATGGCTGCTGAATGGAAAAGCAGCACTGGTCTGCCCAGGGCCTACGACAGGGCCCGGTTCAGGATGGCCGTCATTCCTGAGAGCCAGCAGCAACAACCCATTGTTGCAGAGAACATGGCTGCTGAATGGAAAAGCAGCACTGGTCTGCCCAGGGCCTACGACAGGGCCCGGTTCAGGATGGCCGTCATTCCTGAGGGCTGGAAGCAACTGCTCCTTATTGCAGAGTGCGTGGCTGCTGAATGGAACCACATCGTTGGTCTGCCCAGCGCCCACGGCAGGGTCCGGTTCAGAGCAGGCGTCGTTCCTGAGGGCCTGCATATCACGGCCCCTCACCTGCCCTGCTCTCTGGGCCAGGAGGAGAAGATGACCTGGGCTTTCCCACCCCTGGTTAACCGTGTGCCTGTTCTCTATGGCTGGGACTCTGCTTGGCCTCCGAGAATGTGGGAGACACAAGGGACAGGTAAGCAGTCGAGATCAGTCACACCAAAGGGACAGGTTGTGGGGCGCAAAAAAAACGCACAGCCTTGGCCAAGAAGGCTTGCAATGAACAAACAACATCCATATTGGGCAAGAAAGTTTCAGTAGGCCCAAGAGGTCCTGTGCCTCTCACAGAGGACATGCCAAAGCGCAGGGCCAAAACCCTCAAGGGACCCCAGCACAACACGGGTCCTCGGAGGTTTCCTCCGCTCAGCATACTACCCCCGGGCAGTCCTGCAAGGCTGGACTTCTTCCAGAGGAAGCCAAGCCCGCACAGGGCACTCTTTAGCTCTGCCACGCCCACCTGCTTCTTTGTGCCCCAGCCCTGTTGCTTCCAGGGAAGGAGACGGACGGACTCATCTCTCATGGGGACAGGCTGCTGGAGAAGAGAAGCCTGAGATGCCACAGGTTGCTCTGCCGGCTGAAGGCCCCAACGAGTGAATGCTCACGTGCCTGCGGCGTATCTCCCACCAATATCAGAAAAGTGATTGAGTACAACCACTTGAAGGAGAAGGCAGGAGGAATGGTAAGAAGTGAGCACCTTCTCTAGCTCCCCATGCAACTCCAGCCATCACGTGTCCCGGCAGATTTACAACATGCAAGGCAGTGGTACAAGTGAATGCTGCCGTCCATGTGAGGTGGGATGTGAGGCAGGGGAGAACAGGCATCTGTGGCTGTGAGGTGCCCCATGGGTGTCCCAGTCCCAGGAAGAGGGGCCCATGTCCGGCAGGTTACCCTTGTCCCGTGACGTTCCAGGTTGGTGCCCATGTCCCACTGAGGTACCTGGTACATGCCCATGTCCCGCTGAGGTACCTGGTACATGCCCATGTCCCGTGAGGTTGTGCTTCCTTCCCATGTCCCATAAGGGGGCAGTGGCCAGTGCCTGCCCACGACCCATTCGGTTCCTTGGGTCTTAGACCTCCAAGGCTGGTGTGAGGGCATCACAGCAGGAAGAGGGGCAGGCGTTAGGAAGAGGGTGGATGGCAACTCGAGACGGAGCATCCAGTTGCCCAGAGAATTTGGATGCCCCATTCCTGGAAGCGTTTAGGCCAGATTGGACGAGGCTCTGAGCAACCTCCCCTAGAGGAGTTGCGGCAAGGGGGTGAATCTAGATGATCTTTAAGGGCCCTTCCAACCCAAGCCATTCTATGATCTTACGACGCTACGATTTTGTTTTCCTCCAGGTATCAGTGAATTCACTTCAGGGTTGTAGCCAGCTGGTGCGCCAAGACATGCTTCAGCCCACCAAAGGCTCCTGCGGTAATGGCTTTTCTGCTGACTACAACCTCTTCTGCTGGCAGAAGGCCATTATCGCCCCACTAATCGCGTTCCTGCCGAGTGGCCCCCAGCCACCCCTCCGGCAGGGCCAGCCAGGCAATGCCCACCACCGGAGCAGAGCATGTGCCCATGCAGCAGAGACATCTGGGAAACTCAGCAAAACCGTTGCTAGGAGCAGCCTAACTTTCTCAGGCTTCTCGCACTTTTCACACCAATAAATTTTATTGTTCCTGTAGCTCGTGTCACTGCTCTACCAGGGGGTCCAGGAACAGCAACAGGAAAGGCAGTGGTGCGAGCCAGGCTGCTGCACGCGCTGCTTGCGGAACGTGCGCTGCGGACTAGTGGGAGAGCTGGCGTGGGAGAGAACAGGCATCCGTGGCTGTGCGATGCCACAAAGGCCCTCGTAGTCCAGGAGGAGAGCCCCGCATCCGCAGGGTGCCCGTGTCCTGCTGAGGTTGCCAGGGGATGCCATGTCCCAGTGATACTCCTGGTGAGTGCCTTTTGTCCCGTGAGGTGGCAGCGGCCATTCCATGCTCAGGATCCTGTGGGTCACTTGCCTCTGGGAATAATGTTGTCCAACGCTCTGTTCAGGCAGGGTTCAGGCTATGGTCAAAGCGTGTGGATTTTTTGGCCTTCCTCTTAAACATGGGCTGCCCCTTGGTCCCCAAGAGGATTTTGAGCTGAACCGTGCCACGGCTGCCTGCTGCTGAACGCAGCCTGCATGGAGTGTGAGCACAGCTCCTTCACACAGAGAGTAGAGAGCACAGCCCTGGGCGCGTGGGACAGAGCCCTGCTCCACTGCTGGGCTCAGTGTCTGCCAGCAGGCACAGCAGTGAGAGCAGCAGTCTTCAAAATCCACTGCACGGGTCCTCCCCAGCTCTGCCCCAGCCGTCATCGCCTGCTGGGCGCGCAGGAAAGGGTTTTGTGACATCACAAAGCCTTGTGTGACATCACGGAGCCTAGTCCACATCAGCAGCCCTTACGAGTGCAGACACGCAGGGCAGCCACTCAGGCTTGCTGGTCACTGCCTGACAGACAGAAGCCAGCTCGCGCACTGACACTTTTTTCCCTGGGAGAAACCAAGATGAGACTCCCACGGTCCGCTCCCTGACCATGGCACTCTACATGGTGATTCTGTTCCATGGTGGCCTTGGCCTTGCCAACCACCACCACTGCATCACAGCCGGGAGGGAAGACTTTGCTGAAAACCTGCAGCAGCTGCCTCTTGTCCCTGAGACCAAGGCTGCTGAATGAAAAGCAGCATCGGTCTTCGCAGCCCCCATGACAGGGCCCGTTTAGAATGGCCGTTCATTCCAGAGAGCAGCAGCAACAGCCCATTGTTGCAGAGAACATGGCTGCTGAATGTGAAAGCAGCACTGTCTGCCCAGATTCCATGGCGCCACGACTTCGGATGGCCGTCATTCCTGAGAGCCAGCAGCAACAACCCATTGTTGCAGAGAACTGGCTGCTGAATGGAAAAGCAGCACTGGTCTGCCCAGGGCCTACGACAGGGCCCGGTTCAGGATGGCCGTCATTCCTGAGGGCTGGAAGCAACTGCTCCTTATTGCAGAGAGCGTGGCTGCTGAATGGAACCACATCGTTGGTCTGCCCAGCGCCCACGGCAGGGTCCGGTTCAGAGCAGGCGTCGTTCCTGAGGGCCTGCATATCACGGCCCCTCACCTGCCCTGCTCTCTGGGCCAGAGGAGAAGATGACCTGGCTGCTTTCCCACCCCTGGTTAACCGTGTGCCTGTTCTCTATGGCTGGGACTCTGCTTGGCCTCCGGAGAAATGTGGGAGACACAAGGGACAGGTAAGCAGTCGAGATCAGTCACACCAAAGGGGACAGGTTGTGGGGCGCAAAAAAACGCAACAGCCTTGGCCAAGAAGGCTTGCAATGAACAAACACACATCCATATTGGGCAAGAAAGTTTCAGTAGGCCCAAGAGGTCCTGTGCCTCTTCACAGAGGACATGCCAAAGCGCAGGGCCAAAACCCTCCAAGGGACCCCAGCACAACACGGGTCCCTCGGAGGTTTCCTCCGCTCAGCATACTACCCCGGGCAGTCCTGCAAGGCTGGACTTCTTCCAGAGGAAGCCAAGCCCAGCAGGGCACTCTTTAGCTCTGCCACGCCTCACCTGCTTCTTTGTGCCCCAGCCCTGTTGCTTCCAGGGAAGGAGACGGACGGACTCATCTCTCATGGGGACAGGCTGCTGGAGAAAGAGAAGCCTGAGATGCCACAGGTTGCTCTGCCGGCTGAAGGCCTCCAACAGAGTGATGCTCACGTGCCTGCGGCGTATCTCCACCAATATCAGAAAGTGATTGAGTACAACCACTTGAAGGAGAAGGCAGGAGGAAATGTAAGAAGTGGAGCACCTTCTCTAGCTCCCCATGCAACTCCAGCCACACGTGTCCCGGGCAGATTTACAACATGCAAGGCAGTGGTACAAGTGAATGCTGCCGTCCATGTGAGGTGGGATGTGAGCAGGGGAGAACAGGCATCTGTGCTGTGAGTGCCCCATGGGTGTCCAGTCCCAGGAAGAGGGGCCCATGTCCCGGCAGGTTACCCTTGTCCCGTGACGTTCCAGTTGGTGCCCATGTCCCACTGAGTACCTGGTACATGCCATGTCCCGCTGAGGTACTGGTACATGCCCATGTCCCGTGAGGTGTGTGGTGCTTCCTTCCCATGTCCCATAAGGGGGCAGTGGCCAGTGCCTGCCCACACCCATTCGGTTCCTTGGGTCTTAGGACCTCCAAGGCTGGTGTGAGGGCATCACAGCAGGAAGAGGGGCAGGCGTTAGGAAGAGGGTGGATGGCAACTCGAGACGGAGCATCCAGTTGCCCAGAGAATTTGTGGATGCCCCATTCCTGGAAGCGTTTAAGGCCAGATTGGACGAGGCTCTGAGCAACCTCCCCTAGAGGAGGTTGCGGCAAGGGGTTGAATCTAGATGATCTTTAAGGCCCTTCCAACCCAAGCCATTCTATGATCTTACGACGCTACGATTTTGTTTTCCTCCAGGTATCAGTGAATTCACTTCAGGGTTGTAGCCAGCTGGTGCGCCAAGACATGCTTCAGCCCACCAAAGGCTCCTGCGGTAATGGCTTTTCTGCTGACTACAACCTCTTCTGCTGGCAGAAGGCCATTATCGCCCCACTAATCGCGTTCCTGCCGAGTGGCCCCAGCCACCCCTCCGCAGGGCACAGCCAGGCAATGCCCAGCCACCGGCAGAGCATGTGCCCATGCAGCAGAGACATCTGGGAAACTCAGCAAAACCGTTGCTAGGAGCAGCCTACTTTCTCAGGCTTCTCGCACTTTTCACACCAATAAATTTTATTGTTCCTGTAGCTCGTGTCACTGCTCTACCAAGGGGGTCCAGGGAAGCAGCAACAGGAAAGGCAGTGGTGCGAGCCAGGCTGCTGCACGCCTGCTTGCGGAACGTGCGCTGCGGACTAGTGGGAGAGCTGGCGTGGGAGAGAACAGGCATCCGTGGCTGTGCGATGCCACAAAGGCCCTCGTAGTCCAGGAGGAGCCCGCATCCCGCAGGGTGCCCGTGTCCTGCTGAGGTTGCCAGGGGATGCCCATGTCCCAGTGATACTCCTGGTGATGCCTTTGTCCAGTGAGGTGGCAGCGGCCATTCCATGCTCAGGATCCTGTGGGTCACTTGCCTCTGGAATAATGTTGTCCAACGCTCTGTTCAGGCAGGGTTCAGGCTATGGTCAAGCGTGTGGATTTTTTGGCCTTCCTCTTAAACATGGGCTGCCCCTTGGTCCCCAAGAGGATTTTGAGCTGAACCGTGCCACGGCTGCCCTGCTGCTGAACGCAGCCTGCATGGAGTGTGAGCACAGCTCCTTCACACAGAGAAGTAGAGAGCACAGCCCTGGGACGCGTGGGACAGAGCCCTGCTCCACTGCTGGGCTCAGTGTCTGCCAGCAGGCACAGCAGTGAGAGCAGCAGTCTTCAAAATCCACTTGCACGGGTCCTCCCCAGCTCTGCCCCAGCCGTCATCGCCTGCTGGGCGCGCAGGAAAGGGTTTTGTGACATCACAAAGCCTTGTGTGACATCACGGAGCCTAGTCACATCAGCAGCCCTTACGAGTGCAGACACGCAGGGCAGCCACTCAGGCTTGCTGGTCACTGCCTGACAGACAGAAGCCAGCTCGCGCACTGACACTTTTTTTCCCTTGGGAGAAACCAAGATGAGACTCCACACGGTCCGCTCCCTGACCATGGCACTCTACATGGTGATTCTGTTCCCTGGTGGCCTTGGCCTTGCCAACCACCACCACTGCATCACAGCCGGGAGGGAAGACTTTGCTGAAAACCTGCAGCAGCTGCCTCTTGTCCCTGAGACCAGGCTGCTGAATGGAAAAGCAGCATCGGTCTTCGCAGCCCCATGACAGGGCCCGGTTTAGAATGGCCGTCATTCCAGAGAGCCAGCAGCAACAGCCCATTGTTGCAGAGAACATTGGCTGCTGAATGGAAAAGCAGCACTGGTCTGCCCAGGGCCTACGACAGGGCCCGGTTCAGGATGGCCGTCATTCCTGAGAGCCAGCAGCAACAACCCATTGTTGCAGAGAACATGGCTGCTGAATGGAAAAGCAGCACTGGTCTGCCCAGGGCCTACGACAGGGCCCGGTTCAGGATGGCCGTCATTCCTGAGAGCCAGCAGCAACAACCATTGTTGCAGAGAACATGGCTGCTGAATGGAAAAGCAGCACTGGTCTGCCCAGGGCCTACGACAGGGCCCGGTTCAGGATGGCCGTCATTCCTGAGAGCCAGCAGCAACAACCCATTGTTGCAGAGAACATGGCTGCTGAATGGAAAAGCAGCACTGGTCTGCCCAGGGCCTACGACAGGGCCCGGTTCAGGATGGCCGTCATTCCTGAGAGCCAGCAGCAACAACCCATTGTTGCAGAGAACATGGCTGCTGAATGGAAAAGCAGCACTGGTCTGCCCAGGGCCTACGACAGGGCCCGGTTCAGGATGGCCGTCATTCCTGAGGGCTGGAAGCAACTGCTCCTTATTGCAGAGGGCGTGGCTGCTGAATGGAACCACATCGTTGGTCTGCCCAGCGCCACGGCAGGGTCCGGTTCAGAGCAGGCGTCGTTCCTGAGGGCCTGCATATCACGGCCCCTCACCTGCCCTGCTCTCTGGGCCAGGAGGAGAAGATGACCTGGCTGCTTTCCCACCCCCTGGTTAACCGTGTGCCTGTTCTCTATGGCTGGGACTCTGCTTGGCCTCCGGAGAAATGTGGGGAGACACAAGGGACAGGTAAGCAGTCGAGATCAGTCACACCAAAGGGGACAGGTTGTGGGGCGCAAAAAAACGCAACAGCCTTGGCCAAGAAGGCTTGCAATGAACAAACAACATCCATATTGGGCAAGAAAGTTTCAGTAGGCCCAAGAGGTCCTGTGCCTCTTCACAGAGGACATGCCAAAGCGCAGGGCCAAAACCCTCCAAGGGACCCCAGCACAACACGGGTCCCTCGGAGGTTTCCTCCGCTCAGCATACTACCCCGGGCAGTCCTGCAAGGCTGGACTTCTTCCAGAGGAAGCCAAGCCCAGCAGGGCACTCTTTAGCTCTGCCACGCCTCACCTGCTTCTTTGTGCCCCAGCCCTGTTGCTTCCAGGGAAGGAGACGGACGGACTCATCTCTCATGGGGACAGGCTGCTGGAGAAAGAGAAGCCTGAGATGCCACAGGTTGCTCTGCCGGCTGAAGGCCTCCAACAGAGTGATGCTCACGTGCCTGCGGCGTATCTCCCACCAATATCAGAAAGTGATTGAGTACAACCACTTGAAGGAGAAGGCAGGAGGAAATGGTAAGAAGTGGAGCACCTTCTCTAGCTCCCCATGCAACTCCAGCCATCACGTGTCCCGGGCAGATTTACAACATGCAAGGCAGTGGTACAAGTGAATGCTGCCGTCCATGTGAGGTGGGATGTGAGGCAGGGGAGAACAGGCATCTGTGGCTGTGAGGTGCCCCATGGGTGTCCAGTCCCAGGAAGAGGGCCCATGTCCCGGCAGGTTACCCTTGTCCCGTGACGTTCCAGGTTGGTGCCCATGTCCCACTGAGGTACCTGGTACATGCCCATGTCCCGCTGAGGTACCTGGTACATGCCCATGTCCCGTGAGGTGTGTGGTGCTTCCTTCCCATGTCCCATAAGGGGGCAGTGGCCAGTGCCTGCCCACGACCCATTCGGTTCCTTGGGTCTTAGGACCTCCAAGGCTGGTGTGAGGGCATCACAGCAGGAAGAGGGCAGGCGTTAGGAAGAGGGTGGATGGCAACTCGAGACGGAGCATCCAGTTGCCCAGAGAATTTGTGGATGCCCCATCCTGGAAGCGTTTAAGGCCAGATTGGACGAGGCTCTGAGCAACCTCCCCTAGAGGAGGTTGCGGCAAGGGGGTTGAATCTAGATGATCTTTAAGGGCCCTTCCAACCCAAGCCATTCTATGATCTTACGACGCTACGATTTTTTTTCCTCCAGGTATCAGTGAATTCACTTCAGGGTTGTAGCCAGCTGGTGCGCCAAGACATGCTTCAGCCCACCAAAGGCTCCTGCGGTAATGGCTTTTCTGCTGACTACAACCTCTTCTGCTGGCAGAAGGCCATTATTGCCCCACTAATCGCGTTCCTGCCGAGTGGCCCCAGCCACCCCTCCGCAGGGCACAGCCAGGCAATGCCCAGCCACCGGAGCAGAGCATGTGCCCATGCAGCAGAGACATCTGGGAAACTCAGCAAAACCGTTGCTAGGAGCAGCCTACTTTCTCAGGCTTCTCGCACTTTTCACACCAATAAATTTTATTGTTCCTGTAGCTCGTGTCACTGCTCTACCAAGGGGGTCCAGGGAAGCAGCAACAGGAAAGGCAGTGGTGCGAGCCAGGCTGCTGCACGCCTGCTTGCGGAACGTGCGCTGCGGGACTAGTGGGAGAGCTGGCGTGGGAGAGAACAGGCATCCGTGGCTGTGCGATGCCACAAAGGCCCTCGTAGTCCAGGAGGAGAGCCCCGCATCCGCAGGGTGCCCGTGTCCTGCTGAGGTTGCCAGGGATGCCCATGTCCCAGTGATACTCCTGGTGAGTGCCTTTGTCCCAGTGAGGTGGCAGCGGCCATTCCATGCTCAGGATCCTGTGGGTCACTTGCCTCTGGGAATAATGTTGTCCAACGCTCTGTTCAGGCAGGGTTCAGGCTATGGTCAAAGCGTGTGGATTTTTTGGCCTTCCTCTTAAACATGGGCTGCCCCTTGGTCCCCAAGAGGATTTTGAGCTGAACCGTGCCACGGCTGCCCTGCTGCTGAACGCAGCCTGCATGGAGTGTGAGCACAGCTCCTTCACACAGAGAAGTAGAGAGCACAGCCCTGGGACGCGTGGGACAGAGCCCTGCTCCACTGCTGGGCTCAGTGTCTGCCAGCAGGCACAGCAGTGAGAGCAGCAGTCTTCAAAATCCACTTGCACGGGTCCTCCCCAGCTCTGCCCCAGCCGTCATCGCCTGCTGGGCGCGCAGGAAAGGGTTTTGTGACATCACAAAGCCTTGTGTGACATCACGGAGCCTAGTCACATCAGCAGCCCTTACGAGTGCAGACACGCAGGGCAGCCACTCAGGCTTGCTGGTCACTGCCTGACAGACAGAAGCCAGCTCGCGCACTGACACTTTTTTCCCTTGGGAGAAACCAAGATGAGACTCCACACGGTCCGCTCCCTGACCATGGCACTCTACATGGTGATTCTGTTCCCTGGTGGCCTTGGCCTTGCCAACCACCACCACTGCATCACAGCCGGGAGGGAAGACTTTGCTGAAAACCTGCAGCAGCTGCCTCTTGTCCCTGAGACCAAGGCTGCTGAATGGAAAAGCAGCATCGGTCTTCGCAGCCCCCATGACAGGGCCCGGTTTAGAATGGCCGTCATTCCAGAGAGCCAGCAGCAACAGCCCATTGTTGCAGAGAACATGGCTGCTGAATGGAAAAGCAGCACTGGTCTGCCCAGGGCCTACGACAGGGCCCGGTTCAGGATGGCCGTCATTCCTGAGAGCCAGCAGCAACAACCCATTGTTGCAGAGAACATGGCTGCTGAATGGAAAAGCAGCACTGGTCTGCCCAGGGCCTACGACAGGGCCCGGTTCAGGATGGCCGTCATTCCTGAGAGCCAGCAGCAACAACCCATTGTTGCAGAGAACATGGCTGCTGAATGGAAAAGCAGCACTGGTCTGCCCAGGGCCTACGACAGGGCCCGGTTCAGGATGGCCGTCATTCCTGAGAGCCAGCAGCAACAACCCATTGTTGCAGAGAACATGGCTGCTGAATGGAAAAGCAGCACTGGTCTGCCCAGGGCCTACGACAGGGCCCGGTTCAGGATGGCCGTCATTCCTGAGAGCCAGCAGCAACAACCCATTGTTGCAGAGAACATGGCTGCTGAATGGAAAAGCAGCACTGGTCTGCCCAGGGCCTACGACAGGGCCCGGTTCAGGATGGCCGTCATTCCTGAGGGCTGGAAGCAACTGCTCCTTATTGCAGAGTGCGTGGCTGCTGAATGGAACCACATCGTTGGTCTGCCCAGCGCCCACGGCAGGGTCCGGTTCAGAGCAGGCGTCGTTCCTGAGGGCCTGCATATCACGGCCCCTCACCTGCCCTGCTCTCTGGGCCAGGAGGAGAAGATGACCTGGCTGCTTTCCCACCCCTGGTTAACCGTGTGCCTGTTCTCTGTGGAGGAATGGCTCAATGAGCAAGGGCATGTTAGCATGACTGAACTGCTCTTGTCAGACGAGTAAGCAAGAGCTCGAGTTGTATAGGCCTCTGATTAGGCCGCTTGAAGCTGCTGACACAGCTGCTGATAGAGTAAGGCTAGAGCAACCTTGAGTATATATACAATGTTGCACTATAATACAATGTGGTAGTCAGTAAGACAGAATCTTAGTTAGGGCAGACACCTTAGGAATGTTGTATTTAGCTACTTTTGTAACTATAGTGGTGAATAGGAATGTGTATCTAGCTATTTTTATAACTCTAGTAGATGAATCGCTTATTGTTGTAATAACCAATGACTAAACTATTGCTGACACTCTGCTAAAATGTATCCAGTTAGGTATTTGCTGAATACTTTAATATTTCTGAGACCGCAAGCTAATCTACAACCAATGACAATAATGTAAGAACTAATTAGCATACGAAATGTAACTTTATTAACCAATTATTTAACTGTAAACCCAATTAGCATACGAGATGTAGCCTTATTAACCAATCATGTAACTGCAAGTACACTATAAAAGAATACTGTTGTTAACTAATAAACGGAACAAACTGATTAACTCTATGAGTACGAGTTTGATTCCGGCTCCCGCGACAAGTGGCGCCCGAACAGGGACAACAGCGCTGACATCAGACTGCTTAGATGTACAGCGGAGCCAGATATCTCCGTCTTGGAGGTAAGGCTGACTGTGTCGCGAGTGAGGAATTTTGGCTGACCAGCTGGTTTTCCTTACTGAAGTTTCAATACTGGGTTTAAATACCGAAGGGCCAGCAAGTTTCAATACTGGGTTTCAATACCGGGTCAGCAAGTTCCTGGCCAGCTGGTTTTCCTTACTGAAGTTTCAATACTGGGTTTAAATACCGAAGGGCCAGCAAGTTTCAATACTGGGTTTCAATACCGAAAGGCCAGCAAGTATGGAAGCGGAATACGCTGCCGCAGAACGGCTGCTTTTAGCTATTCTCTCTAAGAGAGGTGAAGCCGTATCTGAGAAGCTGTTTCAAAAGCTGATACATTGGGCTCGGGGAATCGGATATTTTAAACAGCCACCGCTGCTTTTCCAGTTCGGGGAATGGCGAGCAGTAGGGACAAAATGTGGGATCTTACTATTGCTGGTAAAGACCGTGACATCAAAGACTGGAGGGCGACGTGGCGTACCGTTATTAACTGTTTAGAGAGTATGCAAGCTGAAACGAAGGTTGCCGCAGCGGCAATGCAAGCAAAAAATCCACTTCTAAAGGCAAGTGGCGGCCGGGGGAGGAATGAGGGCTACTATAGCAGAAGATAAGATAGCAGTCCTGCAGATCCTCCAACACATCCTCTCTAAGAGAGGAATTAAATATGAAGAAGCCACCCTTAAAGGGTTGTTGCAATGGAGCAAAGATAAAGGGTTATTAAATGATGTGGATACTGCTTTTGAACCCTCCACTTGGGAGGCTATAGGAATTCGATTATGGGACACTGTCAGTAATGGTGGCAAAGCAAGAAAGAAAGCATGTAACTATTCCATGTTATGGAAGCTCATTCGTGAGATTTTGCAAGCGATGAAGTCGGAACAAGCTGCAGTAGTCTCTGCTAGTAGTGCTCTTTCCCTGTCTCCGTCAAAAAGTCCTAGCGACCCAGAAGCTGCGTCAGTTGGCGTTTCAAACTCAACAGACCATGTAAAACCACCCCTGCCAGCTTCGGCCGATCATGCGGCGAGTCCAAACCCCGACGAAAGTTATGATGATACAGTCCCTCCGCGAAGGGAAATTGAGAAAAGGGGGGTGGCATGTCAGTCAACGAAAATGAGCTATCCACCTTTACCGGCTACTCCTGGGGAGTCAGGAGATAGTGGAGCCCAGCGTCCCCCCCCCCCCCCCCCCCCCCCGAACCTTGTCACTACAGCTGCGAAAACTGACGACGGGAATGAGGGCAATCCTTTTGCCCTGAGCCCTGTTAATCCCGAGAAAGAGCCTACTCTCAGATCACCGGAAACCTGCGGAGAAAAATGTTTTAATTGCACTTGATAATGCTGAAACTCCTGAACACAGACTGCTGTTGCTGCTCCCGAGATTCTGACACCTGATAATTTTGATGCTGACCAGGATAGTCCTTTTGACCCCATGCCTGTTAATCCAGAAAAAGCCTGATTTATATCCATAAAGGGAGAAGCGAGATGGGTGGGGGATGCAGATGTATTGCGTGTTTTCATGGTGGTATATGTGCCGGATCAAAACCTGCAGTAAGAAGGTCTCTCGTATGCTCTTATCAAAGATATCAGGCAAACGGTGATATGCAACTCATTTTACATAGTCTCTCTGTGATATTCATGTGGTAAATGTTGGCAAATATAAGTATGTTCATGTTTCTACCGACCCTTGCAGACCTTTATAGATACTGCTGGCCACTTCTTCTGATACAGACTGGCCACCTGCATCGGAATGAGTGTGCATTTTAGTCAGTATAAAAGCCCAAGCCTCATGCGATGTGAGGGAGGCAGAGCCTCCGTGGGGACGCCCGCTGAGATTGAGCCTGCCACCTTGCACTGTAATGATGCCGCTTGGAGCTGGTTTTTTGATTGTCTTCACAGGGTCGTTGCACCACGTTTTGTACGTGGGACCTTGTAGTGGGAGTAATGATTATATGCATTTTGTGTGTTAAATATTGTATTTGTATGGAGTGTGTTTGTGGGATCCCATATGTGTGTGCGTTGAGGGCAGACGATGGTCTGTGTACTTATTTGTTGTCTAGTTTATGTAAAAGTTTTTAATAGATAAGAAAGGGTTAATACAAAAGTGCTGTTGCCGGCAGGTATTTATGGCTGCTGCTCAGCAGGCAGGCAGCTGTAGCTGCTGCTGGGCAGACAGGAGTTTGTAATTGCTGTGGAGCAGTCCTGCTTAGTGTGTTTAAGGTAACCTAGGGGTGAATCCAAGATTTGAAACACAAACTGCTAACAGAAAAAGCAAGAGCGATAGCGCAACCACAAGCTTTACCAACCTCCACCCAAACAGCATCAGGGTGGCAGAGAAAACTTCTTGTCGGTTAACACAATGCTGTTTTTAGTGGTAATACGTATGTGATTTGGAAGTATGTGAAAGTACTTCACAATGTCTATCAGAATGATAAGATTTCTTTGTTAGATTTTTGTTAGATACCCTTCTTACATCTTGGGGTTTTAATGGTTAGCTCACATCTCTGATAAAAGGTATTAAAATGATTTTAGTAATAGTCTTGACCATAGTTATGTTTACACCTTATATTTTGCAATGTATTCGTGATATGATTGAAAAATCGGTAAACAGCTTTGGCTAAAAAAAAAAAAAAAAAAAAAAAAAAAAAAAAAAAAAAAAAAAAAAAAAAGGGGAAAAGATGTGGATAATTTCTTGTTAGAGAATGGACTTATGCCTGCTCTGAGTGAAAGCAACTATGTGCAGCTGGCCATGTAGCAGGGGTAACTCCCGGTTACCTTTGTGCAGCCAACCGTGTAAAAGAAGTAACTCCTGGATAGCTAATGAATCAAGAATGCAGGCCTAGAATAACAAGGAGCTAAGATAAGGAGGTTGTTAAATTGGGCTGTAAATCTTGCTTGCTTATAAAAACCACACTTTAGGTTCTCATGAAACATGTTAACCAATAGTATGCCTGTTGCTAAGTTTATGTAACCAATCATAGACAGTGTACACCATGTAGTTTGCTTCTGAAGCTGCTTCACATTCCTGTTTCATCAGAATGCCTTTGCTTTAAGGAAACATTTTAACCTGATTTACTTCTCAAGAACTGATAACCTGCGGGAGGAGTATATTTGTGTCCTCCTATCTACAGGTCTATGGCGGCTACCTGCAAATTTTGTCAAACCTTGCCATGAGCTGGACAGATGACTGGAAAAGCCCAATGCCCCAGCTACAGGAGCTGACTGCAAATATCCTGCAGAATGAGACAGAGGAAGAGAGAAAGGAATGACTGCAAAACATCACTTAAGAGTAACTGAAAAGTAACAGCTTGAATATATGTGCTTGTAAAGTAGCTATTATTAAAGGCTGTGATTTTGTGTATAAAACCACCTGTACTTACTAGCCAGTTGCTAATAAGAAAATACACCTTGTATTGTATGGATTTGTCACTTGTAAAACAGATGTTAGAGCTTACAAATTTGCAGCAGCTGCTAGAAAAATGCTAAGGCAAAAGATAGAAAGATTCTAATACAATAATAGTGTTATAACAGGCAATGGAACAAATTGAGAGAGCGAGAGAACCTCGCTGCCTCTAGCATCTTCACATGCGCTGCACCCTGTGGTGTACAAACTGCTAATGTATATCTATATGTGCTTTGCCATAGTAGTAACTTGTTACTGGATGAAGCAGGTGAAACTCTGCACTGACAATGAGATGCAAGGACTGAGGTTGGCCAAATACCTCCTACCACAGTCAAGGGCAAGACTGGGTTGGCCTCTGTGTTTGCCACCAAGAAGAACCTTTAGCTCCGCTGCTGGCTGCAACCCAGCAGGCGTTGAGTGGTGGGGACGCATGCCATGCCAGACCTTGAGTGAGGAGTCTCCACTGACACTTTTTCAATGGCAATCTGGGCCACAGCATAAACTGGTGAAACCACTAAACATGTATTAAAACACTTATATGGTTGTTTTGCAGCTATGGGAGTCCCTAGATGCATTAAAACGGATAATGATCCTGCCTATATTACAAAACAATTTACACATAATCAGTGAGGTATCCAACATATTACCATATTCTCTACCAATTGGGGTAGTAGAGTGTTAATGTTTCTCAGAAAGCTCTTCCACCAGGCTATTTTTTAATCTGTGGTGATCGAGCATGGTCTGGTATTCCCTTTTGACTTATTGGAGGCCTTGCTACATTGGCAAGTTGACCATGTTTGCTCCCTCAATGCGTCACTTATTAGCCATGTCTAATTCCAATCAAACACGGTTCCGTAGAGAAGTTCATGGATTAGGCCCAGATTGTGACCCTAATGTAAAATTAGGTCAGTAGCAGAAACAGTCGCCCTGTCCTTTTTTCTTCCAGGAGGCATGGCAGCCGCGAACTGGAATAAGATTCGGCGTCTAGCATGCTGGGCAGTACAGCAATTTAACACGACCTCATCTATTCTGTCTGGTTTAGCAGAGGATGTTGGAAGTTTGCGACACGCTGTACTGCAAAATCGAGCAGCCATTGATTTTCTTTTGTTAGCACACGGCCATGGATGCCAGGAATTTGAAGGCATGTGTTGCATGAATTTATCTGACCATTCTGCCTCCATACATAAACAATTCAACCTTACGTGACAAATTAAAATTGGTAACCGAAGGATCCTCTGGCCTAGATATTGGTTTGCCTCTTGGGGAATTACTGGATGGTTAAGAGACATTATTAACAATTGCTTATGATAGGTATTTGTTCTTTTAGCTTAGCCTGTATACCATGTTTTGTTCAATGTATTCAGAGCTGTGTCCAGCGCAGTACTCGGGCTATGTTTCATAGTACTATCCTGTTCTTAAAGAAAAAGGGGGAATTGTGGAGGAATGGCTCAATGAGCAAGGGCATGTTAGCATGACTGAACTGCTCTTGTCAGACGAGTAAGCAAGAGCTCGAGTTGTATAGGCCTCTGATTAGGCCGTTGAAGCTGCTGACACAGCTGCTGATAGAGTAAGGCTAGAGCAACCTTGAGTATATATACAATGTTGCACTATATACAATGTGGTAGTCAGTAAGACAGAATCTTAGTTAGGGCAGACACCTTAGGAATGTTGTATTTAGCTACTTTTGTAACTATAGTGGGTGAATAGGAATGTGTATCTAGCTATTTTTATAACTCTAGTAGATGAATCGCTTATTGTTGTAATAACCAATGACTAAACTATTGCTGACACTCTGCTAAAATGTATCCAGTTAGGTATTTGCTGAATACTTTAATATTTCTGAGACCGCTAAGCTAATCTACAACCAATGACAATAATGTAAGAACTAATTAGCATACGAAATGTAACTTTATTAACCAATTATTTAACTGTAAACCCAATTAGCATACGAGATGTAGCCTTATTAACCAATCATGTAACTGCAAGTACACTATAAAAGAATACTGTTGTTAACTAATAAACGAACAAACTGATTAACTCTATGAGTAACGTTTGATTCCGGCTCCCGCGACAGTTCTCTATGGCTGGGACTCTGCTTGGCCTCCGGAGAAATGTGGGGAGACACAAGGACAGGTAAGCAGTCGAGATCAGTCACACCAAAGGGGACAGGTTGTGGGGCGCAAAAAAACGCAACAGCCTTGGCCAAGAAGGCTTGCAATGAACAAACAACATCCATATTGGGCAAGAAAGTTTCAGTAGGCCCAAGAGGTCCTGTGCCTCTTCACAGAGGACATGCCAAAGCGCAGGGCCAAAACCCTCCAAGGGACCCCAGCACAACACGGGTCCCTCGGAGGTTTCCTCCGCTCAGCATACTACCCCGGGCAGTCCTGCAAGGCTGGACTTCTTCCAGAGGAAGCCAAGCCCAGCAGGGCACTCTTTAGCTCTGCCACGCCTCACCTGCTTCTTTGTGCCCCAGCCCTGTTGCTTCCAGGGAAGGAGACGGACGGACTCATCTCTCATGGGGACAGGCTGCTGGAGAAAGAGAAGCCTGAGATGCCACAGGTTGCTCTGCCGGCTGAAGGCCTCCAACAGAGTGATGCTCACGTGCCTGCGGCGTATCTCCCACCAATATCAGAAAGTGATTGAGTACAACCACTTGAAGGAGCAGGAGGAAATGGTAAGAAGTGGAGCACCTTCTCTAGCTCCCCATGCAACTCCAGCCATCACGTGTCCCGGGCAGATTTACAACATGCAAGGCAGTGGTACAAGTGAATGCTGCCGTCCATGTGAGGTGGGATGTGAGGCAGGGGAGAACAGGCATCTGTGGCTGTGAGGTGCCCCATGGGTGTCCAGTCCCAGGAAGAGGGGCCCATGTCCCGGCAGGTTACCCTTGTCCCGTGACGTTCCAGGTTGGTGCCCATGTCCCACTGAGGTACCTGGTACATGCCCATGTCCCGCTGAGGTACCTGGTACATGCCCATGTCCCGTGAGGTGTGTGGTGCTTCCTTCCCATGTCCCATAAGGGGGCAGTGGCCAGTGCCTGCCCACGACCCATTCGGTTCCTTGGGTCTTAGGACCTCCAAGGCTGGTGTGAGGGCATCACAGCAGGAAGAGGGGCAGGCGTTAGGAAGAGGGTGGATGGCAACTCGAGACGGAGCATCCAGTTGCCCAGAGAATTTGTGGATGCCCCATTCCTGGAAGCGTTTAAGGCCAGATTGGACGAGGCTCTGAGCAACCTCCCCTAGAGGAGGTTGCGGCAAGGGGGTTGAATCTAGATGATCTTTAAGGGCCCTTCCAACCCAAGCCATTCTATGATCTTACGACGCTACGATTTTGTTTTCCTCCAGGTATCAGTGAATTCACTTCAGGGTTGTAGCCAGCTGGTGCGCCAAGACATGCTTCAGCCCACCAAAGGCTCCTGCGGTAATGGCTTTTCTGCTGACTACAACCTCTTCTGCTGGCAGAAGGCCATTATTGCCCCACTAATCGCGTTCCTGCCGAGTGGCCCCAGCCACCCCTCCGCAGGGCACAGCCAGGCAATGCCCAGCCACCGGAGCAGAGCATGTGCCCATGCAGCAGAGACATCTGGGAAACTCAGCAAAACCGTTGCTAGGAGCAGCCTACTTTCTCAGGCTTCTCGCACTTTTCACACCAATAAATTTTATTGTTCCTGTAGCTCGTGTCACTGCTCTACCAAGGGGTCCAGGGAAGCAGCAACAGGAAAGGCAGTGGTGCGAGCCAGGCTGCTGCACGCCTGCTTGCGGAACGTGCGCTGCGGGACTAGTGGGAGAGCTGGCGTGGGAGAGAACAGGCATCCGTGGCTGTGCGATGCCACAAAGGCCCTCGTAGTCCAGGAGGAGAGCCCCGCATCCCGCAGGGTGCCCGTGTCCTGCTGAGGTTGCCAGGGGATGCCCATGTCCCAGTGATACTCCTGGTGAGTGCCTTTGTCCCAGTGAGGTGGCAGCGGCCATTCCATGCTCAGGATCCTGTGGGTCACTTGCCTCTGGGAATAATGTTGTCCAACGCTCTGTTCAGGCAGGGTTCAGGCTATGGTCAAAGCGTGTGGATTTTTTGGCCTTCCTCTTAAACATGGGCTGCCCCTTGGTCCCCAAGAGGATTTTGAGCTGAACCGTGCCACGGCTGCCCTGCTGCTGAACGCAGCCTGCATGGAGTGTGAGCACAGCTCCTTCACACAGAGAAGTAGAGAGCACAGCCCTGGGACGCGTGGGACAGACCCTGCTCCACTGCTGGGCTCAGTGTCTGCCAGCAGGCACAGCAGTGAGAGCAGCAGTCTTCAAAATCCACTTGCACGGGTCCTCCCCAGCTCTGCCCCAGCCGTCATCGCCTGCTGGGCGCGCAGGAAAGGGTTTTGTGACATCACAAAGCCTTGTGTGACATCACGGAGCCTAGTCACATCAGCAGCCCTTACGAGTGCAGACACGCAGGGCAGCCACTCAGGCTTGCTGGTCACTGCCTGACAGACAGAAGCCAGCTCGCGCACTGACACTTTTTTCCCTTGGGAGAAACCAAGATGAGACTCCACACGGTCCGCTCCCTGACCATGGCACTCTACATGGTGATTCTGTTCCCTGGTGGCCTTGGCCTTGCCAACCACCACCACTGCATCACAGCCGGGAGGGAAGACTTTGCTGAAAACCTGCAGCAGCTGCCTCTTGTCCCTGAGACCAAGGCTGCTGAATGGAAAAGCAGCATCGGTCTTCGCAGCCCCCATGACAGGGCCCGGTTTAGAATGGCCGTCATTCCAGAGAGCCAGCAGCAACAGCCCATTGTTGCAGAGAACATGGCTGCTGAATGGAAAAGCAGCACTGGTCTGCCCAGATTCCATGGCAGCACACGACTTCGGATGGCCGTCATTCCTGAGAGCCAGCAGCAACAACCCATTGTTGCAGAGAACATGGCTGCTGAATGGAAAAGCAGCACTGGTCTGCCCAGGGCCTACGACAGGGCCCGGTTCAGGATGGCCGTCATTCCTGAGGGCTGGAAGCAACTGCTCCTTATTGCAGAGAGCGTGGCTGCTGAATGGAACCACATCGTTGGTCTGCCCAGCGCCCACGGCAGGGTCCGGTTCAGAGCAGGCGTCGTTCCTGAGGGCCTGCATATCACGGCCCCTCACCTGCCCTGCTCTCTGGGCCAGGAGGAGAAGATGACCTGGCTGCTTTCCCACCCCTGGTTAACCGTGTGCCTGTTCTCTATGGCTGGGACTCTGCTTGGCCTCCGGAGAAATGTGGGGAGACACAAGGGACAGGTAAGCAGTCGAGATCAGTCACACCAAAGGGGACAGGTTGTGGGGCGCAAAAAAAACGCAACAGCCTTGGCCAAGAAGGCTTGCAATGAACAAACAACATCCATATTGGGCAAGAAAGTTTCAGTAGGCCCAAGAGGTCCTGTGCCTCTTCACAGAGGACATGCCAAAGCGCAGGGCCAAAACCCTCCAAGGGACCCCAGCACAACACGGGTCCCTCGGAGGTTTCCTCCGCTCAGCATACTACCCCGGGCAGTCCCTGCAAGGCTGGACTTCTTCCAGAGGAAGCCAAGCCCAGCAGGGCACTCTTTAGCTCTGCCACGCCTCACCTGCTTCTTTGTGCCCCAGCCCTGTTGCTTCCAGGGAAGGAGACGGACGGACTCATCTCTCATGGGGACAGGCTGCTGGAGAAAGAGAAGCCTGAGATGCCACAGGTTGCTCTGCCGGCTGAAGGCCTCCAACAGAGTGATGCTCACGTGCCTGCGGCGTATCTCCCACCAATATCAGAAAGTGATTGAGTACAACCACTTGAAGGAGAAGGCAGGAGAAATGGTAAGAAGTGGAGCACCTTCTCTAGCTCCCCATGCAACTCCAGCCATCACGTGTCCCGGGCAGATTTACAACATGCAAGGCAGTGGTACAAGTGAATGCTGCCGTCCATGTGAGGTGGGATGTGAGGCAGGGGAGAACAGGCATCTGTGGCTGTGAGGTGCCCCATGGGTGTCCAGTCCCAGGAAGAGGGGCCCATGTCCCGGCAGGTTACCCTTGTCCCGTGACGTTCCAGGTTGGTGCCCATGTCCCACTGAGGTACCTGGTACATGCCCATGTCCCGCTGAGGTACCTGGTACATGCCCATGTCCCGTGAGGTGTGTGGTGCTTCCTTCCCATGTCCCATAAGGGGGCAGTGGCCAGTGCCTGCCCACGACCCATTCGGTTCCTTGGGTCTTAGGACCTCCAAGGCTGGTGTGAGGGCATCACAGCAGGAAGAGGGGCAGGCGTTAGGAAGAGGGTGGATGGCAACTCGAGACGGAGCATCCAGTTGCCCAGAGAATTTGTGGATGCCCCATTCCTGGAAGCGTTTAAGGCCAGATTGGACGAGGCTCTGAGCAACCTCCCCTAGAGGAGGTTGCGGCAAGGGGGTTGAATCTAGATGATCTTTAAGGGCCCTTCCAACCCAAGCCATTCTATGATCTTACGACGCTACGATTTTGTTTTCCTCCAGGTATCAGTGAATTCACTTCAGGGTTGTAGCCAGCTGGTGCGCCAAGACATGCTTCAGCCCACCAAAGACTCCTGCGGTAATGGCTTTTCTGCTGACTACAACCTCTTCTGCTGGCAGAAGGCCATTATTGCCCCACTAATCGCGTTCCTGCCGAGTGGCCCCAGCCACCCCTCCGCAGGGCACAGCCAGGCAATGCCCAGCCACCGGAGCAGAGCATGTGCCCATGCAGCAGAGACATCTGGGAAACTCAGCAAAACCGTTGCTAGGAGCAGCCTACTTTCTCAGGCTTCTCGCACTTTTCACACCAATAAATTTTATTGTTCCTGTAGCTCGTGTCACTGCTCTACCAAGGGGGTCCAGGGAAGCAGCAACAGGAAAGGCAGTGGTGCGAGCCAGGCTGCTGCACGCCTGCTTGCGGAACGTGCGCTGCGGGACTAGTGGGAGAGCTGGCGTGGGAGAGAACAGGCATCCGTGGCTGTGCGATGCCACAAAGGCCCTCGTAGTCCAGGAGGAGAGCCCCGCATCCCGCAGGGTGCCCGTGTCCTGCTGAGGTTCCCAGGGGATGCCCATGTCCCAGTGATACTCCTGGTGAGTGCCTTTGTCCCAGTGAGGTGGCAGCGGCCATTCCATGCTCAGGATCCTGTGGGTCACTTGCCTCTGGGAATAATGTTGTCCAACGCTCTGTTCAGGCAGGGTTCAGGCTATGGTCAAAGCGTGTGGATTTTTTGGCCTTCCTCTTAAACATGGGCTGCCCCTTGGTCCCCAAGAGGATTTTGAGCTGAACCGTGCCACGGCTGCCCTGCTGCTGAACGCAGCCTGCATGGAGTGTGAGCACAGCTCCTTCACACAGAGAAGTAGAGAGCACAGCCCTGGGACGCGTGGGACAGACCCCTGCTCCACTGCTGGGCTCAGTGTCTGCCAGCAGGCACAGCAGTGAGAGCAGCAGTCTTCAAAATCCACTTGCACGGGTCCTCCCCAGCTCTGCCCCAGCCATCATCGCCTGCTGGGCGCGCAGGAAAGGGTTTTGTGACATCACAAAGCCTTGTGTGACATCACGGAGCCTAGTCACATCAGCAGCCCTTACGAGTGCAGACACGCAGGGCAGCCACTCAGGCTTGCTGGTCACTGCCTGACAGACAGAAGCCAGCTCGCGCACTGACACTTTTTTCCCTTGGGAGAAACCAAGATGAGACTCCACACGGTCCGCTCCCTGACCATGGCACTCTACATGGTGATTCTGTTCCCTGGTGGCCTTGGCCTTGCCAACCACCACCACTGCATCACAGCCGGGAGGGAAGACTTTGCTGAAAACCTGCAGCAGCTGCCTCTTGTCCCTGAGACCAGGGCTGCTGAATGGAAAAGCAGCATCGGTCTTCGCAGCCCCCATGACAGGGCCCGGTTTAGAATGGCCGTCATTCCAGAGAGCCAGCAGCAACAGCCCATTGTTGCAGAGAACTTGGCTGCTGAATGGAAAAGCAGCACTGGTCTGCCCAGGGCCTACGACAGGGCCCGGTTCAGGATGGCCGTCATTCCTGAGAGCCAGCAGCAACAACCCATTGTTGCAGAGAACATGGCTGCTGAATGGAAAAGCAGCACTGGTCTGCCCAGGGCCTACGACAGGGCCCGGTTCAGGATGGCCGTCATTCCTGAGAGCCAGCAGCAACAACCCATTGTTGCAGAGAACATGGCTGCTGAATGGAAAAGCAGCACTGGTCTGCCCAGGGCCTACGACAGGGCCCGGTTCAGGATGGCCGTCATTCCTGAGAGCCAGCAGCAACAACCCATTGTTGCAGAGAACATGGCTGCTGAATGGAAAAGCAGCACTGGTCTGCCCAGGGCCTACGACAGGGCCCGGTTCAGGATGGCCGTCATTCCTGAGAGCCAGCAGCAACAACCCATTGTTGCAGAGAACATGGCTGCTGAATGGAAAAGCAGCACTGGTCTGCCCAGGGCCTACGACAGGGCCCGGTTCAGGATGGCCGTCATTCCTGAGAGCCAGCAGCAACAACCCATTGTTGCAGAGAACATGGCTGCTGAATGGAAAAGCAGCACTGGTCTGCCCAGGGCCTACGACAGGGCCCGGTTCAGGATGGCCGTCATTCCTGAGAGCCAGCAGCAACAACCCATTGTTGCAGAGAACATGGCTGCTGAATGGAAAAGCAGCACTGGTCTGCCCAGGGCCTACGACAGGGCCCGGTTCAGGATGGCCGTCATTCCTGAGAGCCAGCAGCAACAACCCATTGTTGCAGAGAACATGGCTGCTGAATGGAAAAGCAGCACTGGTCTGCCCAGGGCCTACGACAGGGCCCGGTTCAGGATGGCCGTCATTCCTGAGAGCCAGCAGCAACAACCCATTGTTGCAGAGAACATGGCTGCTGAATGGAAAAGCAGCACTGGTCTGCCCAGGGCCTACGACAGGGCCCGGTTCAGGATGGCCGTCATTCCTGAGAGCCAGCAGCAACAACCCATTGTTGCAGAGAACATGGCTGCTGAATGGAAAAGCAGCACTGGTCTGCCCAGGGCCTACGACAGGGCCCGGTTCAGGATGGCCGTCATTCCTGAGAGCCAGCAGCAACAACCCATTGTTGCAGAGAACATGGCTGCTGAATGGAAAAGCAGCACTGGTCTGCCCAGGGCCTACGACAGGGCCCGGTTCAGGATGGCCGTCATTCCTGAGAGCCAGCAGCAACAACCCATTGTTGCAGAGAACATGGCTGCTGAATGGAAAAGCAGCACTGGTCTGCCCAGGGCCTACGACAGGGCCCGGTTCAGGATGGCCGTCATTCCTGAGGGCTGGAAGCAACTGCTCCTTATTGCAGAGTGCGTGGCTGCTGAATGGAACCACATCGTTGGTCTGCCCAGCGCCCACGGCAGGGTCCGGTTCAGAGCAGGCGTCGTTCCTGAGGGCCTGCATATCACGGCCCCTCACCTGCCCTGCTCTCTGGGCCAGGAGGAGAAGATGACCTGGCTGCTTTCCCACCCCTGGTTAACCGTGTGCCTGTTCTCTATGGCTGGGACTCTGCTTGGCCTCCGGAGAAATGTGGGGAGACACAAGGGACAGGTAAGCAGTCGAGATCAGTCACACCAAAGGGGACAGGTTGTGGGGCGCAAAAAAAACGCAACAGCCTTGGCCAAGAAGGCTTGCAATGAACAAACAACATCCATATTGGGCAAGAAAGTTTCAGTAGGCCCAAGAGGTCCTGTGCCTCTTCACAGAGGACATGCCAAAGCGCAGGGCCAAAACCCTCCAAGGGACCCCAGCACAACACGGGTCCCTCGGAGGTTTCCTCCGCTCAGCATACTACCCCGGGCAGTCCTGCAAGGCTGGACTTCTTCCAGAGGAAGCCAAGCCCAGCAGGGCACTCTTTAGCTCTGCCACGCCTCACCTGCTTCTTTGTGCCCCAGCCCTGTTGCTTCCAGGGAAGGAGACGGACGGACTCATCTCTCATGGGGACAGGCTGCTGGAGAAAGAGAAGCCTGAGATGCCACAGGTTGCTCTGCCGGCTGAAGGCCTCCAACAGAGTGATGCTCACGTGCCTGCGGCGTATCTCCCACCAATATCAGAAAGTGATTGAGTACAACCACTTGAAGGAGAAGGCAGGAGGAAATGGTAAGAAGTGGAGCACCTTCTCTAGCTCCCCATGCAACTCCAGCCATCACGTGTCCCGGGCAGATTTACAACATGCAAGGCAGTGGTACAAGTGAATGCTGCCGTCCATGTGAGGTGGGATGTGAGGCAGGGGAGAACAGGCATCTGTGGCTGTGAGGTGCCCCATGGGTGTCCAGTCCCAGGAAGAGGGGCCCATGTCCCGGCAGGTTACCCTTGTCCCGTGACGTTCCAGGTTGGTGCCCATGTCCCACTGAGGTACCTGGTACATGCCCATGTCCCGCTGAGGTACCTGGTACATGCCCATGTCCCGTGAGGTGTGTGGTGCTTCCTTCCCATGTCCCATAAGGGGGCAGTGGCCAGTGCCTGCCCACGACCCATTCGGTTCCTTGGGTCTTAGGACCTCCAAGGCTGGTGTGAGGGCATCACAGCAGGAAGAGGGGCAGGCGTTAGGAAGAGGGTGGATGGCAACTCGAGACGGAGCATCCAGTTGCCCAGAGAATTTGTGGATGCCCCATTCCTGGAAGCGTTTAAGGCCAGATTGGACGAGGCTCTGAGCAACCTCCCCTAGAGGAGGTTGCGGCAAGGGGGTTGAATCTAGATGATCTTTAAGGGCCCTTCCAACCCAAGCCATTCTATGATCTTACGACGCTACGATTTTGTTTTCCTCCAGGTATCAGTGAATTCACTTCAGGGTTGTAGCCAGCTGGTGCGCCAAGACATGCTTCAGCCCACCAAAGGCTCCTGCGGTAATGGCTTTTCTGCTGACTACAACCTCTTCTGCTGGCAGAAGGCCATTATTGCCCCACTAATCGCGTTCCTGCCGAGTGGCCCCAGCCACCCCTCCGCAGGGCACAGCCAGGCAATGCCCAGCCACCGGAGCAGAGCATGTGCCCATGCAGCAGAGACATCTGGGAAACTCAGCAAAACCGTTGCTAGGAGCAGCCTACTTTCTCAGGCTTCTCGCACTTTTCACACCAATAAATTTTATTGTTCCTGTAGCTCGTGTCACTGCTCTACCAAGGGGGTCCAGGGAAGCAGCAACAGGAAAGGCAGTGGTGCGAGCCAGGCTGCTGCACGCCTGCTTGCGGAACGTGCGCTGCGGGACTAGTGGGAGAGCTGGCGTGGGAGAGAACAGGCATCCGTGGCTGTGCGATGCCACAAAGGCCCTCGTAGTCCAGGAGGAGAGCCCCGCATCCCGCAGGGTGCCCGTGTCCTGCTGAGGTTCCCAGGGGATGCCCATGTCCCAGTGATACTCCTGGTGAGTGCCTTTGTCCCAGTGAGGTGGCAGCGGCCATTCCATGCTCAGGATCCTGTGGGTCACTTGCCTCTGGGAATAATGTTGTCCAACGCTCTGTTCAGGCAGGGTTCAGGCTATGGTCAAAGCGTGTGGATTTTTTGGCCTTCCTCTTAAACATGGGCTGCCCCTTGGTCCCCAAGAGGATTTTGAGCTGAACCGTGCCACGGCTGCCCTGCTGCTGAACGCAGCCTGCATGGAGTGTGAGCACAGCTCCTTCACACAGAGAAGTAGAGAGCACAGCCCTGGGACGCGTGGGACAGAGCCCTGCTCCACTGCTGGGCTCAGTGTCTGCCAGCAGGCACAGCAGTGAGAGCAGCAGTCTTCAAAATCCACTTGCACGGGTCCTCCCCAGCTCTGCCCCAGCCATCATCGCCTGCTGGGCGCGCAGGAAAGGGTTTTGTGACATCACAAAGCCTTGTGTGACATCACGGAGCCTAGTCACATCAGCAGCCCTTACGAGTGCAGACACGCAGGGCAGCCACTCAGGCTTGCTGGTCACTGCCTGACAGACAGAAGCCAGCTCGCGCACTGACACTTTTTTCCCTTGGGAGAAACCAAGATGAGACTCCACACGGTCCGCTCCCTGACCATGGCACTCTACATGGTGATTCTGTTCCCTGGTGGCCTTGGCCTTGCCAACCACCACCACTGCATCACAGCCGGGAGGGAAGACTTTGCTGAAAACCTGCAGCAGCTGCCTCTTGTCCCTGAGACCAGGGCTGCTGAATGGAAAAGCAGCATCGGTCTTCGCAGCCCCCATGACAGGGCCCGGTTTAGAATGGCCGTCATTCCAGAGAGCCAGCAGCAACAGCCCATTGTTGCAGAGAACTTGGCTGCTGAATGGAAAAGCAGCACTGGTCTGCCCAGGGCCTACGACAGGGCCCGGTTCAGGATGGCCGTCATTCCTGAGAGCCAGCAGCAACAACCCATTGTTGCAGAGAACATGGCTGCTGAATGGAAAAGCAGCACTGGTCTGCCCAGGGCCTACGACAGGGCCCGGTTCAGGATGGCCGTCATTCCTGAGAGCCAGCAGCAACAACCCATTGTTGCAGAGAACATGGCTGCTGAATGGAAAAGCAGCACTGGTCTGCCCAGGGCCTACGACAGGGCCCGGTTCAGGATGGCCGTCATTCCTGAGAGCCAGCAGCAACAACCCATTGTTGCAGAGAACATGGCTGCTGAATGGAAAAGCAGCACTGGTCTGCCCAGGGCCTACGACAGGGCCCGGTTCAGGATGGCCGTCATTCCTGAGAGCCAGCAGCAACAACCCATTGTTGCAGAGAACATGGCTGCTGAATGGAAAAGCAGCACTGGTCTGCCCAGGGCCTACGACAGGGCCCGGTTCAGGATGGCCGTCATTCCTGAGAGCCAGCAGCAACAACCCATTGTTGCAGAGAACATGGCTGCTGAATGGAAAAGCAGCACTGGTCTGCCCAGGGCCTACGACAGGGCCCGGTTCAGGATGGCCGTCATTCCTGAGAGCCAGCAGCAACAACCCATTGTTGCAGAGAACATGGCTGCTGAATGGAAAAGCAGCACTGGTCTGCCCAGGGCCTACGACAGGGCCCGGTTCAGGATGGCCGTCATTCCTGAGAGCCAGCAGCAACAACCCATTGTTGCAGAGAACATGGCTGCTGAATGGAAAAGCAGCACTGGTCTGCCCAGGGCCTACGACAGGGCCCGGTTCAGGATGGCCGTCATTCCTGAGAGCCAGCAGCAACAACCCATTGTTGCAGAGAACATGGCTGCTGAATGGAAAAGCAGCACTGGTCTGCCCAGGGCCTACGACAGGGCCCGGTTCAGGATGGCCGTCATTCCTGAGAGCCAGCAGCAACAACCCATTGTTGCAGAGAACATGGCTGCTGAATGGAAAAGCAGCACTGGTCTGCCCAGGGCCTACGACAGGGCCCGGTTCAGGATGGCCGTCATTCCTGAGAGCCAGCAGCAACAACCCATTGTTGCAGAGAACATGGCTGCTGAATGGAAAAGCAGCACTGGTCTGCCCAGGGCCTACGACAGGGCCCGGTTCAGGATGGCCGTCATTCCTGAGAGCCAGCAGCAACAACCCATTGTTGCAGAGAACATGGCTGCTGAATGGAAAAGCAGCACTGGTCTGCCCAGGGCCTACGACAGGGCCCGGTTCAGGATGGCCGTCATTCCTGAGAGCCAGCAGCAACAACCCATTGTTGCAGAGAACATGGCTGCTGAATGGAAAAGCAGCACTGGTCTGCCCAGGGCCTACGACAGGGCCCGGTTCAGGATGGCCGTCATTCCTGAGAGCCAGCAGCAACAACCCATTGTTGCAGAGAACATGGCTGCTGAATGGAAAAGCAGCACTGGTCTGCCCAGGGCCTACGACAGGGCCCGGTTCAGGATGGCCGTCATTCCTGAGAGCCAGCAGCAACAACCCATTGTTGCAGAGAACATGGCTGCTGAATGGAAAAGCAGCACTGGTCTGCCCAGGGCCTACGACAGGGCCCGGTTCAGGATGGCCGTCATTCCTGAGAGCCAGCAGCAACAACCCATTGTTGCAGAGAACATGGCTGCTGAATGGAAAAGCAGCACTGGTCTGCCCAGGGCCTACGACAGGGCCCGGTTCAGGATGGCCGTCATTCCTGAGAGCCAGCAGCAACAACCCATTGTTGCAGAGAACATGGCTGCTGAATGGAAAAGCAGCACTGGTCTGCCCAGGGCCTACGACAGGGCCCGGTTCAGGATGGCCGTTATTCCTGAGAGCCAGCAGCAACAACCCATTGTTGCAGAGAACATGGCTGCTGAATGGAAAAGCAGCACTGGTCTGCCCAGGGCCTACGACAGGGCCCGGTTCAGGATGGCCGTCATTCCTGAGAGCCAGCAGCAACAACCCATTGTTGCAGAGAACATGGCTGCTGAATGGAAAAGCAGCACTGGTCTGCCCAGGGCCTACGACAGGGCCCGGTTCAGGATGGCCGTCATTCCTGAGAGCCAGCAGCAACAACCCATTGTTGCAGAGAACATGGCTGCTGAATGGAAAAGCAGCACTGGTCTGCCCAGGGCCTACGACAGGGCCCGGTTCAGGATGGCCGTCATTCCTGAGAGCCAGCAGCAACAACCCATTGTTGCAGAGAACATGGCTGCTGAATGGAAAAGCAGCACTGGTCTGCCCAGGGCCTACGACAGGGCCCGGTTCAGGATGGCCGTCATTCCTGAGAGCCAGCAGCAACAACCCATTGTTGCAGAGAACATGGCTGCTGAATGGAAAAGCAGCACTGGTCTGCCCAGGGCCTACGACAGGGCCCGGTTCAGGATGGCCGTCATTCCTGAGGGCTGGAAGCAACTGCTCCTTATTGCAGAGTGCGTGGCTGCTGAATGGAACCACATCGTTGGTCTGCCCAGCGCCCACGGCAGGGTCCGGTTCAGAGCAGGCGTCGTTCCTGAGGGCCTGCATATCACGGCCCCTCACCTGCCCTGCTCTCTGGGCCAGGAGGAGAAGATGACCTGGCTGCTTTCCCACCCCTGGTTAACCGTGTGCCTGTTCTCTATGGCTGGGACTCTGCTTGGCCTCCGGAGAAATGTGGGGAGACACAAGGGACAGGTAAGCAGTCGAGATCAGTCACACCAAAGGGGACAGGTTGTGGGGCGCAAAAAAACGCAACAGCCTTGGCCAAGAAGGCTTGCAATGAACAAACAACATCCATATTGGGCAAGAAAGTTTCAGTAGGCCCAAGAGGTCCTGTGCCTCTTCACAGAGGACATGCCAAAGCGCAGGGCCAAAACCCTCCAAGGGACCCCAGCACAACACGGGTCCCTCGGAGGTTTCCTCCGCTCAGCATACTACCCCGGGCAGTCCTGCAAGGCTGGACTTCTTCCAGAGGAAGCCAAGCCCAGCAGGGCACTCTTTAGCTCTGCCACGCCTCACCTGCTTCTTTGTGCCCCAGCCCTGTTGCTTCCAGGGAAGGAGACGGACGGACTCATCTCTCATGGGGACAGGCTGCTGGAGAAAGAGAAGCCTGAGATGCCACAGGTTGCTCTGCCGGCTGAAGGCCTCCAACAGAGTGATGCTCACGTGCCTGCGGCGTATCTCCCACCAATATCAGAAAGTGATTGAGTACAACCACTTGAAGGAGAAGGCAGGAGGAAATGGTAAGAAGTGGAGCACCTTCTCTAGCTCCCCATGCAACTCCAGCCATCACGTGTCCCGGGCAGATTTACAACATGCAAGGCAGTGGTACAAGTGAATGCTGCCGTCCATGTGAGGTGGGATGTGAGGCAGGGGAGAACAGGCATCTGTGGCTGTGAGGTGCCCCATGGGTGTCCAGTCCCAGGAAGAGGGGCCCATGTCCCGGCAGGTTACCCTTGTCCCGTGACGTTCCAGGTTGGTGCCCATGTCCCACTGAGGTACCTGGTACATGCCCATGTCCCGCTGAGGTACCTGGTACATGCCCATGTCCCGTGAGGTGTGTGGTGCTTCCTTCCCATGTCCCATAAGGGGGCAGTGGCCAGTGCCTGCCCACGACCCATTCGGTTCCTTGGGTCTTAGGACCTCCAAGGCTGGTGTGAGGGCATCACAGCAGGAAGAGGGGCAGGCGTTAGGAAGAGGGTGGATGGCAACTCGAGACGGAGCATCCAGTTGCCCAGAGAATTTGTGGATGCCCCATTCCTGGAAGCGTTTAAGGCCAGATTGGACGAGGCTCTGAGCAACCTCCCCTAGAGGAGGTTGCGGCAAGGGGGTTGAATCTAGATGATCTTTAAGGGCCCTTCCAACCCAAGCCATTCTATGATCTTACAACGCTACGATTTTGTTTTCCTCCAGGTATCAGTGAATTCACTTCAGGGTTGTAGCCAGCTGGTGCGCCAAGACATGCTTCAGCCCACCAAAGGCTCCTGCGGTAATGGCTTTTCTGCTGACTACAACCTCTTCTGCTGGCAGAAGGCCATTATTGCCCCACTAATCGCGTTCCTGCCGAGTGGCCCCAGCCACCCCTCCGCAGGGCACAGCCAGGCAATGCCCAGCCACCGGAGCAGAGCATGTGCCCATGCAGCAGAGACATCTGGGAAACTCAGCAAAACCGTTGCTAGGAGCAGCCTACTTTCTCAGGCTTCTCGCACTTTTCACACCAATAAATTTTATTGTTCCTGTAGCTCGTGTCACTGCTCTACCAAGGGGGTCCAGGGAAGCAGCAACAGGAAAGGCAGTGGTGCGAGCCAGGCTGCTGCACGCCTGCTTGCGGAACGTGCGCTGCGGGACTAGTGGGAGAGCTGGCGTGGGAGAGAACAGGCATCCGTGGCTGTGCGATGCCACAAAGGCCCTCGTAGTCCAGGAGGAGAGCCCCGCATCCCGCAGGGTGCCCGTGTCCTGCTGAGGTTCCCAGGGGATGCCAATGTCCCAGTGATACTCCTGGTGAGTGCCTTTGTCCCAGTGAGGTGGCAGCGGCCATTCCATGCTCAGGATCCTGTGGGTCACTTGCCTCTGGGAATAATGTTGTCCAACGCTCTGTTCAGGCAGGGTTCAGGCTATGGTCAAAGCATGTGGATTTTTTGGCCTTCCTCTTAAACATGGGCTGCCCCTTGGTCCCCAAGAGGATTTTGAGCTGAACCGTGCCACGGCTGCCCTGCTGCTGAACGCAGCCTGCATGGAGTGTGAGCACAGCTCCTTCACACAGAGAAGTAGAGAGCACAGCCCTGGGACGCGTGGGACAGAGCCCTGCTCCACTGCTGGGCTCAGTGTCTGCCAGCAGGCACAGCAGTGAGAGCAGCAGTCTTCAAAATCCACTTGCACGGGTCCTCCCCAGCTCTGCCCCAGCCGTCATCGCCTGCTGGGCGCGCAGGAAAGGGTTTTGTGACATCACAAAGCCTTGTGTGACATCACGGAGCCTAGTCACATCAGCAGCCCTTACGAGTGCAGACACGCAGGGCAGCCACTCAGGCTTGCTGGTCACTGCCTGACAGACAGAAGCCAGCTCGCGCACTGACACTTTTTTCCCTTGGGAGAAACCAAGATGAGACTCCACACGGTCCGCTCCCTGACCATGGCACTCTACATGGTGATTCTGTTCCCTGGTGGCCTTGGCCTTGCCAACCACCACCACTGCATCACAGCCGGGAGGGAAGACTTTGCTGAAAACCTGCAGCAGCTGCCTCTTGTCCCTGAGACCAAGGCTGCTGAATGGAAAAGCAGCATCGGTCTTCGCAGCCCCCATGACAGGGCCCGGTTTAGAATGGCCGTCATTCCAGAGAGCCAGCAGCAACAGCCCATTGTTGCAGAGAACATGGCTGCTGAATGGAAAAGCAGCACTGGTCTGCCCAGATTCCATGGCAGCACACGACTTCGGATGGCCGTCATTCCTGAGAGCCAGCAGCAACAACCCATTGTTGCAGAGAACATGGCTGCTGAATGGAAAAGCAGCACTGGTCTGCCCAGGGCCTACGACAGGGCCCGGTTCAGGATGGCCGTCATTCCTGAGGGCTGGAAGCAACTGCTCCTTATTGCAGAGTGCGTGGCTGCTGAATGGAACCACATCGTTGGTCTGCCCAGCGCCCACGGCAGGGTCCGGTTCAGAGCAGGCGTCGTTCCTGAGGGCCTGCATATCACGGCCCCTCACCTGCCCTGCTCTCTGGGCCAGGAGGAGAAGATGACCTGGCTGCTTTCCCACCCCTGGTTAACCGTGTGCCTGTTCTCTATGGCTGGGACTCTGCTTGGCCTCCGGAGAAATGTGGGGAGACACAAGGGACAGGTAAGCAGTCGAGATCAGTCACACCAAAGGGGACAGGTTGTGGGGCGCAAAAAAACGCAACAGCCTTGGCCAAGAAGGCTTGCAATGAACAAACAACATCCATATTGGGCAAGAAAGTTTCAGTAGGCCCAAGAGGTCCTGTGCCTCTTCACAGAGGACATGCCAAAGCGCAGGGCCAAAACCCTCCAAGGGACCCCAGCACAACACGGGTCCCTCGGAGGTTTCCTCCGCTCAGCATACTACCCCGGGCAGTCCTGCAAGGCTGGACTTCTTCCAGAGGAAGCCAAGCCCAGCAGGGCACTCTTTAGCTCTGCCACGCCTCACCTGCTTCTTTGTGCCCCAGCCCTGTTGCTTCCAGGGAAGGAGACGGACGGACTCATCTCTCATGGGGACAGGCTGCTGGAGAAAGAGAAGCCTGAGATGCCACAGGTTGCTCTGCCGGCTGAAGGCCTCCAACAGAGTGATGCTCACGTGCCTGCGGCGTATCTCCCACCAATATCAGAAAGTGATTGAGTACAACCACTTGAAGGAGAAGGCAGGAGGAAATGGTAAGAAGTGGAGCACCTTCTCTAGCTCCCCATGCAACTCCAGCCATCACGTGTCCCGGGCAGATTTACAACATGCAAGGCAGTGGTACAAGTGAATGCTGCCGTCCATGCGAGGTGGGATGTGAGGCAGGGGAGAACAGGCATCTGTGGCTGTGAGGTGCCCCATGGGTGTCCAGTCCCAGGAAGAGGGGCCCATGTCCCGGCAGGTTACCCTTGTCCCGTGACGTTCCAGGTTGGTGCCCATGTCCCACTGAGGTACCTGGTACATGCCCATGTCCCGCTGAGGTACCTGGTACATGCCCATGTCCCGTGAGGTGTGTGGTGCTTCCTTCCCATGTCCCATAAGGGGGCAGTGGCCAGTGCCTGCCCACGACCCATTCGGTTCCTTGGGTCTTAGGACCTCCAAGGCTGGTGTGAGGGCATCACAGCAGGAAGAGGGGCAGGCGTTAGGAAGAGGGTGGATGGCAACTCGAGACGGAGCATCCAGTTGCCCAGAGAATTTGTGGATGCCCCATTCCTGGAAGCGTTTAAGGCCAGATTGGACGAGGCTCTGAGCAACCTCCCCTAGAGGAGGTTGCGGCAAGGGGGTTGAATCTAGATGATCTTTAAGGGCCCTTCCAACCCAAGCCATTCTATGATCTTACGACGCTACGATTTTGTTTTCCTCCAGGTATCAGTGAATTCACTTCAGGGTTGTAGCCAGCTGGTGCGCCAAGACATGCTTCAGCCCACCAAAGACTCCTGCGGTAATGGCTTTTCTGCTGACTACAACCTCTTCTGCTGGCAGAAGGCCATTATTGCCCCACTAATCGCGTTCCTGCCGAGTGGCCCCAGCCACCCCTCCGCAGGGCACAGCCAGGCAATGCCCAGCCACCGGAGCAGAGCATGTGCCCATGCAGCAGAGACATCTGGGAAACTCAGCAAAACCGTTGCTAGGAGCAGCCTACTTTCTCAGGCTTCTCGCACTTTTCACACCAATAAATTTTATTGTTCCTGTAGCTCGTGTCACTGCTCTACCAAGGGGGTCCAGGGAAGCAGCAACAGGAAAGGCAGTGGTGCGAGCCAGGCTGCTGCACGCCTGCTTGCGGAACGTGCGCTGCGGGACTAGTGGGAGAGCTGGCGTGGGAGAGAACAGGCATCCGTGGCTGTGCGATGCCACAAAGGCCCTCGTAGTCCAGGAGGAGAGCCCCGCATCCCGCAGGGTGCCCGTGTCCTGCTGAGGTTCCCAGGGGATGCCCATGTCCCAGTGATACTCCTGGTGAGTGCCTTTGTCCCAGTGAGGTGGCAGCGGCCATTCCATGCTCAGGATCCTGTGGGTCACTTGCCTCTGGGAATAATGTTGTCCAACGCTCTGTTCAGGCAGGGTTCAGGCTATGGTCAAAGCGTGTGGATTTTTTGGCCTTCCTCTTAAACATGGGCTGCCCCTTGGTCCCCAAGAGGATTTTGAGCTGAACCGTGCCACGGCTGCCCTGCTGCTGAACGCAGCCTGCATGGAGTGTGAGCACAGCTCCTTCACACAGAGAAGTAGAGAGCACAGCCCTGGGACGCGTGGGACAGAGCCCTGCTCCACTGCTGGGCTCAGTGTCTGCCAGCAGGCACAGCAGTGAGAGCAGCAGTCTTCAAAATCCACTTGCACGGGTCCTCCCCAGCTCTGCCCCAGCCATCATCGCCTGCTGGGCGCGCAGGAAAGGGTTTTGTGACATCACAAAGCCTTGTGTGACATCACGGAGCCTAGTCACATCAGCAGCCCTTACGAGTGCAGACACGCAGGGCAGCCACTCAGGCTTGCTGGTCACTGCCTGACAGACAGAAGCCAGCTCGCGCACTGACACTTTTTTCCCTTGGGAGAAACCAAGATGAGACTCCACACGGTCCGCTCCCTGACCATGGCACTCTACATGGTGATTCTGTTCCCTGGTGGCCTTGGCCTTGCCAACCACCACCACTGCATCACAGCCGGGAGGGAAGACTTTGCTGAAAACCTGCAGCAGCTGCCTCTTGTCCCTGAGACCAGGGCTGCTGAATGGAAAAGCAGCATCGGTCTTCGCAGCCCCCATGACAGGGCCCGGTTTAGAATGGCCGTCATTCCAGAGAGCCAGCAGCAACAGCCCATTGTTGCAGAGAACTTGGCTGCTGAATGGAAAAGCAGCACTGGTCTGCCCAGGGCCTACGACAGGGCCCGGTTCAGGATGGCCGTCATTCCTGAGAGCCAGCAGCAACAACCCATTGTTGCAGAGAACATGGCTGCTGAATGGAAAAGCAGCACTGGTCTGCCCAGGGCCTACGACAGGGCCCGGTTCAGGATGGCCGTCATTCCTGAGAGCCAGCAGCAACAACCCATTGTTGCAGAGAACATGGCTGCTGAATGGAAAAGCAGCACTGGTCTGCCCAGGGCCTACGACAGGGCCCGGTTCAGGATGGCCGTCATTCCTGAGAGCCAGCAGCAACAACCCATTGTTGCAGAGAACATGGCTGCTGAATGGAAAAGCAGCACTGGTCTGCCCAGGGCCTACGACAGGGCCCGGTTCAGGATGGCCGTCATTCCTGAGAGCCAGCAGCAACAACCCATTGTTGCAGAGAACATGGCTGCTGAATGGAAAAGCAGCACTGGTCTGCCCAGGGCCTACGACAGGGCCCGGTTCAGGATGGCCGTCATTCCTGAGAGCCAGCAGCAACAACCCATTGTTGCAGAGAACATGGCTGCTGAATGGAAAAGCAGCACTGGTCTGCCCAGGGCCTACGACAGGGCCCGGTTCAGGATGGCCGTCATTCCTGAGAGCCAGCAGCAACAACCCATTGTTGCAGAGAACATGGCTGCTGAATGGAAAAGCAGCACTGGTCTGCCCAGGGCCTACGACAGGGCCCGGTTCAGGATGGCCGTCATTCCTGAGAGCCAGCAGCAACAACCCATTGTTGCAGAGAACATGGCTGCTGAATGGAAAAGCAGCACTGGTCTGCCCAGGGCCTACGACAGGGCCCGGTTCAGGATGGCCGTCATTCCTGAGAGCCAGCAGCAACAACCCATTGTTGCAGAGAACATGGCTGCTGAATGGAAAAGCAGCACTGGTCTGCCCAGGGCCTACGACAGGGCCCGGTTCAGGATGGCCGTCATTCCTGAGGGCTGGAAGCAACTGCTCCTTATTGCAGAGTGCGTGGCTGCTGAATGGAACCACATCGTTGGTCTGCCCAGCGCCCACGGCAGGGTCCGGTTCAGAGCAGGCGTCGTTCCTGAGGGCCTGCATATCACGGCCCCTCACCTGCCCTGCTCTCTGGGCCAGGAGGAGAAGATGACCTGGCTGCTTTCCCACCCCTGGTTAACCGTGTGCCTGTTCTCTATGGCTGGGACTCTGCTTGGCCTCCGGAGAAATGTGGGGAGACACAAGGGACAGGTAAGCAGTCGAGATCAGTCACACCAAAGGGGACAGGTTGTGGGGCGCAAAAAAACGCAACAGCCTTGGCCAAGAAGGCTTGCAATGAACAAACAACATCCATATTGGGCAAGAAAGTTTCAGTAGGCCCAAGAGGTCCTGTGCCTCTTCACAGAGGACATGCCAAAGCGCAGGGCCAAAACCCTCCAAGGGACCCCAGCACAACACGGGTCCCTCGGAGGTTTCCTCCGCTCAGCATACTACCCCGGGCAGTCCTGCAAGGCTGGACTTCTTCCAGAGGAAGCCAAGCCCAGCAGGGCACTCTTTAGCTCTGCCACGCCTCACCTGCTTCTTTGTGCCCCAGCCCTGTTGCTTCCAGGGAAGGAGACGGACGGACTCATCTCTCATGGGGACAGGCTGCTGGAGAAAGAGAAGCCTGAGATGCCACAGGTTGCTCTGCCGGCTGAAGGCCTCCAACAGAGTGATGCTCACGTGCCTGCGGCGTATCTCCCACCAATATCAGAAAGTGATTGAGTACAACCACTTGAAGGAGAAGGCAGGAGGAAATGGTAAGAAGTGGAGCACCTTCTCTAGCTCCCCATGCAACTCCAGCCATCACGTGTCCCGGGCAGATTTACAACATGCAAGGCAGTGGTACAAGTGAATGCTGCCGTCCATGCGAGGTGGGATGTGAGGCAGGGGAGAACAGGCATCTGTGGCTGTGAGGTGCCCCATGGGTGTCCAGTCCCAGGAAGAGGGGCCCATGTCCCGGCAGGTTACCCTTGTCCCGTGACGTTCCAGGTTGGTGCCCATGTCCCACTGAGGTACCTGGTACATGCCCATGTCCCGCTGAGGTACCTGGTACATGCCCATGTCCCGTGAGGTGTGTGGTGCTTCCTTCCCATGTCCCATAAGGGGGCAGTGGCCAGTGCCTGCCCACGACCCATTCGGTTCCTTGGGTCTTAGGACCTCCAAGGCTGGTGTGAGGGCATCACAGCAGGAAGAGGGGCAGGCGTTAGGAAGAGGGTGGATGGCAACTCGAGACGGAGCATCCAGTTGCCCAGAGAATTTGTGGATGCCCCATTCCTGGAAGCGTTTAAGGCCAGATTGGACGAGGCTCTGAGCAACCTCCCCTAGAGGAGGTTGCGGCAAGGGGGTTGAATCTAGATGATCTTTAAGGGCCCTTCCAACCCAAGCCATTCTATGATCTTACGACGCTACGATTTTGTTTTCCTCCAGGTATCAGTGAATTCACTTCAGGGTTGTAGCCAGCTGGTGCGCCAAGACATGCTTCAGCCCACCAAAGGCTCCTGCGGTAATGGCTTTTCTGCTGACTACAACCTCTTCTGCTGGCAGAAGGCCATTATTGCCCCACTAATCGCGTTCCTGCCGAGTGGCCCCAGCCACCCCTCCGCAGGGCACAGCCAGGCAATGCCCAGCCACCGGAGCAGAGCATGTGCCCATGCAGCAGAGACATCTGGGAAACTCAGCAAAACCGTTGCTAGGAGCAGCCTACTTTCTCAGGCTTCTCGCACTTTTCACACCAATAAATTTTATTGTTCCTGTAGCTCGTGTCACTGCTCTACCAAGGGGGTCCAGGGAAGCAGCAACAGGAAAGGCAGTGGTGCGAGCCAGGCTGCTGCACGCCTGCTTGCGGAACGTGCGCTGCGGGACTAGTGGGAGAGCTGGCGTGGGAGAGAACAGGCATCCGTGGCTGTGCGATGCCACAAAGGCCCTCGTAGTCCAGGAGGAGAGCCCCGCATCCCGCAGGGTGCCCGTGTCCTGCTGAGGTTCCCAGGGGATGCCCATGTCCCAGTGATACTCCTGGTGAGTGCCTTTGTCCCAGTGAGGTGGCAGCGGCCATTCCATGCTCAGGATCCTGTGGGTCACTTGCCTCTGGGAATAATGTTGTCCAACGCTCTGTTCAGGCAGGGTTCAGGCTATGGTCAAAGCGTGTGGATTTTTTGGCCTTCCTCTTAAACATGGGCTGCCCCTTGGTCCCCAAGAGGATTTTGAGCTGAACCGTGCCACGGCTGCCCTGCTGCTGAACGCAGCCTGCATGGAGTGTGAGCACAGCTCCTTCACACAGAGAAGTAGAGAGCACAGCCCTGGGATGCGTGGGACAGAGCCCTGCTCCACTGCTGGGCTCAGTGTCTGCCAGCAGGCACAGCAGTGAGAGCAGCAGTCTTCAAAATCCACTTGCACGGGTCCTCCCCAGCTCTGCCCCAGCCATCATCGCCTGCTGGGCGCGCAGGAAAGGGTTTTGTGACATCACAAAGCCTTGTGTGACATCACGGAGCCTAGTCACATCAGCAGCCCTTACGAGTGCAGACACGCAGGGCAGCCACTCAGGCTTGCTGGTCACTGCCTGACAGACAGAAGCCAGCTCGCGCACTGACACTTTTTTCCCTTGGGAGAAACCAAGATGAGACTCCACACGGTCCGCTCCCTGACCATGGCACTCTACATGGTGATTCTGTTCCCTGGTGGCCTTGGCCTTGCCAACCACCACCACTGCATCACAGCCGGGAGGGAAGACTTTGCTGAAAACCTGCAGCAGCTGCCTCTTGTCCCTGAGACCAGGGCTGCTGAATGGAAAAGCAGCATCGGTCTTCGCAGCCCCCATGACAGGGCCCGGTTTAGAATGGCCGTCATTCCAGAGAGCCAGCAGCAACAGCCCATTGTTGCAGAGAACTTGGCTGCTGAATGGAAAAGCAGCACTGGTCTGCCCAGGGCCTACGACAGGGCCCGGTTCAGGATGGCCGTCATTCCTGAGAGCCAGCAGCAACAACCCATTGTTGCAGAGAACATGGCTGCTGAATGGAAAAGCAGCACTGGTCTGCCCAGGGCCTACGACAGGGCCCGGTTCAGGATGGCCGTCATTCCTGAGAGCCAGCAGCAACAACCCATTGTTGCAGAGAACATGGCTGCTGAATGGAAAAGCAGCACTGGTCTGCCCAGGGCCTACGACAGGGCCCGGTTCAGGATGGCCGTCATTCCTGAGAGCCAGCAGCAACAACCCATTGTTGCAGAGAACATGGCTGCTGAATGGAAAAGCAGCACTGGTCTGCCCAGGGCCTACGACAGGGCCCGGTTCAGGATGGCCGTCATTCCTGAGAGCCAGCAGCAACAACCCATTGTTGCAGAGAACATGGCTGCTGAATGGAAAAGCAGCACTGGTCTGCCCAGGGCCTACGACAGGGCCCGGTTCAGGATGGCCGTCATTCCTGAGAGCCAGCAGCAACAACCCATTGTTGCAGAGAACATGGCTGCTGAATGGAAAAGCAGCACTGGTCTGCCCAGGGCCTACGACAGGGCCCGGTTCAGGATGGCCGTCATTCCTGAGAGCCAGCAGCAACAACCCATTGTTGCAGAGAACATGGCTGCTGAATGGAAAAGCAGCACTGGTCTGCCCAGGGCCTACGACAGGGCCCGGTTCAGGATGGCCGTCATTCCTGAGAGCCAGCAGCAACAACCCATTGTTGCAGAGAACATGGCTGCTGAATGGAAAAGCAGCACTGGTCTGCCCAGGGCCTACGACAGGGCCCGGTTCAGGATGGCCGTCATTCCTGAGAGCCAGCAGCAACAACCCATTGTTGCAGAGAACATGGCTGCTGAATGGAAAAGCAGCACTGGTCTGCCCAGGGCCTACGACAGGGCCCGGTTCAGGATGGCCGTCATTCCTGAGAGCCAGCAGCAACAACCCATTGTTGCAGAGAACATGGCTGCTGAATGGAAAAGCAGCACTGGTCTGCCCAGGGCCTACGACAGGGCCCGGTTCAGGATGGCCGTCATTCCTGAGAGCCAGCAGCAACAACCCATTGTTGCAGAGAACATGGCTGCTGAATGGAAAAGCAGCACTGGTCTGCCCAGGGCCTACGACAGGGCCCGGTTCAGGATGGCCGTCATTCCTGAGAGCCAGCAGCAACAACCCATTGTTGCAGAGAACATGGCTGCTGAATGGAAAAGCAGCACTGGTCTGCCCAGGGCCTACGACAGGGCCCGGTTCAGGATGGCCGTCATTCCTGAGAGCCAGCAGCAACAACCCATTGTTGCAGAGAACATGGCTGCTGAATGGAAAAGCAGCACTGGTCTGCCCAGGGCCTACGACAGGGCCCGGTTCAGGATGGCCGTCATTCCTGAGAGCCAGCAGCAACAACCCATTGTTGCAGAGAACATGGCTGCTGAATGGAAAAGCAGCACTGGTCTGCCCAGGGCCTACGACAGGGCCCGGTTCAGGATGGCCGTCATTCCTGAGAGCCAGCAGCAACAACCCATTGTTGCAGAGAACATGGCTGCTGAATGGAAAAGCAGCACTGGTCTGCCCAGGGCCTACGACAGGGCCCGGTTCAGGATGGCCGTCATTCCTGAGAGCCAGCAGCAACAACCCATTGTTGCAGAGAACATGGCTGCTGAATGGAAAAGCAGCACTGGTCTGCCCAGGGCCTACGACAGGGCCCGGTTCAGGATGGCCGTCATTCCTGAGAGCCAGCAGCAACAACCCATTGTTGCAGAGAACATGGCTGCTGAATGGAAAAGCAGCACTGGTCTGCCCAGGGCCTACGACAGGGCCCGGTTCAGGATGGCCGTTATTCCTGAGAGCCAGCAGCAACAACCCATTGTTGCAGAGAACATGGCTGCTGAATGGAAAAGCAGCACTGGTCTGCCCAGGGCCTACGACAGGGCCCGGTTCAGGATGGCCGTCATTCCTGAGAGCCAGCAGCAACAACCCATTGTTGCAGAGAACATGGCTGCTGAATGGAAAAGCAGCACTGGTCTGCCCAGGGCCTACGACAGGGCCCGGTTCAGGATGGCCGTCATTCCTGAGAGCCAGCAGCAACAACCCATTGTTGCAGAGAACATGGCTGCTGAATGGAAAAGCAGCACTGGTCTGCCCAGGGCCTACGACAGGGCCCGGTTCAGGATGGCCGTCATTCCTGAGAGCCAGCAGCAACAACCCATTGTTGCAGAGAACATGGCTGCTGAATGGAAAAGCAGCACTGGTCTGCCCAGGGCCTACGACAGGGCCCGGTTCAGGATGGCCGTCATTCCTGAGAGCCAGCAGCAACAACCCATTGTTGCAGAGAACATGGCTGCTGAATGGAAAAGCAGCACTGGTCTGCCCAGGGCCTACGACAGGGCCCGGTTCAGGATGGCCGTCATTCCTGAGGGCTGGAAGCAACTGCTCCTTATTGCAGAGTGCGTGGCTGCTGAATGGAACCACATCGTTGGTCTGCCCAGCGCCCACGGCAGGGTCCGGTTCAGAGCAGGCGTCGTTCCTGAGGGCCTGCATATCACGGCCCCTCACCTGCCCTGCTCTCTGGGCCAGGAGGAGAAGATGACCTGGCTGCTTTCCCACCCCTGGTTAACCGTGTGCCTGTTCTCTATGGCTGGGACTCTGCTTGGCCTCCGGAGAAATGTGGGGAGACACAAGGGACAGGTAAGCAGTCGAGATCAGTCACACCAAAGGGGACAGGTTGTGGGGCGCAAAAAAACGCAACAGCCTTGGCCAAGAAGGCTTGCAATGAACAAACAACATCCATATTGGGCAAGAAAGTTTCAGTAGGCCCAAGAGGTCCTGTGCCTCTTCACAGAGGACATGCCAAAGCGCAGGGCCAAAACCCTCCAAGGGACCCCAGCACAACACGGGTCCCTCGGAGGTTTCCTCCGCTCAGCATACTACCCCGGGCAGTCCTGCAAGGCTGGACTTCTTCCAGAGGAAGCCAAGCCCAGCAGGGCACTCTTTAGCTCTGCCACGCCTCACCTGCTTCTTTGTGCCCCAGCCCTGTTGCTTCCAGGGAAGGAGACGGACGGACTCATCTCTCATGGGGACAGGCTGCTGGAGAAAGAGAAGCCTGAGATGCCACAGGTTGCTCTGCCGGCTGAAGGCCTCCAACAGAGTGATGCTCACGTGCCTGCGGCGTATCTCCCACCAATATCAGAAAGTGATTGAGTACAACCACTTGAAGGAGAAGGCAGGAGGAAATGGTAAGAAGTGGAGCACCTTCTCTAGCTCCCCATGCAACTCCAGCCATCACGTGTCCCGGGCAGATTTACAACATGCAAGGCAGTGGTACAAGTGAATGCTGCCGTCCATGTGAGGTGGGATGTGAGGCAGGGGAGAACAGGCATCTGTGGCTGTGAGGTGCCCCATGGGTGTCCAGTCCCAGGAAGAGGGGCCCATGTCCCGGCAGGTTACCCTTGTCCCGTGACGTTCCAGGTTGGTGCCCATGTCCCACTGAGGTACCTGGTACATGCCCATGTCCCGCTGAGGTACCTGGTACATGCCCATGTCCCGTGAGGTGTGTGGTGCTTCCTTCCCATGTCCCATAAGGGGGCAGTGGCCAGTGCCTGCCCACGACCCATTCGGTTCCTTGGGTCTTAGGACCTCCAAGGCTGGTGTGAGGGCATCACAGCAGGAAGAGGGGCAGGCGTTAGGAAGAGGGTGGATGGCAACTCGAGACGGAGCATCCAGTTGCCCAGAGAATTTGTGGATGCCCCATTCCTGGAAGCGTTTAAGGCCAGATTGGACGAGGCTCTGAGCAACCTCCCCTAGAGGAGGTTGCGGCAAGGGGGTTGAATCTAGATGATCTTTAAGGGCCCTTCCAACCCAAGCCATTCTATGATCTTACGACGCTACGATTTTGTTTTCCTCCAGGTATCAGTGAATTCACTTCAGGGTTGTAGCCAGCTGGTGCGCCAAGACATGCTTCAGCCCACCAAAGGCTCCTGCGGTAATGGCTTTTCTGCTGACTACAACCTCTTCTGCTGGCAGAAGGCCATTATCGCCCCACTAATCGCGTTCCTGCCGAGTGGCCCCAGCCACCCCTCCGCAGGGCACAGCCAGGCAATGATCAGCCACCGGAGCAGAGCATGTGCCCATGCAGCAGAGACATCTGGGAAACTCAGCAAAACCGTTGCTAGGAGCAGCCTACTTTCTCAGGCTTCTCGCACTTTTCACACCAATAAATTTTATTGTTCCTGTAGCTCGTGTCACTGCTCTACCAAGGGGGTCCAGGGAAGCAGCAACAGGAAAGGCAGTGGTGCGAGCCAGGCTGCTGCACGCCTGCTTGCGGAACGTGCGCTGCGGGACTAGTGGGAGAGCTGGCGTGGGAGAGAACAGGCATCCGTGGCTGTGCGATGCCACAAAGGCCCTCGTAGTCCAGGAGGAGAGCCCCGCATCCCGCAGGGTGCCCGTGTCCTGCTGAGGTTGCCAGGGGATGCCAATGTCCCAGTGATACTCCTGGTGAGTGCCTTTGTCCCAGTGAGGTGGCAGCGGCCATTCCATGCTCAGGATCCTGTGGGTCACTTGCCTCTGGGAATAATGTTGTCCAACGCTCTGTTCAGGCAGGGTTCAGGCTATGGTCAAAGCGTGTGGATTTTTTGGCCTTCCTCTTAAACATGGGCTGCCCCTTGGTCCCCAAGAGGATTTTGAGCTGAACCGTGCCACGGCTGCCCTGCTGCTGAACGCAGCCTGCATGGAGTGTGAGCACAGCTCCTTCACACAGAGAAGTAGAGAGCACAGCCCTGGGACGCGTGGGACAGACCCCTGCTCCACTGCTGGGCTCAGTGTCTGCCAGCAGGCACAGCAGTGAGAGCAGCAGTCTTCAAAATCCACTTGCACGGGTCCTCCCCAGCTCTGCCCCAGCCGTCATCGCCTGCTGGGCGCGCAGGAAAGGGTTTTGTGACATCACAAAGCCTTGTGTGACATCACGGAGCCTAGTCACATCAGCAGCCCTTACGAGTGCAGACACGCAGGGCAGCCACTCAGGCTTGCTGGTCACTGCCTGACAGACAGAAGCCAGCTCGCGCACTGACACTTTTTTCCCTTGGGAGAAACCAAGATGAGACTCCACACGGTCCGCTCCCTGACCATGGCACTCTACATGGTGATTCTGTTCCCTGGTGGCCTTGGCCTTGCCAACCACCACCACTGCATCACAGCCGGGAGGGAAGACTTTGCTGAAAACCTGCAGCAGCTGCCTCTTGTCCCTGAGACCAAGGCTGCTGAATGGAAAAGCAGCATCGGTCTTCGCAGCCCCCATGACAGGGCCCGGTTTAGAATGGCCGTCATTCCAGAGAGCCAGCAGCAACAGCCCATTGTTGCAGAGAACATGGCTGCTGAATGGAAAAGCAGCACTGGTCTGCCCAGATTCCATGGCAGCACACGACTTCGGATGGCCGTCATTCCTGAGAGCCAGCAGCAACAACCCATTGTTGCAGAGAACATGGCTGCTGAATGGAAAAGCAGCACTGGTCTGCCCAGGGCCTACGACAGGGCCCGGTTCAGGATGGCCGTCATTCCTGAGGGCTGGAAGCAACTGCTCCTTATTGCAGAGAGCGTGGCTGCTGAATGGAACCACATCGTTGGTCTGCCCAGCGCCCACGGCAGGGTCCGGTTCAGAGCAGGCGTCGTTCCTGAGGGCCTGCATATCACGGCCCCTCACCTGCCCTGCTCTCTGGGCCAGGAGGAGAAGATGACCTGGCTGCTTTCCCACCCCTGGTTAACCGTGTGCCTGTTCTCTATGGCTGGGACTCTGCTTGGCCTCCGGAGAAATGTGGGGAGACACAAGGGACAGGTAAGCAGTCGAGATCAGTCACACCAAAGGGGACAGGTTGTGGGGCGCAAAAAAACGCAACAGCCTTGGCCAAGAAGGCTTGCAATGAACAAACAACATCCATATTGGGCAAGAAAGTTTCAGTAGGCCCAAGAGGTCCTGTGCCTCTTCACAGAGGACATGCCAAAGCGCAGGGCCAAAACCCTCCAAGGGACCCCAGCACAACACGGGTCCCTCGGAGGTTTCCTCCGCTCAGCATACTACCCCGGGCAGTCCTGCAAGGCTGGACTTCTTCCAGAGGAAGCCAAGCCCAGCAGGGCACTCTTTAGCTCTGCCACGCCTCACCTGCTTCTTTGTGCCCCAGCCCTGTTGCTTCCAGGGAAGGAGACGGACGGACTCATCTCTCATGGGGACAGGCTGCTGGAGAAAGAGAAGCCTGAGATGCCACAGGTTGCTCTGCCGGCTGAAGGCCTCCAACAGAGTGATGCTCACGTGCCTGCGGCGTATCTCCCACCAATATCAGAAAGTGATTGAGTACAACCACTTGAAGGAGAAGGCAGGAGGAAATGGTAAGAAGTGGAGCACCTTCTCTAGCTCCCCATGCAACTCCAGCCATCACGTGTCCCGGGCAGATTTACAACATGCAAGGCAGTGGTACAAGTGAATGCTGCCGTCCATGCGAGGTGGGATGTGAGGCAGGGGAGAACAGGCATCTGTGGCTGTGAGGTGCCCCATGGGTGTCCAGTCCCAGGAAGAGGGGCCCATGTCCTGGCAGGTTACCCTTGTCCCGTGACGTTCCAGGTTGGTGCCCATGTCCCACTGAGGTACCTGGTACATGCCCATGTCCCGCTGAGGTACCTGGTACATGCCCATGTCCCGTGAGGTGTATGGTGCTTCCTTCCCATGTCCCATAAGGGGGCAGTGGCCAGTGCCTGCCCACGACCCATTCGGTTCCTTGGGTCTTAGGACCTCCAAGGCTGGTGTGAGGGCATCACAGCAGGAAGAGGGGCAGGCGTTAGGAAGAGGGTGGATGGCAACTCGAGACGGAGCATCCAGTTGCCCAGAGAATTTGTGGATGCCCCATTCCTGGAAGCGTTTAAGGCCAGATTGGACGAGGCTCTGAGCAACCTCCCCTAGAGGAGGTTGCGGCAAGGGGGTTGAATCTAGATGATCTTTAAGGGCCCTTCCAACCCAAGCCATTCTATGATCTTACGACGCTACGATTTTGTTTTCCTCCAGGTATCAGTGAATTCACTTCAGGGTTGTAGCCAGCTGGTGCGCCAAGACATGCTTCAGCCCACCAAAGGCTCCTGCGGTAATGGCTTTTCTGCTGACTACAACCTCTTCTGCTGGCAGAAGGCCATTATTGCCCCACTAATCGCGTTCCTGCCGAGTGGCCCCAGCCACCCCTCCGCAGGGCACAGCCAGGCAATGCCCAGCCACCGGAGCAGAGCATGTGCCCATGCAGCAGAGACATCTGGGAAACTCAGCAAAACCGTTGCTAGGAGCAGCCTACTTTCTCAGGCTTCTCGCACTTTTCACACCAATAAATTTTATTGTTCCTGTAGCTCGTGTCACTGCTCTACCAAGGGGGTCCAGGGAAGCAGCAACAGGAAAGGCAGTGGTGCGAGCCAGGCTGCTGCACGCCTGCTTGCGGAACGTGCGCTGCGGGACTAGTGGGAGAGCTGGCGTGGGAGAGAACAGGCATCCGTGGCTGTGCGATGCCACAAAGGCCCTCGTAGTCCAGGAGGAGAGCCCCGCATCCCGCAGGGTGCCCGTGTCCTGCTGAGGTTGCCAGGGGATGCCAATGTCCCAGTGATACTCCTGGTGAGTGCCTTTGTCCCAGTGAGGTGGCAGCGGCCATTCCATGCTCAGGATCCTGTGGGTCACTTGCCTCTGGGAATAATGTTGTCCAACGCTCTGTTCAGGCAGGGTTCAGGCTATGGTCAGAGCGTGTGGATTTTTTGGCCTTCCTCTTAAACATGGGCTGCCCCTTGGTCCCCAAGAGGATTTTGAGCTGAACCGTGCCACGGCTGCCCTGCTGCTGAACGCAGCCTGCATGGAGTGTGAGCACAGCTCCTTCACACAGAGAAGTAGAGAGCACAGCCCTGGGACGCGTGGGACAGAGCCCTGCTCCACTGCTGGGCTCAGTGTCTGCCAGCAGGCACAGCAGTGAGAGCAGCAGTCTTCAAAATCCACTTGCACGGGTCCTCCCCAGCTCTGCCCCAGCCGTCATCGCCTGCTGGGCGCGCAGGAAAGGGTTTTGTGACATCACAAAGCCTTGTGTGACATCACGGAGCCTAGTCACATCAGCAGCCCTTACGAGTGCAGACACGCAGGGCAGCCACTCAGGCTTGCTGGTCACTGCCTGACAGACAGAAGCCAGCTCGCGCACTGACACTTTTTTCCCTTGGGAGAAACCAAGATGAGACTCCACACGGTCCGCTCCCTGACCATGGCACTCTACATGGTGATTCTGTTCCCTGGTGGCCTTGGCCTTGCCAACCACCACCACTGCATCACAGCCGGGAGGGAAGACTTTGCTGAAAACCTGCAGCAGCTGCCTCTTGTCCCTGAGACCAAGGCTGCTGAATGGAAAAGCAGCATCGGTCTTCGCAGCCCCCATGACAGGGCCCGGTTTAGAATGGCCGTCATTCCAGAGAGCCAGCAGCAACAGCCCATTGTTGCAGAGAACATGGCTGCTGAATGGAAAAGCAGCACTGGTCTGCCCAGATTCCATGGCAGCACACGACTTCGGATGGCCGTCATTCCTGAGAGCCAGCAGCAACAACCCATTGTTGCAGAGAACATGGCTGCTGAATGGAAAAGCAGCACTGGTCTGCCCAGGGCCTACGACAGGGCCCGGTTCAGGATGGCCGTCATTCCTGAGGGCTGGAAGCAACTGCTCCTTATTGCAGAGAGCGTGGCTGCTGAATGGAACCACATCGTTGGTCTGCCCAGCGCCCACGGCAGGGTCCGGTTCAGAGCAGGCGTCGTTCCTGAGGGCCTGCATATCACGGCCCCTCACCTGCCCTGCTCTCTGGGCCAGGAGGAGAAGATGACCTGGCTGCTTTCCCACCCCTGGTTAACCGTGTGCCTGTTCTCTATGGCTGGGACTCTGCTTGGCCTCCGGAGAAATGTGGGGAGACACAAGGGACAGGTAAGCAGTCGAGATCAGTCACACCAAAGGGGACAGGTTGTGGGGCGCAAAAAAAACGCAACAGCCTTGGCCAAGAAGGCTTGCAATGAACAAACAACATCCATATTGGGCAAGAAAGTTTCAGTAGGCCCAAGAGGTCCTGTGCCTCTTCACAGAGGACATGCCAAAGCGCAGGGCCAAAACCCTCCAAGGGACCCCAGCACAACACGGGTCCCTCGGAGGTTTCCTCCGCTCAGCATACTACCCCGGGCAGTCCTGCAAGGCTGGACTTCTTCCAGAGGAAGCCAAGCCCAGCAGGGCACTCTTTAGCTCTGCCACGCCTCACCTGCTTCTTTGTGCCCCAGCCCTGTTGCTTCCAGGGAAGGAGACGGACGGACTCATCTCTCATGGGGACAGGCTGCTGGAGAAAGAGAAGCCTGAGATGCCACAGGTTGCTCTGCCGGCTGAAGGCCTCCAACAGAGTGATGCTCACGTGCCTGCGGCGTATCTCCCACCAATATCAGAAAGTGATTGAGTACAACCACTTGAAGGAGAAGGCAGGAGGAAATGGTAAGAAGTGGAGCACCTTCTCTAGCTCCCCATGCAACTCCAGCCATCACGTGTCCCGGGCAGATTTACAACATGCAAGGCAGTGGTACAAGTGAATGCTGCCGTCCATGTGAGGTGGGATGTGAGGCAGGGGAGAACAGGCATCTGTGGCTGTGAGGTGCCCCATGGGTGTCCAGTCCCAGGAAGAGGGGCCCATGTCCCGGCAGGTTACCCTTGTCCCGTGACGTTCCAGGTTGGTGCCCATGTCCCACTGAGGTACCTGGTACATGCCCATGTCCCGCTGAGGTACCTGGTACATGCCCATGTCCCGTGAGGTGTGTGGTGCTTCCTTCCCATGTCCCATAAGGGGGCAGTGGCCAGTGCCTGCCCACGACCCATTCGGTTCCTTGGGTCTTAGGACCTCCAAGGCTGGTGTGAGGGCATCACAGCAGGAAGAGGGGCAGGCGTTAGGAAGAGGGTGGATGGCAACTCGAGACGGAGCATCCAGTTGCCCAGAGAATTTGTGGATGCCCCATTCCTGGAAGCGTTTAAGGCCAGATTGGACGAGGCTCTGAGCAACCTCCCCTAGAGGAGGTTGCGGCAAGGGGGTTGAATCTAGATGATCTTTAAGGGCCCTTCCAACCCAAGCCATTCTATGATCTTACGACGCTACGATTTTGTTTTCCTCCAGGTATCAGTGAATTCACTTCAGGGTTGTAGCCAGCTGGTGCGCCAAGACATGCTTCAGCCCACCAAAGGCTCCTGCGGTAATGGCTTTTCTGCTGACTACAACCTCTTCTGCTGGCAGAAGGCCATTATCGCCCCACTAATCGCGTTCCTGCCGAGTGGCCCCAGCCACCCCTCCGCAGGGCACAGCCAGGCAATGCCCAGCCACCGGAGCAGAGCATGTGCCCATGCAGCAGAGACATCTGGGAAACTCAGCAAAACCGTTGCTAGGAGCAGCCTACTTTCTCAGGCTTCTCGCACTTTTCACACCAATAAATTTTATTGTTCCTGTAGCTCGTGTCACTGCTCTACCAAGGGGGTCCAGGGAAGCAGCAACAGGAAAGGCAGTGGTGCGAGCCAGGCTGCTGCACGCCTGCTTGCGGAACGTGCGCTGCGGGACTAGTGGGAGAGCTGGCGTGGGAGAGAACAGGCATCCGTGGCTGTGCGATGCCACAAAGGCCCTCGTAGTCCAGGAGGAGAGCCCCGCATCCCGCAGGGTGCCCGTGTCCTGCTGAGGTTGCCAGGGGATGCCCATGTCCCAGTGATACTCCTGGTGAGTGCCTTTGTCCCAGTGAGGTGGCAGCGGCCATTCCATGCTCAGGATCCTGTGGGTCACTTGCCTCTGGGAATAATGTTGTCCAACGCTCTGTTCAGGCAGGGTTCAGGCTATGGTCAGAGCGTGTGGATTTTTTGGCCTTCCTCTTAAACATGGGCTGCCCCTTGGTCCCCAAGAGGATTTTGAGCTGAACCGTGCCACGGCTGCCCTGCTGCTGAACGCAGCCTGCATGGAGTGTGAGCACAGCTCCTTCACACAGAGAAGTAGAGAGCACAGCCCTGGGACGCGTGGGACAGAGCCCTGCTCCACTGCTGGGCTCAGTGTCTGCCAGCAGGCACAGCAGTGAGAGCAGCAGTCTTCAAAATCCACTTGCACGGGTCCTCCCCAGCTCTGCCCCAGCCGTCATCGCCTGCTGGGCGCGCAGGAAAGGGTTTTGTGACATCACAAAGCCTTGTGTGACATCACGGAGCCTAGTCACATCAGCAGCCCTTACGAGTGCAGACACGCAGGGCAGCCACTCAGGCTTGCTGGTCACTGCCTGACAGACAGAAGCCAGCTCGCGCACTGACACTTTTTTTCCCTTGGGAGAAACCAAGATGAGACTCCACACGGTCCGCTCCCTGACCATGGCACTCTACATGGTGATTCTGTTCCCTGGTGGCCTTGGCCTTGCCAACCACCACCACTGCATCACAGCCGGGAGGGAAGACTTTGCTGAAAACCTGCAGCAGCTGCCTCTTGTCCCTGAGACCAAGGCTGCTGAATGGAAAAGCAGCATCGGTCTTCGCAGCCCCCATGACAGGGCCCGGTTTAGAATGGCCGTCATTCCAGAGAGCCAGCAGCAACAGCCCATTGTTGCAGAGAACATGGCTGCTGAATGGAAAAGCAGCACTGGTCTGCCCAGATTCCATGGCAGCACACGACTTCGGATGGCCGTCATTCCTGAGAGCCAGCAGCAACAACCCATTGTTGCAGAGAACATGGCTGCTGAATGGAAAAGCAGCACTGGTCTGCCCAGGGGCTACGACAGGGCCCGGTTCAGGATGGCCGTCATTCCTGAGGCTGGAAGCAACTGCTCCTTATTGCAGAGAGCGTGGCTGCTGAATGGAACCACATCGTTGGTCTGCCCAGCGCCCACGGCAGGGTCCGGTTCAGAGCAGGCGTCGTTCCTGAGGGCCTGCATATCACGGCCCCTCACCTGCCCTGCTCTCTGGGCCAGGAGGAGAAGATGACCTGGCTGCTTTCCCACCCCTGGTTAACCGTGTGCCTGTTCTCTATGGCTGGGACTCTGCTTGGCCTCCGGAGAAATGTGGGGAGACACAAGGGACAGGTAAGCAGTCGAGATCAGTCACACCAAAGGGGACAGGTTGTGGGGCGCAAAAAAACGCAACAGCCTTGGCCAAGAAGGCTTGCAATGAACAAACAACATCCATATTGGGCAAGAAAGTTTCAGTAGGCCCAAGAGGTCCTGTGCCTCTTCACAGAGGACATGCCAAAGCGCAGGGCCAAAACCCTCCAAGGGACCCCAGCACAACACGGGTCCCTCGGAGGTTTCCTCCGCTCAGCATACTACCCCGGGCAGTCCTGCAAGGCTGGACTTCTTCCAGAGGAAGCCAAGCCCAGCAGGGCACTCTTTAGCTCTGCCACGCCTCACCTGCTTCTTTGTGCCCCAGCCCTGTTGCTTCCAGGGAAGGAGACGGACGGACTCATCTCTCATGGGGACAGGCTGCTGGAGAAAGAGAAGCCTGAGATGCCACAGGTTGCTCTGCCGGCTGAAGGCCTCCAACAGAGTGATGCTCACGTGCCTGCGGCGTATCTCCCACCAATATCAGAAAGTGATTGAGTACAACCACTTGAAGGAGAAGGCAGGAGGAAATGGTAAGAAGTGGAGCACCTTCTCTAGCTCCCCATGCAACTCCAGCCATCACGTGTCCCGGGCAGATTTACAACATGCAAGGCAGTGGTACAAGTGAATGCTGCCGTCCATGTGAGGTGGGATGTGAGGCAGGGGAGAACAGGCATCTGTGGCTGTGAGGTGCCCCATGGGTGTCCAGTCCCAGGAAGAGGGGCCCATGTCCCGGCAGGTTACCCTTGTCCCGTGACGTTCCAGGTTGGTGCCCATGTCCCACTGAGGTACCTGGTACATGCCCATGTCCCGCTGAGGTACCTGGTACATGCCCATGTCCCGTGAGGTGTGTGGTGCTTCCTTCCCATGTCCCATAAGGGGGCAGTGGCCAGTGCCTGCCCACGACCCATTCGGTTCCTTGGGTCTTAGGACCTCCAAGGCTGGTGTGAGGGCATCACAGCAGGAAGAGGGGCAGGCGTTAGGAAGAGGGTGGATGGCAACTCGAGACGGAGCATCCAGTTGCCCAGAGAATTTGTGGATGCCCCATTCCTGGAAGCGTTTAAGGCCAGATTGGACGAGGCTCTGAGCAACCTCCCCTAGAGGAGGTTGCGGCAAGGGGGTTGAATCTAGATGATCTTTAAGGGCCCTTCCAACCCAAGCCATTCTATGATCTTACGACGCTACGATTTTGTTTTCCTCCAGGTATCAGTGAATTCACTTCAGGGTTGTAGCCAGCTGGTGCGCCAAGACATGCTTCAGCCCACCAAAGACTCCTGCGGTAATGGCTTTTCTGCTGACTACAACCTCTTCTGCTGGCAGAAGGCCATTATTGCCCCACTAATCGCGTTCCTGCCGAGTGGCCCCAGCCACCCCTCCGCAGGGCACAGCCAGGCAATGCCCAGCCACCGGAGCAGAGCATGTGCCCATGCAGCAGAGACATCTGGGAAACTCAGCAAAACCGTTGCTAGGAGCAGCCTACTTTCTCAGGCTTCTCGCACTTTTCACACCAATAAATTTTATTGTTCCTGTAGCTCGTGTCACTGCTCTACCAAGGGGGTCCAGGGAAGCAGCAACAGGAAAGGCAGTGGTGCGAGCCAGGCTGCTGCACGCCTGCTTGCGGAACGTGCGCTGCGGGACTAGTGGGAGAGCTGGCGTGGGAGAGAACAGGCATCCGTGGCTGTGCGATGCCACAAAGGCCCTCGTAGTCCAGGAGGAGAGCCCCGCATCCCGCAGGGTGCCCGTGTCCTGCTGAGGTTCCCAGGGGATGCCCATGTCCCAGTGATACTCCTGGTGAGTGCCTTTGTCCCAGTGAGGTGGCAGCGGCCATTCCATGCTCAGGATCCTGTGGGTCACTTGCCTCTGGGAATAATGTTGTCCAACGCTCTGTTCAGGCAGGGTTCAGGCTATGGTCAAAGCGTGTGGATTTTTTGGCCTTCCTCTTAAACATGGGCTGCCCCTTGGTCCCCAAGAGGATTTTGAGCTGAACCGTGCCACGGCTGCCCTGCTGCTGAACGCAGCCTGCATGGAGTGTGAGCACAGCTCCTTCACACAGAGAAGTAGAGAGCACAGCCCTGGGACGCGTGGGACAGAGCCCTGCTCCACTGCTGGGCTCAGTGTCTGCCAGCAGGCACAGCAGTGAGAGCAGCAGTCTTCAAAATCCACTTGCACGGGTCCTCCCCAGCTCTGCCCCAGCCGTCATCGCCTGCTGGGCGCGCAGGAAAGGGTTTTGTGACATCACAAAGCCTTGTGTGACATCACGGAGCCTAGTCACATCAGCAGCCCTTACGAGTGCAGACACGCAGGGCAGCCACTCAGGCTTGCTGGTCACTGCCTGACAGACAGAAGCCAGCTCGCGCACTGACACTTTTTTCCCTTGGGAGAAACCAAGATGAGACTCCACACGGTCCGCTCCCTGACCATGGCACTCTACATGGTGATTCTGTTCCCTGGTGGCCTTGGCCTTGCCAACCACCACCACTGCATCACAGCCGGGAGGGAAGACTTTGCTGAAAACCTGCAGCAGCTGCCTCTTGTCCCTGAGACCAGGGCTGCTGAATGGAAAAGCAGCATCGGTCTTCGCAGCCCCCATGACAGGGCCCGGTTTAGAATGGCCGTCATTCCAGAGAGCCAGCAGCAACAGCCCATTGTTGCAGAGAACTTGGCTGCTGAATGGAAAAGCAGCACTGGTCTGCCCAGGGCCTACGACAGGGCCCGGTTCAGGATGGCCGTCATTCCTGAGAGCCAGCAGCAACAACCCATTGTTGCAGAGAACATGGCTGCTGAATGGAAAAGCAGCACTGGTCTGCCCAGGGCCTACGACAGGGCCCGGTTCAGGATGGCCGTCATTCCTGAGAGCCAGCAGCAACAACCCATTGTTGCAGAGAACATGGCTGCTGAATGGAAAAGCAGCACTGGTCTGCCCAGGGCCTACGACAGGGCCCGGTTCAGGATGGCCGTCATTCCTGAGAGCCAGCAGCAACAACCCATTGTTGCAGAGAACATGGCTGCTGAATGGAAAAGCAGCACTGGTCTGCCCAGGGCCTACGACAGGGCCCGGTTCAGGATGGCCGTCATTCCTGAGAGCCAGCAGCAACAACCCATTGTTGCAGAGAACATGGCTGCTGAATGGAAAAGCAGCACTGGTCTGCCCAGGGCCTACGACAGGGCCCGGTTCAGGATGGCCGTCATTCCTGAGAGCCAGCAGCAACAACCCATTGTTGCAGAGAACATGGCTGCTGAATGGAAAAGCAGCACTGGTCTGCCCAGGGCCTACGACAGGGCCCGGTTCAGGATGGCCGTCATTCCTGAGAGCCAGCAGCAACAACCCATTGTTGCAGAGAACATGGCTGCTGAATGGAAAAGCAGCACTGGTCTGCCCAGGGCCTACGACAGGGCCCGGTTCAGGATGGCCGTCATTCCTGAGAGCCAGCAGCAACAACCCATTGTTGCAGAGAACATGGCTGCTGAATGGAAAAGCAGCACTGGTCTGCCCAGGGCCTACGACAGGGCCCGGTTCAGGATGGCCGTCATTCCTGAGAGCCAGCAGCAACAACCCATTGTTGCAGAGAACATGGCTGCTGAATGGAAAAGCAGCACTGGTCTGCCCAGGGCCTACGACAGGGCCCGGTTCAGGATGGCCGTCATTCCTGAGAGCCAGCAGCAACAACCCATTGTTGCAGAGAACATGGCTGCTGAATGGAAAAGCAGCACTGGTCTGCCCAGGGCCTACGACAGGGCCCGGTTCAGGATGGCCGTCATTCCTGAGAGCCAGCAGCAACAACCCATTGTTGCAGAGAACATGGCTGCTGAATGGAAAAGCAGCACTGGTCTGCCCAGGGCCTACGACAGGGCCCGGTTCAGGATGGCCGTCATTCCTGAGAGCCAGCAGCAACAACCCATTGTTGCAGAGAACATGGCTGCTGAATGGAAAAGCAGCACTGGTCTGCCCAGGGCCTACGACAGGGCCCGGTTCAGGATGGCCGTCATTCCTGAGGGCTGGAAGCAACTGCTCCTTATTGCAGAGTGCGTGGCTGCTGAATGGAACCACATCGTTGGTCTGCCCAGCGCCCACGGCAGGGTCCGGTTCAGAGCAGGCGTCGTTCCTGAGGGCCTGCATATCACGGCCCCTCACCTGCCCTGCTCTCTGGGCCAGGAGGAGAAGATGACCTGGCTGCTTTCCCACCCCTGGTTAACCGTGTGCCTGTTCTCTATGGCTGGGACTCTGCTTGGCCTCCGGAGAAATGTGGGGAGACACAAGGGACAGGTAAGCAGTCGAGATCAGTCACACCAAAGGGGACAGGTTGTGGGGCGCAAAAAAACGCAACAGCCTTGGCCAAGAAGGCTTGCAATGAACAAACAACATCCATATTGGGCAAGAAAGTTTCAGTAGGCCCAAGAGGTCCCGTGCCTCTTCACAGAGGACATGCCAAAGCGCAGGGCCAAAACCCTCCAAGGGACCCCAGCACAACACGGGTCCCTCGGAGGTTTCCTCCGCTCAGCATACTACCCCGGGCAGTCCTGCAAGGCTGGACTTCTTCCAGAGGAAGCCAAGCCCAGCAGGGCACTCTTTAGCTCTGCCACGCCTCACCTGCTTCTTTGTGCCCCAGCCCTGTTGCTTCCAGGGAAGGAGACGGACGGACTCATCTCTCATGGGGACAGGCTGCTGGAGAAAGAGAAGCCTGAGATGCCACAGGTTGCTCTGCCGGCTGAAGGCCTCCAACAGAGTGATGCTCACGTGCCTGCGGCGTATCTCCCACCAATATCAGAAAGTGATTGAGTACAACCACTTGAAGGAGAAGGCAGGAGGAAATGGTAAGAAGTGGAGCACCTTCTCTAGCTCCCCATGCAACTCCAGCCATCACGTGTCCCGGGCAGATTTACAACATGCAAGGCAGTGGTACAAGTGAATGCTGCCGTCCATGCGAGGTGGGATGTGAGGCAGGGGAGAACAGGCATCTGTGGCTGTGAGGTGCCCCATGGGTGTCCAGTCCCAGGAAGAGGGGCCCATGTCCTGGCAGGTTACCCTTGTCCCGTGACGTTCCAGGTTGGTGCCCATGTCCCACTGAGGTACCTGGTACATGCCCATGTCCCGCTGAGGTACCTGGTACATGCCCATGTCCCGTGAGGTGTATGGTGCTTCCTTCCCATGTCCCATAAGGGGGCAGTGGCCAGTGCCTGCCCACGACCCATTCGGTTCCTTGGGTCTTAGGACCTCCAAGGCTGGTGTGAGGGCATCACAGCAGGAAGAGGGGCAGGCGTTAGGAAGAGGGTGGATGGCAACTCGAGACGGAGCATCCAGTTGCCCAGAGAATTTGTGGATGCCCCATTCCTGGAAGCGTTTAAGGCCAGATTGGACGAGGCTCTGAGCAACCTCCCCTAGAGGAGGTTGCGGCAAGGGGGTTGAATCTAGATGATCTTTAAGGGCCCTTCCAACCCAAGCCATTCTATGATCTTACGACGCTACGATTTTGTTTTCCTCCAGGTATCAGTGAATTCACTTCAGGGTTGTAGCCAGCTGGTGCGCCAAGACATGCTTCAGCCCACCAAAGGCTCCTGCGGTAATGGCTTTTCTGCTGACTACAACCTCTTCTGCTGGCAGAAGGCCATTATTGCCCCACTAATCGCGTTCCTGCCGAGTGGCCCCAGCCACCCCTCCGCAGGGCACAGCCAGGCAATGCCCAGCCACCGGAGCAGAGCATGTGCCCATGCAGCAGAGACATCTGGGAAACTCAGCAAAACCGTTGCTAGGAGCAGCCTACTTTCTCAGGCTTCTCGCACTTTTCACACCAATAAATTTTATTGTTCCTGTAGCTCGTGTCACTGCTCTACCAAGGGGGTCCAGGGAAGCAGCAACAGGAAAGGCAGTGGTGCGAGCCAGGCTGCTGCACGCCTGCTTGCGGAACGTGCGCTGCGGGACTAGTGGGAGAGCTGGCGTGGGAGAGAACAGGCATCCGTGGCTGTGCGATGCCACAAAGGCCCTCGTAGTCCAGGAGGAGAGCCCCGCATCCCGCAGGGTGCCCGTGTCCTGCTGAGGTTGCCAGGGGATGCCAATGTCCCAGTGATACTCCTGGTGAGTGCCTTTGTCCCAGTGAGGTGGCAGCGGCCATTCCATGCTCAGGATCCTGTGGGTCACTTGCCTCTGGGAATAATGTTGTCCAACGCTCTGTTCAGGCAGGGTTCAGGCTATGGTCAGAGCGTGTGGATTTTTTGGCCTTCCTCTTAAACATGGGCTGCCCCTTGGTCCCCAAGAGGATTTTGAGCTGAACCGTGCCACGGCTGCCCTGCTGCTGAACGCAGCCTGCATGGAGTGTGAGCACAGCTCCTTCACACAGAGAAGTAGAGAGCACAGCCCTGGGACGCGTGGGACAGAGCCCTGCTCCACTGCTGGGCTCAGTGTCTGCCAGCAGGCACAGCAGTGAGAGCAGCAGTCTTCAAAATCCACTTGCACGGGTCCTCCCCAGCTCTGCCCCAGCCGTCATCGCCTGCTGGGCGCGCAGGAAAGGGTTTTGTGACATCACAAAGCCTTGTGTGACATCACGGAGCCTAGTCACATCAGCAGCCCTTACGAGTGCAGACACGCAGGGCAGCCACTCAGGCTTGCTGGTCACTGCCTGACAGACAGAAGCCAGCTCGCGCACTGACACTTTTTTCCCTTGGGAGAAACCAAGATGAGACTCCACACGGTCCGCTCCCTGACCATGGCACTCTACATGGTGATTCTGTTCCCTGGTGGCCTTGGCCTTGCCAACCACCACCACTGCATCACAGCCGGGAGGGAAGACTTTGCTGAAAACCTGCAGCAGCTGCCTCTTGTCCCTGAGACCAAGGCTGCTGAATGGAAAAGCAGCATCGGTCTTCGCAGCCCCCATGACAGGGCCCGGTTTAGAATGGCCGTCATTCCAGAGAGCCAGCAGCAACAGCCCATTGTTGCAGAGAACATGGCTGCTGAATGGAAAAGCAGCACTGGTCTGCCCAGATTCCATGGCAGCACACGACTTCGGATGGCCGTCATTCCTGAGAGCCAGCAGCAACAACCCATTGTTGCAGAGAACATGGCTGCTGAATGGAAAAGCAGCACTGGTCTGCCCAGGGCCTACGACAGGGCCCGGTTCAGGATGGCCGTCATTCCTGAGGGCTGGAAGCAACTGCTCCTTATTGCAGAGAGCGTGGCTGCTGAATGGAACCACATCGTTGGTCTGCCCAGCGCCCACGGCAGGGTCCGGTTCAGAGCAGGCGTCGTTCCTGAGGGCCTGCATATCACGGCCCCTCACCTGCCCTGCTCTCTGGGCCAGGAGGAGAAGATGACCTGGCTGCTTTCCCACCCCTGGTTAACCGTGTGCCTGTTCTCTATGGCTGGGACTCTGCTTGGCCTCCGGAGAAATGTGGGGAGACACAAGGGACAGGTAAGCAGTCGAGATCAGTCACACCAAAGGGGACAGGTTGTGGGGCGCAAAAAAACGCAACAGCCTTGGCCAAGAAGGCTTGCAATGAACAAACAACATCCATATTGGGCAAGAAAGTTTCAGTAGGCCCAAGAGGTCCTGTGCCTCTTCACAGAGGACATGCCAAAGCGCAGGGCCAAAACCCTCCAAGGGACCCCAGCACAACACGGGTCCCTCGGAGGTTTCCTCCGCTCAGCATACTACCCCGGGCAGTCCTGCAAGGCTGGACTTCTTCCAGAGGAAGCCAAGCCCAGCAGGGCACTCTTTAGCTCTGCCACGCCTCACCTGCTTCTTTGTGCCCCAGCCCTGTTGCTTCCAGGGAAGGAGACGGACGGACTCATCTCTCATGGGGACAGGCTGCTGGAGAAAGAGAAGCCTGAGATGCCACAGGTTGCTCTGCCGGCTGAAGGCCTCCAACAGAGTGATGCTCACGTGCCTGCGGCGTATCTCCCACCAATATCAGAAAGTGATTGAGTACAACCACTTGAAGGAGAAGGCAGGAGGAAATGGTAAGAAGTGGAGCACCTTCTCTAGCTCCCCATGCAACTCCAGCCATCACGTGTCCCGGGCAGATTTACAACATGCAAGGCAGTGGTACAAGTGAATGCTGCCGTCCATGTGAGGTGGGATGTGAGGCAGGGGAGAACAGGCATCTGTGGCTGTGAGGTGCCCCATGGGTGTCCAGTCCCAGGAAGAGGGGCCCATGTCCCGGCAGGTTACCCTTGTCCCGTGACGTTCCAGGTTGGTGCCCATGTCCCACTGAGGTACCTGGTACATGCCCATGTCCCGCTGAGGTACCTGGTACATGCCCATGTCCCGTGAGGTGTGTGGTGCTTCCTTCCCATGTCCCATAAGGGGGCAGTGGCCAGTGCCTGCCCACGACCCATTCGGTTCCTTGGGTCTTAGGACCTCCAAGGCTGGTGTGAGGGCATCACAGCAGGAAGAGGGGCAGGCGTTAGGAAGAGGGTGGATGGCAACTCGAGACGGAGCATCCAGTTGCCCAGAGAATTTGTGGATGCCCCATTCCTGGAAGCGTTTAAGGCCAGATTGGACGAGGCTCTGAGCAACCTCCCCTAGAGGAGGTTGCGGCAAGGGGTTGAATCTAGATGATCTTTAAGGGCCCTTCCAACCCAAGCCATTCTATGATCTTACGACGCTACGATTTTGTTTTCCTCCAGGTATCAGTGAATTCACTTCAGGGTTGTAGCCAGCTGGTGCGCCAAGACATGCTTCAGCCCACCAAAGGCTCCTGCGGTAATGGCTTTTCTGCTGACTACAACCTCTTCTGCTGGCAGAAGGCCATTATCGCCCCACTAATCGCGTTCCTGCCGAGTGGCCCCAGCCACCCCTCCGCAGGGCACAGCCAGGCAATGCCCAGCCACCGGAGCAGAGCATGTGCCCATGCAGCAGAGACATCTGGGAAACTCAGCAAAACCGTTGCTAGGAGCAGCCTACTTTCTCAGGCTTCTCGCACTTTTCACACCAATAAATTTTATTGTTCCTGTAGCTCGTGTCACTGCTCTACCAAGGGGGTCCAGGGAAGCAGCAACAGGAAAGGCAGTGGTGCGAGCCAGGCTGCTGCACGCCTGCTTGCGGAACGTGCGCTGCGGGACTAGTGGGAGAGCTGGCGTGGGAGAGAACAGGCATCCGTGGCTGTGCGATGCCACAAAGGCCCTCGTAGTCCAGGAGGAGAGCCCCGCATCCCGCAGGGTGCCCGTGTCCTGCTGAGGTTGCCAGGGGATGCCCATGTCCCAGTGATACTCCTGGTGAGTGCCTTTGTCCCAGTGAGGTGGCAGCGGCCATTCCATGCTCAGGATCCTGTGGGTCACTTGCCTCTGGGAATAATGTTGTCCAACGCTCTGTTCAGGCAGGGTTCAGGCTATGGTCAAAGCGTGTGGATTTTTTGGCCTTCCTCTTAAACATGGGCTGCCCCTTGGTCCCCAAGAGGATTTTGAGCTGAACCGTGCCACGGCTGCCCTGCTGCTGAACGCAGCCTGCATGGAGTGTGAGCACAGCTCCTTCACACAGAGAAGTAGAGAGCACAGCCCTGGGACGCGTGGGACAGACCCCTGCTCCACTGCTGGGCTCAGTGTCTGCCAGCAGGCACAGCAGTGAGAGCAGCAGTCTTCAAAATCCACTTGCACGGGTCCTCCCCAGCTCTGCCCCAGCCGTCATCGCCTGCTGGGCGCGCAGGAAAGGGTTTTGTGACATCACAAAGCCTTGTGTGACATCACGGAGCCTAGTCACATCAGCAGCCCTTACGAGTGCAGACACGCAGGGCAGCCACTCAGGCTTGCTGGTCACTGCCTGACAGACAGAAGCCAGCTCGCGCACTGACACTTTTTTCCCTTGGGAGAAACCAAGATGAGACTCCACACGGTCCGCTCCCTGACCATGGCACTCTACATGGTGATTCTGTTCCCTGGTGGCCTTGGCCTTGCCAACCACCACCACTGCATCACAGCCGGGAGGGAAGACTTTGCTGAAAACCTGCAGCAGCTGCCTCTTGTCCCTGAGACCAGGGCTGCTGAATGGAAAAGCAGCATCGGTCTTCGCAGCCCCCATGACAGGGCCCGGTTTAGAATGGCCGTCATTCCAGAGAGCCAGCAGCAACAGCCCATTGTTGCAGAGAACTTGGCTGCTGAATGGAAAAGCAGCACTGGTCTGCCCAGGGCCTACGACAGGGCCCGGTTCAGGATGGCCGTCATTCCTGAGAGCCAGCAGCAACAACCCATTGTTGCAGAGAACATGGCTGCTGAATGGAAAAGCAGCACTGGTCTGCCCAGGGCCTACGACAGGGCCCGGTTCAGGATGGCCGTCATTCCTGAGAGCCAGCAGCAACAACCCATTGTTGCAGAGAACATGGCTGCTGAATGGAAAAGCAGCACTGGTCTGCCCAGGGCCTACGACAGGGCCCGGTTCAGGATGGCCGTCATTCCTGAGAGCCAGCAGCAACAACCCATTGTTGCAGAGAACATGGCTGCTGAATGGAAAAGCAGCACTGGTCTGCCCAGGGCCTACGACAGGGCCCGGTTCAGGATGGCCGTCATTCCTGAGAGCCAGCAGCAACAACCCATTGTTGCAGAGAATATGGCTGCTGAATGGAAAAGCAGCACTGGTCTGCCCAGGGCCTACGACAGGGCCCGGTTCAGGATGGCCGTCATTCCTGAGGGCTGGAAGCAACTGCTCCTTATTGCAGAGGGCGTGGCTGCTGAATGGAACCACATCGTTGGTCTGCCCAGCGCCCACGGCAGGGTCCGGTTCAGAGCAGGCGTCGTTCCTGAGGGCCTGCATATCACGGCCCCTCACCTGCCCTGCTCTCTGGGCCAGGAGGAGAAGATGACCTGGCTGCTTTCCCACCCCTGGTTAACCGTGTGCCTGTTCTCTATGGCTGGGACTCTGCTTGGCCTCCGGAGAAATGTGGGGAGACACAAGGGACAGGTAAGCAGTCGAGATCAGTCACACCAAAGGGGACAGGTTGTGGGGCGCAAAAAAAACGCAACAGCCTTGGCCAAGAAGGCTTGCAATGAACAAACAACATCCATATTGGGCAAGAAAGTTTCAGTAGGCCCAAGAGGTCCTGTGCCTCTTCACAGAGGACATGCCAAAGCGCAGGGCCAAAACCCTCCAAGGGACCCCAGCACAACACGGGTCCCTCGGAGGTTTCCTCCGCTCAGCATACTACCCCGGGCAGTCCTGCAAGGCTGGACTTCTTCCAGAGGAAGCCAAGCCCAGCAGGGCACTCTTTAGCTCTGCCACGCCTCACCTGCTTCTTTGTGCCCCAGCCCTGTTGCTTCCAGGGAAGGAGACGGACGGACTCATCTCTCATGGGGACAGGCTGCTGGAGAAAGAGAAGCCTGAGATGCCACAGGTTGCTCTGCCGGCTGAAGGCCTCCAACAGAGTGATGCTCACGTGCCTGCGGCGTATCTCCCACCAATATCAGAAAGTGATTGAGTACAACCACTTGAAGGAGAAGGCAGGAGGAAATGGTAAGAAGTGGAGCACCTTCTCTAGCTCCCCATGCAACTCCAGCCATCACGTGTCCCGGGCAGATTTACAACATGCAAGGCAGTGGTACAAGTGAATGCTGCCGTCCATGTGAGGTGGGATGTGAGGCAGGGGAGAACAGGCATCTGTGGCTGTGAGGTGCCCCATGGGTGTCCAGTCCCAGGAAGAGGGGCCCATGTCCCGGCAGGTTACCCTTGTCCCGTGACGTTCCAGGTTGGTGCCCATGTCCCACTGAGGTACCTGGTACATGCCCATGTCCCGCTGAGGTACCTGGTACATGCCCATGTCCCGTGAGGTGTGTGGTGCTTCCTTCCCATGTCCCATAAGGGGGCAGTGGCCAGTGCCTGCCCACGACCCATTCGGTTCCTTGGGTCTTAGGACCTCCAAGGCTGGTGTGAGGGCATCACAGCAGGAAGAGGGGCAGGCGTTAGGAAGAGGGTGGATGGCAACTCGAGACGGAGCATCCAGTTGCCCAGAGAATTTGTGGATGCCCCATTCCTGGAAGCGTTTAAGGCCAGATTGGACGAGGCTCTGAGCAACCTCCCCTAGAGGAGGTTGCGGCAAGGGGGTTGAATCTAGATGATCTTTAAGGGCCCTTCCAACCCAAGCCATTCTATGATCTTACGACGCTACGATTTTGTTTTCCTCCAGGTATCAGTGAATTCACTTCAGGGTTGTAGCCAGCTGGTGCGCCAAGACATGCTTCAGCCCACCAAAGGCTCCGGCGGTAATGGCTTTTCTGCTGACTACAACCTCTTCTGCTGGCAGAAGGCCATTATCGCCCCACTAATCGCGTTCCTGCCGAGTGGCCCCAGCCACCCCTCCGCAGGGCACAGCCAGGCAATGCCCAGCCACCGGAGCAGAGCATGTGCCCATGCAGCAGAGACATCTGGGAAACTCAGCAAAACCGTTGCTAGGAGCAGCCTACTTTCTCAGGCTTCTCGCACTTTTCACACCAATAAATTTTATTGTTCCTGTAGCTCGTGTCACTGCTCTACCAAGGGGGTCCAGGGAAGCAGCAACAGGAAAGGCAGTGGTGCGAGCCAGGCTGCTGCACGCCTGCTTGCGGAACGTGCGCTGCGGGACTAGTGGGAGAGCTGGCGTGGGAGAGAACAGGCATCCGTGGCTGTGCGATGCCACAAAGGCCCTCGTAGTCCAGGAGGAGAGCCCCGCATCCCGCAGGGTGCCCGTGTCCTGCTGAGGTTCCCAGGGGATGCCCATGTCCCAGTGATACTCCTGGTGAGTGCCTTTGTCCCAGTGAGGTGGCAGCGGCCATTCCATGCTCAGGATCCTGTGGGTCACTTGCCTCTGGGAATAATGTTGTCCAACGCTCTGTTCAGGCAGGGTTCAGGCTATGGTCAAAGCGTGTGGATTTTTTGGCCTTCCTCTTAAACATGGGCTGCCCCTTGGTCCCCAAGAGGATTTTGAGCTGAACCGTGCCACGGCTGCCCTGCTGCTGAACGCAGCCTGCATGGAGTGTGAGCACAGCTCCTTCACACAGAGAAGTAGAGAGCACAGCCCTGGGACGCGTGGGACAGAGCCCTGCTCCACTGCTGGGCTCAGTGTCTGCCAGCAGGCACAGCAGTGAGAGCAGCAGTCTTCAAAATCCACTTGCACGGGTCCTCCCCAGCTCTGCCCCAGCCGTCATCGCCTGCTGGGCGCGCAGGAAAGGGTTTTGTGACATCACAAAGCCTTGTGTGACATCACGGAGCCTAGTCACATCAGCAGCCCTTACGAGTGCAGACACGCAGGGCAGCCACTCAGGCTTGCTGGTCACTGCCTGACAGACAGAAGCCAGCTCGCGCACTGACACTTTTTTCCCTTGGGAGAAACCAAGATGAGACTCCACACGGTCCGCTCCCTGACCATGGCACTCTACATGGTGATTCTGTTCCCTGGTGGCCTTGGCCTTGCCAACCACCACCACTGCATCACAGCCGGGAGGGAAGACTTTGCTGAAAACCTGCAGCAGCTGCCTCTTGTCCCTGAGACCAGGGCTGCTGAATGGAAAAGCAGCATCGGTCTTCGCAGCCCCCATGACAGGGCCCGGTTTAGAATGGCCGTCATTCCAGAGAGCCAGCAGCAACAGCCCATTGTTGCAGAGAACTTGGCTGCTGAATGGAAAAGCAGCACTGGTCTGCCCAGGGCCTACGACAGGGCCCGGTTCAGGATGGCCGTCATTCCTGAGAGCCAGCAGCAACAACCCATTGTTGCAGAGAACATGGCTGCTGAATGGAAAAGCAGCACTGGTCTGCCCAGGGCCTACGACAGGGCCCGGTTCAGGATGGCCGTCATTCCTGAGAGCCAGCAGCAACAACCCATTGTTGCAGAGAACATGGCTGCTGAATGGAAAAGCAGCACTGGTCTGCCCAGGGCCTACGACAGGGCCCGGTTCAGGATGGCCGTCATTCCTGAGAGCCAGCAGCAACAACCCATTGTTGCAGAGAACATGGCTGCTGAATGGAAAAGCAGCACTGGTCTGCCCAGGGCCTACGACAGGGCCCGGTTCAGGATGGCCGTCATTCCTGAGAGCCAGCAGCAACAACCCATTGTTGCAGAGAACATGGCTGCTGAATGGAAAAGCAGCACTGGTCTGCCCAGGGCCTACGACAGGGCCCGGTTCAGGATGGCCGTCATTCCTGAGAGCCAGCAGCAACAACCCATTGTTGCAGAGAACATGGCTGCTGAATGGAAAAGCAGCACTGGTCTGCCCAGGGCCTACGACAGGGCCCGGTTCAGGATGGCCGTCATTCCAGAGAGCCAGCAGCAACAACCCATTGTTGCAGAGAACATGGCTGCTGAATGGAAAAGCAGCACTGGTCTGCCCAGGGCCTACGACAGGGCCCGGTTCAGGATGGCCGTCATTCCTGAGAGCCAGCAGCAACAACCCATTGTTGCAGAGAACATGGCTGCTGAATGGAAAAGCAGCACTGGTCTGCCCAGGGCCTACGACAGGGCCCGGTTCAGGATGGCCGTCATTCCTGAGAGCCAGCAGCAACAACCCATTGTTGCAGAGAACATGGCTGCTGAATGGAAAAGCAGCACTGGTCTGCCCAGGGCCTACGACAGGGCCCGGTTCAGGATGGCCGTCATTCCTGAGAGCCAGCAGCAATAACCCATTGTTGCAGAGAACATGGCTGCTGAATGGAAAAGCAGCACTGGTCTGCCCAGGGCCTACGACAGGGCCCGGTTCAGGATGGCCGTCATTCCTGAGAGCCAGCAGCAACAACCCATTGTTGCAGAGAACATGGCTGCTGAATGGAAAAGCAGCACTGGTCTGCCCAGGGCCTACGACAGGGCCCGGTTCAGGATGGCCGTCATTCCTGAGAGCCAGCAGCAACAACCCATTGTTGCAGAGAACATGGCTGCTGAATGGAAAAGCAGCACTGGTCTGCCCAGGGCCTACGACAGGGCCCGGTTCAGGATGGCCGTCATTCCTGAGGGCTGGAAGCAACTGCTCCTTATTGCAGAGTGCGTGGCTGCTGAATGGAACCACATCGTTGGTCTGCCCAGCGCCCACGGCAGGGTCCGGTTCAGAGCAGGCGTCGTTCCTGAGGGCCTGCATATCACGGCCCCTCACCTGCCCTGCTCTCTGGGCCAGGAGGAGAAGATGACCTGGCTGCTTTCCCACCCCTGGTTAACCGTGTGCCTGTTCTCTATGGCTGGGACTCTGCTTGGCCTCCGGAGAAATGTGGGGAGACACAAGGGACAGGTAAGCAGTCGAGATCAGTCACACCAAAGGGGACAGGTTGTGGGGCGCAAAAAAAACGCAACAGCCTTGGCCAAGAAGGCTTGCAATGAACAAACAACATCCATATTGGGCAAGAAAGTTTCAGTAGGCCCAAGAGGTCCTGTGCCTCTTCACAGAGGACATGCCAAAGCGCAGGGCCAAAACCCTCCAAGGGACCCCAGCACAACACGGGTCCCTCGGAGGTTTCCTCCGCTCAGCATACTACCCCGGGCAGTCCTGCAAGGCTGGACTTCTTCCAGAGGAAGCCAAGCCCAGCAGGGCACTCTTTAGCTCTGCCACGCCTCACCTGCTTCTTTGTGCCCCAGCCCTGTTGCTTCCAGGGAAGGAGACGGACGGACTCATCTCTCATGGGGACAGGCTGCTGGAGAAAGAGAAGCCTGAGATGCCACAGGTTGCTCTGCCGGCTGAAGGCCTCCAACAGAGTGATGCTCACGTGCCTGCGGCGTATCTCCCACCAATATCAGAAAGTGATTGAGTACAACCACTTGAAGGAGAAGGCAGGAGGAAATGGTAAGAAGTGGAGCACCTTCTCTAGCTCCCCATGCAACTCCAGCCATCACGTGTCCCGGGCAGATTTACAACATGCAAGGCAGTGGTACAAGTGAATGCTGCCGTCCATGCGAGGTGGGATGTGAGGCAGGGGAGAACAGGCATCTGTGGCTGTGAGGTGCCCCATGGGTGTCCAGTCCCAAGAAGAGGGGCCCATGTCCTGGCAGGTTACCCTTGTCCCGTGACGTTCCAGGTTGGTGCCCATGTCCCACTGAGGTACCTGGTACATGCCCATGTCCCGCTGAGGTACCTGGTACATGCCCATGTCCCGTGAGGTGTGTGGTGCTTCCTTCCCATGTCCCATAAGGGGGCAGTGGCCAGTGCCTGCCCACGACCCATTCGGTTCCTTGGGTCTTAGGACCTCCAAGGCTGGTGTGAGGGCATCACAGCAGGAAGAGGGGCAGGCGTTAGGAAGAGGGTGGATGGCAACTCGAGACGGAGCATCCAGTTGCCCAGAGAATTTGTGGATGCCCCATTCCTGGAAGCGTTTAAGGCCAGATTGGACGAGGCTCTGAGCAACCTCCCCTAGAGGAGGTTGCGGCAAGGGGGTTGAATCTAGATGATCTTTAAGGGCCCTTCCAACCCAAGCCATTCTATGATCTTACGACGCTACGATTTTGTTTTCCTCCAGGTATCAGTGAATTCACTTCAGGGTTGTAGCCAGCTGGTGCGCCAAGACATGCTTCAGCCCACCAAAGGCTCCTGCGGTAATGGCTTTTCTGCTGACTACAACCTCTTCTGCTGGCAGAAGGCCATTATTGCCCCACTAATCGCGTTCCTGCCGAGTGGCCCCAGCCACCCCTCCGCAGGGCACAGCCAGGCAATGCCCAGCCACCGGAGCAGAGCATGTGCCCATGCAGCAGAGACATCTGGGAAACTCAGCAAAACCGTTGCTAGGAGCAGCCTACTTTCTCAGGCTTCTCGCACTTTTCACACCAATAAATTTTATTGTTCCTGTAGCTCGTGTCACTGCTCTACCAAGGGGGTCCAGGGAAGCAGCAACAGGAAAGGCAGTGGTGCGAGCCAGGCTGCTGCACGCCTGCTTGCGGAACGTGCGCTGCGGGACTAGTGGGAGAGCTGGCGTGGGAGAGAACAGGCATCCGTGGCTGTGCGATGCCACAAAGGCCCTCGTAGTCCAGGAGGAGAGCCCCGCATCCCGCAGGGTGCCCGTGTCCTGCTGAGGTTGCCAGGGGATGCCAATGTCCCAGTGATACTCCTGGTGAGTGCCTTTGTCCCAGTGAGGTGGCAGCGGCCATTCCATGCTCAGGATCCTGTGGGTCACTTGCCTCTGGGAATAATGTTGTCCAACGCTCTGTTCAGGCAGGGTTCAGGCTATGGTCAGAGCGTGTGGATTTTTTGGCCTTCCTCTTAAACATGGGCTGCCCCTTGGTCCCCAAGAGGATTTTGAGCTGAACCGTGCCACGGCTGCCCTGCTGCTGAACGCAGCCTGCATGGAGTGTGAGCACAGCTCCTTCACACAGAGAAGTAGAGAGCACAGCCCTGGGACGCGTGGGACAGAGCCCTGCTCCACTGCTGGGCTCAGTGTCTGCCAGCAGGCACAGCAGTGAGAGCAGCAGTCTTCAAAATCCACTTGCACGGGTCCTCCCCAGCTCTGCCCCAGCCGTCATCGCCTGCTGGGCGCGCAGGAAAGGGTTTTGTGACATCACAAAGCCTTGTGTGACATCACGGAGCCTAGTCACATCAGCAGCCCTTACGAGTGCAGACACGCAGGGCAGCCACTCAGGCTTGCTGGTCACTGCCTGACAGACAGAAGCCAGCTCGCGCACTGACACTTTTTTCCCTTGGGAGAAACCAAGATGAGACTCCACACGGTCCGCTCCCTGACCATGGCACTCTACATGGTGATTCTGTTCCCTGGTGGCCTTGGCCTTGCCAACCACCACCACTGCATCACAGCCGGGAGGGAAGACTTTGCTGAAAACCTGCAGCAGCTGCCTCTTGTCCCTGAGACCAAGGGCTGCTGAATGGAAAAGCAGCATCGGTCTTCGCAGCCCCCATGACAGGGCCCGGTTTAGAATGGCCGTCATTCCATGAGAGCCAGCAGCAACAGCCCATTGTTGCAGAGAACATGGCTGCTGAATGGAAAAGCAGCACTGGTCTGCCCAGATTCCATGGCAGCACACGGACTTCAGGATGGCCGTCATTCCTGAGAGCCAGCAGCAACAACCCATTGTTGCAGAGAACATGGCTGCTGAATGGAAAAGCAGCACTGGTCTGCCCAGGGCCTACGACAGGGTCCCGGTTCAGGATGGCCGTCATTCCTGAGGCTGGAAGCAACTGCTCCTTATTGCAGAGTAGCGTGGCTGCTGAATGGAACCACATCGTTGGTCTGCCCAGCGCCCACGGCAGGGTCCGGTTCAGAGCAGGCGTCGTTCCTGAGGGCCTGCATATCACGGCCCCTCACCTGCCCTGCTCTCTGGGCCAGGAGGAGAAGATGACCTGGCTGCTTTCCCACCCCTGGTTAACCGTGTGCCTGTTCTCTATGGCTGGGACTCTGCTTGGCCTCCGGAGAAATGTGGGGAGACACAAGGGACAGGTAAGCAGTCGAGATCAGTCACACCAAAGGGGACAGGTTGTGGGGCGCAAAAAAACGCAACAGCCTTGGCCAAGAAGGCTTGCAATGAACAAACAACATCCATATTGGGCAAGAAAGTTTCAGTAGGCCCAAGAGGTCCTGTGCCTCTTCACAGAGGACATGCCAAAGCGCAGGGCCAAAACCCTCCAAGGGACCCCAGCACAACACGGGTCCCTCGGAGGTTTCCTCCGCTCAGCATACTACCCCGGGCAGTCCTGCAAGGCTGGACTTCTTCCAGAGGAAGCCAAGCCCAGCAGGGCACTCTTTAGCTCTGCCACGCCTCACCTGCTTCTTTGTGCCCCAGCCCTGTTGCTTCCAGGGAAGGAGACGGACGGACTCATCTCTCATGGGGACAGGCTGCTGGAGAAAGAGAAGCCTGAGATGCCACAGGTTGCTCTGCCGGCTGAAGGCCTCCAACAGAGTGATGCTCACGTGCCTGCGGCGTATCTCCCACCAATATCAGAAAGTGATTGAGTACAACCACTTGAAGGAGAAGGCAGGAGGAAATGGTAAGAAGTGGAGCACCTTCTCTAGCTCCCCATGCAACTCCAGCCATCACGTGTCCCGGGCAGATTTACAACATGCAAGGCAGTGGTACAAGTGAATGCTGCCGTCCATGTGAGGTGGGATGTGAGGCAGGGGAGAACAGGCATCTGTGGCTGTGAGGTGCCCCATGGGTGTCCAGTCCCAGGAAGAGGGGCCCATGTCCCGGCAGGTTACCCTTGTCCCGTGACGTTCCAGGTTGGTGCCCATGTCCCACTGAGGTACCTGGTACATGCCCATGTCCCGCTGAGGTACCTGGTACATGCCCATGTCCCGTGAGGTGTGTGGTGCTTCCTTCCCATGTCCCATAAGGGGGCAGTGGCCAGTGCCTGCCCACGACCCATTCGGTTCCTTGGGTCTTAGGACCTCCAAGGCTGGTGTGAGGGCATCACAGCAGGAAGAGGGGCAGGCGTTAGGAAGAGGGTGGATGGCAACTCGAGACGGAGCATCCAGTTGCCCAGAGAATTTGTGGATGCCCCATTCCTGGAAGCGTTTAAGGCCAGATTGGACGAGGCTCTGAGCAACCTCCCCTAGAGGAGGTTGCGGCAAGGGGGTTGAATCTAGATGATCTTTAAGGGCCCTTCCAACCCAAGCCATTCTATGATCTTACGACGCTACGATTTTGTTTTCCTCCAGGTATCAGTGAATTCACTTCAGGGTTGTAGCCAGCTGGTGCGCCAAGACATGCTTCAGCCCACCAAAGGCTCCTGCGGTAATGGCTTTTCTGCTGACTACAACCTCTTCTGCTGGCAGAAGGCCATTATTGCCCCACTAATCGCGTTCCTGCCGAGTGGCCCCAGCCACCCCTCCGCAGGGCACAGCCAGGCAATGCCCAGCCACCGGAGCAGAGCATGTGCCCATGCAGCAGAGACATCTGGGAAACTCAGCAAAACCGTTGCTAGGAGCAGCCTACTTTCTCAGGCTTCTCGCACTTTTCACACCAATAAATTTTATTGTTCCTGTAGCTCGTGTCACTGCTCTACCAAGGGGGTCCAGGGAAGCAGCAACAGGAAAGGCAGTGGTGCGAGCCAGGCTGCTGCACGCCTGCTTGCGGAACGTGCGCTGCGGGACTAGTGGGAGAGCTGGCAGTGGGAGAGAACAGGCATCCGTGGCTGTGCGATGCCACAAAGGCCCTCGTAGTCCAGGAGGAGAGCCCCGCATCCCGCAGGGTGCCCGTGTCCTGCTGAGGTTCCCAGGGGATGCCCATGTCCCAGTGATACTCCTGGTGAGTGCCTTTGTCCCAGTGAGGTGGCAGCAGGCCATTCCATGCTCAGGATCCTGTGGGTCACTTGCCTCTGGGAATAATGGCAATAATCGCACTCCTCATTCTCAGTGGTCTAGGGCAGCTGGTGTCTGGGAAACAGTAAGACTCCTGCTAGGAGCACCCTACCCTCTTCATCTTCTGGCACGCTCCTGATCAACAAAATGTAGGCATGTGTCATGTGAAAAGTGAGACATTTTCCTCTTGAGTCACATAGTGCCCATCTCTGGGGAATGAAGGTGCTGGGTTTTCTTGCAATATTCCTGCCTGGTGGGGCGCACGGCCATTTCTGTCTTGGTAACCAGCAGTAGCGCAAGGGAGAGAGCAGCAGGACTTTACAGGGTGAAATTTAAGTTGGGTCAGTCATGAAAGAGACGTAGTGAAATGCGTGTTGCAAAGCAAGGCTTTTGGCGCATCCAGTTCCCTCTCTTGAGCAGAGGAGACTGTAGTTGTATATGTACGTGAATCTCTAATGTAGTAGCTGGATGGCAGCCAGGGGAGAAAGCGAGCCTACTAAGGACCCCCGTGGATGCTGGCCTCAGCTTTAATCTCCCTGCAATGGTCAGATCTGAGGAGCATTTCATTATTCCTCCCCAGAGATGAGCAACAGATAATACCTGTCCCAGGTATAACAGCATCCATCTCTTTTCTCAAAGAGAGGCAGCAGTACCTCACAAGGATGCAATAAGCCTGTGAGGTTCAGTTGCGGTGGGCTGCTGGTCCTAGCTGTGGTCACAGAGGCCACAGGCAAGTTCTTCACCAAAGCAGAACTGCATCACAGCCAGGAAAAGAGGGACCCACGGAGGCCTGATGCACCTCTCTTCTGTAGCCATGAAGGAAAATGCAGACTTTGAGCAAAGGGACTGCATTCAGCCTGGGACACCCATTACTCCAGTTAGCTTGAGGGAAGGCCACAGCATGAAAGCATGCCTGACTGCTGCGGTCTGCAGTGGCGTAGCAGCTCCCCAGGCTCAGGACCCGTAATGCGTCCATTCATCACCACCATCTCTTGCACAGATGCCTCTGCTTGGCACAAGAGACCCACATGCTCACGTGTGGCAGTGACAACTGCTGAGGGGAACTGCAAGATCCCCACAGTACTGGGCAGAGCGCATCAGCATCAGATCCAGCTCCCACAGACCTCCTGTACACCCCTAAACTTGGGCCTACCAATGGCCCTCATCATCTCTCATTGAGTCCACTCTCAAGGCATGCTGCAGGAGTCCGCCTCTGTGGAGGAGCAGCAGCTCCCCCAGAAAAAACCCGTCTGTCCACAGACCAATGGCTGTGGAGATCTGAGCCTACGGTATGCCTGAAAGCAGCCACGCACCCGTCTCACCACTTCGCTGCTCCCTCAGCCGCCACGGCCCCCCCCACGGCCAGCCAGCACGTCCTCCCTGCCTGCCCTGCTGGGGAGGGACAGCTCCCCCATGTGCCTGCCGGTGATAGCGGCCGTTCAAGCCAGTTCCAGCCCGTTTCGGCCCTCTCTCTGCTGCACGCTCCCTCCCCTGCCCCTGCTCGCTGCCCTTTTGCCGCCATGTTGTGCAGTTCAAGCCTCACCTGAGGTGAAACTTCACGGGCGGCTGTAGGGGAAGTCCCCGTGAGGAGGGACAAGGGCCCATCTCACAGCCAAGCTCAGAGACACAGGAGAAGAAAGCAAAACTGGCGCCAACTCATCTCCCAGCTGTGGGTGTAAAGAACCATGATGTGATGGATTTCTGAGCTAAACTAGCTGCTGGGAAAGCTTTGAGATAGCAGAGGAATGTTACTGGGAAAGTTTTGGGAGTATTGCAGTGAAAGGTAGGCAAGATAAGAAGAAAGAAGCGAGAAGCAGACATCCAATCAAGGCAAGCAGTGAGCAAGATATCTACCAATGAAGAAGCCAATATACCCACATAGGTGGTGATAGCTAACCAATTTTATTAGCTGCTCATACACGTGGGTACTTCGTGTAGCCTATATCAACCCTGGGCCTTCTGATAATAAAGGATTTCGTTTCCTAACCAGGAACAGGGTCCGTGCCTTATTCTCCACAAATGGAGCCCGAACAGGGACTTTAGAGGCAGATGAAGAGCCCTGGTGGAGAAGCTGACCGAACAAGTTAAGAAAGCGGACCAGAGAGCTGTACTGAAGAAGGGAATGTAAACATAGGAGGTCATAAAATAAGGAATGTAAACACAGGAAGAGGTAAATCTAAGTATCCTGAGACTTAGTATCTGGGAAGAAACTGATAAAGTTCTGCTTAATCAGCTAAGTTCAGCTGAATGACAATTGTGCATGTGGCAGACTAAAGAGGTATAAAGGTCAACCTTAAAAGTCTGTATAAAGGTCACTGAGGAAGACTCTTACTTCATCCCGAGACCCTCACCCAAGACCACCAGGAGACAGTGTGCATGCGGAAAAGACTTGCGGAACCAATTACCATACAAAGTGGGAGCTAATTTACACATTACAACACCTTAATGAATATGTATGAATTTGTATAATATATGTCCGAGTTCTGTGACCAGAAGGCATGCACGATAGGAGGAGTGATCCCCCGTGCATCCCGCGCTGTAATAAAGAATAAGCTACTTAAACAAAAATTGACTTTGTCTTTCTCGGAATCAGTACTCCCAGGAGAATATGCACCTTTGAAAAAGGTGAGTGGTCAGGAAGATGGGATCGTAGATGTCTGCGGAAGAAGAGACTATTGTTTCTTTGCTAATGTACGTTTTAAAGCAACAGGGCATTACATATGATGAAAAGGCTATTCGTGCCCTGCTTGCATGGCTTAAGGGGCAGGGATTTGCTGTTGATTCTCAGACGGCGCTTCAGCTGGAGCAGTGGGACTCGGCTAAAGAGACTCTTTGGGAGGCTGCGTCCAGGGGGGATGAGATTGTTTTTGCGCTGTTAAAAAACATGGCTCTTACTTTATGACCTCTTACCAAGCTGCAGAGCCCATCGGGGGCCCAGTTGTTAACAAGCCGACTGCCGCTGCCCCTCCAGCGCCGGTGGTGCCGTCTGCACCACCACTAGAGGACATAGTGCCGACCCCCCCACCGCACCCACCCCGACAGCGACCCCACCGGCAGTGACCCCACCCCCGATGGTGACACCCCCCCCCCCCCCCGCAACCCGGCCGACAACCTTCCCCACCGCGACCCCTCCCCCCCCATTCGGTACTCCCCGTAGCCGTTTGGGGTGGAGAAGATTACAACCCTCGTAAACGCTGGCAAAAATTGTAGCATGATGCTGTGGCAGAAGGGGAGCATTTTGATATGGCATTTACTGTGATAATACGAAATAATCGACCTAATGAGTGGGAATTGAAGAGATGGGAACTGCTTAAAGAACTGAAACTGTATTGCAGTATGGGCTAGCCTCGCCATATGCTAGGAGCCTTCTACAGACTGCATTACAGAGTGAGCTTATAACACCATTTGATATCAAAGCCCTTGCCAAAATGCTGCTCACCCCCACCCAGAAAGCAGTATTTTTATCATATTGGCGGGAGCGATGCAATCGAGCAGCAATTGATAATCTCGGTCAGAATTCCTGGGGGACCCTCTCTTGGGGGCTGGAATTGCACAATTAATGGGGGATCCTCCTGTTAACACACCGCAGATGCAGGCTCGGCTAGCCCCCGAGATTTAACGCCGGTCAGCAGAACTAGCGCTTGAGGCAATGCTTAAAGTGCCGGATGTCGGGAAATCCATAAAGGCATTCACGGGCATGAGACAGGCAGAAGACAGGCCATATATGCAATTTATAGATCATTTGCAGACGGCTGTCGATAAGCAAGTAGAGAATGATGCTGCCAAAGATGCCTTTTTATTGAAACCAGCAGTAGAGAATGCAAACCTGGACTGTCAGGTGGTGTTGCGAAGGTTAAAAAATCCTACTTTTGTTCGATATGATTGACGCATGTAACCTTATTGGCTCAATAGACCACGTTAACGAAAATCTAGCAGGGCATTTAGCCGCGGCACTGCAAACCCCACAGCTGCTGTGTTTTAGGTGTAGCAAACCCGGCCACTTTAAGCGTGCCTGCCCCCAGGTGCGCCAAGATGGCGACCCGAATCCTTGCTCCCGTTGCAAAACGGGGCGTCCCTGTTTTAAGCACTGCCGGTCAAAGTGTCACGTCGAAGGGGAACTAATTCCGGTTTCGGGAAACGGGAGGCGGAGCGCGTCGCGGAGCCGCGCGCAGACACAAGAAGTCTCCGCCCCACGCAATCCCAATTCGCCAACGAGATGGGTCTGGCACGCCTCCGTTCCTTCACCCCCGGAAGTGCCGGAGTGCATGTCCCCACTGCAGCAGAATTAAAGATAACAGACGCCAAAGTGGAAGAGGTGCCGCTTGCACTGAAAGGTCCGTTGGGTAATGGATTTAGTGCTTTATTACTGGGCCGCTCTAGTGTCACCTTACAGGGTCTTTTTGATTTGCCTGGGATAATTGATGCTGACTTTGAAGGACAATTACAAGCAATGGTCTGGACCCCATCCCCGCCCGTAACAGTCCCCGCCGGAGAACGTATATGCCAACTTGTCTTATTCCATGCACGTACAGTAAATGCCCCCTCGGAGGAAAACATGCTCAGAGGAACGGGTGGCTTTGGATCTCCTGGTAAGCCACACATTTGTTGGACACAATCACTAACAAAACAGCGGCCGACCATCGAATGTGAAGTGCGAAATCCCCAGCATAACCACTTCCTCACCTCCCCCAGTCTCACCACTTTGCTGCTCCCTCAGCTGCCACGGCCTCCCCCCACCCCCCCCCATGGCCAGCCAGCACACCCTCACTTGTGGCACCCTCCAAGGGACCCCAGCACAACATGGGGAATGAAGGTGCTGGGCTTCCTTTTAAGACTCCTGCCTTGTGGCGCATATGGCCATTTGTGTCTGGGTACCCAGCAGTAATGCAAGGGAGAAAGCAGCAGGCCTCTACAGGTTGAATATAATTTGGGTCAATCGCAGAGAGCATTTTTCCCAGAGGGTGCCTTTGTCCCTTGTGGGTGCACTTACTCTTGGCTACACCACTAGTTTCTGGTCATCACTGATCAACACACTCTTAGTGTTAGCCATTCAGCCAGTTTTCAGTCTCACTGTCGGCTCAGCCAGCCCATGTATGCATCAAGAGCTTCACTTGGGGATCTTAAGGGAGTCTTTGTCAACAGCCTCAGAGAAATCAACACAGACAATATGCGCCTATCTTCCCTCATCTGCCAAGCCAGTCATTTCTTTATAGAGGGTTATCACTTTGTTTAAGCATGCCTTCCCCTTTGTGATCCATGCTGACATAAAGTGATTTGCCACGCAGTGAACTACCCCTGTGCTAAAAGCAGTCTCACCCTTTCCCAGTGCCCACCCCATTATTGTTAATGCCACTCTGCTTGTAAGCTCTTTTGATGAAATTTATTTGGCTGTCACCTCTTCAAGAGATTTAATGGGAAAGGCTCAACTTCTCTGTCTCTCTGCTATCCTGAGAGCACAGAGGGGTTTCACAAAAACACCCAAAGCCATATGTGCACAGGTCTTGCTGAGAGCTAGCCTGGCCAGCCAAAAGCCAGAGCCACTGCCTTCAGCACCTCCCTCTTCACCCAAACAGTCTGTGCTCCAAGTCTGGCTTTGACTTGCAGAACTAAGACAACATTGCCCAAGTCTGCTTCCACACTGGGAACACAGCCAGTAACATGCAGTACCAAACAGGAAACAAGAAACACCAGCAACCATTTGTTCTGTCTTTATTTACAGGGGAGAGGAGGCCAGCATTTTATCTTGAGAGCTGTCTTGGCTGCTTAAGCCCCAAGATGCCTCACCAGTTCTGCAGGGCTTTGATCTCTCTTACCTATATGTGGCAGGTACACCCATCCTGACAAAAGCCCTGGCAAAGCCCTGACAAAAGCCCAGGAAAGCTTCCCACCACAGGACAAGAGCTAGGTAGAGCTTCCTGCATGCACAGCTCTTGTCCCACCCACATGGTGGTGGTCCGTGGGTGCAGGGGTGAGGAAGTTTGGTCCTGAGCCCATGGGGGCCTATATGACCATGCCTAACCACAGCTCAGACTCGACCAGGGTATAAAAGAAACTGCACCAGAGGGCATGTGGTTTCAGTCCTCCTCGGAGCAGCAGGTCTGCAGTCAGGGACTCTCCCCTTGGGTCAGGACACCATCCAGGGGAACTCCTTGAGGTTGAGAGCCTTCACATTTCACAAGTGATTGTGCATTTTGGATCATTGGCCATGAAGTTTAAGATTCAGCAGCATAGTGACGAATTCATGTGACATTCCAAATCTTTAGTTCATGTTGGTGGAGTTTTAATTGTGTTTGAATAAATTTTGTTCAGCTTCAATTTATCGTTTCTGTGACATTATGGCTGTACCTAGAATTACCCAGTGCAGCCCCTGGTTATGGCAAAGCTAGCATGCCTTGGGAAGTGTCTGGGATAAGGGAATAAAGACAGGAAAGGGGATAAAGGGCTGCCACGTGCCCACATCACAGATCAAGAGGGAACGAGGTTGTCCCAGCAGAGGTCATAGCAGGGAGTATGTGGGATGTGTGTTTCCTTTCTTGCTCTCTTGTTAAAAATCGAATCTTATCTCATATGGGGCTGGAGAGCAATGGAGCATTGAGCATCTAAGATCTTAAGCTTTTAACCATGCAGAACAAAAACAATGCTCTGGAAAAGCTGGGAATCACCAAAGGGAGCAAAGCTCCTGCTCCAGGCTTCATGGGATGCCTATGGAAGTTTGTTTTCAATGGGGCAAGTCAGAGCCAGCAGCACGGGCGAAAGGCCTGCCATCCTATGTCCCCTTCCCTGGCTGTCACCAAGCATCTGGCCCAGCCCTGATGCCCCTTGCTCTCCAGGCATCCCCTGATGTGCAGTCCAATCCCACCAGCCTCTACTGGGACACGGGTGCTGCAGCACTACCAGGTTAAGGGAGACTTCTTGTCACCCTGTGCAAGGGAGGACACTTCCTGGGCAACCCTGGGGATGACTGCAGGGACACTGTCCTCCACCAGGATGCAATGAAAGGGACACAGACTAGGTGACAGCATGCTTTGAAAAAAGGGAACAGAAAATTTCTAGGCATTCAGGTTCACACTACCCAGCTGGGACCTGTGGATGCCCCATATGGGGATCCTGGGCAGCCCAGGGACACATTGCTGCCCCTGCTGAGACAGCCTGCTCAGCAGCCGCCTTTCATCGTCTATTGCTCCTTTCGTTCAGTAGAGGCTGATTCTCCCTCTAACCATATCTTACAGACCCCAAATCCCCCATCTAGAATGAAACCGTTCCCAGTGAGAAATGACAGACACGCTTCTGATCTTCTGCAAGCCATTCTCCAGGCTTAGGGTTGACCCTAGGGCTCTGCTAGGAGTCCCACCACACACCTGGCCACTGAGCATCAGAGATGCCAGTCCCCACCCAAGCCAAGCACTGAGACTGCTAAAGACATGAGCTGCCACGTTCATATGATCACATACCCAGCATCCCCTACCAGGTCCTTGCTGAAAGTGTGACAGCTGACCCACACTGTGGTGGGAAGGGGTGTCAGACACAGAAAGGGATGCTGTTGAGAGGCTGAGACCTGGTAGTGCAGAGACAGTCAGGGGAAGTATTACACATCATTCTCCCAGTGGTATTGTGCAGTGCCTGCCAGCCAAACCCAGGCTGCTCAGGCCTGAACAGCAATGGCAGGAGGAGGCAACACCAGCCAAGTTGCAAAATCCATGCCACACTCAAGTCACCACAGGTCTGTCCCTTCCCCGGGGTGGAGATCACTGTGATACTAAAGCACCTGTTGTTCTTCCTTCCTTCATGCCTTTGAGGTGAAGATCCTGACAGCAGTATCTCCCAGGACCCTCTTCCCAGTGCCCTCCCAGCAACACTCAGCCTGGCGAATACCTTATGGCAAGTAATTTTACATTATTCTGCATGTACACAAAAATAGAGCAATTCTATATTTATAGATACTTATAGCCAGTTCCGTGCTAGAGGAGTTGTTGAGCAAGGCCAGGAGCTGTGGACAGTCCAGGCTCCCAAGTAGCCGGCTGATTCTGTCAGCATTTCAAACATAAAAAATTAAAGGCATTCATCTCCATCTGGTTTCTTAAATAGATAAGGGGGGAATGAATGAACAGTATGTACAGAGGGGCAGTGTCAGGGCCCAAGCGCCCTCTGCCCCAGCCTCACGCTGCCACTGGGGTCAGTGAGGCCGGCTGCTGGACTCTGAGGGCTGCCGCTGGCGGGGAGGAGTGTAGCCATTCAGGTAGCCGTTGCTCTGACGTTTGCTGAGTCCTCCATTAAGAATGTCCTGGATGTGCTGCACAATGAGGTTTATGGCCACTGTGAGCAAAAAGGAGGGAAAGACATGAGGGAGAGATTGCATTAGGATCACTGCAAATAAACTAGGGCCAGTCCAGAGATTATGACCCTGATGTCTCCCTTGCTCCCATCCCCTCCTATTCCATGGTAAGGAGCTGCAACCCTGACAGGAGGAGCTGCCCGCTGGGACTTCATCCCTCTGCCCCAGCTAAGCCCAGCACTCAAGCCAGCAACTGGCTGTCCCATTTGTACATCTTGCCTTGGGAGAAGCACATTTATTTCCCTTCGTGTGGGATAAACCAGGAGTTTGCCTAGAGGCACTGCATGTAGATGGGCACCCATACTTGATCAGAGGAGCACAAACTTCCAGCCAGGAGGGAGCAAAGGGAGAGGCTCATCTTGGGGGGGGCATGTGCAGTAACAGCACTCTCTTGGGTGACAGTAACTTAAGACACCTCTTGCGGCAGGCTCCACTGCAATAGCACAGCCCAAAGCTGGTAGCCAGAACATAACAGCAGGCTCTGGGTCCACTCACCTTCGTTATCTGCTCCTCTGGGAATGATCACGTCAGCATACTTCTTGGTCTGGGAGGAGAGAAAGCACTGTGTTATGGCAAAAGTGGAGACCTGCCAGGCTGCGGTGTTGCTCCTGCTTCCTGGGGCAGGTCCTTCCCCTCCCCTTGCCAAACCCAAACCCCCTGGGAGGTATGTCATTGCTGATAACAGCAAACACATTTTGGATGCTTTTGTTTGTTCGTTTTCCGCTCTGTATTTCAAGGGCCACGCTCTGTGCCTTGACTCCATTTTCATGAGCTCATATGGACTGCAGTAAGAGGTGGCAAGAGTCACCCTAACAAACCTGAAATAAAAAAGCCTCACGATCACAAGACTCCAGCAGTTGATGCTTTTAGGAACAACCTCTCTGCTGAATCCAGCCAGACTTGGTGCAAGCGTTGGCAGGCCTGGGCACAGCCAAGTGGTCTGCTTGGGATGTGGGAAGAATGTTCTACCAGCATCGCTTGCAAAAAAGGTCTGATTCAGGACACCAGTTCTGACCTATCTTCACTTGTAGGTGCCAGTCTCAGTTTCCTCCTCTATTTGTGTCAGCTTTTACAGCTGACCAGTTCCTGACAACCAAGCTCTACCACCAGTAAAGAAGCCAGCTCCATGGATGAAGGGTTCCATCTGACACCTTCATATCAAAAATCACCAGCACATGCTGGACCATTTCAGTGCTGGACCACCTGGCCCAGAGCTGGGTTAGGAGCCATAACAGAGCAACAGTGGGAGCTGAGCCTGCTTAACATCCACATGCAATTGCTCAGCAGCTGAGTGCACCACCAGGTTAGACGCAGGAACAGGCTACTGTAAAGCTGGTGGGTAGGGACAAAGCAGTTGTTTTCTACCCTGCTTGTTTCACATCTCATCCTCCTACAGACTCTTCAACATAAGAGACTGATGCACCATCTGCTGCTTTGCAAAGCTGCAGATTTACCTTGCTGGGGACTTGCAAGGAAGGGAGGCACCTAACTGGACCTGCCTTTCAGGAAAAGCTTTTCTGGGATTACCAGGATTTGGATGTTGGTCCCCAGAGCCACAATCGAGCAAGACAGATAAAAGGGTGCTGCTGAGGGGCCAGGAAAAGATTTTTTAACAAGCACAGAGCAAATCAGCCCCTCTTACAGGAAAGGGCAGAGCTGGCCACCTAGACAGGCACAGAGATGCTTCTGAGGCTGATGACCCAGGTTCCATCCTTGCCTGTAGTGCTGGCCAGCAGTTCTTAGGCTGAAGGACTCTGCTCCTTCTTATTCTGCCTCCGGAATAAGAAGAAAATCCTTATATAACTTCTGCTCATATAACTTCACATCTGCTTGAAAAGCCTTGAGAACCAAGGCATAGGCTCCTCTGCACGACAGCCAAGAGAGGCGTGCAATGGCTAGTCCTGCAAACATGCTATTCCACCTGCAAGCTCTGCACGACTGCACTGCTGTCCCACAAGTGAAGTCCCTGTCTGCTAGGGAGCCTTGTCTCACTTTCCAGTTCCCAAAGTAGCTTCCTTTCTCCAGGCAGACCTTTCAACGCTGGCCCAGAGCAAGGTCTGTGTGTTCTATACCTTGGCCTCTCACCAGCCAGGAAATGCAACCTGCAAGGCCACATCCTGCAGCACAGAGCACAGGAAGAAGCTCCCTTGTTCTCCCAAGCACTCAGCCAGCATGAAGCCAGAAAGACTCCAGGGTGAAAAGGGCAGGCAGGACAACCCAAAACAGGAGGCAGACACAGCAGACACTGCCTGTGGCAGGGATCTCCCCTGGCCAGATGCAGCCAAGGATCTTCCCTCCTGGCTGGCACCTGCTGGGCTGCCTGGTGTTGGTTTATCGAACTCTGTGCAGGGAGAGGTTTATTTTGCATACAGGCCTTCCCCACAGGGGAGTGTGAGCTTACCAGGAAGGCAGCGTCTGTACAAATAGTCCCCATCCCGCCTTGTCTCAGCCAGCACTAGCACCCCTATTTTTGCCAGTGCCTGCAGGGAGGGATGAATGTGAGACAGGCTGACCTGAGCTCTGGGACACAAAATGCTCCTGTCTGAAGAGCTGGCCACTCTATAAGGTATTTCTGGCAGACTCCTGTGGGTGTCACTCCCCTTACTTACTGGCAAACAGAATTCTTCAAAGGCAGGCTTGACGAAGGTGATGTACTGAGATAAGATCTGCTCGAGGTCCCTGCCTCGCTCACTGATATCTCGTAGCACTGCAGGGAAGATGCAAGGCATAGTCAGGAGCTGAGACATTCATTACTCCATCCCTTATCCCTTTGGCCAGCCATCCATGTATTTTGCCAGAGGTCTTTGTCCCTGGAAACCGCTGCCCGCATGTTGAAGCACACCTCACTCCTGCTATATGCTTCCAGGCTTTCCTGGGAGCCAAGAGCTGGCTGACCTAAGGGCTTTTCTTGTTCTCCCTCTCTTCTCAGCTCTGTAAGCACATTTCAGCTGTAACCAGTACTACCCCAGTCTTGACTATTCCCAGCCTCAAAGTCCCTGCAACCCTCCTATCACTCCTTTGGCCAAAAGCCATTTAGGGCCATTTCCCCAAGTCAATCCGGTACAGAGGTGCCCAAAGAATAAAAAAGCAGTGGAGTTCACTCATACACATATTAAGACACAGTTTAACTCAGGTGTGCAGAGTGACTTGTTCACCTACCCAGCTCTGCCAGGCTTCTTGCGCTGCTCCCAGCTGAGTAGGATGGGAAGGCGAAGCAGGCTCTTACAGCAAGAGGCTGGGGCTGGTGCTTGGAGGAAGCCAGGAGAGTAAGCTGGCCTCCTGCTTGTTCTGCCATTTGGGCCTTACACCCTGCTTGCATAAGGCAGTTGGGCCATTGCCATACCCAGTCTGAAGCCACTTCAACATGAACAAGCGCCCCAGTTCAGTGGGAATTCAGCCCATGGGTAAGAGCCAAAACTGCTGTGCTGTGGCAAAGCAGATGGCTCTTGGCTCTCCCCAGGGGGCTGGCTTCTCCCCAGCCTTCCTGGCACTGGGTTTGGAGTGAACCTTTTCCACATGCCAAGGCAGAGCCAAGCCACAGCACTACTAGCCTGTGCGACTTGCTCGGCAGCCACTGCCCATGTGCTTGCAGGGCCATGACAGTGCTGGTTTGGCACCATCCCTGTGGGTCTGTTTGTCCTCAGCCAGCAGCCTCGCAGTGTGCTCTTTTGCAGCCCCTAGCGGGGGAGGTGACAGAGGAAAGAAAGGACTGGCAGCAGCATGTATGCCAGCTCCTGGAATGGCTCAGCTCAGCCCAGGCTGCTCTAGACAGCTCCTTGCCTTCTCCAGAGAGTGGGAACAAGCCCCAGCTCAAACAATACAGAAAAACAGGCAAAGAAAATAAACCAGAAAGACTTTTGTTTCCCAGGTCCCACACCCTGTTTGTTGGCTGCTCTGAGGCAGGGAAAGAGCACAGCAAGGGTGTATTTACAGCATACCCAGCCTGGCATGGCATGCTCGAGGTCTGTCAACTGCATAAGGGTGAGTGTCCACCTTGCAGCGCCTGGGCCTGACGGGCAAAAGCTCTCCTGCCTGCTCCCAGGCAGATCACAGCAGGGCAAATCACCCTCACACACAAACACAAGTCAAGCACCTATTGTCTCATACCTGACCCAAAGCAACAGGTCCCAGCAATCCAGATAAGACCACCCACCCTATCTGGAAGTATCACCCTCTACTTTCAGGGCAGGCAAATGTCCAAAGGACAGATTGGCACCATGTAGAACTAGTAGGCAGACGTCTCTCAAATCAGATCCAAAATATGTACAATGACATGGTTTTGGTTTACAGAAGCTGACTGAGGACAGAGCAGTGAAGGGACCTCAGCCAGAATCAGCTTTGCATGGCTCAGCCTGTTTGAGGCACCCAACAGACCTAGCCCCTTGTCCTATGGTAGCAGTTTTTCCTGGGAGAGGCGCAGAGATGGGGACAGTGCAAGTTACATGTACAGAACCACAGCACTACTGATTAACCAAGCTGTCAGCTACATTTGCAGGAACCTCATCTGCTGCTGCCTAGTTGAAAAGCCCATTGCTGCAACTCTTCAGGACTTCCAAGAGAGCAAGATGACTCAGGGCCATGTCACAACACAAGATCCTGACACTTGCTATAAACTGCCTCCAGCTACATTCCAGGGACACAATACTAGCTTCAGCACCTCACATGCAGGTTCTCCTTTCTCTGAAATGTTAGGGAGATACAGTAAAAAGATTTACTGCTGCAATGGTCCTACCAACTCCTAACAGCAGCCAGGACAATTCCCTACCAGGCCAATGAGTTGCCCTAACTGGGAGATACCAGCACCTCAACCAGGCTAGCTGCCCCTTTGCAAGGCTTTAGGAATTGATGGTGGGTGAGAGAAATACATAAGAACAGCCTGGGCCCAGGCAGACCCTCTCCAACAGCTGCAGCACAACTGGGTTTACCTCTGTATTGTGGTCAGCAGCTGGATAGTTTCAGTTCTCAGATCTTGGATGGGATCTCAACCAGTTTTCACGCCCTGAGCTCATGCTTCTGTACCAAGTCCAAAGTGACTGAACCATGCACTCCAGAGTATAGCTGGGATTCACACACGGTCATGTTGCACTGCAAATGCACATGCAACACCTTTCCTTCAGATAGCTGATCCAGGGCACTGCCAAAATTGTTGTAACTTGAGATTTGAGTTGTATATTACAGGAATTGCTATAGCAGGGCCGTCTTGTTGCTAGCCAGGCTGGGAGCAAGGGAAGGAGTTCATTGAAAAATTAAAGCCTATAACCTGGCCCAAAGGGAGCAGGGGTGAAGACTGTAATGAATAGAGCTTTAAAACATTGTAATACATAATTAAGTTGCACGTTATAGGAATTACTATAGCAGGAGGCACCTGAACCAATGGAGGACAAGCCTTACAAGAAGCAGTGCAAGTGCAGCAGTGACCCGACCTGAGCTGGCTTTGGTGCCCAGTAACTCCATGCAACACACCACCTCTCTTGCCCCAAGTGATCACTGTAACAGATGGAGCCCAAAGTTATGGACTAAATGAACTCAATGGACATTTGCAGCTATTTTATAAGAGTGGTCCATAAAGGGAATTATATCTGCGCATTATATTAAAGGATGGGAAGAGGTGTGGTGGGCAATCAGAAAGCATTGGATAATGTAGGACCTGAGCATGACATAAATGGTATGAAATAAGGGGTGGAGAATATGTTGGCTTTAGCTGGGATAGAGTTAATTTTCTTCAGAGTAGCTAGTATGAGGCTATGTTTTGGATTTGTGCTCAAAGCAGAGTTGATAACACAGGGATATTTTTGTTATTGCTGAGAAGTGCTTACACAGAGTCAAGGCCTTTTCTGCTTCTCACACAACCCCACCAGCGAGTAGGCTGGGGGTGCACAAGAAGTTGGGAGGGGGCACAGCCAATACATCTGATCCCAACTGATACTCCATACCATATGACATCATGTTCACTCAGCATACAAAGCTAGGGAAAAAGGAAGAAGCCAGGGAGGGCAGGGGAGGAAAGGATGACAGATGACAGGACACAGCATTCAGAATTATAGCATTTGTCTTCCCAAGTAACCCAAGTGTGAAGGAGCACTCCTTTCCTGAGGATGGCTGAACACCTGCCTGCCGATGCGAAGTAGTGAGTGAATTCCCTGGTTTGCTTTGCTCATGCACGCAGCTTTTTACTTATTGTCTTTATCTCAGCCCATGAGTTTTCTCACTGTTACTCTTCCAGTTTTCTTCCCTATCCTGCTGGAAGGGCAGAGATAGCAAGTGGCTGTGTGATGCTTAGTTGCCAGCTGGAGTTAAACCAGAGCAGTGTGCTACCCTGTGGCTGTGTGTGAACCCAAGTTCTTGTTCTACAGCACAGTCTGCTTAAGGGATAAGGCTCACCACTGCAGGATCTTGCAAATGTCTATCTCCTAACACATCTCCCTGCAATGACTGTGCAGTCACCTCCCTGGATGAGTCATGGAAGAACACTGGGCAGGGTCAAGGAGGATGTGTAAAAAGGAGCTTCTAATCAGCACTGATTACATCCAGCAGCAGGCTGTGTATCTGTCTCGCAGACAAGGGCAGGCAGGCAGGAGGAGGCAGAGGGAGCAAGCAGGTGGCTGGTCTCTTTTCTCAAGTAGCAAGTGACAGGACAAAAAGAAACAGCCTCAAGTTGTGCCAGGGGAGGTTTAGACTGGATATTAGGAAAAAATTCTTCGCTGAAAGGGTGGTCAGCCATTGGAACAGGCTGCCCAGGGCAATGGTGGAATCACCATCCCTGGAAGTGTTCAAAACGTGTATCTGAGGCTATTAGTGACATGGTTTAGTGGTGGTCTTGCCAGTCCTGGGGTAACAGTTGGACATTATGATCTTAAAAGTCTTTTCCAACCTAGTTGATTCTATAATTCTAAGACTAGTTCTGTAGCAGAGTGGAACAGTCCCAAGCACACAAGCAGTTCCAGGCTAACTCTGAGACATGCTCCACTCATCACAGCATAGAGGTCTGGACCGGACCTCTCCTAAGTCATCTTCTGCATCCCCAGACACCCTATGGAGGCAGTCGGAACCAGGCAGGGGCAGGAACAGTTCAGAGAAAACCAAGTTCTGCCCCAAGAATCCCCACATGCTTTCTTAGTCATCTAGGGAGACTCAGATGGCTACATCAGTGAGCCCACTCAAAAAGGCTGCTTTGAAACAAACAGCATCTCAAGACACGCAGATCCTGCAGAGCTGGAGCCCTTCCTATGTCAACTGCAATCCACAGCCAAGCCAAGCTGGACATGGAGTGTCCCAGAGAGGGGTATTCTGGTTTCTAGAGCTCTTCGCTCACAATAGCCATCATCCCAGTGCCTCCCACAAAGAGGCTCCATGCTGTGCTGATTGTGCTTGCATAGACTAAAAAAAATGAACAACCAGACTCCCTATTTGCATCATCATCTACAATGGACAACCTCACACCCAAATGCATCTTTGGAGCACATCCATATCCCAGGTCCTGAGCAGATCTATCAGGCACTGCCTTCTGACTGAACTCCCAAGATGCTCTGCCTTGCTCATTGCACTCCTCCCTGCTGGTACGTGCTGACTGTAGCTGCTATTCAGCAGATGACACAGAGCTGGTGCCACAGGGCCATACAAGGACACATCACGCTCAGTAGTCACACTGCTACACGCATCAAAGGAGGAATCCCAGGCAAGGCAGCAAAAACCCCACTGAATGCTAAGAGACATGGAGCAAGGTGTTCTCTACTGCCATAAGCTGCCCTATGTGATATTCTGCACTGGGGAGGAAAAGCTCCCTGACTCTTTGCTAGCAGCAGTACAGCTTTGTGTCAATTCCAGATCTGCTCTGATCACTGTAACCTGCCTCTGCAACCAGCTGCCCAGATCAATTAAGTGACATTTCTGTCCCTACTCCACAAGGCATGTTTGCGCCTCACCTCTGCGGGACAGCCGGGTGTCTGCATCCGTGTCCACAAAAAGCTTCATACGGAACAGATCCCGCACCTCCTGGCTGTAGAAGGCGAGGATGCCTTCGAAGAGCACCACGTCGGCAGGGTAGACAGTCACCGTCTCCTCTTTCCTAACAGGAGGAGGGAGAGTCAAAATATGCTGGTAGGGGGAAACAAGCCAAGAGAGGTGGGGGAAACAGCGACACTCGTAGGCACTGCTCCAACCCTGGGACATCACTGCTGCACCAGGGGGGTGACCAAGGAGAGGGCAGACCTACCCCACCGCAGTGAAGGGAGTCCAAGGCATACACTTCCTAGAAGGACAAACAGCAGAGCAGGAAGCAGGCCAGCCCTTCTCCCGCTACCTTGGCCAGCTGCTGCTTGCAAGCGCTATGTGCCAAGCCATGAAGCCCAGAAAGCCTACACATGGGGCTTCACCCATGGGAACCTGCAAGAGCCAGCTCTGCTCCCCTGGCAGCCAGGCAGCACTCCCCTGGCACCACAGTGCTTCTGTGTGAAATGGAGCAGAGTCACACTGTCCACAACCAATACAGGCATGCAAAAATAAGCTGAACACATCCAAGAGAAGAGTTACAGGAGCAAGTACTGTCGCTCTCCTCCTTTCCTGGCAGTGCTAGGCTGTTTGAGCATGGAATACTTGTTAAAGCTACAAACACAGTTTGTGAGGAGAGAAACTGCTGATGGAAGAAGAAAAGAGGGACTATCCACCCCCCCCCCCCCAACTCTGTTGACACCTATATGTTGCTGGATGCCACTGCTTGGCTGCACAGCTTTCCAGACCCTCAGACTGCACCTGTATCTGCCCTGGATCCTCTAACCAAGAGGTCTAGAGAAGTTAGGATTGAAACTCTGAGTTGGCACATTAGGTGCCTAACAGTGGGTACAAGCAGAGGGGCAGATGGTTTGGGTTTGCAGGACTGCATGCTGCGCCACGGGGTGTTAGCAGCAGCACAGCAAGGCAGGAGCAGCTGCTGGACCTGGAGTGGGAGACAAAGTCATAGACAGGAATCTGGACCGTCTTCCCTTCTGTTATCTCTTTGAGAGTTTTCACGATCAGCTCGTTGTCAAAGGCATCTGAGGAGAGAGGAAAGGTTACCTGAGGCAGCTTTGCAACCCCTCCCACCCACCAGACACTGAGCTTAGCCTAGCCAGAGCCCCTGGCACTCTACACTGGGGACAGACAAACGCACAGACAAGGAAGAAAAGCCCTGCACATCCCCACAGACATAGCAAGGTGAAGGTCTCCCAGAGCCCCTGGGTATTCACTGTCACTGCTTTGCACAAGCCTGGGATCTGGCCTGCAGAGATCAATACCGCCCTTGTGTGGCGGTGCGGCTGCCCAGGCTCAGGAAGGCATCTCCTCCAGGGCTCCAGCCCTCAGAGAGACTGGAGCAGTGTTTCAGCCTTGAGTCACTGGACAGACAGAGCTCTGTTTGCTCAGTGCTTGCTGTCTCTGGCCATTGTTCTATGGCGATGCAGGGACTGCAGCTCTGGTATTTCCCCACCAAGCCCAGAAATGGTTCAAAGAGCCCCTGTTGTAGTAACAGGGCACAGCCTCCTCAGGGGAGGGGTTTGCAGGGCAGCTGCACAAGGCTGTTCCCTCCGTGAAGGAGGGACACAGAGCTGCTGGCTCCAGGGGGCTGTACCAGACCCGATCTCCCTGGTCCCAGCCCAGCTGCACCAGAAAGGTTTTCAAACTGACGGATGTTTTTGCAGGGAGAAGAGGAGCATCTCAAGGGGTTTTGAGGGTTCACAACCTGCCCTTTCTCATCCCAAACACTCCACCCCACAGGCAGTTTCCTTCCCAGGAGAGACAATGGTTGTACTGTAGGGAACACAGGTGGTCCCCAGCCACCCTGCCAGGGGTGAAACCCTTCACAACAGCTAAACTAAGTCTCCCACTCATGCCCCATGTGGAGACAGGGTCCCAGTGTCCACGCAAGACTCTTTGCTGGTAAAGCAGGGGGTCCCGCTCCAGCCCTCCCCCTGCACTGTGTGGCAGAGCCACAGTGCTGTTTTCCATTCATTCACCTGGGTGGTCAAAATTGAACTGGCCTTTGAGTGCTTTGGATTTCTGCTCTGAGGTGAGGACCCGGTAGAAGCTGTCTTGGCTCACGATTACCACCTGCTTCTGGCGGTAGTCCACCTCGTTCTGGCCCAGCAGCTGGACAATCTTGGAGCATACTGAGGACTGGGAAAAGAATAGCAAAGGAGGCAAGTCAGTGGCAAGTGGTATCCAAGCCGTGCAGGGAGGATGTCCCCAGGTAACAGCCATTTCTGGGTGCATGAGACACTGCTTGCGGGACCTCCAGATGAGTGTCTCTGGTCCCCTCAACAGCACAGCCCAAAGCCACTGAGGGAAAATGCTCCAGAGGCATCAACATGGGGTCCTTCAGTGTCAAAGCAGCACTAGTTTTGTTCCCTGCCTCCCTCTCCTCCATCCCTATGGCCTGCCCACAGCTCTTACTCTGGGCACAAATGGCAGCAGTAAACCAGTCAGCCACTGCTTGGGTTCTGCCAACACCCCCAGGGGCCCCATGGCCAGCTTCAGCCTGGCCAGCAGCTCCCCGGGGAGCAGAGCTGCAGGTGGTACCAGGGCTGAGCCTCCTCCCTGGGAGACAGCCTTAGTGTTTTCATTCCTCCAGTGCCGGTCCAGGCCAGAAACCCCACTACAGTATGGGCAGGGAGGGAAAGAGTCCTCAGAGAGGGAAAGCCAGATTGTTTTCAGATGCTAAACAAAGCTCAGGGTGAAAAGACACCAGAAAAAGAGCCATGGGACTGTATCAGGGACCTCTGCCACAGCTGCCAGGGCTGGGAGGAGCAGTCTTGAGCATATCCTGGTGCCTCTTGGCACAACGAGACTAAGGACACTGCAGAGCCACGTGGCTCTGGCTGTGGTTGCAAGATCCCCAGGAGCACTGCTGGCACAGGGACTGGCGCCTCTCATATCACATGGAGCAGGCTGGGTGCCGGTGGGCTGGCATCAACACTGTGCTGGCACTTGCAGCAGGCACCAGCTGAAGGTCATGCTGGACCCCACCACCGCAACAAGAATAAGAACAGAGCCTGTGGGACAAATCCCAAAGCCTGCTTCAGTCTGTTCTCCTTAGTCATACAAGTCCTTGGCCACTGTGCAACACAGGGGTGTTGACCGCATCACTAACTGGCAGCCAGCATGCCTGCCCTGGCCAGCGAGACTTGCCTGTGTCAGCCCTGTGTGTCAGCCCCACTCCAGCCCCACAGCATCCACTGTTCAGGGAGAAGCGGGTGCTCCTGGTGCCAAACTGAGCTGTTTCACCTCATGGAATTTTACTTGCTTCAGATGCCCCGTTGAGAAGCTCCTGGTCTTGATCACCACAAATACTCTCTGCTGAGCCCTCTGATTTGCAAAGAGAAGTTTGCTTGCCCCAGCCTGCTAGTGGCTCCTTCCGTGCTCCCACTTCCCTGCTGGCTTAACCATCTGCTTTGTACCTGGCTGACAACTTCCAGATTGACAACCTTCAGCAGAGCTGAAGACAGCAGTGGTGAGAGGGAACAGGGAGAAGAATGCATGCCTGGCAGAGGAGGTCACCCCAGCAAGCAGAGGGCAAGGCTGTTCGCCTGAGAAGCTGGAAGATTTGACGGCGTTCCTGTCCCTAGAGACTGTCCCTTCCCCTCCAGGCCAGGCTGACCTGACTTGGCTGTGACCACTGTTCTGTGAGTCAGCCCCAGCCTGGCTGGAGAGCCTCCACACACAGCACTGCTGCAGAGTGAACTGGCTCAGGCTGCCCAGCAGCAGTCCTTATGGCGCTGGCCACAAATTTGGGTTTCAGGTCAGGGATGGGGTCTCCTGAGCATCCCACCTTCTTTTCCTGCCTCTAGCGGCTGGCAAGTTATGCTTCCTGAGCCACGTCAGGAAGCCCTGCCCTGCAGCAAGCTGCTACCACCCAGAACAAAGCAGTGCAAGTCAGTGCCAGTCTCTTGCCCTTCAGCACACGCAGACACAAAGCCAGAACCCATTCTCCATTTCCTCTGTTTTCTCACTCCCCACATCATTCTCCAGCCCGTGTCAGCCCTATTGCTTATCCAGCTGTATCCCATAGGTTTTGCAAAAACAGGGAACAGGGAGTGCACAGTGCCTCTCCTCCACTTTTCCTCCCTGCTCTGTCCTCCACACACTGCTGCCTTCGGATGCTGCCTGTGCAGCAGGGAGATACATTGCAACAGGGTTCAGCCTTGGCCACAGCCACTGACACCAGATTTCCCATAGCCATTGTAATAAACCGCCTCCCAGCACAAGCACCCAAACAGATCCCCAGCCTGTATATCAGCAGGCTCCACACATATCTGTAGCAGAAATCACCTTCCCCAGCCCAAAAGAAGCAGGGCCCCTTTACTTTGGATCAGTGAAAGTAATTCACCAGTTCGACATTCACTCTCCCCTTGGACTTCAGCATAAAGATGGAAAATAAAATCATCTGAGGGCATCAGACAGTTCCTGCCAGTCCTTCTGCCTTATGCACACTAATCTGTGGTCTATTGATATTGGAAAGTGGAGGGGGGAGGGAGGGGAAGGAGGAAAGTCCCCATCAGCTCTGAAAAATCACCCTCCTGTTTCATACCCCACAACTTAACACACCTAGTGGTGAGAAAAACCCAAGGAGAAAGTAGCCCCCCGCTGCTGGAGACAGGAGTATATCCTCCCACTGGGGCCCAGGACAAGAACTGGAGCATGTCCTGGCTGCATTTACCATTCAGTGCTCTGTGGTGGCAAGTGACTCCTGCAAAAGCATCCAGGCAGGTGCTATAGACCCTTCTCTTTACTCTGGTGGTCTTTGGCCACCTATCAGAGGCAGTGGAGAAGGATGATCACAAGGACATCCTGCTCTCAGGTTCATCATACTGTGTTGTCCAGCTAGGCAGAGATGTCACCTCTGGGCTCTGAGAAGAAGCATATGTCACCCTGGTCCCATAGGAAGTGTGGGCCAGGGCACTAAGTGCAGCAGGACACAGGAATAGGGGGGACACGGCATGTTCCTCCAACCCAACGGCTGCATTCAGCTTGCCTTAGTGGGGCAGCAAACCTCAGCAAGATCTATATGAAGAAGGTTTTTTTTCCTTTCCTCACAATCATTTGTGATGGAAACAAGAATGGCTCATGGGGGGCATTCCTTGATGCAAGTCTGAATACCTCCTACACCTGGACAGACATTTTTTCCCCTTGGTTGATAAACACCCTATGTTAAGGAGGAAATAAAACCAGAAACACAGAGGTTACAAATTCCCCTACACAGTGGGTACAAAACTTTCCAGTCTTAGGAAGTGTCCCTCTAAATGAATAATGCTAGTCCCCTCCTTAAACCCCCTTCTCCCAAACCAGTAACACATACATACATGTGATTGATGTTAATCAGAAGTGTGAAAAATCCACTAATAACTGGAAATGATAGCAGTTATGCTCTGAGGAGGCCTAACGATGCCCTGAAAGACCAAGACATGACTGCGAAGTAAGGTGCCAGGGTGCAACCAGCCTCACTCAGCCCCTTCCCCAGATCTACACTGGGCACACCTCACCATGACCCCAAGTGAACACCAATGGTGATTCAGCTGCAGTGCACTCCCAGCAACAGGATGCTTTCTTAAGCATAAGCCTTCCACTCCTCCAGAGCTTGTTTAAAACTAAATATAGACAGAACACAAGAACCCCAAAGCCTCCATGGTTGCCAAGTGGACCTTCCCCATGTTAGCCACTTCCCCATGTTAGCCACATAAAACCAATGCGGGACTTCCCAAGCATGCAGGCAGAGAGCCCTGGCCCCTCTGCCATCATTCATGACTTTCCACACACTGCACCGAGGGGAAACTTGGCTCCAGGTTTAAGCCAACTGGCTGCAACCCACTGAGCTGCACTCCCCCAGACTTTGCACTTGAGCTGCTCCCTGGGAAAACTGCAAACCAACCCACACCACACACAGATGGTTGATAGGGAGGTATCTACACAGCACAAGAAGCGAGTTCAGAGATGTTATTCCTGAGCAGAAGCAGCTGCAGCTCCTCTTGCAAGACTCCTCTGAAGCAAGCACACAAATAACTAGTGTTGAAGGAAGAAGTACAGCTTTATTCTGCTTGGAAGACACAGAGAGCACCCGGGGAAGAACTCCAGCATATTTTCCCAGAGGGAGAGAAGTGGTGCACAGGGGAAGAAACTCTACAGACAGGTTATTTGGAGCCCTACCTCTGACGTTTATTTCAAAGATACTAATTACGTTACATATTTAATTCATATTTACTCATGGCCTATAGCTGGCTGCTCAGATATTCTTCAGGAGTTGACTAATTTCCCACTCAGACTATCCCACAATCCCTCTTGGGTAGCTCTTCTCAACCAGAGAATTAGGACTTCAGATGGGTATTAGAGAGAAAGCTGATGGACAATGCTACAGGTAACCACCATGGGAAGGTTCCAGGGAGGACACAGGTGATGCTTGCAGCCCCAGGTTTGCTGCAGCAGATAGGGCAGTATCAGTATTTCTGCTCCAGCTAGTAAGGCCTGTCCTGGGCTAGGAGGGATCTGTATGTCTCATGCATGTGAATACACTAAAACCTACTTGCTCAAAGCAGTCCATCTATCCCCAGGGAGCCTGGCACTGCAGAGGGATGTCTACACCTAGTTGCTTGCTAGGGTCCCAATACAGCAGCAGAGAGGACCCCCCATCCTCCCTATGCCAGATAAAGTGATTCCAGCCCTAAAGGAATACTAAAGCTGCCAGCATCCCCAGAAGCAGGTAAAGAAAGAAGAGCTGTGCCGGAACAAAGACCTACCAGGAGAGGCATATGCTGTGCTCCAGTGTGGAAGGAAGAGAGGCATTGCTGCAAGCTGCTCACCCTGAGCCAAGACGCTGCTCACCACGAGGACAGTCCCCTCCAACAGGGTAATGCCCTTGGCCCACAATAAATGCTACAGCCAAGAGCAAGGATAGACTGCAGCAGTTACATCCCACCTCTCATCAGGGAGAGAAGCCCAGAGGTTCTCCCAAGGGATGCCACTGCGTTAACCCCCTTTCCTTTAGGATTTGCAGGTCAGCAGGCTTGGCAGGGGCTGTCATCGGCTTTTTACCCACATACAGTCATAGAATAGTTAGGGTTGGAAAGGACCTTAAGGTCATCTAGTTCCAACCCCCCTGCCATGGGCAGGGACACCTCACACTAAACCATGTCACCCAAGGCTCTCTCCAGCCTGGCCTTGAACATTGCCTGCGATGGAGCATTCACAACTTCCCGGGGCAACCCATTCCAGTGCCTCACCACCCTCACAGTAAACAACTTCCTCCTTATATCCAATCTAAACTTCCCCTGTTGAAGTTTTAACCCATTACCCCTTGTCCTATCACTGCAGTCCCTCATGAAGAGTCCCTCCCCAGCATTCTTATAGGCCCCCTTCAGATACTGGAAGGCTGCCATGAGGTCTCCACACAGCCTTCTCTTCTCCCGGTTGAGATGTCCTCATCACATGCTTGTGGATAAGTCTCCAGTTTGGGGATCTGACAGATTTTCCCTAAGGTCACATGGGGGGCTGCTGGGATTACTTGTTGCATTTCTCTGAGGTCCCCTGCGGTACAGTTCCCTTTCCAGGCATCAGAGGGGACTTTCATTCAATTGGGTCCCGGAAATCAGGAGCCACAGTAGTGCTGCCCTTCTCTCCAGCTTATCTCCTGCAGCACAGTAGTTATGGATTTTGGTCTCTTCTTGTAAGGTTATGTTAATTATAGAGTATTAGGAAGTGCTTTGTGGACTGGGGTGATACACAGAATATATATCAAATTGGGAAGGGTCACAGAGTATCTATTAAATGTCTGCTTGCAACTGTACAGAGCTGGTTCATGACCCACACAATCCTTTCCAGTCCTAATGGAGCACATCCGCATGGCAGCACTGGGACTGGAAACTTGCTATTCTTGTACCAAAAGCCTGGGCATCCACCCAGAGCTTTCCCAGGCAGGTTCACCATTCTTGCGTTGCCCTTTGTGAGCCACAGGCCAACCAGTCTAGGACTGGGATAGCCAGGTTTCTGTTCACTCACCCTGGGATACTGTGCATGTGATCAGCACTCCTGGGCTGGAGCATAAACAGGCACACAAACACTGAGCATCTGAACACAGATTATGTGCAGGGAAATAAAAAAAATCCCTAACACAATCCCTCCCAATCTGATGGATTTAGGTACAGGATATTTTTCTGGAGCCTCTGCTGGAAACTCCATAGCCTTGAGCAGGCTAAGAGTACAGGACTATGGTAAGCAGGCTCCATGACAAAGTTACACATATTCATTCAGCAACAGGAAAGGGCTGACCCATCAAATGTCCTGTGTATAAATCTGATCAAGGGCTGGCACAAAATAATGTTCTACTAGAAAGTTTGATGAGCCTCTAGCACACATTGACACCAGTGTTTAACAAGTCAGACCTTGTGATGCAGGGCTCCTGCCAGCCACAAAACAAACGTCACCAGGAAATGGTGCTGAACTGACACAGGACTGCTGCAATCTCTGCTAGTCGCCCCCCCATGGCCCCCCCAGGGTCACGGCAGGGTCTCCCTTAGGCTTCTTTGCCTGGCATCTAGGTGGTGACAATGCAGCAGTGGACCCCAGGCTTCTGTGGGGGACTTCAGCCCTTGCTAGCATAAGGGAGTGAGCTCTGTCATGCAAGAAGCCTCACGTGGAGAGGGAACTGCCTCATGCTGTATGTACTGCAGCTGGAGCTATGCTTCCCTGAGGACCAACACACTGGCTGTCCCACCCTGGCTGGGTGATATCAGCCTTCTAATTCACTCATCTAGGCAGCCAGCTCAAACTCAGCATTTTAGGTTTTAAAGCAAAAGTGCTAACAGATTGACAGTGAAGAATACACCTGACGAACACATGCTGCAATTCTGATGCTCTGCAGTCTGAAAACTCTCAGGCTGCACGGTCAAACAGGCATTTCCAACTTTATGCTGTAATGCAAGATCCAAATGATGCAGCCACTGGGCCACAGTGGCACCAATATTCAGCCCTCACTAGCTTGAGGGTTGGGTAGCCAACAAAACCATTTGCAAATCTGTATTTTCTTACAAACTCCTGTTGGAAAGTAGCAATTGGCACACTGCTTTGCAGCACATGGGGACAAGCCATTAATGCATTAGCCCGAGTTTGAAGACCTCTCCCCACCTTTGCAACCACCCCATCACCATACGTTTCCACTGCCACTCCAGCACTGCCAGCAGAGCTGCAAGGTACCAGGAGCCAAGCCAAAGTGAGGACACGTGAAGAACCTAAGAAGGTATCCCAACTCTTTACAGCACATCTCAGTAGTCAGTTTGCTGTCTTTCCTCCAGCCCGCAGCCTGGCTGCCTGCCTTGCATGCTGCAGTCTTTGGTAGTCAGGAATCTCTTGTGGGAGGAAGGGAAGAAGGTGTTAGCACAAAGACCATGGGTATAAAAAGGAAACAAGAACTTTAGCAGAGCACTTGAAAGCACACAGGATGAAAGAAAATGCTACAATCAACCTTGGGAATCCCTCTAAGGAAATGAGGCAGTTTCAGTTCTCTCCAGCTTTGGCACAGGAGAGGGTCTTAATGCTATGTCATCTCCTCCACATCAAGAGCCTGCAGCAAGCTTTGCCTGAGCTGCACAGTGCTTGTATTTCAGGGGACAGTGAGAGAAATGCCACAAAGCCCAGCAGGCTTTGTGAAGAACCTGTTCCAGCTGAGCAGACACAAAACAGCCACCATGCAGCTGAGACTGCCCTCATAGAGGCTGCAGCATCACAGCCTTCCCAGGACCTCTGTGGCTCCCCACTTTTGCTCTCAATACAGTTCAGCTTCCTTCTAAGAGCCAAAAACCAGGACAACACTTAGGCTTCTACCTACTATTTGAGCACCAAAAGTTGCTCAAGCCTCTTTTGCTCACCTGGGAACAGCAGTCAGCCTTTGGATTTGAGTTCTCACCAATTTGCCTTTAAGAAATACCAGCCGAGCACTTCCCCCAGCCTCTCAGGGAATGATGGCCACTTTGGATGCCAGCTTCCCCAGAGCACCACAAGACACAAGTTGTGGCAAGCTAGAAACAGGATCCCTTTCTTCCACAGCCTGACTGTGCTGGTACACTGAGAGGGATGGGGGAGGACTGTGGAGCCTCTTCCCCACCTTAGACTCAAAAGCAGCAGTGAGAAGTGCTGGGGGGACCGTGGAAGGCAAATGCCCTCTGTTATCCTCTGGTGTGCTGCCAAAGGGGTGTGTTATGACAGCAACCCTCAATTGGTATGAAGGTGAGTCGGATGGATTTGCCACTTTCCTAGTAGGAAAGGTGCCTGCTTTCCTTCCCTCTAGGAGCATTTTGTTCTCACCCAGGGCCAGCATACTGGCATGGCAGCCCTGGGCTAGATTTTAGCTGCAGGGAAGCCCTTAGCTGAGCAAACCACACCAGCCCCACCATTGCTTTCCCAGAGTGTGCTGTGCACCTGACATCACCCAGCACACAGCACTGCCACTAGCCAGTGGTGGGACAACCCCAGAGCACCCTTGCCTTGCAGCTGCATCAAGTGTGAATTCGAGGGTCTGTGTGCGCAAGCCCCAGGTTCTTTTTTCTTGTGGCTTCTCCTCAAGCAATTTTTTTTCTTTCTTTTTTTGCCAGCATATTTCTTGCTGTTTTTTCGCCACAAATTTTGTACTGATCGGCTGGATCCCCTTCAACTGGCAGCACCGCAGAGGCTTTAGCAGGCACCAGTCACTGGAGGGGGGGGACGCAAATCTAGGCTGAGAGACAGGAAAAGCCAGTTACTACATTACCCTTGCTAGAAAGAACCATTTGGCTACTTTAACTAAGGCAGCCAGCTGCTACTAAGTATTTTCACTTTGAAGTTGAAAATAACTGCGGCATATTGTACTGTAATCGCTGCTTTTACCTTGTGGGCCAGAGACACAGTGCTCAGAGACATAACAGTTCAGCAGCGCCAGACACTGTTACTGGGACAGCTACAGAGAGGCAGACCCACGCATCAGGGAACAGACAAGCCCAGCATGTTTGAATCACCATTAGCTGTAGTGCAGAAACAATTCAGCTTTGGTTCCCAGTGGAGGAGATTGCACCCTCTCACCATCCCTCCCCTGTTATATCTGGATTTTTCTCCCTTGCAGTAGAGCAACAGCAGTCCAAGAATCAACTGGGTACTGAGAGACGGATTCCTGAAACACTGTTATTATGGACTGAGGTACAGTTGTTGGGTTATGCCATCCTTCAAGAGAAAAAGGGCCCCCCCTCCAAACACAACTCAACCCAAAGATATAAGGCTGTCTTCCTCCTTTGACAGCTCACATTCAGTTTCCTCAGCAAGGAATATTGCAAAGGTATTGCTACTTCCAAATTTATTCATGCTCTCTGAAATGCCTCTTAAAAATGCAGGTAGAGTGTCTGTGTGTCCTGCATAGGGGCTGACTAGCTGTGGATCTGGTTTTACTGCTCTTTGAATAAGGGGGTTAAATCATATCAGGATAGAAAGCAACCTACCTCAGGTTAAACAAATAAAGAAAAATCCACTGTGTGAAATAACAGAAAAAAGGAATTACTAAAAAAAAAAGGAAATAAAAGCCGTGACGCTGCCGGAGGTGCCCAGCGCTGCAGTTTGGATGCAGCAGCCCTCCAGAGAAAGCCCTCATCAGCTCGGCAGAAGCGGCTCTCCCCGGCCCCACCGCCCCGCTCCCGCGGCCAAGGACCATCCCCTCCTGGGCACAGCCAGGAGGTCGTTCTGCCGCTGTGAGTCAGCGTTCACTACGGATTTTCCACTGCTGATACCCCCAAATTAGCTAGGAAAGGGCACCCCCATGCTCGACCGACACCATTAAAATATACATTCATTGACTGTATGGCACCCAACGCACCCTGAGGGTCTGCCGCGGGGCGAGCGGCCCTCGTGGACACTCCGAGCGAAGGGGTGACGGAGAGGAAGCGCTGGTTAAAGCCACAGACGGGGGGATTCTGCGGGGGGGGGCGGGTAGGGGGCACCTCCATCCCTGCCGGGCCGGGGCCGCACACACCCCGCGCAGCCCCGAGCCCTGCCCGCCGAATTCCGGCAGCCCCCGGGAGCAGGGCCCCTGCCGGGGGGGCGGTCAACGTTTGCACCACCACCACCCCCCCCCAACCTCCCCTCCACGTGCACCCGGGGCTACCGCACTGCCACCCGGCCAGAGGCCTCGGTGGCCCTGCTCTCTCCGCCGGCTCGTCCTTCCCCAGGCCGCGCCGTGCGCCGCCGGAGCGGCGAGCTCTGCCAGTCCTGCCGCCTACCCCGGCACGGCCCGGCAGGTCCCGAGGCAGCGCACGTGGCGGAGCGGCCGCTCGGACCCGCCGCGCTGCCATGTGGCCGCCGCGCCCGGCGGAGGGAGGCTGCGCCGCGGGGTCCCTCTCCTTCCCCCCCGGGGCTCCCCGGAGCCCGCCGCGAAGCCCCGCACCTTGCCGCTGGCTGTGCCACCGCTGACCCCAATGAGGAAGGGCTCGCCGCCGCTGGGCTGCCCGTGCTCCTCCAGCCTCTGCTCGCTGTCCCCCGCCATCCTCCCCTGCTAGTAGCAGCAGCGCCACCACCTCCTCCGCCTTCACTCCCCGTGCAGGGCTGGATTTATTTGATGAGTCAAGGGCCTTCCTCCCCGCCTGGTTCACATCCCTGCGCTGCGGCGCCCTGCCAGGTGCCTGCCGCAGCTGCACATGCTCCGGCCCAGCCTGCTGGCGGTCGGTACGACACGACACAATACAGTACAGTACGGTTCGGTGGCCACATGGCCCCACACCTCGCTGCCGCCCTCCTCCTCCACCCGGGGACAAAGGCGGTGCGGCCGCCTGATGCACTGGCTCTCCTTCCCTCTCCCTGCCGGCTTGGTTTGCCCCTCCACTCGATGAGTCCCGCTGCCCACTCACCATCAGCCTCCAGTGAGCACTGGGACCACACCAAAGTGGACTTTAGCAGCACACCCGTTACATGTCCCCCCCCGGCTTCTCCCACCCCCCACGGACCCTGGTCCTGTGAACAATTAGGAATGCTTATTAATGACTCAAACCAAGAATAAAAATTATGCTTATGTTTTGGCAGATGGGACCCATGTGGGAGGAGCTGCCAGTGCTCTGGAGGCCAGGATTCAAAGTCAAATGCTCTCGGTGAAATGGAAAAAGGCTCAGCAAAATGAAGGGTGCAAGTCCATACAGGCAAGTGTGATGTACTGTACTTAGGTTGGAATAATCATCTTGAAAATACAAGATGGGAACCTGCTGGCTAGCCAGCCCTTTTATAGATAAAGATCTGGGAGTACAGTGGATCAAAGAGTCAATGCTGTGCTGTTGTGAAAATGGCAAACATCCCACAGGAACATATAAATGTAGGCAGGGACCGTGTTTTGGGAAAGGTGAGGCCTTATGGACAGACTCCAGCAGGGTCTTGGGAACAGCTTGGGGTCTGGCTTTGCAGAAGGACCACAGGAACTCTGTGTGTCCAGTCCAGGGAAGAGACGGCTGCAGGTACAGGGCATCTGTTTCCAAATACATGAAAGGCTGCTACATACCAGAAGGGAATACATTTCTGTTACCCATGGGGATTTGAACAAAATGTTGCCAGCTCAAATTGCAACAAGGGCAATTTGGGAGAGACATTCCGGGACATTTTCTAAGTGTGAGAATAGTTGAGTCTTAGAATCTGTTTTTGAGGAACAGTGAGGACTCCACTGAGAGGCACCAGAAAAACTTTCTGATTAGAAAGTTTTTAGTAGAGTTGATCCTGCGTTGGGGCAGGAGATGGTCTAAGCAATACCATAAGTTTCCTCCCTTCACAGGATCATCAGTTTCAGTGAGGTTTTTAACTTCCCACTTTAATACAGTGAAACAGGTGTGGAAATGTTTGTCAGAGAGTGCCACATCCTAGCCCTCAGCACACAGGATGTGAGAGAGCACCTCTAGGGAAGGCGTGACCCCAATTCCCCTCCAACTGCACCCCTGAGGACTGCAGCTTGTGGCATAGGAGCATGGCACTGCATGCGGCTGGTGCCAGGGGAAGAAGTGTTTCATGTGGACAAGAACTTCCTGTGGGGATGAATTGCAGTGGATTCCCACAATTCCATGCCAGTTTCCAAGCACTGACCATGGGCACAGCTCCTGTGCACGCCACTGCATACAGAAGCTATTCACAGCTCTGTGAATACCTTCTCTTTTGTACCCCCCACAGCAACAAACGGATGTCTGAATGGCAAAACCCCCTCAGCGCATGGTGACCTCCAGGTTACTTGATTCTCCACATGCCTATGCTCACTGCTGCCAACCTCCCTGCTGCCCTGCTTGGAGACAAGATCAAAACCTCTGCTGTGCTGAAGCTGTTCCAGACTGTGCTGGCCACCCAGTCTCAGAGCTGAGCATCCCTGTAGGATGGCCATTGTGGCATTTCTTTTCTGGTTCCCCTTCTAAACCGGACACTTGACATCTAGCAGGAGCGCACACACTTGTATAGAGAAGGATAAGTAGTACCTCTTGATGGGCCCTGAAGGGGTATAGTCAAGGCTTATTTATACAGAACACAAGGAGAACTTGCAAAGATCACATCAGTGGCTCTTTCAAAACCAGGCCAGGGCTGTAAACTGGAAGGGAATCAAATCCCAAGTCCTGGCCAGTTTTAGGTGGCATCTTCCCTCAAAACTTATCTGAGAATTTTACACTCTTCTTCCTAGCTGCCAGTCACTAATATACTGTGAAAAGCAACGTAATCTTTTGTTAGCTATAGGCTGAAGACTTCAATATATGAAATCTATTTGGACATGACTCTTTCTAGTCTGGTTTTGAGGTTACCTCAATAAATTCTACCTCTTCTGTATCTAGAATGTTTGTAGACTGCCCTGGCCCCTAACTCACACGTCAAGATCTATGTATTGTGCACATGCTTTCCTTCTCCTCATATCCCAGGCTTGCTAAATCGAATCAAACTGCACCCAACTCTTCATCTGTCTGCCACACATTGATCAAAGCATAGCATGCTGGTTTTAAAAGGAAATGCCATTGAGAGCACTATGCCTTCTGTTGTCAAAAAAAAAAAATAAAAAGGAAAAAAAAAGCTGAAAAGGAACTTGGTGTGATTCAAAATGACAGGATGAAGTCACAAAGAGCCCATGTCACCTCTACCTCCAGTTCAAAGCACAGACACTAGAGAGGAAAGAGGTACATGTCACTGACTGTCTCCTCCTAGCCTGGTTTCTGCCACACAAGTGTTCTTTGAAAGACCATGTTCAGAGTCGATAACTATTGTGTGAATCATTTGCCATAGTGGTATCAGAGAAAATATTTCCGAAGTTTTCTTGGGGGACATAGTCTAGTATTCTATGAAATATTGCCTTCCTTTATATGGATACATCTCACAGACAGGAAAGCCAGCAAGCTCTAAAGAGAGGGAGAGGGGGCAGAAGATGGCATACAGCACAGCCAAGTGCATAAGGTGGTGCACCGCAAGGTACAAAACATTATCATGGGTCCTGCCACATCATCAGTTGTTAATATCTTCCTGCTGCATGCACTAAACTGAAATAGAAACTGAAAAGGGGGAATGTCTTTAAGCTGAAAGAGGGTAGATTTAGACTAGTTACTAGGAAGAAATTCTTCACTATGAAGGTGGTGAGACACTGGCACAGATTTCCCAGAGAAGTTGTGGATGCCCCATTCCTGGAAGTGTTCAAGGCCAGGCTGGACAGAGCCTTGAGCAACCTGGTCTAGTGGAAGGTGTCCCTGCTCATGGCAGGGGGGTTGGAACTAGATGATCTTAAGGTCCCTTCCAACCCAAACCATTCTATGATGATTCTATGATAACCATCCTTAATTTCGCCCCGTCTCCCTGATGTCTCCCACTCCCACTGGACTCCCGTTGCACATGACCAGGTTCTGCTCTCAGTTCTCCCCCAGTGCCCCAGGGCCCGGAGGCAGTGCCAGGATTTTCTTGTGGCACAGAGTGCTTAGCTGCCACTTTCAGTGATGGCCTGACTCATTGCACAACCACCTGCACACATGGCTTTTGTGTTTCCTTGTATGCAAATCTCACCAGGGTTTGTTTGCTGTCTCATCTCACATCCTCAATTATTACTTGCTGCTGCTTTCTCTGAACTATGTTTTGTCACCTTCTTTCTGAATGGAGTGTTTAATTTAAAGGCAATGGCAGGGCTTTTTACCTTCCTTATTTTCCACCCAGCTTTGCATATCTGCACTACTCTTCATTGACAGCAAACTTCTCTGTTATACAAGAACAGGCACAAACCGACACTTCCCTGTCTGCCATGTTTCCTTTTCTGTATTTTTGCTTTCTAGGTCTCCTTGCCCCATCACAACTTGTGGATTTGGTCTAGGTCTGTTGCTCCAGGTGCAACCACCAGAATCTTGATAAAAGTCAATTAGTCTCTTTGCTAAATCCGTGCCATTATTGCATTGTCCTTGTTACTGTTCTTCTTAGTCTCATCCCATCTGTGAATACTTTACATATGCACAGCAACGTAAGATTTACTTCCCTGATTCCAGCCCTTTGAATCATTAGTGCGAGGTGTCCCTGCCCATGGCATAGGGGTTGGAACTAGATGATCTTAAGGTCCTTTCCAACCCTAACTGTTCTATGATTCTATAACACAGTACTCTGCTGCTGACTGTTGGAGCGCAGGGGCCAGCACTGAACCCTGGAAAAGGGCAGCAACCCTAATTGTAAATATCTGATCTCAGGAAACACCTTCTGCTGCTGTGTGCTAATGGGATATTCATACCATTGCCAAATTAACCCAGGGTGCAACTTCAGAAACCAGGAAAGGCTGCTCTAAGCCAACCCCTGAAAAACAGGTGCCTCACATAGCTTATCCTGGAAACAGACTCAGGAGGACCTGTATGGAGCACCACTGCCCGGCAAGACATGGGGCGGGCTGTGCTGGCAGCAGGAATCCCACTGCAGGCCCAGCGCTGGGCCTGGGCACCTAGGCTCAGAGGTGCTGGGGCAGGAGATCCGCTACCCCGGCTGCAATGACAGCGTCTGGTCCCGGCGCCGCTCCCCATGAAGCGCCGTGCCCGGGTGCACCCACCCCAACCCATGACAGCACGAGGCCACCCCCAGCGAGGCGCGCGGGAGCAGGCGCCCCGCCGCCACCACCACTAAAAGCCGCCTCTCCCAGTCCGGGCAGCGCCCGCCGGCACTTCCCTGCCCCGCGCTCTTCCCCCCCAGAGCAGCGTCCATCAGCCGGCGGCAGCTCCCGGAAGCGCGAACACTAGCTTCCGTCCGTTGCTGGGCGACGTGCCCCAGTAGCTTCCGGGTGGCGGGGTCTATTTCCGAGAGTGCGGTGGTGCTGTTGGGGGGTGGTGGTATCATCATGAGTACCATGTTTGCCGACACCCTCCTCATCGTTTTTATCTCTGTGTGTACCGCGCTGCTGGCCGAGGGTGAGTGCTGGGCCGCCGTGGAGCGGGCTGCGGCCTCGCTTCCTCAGCAGGCCGATGGGGCCTGGCCTGGCTGGGCTCTGGTGGACCGGGGGGTCCTGTCGGCGGGAGGCCCGAGCGGCTTGGAGGCAGCCGGGAGGGGACTGGGAGGGGGCTGCTGCTCCTCGCTTGAGTCGCGCCGCTGCTGAGCACTGGGAGCGAGCGGTTTAAAGGCCGGAACGGAACAGAAGGGGAGTGAGAGCGTGTGTCAGGAAAGAAACGGGGCCGTGAAGGTGTGCAAGAGGTTCGGTTATTCAGAACCACCGGAGGCTTTGGTGGTTGGAGGGCGGCATAGACACCCCAGGAGATGGCAGCGAATAGCTTCAACAAAACCGACTTGTGATGCAGAGCAGTGAGAATTGGGTTTGTTTCCTCTAGGAGGAAGAGGGCAAGGAGAGGATGGATTAACAGTTCTTAGTGTGCCTGAAAGAGGACAGTGGTGATTTTCTGTAGCTGTCATAAGAAGGATGTGAAGAAATTGTCTGAACTTGCAATGTTGGTGTCTTAGTTTGCTTGAAAAGGCTTTTTAAATGGTAGGGTATTGAAATAGTTGCAGTTTTTTAAGGATGGGTTGCATAGGTATTTTTTGGGGTAATCAAAGTCAGAGGCTGCTCTCTCTTTCAGGCACTGAGCTATAGCGCCATATCTCCTTCATCCCAGAGCTGCAAGACACTATCTTCCTAGAATCATAGAATAGTTAGGGTTGGAAAGGACCTTAAGACCATCACGTTCCAACCCCCCTGCCATGGGCAGGGACACCTCGCACTAAACCATGTCACCCAAGGCTCTCTCCAGCCTGGCCTTGAACACTGCCTGCGATGGAGTATTCACAACTTCCCTCCCGGGGCAACCCATTCCAGTGCCTCACCACCCTCACAGTAAAGAATTTCCTCCTTATATCCAATCTAAACTTCCCCTGTTGAAGTTTGAACCTGTTACCCCTTGTCCCATCACTACAGTCCCTAATAAAGAATCCCTCCTCAGCATCCCTATAGGCCCCCTTCAGATACTGGAAGGCTGCCATGAGGTCTCCACGCAGCTTTCTCTTCTCCAGACTGAATCTTTAGGCATTCAAGGGCAGGGAGAGTCCCAGGTGAAATATGATACTTGCTTTTTTAGGGACTGTACTGCATTCCATTTGGGTTAGATGGTGTACGCATCCTTTGCTTTTCACAGCGTAGAGATGTGTCCACCTCAAGTGTCTCAGAAGCTTCTCTGCAGCTGGTGATCCCTGGGACTCATCAGCACAGCCCTGCTGGCATTTTTTTTTTTTTTACCATTGCTTCTGCACTTGTGGTACAACTTATTTTTATCATGTTTGAGTGCAAGGATTTTGACTGGAGAATCTCTTGAGGTCTGTTTAGCTTAATATCCACTTGCCTTTTCAAAAGGTGATACTGCTAACAAGCAGGTCCTGGTAGGAGAGGGAATTAATCCTTAGGCCTTAATTAGGTGCTATGAAAATGGAGAACAGAAAGATGTTTATTGCCTTAATCAACTCCTGATGTTAAGGTGAGTAACAGCTGGTAAATATGGGCATGAAGAAACCAAATGAGTCCCAAGGAACAACAGCGCTCAGCAAGATAGCTGGTAACCTCTAAGGACATTTATTTTATGGGCACCATTGCTACATGGAATTTGAGAAGGGGATTTGAAAGAAGGTGGTGATACAGCTTGCTAGTGCTTTGTGCTACCTTTGCTGTATTATAATTTGGTTTTGTAGATGTCATGTAGACGTGACGTATTTTTTGCGTATATATTTGCAAACTTGTATTCCTATTATTGCAAGAGGTCTTTATTTAGTAACTTGCGGAGTATTTGTTTCAGGTATAACTTGGGTGCTGGTGTACCGCACAGACAAATACAAGAGATTAAAGGCTGAAGTGGAAAAACAGAGCAAGAAATGTAAGTACTCTTCAGACACTAGAGAATGTCTTGTTGCTCCTGTTACGTTTTGCTTGAGAAGATATAAAGTTGAATAGAGTATGTGCTCTGAGAAATACCTGTTGCTTTTTCTGCTGAGTGACAGAGCTTTCTTCAGCTTGGGTTTCGTAGCAGCCTATTTCTACAAGTTACACAAATCTGCACTGAGGGGACTTATTTCTGTACTTAATTCTTCTCTTTTGCTGGAGGGAAAGTTAGTATAAAGACCTGTGGTATTGTCTGAATTGCCCCTCTTAATGGAGGACAGGAGGGAGTAAGAGATCAGTACTGGCATCTTCTTTTCTGAATGAGTTGGCCAGTGTTTGTGTATGTAGGTTCCTTTAGAAGCTTGAAATCAGTTCAAAGATGTAGTTTCTGCTTTTCAAGGGCAGTTGAGAGTTTGAGATCTGAGGTAAGAAAGAATGAGGATTGAATAATGAATACCATGAGAGGAAAGCATTGTATGTAAAGACTGAAAGTGGTGATTAATGGTGGAGAATGGGTAAAGACAAAGCCATGATGATTAATGGTGGAGAAAGGGTAAAGACAAAGCCATGATAGACAGGTCTGGGCTATCAGCTGATATAAAAATAAATTATTCTAGTGTAAACTGGAAACAGAATTGAATGGGAAAAAAAGTCTCTGGCTGCTTCCATAGAGAAGAGATCTGAGAGGCCTGGGAAGGGTTGAACAAAGAAGGCAGGAAGGGGCAGAAGGAGTTGAGGGTAAGCAGTCAGAAGATGTGCCTTGGATATTGAGAGTAATGGTAAACAGGAGGGTCTGAGTGTGGAGTGTTTCAATCGACCTGCTTGTACCAGAAGCCAAGGAACAGAGAAGAAATTCAGCTGACCTTTCAAACTCAACTGCATGCACCATACACAAGTTGCAGCACACAACTGGGGCCAAATCTGGGCTGGGGTTACCTTAAAAATATTTCACCATGGTGTTGGTGTGCTTAGTGCGTGAGAGAACAGTATCATCAAAGCATGCTTTTTCCAGTCTAGCTTATTCCAGCCTTCCCGTGGGCAAAATAAACCAAAGAATTGAAGTATAGTTATGCTTGTATCATAGCTGCTAAATTTAGGGCCTTTTGTCATCACAGCAGTCTCGATGGGGATTGCATCTCTGTCTCACTTTATTCCCAGTTGGCTGACAAAAATGTGTAGGTTAGAGCTGGAATCAGAAGAGCAAGTTAGAGAAGTAATTGAAACCTAGCTGAAAACTTTGAGTTAATGTCCTTGTGTGTTTGTGCTATGGAACTCTGAAAGCTGTTAACAGGGCTTGCTCTCTAGGACTTAATGGTTGCTGTAAGAGTTTAATGCGTTGTTCTTATAGCTCTCTTGGTATCTAGGCTATAGTCTATGAAGGGAAAGATGTGAGATTCATGCATCTCAATTAGTTTCTGACATCCTTCTTTGATTTTTCCCACCCCCAATAAAAAAAAAAGGCAAGGCTGAATAAGGAGTCACTAAAAATGCATTGTTTGTTTGGGTTGTTTTTTTTTTTCCTTCCTCTCCTATGCTAAGGACAGCTGGCTGACCTGATGGCTTACAAAGTGCAAAGTAGACTACTTGAGCCACACCTTTCAACTGTTGTCTAACACATCTGAAACAGGAAAAAACACATTTGAGATGTTTAAGCTCTCCCATGAGAGTCCCCAGCAGTCTTTAGAATTGCAAAAACAAATGGGCCAAGTAGTGTGCTGGAGCAGAGGTTATTAATCCTGGTTCTTAGTTTCATCTCTTCTTGTCCCCTCACTTCTGTTGAGAGTCACAGCATTGTCTGAAACTGCTGCAGAGATCATAGTAAGCATTCTGGGGTAAATGCAGTAAATTTGCAAGGCTGAAGGCTACCTCTAGAGTTGCTGCTGTGTTGTGTATGTTCCCAGGGACAGGTTTGTGAGACTGCCTGACAGTTACTTGTTCTGCTCAAACCATAAAGGAATTAGGGCTGTAGAATTCCTTGGGGTTGTCTAAAGTGAAGCTGTGGTGTAGAGGAGCCTTTTCATTAGGGCTGAGAGTAGATAGGCCTGAAAAGAGTCAGCGTTTTCCAGTTGGATTTAGAGCTGGAGGCCATGGGTTTGTGTGGACTAGGGTTGGGACAGACTGATCACGATTCCCCAATGGGATCTGGAAAAAGGAAGGCTGTGGAGAGAGCATTCTGTGTCATCTGGCACTTCTCTTCAGCATTCTCTCTGAGCAGACTTACATGTTTTTTCCACTTGTGCTAGTCTGTTCATTGGAGATATGCTTGTTCTTTGTAAAGACCAATTGTGTCTTACTACATTACCATGGAACAGGTGATTTTAGGTGTCTTGTCTGGGCTACTGTGGTATTCTTAGCAGTTGTGACTGACTCAGACATTTCTGAAGACAGCACTACAAACCCTTGTGTGACTTGGAATGCTGTCTGTCTTTATTTTACCTGTGCTTAGAAATGAAGTCTAGCAGATCTGTGCTGAGCTAGTACTCCATATGGAAGAAGAGTCCTAATGCTGAGGTCTCTAAGCTGATTCTGTGAGCTAGCAAGGAGCCAGGTCTATCTGGTAGAATAGATATGGTACAGACACACAGAGTAAAAAATGGCTGTTATGTATTGCTAGACCATAGTAATGCTTTATCAACGTCACATCTTGTAGTACTCTTGTAATAGCTCTTAAATAAAAATGTCTCTTCCTGGAAAAGCTCTTACTGTCAGTAGAGCATTTGCAGGTGAGGAGCCCGTTTATTGTATTATACATTCACTATGCTGGTTTTATGTTAGGCTTTTTTGCTGCAGTAGTAGTCATTTGCTGATGCTTTGTGAGTCTGATTCAGGGTTTTAGTAGCTTTGAGCTTAGGCTTCTGCTTTAAAATATCAGAAATGCTTCAGTACTAGTTAATTGAAGAATGACGAGGCTGAGACTGACTACTTGGACAGCATTTCCCCTCAGAATGCCTGCTTGTGAAGAAGGGATGTATGAGAACACAGTCTTTCCTGTATTCTGCTTCCCACTGCAGATAATTGGGAGCAGAGCTTGCCACAAAGCTCTTTTCATTAGATTTGCTGAATCAAAAGTACTGTCTAGTATTAATGACAAATCAGCAAGGGTCATTTGACCCAAAATTGTCTCCAGACTGCTCAGTTAACAATGTAGTGGGCTCTTGACAGAGTTTATAATTATCCCTTTAAATATTCTGGTATCTTATCCAGCACTTTGAAATGTTGTTATTAAGTGTTTGGTGGGAGCAGCCTTGAAGGTTTATAAATTGTTGATAATGAATATGTTCTTAGTCTTGCCCACCTTTGTTTTGTGCTCCTGTTCTCTAAAGGAATAAACTACTTTGGTGTGTGTAAAAGGAGGGGTGTATCCTTACACAGAAATGACAGTATATCTTTCTTTTCACATGGCAGTGGAAAAGAAGAAGGAAACAATAACTGAATCAGCAGGCCGACAGCAGAAAAAGAAAATAGGTAAGACTGGGAGAGGAGCGTGGTGCCCCAAGAGTAAGGGAAAGTTGAGAAACTTATGGAAGTGATTATCCTTTCCTTCCTTTCAAAACTGTTTATTTAAAGTGATACTAAAGCTAGTTTGTGGCCTGATGACTGGAATATGAACACTTTTGCCTTACCCTTTCAAGACAGGAGACATCAAGCCTCCTGATGGTGTTAATCAAATGCAGAGAAGGGCAACATCACTGAGAGGAGCAGCATTTCTTGCTCAACTGGTTGCGTTTCTCTCCAATTTGAGTCTTTATATCCATGATTATTGCTAACTTCTGTTGTCAGAGCTCTGCTGCAGTGCACTGTCAGCTTGCAATAGCTACATGACTGCATGAGTGTGACTTTTGAATCTTTAATTTTTTTTTCTCATTTGAACACTTCACAGCTGAAGGTATTTGCATGATGCCTGCAACTGCACTAGATTTATTGCAAGTTTGATAAATTAATTTTGCTCAATTTTAGGTAGTGATATACTTTTCTTTTTTGTTGTTGTGTTTTTTTTCGCCCCCCCCCCCCCCCCCCTTGTGAATAAATCTAAGTCTTTTTGGGTTAAGGTAACTCTAAGTACTGAACTACACAAGAATAATGTGGTAGATGTTTAATGGGTGTGAGCTTCAGAAAGTTCTGTTATCTGCAGGTCTCTAAAGTAAAACATGCAGCAAAGGTCAGTTATTACAGAAATTGTGGTAGGAACACTTCTGAGAACTCCTGGGAGTTGGTTTCCTCATTCCTCTGTAACATCAGGTAGCTGGGTTAGCCATTTGATCTGTACAAAGCTTGGGAATAATTATAAACATACTTCAAACAGTTCTTCCTAGAAGAACTGTTATCATTAGACTCCTTAAGGGACAGGAGCCAAAATTCTTTCTCTTGTGCATTTTCAGTTCTTAATCTTGAATAATCTCTGCATGAGATGAATACCACTTGGTGGGTATGCACCTCTACAATGTTATGTGCTGTTCTTAGGTATGGTCGCTTTTGAATGTGTGGCAATAACTTTTTTTGCAGGGCACCATCCAAGCTCTGTTCCTAGCAGAGAGTATTTTACTTATGCTTGGACTAAACTAATAAACAGAATCTGAGGAATTCAGATACTCCACCATTTTTTTTTTCTACACTGAAATAATCTTGGTTTGCAAATGAAAAACAAAGCACAAAGGGACTAACAACAGAACTTAGGAAATGACCACTGGTTCTGCTTGCTGTGATGCTGCTGGCCAAGCCTGAGATACTGAGGCTGATTTTTTTGCAAGTGCTGTATAACTTCAGTGTCTCATTTGTTTTCAGGCAAAGCTGAATTCTTACTGTTTCTGAAAAATAAGGCACTAAATGTCAAGCTGGACATTCAGAAAATGACTCTTACAGCTGTTAAGTGGTTTGGAAATATCTGATCCCAGTAATTTACTGGGTGTCAAATCGTCCTGTAAGATGTAGCATTGTTGTCACAGCAAATTTACTTGTGCTGGAGTTCCTTTAAATTCTACCATTCTAGGTAATAAAAAAAAGAGCCGAGGCTTTACAGCTAAGTCACAGCCATGTACAGACCTGCCTCACTTGCCATCTGTTCTCTGCACAGAATGTGGCAGGAGGTGTGTGTATGACATTACTTAGTTACGTAAGGGATGAATCATGCACATGGACAAGGAGGTAGGGTGAAAGTTGCATGGGAAGGCTTAATTTGGTGTTCCCTACTTATCTCTTCTTATTTTTAAGTGTGAAATGAACCAATTTCAGTCACTTTGTGTCCAAATCACCTTTCATACTGCTGGAACAAGACACCTTTAACATCATGGCGCCGCCTTCTGTCATTTCAGCTGAAGGAGCGTGTTTATTAGTTTAAACTTTGCTACTCTTTTCTGCGTCCACGTGCCCCTAGAAGAAAAGATGGTCATATTCCCAGGAGTGCTGGGTAGACAGCAAAACAAAAAGTAACAAAATCAAACACCACCGCCACCACCCCCCCCCCCAAAAAAAACCCCAACAAACCCAAGCTGGCAAATAAGGTTATTGCTGAATCCCTGTATCCTGGTTGTGTTCCAATGAGCAGAATAAGAAGGCTTTGGACTCTAGGGTGCTGCTTGTTGACCCACTCTTCTTTGTGCCTCAACCCAGCTCTATAGCAAAGTACTTAAGGGCTGCTTATGTATGACTTAGGGAGGAAGGTGGTAGGACACCTGGAGCCTCTTTAGAACTTGTAGAAAAATGGGTGAGAAACATATCAGGTATATTGGGAGACCATGGCTGTATTCTTTACCCCTGTGTAACCTTTAACCCATCTAAACAGATGGTTAATTATGTACTGGGGCATGGGGAGGAACAAGTATTGTTGCCAAATGTGATTCCAAAAGAGCCGGCCTGCTATTGCTGAAATGTTCCAGAACAAAACTCTCTACCTGGATCAGGAAGCAGGTGTCTGGAAAGTTCCTGCCAGAGTGGATGGTATGTAGTTAGGAGCAATTGAAAACAGCAATGAGGATTCTAAGAAATTGAGTAGGGGTATTGTTGTTGGGTTTTTGTTTTTGTTTTGTTTTTGTAATGCTTACTAGGCACCCATGTATTTAGCAGGGGCTTGAAAGATAACTGAACCAGGCTGTGAGCCTCTTCTCCAGTGGATCCCTACTGAAGTTGCAGTACAACTTGCATGCTGGATAGCCCTTGACAGGCCTTCGGCATTCCCCCTCTCTTTGCTCACACTGTTCTTCATTGTCCACATGCCTACTTCAGCTAGGTACTGCTTCCAAGCCCTGGCTGCCCCTCTGGATCCTCAGTTTGAGAGGAGCACAGGGGACAAGGGATGATGGGAACATGGGACAAGAAAGATGACAGATGGTAGATAATGTGCAAAGCCAGAGCAGTTCTCCACCGACGCACATGGAAAACGCCCTCTCAGAAAACTGGGCATCTTTGAAGCTACTGGTGACTTAAGGACAGACTAAATTTCCAAAAGTAGTGTTTCAAAGTATTCTCTGCAAAACACAGTAATGCACACATTACTGAAATTCATGTAGAAAGTATCTTTTTTAATAACCACCTAGGTGTGACAAGGGTTGAAAAGTCATTACTAAGACCAGGAGGATGTTAGTGTTGCTGAGGCGTGGCTCCCAGCTCTGTGTATGTTTTCCGAAATGAAGTGCTTTATATAATGTATTTATAATGGTGAGCCCAGCGTGCAGCAAATTGAGACTGATCTTTTTCAGAAATGTGATATAGAGGCACTGTCTCTGTTTTTTGGCAACATTGTTCATGCTGCTGTGTTGATTGAGTTAGCAAATTTGACCTGCGGTGCATTTCTTTCAAAAGTGCTGAATGCATGATTCTGGCCACCACCTCCTCTTTTGTGGCTGCTTTGCTGCATGTGTCTGTGGTGGAGAAGCAGTTGGCTATGTACAGTTTTTCAGTGCTACTGTCTGACATAGAAAGCTGGAGTTGGTTTTGGAAGTGCATTTGTTTGGAGAGCCAGAAAGGTTGAGTCTTCCTGGAAATGAAAACACTCTGTTTTCGAAGTTGGTGAAATTGATTATAAGTGTTTGTTGGTTTTCTTTTTCCAGAGAGACAAGAAGAAAAACTGAAGAATAACAACAGGGACTTGTCAATGGTAAGCCAATTAAAGCAAGTTCCCAACTGCTGAAGATTTCAGTGAGCTTTCCACCAGAAAGACTTTATTCAGTTGGCAGACATAGCAGCTTGTCCTCCTGAAAAGTTCTTCTGGATTGCTTTCTAATAGCTGCAGATTTTCATATGAGCCACTGAGTTCTCCACCAGTTACTCCTTCATCTCAGCCCAACCTTAGCTATGTTCACCTTTAAAAGTCTCCATGATGTTTTCGAAGTAGAATTCATTTCCTCTTTTAAGTTTTGTCTTCATAATAATCGCCTGCTGATTGACTGTGTAGACTTAAGGAAAAAAAACAACCTGTGGAAGGTTACAGGGCAATTCTTGAGCACTTTTATTTTTTCTCCTGAAGCAGCTCTTCACATCTGTAGTCTACTGTGGCTGCCTTTGTACCCAGCTGTTGACCAAACTTCTCTTGGAAGTTCTCCAGTCACTTTTACAGTCACTCTGGCTTTCTGGGTTATATGTTTTCTTTCTGTATTCCAGTGATGCTGTACAAAGCCTCTTCTTAAGGATGTGAGCTCATAATCCCTCAGTGTAGGCCTGTTTTGATTATTTCTGACCTTTCTGCTTGCAGGTTCGGATGAAATCCATGTTTGCTATTGGCTTCTGCTTCACTGCCTTGATGGGAATGTTTAATTCCATGTAAGTATCAACTTTCTGGATTTTTCTTCAGTTTTCATAGTGAATATATTCCCTACCTTCCCTCTGTCACCTGAAGTGTTACACTGATAGAGTCCATCCAAGAACCGTAACTAAACTGTATAAAATGGATCAGTATTTCATAAGAAGTTGCAGTTCTTTTGTTGCCCACACAGACATTATGCTCAACAGGGAGCACTTCATGCTGGATGCTATCAAATTGAACAAATTGCGTTAGATCTAGACAAAACTCAACGTCCTTTCTGTGTGGGAACATCTTGTTTAGGGCAACTTTGGTGAATGTCAGGTAAGCAGCTGCAAGTGTCAGCTTTTTTGGCTTTGCTGTAATAGTGTAACTGAAGAATGCTCTTGCAAGCAAAACTGGGTCAGCTCCCTTGCACTCAGAAATGAGTTGTAATTGTAGAATTCATTGTTGTCCTACTTAAGGTGATCAGTCAAGATAGCAACATGTTCAGGCATGGGCTCTAATCTTCCTTTGCTTTAAAAATGACCTGGGGTGGGTCTAGTATAAAAACAAAACCCCAAAAAACCACCACAACAAAAAACAACCAACAAACCCCCAAAATACAAAACCCAAACAAAAAAACCCCAACAACTAAACAAAGGCAAAAATGCCCAAACTGGTTTGCATAGGTACAGACAGCTTTGTTTCAGATATGCAAGATTGAAAAACTGTGCTTGACTTTCAAAACTTGATTCGGTCTTGAAATGCAGGCTTCCCATTTTCTGATAAATCTGAAGGTGACATGAGTATTATAATCTTTGTAAAGCTGTTTAATATCTGGGCAGTATACTTGTCCTGCCAACAGGAATTTATGTTCTTGGGTGCCAAAATCTTTGGCCTCTGTGCTGGCAGTCCACAGGATACAGACAATTGTTATTTTACTGCGGATCAGCGGGTGGGTAAATTGCAAACAGGGGGTAAGATAATAACAAAAGTGGACTCTATTCAGCTGTGTGGACTCTATTTGGCTTAGTCAGACTTCAGCATCTGGCATTCTCTGGAATGTTGTGAAACTGAGCAGAGAAACACAGCACTAAAGGACTTCAACATTTGGGTACCGTCTTGAGTCATTGATGTCTCATTTCACTGCACCCATAAGCAGGGATGGAGGTGCATTGTGAGTCATATGCCCAGCAACATAGCATGGGAGGGGGCAGAGGTTTATAGTGCGGCACCTGAGATCTTCAAGTGCTTCCCTAGCTATTTGGGTGCAATACAAACACCAGCATTGCTTCTGCCCCTGAAACTGAAAAAAACCCTAAAAAACCCCTCACCCTACTCTGCCCACTTTCCTGGAGCAGCAGGAGGCAGTTGAGAGTATGCTACAACTGACAAGTGCGACAGGGTTATAAGTTCATTAAGAGGAGTAGTTCATTTACAAAGGAATTGAATTTGGTTAAATCCTGTGTGGTTCCTCCTCCTATAGATACTAACTTAAAAATCAGTTTATTGGTTTCTTCTCATTTAGGTCCACAGAGTTTACTTGTCTTGTTCTTTCTTAGGATTCCTACCTACATAGACAATGAGTGTAGACACAAAATTGATGAAGCTTTTGGGTGTATCTTTCCTTAAACTATCTATTTAGAGGGAACCTGAACATGAACAGTGGGAGTATTCAGAGAGAGCAGTGATTGTTCAGATTGAAATAGCTTTCTTGCTAAGAGCTGAGGCTATTGAATTGAAATCTAAAGATGTGGTTCTCTGGCCTTTGGGGCTAGATAGTTAAATTTCTGCTCCTGGTCTCAGTACAGGGTAGTGTATTTGTATCTGAATGGCAGCTTTGGTGGGTTGTGCCTGCACTGTCTAAAACTGATAGAATGGTTTCATGGAGCTGGTTCTCACATGCTATCATTCTCTTGACATAGCATAAAGAGCAGCTGCTTGTCTCAGGAGGGAGAGTACTTTAATTATGAATTCAGTAGGCTCTTAGCTTCCCTCTAGGAAGCTGCTACTGCCAGATCATCCATGGAGGTGCTGTGGGTGTGGTATGAAAAAGAGGAAAAGGGTGGCTGACGCCTGCAGTGGCTGTAGCCTCATTTGCTTGCCTCTCCTGTTCTTGAATGAGTTCATTTCTCTGGGGGACAAAAGGGGTTGGAATCACATGAAAGTAGCATGGTGTGCTGCCCTTTGCACAAGTACTATGCAGACGCTGCTACTCTGTGGCTAGGCACCTCACCTTTGCCAAGCGCCAGCTTAGCCAAAATGGAAATTAATGTGATGACTGCCTGCCTTTCTTAGAGTGCCAGTAGTAACAGGGCAGCAGAGTGGCCCATGATGGAAGGGTATGTAAATGTCAAGAAGGCTGGTTTAAACCTGAAGTGCAGGATACTGAAGATGAGCAGCTGAATAATTGTTGTGGCTTAAAAGGTATACTAGGGCAGCAAGAGCTGTAGTGGTGGTGGCCCCCAAGCAAGTGGGATTTCTTCTGGAAAAGAAATTAGCTTCTGCGTGTTTCAGTTTTTTCTTGTCAGAAACTTCTTAATGCAATCAATTCTCTGTCTTACTCTAGGAGTTGTGCATTTCATAACTGTGGAAACCTGCTGGAATTGAAAGCAGGTATCTCGGGTGCTACTGCTGAAATACTTGTCATTCTCACAGCAGGAATAACGCACAATTTTAAGCCACTGGGGGGATGTTACAGGGAGATAAACATCCGTTCCTGGCTCTTCTGCCAAACTGCCTGTGAGATGTAAACAAAATTGGTGTGTGTTTGAGCTGTAGCTGTGTGACTGCATCTCCACAGGAAAGAAGGCTCATTTAGGATATCTTGAAACAAGAAACACCTGTTTAGAAAATCAGCACATGCAGAGGAAATAACATCCAAATATGCACATGCTGATGGGGCATCATACACATTTACTTCAAAAGATTGGGTCTGGGTTGGGAGAAATCTTTGGAACTGGCCAAAATTCATACTCTGTCTGATGTCCTGGAATGTGGACCTGGAGGAGTTCCAGGAACAGGACAGGCCACTTGAAATACACAGTATCATCCTGCCTCTGCACTGTCTTTTTCTTCAGAGGTAATGCAGAGAAAACTATTGGTGTTAAAAATCATTTTGTTGGTGGCTCTCTTAAGCATCCTTCTTGTGCTAAGAAGCATAGTTGCTCTAGGAAAGGAAGAGGTGTCTTTGTCTTGCAGCCTGCTTATAAAAAGTGTGCTTGCTTAAAGCAAAGAATCTGTTGCCTTGAGGTAAGTACAGTACAGCAGGGTGATAGTCATCCATCTTTTATTCAAGTTCTAGGAAGTGATTTGGACTGGTAATAAAATGCACCAGTAAACTGCATAACACCCACTAAGAGTTTATGAACCATCTTGTCCAGCTGATCACTTAAATCACTTCGAAACATTGGCTATGGCAAAACTGTTACTGAGTGAAGCCTGCTTAGCTTGTGGATGAATGGTTGTGGGGGGCTTTGTGAGAGAGGATTTTTTAACTTATTTATACACTTATATATGGTGCATATAAAGGAGGTCTGGAGAAGGCAGCATGGGTTTTTAGCCTTCCATGTGGTGTTATCTGCTCTGGTGGCCTGTTGAAGAAGCTCACTTACTCTTTCTATAGCCAAAGGCTCTTCTGCTGTCCCCGGGTTTTGATCCAGTGCTCTTTTTTTCAGATTTGATGGCCGAGTGGTGGCAAAGCTTCCATTTATTCCTCTCTCGTACATCCAAGGTCTCTCCCACCGCAACCTTCTGGGTGAAGATTACACTGACTGTTCCTTCATCTTCCTGTACATTCTTTGTACAATGTCAATCAGACAGGTGAGTACATTGCTGTGTCTGCTGCATGCAGGGAAAGCACATCTCAATCCATAAAGAGGAGTCTATTACTACTGTTCTGTTTTGCATGTGTAACTTTTGATCTGTTTTGGATTTCTGTGTTTATTCTTATGCTTCATATCCAAAGCAATTTTAGGCTGGAATCAAAGCCAGCCACTATCCTGGACTGGTGTGGAAGACTTGACTGGAGGTTTACACCAGGGTGCTAGGACAGAGTTGTCAGAAATGGGTTCCTTCCTTGTGTGTGTTTGTAAGATAACTTTGTAGATTGCCATACCAAGAGATTGTCTCCATAAGCAGACAATCTAAGAACTGCTTCTTAGTACTGATGACTTTTACAGTAATATGGGAAAAGAGAAGTGTAGCATCTTTAGGGGAAACTTTCTTTGTGGCTTGAGGTTCTGTAAAGGTTAAATCAATCCACAAAGTTGCTGGGAAAGTGGGCAGAGTTAAACCTGTTGTTTTGGGTTTGTCCTTCCTGGTTTTGCTGATTGCCTGATCTTTTCTTCTCCTTTTTTTTTTTTTTTTTTACCCCAGAGTCTTAAGAACTTTACCTTTGGTGTCAAGTCTTTCCCAGTGTTAGGGATGTAATACAGAAGGGGAGTCTGGTATGAGAGGCCAAGAGTAGGCTACGCACAGCTCTCCAGAAAAGCTAGTTAGTCCTATATTTTCAAAAGAGCAGCATCAGTGAGATAAGGGAGGTGCCTCCTCAGGAAGGTTTCTGAGCAGCTTAAGTGCCATAATGGCCAGTGAGGACAAGTGGATCTTCTCATTGCAATCAGATGTTTACTTTGTTTTCCAAACTTCCCCAGAGTGCTGGGGATAAGCTACTAGGCTCTGGGGACTGGAGAATGCTGGTGAAACCAGCTGAAAATGATCTTATTTTCTGTATTTATATTTCCTTTTTCTTTGATTCACTTCCTGAATTCTTGCTGCTTTTCTCCTTGACTGTCTTGTTGCTTTTCCTCAGAGGGTGCCAAGGGACTTAGAAAAGCTTAAAGGAGATACATAGGGAAAAGTGACATGTTATGCCAGCTGCTAAGAGAAGTTTGGATGAGCCTGATGAAGCAGCTTGATAGTAGAGAGTTCCTTTAGTCGCAAGGTGCGTACTAGTGAACATTGGTATGGGGTGGTTGTTTCAAAATTGATCTCTGTCTGGTCCTATGCAAAAGCAGATAAGAAATTATAGAATAGTTGATGTTGGAAGGGTCACTTAGAGGTCATGTGGCTCACCCCTCACTCCAAGCAGGGACCAGTTTCAGAGCTACTAAAGGCCAGGAGCTTCTTCATCTGGTTGCTGCAAGACAAATATTGTTTCACTTCCCAGTGTGAGTGGAAGGAGCAGTGTTTGCTGCTTTGAAAGTAATCAGACCTTTTTAGCTCATGGGATCATCTTCCTGAATTCCTGGGATGCTGTTCCTTCAGGCAATCTAGTCTGGTACTTCTCTGTGTTACCTGTTAATGGGAAGACCCTTCTTTGCAATGTTGCAGACTATTATATGAAACTAGTGCTGTCAGCAAGACTTTTCTGCACCCACTGGGTTGGTCGGGGAGCTCCCTTGCTGAAATCCCCCATGGATTTTTCTTTTTCTTTTTTTCTTTTTTTGTCCAAAAGTGTAATTCCTGTGGTTAGTTCTAGTCCTGGGCATTTCCTGATGCTTGCTATTGTGAAATCTGTAGATGGCATGAACTGAACGGTGAGCCAGTCTGGCTCTGGGCAGAAATGCCAAGCTGTTTGCAGTGGGTTGGGCTTTCAAGAGCAATTCCAGGAAAAAATTGCCCCTGTGCTTTGAGAGTTCATGTGCCTGGTCCTGCGGAGAATAGAGGTTACTTTATTGCTTTGGAGAAGGGTGGTTTTGCTCTGAAGTGTTAGATTGCAGTCTTAGTAGTGCTGCCTTATCTGTGTGATCATGGCTAACCCGCCGTTCTCCAGCTGCTAGGGCAACTGGGTTTCTTCCTGCTACGTGGAGGAAAGGCAGAGAACAGCCACAGTTTGTGCAAAAAGGGAAGAACTGAAGCTGTGATAGCTGGCATCTGCTCTTGTCTTAATTACTATTTGAAAGAACTTGGGTGATAACAGCATTGGGAAGAGGACTTTAAAGGGGTGTAAGAGGCCAGGGGAGAGGGCACAAAAGTAATAAAGGGCTTAAAATGGTTCCAAAGACTTGCTTTTGATGTTTTTGATGACCTTAAGGCTGAAAGCTTTGTGACCCTTTGTGTTTCACTGTGTGGAAAACAGAAATCTCAAGTGCTCAGCTTTGAAACAGCTGTTAGCCTAAGGGAGGAGAACTGATGTGGGAGCTAGTGTCTGGCTTGATGTTGCTGACACAAGAGAAAGAGTGGACATGTACCAGAAGTCAGGGAACAAGTTGTGAACAAACTAAGGAGACCATATATTCTTCAGGCTTTACTTAATTCTTGGAGCTGCCTGTGAAAGGATTAAAGGCAGAGAAGAGACACGTATGTACCTTTGGAGCTCAGAAGTAGGGGAACTCGTGTGGGGGGAAAAAAGTGACCTGAAGGAAAATTCAGGGGAGTACTTGAGGGTAGGGAGATTAACTGGACAGTGATTAAAATTATGTTAGTGGGATGGGCAGTAGCAGCATCAGGCAGTCTCTGTATGCAGTCCTCAGGCATGTGGGGGTGATAAACTCTTTAAACACTGACTGGGAAGCTTGCTGCCTGTGACCTGGCCAGCATCTCCCGAAATAGTCAACTCACGGTGAGTAACTTCCTTTGCGCTGTTCCCAGCTCTCCCTGGCACGTAAATCCTGTCCCCTAGTTCCTCCTGCCTTCCTGTTTGTAGAGAGGAGGGTTGCTGGGAGAGGCCCTCCAGGGGTCCTTGAGCTATTGGGTTTCAGCTGGGAAAGGCTGTGGCTTGGCTGGGTAAGAGGCATAATGTCAGGGTTACATCCTCTGTCCCTCCTGTTTCTGAGCTCCCAGCTTTCACCTGTGCTGTTTGTGAAGATGGTTATGTTGCTGTTCCTTAGGCATTTGCTGGTCTTCATTTCCTTTTCACACATGCCTGAACTGTAGATTAGGCTGCTTCTCTCTGAATGTTTTCCCAGTGGGAAGGGGAGCCAGCAATTATTCCTACTGCTAGGAGTGCACTTTCCCATGTGGTCCAATCTTGGGGCAGGGAGACAGTTGCTGCTTTGCTTTTGAGGCCCTTCTGGGTTTTGAGGCAAAAGCAGAAGCAGCTCCTGTCCTTGCAGTCACTTGAGGAAAGATCAGAACTTAGATGAGGAATTTGGATCCTTAAGTCTTGCAGTCTTCCCTTCTTACTCCTGAAGGTGATGGCCTTGTTTATGTTGAAAGCAGACTCTACAGACTGCCTTGTTCAACATGACCCACAGGTTTCTGCTGGACCTTGCTTCAGCCCTGGTGTTTCCAGCTGTAGACTTCAGGACTGCTGACTTGTAAAACTTTCTTTGCAACTGGTGCAGGAGCCTAGCTGTCTTCCACAGCAAGGAGGGAGACGATTATGGAAGGATAATGCTGGAAACTGTGGTCTTGAATCTTGTGGACAGACAAGCTGTCATTTCTCTTCCTCATGGCACTGTTCAAGCAGATGTATTAAACGTTTTAACACTACAGTTCTTCTCTCTCTTGATACTTAAAGGAACAGGGAGGAGGCAGTGCACACTTCCTTTCTTCCATGGATGCTCTTCAGGGATCCTTGGTGTTCTCCACAAGCGAGGCAGGTCACACCTGGTAGGATCCTGGTCCTGCCTGCTGCTGACTCTGCAGCACCCTCTGGTGTTGCTGAATCTGTCCGTCAGCTGCTTTTGGTTTCTCCTTTCTGTCCGTCTCTTAACTAAGTTAGCTCCGAGTAGAGGAACCACACGAAGGAGTCTCCTGCAGCTAAATGCTGTAATATATATTCAGTTGCTGAATATCAGCCAGTGATGTATGCCGTGGACTAGACCTGATGTAATTCTTTTGTAAGTGTTCCCCTCCCCTCCTTTACTTTCATGCTTGTGTGAAGACTGAAACCTTCCTTTCCATAGTCTCCACCTGCAACAATTCCCAGTTTTGGTTGGTTAGTTGGTTTTGGTTTGTTCTCCTTCCATGACCAAAAAGTTCAAGACTCTATGACCCTACTATCTGACTTATCCTGACAGTTATTTTTGAGATGACACTAGCCAGGACTCAGCTGGTGACATGAGGAGGGCACGGCTGTTTTCTTCTTTCTGTTGCATGAGATGTCCCCATCTTGCCAGCACTGCATGAGTAGAGTCTTGAGCTGTAGTTATTTACATGAAGGATGGTACTGAAAAAACTTTTAGACCTTTATATTTTGCAACAGTGGAATTACAAAAGGAATTTCACGAAAAGGGAGAAAAACATCAAATTTAAATCTCTTGTGAATTTTTAATTGATTCCTGCTGCTTAGTTCTTTCCTTGTTTGTTGTTTTCCACTGAAACGCCCTGCTCAGATGCAGATGAGGTCATCTTAATAGTCAGGTTTTGGGTTTTGCTACATATGCCCTGTTACGTTGCATGTCTCCACTGAACCATTGTTCAGTTTGCATCACTAGCATTCATGTTAATTCTGTGCCTAAGCTCCTGACTTGGACTTGGCGCATGCTCTGGTTGCCATGTTGCTGACCCACATTCTGGCTGTGTTAAGAGAGAGCCTTTCTCACCAGCTTGCAGACCCTCAGGCTCTGATGGCTGCTATCAACAGTGTTTTCTGGAATTTGTGAAAACTGAGGGCTGATTTGGTTTTGTCTGTGAGCAGATGTTGGGAGTCTGTTCCTGTGTGTACATTGTAGTTAAGTTGCAAGGATAACTGTTGTTGGTTCATCTTAAACCAACCCATATGCAAAGACATTAACAAGGTGTCTGCTGACTGTCTGGTGCATAGCTGGAGGTAGAAAAGAACTGTCATCCAGAATATGGATTTAATGATCAGAAGGCACTTGTTGAGGTGGGGGAGAGTGGCCCAGCTCTAACTGTAGCTGTTGTGGATGATGTCTGTCTGACTCTGTGCTAAGCTTTTTTTGAATGCATACGGATAGAGGTCCAATATATATTAGCCAGATTGGTAAGGCTGCATGGGTGAGAACCTGAATTTCTTGAAACTAGTGGCAAGCTGTATTTGTGAGAGTTGGGATTTCTGCTTTGTCTCCTTTGTCACAGTCTGACACCATCCTGTTCTTCTGCTCTTGTTTTTGCAGAACATCCAGAAGATGCTCGGTCTTGCTCCTTCGCGGGCCGCTACCAAGCAAGCAGGGGGCTTCCTTGGCCCACCACCTCAGGCAGGAAAGTTCTCCTAAAGCACAGTTAACAACTTCCATAGAATGTCTGACCAGTGCACAAGACTGCCTTTGGGAGGTAGCAAGACGGGATCCTGCGCCAGGCTTCACAGGTCCAAAACCAGCCTATGCAGTATTGGCCACAGTCTTGGAAACATCTTCCATTTGGAGTATTCTACCAGCAGTTGTTTGCTTATCAACCAAGAAAGTTCTCAGAAGATGACTTGACCTTTTGTTTCTGGTGTTTCTGAGAAATAAATGGCATGGGCATGTTTATTTAGATGTCTCTTAATTGTGTGGTAGGACAAGTAGAAATACATTGATTTAGTGCAGTTGATTTAGTTTACAGCATGGAAGTCAGCTTGGTTGGCAAGAGTGACTTGGTTGCAAAGTAGACAGTTTGGAAAATTTGGAAGGATCATGCTGTGAAGTGGCTCTTCTCTTAGCCATACTGGCTATAGTCCTGTGTAGTAGGGAGCTGGACAAGTAGGTGTGCCCTTCACAGAGCTTCCATTGTGGAGAGTGAGATTTCTTTGTTGGCTCAGGTGTCTGCAGGAAGCAGAACCTGCCCCAGTGCCAGCTGCTCTTGGAGATTGCAGGTGTATCTGGATGTACTGTCAGCATGTGTTCGTCCTGACAGAGTACAGCCCCACAGTGTTTTTTGTGGTGTTAGGTTGCTTCTGTGAAAGTTGCTTACTTAGGCAGAATCTGCTCAATTACAGAAACAAACCTGTCATGCAAACTTGAGCAAACTGTTAAATTATGTCAGTACCATCCACTGCTACTCAACTCTTTTTTGCCTAAGTAGTTATCACAGCAGTGGTTTTGCTCATGCTCTTTAACTTTACTGCTAAACAGACTGATCAGTACATCTCTTAAAAATCTTCACTCTTGGACCAGGAAGCTCTCCACACTGTCTCGTGCTTCACCAAATAACTGTTTGGATCAGTCTTGTTGGCTGGAACCTGCTCACCTTGTTTAAAAAGGGTGAATAAATCTTAGTGAGACTCAAGTTAGGCTGTAACCTGTGGGGCCATTGATTTTCTTGCTTTGATGACTAAAGGTTTATCATGGGGTACTTTTTACTGGGAATTTTTTTACTAGTTGCATGGCAAGGGGTAAATCTGAAACACCTTACACGGCGTGCAGCAGGCGCAATATCATGTTAAATAGTGAATATTGAGTTAATTCTCGCTGTTTTATAGAGTGCGCACACATCGCATCTCACCACGCGCGGTCGCTTGGGAAAGGAGCTAGTTGCCCCCGGTACTCCGTCATACCTCCGAGTCGCCAGAGGGAGTCCGAGCTCTGGGCAGGGCCGTGGGCTCCGCCGCGCCTTTGCGCGCAGGCGGACGTGCGGGCAGGGGTGTTGTGGGGCCCAGAGGTAAAAGGTGGCGGCGGAAGCGGCGATAGCGGCGATAGCGGAAGGGGGTGTCCTGGAGGCTCCTGGTTCTTCTCCCGTGGGGTTTCCACAACCCACCGCATTCGTCCGACGGCCCAGCCGATGCTGGCGCGAGCCCGGTTGTCGACCTTCATTCCTTCTCTCGTCGTGATCCGATCCAGACTCGCCATGAGCAGCGCTACCGGCACCGTCACCGTCCACCAGCCCCTCAACTACCGGGCGGGCGCCCGCGTTCATCCGGCCGACGGCGGGCAGGCTGAGGAGGTGTATGAGCCCGCCACAGGTACAGCCCCGCTCTTGTCTGCTTGGGGTGAGCGGGTTAACCCTGCGCTGAAACGCGGGGTCGGTGCCGGGAGTTGCCTCCTTGTATTTGATTGCAAGGGTCGGATGCTTTCGACTTTTCCCGCCGTCAGATGCCGCCTGTGAAGGCGTTCTTAACGCCGTGGTGGTCTGATGGCTGCGTTTTGCCTCCTGTAGTGCAGGTCCATTGTCAGACTTCTCAGCAGAAATCAGCTCTGACTTGCTGTCAAACAAATAATTGAGTGGCGCCTGATCTTGGCCAATAACACGATTTAAACATTTCTAAAATTAATTTATTTTTCTTTAACTGGAGGTATGTAGGTTTCACCAGAATCATTTCAAGAAAGATAGCTTTTAACTATGCAGAACAATATGTAACAGACCCCTGAGGCTGGTGGTAAAAGTATAACAAGCTCCAGTGGGGAACAGAGGAATTTTGTAATGAGTTCAGCTATTTAGTAACCAGAACACGACTGTGGAGAATTACAGATCTTTAAATCAGAGCAGCTGAATTGCAGTGCCTCTTCTATAGCCAATTAAAAATCAGTGGAATCACAGCATGAAGTTGTTTAGCCTGGTAGACAGGACTGAAGTCTTTGTGTTTTGATGCAAGATAAACTACATTTTTCAGTGCCCTTTTTCTGAGACTTCTGTCTTATTTCTTTCATGTTTAAAATGTTCCCAGGCCGTGTGATATGCAAGGTGCTTTGCTCTGGGGAGAAGGAGGTTGATCTGGCTGTGCAGAGTGCAAAGGCTGCCTTTAAAATATGGAGTCAGATGTCTGGCATGGAGAGAAGCAGGGTGCTGCTGGAGGCTGCCAGAATTATTCGGGTATGTTGTGGGAGCTCACCTCTTCTTTTGGAGAGGTTCTGTCTCTGAGCTTTTTTGTGGGTTAATGTGGCTGCTGGGGGCTTCCAGCAGGACTTCCTGAGCTCCAGAAGGAACACAAGAGTTAAAACCCACCTGTGACCAGAAGACAGTAGGCTGTCATTGGCAGGGCTGTACTCTGTTGCTGTATTCAAGACCAGTGTGTACCTTCTCTGCTTAATTCTGTTAAAAGACACAAAACTAAAGCCATCCAGTTGACATCTTTCAGGCCTCTTACTTCTTTTCCTTGAAATTGCTTAACTGTTACATTGTTGAACTTTTCAGCTTGTCCAGACGCTGCTGTCAGGTGGCTGGAGTACCTCTCAGTTTAGCGCTAAAAAATGTTGGAATGCTGACTTTTAGATAGCAGATAACACACATGGGAGAGGACACAAGTAAGCTAGCTTTATCACAAACTCCTTTGTGAGATAACATGTTCTTAGATGTTAAAATTAAAGCACAGATTTGTAAGAAACCAGATTTTCTTTCCCTGGTACGTGTATGTGATGGGAGAACTTTTTATTTTTTTGCCAGACTTCTGTTTTTTGCCAGGCTTCCACAGCAGGATATTATTTCTGCCTGGGATATGGTCCATTAAAGGACAAGTTCACAGCTGTCTTGTTTTGTTTGTCCTTCACTAAGTCCTCTGGATCCTCTGGTTCCATTTTGATCTTGCTGTTTGCTCTTCTTCCCAGTCCGTTGTTTGTCAGCTGGCTTCTAAGTTCAGGTTTGCTAATCTTTTAGATAAACAGGGAAGTTAAGCAAGACTGGACAAGCAGGGAACCTCAGGTTTTGTCTGACATTCCCCTATGGTCAGTTGCCCCTGGGAAATTAATAAATAGCAGTTGGGAATGTACCTTTTAGAGATGAAAGTTTCTCACAGCAGAGCCTGGCTTACTGATTGCAGAGTCTTTTTTGGGACTTATGTGCTTGGGAAGCAGCTATCTCATTGTGGAGTTCTGCTATAGACTTCTCTAACATGTCAGTGCTCTGTGCCTCTCACAGGAGCAGAGAGAAGAAATTGCCACCATGGAAACCATCAACAATGGGAAATCCATCTTTGAAGCCAGAGTGGACATCGACATATCCTGGCAGTGCCTGGAGTATTACGCAGGACTGGCAGGATCTCTAGCTGGTGAGAACGTTACCAGAGTTTGCTCTTAACTCTCTGTCCTGCCACTCGTATTCCCCGGTAACTTCGTGGCACAGACTGTCTTTGCTGCTGGTTTCTCTAAGAGATGGACTATTGCTTTTTTCTGAAGATCTTGGAGGGATTTTCAGAGATCTGTACCTAATGCTGCCGTGTTCTGTTGCAATTTACATACCTTCTGTGAACTTGTTGGGGTAAAAGCCACGTGTCTCTGTTCCAAATTAAAGTGAATTCTGCTCCCTGAAGCTCTGATGAGAGAGGGGCTTTATTTTTCTTCTGGCTGTTTCTTTTCATTGCAGGTGAATGCATCCAGCTTCCAGGGGGATCCTTTGGGTACACTCGGAGAGAGCCCCTCGGGGTGTGTGTTGGGATTGGAGCCTGGAATTACCCTTTCCAGATTGCCTGCTGGAAGTCTGCCCCAGCTTTGGCTTGTGGTAATGGAGACTCTGCCTATACAAGCTTCTCCTTGAAGCCAAATCATCCTGTGGGAAAGAGTGATTTGGGCAATGAATTCTAGAATTACCTTGAAGGAGGTGTTAAAGGATTAACAGAACCTTCAAGCTGCTACTCTGGCAGGAAGAGAAAAGAAATGGAAGTGAAAACATGGCAGATACCAAGAGGGTGGGAGTGCATAAGGAGAAAGGCCGATTGCATGGCTTTGTACCATACAAGGAAGGTCTCCGGAAATGTCTGCAGTGCAGGATCAGCAGCCCCATCTTCCCCGGACTTTCCCAGCAGGAAAGTGCAGTTACTTTTTTGCTGATTGCAGTGCTCATCTGAAACTGTTTCCCATTCTCTTGGGGGGAATCTTCTGGGATATGTTGAGACAAATTCATTGTGTGGGGTGAGGTTTTTTGTTCATTTGGGTTTTTTTTTTTTTTCCTCCTTTTAAAGCAGTTCAGGTGTTAACCCCACCTTGCCTCTGTCTGCATTCCCCCAGGCAATGCGATGGTCTTCAAGCCTTCTCCCTTCACCCCCATTTCAGTGGTGAAGTTGGCAGAGATCTTCACAGAGGCTGGTGTGCCCAAGGGGCTCTTCAACGTGGTGCAGGGTGGGGCAGCCACAGGCCAGTTCCTCTGTCATCACCCAGATGTGGCCAAAATCTCTTTTACTGGCAGTGTGCCAACTGGCATGAAGGTAAGGGCACCTTTGCAGTCAGGGATACAAGAGGTCTGTAGCGCTGGCCTTCATGGTGTGTTGCCAATACCTTCTTGAGCTTTTGTGCTTGAGGCTTGTACAGATGGGGTGGGAGTCAGCACATTTCAGTCTGAGCAAGGAGCTTGCACCTAGAAATGACACAGAGTTACTCTGGGGCTCCCATTAGCCCACTGGGCACTGGCTTGGGCACTCAGTCTTTTTAGAGTAACCCCATGGTCATCTTCCCTTGTGTAGACACTGGTTGTGGTGAAGTCTGAGCTGCTACAGTGGCTATCTGTGTGGGGAAGAGGGTATGTAAAATAGCAGCGCTAGGAAATGATATGAATGTTTCTGGCAGTAATAGTTCAGTTTAGCTGCTTAGAGTCTACTGGTTTTAAGCAAGAGGTTAGTTTCTGTGAATTTCTCAAGCTCAATTTATTCTTCAAAAATTAAAAGTCCCTAAAAAGACTTCTAGAAATAAATTCTGATTTGAAAGAAGGGAACTTCACGAAGATTAACAAGGACAAGGGCAAGTGCAAGGCCCTGCATATGGGTTGGGGCAATCCTAAGCACAGCTACAGGATGGGCAGAGGCTGGATTGAGAGCAGCCCTGAGAAGGACTTAGGGATATTGGTTGATGAGAAGCTCAACATGAGCCAGCAGTGTGCGCTTGCAGCACAGAAATCCAACTGTATCCTGAGCCGCATCAAAAGGAGCGTGACCAGCAGGTTGAGGGAGGGGATTCTCTCCCTCTACTCTGTTGAGACCCCTGTCTGGAGTACTGCTCTGGGCTCCCTAACATAGAGGATGTGGACCTGTTGGAATGAGTCCAGAGGAGGGCCACTAGAGATGTTCAGAGGGCTGGAACACCTCTGCTATGGAGAGGTGCTGAGAGAGTTGGGTTTGTTCAGCCTGGAGAAGGCTCTAGGGAGACCTTAAAGCAGCTTCTAGTGCTTAAAGGGGGCTTACAAAAAAATCTGGAGAGGGGCTTTTTACATGACCATATAGTGACAGGAGAAGGAGAAATGACTTTAAGCTGAAAGAGGGTAGACTTAGATGAGATACTAGGAAGAAGTTCTTTACTGTGAGGCCTGATGAGGCAGTGGCACAGGTTGCCCAGGAGAAGCTGTGGCTGCCCCATCCCTGACAATGTTCAAGGCCGGGTTGGACGGTGTTGGAGCAACCTGGTCTAATGGAAGGTGTCCCTGCCCATGGCAGGGAATTGGAACTGAATGACCTTTAAGGTCCCTTCCAACCCAAACAATTCTGTGATTCTGTGAAGTGTTGCCCTTGAAGCATACTACATGTGTGTACCTGTGGGGTGCAGTGACACAGGATGCAGTTACAGCTGTCCTCAGCTTACACTGAGCACGAGACTTCCTGTAAATGACTCCAGGTTTTGTTGGTTTTATCTTCAGAAAATAACAAGAATCAAACCCGCTGAAACCATCCCCAGTTTGAACTACACACATCTAGGAAACCTAGCTTGCCCTTTGTGCTGCTTCTGTTGTTGGTGAAGGGCCCTGCAGGAACTCACCTTTTGGGTCTCTCTTCCTTCCCTCTACCAGCCTTCCCTTTGCCAGTGGGTCACATGTCTCTTCTGTCCTTGTTTCCCTCAGATTATGGAGATGGCAGCTAAAGGCATCAAACCAGTCACCTTGGAGCTGGGGGGCAAATCCCCCCTTATCATCTTTTCGGACTGTGCCCTGGAGAATGCTGTGAATGGAGCCCTCATGGCCAACTTCCTTACACAGGGTGAGGTGTGTGTCCATGCGGCAGGAACGATCCTCCCCAGGGAGGTGGAGGGTTTGAGAATGGGGCAGCAGAGCCAGGCTGTGGCCTTTTGTAGTGAGGGATGCCCTGAAGTTCCTATCACGCCATGCATTTCCCTGTGTAGTGTCACAAAGGATTGGAAGGGATGTCCTTGCAGAAGGTAGTTTATATTGTCCCAGCAGAGTGTGTCTTAGCTGATGCCCTGTCCTTCCCAGAAGTGGAGCTTCTCTAAGAGCCAGTACCCAGCTCAGAGCAGCTCTTCCTGTGCTGGTGTCCCCTGGAGGGGCAGCAGGTTCTAGTCTCATGTGCTAAGCCATGGCCCTATGGGACTCTGTCCCAAATTTGGGATCTCCACATGTGCTGCAGGTTTTTTTAAATCCTGCTGGCAAATGGGCTTACCAGGTTCATCTCTGGGAACTGAAAAATCAGCTAAAGTTCTCTTCTGCTTGTGACCTGATGCAGTTTTGCCACCTGGCAGCATCAGTACTGTTTTGTCCAGCTTGGACTGTTCAGTGCAGTCATGAGAAGCAGGGTAATCTAGTCGTCTTTGTTCCCAGGGACAAGTTACCTGGTTTAGTAGCTGTGGAGGTGCTTTCCTGAGAGCCTTTGTAGCAGGAGCCAAACAGGGAAGGATTGCGGAGTGCTTGTTTGTGTGTCATGTGCTGAAACACCTGTCCTGTATCTCAGGTGTGCTGCAATGGCACGCGGGTATTTGTGGAGAGGAAGATACTGGATGTCTTTACAAAGGAGGTGGTGAAACGCACGCAGAAAATCAAAATTGGAGACCCACTTCTGGAAGATACACGGATGGGAGCCCTCATCAACCGACCCCACCTGGATCGTGTCCAGGGCTTTATCAAGCAGGCAAAGGAACAGGTGAGTTTGTGATGCCGCCTTGTGACTGCCCTGAAATATCGCTGTCTTGTTAGACAAACAGTCCGGAGCTGCTTTCCTGTCCCATGCCTTCTAGTTAAGCTGGTTTTATTTCTCTGTTGTGGTTGAATTACTTGGTAAGTGTCTTGGGCCACTAGATACATAAGACTGTGGGACCTGATGAGATGCATCGCAGCATCCTGAGGTAGCTGACTGATGTAGTTGCCAAACCACTCTCCATGATACCTGAAAAGTCATGGCAGTCAGGTGACTGGAAAAAGGGAAACATTGCACCCATTTTTAAGAAGGTTATAAAGCAGGACCCTGGGGACTACTGACCTGTCAGCCTCACCTCTGTGCCTGGGGAGATCATGGAACAGATCCTCATAGAAGCTATGTGAAGGTGTATGGAGGGCAGAGCAGTGATTCAAGACAGCCGGTATGGCTTCACCAAGGTCAGGCAAATCCTCCCTGACCAACCTAGTGGCCTTCAATGATGGAGTGACTACATTAATAGACAAAGGAAGAGGTATGGATGTTGTCTATCTGGACTTCTCTAAGGCCGTTGACGCAGTGCCCCACAACATCCTTCTTTCTAAATTGGAGAGAGATGGATTTGATGGGTGGAGTGTTTTGTGGATGGGGAATTGGATAGTTGCATCAGAGGATAGTGGTCAATGGCTCAATGACCAGATGCAGATTGATAATAGGGGTGTCCTTCAGGGGTCTGTAATGGAACCAGTACTGTTTATTATCTTCATCAGTGACACAGGCAGTGGGATTGAGTGCACCCTTGGCAAGTTTGCTGATGACACCAAGCTGAGTAGTGCAATTTACATGCCTGAGAGATGGGATGTCATGCAGAGGGACTTGAGCAAGCTTGAGAAGTGGGTCCATGTGAACCTCAGGAGGCTCAACAAGGCCAAGTGCAAGGTGCTGCATATGGGTTGGGGCACACCCTGGTATCAATACAGGCTAGGAGATGAAGGGATTGAGAGCAGCCTTGAGGAGAAGGCTTGGGGGTACTGGTGGATGAAGAGTTGGATGTGAACCTACAGTGTGCACTCGCAGCCCAGAAAGCTGACTGTATCCTGGGCTGCATCAAAGTGTGACCAGCAGGTTGAGAGAAGGGGATTCTGCCCCCCTACTCCACTCCCTTGAGACCCCGCCTGCAGTACTGTGTTCAACTCTGGGCTTCCCAGCCTAAGAAGGACGTGGACCTTTGGGGCGAGCCTCGAGGGAAGGCCACAAAAATGGTCAGAGGGCTGGAGCACCTCTGCTATAGAGGCAGGCTGAGAGAGTTGGGCTTCTTCAGCCTGGAGAAGAAACGACTCCAGGGAGACCTTATTACAGTCTTCCAGAACCTAAACGGGGCCATAAGAAAAATGGGGGCAAACTTTTTAGCAGGGCCTGTTGCAACAGGACAAGGGATAATTGTTTTAAAGCAAAAGAGGGTAGATTTAGACTACATATATGGAGGGAATTATTCCCTGTGAGGGTGGTGAAACACTGGAATGGGTTGCCCAGAGAGGTGGTAGATACCCCGTCCTTGGAAACATTCAAGGTCAGGTTGGATGGAACTCTGAGCTATGCCACCTGTGCAGGATGCTCCTCTGCTTGGCTCTTTTTCAGGGGGCAGAGGTTCTGTGTGGTGGGGACCTGTACGTGCCAGATGACCCGAAGCTGAAGAATGGCTACTACATGCGACCCTGTGTGTTAGGTATGATCCTTCCTATTCATGGTAGTGCAGTCTTCTATGTGGATGTTGCTGAGTTTCTCCTAGAGAAAGCTGTGTTCAGTGTAACCTGTCTCTGTGTATGTCCACAGTGTGGGCAGACACTCATATGGGTATCCACAGAAATCTCTGCTGTTGAAGGGTCTGACAGGAATCGTGCAGTTTGTGCCTTGTTGCCTTGAGATGCATGATGGGACTTGCTCCTTTGCTAGCCAAGCTGGGGAGGGGGGGAAGGGGGGCTGTGTGGTGCTGAGTGCTAGCTTGAAGGCTGTGTGGGTTGCTGAATGCACAGGCTGTGCAACTGGATCTTCCTCTTAAAGCACATGTGCTCTGCCATGCTTCCAGGGAATTGTACAGATGACATGACATGTGTGAAGGAAGAGATCTTTGGGCCTGTGATGTCCATTCTGCCATTTGACACGGAGGAGGAGGCTGTGGAAAGAGCTAATGCCACCAAATTTGGCCTGGCAGGTGGAGTCTTCACCAGGTATGACTGGAAAGTGTGGCTGGTGTGGAAGCAGTCTAGGGAAGGGAGAACGGAAATACTATGACAACTTGATGTTTGTCTTGCAGTGCCTGGCATACACATGGATATCCTCTTCCAGAAAAGCTGGAGCAAGGGATTGCCAAGAGGGAACTTTATAAATGATTATGCGTCTCCTCCCATTTTTTTTCTGAAGGGCTAAGTGGGCCCAGCTGTCCTTCAGACTCCTTCCAGCCTGTGTGTGACCTGCTGCCTGCCTTCCTGCATCTCTAGGCGACATGCAGCAGGAGCCTCCTATGCTGCTGAAAGCATGCAAAGACAGCTGTTGGCTGTTTGCCATAGTCTGCTTTGCTGGTGTCCTTGTCCCTGCCTTTTCAAATCAGTTTTGAATGTACTTGGGAATAGTTGATGTGTCCTTTGAGCTGGCAAAGACAGAGCAGGGCAGGTCAGGCCCTGAAAACCACTGTGACTTGCTGACCTTTCTCTAGTAGTGTGTTAGCTGGCAAGGAAGGAGGGGATGAATGGGAAGGGATACAGCTAAACTGCCCTTTTCCTGCAGGGATATCCAGAAGGCTCACAGGGTAGTGGCTGCTCTCAAGGCTGGGATGTGCTTCATTAATAACTACAACCTTAGCCCCGTGGAGCTGCCTTTTGGAGGATACAAGGCATCAGGTGAGCTCTGTTTGACCTTCCCTGGTATGACTGCATGTCAGTTAGATGGGGGTATAAGTGGTACCCAGTACTGCATGGAGCTGTGTTCTCACTTGGCTTGTCCCTGCAGGATTTGGCAGAGAGAATGGACGGGCAGCCATTGAGTACTACTCACAGCTGAAGACTGTCTGTGTGGAGATGGGTGATGTGGAATCAGTGTTTTAGTGCCTCTGGGGTTGGCTCAAGGGAGCATCAACCAGTTCTTGCTTGTTAGACAGAGATACGGATCATGTACACAGCAATAAAGTGCTCTAAAATTGTAAGTAAGTGAAGTGCCTGGGTGGGGAGTCAGTGCTGGAAGCAGCATTTATCCACCCTCCCCCTGCAATATAAGGTCCTGCCTGGTACAGGATGGGGAACCTCTGAGTAGGAGGTAACAGTGTGGCTTTCAGCAGCAGGTAATGCAACTAAGTAGGTGTTACCAGAGGTTTATCAGTAGCACAGGTCTTGCACAGGCTCTTTCTAGTGCAGCGTGCACCTCTCACCATCAGTCAACTTTTTAAAAGGTATGTCCCTATTTAATGCACATATAAGCTCTTGGACATAGAGCCTGTAGCTACAGGGTATCAATCTAGTCTCTGACTACATAAAAGTCTTAAAGGTAGGATTGTTCATTTCCTCTAGCTCCCATAATCCAAGTTTTGCCTTTTCTGTCTGTGCCTCACTTCTGAGGTGGAACAAGTTATTGTGGGGATGTTTAGCTAATGCCACCTGGGACAGGCATGGCTCTGAGAATCACCCCACAGAGCAGGGAGCACAACCAGGGTCCAGCATAGGTTAGAGTCCTGCTGCTCTTAAATGCTATTTGGCTTCCTTCCTATAGGCCTACTCTTCTTTATAAAGATGACCAACTAACAACTTTAAATGCTTGCCAACAGCCTTTTTGTTTTTCTTTTTGTAGCAATCAAATAAATATCAACTCTGTTTGGAACATATTCTTGTATTGTGACATGAATTGAGAGATCCAGAAATAGGGTTGTTGCTGTATGGTTTAAACAAGTTGCAAGATGGCTTTTTGGTCACTGAAATCATAAAAGCTAGAACATCTCTGTGTGACAGGCAGATTTCTGTGAGTCTACAAAACCAGGAGTTGTTCTGGCATTCTGCAAAACTTCTTAAGGAAACCCTCTGTAACTTTAGAATGAAAATATGGAACTGACAACTTTATTTTACTGAATGAGGAAAGACAAAAAGAATCCCAACAAAACCCAGGAAATGTTCTACAAGAAAGCAAACTAAAAATCCCTTTAATTTCTCAGGTAGCCATTATGATGTCAGTTAGTTCTTGCTGATCCAGCCAAGGTGCTGGAAAGCTGAATACACGCCTGTGCCTACCATCCCGATGAGTGCAAGTGAACCAATGGCCCCTCTGCTTCGGTTTTTTGGTTCTGAAAAAAGACGACGACATGTTTGGTCAGTTCAGCAGCCCACCACTGGCAGGAAGAGCCCATACTGAAAATTAAAGAGGAAGCAGGAACTCAAGATAAATCACATGACGCACCAGCTCAGGCCATGTACCTGCTGTCAGTCTGCACTATTATTAGACTAGTGCTCTTCCCATCAGTAGGAAGAGCATACTGCAGTGTTAGCAGCCTGTGGACCTGCACCCTTTTCTCTATACCCTGACTGGAAGCTTTATGCTGCCTCTTTGATGCGAGCTGGAGTAAAAAGCTCTGAGGCCACTGCAGGAGACTTGAGGTTTCCAAGCCCCTGCTGCGTACTACAGACTAAAGACCTACCTCCTGTGTAGTAACCGTAGGCATAGAGGAGTCTTCCAACTATCCAGGTGAGGCCAAGCCCTGTGGCAATCCGCTAGAGAGAAAGGAGAAGCATTAAGGTTTTGGAGACATGCTGCTTGCATGTGCTTAGGTGTTCTAGCAGCCCTGCTTCAGATAAGTAACCACCAATTACAGCAGGGGTCCTGACCTTGCTAGGACAAGCTGGGAGTCAGCAAGGGGGAGGTGGGTGACTGATGCAGTGTGCCAGATTGAGTTTTGTATAGGAGGAGTCACTTTCGTGACACCTTTGGGGAGGGAGCATGCAGTATGCTGCTGAGCCTTGCTCGTGCAGCACAACTCCTCCCAAGCAAGACATGGGTAAGTCATACAGGCAGCAGCACTGTCCAGTTAAGAGCAACACCAAATCCCAGGATGTTGGAGGCAGCTGTTGTCCCAAGCCCCACTTCAGTGCTTACAGGAGATGCACACATTTTTCTGTTTTGGGTGTTACAAGCTTCCACTTGGAGCTTGCTGCAATGTGGCTCCAGTTTGCCAGATTTGCTTATGCTACTTCTTTCCCTCTCTGAAAAGGAATATTCAAGAAGGACCTGATTTGTCTCTTGATGACAAAGAAAGAGCTACTGCTATTGGCCTCTCCCACATGCCTGCCTCCTCCTGAGTTGTCTACATCTTTCAGTGAAAAATAATCTAGGCTTTTTTTGATCCTTCACACACCTCCTTTGGTGGTGGCAGTGAGTGGGAAGATCACAGTGTTCCCCATCTATTCTTATCAGCTAAAACTCCTCATAAAAGTGTTTAGACAGTGGGAAAAAGCATTCTTGTCATCCACACAACCACCTGCTTAGTAGCACTAATGTAAGCCCAGCAGGACCCTGCAGGCCTTTGAAAAAACAGGCAGGATTGGAGGGACTCTTCCGCTCATGGACTGGAGGCTGTGAATGCTTCTGTTTGTCCAACAAGGCAGCCTCAGGTGTAGGAAAGAGGTCTAACACCTGAAGTAGCAGGAACAAGTTTATTAAATGCTTGTGATTTCTCTGCACCAGACCTCTACAACTACATTATCAAAAGGGGCACCGCTATGAAGCACGATGGGGCTAGTGAAGCTGCCGCCAGAGGGGTTAGCTTGGCCTACTGCCTCACACCCTTCCCAAGTCAGGGAACAAGAGCATAGTTCAGTCATGCAGACCTGCACTGCAGTGTCACTTACTGGGTGGAAGACTCCATCAGTGGCTAAAAAGAACAGGAAGACAGGGTAAACTTCCAACCTGAAAATAAAAGCAGGGAGGTTATGTCTGTGCTCAAGTTGCTTACAAAGACCAAACTCCAGAAATGCACAAGCTGTGAGCATCACCTGCCAAAGTCGCTGTTGGGCCTGACTGTTACAAGTCTCTGTACTTGATGTCTGTGGCCACAGATGTAGGAAAGAAGAGATCTGAGCATGCACAGATTTTCTGTGCCCTAAGCCCCTGCTAAATACTACTTACCATCAGCTAACCTAGGAGTTACTTCCAGCACTCCTCTGATGTGCTGTTGCAGCCTGGTCTAGCATACTGTGGGTGGACATTAGGCCTATCCCCAGGGAGACCTCGACAGCACAACAGATCAGCAGCCCCCAGATGGGCTCTCCAGAAACAAGATTTTTAGTGTACTAGATCCACCCATGGAGGCAAAAAGCCAGACACTTGGGAAGAGGAGACTGCTTCACAGCCCTGTCTCATGGTGTAAGGCATGGTAAAGAGCCAGCATGGACTTACTGCTAAGTGTTACACAGTAGCGTGTCTTCCTCAAGCACTGAGGATGAACCTAAGCATTTGGCAGCAGCGAGTCTCTAGCTGTAGGGCCTGCTCCACAATCTGGTCTATTTCCAAGGCCTGCATGCATACATGTTACTTACGTGTTCTGGTGTGCACGCTGGATGCAGTTGAACATACGCCCATGTTCAGGGTCTGTGCTGTACATGATTGGATACTGCCAAAACAAATAAAGTAGCAGCAAAATATGAGCAAGTGCAGTCTGGGCTCAGGAGCCTGTTCTCTAGCAATGGAGTGTGCCCTGCACCAGCTCTCCCCGGAAAGCCCAGTGCTCCCTGACTGCTTGGAGGACTGACTTGTACTGGCAAGTTAGAGCCTGTCTCCTGCCCTGCATCCTCCAAATGCTTTGCTGCAATTGCTGCTTGCACCAGGCTGCTTCTTGAGCTCCCTGAGCAATGTAACTGTCCCCTGCTTTGAACAGAGGATAGCCAGGCACTGTGTGACCTCCCTGTTTAAATCCCATCTCTGGAGAGGAGAACAAAGCACCCTTAGCAAAGATGTGCCCCCACATCTCTGAGGAGCTGGCCACAGCCCATCACCCAGGAACAGCCCTGGGAGGACACATTTGCTGTAACCCTGACTTCATGCAGGAGTGGTGTCACCCCAACAGGCACTGTGGCCTGCAGCACATGCCCACGGCTGACCTTGTGCCCACCCCTGCTTGTGACTCCCCATAAAGGAGCATTTGTGCTGGAGCCAAGTGGCAGGGAAGCCTCTGCATGCCATCATCCTGACTCATGGACAGGACTGGCTGCCACCACCTATCCCACAGCCCTGCCAAGCTCAAAGGCTCCTCGATGGATGCTGAGGGAAGGTCACTTTGAAAGACTTCTTATGATAGGGCTCACATGCCCCTGAGTTTGAGAAACCTTCCTGTCACTTTTGTTCCACTATTATCCCTTTGCCCAAATGCTGCATCAGCCTTCTTTGCAGGTGAATAAGGGATGTACAGTTTCTTGTTCATCAGTGATTGCAAGCTCAAAGCCTTGTGCTTTCAGCTGTATTGGCTTAGTGCCAATCAGCTCGTGTCCCAAACCCCAAGCTCTGTTGTGCCATCTGCTCCAGTCTGGAAAGCCAGAATGGCAGCTCCCCTTCTACATCCATGTGGTGGGGCAGGAAATGTTGGCAAATCACCAAAAAATCCCAAGGTGTCACTTAGCTTGTCTGCAACATCCCCTGCAGACTGGCTCTAACCTTCCCGTCCCCTCAGCCTGAGCACTCACCTCCACGTTGTACTTCTTGCGAGCCTTGGCCACTTTCACCGCAAGGTGCACAACCAAGAAGAAGCTGGCAGCCCCTGTCAGGATGACGTAGCCATACTCCTTGGAGAGAACAGCCATGCTGGTGCTGTCAGAGAAATAGAGAGCTTGTTACTATTTCAGGGTGTGACTGGAGAAGTGTCAGCTCAATACATGCAGGTATGTGTGTGGATGACTTGCTGAATATGGACCCAAGACCCCCCAGCACAGAGACTGGCTGAAGGAAAAGAGAAACAGTGAGTTGAGGAATTATCTCTTGCTGCCTGCTGGCTATTAAGCAGCACAAACCAAGGGCTCTCTGAACAATTCCTGTCAAGTAAGCCTTAAAATGGCATGTGTTGGTGGGAGGTGGTGTACGGAGAACCCTAGTTCTGCATCTGGCTCAAAGCATGACTACAGCCAACAGTAGGTTCCATCAGCTTTGGCTGTGGCTGGCTGTCTCCTATCAAGTCACTGACACCGACTGTGCTGTGCCTGCCTGGACGCTCTGCAGAGGCGGACAGGAGCTGATTGTTCACAACCACTTCAACACCAGGGCTAAGGGCTACCAAGGAAATAGATCTGAAAAAAACCAAAAGAGGTGGTGTTTCATGCAGTGCAAAGCAGACCTGTGGAACTCCCTGGTAAGGGATGCTGCCAATGCAGGCACTTTTCATAAACTCAAGGAGAAACTAGGCAAGCTCTGGGAATAAGAGGTAAATTGGGAATTATAATACAAACAAACACACACTGGCTCAGAAATCCCCTGAGCTGAAAGGAGCTGGGCTACATCAATAGTAGTTTGTACCGCTAAGGTCAACAATAAAACAATCATAAACCCCACCACAATAGCAATATCCACCAAACCTTTTTGGTAAAGAGGCACTGGCCAGAGGAGTGATGCTCAGCCCCATGGTTTCAAGGGACCCTCTCAGAGTCACAAGTCAGTGAACAGCCTGCAAGTAACATGCAGCTGCTGGCATTTACCAACATTTGCACAAGCAAGTCTGCCAGCCAGGACGTGCCAGGGTGTATGTGGTTTTCATTTAATGGTTCTGCACTTCCTTGTGCAGGCCTCAGACAGAAGCATGGAGCACAAGGCGCATCCAGCAGCCTCTGCCACACTGCCCTGCAGCAAGGCTTTGTTGCATGCTTCTCCTTCCTTCCTGCTGCCCATCTGCTGGTCCAGCCTGCACTGCTGGGAGCTGCTGAACACCGAGCGCCCTGCCACCCTCCCTGGATGCAAGTGAGCACAAGGGTCCTTCCCCATAACCATCTGCGATGGGTCCTCTTGCACAATCCCAAACCTCAGATCTTGTCAGTCTGTGTGACCCAAGACAGTGCTGCATGATGAGCACAGCAGAAAACAGCAGAGACCTCTCTCCAGCATGGAGATGATTCCCTCTCCAAGCCAAACCCAGCTGACGCCTACCTCCATCCAGTGCCTCCATGATACAATGAGGTTTTGGTGTCTCCTGCGCTATCCCAACAGCACAATCTGTCAGTGCAGGGGAAAATGGGCCACCTCATGGAACCGGTGCAAACAGCCTTCCTACTGCAGCAGCACTGGGCCCCCCTCCCCTCCAAGGGATCTTAGGAATAAAAAGGTTTTATTTCTCCTTTGCAAAGGGATTATTATCAATAGAGCAAGATGAAGGCAGCAGATAGCTTTGTCCGCATGAAGTCCGATATACAATTATCAATAAGAACATTGAAATTTTAAAGCAACAAAGAAAAGTCAGCTGAACCCACATGTAATAGAGGTTAGCACCGGTCAGATGACACACTGGAAAGAGAACACATTCCCACTCAACAGAGTAAATCGATGGTCACATTTCTCCTTTCAAATTACAAGGCTGGTGGAGAACACCTGCCAGCCAGCAAGAACCATGCACTTTATCTTCACAGTGCTAAATTACAGTATGAAGTTTCCATCTTCGCAGCAAAGGCCATAGCAAGCATTAAGCCAGGTGTATTATAAAGTTGCTACTCTTACCCTGTTGGTATAAAACTGCACCTGAAACCTTTACTGATTTGGAGCTGCATTAAGCACTCCAAAGTCAACAGGACTTTCACCCTCTGACTGCATGCCTAGTGCCTGTTTCTGGATTCTGGTCCCTCGAGCACTTCAGCAGCCTTTGTCTGCAGCTGCAAGGACTCTGCTGACAAGCACTGGCACAGCGCACAAGACTGAATTTGTATCTTCCATGCAGGGATGCTTCAGGCCAAGGCCACACGACCAAGAGATTCTGGAGCATGACACAGCACTGACTGAGAGCTGTAGCAGAATTGCTCCCGGGGATGCTTTTACTCCAGATCAAGGAGATCAAGTTTGCCGTAACACTACAGTTACTATGAGTCAGCAAACCTCAGCAAGTCGCACCGTGCAGACCAGCGCTTGGGTTCTGCCTGGACTACCCGACAAAAGCGCAGGCTTTCTCCCAACCCAGGAGAGCCTTTTGACCGCTCTGGCAGCAGGCGAGCGCGCAGGCACAGCTCCACAGGCAGTCTGCAAGCCCCGCGGCTAGAGTCAGGCTCTAAGCAAGTAGACCATGCCGGGGCGCAGACAAGGCCCCGCCGCACCCTGCAGGCGCTCCTCCCCGAAGACTGTTCCCGGGGGGAAGGAGAAGTCAGGAAGGAGGGTCACGGCGCCCGCTGTATATTTTTTGCCATCTATCCGGACAGTCACATAACATGCATGCATTCGGAGCACTCACCCCGCCCGACGTCCCTCCCGGCCACGGTCCCCGCTGCTGGAGGGGCGAGCTGGGGGCCGGCGGCCCACACTCACCCTGAGGCGCCGCGCAGCGTAACCGACGGAAGAGAGCGCGGGCGCGGGTCTGCCCGCGGCACCGCCCGCAGGCGGGACCTCGCAGCGCCCGCCCCCCGCTGCAGGCGGCGCGGGGAGGTGCCCGCCGACTTCGTGGGGCTCTCGGTGGTGGTTTGAGCGGCGAATTTAACGCGGATTCACGTGGCTCTGCGGAGGTCTTTGCCGTGCAAAAAACCACCATGAAGTTTGCTGAGGGGGGTACCTGTTCTACTCGGTAGTTCTGCATATGCGTCCCCGGCACACAGATTCCTTCATGGAATGCACTGCTGAGTCCACTCCTAATCTTTTTTGACATACCCATTATACCTAAGACAAAGATTGCAGCTTTGATTTGCAGTCTAGTTTAACGTCTCTAAGAGAGTATACCATGCTTCCTGAAACCTTCTGCTTTTCCTTTCTATTTCACCAGATCCTGCTAGTACTGGATGAAGAAGTAGTGTTTCATATGTTAAATCGATGTACTTGGTCATGTAAATAGATGCTTTTCTTGGCAATTGCCAGTGTTAAGAGATATGAAGGATCTTATTTACCTCTTCATTTTTTCTGGTCTGTATATGGGACTTTGGCATCGAAACAGAAGCCATGTTCAATATACTTGGAGTGTGTGTAAGTCATGTTTTTTACATTAGTTTTTGAGATATGTGATACAAAACTGAAGCTGAATTTTGCAGTTCTGTCAGTGTTCATAACATAAGTGGTGGAGGTACAAGGGGTGTGGCTGCAGGGAGACACATGATGCCTTTGACTGTCGCCAGTGTTAACCACGAAGCAAGCAAGACCCAGTGGGATCCTGGGCCCCTAAAAGTCATGGATTTAACCTCTTTGCTCATGTACCTGCCTTTACACAGCAGAAAGTTCTTGGATTCCCTGGGGCTCCAGTAAGCTATCTAGGCTGCTCCTAGTAATCTCTGCTGGGCTTTCTGGCCAGGGAGGGCTTAGAATCATAGAATCATAGACTAGTTAGGGTTGGAAAGGACCTTAAGATCATCTAGTTCCAACCCCCCTGCCATGGGCAGGGACAGCCCCCACTAAACCGTGTCGCCCAAGGCTATGTCCAACCTGGCTTTGAACACCACCAGTGACGGAGCATTCACAACTTCCCTGGGCAACCCATTCCAGTGCCTCACCACCCTCACAGTAAAGAATTTCCTCCTTATATCCAATCTAAACTTCCCCTGTTGAAGTTTGAACCCGTTACCCCTTGTCCTAGCACTACAGTCCCTCATGAAGAGTCCCTCCCCAGCATCCCTATAGGCCCCCTTCAGATTACTGGAAGGCTGCTATGAGGTCTCCACACAGCCTTCTCTTCTCCAGGCTGAACAACTCCAACTTTCTTATCCTATCTTCATACGGGAGGTGCTCCAGTGCCCTCATCATCCTCGTAGCCCTCCTCTGGACTTGTTCCAACAGTTCCATGTCCTTTTTATGTTGAGGACACCAGAACTGCACACAATACTCCAAGGGAGGTCTCACGAGAGCAGAGCAGAGGGGCAGGATCACCTCCCTCGACCTGCTGGTCATGCTCCTTTTGATGCAGCCCAGACTACGGTTGGCTTTCTGGGCTGTGAGCACACACTGCAGCTGGCTCATGTTCATTTTCTCATTGACCAACACCCCCAAGTCCTTCTGCGCAGGGCTGCTCTGAATCTCTTCTCTGCCCAACCTGGAGCTGTGCCTGGGATTGCTCCGACACAGGTGGAGGACCTTGCACTTGTCATGGTTAAACTTCCTCAGGTTGGCATCAGCCCACCTCACAAGTGTGTCAAGGTCCCTCTGGATGGCATTCCTTCCTTCCAGGGTATCAACCGAACCACACAGCTTGGTGTCATCAGCAAATTTGCTGAGGGTGCACTCAATCCCACTGTCCATGTCACCAACAAAGATGTTGAACAAGACCGGTCCCAACACCAATCCCTGAGGGACACCACTCGTTACTGGTCTCCAGCTGGACATTGAGCCATTGAGCACTTCTCTTTGCGGGCAGCCATCCAGCCAGTTCTTTATCCACCAAATGGTCCACCTATCAAATTGATGTCTCTCCAACTTAGAGACACGGATGTCATGTGAGACAGTGTCAAACACTTTGCACAAGTCCAGGTAGATGACATCAACTGCTCTATCCCTGTCCATCAGTTCCATAGCCCCACCATAGACTTGCCGAACCCTGTGGATAGAGCACAGTGCTGGGGCCTTTCCCATGTTTCAGATCGTACCTCTTCAAGCAGGCCCCTATAGCCCTGCTTTTCTGTGGCCTCATGTTAAAGCAGAAGAGTAAATGCCTGGCACTGTCCACGCCCCTCAAGCACTCCACTCAAATGAATATTTTGCCAGTGTCCTGGGTCTGAGTGGAAGAAGACAAGTAGAGGTAGCACAGTGAGTGAAACTGGGGCAGACTTTCTTCTCTTGCAGTTTTATTTCACTTCAGGAAAAAAAACCCAAAACCAAAAAACAACTGAAGTGGGACATCATGTGGAAAATGAGGCAGGAAGGGCCTGCCTTCAGTTCCCATCAGGTCAGAAGGATTTGTAGGGCGATCCTAAGTGACTGTTTCTTCCTCCTCCCCCTCCTCTGCCTTTGAAATGTGGACTTCATAGATGACAGCACAGGTGCCAGCCAGCCAGGCTGCCATGGTGCCGGCAAAGAATATGCAGAAGCCAGCGAGACACAGAAAGATGTAGTCTTGCTTGTACAGCTGGGTCAGACAGTTGGAATGGAGCTGTGCTTCCACTGCAGCCATTTTCAGAGCACGCAAGCTTTCTGGGGTATAGCAGGTGACATTGTCAGCATCTGCAGAGGGAAAAGCAGAAGCAAGACCCTTGCCTGTGTCTTAAGTGTTATTGAACAGGAGTCCTGCCTGAAAAATGATATAGGAGAGTGAAAAGTGTTTACATATTTCACCCCCCTCTCTCTCCATGGCTGAGGTAAAACCAGACAGGCAGACCCTTGCCAAACCCTTGCCCAACCACAACTGCCAGATTGCCTGAATGATTTTTGTGGTGTTTCCTCTATACGTAGGAGAATACTGCCTGTTGGGTTGTGCCACTGTGGCAGACTGCTGTCCTTGCATTGCTCATCTCTGCTGACTGAGCACTTTAATATAAGAGAACTTGTGTGGGTTTTTTTGATCTCAAACACCTTCTGAAGGGATACAGTCTAAATTATGCGGGAATAACGAGGCTTGTGTGCATTTGACAATTAGAGTGGTTTGCAGTTAGGCATGAGAAACTAGTGGTTAGTGGTTTGCATGAGAAACTTAATATGAGCTTGCAGTGTGCAGTTGCAGCCCAGAAAACCAACTGTATCCTGGGCTGCATCAAAAGGAGCATGACCAGCAGGTCAAAGGAGGTGATCCTGCCCCTCTACTCTGCTCTCGTGAGACCTCACTTGGACTACTGTGTGCAGTTCTGGTGTCCTCAACATAAAAAGGACATGGAACTGTTGGAACAAGTCCAGAGGAGAGCCATGAGGATGATCAGGGCACTGGAGCACCTCCCGTGTGAAGATAGGATGAGAAAGTTGGGGCTGTTCAGCCTGGAGAAGAGAAGGCTGTGTGGAGACCTCATAGCAGCCTTCCAGTATCTGAAGGGGGCCTATAGGGATGCTGGGGAGGGACTCTTCATGAGGGACTGTAGTGCTAGGACAAGGGGTAACGAGTTCAAACTTCAACAGGGGAAGTTTAGATTGGATATAAGGAGGAAGTTCTTTACTGTAAGGGTGGTGAGGCACTGGAATGGGTTGCCCAAGGAAGTTGTGAATGCTCCGTCACTGGTGGTGTTCAAAGCCAGGTTGGACATAGCCTTGGGTGACACGGTTTAGTGGGGGCTGTCCCTGCCCATGGCAGGGGGGTTGGAACTAGATGATCTTAAGGTCCTTTCCAAACCCTAACTGTTCTATGATTCTCATTCTAAGGCTGAGCATGGTAAAAGCACCATCTCCTTCTGGCGCCTGTGGAAGCACAGGGTGCTCTTGGTTGTAGCTCTCTCCTTGCCCAGCAGGTTTTGTGCTTCCCAGAGCAGATACAGCTGATCACTGCTTGATGCATAGGGTAGATGGGCCTGAGGGAAAGGGAGCAGTGGAGAGGAGGAGGGTTCAGTGTGTTATCTCTGATCTTACTGCTAAGATCAGTAACAGTACTTTATACTGCTCCATAACTACCTGCAACTTGCATGTGGAAAGTAAAAATCTTTACTTTCTATAGGGAGCTTACTACATCTAGTAAGACACAGAGATGTCCTTCATTTGTTTCTGTTCTAACATCAGCTTCCATTTGCCTTTCCCTTTTTTCTCCTTGGGCTCTTTTGTGGTATTTCTTACTTGATGGACAGACTTTTTCAAACAATTTCCTCATTTGCTGCTCCATCTCTATTGTGTCCTGCATCACTGAAAGCCAAGCTTTCTTTATCAGTATGTGCTCTGATGTGTCCCTTGGTGGTTTGGAAGAATTGAGTTAATGTGCTGCAGCTGCAGAACAAAGCTTTGCCCTTGGGACCAGTGTTTTACTGGGAAAGGGAACTGGCAATTATCCTGCCTCATGAACACTCAATGTCTATGGTCCAGTTGTAGAATCTCTCAGTATGATGGGAAACAGCAGATTTTGGGATCCCAGGTGATGCAAAGAAGTCTTGGAGACTCTTTTCAAGAAATGGCTTTTATTCAGCAGCAAGCTGCAGTGCTGCTGCAGCCCATGGGGCTCAATGCTCACCTGCATTATGCATACATTTCTTATTTTGGAAAAGATAAAAGAGTGCAAATTTCCTTTGAGGTGCTGGAGGGATAGTGGGAACCATATAGAGCCTTCCAGACAGAAGGATACAGATATTTTTCTGAGCACAACTTGTATTCTGTTTCACTCTGATCATGAAATGTCAGCTGGGACCCAAACCAGAGCTCCCATGGGAACAGCAAAATGCCCTTCTCTGATTTCTGAGCATTGGGTCACATCTGGTACAGAGAATCAGTCAAATGTACCTGTTCTGAGGGCTGAGGAACACATTCACAGCTGGAGGTTGCAGTATTTGTAATTTTTATCTGTCTTAGCATAACAGCTGCTGTGCTATTAAGGCAAAGTGCATTGTGTACACTCTTCATGTATGGTAAAGGGCCACCAGGGACTGGGGTGTGATCACAGCACGATAAGAAGTCAGCAACAAAATTCTCACTGGCTGCCACACCACCCAAACTTTTCCCAGAGACTATGTCAGTGAAAGATGACAGCAGAAGAGATGACTGTCTTTCAGCTTGGCTTTGTTTTCAGCATTGAGTGGAATTGCTGCTTGCAGAGGTTGTGTGGATGAGGTCTGCCCACCAGGGACATTGTGTGGGAAGAGGCTAGCAGAACGTGTTCAAGGTGTAAGGAACACTGGTGGATGGTGAGAGCTCAGGGCTGGAGAGGCTGCCCAGAGCAGGTCAGAACAGAGGCAGCATTTTTACAGGGGGAAAGGGCTTAACTGATCATTATACACACACTGGTACTGCGGCAGCACCAACCGAACAGAGCGGGAGATGAGGCAGAAAATTCAGCAACAGTTTTACCAGTGTTTATTCCCCAGAGCAGTGTTGGGTTTCTCATTCTTGGCACTGCAATCACAAGGTGCTGTGACTTGCAGGCACCTTCTCAGGCTGAAACCAGGCATTTTAGAGCAACAACGTTCCAGCTACAGGGTACACTTTCATGACTGTTCTGAGGGTGTGAGCAAGTGTGACTCTGTGGGTGGAGCACATGTAACCCAGCTGCTCCTATTTGTGTTTTGTGCAACACCAGAGGATGGGACATGCAGCAGCACAGACCTGAGCTGAAGTTTTGAGAAAGAGAACAGAGGGCCCTCTCCATTCCACACAGATCTGCAGTAGAGAGAAGAGAGGTCCTGTTCACAGAGCCCTCACCTGGAAAATGAATGTTGCTCTCTGTCATCCAAGTGATGAAGTCCAGAAAGGAACAGTTGCAGTGCCACAGGTTGTTACTGAGTCCCAGAAACCTCAGGTTGGGCAGGTCTTGGACAGTGCTGGTGTCAAGGAATGTTAAGCCTGTTCGGCTCACATCCAGGTGCCTCAGCCAGGTGTTGTTGGCGAAAGCATCCTTCTCAATGGCCACAAGGCTGGGATTGTCTGAGATCTTCAGTACCACCAGACTGAGGAGGTGTGAGAAGGTGCTGAAAGTGACCTGTGTGAGACTGTTGAAGCTGAGGTCCAGATAGACAAGTTTCGCCACACCAATGAAAGTGAAATCCAGGTCATGCCCTAACAGGTTCTTCTTGCAGTCCAGATAGACCAAATCAGCCAGGAAGCTCAATTCCACTGCAGGCAGGTACGAGACGTTGTTTGCTGCCAGAATCAGCTGCCTGGTATCCAGCGGGATGGCCTCAGGGAACTTCTGCAACTGCTGCCCTGTGCAGTTCACTTCCAGGTATTGACAGCTACAACTTCTCGGGCAGTTGATCCTCTCTGATGCCATCCCCATCCCTAGAAAAAACAGGAGGCTCAGGGGCCGTGGTCTACCTGAAGGAGACATGGTCTAAGACTTTGCAGACTGCTCAGCCTTTTGGGGACTGAGAGGAACCCTATGGAAGATGCATTACTGTCACAGCCATCCCAAGGAGGTGTCTGGCTGCAAGGCTGTCAGGAAGCACTTTGTGTCCGTGACTTACCTGACTCTTTGGCAGAGTGCCCAGCTGGAAACCGAGCCGGGTTTCTGGTGCAGAACAGTGGCTGGAGCTTCTCCATATCACACTTGGTGCCAAATGACACCTTTGTATCAACGGCTTGCAAAAGCTGCCCGGCTTTAGGAGCAGTGCTGCGACCTTGCTGGCTGAGTGGGAGCTGCTTGCAGCTGGAGGCACAGAGGACACGTGCATTGGATGAGAGCATCAAAGTTGGACAAAAGAAGCATGAATAGTGCAAATTTTGTCACAAATGGTGTCGAACTGCAAGAGGTGATCACTGGTACTCATTAAGTGAGAGCCTTGTGCAGTGCTGCACTGCGCTGGCCTTGGCTCCTCTCAGGAGTCGGGAGAAGGCAACTAAGGAGGTTTTTCCAGACGTATTTTTACCAAGGACAAGTTTTCCACAGGCGCCTCAGTTCCCCCTGACTGGCCATGCTGCTCCTCCGCCCGCCCACCCTTACGTGGGAGGACCTGCCCTGCCCCTGAGAGAAGGCCGCCGGTGGTAGGTGCCGTTACAGCGTTTAGCACCACAAGCCGATGGCTGACGGCCTTCCAAACCCCGCAGCCAGAGAGCTGCGAGGCCACCGTCACTCCCTCGGCTGCCACAGCCGTGACAGCAGCTCCGCTCCCGCCAGCCACCACAGGCGGCCCCACCCCAACCCGCCAACGGCCGCCGCTCGCCGGGGCCCAACCAAGGCCCGCCCCCTCCCGCCGGCGCGGTCGCGGATTGGCCGTTGGTGTGTTGCGCGTGACGCGAGGCTATGGCGGGGGAGTTGCCCGCCAGATTCAAGCTGAGGGGCCGTTAGTGGTGTGGTGATGCCCGCTTCCGGGATGGAGGTGCATACCTTCCCTCAATACAGCCCCGACGATATCATCACTTACCTCCGCAATTTCGTCCTAGTGGGTGCCGAGGCTCGTAACCTGGTCAAGAGCGACGTGTTCGGCAACCCCAAGGTGCGTGAGGGTGTTTGGAGGAGGGTGCGGCCTGCGGTGGCGAGGCGGGAGTGGCAGAGGGAGCCCATCCCTGTCAGTGTTCAGGGTGAGGTTGGACGGGGCTTTGGAGCAATCTGGTCTAGTGGAAGGTGTTCCTGCCTGTGGCAGGGGGGTTGAAGCTAGATAATCTTTAGGGTCCTTTCCAATACCAACTATTCTATGATTCTAAATAAACTCTAACCAGGATGATAGGCTGGAAAGCTGGTATTACTTTGTTATGGTACCAGGTGCATGGGGGTTTGCTCTGCCTGTCATGCACACCAAGAAGAGACAGATTACGTCTTATGTACCTCTATTACGCACATATTAATCATGATTCCATGAAATGCCCATCCAATTCTTGTTACTCATTGCATACGGTAATTTTGGTAGATAAGGCCGTGGTACAGGTGCTGTGAATTTGAGGAGTGGTCTCTGAGGATTGTGGTAGTCAACTGGGAAGAAATTTCCCTACTCACTTTACCTTTATTATGGAAACCTGTTAGTTAAGAACATTGGCATGCATGTTTAGTTTTGCCAGTTCTTGTTTGGGTGTATTTACCACCCTGAGAGGCTCCTTTAGCTGTTTTCTTTTTCAGCTGTTTATCTGTTTCTCAGACCTTATCAAAAGGAGAAAGACCCACATTGATTCGAAAGAAGACATCTGATCCTCTTGTTCCATGCCCTCCTTATTTTGAGACTCCTTACGGCCTTACCCTGTATGTCTCTATACACAATGAAATACTTGTTTAATTTGATATCGGGTGTTTCCCCAGCTTACATGATCTTTGGCATGCAGCAATGCCTTCTAAGTGAGGTGATTTGTTTTTCCGATGTGGCAGGTTAGTCTTGTAGGAGTTACAGGGTTAAACATACAGCCTCTCTCTTCAGCTTGAGAGAAGCTTGCTCAAGCCTCACCAGGAAGGGGGTGAGGTTTTGAACATGGACATACATGGAAGTAAAGAGTCTGTCTTTCTCAGTTCTGTGGGAACTAGGTTAAAATAGCCACTGTTTAGTACAGTGTCATAGTTTCAACAGCTTAGTTGATCACGTAATGCTTTTAAACCAATGCTGTAAAACAAACAAAAAAACCCCAAAATGTAGCCTCTCCCTGCTCCACCCACCCCCCCTTTTTTTTTTTTTCCTTGTATCTGTCTGACTGTTTGTGTTAGAACAGACTTACAGTGTCCTCGGCAAAAGCAAAGTGACTTTAAAATTGAATTTATGCACTGTGTGGTTCCTTGTGCTGTTAGGTAAGTGCTTGTGCCTGCTGGAGGAGGAGACTGGCCCTGCTTGGTTAGGGAATGATGGGATGATTGGTTTTAAGAAGTGAGATTGATTTGAATTGATCATGGTTTAGTGCTGTAAATGAATAAGTGGCTTATAGGTATTATCTGCCACTCCATTTTAATAACATGATGAAGGGTGCCCTTGCTATGGGATTTATACGTGCTGTGACCTTTTTCAGATTTTGGTGTCACCTGTTTCAAAAACTGCTCAGTGGGCAGCAGTGTAATGAAGAACAATGCACAGCTGTGGTAGGTAGGGCTGTAGTTGTCTAGGCTGCTTGCTGTCTCTTATAACTGTATTATGAGAGAGTAATGCTTGAACTGCAAACTATTAGAAGATGAAACTTGTTAGTCTCGCTGGTTCTTGTCATGAAGACTTGTCAGTCTTCATGGCCTGGTCTGGAAGCCCTGAATAATCAATCGTATGGAATACTGATTCATATCTTCTTGCAGCTTGAAGTTTTACACATGATTTACATGAGAGTCCTGCAGAAAGTATGTGGAATCCGCCTGGAGCATTTTTACATGGTATGTCTGTAATGGCAGGTGTAATAAAATGTGAAAGAACTAATTGCATGTAATAAATTAAATGCTGGTTTCATCTTCTCACTATCAAATTGGAAGTAGCTTACTGTTCTGCAAATTGTCACTGCATGAGTGGGATCTTAGCATAGGCCATTTACCAGAGGAGCAAAACCTGGGAGCATCATTTGTGGGCTGTTGCTGGGGCCTTGCTGATCATGTCTGAGAAGTTGCTTTGGTCATTGTTCCTGGTGTAGAAGTTGGCTTCAGCTCACCATACTTGTAGAAACAGTGGTTTTGTGGGTGTGCTGCCTCTGGGTTGTTTGTTTATTTAATCATGGAAAAGAGGCTCCCTTTTCCATTAGAGAGACTAGTGCCCATAAAAAGGAGCTCACTTACATTGTAGGCTGTAAGGGCAGGCTTTGTGGAGACCCCTCTCCTGCAGTTAAGCTGTGAAGTAGGTGCTGGAAATGTCTGTAAGGTCCAGGATGGATTGGACCAGCTTATGAAGGGATACCATCTCTGGCCTTGAAAACATATACTTGCTCCTTAGGCATCTGCCTTTGGTCCTGGCTGGAGGAAGATCTCTGCTTAGGTGTTAGACAGGTATACAAGGAAAGTACATATTGCTTTTAATGTTTTATCATCTCCACTTTTCCATTAACTGAGAGGAAAATAAGGAGAAGTGCAGCTGGAGGTTAACCTTGTTGATTAACGATTTATCTTCTGCCTGTGTTAAACAAGAACAGATTCCTAAGTGAGGATAAATAGTAATGTCTTATGCCATTTTTGAATAAACTGAAAGGGAAGATAATATATGCACAAGATGTCATTGCCTCTAAAGAATCAAGTTATTAACTGGGTTACTGTATTATGGGGCTTAAAATATCAGGAATGGATGGCAGTGTACCACTTCTGCTGCCTTCCGATTTCTTCATAAAACAGTTGAGTGTGTGAATTTTAGGATGTTTAAAGGAAGAGCTTTTTGGTGTTAGGTGTGTAATGCTGAGATTGTCCTTCTGCACCAGTTTTGAACAAAATAAAAGGGAGGGTTTCAATTGAATTCCAGAGTTTGTAATGTTGCTGCCTTAGTTACTATTGTCATCTTACAATTTGACCAGCCAAAATTGGCACTTAAAATAGCCTGCTGATTAACTTGATGGCATTCTTCAGCTTCTGATGTGTTCCATATGGAGATGAGGAGACCATCCTTGGCGTTTAAGCTCTTTGAATTATCTTATATTTTGGAAACAAACAGACCTGTGTATTTTTTGTTTAAATATTCTATACTTATGCATTGACTCTTCATTTTTTAGATGCCACTCAACATGGGTATAATGTATCCACAGATATTTGAAGGCTTTCTACCTGTTTGTAACTTGTATATTCACATGTAAGTAGAAGATGCTGCATCTGTTCAGTTGCAATTCCTTGTACAGGTCCAATTTACCAAAAGTAGTGGGGCTTTATGCCTTTACGCTGATGCCAGTTCCACTGTTGGTTCTGAGCAACGTGAAATTTGTAGATGAACAGAGGACAGCAGTATTTAATAGACTAAAATTTTCAGCAGGCAGCTGTCTTGTCAAAATGAATGTGCTAATTAAATAATCCAGCCTTGTCAAGATGGATATACTTTGGCTAGAAGGTCATCATTACACCTAGAAGTGGGATATTAAATACCTGTTGTTTAAACTTGCTGCCTGAATCCTGTGTAGATTCTGTGTTGGAATGAGGTGAATGTTAGACTTTCAGCTTAGTTTCAGTTATGAAGGGAGAAGTGACTAACAGTTAAGTGTAGGAATTCCTGATTAACGGAAGAAGTTGTTCTAGAGGCAAGTATTTTGTCTATAGAAAACTTTGTGAGTCGATACACAAATTTTTAATGCTGATCAATGTGTGGAGTCCTACTGTGTCATTCTTCTGAGACTTAATGTGCCCTGTGCTTCCTGTATGTATTCTCTGGGGTTAGAGGGACAAGATCTACTTTGTAGTAAATGGATATAGCACAAAAGTAGAATAATGGTTATTGCAGATAAAGTTGTATTTTGTTTTCCTTGCAGGGAGCGGTTACTTCCAGTGTGCCAGATTAATGATTTTCAAATTGCTGATGTGTTAAACCCAAGTAAGCAAGAGCACTGTAATTCTTGTGTTTCCTGGGGTGTTAGGTGTTGCTTGATATCCAGGTGCTTTATCTCATATCTAGCCAGATAGGCATCTAGTATGGGGAACTGTCCATGGCTTCCATCTTCTGGTGGTTGCTGTGGCCCTTAGACAAGCTGGTTCTAATGAGCAGTTCTCCTCCCTATGTATGCTAATCCAGTTAAGTAATTGAGGGGAGTTTTGAATGCTAGAAGTCTGTTGAACTGCTGGCCTAGAGAGTGGACTGTGACATACTTGAAATGCTGTAAGAATAGATGGTAATTAAAATTACTCTTGCAGCTATGGAATGTCATAGGATTTATTATGCTGATGTTTGTGTAGGAAGCGATTGAATTTTTGTTTCACCCTTTTCAATACCCAGCTGTGGTAATTCAGGTACAATGCAAATGAAATAGAAAAGGCTGTCCTGAGGAACTTTTGGCTCTGTCGTGTCTAAGACATCCTAGGCCTTTGTAATCATATTCCACAAAGTTTGCTTGGAATAGAGCCAAAGAGTTCCTGCAATTCAAACGGCTGTCTTCGGTTAGCCGTGAGAGTTACAGTGAGGCTCTGTCTTCAGAGCTGTAGTTGAAGATTGGCTCTCTTTCTCCCCGACTTCTGTTTTAGTGGGAGGCTGTATGTTAATAGGTTGTTTCTAAGGTGCCATTTCTATCAAGTTGCATAGAATTGCTAGGACACTGTAAGTTCATAGTTTGATGCTAGGTTTTGCGTAGTCTGTGAAGCCTTTGAAAGGTGAGCAGGAGAAGAACTAATTTGAATTTTATTGTTTTATAATTTTTGACTCTTTGAATTAAGTTTTTCCAACTTCTCCGAAGCAGTTGCAGTGCATGTGAAAACCAGCATAGTGATGGCTTGCAATTCCTATTTCAGAAACGAAGAGGACTGTTCGCTTCTTGAGTGGTATTATCAACTTCATGCATTTCTGTGAATTCAGGCGTCCGGTCTACTTGGAGTTACAACAGAACTATGTAAGATTGGGTGTCATGTTGCTTTAGATACCTGCTTAAGGATAATTAATGTTAACCTAGAACTGGGAGCATAAAGGCTGTGCTTTTTAACTGCATGTTTATGTAACACATTGGAAGCTTAAATATAGCCAAATAATACAGGAAGGTACCAGTTTAATATTACGTGAAATTTGTACAACTATATTGCAGGTTATAAGCATACACAGCTATTGTAAATGGTTAAAGAAGAGCCTTTGCAAAGCTCCTAAGGAAACTTTTCAGTTTAGAAGAGTGGATGAGCTTGTCAATGTTGTGAAGATTTCTTTATGACCATGGCTAAGTTATTTCTTAAGCTATTACTTAAATTTTTTTTCCAGTAACTTATTAAATAGTTTAGCCTGATAAGCAAAGGTCTCACACCCTGCATTATTTTGAGACAAGATAGATGTACAGTCAGGGGACTGAGTTGCTGGTGGCTCCTCTCCTAAATATATCAGAAGTTCATAGATGGTGCTTTGTGTGTGAAATAATGATGAGCAGGGCTCTAACAGAAGCACAGAGAGAAATTATATTCCTCTAAAATAAAAAAATATCTCTGAATATTTAATTTGCAGAAAGCAGCTATGGAGAAACACCAACAACTGGAGACTGCAAATCGGGAGGCAGCAGCAAAGCTGGAGAAACTGAAGTGAGTAGGAGGAGTAAGCACCATGAGATGCACTATGTGATTTTCTTGTTCAGTTCACACAATCTGGACATGCTGGATAGGTGGGCTCAGGCCAGTTGTATGAGGTTCAATAAGGCTAAGTGCTGATGCTTGCACTTGGGTCCTAACAACCCCATGCAATGCTATAGGCTTGGGGAAGAGTGGCTGGTGGAAAAGGACCTGGGGGTGTTGGTCGACAGCTGGCAGTGTGTTCCGCTGGCCAAGAAGGCCAATAGCATCTCTGTTTGTATCAGAAACAGTGTGGCCAACAGGACTAGGGAAGTGATTGTTCCCCTGTACTCCGGCACTGGTGAGGGTGCACCCTGAATACTGTGCTCAGTTTTGGGCCCCTCAGCACAAGACAAACATTGAGGTGCTGTATTGTACTGGAGCGGGTCCAGAGAAGGGCAACAAAGGTGATGAAATGTCTAGAGAACAAGTCTTGTGAGGAGTAGCTGAGGGAACTGGGTTTGTTTAGCCTGGAGAAACAGAGGCTCAGGGTGAAGCACGGAATCAGACTCTACAACTCAAGGAGAGTTATAAAGCAGGTATGTTTATTATGGTGCCGGGTGCAAGGGAGATCATTCCTCTTAACTTGCACACCGAGGAGTTAAGCAAGCAGATATTTATTACACACAAACACGCATATTCATTAGGTTCCCGAGAGAGCAGCTAAGTCTCCTCCCTTTTGGTGCTTGCGCACTGCCCTTCGATGGTCAAGATGAAGTAAGTAGTCTTCCTCATGTGGGCAGGGGTCTTCAAGATGAAGTAAGCAGTCTTCCTCAGGGTGCACTTTTCACCTTTGTCACAGTTGGATGCCCCAGTAATCACAATTAGCTGAAACCAGCTGTATCTGCATGTTTCTGATAGCTGGCAAAGATTTAGAGTAGTGTGATCTTCATACAAAATTTACTGCAAGCAGGACAGGATGGGGAGACAAGGAGTGTCCCAAGCTAGCAGATGTTCGGGAGTCACTGTCTCCAAACTAACTGACAAATTAAAAGGCTAGTAAGAAAGAATTCACTCATTAGAAGGATGGAAATTCACTCTTGTTAGTAAGGCTACTAAATTCTATTATCACACCACAGACTTGCAATACAAACCTTATTCTCTATCTTAGACCTAAGTTAAAAGCATTTTAACCCTATGTTTTCCAGGCACTTGCTTTCCTTATATCAAGGGGAGACCTTATTGTTCTCCACAACTATCAGAAAGGAGGCAATAGCAAGGTGGGGGAAATGGCCTTGAGTTGCACAAGGGGAGGTTTAGATTAGGTATTAGAAAAAACTTCTTCCCCAAAAGGGTTGTCAAGCATTGGAACAGGCTGCCCTTGGGAAGTGGTGGAGTTTTTAAAGGATATGTAGATGTGGGGTTTAAGGATGTGGCTTAGTGGTGGACTTGGCAGTGCTAGCTTAACGGTTGGATTCTATCTGTTCCAACCTAAATGATTCTGTATGTGGTGCCTAAAAAGCAGCTGAGTAGTCAAGCTGTGTGATTTGACGGATTTTATTTGATAACTACCGTAGGAATGTTTACTTTGAGCAAACTTGACTTCTCTGTTGGCTCTTATCTGACCGTAGTGGTGGGTAGCCTGCCTGGGAAATAAGCTAGAAAATATAGAGGTGTTGCTGTTGAGTTAGTTTCAGGGTTAACAGAAGTAGCTCTACTGGTGTTAGGCTAAATAAGTTGCTGGCAGAGAATAAAAATATGACTTTGGGAGTATATGGGTTTTTTTGAGAAGATACTGTTTTTTGGGGACTATGGTGAAGCCTTTTGCTGTTATAGTTAGTTTTTGGTGAGATGTCTTTATCTGCAATAGCTGTAGGAAGCCCATCTTTAATAGGTACATGAAGTTGTCTTCCTTAGTTATTTGACATGTTTGCCACATTTTTCATTTCAGGCCATTTAGTTCTTCTGCCTGTATATTTGTGTTAAGTTTTGTTTTTGCTTGTGGATAATAGGATGAAGAGATGGCTAGTTTCCAAGACAACTTTCAAAGCAATGAGTTCTTTCTCTTATAGCTGTTCTTGGTATGTGCTAGACACAAGGTTCTCTAGCTAGCTGTAGGTCTACTCTAATACAAGCTGTTTCAATGGCAGGTAATATGCAAATTTTATAAATGAAAATCACCACAAAATTGGTCAAAGTGTTGTTCTCTTGTGCTTGCTAAACAGGATTTTTAAACTTAGTTTTCTGTTATGCTTTGTTGTGGTTTAAGTCCAGCTAGTAACTCGGAACCACACAGCTCCCAGAGTGATGGGGAGGAGAATTGAAAGAATGCAAATCCCACTAGTTGAGATAAGAACAGTCCAGTAACTAAGGTATAATACAAAACTACTACTACCACCAATAATAATGATAAGGGAAATAACAAGGGGAGAGAATAAAACTAAAAGGGGAAAAGGAAAAGCAAACAATAAACACAAGTGATGCACAATACAATTGGTCACCACCTGCCGACTGATACCCAGCCTGACATGAGCAGTGATCTGGCCCTTCCGGGTAATTCTTCTCAGTTTATATACTAGGCACGATGTAGGCATGATGTGCTGTGGTATGGAATACCCCTTTGACTAGTTTGCATCAGGTGTCCTGTCTCTGCTTCCTCACAGCTTCCTGTGCCCCTCCTCACTGGCAGAGCATGAGATTGAAAATGTCCTTGATTAAAGTAAATGTTACTTAGCAACAACTAAAACCATCGGTGTGTTATCAGCATTGTTCTCAGACTAAAGTCAAAAATACAACACTGCACCAGGTACTAAGAAGGAGAAAAATAACTGCTACTGCTGAACCCAGGACAATATGTACCACTTCCTGCCAAAATAGCTCTTTAGATCATGCTTCAACTACGAAATCTTACAAGTAAAGGAGAATAAGATGTATTACTTGGAGACTGTCTTGACCTGTTTACTAAAGTTACTGGTTGTAAACTATTTGGAGAGAATGATTGTTTTATCTACTGTGCTCTGTTGACCTGACTATAATTATGGTGAAACTGTCCAATATCTTCCTTTTTTGCTTAGCACTGTTCCAGTTGAACATCAAGAAGAGGTCAAGCAACTGACAGATAACATTCGAGAACTGGAACAACTACTAAGGCAAGACTATCGTCGAAAACAAGTATGATCTTGTTATATACTTCTCTCAAGTGCTGCTATGGTTTCTGATCATGGGTGTTCCTTATTTCTGTTGATTTTTTTTTGTTTTTTTTTTGTTTCCTGCCCTTTACTTTTACAAAGAATAAAAGGGACTTTTCTGATTTAAAACAAATGTCATTGCAACTGAGAGTCCTGTCTAACACCTAGCACCAACCCCTCATTTCATTTTAGGGAATGCGAAACATACTGGAAATTGGAGTTAGAGCTGAATATATACTTTTTGTACTCCCTTTCTTTTTGAAATGCATAATTGCAATGACTTGGGAGACACAGATCACACTTCTGAACAATAACATGAGTACATTTCCCTTTTATTTTCCCTATGAATTCAAAGAATTGGAACTGGATGTGAGCCATGGTAGGAAATGAGGCCTAAGAAGGGTCACTAAAGAAAATGCCTAGCAAAAAGAGTAGGGTTGATTGCAGGGGTAACTTTCCAGCAATGGCAACTTGCCTCCAAGGTCTAATAAGTAACTTTTTCATCTGCTTCAGAGAAAATAAAAAAAGGCCACAAACCAAAAGTAACACTAATCACAGATTTATTTTTTTGTTTGTTTCTGTTTTGTGGGTGGATGTGGGTTTTGGTTTTGTTTTTTTTGTGTGTGTGTTTTTTTTTTTTTTTTTTTAATGTTAGGGCATATCTCTAGCTATTAACATTAAATCAAGCATGTGACTTCTATATTATTTGGGACCTTGTATTAACTTAGATTTTTCTCAAGAACAGTGCCTCTGGTGAAGAAAGTTGTGTGTGTATAACGCTGTCAGGGTTGGCATAGAATAGAACAAAGTAGTACTCTCTCTTATCCCTGTTCCTAGTTACCTACTGCTGGCTGCGTCCTTAGTGCTTCCAGTGGCTTTTGTGACAATGTTCTTTGTCCCTGTCTTTTAAACCTTACAGGCTGCAATTTTGTTTGCCTAGTTAAAGCACTCCAAAGAAACCATAAACTGGGATTTGTCTTGTAGACAGTTCTATGATAGGTAAAGGAGCCAGCAATTGTAGAGATGTTTATTTAAAGCTTGTTGATTATTTTAGACAGCTTTGCAAGAAGTGATTGCACAGAAGAAGTCAGCTATTGCAGAGAGTACCCGAAAACTGGTAAGTACACCCCTGCGTGGGGGTAGGCTACTAGCTTCCATCTCAGATCGACTAATAGATCATCTTTCTTTCTAGGATCAGATTATTCTTGGAGCTAGGTAATTTTTAGGTGGTGAATATTATTTTTTTTAACTGATTTGAATTCATACCTCCCTGCCCTGAAGTTTTACTGCAGTAGCTTGTTTTGTTGGTAACTTTAAACTGCACATCTTTTCGATGTAAAGTTCTGTCTGTGTTCAGGAAGCTGACCTGTTAAAGGGCAAGAAATCTGGATTTCTGAGATGCTATGGGCTTACTTTCAGTGCATAGAATGGCTAATGAGGCAGCCACTGACCTGGTGGGGGTAAACCAGCAGGTTTTTGAGTGATTGTTCAGGAAGCTTGTAGCTCTTCTACCAGATTGATACAGCTGTCTCTCAAACCCTGCATAGACTACCTTGATTGCCCTAAGTGATGGGTTCTGAAGGAGAGCACTGTTGGCAATATGTATTAGCTGGCAGGCCTTTTGTGGATTATCAGTTAGGCACTGTTCTTGTGATGTAGTTTTGCGCCTGAATAAGCATGCTCAGGGAGCAAAATGAACTGTTTACTGCTTTGATTGGGAATACTAATGCTGTTTAGGGGAAATTAAAAATATGTATATATTTATTTATTTTTTTTTAAGAACTTTCTGATAAAGAAAGAGATAAAAAAAGAGAAAAGTATTTGTCTAGTTGCGAGACCCTGGCAAGCCATGTGTCACAATTCCTCTTTGTTCACCTAGTTGCTAATATTGAAAATATGTTTCTTGTTAACTAGAATGAACTTAAAGTGACAATGACTACTTTGAAAGAAGAACAAGAGCAGCTAAAATCAAGAATTGTAGAGAGTCCAGAGGAACTGAAAAATTACAAAGAAATGATGAAAGAGACTGTTAAGAAACTCAAGAGATCCAAGGTGAGGTTTTCCTCTGTCCACACAAGGAGGTATTCTATTAGAAAAAGCATATTTTACTGAACTGTTGTAATCTAGAACTGCTGCTTGAATGACTTATACTTCTAGTCACAAGTCAGTAGTGGTTAGTCTGAAATTAAATCAGCTTCAGAGAAAACTGGAAGTTGGTTGCGTGTGTGGCTTTTTTGTGTTGGTGGTTTGTTTGTGTGTTTTTTTAAGAATGAGGACAAAGCAGCAGTGACTGCAATGAGAAACTCTTTATTTGTGAAACCAGGTGTAGAACTCTTGAATTTATATTAGATCTGTCTGGCTGTTTGCTCTCTAGAGTTGACAACATTTTGGCAGCTTACAAACATCCTTGGATTTGGATTATATTCTTCATAGTATTTCTGTTGATCCTTGTTTCTAGAATTCATGTCTCTCTCCCCTAGTATGCTGAACACTGAGTTACCTTCCTAGTTGTTTTTGTTGTTTTTTTTTGTAGTAATGTCCAGTTTTTAGATGTTTGAAGTTCATGATCGCTCATACATCAGTGAAGTTTGCACCACTTTGTATCTTAGCTAATTTTGTTCCAAAGGTGGAAATCTTGTTGCTTTAATTCCAGACATCTGTTTTTATGATGCTGTACGTAACTCTAGTTTTACCAGTATAGAATTTTGTTACTGTACAGTGTGGTTGTGCTTTTCTTTTTTTCTTTTTTTTTTTCTGTCCTGAAAGCTCTTCTAACAAGCTCGTTAGTTCAGTGTAAAACACTTGTGTGTCACTTTGTCTGTGCTTTACAAATAAATGCTTCTTTTTACAAACTGAAGATCTTATTTCAGTAACTATTAAAAACTACTTCTAGTGTATATTAAACAATGAGAATGGGTACAGAAGTTAATATGCATTAATACTATACAAAATAATAGCTAATCTCTAAAGCTATTTATTAATAGTCCTTTCTCTTTAAAGCAAGAAGTTATTGAGAAATATGAAGGTTATAGAGACCTAGTTGAGGTTCTGCCATCATGCCAACTGGAGGTGCAGTTATATCAAAAGAAGATGGAAAGACAGGAAGCAAATGTGGAAAGACTGACCAGTGTATTATCAGAGGTTAGTATTATGCATTTTGTATTGGGGTAGGGAGAAATTAATGACTAAGCAAGATAAGTGATCATCAGTAAGTGTCTGTTTTGAAAGTCCCCACCTCTTCTTGTCCCTAAAAAGGAAGAATTCAGATAACTTCAAAAATCTCATTCTTAAAAATGTCAGTAAAACATAGCTGTGCTCATGTACTATTGACCACTTTTATAGTCAAAGCCTTTGTTGCCATAGAAACCTGACCTAAAATAGTTTGAACTGTCTTGGGGTTGTTGGTAGGAAGTGATGGAAGAAGAGAACTGAGATCCAGTTTCTTCTGCCTAGAAACTAAGAGCAAAAAATTATTACTTCAGAAATTGTTATGGCTTAAGTGCTTTTAACTTTATTACTAAGCCAGCCTTTCCCTGATGGAATGTTTGTCACAACACAGTATGTTGCTATTTGCTACTTGGTTTTGGGAGAATAAAATTGTTAGGAGTATTTGAAAAATGGTATGCAGTCTTTTTGGGTAATTGTATAGCATATGTTCAAATTGCCCTTAGCTAAGAGCTATAGCAGAACTCATAATTTCTGAAAATCATTCTAAATGATGGGATCTTGTCCATTTGGATGTATTTAAAATCAGATAAATACTAGGGAACTGGGATTTAACTGGGAGAATTTGTTAGTGTCAGATCTTCCAAAAGTAAGGAGTTAGTTCTAATCTCAGTAAACCAATAGGGTATGCTATTTTGATTTCCCCTTCCCCTCTGCCCTACTCAACTTACTACAGTACTTTTGTACTCTAGGTCAGAGATCTGGAGGACCAGCTTGAGAGTGCTGAGATGGAGCTGAAAAAGGGGAAGATAGATGAAACGTTCTTAAAGAGACTGGTCACTGCAAAACATGAGAAGCTGTCTACAGCTGAAATAAGGATAAAAAAGAAGCGCGAAGATGTTGAGCAATATAAGGACACTGTATTTGAGTATGGATGAGTTGACATTTCTGTATGATGCTACTTTATGTCTTTGTTATGTGCTGCTAAAGCTCATGTCTGATACAAACATGTAGTTTACCAGTGAGAAGAAAATGAGTGATGTGGGATAGCTTTGCATGAAGACCAGTAATGCTGCAGGCAGGGACTTGGGGTCTCAAATCAATAATTGCAATGTGACTTGACAGCAATTCTTTTATTGGAGCACTAATTTAATTTATAATGCTTATTCTTGATTCTTTTATCTTCTTAAAGCGAATGTCACATTGGGATAATTTTCCAACTTATCAGACTTCAACAAAGCCCCATTTGCCTTTCATGAATTTTTCATAATTTCCCTTGCCACTTTTGCTCATTATCAAAGATGTTCAAGACCTATAGGGAAATGGGGCTCATATCTCAGAGGAGTATTATCCTGACATGATGCGTCTAAAACAAAAGGGAAAATGTCATTTGATCAAAGCCTTTTAGCCCATCTTCCTACCATATGCTAAAGGCAAGCTGCAAGGCAGTGTTTACAGCACAACAGTTACCTTCTGCAGCAGCAAACTGTAGTGTTGGGGCTTCACTGTAAGATCAGAGGTGCTGAACTGTTATAGAGAAAGCTTATTATATAACACTTTTTTGTGCATAGATAGGAAAGGGAATATGGAAAACTATTGGCTAGGTAGATTAACTAGAATGGAAGAGAGCTTTTTTCCACAGACCTGAGAGAGTCAACTAAGATTTAGTCATGCTAATAAAGCTTGTGTGGTGTGTAGAATGGCAGCAAGGTTCCCAGGCTTTCTTTGCTCCTCATCTAGTGTATTACACCAGCTAAATAAGGTAGATTAAAAGCTACTTTTCCTTCAAAATAAAGAATGAAAATAACATAATCTAATGCTCTTATGTTAAGAGTTGCTGCAAATTTCTCTTTTTTAATGTTAGATATTTCCCTTAAGTGATAAAATTGAATGTTTTGATAAGCAAGAGGGGAAGGGAGGTAACTGTGGTTTGAAAACAAGGAATTTTACTGGTGAATGAGAGAATATGTCCTGACCATTCCCTTGATTTAAGAAGGTATAAGTAGGCTATTGCTATATGTGAGTTATTTGAGCCATTCTGTAGCAAAAGTAGCTGCTGGAGTTTCAACTGTGCAAATGCTTAGTATAAACTGGTAGGTCTTTTTTGCATCTGAAAACTGGCTCTCCTGTTTTCATACTAACAGCTTTGCTGATTAGACAGCTCCAGCTGTGAGCTGCTATCTGAATTTACCTACAAGATGGGGAAATATTATTTAGTCTTTGTTTGGAATGCAGTGAAAGGATGGACATATGTAGATATATGGGCTTAGAGCTCTAATTTGGTGTGAGGTCATCTGGGGCTAAGGAAAATGTGTGACTTTCAATTATGCTGAAATATCAAGTTTAGTTATTGTTTCTAATGCAGTCCAGTGAGTTAGGCAGGGCTCTTCATTGACACCTGAACTGTATTGACCTGTACTGCATTAAGCTAAGGCAGGAAGACACAGTGTCCAGCTGTCTGTTAGGTTGTTTCCCCTGGAGTCAGTTGAGTCGCCTTGCTTGGCGATGACTGAAGTTCTTCAACATGCTCCTCTAACTCCACTTTGTTGCACTTGCACTTCTTGTACCTAAGTTGTTCTAGTTTAAGAACTGGACAAGTTTCCGAGCAAGTAAATTATGTATAACATTGCTTCTAGAAGCTGCTAGTTTCATGTTCATAAAATTTAAACTTTGTTTGTGGTGGGGTTAAGTTTAATCTGGAATTAGTCAAATAGCTCAGTAGTAACTCGTTTTTCCTCCCCTTTAGGTATTGTAACAGAGTTCAGGAGAAGAGGGATGTCGTATATGATAAAGTGGTGGCCATTCAAAAAGAAATCCACCAGACAAGGTTCAAAATCCAGCAACTGAATGAAAATGCTGAAAAACAAGAAAGGAAAGCTAAGGTGAGTTGGTTTTGGTTTGTTTTTTGTTGGTTTGTTTTTTTTTTTTTTTTCCCCTAAAGGCATCCTGCTTGATATTTGTTGTGGTTTAAGCCCCCCACCCACGCGGTTTTCTCACTCACTCCCCTCTTTTTCTTCCCCCAGTCCCGGGGGGATGGGGAGGAGAATCAAAAGAATGCAACTTCCACAGGTTGAGATAAGAACAGTTTAGTAACTAAGGTATAACACAAATCACTACTGCTACCACCAGTAATAATACAAGAGAAATACAAAGAAAGAGAATACAACTGCTCACCAAGCCCGACCCAGCCAGTGCACCCCCAGTAGCGAATCCCCCACTACCAAAAACCTGATCAGGCCGTGCACCCCCAGTCCATCACCACACCCTTCCGGGTCTCTGCCCTCCATCTTCAAATCCTGGGCGTGACGTGCTGTGGTATGGAATAACCTCTTGGGTCAGTTTGGGTCAGGTGTCCTGTCTCTGCTTCCTCCTGGTTCCCCCTCCTCCCTGGCATAGCATGAGGCTCAGGAAGTCCTTGGTCAGAACAAAACATCAGCAAGCAGTAACTGAAAACACTGGTGTTATCAGCACAGTTCCCAGGCATGAAATTAAAAACACAGTGCTGCACCAGCTACCAAGGAGAAAAATGACTGCTGCTGCTGAACCCATGACAATATTATCAAAACTGATTTTTACCTTGGGCTGCATAGATAAAGGATCACTTACTGGGCCTAAAAATGAGTAGGCTGTGCAGGTGGCAGTTTGGATGGATATTGGGAGGAAGAGTGCTTCTTGCTTGTGGTCTCACTGGGTTGCAAGGGCTTGTTCTTGTCTCTGCAGGCTATACAGGTGGCCCACAGAATTGGGCTTTGAGACCAGAGAGAAAAGAGTCTGGAATGTTGTGATTGCCCAGTATTTTAGGAGGTGAATTTAAACTTATCTTCCCACCAGTGCCTGTAGCAGGTATTATGCTAGTTGCATGATACCAGTTTTCTTATCATGGTGCTAGAATTTTCTGGTTTTTTATTTTTTTCCTCCTTATTTGGCCCCTGGAACCTGACCTGTGAGACTTTACATTTGTGTTGTAGTGATGGGCAGTACAAGAATCCTCTCAACAGACTCCCTCAAATACTGGACCACTTGCAATGTCACAAACACTTTCTTCCTAGGCTTTCAGGAAGATGACTGTCTAGCTCAGCTTTTGAAAGAGACAGAAATCCTAATGGGTTTGGAGTAGGGTATCATAGTCTGCCTGTAGCATCTCATCCTATCTGTTCATTATTGAAGTACTGTCCATGCTGGGAGGACAATGGTGTCAGTCACAATAGCAGAGACCTTGGCGGTACAGTTAATGCAGAATGGGGTGGTAGTAGTGTGAATGCTGGGCTAGTGCTAGTTGTTTGACCATGTTAGTATTTTGACTATTTGAATTACAACAGAATCATGACATTGGGATTTTGCTTGTGGCTGCTCTTATTCTTCTGGGGTCTTGTAACTTGCCTGTGCTCTGTTAATGCTGCTTCTTAAGTAAGGGATGAGGTATGTTTGAAGTCACTTGAGACCAACAGGCCACTCTCACTTAAATTCTTATAAAGTATGAATATTAACTTTGCTGCTGGATATTCCATCCACCTTTATCTCCTCTTTCTAGGAAATATGCCTACATCTGAAGGCTTGTTTGGAGAAGCATCATGACTCTCTCATTAAGACAGCAAAGAGTTACACAGCCTCACAGGAAGATAAAGTTGCTGAACTGGAGAAGGGGCTGCTCAGAGTTCAGACTTTTGGAAGTAGTTCGTAGACCTGTCTTCACTTGTATTATGTTTACTTCACTTTCATTATGTTTATCCTTGTATCTGAACTGAAGAGCTTGTGCTTTGTGGCATGGATAATTAATGACTTGATTTTTTTTTTCCGCAGTGTTTATAATTCAAAAAATAAAATGTTAATTTTTGAAATAGTTAATATAAGGATATTTAGCCTTCTCTATGTCTTTTCCTCCTCCCCACTCTCTTCCCAACTGACTTTGCATAACAGTCCAATTTAAAAACTTTGGTTTGGACATTTGTAGGAATGTGTACTACTAGGAGTTTTTTGGTTGGTTTTTTATAGTGAAGGGTGGATGATTCAAGCCTTTACAGAGAATATCTTTCTAGTTTTGTTTAATTCTTCAACTTCTCTTATTAGCTGTAGGTGCTAGCAAGTCACTTAGGGCCAGCAGGTGATCATTGCTTCTAAAGCTTTTATTGGGGCATCAAAAACTTCTAAGGTCTTGCTTTGAAGATTTTTCTTGCATTGAAGCATGTGAGACATTTCAGTGAAAGTCTATGTTAATTTACAAGTCTTAACCAAGTACAAAGCTTCTCATACAGTTTCCTCATTTCCACCAAATATAGCTTGTGTGATTGGGGGTGTGTGTGTGTATCATCATGTTTTTCAGTGAGTTCTGTTATCCCAACAGTCTTGCAGTGTTATGCAGCAGTGTCTAGTGTAGAGATCAGTCAGAGTCTAACTGCTAAGGTAGGTGATTTTTCCAAGAGCTAAATATGTTAAGTACATGCAAGGCATAAAAAAGTTCTTTATGGATTCCATGCTCTAAACCACACATAGAATAACTTGTGGTGGTTTTGGTATTGAACTTTGAAAGTGATATTTATTATCTTTTTATTAATATCTCCTTTTGTGCTGTGTTAAAGCATTATGTTCTTCATGTGCAGTGTACTTCATTCCCTTTGCCATAGCATGGATTCTAGCATGATACAGATGCTATCTATGGGAAGATGTTGCTTCTCGTTGGCAGTACTTGCTAATGAACTTGATGTCTGTTCAAAATGGTGTGATAATTTTTAGGTATTTCCAGACTTTCAATACTATAGAATTCCTCAATACAGATGGCAAGGGTTGTAAAGAGTTTTCCCTGAGCTTTCTTGAGATATCCCTGCTTCTCATGTCGGTCTAGGCTATATCCCAGCTTCACAAGATACTTTCTTTTAATTTTTCTGAGAATTTTGTGACTTTTTTTGGTGATGCCATAAAGATTTTAAGTAAAATCATGTGACTTGGTATTCTATAAATATAGTAGTAGTATCTGCTTTCTCATAAAGACTTGTTGAAGGCTGTGCTCCACAGCCTGGTTGTTACAGCAGCTTTTGGGAAAGGGATTTCCAAAAACTTCAAGGAGTTACTGCAGGGGATTACTCCAACCAGCAGATGACTTTGACAGGATAAACTTATTTTGCTTCAGGAAAATGCATGTAAAGATTCTTAGGCTAGAGATTATGCTTGTGTAGGTCAATGATTAGGAACTTGCAGAATAAAGAAAATGCTGGATTCTGGTTCCTGCTCTCATTTTTGCAACACAGGCTGTTGGGTAAAATAAAAGGCCGTAATTCATGAAGAAATGAAATTTCTGATTTCTGGGGACAGGTTTATGTGTTTCCAATAGATTCTGTGCCTTCAGAGTTGCATATTGGTTTGTACCTAAAATACCTATAAATAAAAGCTAACAACACCTATATTTTGTCTAGAGATAATTGATTCCTAGGTGTGAGTCTACTGCTGCTTTTCAAGAACTTCTCATCTTGAACCATATGGCAAGGCAGTGGGGGAGTGCTAGTGTGTCCTGAATAGGAGTGAAGGGAGGATGGCTTTGCAAAGGTGACACAGCTCAGTTTTCCTCAAGAGGGCAGTGCCATTCAAAATCTTGTTTGGGTTTTTGGTAGTACTTCTGTACCAGAGCCCTCTGCAAAGGCGCAAATCAAACAACCCTTTATTTTGAGACATAGTCATGAAATAAGTGAATTACAGCCGGACATTTATCATGAAGCTGATAGAGGAGAATAGCCAGGCTAGACTTTGAATGAGGAATGAGGCCATCACACCCTTCCCTGTAGTCTACCTGTGAGAATGATTGAATGTCAGTAGCTGCTATACAGCTTGGTATAACACTTTAAATATATGGGTTTTGTTTGGTTTTGTTTTCATTTTTTGCATGTACTTCAGTGTATTTAATGTACTACATAAAGTTTGTAGCAAATCTGCATTGTATTGCTTGGGCTGGTTTCACCTGTTTAGTTACTAACAATATTCTGTCAACAATGAAGAATCTGGATCAAATGATACTTTTGAGGAGTTTCAAACAAACCCGAAACTCAAGAAGCCTACAGCTGCCAACCAACTACCGCACAGCTGCTCCCTCACCTGCCTGGTGGAATGGGGAGGAGAATTGGAAAAAGGTAAAATTCCAAGGGCTGAGATGAGAACAGTTCTCACTGGCAGAGCACAAGAAACTGAGAAACCCTTTATGAGGGTATGCACTACTTAGCAACAACTAAAACATCAGTGTGCTATCAACATTGTTCTTCAACTAAATCCAAAACTCAGCATTGTACCAACTACTAGGAAGAAAATTAACTCTATTCTGTCTGAAACCAGGACAACTGATAAGTGGTGTTCATGACTAAATCTTACAGTCAGCACATGGATTAATTCAAGATGGAATCTTTAGCAGTACAGAAATACAGACTGTATTTGCAGCTAGATATTATGTTTAAAGAGTAATATGAAAAATATTCTTAGCTCCCAATCATGTAAGTAAACTTCTACTGAGGTGAGAGTGCTCAATATAAATGTATTGCTCTAGTTACATATGTAGAGCGTCTTCCCTTTTCTGAGTGCATATGGCATCAAGTTAATTTTGGTTGCCCACCAGGGCAAGAATAATTTGTTGTAGCAGTTTCAGTGAAGTTCTTAACTCTTATTGTATTGATGCTGCTTATTTGATTTTAATCTTGCTATTCTCCCCACTTACTTTTTCTAGCAGAACTCGGGTGAGGAGAAGATACCTTGTTCTCTTTTCGCCATAAAAGCCCGTAAAAACTTTTGGGGGTGGGGAACAACAACAACATCATACCCCCTCCCCCCAGTATTGAAAGCCATGTGTGTGTTAGGGAATGTGCTATCTTGCTTATTGCTGAACTGAAAAATGTTTAATTATTCTGATAGTTGTCTTCTAGGTTTTGGGGTGGTTTTTTTGTGTGGTGTTTTTTTTTTTGTTTGTTTGTTTTTTCCTTTTTTTTTTGTGGTCTTTTTTTGGGGGGTGTTGGTGGTTTTTTGGTTTTGTTTGTTTTTTTTTGTTTGTTTTTTTTTTGTTTTTTTGTTTGTTTTGTTTGTTTTTTTTGTTTTTTTTTTTTTTTTTTTTTTTTTTTTTTTTTTTTTTTTTTTTTTTTTTTTTTTTTGTTTTTTTCTAGCTAAAAGCTTCAAGGGAAGCAGGAATCTTTGCAGTAGTTTCATGAGTTGATCTTGGTTATTCACCCAGTCTGGCAAACCTCTGTAGCAGCCTTCATGCTTGCCACTGGCTGTACTTCCACTTTTGACCTTTCATCTTGCTGTACTGCTAGTGTCTGTTCTTGGGTAGATTAACAATCAGAGTATATGGATGATGTGATGCAGCACCAGTAACACACTAGGTTCAGTGATTCATGTGTAATCATGTGGCTTTCTACTGTATCTGTATTCTAAACATCCAGTGCATACAGGTAAAAGTCCTTGTTCTGAATTTTTGTAGCTAATATCAGCAAGATCTTTTCTTTGTTTAGTTGTGATGTAGATCCAGTTACAAATGCTTGTCTTAGGGTCAGCCTGAAGATGCCAGGCCTTTTCAGAAGAAACTTAGCTCCATTACAGTCTTACTTAGACTATATGCTGCCTATTCCTTCTGTATAGCAAAAAAATTATTGTAGCTATATAATGATCCAGAATGTCTTTTTAAGCAGTACCACTTTCCATCTGATGGAAAATTGCCAGATATTTTACTCTAAGATGGGGTTGTTTAGTATGTCTTGTTTATTACCCTGTTGTTGGGCCATATGTGTGTGTATTCCATGGGTAGAAGGCCATATGTGTATTGCTTCTGGTGATCTTTTGGGAAACCAGGGCAGGATGTAGCTGTGATCGCAGCATGCTAACCTCTGTGAGAGATTTACTGCCTACACCATCTTTGTATAAACACCCTGTAAACTTGGCTCTACACCTCTGCTTCTATGCTAGAGTAACCCAGTAACTTTGATGCCAATTCAGCTTAATTTAGAGCAGAGCCCAGGCACTTCCTTTGTGCTCTGATTTATAAAGGTCTGGGTCTTACTACAGCTTTTCTTTAGGGAAGCTGCATAGATCAGGCAGTAGCTTGGATCACCCAAAAGGTCAGTGTGAACATAGGTTACCACTCAGAAGGTCACTTTCCAGGAGTAGGAAGTAGAAGATGGGGTTTGTCCACCAGGTTGTCCATAGCCTATCCTCAAAACTCCATTTTTTAGGGCTAAACAGTTTTAGCTTAGAATTGTAAAAAATGTGGATGCAGGGGAAGTGGGTGGAGTAGAGGAGGGGCGTGGAGTTTATCAGCTGGGTTGTGCGGCTGCTGTACTGCTGAGAGAATGTACATTGACACTGAGATTAAAGTACCTCCACTTACAAGCTAAGGCATATGAACATCCAGAATATATATGTATGGACAGCACAGATTGAACTTCCAATTGTTTGTGAGTATCCTTTCTTTGCACAGACTCTATGCCAAAAACTATTGAAAGGAAGGGTAGGTGTCACCTGTCCATGGGAATAAGTTGTCTCGAGGGAGGACAGGGCTTTGTTCCAATATTTTTAAGAATTTAAACCATCTTCGTTATTTTTGGGAGCAGAAAAAGTAGTAGTGTGTAAGATGAGAAATGGGTGGGCAACTTTGATTATGGCTTAGCACATTATGTGAACATGAGCAAAACTTTGAGATTTTGTGACACCTCTTTCCCTGCTTGTACACCTTGCTGCTTCTTTCCTTGTGAAGGAAAGAAGCCTCTTTTTCACTTCCCTGTTTTGCCTTTAGTCCACAGTCTTGCTGGAAAGATGATCTTCAAAACTCTGTCTCGGAAGCCCTCTTTCTTTTAGGTTTTGGGCATAATGAGTAGGGCTAGGTTAGTTGAGTAAATTCTGTATTTTTTAACAGAGCTTCGTGGGCCGTTTCTGCTTTGGTTCTAGGATGCGGAAGAGAAGATGTAGCTGTGTTTGGCCACTTGGTGGGGCTGTTTGCACAGATAGCGATTGTAAACGTACTTTTTTTTTTTTTATGCCCCAGCTTTGCTGAGGAAGCCGCAGGAAACTTGCTGAATCTGCAGCTCCAGAATAACAACTTTGCAGCTTGACATTCATATGTTCTAGGACTAGCCAGGACCAGGTAAACGAAAAGGTGGTGTTGTAGTTTTTTTGTTGTTGTTGTTGTTTTTGTTTTGTCTTTTGTTTGTTTGGGTTTTTTGGTTTTTTTTTTGTTTGTTGTTTTTTTTTTTTTAATATAAAGTTTTTGGGCAACTGCTGATAGAGTTTTGAGGGAAGGCTGTCCAAACAACTGCAAAACCCTCTGTGTCCTTCTTGGTGTCATCCGTCAACTGAAGGGTATGAAGAGTAGTGTTTTGAGGTTGCCAGTACCCTTGAAATCATGTTACATTACGCAGGGTGGGACTCAGTTTTGAAGTGCCCTTTTTTACCTTTAAAGAAGCTTGCGCAGGCACTGAAGCCACCTTAACTGGTGGTGAGTCTCCAGAGCTTACTGACAGATGTTCCCATCTAAGGATACAACCATTTATGCTACTGAAGTAAGAGCTAGTCCAGAGAAAGGAGATAATAAAGCCCGCACTCAGTAGTCACTTCCGTGTGTTTGTGGATGTGATTACTCTAGGTGAGGCAAAGTATGAGTGTGAAAGGCTTGTACACATGGAGCTGTGTTTTGATGTTAAGGTGATGTGTGTATGTAAACTATGAGGTTGTGAGGTGCAGAACAAACAGAATCTTGGCAGGTAAATGCTTCTGTGCATCAAAGTCTTCTATCCAGGGGGACATTTTCCTTTTGGAAAGATTCTCTTGATGTTTCCGTGAAACTCGTTAAGGCTAATCCTTCTTATTGTAATAAGAGTAAAATAAATGGCCAGAGATGCCTGGATATAAAACCAAGGAAAATTTGAGCAGAATATCCACATTCTTGTTGCCTGAAAAATGCTTCCTTTTCCGAAGCTAAAAAGGGAACACTGTTTTTTGAGACCTTCTAAAATGGAGATAACTACAGGTGACATGGTGAAACTATAGTATTTCACACTTAGCTGATCTCTCTTCTGTGGCATTCAATGGACCCTCCTAATTTGTGGTACTTATAGTGCTAATGTTTCCATGAAAATGCTTGCAGAATATTGTTAATAGTGGACTTTCTTGATTCCAGTGGCTACAAGAAAAGAAATAGTAAGTATGTATCAGCACTACTGCAACAGACTTCTATTTTTTCAACCCAAAGGTTTGGGTGCTCTCTTGCTGTTCTACAACCCATTGCTCAGTAACAGTAGGGTCACTCCAGAGAGGCAAACCCAGTAGCAGTTCTGAAAAACTGCACTGATGTCTTGCAAGGTAGTGGCCAGGCTTTTATTGTGTGTGCACGACTTGCTGGGGATTTTGTCAGGTTTGTTCCTTTTTTTTTTTTTTTTTTTTTTATTATCTTGTGTCACTTTCATTTCTGTAATGATAATGGGCCAGAATCAGGTTTGGCTCTTCCAGTCCTATGCATTGTGTAACAGCCCTGGTAGTCTTTGCCTCTACAGTGCTGACAATCTAAAAGAGACAACGTGACAGGTAAGGTGAAATGACCTTTCCAAGGTGTCACCAGTACCCCTTCCTGTACACAATTTTTTGGCAGTTTGTAGTAGTATTGTTTGATTCTCAGTTGGCGTTCTCAAGTTGTACATGTGTAGTCCCTGTTGAGGCCTGGGCTATCTAACACAGAAGAATCTACAGGATTCTTGCGTTGTTTCTTGCTATGTTGTTTGCTTTGATGCGGCTGGGTGACTACTGCAAATATAAAGTAAATTTCTAGGGGTTTTGGGTTGCTTTTCAGTTTGGTCTCATTTGCAAAGTTTGTGGGCAGAGCTGTTGCTCTTTGGGAGTAAAGACCTGTAATGCCTAGAGTGAGATAGGTCCTTACACTGTATTAAACCACAATCACTAGACGTGCGTGTTGCTGACTCTATGAGGAGGGAGGTTGTAGATATGTTTGGTTGTTTTTTTTTTTTTTCCCTGAATGAAGTCTAAAAAAGCTCAGTTTATTACTATGAGGCTTTTCTCTCTTTTTCCCCAAGCAGAAAGAGAATGAAATGTTTAGGAGCTGAGTTTCCTAATGGGTGGCAAATTATACAGTACTTATTGCAAAAGAAGAGATGACAGTGGTCAAGAGATTGTGACAGTGATATTGTGAAAGGCAATGTACAGAAAAACATACTCGCCAAGAGACATGGACATAATGGAAAAAAAAATCGTTTTTGCAAGCCCAACTACATAGAAGTGGGAGAGGCCAGTGCTTGTAGAAAATGAACAAACAAAAGGAGGGAAAACCCAGGTTATGTTGAGGTTTCCATAGCAACATAATACTTTTCCTGGAAATCTCAAATGATGAGATCTAATCTATCTGCTATTTAACTCTTGCATGCAAAGCCCTCTCCTTTCTTGGCTCACCTGCATCCTTTCTAGTGATGGGAGTACTGTCAATATGCAATGGTGGTCTGCAATGTAATTCCTGGGACAAGGCTATACCTGTTCTGTTCTCCCTTTTCTAAAGCACATAGAAAAGGCAAAGCTTATGAGGCAGAGGCAGTGTGTGTATGATGGGCTGTGTGTAGGAATATGACTTACCAGCTGTGCTGGTCTTCTGTTTCCTGCAGATCCCAGAGAGTTATGCTGAGACTGAGGGCAGAGTTGCCAGACAGGTACATTGCCGAGGTGTTCCATGGCTTTCAGGGTTTACTGCATAAGGATGTGTCCTCCTTACTGGAAATGATGCAGCTAAGTATCTGTTGGAGATATACAGACTATGTGGAGAGTTCATCAAAGTAGCCTGACTTAAATGTGTACCCAATAGTCTGTCCAGCTTTAGATCTGGGGAGTAGAAGTCCTTGATGGCATGAGAGGTTTCTTGTGGAGGAACGTGGAAGGCTGGCAGTTTTTACCTGAGAAAAAGGACAACTGAGAGAGTGGGCAGCATGACAAAAATCCATGAAATTACTAATGGTCTCAAATATGTAGAAAGGAGGTGTCTGTTCTTCCTTGGTTGTGGAGAGAAGCCCTGAGTGGATGTGAGCATCTCCATCCCTACAACAGAGGAAACAGATTCTGTTCTCTGCCTAATGCTCACAGTAGCAACACCCTTTGCTCCATCCCCCTTCTTACCTCTGATGTGGCGCATGGCAGGCATGACAGAACAAGCTTTCCAACAGGGGCTGTTGGAGGGGAGAGATGTCTGCAGTGGGACATGAGATGGTGGTGGTAGTGGAAGGTGAAGAATTCCCCCCACACACACACTGTATCTGACGTCTTCTGCATGGCAAATAGTTGCAAGGAGAGGGTGGTAAGAGAAGGCAGGTATCCCAAATGATGCCATGTATGTTAAGTTATATACCTTTTATAACTGCATTTAGGGTGGAAAAGTTCTTAACCTTCAAAGTAATGAAACTTGAAAACTACCTTGCAAGCTGCTGTTGTTTTACCCCTTTCTGGCATGGTATACGAGCTGAGGGCATATGATGATTTGGAGAGACTTTTATCTGTTTATAGGAACACTTTTCTGCATTTCTGTTGATGAAAGCTGGTTTGTTGGTGGTGCTTTGTCACACATTGTGGGTTGTTTGTTTTTTTCCCTGCAGGTCTTAGGACTTTGGGTGAAGTTCTATGGTCTGTGGTGTGTGGTATGCAGGTAACGGATATTTTCAGTCTCTTCTGTTAGAAACCTGTTGCCTGTCTGGCCATCAGCACAGCATAGGAGGTTCAATAGCCTGGTGTGATCTCCCTGCTTCTATGAGTCTTTGTAACTTTGAGGGAAGAGCAGTGCCTGTACAGTATAATGCACAGCATGACATAGGGCTTCTGTGTTTTAGATGTATTATGTTACAGCCTTGTTAAGGGCCTGACTATGGCCAAGTTCTGTAATATTCGGCAAAAGCAATATTCTGTTTTAATAGGTGGGCTTCACTGGTTTTGGTTTTGTTTTGTTTTGTGTTGTTTGTTTGTTTGGGTTTTTTGTTGTTTGTTTTTTTTTTTGGCTCTGTTGTTTTGTTATTAACCTGTTAACGCTACTGAGCCCTGAAGATTTGTGGACAGAAAACAACCATCACTACAATATTTAGAAGAAAACCAGCTTGGAGGGGTTCAAAGAGCAGTAATCCAGGTATGTGCCAATAAATAGGAAGCAGTATGTTAATATCTCTTAGCAAACCATCCCCCATCTTTACACATTTATTATATTTTTCTCATATTTCTCTTGACAGCCACCTGTTCAGCTTCGGACCTGTTTGTAAAAACCTGCACACCCTCTATCAGAGGGATACACACACTTACAAACTTCTGTTCTGTGGGCATTAAGTAAATTATTTCTTTAAGATCATATGGCAGATCTATAATTAATTAAACCCTCCATGATATTAGCGCAAAATAATTTAGCCTTTCTAAAAAGGTAAATGTAATTTGCCGATCTGGTATTTGGAAGAATGCTTTCCCCAAAATCAATTCCTTTAGTTTCCAGAGAATAGAAATGAGAAGCAATCTCATTTTAATTATATCTCTTTATTGCTAACAAAGGAATGATTTATGCAATTAAATTAACTGGCTAGAAAATTATTCTCAGCTGGGCTGTCCTAATTCTTTGCTTTCTGAATTGCAGGCTCTTACAGTTCTCTATGTAGATTAATTTTCCTGATATGCAAACAATGCTTCTTGTGTTCATTTTTACCATTTTTTATTCACAGCTCCCCTTTTCTTAGTGTCAATGACATGAGTAATATTTGTGCACTGCTGGGTTCTGATTCAGGCCTTTTTATGTAGAAAGATTGGGAAAAAAATCTTTTCTTTCAAATCTCATTATTGCCAATGCAGAACAAGGTTTTGAAGTTTTCTTATCTATTACTGAGAAACAGCAGCAGAAACATGGAAGGACTGCAAAGACGTCAAAGGATGCAAAGTTCTGAAGGAGAATGTATCAATATTGAGGAGATAGGTGAATTTGCGGTTAATGTTAAGAAAGTGTCTTTTTTTATGTATTTCTCTTAAACCCTTGGCTTCTTGCAGCCAGGCAACAAGCTGAAATGCAAGGGAAAAACATATAAAAATCTTTTATGTTGTACACAGACTTAATAGGGAAAGAATTTGGGATTTTCTTTCTGCCTGGGATTACCTTGCAGTGGTTGGCCAGGACGTTAGCTAGTGATACTTGGGCTGAGGGAAAAATTACCGTGTAACAACACATTGTGACCATGTGCCAACGCAGTCTGACATCTTCTGAATGGGGCACTGGTGTAATCTCCTGTTTTAAAACAACAGCAGTGAACATATTGTGGAGCACGTGTTCGCTCTGTCTGAGCTGTCCTGCCCTGTATCAGTACAGATGTGTCAGCTGGTCAGTGTTTGCTGCGTTGGCACTCTTGTGTTCTTATCAGATGGCTTTGGAATTAAAAAAAAAAAAAAAAAAAGCGGTGTTTTGAGTGTTTTGTCTGGGTTGTTATACAGTGCTTTGTGTGTGGAAAGGTCTATGCCTTTGGCATTCTGAAGGCTTTTGAACTGCCAGATAGGAAGGGTCAAGCTATGATGATTTCTATGGGACAAAAACCCCACTCTGAGCCTGTTTCCTTTGTGTATGCATGATTCAAGGGGAACCTTCCTCCTGGACTGCATAGCTGCTGGGTGGGGAGTGATGGGGTAGTTAGTGCAAGGCCTGTTGACTGCAGTTTGTGTTGTTCTTGAGGATACTCCTATAGAAGCAGCACAAACTGAATTTGCTTAGAAAGTGGGATCACACTTATTAGAAGAACATTTTTCAAAGAACAGTTGCCCTTGGCTTATGTCAAAGAGTGATTTTAATTTTTTTCCTCTTCCATAGTCCTGCAATCTCTCTGCACTGGGTGGTGCAGTTCTCCCCCATGAATACTTTGGCTCATACAGGAAAGGATATCTTTGTATAGTGCCTGAAAAGGATGCTGCCATTTGGAGCAAGTTTACAAGCAGTCTGTAGAGCAGGCTTTGAGTTTAAAATGATCTAGGCAGAAGGAATGGTTAGAAATCAATAAAATGAAATTAATGACAAATGTTACCTTTAGGGAGGATACATCTGATTAAAAAAAAAAAGGAAACAACTGCTTAGACAAGCAGTACTACAGGATTTGGGTTCATAGTGGCACAAAGATAAGTGAGTCAGTGATGCTCCATTAAAAGGACATCTCATTCCTGTATGGAGGATGAACCAAAGCAAAGCCTTCAATGTTAGGAAATGCAGAATTTAAAGTGCACTTCTTACAAGTGCAGCCACATGATGGTAACTAAGTCAATGAAAGTGATAGTTTCAAGGATAAGCTTCAGAAGAAACCATTACAATCTGAATTTTTTACTCCTTTTCTGCTCCTCAACAAAGAAAATAAGACTGAGTTCCCTCCAGATCCTCTAATAGAACTAATCACCTCTCCATGGACCATTTCCCAAATGTGCCAGGATTTAATTTTGCAGTGAGTGGTATCCAGAAAAAAACCCTGCCTTTGTTAATACAGAGAATTTCTCCTTCTGTAAAGCAGATCTCTATTACAGGTGGCTGTTCTTGCTGTGAGATCCCTACCCCTGTGCCTGGCTGAGAGGAGAATGCCTTTTCTCTCAGATAACATTTAGTGCTTTGTGCAACTACTGTCTGCATTCACTATTCTTCCAGATGACATATTTGCTGAGATATTAGTAAAATAAACAGGGGGTTAACCTGGTATAAGAAAGGTGTGTGGATCAGTGAGATGTGTGTGGTTGGGATTATGTGCTCTCTGGAAAAATGGGTGGAATTTGAGGACCTAGTCTGTTCATCCACATTCTCCTTAAAATAGGAGAAAAATCATTAGAAGGTCCAATTTTGTTCTTGCTTCATTGTTTACTCTTTGCTGTTATGTTTGCCCAGATTTTTTTTTTTTAGTCTAATATCTTCTAATTTTATTTCTGCCCAGCTTCTTGTGAAGCAGGTCCCAGGTAGATAGACTTTGGACTTGCTAGCATCAGAGTGGTAGAGTGGTATGTGAATAAAAGCAATTTTCTTCCTTTTCTTTTTTTCGTTGTATAACATTAAAAATTCATGAATATTTTAATAAATATTTTAATAAATATTAAATGAATATTTAATATTTCATTTTAAATAACATTTGTTTATATTGGATTCTAGGTATCTGAGTGCTAAAATCGAAAGTTAAAGTAATCTGGCTTGTTATGCTGGAAGAGATGCAAGTACAGTAAAGCTTTATATTGGCCTTGTATCCTCATTTTTTCTGACTTTTCATTATTAGTCCTTCACATCTCACAGTAAATTACTGAGAGATGGCTCCTAGCTATATCTTGTGAGAAGCAGAAAAAACGAATCAATGTAGAATATAGGTAATATATACTGAACAGTACTGTATATAATTAGACTATATAGCTGTGTACCTATGCGGTCTGTCTCATTGCGTTTCAGAGAAAAACAGTGTAACGACAAGATCAAGGGGTTTTAATCCTGTGGCCTGTTCTGTTATTCTTGTTGTCATGGGTTCAGCAGCAGCAGTCATTTTTCTCCTTCTTGGTAGCTGGTGCCGTGCTTTGTTTTTGATTTTGGGCTTTGGAACTGCGCTGATAACACCAGTGTTTTCAGTTACTGCTTGGTCATGTTTTGGTCTGACCAATGACTTCCTGAGTCTCATGCTATGCCAGGGAGGAGGGGGAACCAGGAGGAAGCAGAGACAGGACACCTGACCCAAAGTGACCAAAGAGGTTATTCCATACCACAGCGTGTCATGCCCAGGATGTGAAAACGGAGAGCAGAGACCCGGAAGGGTGTGGTGGTCAGTGGGGGGTTTGTTGCTGGGGGGTGCACTGGCTGGGTTGGGCTTGGTGAGCAGTTGTATTCTCTTTCCTTGTATTTCTCTTGTATTATTACTGGCGGTAGCAGTAGTGATTTGTGTTATACTTTAGTTACTAAACTGTTCTTATCTCAACCTGTGCGAGTTGAATTCTTTTGATTCTCCTCCCCATTCCCCCGGGACTGGGGAAAGAAAGAGGGGGAGTGAGTGAGTAAGAAAACTGGCTTAAACCATGACACTTGTCATCTTAAAGATCTAGTTTGGAGCTGTGTGGTCATCTTAAGGTCTTTATGAAGATCTGTATGGCTGTGTCCAAATTGACAATAGCTGCATTGCTTGTGTGAAGCTTTGTACTGAAATACAAAAATGAAACAGCTTAGTAGAGGTATTTGCCTCCACATATCAGCCTCACTTGACTGTCTCTGAAAACCAGTCCCATCCTCCAGCATATGGACTTGCCCCCACCATTCTGGTGTTGTCCACTACCTGCTGAGACAGCTTTGTCGCATCATATAGGTTGCTAATAACCCCATTAAACAGCATTGATCCTAGCATCCATCCCTTAGGGATGCTTCTGGTAATGGACCATGAGTTGGAATTTGTTGTACTGATCAGTCCCAGCCAGTTTTCCGAGCACTTTATTTTTCAATTCTGCCTATTCTAAATTTTCTTTTTGATTTCTCCTCTCTTTTGATCCAAATGAACTCTTTCTACAGGAATCTTAGTGCTTAGAGCTGTCTTAGCAAAGAATTGGTCACTCCATTGATTCTGCAGGGGTTTTGCAAAATTTTAAATACGCAAATAATAATAACAATTATTGCCCATAACAATGTGACCAGCAAGGGAATTCTTTATTATTATTTTTAGGTTTCTCTGTCCTCTGCAGATGCCACTTTAATGCAAATCAAACTTTCTGGATTGTGTTACCTATTGAAAAATAGTTTCAATTAGAAATCCAATTACACTGTCTTGGGGGGATGGAACTGACAGTTTCTTTGAATTTTGCATGTTATAGAGGGCTCCAAAGTGCCATAAATCTGCTAATTGATTTCTGTACCTGTAATGTTTGATTAGGTGTATTTTATTGTCTTCTTGGTTTTAATTAACCCCAGGCTTGTCAAAATGCTTCCACTGACAAAGGCTATATGATGAACTGAGATAAACTCTATTAACAGAGGCTGACTTTTGTCAGTAATTGCTATCATGCATTAGAGTTATTAGAAATTATCTCACACAAAGAAACTGTACTTTTGGTAACAACTTTTATGGGCTACTATAAATCTGTTGATTACCCCCTACATGCAAGAGATAAGCAACTGTGAATGGCAAGGGGTCTGAAGGAAAATCAGTCATTTGCTAGATGTCTTATAAATATTAAGAGTGACAAAATGAGGAGAGTTATGAAGTCCAAGTGCTGAAAATTGAATGGATGCTAGTGTGCCTAAGCTTGTACCCATTACAGATTGTGAAGGCTGTTGAGACAAGGGTATGACTACCTCAGGAAGCTCTTGGTTTTACTGAAGCAGAACATGTTACCTTGGCTGTGGATCTCTGAAAGACTAAAGTGATACTGAGTGTTTGGCTTCTAAGTCTTTGATTGGAGTCCAAGTCTGGGCTGTCACCACTTGGCTGTCCATTGCCTCAGAGGACAAGCACCCAACAGGGTCACATCACTAGTGTTTGGGGACAGAGGCAAGCAGAAGTATTGGATTGATGGGCTGATGATAGTTGAGACATTTTTGCTGAGCACAGAGGTACTTGATGATGCTGTTTGCATGGTCTGGTGTTAGAAATGTTCTATCTAGTAGTAACAGTGTCAAACCTGACAAACCATCTCTTAAAACAGGGAAGAAGGGTTAATATCCTCATTTTTACTAATGTCTCCACCTTTAAGGACTTGGCTTATGTAAGATCTTTAGATAACAACATATATAAACATATGCAAAAGTCTGTGCGTAAGTAAATTTTGCCGAACTGCAACTTCATAGTTTGCAGATCTCTGCCCTTGTTTGGTGTCTGGGCCCTGTGTTTGTCTGGAGCTCTGTATGTGTTGATGCAGGTATAGTCCTGTGAACACAACTGATATAATATTGTGAGTATAAGCAGAGCAGTAATTAAGCCATACAAAGTTGTAAGAGATTAAGACAAACTTTGTGCAACATAGCTGTTAAATTTGATATGACTGTTTCCTAGAAACTCCACACAACTTCATGTTTCATATTGGTAAAGCAATGTTTGTAAATGCCTTTTTTAATTTTTTTTTTTTTTAATTATGTGTGGGGAGAGTCTATATGATCCTCAGGAGCTGCAGAGACCTGTTCTGTATTTTCTGACAATTTCTGTCCAAGCTTTGGACACGTTTGGCTGCTGCAATTTTAAAGTTGTTTAATAGATCTTCTGTCTTACTCAGAAACAGTGAATTTTAGTTAGACTTTTTTTTTAATCTACAGCTGAAATAATATTTTATACTAACCTTCATTTTCTTTGCTGCTTTTTGTAAGAATTGTCATAATGGCTTAACGGTACAGTTGCATGTATGTGCATGGGGAGCAGAATGGAGCCTTCCCATGTAGAGGTTACATGCCGTCCTAGAAGATGATTCATCTAGTTATTAGGATATATAGCTTATTATCAACATTTTTTTGGGAGCTCTAAGACATCTCTGGAGCTTGGAGGTGTGAAATTCTCACTTTGTTTTAGTTTAGCCCAAAAAAAGTCATTCAAATGCTTGGGGCTTCCTGGAGCAGGGCACTGGGCACCATAGTGTTTGAAGTGTCAGGAGCAGCTGGAGAGTGGCTCTACTGCTGTGTGTGGGTATGCTGGGGTGGAGAGGCGCAGCTGGTACCAGGGAAGCACTACCATGGGCACATGCATCTTTCAGTTACCAGCAAGAGAAAAACATTCAGCCTGTTGATCCTCACTTCTGAGGCAAGAAACCACATCGTGCTTGAATCGCAGTTCCTGTGGATCATTTCCATGCAGGACGTAGAGGGAAGGTATTCTGTAGCTGTGCTAGGTTCCTAAGGACTATGTGTCTTTCAGTGAGTTGCTAGGGTGAGAACTCGCTGGTTTCTACAGCCCAGCAGAGGACCTTGGTGCTAGACCCCTGGTGATGGTATAGGTGGGATTGCCTGTGGGATTCTCCTCTCAGCTGCTGTGAACGTAAGGAATTCTAGTAGCCGAGTTGTGATCTGGCTTGATGTTTTGTGGACTATCAGAAAAGTCCTAGACATCCCATAACTTCTGCTGTGGCTATGTAAATTGAGACCAGCACTGGAGAGGGGTGCAGAGAGTGTTAAGGATGCCCTATTTTGAGGAGCTGAGACAGACCTTTTAGGCTTGATATATTAGGAATGATTCTGTTGGCTGGACAGTTCAAGCTGGCTTGGTGTTATGTGGTATCAGAGTGTTGCATCATGGTATTGCAGCTATCCTACCACACTTGCTACTTCCACCAGATTTTAAGGAGCAATTGGTATGTTTAGTAGCCGCACCTTTCTTTTTGTTTGTCTTGGTTGCATAGCTCTGTTGAAGAGTTTCCATGCAAGTCTCGTGTGTGTGAGAATGCACATAGATCTATGTTCCCTCTTGGGTGTACTGAAAACAATCCATTTAGAAACCAGGTGTCCTTGTCTTTCTTGGCATCTGGTTAAATATCAGCCAAGCAGGAGAAGGTAAATCCTATGATGCTTTAACAACTGCTGGGTCTGTGAAGCCCTCGGCTTCATCTGATGGGATTTGAAGGTCATGGTGGTTGCCCACATGTGAAAGATGTGTCCTTATTCCCCGTACATCATTTTGGTCTGTTTTATCTATCTTAAGGTCCCTAAACTGAGCTAGTGAGAGACATGTGCGTTTCAGTCTGCTGAGACCAGAGGTCGCTGTTGAACTGGAAATGGAGACACCCTTGCTTCTCCACAGCCTCCTTCTCTTTTATTTCGTCCAGTGCTTAACCTGCTCTGTAATACGTCAGGCTTCTTTTTCCTTACAAAAAGACTGTGCTCTCAAAAGCAAAGCACAGCACTAGATTTCTGAGTATAAGGGACTGAATAGATACAGCTAGAGGAGAACGTAGGATAGTGTGGCTGAGCTCTGTTTCTCTACAGTTCACTCTTGCCCCACACACCTACCAGTATGTCCTGCAAATGCCTCTCTTAATTTGCAGCTCTTCCATTCATTCCTGGTCCCTGGCATAGCCTTGTTTATAGCAGACATTTCTTCTTTTAGCCATGGTGGCTGTCTGTGAAAAGACAAACATATACAGTGTTGAGCAGCAGAGTAGCAGCCAAGGCAGTGTGACAGGGATGGTGTAAGGATGAGAGGAGCATGGATTTGTAGGAAGTAAAATTTCTCTTCTGTCTGCAGGTCTGGAGGAATGAAACTGGTCAGAACTAGACATACCTTTGGGTAACATGGCTATCCTGAAAATGAGTAGCTGTTGGAGGGGAGCACATACAGGAGCAATGGTCAATGTTTGTGTTTAGGTGGCCATACAGTATTTTCTAACTCTGGGGTATGGGCTGCCTCTTTCACACAATTGAACTGAACTGACTGTGCGTGAGGAAGAGATTTGGTGAGGCTCAGAAACCTTGCATATGGACTCTGAAAGTCAGTCTATCTTAGTCATGCTATACTGGAACAGCAGCATGTCAGGCATGCCTTGTCACATGGACCAAGCGGTGGTTGTGTGGGTCCTAGTTAAAACTTGGTCTGAGTAGTAGCACTGCAGGGAAAAACATTTTGAAGCTCATTTAGCCCATTTTGGCTGCACTGGAGGTTAAACTACTGCCACACTCCTTCAGACGGGTATCTTCCTCTTCTGCGTAGGCCTTGGGCACGAGACATATTGCTGCATCTTTGTACCCCAAGGCTGAACCACTGAGCCCAGCTGATCCTGACCTGGCTGTAAGCATGTCTGCACCAAGTTCACTCCCAAACAAGGAGAGCGGGCTGAAAATGCTTAGTTCCTTTTATCAATCTCTGTAAAATCCCATAGGTCATAATTTGCTGCAAGCTGCACAGGTGAATTAGCATCTTGTGTTAGCATTCCTTACTGCTTGAAAACACCTTGGCTTTTAACTTCATTGTTTTTCTCTAGGGAAAAAGCAAATGAGAGCTTCCTTCAGAGATGATGAGCACTTGTGCCTTTCTGCAGAAGAATGGTCAGGAATGCCCAGGATTCAAAAGATGGGACATCTATGGCAGCAGGAGCCTGGGAAGGAAACAAACTGTGCTTCACATCACTCCAGTAATTCAGTATTCACAGCAGACTGAGATCCAGCAGTATGTTCTCAATTGGTTTATTACAGTCAATACTTATTATTAATAGATATGAAACAGACAAGATCTGGGCCTTCTGATGTTGTGGATTGATATAGATCTGTTCACTCCCTGAAACTCCAGGCTATTCTCAGCAGAGCCACAAATCCTTAGTTAAAACTTGAGTCCTTTGCCCAGACCTGTAAACTTTATGGATACCTTTGTCTTGGCAGAAACAGGTCTTTCATTAGTCCTGCTATTCCAGTATGCATAGGCAATAAGCCATCCAGCAGAAGGCACTATCTGGCTTGAAAGATTAGTGTGATGTGGTTATTTTGGCAAATGCCATGCAGGTAGCCAGTACAGTACAGTCACAGCAGCATAGCTGTCACATTGAGCATTGCCTGGTTATGTTTGGACTTGTTGAGAGCAGAACTCTGCATTTAAAGCTGTGGGAGTGTAGGAAACACTGTAGTGTCTAAGTAACTTGCAACATCCTGTAATGTTACTACACAAAAGGTCTGAGTTAATGATCCAGTTGATTTACAAGTCAACTGTGTGACAATAGAAATTAATATTCACTGATGAGCCAATCTGAGAGGCCTTGATTTTTATTATTTCCCCTCTCTAATAGTTTTATATCAAATCTTGGGTGAGTTTATATACTAGTGTAGGTATCAGAGGGTACCTGGGGATAAGAAGCATTTAATTAACTTTTTTTCTACCCTGGAAAATACAGTGCAAGATATCTTGTCTGAAACTGCTCAAGTAGAGTGCCATTCTGAAATATCTTCTAGTACCAGAATGAGTAGATGGAAAAGGAGATTCCTGATCAAATGCAGCTTCACTTAGGGGGCAAAATATAAGTAGCTGAGGCCAGATTCTGCTCTCTTTTTCTTCCGATTTATACTCTGTTAAGCTTGCGCCATTGTAAAATCACAGTGAGAAAAAAAGCTGTCATATAGGGGAAGAAGGTGGAACTTTAACTGATGTGTAGTTAAAAACAGGCTTGCTGAGTGAAAGGTGCTGGCTGTAGCAAGTCTTCTCCCAGCAGCAGAAGGCTATATGGAGGGGACTTCTGTCTAGCATATTGGTAGCCAGAAGTGGCTACTTAAACTCTGTTTAGCCTGAATAGCCATAGTGTCAATCACAGGCCCAATACATGGGTGGGTGTTGGTTGGCTGAGAGCAGTTCCTGGACACTTTTGGACATCTCTGCCTTTAAGTTTTGGGCTTCTTTTTTCTTATTTTTTTTTCCCTTCCTCAGGTTGGGCTGAGCTGAACTGACTGATGCCCTGTGCTGTGCCTTAAGCAAGAAGTTGCATGAACAGTTCCTCATCAACGCTGGGACCAGCCCATGTGGGAGATAAGGACCTCCAGGGATGCACCATCTTTCCTCCCTCCCTGCTGAACATACCTTTTTCTCAGAGAAAACAGGCAGATGAACTTGTCTGATCTTTGTTTTATTGTTCAACATTAGCAGGGACTGGGTGCAGATAACTTGTAAAAGGGTACATGATATGGAGCTCCTGGTCCTGCTTTTTGCTCTCCAAGGCCCATTAAGTTCTGCAGCATCTTCAGGCTGTCCCTGTCTTGTAGCTTCTCTTATGCAGAGCCAGTACTTAACAAAACTTGTCTAATAGCCTTTATGGTCTTAACCCAATTTCCTTCAAAACTGCCTTATGCTGTGAGCTTTGAGAGGGATTAAGAACTTCAGAAGGCTGCTCATTAAAATCCCAGGAAAGGAGGGATTGTGGCATTCTGAGTGCCTGCAGGCAAGAAATAGAGAAATCCCATCACTTGCTTTGGGGCAGAAAAACCCCATGCCTTTATTAAACTTAAGACTGCCTTCTTTAGCAAGATTTTTTTTTTAATCAGAGAAAATGTGAGGGAAGCCTGACTTGCTGTTTTGTTGTCATACTGGGGGGTACTCTGAGAAGTTGCTAAAACTGGTGAAGAAATGAGATTGTGCAGAGAATTATGAACGCCAGAGAAGAACTAGATGCTGCAGAGATGGTGTTGAGCCTCCTGCTGAGTAACTGCTTCCCTCCATATCAGCACAAGATCTATCCCGGCTGTTAGGGAGAGTTTTGCAAGGTGCTAAGCTAGCCAGGTGCTGTCTTGTGCCACTGCTAGGTCAGAGGCATCCTCCCATCAGCCACACTAGGAAGTTGCTGATCCCAGGTTTAGTCTTAGAGGGCCTAAATATAATAGGCTCAACTTTTTCAGGATTTGGAAAGTAGTAATTAAATCCATTGGCTGTCACGGAGTGGGACACCTTTCTTTCCGGATGGCTCAGTGCTAATGTGTGCTGGTCCTCAGTACTGATCAGCATGTTGAGGCTCTGGTGACTGCCATCTGGAGTTAAATCCTGCCTGGATCAGGACAGGGAGCAGTGCCCTATGGCCAGAATGCCTCCATATGGGTGAGAAAGAAGAGTCTATCTATGGTAGATTTTGTGCAATAAAGCTGAAATACCAGAAGGTGGCCATTTCTTATGTATGTGTGGATCTTCTGTCCACAGTGCGCAAACAGATTAAAACTGGAAGTATTTTTCACCTAGAACATCAGATCTTTGATTCTGTGGGGTTTGTAGCCCTGTGCAAGGGGTGTTACATCATAGCACCAATGAGTGTGATAGACCCTGTCTCCTGATTTGGAAGTCTACAGTTGAGTTTATTCTGCATCTGGAGAGTTCCTGAGATCCTTTGTTGCAAGCTGTGTTTGAAGGACAAAGTGCAGTGATGGAAACAGCTCTAAGAAGCAGGATCCAGAGGTCAATTAATGAATGAGCAGGGATAAGAAAACAGAGGTTAAAAAATAGTCAAAGATATTTACAGGCTGCATGGCTTTCCCTCTCCTGGTGCTTTATTTTTAATGGCTTGCTGCTTTTACCTCTCTTTGTTTAATGAATATATTGCTGAGTTATTGGAAGCACAAACTGCATCAAAAGCAGGACACTCGGGGCTTATTATATTCATATGACTCAAAATCAGCCAAATTGATTTTTTCCATTTCTATTTTTTTTTTTGCTTGTCCTTCTCCACTTCATCTTTAGATTTTGCAGTGTGTTTACAGGTAGTGACATATGTGAGACTGACAACACTGGAGACACAGAAGCTGTGTTTAGGTAATGACCCCAGCAGTGAGTGGGGAGAGCACCTCTCTGCCTGATGCCTTGCTCCTTCTTCAGCCACCTCTTCTTGTGGCTTGGGGCAGTTACAGTCCTTGGCTGCTTGCTTGATATGCTGGTCTCCACTGCTGCTGGAATGGCTTTGAGAAGCTGGGCCTGTCTTTTCCATCCAGTTACCAGCCACTTTCATGCCAGTGTGATCATCTGCTCTCATATAACCTGAGAGTTGAGGTGGTAGACATCCTCAGTTATCACAGCACAGTGTGAACTTGCAGCTCTGTGAAGGTGGCTGGACTTGGACCACTGAGGGTGGCTTCAGCTTCCCTTGCTGTGAGAGATGAGTGGCTTGTGGGAAGAAACATAAGCAATGGTTGCTTGGGGTGGTCTTTTTATCTAAGCATCTGGGAGTTTCCACTGATTGTCAGGCTCACTAGACATAATCCTTTCTGTAAGTGGCAGAGAAAATATGTGGTGGTTTCTACCTTCTTTAGGGCAGCCTCCATAGACCTGTAGTCTGCCTGCCCTCTCCTTGGGGTATTCTCTTGCTACCGCAGAGGTGGATATGGCAGCGAAGTGTAGGGCAGTTCTTGGAGTCACGCTAGCTACTGGGCCCTGGGACTTTGTCCTGCAACTACCTCACCTGTCTGACGGCAGCGTAGCACCAGTATGGGTGCACCAGGGCTTCAGAGGCACCCCTGCCCTGTCTTCACAGGATGGCAAAGAGGCAGATGAGAAAACCAGGAGGTAGGGTGATCCTAGGGAGGTAGAGAGCTCCTGGGAGAGAAAATAAAGGACCCCACCCTCAGTATGAAGCAGCAAGCGGTTTTCATCTCAGCCCTGGTTAATGAGGGCATTTTGATCTACAATTGTTGACTGCAGAAAGAGCCTCCCTGATAAAGAAGGAAGGGATGTCCTGGGGGAGAGGGTCGCTGAATATGCATGGCCCTGAGTCTCTTTGTTTAGCTGATATCTGACTATATTTATTCTTCTAGATTACACATTCTGACTGCGGAACAAAGGGCTGGCAGGAGCTGCTCTCTTGTGCTTAATAATTTGAGTGAATTTACATTTCAATGCAGCCCTGTGCAACTTCCCACCCCCCATGGAAAGAGCGGAATTTCCCTGTTGTGGGGAGGGGGAAAAGAAACTACCACCCCAGTGGCCAGGCTGGGAGATTTATGACTATTCCTCTCTGAATTTATTCCTCACGAATCCTCTATGTGTGTGCCCACCTGCTTGATGCAGAGGTGTTTTCTTCCCTGCTACCTTTCTCCATGACTTGCTCAGATAACACTGTTTGCCCCACCTCCCTGCTGAGCAGTGTGATTCATTGTCAGGTAATTAACCATCAGCAGTACAGAAAGTACCTGGATAGGCAGAAGTGTGAAAACACATCTACACCTAATGAGAACTGGACTAGAAGATTTCCAGTTTGAGTGACACCCAGGGAGCTGCAAAGTGACAAAATCACAGAGTTAGCTATTGCCAAAACTCCCCAGACGTGGTCTGGTTTCTGTGTAACGTTCTTTTCGCTGCTCAGGGGCCTGAGAGTGCAAGAAGTCTTTTGCTGAGTCAGTTAGTCATGGGAGATTTACGTGTCTGTCTGTCTGTCCAGGCTTGGGTCCCTGTCCATAGCAAATGGTTTGACTGTAGTTTCACCTCTTGCTTCTGAAGTGAATGGTTTTGGTTTGCATCCCCAAATCTATCCGTGAGTATAATTTTGTATCCCTGCATAGGATCCTGAGCCTTGTGTGCATGAGTATGCGGTGTTAGCTGCCACCAGTGTTCACTGAGCCACAGTCCTGCAGTTTAATGTTAGAACAGCTGCATACTTTTGTCTCTTACCTGCTGATGGTAACCTTGCAGGGACTGGTACACCGATGACCTCAGCATGCTACACTGCATTTGGGTCTCTTACCACTACTGCTCTGCATTAGCCCATTATAACAAACACATAGGAGCAGTTCCTCAGTGCTATTTCTTTGGTTATCTCAAGCCCCTTAAAAGATGGATTGTGAGCCCACGAGCGCAGGAGTTTCCTGGGTGGGATCTGTGTATTGAGGTGTAGATCAAGTAATACCTTTCCCATTAGCTCTCCTGCCTAGTTCCATGTTGTCTCACATGATGCAAAATGAGATGGGCTCTCATTGCCCTTGAGACTGAAGAAGCAAGGGCATGATGTAAGGAGTAGCCTCAGACATATGCAAGTCCAGCAGCAGCCTGTTTTAGAAGCTCATGACATCTGCACTGGCTCCTTTGGGCAGCTAGCAGAACATGTAGTCTTGTCTTTAATACTTTCCTTGCCAACCTTTTCCTTCTTTTTGAATCTGTATGAAGACCTGTGTGTGGGAGGTGTGAGTTCTTGAGCTGAGCTGCAGAGTGCTTCCATGCGCACGGAAAGCCTGTTTCTAGCCAGCTCTAGATATGTCATCAGTGGCCTTTAATACATTCAGCTCAAGCCTTCGTTCCAACCTAAACTGGAGAAGAACTTAGGAATGGGTTTTATAGAACTTCTTATGCATTGATATGTGTCAGTCTTTCTGTGGATGTGCTTCTCTATGCTTCTTAGAGTAACAGGGCTGAATCCTTGGCTCTGCAGAAAGCAGTGCAATGATCCTAACCTAACCAGTGCTTATAAAGTAAGAGCTTGTACATGTGTGATGCTGCTCTTCTTGCTACTACCATTTCTAGATATAGTTGCTAAGTATTACAGAACGCAGAGATAATGTCCAAGGAATATGGACAAAACCAGGACCTTGCACTGTGTCATGCTTGAGCACAAAGGAGGGAATTTCCTGTCCTGTGGAGCTTTGGTATAAAGGGTGAAACAGTGGGTGGTTTTCAGAAATTCTGTCTGAAATGCCTGCTGGAACAGGTAGCTGGGTTTATTTTAATGGATAAACATACGCATTCATGTTTTTTCATTCATTTTGCATTGTATACATGCATAAATGTGGAAACATACATATGTATGTTCCATATCACATATATACACAATCTGTAATATACATGAACACAATGCAGCATTAAATCAGGGTTTTGCACTTCTCTTAATTACCTAATTATATTGATTTTTACATTCTGTACAACTTGGTTTTATCTGAACTTTACAGAAGGTGTAAGCAATACACATCTTGTCACATCCCATTTTCACACCAGTGCTGTTGCTGTATGAACCATTGCTAGAAATAAAACACGACTAGAATAGTCAGCCATCTGTCTGGAAAGCACATGCGGTCCCAGATGGCAATTTCTCTCCCTCTCACTGGTAGCAAAGTCCTCTGTCTGAGGAACACAGCAGAAATGTGTAACAGTTCAGCAGGGAGATGTATAATGAGCAGCCCTCTCCCAGGCTGGGGCTGAGAGCCCTCCAGCAACGGAAGAGGAGGGAAACTTTGAGCAGAGTCCATCCCTAAGGGGGACATGTGTTCACCTCCTGTTCATCTCAGTATCCCAAGTTAGTTACCTCCACAGCAACCCCCTCTGCCACTCAGCTCTGTATGAATGAGGTTCTTCATCCCATCTATCTCTGTGCATGAGTATTCCTTTACAAAGGTACAGTGGTGAGCAGACAGAAGAGACTCAGTGGGACCTCGGCGAGTGAAGCTGGAGGGAGATGAAAGCCCACAAACTGTTCTCTCTGGCATTGCAGGATTGTTCGTAGGAGAAATGAGTCTGTCTCTGCTGGAGAGCTAGGTGCTTGGTTTGCAGACAGCTTGGCCATCTAAAACTGACACTTGCCAACCTCAAAGCTGCTTAGACTACCTTCATAATCAATTTCCCTCAGTGAAGGAGCTCCTCTGCATTGTTCAGAACAATTGTGTGGCTTTGGTGCCACTTGTGAAGAACAGCATAGGAATGTCTTTCCTGCCAAAAGAGGTGAATAGGTGATAAAGCACTGCTAGTTAGCCAAGCATGGTTCTGTCTGCTGGGCTGAGCCTTTAAGGGTTGCTTTCACTGGTCAAACTAAGCAGAAAAAGCCAAAGAATGTGAAAGCCACCAAAGTCTGGGAGTGACTCTGTGAGAAAGCATCTTTGATATACTTTGAACTCTTCAATCCTTTGTGCAGTTTTAAATCTGACCTGTGGGTAACAGAATAGGTTTCTATGGAACTGAGAAATACAGAAGAAATCATTACAAAAAGAATTACAGCACTCCATGCTTTTGGGAGAGGCACCCAAAAGCCACCAATATCTTGGCTGTGGCTTTCACTCCTGCCTTCAGAAGAGCTGAACAGTGGTCCTGTGAAACGATGCTGAATTTGAATGTTTTTCAAGTCTGTCTCCATCCCCAGAAAAGTCTTTGTACCACCTGTGGACTTTTTAACCTAACAATACCACCCTGTGTTTTCCTCATGGGTGTGCTGGTGTACTGCAGAGGTTGGCACAGGTCCTTTTGTACGGGGGAAGCTGCTTTTTGGGCTTTCTGAAGCCTTCAGGGGACAGAAGAATTTAGCTTCAAACCCTGTCCTATGCTGGGTGTTATCTCTCTGGAGATCAACTAGCTGTTTGCTCTCAGTGCTGAGCGAGGGCTGGCAAGGCGCCCTATCACTTCAGGGGTATGGTGATGATGGTGTGTGCAGGAGGCGTAATGAGTTGTGTGGTCCTCTAATGCAGTGCTTCCCACCTCCCTTCTCAGGGCCTTTGAAGGAGCACCAGAGATGCCCACCCTGCTGCAGTTACAGAAGATAGCAGCCACTGGAGCTGCAGGTTCCTGGCTATCCCCTTTGCTCTTGCATGGTCAAGAGGAAAGACAACACATCAAGAAAAGGTCCTGCTGAGACTGTGCAAAGGGTCACACTGTTTTGGAGGCAGGAGAAAAACAACTGCTTTTTACTTCCTCTCATAAACAATTTTGCCTTGGCCCAATTTTTGCAAAATGAAATTAGAAAGCCGTGTGAGCTTTGGGAGCTGGCAGGAGCCATCACTCAGCCAATTCATCATAATGGGAGCCTGGTATCTAATAAATGCACTAAGTGTCCACCTTTAACTTGCTTCTGTGCCTCCCCACAGAGGCAGACCCTGGACTGCAGCTGCTGCTGAGGAGAAGTCACCCCGCCTGATAACAGGTGATGTCAGGCCTGCTGGAGAGATAGCTGCCTGGCTTTTCTCTCCTGGCCAAAGGCATGGCAGGGGGGAGCACAAGCTCTGCAGGGCAAGACTGGGGGGGAAGCAGGTTAAGGCGTGAAAGCCTCATCCTATGTAAATCAGCCCTCAAGGCAGTGTGGCCTGACTGATTTCTACAAGTCACACAGCAGGTTTTGGTAGGGAACGTCTTGGGTTTCACTTTGTCATGAAAAGCTTCACATCTTTGCTTGACATGCTTAAAGTGTGATCTTTCCAGTTTCATTTTAAGTGCATGAGGTGATGGACAAAGCACAGCTAGAGGGAGATGCTTAGGAAGTACAAGAGGATGTTGAGTAGCAGAGCATAGGGTGGTGCTCTCCTGCTCTGAGAAAACAGCTGTGATACCAAGAGGGCTTGGGGCTAGGCATAGGGTCAGAGAAACTCAAGGGAAGTCTGTGTCTCAGAGAACTGCCCATCCCACCTCCCCTGCTGTACTGCAGTGGGTGGCTTTTCTTACTTAGGCATGTGTGTGGCGAGGGTGATCCTGGAGGAGGTGACAAGTCCAGAGGAACAGATCCTTCTCTGACCTCAGGGAAGTGTAGATCCCAGGTGGCAGTCAATGGGAAAGCATGGACTTACAAGGGCCTTTGATGGCATCAGGTAGCAGGGACTGAGCCAGAAGCTCAGTTTCTCTGGTGGGACTGGGAACAATCGCAGCTGGAAGAGAACACAGAAGGGCAGGAAACAGGGACTCCTGTACACCCTCAAAGCGATAGGGACCTGCCAGAACATAAGCTCTGGGACCACCATCTGGGACAGATAGCTCCCTGTGCTGACAATTTTCTATCCTTTCTGGGGATCTTTCTAGGGCACCCACCAGAACATGGGGATGCTGCTTTCCCTTGTCTCTGCTGGTCCTGCCTGTTCAGGCTCTGAGCACCCACTGGCAAGGAGGTCATTATCTCAGGGCCTTGCTCAGCAAAGCAGGGAAGCCTGTCCCTATTTGTCACTGAGCGTCAGGGCCTTGGAGGTGAATCAGATGCACTGTATTAATAGATCTAATCATCTCAAGCCTTGGTCGTGCTGTATGTAGCAATCTGTTTCCTGGCTGACAGCGAGTTTGCTGCTAGCAGGAGGGAGGGACGGAGGAAGAAGCATCGCCCGTCTGCAGCTCTGCGGGGCAGGACCTTGAAGGTGGCTGAACAGAGTTTCGTTTCACGTGTTGGGTGAGTGAAATCCTGGTCTCGTGCTTGTTGATGGCAAATCTGCTGAAGGGAGCAGATCACAGCTGGGCAGACTTAGTTTTTTGGAGAATTTCTTGTGCTTTCTGCATATGGGCTTCTCTTTTTCTTGGGTATCCTTGGGCAAAGAGGTCTGCTTCTCCTCTTAGCTTATTGGCAGCCTCTTCTTTTATATTCATCTTCCTTACTATTGCTACTAGTTGGTGTCACTGCTGGCTGCTGTTTCAGACTAGCCTGAGATCAATAGGGGAGCACTTGATAGCATCATATTAGTTCAATCTTATGCTAAGAGCCCTTGTGCTATTGATTGTAACAGTAACTTCAGCTGGAATTTGGGAAGCTCTTACTTGAAGTCTAAAGAATGAGAAGAAAGCAGAATGCTGGGTGATTGGATTGACTTCATTTCCAGTGGATTACACTGTAATAATTGAGTATGTCCAGTCTCCTTTCATTACTTGTTCCTCTAATAAAAGTACCAGGAATGCTTTCAAATTTTAGTATGCAGGATTATGGGCTTGCTTGGAGCAAGCACCAGAATATAGTGGACAGGAGCGTATGAGAGACTTTTAATAACTGGTAGAAGATACCCACTCACCCTGCTGTCTGCCCCATTCACATCCTTTTCTTTGCTTTCTTTCCTCTAAAAAAAGGAAACAAAGATGCCAAATACTGACCGAGAACATGAATTTTTCATTGGCCTCCTGTAATTCCCCACAAAGCTGAGGAGCCTGGAAGGTTTAAAGAACAAATAAACAAGAGAAGATGACTGAGCCAAAAGCTTGGTGAGATGAGAGCATCAAAAGGGCCTGTCTGTGGTGTGGGGCAAGAACAGAGATACTCTGGGGTCGGAAGAGATGAGAAAGGGGTGGCTGGAGGTACATCACACATCTTTGTTTTTCCTCCCAGCCCAGGGGTAGCCCTCTCTAAGCAACTGCTGAGACTATAGGATGACGTGGGATGCCTTGAGAGGTCCGGGTACCCTTAGTACGAACGTGAAGGGCTGTTATTGGTCTTTTCTTTTCTTTTTTTTTTTTTCCGCTGACATACAGCCTCCCACTATTGCTCTCGGTGTGGGGCAAAGTATCCCAAACAAACCCAGGCCGAGTGTGCTTTGAGTGTCAAACGTCTTGGCTTGTTTTGAAGAGTTTTTTCCAAAGGGGGCCTGCTTGGTCAGGGCCCCAAGCTTTCTGGGGTGTTGCCACCATGCTGGGGTTTTCTAGGTCTTTTGTTGTCTTTAATATGCTGCTTTGAAATAACACAGCAGAACCTGCTCTCAAACTCATTTATTTATTTTTTCTTTTTTCTAATAAAAGCTCTTTCCCCCCGCCTTTTTTTTAAAAGATGCTGTCAAATTGCACTTCTTAAGATTCATGGTGGATCTCCTCTGCCTGACTCTATTACCCAATTTAAATACACAACAGCAAGAGGGGTTGAATGCCACTGTGTTAACATGGTGCCAGAGACCTCTGTGAGGTTGTTTGTTAAAAGCAAATTGTACCTGTTACGGGGCCTGGGAAGGGGAGCACAGCTGCTGTTAACTGCTTTACCAAATTGACTCTGACTCATTCATTTCAAATGAAAATTGAAATGCTTTTGACTTCTTCCTTTTTCTTCTTTTTTTTCATCCTTCCAGTGGCAAATTTGCTTTACTTAACGCTAAGTGGGGATCATTTCTTGTGATTACTGAAAAATGCATCATAACTTTTGATTACGCTGCTATTAAGGATGCAGAATGGCAATTGCTGCTGCTTGCAGAGATGGGGAGAGAGGAAATGCTGCTGGAAGAGCTGGTGTAACCCTTTGCTATGCTGAGTTCTGTGGAGAAGGTGTAACTGCTGTTGGTGTGGGGCTGTAGGCTGGTGGGGCAGGATCTAGGGATTGAATTCATGGTGGGTGCAAGTGAGCATGAGCGCAGATGATCTCCGAGGGACAAAGTGGGGGCTGGAGCATCACTAAACTGCGGTGGCTTCCCAGAAGTTTGTCTTTTGCAGTGGCTAATGATCCTCTCTTCAAATGGGAACGACAACCAACTGTTTAGAGGAAGGGAATGTTTTTGGGAACGGAGAGAGAATGCGCCTAGCAGAAAGTTAAAGGACGCACATCCCAGAATTGTAGAGACCCTTTGGTGTGACAGAAGTTTCTGGCAGGGGGATTCTGACTTACAGTGGGGGTATGGTGTAGAAAGCCTGGGAGACACAGAAGGAGAGAGGCTGTGGAATGTTTAAAGACATTGCCTACAGTGCTTGGGAAACTGAGGTAGGGAAAAGAAGGTAGGTGGATGAATTGGTTTACATTGCATTGTGTTTTTCAGCAGCAAAGACATCACCTCAAGAGAAGTGCCAGTGAAGCTGGTGTATTACTGGAGGTAATACCTGCTTGGATAGGGAAAACACTCTGAGCCACTGCAGAGCCCTTTCCTGGCTTAGGAAAGGTGTAGTCAATGCTTTAATGTTTTACTCCTGCTATTCAGCATAGTGGGCTATAAACAGAGCATGTGTGAACTAGTGTAAACTTGTGTGTGTTCAGTGTTGCACAGGATTTGGGCAGTTATCTGATTTTGGAGTTGAGAGGTAGGGAGATATTGGTTTTGCACTGTCGGCCTACAGGAGAGGCCACTAGAAGGGAGGCAGGGAATTTCAGTAGCTGGTCTCTTAGACACTAGCTCCTTTGCAGCCGCTGGAGAGGAGTCTTGTTTTGCTGTTTTCACTGCCTCTTTTGTAGCTCCCCCAGGACACCACGAGCCCTCTGGGGCTGCTCTAGCCCGGTTTTTCCACTGGGAACTACATTTCCCAGAGTTCCTACGCCTAAAGGACTGAAGTGCTGGCCGGTGCTAACCTGCCTCTGATGAGACATAAGAGAACAAGAAATGCTGGAAGAAAGGCTGCACTTAATTAAATAATAAGCGTAAAAGAGCAGTTATAGAAGACATCTGTAACAAATTGGGAAGATGAGGCTCTCTTAAGAATAAGGGAAGGAACCCTTTTTACTGCAGTCCTTGTTGCTCTGGGTCTTGCTGCAGCCAGCTGCAAGCAGCTGGTTCTGTCTTTTGCCTTGGAATAGCAGTGCTGTTAGTGGGAGTGAAAGCACAGGCTGAGTTACCAAGGCTGTGCTTGCAAGTGAGCACCATGAGGCATTTGGCATACTCAGGAAGTGGTTTCTGCCCTAGCAATAAGGCAATAATTTCTCTCTCTAAGCCTCCTAAAAACAGGAGCAGTGCTTTGCTAATACTGTAAGGCTGGAGAGTTAAGGTTGTATTGAGGACAGAGATGTGTGGAATGATTGGATGCAGAGATCAACCTGCAGAACTACAAAGGAAGAATTGTAATAGCTACTAGTATTGATGAGACACCCAGTGCTCTCCATGGAGAATTATGATTTCTGCTTTTTCTTCCTCTTCTCTGTGCATCAAACTGAGCTAGATAACAGAAAATACTAGCCTGGTCTGTCCCTTGAAATATGGTTGCACGAATGGGCCTTCTTAGAAAGCATCGGCAGCTGTATGAGTTGGATTTCTTGGCTATAAAGCTCTCAAAGGATCATACGTTTACCAGCTCACCACTAAGCTTATCCCTAGTTGGAAGGGACCTAAACCAAACCTTGCAGTCTGTTCACCTCCTACATCTAACGTGGACAAATAGGGGTTGGCTTTGTTTCAGGAGAATGGTGGTCCTTGTGGCCAGAGGCTGTGGTTTGGCAATGCAACAAAGGTCAACCAATCTTTGCATTCCCAAAAGCATATGAATGCATAGTTATAGATATACATATATATGAATATGTGTGTGTATATATATAAAATACGTATATATTTTTTTGCTGGCAGCTGAGATAAAAGGGATATAATGAAAATGTAAACGAAAAACTTTACACCAGGCATGGCCTGACAGAGGGAAGATTGATATCCCATGATGCTTTGTCTTGATGAGACAATGAAAAATAACCACCACGGCAGCTGTGTCAATATCAGACTTGGTAATGCACCACTAGCTGTGGGTTTTTATTTAATCCGCTTTGCTTTAAGATGATAACGGTTGTTACTTTTCAATGCCTGTCTGTCAGCACCCTGGCATTGCAATATTCCTCCGCAGCTTTGCGAGCGGGTTTCATTTATTTTAAAATACCATTTCACACACTGCTGACTTTTAACAGTGTTCCATGTGAGTTTGGGAGATTGAATAGTGACAGAAACAACACTTTTTATGAGAATACAGAATATTAAAAATGGGGCACAATATACAGATGGCAGTTTTCACTACAGCTTGTTTTTTTTCCCCCCAACCTGCTTCTGCTACTCAGCTTCCCACTGAATGCATTTGTAGTAACACCATAAATGTCACTTTCGCTGACTGCCTTTTGGCATTTTATTTAAATGGGAATTCGGCTCTTGCTGCTACAGCCACTGCATTGAGCTTGCGTTTTGCAGGAGTGCCACTGTGCACGGTCCTCTTGCAGCCAGTGCATTTTCGATCAGCTCTGATCCAGGGACTGCCAAAATAGCAACCCCAGCTGTGGCAGAGCCATGGTGTGTGCGGCTGTGTATACACACCTGTGTATCTCTGGCAGGAGTAGGAAGGTCACTGAAAGCCATCCAAGAACGGTGAAGTACTTTTCTTTCTGCTTGGCTTCTCTAAGACTCTCATCTTGCCAGCAAAATGCAGAATCATTTGCTACTGTGATGGCACCAAGAGGCAGATGATATCTGGAGTTAGTAACTCTTGGTTTTAACTCCTGGGGCTCTTCTGGCTGCTTTCTGCCTAAAATCTGGCTGTTTGCTTTAGCTCAGTTCTTGTGGTATTGAAAAAGCCCTGTTCCCTCCAGGTTTCCTGGGGCAAATAACAGTAAAAGCTTCCCACAAGGTCCCATATGGTCCTGATATAGCCACATGACACATCCTTCTGTGGGCCTGGCTTGTGCTCCTATAGCTGTGTCAACCTCAAAAATCTCAAAAGCTTGATATGAAGGACCTTGATGGGTAACAGTCCTTGGCAGTCCTGATCTGTCTCCTGCCACGGGGCTGGAGACTGCTGTTGGTCTGCCACTGCTTTTCTGGGGGACCATATAGACTGGAAAACATCAGGGAAGGGAATGAACTGAGGACTTGCTTTGATTTCCTCTCCGAAACATTTGCGTCTTAGGGCAGCTGGACATGACCAGTAACCTCCTGAAGCATCATTGGGAACAGGCAATAATTTTTCTGGTTTTTACCCCATCGTGGCCCCCAAGAGAAGAGAGTGTGAGCCACTGTATGTGATCTGGATGCAATGGCTCACCTTGCTGACTCATGCAGCTCTGTTCCCAGCCTTTCCTGCACACTAGCTTTTTGGGCTGTGATCCTATAAATGCAGGAGGACTCTACACCCACTGCTGTACATAATCTCCTATTGACACACAGTTCTTTCAGCACTGGGAGGAAAAGCTGGTGCAAGCCTTACCCTTGTGTTTCTTGTCACTGTTCCCCCTGCCATCAACCCTATTGATAGTCTACACTCTGTGATAACTTGCTGTCCCCTTTAAACGCAGCTGTGGGAGGGATGGTTTGCAGTCCTGTCTTTGTCTTATAGTTCTACAAGACACCAAAGTGTGTTTGAAGATTGCCTGGTTCCCCTGTTCTTTGCGTGTCTTCTGAAATGCCTGATGTCCTCTGCACATATAGGCTGGAATGGTCTGACTGAGTTGTAGGGGGCAACTGTGGCAGAGCCAGGAATTCTGCAGCCTTATGACCAGAAAAAAATGTTTTTGTTTGAAAATGGAAATATTTATGTTGCTTAAAATGGGAAAGAGATTATGTAAACAATGTTTTTGGGTCTTTATTTGTCATTTTGAAGCAGTGGCTGATTGCAGAGAAGTATTTATTTGTTTCCTGCCTGTGTACTCTGTAGAGGTCCTTGATGTCACCAAATGCTTCATAAAGTTCTTTTAGTTTATTGGAAAATGGTAGGCTTAGGATTATTACTTTTGTCTCCATAAAATGCTTTCATTTTAATCTTTGAGCTGGAGGTTCATTGTACAGGTATACAAGGATATTATATAAAATATGACCTGTAACAATGTAGTTCCATCCTCCTTGTAATATTTTTGCAGTTCCAGATTCTGTTACTGCAGGACTAAGTGCACCTGAATACCTTGAGCCCTTCTGGGAGCCTGGAAATTTGTCCTTTTATATTCCACTGGGACAAAGCTGCTATTTCTGGCTATCTGGGTTGCAGTGGCATCAGACTCACAAGTAGTGATATTTTAATGTACATAAAGCTGTTTTCCAATGCAGGCTGAATCTTCTCCCCTCTTGGCCCCAAGGGAGTGTGTAGCAGGGGGTGGGAGGAGCAGAATGAGCCATTACTGAACAGGCTGACTTTCTAAAGAAAATGTGAGCTGTTTGAAAATGCTCTTACATGTGCAGTATTCCAGGCAATCCTGGGAGATGGATGAGCAGTGAGAGTGCAGGTGAGGCAGGCAGAGGCACTGGAGAAAATGTTACTTTTGTGTCTTTGTCCCAACAGGAATGATTTCCACATAAATAGCATCTATCTGTTATTTAACACTTAAATCATCAAGTGTCCATCAGCATGGGGCTCTTTCATGCTGGGTGCTCTACAGGTATAAAAGTGTGTGCATGGGGAAGCGTGCAGATAGTTTATGGCTCCTGTTTTAGAGCAAGGAGGTAGTGCAGGTGACCTCTTCAGAGCCCGTACACCCTATTATCTATTCATCATCTGTTATAACTCTTCCTTGTTGCACGAAGTTTATCCTATGTTTCATCACGTAAGAGCCTGATGCACACAAATCAGTTCTCTATGGTCTGGTTTTCCAGAGTTAACTTAGGGAAGCTAAACTTTCCTCCTGGTGTCTAGGTAAAAATCACTTAACTACACTTATCTACATGTTGGTTTGTATAAATCAATAATAATGCTCTATTTGCATGATCCTTCAGGGGGAAAAGAAAAAAAAAGAAGGAAACAAGAACTGTACTTTAAGCCTGACTCTTTCTGGGCTTTTGGACACAAGGCAAGAGGGGAGCAGGGAAAACAGTCTTCATTAGAAGAATGAAACAGCTCTGCATGTTTTGCCTCTCCTCTAGCATTTCCTAAAAATGTTGCTTTCCTGTTTCCCAGATCCACAGTGTTTGCATAGTGCAGTTGGTTGCCAGTGGTTCCCCAGCCTTACCTGGCATAGCTGTGCCAGGGGATATCATTGAACAGTATGCCATGTGTACTGTATGACTTGTTCCTCACAGCTCAGCAAAGCAGCTCCTTAAAGAAGCAGAATGGAATAATTAATCTGAGATAAAGAAAGGAGGTTCCTTGACATCTCCCTCCATCTAAACATTTATTTTCTGTGTGGCTGGATAGTGACACTTCATATAAAACTAAATGGGGAAGTGCACTGGGTAAGGGGATATTGTTAAGGCCGGGTGAATTATAGTGGCGTGGGAATCGCGGGTCACATCTGTGTCTCAACTGTGCACCTAAGGAATGTGTCTTTCTAGTGACGGATGGCATGCCTTGTGCGCCCTGGAAACCTGTCTCTTAGCTCACAGTGTGGCATTTATTGAACATCAAGAAAGCAGGAGCAGCACCGGACAACAGGATTTTCTAGGACTGAGTGAAAGGGATGCCAAGTCATCAACTGGTTTGAGGTCTCTCAGTCGGTAGGTGCAGTTTACATGTGCGAGGTGGTTATAATGGGTTCCCTATATCTTACAGATGAACACAGTTTTGCTGTGTTTTGCTTGTCATGCAAAGCCATTTCATCTCTGAGGACTTTTGTTCTCCTTGGAGGAGCCATGGCAAGTAGCAGAGGAGTTTGTCCCTTTCCATTATTTCTTCAACAGGAGACAGCTTTTCTAGCACAGAACTATAGGTGTTAGGATGGTAGGTTGGGATTCGTGCAAATGGGGCTTAGCATGCCCTTCTGCATGAACTGCTGGGTTTGTGGGTACAGGATGGACCCTGACAAGCTTCATTAGGCACTTCTGATACCTATCTGAAAAACACTGCCTCATGCAGCATTCTGGCTGCCTGGCTACTTCCACTTATCTATCTCAGCCCCTTTAGCATAGGTCCTGTGTGTTGTTATTTTTCACAAATATAGTCTAAGACCATTTAGAGGTCCCAAGCCATCTAATGACAGTGTCTGCCTGGGTGGCAGCAGCAGGGATAGCCAGCAAGCTCTACATAGAAAAGCCAGCTGCCTTCCTATCATGCAGGTGTGCAGCTGCACTGATGGCCTCCAGATTTTGTGGGTGATCAGAGGGCATTTGAACTTTGTGATGTTTCTCCTCTCTCTCCTGCAGAATCTGTTCAGGTGCACCTACTGAGACAATTCACCACTGCTTCTAAGGATTTAGGTTTGCATCTTCACAAGGTGGGAGGAAGGATTTGTTTTCAAACTTAGTGTTTGTAATATTAGCATAATGCTCCGGTGTTTCCAGTGTCTGAACTGGCAGCTAGCTATTTGTGTACCTGTGTTCATTGTGTCTAAGGGAGATGGGCATTGTGTTTTCTCTATTGCATGACCTAACGAAGCTGTCTTGTTTTGTTCTTTTCCTGCAGTTGAAAATACCTCATGCCTGCTGCTGATCTGCTGTGTGCTATAGGGCATGGCAGAATCAGCTGCTCTGAAAGCCTATCCATATGCCCTGTTGAGGTATGTCCCAGCTATTTCTGGGAGAAGACAGCTTTTTTAAAGGCTGTTGTTCCTTGGATCTTTGGAGAATCTCTGAAGGAAGTGTGTAAATCACAACTGTGTTTGTGTTGATAGCATGGTCTGCCATGTTGTTGGCCTTGGTCTCTGCTTTATGGCACTGACACTGAGTCTTCTCACAGTAATAATAATCATAGAATCATAGAAAATTAGGGTTGGAAAGGACCTTAAGATCATCTAGTTCCAACCCCCCTGCCATGGGCAGGGAAACCTCCCACTAAACCGTGTCACCCAAGGCTATGTTCAACCCGGCCCTGAACACCGCCAGCGATGGAGCATTCACAACTTCCCTGAGCAACCCATTCCAGGGCCTCTCCACCCTTACAGTAAAGAATTCTCTGCTTTTTTTGAAGATGACGATGAAACTGCTGGCTGAGGTGGATGCAGTTAGGCTCTCAGGGCAATAGACTTGGACATAACTGGCCTTCACTAACTTGGGTGTTGAGGTAATGTCTAGTGAGGTAGGGTGGTATAATCGAAGAATGTCCTTTGTAATTACTGAGAACTGTAGAAGCCAGGAGGTCAATTCAGTGTGCATGTTGGAGTGGACATAGGATGGGATATGATTCTTCCTAACCCCCAAGCCTGTACATGTGCTGGGATTTCTGGGGCAGAAGCTGGCACTTGCGTTCCATGCCTCTTGCTGCAGTTGCTGACTTTCCATCTCTCCTTCACTTATGCCCACTAATTTTGCTTGGGCTATACAGGCTATAGGTGCTAAGCCTTGTGCAAGGATTCTCCTTGTGAGGAGAGCATTGAGCGAATCAGCGGGTTGGGTGGGTGTGATTAACCCTACTCCTGCAGTTTCCATGTATTGTGTTTGCCAGGTGAAAGAGTGGTAGGTAACAGTGCAACAGATCCCCACTCTGAAGGGTTAGAAGATTACCTGCACTGTGGTCGCTCCACTGCACCTCACCCCCCTAGCATCCCATAGCAAATTCCATGCTGACTGTCAAAACTAGAATGTGTGGACAAAGGCAACCTGCAAGGGTCCTGAGTGATATTCAGGGGTTACTGGCTCTCTTTGCAGAAAATTCAGTACCATTGGGAGTTTCCAGCACTTCCATCTTCTGTTGTAGTACCGTTGTTATTACGGATAGCAATATTGGTACCCAGTAATTCTTTGTGGCAGTTGCTGTTTCAGAGGATATTAAGCTTGCGGCTGAACAGTTCTTTGTCTAAGGCAGCACCTAATCTTTACACAACAGTATCCTTACAGCTATACCCATCTGGAGTCTGAGTCAAAATCAGATTCACTTCCTGTTAAAACTGCAGATTTGGAGATTTGCACTGTGTCAGCAGGGAAGTGGGGAGAGATTTTTGGTACATAGATGAAGGAGGTATAGGTACAAAATACAACTAGTTTTGGCTGGGATAGAGTTAATTTTCTTCATAGTAGTTAGAATGGGGCTATGTTTCAGATTTGTGCTGAAAGCAGTGTTGATAATACAGGGATATTTTTGTTATTGCTGAGCAGTGCTTACACAGAGTCAAGACCTTTTCTGTTTTTCACACCATCCTACCAGCAAGTAGGCTGGGGGTGCACAAGAAGTTGTGAGGCAGCACAGACAGAACAGCTGACCCCAACTGACCCAAAGGATATTGCAGACCATATAGATGATGATATAAAGCTGGGGGAAGAAGAAGAAAGGGCGGGAGGCAGGGGATGTTTTTGGTGATGGTGTTTATTCTCCCAACTAACTGTTATGCATGATGTAGCCCTGCTTTCCTGGGAATGGCTGAACACCTGCCTGCTGATGGGAAGCAGTGAGTGAATTCCTTGTTCTGCTTTGCTCGTGTGTGCAGCTTTTGCATTACCTATTAAACTGTCTTTAGCTCAACCCATGAGTCTTCTCACTTTTACTCTTCCAGTTCTCTCTCCCCCACTGGGGGGAGTGAGTGAGTGGCTGTGTGAAGCTGGGGTTGCCGGCTGGGGTTAAACCACAACAAATGTCAGCATTAAATCTTTGTCAGGGGATCTTAGGAGGTATAACAATTTCACCACATAAAAAGAAAACCAAACAAGAGATAATGAACATTTATGTGAAAGCAAATGATACATGATTTTTGAGCATGCTGGAATTTGGGTAACGTTGTTCAGATGTCATCTTTTAAGTTCATTAGCTTTGTTCTACCCTCTGTTTGGTATTTTAATATGTTTTCTAAAATACTACTTGCTTTATATTTCTATCCTTGTGTTTTAAAATGCTAGTTAGAACAGCTTTAGTTCATATAATCATAGAATCGTTTAGGCTGGAAGGAACCTTACAGATCATCTAGTTCCACTGACCCCACCATAGTCAGAGACACCTTCCTCTAGACCAGGTTACTTAAAGCCCAGTGCAGCCTGGCCTTGGCCACTGCCAGGGATGGGGCATTCACAACTTCTCTAGGCAGCCTGTTCCAGTTCCTCACCACCATCACAGTGAAGAAACCCTTGTATTATCTGTTGCTTGAGACCTGAGTATTAATATGATTTGGAGGATGAAATACAGGTTCACATATCTTCCATGCTGCTCGCTGTGGAGCTAGGAAATTACTAACTTGACACCTTCTGTTTGTCTCTGTGTTTTCAGTTATGTGACGCTTCCTGCCAAATGGTGGTGAGTTATAGATGGGAACTGTTGGGGTTTTAATCTTTGATGCTACATGCTGTAGGCAGAATTTAAAACGGGCTCTGATCATGTATTTCTGATGAGAATTTTGCTGCTGAAGTAGGGTCGTGCCGGACAGCCAGGACTCCCTCTCCCTCTTCTCTCTCTTATGCCTCATGATCTTTCAGTTGTACCCGCTCCCATCCCCCCAGGCAGCCTGCTGGAAACCACAGTGATGTTCCTGGAAGGATACCTCTGTGTTTGCTCCAGGCACAAAACTGTGGGGGTGCATATATGGGATAGCAGTGGAAGATTGCAAACAGTTCCTGAGTATGAATAATTCCTCCTCCTCCCCTTTGTGGTTTCTTTTTTCGTAGCTTGATTATGTTCAGATTACTTAAAAACCCCCACAACATTATACCTCCCAAAATACTAGATTTTATACTCCCCCTTGATCTCTTCACTCATGAATCCTGGTTTTTATCATTGTGTTTTTGTTGTCTATTTTAATTTCTATTAATGTGAAGAATTTAAATGGTGTAGCAAGGTCTTTTTAATTTTTTTATGTGCCTATATTTGGAGACAACTTGTAAATGCAATGTGAAAATACCCTCATATTTTTTAGTTATGCTTTATTTGTCTTTTGCTGTGGATCCTCTGACCAAATAATATCCTCAGGCACTTAGACATCCTCATTATAACTATTAGGTTAAGTACCCAGGACGAAATGTATATACTGTACCTTAAGTTTCTAATCACAATGGCAGAGTTTGGATTGATATATTTTTCTTAATGACAAGCAATTCAGTTCCTTGCATGAGGTACTTAATTGGCTCTTTATTGTCTATAGCCTTGGCAAAACTCTGTGTTTACTTTTTGTTTGTGAAAACTTATCCTCTACTTTTAGTGTTTGCCTCTTTTGTAAAGAAAATGCAAAAAAGGTCCCCAAAATGCATGTTTTCTCTATTTGTCTTTTTTTGTTGTTGTTGGTGGGGATTTTGATCCAAAAATCACTTTTTCCAATGCAGTGAAAAATCCCAGCAAAAATCCCAGCAAAGAAAGCATCTGTAAACAAATCTGAAACTCCAGCTGAGCTCTGAGTCATGACTCTAAGTCATAATGTGAGAGAGGAGCCTTTGGGCGTTACATGCAGGAGTGAAATTTAAGGAAAATTTCATTTGAGACTTTCCATTTGTTTGGCTGCTGGTTTCAAAGACTTCACAGCCACAGAGGTTAGAAACTTATAATTATCCTTTAGCACAATTATTAGGGTTCTCCTGTGATCACCTGCTACAAGCAGCTCAAGCTTGGGAAAAAGCTCCTAAAATACTTTAAGACAAGAAAATCATGAGGATTTAGGAATATTGCATTAGGCACCTGAGCTTTTATCTGTTTGGAAGTGGTGGGAAACTGCTGTTTCATGGATTTGGCCTGGGGTGCCAGGTGAGTAAGAGGGCTGAGATGTTTGTATACACAGAGTAACTGCAAAGCAAGCTATTTCATACTAAAATACGAACTATACTGGCACACTGTATACCTAGATGTGGGATATGCTGTGTTGGTTGTCTGAGAAAAATCTTCTAAGCAGGGGAACCTGCAGTCAGATGAACTGAACATGATCTAATGTTCCTGCAGAGCTGAGGAACTGAAGGCAGGTAAGGGTGTGCCAGTTAGGGAGCATGATCCCAGGTTAATACCTGAATGCCAGCTTTGTAACTGGTGGTTGCCAAAACCCCATCTGATTTCTTTGGGCAGAGGAGGAGGGTTTCAAGTGTTGAAGTGCCTGTTTGATTGAAGAGGTGACGCTGGGGAATCCAGTTCATTATGGACTGCTGGGGCAGGAAATTCCAGGGCTGCACTTTCACCTTTTGGAGTCAAGGCTGCTTTCCTTTCTAATCAAATTGAGGCTGTCCAGGTCTACTCCAAAATGTGGGCTCTATCCTTGAGAAACGTATTCCTTGTGGGACACTAATTTTGGGGAGGAGGGAGGTCTGACATTTCTTTTCTGGGAGATATGGTGGAAAGGTCATGAGCAAAATGGAGAAATGTATTTGTTTCCTCTGCCAGGTAGTCATTTGGTGTGTAAGCACTCTTGTGCTCATTGAGCATGGGTTTTCATTGATGTTGAAACTAGCTGTCCTGGGTTCAGCAGTAGCAGTCATTTTTCTCCTTCTTAGTAGCTGGTGCACTGCTGTGGTTTTGACTTTCAGCCTGGGAACAGTGGTGATAACACCGATGTTTTTAGCTACTGCTCAGTAATGTTTACTCTGACCAAGGACTTTCTGAGCCTCATGCTTGGCCGGGGAGGAGGGGAAGCCAGGAGGAAGCAGAGACAGGACACCTGACCCAAAGTGACCAAAGAGGTATTCCATACCACAGCACATCATGCCCGCTATAAACTGGGGGCTGTCACCCAGAAGGGTTAGATCGCTGCTGGGTCAGGCTGGGTATTGGTCGGTGGGTGGTGAGCGGTTTTATTCTCCTCCCTCATTATTTCCCTTATCATTATTATTATTGGTGGCAGCAGCAGTAGTTTGTGTTATACCTTAGTTACTGGACTGTTCTCTCAGCCCGTGGGAGTTATATTCTTTCGATTCTCCTCCCCACCCCTCCGGGAGCAGGGGGATGGAGGAAGCGGGGGGGGGAGTGAGCAAGTGAGCCCAGCCATAAATCAGCCACGCAGTCATAATTTTGTATTGTAATTTCCTGTTAAACTGTTCCCAGGCCGAAAGTCAAAAACACAGCACTGCTACTAGCACCAGCTACTAAGAAGGAGAAAAATGACTGCTACTGCTGAACCCAGGACACTAGCCCTTGGAAATCTGTTCCTGTATTGCATTTTTGGAAAGAGTTGTGATGGGTTTGGGTTCCTGCAAACACAGACAACATAATGAACATACCCTGAGTTCTCAAAAAACACCAAACCTCAAACCTCAATCCAAACCAAAAACCTTAATTCAAGCTTTGAAAGGACTTAGTTTGCTATGAGTCTAAATATTGATGCTGCAGATGTAATTAGTCCTTGTAACCAAATGAGCTTTTCCTGGGACTTGTTGATAGAGTTGTATTGGAATAAAGTGACAAGGGAATTGGTGTAAGACAAGGAAAATCACTGCATATTTTTATTTTACCGGGAAACAGTGTAGGATGAAGTGTATTATAAAGCATCAGCATCCTGGGGCAGGTTTTGAGGAGGAATGTGTGTGAGGGGAGTAGGCAGGAGAAGAAACCTTGGAATGTTAGCAGAAGGAGCCTGCCTGGCTGGGCTGCCTGTGGCTAAGGAGCTGCCTGATCATCCTTATGTCCTGGGTCTAACATGCAGGGGAGCCTCATGTCCCCCCCACTGCTGGAGTAATGTCCCTGTAGCTGTGGGCAGGTCTGAGCCTCAGAAGGAAGCAACTATGACATGCGGAGGACATGCCTTCCAGCCAGACTGCTTCCTATGTGGTCTCTGTAGGAACTTCTCTTTGCATATGTAAGCCTGGGGTGGAGAAGATGGTTTGCAGTCATTCTTAGCCCCACAGGGAGCTATGAATACTTATGTTAGCTGTGCTTCCAGCACATTATTCCTTAGCTCTGCACTTACACAGCACCACTAAGCACCTGCTAATGCTCTGGAGGATTTTTAACCATACATATTTCGATTAAATACAAACATAGCCAGATACGCAAAGAAAATGTGGCTGTAGTCACACAAAATCTGCATGCCTGTAGCCAGATGTGGGTGACCCTGCCTGGGTGTTTTGTATCCAAGCAAATTCTTGGTGATAAGATCACATTTGCTAGCTATGATTGTCATTGTTGGAACTGGGTAGGGCAAATGGTCCTTCCAGGCATTAAAAATTTCCTTGCTGCTTTACAGAGATTAAACAAAAGCAAGGGGTGTATTTGTGGATCACAGGCAAGTCCCTCTGATTTACAGCCGTGCAAGAGCAGAGGCACTTACATTTGGAGAGCAATTTATAGAAGGAGCACAATATCAATGAAACAGCTTTGGACTCTGCAATGTGCTGATGAAATGCCTCCCTTGCACTCTGTTCCCACTGGGATCTGCTCCCATAGCTAATGTGTAAGCTTTTTAAAATTCTTACTGGATTTGTTGAGGCTTAGGACCAGGTGTCTGCAAAGGGCTGATGGCCCCAGGCTCATGGGGAAAGGGGTTGTTTCACTGGAAATGCCCAGGTGCTGTGTTCAGCCTGCCCCTGGGCTCTGCTGAGATGGCAGGTACTGGTGAGGCTGGGCTGGCAATGTTCCTCCCTGGGAAGAGGCATTCAAATTGCATTGTAAGGGCCAGGGCGAGAGCAGAGCGTCGTTCTAAGTAAATTGTCAGCCGCCTTTCTGTGTGTCCTCCCCTCACTCCTGCTTTCTCCTCACCGACATATCAGCGATGTTTATTAAGAGATGACAAGTCTATCAGGCCTCATAAGCAGCCTTTCACAAGGAGGAGATCTTATATCCAGAGAGCATCATCAATCTTGTCTCTGCTCTGCTCTTCTGAGCAGCTGATAGTGAACAAGGCTCCATCCTCTTCCCCCCCCCCCAATCCTTCCCACCCCTTCCCCTCTCCTTCCCTCTACCAACCCTCTGTAGCACAGCGGGAGCCAGTGAAAGAGAGATTTGATTTGCATAAAGTGTTTCTAGTAAAGAGAGGGAAGAAGCGGAGAGAAACTCAGCTTCTCTTGAAATGCAGCGCTGCTCTGGGAAGGTTTTCCCACTGCCTGGATCGGGGTGGTTCAAGGGTGCATGGTGAAATGCACCCCAGTCTGCTTCCTGGGCTGGTGAATTCTGTTCAGATCAGCTCTGATAGGTAGAGACTAGAAAATCTGTACCCCAGCTGAGGTCGATGCTGTGTCAGTGTAGGTCAGGGGCAGGAATGAGGCTATGATCCAGCTGTGCTCTCGTGTGTATCACTGCCACCCAAGGAAAGGCCATGCAGACCTGCTGTGGCACATTTCTGCACCTCAGCAAGCTCTGCTGAGAGCTATGGCTGTTAACTGGGGGCATGGGCTGGTGGAAATGGTAAAATGGGGTAAAGGGGAAAATGGTTAGAGCAAATGTGCTGTCCTTCAGTATGCAAGAGGTAGGGCCAGATCCAGGAAATAATGTGCAAGGGGTCAGAAATCCCATCTCAGAGCAGGAATCGTCACTTTTGTTTCTCTTTTACAAAATTCATCCTGTCTTATAAATAAACTGGGCTTTTTGCATGTTCTCCTCATTTGACACTTGTGGGGAGCTGACGTGCTGGAAAACCAAGATTACTTTTTCTCTCTGACGAAATTCAGTTCCGAGTTCTTCCACCCTCCTCCCTTTTTCCATTTCCCCTTTTTTTTTTCTCCTGCTTTTTAAAATTCTCTTCCTTACCTCCACTTCTGTTTAAAGGCCTTGGCTGTTTAGGGCTAGACTTTGTGTGCAGATCCAGTCCTGTAAAGAAATGGTAGGTGAAGAAAAGCCACTTCAGTGCCTCTTTGCGATCCTCCTTCCGTGGCTCTGCTCATGGAATCATAGTCAACTAGGTTGGAAATGTTTAGGTCTCTGGGGAGAAGACATGGATTTGCTTTGGGGAGCTTGTTAGGTAGCATAGCAGTGAGCTTATTCAACAAAGACTTTTATTCCCTGGTGTTTCCAAGAGTTTTGCAGTGGTGTTTTGTGGCGAAGGGAGGAGGATGAGTGATCTGTGGGGGAGTGGGATTTAGCCTCTCTGCATTAGCAACTCTCAGCTGAGCCCTGTATGTCCTCATCTCCCTACCTCCCATTGCTGAAGACAGCTACAGAATCACTTTTATCAAATACATATAATCCCATGACCAAGGATTTAGGCTACCGGGCTTGCAAAGACGGGATAAATGTTGACACATTGTGGTTAAAAATGTTGCTAAGATTTACATATCTGATGCACTTTCTTTTTTAAACTAAAAACTGTAGGCAGTACCCCAGGTATAATCAGGATGCACCTCACCAAGTTTTGCATAGACAGACGATTTCTGAAGGTGTATCAGAAAAGCTGGCAATTTCAGAGTTCCCATTAAAACTTTATGATGAGAAATTGAACACAAACCTCACAGAATACTCAAAACAATAAACCTAACTCTGTGTGAAATTTCCCACCGATCCCTCTAGTAGGATGTGTACTTCCAGAGGAGGAGGCAGGAGTTTATGCTCCATTTTAAGCCTCCTCAAGCACAGCCCCTAACCAGGATGGCAGCAGAAGCTGCCTGTGTTAACACATCCTCATGGGACACGTGGTGGAGAGAAATATGAGGCTTTCTTGGAGGCATTTGAAGTCTGATCTCGTTCCCTTGAGCTTGGTGGGAAATCTGTTAGCACACATAGTGTAGACTTGAGTGTGATGAGAGCTGAGGGTGGAGGGAGGGCTGTGCAGCTTGGCATATGTACCTCTGTGTTGGTGCTTGGACCCTAAGCTGCCAAACTAAGTTGGCTTGTATTGAAAAAATGGCTGAGAGAAAGAATTGGGAAGAGGAGAAGAAGAGGAAGTAAATGGCTCTCAGCTTAAAAAAGGCCTGTGAGAAAGAAAATTATTTGCCATAATTATTATTTAGGCATGAAGGGATGGCAGGATTTGCACTAAAATCTGTTTGATTCAGTCTGGTGTTCGTGATGGCTCCAGCACTGGGTGTTCTAGTGGAAGGTGGGGGAAATCATAGAGCTGTGGGTGGTGACTTATTCCTATTCTTCTGTCTTTCAAAGGTCATTTGAAGCCCAAGGGTTTATGTCCCTTCCAAAATTCTGTAGCATTATGATTAGGTGTCATTAAAATTCCTGCTTATAATATGCCAACATTTCCCTTTTAATGCATACACATTCCCCTCCTGTCCTGTTCCTCAGGAGTGGGGAGCTGAACTACCCAACATATCTTTCCTCTGTCTTATTTTGCCCTGCACTTGCTGGATTCAAGGGCAGCTGCAAGTTGGGGTTTGCTTGCTGTGCTAGGGAGATGCCATGGGTTTTGTTTTTGTGGGGTCTTTATTTTCCCCAAAAAAGCTGCTAGTTAATAATGGACCTTTTGGAGGTAAAGACAGTCATTCCTGGCTTTGTGGAAAGAGCTAAACTTGCTGCAGTCTTGCAGCATCATTTCACTGAGAGCTATGCTGCATCCCCTGGCCCATGTCTTCACTGTGGCCCAGCTTGGACCACCAGCTAGAAGGGCAGTTAGCAGTGAAGGAACTTGTGTATTGCGAGTTCTCCATCACTATTGCATCTCTGTTTTGGTATTCAGGTGGCTTCATATGCTTGATTTCTCTTTCCCGGGAATAAAATGGGAATAGGGCTTTTCTTACAGCTGTGCGGGATTTGGCCACTTATGTCTGTCTCCCTACTCAGTTTGCTATTCAGGACGTTTATTTCCCTGGGCCAGCCCTTGCTAGGAAAAGGTCAAAGTGGCTGGAACAGATCAACTTTTGCTGTCTGGGTCTGCAGTTCATGTCCAGCTAGCTGTTTCTGTGTGAAATGGGCTCAGTGGCTCAGCCCCTCCCTGGGCAGCAATCCATCATGGGGGTTTCACAACCTCCCTGTGCAGGCATGGCTGGGAGATGGGCAGCAGCAGCTTGGGAGAATGGAGCTAGAATTACCTTCTTGTCCCCTGGGATTGACAGGTTGGCAAAGGTCACTGCCAGGAGAGGCTGTTAGAGAAACATGTGAAGGAGGACTCCAGCCAGGGCTTATAGAGACAGAGTTCAAATCACTGATGCTGCAAGTCCTTTGGCTGCAGGCAGATGGGTTGCTGCTGTGAGCTTGGGTTTCCCTTGCTGAAACTGGAGGCCTGAAGTACATAAGGGTCATCAGTGGAAATGTCCTGAAGACACACAGTGCAAAACTCTGAAAGGGCAAGGCTGGGCTGTGAGCATGGTAGTGGGAAAAGAAGAGGTGCCAGTATGCTTGCTTTCGTCGGTGGGCTTGCAGGACACAAACAGGAATTCTGGTTCAATGCTGAGGATAGCACTACAGGGCTTGGTAATGCAAGATGATCCAGCATCTGCCCATATGGCAACAGTCACCCTCTGGCCAGGGGCTGAGTGGGGAACCAGCTTCTTCTCTAGTTAGAGTGATAATGAGTCAGTGTGGGCCAGATGCTACCACGAGGTGGGCATATAATACACAAGTCCTTGGGCAGAGGTTTGTCTGCCAGTTAAAAACTGCGCTTTACTAGTCTCAAGGCACAGGAGGGGCTCTGCCATGCCAGCCAAATTGTCTTAGGCTGTGGACTTTTCCATTTCCACACTGTTGCAAGCTGCTTTCCTTGGTAGCTGCATGACAAAAGGCTGTCCTACAACGTGGGAGGAGGCTCTGTGGGCCGTGGGAAGACCCTGCCCCACGTAGGCAAGGGCTGAGGAGCATGTGTAGCCACAGGGAGACCCTGATTTTTGTGAAGCTGGCAGCTCTCATGGGCAATCCATCCTTTTCCCTGGGCAGTACAGCTGCTGCAGAAGTTGGTATGGCTTATAAAGCTACTTCTGCAGCTACTGTGTGGAATCTTGCAGGTTTTGTCTTGTTGCCATTAATGCGGAAAGGGTGAGAGTTTGCTCCATTACTTTCTGTTAGCTCTAAACCACTCATCAACTCAGGAGAAAGCCCCTTATCTTATTGGAAATGCCACAGTGAAGAGCAAGCCAACTTCATGGCTGGTTTTTGCTCAGTCTCTAAGCTTGAGCACAGTGTTGGGCTCCAGCTTCAAATACCATCATGGCTGTGGTTGTGCTATGGTGCATGAACAGCATGGCCATTAATGAGCTTACTGTCTCCTCTGAAACACTGTGACTCACATCTGACCATGTAAAGGAGCAGCTGCAGCCTCCAGGAGAGCCCATAACGAGGCCAGGATCTCCATCACAGGGCCTGCTTTCTGTCAGAGCTTGGAGGAGACCGTCGGTAATTACCTCTCCTGTCTGCTCTTCTCTGCTGCCGGCTTCGCTTCAGGTTCAAACGCTTGCTGACAGGGAGAAGGGTTTTCAGATGCATAATTTAAAATTCTGATGGCATGTTGTCAGGTCAACATGCTGCAACATGGGAAGAGATTTTACATCATAAGGACTCTAGTGTCACTCTTGGCTAAGCTGCTCATCTGGTGCATTTCTACCTGTTTGAAAAGTACATTGTGAGTAGATTTATGTCTGCTTTTGGGTTTTCCTGCAGTGGGGTTATAGCTGTATGTTGTCTTTTCTGGTCAAACCTTTTGAGGTCTGCAGTTGTCCTCATCAGTCTGGTCTCATGTTGAGGAGCATGTAGAATGCTTTAGGTTATTCTTCTGTATTGAGCCGGAAATGGCAGGGGCATCTGTGAAGAAAAAAGGTAAAGAGGAAAGAAATCCAGGTCACTATAGATCACTATAAATTGCTGTAACCCTTCCTTAAGCTAATGTTAACACCTTTACAGTGGGGAAAACCTTTTATGAAGGTTCAATATGATGTTTTATCGGGGTTTTTTTTGTGTGTGTGTGTGTGTGTGCACAACCGTGGCTTACATTTAAATCTTGATTGGCATCTGCCTACTGCTTGTGCTTTCAGAGTTGTGTAACTGTCCACTTTGTTGTGCAAAGTAGCATCAGTGTGAAGGGCATTACCTGGTTATCAGAGAGAAGGATCTGGTGGTAATCTCTTCCACTGCTTTTGACAGGACTGGGGAAGAACGCTTCTTCTGGTAAAGTGCATTTTGTTTTCCTCAAGGCAGCTCAATTGCCTGGATGTTTTGTGCAGACTTGTTGGGAACCAAGCCTTATCAAATAGCAGGGTCTGGTCTTGTGAACTGATTTTTTTCCAGTTCTGTGTTGATGGACCAAATACCTTTTTTAGGGTAACTGTTTCCTGTCTTTTCTTGTGGTCTGGAAGGGAGCAGTTCCTGGCTGTCCCAGTGGGACTTGAGCTGAGCAGACGTTCCTAAAGGAATGGCACAGACCTTCTGCAGAGAAGGAAGAGACCTGGTGTAAAAAGATGCAGAAGTACTGAAACAGATGAGTATTTTAAGTTGGAGGGTTAAGTTGGTAGGGGGGGTCTCCACTGCCCATGAAGCAAGTGGGAGATAGAGGGAGCGGTGAGGAAAGGAGAGTGCCTGCCTTTGCATGCTTGAATACAAAGGTTCAGCTTCTGTCTCAATGTTTTACCTTGCCTGGTGCCAGCCACCTTCCATGCTTCTCCATGGTGTGTTGGGCACACACTGCAGCATCTGCCCCAGTTGCCTGTGACTCGAGGCACCTGGATGAAAGTCGGGGGTGAGCACACGTACATCAGCCATGTCTGCACTGGAGCCACAGTGGCAAGGCAGGCAGCATTGGAGGCAAAACTGTCTACAACAGTTAAGATCCCTGCACTGTCCCAGATTACGGGCCCTAGCTAGGAATGGGAGCAGCGTAGTGTCTGCTGAGTGAAGTGATGTTGAAACCTGATAGGGAGGGGCATCACACCTGTAAAATCCGACTGGGATTTGGGGCTTAGTGTTTGGGTTTCTTAGTTTTATACCCCTCCCTCCCGCTCTTCCCCCACCCTTCCCCCCTCCCGCGCCCTTGCTTTTCTCCAGGACTGTTATCCTTTCAGCCAGGAGGTGGCTCTGGAGCACGCTGTGGAGCTGAGCGCAGCTCAGCGTGCGGTAGCCAAAGCGGCAGGGAGAATCTGCGACCGTCGCCAGTTTGCAATGAAAGGCAGATGGCCTTTCTTCTAGCTTCCAGACGGGATGAGTGCGTGTCCTCTGACACACATATGCAGAGGCAGCTTCAATGCATTTCCAAATGCTTCTGACACTGTGTGCTCTGATGCAATGTTTAGGAAGTGGGGAACATGCTTCTGGTGTTGGGAACATAAGCTTGGCTCAGAATGTCCTTTGGGAGCGGGGATGACTCCAAATGTAGTGTCATACCAGATAGAAGCTGTTCCAAGAGCTCCTGACCTGCGGAGAAGTTGTGAGAGGCAGCCGTTCTGAGCTATGGAAAAGAGGAGCTGTCTTTATGCTTGATGCAGTCCACAGGGAGAATGTAGGGCATGAAGGGCAAAGCAGGGAAAGCTTTAAAGGCAGCACAGAGGAGCATGACTGCTATATAGGAAGATATTGGCATCCCAGATTTTGGAGTCTTTGCCAAAACTTATGCCTGGGACATACAGGCCTGCCAAGTCTAAATGACTTGCTCTTTGTCATCCTTGGGTAGCACTATGCGGTGGAACACCTGATAAATGGAAAACTCTAGGCCTTAGTGCTCCTGTGTGAGAACAAGATCACAGTTGCCCAGGACTCTTCTCATGGTTGAAGCTTTGGGATACCCTGGAAGCAGGGAGATCCTGCTCTTCTGTTAGTACTGTGATAAGACTCCTAGTGGTCTCCTCTACATTGAAGGCTGTTGCAAGGGGAGAACTTGGCAAAAGAAATCCACAAAACCCACCAGACACACACCTTGATGCGTACCCCCAGATGTGCCACCCTTGGATGTGCTTCTGCAAGGAATTTCGAGGAGTTAGCCCTGGAAATCTAATTCTCTCTGTACTTTAATTCTCCTTAGGTGCTCAGAGAGGAGCCTAAGGGACCCTTATTGGGAAACCTGAAATTCCCATTTTGAGGAGCTAGAGGGGTGGTGAATGTCAAACAGACCTGGGCTCGTCAAAGGACATTTGAGGTAGCTTTAGGGAAGAAACAGGCCTAGAGGCTCACCTGGGCCAATGCAGAGATGTGTTCAGTTTGTTTTGTGGAAGGAGCACCTGAGCTCTATTTGGAAGGTCAGAAGAACCAGAGGTCCTAGTGCTAGTGCAATCAGTTTCCCTCATCCAATGGGGAAAGAGGGTTATTAAGTGAGAAGCTTGATCCCAGGACAAAAGGCAGAAGGATTTTGTGGGGACATGGGAAGCCAGAAGGAAGCATAGCAGCTTGAGACTGGGGTGTGCTGGCAACAGCTGAGCTTTCAAAGATTTTGAAGTCCCCACTTCCAAAGTCTTTTGATTCTGGTGACCTACAAATGTCAAGGCAAATCTTGGTATTTGCTTACACAGGAAGCAAAATCTCCTGACCTTGTGCTTGGTTGAGTGGGAGGGGATGGGAGGCTTTAAGGATATGTCACTGACACTCACTTGGCATGGTGGCTGTCATGTCCCCACAGGGTCTGGCCAACCCATGTGTCCATAGGTGTGGCATTTCATGGCTTTCAGCTGTGGTCCTTGGTTTGTGTGTGAGATGCTGTTGGTGCTTTGTGTGTGCTCTGAAGATCTTGTCTCGTCTGACAATGGTGCTGGGTCAGGACAGTGCCTTGGGGGAGCTGCCTTTGCTGGCAGAACAGTTGCTTGTTCAGATGGGTTCAAGTTGTGCTCGGCATTGCTGTCAGCTGGTCATGGGGAACCCTGTGGTGGGGCATCAGTGTTCTTACTCCCAGCTGCAGTGTTAGGCTGCTGCAATTAACAGCTGATCTGTGTGTGTGCTCTGGTCATGGGAATGGCCAGAAGACATTGGGGTCTGTGTTCTGTGTTAGGTGGCTCTGTCATCAACAAAGCACAATGATCCTTCAGGCAAGATGTACAAGTTTGGCTAGACTTGCAGGCCGTAGAGGCAACCTGTAGCAAGCAGAGGAGGGCAGAACATGCTCACTTAAACCACACTCTGGTAAGTACAGTGCTGTTACTGAAGCAGTGGGAATCTTGCATGCTGGTTCAGAGCTTGTCAGGTTGCACAGGGAGACCATCCTGCCCAGGAGAAGGTCTGACAGAGCTTTGCCTCTTTATCTCCATGGCTCAGCTGTGCTGTTGGCGGAGCAGGCCAGACATTTGGTCCCCTTTCCAATGCCTGGAATTAATGGGGAGCCTTGAACTGACTTTGTGGGCTTGGAGTTCAGAATGATTTGCCTGTTGACCAGCAGAAGTCTCTGACAGGACCAAAGACTGGAGAAGAGCCTCAGCTTTCTCTGATCACCCATCTGCAGCCAGCCTAGGTTGGCTGGGAGCCACTGATATTTTGTTCTTCATATCCTATTTGCAGAAGTGAAAGTTGAAGGAAGACTAAGGGCTTTAATTCAGGTCTAGAATCTCTCCTGTCTACTGACTTGTGCTTTGCCAGTGCTGCTTAGACTGGAGAAGAAGGGTTGTTTCAGCACCACTGGTCCTAGTCTTCCATCTGGGAGAAGAATTCTGAGGACAGACCCCAACCCCTCTATTGCTAAATGAGTTTTATCTAGAATTATAGCTATTTTGTTTTATATCAAGGTCTATAGGATGAGGCCTACCTCTGTGGTCTGAGATAAATTGCAGGTATTGAACTGAAAAATCCAAACTCGTTGCCATATTTCAAAATGTTCAGTGAAGCCTGTCTGGTTTCTGCTTGTCTATAACTTCTTCCAGGACTAGAAAGGGAAGAGATTCCCCGGGCTCCATGTGAGGTGCAACTGTAATTCAGTCTGGGCTGCTGGACGCAGAGTCCATTGTGGGCTGTTGGAGGAATACATGCTCTGCTAGGGTTAAATGCTTACATGAAATCAATAGAAGTTTTATTGCCACCACGTGATTTCAGCTGGAACTCTGCCACTCGTAATAGAAGCTGTGTTAGGTCTCCCCCATCCAACTGCAGGACAGATATATTAGTCTAGACAAGTGAAAAATAGTGGTATATTGGGAGGCTGCGTTTTCATTATGTAAATGGAGCTCTACAGGAGGATTAATTGATTATTCAGTTACTGTGGATCTGTCTTAGATGTCCTGGCAAGATGAGAGAACCTGATGGAAGCTCTCCAGTGATGCTACATGGTAGTACAAAGGAGTCCTTGAGCATACCCTGCTCCCTTCCAGAGAGTGCACAGCATGGACATGTTGCACGTTGCTCTCCCTTACAAGGGGACTTGCTTCCCAGAATGATGTATGTGTCTTCATGCTTTATGACTGGTGACTATAGCCTGGTACAGGCACTAAAGACTTGCAAGGGATAGCCAGAAACAACCTATTTTAGCCTACAGCTATGCTGTTTGGAGGAACTTAGCTCAGTCTTGACGTGGTCTTGCTGATGGCAGCTGGAGATCATCCAGAGGGCTCATGAGGAAATGCATTGCTGGGAGTTGTGTGATGTAAATCCACTTACGGGAGATTAGCTCTTAGCTGAAAAGCAAGTAGTAGTATTGTTATAGCCTCTGCCCAGCAAGTGAGAAAGATCAGCTGGGGGAAAGAGGGCACCATGGTGGGGACAGGCCTGAAGGCGTGTTTCATTGGCAGCTCCAGATCTCTTAAGAGGAGGTGTAGAGGACAGTGTGACACTCTAGGTGAATGTAGTACCATCTAGGCATCAAGGTCATGCTGACTATTTTGGAGCAGAGATCAGCTGCCACTAGGAATGGCTACTGAGTGAACTGTGCTATTGTTCTGCTTTCCTTTCTATGTGGCCTCCATACATTGCATTTTGAGGTCAAGCGAAGGGTAGATTTCCTGTATGTATGCTGAGGTCTCCACTGCTGTCTGCAGCAGGCAGGGTGTCCAGGTGTACGGACAGCTCTGGAGCAGCTCTGTTTCTCCCCCTGTGGCCCTGGAGGGGAGACTTTTTTTGTAGGTAAGCAAGGAGGGCCACCACACCTTATAACTAGGTATGTCCCTTCTGGCCAGGATAACACATTATAGCATAGAGAGTGTTTCCTGAATCAGAAATACCTATGGTGCGTTCTACAGTGGTGGGAAATAGATTTCTAGTCTGTTGGACTCAGGTTGCTGGAGGAAGAAAGGACAGGTGTGGCTAGATGGATGCACTCACTTTCTGCTGTCCTGCTGCATGGGATATAATTGCTTTATCATTCTCTGTTCTTCCAAACCCATTTCAATACTGCTGCCCAGATCAAATTTTGTGAAGAACATTTTAAAATCTTAGCCGTTGGCCTGAAATATATCACCTGTGGAAAGTTTCAGAAACAATCCTGACATTTGGAGACCGGATGTGGAAAAGCTGTGATATTGGGACAAATGGAAATTCAGATTATGTTTCTCATGGGTAAGTGCAGATACTGGAACTGAGGGCAATGCATCTCCAGATCTGGGCGGGATACAACTCTCTGGGAGCTGAAAAATGTTGAAAATGCAGTGTTTTAAGGAAAGCCTGCTTATGCTGGTGAAATATGAAAACTTGCATTTATTTCCATGCCTGTAAAATGGGGAAAAAAATACCATTCAGCATCTCATTAACTGTAACACGCTCTTCCAGGCATTTTGCAGAGTATCTTACAATCCTGATGAAACAGGGCTAGAAACATTCTGGAGACCAAAGTAAGGACCACAAGTTATGAGATTCTCCAATAGAAGAGAACTACCTGGACCTGTGCAAAGCATTGGACGCTATCCCACATGACAGCCTTGTCTCTTAACTGGAGAGGCATGGATCTGACAGATGGATCATTTGGTAGGTAAAGAATTGGCTGGCTGGTCACACTCAAAAAGTTGCAGTCAAAAGCTCAATGTCCATGTGGAGACAAGTGACAAGATCCTCAGGGGCTGGTATTGGTACTGATGCTGTTTAACATCTTTGTCGACAACATGGACAGTGGGACTGATAGACCCTCGGCAAATTTGCCAGTGACACCTATCTGAGTGGCGCAGTTGACACACTGGAGGTAAGAGATGCCATCCAGAGGGACCTTGACATACTTGAGTAGTGGGCCTGTGCAGGCCTTAAGATGGTCAACAAGACCAAGTGCAAGGTCTGCACCTGGGCTGGGGCAGTCCTAAGCACAAATACACACTGGGGGAGAGTGAATTGAGAGTAGCCCTGAGAAGGACTTGGCAGTGTTTGCTGACAAGAATTTTAACATGACACTACATTGTGCGATCGCAACCCAGAAAGCCAACTGTGTTACTGGGCTGCATCAAAAGGAGCATGACCAGCAGGTCGTGGGATGGGATTTTCCCCCTCTATGCTGGTGACACCCCATCTGGAGTACTGTGTCCAGTTCTGGGGCCCCCAGCACATGGACCTCATGGAGTGAGTCCAGAGGAGGGCCATGAAGATGATCAGGGTGCTGGAGCACCTCTCCTGTGAAGACAGGCTGAGAGAGTTGGGTTTGTTCAGCCTGGAGAAGAGGCGATAGAAAGACCTTCTAGCAGTGTTCGAGCCAGGCTGGACAGGGCTTTGAACAACCAGATCTAGTTGGTGACACAGTAAGGTGTCCCTGCCCATGTCAGGATGGTTGGAACTGGCTGATCTTTAAGGTCCTTTCCAACCTAATCCATTCTATGAACTATGGTCACCTGCTCTCTTCTCACTGGCCACCGAATTGCACCAGGCTACTGTTGTAATAGATGAGATGGCTTTTTACATGCATGTCCTGATGTTGTGAAGCCAGCAGAGGAGACTAATTGTTAGACTGACAGCTCTTTAGGTCAAGACTTTCACTGAAGCTGGAATTAATATAATTTACTTCATTTATACTTGCTGATGCTTTGTTCAGTATTGGTTATGCAAAGTCAGTTCAGTATCTGCTCTGTGTTGCTTGCATGTCTTGTACATCACTAGGTGTCTTTGCTCTTCATTTGAAGGCACCAAGCACTGGCAATATAAAGGCAGTGCAAAACTTTGCAGGCATAAGGCTTGTTTGCAAGACAGAGATGCATTTCCACGTCCTGTCTCATGGATTCCCGAACAAAGATGTTTACAGGAAAACGAAAAAAAAATAAAAAAGCACTAATGCTATAGTAGGAGGGGGGAAGCATAATGTATTCTTCAAATGTTTGTATGTCAGCAAAATGCCTGCAAACCATTCAATAGATTAATCCTGTAGCTGGCCTAAAAGGAATGGATTTCTAGCCGTAACTGAGATTGGGGAAAATTGATTTCCATGTTCTTGTTGACTGAATAAGATAAAAAACAACTGCCTTGGCACTCACTACTGGGCCAAGAATTTGGATCTCTGCTGCCAACCTGCAGAGTTGGTTTGCATACTAGGACCAGCCCAGCCCAAGGATTGATGAAAAGGGACTTTTCAGGAACCAATTCTTAAACCTTTCCTATTGTGAAAACAGGACTTGCATGGCTCCTAAAATACCTGGTGGCTTTCTATAGATGTATGGCTGGATGCTTTGGTCTTTCAGCCAGAACTATGAAGGCAATTCTGGTAATCAAAAATGTGAGAATGGGAAGAGGACCTTGGCTAATCTTTCAACATCAGAGAGCTGCTGCTAGAGATGATGCATGCCTTGTCACCTGCAGTCTGGCTATTAATTTGAGCTCTTGAACAATGTCTTAAATTCTTTGGGATAACTACCACTCTTTGGCACTCAATGGTCCACCATGTCCAGATTTAGAAGTGGGAAACAGTGGCTGGTCTGTGTTACTGGTGAAAGTAATACAGTGATGGTATGCTAGAGTGCATACCATCAGACAGACTTCTCTGAAGTTGTCTCCTTCAGCTCTCGATACACAAATTTCATTTCAAAAGGCAGTTCAAAAGAAGAAATTTAAAATATGTTCAGATTTCAGGGAGGATATTTTACTAGTTTTACTGTTAAACAGCTCTTAGCAAGGGGAATAATGCCATGGCTTATGACTAGGTTGGAAATACTGATTGTTTTTCCCACCTCTGACAAAATACAGTAGAAAAGGCAGGAGAAAATACTGGTTAGGACAGAGCTGACATCTGCAGGTGGGACAGCAGTGACATCCTCACTCCAGAACCATCCATGTTCCCATGTGTGCGGAATTGCTGGCTGTGCTGGCCTGATCTTTCCAAAGTTCTTCCAGACTAGATGGGCTGCATCCTCCTGCTAAGGTTCTGTATAGGAGACCTGACCTCTAGCTCAGGGAGAGATGTGGGAATCCATGGTGCCTGCATGGTTCTGTATTGGCAGGATGAGCTGGTATCATCTTATAAAGAAACTCCTGTGCTCAGTAGAAGCACAAAGTCCTGCAGTGCAGGAGATACCACCTGGGAAATGCTTGCATCTTCTCTTTAGTTTACCACAAATGAGCAATGAACAGGACCTTTTCAGTTAAGCCTCGTATCCAGTGCATCAATTTTGATTGATCAGACTCCAAACATGACCAGGGAGTAGGACAACCAGTTCAGCTTGACCTAATTACTTTTCCCACTTTTCCCACTGTTGTTTTAAGTACAGTTGGAACAGTCTATAAAAATTATTCCAGCCATCTCTTGAAATGCTTGGGATTAAGGTAGATCATCTACGCTTTGTTATTACACTGTTTCAGCAGCCTTCCTTTCCCCCTGAGGCTGATTCCCTTTGGAGCACCCTCATGCAGGAAGCAGAGGAGGTAAGCAATGCAAACTTGGATTTCCAGGACCTCAAACCAAACAGACGTCTCTCACATCCACAGTGTCCTGTGTTGTAGATTAGGCTCATGAGAAATAGTAAATCCCTGTCCTAAAATTCCTCAGGCAAACTGGGAATCATGGCAGATTTTGACTGACTGCAAACAGATCACTTGATAACTCTCAGTCTTACTGACAGAACTCTAAAAATACACTGCAAAGTGTAAATAATAAATGTGTAGTATCTGCACTGGAGCAAGTAAACACTGCCTGATGTTGTCTGATATTTCACTGGCAAGGTGTCCTCAGTGATGCTCCAGCAGAATAATTTTCCAAACGAGTGACTTGCATGACAGGTGGATGTGCTGAGCTAATGCAGCCACGCACAGAGCTGGTTCTGGGAGAGGAGGCGCGCTGGGCCGTCATGGCTCTTTGCTGGAGACGGCTGCGAGCAGACCACCGGCAGGTCCCCTCCTGCAGGCTCTCAGCAGCTCCGCGGGGAGGTGTGAGAAAGTGCCTGGCAAGCTCGCCTTGGGCTTGCTGACACCGGTGTGTTGCTAAAAGCTTTTTTCCTGTGTGGTGTGGATACATCAGCTTCTGAGGCTGAATGACACGCTGATTAATAATTCATGCTGGCAGTATTGACTGTTGGGAGCTAATCTGAGAACGCCTCAGTGAGAGCCGTTAGTACATTTGCCCTGGGTGAAGAAGCTGTCTTCCTGCTCAGGTGCTGGGGTACTGCAGTAAAGGCAGCCTCCCATCGGCAAGGTGGCTGCTGGTGTGCAGCCAAATCCTTTGCAGGCTGGAAGTTATGGCAGCCAAGGCTTTCTTGTTACCCAGAACATGCTTCCCTTCTCCTGCTTTCTGGGGTGTCTCAAGGTGGCTGGAGGCCCAGACTGTTCAAGACTAGCTTTTACCATAGTTCATAACGTGCAGGTAGACTCTTCTGCCTGCTGTTCCAGAGGTGCTGGAGTTTGAAATCCTTCTGTGACAGGATGGTCTCTGAATCAACTTTGCAGTTGCTGTTCTGGGACATCATTGCATGTAGGCATGATCTATGATCTTTGCAGGGGGGCTGCAAGGTAGGAAAGCATATGCAGGCTGAACTTGCCTGGCCAGTCTAATGGGAACTTGGCTAGCAGCATGTGGATGTGACTTCCAGGAACTGGGAAACCAGTTTGCATAAATGTGGATTTTAAAGAAATGTGTGGCTTTGATTGCTGCTGTGATCTTGGATGGAGGGTGCCACCCTCATATTGTATGTTTGGCCTGGTTGGCAGAAGACTTCCTTCCTTGACCATGTGGAGACAACAACACTGGGACTGAACACCCTAAGACTGTACAATACCAGTCTGTGTACGTCTGTATTCATGAGTGAGAGACAGAGGAGACCAGTGATATGTGCCTAGGAGTTCTAGGGAAACTACATGTAGCTACAGCAGTGGCAGAGCCCCATCAAGATTTGCCTTTTCTCTCCCCTTGTCCTAGTGCACAGTGTAACATGGCACTGACTTTTCCAAATAAGATGTAAAACTGAACTGTGATGGGTTTTTGCAAGCAAAGCTTTGTTAACAAGAACAGAGATGTTAACCTTGGATCCCTGCCCAAACTAAAATGGATATAATCTCTAAATGGCTTATACCAAAATGAAATCCACTTACAAAGGAACCTTTGCTCCTCTCTTCCCTGCAGTGTTGATGTGCTGAGCACAGAGGGGACAGCAAGTTGCAGGTGGGTGAATTTTGTGTTGAATACGGGACCAAACCAGCCCATCCTTCTTTCTGGATGGATATTGTTCTATCTTCAAGATTTGACAAAAATGTGCTGGAATCAAGCTAAACAAACCTAACCCAGAACAGACCTGGCTGAAGTCTGTTTTCATGAACTCTGGATTAGTCCTGACCTGTGTTGTCCTTCATAAGCCTTGTGCTCGTCACTTTCTGAAATGCCACAGTCCCGGGGCCAGGGTTGTGCTGTCATCAAGCTCTGTGTGATGGAGAGTGCTTCAGGCTGGAGTAAGACTCCAGAGCACTTGTCTCAGAGATGGTGTTCCCCTATCTTCCTTGGTCTGGGGGAAAGAAACTGGGATCCTGGGGGTTGTGGTTAGAAGGAGTACTACTCTCCATGTGTTAAGGCTGTGCACCAGGAGCCTGCAGAAGGGCAGTGCCTCATGCAGCTGATGGGTTTTATTTCCTCCCTGCACACCAGGATCAGGTTGCTCCATCACTCAGGAGGTGTTTGGTGGCATTCTTTGGAGTTGCAGCACTGTGCTTCTCCATGCCTTAATGTCTGAATAGTGGAGAGTCTCTGCTTGTGTCAGAAGCTTATGTATGGTCTGTAGCCCTGTGAAGAGGGGGTGCCATGTTAGCCACTGGGGGAACATAGATGTAGGGGAATATCACATGCTTCCCTTCAAATAGTGGTAAGAGAGGAGGATGATGGAGCTGAGCAGCGCAAGGGAAGGACTATGGAATGAGCAGAGAGGTGAGGTCTTGCTGCCATAGTCACACTCAGACCTCAGTGGTCCCAGAAGACTTTGTACTGAGATGAAGAAGTCAGGACAATGGACATTTCCATGCCACAGTGCAGCAGAAGTAGGGTAGTGAAGACAGCATTGTGCTAGGCAACACAGCTATGTGTATATGTGTAATAAACCAGAATAAGCTGGGTTTCTAAAATAGCAGTGCAAGCACTTGCTGCTGGACTCAGAGGATCAAGTGTGCTTGATGCTGGGAGATGTGCTGTAGCAATGCAGGATCTCAGTGCGTCTTGGTCATCAAGTTGGACTAGACCAAGTTCTGGGAAGATGTTTGCAGCCTCAGCTTCACCAAACACTTGCTCTGGCTAATGCAAATGTTGCTTTGGAGATGCTGAGAGGCTTTTCTCCACCCACCCTACCCCCCCCCCCCCCCTTAAAAAGAGCATATGTTCTCACTACTAACAAGCAGGTTTGCGAAGAGTCTATTTTTAAGATGATTACAGGGTATCAGTAGCTGTTCCAGTGTCAACTGCCGGTTTTGTTTCCCTGTCGGCAGTAAACTGTTGGCAGGTTTGTGCACCAGAGGTTTACTCCTTCCCAGCTGTAATTGCACAGCACAGAAATTATCACTTGCTCTGTGCATGCCTCTGCTGGCTTTTCCCTCTGAGTCTGCTGTTCACAAGCAGCACCTCCAAGTGCTTTCTACTCAGTGAAGAGTCATGTCATGGCATCTCCTGCTGGCAAAAGGCAAGGCCCAGGTAGCTCTAAACAGCAGAGAGGAGACTAAATGTGGCATTCTAATACACATGTACTTGATATTGGTGCATCCCACTTTGTTGCACTGAGAAGGAGGCCAGAACCCAGTTCCTCTCCCAGTAAACCAAACACAGAGACTGTTTTTTTGCAGGCAGTTTTCCCTATGTGTTATATAAAATTATACCTACAGCCCCAGCTGGAATCTTCAGGGTGTTAAGCATAGGTGATCTGGTGGGCTGGGTGTCTGGGGAGCTGGTGCTCTTCAGCTTGTGCATGTGCCTGGCGCATTGCTCAGTCTTTCTCCACCTTGGATCCCCATTTGACTGGCAGGCAGAACAGCACAGCCAATCTTCACCAGGGTTTTCTCCACATGGCCACACAGAATATGAAGTCCTCTGATGCTCTCATGAAAGAGGATGCTACAGCAAAAGCTGTGTTTGCTAGAGGGCACTGGAGTATTAACTCATGCCATCCCTTTGTCTTGCTCCCACACTGCTAAGCCAGAGGTGACTTATGGAGGAGGAAACAAATAGGATCCTTTATTGAGAATTAAGGAAATCACACTGTAAACGGTTGCATCCTTTTAGTTTTTCAAGGGACTTAAATAAATCCATGATTTGTGACTGCAGCTCTGCACACAGGGGGAGTGCAGTGGGAAGTGTCAGCTGATGGAGGAGGGCTCAGAAGTCCCTTTCCTTACCCTACAGGACATGTCCGGTAGGAAACAGCCACTTGAAGGATACTTGTTCCTTTTCACTTGACATGATGGGCTTCTGGTGTTGCAATGATGCCTGGGTGTGAAGTCTGCTCCTTGTCCCTCAGTGCAAGTTCTCAGCACACCTCCAGGTTCAGAGTCAACCTTCTCCCCCCACCCTGCAATTTTCCATGTGCCACCAAACCGATGGGAGAGAAACAATTGTTGTGCTTCCCAGGCTGACACCTCCTGCTGAGCAGCCTTCCCTGCAGGAACCACAGTCCTCTTGTGTTACTCTGGGGACATGACGCCTTGTTGCTGATGGGACCAGACAGGATCCGTCACTGTGCTGATGTGTTTCCTCCACAAAAAATCCTAAATGACACCAGTGTCTGAGAGACAAGGAACAAAGAACAAACAAAAATATCTGCTCTGTTTGTTCCCCTCTGGTCATCTGTCATCCAAATCTGGAGTGGGGACTGTGGGTTTTGCTTGTGGAGGAGGGCTTGGGTTTGGGGGTTCTGCTGGGGGTATGAAGTGGGTTAGCTTTTTTTACATGAGACCAACAAGCCTTGAAGGCCAGAATGCTGCGTCTGCTGAGTTGTGTTTATGGACTATCTGTTTCTGGTTTTAGCTTGTTTCTAAAGGACAGACTTCTCTAACTAGTGCCCATAATCAGTTCCTCGCAGTAGGGCAAAAAGGGGGTGGGGTAGGGCTCAGTGTTGCTTGTGCTACAGCATAAGGCCACAGAAGAAGGGGCGTCAGAAGAACCTTGTCAAGGTCATGTGAGTCTGTCTCCCTGCCCCAAGGTAAGATCAACTCTATCTATGTTGTTTCTGGACTAATCTGGTTTTAAAGACCCTTGGGGGTATAGATTGCTTAACCTCTTCCAGAGCTTCTAAACAAGACTAACGTAACAAGCATAGAAAGTGTATTGGTGTCCTCATTCCCCTCTCCCTCCAGTCTTCTTTGCCTCAGTTTTTACCCTCTTATTTACGTTCTTTCATGCATGTGGCTGAAAAAACCTTTCCCTTCTTGTTTCTAGCAGGCTGTTTGAAAGCTGCTGTTATCAAAGAAAACCAACTGGGATGGCTATGCTCCTTCACAGTAAGAGTGATATGTGTCACCTCTGGGCTCACTCCCTCTAAATGGTCCATTTCTGTCTCAAAATAAGGTGACCAAAAGCAGAGCACCAAACATGATGAAAACCAGCTGTTTACAGTGAGGACCTGAGATACTCTTGCTTGAACAAGAAGATGGTGGGGATCCTCAGCCAGCTGACGGTGCTGATATTAAACCTTCAAGGCATTGTGACCTTAGCTCTTAAGAACAGTATCTCTTGTTCAAGTCATCAAGGAGATTTCTCCCAGATGTATTTTCTGGTTTTAAATTGGCTGGCAAGGTTTTCCCCTGTCTTTACACAGCTGTTATTTTCTAGCTTCAGCAGCGAAGGTACCTTAAAACTGTCTTGAGTTAGTGCTTCTGAAACGGTCTGGGCTGTTCAGTTTCACAGGATTTAAGACTGACTTAATGTTTGTGTCCTGAATGTGCTAGGAAAATTCTTAGCTTTGCCTGAAGAATATTTCACACTTAAGCTGAAATTGTCGGCTTTATTCTCCCTTTGTATGAGTTTTTTAAGTTGTGTATTCCGTAACAACCCCTCCTTATCTGCAATTGTAATAGTTTGGGACCTACCCTCATCACAGTTTCGAGGGGCACCACTTTGAAGTGTGTTGGAGCTTCCTGTTTTGGAGAGAATAGAGGAAGTGCAGCCAAGACAACCTGAAGAGCATGGCTGTGGAAAGTGCTAGTGCATCTTACTGAGCTAAGAAGACTACCAAGAACAGGACAGAAAGCCTAGAAACATACAAATTCTGCAAGGATAGCTGGACTAAAGAGTTGCACAATAAAGTCTTTCTGGCTCTGTAGGCTATTCTCAGGCAAATTATTTTCTGTGGACCTTGTAGAAGAGTTGTGAAGAACTGGCTGAGCAAAGCGAAACAAAACACAGCTTCCATTAACCTGAGAAAACAAGAAACTCAATTCTTTAAAAATGTCCTAGTCTGAGTAGCTAAAGTCCTGAAAAACAGCCTTAAAAGTAAATAACCGGTAGCTTTAACTAATCGCACAATAAGGCCACCACTTTCCCTTCCATAGGCAGATAAAGCAGGTTGAAAACTAAGGGTATCCATGGGGTGACAGCCGAGCTTGCAATGAAAGCACTGGGTCTTGTCCCTGGGCAGCCCCAGTTAAGAAAGAAATACATTCACAGGCATCAAGTCTTCTGCCTGCTACTGGGACTACTCACTGGTGATGACATCTCAAATATGCTTTAATAACCAGCGGCTGTTAATGAGCACTAGCTACTTCACCAGCTTAGATGCATCTCTTTAAATTTAAACAGGATTAGATAAGGTAGGGAGATTATTAAATACCCAAATGAACATTAAGCAGATATATTGGAGGCTTAACAACTCTGCAGCAGATTGTTAAATTGCTCTAAATATTTCCTGACTAGTCTGGGGGTATTTAATTAAAACAACCCTTCTAGTCCTCTGTAATGTGCCTAGCAGGCAGAAGCCCTGCACAGGGTGGGACACAAATTGGCAGCATTACTGTAAAGCTGAGCTGTGCTGAGGACAATTAAAAGAACAACAGCCCCCCACCCCATCCCACCCCACAAACCACCCCAAGCCCCTCTAATTAGTGTGAGAAATGAACGACAAAACAACTCTGAGTGTCTCCAGTGACAGGTGCACAAATAACAAGGCTGATGAAAGATTTTGCAATTAAGACTGTGCTATGAAGATTAATGGGATATTTTCATAAACTGTTGTAAGATTGCCTATAACCCAGTCACCGCCACGTAGCTCCATCTCCTTCTCATCAGCACTTCCATATCTCTTATTTCTCAGATTTCCTTCACCCATGTTTTCTGGGTTTGTGGGGGTTGTGGGTGCTTGTCCCCAGCACTTCTTTTAGGTTTCTGCTGTTTCCCAGCATTTTCCTTCTCTTGGTTGGACTGGTGTCTAAATCTTGGGTTACTCCTGCATTTAAACTTCCTGGGTGGGGGTGGAAGTGGGGATGTCTATAGTGGGACATCTGTGTGCTGTTACTCCATTGCATGCTACAGTTGCAGAGCACAGGGCAGTGGATAACTTGCAGGTATTTCCGAGGTAGCTCTAGTGCTGCTTATGGTGTTGCGCAAGAGGGACGAGGACAGGCCAAATTGTATTTCTAGGCTGGTTTTCTCAGATGGTGACATTTCTACCATTGTGCTCAGCAATTACTTCATCTTCCCATTTATTTATTTTGGGGTGGGTTTTTTGGAGTTGTTCGACTGGTTTCGTCAGCAGTGATGGCTCTTAATCTCAGAGGGATTAAGCTCCTACTAGTCACATGGAAATGCATGGCTGGGTAGCAAAGAGAGGCTGTTAACACCTTACTGGGGAAAGGCATACCGTGTGTGATCAACCTTTATTAGCACCTGAGGATCTAGCTGCAAAGTACACGTCTGACTCTAGAGCCATGTGTGCCTGTGGCTTTCCGAGGGTCACATTGCCTGTACCTCTTCCCAGCAATGTCTCCCTTGAGCGTGCCAGCAATACTATTAACCCAGATTAAATGTGCTACAGCCACTGCTTAATAGGAAGCATTAAACTGGAAGCGAAGTAAACTGAGAGCTGGACCAGACACCACTTCTCATGCATTCTTCAAAGAGGGACGAGATTTGCGCTTATCGCCCAAACCCACTCCCTTACCAGAGGTGTTTGCCTGTTGCTGCTGTCATTGCTACTTCAATACTCCTAATTGCCTGTTACTCTTCATTTCTTCAAGGCAGGCTAGTACACAGGGAATTTACATTTTTAATCTAGTGAAAGCAATTATTGGACACACAGCCTCCAGTCCTGGTTTTCTTCCACTCTCTATTGCTGCCATACACTGGATTTGATGTCTGGCTTTGCAGTCTGTTTGTGTTTACTGGCTGCACCCCCATCCCACCTCCCCTTGATTTTCCTTCCTGACCTTGCCTCAGCCTCACCAGTGGCTTTTTGCTGTGACTTTCCTATAAGACCTCAAAGGTTCTCATTAGGACAGTGGGTCACAGGCTCTGGGTGGGACATTAGGGACATTAGTCCTACCTGGCTGGAGTGGACTCTTTCTTGATGCTTGCTTTTTACAGTGCCGTATGTCTGTCTAACAATGTGTTAGAAGAGACACCTGCCCAGACCTGCAGCCCTGCTTCTCCCAGGACCCCCTCTCTCGATATGGGCCCCAGCGCTGCCCAGGACTTGCGCAGCTAGGGATGCATAATTCCACGTGCAGGGGTTTCAGAATAGGTATACCTGGAGCCATAAAACCAATACAGCCACTTCCACACTGTACTGGTTGTTAACTCAGCTGGGAAAGCACATAAACAAAGCCTGAGTTGCTGTTTGCCTGCTGATTCAGAGGCTCTCCTCTGTGTTTCCCCATGCCTCTATCCCTATCAAAGAGACTGTCAGGTTTTGTTTCCCACAGTTTGTGAACAGTCTTTAAATGAGAGTTAGCACAGGGTCAGCTGCTTGTTTCAGCCACTTCTCTGTGCAGAGGGATGCTGTGCACTTCAAGCTCTGACATGCTTTCTGTAGGGTCTATGTAAAAACCTGGTCCAGCAAAAAGGCAGGAAGATTACAGCCTCTTAAAGAAGAGGCGCTATTGGTTGGTGACACAGAAATGTAGTTTTTCCTGAGCATGGTATCTGTCTGACAATACTCCATTCACCAAAGCAAACAAGCAGAAATTAGGTCTTTCTGTTTCTTGTCCATGAGTTTTTTTGACTTGATACCTCATTGTCTCTGGTCTCCTTTTAACTGCTCAGCTGTTGTCCTATTAGTGTCAAATGCTTGGCGCAATGCAGGGGTTATAGCAGAAATACTCTGGCTGGTGTTACGTGGTGTGTCAGCCTGGATAAATACAGCGGTTCCTCCTCTTCTCACATATCTCCTTTCCCATCTTCTCCAAAGATACTGAAAAAAAAAAAGTCTGCAAGTAGTTTTTGCAGCCACAGACTTCAAATGTAGGTCTGGTTAGGAGGACCCTAACCTCTCAGGTCCTTGGCTTGCCGGACCTTGCAACCCTCTTCTGTATGTTTCTAATGTGACTAGCTCTTTGCAGCTTGATGTAATTGTTACTGGGTGAACTCCACCGCTGAGGTTATGCTAGAAACTAGATATGCTGGGCACTGAGGCTGGCTGCAGTGAAAAGACAGTTCTTGGTCTGGGGTAATCAGGGTCTTGTAGAGCTACAAAATGCTCTGAACACTTTCAGAGCAGAAGTGATGCTGTGGCCTTGTCTCACTGAGTGTGCAGATTTGCAGGACTTCTGAAGTTGCAACCTGTCCCTTATTGCAAGCAAGCCTGTCCTCTTGGTCTTCTGAGTAAGCTGGCTGGTTGGCTGCCTGTCTGTGTGCATTTCTCCCCCCCACCCCCCTCATCTGTCCTGGTGGTTGCACTGATGCTTGCTTTCAGCAAATTAACCTTTTGGGGGAAGTACTTACCTTGTTAGCCTCTTGCCCTGGCTACTAATAACTCCTGAGGGACTAATGCTTCACAGTGGTCCAGAACAGCCAGGTAGCCTGCCTTTTAACCTCTGCTGTTAGTTTCCTGGTGATGGTGGGTATGGAGGTCAAGAATGGGAAGACATGAGAGTTCAGATCTACCTTTTGGGTTGAGCTATCCCTTGTTATCCCCTTGCTGAAGTCTGCTGGAGCAAGGGAGCAGAATATCACGTATAAGAGGTTGTCCCTGGAAAACTGTTTTTGCCAAAGGCTGCACAAAATAGGCTTTCCTGCTCCCTGGAAGAAGCACAGATGGTGCCAAACCAAGCCTGCCAAGGAGCAAGTCCCATTGTTCTAGTTGCCTGTGGTTCTGCTGTGACCTCTGTCACTGTTTCCCTCTTTTCCCTGAAGGGCTCAGAGCAATGCATGGTTGAACCTCCCTGCTCTGCAGAGGTGGGGGCTATCCAAATGGACATGTCCTGACTCAGATGGCCCCTGCAATTAGTGCCAAACAGATCTAAGCAGACAGTGGGGCCCAATGCAGTAGGAGGTGTCAGGAGATGCAGCATAAGCAGAGCCATGAGGACCCCTTTGCTCAGTCCCCAGCCTGGATGTGAAAAAGTCCTGAGGAGCAATCAGGATGTGGCCCTGCCATTAAAGACTCTTTGAAACAAGCAAACATGGGTGGGAAGGGAATTTGTGTTTCAGGGCAGATTTAATTCCTGGTATTTTGTAACCCGACTGCCTCACTTTTAGTGATGTAGTTTTACTGTCCCCTCCCATCTTAATAGCTATTTTATAAATATTATTAGGAAGTCTTGGTGGTAATGCTAAAGGGAAGCTGGGCTTTGTTTTATCTGAATAGTGCCTGCTACCAGCTTGGGATAACGGCTGTAACACAGCAGAGTGAAGCTGAGCTGGAACAAAAGGAAATCTATTCATTAACTTAAATCGTAGTAATTTTAGCATGACCCAAGAGGAGCTTGGTGAATCTAACCCTCTATTTTCCCCATCCTTCCTAGCAAGTGCCTTTCTTTCTAGCTGAGGTTTGAGAGCTGACTCTTTTCTAGACTAGAGTGAAATCTGGGGTGGATATTTTTTTTTCTCTAAGATTAGAGTTAATGCTGTTACAACAATTGCAGTGCAAAGAGGAATAATAGTCATTGTTGATTTTGATGTGTAAAACCTGAATTTTAGTTGTCCACTTACCAATTTCCTAGTTATAGGATTTATTTTGTTGTTCAGCCACAGATCCCTGTAGGTGCTGCTGCCCACCCAGGGTAGGAATCATGACTGAGACCTCGATTACTTAAATCCCTTATGGTATTAGTGACTCCTTTCTAGGGACATGCCCTCGGTTTTTGTAGGACTCTGCATTTTGTGCTGGGGCTGAGAGGTCAAACAAAGACCTAGGCAAAGAGAGGTGCAAATGGCTGTTTGGCATGGACTGAAAGAGACCTGCTACTGCCAAGGCAGATGAGGAGTCCTGGCCACTGGCCTCCCGCAAGGCTCGCTTAAGAGACCCTGGACCTTTCCACCACCATGGTCCAAAGCCAGAGTTCAACTTCCCTTGGCAGGATTTTGTTGCTGGAGGTGGCTGGATTGTTTTGGGGTTTGTTGTTTTGGGTTTTTTTTTGGAGTGGTGGGGTGGGAAGGGGACTGTTTCAGAAGCAGATGCAGATATGAAGATGAGTGGATGGAGGAACATCTTGGAGGAAGAGGAGTGGTTCCTAGGGCTTGGGATGCAAGAGTAACAGATATCTCAGCTTTCTGCCTGTTTTCTGCATCTCAGTTTCCCTGTCTGTAAAATGGGGGCAAGCAGGTTGATGACTTACATAAGAACTACTGGCATACAGTATTTTGTAAAGGCTTGAAAAAAACCCTCTGGATGGCAAAGCACAGACAACCTCATCACTCAGACAGCAAACTCCTACGTGTGAAAACACGAGCCGGGAGTTTGACGTATCTGCTACCCAAATGCTAGCAGGTGACGAGCAGATGGGGCTGCCGGGCGCTTGTCTGAGGTCTGCCTGAGCAGAAGATGGAGGGGGAGTGGGGATCTGAGTGCAGGGGATTTTTTTTTGCTAGTGTTGTTAAAAGCTGACACGTGGTTCTCACCAAAGATGTAAAAATAGAAGCCGTTGGCTTGTATGGGGCTGTGGCACAGAACTGCTTTATCTGGGACTTTGGATGTCACGCTCTCCCCGTTATTTATAGGTGGCAGGCAAACACTGGGAGGAGGATGAGAGGAACAAAATGTGGGAAATGTTTCATGTGGTAGTTTTGGTCCATGATATTACTTGCTGGGCTGCAGGGACTGGGAGCCCAGGGTCTTCTCCTAATGGTACCTCTGTCGATCCTGCAAGGACTGACACAGAGAGGGCAGTCCATCTTCAGAGGGCTCTTCTTTCTGATCCATGTGCATGACCTGCCTTGGAGACAGTGTGGTTTTAAACACATGGGGAAGAGATGGAGGTGGATTGAAGGAGTTTATGAAGAGCTCTGGAAAGGACAGAGCCAGCAAACAGCTAAATTGATGAGTTATGTTTTGGCAGTGAGGATCTGCTTTTCTGATGGGTAAACCAGCAGAGCAGTATGTGTAATAGAAGGTTATGTCTTTGTGCAGTCTGGAGTCCTTTATCTGACAATCTCTTGCTGTAAGCCGTGTCATCCTAGTCATCTTGCAGCATGCAACTTCCCATACTTCTATTATTCTTGAAATCCCAACTACATGCCCAATGCACCTTTCATGATGGAAGGGTACTGGGTATTAGAAACCTTGAGGCACACACCACCAGAATCTCATTACTAGCACAGATCCCTCTCCTGAGGCTTTGGAACTCTGCATGTGCCCATGATTTTGTCTCCCTGCCCCACACCAACCTCAGGAGAAGCTGGCTGAGGCTGCAGGGGAAGGTTGGCTGGGATGCATGGGAACATGGAGCCAGACAGATGAGAGCCAGTAGTGTGGAGGGAGTCAGGGCGTGCACACTCTGTTCACAGATCTGACCATGAGCTTGCTGGGAGGTAAACTAAGAGGTACAGATGGATGGAGGGATTGGTGACCTCTGTGAGGTCAGCCACTGGCTTGTTGCTTCATCCTGCTCAGCTCCTCTGACACAGGAGAAACCAAAGCAAGAGGGGTGAGCCTGAGACTCCAAGGCACCCTCCTGTCTGGAAACCTGGAGACTCCTCCCCAACTCTGTTCTTCTCTGGGAAGGCATCCAAACCTTCCCTTCCCGTCTAGGAACAAACCCCAGGATCCTCTCTGGACTTCCTGGTGGGATTGTCCCCTTCCCTCTCCTTCCATACAGCAGCAAGCCATGGCAGTTTGTGAGTCATTGAGAAAAAGATGCCACTGGGTCCCCAGTGCTGGTGTTACTGTGATGGGAAGAGGGGCCAGCACACCTGATGGGAGCTTCGAATAGGAGGCAAATGATTACAGCTGAATAGGTCATATAACACTGTGATCCTGAAAAGAAACATTATGATTCATCATTCCTGATGTAATGTCATCTGTTTAATAAAGCCGTAATTCACTGTGCTCGTTTTTAATGGGGCTATTTAAGTAATGGCATTGGGTTTTCTCTTTACCAACCTCCCCCCACTCCCATACTAAGTAGGGTTTGGACCAAGCACTTGAAAAGAGCTATTGGAGCTGAAGACTTTTTTAATATTTACAATATCTTTCAGGCTGTAGCTGAATGCGGTATTATTTATGTCAAATCACTACTTACCCTGAAATATGGGGAGAAAGAAAGCCAACAGCTGGATATGGTAATGAGTAAATAAACCATGTGTCTCTTTAATGATAGGGACATGAATTTGTACCACATGGGGAAAAGGCTGGCCATAAGATGTCTTTGACTAGGGCTGACCACAGAGCAAGGGCACCCCAAAATTTATGTTGCTGGAGGGCTCCTGTCGTGGTTTAAGCCAGTTCGCTCACTCACTTGGCAGCTTGCTGGGAAGAACAATGGTCTGACAATTGGATTTGTCTTTCATGCCTGTTCTCTGGGGGGTGTTGTCCACGTGCAGACACAGCAGAGTTTGCTACCTCCGGCTTGGTGGCAGAGCATGATTCTTCCCATGAAAACCTGGATCTGGAAGTGGTGGTTTCTGTGGAACCAGGAACCCAGGGTTCTTAATCCAGAAGGGTTATTTTGGGCAGAAGTGGTGGGAACAGGAGTGACTGAGTGTCGTCAGTCCAGAAGGAGAAGATGTAGTTGTTCTTATGGTCTGTTCGGGGATTCTTCAGGGTTATTTTCTGTATATGGAGAGAAGCATATTGGGGGATATAAATTCTGAATGCAGGTATTTGACCACCACCAATCAGATGTCTGTGTTTTCTCTAGTGCAGAGTTGCAGGAGTGTTTCTGTCTCTGGGGATGTGCTACAAGGGCAAATCCAGTGAGTGGGCAACTAACGCAAATGGCTAAAGGAGAGGGGAGATACCAAAAGGAATTACATGAAGACAGCAGAAGGCTGACGGCCATGCTGTAGTTAGTACACCAATGCTGAACTTCTTCATGCATTCAGTCTTTTATGCAAGGGAGAAAGGTATTTTAATTTTGTGGCAAATGAGGATTTGTTTGAAGCTCTCAGGCTTTTAATACAACCTTTATACTGGAGTTAAGTTTCGTATACCTGGACATATGCAAAGGCTGTGGGAGCTGTTATGGCTCAGCATCCCTGTGTGCTGTGTGGTGTACGGACACGGGACAGAAGGTCCCTGTCTCCAACAGCTGATGCACCACTGGGCGAACATTGACATGTAGCCACTTCTCTTGAAGTCAGTTGTGTGGCTGACTCTCTGTGCCCGTAAGAAAAATAAGAACTGCCAAATTTGATGTATTATTTCTGATATAGTAAACTCCTCTTGACAGCGGCCAAGAGCAGATGCTTTGGGAATATATGAGAGCTGGGCATTTATGGATAGATCCCTCCCACTATACCTACCTGGATTTTGGCAGCCCTTGATGTAGGGACTGCCCTAAATGAAGGAGTCTCCTAATGTCGAAAAGAGTTGACTTTTGACATAAGGAGAATTTAACCTTTTGAAATTAATTCATATGTGTTCACTGTGTGCACTGTTAATTGAAAAAAAACTAAAACAAATCAACCAACCCGAAGTTATCCCTGCCTTCTACCATAGTCCTTCTGAACGAGAGCAAGAACTGTAACTTGTTACAGCCCCTTATAAGATGCTGTGATTTAGTTTGAAAGAGCCATTAAAAATATTACACCTTGCCACCCATAGATTCCTTAGTTGAAAGACACACATGAAAGCCAAAAGGGTTTTATTTGAGAATGTGCTGTTTTGTCCAATTTTATATATTTTTCCAAATTCAGATAGTGGGGTCACTGGTTTTAAGAAGCCACAAATTAAAAACAAAATAATTTTAAGGCCTATAGTTTTTGTAGTTAGATGCATTTTGTATTTTTCCCTAGACTTTTTAGATAAACAACTGGGAGTTTCCAGCTGTCTCTTGTATTATAACAGAAGCAAGAAAGGAAACAAATAAGGAAATTTTGTGGAGAAAAAACCCAACCCAACCAACCCGTAAGTACCTTAAAATATCCCATGCTCAAAGCAGTTTCTACTTTTGTCCCATCCGGTGGTAATTTATCACAGCGGAATTAGGCGGATGCAGGAACTAGCTCTTTGGAGGAGCCAGGAAAGGCGGAGGGCTATGAAGGAGGGTCCTGGGTCCTGTCTGGAGGAGGATAGTGGTACATGTTAATGGGGGTCATCAGGCTTCCTGCAGGCCTCTCCACCATGTCTCGCAGGCTGTGTCTCCCATGCAGCTCCACCATGTTTGGACCATGGGATCTAATGCTATATGGACCTGAAAAGAAAGTCACTGAATGTCATGTGAGGACACTTGGATGCTTGCCTGGCCTGTGTAGGTGAGAGGATGTCTGGCAATTAAATGGTTAATGAAATGGTATCATGCACTATGGCTGGGGACATGGCACCTGGGACAGTTCTTGACTGTAATATCCCTTTCCTCCCTTTCCTTCTTCATGCTGGTCCTCACCTGTAGAATGGAGGTGAATGTTTTCATTTGCCTTTTAAAGGGTTTTAGGTCAGATGTGCTCAACGGATGAGACTTTGGTAGGGGGTTGTTGCCAGTTTCCCTGTAGACATTCAAAATGGTCTTTGCTCTTGGTATGTCAGTACATCTTGTTCTGAACACCTGCACTCGTGTCAAATGCCACCTAATTCCACCCCTGGTCTTGGCTTGGGTGCAGTGGAGCAGAAGGCTGGTCTTCATTACTCCAGCCCTTCCTAAGCAGCTGCTAAGGCTGAATGCCTTTTGCGCAGTGGGAGGAAATTGTTTCTGCCTGCCTTTTACGTCTGTGCTATCACCTGAGTAGCCCTTGCTGGAACCTACCAGGATTGCACACACGTAGCTTAGAGCAGTAACTGAAACCATCATGTCTCTCCTAAAACAAGGACCAAAAATTGCATCTAATGATTTGCCATCAAGAATGTGAATTCTGTGGGTAAATCGTAACATTGTCCATGGGGTCAGCAGAGAAGGTTAAACCTGCCACTTACGGATGTTCAAGGCAATAAATAGGGCCCATAAAGAAAAAGTCCTCATTGCCAGGCAAAGCCACAAGCACAGAATTGTGCTGTGCCTGGGGCCTCCTGCTTTCCCGGGAAGGAGTGAAGGGGTTAAGTCTGGAGCCAAGCGCTCAGCTTGCTCTGTATTATGTCCAGGTGGCATGACGTGTGAACAGATGAAAGATAAAAATCACAGCGGATAAAATCACAGAGGAAATGGCTCTGTCTGAGCCTGGATCACGACGCCTTGCGCTGACCCCACAACCTGAGCTCCATCAGTCAAGTTGTCCTTCCCTTGACTTATCACCCCATGCTCTGCTGCTGCTACTCCATAAAAGAGGAGGATAGTGGGAGGAGGGGAAAGGAGGCTCAGCCTGATGACTAAGAGGGTCTGAGGACACAGGTCAAGTTCTTCCTGCTGGAGTCTGGAAGAGAAAGCTGAGTACTCTACCAGACCCTGCTATAAAATGATCTTTCTTCCCCATAAAAGGACCGAACAAGTAACTGGGAGGCGAGTGCGGTCCTGATCTCGCCTTGGCTGGGAATGGGCAGTGGTGGAGCAAAGCCAGGCTGCCCTGGCCATCAGAGGCTGTTACTCTTCAGCAGTGAGAGCGGTAGCAATGTTAGGGCCTTGGACTTTGTTTCTGAAGCCATAAGATCTGTGATTGGTCTGTCAGTCAGTCCCTTTCTGTCCACCCCGACCAGCTTGGCAGCTGTACTGGCTCTGCTGCTTGGAGATGAGGAGAGAGACAAATGTATTTTGTGTAAAGATGTTGCTGCTGCACCCATGGTGCCTGGTCACCTTCAAGAGAAAGTCTGTGGGCATCTCTGAGGGGAATAAAATTCCTCACTCTCCTTCTTCATCTGAGACAGGTGGTGCTGATGACAGAAATAAAGTGCATCACTGTCCCAGAGCCAGGCAGCCACAGCTGTGGGGAAAGGCACTCTCCAAGCTTGATTGCGTCTTGCTCTCAAAGGAGCCATGTTCGCTGCAAGGGCTGGAGGATGCTGGAATTTGCTCTCTTTGTCTGATCCAAATGAACCTAGTTCTGGGGAAGGCCTTCTGGGCACACTGCATAAGACATCTGTTTTACAGGGTGTTTAGGATGGGGCTCAGCTCAGGCTTCCGAGAACTGGAAAAGGCTGGGAAGTAGATCCCAGTGGTAGCTGGCTGAGTTCCCCTGCTGTAATTATCTTCTGCAGGCCTGGGATTTGAGTGTGTTAGCAATGACACTATGTGAGGGCAATAAGAAGTGGAAGGGAGTTCTTAGGTCATTAGACTCTAAACTGCTCTGTGTGTTTAAAAAGCCACAAAAGCGTTTTGTCCTCTCCTGTGGCATAAAGATGCAGGTGACCACAGATCTGGTGGCTTATAGCTTCATGTCTGTATGGAAACTTGTATTATCTGTTTAGCTTCAACTAGTTCCCTGTGTTTTTTTTAGTTTACCTAGAACCAGCCTGGTTTAATTGGAATTTATGCACCAGAATATCCAAGCTGGTTTATAGCTGTCACCCCCTGACCTGCAGGTGGGCTTTGTTTTCAGAGATGCATGCAGAGGTACAGGAGACTACTATGATGTCTAAAGTTTCAGAAACAGAGCTATGGCTGCAATGTACTTGAGCATCAGTAGATGCAGGTGCTGAGTGGCCTTCAGTCAAATGGGGAGTGTGATTGAGCTTGTCTTGAGAATATGCTGAGTTAGTCACCCAGTCTGTGTGAATATGAGGGCTGTGGGCACCAAGGAGCTAATGCTCTGTAGTCAACATACGCCATGCTAACCCATCCCAGGGCTGGGTGCACCTACTGTGATGCTTGGGGCTCATGGTGGGGGTGAAGGTGTATAAAACCCTCCTTCCTGCAGCTTTGCTTCCCTGAGGCTTGTGAGGGCTGCTGGCCATTGGCTGTTTTATCATTGCCTGTTTGGAAGGACGTACAGTGACAGGGTGAGCCCCTCCAGACTGAGACATGACCTGGTAAAAGGAGGATGCATGTGTCCATTAAAAACTGATTTAGAGCTTAATGGGCATCACGCCTCTGCCTCTCCTTGCTATAAGGAAGGTCAGGGTATAGTGACTAGGCCATATCTGGGAGCAAAGCTGTGTCTTGGTTTGAAAGCAATCTGTTGTAGCCTTTGACAGCGTATGTAGCAGGGCAAATGGGTTCAGAAGACACAAGCAGTGTTTGAGAAGACTGAAGACTTCTTCCCTGTCCCATCCAAGAAGGGAAAGGGTAACTCTGGCAAGGATGTGGGGAAGGTCCAAAGAAATGGGCATGATTGTGGGGAAGACGACAGACAAGAGCAGCGAGCAAAGTCTCAGAGTGACACAGTCTTGTGAGCAAAGCTACCTCCATAGGTGGAGGATGGGGTGGCTTCATTTTGGGTTCCTGGCAGGCTCTGTGGATCGTCTCCTACTCAGAGAGCAGATAGAGAAGCCCATGTGTGTATGCTTCCATGCAATGGAGAGGCTGGAGAACACCACCAATTCTCCTACCCGGGGAAGGCAGCTCCATGACGCAACCTCCCACCTGAGGAAATGAGATCAGCAAATGACTCCTAAGTAGCATGTCCATCACTGTCAAATTGACCATGGGTGTCAAGTGTGAATTGGCTGTCCCTGCCGTGTGACCGGAGCCAGCCCTTTAGCTGGCTGAGTCGAGCTGTGCTGACTCCCTGTGATAGCATTTTAATGTGAGGGATGACAGAGGCCTCCGAGTTAATATCTGCAGAGAGGTGACAGTTTTGAATGTCAGCCAAAGTTGAAGGCCTGCCTGGAATTTTGTGGAGAATGAAGAGGATGGGCATGAAATTAGTACAGGCAACTGCATCTGCCGGCAGCCTTGCAGAGCTGATGCCCAGTGTTCCTGAGAGCTGGCACACCTGAGTGGACCTTCCTGTTTGGACCTCAGCTTTTGACCTACATGTATCCCAACATGGCTCTTCCCAGGAGTGTCTTCAAGGAGTGGAGGAGAGAATTGCACCTGGAGCTCACCGTTGCCCTCTTGGGAGGACCACTGGGATGTGATAGGAATCCTTCACTGGCGATAAGAGATGGAGATAAGATTGGAACCAAGCTGGTGTCTGCCTGCCGTTATTAAGAATAATCGGTACATGTATTTAGATGAGGCCTGGCTCTCAGGAGCTTGGCTGGCTGCCTGAATGGCCCCATGGAGTCCCACAAGGAAGGCACTCTGATGATTAAAATCTGATGGCAAAGAGCATCCAAGTAATTCCTAAACAGCTTATTCATGAGAGGAAGCAAAAGCCTCCTGATGCTCATTGTGCAAATGAAGAAATGACCAGTACAAATCAGCCCAGCTCAAATGAGTGGCAGGTATTCCTGTCCTCCTCCCTGACCTTGGGCAAGGCAGTTTGCTTTGCTGTGCCTCAGTTTCTCCCCTCTCCATGGGAGAAAAGTCTGGGTTTCTTTTTGGAGAAATGTTGGGGAAAATAAATGGCTCCAGGATTGCAAAGGGCATAAAGACTGCAGGTGGGAGGCATTCCTGAAAGGAGACAAAAGCAATGACAAGATACTGAACACAGCCAAGAGCGAGGCTGGATTTATTAATGAAAAAATGAGGGAGACGTCTGTGGTCAGCTTGATAAATCATCTTCCCCTCAAAGCTGCATTTCTGTGTTATTGTTCGCCTGAAATGGGATCTTGACAAACTCTCCCTGGGCTCAGGGGCTAATTGCTGAGTTCACAAAGTTGCAGATTATCTGTGGTGTCTGAGCTAGGACTGGGCTGAACTGGTTGTAGACTGGCCATTGGGAAACCAGTAATGGTTCTATTTGGTAATGCAATAGAGGGTGCAATATTCCTTTTTAATCCAGTAGAGCCCGAACACCTTCAAAAGGTAATTCTATTCACTGGTAACCTTCAAAACAGGGAGAAGAGCTTATTTCTGTTTGGGCTCTTTATGAGATACTGGCTTTAGTGTGCAAAAGGATTTTCAGAAACCTGGTACTGAATGGCCTGGAAGATTAGGCAACAAGGTGCTCTGTCTGTCCTACCTGCAAACTGCATTTACATCCTTGTTGCAAAAGCACAGGGAGGAGGAAAAAGCTTAACTTGCTTAGGTTGGCTTAACTTCAGTCACTGTTCCAGCAAGGCCACAGCTTGAGGACTCTTGCATGCTGTTGTGGCCCTGTATGCGCACATATTGACTTGATATTTGGGAAATCACAACTTTGATACAAGAGAGCTTTGTCAGAGAGATTCCCTTACTCCCAAAGCAGGCTTTTGGCTGGGAGCTGTTTAAATAAAAATCTGTCTTGCTATTTGCATGTAGATAAAGCAGTGTAAGAAATGACAGCAGCTATTGTATAAATGTGGTTGGCTTGTGAGGAAGAGAATTGTGGCTGTAGTTATGGGCAAACCCCTTCAGAAAATGTCTCCTGCATATTGGTGGGTCCTGGAGAGACTTCAGGAGCCACAAACCCAACACCTGTAGTGCTGGGATGGAACTGCAGACTAGACTGGGATGGTATTAGCAGAAGTGAATTGTGGCTGCTCTTATTACCAGGGATTTGCCTTTACCTGCCTATGGGCCTGTGGAAGTGGAGATGATGGAGGCTTTGGCCACCTCTTGCTTGAACACAGAATCTCACTTTGTTGTTGTACTGAGAGCTGCAGGGTGGAAGTAGGCCAGTTATGTCAAATGTCTATTATATGTTTGAAACCCCAACAACAACAACAAAACCCCTCAAAACCAACCATCTGAATAAACCCCACCCCAGAAACAAACACCAAAAGAGCAACCAAACAACAACAAAAATCCACCAAAAACACTTGCAAAGGAAGATAGAAAACAAACTGTGGACCACTTTAGTGTTGGCTGGTTTTAGTTGGCTACTGGAAAAAATAGCATTTGTGCTGAGAAAAGCCTACTTCAAATAAGGAAGGAAGATGTCTAAAGTGAATTTCACATTTCTTACTCTAAGTTTAATGCTGCCTTTATATGACTGTGCAATTGACTAGAGAAATCCTGGGCCTTGTACAGCTATTTTTCTTGACAGCACTTTGACCTCTAGGTGTCTCCTGGTCTTGACCTTAGCTCTTTTCCAGTGAGACAGCCTTGGAGGAATGCTGCAATTTTCAGGCTCTTAATCCCAAAACATCAAATGCCAGTCCTGCATATGCTGAAGTACTGACCCATGTTGTCCTAGCCAGTGCTTGTCTGCCCTGCTCTGTGGCTTCAAGTCTTTTCCTTCGATACTGTTGAAGGATACTAGTAAGCTTGTCTCTCCCTGGGAGGATGTGGTGTTTGATCCTCTCCTCTGGACTCAGGACTGAGATAGCTCTTTCTGGTTCAGTGTCCGTCCATGGTGGCATGGGATTGATCTCACAGGCAGGGTCTGCCTCTAGTGTAGCCCACTGAGGTTTGCCAGGAGGGTGTGTCTTTTGGTGGTGGAGAATTTTCATTGCATCCCTGCTGCCATGCGGAGTAACCATTTTCCTTCACACCAGTTAGTTTTGTGCCCAGTCTGGAGTCTGTTAGCTCCCAAAGCATGGATGGCGGGAGTATGTGGAAGAAGACCTACTTTGCAGATTGAACTCCCACTTGCTGCCATCCCTGCCTACTCTGCCAAACACTTGTGACCTGGGAGTCTTCCTTCTCAAACTCGGGCTAAGAGCTAACACAGAAGAGAGATGTGTGTGGTTGTTTATCCTCCTCGTCAACAGATGGGATCCGACAGCTTCTTCCCTTATGCAGTCACAGACTCCACAGCTTGCCTCTTTTCCCCTTTTCTGCCAGGAATAACTTTGGAGGGGGGGCTTTAAAAAACATTTCATTAACGCTTCTGGAAATGTTATTCTGTGTGTGAATTGCAGGAACTATTTACAGTAACTTCTTAAATGAACCTTGCAAAATGGAAATAATTTTGCTGTGTGCAAATTTCACAGCCTTTTGCTGTTCTTTTTTTTTTTTTTGCTTTTTTGACAGCTTCTACATTTTAAAGTTATGGCCCCAGGCCTAAGAAACCCAGTGTCTTTTGGGGCCAGGTGAATTATGAATCAGCCTTGAACTCCCTTCATAGCTCTGAGTATTAATGTGTCCATATTGCAGAGGGTTAGTGACTTAACCAGCGGGTTGAGCAGGGAGCAAAGAGGGGACTTGAGGTCTCCAAGTGTTTAAGGCAGGGCACTATATTCTTTCCATGCTAGACAGATGGGAGACAGTGAGGCTCATGGACCTTGGAGAAATTAATGGGGCCCTCTGAAAAAACATCCTGCTTAGAAATGAAATGTTAGCTGCACAGCCGTGTGCTCTGTGTGGCTGCCTTTATTTTTATTGGCCCCTCATCCATTAAGGTTGTCACCTCCTGCTGTCATCCCAACTTTCTACATTGTAAGAAAGTTTGGTGGTAGGACCCTTCTACAGAACATGGGGATACTGGACAGTTGTGCTGTCTGCATCTCATTTTAATGGGGGTCATTAACCAATTGTCAGATAAGCTTAAGATACTTGCTGAAAATGTAATCAGAACAGATTATGTGAGGTGTGCTCTTTCTTTGATGCATAACTGGTGTACTGAAAGGTGGAAGACAGCTCGCCCAGGAGTAGAGCATAGGCTCTGTGAGCAGACAGCTGGCTTGGATGTGTAACTGAAATGGTGGGTACCTGTCAACGGTGGCAAATGGCCCTCATTTTGCAGCCATGGCCTCTTGCTGTGGCTGGTGTTTTCCATGGAGTTAGGGTGGGACTGACAAAGCTGCAAGCTCTGACTTGGTTCTGGGTAGTGCCTGACTTGATGTCCCCACATGAGATCTGGGGGTGTCACATTTGACACCCTGACAGCCAGGGTGGCTGTGGTTGATCTTGCCTGGGTCTGCAGGGTTATTGACTTGAGCAAGAGAAGCAGAGTCTGCTTCATCCTGTGACTTGCTGGACTTGGACTTCTGATAGCTAAGTATATAGTGAGGAGTCAAGATGGACCCTGCTGCGGGGCTGCATTTAGCTGAATGGGGCCACATATTTTCTTCAAAGGTTTTGTTAACATATTTAGTGCTTCTGAAAGATGCTTTGAAAGGAGTTCTGTGAAGGCATTTCTCTTTAGATGCTAGAATACAAGTATGGCAAAGAAAAGTATGTCTCTCTTTCCACAGCAGAATGAGGGCTGCTTCATGGACATGAGCGCATGTGATCACCAGTTGTGCGGCCTCTGTTCTTGTAGAAAGCATAATACTATGCTGATAGCTCTCTGTTTATCCTGCTAAGTGCTTTCACCTGCTAAGGGGAGGCATGATAATGTAGCAGATATCTAATATTATTTTCTCTTAAGCCCCTCAGTACTTTGGGCTGGTCAGTTTTGCTGATATTTCCCTACTTAAATGAGTTACCTGCTAGTCCCTAGGTCTCTGGAGAAAGATGTGTTGGATAATGTTGCAGCCCCTCTTGCCCCCAACATCCTGATACTCTTTCCTACCTCCCTAACCAATCCTACTTCAGGTTTTGACTTGCATTATTTATTGCTCTCTTCTTTACAGCAGCCCCTCTGGTAAAGCTGAACCTTGTCTTGCTGAGCTTGGCTCCTTTGCAAGTCTGAATCTTACAAATTTGTTCAGGTTCAGAAGAAAAACAACCAATTGGGGGTTTACAATTGAATTGAGCCAAAAGGAAACATAGCATTTCATTTTGGATAATTAATAGATTTTTTGATAGAACAACAGCACTGATATTTTTGTTGATATTTAGTAATAACTGCTGTCACTGAAATGTTTCTTTCAAAATATAATTTTAATTGAATTTGAAGCAAAAGGCATTTCAAGATGAGGAAGACTGAACTGCTAGGCTCAGAAATATTGCAGCCAGACATTTTAATTTTGCAGAATTTAAACATTTCTCTGTGAAGAGCCTTCAATGTGAAGACATCAAGAGTGATTTGAGAAGTATTTTCATGTTGCTGAATCTGCATTTCTCCCAGGGTATGTACATAGTATGTATATATGGTAGTGGAACATTTCTTACATGCTTCTACAGTAAATGAGTAGGTAGCATGGCTTTAGTGAAGAGCTTTAGTATTTAAACAGACAAGCTGGCAAGTTATTTCACCTCTGGATGGTTTTGCCTGCCAGCAAACGAGTAATTTTTCATTTGCCCAGCTCAGTCCTTGGCCAAGCCGAGAACTGAAGCTGGGTCTTCCAAGTCCTTGTCCTGTGTCCCATGACAAGATCCCTGTCTTTTCTCTTTGTTCATGGTTTGTGATTAATTGCCCAAGTCTCCTGATATTATTTCTGTTCCTCTCCCTGTCTGTATGATTTGAAACTTTATAAACAGGCCATAGCAAATGCATGTGACATACAAAAATATGGGTATTCATCAAAGTAGCACAGCTGCTTCTGAAACAATGGTGCTAAGGAAGCCCATTCATACTAATTATAACAGCACAAAGAATTGTGTCGCTAAATTTGCTGGCAGATCCAAGAAATGTTTTGGCTTGACCTGAAACAGTCTCTTTTGGGGAAGAAGTTTTTGGCAAGTTGAAATATTTTAGTTTCACTCTAGAAGCAGCATTTTGTTTTGAAGCTAAGGATTTGCTTTAAGCAGAAATTTAGAATTAGGAGATGGGAATATTTATTTTTAAGTTAAAGTGAAGGATTTTTATTTTAAGAAAAAAGTCTTTCTCTTAGCAGTAACAGTTTGATAAAAAGGAGTAAGTGGGTGACATGTTTTAACAGCGTCGGAATGGTGGTTTTGGCAACCTTTTCTCCTATCTCTGAACTCTTCACTGCTGAAGGACTGTGTGACTCTTCTGCAAGCATCCAGGAAAAATGCCCCACCTGAGGGTCTGCAGCTTGAGGTCCAGGCAACCTGTTGCTGCTCTGCTTTGCTTCCAGCTTGGTGTTGTGAGCAGGTAACCCTGGTGAAGCCTAGTAGCTCCTTGTGTGGCGCTGCTTGCTGGGGTGAGAGAACAGGGGAAATTCTTCTCCTTAATGTTGCTGGGCCCGAAAGGAATAAAGTGTAATTACACTCTACATACTGGTATTTCCATGCACTCCTCTGATGGCACTCTGACCACACAATAATATTTTCCTTTCTGAAAATAGCATACTGATTTAATAAGATCCTTTAATGTTTAGAAAGTCTGGAAATGCATAATTAAGGTATCCAGCCAATTCCCCCTTTTGCCTTATAATTATTGTTTGCTCATTATCACCCTGAATGACTTGCACCACCCACTCAAACTTAACTTTGCCCACAAATCTGTCAAAATAGAGATGCATATCAACATTGCAAATTGCTATTATAAGAGGGGGAACAAACTTCCTTTTTCTTTCAGATGAATTTATTTTCAACATAATTTCACAATCGTGCAGCAGGTAGAATGATTTACTGCTGCATAATCTCTGCCTGCCTTTCTCTTCAAAATCTTACCTGCTCAAACCTTCAAGTTCAGCATTGTGTCTCGGGTACCAAAACAAAACCCAAACTGTTGCAATTCGTAACATCCAACATCGTATTGGTAAAGACCATTCCTAAAGCTGCCTGATAGCTGGGCCAGTAAAAAGGAGAGAAGAATTAAGGTGGAGAAGCAAAATGTTTCCAGCCTGCAACAACTTTGCTGATTTCACCGGGAGCTACTTTGTTTATGCAATATGGTGCTCATTGTAGTCCATGTGGGTCGATGGGAAAACCGTATTTCACATTGTTTCGGTCTCTGCTTTTATTAAGCAGCCATTTGGATGACATATGGAAATTAATGTTATATTTAGGTATGTTCCTGTATGTTCATAAAGACAGTTACAAAACTATTTTTACCTCTAATACTTGTAGTAATCCTCCTAAAACTCACCAAGGGGCACTAACTCTTTTCCTGCTGCAGAGGAAAACTCAGTTAGGTCTTTAGGGAGATATTTTTGCATAGGAAGATATTTGCCAGAATAACCCCTTCAGTTCACTCTGGTTCTTCTCCCATCTCAAGTTGTTCTGCCCTTCTTGCCAACATCCTGCTGCTTCCTTTGGCTTGCAGTACCAGCAGCCTTGCCGTAGCAAGTCCCAGGACTTGGCAAATGCCTTGAGCTGCTTGTGGCTCTGGCAAGCACCAGCAGATGTGTTGCAAATAGGTTCCAACACACATCTGTGTGGTGCTGTCACTGTAGTGGTTGTGTCAAAATCTGGGATGATGCTGCTTGTGCATGCCCTGCACACTGCTCCAAGTGTTTGTTTCCAGTCCCTGGGTATGCACATACCTAGACACTGCACAAAGGTCTCCTGAGCACACTGGCTAACCAGCAGCACTTCTCTCAAGAAAGACTTTCTTCTAAGCTTTTATGGGACGTAAAAGCCATAAAAACTGGTTTAACAGCTGACATTGTGGATGGGTGATCCAAGTTGCCAATGGAGATGCAAAGGCACCACTGAAAGCTCTAAGATTGATTTCTTCAGGAGCTTTTTCAGAGATGCCAGAGGCAGTGTGCCAAAATCTCCTGGGATAGCTCTTGTCTGGGGTAGTACTGCAGATTCCTATTCATGAAACCCTTGTTCTAACCCACTGGAGTATTTTGCATGCTATGGGATGTCTGCAGAAGGATCTATACCATGCTTCAGGCACAACCGCCCCCAAGCGCTGGCATGTCATAATAATGTAATTTCTCAGCTTGATCCAGCTGTTGGGTGGGTAGGGAAGGAGCTTTCTGCTCCCCATGCAGCTCTGTTCAGCAAGACTCTTTCTGCTGGGATGTCAACCTTGCTCAGGCTCAGATAATCCAGGGGAAGGGCCTCTATTTTTGGTATTTTGCTTTTTATTTCTTTTCCCCTTTGCATCTTCTGCTACCCACATCATCTCTAGGCCTCCCTTGGGAAGCTGCTCTACCTGTGTTGGGATGCAGTATGTTAGTCGTATGCTCAAAGCATCTCTGCCCCACTAACTGTGCTGCAGCCCAGCCCTGGGGCACCTACTACGTCCACTGTTCATGGAGTTCTGGAGGTGAGCACACCCGGTGAGTCAGACAAATTTCTCCAGGAAAAAGGAGAGGTCCCTTCATCTCCTGGGTGAGTGTGCTTCCATGGTGGCATGCATTCAGAGGTGTGCATGCCTTGCTCTGTGGCTCTGCTGTGGGCAGGTCTGCTGGCCAGTGTGTGATGATTATTACCTTGCACTTCTGCACTGCAGTGTAGTGATGACTGCAATTTATCAGGCTATTCCCTGATGGACTGGATTTGACCTGAATGCTAGAGTGTCTCAGTGCTTCCAACCAGCTCCACTCACGTGGTGCCCATGCCGGCTTTCCTGGAAGGCAGGCTGATCTGGCGGGAACTGCCTGACACATCGCCATCAATGCGCAATAACCTTTATTTAGAAAAAAAACCAAACAGAAAAAACAACCTTCTGCCCATGATCCCGTGGTAACCCCAGCAATATGGGCATTAATGTCCAGAGAGCTTTCTCCTCTAGATGGGGGGAGGGTGTGAGGGTGGGGGAGGAGGGGGACAGGGAGTTAATGGGTTTAGATTATTTGTGGTTATCTGGATTTCAGATTGACACCATAAATATTCAAACTCTGAATCTGGCTGGATGCAGCCGCTGTTGACTTTTGTATGACCTAGCTGGAAACTTTAAATCAGCTGTCGACTTGACTTTCAAGGGAGTGAAATGCTCCAAATCCACTAGATAGCATCTCCTTGGTGTTTTATTACCTCCTGAGAACCTCACTTTGGTAGGGACCCAACTCCAGCCTCCTTTCAGAAAGCACAGCTTTGTTAGCCTTGCAAAGTCATAAAACCTGCCATGTGGGAACAAGGGTGTCCTACCATGTGGCAACACACAGGGCTTATTATATAGAATGTACATGATTAATATACAAGCAAAATGGGTCCAGATGTAAGCCTAGCATCATGTTATTAATAGGCTAACATAGATCTCTATAATGGTGCTCTCTGTTCACTAGATCATGCTGGATGCTGTGTTTTGGGCGGGTGGTTTGTTTTGTTTAGTATTTTTTTAAAGTGTTCTTTTGTGCTTTGAGATCCACATATAGGACTTTTCTGCAGGTACTGAATACATTTTGCTCCTGATGTACAGCATGCTGTCATTCTGGTCAACAATCCAGGGCTGGTGTGTAAAGTGCTGAGTAAGTCAGAAGTGAAACACTGTGAGCAGCTGTGAAGGTGATTTGGCCCAGCGGTGCCACACCAGTGACCTCTCCTTACTGTACCAGTGACAGGCACTCTCTTGCCCAGTTATTGAGAGCAGAGTAGCCCTTGAATGCCAAATTCATCATAGCAAGCAGTGTGTTGAGGACCAGTGTTAGCTTAATGAATGTCACAGCAGCCAGAGTGTCAAAAAAGGTTATGGCTTTTGCTGAAGAAAGAGACCCAAATGCTCTTTAAGTAATTGTGTGTGTGTGTGGGGAAGCAGCAATGACATGTCTGGCTGCTCAGTGTTTGCAACCTTCTTCCAAGAGCTGGACAGTGCATCCAGAGATGATGCTCTGAAATGTCACGAAGTAAAAAAGTTGGGGCCAGATGTTTTGCTGGAATAAACTTGTTGAGAAGGGGACCTGCAGTGTGGCTGGAGTCAACACCTCCGTCCCTCTGTAGCTCCATGGGAGATTAACTAGAGAGCCCTTTGCCTCTTCTTCCCTGAGTCACCTTGGCGTGCTTTTCCAAAGACATTGCTGAATTTAATTGCCTGGCTTTGAGGCAGGTCTGGTTTCACAGGAGTGTGGGACACTCTAATGCTGACAGTCATGTGGCATCGAGGGGTCTCAGGTTGATGCAAAGTGGCCCAAGATAGGAGCTGGTTTTGAAACTGTAGGGGCTGGCAAGTCTGGGCTGACAGCTTTTAGACTGGTTGGTTTGATGGTCTAGTCCTCTAATGTAATGTTTTATTAGGTCCAACAGATTTCTGTTCCAAATTCCCTGGGGAGCTCTTCAAAATAACTGTTCAATGAATAGCTTTTCCCTGCAGCAGAGTGAGAGAGGTGCTGGCAATAGAGAGATTTTGGCAAGCCAGCCTGACAAAGACTTGGAAAGGCTCTTAGTCCAACGTTAGAGATTGTCTCACCCCTCCTCTGCTCCTCTGGCTGGTACTGAAAGTAAATGACAGGCAAATGATTGGGTCTTCTAGTGGCCAGGGATGTCTGCTCTAGGTCTTCATCTTCATCTCTGTTGTGAAGGTGCTTCTTCATACAGTTCCTGATGCATTGAGATCTTTTTCTGCAGAAGCGCTGAGATGTCTGCTCTCCTGGAGACCATGCACATACATTTGGAGGTCCTGGCATGACTGTAGCTGTCCTCTCATGTCTCCAGCCCATTAGGTGTTTTATCCTGAAGCCTGCAGGCAGGCAGTAGGCTCTTAAAGTGATGTCTTCCTCCAAGCTCACTCTTGGTTATGAAGATGTCTGGACTCTCTAATACAGATTCGCATGCCTTGTGCTTTTAATATCATGTATGAGTTGCTATCTGCTGACTAAGATTAATTGAATATGTAAAACAATAGGTGCTAAGAATTAATACAAGGATTTGTAATACAAGATGACTTTTATTCTAGTTTGAATACTTCACACAGTGGCTATAAGTACATTAGTTTTATTGATCTATATTCATAGAATTATTTAAATGTACCCTCTGGTGCTGAGTGTCAGGGATTTTCCAGTGCTTGCCACTATGCATTTTTCATTAGAGCCTAGCGAAGGCAGATCCAAACTTTGACTGTCCAGGCAAGATTAATTTCATCTTGACACCCACAGTGAAACATAAGCAGAGTGTATTTAGAGACCTGACCACTAACCATGGGCTCACACCGTGTACTCTGGAGAGGTTTTCTGGGCTCCCTCCTTCATGCTCTCTTGCATCGTCAGCATTTCAGTGCTGCCAGGATATGCTGGCTACCAAACACACTGGCTCCACCAAGGCTTTTCTTCTGCGTTTTGTTTTAAAGAATGAAATGGATCTGTTCCTATATATAGCTGAAACTCTTATATTAAAATCCTATCTGTACTGTGCATACTAAAGCTGGCTTGATCTTTCAAGGTCAGATGTTTGGCAGGTGCCAACTGTCTGTAGCTGGTACAACATTTCTTCCATCCAAATGAGACTGGATTGTAATTATTTTCTATCAGATTTTTCCCGCTTTTGTCTAAAAATGCTCATTTTCTTGCTCTTGTCTAGTAGGGGATTAAAATAAAAATAGGAAAAAATGCCAGCAATTTCTAGTGAAAAGCATTCTCAAGCTTTTCTTTTAATGGTATTTGATTGTAGTTACTGGACAAAAGAAACTGAACTTTTCTAGTTTACAGGGAACTTAGGATGAAAAGAATTAAACTTCCCAGAGAAAAATGAAACATGATGGGGTTTAGTGTTCAGAAGTGAGGCAGGTAGCTAGGCAGGAAGGGCAGCTCTCCCACAACTTTGTCTTGAGGTTGAGTCATGGATAGGACCTCTTGCAGACTCCTTTTCCTGTCCTTGGTTGCTTGTTAAAGTCATGGGCATCTCTGCTGTCTACTAAGTTGAGCTCATGCTGCAGCCTTTCCTCAAGGGAGGATACTAAGAAGGTGTCTGTCCTTCAGCTGACAGCCCAGTGAAACTGAAACTATCTGAGTTTTCTGTATCTCTACTAAATTGGGTTAAAATTAGCTGACAGGTTCCAAAGTGATGGGAACACACAAGCCTACAGTGTAATTGCATAAGCCACTTTCCTTGGGAACCAAGCTAAAAGGTGTCAGTGTGTTTTACAGCACCTATTAAAACAATCAATTTGTGTCTAGTTCAATGTTCATGGTTCCACCTGAACATGAACTTCAGGAATGCTGGAGGGGTACATAGCTGATGGTCTTCTTTTGGAGGACATATGTGGATGTGTGCGTGCTGCAGAAGGAAAGTCTTTGGGATTTGGGAACCTGGCCCTGCAGAGACACTTTTGTCAATCCTGCTGATGTGGCTGTGCTTGTTGATACTACAGCCTCTTCTGAATCCAGCTTTGGTCCTTCTGCTGCATTCTTGGAGGTGAAGAAGCTGTCAGGGGATGCTGTTGCCCCTCTGCTGCTTCCTCTCAGGATGGTAATGTCTCTAGCTTGCATCCTTTCAGGATCAGGGAATGGGGTCTTCTTTGAGCCTTACAGCAGGGAAGTGTTGCCTCATTCCTTTGCCCTGACTCAGTTGAAAGTGGCAGCAACACTGTCCTTGGTGAATGCTGTGCCTCTGGGGTCAAGCAGCGGCATGGCTGCTCCTCGCTTCACTGTGCAGGCAGCCCTCAGATATGGCTGCTCCCCCCCAGGTATGTCCCATGCTCCAGAGCTTACTCAGAGCCTCAAAGAGCTCTGTACTATGTGGGGAGATTGCAGTAGCTCCCTGCACCTCTCTATGAGCACTCAGAGGAGGATCTGTGCTTTCGTTTTTTAATGTATTTGTCTTTTAACGAATGCAGGAGGAAGGCTGGGAAGTGGCCCTAGCATCACCACCTCTCCATCACTCAACATCCTCCCCACAGCAGGGCTGGAGGGTAGGCTGGGGCCAGAAGCTGGAGCTGGGCTGAGCCTCAGTCTCTGGTCCAGGGCCCTGCCTCTGCCTTGTGTGGGGACAGCTGGCGCAGACCCCGTGTCCCAGCACTCAGCCCCTGCCTTGCACTCGGCGAAGGCGGCTTTGGTAGCGGGTTCGTGAACTTTGCTATGTTTTATAGCCACTAGAGGGGGGTCAGAGACTGCGGGCTTCGGCTCCCTGCAGCCGGGCTGCCCGGGCTGGGGCAGCGCAGGGCAGCCCGGGGAGGGGGCTCTGGGCTGAGCCCGGCAGTATGCACCCAACCCGGCCTTGCCTTGCCCTCAGTGTGTTTTCAGCATCTTTCCCAGCCTCAGTGGGAGTTCCTCTGGGAAGGTCAGTTCTGCAAGCCAGGATGTTCCACCTGTATCTACTCTGCTTTCCTGCGATGGGAATGTGGATATGCGGGCTGGCAGTCCTGGGTTAGCAGGAAGTCAACCTGGGGAGCCCCAGCCCAAGGTGGATTTATCAGGTCAGCTCCAGTAACACTTGGTAACCTGGGAGAAAACTGTAGTCACCCAAAGACAGTTGTCGTGCTTGCACGCAAGCCTGAAACCACCTGAAGCAGCTCTGTGGAAAACCCCATCAGGTCTTCTGGCTCTTGGGTGGAAATCCCTCCCTTCATGCTGTGTTCCTGCATGACCTAACAGGGAGCATGTCCTTTGGTTTGTGCAAGGTGACTGCGAAGTGACAGTAGGGGAAAGTCTCTGTGTGTCCAGCCCAGGGCACATGGTATCAGCTGCTGGCAAAGAGGAGGCACTGAGATTTGCTGAGGAACATCAGGCTGTTGGGATTGCTGGCACTGGAGCAATTTCAGCTGATCAGGAGCAAGTCTGTTTATTGTCTCTGAAACCAGGCATTTGAGGTGCTGAAATTCCTTTGCTAGCAAAGCCCAGAGCAGTATTTTGTGCCAAGATGAGAGATTTTCAGAATGCTTTTATAGCTCATTGTTTTCTGTCATGGGCCCCTGTGATTTTTCTAAAGGGAGAGGAAGGGCTGGGTTTTCCATTTCTAGGTGCTGCCCTCCAAACTCTGAGTGACATGAGGTGTAACACTTGCTAACTTGTCATGAATGCTTTGGCAAGACTCAGTCAACTTCTGAAGAGGGAAAAAAGGATGAAGCAAGTTTACAAGTGCCCTTAGCAGAGCCTGGCACAGCATCAAGAAGGATTTTTAATTCCTGGAAGCAACGTACCTTTGCTTCCATTGTGTGGTGGATGTTGCTGGTGATTCTGGAGCATGGTTGAAAAGTAATATCTTGACAGCATCAAACCAGACCTCAAAGGTGCTCTCCGTACTTGTTGATGAGAGCGCACGGCCCCTAACATATCATGGGTATACTCTGTGTCACTAGGGAGTGATAGGGACTGGTTGCATTAAGGAATGGGAAAGATTTGACCTCCCCACCCCTTGGTCTTCCAACAGCTCCAGGATTATTTTAAGTGCAAGGCTGTGGATTATAAATTAGACAATATTTATACTCAGGAAAACATCTGCTGGGTGCTCTTTCCAGTGGACAGGGCCAGCCAAAGGCTCCAGGACATGATGTGTAGGGGTTGCACCAATCGCCACCTGTCTGCTCCTATAATCGAGTTGATTTTTTATGATCTTGACATCAGCTTTCAAGATGCATGATCTATGTGTTTATTTAGCTGTCTTTCCTGGCATCCCGTAGTTCTGAACTCGTGTAAATCCTCCCACAGTTGGATTTCTGCACTTTTCAGAGATTACATTCCCTGACACTACATTTCTCCTTCCCCCTCACTTTGTTGACAGCTCAGGCGAGGGTCCAGGGAGAGAAGTGTTCAAACCTGGCTCTGGAAGGCTGAGCTCTGACACAGAGTGGGTCTAACTTTCCAGGGGCTAAGCAACTGGTACTGGTGTAAGTGGGAGAGGCGGCACAAACATGCTGCTCTGTGGCTGGAGTCCCCTTTTAGGTTAAAAAGTCTGGTCCAGTGACTTTGTCAGCCTCCAGGATTTGGTGGCTGGATGATGAGGTGGTTTCCATGAGGGGACTGCTCAGGTCCTGTGTCCAGGCCAGAAAACTGAATGAAGTTGACATGGCCAGAACAATAACTCTGTTAAAAAGCCCAAATTCTGGCTGCTAGAGAGTGAGGTTTTTGCAGCTCTGTTCATTCAGGTCACAGCAGACCTTGCTCACTGACACTCTTGTCTTAACAGGAGTTAACCCATGCAAGGGCTTCCTAGGGATTTCAGCTCAAATGATTCCCAGAATGTGCCTTTTATAAATGCCCTATTTTTTCTCACAAAACCATGTCTTCTTTTGTCCTCTTCTTTTGAGGAAGTACAGCTAGTGCTGAACTTCACTGACTTCCAGATGTGTACAGATGGATAGATACTTGCATACTACTAGAAAAGAATATGCAGCAGCCTTTGCTTTTTGTGCTTTTTGCTACCAGCAAAGCAGGGATCACTGAGAAGAGCTATAGCCAAAAAATCTATCAACTCTACAAGATGGTTCCTATAACCTGTAGCCTCTGACTCCGGTGGCTGGAGGTGCATCTCCATGGAGCAGCTGCATGAGTGGGAAGAATTAATGTGGGCTGATCTGGCTTTCTAGGTGGAGTTTGCAACTACCCTTCCTTTCCTAGCTGCTCTGAATGCCCTTTGCTTACTCCTTGTCTGCTTCTGTCCCCTCTGGCCTTTTTCTCACTCCTTTTGCAGGGCTCTTCTGCCAGGCCCTCACTTCTCATGCTGCCCATCTCAGTCCCTCCTTTCCCTTCTGTGATATGAAGAAGAGGAGACTTCCAGGATCCTGAGCTGCCCTGACTCTGTGCCATGTGGTGCCTGTGCCTCTTGACCCCTGCCTCTCACCCCAAGCTTCTCAGCCACCAGTGACCAGTGAATTAATTTATTTGCAGCATTAATACATCTAGAAGGAGTTTCTTGCTTGATTGAATGCTGAGGCCTTCTCCATCTTGGAGAGGATCTCTGACTCCAGCAGGTACCATACCAGATATTTTTCCAAAGCCAATATGAACTTGTCCCCAGTACAAGCACATCTTTGTGGCCCTTGCGTTTGTGCTTAGCAAAAGTGTCATTCCCTCCCACTGCTAAACCTGCTTCTGAGTTCCTCTGCTGCCTGCAGCAGCACTCGGGTGTCCAGATAAAATGGATTTAAAACTTAGGTGTATGCTGAACATAATCTCACAGCTTTGTTACCAGGGTCCATTAGTACCCACTGTTTCATTCACCCTTCAGTGGGGATGGTATTGCCTCCCTCTTAGGGGCGCAGTATTAAGTGTTCAGGAGGGACAAAGGTCCTGGTAAGGGTCTAGTTTTCCATGGAGTTGGGCTAAAACTTTCTACTTTGCACTTGCTAAGTGTCTGCCTGGGCAGCTGAACATGTAGATAGATGTCAAACCACCTCTGTCCCTCTGACAGTCAGATACGTTAGCTGTCCATCACCACAGTGGTGGTGGTTGCTGATGAACCCTCATATTGCAACCTGGCAGCAGCGTGCTTTGTGCGGCCATGACTGAGAAACCCCTGGCCCACACAAAGGAGGCAGAGATCATGGCCTAGCTGACGTCTCTGTGCCAGTTTCTGCTCCCTATCCTTCCCCACGTGATCCCCTCTGCCAGGTCCTCCCAGCCATCCTTGTCCAGTTAGCAGGGAGGGTGAGAAGAATTGATGACTTACCATGGGACAATTTACCTGTCTGTGTAACGAGACGTAAAAGGATCTCTTTCACACTAGGCTGGAGTGTTTATGGACATCTCAAAGCCTTGGCCTTGAATGGAAACCTGCCTCCCACTAGCAGAAGATTGGATGCACCTCATCAGCACTTGTGCATATTTTTGCCTGCCAGGTAATTGCAGGAAAACAGATGAAGAAAGATTGATCTGTAGGTCTCAATTTTATGTTTTGTTTTTGTTTTTTTTTTTTCTGTGGAATCCACCTCCTATCAGTTTATCAACAAAAAGCCAATGTCCTTATCATTCCCCTCATCCTGGCTGGGAATAATGTGCCAAATGAGTTATCCCTTTATAAGCATGTTATCATGTAGACAAGTGAAGTGGATTTGCACCTCTGATGGCTGTGTGGTTAGTTATGTTACATTAGTGCCTAGTTGAAGCCTGGGTCTTTTTGCTCCGTGGGAGAGAGATCTCCCTCAGCAAAGTAGCTCTAGGTGGGGCAGGAAATGGAAATGCTTTGAGCGCAAACAGGCTTCATGGTGAGGCAGCTGCAGGTTCAGAGGACAGGGGTCTTAACCTCCAGGTGGGTGCCAACCCCTCTGTACCAAGCTGCTTACCCACAGTCACATATAGTTGGAGTCACCTTTGCCCTTATAGGGCTGCTTGACTATTATAGAGGCTGTTCCTGTGATCTGCCTGCTTGCATGTGCTCCTTTTAATAGTGAGTTAGAGGGAGCTTAATCCCATGGTGAATTCCTCATTGTCACTCACATCACCCCTACCCCATTTGCAGAGGGATTCAGTGACCACCATGCTTAGTGTGGGGCTGGTGAGCCTTGCCCAGCCCAGGTCTCAGGGTGAGCCTGTGTCTTCCCATCCTACAGCTTCAGAACTTTTCCTGCTACCAAGAGCTGGTGACATGGCATCCTAGTGGTGTCACAGCCAGATTTTGCCCTCAAGGTCTCATCTTTGGAGCCAGTACCCATATCAGAAATATAATCACTCTCTTCCCCCATTTTTTTTAAAGTATCACAGACAACTAAGCCACAGACATAGAGCCCTTTGCCCAAGATCACTTACCAGCTACAGAGTCTGGAGTAAAATCTCCCTGATTTCCTGGCTTTGTGTCACAAGTGTGAACAGCTCCTTGCTCTGATGACAATAAGGGCTTTACAGTAGCAGAGGGTTAAAGAAAAGAAGAGCCATATTTCACCATGGTTCTTGCTCTGTCCCCGAGTGCATCTCCCAGGGTGAGAGTGAAGTCAAGAGGCTGCTGTGAAAGGGTTATAGCCGACCTCTGATCACAACCGATTAATGACAGCCCCAGGGAGCGAGAGCCCTTGAGCTGGTGGGAAGGAGGTGAGTACTGAAAAACAGAGAAGTTCTAAATACAGCAGTGGGAGTCCAAGAGTGGAGCGATAGCAGGGGAAATAGTCATGCTTGGAGGCATGGCAGCAGGGCAGAAATGGAAGGGATTTTTCCATCCATCCCCAGCAGTCTGGATCCAATCCTTCAATCATCAAAACCTGCTCTGATTAGACTTGTTGCTCTGAATTGGCTGGTGATGGTTTGGAGCTTTTTAAATTTGTTTGCTCAAATTAAGCAAAAAAAACCCCAAAACAACTTGCTGTGAGGGTGGGTTAGTATTTAATTCCAAGCAGATGGTAACAACAGCATGTGGCAGCCCCCCAAGAGGGTGAGGAACACTGTTGTCAAACTGGAGAAACTGAGGCAGAGCATCAGTATGGGGTGAGCAGGGCCAGGACCAGGAGGAGCCCCCACTTCTCCCCATGCTGCCATGCACCCAGCGTTGTGCTGGACTCAGCAGAAATCTTCCCTTAATGTAATTAAAGGATGAACAGAGATGGCTGCAAGAGGAGGTGGCTGTTTATGAGCATGGAGGAGGGCATGCCGGGAAGATGCTCCATTCCCCTGCTTGAACTGCTGCACTGGAGCATAACCCCTGGGCAAGGATGTGCACAGCACTTGGATGCTCTCTAGCTCTGCTTCAAAGGGTTGAAAGCAAATTGGCTGTTAATGCAGACAGTGGCTGGCTTGACTCAACACTCCCCTGTTACAAGGGGGCTGTGGGATGGATGAGGAAACTTGTGCTCCTTCTCTAACAGGTCTGAGCCTGCTTGTTAGACTTGGTCAATAGTTTGCTGTCAAAAGTAATTTTCTGTCAAACAGGCATTGTTTTTTTTTCTTTTCTGCCAGAGCAGAAATTTTCTCAGAACATGTCAATTTTCAGCCAAATTTTTTGCTTTTGGTGCTTTTCTATTTTTTCTTGCTTGCTTAAATAGCAGCACTGAAAGCAACGTGGTTGTCAGCTACTGAAGTCTGAATCTGAAAGCTCAAGCCAGCAAGGTCTCTAGATGTATTGTTGATTTTTATGTCAAGAAAAAATAGTGGAATGGAAGAAGGTTTTTAAGAACTGATTGTCAAGGTGGAAAAATGTGTGTTAGAGGATGTCATGAAAATTTCTGAAGGCTTGGTGTCTGTAAGGCTCTCTCCTGGTCTGTTGTTGTGAGGCTAGGAGTGGTTCAGATGCAGCAGAGTGCCTGGGGACAGGGACAGTGGCAGCCTGACTCTGGTGACATCCAGAAGTCCCTGCTGGTGTGTCCCATTCTATGTGTGGGTTTTATACCTGGGTTACGGGGCCTGCTGTCTTCCTTGCTGGTGCATCTCAATTGGCCATGTTTGCATTTAACATTAAACACAATAGCTCCTCAGTATAATGGAAAACAGGCTGTCTGGAGAAATACTGCTTGCTTAGGAAAGCTATAGATAGGGTCTGTGCTTTGTCCCATGGGGGTTGGAGTGGGCAGCATGGCTAGTGGAGGTGATGGGGACACAGCTGCTGACACACCCCAGGGGAAGTACAGTTATGATCTTTTTGTCCTGCCCTGGCCCATTGGATGTCCATCTGGGTCTGCATGAACATCCATGGTGTCTCTGGTAGTACCGTGGTTTCAAGTGTTGACACTTGCTCATTGTATAGGAGCCACACACAGATGCAGCTAAGACCCATGCAAAGGATGTGAGGACCACACCAGGACCCAGAGGCTGGAGGGTGCTCTGTGCTGTGAGGATGCACAGAGGTGGGGAAGAACTGAAGGGAATGGGCTGGAGAGGCCACAGGTCCTGTACATGTTGCCTTGGCAGGGATTTTAGGTGTTGCCAGAGTTAATGCAGGGAGTGTGTGTGCCTCTCTTGACTATGTTTATGCATGCAAAGAAGTGTCTGCTGGGGAAGGAGTGGAAAGCTTGTGATTTATCATTGCTCTGTAATGGGTGCCTTGCTTCTAGTGAAAGAGGTCAACATCCCTGAGAGATACCAAACCCTCTCCTTATTAACGTTCTGTTACAGCTAATGGCTTGGGGTAGGGCAAGCAGGTCTTACAAGGAAGACATTAAAGAGCAGCACTACTTGGAAGGGAAGCCAAAGAATTTACAGCAATATTTACACAGAGGCTCTCCCCAGAGATAAGGTACACAGTCGGCTCAGCAGATAAGCAGAACTATGGGATGGGGCGGAGCAGGCACTGTTTGTGCATCCTGAAGTTCAACAGGATTAAAAGCCAGAGCTGTGTGGTGTGGAAGAGGGGGATGTGATCAGGACCACACATACCAGCTGGAATCTAGCATCCACAAGGCATAGACATAGTGTTAGTTCAGTGTCTTGCAGTGAGAAATGGGGCCAGCAGCATTCTCGCATGTTCCTAGACCTGGGCCCCAAACCTGAATTTGAAAGTATGGATTAACACAAGTCAAGGAATGCAATTGCTTGTCCCAGTGAAGATGTGGAGATCTGTCCTGCCCACCATATGCTTTGAAAGCATATGCAGGTTGGCAATTGTTTCTCCAGCAGGTTCTGCTAGTGCATCCAATTTCTGCCTTCAAAAGCCCCTGAAGACAGCCAGCCTTGACCCCGCCTGGCCATGTCCTGTGGGAGCCTCATGCCCTATCTCATAGGCAAAAGGAAAAAGGCAAACCTCCTCATTTAGTGTGAGATGAAATGTAATTCCTTGACAAGCATGTGTCCCAGAATGCAGGTTGTGCAAGATCACCCACGCTGGGGAGAAGTAAGAAACTTCAGCTCTTTCCCATCCAGCAGATGCTGTGGTCAGGTACCCCTCCCTAATGCATTAGCTCCAGGCTTGTTTTTTTCACACACCTTCCCTGTTGCTCCGACAGACCTGTGGTGCATCTGTGCTCAATTGCGCCTCTCCTGTGCAGGCTGAAGATCCCCCAGACCATTCTTTACCTCTTCCATCCACTTCCTGCCAGACAGGCCAAAATCTCACATCCACCTTCCTCATCCAGCAAAATCTCCTGATCCAAAACCTGCTGAAGAGAGGAGGAGTTTAGTTTGGCTTTTCTGAGCAACAGCATTGGGCTTTGGATGTAGCTGTGTCTGCAGTGGAGAAACCAAATAGCCCCCTGTGCAGCAATCCATAATAAGACAGCCCATCCTGCTCCATGCTTCCTTCCTGAATCAACCAGAAACCTCCCTGCACCTCCCATCTCACTCCCAGCTTCTTTATGTGCTCAAATCACCCATGGCCACCACCTCATCCTGCGCTAGACCACATCTCCACTTCGTCGACCTCCCCAGCCCTTAATAGCACTCGGCCACCGATCTCCGAGCACTCCATCCATCATTTGACTAGCACATTATTTATTTACCATGGGGGAGAGAAGGGAGTTGGGTTGTCTGGAGAATGTATTAAATTTTCATCTGTTCTCATTGATTCCTGAAAGGAAATTGCTGAGTTATTCCATCAGAGTGGACTAGTTACGATATGGAGGGTATCTACTAAAGAGGGGTGCTGGATGGGAAATAGAGACAGAGTTAAGGTTATTTTGAATATTAAATTAAAATTATGGTGACCATAGCTAAGCAACTCATAAAACATTTCTGAGCATGTTTTCTCTGCTTTGCTTAGTCTCTGCTATAGATGCTTGCCCAGACTCTTGGTTTCTCTTGCCATATGGGACACACATGGTATTGCTTCCTCTTGGCTTTGGGTGGGTAGCTATCACTCGTAGGTTTCTCCACTGACTCCGAAGTGCTGTACGCATGCATAGGAGTGGCTGCTGGTGAAGGTTTGTCCCCTCTCTGCAGGAGATGCTTGGCCTCTTCTAGTTCATCCTATTCGGTTTGGAGACAGTTGCCTTAAGTATTTCTTCTCCAGGCACATATGGGTTCTATCCCCCTGAATTTCCACTGTGGTAGTTGGCACATTATTTATGGCAATTTTTTCCCCATTTTTTTTAGTATATACTAATATTAAAAGTTGCACAAGGATACTGATTTTTCCATAGGACTTCTTGTCATCCAAAAGCTGTTCATTTTCCTTCTCAGCCAGAACTGGCATCCCAGCCAGAATTGATGATTATGGTTCAGGTTTTCCATGCTTTGAAGCCCACCAAGGACTGACTTGGAGTCTTGGCTGAGGGCTGTCTCATATTACTTCATCTTAGTCTGGTTTTCTAAACAAGAAGTACTGTTTAATCCTCATCAGACACAAGGCCTGGCCTAACCTGCTTTCAGACCATGTCTTAGGTGGAAACCGTGCAACCTTCTCATGTGAGCAAGATAGTAAAGCAATTGTTCTTAAGGAAAGGTCTTGTGGCTGGGATTTTTGAGGACAGACGCTATTTTCTGGGTTAAAATGGCAACCTGTCTCATGATGTCTTAGGACTGTGGGCTGCAGAAGGTTCCCACATCTCTGAAGAGATCACCTCCATCTCTGGTCCCTCTGATCCTGCACACACACAATCCCTCTGATTCCTGTCACAGTAAGCCCTGAATTCAGGGAAACACAGTGAAGATGTGGATAGTTTCACTGGGGTTTTACTTTTGCCATCTAGAGGATAACCAGGGGTCCTGAGGTTTCTGTGGGAGTTGAAAGAAAGGACAGAGCAAACTGGCAGTGTTCCCAGTCCAAAATGTTTTCACTAATTGCATGCAACCTTCCTTGCAAGAGAGAGACTGCAAATACCACCGGCAGTTTAATTACCACTGCTGGTTCACATTGATTTTATTTATGCTGCTCCTGGTGCTGCATGCATGCAGTGTGTGTGCAAGGTAAGAGTGGGTTGTGTAGGGAATTATGAATCACTGGAGAGGGGAACCAAGGAGTGTGTGTGTGTTTACTTGGGGCTGCTGAGTCTTTCCAAAGGGCCATGGTATACTGGACAGCCATGCCCCTAATACCCATCAGTGATGTGGGTGGGAAAGGGATTGCATGAAGGTGAATACGGGTGCCGGGTTCACATGTCTAGGTGAGATCAATCAGATTCCTGGGCCCATTTCCCAGAACCTGCTTGGCTTAGCCACTGCTCTGGCTTAACTCTGAGCCCCAGTGGCGGATTGCTTCCCCTTTGCTAACCTTCTCCTTCTCAAATGCAATGCGTTTCCTCCCCATCCCGAAGGGGGGGAGAAAGCGGCATGGGAGGAATCTGACATGAGCAGGCTGATGGCTGCCGTCCCAGTGCAGGCTCAGCAAATGGGGCTCATGATGGATGAATGTGCAGGGCAAGAAGTAATAAAATGGGCCCCAGTCATGTAATCTTCCATTAAAATGAAATGCATACCAGAAATGAGGCATTTCTGCAGCTTGTACCATCTCCCACGGAAGATCATGAATAAAAGAGGCAAGTGTACTGTTGACAGATGCCGGCATGCATAAAGGACAGTTCCTATAAAGGCAAAGCCCCGGCTAACAGATGGACTAAAGATGTGAGATGCAGGAAGATTTACCAGTCTAAATAATTCAAGGGAATGTCGTATGGGGAGGCAGTGCTGGAGAGGGGAGCCGGCAGAAGGTACAGATGGAAAGGCAGGCCAGGCCTTTCCCACAAACCCATTAAGAATGTCGCTTGTCTGAGTGACAGTATGTTGCACAAGGCACCGGCAGAGATGGGTGGATTTGCCTCCAGCACTCCTTCTGCAAGGTCAAGAGAAGATGCAATCCCAAAGCTTGCAACTTTTTGCGGGCATGTTTTGCCCCCTGCAAGGCTGCTTTCTGCAGCCTTCTTCCTTTCCCTCCTCTTCCTTATCACCCCTTCACCTGCTGCTGGGCAAAACAGGAGTACAGAGGTTATGCTGAATATATGAGAGGAAAGTGGAGGTGGCAGAGTTGTTTGGTGCTCCCATTGCTCTTCACTGCCTCCTCAGGTCCCTGGTGGCCCTTTGGGCTTTGAAGGTGACTGGGGGCTAGCGTTGGGGGCCCTCTGCCCATTGCAGGGCACTTTTAACCGTAGATGTCTGCAGGAGAGTGAGTAGGGCCAAGTGCAGAGGGAGCCTTGATGAGACCCTGAAGGATGGCATTTGTGGAAGCAAAGGGACACCTGTGAGCCTGGGTGCTGTGTGGGAGGGGAAGGGCTGCAGTATGAGCAGCATCCAGGATGGTGAGCAGAAGGGATTCTGGAGCTGTGTGTGGGAGCATCCCCAAAAGCTGACTTAGAGCTGCAGCATGGAGCACAACTCCTTCAGACCTTAATGCCTGAACATGGTCCCTCTCAGGCTGGGTGGCCTTGCTGGTGCCCTCTTTTTGTTTGTAGAGACGGGCTGCTGGCATGCATGGCGGCGCTGTGGGAATGCTGCACAAACAGCTCTTAACAGCTGGGAAGAGGGAGCACTGGGCTCTTCTAGAGGGCGTGGGTTCCCCCTACATGACCCTATATGCCTGGGAGTGCAGAAAGTTGAGGGGTTAATATTTTGTACCATAAAGGCGGCTGTGTTCGCTGTCCCCTCCTTCGGGCTTGGGTCCTCCACACACACATCAGTCCATGAGCTGAAACACTGCTGTCCCACTCAGTGGCTTTGTAGAGCCAGATGAGGGGATGTGGCTGCTGTGTGCCAATAGGGATGTTTCCACATCTCTGTTGGCACACATGCCAAAATGCTAGGGAGCTGGAAGAATTGTGTGAATCTTCCTGGCCATCCAGGAATGCTGAGAAGGGCTGACCAAGGTGTTGCAGCGTGTTGGGAGGTTCTTGGCGCTGCAGGATGCAGGGGATGAGTCAATGTAGGAAAGTGGCACAGGGGATGGGACACCGTTGTGGCTGAGCAGAGGGCTGTGCATCCCTCCTGGGGGTGCCCAGGCCCCTCTCCCCTTGCCTCTGGGGAGCCTGGAGATGGCTTAGTGAACGGGATACATGTGGGGAGAAGAGGGAAGATAAAGGGCAAGATGCAGAGAATTAGATAGAAGTCAGCGGCAGCTGCTTGGCAGAGATTGTACGCGTTCTCTGCTCAGAGAGGACGCCTTCCCTGGGCTCGTCAGCCGTCTGCAGCATGGCGATTAATCATTGGTGTCAGAATCCCTAATCCTATTCAATGGAAAACAAACAGCGCAGCATCCAGCCCTGTGCTGAGCCCAAGCAATTAGCATGTTTACATGGACTGGGGAAGCTCAAAGAGTGGCCAACAGGGGCCATGGGAAATGAACCCTTGTCAGGCCCTGATGTTCCAAGTGCCCCAGGATCCCCGGGCTCTGACCCAGGCCTAAGCTTGGAAATGTGGCTTGAAGCAGTTGAATACAGCTACTTGCTAACAAAAAATGATTTTGTTTTATTAGGGCTGAGGGATGTGCAAGTGCGGGCAGCTGCTGAAGTCAGAAGCCCATGTTTGATATGCATGGTCAGCTGAGTAAACGGGTCTGGAGGAGATAAGAGGTTTGCTCCTGCTTTGGCTTTAAATCAGTAACGGAAGTAGCAGACAAAGCCTTCTCGATTCTAGCAAACCCTGTCCTGATGCCACTTTCTTGTCCCTGTTCTTCCTGCCCCTCTCTGGCCTATGCTGTTGGAGCTACATATCTCTGAAATTAGTTTGATATCTTGTACTTTGGGTGAGTGCTGAGCTCTGCTGGGCTCAGGCCACCGAAGAGCAAGGCTGGGGCTGTGCAGGACCAACATCCCTGGTGTCCTAGGGCTTGCCCCTGGGGACTTGGGCCCCTTGCGTAGACTTTAAGGAGGTTTGAGAGGTGGGTTACAAGGAAAGATGCAGGACTAAACAGGTACATGTCTGTCTCCTGTGCATGTCCCCAGTAATTTGCAGTAGCTATCTCAGATAAAACTGTCTCCCAAACCCAAGAGCAACCCAATGGTTCTTCAATGGTGATGGTGATGATCTGCTAAGGAAAAGGCTTTCTGAGTATGGCTGTGATTTCTGCTCTTAAGACATGTACCTGAACTGGCTCTACACCAGCAAGCCCAGTGCTTGCAGCAGGACTTGCCCAGGTGAGCTGAGCAAGTCACTGTGACAGTGTTTGTGTTGCCACAGGGGCCCTGGGGGCAGAGAGAAGTCCAAGAGATGATTATTTAACCAGGCTGTGCAAATATAATTTCAAACAGAAAGCAAACAGCAAAGCAAGGGAAGCGAGACATAAGCTGTGCTTCTGGAGGACCTACTAGAAACTGGGTGATGGTGTAGATAGATATGATGCAATGGGAAAAGCAGAGTTTATGTTTAAGCTTCAAGTGGCCTGTGGAGCTTCTGGACTTGCGAAGGTGGGAGTAAGACAGTCCTCATAAGTACTCAATCCCTCTTGAAATGAAGGGGCTTTCCTGGGCATGCAGCTTTCCTGCTTCCCTTCCAGAAGTACTTCTGGTTTTGGGGGGTGAAAAAAAGAGGATCGATTCAAATAAAAATGTATTTGTATGAGGAAAATTATTTCCTTCCATGAGAAAACACATAGTTTGAGGCAAATTTATGGCTTTGTCCTGGTCATTAATATCTGGTTGTCAAAAAGTATTGGTTTGAACAAAAATATGTTGTAATAAAAATGCATTGTTTTGAAGAAATTTATTGTCCCCATGAAAACCTATTCAATTCAGAAAGATATGTTGATTTCAATGAAAATCTATTTGTTTTAAGAGACAGAGAGAGAGAGAAGTTGTACTCAGCTGAGAACCAGGGGCTTATCTCTGTACAAATTTCCCTGCAGTCCTGTGGTCATTAGGATGGAGAAATCCAGAAACTGGGACAGTGAAGGAAGCTTTGTCTTCCCAGGACTCTTTCCCATACTCAGTGATCCTCATTCCAGCTGGAGGAAAGTGCTTCAGTTCCCCCAGGATAATGAGGGGGATGTGGACTGGATGGTTTCTCCCACAAACCTCTCTCCTTCACCTGAAAACCTTATGCTTGTTCACTTAGTGCAGATCCCAAGAAGTGTGTGCTTGTGTGAACTCACCTGCAGCTGCCACATAAAGGTGCAAATCTTGGAGGAGTGTGAATGACCCTGATCTCCCTCTTTGTCTCTTAAGCCAGACCACACGTGAGCTGCAGATATGTGAGCTGAGTACCTGAAGGTAAGACAGATGTGTCCATACTACTACTCATAATATTTCTGTTTTGGTAGAGTGGCATAAGGAAAGGGCCTCTTTTGGCTAAGGGGAGCTGCTTGGCTTTGTGGCTGTCCCAGGCCTGCTCTGGTTTTTGCCCGAGAAGGGGCTGAGGTTTGCTATCCTACTTAAGCCTCTCTCCCCACCAGCAGGGACTGGATGAAATTCACTCTGAGCTCAAAAATCGTAATGCTGCCTTAGCCAGGATTATGAAAGGAGCCACCTGAAATCCACCTCCCGGTGCCTCCTGTTTAAAACAATCAGCACATGTTTGCAGTAGGCTTTTTCTTTCATTATGCTCCAACTCTGCTATTTAATCAGCTTCTTCCTTCCTCTGTTTGTACAAGGTATCACTAGCCCATATTAAAGGGGAGGAAGGGAAGGTACAAGTTAGAAAAAATTAAAAATGAAAAAAAAGAAATGTCACTGCAGCGGTGTTATCCCCTCCCTGCCAACACACTCTTGGGCTCTGGTGTCAATGGAAAGGTTGCCTCTGATTAATATTAATAAAGAATTAAGAGCTGTGTTTGTCATGATCACCTCGTTTGGTATTGCTCTGTGTGGCAGGTGAAAGCAGAGGAAGGAAGGGAAGAGGTCTGCATGACATTCATTAATCATTTCGTCAGGAAGGAGTTCAAAGCAAAGGCCTGTCTTAACAAGGGCTGCAGACAGGGATGAGGCCATGTTTATTCAGATGTTCCTCCTTATGTCTCTGACCTCCTGCCCAGTAAACTGGTGTGGGCCTCCAAAGCTAAGATGTTTTTTGAGGATTGAGGACACTCTACCCTCAAACATGGGCTGCCTTGGTCTTGGCTAGGTCAAGGTGATGTCATATGAAAGTCTGACATAGGTACACCATTGGTATCTTTGTATCTGTTAGAAAATGACTCCTCAAAAAGCATCGTTGGTTCCCGTTTGAGTCAAGAAGCTTAAGAATCAGTGATGAGACCAACCTTTGAGAAGCTGTTTCTCTCAGGCAATAAACCCTCTTTATGCATGCTGTGACAAAACACTCGTTAGGGCAGGGTTGTGTGCTTGGTCTATAGGTGAGAAGTGGCCAGAAGCTGGGAGGTACTTGTGAGACATGGATCGAGGGAACTCTTGGAGTAAGCCCTAGGAAGGCATGTTCCATCTTTAAGACAAGGCAGTAGGAATACAGCTGAACTTAAATGATGTGTTCAATCTCAGAGAGCTACTTGTCCTTCTGTGGGGCACTTCCAAAAGATGGTTCCTCTTGACTGTAAGATAGGTGTCAAAGTTGAAGGACCCCAGGTACCCTTGATCCATTGACTAGAAGACCGTACAAATAAGCATATGCTTAAACAACTATTAGATGGTTTGAGTTTAGTGGCCTAAAAAGCACATCTGCAGCATCTTTACAGAGCTTATTCTGTAGTAGACCAGACCTGGCTTTGGCACATGGTGTAGTCGGGAACATGAGGATGAGTGCTGCAGGAGTTCAAGTTAGGTATTTTATACATATTGGCATATTAAGAGAGAGTAGCTCTGGCTGTGGCTGAGGATAGCACCTTGCTTTGGGATCACAGTACCTAAGTCAGTCTTGGCCAATGTTAGCATGCAGGGCCTAGCGCAAGCAATTTGTCTAGACTTGTAGTGGTATTTTGTTTCTTAAATGTGTGGAGATTACTGTAAATCTTGGCTTAAATGCATCTATGTGTGGCCAGAACTGGTCTCTACTTTATTATCTGGATCCAAACCCAGAAAATGATGCACACATACATACGGCAAAAGCTCTTTGTAATAAGAATTTACAGCTCAACCTTCTTCCTGCTCCCTTTTCCTCCCTTTTTTTTTTTTTTTAGTGGATGCTATTTATTATTCAAATGTGGGGAGAGTTGAGCCAAGGGGTGCATTGCTCTCATTAATTTTTCTCTGGGATTAAGGAATCGGTTAAAAACATATCTCCCTTAATCCTATTTTATTAATTTTATATTCTTGGCAAAAAAGAAGAAAAACAACAACCCCCTAACCCTCTTTACAAAGGGATCATGCAGCTTTCTACTTGGACCCTGAGAACAGGAAATCTCTGGTGTTCCATGGATATTCGTCTTTTTAATTTGATAAAATAAATTAGCACAGGATTAGAGCTTTCCTGCACAGCATAGCTCAACTGTGGTTACCACCTTAAGGGAGGCTTTAAGCATCATTTTGGTTGCACAAATGATGATGAAGAATGAAGCTGAAATGCAAGATCGCTGGCCCCTTTGCTCCTGTGAAGGAGAACTTTGCTCTCAGTAGCAGCACAACTCGTGGCCTCACCTCCCTACCTGTCCACTGTTGAAGGGGCTGCCTTTTGCTGGTGAGAAATTTTGTGGTGGATGAGGTGGATGAGGTGACTCCCTGCTCAGCTGCATGTACGAGCCCATCAGCTTGTTTTGTGTAGCAGCCAGAGGTGAAAACTGTAATTAGCCTCTTCCTTTTGGGAGATTATGAAGATGTAAATGAAATGGCTTTCTCTAAGGCAGAAAGGACTTGATTGCTGAGAGTTTGTTCTGGGAAACAGCAGAGGGAGAATGGGAAAATGGAAGTGGTGCTTTTGCAGGTTTCATCTCCTTTTTGTGGCAAAGGTGCTTCAGCTGCTGCTGTCATCAGGACCTTCATGATTCTTTGGGCATGAGAGACATGGGAAGGCCGGGCTGTGAGGGAGCAACCTGAGGCCACAATGCAGACTTAATGGCCTCCAGTCTGCTTGCTTTATGTGACTATCAGATAGGAGAGAAATGGCAGTGGTGGTGTCTGGCTATATGACCTGTTCCATGGACAGAGGAAAACCTGCAGTGTATTTCCAGGAGCAAGATGGAACCAGTCCCAAAAGGGATGAGGTTTGCAAGGCTCAAGGAGCTGGATCATGAGTGCTGGGCTCAGCCTCAAGGCTTACCCTGAGTAGTGTGATGCAGAGGCATCTGGTCCTTCAGCTAGCTGGAATTTCTTGGGTGGCTTTTGGAAGTCCATGCTATGGAGGCATTTAAACTCGAGTTGGTGGGATACTTCTTAGAGCTTTGCAGTGCAGAATATGGGTTTGGTGAAATAAGTTGTGTCATAGCAGCCTTCCAGTATCTGAAGGGGGCCTACAAGAACACTGGAGAGGGACTCTTCACTAGGAACTGTAGTGATAGAACAAGAGGTAACAGGTTCAAACTTAAACAGGGGAAGTTTAGGTTAGATAGAAGGAAGAAGTTTTTTGCTGTGAGGGTGATGAGGTACTGGAATGGGTTGCCCAGGGAAGCTGTGGATGCTCCATCCTTGGCAGTGTTCAAGTCCAGGTTGGATGGGGTCTTGGGTGACATGGTTTAGTGTGTGGTGTCCCTGCCCATGGCAGGGGGGTTGGAACTAGATGATCTTAAGGTCCTTTCCAACCCTAACTATTCCATGATTCTATGATAAAAAAGAGACCATGATGGCTGCATGGCTGATGTATTCTTGTCCTGTGCTTGTCTTGAATTTGAAGTTGACTGGCTCACCCATCACTGAATTTGCCACTGGGAATGCATTACAGTTTACCTTTAATATTTCACTGAGTAAGGCTTTTAAAGCGGAATTGTGCCTTAAATATAGCTGTTTTCTCCCTGGAGAAGATGTTTTGTTTGCCAATAATTATGGTGGCTTAAAAATGAGTCTGCAGTGCTGCCAGCTGGGTAGGACTTACACAGAGGGAAGTTTGTCCTATGGCACAGGAGCAGGTATTCAGTCCACCTTCAGCTTCACTGGGAGGGGCTGCATGGATTAGCAGGTTTTGGCAGATAAATGCCTTTATGTCAGCTTTAGGACCACTTGTGAAAGCTGCTTCTTTTTTTGAGAGTGTCCTTTTTGATTCACAAAATCTCTTCTGGTCTCCTCTGACCTCACCTGAATACCCTTGCTGCAGCATTGCCGATCACACTAAAAGTTTCTGGTTTGGTTTTGAGGCTCTTACTGTGGAAATTCCTACAATTTCACTCGTGAGCCACACAGAGATTTTTGCAAGAGGTCTTCCATTCAGTTCTTTTTCACACAAGAACACTGTGACCAGAGGCTGTGAAGATCCTACAATAATACAAATACCAGCAAAATATCTTCACAGTTCAATTTGTCAAAGATTCCAAATCAAGGCATTTCTATTTCCTCTGTCTTTTCTGTACCAATCAGGGATTTCTTTTCTCCTACAACACATACGTCGTGGGGTTTTTTGTGGGATCATTTTGATGTCCTACATTTGTTAAGGTACAAATAAGATTTGGGCGAGATTTTATTGCTTGGTAACTCTGTGCCCTATGGAAAGTCACTTGGATCAAGAAAAGGGCCAAGCTGGCATCAAGCAAATTGTGTCTTATGTCCACCTGAGAAGCCCAAAACTGGACAGATGGTAGGGTGGGATGCATGGAGCTGGTTGGAGGCGAGTGGTGCTCTGGTCCTAGAGAATGTAGAGGAATCCCTCTAGCAATTCAGCCAATGAAAAACTGAATTAGGCTCTAATCCACTCCTGAAATACTTTGTTGGCTGGGGTGTAGCTCACAAAAAGGAGCGTTTTCAGCGGTGTTTCGGCAGAAAATCTCATCTATACTGATGTCTGGCTAAGCTTGTCCTGGTTGGATTGGATGAGCCTTCCCTGTTTTGTGGATGTGCTGTAGCATGGCTACAGCCACCTCGTTTCTCTTTGGGGACATAAGCCAAAGAAGGGTGTGGGCTGTGACCACTACTAGAGTTAGCCTTTGTGGTCACTGGCTTTAAAAAAGCTGAGAAAAGCCACAAAGGCATTGATAAAGATTTCAGCCTTCTTCTGGTGCCCTGGTGGTGTCTTTATCTTGTTCTCAATCTTTTGTGTGAGAGAAAAGCTATTTTAAGTTGATTTACATTGCGAGGCATTGCTGATGTGCAAGTGAAGGAAACCTTGCACAGCCATGCACAAGACACACCAAAAAACCAAAGGCATGTATTCTCAGATTTGAGGTAGGAATTATATACACTTAGAGTCATGAACTCTGGATAATAATTGAAAGGTCAGATTGATGAGAGCAGCCTCCGAGATACGATTTCTATGACAGCTTGATGGATGCCCCACTATCAAGGTGTGCTTTTAATCATAATCTCATTACTTCTTATGGTTCAACTCACCTAAACTCATGGGAGGAATCGGGGGCCACCTCTAAAATGTGAATCGGCTTTTATTTGGAGGAAGAAGAGTTGTATGTTTGGGAGAACAAAAAGGAAAGAAATGAGCCAAAAAAGAGATTAAAGACCTGGCTGACTGAGGATGAGTCAAGAGCAGGAGTGAAAGCAATACCCTTGTTGCTCCAGAGCAATGCTGTAAGTACCTTTATACTAGCTGGGACCACTACAGTTGCCCCAAAGCAAAGAAGGGAGACCTGAACCTCTCTTAGCATCAGCATGTTTTGTGCCCATGAATTTCATTGCATTGCTACCCCTGAGAGGGTATGGGACCTGTGAAGAGATGGCCACTACATCTGTCCCAGGTATGACAGGAGCTTTGTTTTGGGGAGTGATCCAGTGCTGGCTGTTCATGTGCTCTGATCTAGTCATCCAAAACTGATGCTGAAGCTTCCTGGTGATGGCCAACTGTAAAATGCTTATGTGCTGCTGGAGAGCACCAGTTTGCTACCAGAGGGTCCCTGAGCCTTGGAACAGGCAAAATCTTTTTCTTCAGGTCATGGTGCACAGCAGCTGAGAAGATAAAGCTCAGATTTATCCCAAGCAGGCCCCCATAGCAGTCACTGAGGGGGCACTAACTCTTCTCTTGCAATAAATACTAAGAAGCCCTGGAGATCCACCTCATCTGCTGGCCCATCCATTGATGTGGCCATGCAGAAACTTCACCACAGGCCACATCAATGATGGTGGACACAGCCCTTCCCCCTTGTCATCAGCACCACCAGAACCCGGGGGAACTGGCTCGCAATAGCTCCCAAAAAGTGTCCTCACAGGCTTCTCTTGCGAGAGGTTGGTGCCAAGGCTGAAGGGTGATGGAATGGCACTATGCATCCTCTCAGCAGTTCATCCTCGCCTCTGTGGAACCTCCTAGAAGAGTTAGTATGGAAATTTCAACCTATTTTTAAGGGTTATTTTCACTCAAGTGAAATCTATCAAAGAAGGAGGGTTATTTTTACAGCGCGCAGCAACTGCTTGTTGCCATGGCAGCGGGCCGGGCGAAATGCAATAAAGCATCCCTCTGTTATCGTAAACACAAAGGGAACCACGGGCACTGAAAAGAAATGTGATTGTCATGGGGGGAGGAAGGCAACACTGGCACACTCCCCAGGACCTGGCACTTAGGGAGCTCTGTCCAGGGAGATTTTATAGGGTCGTCTTGTACCCACACCCATGCAGGGTCCAATGGACAAAGAGGAGTGAGCCCCTCTGAGTTCTCCACAGTGAGTGGTGAGGGCACTGGTATGTCACTGAGTTCACTGAGGTGAACTTTTCCCCTCTATATTTGAAAAAGCTTGGAAGAAATTTAGGAAATGCACCACCTAAAAAGGAGTTGTGGGGAAACTTCTATTGACTTTTTATATCTGACTTCCAAGACAAGGACCAGTCAGCTGTGAAGGCCTCTTCTTTTAAATATGTGCAGACTGTGGCAGAGATTTTGGAGGTGATGAGAGGGTTCATCGTCTCTGTCTCTTCCAACTGCGTTCTGTTCTGTGTAAGTTTAGGTGCCCTGTTTAACCGCAGCAGCTGAACACTCGTGTAACTGAAGTACACCCAATACTGATGGGGTTGGGAGATAGAATCATAGAATAGTTAGGGTTGGAAAGGACCTTAAGATCATCTAGTTCCAACCCCTATGCCATGGGCAGGGACACCACACAATAAACCATGCCACCCAAGGCTATGTCCAACCCGGCCTTGAACACCGCCAGCGATGGAGCAGTCACAACTTCCCTGGGCAACCCATTCCAGTGCCTCACCACCCTGGCAGTAAAGAATTTCTTCCTCATATCCAATCTAAACTTCCCCTGTTTAAGTTTGAACTCGTTACCCCTTGTCCTCTCACTACAGTCCCTCATGAAGAGTCCCTCTCCAGCATCCCTATAGGCCCCCTTCAGATACTGGAAGGCTGCTATGAGGTCTCCACGCAGCCTTCTCTTCTCCAGGCTGAACAACCCCAACTTTCCTTGGTGAGCATGGGTGCAAGCTGCTCCTGCACAGCTGGAGGACCCCAGTTGTATTCTCCCTCATGAGCTGTGGCCATCTGTGTGCATGAGCCCTTGAGTGTCCTAGCAGCATCAGGGAACACAGCTAGAAACCACACTAATCCCTTGAGGTACATGTTTTGTCCCTGAAGCCTGTACTGCTGTGTCTTTAGCACTGCTAGTGTGGCTATATGGAAGCTACATGGTTTCCCCTTGTTGCTCTTCCATGCCAAGATGCAGATTGTCCTAAGGTGGTGCATCTTGGCTGCATGAGGGTTGGCACAATGAACACAACTGTCACCATGTACTGAAAATCTCCCTAAATTCTACGTGGGGGCTTTCATTTTGAGCTCCCACCGAGACAACTGCTGGAATGCAGAAGCAGAGCAAATGGTCACAGGACTGGCCTTCCTCACCACATATAAACCTATTCAACAACCTGAGGATATTTCTGGGGGTGTTCCAAGCACCCAGAATGCTTTTGTTTAAAAGCATTTTGAACTGGGTACCAAACTCCAGACCATCCAAAATGCTTTGCCATTTGGCTTGCCCTAGAGATGATGCTGAGGTCTTGGGTTTGTCATTTAGCTGTCATTGGAAAAAGCCAGTATTTTTTAATTTCAAAATGTGGGGCAAAAACCTGGCAGGCACAAACTTGGTTGGTTAGAGCAAGTGCCACTGCAGACCAGTCTTCCTTCTTTCCACATGGAAACTGAGATATCCCTAGCTGACCCTTGCAGAACAAGCTCTCTGAACACACCACCTCCTAATGCAGCCTAAAGTCAGTCCCACCCCGATAAGTATAAATCCTCCAGGACACATAAGGAGTTGAGTGTCCCATCACCACTGAATGCCAGGGGCCAGGTGGGTGTGACAAATGTGAATTTCTTGCACTAACCAAAGGTCCCTCTCTTATGCTTTATGTTAAACCAAGACCATGCTGTAGGGTTTGTCAGCCAGTGCTTTTGGAGATGTGGGGCTTACTTTTTTAGCAACTCATAAACGGGAGAAAGAAACAAAGGCAAGACTTGCTGTGCAACTGCATGTATATAAATAGATCCCTGGGAGGGTGAGACCAGGAGGAGGGAAGAGATCAAGATGATTTCTCTTTCCAGAGGAACAGTCTCGATGCTGCTTGCTTTTGTGGCTCACCCTGTACTATAAAGTCACTGTTCTTTGTGCCCAGGGCTCACTTATCTAGGCAAAGATTGTGTGAAAAAAAACCCTGCTACTTGCTACGGGAAGGGGGTTTGCTTCATTTTAAAAGGTTAATGGTTTTTTTTATTGAATAGTAAGGAAAAATAATTATGATAATGCTCAGGTGGAGATGTATCTCATCTAAAAAGGTTTCTAATGATTGGGTTTTATATTGAATTATTAGAAAGTCAATAACCAGGGCATGTGGCTATCTGGGAGTCCCTCTGAGGAAGAGCTCAAACTAGCTCTTCTGGGTCTCCAGCAGTCTGATGGTATTTAGCCAAACTCTTGCTTGGGGACCATTTTCACCAAGGTCTTCTCTAAAGCAAAGCCAAGGAGCACTTTCCCAGAGACTGCAGGTCCCACTGACAGCACACTGCAGTATACTGGCAGCATGCTAGATGATCTCTTTGAGATTAAACTTAATTCACAGCTCTTTAACCTAAGGTTCCCGTTCATAAGTGTTTCATTATTAAGGGGCGAGTACATGGCAGCTTCATTCTTTAATAGCGTATATAGCATGTTACACTTTGCAATGCATTAGCAATAAATGCTTAATGGAAGAGGCTATATCAAGCTGTTAGATAGAAAGCCTATTATAAAATGTGGGCTCCTGCTAAAACAACGTGTGCGTCTGTTTAACACCTGATGTTAACTCAGAAAGTGTGTTAGAAAGCACTGCTCTTTGACATAGAGAAAATAAGGAGCACTTTATATATTAAAGTGTCACCAAAATTTCCTCTCTTGTTTAAAGCAATCTTGAGAAAATGTTGTCTAAAAGGCAGCTGGCTGGGATGGGAAGTCTGGAAGGACCTGTTGGAAGTGGAGACTGGGGGGTGGGAGGTGATGTGCCACAGGGCTGGATCAGGCCTGCCCAGCGTAGCATGGAGGTAAGCCACTTTTAAAGCAGGCTTAGACTCATTGAAATATTGTTTGGAAAGGATACCTGAAGGTCTCCAGCACAATCTCTCCTTGGAAGTGGGTTTGTCCCCAGTGCTACATCAGGTTGGCCATGGCTTGGTCCAGCTGAACTTTGCAGCCTCTGAGGGTGTAGAGTCAGCAGCCACTCAAGGCAGCCTTTTCCAGTGCTGCCCTAGCCTCCTGGTGCAAATCTCACCCACCAAAGCCCTCAGCCCCCAGGGAAGAGGCTGCCTTAATCAAGCCATTCTGAAGGATGGGACCTCAAGCAATTTTATCATTTTTAGCACAAACCCAAGCTGTCATTGGTGGGGTCTGAATGTGTCTGACACAGCAGAGATATGTGCCCAACAGCCCAATCCACCAGTGAAGTTCATCTCTTCCTCTTCGCAAGGTCTAGCCGTGAGTCCAACTCCACTGCAGCTTTGAGCCAGCAGTGCTGGTGGGACAGAATGCTTTGGGGTACATAAACCTGCTCACGATCTCTAAGTCCAGGCAATGCATGTTGCACCCTGTAAAACCTGTGATGACTTGGGGACCAAGATAACTGGATTTGGCTTTTTGGAATTCCAAAACAAGCCTGCTATTCCCCACTGTGACTCTTCAGTCCTGACCCCTCTGCCTTATTCCAATGCTTCAGCAGTTAAACGGAAAATTGTCTCAGGTGTCTGAGAAGATTAGAATTAAGTTATTAAAGCATCTGGACACTTTTAAGAGGATTGCTGAGCATCGTAGTACTCAAGATTGACTTGAGAATTTGGGGGTGGATTTGCAGCTGGAAGAAATTCCTCATGTACTGTATACCTGCCCCTTGTGTATATGTTAGCCTACTTGGCACAGATGTCTCTTTGTTTCCGTACAGGAAACTAATTGCCTTTCTTGTTTCAGTCTGAAGTTTTCCTGTGTCATTCTGTAAATAATGAGAGGCATTTCTCAAAGTTTGCCAGGCGCCTTTGTCTCTCTTGACGGCACTTCAGATGCTTGCCCTGCACTAGGTGCGCATCCCCCTTGCTGGAAACCTGGTGTCATCTCAGCAGGGCCTGCACTGGCCCAAAGGTTTGTCAGCTGGGAGATGTCCTGCAGGGAAGCAAAAGTGGGGAGAAGGAGGTTTTATGTGAGAGCTACAAGCTTTGCTTTTGAGCTCGCTCCAACTTCCAGCTTTTTGTGTGAATTCCAGCACTGGAAATTAAAGCCCTTTATTTATTCTCAGCACAGCAGGGGCTTAGGCAGCAACACCAGCTGAAACCTCCTGTGACCCACAGGGATGCAACTCACAGGGATGCAGCTCTTGCCTGGTAGGGGAATATTCTTAGCTTTGGAATGTTTCTGACCCTCTGTTTCATTTCATGTACCTTTTAGAGGCTGAATTTTTGGTAGACAGTCTTTCCTTGGCTTTAAGATATATCTCCTAAGGCTTAAAGAAGAGCAGAAGTTCATGACTAGTGACAGAATTGGAAATAACACAATGCTGTAATGGAAATCCAGCTCTCTCCTGGCACCAAATGATGGAGACCTGTGGGAGAGCAGAAACCCTCAGAGCTTTCCCAGGAAGGAAGCTAGAGCAGACACAGAATAAGAGGTGGTGAGGGAGCCTAGATCTAGCCTAAAATTGTGCCCACTGCTCCAATTTGATGTGAAAGAGGAATTTAGGTCAGCAATGAGACAGCAGATGTGAACGGTAGGTGCAGAAGGGTTTGCTGCTGTAAACTAGCCAGTGTTTACCAAGGCGCTTGAGCAGTGGAAGAGGAGGCTCGTCCTGTGGGAAAAGGGAGGATCAGTTCCAGTCATGGGTCAGTGGCTGCCCAGATCAAGTCAAAGCAGGAAGAAAGAGCACTCCCCAGATCTCATGGCACATGTGAAGAGTGAGCCTTGTGAGCAGAGATGATACAGGTGGGACATAGGGTGGTCAGCAGCATGGCAGTAGCACCAAGCTGGCGGTGGGCTGGGTTCAGTAGTGGGAAGCAGCGAGGGCCCTTCACTGCTGCTGGCCTCATGCTATCACCCATCTTTCACTTTTCCCATTGCACCAGCTGCTGTGCAGAGACAAGGGGGGTGCAGGCAGGGCTGCTAAGTGGCCTTGTCCAAGCTACTGGCATCTTGATGCTATTCTTGCTTTCTTATGTTGTTAACCACCACAATTCTGCTTTATGCTGTATAATTTGGGCTATGGAATAAATGAGGGGTTTTCAGTCAACAAAGGAGCACTAAGGAGGACTTATGGTGAGAGGAATGTTTGACTTTAGCTGGTGGAAAACCACCTGGGAGGAAGACATCTGGGTGTCCAGGAGATGCTGTTTTACATGTCTAAGCCAGGCTTTTAGTGCCTCCCGTGGTGCATTGGGCTGTCACTGCTCCCAGGATGGCTCCCTATGCCTAGCCTAGAGCGCAGCTGCAGAGATGAGGGTAACTGGGAGGAGATGCTGAGCTGTGCCTCAGTTTCTCCTCTCAGTGTCAAGAGAGGGAGCCTGTGGGCCAGCTGAAGGGAAGAAAGGAGTTGGTGTTGGGGTGTTTTGCTGGCATTTGGGGGTATGCTGCATGCTCTCGCCAGCCACCCTTTCCACTGGGGTGACTATTTATTGGGAATAAAGCTTGCAGGGAGGTAGGAGCATCCTGAGCCAGCTCAGACCATCAGATCTCTGTCAAGGATTTGGCCTGGACTTTTATTACCTGTCCCTCTTGTCACTTTTGTATGAGAGGAAGCAGGGACATAGAGGGTACCTGGTTACTTTGGGGCTGTCACATCTGCTGCAGGGGGGAAGTACAGATTGTGACAAGTGCTGTTATTAGCACTGGCCTCCGAGGCTGCTGTCAGTCAGGACTTACTGCCCACCTCCATGCTGTCTGCTCCCCGCATGGCAGCCTCTCATCCGGAGCATGGCTGGGGCACAAATCCTGCCTGGTGTTCAGCACCACCCAGGATGCATCCCTAGTGAGGAGCTGCTCTCATCTCCTTCCTTGCATGGGGAAGGGGAAAATGTTTTGGCACTGCTAATTGCAGAGGGTTAGTACTTTCGGCACCGCTTGCTTCAGGCTGCCAATCACCCCACACTCCCCTGCTCCTGCTGCAGTGCCAAGCATCACATCGGCTGTGTCACGGTTTGCTCTGACATCGGCCTGATGCCTGGACCATGCTGCAGCAGTGACGAGTAATAATCGAGTCCCCCCTCCACTGCGTGTCCTGCCAAGGCCATGGCAGAAGCAGCAAGTGACTTTGCAGCCATCCAAGGAAGCGCTCCAGCACTGAGATGTTCAGATGGAGACAGACCTGCCAGGTGTTGATTTCTGCTTGCAGTGGGCATGCTCTGGCAATCACAGACACCAGTTCTCATATGGGGTAAAATGGTAAACTGGCAGTGCCCCACCAGCTTGCACCAGCCATAGGCAGGGTGCAGGAGCTGCGGGGCAATTCAGAGAGTGCTTTCAGAAGCATCATGCTGCAGATGTCTCAAGGGGGCCTGGCACACACTTTTAGAGATGCTTAAATGCACTTGTGAAATTGCCTGCTGCAGGTGTGGCTGACACCTTGCCGAGGTGGCTTCAAATGCTGCTGCCAGACAGTGCCTCGGCATCAGGACTGGGCATGATGCTGCTGCTTTGTATGTGCCGATGGGCCCCCTCAGTCTCTGCAGGAACAGCATGACCAAGCTTCTGCTGGCAGCCTGTGATTCCTACAGGGTCTGGTCTTGCTTTTAGTTGGGAAAGGGCACCTGCACGCCAGCCAAGTGTGTCTAGAGGAAGAATGGACCTGCTGCAGTGTGTCTGATGTCTGTTTGATGGCAACAGGAGCAGCACTGTAAATCCTGGTGTGCCAATCCTCACATCACCACTGGAGTTCACCTCTCCTCACCATTCCCCCTGTAGATCTTGCTTCTTTGATTTTCTCTAACTTTGTAATTTTCAAAGGTCCTTTGTGTATTTTCCCCAGCTCCTCTCACCTCCTCATCTCTTTGGCAGTGTGGTGGCCATGTATCTCAGTAGTGATTACAATAGTGACGAAAGCCCTTTTTTGGTGTTGGAGCTGACCAGCAAGGTGAGGAATGTTGTCTTCTCCAACACTGTATGCTAATCTGCTGCTAACTGCACCCCCTTCTCATCTTCCCACCTCCTGGGAGACAGCATATGATGCCTTACTTGCATTCATGAGGGCTGCTGCCACTGTTGGCTCCAGATCAGCCGGTTGCACGGCATAAAGAGCAACACATCCCCCCATGAGCACATCTGTAATTACTGAGAGACATTTTTTCCTGAAGCTGCACATTTCTACTCATTTTCAGCAATCACAGCTTCGTCTTGGGTATTTTACCCAGTGTTTTGCAATCAGGGATTTAGGCAGCTCTTTTTGGCTTTGAAGCTGGTCATCGAGAGAAAGCATCAAGCAAGTTTCTTGCTTTATCTGCTCATGCTTTTTGCTATGTTGTCACCATTCTCTGTGGCAAGTGCTGCGGGCTGACACTTGATTAGTACTGGGATGAAAGATGGATGTCAGTGGTTTGGGATCACTGTGAAGTCTTATGTGGTTTCTCCTTGGTCGAGATGCCTTCCCTAGTGGTTCCCGCACTGGTGGAACCTTCCCTCCGATGAGGCCTCCTGGCATCTGGAGTGCAGTTTTTTACAATATCCCTCTTTCTCGATTCAACCTCTGGGACCAAAATCTGGCAAATAGCCCATTTAAAAGTGCAAACCTTGGAGCTCTTGGCATCCCAGGAGGCTACCAAAACCCTGCTGATGCATCTGCTCTGCTGAAAAGCTTGGCTTTGACCATCATAGCTCAGCTCTCACTCCTTCAGCAAGTGGAAGTGCTGGGCTGCCTCTCCTTAGGGCTGAGGCTGCCAGGGCTCGGCTCCCTGCCTTGTGTATGCCTCTGCAATGACAGCATTGCCCTGCTGTTTTCTGCCCAGTAGATTTTAACCTTTTAAAGCACAATCACAAAACCTGACTGCATCACCTGTTCTTTCAACTTTCCCCAAGATCCTTTCTCCTGTGTGCCTTGAGCTGGACTCTGGAATTGTGTGTGTGGTTGGTCACCCCAGGAAGAGAAATAGGGACCAAGAGAGCAAGCAGCTTGATGCAAAGGAGTGTAACTGAAGAGCTTGTTTTCATCACAGCTGTGGTGGTAACAGCCAGGCCACCCTGAACAGGAGGGTTTTACTAAAGAAAGATGCTTTCTGCATAGCTCAAGCTCCAGCTAGGTCTCCCCATTTACAAGAAGTCATGGCCAGGACCTCTAAACCAAAACTGAGATATTACAAATAGTTATATCACGTGGGAAAGCTGACAGCCCTGTGACTTTCAGGTGTCAGGAGGGACCCAGATTACTCTTGACTTCCATAACTATGGACTTAGTTACGGTATAACTAAGGTGCCAAAAGCATTGTGCAATAGCCTGAAGTCCAGCATTGCCCTTTTCTTGCCTTGGCTGCTCCAGTGCATAAAGTAAGCAAGGTCTGCAGGCAGCTGCCTGCCCACAGCTCATGTGTTGGCTGTAGCCATGCTAAGGACAGGTTAGAAAGAGTGCCACAAGCTTAACAGAACACCAGGAGGCATTTCTCCAGCCTCTCTGATATTCATCCATCTACCCACAAGCCTCTCACGCACCCTCTCAAAAGAAAGGAAATTGCTTCAAATTTGGGAAATTAACTATAATAGTAAGTAAATTGAGCACCTGAGTCATCCCGCTGCATGTTTTTGAAAAGGTGCTTGCTGCTGGGATCCCAAAGTTCCTGCTAAGGAGGCCAGTTTCTTCCTCACAGTCTCGTAGGGCAGGGACATCATCTTGCAAGAGCCCCCTCCTCCCCCAAAATGTTTCCTTGAAGACGTCCTTTCTACCTCATTATAACTACTTTGTGTTTGTGTTTTCCAAGTTTTGATCACATTAATGATTACAGTGAAACAGGATTCTTACTGGCAGCAGAAATCGCTTTTTCAAGATGACACCAGCACTTAGAGTCTTATTACTGTCATTAACAAAATCATTATTATGACTTTGCCATGCCCCCCTTTCTAAAGAAAGCAATTCAAATCCAAATATTCTGATTTAGTAAGATTCCTTAGTAACCTACTTAGTAAGGTTCCATGGGATCTAGCCCTAGAGGGCAGGAGGGCCCAAGACTTTTGGTTCGTATTCAAGGATCACCTGCTACAAGCTCAGGAGTGTTGCATCCCAACTAGAAAGAAGTGCTGCAGGAGGGCCAAGAGACCTCCTTGGATGGATAAGGAGCTGCTGAGGAAAATTTGAAGGAAAAAAGAGGCTTATAAAAGGTGGAAGCAAGGACAGGAGGCCTGGGAAAAATACAGGGATGCTTTCCGGGAAGCTAGGGACCAGGTTAGGAAAGCTAAGGCCCATTTAGAATTAAACTTGGCTAGGGATGTGAAAGATAACAGGAAGGATTTCTATAGGTACATTGCAAATAAAAGACAGACTAAGGACAGTGTGGGCCCTCTCCAGAAGCTATTGGGAGAACTGGCTACCCTGGATTTGGAGTAGGCTGAGGTTCTTAATGACTTCTTTGCCTCATTCATCACCGGCAAATGCTCTGACCGCACCACCCAAGTCTTGGAAGGCAGACGCAGGGACAGTGAGAATGAAGACCCTGGGCCCACTGTAGGAGAGGATCTGGTTCGAGACCATCTTAGGAACCTGAACATAAACAAGTCCATGGGACCTGATGAAATCCATCCGCGGGTCCTGAAGGAGCTGGCAAATGAAGTTGCTAAGCCACTGTTCATCCTCTTTGAAAAATCATGGCAGTCAGGTGAAGTTCCCGACGACTGGAAAAAGGGAAATATAATTCCCATTTTCAAGAAGGGGAAAATGGATGACCCAGGGAACTACAGACCAGTCAGCCTCACCTCTGTGCCTGGCAACATCTTGGAGCAGATTCTCCTGGAAGGCATGCTGAGGCACATGAAAAACAACAAGGTGCTTGGTGACAGCCAGCATAGGCTTCACTGAGGGGAAGTCCTGCCTGACCAATTTGATGGCCTTCTATGATGGGGCTATGGAACTGCTGTACAGGGGTAGAGCAGTTGAGGTCATCTACCTGGACTTGTGCAAAACATTTGACACTGTCTCACATGACATCCGTGTCTCTAAGTCGGAGAGACATCAATTTGATAGGTGGACCACTTGGTGGATAAAGAACTGGCTGGATGGCCGTGCGCAAAAAGTTGTGCTCAATGGCTCAATGTCCAGCTGGAGACCAGTAACGAGTGGTGTCCCTCAGGGACTGGTGTTGGGACCAGTCTTGTTCATCATTTTTGTCGGTGACATGGATAGTGGGATTGAGTGTGCCCTCAGCAAGTTTGCCGATGATGCCAAACTGTGTGGTTCGGTTGATACACTGGAGGGAAGGAATGCCATCCAGAGGGACCTTGACACACTTGTGAGGTGGGCTGGTGCCAACCTGATGAAGTTGTCATGTCACCTTGATGAAGTTGGACCATGCCAAGTGCAAGGTCCTCCACCTGGGTCGGAGCAATCCCAGGCACAGCTACAGGTTGGGCAGAGAAGAGATTCAGAGCAGCCATGTGGAGAAGCACTTGGGGGTGTTGGTCAATGAGAAAATGAACATGAGCCAGCTGCAGTGTGTGCTCGCAGCCCAGAAAACCAACTGCATCCTGGGCTGCATCAAAAGGAGCGTGACCAGCAGGTTGAGGGAGGTGATCCTGCCCCTCTACTCTGCTCTTGTGAGACCTCACTTGGAGTACTGTGTGCAGTTCTGGTGTCCTCAACATAAACAGGACATGGAACTGTTGGAACAAGTCCAGAGGAGAGCCACGAGGATGATCAGAGGACCGGAGCACCTCCGTATGAAGATAGGATGAGAAAGTTGGGGTTGTTCAGCCTGGAGAAGAGAAGGCTGTGTGGAGACCTCATAGCAGCCTTCCAGTATCTGAAGGGAGCCTATAAGGATACTGGGGAGAGACTCTTCATGAGGGACTGTAGTGACAGGACAAGGGATAATGGGTTCAAACAAACAGGGGAAGTTTAGGTTGGATATAAGGAGGAAATTCTTTACTGCAAGGGTGGTGTTGCAACCCTAACTGTTCTATGATTCTATGACTGAAAAATATCCCATCCTCATTCTCTTCTCTAACCAAAAAAGAGGTCACACCAGCCCTTCTGGGTAACAGAAGAACCTCTTTCTACGGACTTACTTATGCTGTGGTTTATGTTACCAAGTGCACTTCTCAGGCCTGTGTTTTCCTAATTGTACAACTGCTGAATTCAGCTGTGCCTGAGCTCAGCAGTGGTCTTCAGTCTTCTGCAGCCTGTCCCTGCTTTGCTGGCTGGGTACAAAGCCAGGGTCTGCAGCTATGGGGAACAGCAAACATTACTTTGTGAAAAGGTGACACTACCAGATGTGACTTGCCCAAAGGACCTGAAGGTGATGCAGGGGATTGATCCCAACTTCTCATTTAAGATGAGATGCCTCTCCCCTTTCACCTGAGCTTCAGGGCACCACCTGTCCCCTCCATCTAGTGAGCTGGATTTTTGGCTACCCTGAAATTAGCTGCCAGACAGTAAAAAAGGGAGCTGACATAGTGTTTGTCACAGTTGGAACTGTCTTTGCCAGGTGGAAGGTAGCTGGAAGATAGGATACACAGGAGAGGACACATTGTTCCTTGTCTCGGCCATTATGGTTTTACAAATGACTATTCCAAGCTTAGTTCCAAAATGGTGTCGTGGCTTTCGGTGCTGTCATCAATTGCCATCAACACTGCATTTAGCTGACATAATTACTTATTGTTACAATCAGTGCCCATTAGGTTAAAGCTAAATTACAGTCTCAGTCCTTGGGAACTGCCTATTACATCCATATGAATACGCAAAGTTCATCACTCATGATTAACGTTGCTACAGTGAATACAAAAGGAATTAGTGAGGACCTGTCACTTATTGTAAAGTGCTGCCAGATTATGGTATCAGAAATGATGTGTCAACTGTTAAAACTTAATAATCCATGCTGGAGTGCTGTATCTGATTATAACACTGATCACAGGAGAGGCCTGATTGGCACTTGGAAGAGGAGGCTGGGTGGTTATGAGACCGATAACCTACATGGGTCAGGATTTGCTGACCAAACGCTGGAGCCACAGCTCAGCATGCTGACCCCCTAGCCCTGGAAGCTGTGAGAGTCTGGGGACACTCCTGGGAGCATGTGCCTGGGTGCTGGTGTGGAGGGGAAAGGATTGATGGGCTTGTGATGCATGGACACATATCTGAGCCAGGAAGGTGTGTGCAACTCCTGGCTAGGTACCTCCTTATTCTGGCAGAAGAGAGCCTAGGGGTCCCAGGCTTGGATTTGGTCCCCTCCGCTCTGGCTTATGGTGCAAATCACTTTGCTGTGGCCAGGATCGCCATTTCTAGGCACCCTCTCTTGTGGTGATGGGACCTGAGTGGAGTGTGGGAACACATTTCCCCCGATTTGAGCTGGGAGCACCCAAGAGGTCCCCTTATTCAGATGAGTTTCGCTGGGTGCCCTCCCATGGAGTGAAAGCAGCTTGCAATCATGTATATATTGGTGAATGTTTACGTAGGTAAGTATACACGTGCATGTGTGTGTGAATTTAGAAGAAGTCCTAAGATTCTGTTTTGTCGTTGCTCAAGGGGACTGTCGGATTTGTCTAATTTGAAAAAACTTTTTGTTTTGAAATTGTTTTGTTGGGTTTTTTTTTTTTATTTTTCTTGACAACTCTCAAGACTGGAGCAAATGTTTTACATAACCTCCAATGCTGTAACGCTGGGGGTTTTCTTTGTTTATCTCTTTTTCTTTTTCCTTCATTTTCTAAAAAGCAACCTACAAATGAGCATAAAGATCTGATGTTGAACTCTCGGTGACAAAGTCCTCCTGGGAATAAGAGCTGAACCATGCAGGCTGAAGTACACAGGCTTGGCAGAGGTTGAGTAGCTGTAAATCTGCATCTGGCCCCTGCTAACCCCACAAAGCAGGCCCTGGCTGACGCAAGGGACAATGTAGTCCCTCCAAATACATGGTGTTGTGCTCCTCATCCAGCAGTGTGCCTGAAGCCAGGCTGTGGCTTGTGTAGGACCATTGACCAAAATCCCTGCATAGGCTCTTCCTCACAGCCCTGTGTTTTTGTTCGTGGCTCCTGGTTGCAGGTGTTTACTACTGGTCACAACCTGATTTGCAGCTGAAAGCTGGCTACTTCATACTAGCATATTTACTGTATCCCTTAACCAGCTTAGGTTTCCTGACAGCATTTTGCATCTCCTCCAAAGAGTATTTGAAACTCCTACAGGTCTTTGATGAAAGGCTCCTGAACACTTCGTATGACTTCTGGCAAGCACTGTGCTTTTCTACTGTTGCTGTCATGATCAGAGTACTCCAGCAGATGACAGAAGCAAGCTTGTCCTTCTGATACGGGGTCATCCTTGATACCAGACAGCCCTCGCTGTCTGAGCAGCCAGCAGTAAGGGTTGTATATCTCTTTTGCTTTCAGCCAGCTTGGTTGGTGTGTGAGCTGAAGGTTGCCCTTGTGCCTCCAGGTGGTTTAGCCATCTTTGGCTCCTGGGGAAGGTTCATAGAATTATAGAACAGTTAGGGTTCGAAAGGACCTTAAGATCATCTAGTTCCAACCCCTATGCCATGGGCAGGGACACCACACAATAAACCATGTCACCTAAGACTCCATCCAACCTGGACTTGAACACTGCCAGGGATGAAGCATTCATAACTTCCTTGGGCAACCCATTCCAGTGCCTCACCACCCTCACGGTAAAGAACTTCTTCCTTATAGGTAACCTGAACTTCCCCTCTTTAAGTTTTAACCCTTTACCTCTTGTTCTATCACTACAGTCCCTGACGAAGAGTCCCTCTCCAGTATCCTTGTAGGCCCCCTTCAGATACTGGAAAGCTGCTGTGAGGTTTCCACACAGCCTTTTCTTCTCCAGGCTGAACAGCCTCAACTTTCTCAGCCTATCTTCACACAGGAGGTGCTCCAGCCCCTTAATCATCCTCTTAACCTTGCTCGTTTCTCTCCTTGCAGGCCCTGGAAATACTCAGCAGCAGCAATACCAAAACAGAGGAAAAGAAGCCTCTTTCTGGAGATCACCAGCTTGGAGGGAATGGGGAAAGATCCATTTGCCAGTGATTTCAATGTCCTTGCTTAAGACCTCTCTGCCAGGGTAGCTGTTTGAAGGTAAGTCAATCTGCTGGGGAGCTGTGCCACTGATTTCCACAGCTGTCCACACTGTGGGCTGTGAAACCTTCTGGTGCTGGATTGCTCCGCGCAGATTTCCCTTTCCAGGACCTGTGTGTTCACCATAAAGCCATGTGGATTCACAAATGGGCAGCGGTGGAAGGCGACAATGGTAGGTATGTTGGTGCTGCTGCCAGGTTATCTGCTGTGCTTGTGGATGCTTCAGACTACGTGTCCAGGCTGCTGTGTGTTGCCTGACGGTGCTCACCATTTGCAGCTTTTCCTGAGATCTCATCTCAGCTTTCGTGGAGTTTTTTTGGGCTATGACTATACATTTGGGCTATGACTATACATTTGCTACTGACAACACAAAGAAAAGTCTTTGGTGTATTTGAAGGCATGTTTGTATCATGACTCCCCTTCATGCCTTTTCCCGGACCTTCAGACATGCTTCCTTCACTCCTCCAGCTTGCTCCAGTTGTGCTTTACCTTGTTTGAGGAGCAGTGGCCCTTTTTGCATCAGTTCGGATCTCCTTTGCCCATGGTCTGGTGTGATCCTTGGCTGCTCCTCTTCTCCTCATTGCTTTCCAGCTGGCTCTCCTGCTGTTGGACAGCCAAGGGAAGAAACTGCACCCCACCTCTCTTGAATAGCATCCTTGCTTTTGGTGACCATGTCTTCTCCTGTTTCTACTTCTGCCTTGCACTAAGTACACCTATGCTGATATATGTGTATGGCACCATACAGGGATTTTCCTCTCCAATATATTAAAGGCCTGATAGCAGCACCAAAGGTCTAAGAAATAGTCTGCAGAACAGAAAGGTTTAGGCAAGCTTTCTGTAATTCTTCCACACTAAAACCTTTCTCTTGCACTGACTCTTATGCCTGGGTTTTTTTTACTTCTTTGGTTGCCTGTGATGGCAAGAGCTGTTTTTTTTTTCCTTTTTCCTTCTTTTCCACTGCAGCTTCAACAGAGCAACATCACCTAAAAACACTTGTTTGGGCTAAACTGAAAACTTAAAACATCTTTAGTGTGAGCCTGCAAACAAGACTTCCCAAGTCCCACTCTGTTCTGGTTCAACTGATGTGTTTGATCTCTGACAAAAATAATCAAACATTTACTTATCTTAGGCAAGCAAAACTTCCTTTAGAGGACCTGAAATGCAATCTGTCATTTCCGTTTCAAATGATTTTAAATGCCTATATAATTTTGACCATAAAATGGACAGTGTAACTGGCCAGCCACTGCAAGTGGAAATGTTCCTTTTCAAAGCGTTCAAATGAAATCTTTCATTTATTTTCTCGAAGGTTTCCCATTGGCTGGTTTGGAAGTTGGCAATTCATTGAGATAATGTTGTTCAAAGTTGGCTGCTGCTGAATTTGCATTCTTTTTTTTTTGCCAGAGGAGAGAGGTTGCGAGAGGAAAACATTGCTTTTTACGTGCTGCATCATCAGGAGCTGCATCCCCCTCCCATGTTCACCCCCATCATGTGGATAAGCGCAGATCTGCACTTCCTCACCTCTTTCTCCCCACCAAAGTCCTCAGGTGGAGATTCCCCTCGTTCCTGCTCTGGACATGGGATTACAACTCTGACTCCTTTTCCCAGTGCATCATCAACATGTTGTTTCCAGGGTCATAAATTTGCACTGTGATGAGACACAACCAGATGTTAGGATACGTGAAGCGACTGGCAAAGCAGCCTGCCTGGCGCAGCCCCCACCTCCGGAGTCAGCCGCCCGCTAATGAGAAGCAGGTCTCTTGCCTTGAGCTGGACCAGGACAGACAGAGAGCATCCCCAGGAGCAACTATGGAGCTGCCATCTCGACCCCCTTCCTGCTCTTAGTGCCTGGAGAGCATCTCCAGGGCTGGATTCAGGCACTTCGGTGACTACTGGCTTCTGGCAGCCATCTGGAAAGATAGTTTGGGCTGGTACAGGGGGGAAACACACAAGGCCATGGTCCTTCTTGCCAGCGAGGAAGCTGGTTATAATGCTGTATGTATGTGCTTTACCATGTAAAAATACTTCTGAGATGCATGTTTTGGATCATTTGTGTCCCTGAACAGGCTGTTTTGTAAAGGAGAGACCCATGGGGAAACGAGGTCTTAGTTCATGATGCTTAACTGGTACCCTCTATCAGAAGCAAGTGGGATGCCTGTTTTCAGGTGGGTCCAGCCTACGCGTCCCTATAGCTCTCAGGTGCCTAAATCCCCTGGGTGGGCAGGTTGCTGGGGCTGGGGAAGGTCTCACTGAAAAGCAGGTAAAGGGTTACTTGCAGGGAATGTGTCCCTCCTGCATTCCGAGGGTCTTCAGGACAGCTGCAGCTTTTCGCCAATGTCCTCTGCATGCACTACCATTGCAACCCACATCCTCGAATTCCGTGATGCATGTATACTGGGTAATGTTTTGGGGCACGTACTAAGCATCAGGGGGATCCACATACTGACTGTAATCCCTGGATACAACCATCCTGCAAGTGCTTTTTCAATGTGATCTGCTTTTTCCACTGCTGGTAGTCCCAGCTGTCCCGAGGGCAAGACTGAGCCCTGCACTGGACTGGCATGGCTCTGTCAGCTCCTTCACAGCATCAGCTCACTGTGTCACAGGGTGAGTCTAGCCTTAAAGATGATCCACTGTGGAGATCTGGCCTTACAGTTACTTTTCTTTTCCTTCACTCTTTCCCAGCCCATGCAGGCTCTGGTGGTTCTTCCTCATATGTATTCTCCCACTGCACTGACATGGGCAGGTCTCCTCAGTCCTTTTAGCACTCAGGTAAGCGCAGAGAGGAGAGCTCTATTTGAAGCAGTAGGAGCATGTTGTTACTGGACCTTACATGTTGGCAAGGGTACCTTCAGGGGATGCTTGTCAGTTGGAGGTTCAGAAACAGACTTCAAACTATAGAAGAAGGAGACGGAGCTTGGTAAGTCCTGGGAGGGGACAAAACACGGCGGTGTCCATGGCTATGAGCATCCCTGCTAGCTCCAGCTCCAATGGAGGGGTAGCCCAGCTGTCACCAGATGCCTTAGCCACCAGCCCAAGGGATGCTCCTAAAGCCACGGAGGAGGGATGGGATTAGGCTGTCTCTGGCCATGCTCCCACCACCAGCCCTTTCCAGTGATGTGAGAGGCCGAGTGAGCACTTCTGGCTCTACTCAGCCTTGTGGAAGAAGCAGCCCATGGCCCCATTTGACCGTGAAGGGATTAAGCACGAGCCAGGAGAGACCCTACCCTTCTCATAGGAAGGCCAGGCAAAACAGCACTGCCCACCCACAGTTCCTAGAGTTGCACCTCACTGCTCTGAGCGTGTACATGGAAGGAGGGGATGCCCTGTTAACGCTGGATGTGGAGACCTCTGTGTCCTTGCCCTGCTGCTAAGCCTCCGCTCCATTGTGCACCAGTGTGTTGGAGGGAGTTTGGGTTAAAAGGGGTTAACAGCTCTCTGCTGTAACACATGATTGGTCTTTATGAGGTTGAAACTCTTGTCTGTTTGAGGCCTACAGATGATGCTAAAGAGCACAATAATGACAGCAATTCAAAGCAATCTAATTATGCAAACGGGAGGCTAAACAATTTCATCATCCTTAAATTAGATTGTCCTAATGAGATAAAGACACCAATTAATCCTGAATTAATTTCAATAGCCTATTTCAGGCAAACACTTTAATATGCAAATGTAAATGAGAAACAAAGCCTACCGTAGAATGCCAGAGTTCAAAACCTCTCTCTGCACAGCTGCAGCGGGTGTAAATAGTGTCTAATGAGTTTGCATGGAAAGACACAACCAGTTGAAAATTTTAGACTTCATAAAGCACAGCCGGTGCCTCAGGTACATCGCGGTGCTGAGCCGGGCAGGAGGGGAGGGAGGACTCACTTGGCTGACACTGGGAAGGCCATCAGCCGCTCTCCGCAGGCATACGCCGGATGGGTCCAGCCACCGCCGCCACGGAATCACAGGATGAAGGGCTTTAACAAGATGCTGCTCCATAAAGCCAAACGCTTCATGCTGGGTACCTGGCCAGTCGCATTTCTAGGACGCAGAGATGATTTTAATTAGCTGTTGCGTAATTGTTTTAAATTAGCCATTTTGCTATGCACTCCAAAAGAATCCACTCCCTTTTTTCTCTTTTAGCATTTGGCAAGGGAAAGGGTAGAGCCTGGGATTTAGGTTACAGACAAAAGCAAACATCGTACTGAGTTTCTCTTGCTTTGCTCCCCTATCATCACAAAGTACCATGAGCATTTGCTCTGAGCCATCAAGGAAACAAGCCCCCATTCCCAGGGCCTGACTGGGGTCTGACTTTCAATTTGCACTTTGTTTTAATTAGGGACACTCGGCAGGGGTGCTGCGTAGCTGCATAGGGGTCTGCAATGGGAAGACCATTGGAAATGGTTGGCATTGACCATGGGAAATGATGGCATTGACGGTGAGGCTCACCTCTGAGTTATTCCTGCTGCTGTGTCTCATCTCCAGCAGGTCCCAGGAATATGCCCTGGAGGAAGCTAAAAAAAAAAAAAAAAAAAGGAATAATAAACCCAAACTGTCCCAGAATGAGCATCTCCCAGATAATTTATCCCTCTACCCATCCTTCTGCCAAATCCATCCTGGGCTGCCATTAGAGAATAATGTAATCCTAGAAAGGATTTGTGTCCTCCCAAATGTATTTCTTCATATATGGCAACCCTCAATGTTCTTCCCATTTAAATGTCAATTCTCTCTTTGAATTTCCCCAGGGTTTATCTTCAGTGCAGCTCATGCTGCAGGTTAAGGGGGCAGCCTGGGAGAATGTGCTGCCCTGGAACTGTCCTGCACAGAGATGGGGCTTCTCTTGTCTTTCCCCTGCAGCCTTTCCACTAAGCCCTGTCAAGCTGCCAGCTGGATCTTGACTTCACCTACTGGTCGTTATCAAACGAATAGGATCAGAGGAGATGGCAGTGACATTCCCCAGGCCACCAGCACTGGGACACACCCAGGGCAAACTTGGTGAGCGGAGCTTGACTGCCTGAGTAGTGTCCCGGGCTGAGTCTAGCACTGGAGACAAAGCTGAACATCGCTGGTTGACCACCACCAAGCAGACACCTTGTGTCTTCCCCATGTGTTGGAGGGAATTTGCTCTTTGTTTCAGCACCACATAATTTTCCTACCCAGATATTCTATGAAGCAGTGAGAGCCTATCCTGGTCACATCACCTCTTGCAAGGACTATATCATTCCAAATAATGTGCCTGCTGTTTATTGTCCCTTCTGCTCTGCTTAGGAGGGCAGCCTGAGTCATGGTCAGGAATTTCAGCACTTCTACTGAGAAATCTTGAGTAACCGTCATTTGTGCAACATGGCATTTGATCCTTGCTGGGTGGACCACAAACATCCCTTTCTATTACTCCAGCCTTAATGGGCTTGGTGGTTTATTGACAGATGAATTGAGACAGTGAAAGGGCTGATGGCCCAGAGCTCGCAGTGTGCCAGCAGATCTGGAGATCTTCTATCATACATATTTGTCCTTGGAAAAAAGACAATTGACTCAGTAAATTGCTTAATCTCTGGCACGCTGGGTACCAGTGCCTCCTTTTCCACTGGAGCCTGGGAGATTTTTTTTTTTCCAAAGCATTTGGCACTGCCTGGGCTCTGCTGTCAGAGCTGTGAGCAGTGTAGTATGAGCTTTAGCTTGAGTGGAGATGCTGTGCCATGGACAGGAATCTGGGTGAGAGCTCAGTGCTGCTGCAGCTCCCAAACCTGCTCCCAGCCAGAAGAGCAAATTCCTCCTACCCAACACTGAGGAGTGCAGACATGCCCAGGAGCAGGAGTGTAGAATTAGTGGCTCTCAGGGACAATGCGCTGGGTTTGCTGGGTCTTCAGTCCGACTCAAGAGAGCAGGGAGATTACCGAGACCAGTGGTGGTACCTGCCAGAAGAGAGGGGCATAGGCTGGGGGAGACTGGGGTGGGAAAGCCGTTAGCAGGCACAAGCTGCATCCGAAAGAGGATGACAGATCGCTGCCTAGGGCTGTGGTTTCCTGTTAATTAATACCAGATCTGCACATTACCCGGTCACCCCATGGGAGGAATTGGGTCTGAATCAGGGGTGAGCACATGATCGCATTTTTGCCAAATTACCCAGCTCGTACAATATGGTGTGCATCTGGCTCCCCGCCAGTGGCGGGAGCACAAAACAATACCTGATTCAGCAGAAAGTCTTCCTGGCCCCTTTGGAGATCTTGTGAAGCAGCAGAAAGAGTTTATATCTGTTCAGTGCTTTGCATTGTTTTCAGGCTTGGACTGGGTGCCGTAAAATTGGATTTATGGTTGTGAGGAAGCATGGCCAAAGCAGCACAGCCTCGCATGCCAGTGCAGTTTAAAACTAGATGTGGGGATGGGTCCAAAAGCAAGTCCCCCTGACTTTCCATCCAGACAGGGGCTTCGTTGCTTGGATCCATCTGTTGTTGGAGCATGGTGATTCCCAGAGGAGCTGGGCATGCTGCTGAGATCCCAAACCCAGGATGTTCAGTCATGTGCTAGTTAAAGGGCTCTAACAGTCAGCCAGGGGACTTGTAAAAATGTTACCACAATGTCTCCTGTTTATTCTTGCACTCTCTGTACTCAGCTCACCCATTAAAAGATGGTATTTTTTTAGCTGCCGCTGCTGCTGTCTGACAAATCCAGCTGTTTTCTTTCTCCCTCTGAAATCATGACATTTATAATCAGTGTTTAGTGGAAAGCCTCCTGAGTGGTATGCTCTGTCCCGTACTCAGAGAGGCCAGGTGGGCTTGTGGGGATGCTGGTGGGTGCATGCCCTCAAACTCCTCCAGCCTGGGGTCACCTGGCCAGGCTGATGCTCAAGCTGCCGAGCTGGGGGATGACCTCCCATTGTGGGCAATTCTCTACCCAAAAAGCATGTAGTGAGCTGGGATGGCAATGGGCTGTCATGTGCCTTGCCAGGCTCATGAGTATGAAAATCATCCTCAGATTTGGAGCCATCTGAGCAAGCTGTCCTCTCCTCCTCCCTTTCTTCATGCATCCCTCTGAAAGGAGAAGGAGGCAGGGTGGCCAGCTTGGGTGCCCAGTGCTGCCTGTCTGCTCTCTTCACACCTCCCAAGAGGAAGGCACAGAAGAGACAGGGACTCCTCTGTTCTGGCATGGTCTTTGGGAGGAGAGGCCTGAGAGAAAAATTGTGATGCAGAGTAATAGGGTTCTCCTGATCTTCCAGTCTTCCAGAGGAAAAAACCTATCTCCATTCCAACTCACCCCAATCCCTTCCAAACTTGCCCTTGAGAGCAACACAGAGCAACCTTTGCTCCCTGCATTGCACCAGCCCGAACAAAAAAGCCCTTACATTTTATGCATGTGGAAATTCTCATTTTTATACCTGTAAAAGGAGAGAGTATGCAAAAGGTGGGCTCAGAGGAAATGAAGCCACGAAACACCAGGAGCAGGTTGGATACTGATGAGCTATCTGAGGTGAAGCAGAGAATCTGCATAAAATATTCCTTGTGGAGCTCATGTAGCCGGTTCCAGCCCAGATAACAGTCTGACAGTCGCTGAGGAAGGATGCCTTTAACCTTCACAAGACTGAGAGGACAGCAGAGAAATGAGCCAAGCAGCGGTGTCATGAAAATCACAGCCTCAGCGGTTTGGATGCTTTTTTGTCTACAGCAAAGTTCTGAGCAGCCGAGGAAAAATAAGCAAAATTCTGGGAGGAAAATGTCTGGTGGGCCAGGGCATGATACTGTGAGAGCTGTGAAACTCCCTTGCTGAAGAAGATCATTGTGGAAGTTGGCTTCTGGTGATCCAGGAGAGACGGAGATGCAACACCCACCAGCTCTTCCAGGTCCTCAAGGGCTGCTGCTCACCAGTGTGAGATTTAAACCTGAGACAACCATTTCTGTCATAAAAAGGGTTTCCAGAGGCACAGAAGGGTTTGTGCACTAGGCTGCATGCTTATGGTTTACCTTCTGCCTAGTGATACCTGCCTATCCTAGTCTGTAAAGGGAATACGTGGGTCCTAGCAGCTCTCTAGGGGCCTGCTTGCAGCTTGTGGTGACAGTGTGGTTCCTCCTTTCTTGTACACAACCCCATAGTTTTCTTCACCCTGTTTTCTGTTCACCTCCAAGCAGTTAACTAGTGGGAGGCAAACCTTGAGATCTAGTTTGGCTTTCTGAGGGCTTTTCTTCCTCTGTTGTTTTGCAGAGTGAAAGGCGGGGGAAAGCGGAGTATTTCTACAGCTAAACATCCCATGTTTGGATGACTGGGGCTGGGGGCTTGGGAACATTTCCTAGTTGGGGTTTGATGGAATGGAGATCCCACATCAATATTTGGGAAACCCTGCTTTGTTTTAATGCAAACAACGATCCCTGTAGCAAAAGTTTTCAGCAAGTTCATCACACCAAGATAGTTGGACAACCAGTGCGAGACACCCAAACACATGTTCAAAGACAAAAGCCCTCCTCTTCTTCAGAGCTTTTTTTGTTTGCCAAACCACGTATTTGGTCCATGCCTCAGAGCAAAATTCACTAGGGCTGGCATGCTGCGCTGCTCCTACTCCACAGCCCTCACACTGAATGATCCAGTATTTGTAGCCACGGTTTCCAGATGGGCTTCTCCTGCAGAGCCCTGGTGAGGTGGCATCTGGCTGGGCTTGGGCAAGATGCTTCTCAAGAGTGCTGGTTGGAGGCAATGCTTTAGGGACTGTTTTGTGACACCAAAAAAAAGAAAAAAAAAGGAGAATCAGCTCTTCATCTGGAATGGCAATAAAGCTGGTGAAAGGATGAATGTTTTCTCTTTTGCCTTGAGGTTAGAAAACAGCAGGAAATCCTTGCTTGAATAAAAGGCACATGGCCACCAGTACGACTTGTGCAGGCTTTGCTGCCTTGAAGTCAATCTGGAAACAGAGTTTTGCGGAGGATAAAATTTCACAGACTTTCCATGGTTTCTGACTGCAGCTTTTTTGGTGTGTGGTTTGCAGTTAAAGCTAAATGTTTGCCATATTTATACAGGCTTGGAAGGTAGTGTTCAGGAATTTGGTACCACAGAACTGGATGAAGCCAAGACTGGTTCCTCTCTATAGCTTGACATGTGGCAAGACAAAATACCCACATGGTCAAGAGTTTGCAGAATCAGCCAAGGCCGGAACCTGTGTTTTGGTCCGTGCTTTGGCCTAGGCGCCCAACTTAGCAAGTCTTTGCAAAGTAAGCAATCCTCTAAGTGGTGACCCCACAGCCTGCAGAACTAACTTTACCTTTCTAGCTTATTAATAAGCATCTTTTCTGAGTAACCAAGATGTATTGAGTTGGGACTCCCTGAGTGCGAGCAGCCAGAGATAGCTTTGACTTTTCCTTTTTTTAATTTACCTTGTGGGGCTGTGGGAAATGAGCAATCCTTCTGGCTGTCAATATTGCCAGCGGCGTTACCATCGCCATGACAAGGAAAGGGGGGGAAGCGGGGGGCTGGAGAAACTGGGCACCCCGGGACTGGCGTCTCAGTGTCCTGCCCAACCAGAGCTGACACGTCCGGTGTGATGAGACACGAGTAGATGGCATTCTTGCAACTCCCAGAAAATGTCTTTTGCTTCACCTCTTTCCCCTTCCCAACTTTCCCAGACAGGTTATTCCTTTTATTTTTCCTTCCTCAGCCCTTCTCTATCCTCTCCCTGCCTGAAGGATCCTCCTGGGGGCTCAACCAATTTGCAGATGGACTCCTTTTTATGTCTTGCCTCTTTGCAGAGGACACCTTCAAGTTCACAAGATGCTGATGGTAATGGGGAAGCAGGATGGCCTGGGGGCATCTCCCCTGCCCACCCATGTAGGAGCTGCCATCTTGCTCCACATCCCTGTCTCTCGCACCATCTTCTCCCTTGCAATAGCAGTCAGGGCTCTTTCTGGAGGTGGTGCTTTTGAGTAGCTTGGCCTTGGTGGTGTCTTCTTCCATGCTTTCAGGGCAAGGAGAAAGCAACCTGGGCTGTCAGGTGGCTGGGAAAGGAATCACCTGTATCTCAGCTAAGTGATAATGATTTAATACCATTCAGCTTGGTGTGGTTGAGAGGAAGGGAAGGGAAGGGAAGATGGGAAGATGATATAAGGAGTGCTCAGTGGTTCCCTGTTTTTTTCTACTTCTCCCCTTCCCTGGGGCACAGAGGGGTGCCCTAAGGGTGCTCAGTGTCCTGGGAACTTTCTCTGTTCAGCATTGGAAATCTGGGGGAGCAGAGCCATCAGGCCCCATGGGGATGACTCTCCTGCTTGTGGGTCACAAACTGTGTAGTGGGCATTGCAGGGATTGGGAGGGTGGGGGAGGAGGATGGCATAGCCATGGGGTGCTGCTTGTTTACTCACCCAGTGTCATCTAAGCATGTGATATTTTCCTTGCCTGTTTTAAATGGTTGGGATTCCCTGCTCAAAGAGTTTGGTATTGTTTGGGTTTCTTTGGTGAGCGGGATGTAAGTCTGCCTTGCTGGCACTGCCTGGACTGAGCTGGGCTGGGCTGATGGGAGCTGCTTTGCACTGCTTTTGCTGGTGCTTTGAGGCCCCCTTTGAGCTTTCTGGCACCCTGCAGTGTGCTCGGGTCCTGCTGGTCTTTCCCCTGCATGCAGTGTAGGCAGGAGCTTGTTCCGCCTGTGCTAGGCAGGCTGCAGCTCTTGCAAGAGCTTTGGGGCAGGTCAGGTTTGGCTTTGTCTGGTGTGCAATAGGACTGACAGCAACAAGCAGACAAAGTGTGTGTTTTCTCCTGTTGTGTCTATCTCTAGCAATGCCACGTGAGAAATCCTTTAGCATGAGCTCACATCTCACTTTGTGTTGCACGGATATCTTTTTCTGGGATTCCTCTGCTGCAAATCAGCTGAGTGCTGAAGCAGACAGGCATGTGCTTTGCTGGGCTTCTTCCGATGAAGCTGAAATCACCTGTTTTGGGGATAGCATAAAAGAAATGATGGAGGGTGGCGGCGGGGCTGGGTGCTGACCCCTGGTGCTGGTGTTGTTCATGGTCCAGTCTGGGGCAGGGTGGGTGGGGAAAAGCCTGGTGAAGAGACGGGAAGGAGCTCCTTAGTATCTTACTACAGCTTGGCAAGGGACTGGGGAAGCAGAGGCTCTCTGGGAAAGGCTTCAGGGAAGCAATAAGGACCTCCTGGTTTGCCAGACCAGCTTTTGGGTAGCATTGCTGTTGATTCCCAAGGCAGGTTGTGAGTCAAGGAGCTGATTTCCCATTTCTTTCTCATCCTGGTTCTCTGCACCTAGCGCTGGCAGCTGCCTGGACAAATCTTGTCATCCAGGTGGTTTTGGGCACCTCCTCTGGCTCCTGCAGGAAAAGGCAGTGTGGGTTTTGGGTGTTTCATCATTTTACATGGCCACTGCATCTGTTCCACTCCTGTCTTGTGTCCCAAATGTGGTGGGAGGCTCTGTCCCGGTGCCATTTGTCTTCAGTACATTCCATTTATATCCACCGAGAAGCTTCAGACCCAAACCATCTTAAGTGATCTACAAAAGACAGTGATAAGTACCTTCCCCCGTCATTACAGCTCCATTTTATCATGGTGGTGATAGCAATAATGGCGGTTGTAACCCCCATCAAGTCCACTTAACATGGTTCATTTTCAAAAGTCACTCAATGCCTCCTGACAGTCTGGCCGGGCGGTATGAAAAGATCATTTAACCCTGATGATCTGAGGCAGCCGGTGAGTGGGAAAAGGAGCCCAAGCAGCCGGAGAGAAGCCAGCACAGGGTGGGCAGGGGAAGACCATTGATTTTATGACAAGGGGCAAAACCACTGTCAGTGCAGAGCAGCATGGATTGGGGGGACATTTCAATTAGTGCTGGCGGGAGAAATCCCAGGGAAGGCAGAAAAGCCTGGGCTGCCTTGCCTATTATTTTTTAACAGTGAAAAATGAACCCAAAATTAGAATCCCTATTAACAATTAGCATAATTAAAGGCGACACGTTATAATTTCAGCAGAAAGGCGCTTTATGGTGATACAGTGGCCTGAGATAATTACACCCTGTGCTTGGCTGAGGCGAGTGGTAAATGGACGGTGTGGTGGCCCACCTGCCAGTCATGCAGCCCTGCTATTATCCTGCCTGACACTGCTCTGGTCCTGCCTTGCTGTTAAAAGTAAAGCCATCCTCTTGTGACCTCAGAGTCATTTCAAAATTGCTCCTCAAGTGCACTTGGCTTTAAAGGATGGGGAGGGGAGTAAGTGCTAGTTTGCAGCAGAGGTGCAAGGTGCCCCACAGACAGTTGCTGCTGTTCAGGTTGTGTGGATGGCCAGGTTTGCAGTCATGGAGGGGATCTCCTTTATAGCCTCTCATCTACCTTACCCACTTTTGCCAAACCCATAGGACTGACTTGCCACCAACGCGAGCTTCTCCATGAGGACATCCAGTCCTCTCACCAGCACTGTATCTCATCACCAGCATCCCTCCCCACATTGGAAGGGCTGAGGGTGGTGGGGCAAGCACTGGATTATGAGCTGCCCCTTGTTCCTCACCTTCCCTGGGGCTCCCACTACCCACACAGGAATAGCTCGGGGACCACAGCCTGGCAGCTGTCACCTGCAATAAGGGAAGAGCCTACCAATGCTTTGAAAGCAAAGTCATTCAAATTTGGCAAACGAGCAGTGCACACTCTTGCTTTCAGGTTAGTTTATCTGAATAATTACGTGAGCAAAGCTATCCCAGAGTGTCTTGGAATATGCAGAAATATATTCCATCTGTGTACACCACAGCATCAAAGAGCTCTCTGAAAGGAGGCTGCTCTCACTATATTTGAATTTGGTGTAGGGAGTGGCGGAAAAAACACTAAAAATCAGAACCATATGCTGCCAAAATGACCCATTTGGGTTTAGGTCCAAAAGTTTTTATTTTGAGAGCTTTTTTTGGACTGAGATCATTTTGGATTATACTTTACGTAAGACAATGCGAACCTTGAAAGCATTCAGCTGGAAGCAGAGCTGTCAATTTTGTGGCAAAGAAGTGCTTTGATCACCGGGAGGGGAATTTTTTGGAGTTTTTCCTCCACTGAGGATCTAGAACTTGCCGGGGAGCTTTTCTCTGCATTTAGAGCAGAGTCAGGAGAGTGGCTTTTTTGTAGTCCCTGCCCCGCTGCTTGCCTTCCCTGGTTGGCGGGAAGATAAGAAATACAGGAGCCCTTGGGCAGCATCATCACCTGCGCTGCTGCTTCATCCTGGGGGGGGACCACGCTGGGGCTGGACCCGTTTGCTCCTGGTGGAAGGCAGTTACTGGCAATTTACAGCGTGTTTGAGGAAGTCCCTCAGAAGAAGGTTTAAGTTGTTGAGTCAACATGAAATGATATATCAGTTAATGAGGTTTAATAGCACTGAATAAGAACTGCACTGCGGCTCTGGGATCTTCTTGCAAATACAGTTATGTTCGAAAAAAGAGAGGCTGGAAAAGCAATCCCTTGCTCCTGTCCATATGTTGTTCCCTCCGTGCCTTGCAACTTAGATGCCTTTAATCACAAGCCAGTCCCACAGAGCTGATAACAGGAGCCGGCTGGCACCTCTTCTGCTCCTGCAGCGTCAGCAAGAAGATGAGTCCTGGGTACTTCAGAAGAGTGAATCAGGCCTTCCCCAGACTAGCTCTAAACCCAGCTTCTGAACTGTAAGGCCTAGGGCAGAGCTCTGCTCTCCTCTCCTGTCTTTAATTCCTCTGAAGGGCTTTGAGCTTTGCAGTAAAGGAACTTTTCTAAAATCAATGTTTTCCCCCAGACACATGCACTCAGGAATGAAGATCTTGGCATTCCAGACAGAGATTTGGTGGTGGCAGTGTCTGTCTTGTGAAAATTCAGAGACATCTGCCAAACTAGGGGGTGAGGGCCTGGAAGCAGGGGTGGAAATGAGAGAGAAGACCAAGAAACTGCAGACGTGTTTCCAGGATGGCATATCCTTTTTCTCTACCACATAGCCGTGCCCTGAACCATCACACAACTATAATCCCAAAGGAATGGGGTGGGTGGCACTCCAAGGCTGTGCAGGAGGGAATACGTCCATCCCTTCTGCTCCTGCAGCCCATCTGGGGGGGCCAAGGGGCCAGATCCTGCTGTGAGAATGGCAAGGCAGTGATGCAGGGAACACAGTTTGCGGTCCATGCTGGGGGTGTAAGGAGTTGCTGTCTCATGACAGGCTGTGCCAAACCCACACTGCTCACACTTGCACAGCAAAGGGGAATGCTCAGGGGAGCTGGGAAGGTGGCAGCTGCCCAAATAGCCCTGCAGCCATGGGACCTGGGGTGACTTAGGGGCTGGGTTGAGGCTGTGTGAGAAGTCTTTTTCAGAGACCTATAATTCAGCACATCCAAAATTGATCTCTGAAGATCTTGCTCTGTGGCTTGTCATGGTAAGCACCTCAGTACATGTTTACACCATCATCCTTCTGCCTAGGGTAGTGCACAGTCATGTAGGACTTTGCTGGGCTCCATTATGTGCCCGGGACAGCAAATCCTCCAGCTGATACCTGAATAGTGACTCCATCTGCTTTTTCAGAGGTGTGTATGTTGGTGGGAATTGGTGGATAGGTAGTGGCTCTCCTGAAAGCACCAGCCATCCTTGGTGCACCTCTGGTTCCAGAAAAGACAGGAGGATATCACATCCTCTCTCTGCTCCATCGTGTCCGGCTCTTCTGATGTCAAGAGTCCCACTGTCCATGCTCACCTCCTGCTCTGCTGGGATGCTGCTTGCTGTGATGGAGAGGCGAGCATCGAGCTGCTGTCTTTAGAGAATCTTGACCCAGTTTCCTCTGGAGCACTCGGAGGCAATGCATTTAGTGAGTGCTGTGTCCCTGCCAAGCTTTGCCGTGCTGCTTGGCCAGCCTGAGCAGCTGCCTGGCTCAAGAAAACACTGCAAGAATGTGTCTGCCCTGAGGAACGCATCGCCTCTCCCAGCGTGGCCTTGGCCCTGGGAGCTCAGAACTGCTGTTGCAAGAAATGCAACCAAAATACCACCGTTGGACAGGTGTGCTGGGGCAGGGGTGCGGTGGTGGAAAAGCAGTGTTTTGGGTTGCTCTGGTTTGAAAGCATCTGGGACTCGAGTGCATGCAGGTGCAGAGGGCTTTTTCCAAAGTCCTTAACTTGTTCCCAGCATCTTTTTTTCCTGCTCAGGCCTCCTGTGAGGAGCTCCCTCAGAGGGAAAACTGGGCCTGTTTCATCACATCTCACTGCTGCCATTTGCGTACCAGGAAGTGTGGCTGTGAGGGTGACAAAGCGAATCCCTGTGTGCCTTGTCCCTGCTTGGGAAACGCTCACTAAGCAAGTGCTTTCAGGGCAGGGGGGCTCACAAGGAGGTGACCAGACCCCAGGGGAAGCAGTAGTGGGGGTCGCCCACTGCTGCTGTCCTTGGGGTGTGTCTGGGAGCAGCTCTTGCTCCCCCTCCCCCCTGTGCCAGGGTCTGCAACATCCCCTCGCCCCCCTGTCAGCAGGATGGGAGGCGCTCCAAACTCAAGCGGCACTCCTTCCAACCCACACAGTCTTGGGAAATCAATTCAGCCGCCCCCTGGACACTGGCAGTGGCTGAGAGGTGCGGCAGAAACTGGGGGGCAGAGTCAGTGCCTTGTCCCCACCTTGTTTCCCGGCTCAAGGTAGGATGGAGGCAGTGGGCTGCCTCGTGCGAGCACCTCAGAGGGCAGTGCCAGCGCCTGTAGTGGGTGTCCCTGCCGCAAACTGGCACGGGGCTGAAGGGGGGAGGTGTGAAGTCCAGCAGGGCTGAAGACCCCTGGATGTGTTTTGCTGGTGCTTCAGAGGGTGGGAGAGCATGCTGGAACTGAGGGAGGCTGTAGCACGTCCGGTTTCAGAGCCCAAATGTATTGGGGAGGGGATGTACCCCTTGGTGCTTTCAAAGTTCAATTATTTAGAATAAATGATGCCTGACCCTTTCCCTCTCTCCCTCCCGCTGCCTCCCTTGCCTTCTCCGGTGCCAGTTCCCACTAACCCAGGTCCAATAATTTGGTTGTAATAAAATGTGACTGCTGGGGCTGTTTTAACGGAGCTGGCACTCATTTGCATGCCGGCTCTGTGTGGGGCCCCAGGCAATCTTTTTTTCCCTTTCCCTTCCCCCTCCTTTCCCCTCCCCACTTCCCCCACCCCGCTGGCATCCCTCTGATCAGAAGTGACAACAGAAACACAGCCGTATTTCCCGGAGATTTACTGAGTTAGACGATGAAAGCTCGGAGGAACAGTAACAATAGGAAGGGGGATAAGAAGGAAAGCGGTGGGGAGAAGTTCCTAAACTGATCGTTTTCAAATGTCAGCTCTGCTCTCTGGGGTTCTGGCAGCTCTGGGAGCAGAGCCTGTGGCTTACAGAAATGCCCGGAGGTATCTGAGGTGGTGTGTGGGTAGAAGAGACCAGCTTGGTCCTACTTGTCCCCTAGGGCTGAAGAGTCTTTGCTCCTTTTGGGTGGTTCCATGGGGGTTTGTCCTTAACCCAGTGCTGGTGCTGCCAACCTGAGGGGCTGCTGGGTGTTTCCAAGGGTGCTGCCACTCTTCCTTCAACTCATGCCTCCCTCTGCATTTTTTGAGCAGCCCAGAAGCAGCTCCTTGCCTGGGAGCTCTGGCCTCCATCACCCTTCTTGGCCTCCAGGGTGTCCCATGGGCAGTGGAGGGAAGAGGGTGATGGGGAGCAGGTTGAGGCATGGCAGGAGCAGAGGCTGCAGGAGCGACAGTTTGGTTGAATTTTTTGATAAATAGTCTTTCTGCTGTGATTGCTCCCCTCTCAGCCTCAGCGACTCCCTCCCAGCCAAAAGGAGGCTTGGGAAAAAGTGCTGGTCTCCTGACGACCAAGGCATCTCAGGCTCCACATTTGAAGATGCCGAGAGGCTTCCTTGAGCTGCCATTGCCACCAGGCTGCAGCAGATCTGGTGGGGGAAATGATATGGGGGGGTGGGGTGGAGTGTCTCTGGTGGAGATTTTGGCTGGGAGCCAGCCAGGCACTACAGCAGGCCCCATTGGTGCATGGGACACTGGGCAGCCAGTGCTGGGGAGCACAGAGGAGTGTGTGCAATCACAGCAAGCTGTGATTGCAGTGCCTTCTTCTTTCACCCTGCCAGCTGCATACGGGCACCAACACCCTCATGCCAGCTATCTTATCGATCAGCTCCAGTGGTGATGGGGACAAGTGCAGCCCTCACTCTTGGGGTCTCTAATACAGGGTGCTTGGTGCCCCATCCTCCTGCCTGTCCTTGCTCCCCCCCCCCGCTCCCTCTCTTTCTTTCTCTGTTTCTCTCCTCAGCGCCACTGTCAAGCAACTTGATCACCTGCCAGCCTGTATTGATTTTTGCTTCCCAATCTCCAAGCTGCATGGAAGGAAAAGATTAAAAACAGTTTGTCAGTTTGAAGTTGAATAAGAATTCCACACAAGGGATATTGCAACTGCTTGAGGGGCATGGAAGGGGTCAAGGACAAGGATGGTGTTGGGGAGACCATAGCCCTTTTGCACCATCTGCACCACTGATGCCCTCATGTTGGCTGTATCGAGCACACCTAATGCATCATAATGACCTCCTGGCTGCTGCTGGAGGTCTGCCTGCCTTCCTTGCCCTCTGGGTCTGGCTATCCTATGTGTGTTGCACTAGGGGTCTTGGTATCCCAGCATCCCTCACTGTGGCACCTCAGATACCGCTCACTCCTTGTCTCCCCGCCACTCCGCGAGCAGTGCCCAGCCCCGGAGCTTCTGTCCCCACGTGTCCCTGCTGCCGCTGCCATTAGTATTCATGTGGTGGGTCTCCTGCTGTCCTTGTCAAGACTGAGTGGGCAGACTAAGGAAATTTGCCCTTCAAAAAATGAGAATCATTTGAGTCAGGGAAGCTCTTTTCTCGTGCGTGTGGTTTCCTTGCCAGCCTGGGGATGACAAATGCTTCGCAGCCATCCCTGTGCAGTGAAAAGGGCTGTTTGGTTGAGATTTGGCAGGTTATGCCAGGTACAAGCAAGGGTTGTGTGTCTACTGTGAGCAGAGCTGTATGCTGTTGGACTATGTTGAATTTGGGCTGTGTGAAGGGGGCCCTGTGTGCTTTCTGGGGTGTGATACTCCACTGGGTGATGGAGTATGCTCAGAGGCAAGAGAGAGCCTTGAAGGTTGGTTCTCACAGCTGTTAGGCTGGAGGCTCAGTCCTTGGCTGATGTCCGTATAGTCATGAGCCTAAGCTGCTGCAGTGGACGAGTTTCTTGTCCTGCAATTGCTTTTCCCCCCTCTGTCTCCCTGTTTCTGTAAGGGAGGACAAGAGAGCTGCAGGCTTCCTACCTTGCTGCTACAATCTCCGGCCAGTATCCGGTAATGATCTGCTCAGATATATTTGCCTACATAAAAAAAGTAGGATTTACTTCCATTTATACCTGCAGGTGTATTTCCTTATCTAAATAATAGATGGTTATGTCCTCAGCCAGGGTAAGCTGGCAGAGTTCCTCCAAGGTCAGCAGAGCTGCGCTGGCTGATATCCTGGAGAAAGAATCTGGTCCTTCCAAGAAGGAAGTGTATTAGCTGCATAGGGTGAGGATGGAAAGGAAGGTGGTCCTGTTCATGGAGGGTTTTGGAGGTCTGGATTGCAGTTCCTGTGTCTGTGCTTGGCGAGGTGGGACAAGTTATCTCAGCTACAGGTGGGGTCTGAGCCTGCTGATGGAGGACCACCACTTCTCAGTCAATGGGGAGAGACTGATGCCTCACGGGGGTTCCTCTGCCTTTCCCAGGTGGTGTGGAAGGTGGGTCAGTTGCTACAGAACCACTTGGTCTTTTGATACTCTGGTTTGCTCCCTGGCTAAATCAGGGCACTCTTTGGGGAGCATGAGACTCTTGTGCTGAGGACAAGCTGTCCCTGGTTCCCATCTCATATCTTCAAACCCTGGATCCAGCATCCACCTCCTCCCTGAGGCAATAGGTACCTGAAGATCTTCCTCCTATACCTCCACTAAATTGACAGCTCCACTGGGGGTGATGCCCCGTAAAGGACCAGGGTTGAGCGTAGCCAGAGGAGTGCTCCTTGGTCTGTGGGACATAGTGTTTTCTGTTACCAGCTCAGTGCTTTTGGAGGGAAGTGATTATTCTCATTCCTTGCTGAATGAACAAAGTGAGAGGTGCCAGCTGAGCCTGGTAGATGGGCAGACCTGGCTGCAGGTCCCAGGGCACAATGGCTCCAAAGCTCTTGCTTTCTCTCTGCATGCTAATACCCAGCCATGGCACAGGACGGCTGCCCCAGCTGCAGCGTTGTCCCTGCCATGTGGCTCTGAGCTGATACAGCAACATGCAGAGCTCGGGGAAACCTGCACTGTCTCTGCAGCTGCTGCAATGGCTGGAGAGCTGATTTACCTTCTGAGACCCAAATCTCTGCCTTGCCTGGCCCTACATTTCCCAGCAAGCGGGCTAGTGTGCAGAGCTGCTGCAGGTGCGCTCTCCTGGGATGCCCGCTGAAGCTGTGATTGTGGCTGTCAGGTGAGCACATCCACTAATATGCACTGACAGATCTGGGGGTCCCCTCAGCTGGGGGAGCTGCGGGGCATGGTTAGATAGTTAATGGTGCTGATGCCTTGGAAGAGGCGGGGGGACTTGCCATTCACTGCCCCTCTCTGTGCAAACCAGGGTCCTGGGGTGGGCTGGCTGCTGGCCACGATGAGCTGATCCCCGTGCTGCTGGTAACTGACAGGTAAAGGTGGACACCAAAACCCCAGAATTAGCCTTGATCCTGGCCATGGCCAGGATGGGAGCCCATGCCTTCCCTTCTCCCTATGGTGGGAGCAAGGTGCTCCCAGGGAGCAGCAGGCGGGAGACGCCAGAACAAGTGAAATTCAAGAGGCTCACAGGGAAAGGTCATGGAGAGTTTTAAGTAGAAATGTCACTGTTGTTCTGTCAAAAGGATAACAGAGCCAAAGCATGTGCAGTGAAGTGGCCGCTGCTGTGGCAGAGAGGGCAGGCCCACCGACCTGCGGCTCATTGGGCCCCCCTTTGCCTGGTCCTGGATAAGGGGCTTGGTTGGAGTTGGTCCCCTACAGCTGTCACCTCCCCAGCCTTGCACTTCCTTTTCTTCCCTCTCCTTCCCTTTTTTGCCATTGCTCCTCTGTTCTCTTTCCAGCATAGTCCATTCTGGTGCCGCTAGATCTGAGTCCCAAGGAGGTTGTGGCACCTCTTGAGGAAGATGGAAAGCAAAGGGGAAATTCCCCATTTGCCAATATAAGTCAGGCCATGCCTAGCTAGGAAAGACCAGCTTTTACCCCATAAAAGCATTGCCAAGTGAACCATCACCCCTTGCTGCCATGCTGTGACTGTGCTGGGCATCCCTCACCACCTCACTGGTGAGCCTGCCACATCCTCTTGCTGCAAATGCTCCTCTGCAGCCCTGGAGCTCTGCTGTTGTGAGCTGAGAGGGAGAGTAGAGCTGCAGGCTTCAGCGTGGGTACCTGGTAGAGCAGGAGGAGGGGGCTGCGGAAGCTTATGCATCCGTTCACCTTTGAGAAGCCCTGAGTTGCAGGGATGGGTGGCACAGGTGCTGGAGACCAACTGCTGCCTGCCTCTTTGCTTTACACACCGGGGTCCTCTGCGTGAGGAGAAGATGCCATCATCCCCCTGCCCAACAGAAAGGAGAGGATGGGACAATGGAGCTGCTGCATGGCCAGCACCAGCACTGGAGCCTGCCTCTGGTTTTTTTTCTTCAGCCTTAATTACTGTATTTCCATATCATCAATTCCCTGCGAGTCAGCACTTGACAGGGAAGGCTGTGGCTACTGTCCTTGCTGCTGCCATCAGAGAGCACCCGCTCCATCCGGGGGACAGCTCTCAAAACGTTATTTTTATCTCTGTCTCATAAAGCCTGTTCTGTATAAATATATTTTAATTAATTAATAAATGGGACATAATGAATTCTGGCAGGGTGACATTTGAGCGTAAAGCAAGGCTTAAACAGATCCTGACATGTGTTAGCTGGGAAAACACAACACACCCTTGTGTGCCCCCCCCCTCCCCCCCATATGTATTTCTTTACTTGGTGGGACTGTTATGCAATGTAGAGGGAGATGGGTTGTGATGGTTGCTTTTAGGAAGCAGAGGTGAGAGCTGCAAGTGGTGGCTCTGCTGAAGAACCACGTAGGCAGTCCCCTGGGTCGCCTCTGTCCTGAGATGGAGAGGAGGAGGGAATAGATTGCTTCCTTTCCCAGAGACTGATGAGATGCCTCCAAAGAACGGGGCTTACTGGAAATGCCTTGTCTCATCCAGCCTGCACCATTGGTTTCGGAGGCCCTGTAGCTCTGCTGCAGGTTGGAGTAGGGGGGACTTGAATTTCTGGCAATCTCTGGGATTTGAATCTCAGGCTCCTTCTGGCTTGTGGTCAGTCTCCAACCCAAGCCAGAAATACGACCTTTTTTTCACCTGGGTAAGTGATGCAGCTGTGTTGCACTGTGTGGTTTTTTGTTACTTTGTTGTTGGGTTTTTTGGTATTTTTTTTTTTGTTACTAAAATAATGTTTTTCAAAAGAACACAAGTGAAAAGGTCAGGGCTGTTCTGGGGCTCCCTGCAAGCCCTGGCTCTTAGGAGACCTTCCTAAGGATCTGAGGGGTGGAGGGGCACACTGGTGGTGGCCCTGCTGTGGACCAGGGATCGGAGGCTTGAAGGAGCAAGGATGATGCTGTGACTGGTCAGGGTGTTTCTGGCCTGACTTGGTTCTGGTGGTACCTGATGGGGAGAATATCACAGGAGGTCTTGTGCTCCCTTGAAGGGGTGCAAGAGCTGGTACCCACTGGGACATACTAGAATAGTAATACTGGAATAGTAAAAACTTCACCCACTTCCTTCTAGTACTGCTGCACACCTGAAGGTAGCCTTTCCTGCACAAAGCCAGTAGCAGCAGATCTGCTCTTATGTAGCTGGAATACAGGTTTTGATCCACAAGTGGACTCTATTTCTCAAAGCCCATCATAAGTTATGTGTCAGGGTCTCACTGCAACCCACTAGAGGAAGGGCGGATCTAATGGTGAACATTGTCTAGTGTCCGATCTTAAAGATAAAAATCTTCTCCCTTCCTAAGTTTGGAGATGTGAATTTATGGCTCTGCTCTGCTGCAGGTCAGGGAATGGCTAGTCAGAAAATTATGTTTGTGCCAGTCACGTGTGCTTTAGATGAAAAGGTTGCACCTACACATGTTACAGAGTGTGTGAAGGTAAATGTAGTACACAGGAGTCCTTCAGCAGCACAGAAGTTTGCTCAAAGACCCGTAAGCCTGATAAAGCGTTCCTCTGCTCTGCTACTGGCTGCTTCTGTGAGCCCTTGGCAGACCTCCCTCTTTGTGCAGCTGCCCTTGGTTATTGCCTGCGACAGTGCCCACTGGCTTTTCCTTCCTCTGCCTAAGCCACTGACTGTCGAGGGACCCAGTGGGCTTTGCTCAACTCTCTGCCTTAGGCTTTTCAGCGACAGCACAACTTTCTCCATCATGTGTTATGCCAGCATCGTGCCTGCTTCCTGATCTGCCTTTGGGGAATTCTGGGAGATGAAAGGGCATGGCCAGGATGCTTTGACCTATTATAGTTGTGTATGTACATGTATTTGATCAAATAGGAAGGGTGTACTGCTTGTTGTTCAGCTTTAGTTATCAGCTTTGGCTGCTGGAAAGATCATGTGGAACCAGATTTGAGGTTGGTCTCTATGTGGGAGGGGCTGGGTGGCTAGACTGAGGGATTTTAGTGTGGATTTTTTTTGCTCATGGAGTGGGCCAATATTCCTCCCCTCTCCCTTGAGTAGCTAATAATATAGTGGTTGGCTCTTCTTTGCCCAGCAGGGTTATTGTCATCCTTGCTAAAGTTTGACATTTTACACTTTAACTAAGCACAGCCTTGGGCAAGAAGCTGCTAAGAGACAGATTTCCTTATTAAAAGAAGATGTCACCAAAAGAGCAAGTCAACAAATACGCCACTGCCCAGAAACAGCCATGTGGTTGGGAGAGCTGAGGATGGCTGAGAGCGGAGATGGTGTGGGTGATGGGCTTTGGAGAAGACAGCCAGAGGCATCCGGGGACACAGGGTACCTTCACCCACCACTCCCAGACCAGGCACTATTTCCTATGCCCCATACATATAGCGCCTACTGCGATGAGGCTGTGTAGACCTCATGCAATGTGTGCCATACCCACCATTGTCTGTTAGCTAGAGGGCATTCATCTGGGTGACTGTGTGCAGAGGGCTTCCGAGTCTGAGAACATTTTCAAGGATTTTTCTCAATATTGCGGTCGCTAAATGCCAGACACACACAGAAAGCTGCAGGCAACTGCTCTTTTGGTTTTTGTATTTAATCTGAGCGTGCCTTGTAATGTGCCTTTTCCATATGCTGCTGACAGTGGTTTTTTTGCTCCCTTTTATGGAGTTTAAGTATAATACACTTAATAGCAGTTAGTGATGTCAGTGCTCTTTGGTATAGCAAATCTCTGGTGTGAGATAATCTTAGTTAATGATCAGCATAAAACAGATAGAGGTCAGTATTTTAGCGTTGCTATAAATCCCACATTTACTGTGATAGAGGTTGAAGGAGATGATCCCATTAACCTTTTCATTGTATTGATAGGGTGTGCATCCTGCCATGGTCAGTTAGGGTGGAGGAACAGTGTGGTTCAGCCCTGTGGACCTGCTGCCATCCTCCCCCTCCTTGGACTTGCGGTCACCTGCCATGCTCGACTGGGTTCAGGTCTGTGTCCATGGGGTGGCTGCCCCATCTTCTGCTGCAACCTGCCACACCAGGAGGGGATGGGAAGGTGCTGCCAGCTTTCAGCCCCTGTAGGTCCCTTGTTGGGAAGGGCAGTGCAATATGCATGCAAGCCAGGACACAGGTGGGGCAGGGGGACCCTGCAGTGCCAACCCCTCTGGGATAGCACTCCCAGGTGCCCAAACCTCTGGGAACCACTATGAGTTCAGCATCTCCTGTGGGTTTTGGTGAGGTGGCGCTGGTCTCACCAGCTGTGAATCCACCCTCGTGCGCTGCTCTTATAACCTGCACATATAGGCAGGGTGGGGGGGGAAATATAAAAATAAATTAAAAAAAAGTTAGTGAATCATTATGGCAAAGAATCAAATTGCATATAAGTCAGGAAAGAAAATATTTAAAGCTCCTACAGGAACACTAAATAGGTGAGGACTGTATTTATCTACCACCGGCCTTGTTTTCCCTGGATGTTGGAGCTGTTCCTTTCGTCTGCATGATGAGCAATGCCTGGGGTAAACCTCACTGTTTCTCACACTGGCATAAGGCTGGAGTAGCTCTGGATTTTCTCCACAGAGCTGGCTAGCTGGGACTGCCCTTCAGCCTTGCTACGGTGACATTGGCTTTTGGGTTACTTGCCGAGCCTCAGATGGTATGTTCCCCATGCATTTCAGGGAGATCCTGGCCTCAGGGAAGGGCCTTTTCCTGAAAATCCTTCAAGGTTTGGCCTGAAAGGGTATACGTGTGCCGCCTTGGAAATATTTGGCAGCTGCCATTAAAAGAAAAACGTTTTGGTGCGGTCAGCGTACCTTCAATGAGCTCCACTTGTGCAGCCAAAGGCAGGCTGTGGGTATTAGTTTTCCTGTTGTTAGGATAGTTTTCACTTCTCATTCTCAGTTTTTAGAATAAAGCAGCAGGGTGGTGGTATGTGGTGTGGGTGGGTGATGTGCCACTGGAGGGACTGCACATCTCTGAAAGAGCATCTGTGCTCCTGATTCCCAAGGACTGCTGGCAGCCTCAGGGTCTGTGGGAATGGTTTTGGGGGACGATGGAAGAGACTTGCACCCTGTAACCATAGCCATAAGAATCCACAACAGGTTCCCTGCAGTGCTGTCTTCTTGCAAAGCCTCTGTCCCTGCCTCCTCAGTCCTCTTTCCTCCTAGTCACTATTAACAGTGAAGATTTGTCTTGCAACATTACTCAGAGACCCAGGGTTTTCCTGCGCTTCAAACCACACCTTCTCCCCGATGTCCTTGATTAGTTGCCTTGGTTGTAGGGTAGTGCTAATTTGATCAGTGTTAGAAATCAGTGCAGTGCTGGAACCTTTTTCCCTGTCTTTCAACTGAATGGATAGAGAGGGCAGAAATAAAGGCTCCCTCGGGTTCTGGTTCATATGTCACCATGAACTGCATTAATGAATCACTGGTCCCAGAGCACATTTGCGGCTTGTTACTAGCAGATAATCCTGCACTGTGACCCAATTGCTACTTGGCTGTCCAAGAGGAGATCTTTCTCCAAGGCCCTGAGGAACAAAGACGGGCTGGGCTGGAAGTCGCCTTCAGCTTTGGAGCTGAGGCTGATGCGTTCGTTAGGGAGACTTTTCCTGGCTAGTGCTTGGGTCTCTTTTATTTTTATTTATTTTTTTTTTTAATGGAGAAAGCTTGTAGAAATAGCCCCAGAAAACTTGCTGAGCTTGCTGCCATATCATCCTGCCACTGGCGGACATCCCCTGCATTATTGTATAGCTTTGCTGAATGTCTCATGCCTTTGATCAGCTGCAGAAAGGCTCCTCAATGTTCCCACTCATTTCAGGCCTCTGTAGCATGGTGAGGGGGGGTTGGTGCAGTGAGGAGGACCTCAGGCATGGGAGGGAGGTAAGGGCTCCTGTAGCAGGGGAGGTGCGGATGGTGCTAAGACAAAGAGACCACGGGACATGTGAACTCCAGAGGTGCTGAGGGGCCATCAGCAACTGCAGCACAGCCATACGTGCCTCATTTGAGCTGTCACCAGGCTATTTTCCTTGGGAGCGAGTTGCTATGCGCCATGCCATGAGGCTGGCAGCATGTGCCCCAACAACTGTGCTCTGGTCCCAGTGAGCTGAGCAGATAATTCGAGGCAATCTGAATGATGCTCTTCTCCCTGCCCTCAAAAAACAGCCATGCACATTTTCTAGAAAAAAGAGACAGTGTTTTCAGCTAAGGCATTTCTAATCCTGTAATTAGATGTTATCTGGCTCCTTATTTTCCTGGGAAGGATGATGTTATCTCTGGCCCTTACAGGGATATCTGGGTGAATTTTTCCAGACCTCAGGAAGCTTCTCTGACCTTGAGCAAAGTCTCTTCAGCTCCTCTTGAACCCTGAGAAAAGAAAAGGGGAAATGGATGCTTTATTTCACCCACTCCTTGCCCCATCTAGCAAAGGCGGCTAGCCATAAACTGTCTAATGCACCTGAACTCTGGTGGCCATGGCTCAGAGCAAGCTCCTCCAGCCCTGTGACCTTCCTCCAGCTGCACTCATCAGCAGGAGCAGGGACAAGCAAGTCCTTCTCCAGCCTCCAGGGAGGTGACTTGTTGAAGGAGACTTACTCCACTAAACCCAAGGAGAAAGAGGACTGCAAGTCAAGATTTGGTAGCTGGCAGATAAGTTAATATTTTCTTTTATAAGAAGCATATTTTTGAGTGTTTCCTCCATGTGCAGCAGCTCAGTGGAAGTGACTGTGCAGGTCAGGAGAGCCATCAGAAGCCAGCAAGTACGAGCATTCCTTATTTATTGCAAAGTTTATCTCTGCATTAAATTTTCACTGAAGAGGGTGTCATTAGGCCCACAAGAGTGGTATAAATGGGGAGCTGGAACAGTGTTTTTCACAACCCCAGAGCTAATTTCTTGCTCTGTTTTTTGTTCCCGTTGTTCGCACACTGGGGCTGCCAAGTGCAGTGAGAGAGAAGCCTGTATTCAAGTCAGATTTTTTTTTTATTTCCTGCATTTGAGCAGGCCAGAATTTATATTGCTCAGGTCTCCTTAAATTAGTCCGAGAGGATTTCATTTTACAGGCCTGCTTGACTGGGATCCTTTTGGCACGAATGGGCTCAGCTTTGTATACAACTGAGATTCATATTTTATGTGTGTATAAAAATCCTAGCCATGAATCTATCGGCTTAAAACTTCACCTTCATTCTTTACAGCTCAATTCAGAGCACTCTGCACATTTCCAGCCACTTGGTGTTACAGGCGGCTGAGCAACGGGAAAGCGGCAGGGGATGGGGGAGATGGTTCCAGAGGTCTACTTTGCTCTCCTCGTTCACCAAAGGTTGCTTGAGAGAGCCCTGATAGCCTGCAGCTGAAGTTCATGATGATGCCGTTCCCCTATTGGGTCTCTAATTCCAAATCTGAAGTGAGACCTGGGAGATATTCTTGGGAGTTAGGGTAATGGAAGCAAACTAAAACTCTAGGGAACTGGGCTCCATCTGTAATTTTGCCCCATTAAGGAATTCATGGAGAACATCTGGAGCTGTTGTAATGCTTTGTTGTATGTAGAAAATATTTTCTGATTGACCATGACCCACCGAAGTTGGATATAGGTGGTATAGCATTGTAGATATTGGTCTATATTATCTAAGCCATCGGTCCACCGGCAAAGTCCAAGCACCAAATTCAGATCTGGGTCAACAGGCCAGCTCAAAAGTCCTGGTTGGGAACAGAGGTCCTTTGCTCCCCAGGGCCACAGAAGGCTGGAAAAAATGAAGGTGCCAGAGGATATGGATGGTGAGAAATGCCAGGCCAAGATACTTGGATGGCCCTGCATCCAATGCAGTAAATGCTGCCAGACTAGTCTGAGGAGGGCTGGTTGTTTAGGATTTAAGGCCAGCTCTGTGCAGTCAGACTGTGCCCAGCTAACACCTCCCACAATGCAGAAGCCTGGGGAAGCTGTGCCAGAGCTAACACAGCTGCTGGACTGTTGGCAGCTGCAGCTGGTACTGCATGGGTGGCCCTGGTCCCTGTTTCCCTGCACTCCTGATTCTTGGATCCACATGGAGGGTGTTTCTGCTTTCCCCCTGCATTAGTACAGTGTTGTGGCTGGACCAGATTGGCATCTCTGGAATTACGTGGCACAGTCAACTGAATGGGGAACACCAATGAGCTTGGTGTGAGGATGCCAAAATTAGAAAGTTTGTACAGACACCAAGGATCCTGCAGGGTCATCTGTGTTACAATGGTGCTCCAAGTATGCCTTGAATAATAGGGTGCTATGAGATGCTGATCCACAGCTCTTGCTACTGGGATAAGCAGAGATGTGCCCTCATCAGTCATTTTCTTCGAGGTTTCCTCTTGGCTGTGACTTCCAGCAGGGTTCAGCAGAATTAAATTTTAAAGAAGGTAGAATTTAAGAATATGGATGTCCAAATGTTGGGTTTTACTTCAGGCCTTTTGGCAGTACCTGGTCTGCATTTCACATGGCAAGTGTGTCTATGATGCTGTGCTGTCTTTCAGAGTTAGTGTGGTTTGGCTTAGTAGGTGTGAATCCCCCCAGGCTCTCGTCAGCCTCAGCTGATTCATCTGGGTCCTGAGAAAACTGAAGAGGAAACTGGAACAAGAGTGGAAAAGGGGTGGGGAGTGAGCCTGGGCAGCATGTCCCTGGCTTTGCCTTGTCTTTGTAGGATGGCCATAGTAGGAGCACCACTGCCCTGTGCTCCAGGAGCAAGCAGTTGAGGAAGGCTGCAGCCTCCTCATTCTCAGCAGCCCAGCCGGTGACCTGGGAGCATTTTCCCACTGTGAGTGAATCACGCTCCTGCTTCAGTTGTGAATCCGGAGCACATCTACATCCACTCCCTCCCCAGCCCATGTTTGGCTTTCCAGTGGTTGGGTTTTATCGAGCAGTTCTTTATTGGATTTATCATGCCAGTTGTTAAAGCTTCCAGCTGCTTAAATTTACTTTCTTGTTTTCTCATTTTCTCATCTGTCTTTTCTGTGTTCTTTACAACAAAATCCACACGGCCCTCTATATCATTAACTCCACGGGCAAGTTAATCAAATTTACTGTCAGGAACAGCTATAGCTGTTGGAATGTTTCTAATTTCTGTGGAGGGGGTTATTGAGCTTGCAAAGAATCAGCCGGTGTCTCCATTTCTGCCAGCTTTCTCCATAACATGTCCTGGAGTCACTGCAATTCCCAAGCCAGCTCAAACACTCCATTTCCCCTACTGTGGTCTCTCCTATTCCTGCTCTCTCCATGCCACATGCCAGCTCAGTCCAGATTTTGGGTTGGGTTTGCGTGATCTGCCATGCGTGCCACTCCTCAGTTGGGATGATCCAGAGGACTGTCCAAACTGAAGACCAACACTTGTGCAGGAGGGTTGGGAGCTTTACCTAAACCAGGACATCCTTCATGGATGTAAAAAAGCTCTCCAGCCCTCATCTTCAGCTAGCACTTGCTGTGCTGAGGTTGCATGGGAAGCATCACTTGAATAATCTCTGCATCCTAGGGAAGTGGGCCACATCACTGCCTGGAGGCTACGTGGCAGTAAAAAAGTTTATGGGCTCTCCAGCCATATTTGCGGGTCACAGTGGGATCCAGAGGCAGATCAGAAATTTGAGTGTCATGTGCGCTCAGCAGTGGCCTGTTTGCCTGCCCTCATCATCCAAAGGCATATTCTGGAGCAAGGAGTGGTTTGAGTATTATAGCAGTCATAGAAAAAGGGGGGGGCTGCTATGGAGGGGAAGATCAGAGGGGACATTGCAGTGCTGCTGCAGACTACACGTCCCTGGGAATGGATGCTGGTGTCAGAGGGGAAACATGCTCCTGGGCCTGAAGCAGAGCCCAGGTACCGACTTGGGTCGTACTGCTGTGCAAAACACAGCATGCAACTGTGGTTGGCATGCTGCTGTCTCAAAGAAAGATGCTTGGGAGACTTACAAATGTACCTGAGGCAGCAAGCCAGGAAAAGGTTATTATTAACCTGTTTGTACATACTTTCTACCTTCTGAGCAGTGTGGTGGTACTGTGAGTGCAATAGAGCAGGAGCTGTATGTTTTAACTGGGGCTGACCATGCTGCCAGATGTGCACAGCCCTGTTGACACAGCTGCCCATGCCCTGGGACTGGGCTGTGGTGTGACTCTGCCTCCAGCCCCCTTGGGAGCAGTCATTGCTGGCTGATCCCCAAGCCAAGTTCCACCTCTGTGTGAAAAGGATGGAAACCCGGTGGGGGTTTTCTCTTTAGGTGTGTGGGCTCTGTGTTTTCAGTGAGGCCGAGGCACCTATGCACATGTGGAAATAAACCGGTGTGAACACAGCGAGAACACAAAACCTTGGTGCGTCTCATATGTGTATGCATTTGAGGTGTGAGACAGCTGGTGTGCGTGTTGCAGGAGTGACATCCAGGGCTTGCCTTCCAAATCACCGGGGGACGGTGGGGAAGGGAGGAGAGTGGAAGAGGAATGGGAGAGGGGCTGAGAGCAGGTGAAGGAAGAGGAGGGTGGGAGGGGGAAGCATGAGAGAGAGGGCAGGGGGAGGAGGGAAGGGAAGTAAACAGGGATGAAATTGCAGGTAAAAATAAAGCTGAAGAAGCCCAGGTGGAATTCATGCAAAGTCTCCTCATCAACACTGCGACTCCCTCCTGTCACGGGAACTGTCATCCGGGCTCGGCTCGTAATGAAAGGGAAAATATTTTATTCAGATTTATTAATTTGAAAATGAAGCCCGCCTGTCGAGAGGGGGACAGTTCTTCTCAATCTGTCATCGTTGAACCACACGCTCCTGACACCGGGATTCATTTGTCTTGTCGGCTCTGACAGTCGGATTCTCCCAGAGCTGTTCCTGGTGGATCGCCCTGGGATTTTAAACCGGATGAAACACATTCCGACAAGGAACAGCCTCTTTATTAATGCAAATTACACGAGGAGGAAAGAGCGTGAGGGAGGGAGAGAGGGAGGGAGGGTGACGCCAGCAGACGCTCTGGTTCCTCTCCCTGTATCAGTCATTTGTTATTTACATTTATACGCATTTTTCAGGTTTAATAAAAGGAGACCAGGGTTTTCGGTGACATTTATGGACGGATTGTTTTAAGGAAAAATGGCACCTTCACCACAAATGTGTGCAAAAATACATACATACATACATATATATATGCGCACATATATATGTGTATGTGTGTGCAAGCGCTGTCTCCTGTGGGCAGAAATGACTTTGGCCAGGGTGAACTTATGGGTTTTCCCTTGGTGTGGGAGAGGCAGCTATGAGCTGGGAAGGAGACGTGGCTGGTAGCGTCGCTCTGGTGAAGCTGCCAAAGTGGCTGATGGCAGGGCTGTGGCATCTGCCAGGGTGCCCATATGATCTCTCCTTGATCCCTGGTGGGGGTAACCAGCTGGAGAGGGCTCATTTGGGGTTTGCAGGATAGGGAGTGCTGCCTACGCTGGGATGTGCATATGGGGCAGGGTGTGCAGGCAAGGCAGACCTCCTTCCTGCACCCTCACATCCATGTGGGATGTCTGGGAGGACCTTGGTGGTAAGACTGTGGCTCCTTGGGGTCAGTGTGACTCCATAGGCACGGCTGTCTCTGCAACCTCTGCTGTTGCTCTTCCTTGGGGAAGATAAAGTGCCTTAAGCATCATAATCTCACAAATCCACTTACTCCTACCTCCCTCATGCGGGTGTCATTGGAGCTTCCAGGATGGGATTTTCCTTACAAGCCATACTTTCCCCTATGGAGCCCAGCTTTACTAATGGGGGCTGGCACCAGCCCACCTGAGGTCCCCTCAGCTCATCAGTGCAGAGTAAAACAAATGCCAGAGCTGGGAGTATGGAGAGCCTGAACGTATGTGTCTAATGATGTCTCTGCAGTCTATAGAATGAATATTTAATAGTACTTGTCAGCAAGATCTTATAGAGGGATTTCTTTCCTAAAAAGCTTGGTAACTTTTGTGATTTCCATTGGTGTTGGTGCTTCTGGTGGCCTCTTGCTGGTTTGTCACCATCCCCAAGGGTTCACCACCTAAGGGTCCATTCCACCATCGCCCCTTAGCCATGGTTTGGCAAAGATCACTGTCACCACCCTCAGCAGCCCCATCCCTAGCAAGGACAGAAGTGTGACACTGCAGATGAGCAAGCCGGAGCTGGTGGGTGCCCTCCTCCCCAGATGCAGGTGGAACTCCTTATTTTAGGGTCCCAAAGTGTTTAAGGTGACCTCACATGTCCTGCAGCCCCATGTGGATCAGAGACCCTCACTCCTAAAATTTTCCCACCCTGCTAAAGCTCTGTCTGAGAGACTTTCAGGCTTGACTTGAAGGCTGCAAGTGATGGAGAACCTACCACATCGTTAGGCAAATTGTTCTGCTGGTTAATTAGCTTCACTTTTAATGTGCTTGGAGCAATGAGAACAGTAATTCACCGTAGGAATAGGGATGTGCAGTGAGGGCCTGAAGAGGTGTGGGAGGGAGGGTGGAAAGCCTCAGAAAAAGGACTCAAAATTAGGGCAGAGACATTTTTCAGTGAATCTTCATTCTGTAAGAGGGACAATGGAGAAAAGAGAGGAGGAAAAAGAAGAGAAAAGGGGAGAGAGGAGAAGGAAACATTTCAGAGGGACCAATGTTTTTTTTGAATTTGGGTTGAGATTTGTGAATGCTATTTTTATGACAGAAAACTAAAGAGTAGAAATGACAAAATGCCATTTGGTAACATCCTTGAAATGCACTCTTCCACTTTTCATTCTGAAATGGCAAGTTTTAAAATTTAAATCTTGGTCTAAAAACTCTTCCAAAAAAGAAAGGGGGGAGGGGAGAGAAGGGGGGGAGATACTTAACGCTTGAACCTGCTGCTTGAAACCCTGCTTGAAACCTTCTCCAAAGGCTTTCCCAGAGTCAGGCTGGATCTTTTTGACTTGGCTACCCCTAGTAGGGGTAATTCCTAATTCAGGCAGGTGCCCACTCAGAGTAGCCCACAGCAAAAAGCTTTTAGTTTCTGCAAGCTTCCTTCTCCAGATGGACCCACAAGTTGCACCGAGAGCAAACTCAGTGTTAATCCTCATGATGCATAAACCCAGCACAGGGGGCTATAGAGACCACTGTCTAGGGAGCACAGGGGTTTGTTAGAGCTGTGCCTCATCCAGGCTTCCTGAGATCAGGGTTAGAAATCGAGGGGGGGATGCATTTGGTGAGGTATCTCCAGAGCTGCTCGCTTGCAGGAGCAAGGAACTCTGCGGCTGCAGAGATGTTTCTGCACTTCGGTGGGTGCAGCTGCCAAAAGCCCATGGCACATCTGCACCCAGCTGGCAGAGGTCATAGGGACATGGCCCAGAGGACAAACTTGGGAGCACCTTGAGGAGCCACCTGGAGCCCTGGCCCAAACCCCAGCCTGCTCAGAGCACCTCTAGATATTGCTTTCAAGGACCTTCCCACCTGGTCTATGGGGACTGTATGAAAAATCACTTCTGCCTTTGAATTCCTACTTCCTTGCAAACCCTGTGGCTAGGGCTCAGCCCTGGTGTAATAGGCATCTCTTGTAGTAATCTCCACACCCCTCCCCAAACCTACTTATAAAATACTGTACCTTGCACCAATTTTATCTGTGACATTGCATAAAGAAAAAAAATCCATTAAAAGAAATAAAAGCAGGTGCAGGCTGGTGCTGCAAACACTCCTTCACTCTCATTCTCTCCCCTTCGTTCTCCCTCTCCTTTACTCCCGGTGTTTGCTAGTTTGTATGATTAATTTTATCAATTTTCCTGACCTGCTTTGCCACTGAAATAAATATGACAGCTGCAGTGCTGCCTCAATTCGTTCTCTTGCCAAGTGAGCTGCTGAGATGTGTTTTCTTGTTGATCGCAGACTTTGGTAAATATCAAGTAAATAGACTGAAGAGGATTCATTTCAGCAGCTTGGATTGTCAGGACTTCAGCCCAAGAGTACATCCTTCACCACGGAGACAAAGGGAGAAGGAAAGCTCCTGTCCCTCCCCAAAAAAGCAATCAGAAAAAGAAATTCTTGTGGTGCACCAAGCCACTGTCAGCCCAGCCCATAATTAGCAGTGTCAGCAGATGTCTTGGAAGAGGCTCTTAAAGCCTGGTCCCAAAAAAGAAGCCTGTGGCCAATCAGCCACTATGGTGTGCATGGGTCAGGGTGGCAGCAAAGAATGGTGCACTGAGTACTGCCATCCTGGTCCTTTTCTATGTCTCAGCAGCATCACAGAGATGGTTCACCATCAGCTCTTCCACAGTTTTGTTACTGTCTACTGTCTCTCTTCAGCAGAAGGTGGCCTAATGGGCCAAGGGTTTATGGAGCACTAGAATCATAGCTGGTTCTGGTGACCAAAGAAGGGAGTATTAATCACAGGGTAACAACCTGGCATTGAAACTTGTCTTCAAATGAATTGGCTGTGCCTAGTACAGCAGCAGAATAGTGTCTCCCTACCATCCTCATATCTCTTGCATGGTTTTGTTTTGGTGATGATGCTCACAATTTACCTGCCTGCTTTCTTTCACTTTGGATGACCTCTGGACACTCCTGAGACAGAGTTGCATCGAGACCTCGCACTTGGAAATCATTGCCCATATACCTAATTTTTCAATTTTGCATCTCCCTGTGAAATTCAGCCAAGAGTGAGCTGAAGGGCTCCCACTTTGCAAGGAGTCTCTCCAAGAGATTTCCCCTGGCAAGGCTGCTCAGACACAGCTATGGATGTAGCATCTTGGCTAGCATGTCCCCCATCCCAGTGCAATGTGAGTATGGCCAAAGCAAGTCTTCCAGTCTATGTAGGCATTTGTCCTTCCCATGTTTTTCTCAGCAGCTATATAAGTGTATATGTAAGCTCTATTTCTATAAACAAAAGTTGCTAATTTCCAGCAGAATTCTGTATCTTTAAAGACTCTATGAGTTAAGGAATGCCATCTTGAAGATTTTGCAGATTAGATTGACTAGATTAGATTGTTTATCTAATAAAAGATAAACATTTGCTATTGTTCATGATCTAGTTACTCAGCACGCTGTAGTTACCAATGCAATCGCACAGCCAAGCCCTTTGTATGCTGCAGATCTTAGCAAAGCTGCCTTCATCTGGCACATACAAACAAAGGGAAAGAGGGAAAAAATGGGAACTTCCAGCCTCCAGAACCAAAAAGAGGATTTATAAATGTGGCCCAGATATACACGGTGCAGGATGGCTTCCTTCCATCAGCAGAGAGCTTCAAATGCCAGCTCATGCGACCTCATAAAACTCGGTGTGTTGGAGAGGCCTGCAAAGGCTGGGTGGCTGCTGCAGTGCCCCATCATCCCTTCAAACCTGCCACAGCCCCAGCATCGTTGTGTGTCACTGAGCCAAAGCTCAGCAGCTTGAAACAAGGGAGCAGGAAAGGGGCACCATAAAATACCTGTAACCAAATGTAAAACTGAAGACGAAGAGCTCCCCTGCTGCCTCTGCTCCAATTTCTTACAGATTGACTGCGCACTTGTAGCTTTACCTTTTGGAATTATTATATTATTACCATTACTAAGGTGATAATTTTCATTAACGACTTACTGCTGGAAGCTGCAGCAGCCCAGGACTTTCCATCAGAAAGAAGGTCTAGCTGGCTGCAGGGTCCCTTCTGGGCTATGCAGGGACTCCTCATTCTTCAAGTTTGAGCTCTGATGGACTACGTTGGCTAAATAGGTGTCTTCTACCTTCCATGGAGGGAGACCAGCACTCCTTTCAGTCTGCTTAGGTCAGTAATCTGGGACTGTGACCTTAGGACCAGCCAGCAGCCCTCTGGTTGGGTCAGACTCTACAAATCATAGATGAATCAGAGATTACCAGGGCAACCAATGTTGAAATATCTGTAGGCAGCCATGAGGCACCCACCAGGTGGGGCACCTGGGAACCAGGAGCTAGTGAAAAGTATGTCCCTGTGTTTGCTAGCCTTGAATAGAGTTATAGGTGTGTGGTGGTGGGTAAAGTGGTTGTCATACTGCTGTCACCCGTTGCATGGATGTGCTTTTGGATAGAAAGCATTGTACCTGCCTGCAGATACAATGTCCTGTGCAGGGCGCCTGTGCTGCTGCTGGCCCTAGGCTGTCTCTGGGAAAGCCACTTTGTTAAGATGAATGTTTTCTCAGGAGCAGAGGCCTTGGACTACTGCCAGGAGTGGTTGGGCTCAGGTGAGCTGAGTTGCTTTGCGAGTTGTGCTGTCGTCTCCTTGACTGTGTATTTATTCCAGTCAGCTTGGTGCTGTGCAGGGCATGGCCGCACAGCCTGGGAGGTGTCCCCAGGGGAGCTGAGCATGGAGCTCACACCCAGTGTGCCTGTGCTACAGGTCTCCAAACCATTTCTAAATTTCCCCAGGCACCACAAGCTCCAGGGGTCACTTTTGGCTGTTGGTAGAGCTGCCTAAGGGTGATAGTGCTTCCCAACAAAACCTTGGTTTGCCAGCATCCGTCCCACTGACAAACCAATGGGCTGTAATGACCAGTACAAGCTGGGAGCATGACTACCTGGGAGCATCGCCAGCCCACTGGGGAGTAACACTCTGCTGCCACTGGGCAGGAACACCCTCTTCCTTGCCATCAAGATGTTTGGAAGCCCGACTTTGTTGACTGGGCATATATTTTACCAATGCAAATCACCTTGGTCCAGCAAGAAGTGCACACAGCATCTGCTCGTCATCAATTCAGATATCCCCCTCCCCTCTTCTCAAGGACTTGTGAGAGCAAAAGGCTTGTGGCTACAAAGATTTACACCCCCTCGGCAAGGGTTAATCTTTTCCAGCAGCCACTATTGTCTCAGGACAACTTGTCAGTCTGTGAGAACATGCCGTAATGGATCTGAAGTGGATTGCTCAGCCCACGGAGAGGGTGATGCTGTATTTATTGAATAGACATTAAAAAGAACATTTCTCAATTTCTCAGCACTGAACTCGAGGTCAATGGATCTTTTTGGCACTGACATGCTGAGTCAACTCCTAGCTTAAAGCCTTTAGAAGGACCAGGGTTAGATGAAAAGATTAGACTCCATTTTTAGTGTTTCCCTGGCAAAATTGTTGGGTGCTAAATCATTTATGTTGCTTTGCAGTGCTTTGCTTGGCCTCTCCCCATTACCTTGGGAAAGAAAAAAATTTCTTCCTTTTTTTTTTTTGGATTGAAATGACACAAGTTTATTATTTCCACTGTGCTGCACCAAGATGAGGTGGAAACAGTGTGTTGGGCTCCTAGTGCTGTTGGCCGGCTGGGCAGCTGCCGAAAGGGCTGCAAAGCCTTTTCTGCTGGGGAAGAAAGCAGCTCCGTGGTGAGACGCGGTGCCACCCCACCCACCTGATGCCGAGAGGGCACGTGGCTCGCTGCATGCTAACAAATTCCTTGTACGCCAGCGAGACAGCTTTTTAATAATGAACTAGCGATTGATTGCAGCAGCCCTGACGGCAGGCGCTGGCTCGGCATCCAGTCCGGAGCTGGTGGCTGTGGTAGCAGAGGCATGGGATTCCCTCTGCCCCTGCCCATCAGGCAGCGCTCCCTCGGTGTTGGGGGGGATTTTTGCCTGTGTGCCAGGTAGTAAGTGGGAGCCATCTGAGCGGTTTGGAGTTAAAGGGATGAGGTTATTCTTTGCTCGCTGTTACAGTAGGGTGAATCTGGAGCAATGTACTGACTGCGATAGATGCTTTCATAGATGCTGACCTCCTTGGTTTCACACACATTGCTACTGTTCCCTGTGGTTTCTGGCAATTTTGTTAAGGTTAGTGTCATGCTAAGGGCAGTGCTGGACAGGCAAGTTTGGATAAACCTGTCTAGCCTGAGAGCAACCTTGGAAAAGGCATTTTTGGGAAGGGTATTAACTACAAAAAGAGTGGTGAGCGATGAGAAACTGCTGCTGTATTCCTGCTGTGCATCTCTTGTCAATCCCACTGGCTGTCAGGGAGACAGGCGCAGCTCCCACATCAATCCCAGTCCCTCTTAAGAGGAGCTGGGAGGACCACAGGGCAGAGGGAGCAGCATTTCCTAGGGCAGAGGAGGAGGAAGGCAGCCTTCCCACAAAGCACTACTTCTGCAGTTATCCTGCTTGCAGCCAATGTGTCCCGTGCTGGCAGCTCTCACAGGGTATGTGAGCCCCATCCCACAGCCCTTTCTCATGCCAAATCCCTGTTGCAGCCAGCACTTACCTATGGTTTCAGGCCTTCTGGTAGCAGTACAACAAATAAAATGCAATCCGCCTGTATCATAAAGTCCAATAAAAATGAAACTGAACATCCACTTTGCAGACAGCAAGTACACTGTAAATTTATGAGATCATATCTCGTGGAGGACAGGGTACTTAAGAGGGAAAGGAAGGGGCTGGCAAAAATGGGAGAGAGCGGCCGAGGGGTAGTAAATATGTTTTCAATAATGAAGAGGCCCGATTACCCTCTTTGCAATAAAAACGTGCACAAGGCAGAGCTGCTGTAAAAATTACTCCCGAGCAGCCTGGCATATTTGCACCTTGTCATCTTGTCAGCTCCATGCAAATGTGCAAGGCGCCCGCAGCCAGCGTGGGTCGGCTCTGCAGCATGGAGCTGCCGAGGACCGGGCAAAGGACCTCCTTCCCACAAAAGCCATTTCATTTACAGCCCCCATCACCCCAGTCCTGTCCACCACCCCCTCCCACCCTGCAAAACACACCAGTTTTCCTGTAACCGTAGCAACCAGCACAGATGCAGGACGCAGGGATGGAACAGAGGATTGCCAGGGTGCCACATGTCCTGGGCTTCTTCCCAGCCAGGCAAGAGTGGTGACAAGCACAACAGGATTTGGGATGTGGCTCCTGTGGGCACCATGGTGTTTTCTCCAGGCAGAAGCCCTGGCCCCATCGCCAGGTGTCATTTCTCTTTTGGGGGGTTCTATATATACTCTCCCTGAGAGTGATGGTATCACATACTGTCTAGGGCACACCAATAGCACTGGGTACAGTTGGGCTTCATGTATTTAAAGGAAAAAAATAAGTATTTTGTTTTCTCCCAGTACAAACCAGAGTAAAGGCTGAGGCCCTACCTCTTTGAGGGCTCTTTCTCAAGAGGTGTGGATTTAAACCAATTTAAAGGAGATGATGTTAACAGCACAGGAACAGCTTTGAGTCATTTGAAAATCTGCCTGGGCTGTCCTCAAATAAACCATTGCTGGGGCCATAAGAAAGCAATTACACAGGGGCTTAACTGAGCTGATTTAACAAAACTGCAGTAATTAAACCTCATACACTTCAGGCTGGGGATTCAGCTCTAAGTGCTATCAGGATCCTGTCTCAGAAGGTAAATCTTCTTGGTAAGAGCAGCTGAGTGGATTTAAACCAGAGTAATTCGCCCTTCTCTCTCTTTCCTGCCTCTTGGTTTAGATATCACACTTGTGGGTGCTGGTGTGGTTAGTGAAGGACTTCTTTTGCGGAACAAACCCAGAGCAGAGTAGAACTCCCAGGTCTGTTGCTTTCTGCATCAGGGCATTCAGCCTTGAGCTGCATTATCGCAGGACCTGGCAGGCACCTGACCACTGAGGACAATTTACTAACTTGATCTGGCAGCCTTGGTGTAAAAACTATTGTCCTTTGTGGTTCATGACCCTGATCCAAAGCCTGCTGAAGCTAATGTGAGCCTTTCTCTAGCCTTCAATGGGCTTTGAATTGTGCTCCTGTGGCAGAGGGAAAGGGCTGAGTGTTGGGGCCTTATTAAGGATGGAGATAGCTGGGAACGGGTGCTCCCCTGCAGAGGCAGCCCACTGTGGTACTCGAACCCTGACCCGCCACTGGAAGTGCCATCCGCTGGCTGCTCAGTGTGCCAGCCATCACTGCAGAGTCATGGGCTATAAGGAGGGAAGAAAGAAACTGTGGTCATGTAGCTTGACCTCTTCTATTCAAAGCAAGATCAAAGGAGGGCCAAGAAGGAGCAGAGGAGGTTGTTGCGCCCAATAGCTGAATGCAAGATGAATGGGAGTGGGGGGAGCTGGGGACTTCGGCTTGCAACAAAGCAACTAAGATTTAATTAGCATGAAAAGTCGTGTTCTGGAATCGCAACATTAAAAGAATATGGCTGGATCAGTGAAGGCGGGCAGGGCCATCGCAGAGAAGGTAGGTTTCATGTGTCAAAGGTGCATGTGTTTGTGTGGAGGGCCAGAAAATTGGGGGGGATTAGACTTACTGCAGGTCCTCAGCTGGTGGGTAAAACGAAAGACACCAGGACAGTTACCACACGAGTGGGTCTTAAGCCCACCAGGTAAAGGAGGCTTTAGTGAGCAGCTAGCAGCATCATTTAGTTGATGTGGAATATCTGTTCCTGGGGATAGAGGATGCAGAGGACTCAGTGAGCCTTGAGGGTGTGTGACGATCTCTATCACCAAGAGTGGAAGAACAAGGAAGAGCCTGTTTCTGATGGTAACTCCTGCAGAAGAAGCTGGCTAGGAGTGTGAAAGGTGGCTGTTAGAGTTGCTGGGAAATGACTGAACTGGTGCTGAGGAGCAGGAGGGAGTAATTGAGAGTGCTGGATTTATGTACAGATCTGGGGACTCCAGCGCAGGCCGATCATGCAGAGGCAAGGCCCCTTGGGAAGCTGACTTTAAGGGGGGAAAAGTTGTTAGAGTCAATCACAACTTCTTGTGGGTGCAGTTCAGAGTATGGTGTGCAGGAGAAAGGAAGCATAGGGAAAGAGCCTGATCTGAGAAAGAAACCTGGGGGAAACTAAAAGTAGGTCAGGCCATGAAGATCAAGTACAAAAGTGCAGCACACACATTCAGAGACAAGATCAGATAAGCCAGGGCACATGGTGAGATGCAATTAGCAGGGGACATCAAGTGTAATGGGAGATTGCTCTAGCAGTACATCAGCAGTTGCAGGAGGAGCACAGAGGTGTTGGTTTGGCACTTGGGGACAGGGAAAGCGCTCAGCAGATGATGCCAAAGAACTGGCATCACATTTGTTTTCCCCTAAGAAGGTCTGCTGTTATCCTAGTCAAGTACTAGGGAAAAATATGCCTATCCTTAAAAACGGAACAAAGGAAGAAGGGGTTAATTATGCAGTTTTCAGTCTAATTGCAGTTCCCAGAAAAGCACTGGGACCTGTAGTCAAGCTTGTGAAAACCTAGGAGAAAACAAGGGCATAAGAACAGGTAACACAGTTACCAGGTCACTGATGAAAACATCACCAGATGCCAGAGTTGCCCTTAGTCATACTTAGTCAACAAGTCTTTTCAGTACAACAGTGAACCTCTGGTAGGTGCATGATGGAGGGATGGTGTTCTCCCCTTTCCCACTGTGACCTTGTCAAGAGTAGGTCTTTCAAAATCAATGGAGATACTATAGTATAAATCCAAAGCTGGTAAATGGTGTGAGAGTCCCATTGCAGAAACATCGACAGCCAGTTTTGGGAAACATCGAGAGCCTAGGAGATGTGTCCCAAGTTGCTAGGTTATTGAAAAATGGCATTTCATAAATACTGTGCCATCCTCTGAAGCTTGCAGAGATTTCATGAAGCCAAAACATCACTGGCTAGGTGCTGGCATCTGTGTGGTGGTACTGTCTCAGCTGAAAATAGATTGGAAAATAATTTCAGGAAAATAGCAGTTTGTTGCAATATTGAAGCTGGCAAACCTTTGGAGGTGGAACTTCAGGACGCTGAAATAAGGAGAGAAACTCCATCTGGCCCTTCTGAAGCCAAAACATACTGAGGTGAGGATACCTGTGCCAAATTTATTGATGTAAAATGAGGTTTTTTTCAGGTTCAGCGTGTAAATGGCTAGTTTGCCTGTCACCACCCCTCCTGTTTTTCACAGTGAATTCAACGGGGTAGCAGTTTTTGTTTGCAGCCTGAGCTCTATGTGGCTTTATTTGTGTCGCTCACATAAATTGCAAAAGCACTTCGGAGAGAAACAACAGAGGGAGGAATCTTCAGAAGAAGAAGGAGGTGGCAACAGGTTACTGAGGTGCAAGAACAGCTTCATGGTGGACTGTGTCAACATCTGGGCTGCGTCCTTGCTGGGACATATATCTCCTGCACATGGCCTGGTCCTCTGGTGTTTCTCAGTCCCTTTGCCCAAGCAGGCAAGGGCTCTTGCCTCTGTCTTGGAAGTTGGAAAGGACCATCCTTTGCTTGTGCTACACGTGAACCAAACCAGAAGTGTCTCAGCCACTTCTGGGACTTTTCGTGCTTAACATGCAGAGTGGAAGGATCCTCAAACCCCTGCTGATGGGAGAGCCTGCAGAAGCAGCTTTCACCAGCACCCAATTACGCCTGTTGCAGGGAGAATATTTAATTTCAAAGCCTGATAGATCAAATGCAGCTGGTGCTGGAGCTGTGTGTTATCTCTCACCTTCTCCAGAAGTTTGAACAGCAGAACAAATGATTTGTTCATGTTTTTATTGTGCTTCTCCCCCTCCCTTCTATCAGGGAACTATAAACCAGAGATAATCTACAATTCTCCTTGTCTAATTGCGCTGCCCGGCCACCTGAACGCCATTGCCTCATGGATAAAATGCCCTCCATCTTCTCGGCTCTCTCTGTGCCACTTGGGAAGCAGGGCGCATGCCAGCTGCCTTCACAGCTGGCTGCTGAGTCCTGAGACTGAGTTTTCCCTGAGGTAATAATTTACTTGGATGCTAACTGGGCCATTCACAGAGTGAATTAGAAGAATATTCTTCCACCAGTTCTGGAGCTGTGGGAATCCTGTGGCTATGCCCAAAGGGTAGGGGGGATCTCACAGAGAAGTAACTGGAGCCTGGGAGCCTGTTTGCAAGGAAATTAAACTAAAAATGTGTAGAAAAACAGCCGTTGGGCTTCGCATTTCAAACCTAGAGTGGTACCCAATAGGTCTGAAAAGCTGTTTACGCTTGAGCATTGGCAGACTGCAGAATCTTATTTTTACTAAAATATTAGCTTCCCCCCCCCCCTTCATTACAACAAAATTAAATGAAAAAGTGACCATGTGCAATCTGCTTGGTTTAATCCAACTGGAAACTGACTGCAAACACCCAGTGCTGGGGAAAACATTTCTCTCCCAGTTTGTTTTTTCTCCCTTCTTTCAAAATATCCTTTCCCAGTAGGTTTAACCCAGGGCTGTCTGTTTTGCTGGGAGGCGCAGAGAAAATATAAAACCGCCCAAAACAACAACCCAAGAATTTTCAGATCAATACTTCATATTGTCTGGGAAATACACGTATATATATTTTGTTGGGATTTTTTTTTTTAATTTTTTATTTTTTGTTACGAAGCTCAACACTTTTGATGAGCAGATGTCAACCATGCCCGGCTCCCCGAGGAAGCTCCCTCTACGGGCGATGCTGCGGTAGCGTTGCTTCTGCTCCGCGCCGCAGCCATGTCCTGCACGGGAATCCCATGGGTTGGCCTCGCACAGCGGGTGTAACACTGCAGGAGCAGCTGAGACTTCCAAACTGTGAAACTTTTAGATTACATCCTCTCAACACCAACCCCCCCCCCTTTTTTTTTTTATTTCTTTCCCTGGAAAAATAGGAATTAAAAAATAAGCACAAAAAATTTTAATTTTTATCCGAAGCAGTAGGATGCTCTGGTAGCACTAGCGATGGTATTGGCATGGGATGCAAGGGGCTCTGAACACCCAGCAAAGGGATGGATGTGTTCAGCTCCCAGTGATAATCTTCATCATGTGTTTTTACAGCTAACACCTGCCAACCTGCTTACTTGGTTAGGAAAGGGTTTCTGAATTCTGCTTGTAAGAGAAGTGTGGGTTTGTTGCCTGGTGGAGAAAGCTAAAGCCATTTGCACACTTTCTTCCTCTGCACTTCGGGCTTCTTTCAGTGGGTTTACAGCCATGCATGTGCTAAGGGGCTGAAGGCACTGACAGTGAGCTTAGTCTGCATTCCCACCACAGCCACAGTGGAGAACCGGTACCTCTGGCTTCATCAGAGCTCTCACCAAGCAGCATAGATGGCAGAATGGAGCCCAGAGGTAAGGACACCAATGCATCTGTTCTCTCACTGTTTGCAAGTGGCTCTGGCAAAATTAGTGGTGGCTTCAGATGGTCAGCTTGGTTGAACTAAAACTGATGCTGATCTCCCAGGGCAAGGAAGGAGCCAAGCAGTGGCAGCCATACCCTGCTAGCTAAGGACAGCAAATAGGACAATGTGGGGTGACAGCAGCCCAACTCCCAGCTGTGTGCTGTCCTACAGACATACTGGTTTTGACTGTTCAGTCAAATTTTAACAGACTCATATGGAATACATTGAATTTCTCACCCCAGATGCTAGCATGAACTCTATTAGGACAGCTGTTTGCTAGGCAGTGATGGAAAATGTTGAATTTTAATCCCTTGGGAAAGATCTGCAAAATGCTTCTACTTAGCATGGCGATGAAGAGGCAAAATTTCAGAGTCACCATCAGAAAGGGCATAAAATGCTATAGAAACATTTTGATTCTGAAATATTGGCATGTCCTTCGAGCAAGTTCAGGGTCAAAGAGAAACACTGTGGCTGTGAAATCTTGCCTTCAAAATTCCCTGCTTTTGTGGAAGATACAGAGTTTGCAGATGGCAGAAGGTCTGTCACAGCACTTTGCAGTGCAGAACGGAGGCTCAAGAAGCTGAGACAAAAGAGGTGGTGGTGGTTGCAGAACCACCTGGTTTGGTCCTTCAGAGCAAAAAAGGTACTGGTTTGTAGGCTTGTTGGTACTGAGGAGGAAAATTCCTGATTTATTGTTGTTGCTCTTCTCCAAGAGATGTTTCCTCTAAGTGACGATGTGATAACATGGGCTGAACCTGTGCTCGCTGGACCAGAGCTCCTTTGTGGGGTATAGGCTGTGTACCACAGCAGGCTGGGGGTGAAATACGGGCTTACATTTGTGACAGCCAGTCCAAATTGTCCACAAGTTATTGGGGTGTTAGGGAAGGACATTGAGGCACAGAATTCCTTAAAGCATGACCTGCTCTGGACAGCAGGGCTGTCCCCAGCACATGGCTCTGGAGGTGGTAATGATGGGACAGACCAGACAGTGTCTGAGCTCTAAGATGTCCATGACAGCTCTGCAAAACTGAGTTACGCATAGTTGTGATGTTAATGTACAGTCAGCGAGAAAGATAGGAGAAATACCGCCATACAGAGATCCATATTTTTCCCCACTGAGTAAAATACTGTGTAATTTTATCTAGTTACTATAAAACAGTTTATACTCCTTGTTTATAAAGAAAAAAAGGGAGGGGGAACATATTTCACTTCCACTACTGACAGGATATGGAAGAAAAATAGATGGTTTCTTCTGCATTTAATATTTCAAACCAAGTAGACCCAGAAGAAAAGGCAGCAATTAACCACAAGTACCAGCAATGTGTTCTGTGTGTTTCTTCTCTCTGGATTCAGCTATGAAGAATCAGTTTTGTACAAAATTATTTACAGTCATGTTAAGTCTTTTAGTAGTAATTTTCCAAGCTAGGCAAGAAAGCAGTGCATTTGCCGTGTTCACCTTTCAGACCACAGACCTCTGAGATGAGACATGCATCTTCCATTTAGTCAGGATTGAAATCCTTTACATTCAGCCAGTTAGAAATGGTTACTAGATGATCTCCACATATCTGACCATATGTTGGAGTAAGCTTATACACAGGAAAGTAAATTTTACAAGCTCAGCAGAACCCAAGAAAGGGGCCAAATGGTAAAAAGGGCATTGATTGTGGTGCCGGTTCTCTGTATCTATGGACACACATACATATGCTTGCACACACAAAGGTATGCATTGCACGTGCAGGGCTATGCATTTTTCCTCTTCAACTGCTGATTCCAGGCAAGCCTACCATGTGTCTCCTAGTGGCATCATCTTGCCCACATCTCCTGAATCACTTTGCCATCGCTGCTCAGGTCTTGCCACCTAAATAGCAGGGCTGAAAAACCAGTGTTACCTGAATCACCAGCAGGAATCCAGCAAGGACGAAGGCTCCTCATCCGCCACCTCCTTCTCTGCATAGCTTGCACCCAGGCTGGCAACATCCTGTGAATATCTCTCCTAGACTGGATTTCTCCAGGGGAGGACCAGCACTTAATTTGGCTGACTCTGTGCTCTGTGGGAGCTCTCATCCATGCCAGCTTGAGTCCTAGCAAAAACCCATCATCATTAGTCCTCAAAAGGAATAGCTCAGATATTCTCCACCCCTGTTCCTCCAGGCTGGGATGTACTGTGCATTCCCACAGACCAAAATTCCCCTGGCAGGCTTAATTACAGCAATCAGCCTTCACGCTCTTTTCAATAGCACTTCTGCCTCTGACTCCATAAGGCCACCATGATGGGGCCAGAAGTAGTAGCTTTCCCACAGGTACTGGGGGAGAGGACACGGCTAATTTGGCTACACCAGACCTTCAGGCAGGACTCTGTGGGGTGGGCATGCAAAGCGGTATATGAGGCTCTTGGTCTTTTCTGAGGAGGTTGCCCTAATTGGAACCATTTGGGATGTACCCTGGCTCTGTCTTCTAACGATGTGGCTACAGCGGAGAGATAAGCACATGCTCTGTTTGGCAGGGTCTTCACTGCAGCTTGCAGCAGATTTGCTCTGGTGCAAGACAGGGCTGGGATGGGGAGAATCAGGCCAGTGTGCATTTCTCTTTGCTAACACTTTGGCAGCCTCTCAATGAATAAACCACTAGAAAACAAATCTGGAGCAGCCCTCGGCTGTGGTGGCCAGACCTCGTCTGTTAACTGGGCTGAAGAGTACCAGCTGCTCTGCTCCTGCCCCAGGGAAGAGAGGCCCTTCTGCTGTGGTCTGGGGACTAGAAATGAGCCTGAACCAAACCCTGCAAACTGGGATGGCTTTTAGACTCCAGCTCTGGATCCAAATCCAAATCTCATGGCTTTACATGCTGTCCGAACCAATGTCTTGGCTGTAAATACCTCCGAATACCTCCCTGCTCTAAAAAGACAAATAATACAGTGCTGACAAACTTTTTTTCTGTTCACTTTGTGTAATGCTGACTTTAAGGTGCTCTGGCTTGAGCTTCCCCAGCTGCATCACTGCAGCCAGGACAATGCTTGCGTTTAAATCCCTTCTTTCATCCCTCTGGTAGCAGATGCTGACTTGGCAAAGTGACTCACCTGGTTTTGTGCGGCAAGTTGGGAATGCGTGGCTTCATGGCCCTTGACCTATGGGTGCTTCCCCATGCCAGGCTATGTTGCAGAAGGAGCTGTGCTCAAGAGGGACAAAGCTTCCCTTGCTGGGTTTGGGGAGCCAGGGCAGCTTCCCCAGCTCTTTTCATTGCCCATCTGCCTAGCTTATCCCCCATTTCCCTGGTGCATGGGAACCCCTTCCTGTATCTCACAGATGCTCTTTTCCTGAGCTTGGCCTACTCCCCAAGCCCCATAACTTGGGTCTGTTAAGACTGAGGATGTCATGGAGCTGAGGTGTGCCAGCCCCAGCAGTGCAACACAGATATCCTGTGCACCACAGTGCCTGGTCCAGGCACCTCACGGCAATACCAGTTTGCAGCACTGCTCCCTCCACCATGGGCTGCAGTAGATGGTTTCTGATTTAGAAGAGCAGTGTGTACAGTAGATATTGGGGGCTCCAGTCCCAGAAGAGACTTGGCGAGTGGGGATGAGAATTGAGGAGGAAATGTGTTATTTTGGCTTTTGTAAGGCATTAGCTAACCTCTTGCTCTTCCTGTGTTTTCCAGTGGTGTCTGTGCAGCAACAGTTCAATGCTTGTACTTGGACACCAGCTGCAGTCAAACAGGGTAAAAAAAGAACTATCCCAATTGTAAATGGGAAAGATTTGGTAGAAGGAATATATTTTCCCATCTATCTAAATCTTGCCCCGGTGTTGTGTCGTTCAAGAGGTGTTGTAGTTCAAGAGGTTGTTGCCTTGCTTTCAGCAGAAAAGTGATGGAGGAAACTATACTTGCATTGCCTGAAATTGTCCCCCCATCCTCTTCGCATGGGAAAGGCTGGGTTAATTGCTTGCAGCAGCTTTGTCCCAGGTTTGCCCTTTGTGCTAGTGACCACAGTGGTCCCCAGGCCTGACTGGCCCATGGGCCCTGATAAAGAGCAAGAAACACTCAGGATGTCGCAACATCCTTTCCCCAGTGGCTGAGGACACATTCATCTCTGGACAAAAGGACTCAGCCACACTGAGCCATGGCAGAGTATATATGGCAAATGTGTTGCAAAGTCTTGGGAGCAGGGAAGGAGATGGGTCAGCCAAAATCCTAAGCAGACCCCAGCAGCACCTCTGAGGTGCCATCATGACCCCAAAGCTGTTGCAGCAGGCGGGCTCATCCCTTGAACTGTGTTCCCTGAGTAAATTGATGCTCAGCTCTCACACTGCTGCTGTCTCCCACCTCTTCTCCTAGGATTCCCCTCCTGAAGCTGCCTCAACCTGCTGTGGCACCTTCTGTCAAACGCTTCACACGTTTGTCACCAAAATGTTTTGGCAGCAGCAGCATCTCTAGGTTTTGACATAATCCCGACAGGAGACTTTCTCAATTATTACTAATGGAACATTATGCTCCTCTTTGGGAACTCCTGCATGAATAAAAAGGGTCATTAATGACATCTGCGCGGAGCCCGGAAATTATTAGTCAATGCTGATACAGTTTTATCTTACTTTTTTTAATTTTTACATATATGTTTTCTTAAGCTCCTAGTAATTTCCCACCTTGTCTCCCCCCCACCTTCTCCAAAGTCTCCTGTGCAAGCTGGAGCTGAACTGGGTTACTGTCAATGCTTCTGCTTCTGTGCAGGTAAATGCTATTCCCCTCCCACCCTTCCTCCCCTTTTATTCCCTCTTGGCTTCTTTAAGTATCATAGATCTCATTTCAGTCCCATGAGATCCTGTTGAATCTTTCTCTGGGCTTGATTTTATTGCCAGTCAAGCTCAAATACTTCTTGGACTTTAAGAAATCAATATTGCCCTGGTCCTACCAAGGCAGTGCTGGAGGGGGAGTATTGGGACTGTGTCCTGCTGTCCATTGCCATCAGGGTGACCTGTGTCCTATTCTGTGCTGGTGGCACACAAGAGATGCTGGGAGAGGGACCTGGAGGTCTCCCCAGGTGCCACGTACCATCATGCAACAGGGAAGCTCAGCTTGGATCACTTTAGAGGACTTTCTAGGCAGCAAACTATTGTTTTTTTCTGTCCTTGTGCCAGATATTCAGTTCCCTCTGTTCAATACCCCTTAAAAGTGGCCCAAAATAGGCTTTTGGAGTTGTTTTTTAATTTTGTGGTGGGGTGTTTTTTTTTTTTTCTTCTTTTTTCATAGAAAAGTGCAGCAAATTTAGAAACTGGCACTTTGCAAGTCAAAAAGGCCCCTGTAATAGAGATGTGACAAAAAAGGTGTCTCTGTCCTGAACCATGGGTCTGCAAGTCATGACCACTGAGGAGGTGACTGATGCGGGGCTGTGCACCATGTGTTGGAGGCTGTATCTGTCCTATGTCTCACATTGATGATGCGGGTGCAAGCCCTTGGCCAGTGTCAGTGGCATATTCCACCAGGACAAAACCCTGAGGCCATTCCTTTAGCCACATTCCTGTGCTAGCACATGTGGTTTGGAGGCACATGGAGTTGTATTCCAAAGAGGGAAAGGAGAGGTTTGGGTTGATGGTTGGGCCTTCAGGGGAATCTCTCTTGTCCTGTGGAACAGGAGAAAAGCTGATGTCTTCACTGGCTCAAAGCTTGTTTTTATTTTGGGGACTGGGATCTGTCAAATGAGCTCCATAGAAGTTGAAGATAGTGTTGCTTCATAGCCAGCAGGGAGGATCTCTGCTTCCTGCCCCCCCTACAAGATGCCCACCTCCATGGTGAGTGTCTCTAATGCTTCTAGGTATGATACTCTTCTCCAGGCCATAGTCTGCAACCAGAGGAGATGCAGCTGCTGTGGGGCTTGGTTTGCTTAGCAAGGCACATGCAAGGCAAGGGGCACCACCTGGGGTGAGGGCTTTGGCCCGGGTGGGAGATGTGACTATTCTCTCACGGGATGCTCAGGGCCTAGACTCAGAGCTGCTGCATGTCTGTGGGGAAAGTCAAGCAGGGATCGCTGGCCACGATTCAAACTTGGCACTTGGGGTAAAAGGTCAATGCAGTAACTCTAAAAAGAAAACTACTAAACAAGAAATAGACTCCTTTTAAAAAAAGTCCCTTGGAGAAAAGATATTTCAACCCCTTTTTGATTTATGACCTACTATAGGATATTGAGACATTATTTACAATCGATATACGCTCCTGCAAGACTCCCACTGGAGCCATAGACCCTGCCTGTTAGAGTGGAGACTGGTCAGTCTGCTCCACTGGAAGTGCCAGCCATGTCCTGCTGGAACAGGCTATAAAGCCGGACGCAGCTGTATATCTTTCAGAAAATGAACCTGGTTACACATGTCTTTGGGCAGCTGACACAGGGATATAGTTTAGGGCTAAAACAGCATTTCAGCAGCAGAAATCAGCATTCCTCAACCTTGCCAATAATGAAATCTCTTGCGCAAAATAGAGAGCTCCATGGCCTTAAAGGTGCAAAATGGAGTTGTTCAGTTGACTTATAATGGAATTGGGCCAATTTTGAAGCAAGCATTGGATTTTATTCTGGGATTTTGTCTTTAAAGGGGGATTTGCAAACACTTTAAGGAGGGGGAGAGAAATTCATTCAGCGTAAAATTTCGTCCTGGCCGAATTCCAGTTTGAGTAATTACAGCCTCTTTCTGTAGTGGCTGCAGGACAAAGGGCCATTCATCACACTCCAAAGTGCTGCAAAGGGCTCCCATGTTCCACCCTGTATTTGAATCCAACAGAGAAAGTTTTCTCTCAGTGTTCAAGGCCACTCCAGAGAGTAATGGAGCTTGGAGTTGCTGTAGGATCCTTTTGGGTGAGATACAGGGGCAAGCACCTCGTCGTGCCCTGCTCAGTCTCCAGCAAATCTGGGTAAGTATGGCGCTGAGCAAAACAGATTCCTTCCAACCTCCTGTGGGTTGCCTTTCACTCCAAGGGCATGCTTGGCTTTGTAGAGTGCCACTGGAGCTCCAGGGATCCTGCTGGAGCAGAAGAGCTGGATTTCTTCTCTGCAAACCTGCCATTTTGGAAACTGCCTATAGGCAAGAGACTGGGTCACAACCAGCCTGAGTGGGCCTCAAGGACTTGGGTTACATTCAGAAGTGATTCTGAGGATCCTGGAAACATGCAGATGCTCTGCTTTCCTCCTCCTAGGTCTCCATACAGCCAGAGAAGAAATATTTGCAACCCTTCTTCCCGCTTTCTAGCTTAGAGAGGGTCACACTTAAATAGTGGACCAGTTTTCAGCAGAAACAATTAAGCAGCAAAGCAGTAGAGCACTGCTTCCTTATCTCCTGGTTGCTTTCTTTCCAGCCACTCTCTGGTGTAAGACCCAGTAGTGGCATCCCTGGTGCTCAGGAAGGGCCCACACAATGAGGCAGCAACAGTACCAGGTATGTGGGGTGAGGGAGCATGTCTGCATGCCACTCACCGGCTGACCTGCTAGGGAGCATCCCTGGCCTATGTGCCTTGAGAGTGTCCCTTTAAAGCAATTTGTAGACTGTTATCCTGTATCATTAACCTAATTAGTGTAATTGCCGCCATTTATGTAATGAGTATAAATACTGGAGGAATCCCATAATTAGAAGATGTAATTAGGTAATTAATAGATGACATGGTAACAAAAATCCAGGGGAAACTTTGCAAGGTGGACACTGTGTGTATGGTTGCGCTTGTGCACATGTGGCTGTTCAGATACACTCCTCCTACCAGGATCTGTTACAGATGTGCTCTGTGGTTGGCTTCAGCCTGGAGCCCCTCTATATTACACTGGCAATGTAAAGGGACCTTCAGGTGACACGTTAAGGCTCTCTTATATTTCTGCAGATCTTTCAGAGGAGCTCTGGAGTTGCTTAAGGGTAAGAGCAGAGCTGTGGCCATTGCCTTGCCATGCAGACACTGTTTTCAGATGCTGGGAGAAGCAAGGTGAATTCAACAAAGGTCTGAGACTTTCTCCAGCCCTAGGATTGAAGGTGGCTTGAAATCATGTTTGCCCCATGGTGCCTCTCTGCTACAGCCAGCACTGGAAATAGCACAAAGGCCAGCTCCTGCACACTCAACCCTCCTGACCTGAGGGATAATAAGGAGCTCCAGAGTTGCCCTTGGCTGCATGATAAAGTCCCGTTTTAGTTCTCTTGTGGGTTTGGCCCAGAAAAGTGATTGGAGCTGGAAATTGTTTGGGCTGGGAAGAGCAGATAAGGTTCCTGCTGTGCCTGAGGAGCACTTTTTCAGAGGTTCACACGTTGTGTTTCATCTGGACCCTTTCTAGTCATTGAAATATTGACTTTCTTGCTGCTCTTTGTGTCTTGCTTCTCAAAGGCCTTTGGAGTACTTGCGTGTCCAGATGCATCTGAAGAAAATGAGTTGCAGTCAAAGAATGGTGTTTGTTTGTTGCGGGATTTTTTGCTACTGTTGTTGAGGATCATTTGGATTACTGGCTGGCATCTGCCAGAAGGAGTCACTACTGCCAGCTTTGTGGCAAGAGGAGAAATCTCTCTTTCATGTATACATGCCTCTTCAGCATTGCTAAGCAGTGGGTGGCTGAAGGGACCATCAGGCTAGGATTCTCACAAGTTTTCCCTTTCAGATCCGAACATATAAGGAAGAAGCTAACTTGAAAATGCCAGTGGGACCAGCCAGGCCAACTCTGACCCATGTGACGAAATACATTTTTCAGCCACCAGACTGCAGCCCCCTGAATCAAGGCTCCCATCCAGTTCTTTGAAAACTAAAAAGGCTTTGTATCCTCCCAACAAAGCAGCTTCCTTTGCCACCCTGTGAGGCATTACAGAGTGGCTGAAGCTCTTGGGCTCTGTTCTGGTTGGCTCTGGAAGGGGCTCTCTCCTCCAGCCATTCTCCCAGGAACTGCAGATGGACATTGTGGAGGAGTCAGTTTCCTTCTCCCTTTGATCTTCCTACCTAGTCATGCCTCCTAGGAAGACACAATGATCTTCAAGCAACACTCCTCAAAGGACCCAGGGATGAGGTCCTCCTCTGGGATTGCTCTTCTGGGTGATGATTGTGGCATTTTGATTGCAAAGTCTGCTGCTAGGCCTGAAGCAGAAGATGGGAGTGATGTAGCACATCATAACAGTAGGTTAGAGACCTGGGGCCACTGGTCTTCCCAAAAGACAAAGCGAACATGTCTTTCCAAGACAAGAGAACAGTCTTTCCAAAGATATGGGGAACATACCTTTGTGAAGACCAGTGGGATGCCAAGCACTGCTTGGACCCTGCTGTGTTCTGGAGGGAGAAAATAGACTAGAAGGTCTTTTGAGGGTTTAGCTGGGATAAGAGGCGACATAAGCTACCAGTATCTTGGCTGTAGGATGTCTCCTCTGCAGAGGGCCCTAGGCTCTCTGCATGCCACATTGACTAATCTATGCTGGCTTATTTTGAAGAAGCCATCAACATTGTGGCTTTTACTTTTGGCCTCCCTTTTTCTCTTTTGGAGTACCTCCTCTCCAAAAGTTGAGCTATTTTGCAGTCCTTGGAGGAGCACTGCAGCCAGCAAGAAGCAACCCCAGGACCTGCAGCATTGGAAGCTCTGGCATGTAGGAGAGGTCAGAGGGGAGTTTGTATAGGCATTGGGTGGTCTAAGGCGGCTGAGTCCCCAGGACCAGCAGCTAGAGGGAGATATGACCTCACACTGAGGGCCAGCCTTGTCTATGCTGTGGATTCCTGCCATAAAGCCAAACAAAATCCTCTTGCTTTTCAGTGTTTAGGATCTATGTAATGCACAGCCATAATGCAGGCTTCACTACATAGCATAGGTAATTCTTGAGATTAAAGACTTTTAAAATGGCTCCTGCTGGAATTTCTGCTAGAGTATTTCCTAGTCCCTGTCTACATGGGAAGTTTTATCAGGTGTATCACAATCAGTATGTGCAGGTCCAGTTACACCAGGAAGGCTCTGTCTAGACATTTTAATTCTAGTATAAAAAGGGCCTTTTTTACCTTTAGCTTAAATTCACTTGCAAATGTCCTTCATAAAATCAGGTCCTGCTTCACCAGTGTAAGAGTCTCCTTGTATTTAGCATTATGTTCAGACCTGCTTGAATTCCCACCATAGACTGCCTCAAAGCCCTCTCTATCCTGAGGCCAGGGTTTCTGCTCCTGCCATAGCCCTGGCTCAGGGACATGGAGGTGGATTGGTGTTTGGCAGCGCTGGGCTGTAAGTGGCTCTTCATGCCCAAGTGAAGCACATGATCTTGCAGGACTGCTCCTGAAGTCCTTCAGCCTACCCCTGCTCTACCCCACTTTGCTTCCCACTCACTTGTCCCATGATCCCCATCCTCCCACCACAACAGGATGTGTCCCATGAGGCACTATTCAGTGCCTCCCAGCTGAACCTCCCCATTTTATCTAGAAAGCTGCTTTGAGTATTTTCCCACTAAGACCCAAATGTGCAAGAGCCATGTTGCATTTTGGCTCATGTTCCATGTAGCGAGCTCTGAGTCCCAACTGATCCCAGCTTTAAAACTTGTTTTGAGGTCTCGCAGACTATGAGATCAGCCCACTGGCTTTGCAGAGCTGAGTAGAGGTGCTACATCTCCTACCCTGCAGTCACAGAGGGATGCTCCAGGATGCTGGCTGAGTGATGGCCTATGAGGAGTATCTGCCTTCCTCTACTCTGGACCATCACGTGTGTGAGGATCATTGCCATTTCTACATGTGCTTTCCTTGTCTTTGCCCCCACCAGGTGTCGAGCATTAATTTATTTTTGGGGCCACGTCCAAACTACCCTAACAGAGACCTCCACCAGGAGTGAAGAGCAGCTCTTCTTTGTCCCTTGATCTCCCTTTATAATGACATCCCTTTTTGCTGTGTTTCTATCTCCCCTTCGAGGTCTAACTCTGCCTGAGTCCTGCCAAGTTTCATCTTGTTCCTGTACTTCTTGATTTCCAGATGTGTCTTCCTTTCCTGATCTCTCCCACCGTATCATTTTTTCTTTGTAGTCCTGATGCTAAGTTTGAAAACCTTTTTCCTATTAAACATGGTTTCAGGCTCAAAGCCTCACTTGAATGGTTGCCCCACCATTAAAGTTTCACGCTGTAATTAAAAAAAAATCTGAAATTTCCTCGATGTTCAAATCCTTAAGCTCTTCAGTCATGTTGAGCATGTTAATAATGCTGTAGTTCGAGCCTAGCTTTGCACGTCTTCTCCAGTGGGCTTGATTTATCTATCCAGGGTCAAACGGACATTGTCTTCTAGAAATGGCTAGCTATTCACCAAAGCTGTGGCTAAATGAGCATCAGAGGAAAACCCCAGGAATGGGTAGAGGACTGGGTATAAGAAGATTGTTAGGACCAGCTGTCTGGAGGAGGAAGCTTTAACTGGGAGCAGTAAATTATATTCATTTATAAGATTTGTGCTGGTTCAATGCAAAATAGAGGTGGGGAAGTCTTGTGTTAGGCAGAAGGATCCCAATGTTGGTGTGGGTTTTTTTTTCTCTTAACTCTCTGTCTGCAGATTTATTGGAAGTCAAGTTGCCAGGAGAGCATTACCAAATAATTATCCTGTGCTAGCTCATGGTAACCTCGGCAAGAAGGTGTTTAGATAAAGAAACCATGTGAACTAGTCATTAATATCTTATAGGTCAGAGTTTCGGATGTTGCATTGTGATGAAATACGTATTTCTTAGGAAAATGGGCTTGTAAGAGAGAGTAAGATTTATGATGATCTTAATTAGATATTTCCTAGCTTTCAAAATGTTTGGGTTTGAGAGATGATATGATAGATAATTAACTTGTTGTCATACAGTGACTTTTCAAATGAAATATTTGTTCTCAAAATATTATTTATCTCAATATGCATTGTATGCATGCTGTAGTATATACCCACATGTATAGGTAGATAAATACATGTATATGCACTGCTGCAGCGTTCCCCCCTACAGGAGTAGGGAGCATGGAGTAGTGCTCCCACATTAGGCATCATACCAAGCCCCATGTCAGGATGAGCAGAGAGTGCAGCCATCACAGCCCTGCAAAGAGGATTGCTGCCACATAGCTGCTGTTCTAGCTGTGCTTGTCCTTGCTCTCCTGCTGGAAAGGTGACCCACAGAGGGTAAAGGGACTGGCATTCTGTCCTGCCCTTTCCTGTGTGGGTTTACTAAGGCAAAGGCCAGAGAGGTTTTCACTTATTTGGGTTTTTTGATTCATCATCAGACATGAAATGCTCACATCAGCTCTGGGTGCTGTGGGACTCGCCTTGCCCTCATCCCGGTAGTCAGGAGGGATGTATTTGTGGCACTTTTTTCTTTGTTTTGCCCTAAAACCAGGAGGGGACAGCAGTGCAGCTCTTCAAGGTCCTGCGCTAACAGTTTTTGGGAAGTCCTCCAGACCAGTAAGCTCTGGGGACACCTGACAGTAATGCAGTGCTGCTAAGAGGCGGGAATTTGTGACATTTTTTTTCTGGACTAGTAAACTCTAGATGAAGGGAACTGTATCCCTTATTGCTACATCCCTCAAGGGGGAATGGAAGGAATCTCCAGGGAAGGCAGAGGGCAGGTTTGCATTGACCCTGGATGGATACTGGATGTGGGCCCTGAAGCCATGGCTGCCGCAATGCCCCATTGCTGTAAGGGAGCAGAAGCTGCTGCAGAAGCAGAGGTCACCTGGAAGCTGATGTATTTTTTTCTTTCCCCTTCTTTTGCATTTTTCATCAAAGCTTTATAAATTACAGACAAACCCCCTGGGGAAAAACCTCCCAGCCAGTTGCCTGTTGCAAATACTCCAGGAAACAGGGGGTGGGGGGGAAGAGGGAAGGAAGGCTAAATTTGGTGGCTTTTATTTTTAACAAGGGCTATTTCAATCTGTTTTAAACCCATGTAAAAATAATAAATAGGGCAATGAGAAACTTTTCCCAGCGCTGCAGGACTCTGTCAAGCCGAGCACTCACTCCATCCAGCACAGCACAGATGTGGTGTCTGTGCCAGCCCCTGCTCTGGGAGATGACAGCTCAGACGCTGCCAAGGCCATCAGAGGGACAGGGAGCTCAGGGACAGAGATGAAGTTTTTCAAGGCCTCACAAGGCTTTCCTAGCAAGGCCGAGAGAGGCTTGAAACTTTCCAAAGCAACTGAAGGATGCAGTCTGCAAGCCCTAACTTTTCTACAGGGCTGTTGTAATGAGGTCCTTAGTGCAGCACAGTAAAGTTTAAGATAACAAACCCAATCAGCCAAGCAGGAAACAAACCCCTTTTTTTATTTTTCTTTTTAAATAATTCCATGACTGCCCTTTTCCTCCTGACTGGCCTTTGCTAGAACTTGCTGTTTGTAACACCTGAAGTCAAAGCATATAAAATGACTTGGCAGCATCTCTCTAACATTCCGCTGGCACTCTTTGGAGAGCAAGGGTGTTAACCTTGGTGTCCTGGCTGTGTGCCAGAGTAAGTAATTACATTCGGCCTCTGTAAATTAGCCCTGTGATTGCAGCCGGGGAGCTGCAGCGTCATTTCCTCCTGGCTGGGCAATGGTGTGCGATGTCCGACATGTTCCAGCCGGGCACCAGTTGCACCTTGGTGTGTGAGGTGGCGTGGAGGACAACATGGGGAGCAATGTGGACTTGCTTATGCTGACTCTGTTAAATTGCTCTGGGTGTACAGGTCCTGTGCAACAGGTCTGGTTCTCGATGCTTCTGCTCCCGTGTCAGGAAAAAGGAGAGCGGAGAGGGCAGAGCTGAGCTGGATCCAGCTCCCACCCCAACAGGGTGACCTGATAAATTGCCACCAGTCAGCTGAACCTCTGTAACGGCCTCTCAGCTCACAGCTAAAATTAGCTGAAATGGCATGAAGAGAATTGCTGAAACCTCCACGAAAGTGATTTAAGCCAAAGCACGTGACCTTGCATTTGTCACGGGCCAAAGCACGCACGGGCCTGCTAGCACAGCACAGGTGATGTGCAGTAGTGTGTTAAGCTTGGGCTGTAAGTAACCCAGTAGCCAGATAGCATGTTCTACCAATGGCCTGGTCCCACTGTTCCCCAACACTGACTCAGGTTAACCCCTTCTGCTGGGACCTAGCAGCTGATGTCTTCAGCTAGTGTCCTGGTTATAGCTGAAATGGAGTGCAGGAAGGGTTAGTTTAAGATTCAGTACAATGTGCTGGCCAACTGTGCTGTATTTCCCAATGCAGATGCTAAGCTAACCCTGTCTAATCAAGTCTGAGATAAGATGGAGTGTGTCTACATGGAGGAGACAGATGATAAAGCGAGCAGGTTTGGAAGGTCTAAGCAGGAGGAGGTGTAGTGGCACGTTCCAGACCATCTTGTTATTGCCCCTTTCAAAGGTCAGCTGCTTGGTCTTTAATTTCTGAAGACTGGCTACTACAGGGTTTGGGATTGCTGTGCCTCCCCTTCAATGAATTCAGCAGCCCTGGCATGTGTGCCCCTCCCAGGCTGGCAGCACAGACTGTGGCTCTTGGGGTTGCCTGCGGTGGAGTGGTTCCACCTTTGCAGGGCTGTTTTGTGTGTGGGAAAGGATTTCAAGAAACAATTGACCAAATGAAACCTCCGTAATGCTTCTAAATACTCAAACACATTAGACATGCCTGCCCAGCTCAGAGATAAATTAGAGCTATTATCACTAGAGCCCAGACAAACAAATGGAGGGTTCTCTCCAAACAAGCCATTCACTCAAGAGTCTGGATTTACAAGGGTGAGGGAAGCAGAATGAGCTGCAGGCACCTGCTTTCTTCTGAAACCTGTCTAAATTGGCTGTATTGACTAGTAAATGAGGAAAGAGAGCACAGCTCTGCCCTTTGGGATCTGGGGAGTCATTTCTATGTAGGAACTGCAACATCATGATGCCCTAGTTGGCATTTTGCTCTCTGTGTCCACAATCAAAGCTGGAAGCCAGACCCTGATTCATTTTGCTTTTTTCCCATGTGATGGTTGGGAGATCAAGGTGCTAGAGCACATCAGAGATGGCAAGGCCACTTTGCTCTGCCCCTGGATTTTTGTTTCTGCTTCCAAGGAGGGGTTTGGAGCTGGGTTGGTGGTAAGGTGGCACTGAGAGAGAGGTCAGTTCAAATCAGCATCTTGGGCATCAAGGAAACTGCCTAAAATAAGAAATGGGAGCCAGAGCGTGTATTGTGGGTTTGTTTTTTTGTGGCAGCTAAAGGAAGGAAGGGGCAGATGCAGAGACTAAAAGAAGTAAAGGAAAAAAGAGATCATTATAATGCTTCCCTGGCTGCCTTGGGGAGTCAGTGCTCTGTTGCAGGGAGGTTGGTGGCACAGCTTTGCCGTGGTGGCCAGGAGCACCATGCTGAGGTTGAGCATGACAGAAGCTGGGACTCTGAGCCTGGCTCAGACAGGGTGTCTGGAGGAAGGCCATGGTCAGCACAGAGTTTCGGCAGTTGGCTGGGCCCCACAAGCCAGCCCTGGTGTGACTGAGGGGAGCCAGGCTGGGGGGACAGGCTGGGCTGTGAGGTGGGGGCTTTGCAGCACTATGCCCTCATCCACTTGCCTGGCAGCTCAGGCCAGCATCACCCGCAGAGGCTGTGGCAAAAGGTGTTATTCTCCTCTGAGAGATGCTCCTGAACACAAAAACTTGATCCTGAACTAGAGTGCCACTTTTTGGAAGACATCCAGTCTCTATGCACAACCTTTGATCGATGATGAATCTGCCATTTTCCTTCGTAACCAGACCTGGTGATTAACTACCCTTACCATTCAAAACTGTCTTTTATTTCCCATACAAGGTTCCCTCACTCAGTGTTGTCAACTCTCACTATTTATTTTGGGTTTTGCTGCTTACTGAGCTTTTTACCTGTGAGCCTAACAAACGTGCCAATATCAGCTATTTTCATTCTGTGGGTATCTGAGATCAAGTCACGACAAAGATTTTTTTTGACTGCTGAGCAGACAAAGCCCTTTCAGTCTTTTGCAGGGTTGAGCACAGGCAAAGCAGAAGCTGTGCTCGATACTGCCTTGAGCATCTCCCAGTGTGTGGGATTTTATTTAAAGTCACAGCCTCTGGACTCGCACCATTACAAGGGCTTTCCACTTTATTTTTGCAGAAACCTGAAAATGTGACCCAAAACACAAACATAATTTTAGTGGGTTTTGGGGATTTTTATTTTTTTATTATTTTTTTAATGTATCAAGTGTTTTGTGATGTTTTGGTTTATTGTGAGCAGAAGGGTGGTGGGTGCTGGCTTGGTGACTAATTAGCAAATTTTGAACTCGCTGAGGGGACACCATGGGGCTTAGGAGGTCTCTCCTTTCATGTATGTGTGGTTTCTGCAGGCAAGGCAGACCTTGACCTGAAATTCCTACAGCTCTTTCACCTGCACAGTAGTAGGTTTACTTGATGCTGGTGGCCTGTCTGACCTCAACGGTTCTGAAGTTCAAGCCTTCATCTGCAGGTTCTCCTGCATTGCTGGCCAGACTGAAGGGCACAAGTGGTCTCAGCATCCCTGTCATGCATGTGGAGAGAAATGGAGTTTATTTGCCAGCTTCCTTAGGTCAGATGTCCGCTGCATTGTGTCGACCTTCCTTCGCTGAGCTAACGTGCTTCAGTAATCTTACAACTTGGGCCTTGTTTGTCTTCCACTGTGTTTGTCACCCTCCCTGTGTCTCCTGGCAGCACTACTGGATGGAGCACAGCACACCCGGGGAAAAGCTGGTAGGTACTCTGAAAAGGGCAAGTATAAATCAGGAGTGTTTCAAACTGAAACAGCAAGATGCCGTGTTTAAAAATATTGAAATTATGTGTTTCCCCCCTATTCATTCCTCTGTTTGTATTTCCTCCCAGGAAAAAAAAAACTATTTGTGAAGTTGGATCCAGAGCAATAGCAGCATCTGGTGGCTGAAACCCAGCTGGTTTTCTGTTGATTTAAAACTTAAGCAAGCCCTACTAATTGGAGCCTCCCCCTCTCAAGTTTCTCCAGCCCTTGCAGCGAAGCTCTACCTCATTTCACTGTTTCCAGGCTTCAAGATTTGGATACTGTTACCTGCCATTTCTGCTTCTAAAAGGACTCTGGAGACCGGGAGTTCGGGAGCATGCTTCTAACCACAGTGCATATGCGTTGCGCCTTCCATAGAAGAATCAAGCTGGCGGTCAGGCCCTAAAATGCTTGTGTGTTTATTAAAAAAAAAAAAAAAAAAAAAAGCTGCAGGAAATCAGATTGATGATTTAGGGGCTGGGAGAAAAAGAAGCAAGGATGTGTGCATATGTGTGTTAGACATTACAGGTTCATGGGGAATCCTACAAGATGAAAGACCCACTGGCAGCATACACCTATAGGTACTGTGTTTGCATCTCAGTTATTGTATAAGGCCCAAATGAGGGTGTCAAAATAATCTATGATGGGCATGTAAGACCCTAGTGACTTATGTTTTATGAAATGATCTGAGGAGCAGAGAAGGTAGGTTGTATCCACCGGGCATAACCTGATGAACTGTGGAGAAGCTGCTTTGTCCCACTTGTCAGAGAGAGATCCTGGAAGATACCCAGCTCTGCTCCCTACCCTGGTACCCAGGCACTAAGGGTCGGGAGATACAATGGTGGGAGCTCAGCTTCTTGGAAAATCATCTTGTGATGGTGAGGGAAAAGTTTGTGTTTAGCTGTCAGTGAGTTAATGAATTAGAAAGCAAAGAATCAAACTAATGTTCTTTCTTTTCTGAAGAGCAGACACAGTCTTGGCTTTCATTTACTGCAGGAGCAATTGAGAGTTTTTCTTAGCAGAGATCAGAGCTCCAGCTAGTGAAACCCTGTAAGAAAGAATCCATGCCTCAGGCAGGAGGCAGGCAGGCAGACAGTGCAAGGGAAACAGAAGCAGTGACTGGTATTTCAGCACGTTTATAGGAGCCAAAGAGCAGAGCTGGGGCCGTGGGGCCAACCCTGGGAACTCCTGGGCTTAGCAACTGGCCTCCTTCATCCCACCTGCAATGCTCTTAACATTGACCAAGACATGTTTGTTCATGTGTTTCCCCTGGAGTCACTGTCTGAAAAGCACTTTATGAGGCAACAGAAACACAATGTGCTATTATATTTTAGGCTATAGCCATTCACATATTTTCCTTGCAAAATGGGTACCCTCCTTTTTTTATATTTTTTTTTCTGTTGAGCTGTTTTTGCTTGCCTACTATTCCCTGCCCGTACAGCAGCTAGCAAACTGAGACGCTGATCTTGTCTAGGGAGGTAAATAGTGCAAATTACCCTCATGTGGAAGCCCTTTGGGTTTGAATTGAGTGCTGTGCTTCTGCTGTAGCTCTGTGTCCAAACTGGTGGAGCTAATGATCTGAAAGTGCAGGGAAGTTTGGACACAGGCTGCAACTCCAACTCCCGGTAATGCACTCCTCAGTGGATTAGGAGAAGCTTCCCTGGCAAACTGGGAAGGAGTCCAAGCTGGGGAGCTGGTGTGATAGGAACTGACAGGGCTGGAAATTTGATTTCTGACTTTTTGTGCATGTATTTCTTGTGAAAGAAGAAGAGGGAGAGGGAGCCAGGAGTACTTTGAATCCTGCAATCATTAAAGCCAATTCCACTTTTCCTGCCCCTGCCCACCTCCTGATATGTGTGTGAAACAATCTTTACAGCTACACAGCCATCAGATGGTATCGACCTGGCGGTGGAAATTGCTATTGACTGCTGCTGGTGCTGCTCTCTGCACTTCCGTGGCTTTTAAAGCGACACTCTTCAGGTGATTTCACTTTGTACTTGATACAGTCCGGGAAGCCATGTCTCAAATGGGATGGTAAGAACACATGGGATTTGTGTGTGTGTGTGCAACAAACACTGCCACTCTTTAGGCAATGGAAGGGTGTTTGAGAAAGTGGGAAGAGATGCTCAGTGCAGAAACACTTGCCTAATGGGAAGATTGAGAAGTTTAATATTTTTTTTCTTTACTCCGTCATGAAGGGATTCTTGTGTCCCACCACAGACTTTTCCTGCTGCAATTCCAACACCAAGCCAAGACCATTCTTCTACCTCAAGAAGGATCTACCCAGTCCTATATTGGCTGAGGACTAGATGCATTGATTTCTTGTTTTAAGGGGCACCTCTAATTCCACATTACAAATTCTCTCTTATCTGCTCTGGGTTCCAAAGAAAAAAGCAAGAAGTTATAAGATTTGCCTTTTAATGCAAGTATTTTGTACAGCCTAAAGAATTCCTTTCATCATGAAGCATAAGAACAGGGCTCTGGCTCAGCCCTGTAAAAATGCACATGTTGTTTCCTCTGAGGCAATTTAATTGATATTATTTGGTTATTCCAGCACTTGGGGTTAGATTTAAGTGGTGGTGAGGGGAGATGATGAAAAAGATGTGTAAAAGCCTGGGATTAGAGTCTGATCTCAGCTCCACCAAGCAAATCTAGTGCAATGCCATTCTTGTATCACTGGTATAGTTGGGGTTTCTGGTGTAGAGACAGAACTGTGACTGAATGGAGTCAGCCTAACCATGTCTACACAGCAGCCATTGCTCTACCTTGTTCTGTCATTGAAATGACTCTTTGATAACTGGATATCAACATGCAGATGTCTTTACTGCTGTGAACCGAACGTTGATCCTGGTGAAGGACTCTCCTGCTGTTGCTTAGGTCCATCCATTCACAGACAAACTGCAGTGAAGGTTCCTGTCCTGTCTGTGATGAAGATCTGGCAGAGGCTATCTTCTTTCAAAGAAGGCAGTGATGGTGGAGTCTCCCAGGAGCTGTTTTTTTCTGGGATGTTACTCCAGGGCTAAGGGCAGCACTGCGGCCTCCAGTTCACGTGCAGTCTATCTGCCAAGCACTGGCTTGGAGAATGCTACAGCCTATGACAACAGGCTGCACATGACTTGGTAAATAACACCTGGTCAAGAAGTAAAGCAGGGTGCTACCTGTATCACTCTGCCCTTCCATCTACTGAAAGAGAGCTTACATTTCTCTTTTACCAGCAGAGTTGGAGGTTATGAAAGGAATAGATGCTACTGTTTCTCACAGAGCTCTGCCTTTGACTTCAAACACATGGCAGTGCCCAGGAGCAGCAGCTGGCCAGATGTGTCCAGAGTATGCGTGCAAGGAGCACCCTTTCTTGTTATCTAGAACAGGGACTGCCTAAGGCTTCCAAGCCAGCCCCTTAGCTCAAATGCAAGTAAACACTGCCATTAGCCCTGAGCAGGCCCTGATGGCCTTGATTTCAGGTCACAAGACTGGCAAGCTGCTGAGGTTTCAGGAGGCATGCCTATCCTTTCCCCACTGCCCAGCCCAAGCCCTGGGAACTTTTCTCCCTTGTTCACATTGAGCCTTGGGGCTCATGTGGTAAGTCTGACCCTTTTCAGTCTATCTCTGTCTCAGCTAAATGGGAGGAAGAAGTGGAAATAGAAAGAGCTGGATGTTGAGAGCGCATCTTGGTGGGATGGTTTACATTCCCAGCTCCCAGCATTGAGCAGACTGGGAAGGGAGATGGAGCAGGACCCTGGCCTGCGGTGGTTAAACATGCCAAACGCTGCTGTGCATTGGGACATTCTCTGAGGAGAATGTACAGGGCATTTTTGGGTGAGCACACATCCCTTTGCTGCTTTTGCATCTCCTGCCCAGCTTTGGGCGTGTCACAGGTCATGTATTTCAGTTGGGACAGGATGTGTATGTGTGATGACTATAGAATACCCATGTCTCCCTGCCTGCAAAACCAAAAGGCTGTGGCATTTTTTTGCCTCTCTTCCCTTTCCCCTCTGCTCATGGCACTCTGAATCTTCCAGGACACTGCTCCCATTTCTTTCCTCCCACCCCTTCCCTTCTGCCTGCTGGGAGCATTACACTGCCTGTTCCATGGAGACAGTAGGGAGCTGGGATGACTCTTCTCCTTCCTGCTCCTCCTTGGGCTCTGCCAGTGTCTTTCTCTCTGTCCTGACTCATGTATTGCTCCAGAATTAAACTATCCAAATGGCAAAAGAACAATTAGCTGGAGGAAGGGGCTGAGTGGCCTGGAACATAGGAGGAGTTTCAGTTCTTTCTCTGAAGCCAGAGCAGTGGGAGCTGAGTGGGGTCTTCCCAGTGTGGGCCTTGACATTCAGGTTTCTGTGCAACACCTACCTGGGGCCTCTAAAATTTGAAAGCCAGGTCTTTACTGTAAGTAAATTTGTACTGCTTCAAACAAGGTTTATTAATTTACACCCTTTGTGGAACTTCCCCAGTATGAGACTGAGGAAAAGCAACATGTTAGAGCTGTGGGTAGCTCTTTGAGTTTCATGTGTCCTTTAGTCTTTCCCATTACTGCGACCATGGCCCCCTCATCCTTTTTCCAGCCCTCTGGCAAATATCTTCTGGCCTTTTCCCAAAGAGCCCATCCCTTGGACACCTTGACTTCTGCACTCATCAAATGGAAGCTGGGAAAGTTGAAGCTGCTGATAAACAGACCAGTGTGGGAGGCTGCAGGTTCATTCCAGAGCAGTGTCTCAGACCTTCACCTCCTTCGGCTCAACAGGACCTCCTTCCAAAGCCACAATCCTAGCAAACTTGACTTTCCATTCTCAGGGCTGTGGCTTTTCCTCCCTAGTGGGTGCTGAGCTGATGGGGTCAGTGAGACACCCACTGAATGTGAGTGCTAGGTGGCTTTGAGCTCACTGCAAGATGAGAAGAGTTTTTGCTCAGTAGGCTTTGCACTTTGTTCAGAGCTAGTGACAACCTGTCCTTTCTGGCTTTCCCTTGAGAGAACAGTGCCTAGGTAGGGCAACCTGCTTCCCCAGCCCAGCTTCCAGCTCCACATGTCCCACAGTAACCAGGTGCTGCTGGAGTATAGATGTGCCCTTATGAAACAAGCCGCCTTTGATATTTTCTCTTTCTTCCAGGCTTAACCTGCCTAAGTCTCTTTGGGGTGAGATAAGAGATGTGAGTTGACAGCATATCTAGGTGAGATTTTTTCCTCCTGGGAAAGGATGGTAAGAAATTAAGCTTTGCAGGTTTTCTGCCCAGTCAACCAGGGAAAATAAAGTCCTTGGTGAACCTGAGCTGGGTCTAGGGGCAGGAGAGCTGCTGCTGTGATTTGTGGTTATTCTCTCTGCAGCACTGCCTCCTTACAAGTGAGAGGTGAGTGGTTTTGATACCTCTTTATGACCTGGGAGCCACAGGGAAGTGGTGGTGACTTGCATTCTGGAAAGACAAGGTCATCAACAAGGGTGGTTCAATTGGTTCGTCTGACAGTGTGAGAATCCAGATATTTTCAATTCATAGGAATTAAAGTGAACACCCTAGTTTTAGGTTGCTGGTTATTTGAAATTTGGTCTTCCCAAGGTGGTGGTATTAGGGGTATTACTGGGAAAAGTGTTGATAAGAACAGTAGTGAAAACAGATGGCTGGCTGTGAAGCCTCTCCGTCCTACAACCTTCAGGATCTGCCAGGAGACGTGTTTCCTGGGCTGTAAAAAAACAATATGGGACACAATCATATATCAGTGATAATATCGATCACTGTCTTAGACCCTTTCAGGCAAGGACATCAGCACCTTTTGGAGACGAAGTGTCTCTCCTGCTCTGGGAGCCTGGAAAGGATGCTGAAAGTGTGGCAGTGACTGCATGCAAGGGGAAATGACTCTCCTTTAGGGAATGCTGGGCCCACACTCGAACCAATTAGTAGAATGAAGCTGAGCAAAGTGCAGGGGAGACCAGACTGATAATAAGCGAAGTGCTCAAATATGGGAAGTTGGGGAAGAAGCCAAATGAAAATGAAATAAAAGGCTAAGGTCCAACTTCAGCAGCTGTATAGAAAGGATGGGACAGCTGATAATAGGAAAGCCTGAAGGAACACTGGGTCAAAACCCCTGCAAGAGAGACTGAAGGAATTTGTGAGCAAGCCAAGAGGGGTGGGGGGATGTGGGATTTTATTGAAAAGTGAGTCAGCAAATTGGAACTGTTGGCTTGCTTACCGCCATACAGACCTAAGTCTCACTGTGACGTCTTTTCTCACTGCTCTGTGGAGATGGCCAGCTTGAGAGGTGCATGGGATGGTAGGGCTCTATCTCAGAGCGCAGTATGGGTCTTCTTGGCAGACCTCAGCATGGAGGGACATTAACTTTACTGCTGCAAGGGACAGAGGGTGTTTATCTCTTGATTTGGGGCTGATGAAAGTTGTCTTTGGGGATAGCCTTAAAACCCTCTTTTTAATTAAGGTGAAATCAGAAACCTGCAGCCGAGCCTTTTCCCTTGCAGCCTTTCTCAGCCTTGTGTATCTGTGGAAATCTCAAGACAGCGGTGGATGAACTCCGTAAGGACCACCTGAAGGTAGATGACTTGGTGGAAAACATTCCAAAACCACAAGTCTGCAACAGAAACACAAAAGAGTCATTCTAGCTACTGTAGTTCACATGAGGAAGCAGGGATTTCTTTCACAGACACTGTGATCAAGGTAGATATAACATGATCACCTTTGAGTGACAACCTTGGCTCTTTCTACTAGTCCACAGAGGTAAGGCCCTTCTTCTTCCTCCTCCATTTCCCCACCTGTGAAAGAAGAATAGGGATATACCTTCTTGGTAAATAATCTGAAAATGGGATTATTACAAAGTGAGCCCATAGTGCTGGTGGTGAAGAGGAGGTCTCATTTGGAGGCCTGAGTTGTGAGATCTCATGGAGAAGCTGTGGAATATAATGATGTGTTTCTCCTCTAATGTGGCTTTCTGTTTTTAAAAGTGATGAACAGAATGTGAGACACGCTAGATAAAAATGAATTTAACAGCTATATATCCTTTGAAGAACATCAGTATTGGCTGAAAAAGGGAAAAAGACCTTTTTTGTTTTACCTGGAGTGGACCTGCTTCTGTTGGAGGACTCTATGACTGCTTTTGTTGGTATTTCCTCCATTAGCTTTTACCTGACTTGTTTTCAAAACTCTTGTGGATTTTTTTTCAGTCTTCAAAAACTGCATTTCCTTGCTGAAATTCGAATTTGGGGTCTAGAAAAATGTCCAAAATGACTCTGCAGGTGGCTTGCTCTGATGCCGAAGTCCCAGAAATTGGACAATCTGTAAGGAAAGTCACATTTTTATTTCCAGGAGGGCAAAGAATTTGTTGTAAACAGTGCCATTTTCTTTTCAATTATAGATGTTTTTGTGGAACAAAAAAAATGCAGCAGTCTCTAAGAAAAAGCACGTGATCACAATTAAGGGATTTGTTGTGCTATATCAGAAGGTAGCATTTAAGCCAGGGAAAGACTGAATATTGACTATAACTCATTGTAATTATACCATCTATTTCAAACACGTAAGTATGTTTGGTAGCACTTACATGTTTATGTCAGCTATCGGGAAAAGCAGTTTTCCTTTTTGGTAAACTTCTGATGGTAAGAATTTTGTTACTTGCATTCGAATAAGCAACAAACAACAAATTTAGACGCAACAAATTTTTGCATGAACAGAAGTTGATCCCCTTTCCTTTCGCAGTAGTATTTTACCCATGTTCAGGTTGTTTGTAATACTTTAATGATCAGGAAATATTAATAAGCAATGCATTAATTAAGATATGCGTTTCTTAATAGAATAGAGCATAACCATTTAAAGTCAGTGTGATGCAGGTGATTGAAAGTAAGGCTTGGAGTGGGGTGAGTGAGAATCCATTTCTGGCTTTCCCACTGTCTGGCCAGTTTTTCCCATCTCCCAGCTGAACTGCGATCATTAGGTATTTAGCTCATTTTGAAAGGGCTTTCAGATCTACAGGTTGAGATCACTCCCAAAGACCCATGTACTTTGCTAAAGCCTAACACGCTAACTCTGCAAAAAACGTGAATGCTGATTTAACCTGGCACTGTGAGTGAAGCTGTGTCTCTGCTAAAATTGATGAGAAAACTCCCTTTGCTTCTAGGGACTGGGATCCTTCACCAGGGGATATCATTCTGAGCCTACTTCCCTTCCCTTTGACATTTTCTGTCTTACCAAAAGCCAAAGGAATAAGAAAGAAGGTTAATGACTAAATTGACAAATAAACAATCAGTTCAAAGCAGCAACACAACATTTCTAGGAAAACATAAGACTCTCCTCTGAAAATTGGTTAGGAATGTTAAACTGTGCTGTGCTTCAATCAAAGAGAGACTATCTGTATGGAGCTCATGGTATTATGGGGGCTGTGGCTATCTGGGAAATAGGAATAGCTTTGGTTTTCTGATGGAATATGTTAGATGAAAATTGCAGAAAAGGAAGGAAAACTAATTTGGTCATGGTGAATGGAGAAGGGAATTGCCACAAAGATGTTTAGGTAAAGGCCCTCCAACACTATTACGCCCAATCTGTATGCTGTCTGACTCTGGGATGTCTCGTTTTGGACAGCGAAGCAAGAGTCCATGGCTGTCTTCACCAAAAAGAAAATGTTGAAGGATTCTCAGGCCAGGAAACTGCTTTTCATCCCATTGTGGTATGAGTGTTGAGAGACGGTTATGGGGATAAGCTTCCCTCATGCTCAGAGAAATAGAGTGTGTTTGGTCTTCATTTTCCAGGGCTCCACTTTGCCACAGTAATGGTGCATTAATAACAGCTTGATTTTCATTTAATAAATAATAGGAATCTGCTGCTTGGAGCCAAGATTTTAAACAAGAGGCTCCCGTAAACATTTTCTTCAGGAATCTGTGATAAACCAAAGATAGCATTAGATGTACTTGGAGAGAGTGGGGACGCCAGACTTGGAATCTGTCCATCTGCTTCACCACTGAAACAAAACCACTTTATAACAACCACAGAGGAGAGGAAGTGATGCAGCTTGGCACATACACTTACACTATGTGTGGTGGAAATGTTTATTCTTTATTTCAGAAAGATTTAGTGGGTGTAGAGATAATAGAGCATAGCGCTCGCTTGTGACTTGGGGAAGGAGGGGTGATGGTGTATGGGTTTTAAGGGAGCCCAGTGTTGGCTCCCATGGGGAATATTTTTGGTAATACCCATTGCAATCTCATGCACTTGGAAAGCAGGAGAAGACGGAGGGATGAAATATGCTTTTCAGGAGAGGTGTTGGAAAGGCCTCAGGATTAGTTATCTCTGACAAGAAGGATTTTACAGACTCCAGCAGACAGCAGAGGCAGAGTTCTGGCCATTTCTGCCTTGGTCTGATGGCTCCTCCAAGGCCCTGTGCTGCTATGCTTCCTCTGGAAGCGGCTCAGGTTGCTCTGCTCCTCTCCCTCTGAGACACCGTGTGGCTGCCTGGGGCCCCACAGACAATGCACCTCACCTCCACTGTGTGCTCATACCCTACCTGTGCTGGCTCCCTGAAGGGTCTTCTGGCTCCTGCTCTTGCATGTCCACTTGATGTACTGAGAGGCACCATGCTGTGACTTGGGAAATGAGGGAAGGATCTGCAAGTACAATAATCTGTGGGGTCAGCAGGCCACCATGTCCCAGTGTCCCTCTCTGTCCCCGTGCAGCCACTGGTGCCTTTTTCCACTGTGCATGTTCAGCTCTGCTGTGCTGCTTCTCCTCAGAGCTACTCAAAATCAAACCCAAAAGACCCTGGACCGACCTCCAGGGATGGGAGAGTCCCTACCAGGGTCTGAGACAGCATATGTCTAGACTTAGTGTGTCAGCAAGTAAGTGAAGGGATGACTAAGTGTCTGAAAGTTTGGACTTTGGAGAGGAGGCCCTTGGCTCTTTGTTTCTTGGATAAAGTTCTGCTTCCTGTAGATCCATAGAGATAAAGGTTATTTTATCTCCCCTTAGTTTCTTTCCTTTTCAAAAAAGTAAAAAAATATAGATATATCTTGGGTGAGAAAGCACAAACCTTTATGAAATTTTGGCAAATGAAGAAACATGAAGAATGTATTGAGGGAAACATTTCAAAGTGACAAAAATCAAAACATCTCACTTCGCCTTCAACCACTTTAAAACACTTTAATGGTTCGAAAGGAAATTTCAAAATGAAAAGTCATGTTTTGCTTAAAACACAAGAAAGTGTTTCATTAAAAAGGAAGAGTGGAAGCAAAACAATTGTTTGTATTTTTTCTTTCAAGTCAGCCTGATGACTCTTCCCCAGACTGTGCTGAGGTCAGGCTGGGCCCATCTTCCTTTGTGTTATGGGGGTCCTGGAGCTGGCAACCTTCTGATCTGAGGAAGGGGCAGTCTGATGAAATCACCTCCCACACAAGAAATTCTTATATCACTATAACTGTTCTGTTTATTATCTTTTAAACATAATTTGCAGGAAAGCCTGGTTCCAGGGCCATCCTTGCTCACCAGCTGATGCCTACAGAGGTCCTTTTGGCCACAGGACAGCTTCAGATGACTGGCAATGCACAAAGAGGCTGGGGAAGTCTTCCCCCTCCAGAGTGCATTACATAGTGACTTTTAGGTCTGGATGGCAGCCTTGGTAGCTTTGGGACTTCTGCTAGCTTCCCCTGCCCTGTTCAGGCAGGCGTGGGATGTGGCACCACTGTCCTGTGGCCCCACTTGTAGGAATCACATCAGTGAAGAGGAAGCAGAGAAATAGCACCATGAGGTGACACTCGCAGCAGAGGTGAGAGCAAAAGCTGTTCCAAGGGGGGCTAACATCAGAGGGGGTCACTGCTCCCACCTGGAACATGGAGCTTATGTGGGGACAGCTGGGGAGTCAGAGCCAGCTGGGTGGCAGGGGACAGCAAGGAGACCCCTGCTGAGGGGCGCAGAGGGGCTGTGGGGAGCAGAGAAGGCTGGTGGTGGGGCACGGGGAGGCCGAGGAGAGTGGAGTGCAGCAGGGCTAAGGAAAAGACTAGCGGGATGTGGGAAGGGGAGCAGAGGAGCTGGGGACAGACATGAGCCGAAGTGGCGGTGGAAGGCTGAGGGGCGCAGCTCTGAGGGGAGGTGGAAGGCTGGCCGGGGCCAGAGCTGCTAGGGCTGGGGGGAGTCACGCAGAGCAGTGTATGGCAGCTGGTAAGGCCGCAGGGGAGCCCGCAGGCCGAGCCCCTCCAAGCCGCCGCAACGCGCTATCTTCTCCCCCCTTCTTTGACGGCAGAGACCGCTTTAAGGCGCGGGCGGGGCGAGGCCCCCGGCCCACCTCTGAACCCGGAGATTGACGGGCGGCCGCGGAGGAGGCGGGGCGGCCGCGGGGGCCGGCCTTGCCGCCGCCAATGGGGGCGGTGGGGCGGGGAGGCGTCGCTGCCGCCCCTTCCTCCCCCCGATCTCCGGGCTTCTCCGTGCCAGTTTGAGGAGTCCGGAGCCGAACAAAAGCAGGCGGCGAGGGCCGGGAGCGGTGCGCGCAGGCCCGTTGGAGGGGGGCCCTGCTGACGACTGTGGAGCGGTGCGGGCCGCCAGCCAGCCCCGAGCTCAGCCTGAGGGTGGGGGAAAGTTTGGAGCCCTCCCCCGGAGCGCGGGGGCTCCGCCGCGCTCCGGCGCCGGCAGCTGCGGCGCTGCCATCGCGGGCAGCCGTTCTGCTCCGCCCCGCCCGTTGCTGCTGCTGCTGCCTCTGCCTCCTCCTCCTCCTCCTCCTCCCCCGGCGCAGCCGCTGCCCCCGCTGGCCCGCCCGCTGCCTCCCGGGCGCGGGGCCGAGCTGCCCTGCTTTTGGAGTCGCCGCCGTTGCCCCTCCCTTCCCCGGAACCCTCCCTCCTTCTCCTCCCCTCCCCTTTTTCCCTCCTCCCTCCCTCCTCCTCCAGCAGCCGAAGGGATTTTTCCCCCTTTCTTTTCTCTCTCTCTCTCTCTCCTTTCCCCCCCCCCCCTTCATTTTTTCCCTCCTCCTCCTCCTCTTCCTCCCTGCCGCGGAGCTGGGCGCCAGCGTGAAGGATAAATAAAAAGCGAAGAGGAAGAGGCTGGGGGGGAGGAGGAGGAGGTGGGGGGGAAGAAGGAAAGAAGAAGAAGAAAGCGAGCAAGAAAAGAAAGCGAGGAGCCAGGCTGCCAGCCCAGCCGCGCCGCTCCCGGCAGCCAGGGCAGGAGGCGGCGGCGGAGCGGGGGCCGGCGGCCGGCAATGGATGACCAGCCGCGGCTGATGCACACGCACAGCGGGGTGGGGATGCCGGGGCACCCGGGCCTGTCCCAGCACATGCAGGATGGACCAGGCGGGGCGGAGGGGGAGGCAGGCAGGAAGCAGGACATCGGAGACATCTTACAGCAGATCATGACCATCACGGACCAGAGTTTGGACGAGGCGCAGGCCAGGTGAGTGCGGCGGCCCTGTCCCGGCGGGGGGAAGCGGGGGGCAGGTGCCGGGGAAGTTTCCCCCGCGGCCCGGCCCGGCCTTTGTTGTCCGGCGGGGGGAGCGCGCCCTGCCGCGAGGCGCAGCCGGGAATGGGGCTTCTGCTGCGGGGAAATTTGGGGAGAGGGGAGAAAAGGGGATGGGGTAATCGCCCCATGCCTCCGTCCAACTTCGTGGCGGTTTCTGGGGTTCGCGGCTCCCCCAGCCCGCGCTCCCCCTATCTTACCGCTTCCCCCCCGGCCCCTTCCCCGGCGGGGTTCCAAACTCCTGCTCGGCCGGCCGGGCGGCCTGGCATTTCCCAGCCTTTTTGGGGTGCGGGTTAATTCCATAGGGACATGGTTTTGGAGCAGGCTGCGTGTGCGGGGACCTCCGCTTTGGGCCCCTCTGAAAGAGGCACAAAGTGGTGCTCCGTTTGTTAGGAGCGTTCATAATGTTCTTTGGGGCCCTTTAGCTGTGATATTTTTAAGGCCGTCGTTTTTTGCTCTTGGAGGATGCACGTAGAAGCTTTCTCTTTGTATCTTTTTTTTTCTTCTTAATTGCAGAGGTATTTTAAAAGATCAAAAAAAAAAAAAAAAAGGCTGTAAAAGACGGCAACCGAATTGTCCCCGGCTACAAGCAGCGCAATCCTAATATGCACCTTCAAAGGCGCTAGCAAAAGTTAAGTGTGTGGGGGGGGAATAATCCCCCAGCTGAAAGCGCAGTTGAAGGAATTCAAATAAAATAAATAATTAAAAAGTTGCTGTGAATTGCCTGGGGTACACGTGAGATTTCTTCTGGGCTGCGGAGCTCCTAGGTGTGGTGTCCTGCCCCTGGCATTCGTACCCCGAGCTGGAGCAGATTGCTAGAATACATTGTTCCTGGAAAAATACATCGCTCAGCCCCGAAACTCGCTTAGTAATAACTTTCATAAGGATAGAAGTATCCCCCAAACCTCATTTTACAGCCTCTGTGTCTCCCCAGCTTGGATAAAGCTCCCGCTTACCAAAAAGGCTTGTTGCTGGGCTGATTTTCTTGCGGTTTTGCAGAGGCAGAGTAGTTGGGAGGAGGAAATCATGCCCTTTCTCCCTGACTGGCCCCGGGCAGTGAGGGGATCTTCTTTCGGAAAGTTGCAGGAATAGTGTGTGTTCCTGCCTGGATAATTTAGTATAGTTAACCAAATCAATAAACCCAAAGCAGAACAGAGCTGGGAGAAGGCTTTATGGCTTTGCCTTGCTGGGCTGTTTCAGCTGTTCCCTCACAGTACTTACTTTTTATTATTTTTAATGCTGAGCTGCCAAATGCACTGTATTTATCAGTGATGATTGGCTTTGCATTTCCTCCATCCATGCTACTATTGCACTGTGGTTTTGCTGCCTTTTTTTAATTCTTGTTTTCTTAAATGAAGTTTTTGGAAGATGCAGAGTGCCAGTATTATTTGTAAGAGGGCTTCTACAGCATATGTATGAGATTTGTGCATATCCAAATGTCTGCACCCATCTAGGGGTGCTGATAAGGGGACGCTGTGGTTCTGCAAGGGTATACACCTTTGAGAGACTTCATCAGATGTATAAATCTTTTTAACATGTTGTGGGTGGTGGGTAAGTAGTGTGAATGTTTGCCAGATGTTCACATTGTCTTTTGCGTGTAATTTCGGTTGGTAAACAGAAATCCCGTAGCTGTCGCCTGGTAGCAACAGCCCTTTATACAACTAAACCCTTGGCTAAATGATTGTATAGCTTAACAGAAAAAAATAAAATAATGCAGTTTCTTTGCCTGAACAGGCACATGGTGGTTTTAAAACCAACCAATTAACCCTCCCCTGGACTCTCAAAAGCTGCAGGAGAACGGTCATCTCTGAAATAATAGCAGCCTTTTTGGCTTTCTTTTTTGAAAGGCATTGAATAGCATGCCCTCCCCTGCCCAGAAGCAGCCGGCTGTGTTTTTAAATGTTTACTGTCCCAGTTGTGAAGAATTAAATTTTAACACTTGAAAATAAGCTGGATGTAATTAGCATGGAGGCAGAGGAATGGGTTTCTCTCTCCATAGGTGCGCATGTCCCTGTGCTCCAAGTTGCGCGCTGAAATTCCCTGAATTGACAGCTCTAAGCAGAGGATCTTTCCCGTGCTGGGACAATGGGGGGCTTATTTCCCCCCTGCTTTGCTGGATGAGCCTAATAAAGCACATGACTGAGTTTAATATCGAAGGGGGGGGGGGGATGGAGAGAGCTCAATGCACTCTCGCTATTGAATAAGACAGTTGAACCCAGCTTGGCTTCCAAATGCTGCTGGCTTCAGCTCAGTGCATCGCCTGGCTTGCACTGGTGGCGATAGCTGCTCGGTGGCAAAGGCAATTTTCAAGCCATTCCTAAATTGGCATAATTCATCTCCTCTGCATTAAGTAGGTGATCGTTTGCAGCGCTGGTACTCAAATCCTAGCAGGGATGGTAGAGGGGCCAAGGGGGGCTCAAACCTGTCCCCCCACCTCTGGCACACATATGCTGGCAGGTTGAATTTGGAAAGTTACTCCCCATGGTGGCATTGTAACCTCACCTTACCCTCTTTTCTTTTCTCTGCAGGAAACATGCTTTAAACTGCCACAGGATGAAGCCAGCCCTTTTTAATGTCTTGTGTGAAATCAAAGAAAAAACAGGTAGGAAATCAGTGTTGTTGGTTCTTTATATTTTTATTTTTGGTCTTTGAGGGTTTTATTCCGCCAGGTTTGTGTCATCCCTGTCCCGTCCCCGTCCCCCCTCCCCGAAGTATTTAAGTGGGAAGAAATAGCTTGCAGGTATTTAATGCTTCTGGCAGTGGACTTGCATGGTGTGGTTTGTAGTTTGGAAGGGAAAATATCGTGGTTTAATTTCTATTGTACAGCCTCTTTATTTATTGCTTTTTCTGGGGAGAATTAGAAATCAAAAGCCTTGCGATTTCTCTCTTGCTCTGGTTTCTTCTTTAAGACATGGCACTGTTTGGAAAAAAAAAAAAAATAAATCTGAGTACCGGGTAAGGTAGGAAACCCAACAAAATGAAGTTGTGCACTTTTACTGCTATTATTACTCAGGCGAACATACTTTTTTAAAGAAAGGGTTAAAATGTTCTTGTCTGCCAATCATCCCGGCTAGTTCATGTAAGAGAGAGTTGTCAGTTGCCTTTAGTGAAAGCAGTATATTAGATTGCTAGTTACTTTAGGGTACTGTTGTTTTATAGCATGGGGTGTTCTCAGGCTTCTAAAGAAGCTAATGGCATGAGAGCGTTGATTCTGCCGTTTCCCACTTTCCAGACCTCCTACCATGTACTAACACACTTATAACACATCCCAGGGGGGCATTTAAATTTTAAAAGCAACAATTAAAAAATAGCAGTCATCAATCAAGGGTGATCTTAAACAACAGATGCTGGGGGAAGGACATTTAGCAACATGCGCCACTTATGTATTTGTTGGAATCTCTTTTTTCTTAATTAAAAAAAAATGGGGGGAATGGTGGAAATTCAGTGGTGGGAGGGTAGCAGTGGTCATCTCTGCTGTTGGCTTTCTGAGCTGACCAGAGTGGATCAGCGTTTCCATGCCGATGTAGCTGCCTTGTTTTAGCACGCTGAAAGTACTTGACTTCCCCCCACCCCATTTCAACAAGCACTGTAACAGTCAATAATTCATATCTAAGCCATATAAGCAAGGGCATGACATGAATGAAAGTGACAATAAATATGATTGCACACCCAGTTGATATACATTGATAGTTACACATAAAAGGGAAACAGCTTTCAGAAACCTGAATCTGGGTCTTTTTCTTTTTTTTTTTTTTCTTAAATATATATATAAAACCACCTAGCATGAGCAGCTGATTGAAAATACAATTACTTGACTCTTACAATATATATAAAAAGACTAAGGGGGCCCTTTGTTAAACGTTGTTTGTGCAGCGTGCAGCCCAGACAAAGCACCTACCGATGGCATTCGGCTCTTTGAAGTCCTCACGGCTGCATGACTGGGTCTGACCTTCCCAAGGAGTCCTTCCTTATGGAGTTCTCGTAATATCAAGCAGTGGGTTCAGTATGGAAGCCTCCATATAGTTCATATGATGTAACATAAGGGAGCCTGCCTAGAAATCAGTTTTATGGGTTTTAACCCTGTGTGCCACCCCAAAGAAAAAGAAGCCTCCAAGTTCCTTTTCCGTTCTCCTTTTACTTTGTGTGAGCCAAAGGAAACGTTTGTCTGACTTCTCTCCGTGTGTGTAATGAAGTGTACGTTGCCCATGAAGGGGTACTTTTTGGCAGGGTAACCTATTAATCCCAGCTTGGGTTTACTGTTGATGCAGTTGCAAGGTTAGGGGAATGCATGGGGAATCTGCTAGGACCAAGCCTGGTGGGAAATCCAGGTGACCGTGGGGATGCTGTAGGGTCCCGGTGAGCTGGGAAGGGATGTCATTACCCATAGTGACTGGGTAGGATAGTTTGTTTACTGCATAAAATTGAGGGAGAATGGTGTAGGGCAAAGTGCGCTGCTGGAAATAAAGAACGTTCAGGTGTGGACTGGGGCTTTTTACATGTTTTTAAATTTTATTTGTTGCTGTTGTGCCTGGGGTATTTGACTATGGGGCTGCTGTATAAAGGTCTCTTCAGAGTTTGAATTGAGGTGGCTTTTTGAGGTGTTGTTTATATACCCTCAGATACATTTATGGTGGATTGTTTTACTTTGCAAATTCAAAGACCTCCTCCCCTCTCCCCCATCTGCATTCCCAAAAGTCAGACTTTGTCGGGAAGCAAATGGCCAGATGGTTTTATTTATTTATTTATTTTCTTATTATTATTTTTATTGCTTTGTGGGTACAATGCTAGGAGGAAGTTAGCCTTGTTTTGGGGGGGGGGGGCTGGGGGTACTGCTTGCTTCTGTTTGTTTACCCCTTCCTTGTGGGCAGGAGCGTGAAAGTTGAGCCAGCTTCTCTCTTCCCACTTTCCATTTTGCTTTGCATGTGTTGCGTTTGAAATCCTGGTGATTGTTTGTGGTCACTGGTGGGTGTTTGAAAGTGCATGTGTACATCTTTCCCCTGGCGTTATGATGTGCAGAAATGTGCGTTCAGTTACCCGCTGCCTGATTTAAGTGACTCCAGAGCCTTACCGAGACTTTACCACTGCCTCTCGCAACATTATGGCTAATATTTCATAGAGTTAACGTTGTCTTAAGCAAACCCAAAGTGTCCATAAAGTTCTTAGAAAAAGAGGTCGTCTGTATTGGCCAAAGAGTCCCTTTTGCAATTGACCTCTTCAGTTATTTTAAAGCATTATAAACACTTCAAATAATAATAAAATCTTGCTGGGTTATCTTTTGTCTGCAACCAACCTGGAGATTGCTGCTTTTGATGTATGTTTAAAAGTAATAGAAGTTGAGAGGTTTGATTGAAGCAGGAATGTGTAGTAGGGAAAAAACGCGGCTTAAACATACGTGTAAGTTGTCGGCGTGCATTTGGTGTGTTTTCACTTGCTGTTGGTCGCTTTGTTGCGAGGGAAGGGGCAGGACGGCCTTCAAATGGCTGGCTAGCTTTTTGGAATAATAATTATGGAAATGGAAGGCGTTGTTGTCCTAAATACAATTGATTCCTCTGTCAATAGGGATTGAAATTGGAAATGGCAATGCTGATTTATAAAAAGTTTGAAGACAGGGGCTCTGTCTTTATGTGTCCCCCCCTTGTGTTTTTTTTATTTTCTCTCTCTTGGTATGCTTTTTTTTTTTTTCTTTAAGCTGTTCTCTGCATGAGCAGAATAGCTAAGCAGAAGAATCAGGCAAGGCGTACACAGACGTGGGGTCCTTGGATGGCAAACTGGAAAATATCTGCTGTCAAAATGCAGCAGCATCTATTTCAGCTGTGAGCCTTTCTCAACTCCCATCTCGTTCGGCGGGCACTGGCGGGGAGAGGCTGAGCGCAGGATATATGACCATTTAATCTGATTCCTCCTCCTTAAGAGCTTTTCCCATCGTTTCACTTTCTCTGCTTTTGGGGGAGGTGAGAGCATCGGGCAAATTCTACTTCTTAAAAAGACCCTGATTTTGTATTTGAAATCCCCCAGTTTTTATTTTCGTACCTCCATCACCCTCTGTGCTGAAGGAATTCAGGTTTAAAAGAAAAACGTACATACCACCAACGGGGGGAATTTACAAAGTGGAATATTTATAGACAGCACTGATTAGCTGTGCAATTGTTGTTGAATAATGGGGTTTTTTGGTGTGTTTTCTTTCCTTTTTTTTTTTCTTTTAAATTTTTAGAACATAATAGCTATATAAGGTGCCTCTTAGCTACCTTTCCCTGTGCATTATCTTCACCAAACTTAACTCAAATCAGATCTTTGGAGGAGGTAGGATTTTTCCCCCTTCTTTTCTTCCTTAACACCCCTTTGTTCTCTCCAGCTCTGTGTTCAATTAACACCCCCATTGCAGAACTGTAGGGTTTTTTTCTTTTTTTTTTTAATGTCTGTTACTGTATTTCACTTCTGACACCTCTCTTATTATTCTTGCCTGCTATTTCTCTTTAATATAGCAATTACGATATGGGGTTTCTTTCTTCCTCCCTCCCTTCTCTTCCCTTTCTCTCCCCTCAACTACAGCCCCACCAGGAGTGGCACAGGGAGAAGAGGGGCATTTGTGGTGCAGGCAGCGCTGGTGTTTTTGGGGTCCAGGGCAGAGCTGCAAGCAGGATATGCTGGCAAGCCCAAGGCCCTTTGGATGATTTTTTTCACAGGGTAGGATAGGCAGCTTGCTTTCCTTGCCCACCCCCCCCCCCCCCAGCCCTTCTCTGGGGTTTTCAAAACCTGCCCTCCTCCTTATCCTGCATTTCTACTGAGGTTTCCCGAGGCGCAGAGGAGAGTTAAACACCCCGATTTGAATTTCAATGCAGTTATTGCACCTAAGGCTTCATTCTGCTTCTGTAAAAGCTTATAATGAAAGTGCTGCTGCTCCAGCCTTGGAGGATCGGGGTTCCCGGTATGCTTTCGACAGGTCCAGCTCTCATCCCGCTGCTCTCCCTCCTGCCCTTCAAAGGGGAGGAAGCCTTTGCTTTGATTTTTTTTTTCCTCTTTTTTTTTTTCTTTTCTTTTTTTTTCATCCAGTTGAAAGGCTTTGAAGGCAAAAGTGGTGCTTCTCTCCCCAGCCGAGCAGACTCCCTACGGGGGCAGGGTCTGTAGGGGCAGTCTGGCAGGTCCCTGGCGTTGTTGCCCTTGGGGCAAGCAAAACATTTTGGGAAGGCTGGCCAGCAGTGCCTGAGGAAGCCTTTTTGCAGCTCACAATTAAATTGCTTCCAGAAACCCGATGCCTTCAAGGGAAAGGGCGGAAGGGAGCATGCATGGAGCTGGAAGATAGGGATGGTTCAGGAGGGAAGGTAGCATCTGGGAAACCTTGGCTTGGTGGAGGGCTGTATTTCTGCAAAAGCAGTTGCTACCTCTGGGAACTGGCTGGGAGGGGATGGAGACCAGTGACCCTGATAGGAAGTGGGACATGTCCCAGTAGGTCCTGGTGACTGGAAGGAGAAAGGTCTTCAGGGTTGGACCTGTGTCACTGCAGCGAGTCCTTTTTTTGGGCTTTCCTCTTCCAGTGTGGCATTGTCCATCAGGGACTTGCTGGGGACAGATAGCTTTGGAGGAGCGTGCTTGCAGGGAGATTTCTCTTTTTTCCTTTTTAATTTTATATTTTCTTCCTCTCCCCTGGTAGCATGTGGTTGGAGCTCTTTGAACGGAGCAGGCTTAATTAGTTTAATCAGAATTGGCCTCCTGCAATCCTCCAGGGGAGGAGGTGGGAAGCACAGGGCTGCCAGTGGGCTCTTCCTCCCATTTTTCCCCTGCCATCAGCCCTGTCAGCCGAGAAACCAGGCCTGGCTTCGGCACAGTGTTACTGCTCCTGAGGGTCTCCCCACAATTTGGGGAGCACAGGAGTGAACCTGTTTGGTTTTGTTTCAAGGCTTTTTTTTTGTTTGCCTGATGCTAAGTAAACTTTGTTGTGATTTCATCAGGCTGGGAGGATGCTCCTGGAGGGTCTGCTGGGTCCCATCACTGCCTGCCCCATCTGTTTGCTCCTGGGGGATGGATGAGCTCATCCTCCTCCCCCCCTAGATCCCAAGCTCCCATGTCCCCCAGCCTTTGCTTGCATCAGCCTCCCCAGGTTTTGGGTAGTGGTGGCCACTGGGTGTGTGTGTGTTTTGGGAAGGAGGGATCTGGAAAGTTGCTGTGCCAGCAGCCTGCTCTTCGGATGCTGCTTGCTAACAGCACTGGAGGAGAAGGAATCTCCAGTTAACGCATGCCTGTTATAGGAAAGATAGCTGTATTAACCACATGCATGCATAAATAACAACTAACCAGAGCATCTTCTTATGTGAATGTTAGGTGTCTTCCCTGCTGCCATGGATCTCGCTCCAGTCCGTCTCCTCGTGCCTCTGCATGGTCTTGGCAGCAGTCAAGTGTTGTGGGTAAGATCAGGGAAAGAGATCTTGTTACCGGGCCTTGTAGCTCCAAACAAGAAACTCAGAGGATCTTTCAGGCCTAAATTTCTCCAGGGAAAAATGGTTCAAGTTTCCTTATTTGAGACCTGCAGAGGGATTTCCCCCTCTGAGCCCTGACTGTCTGTGAGGAGAGCTTTTCTAAATGGTCTCAAATGCTAGATTTATTCCTGTTAGCAGGCTTGTGCTGCATGCTGGCCCTTGGTTTGAGGGCAGTGGCTGTAAACAAAATGCAGGGAAACTCTGAGACAATTTCATCATGGCTTTCCCCCCCCTCCCCCATCGCAAGGAAATTACTGCATGCAGCAGTTCTTTAGGGGAGTAGGGTGGTGGTTTAAATGTAAATGGCTTAGCCTAGTGTATCTGACTGCAAACTATGCTGCTGGTGGTGCTTCTGCTGAATCAGAGCTGGGCATTTTGGTGGGGAGAAGGGATGAATGTGGGATTCCTCCTCTGCCTTTGGCTCACCTCATTCCCAGTTCCTCCTTTAATCTGGGAGCTGCTGCCTTTTCTGCTAATGAAGCTCTGCAAAGGGTTTTGGGATCTCTTGGAAATCTGCTGTGAAGCATTTATTCCATTTTTTTTTTCTCCCTTTACTTGGAATTGGGGTGCTCTGGGAGGCAGGAGAGCCTCTTGTATTTTCTGTGTGCAGCTGGTGCAAAATACCAGGTACCCAGTAGGAGCAGGGGGCGAGTTTCCATCTGAAGATGTGATATTTTCTTTCCACCTTTTTTTTTTTTTTTTTTTTTTTTTAAATTCCTGCCTTGCATTCCTGTGCCAGTGTTCCCATACAGTGAGTTTAACCCTCCTTGTAACACATGCTTTGCTTGGTTTTGGGAATTTCTGTGGTGGGCTGTGCAGCCCTGGCTCCATGCACCCTGGAGCAGGATGCTCCTGCCAGGCTTCATGCTTTTTAGGCTGAATCTTTGGGCTCTTGTGTGCCAGGCTGGGAGAAGTGATGCTCCCAAACTCTGCAAGGATGTACAGTGCCTAGCACAGGGGGACTCCATGCTGGGTCAGGGTTTGGAAGGAGGTAATGTGATTTACAGCAATGGATCTGGTTAATAATCTCCAGCAGCTTCTGTATACTCGGGGGCTGCCTGTATTCCCAGCCAGGTGTTTGCAGACCGGATCAATATGGCCCTATTTGCATGGGGCTGTCCGTAATCTAATAAACCAACCTCAATCTGTGTCCTTTGCTTTCTCCAAATGTCCACCCAGAGATGATCCCAGTCAGGCTGGGTTGGTAAGTACTCCTCGTGATGGGAGAAGCTGTTTGTGAACAGTACCTGGCCCTGTTACTGCTGGCCTGGGATCAGGTGTGGCACTCTAATGCTCTTAGTGGGTACTGGGTGCCAAGGCTATACCCTCCACCAGAGCCTGGCTTGTGTGAGTATCCCTGCTTTTTGGGTGTGTTGGATGTTTGTAGGTGCTGCATGGTGTTTTTGCAGACAGTCGCCTCCCCAGCGAGCTCCAGAGGCACTGACATCATGGATTTTCCATGAAATCCTTTCTATTATCACATTGCCTTTGGGGAGCATCTGCTGGGAACCCCATTTGGAACAAAAAATGATGGGTTTGAGGGCTAGGTGGTTGGCAGCTTCTGCTGAAAACTGTCTCGGAGGTGTTGTGTTGCCCGGTGACTTAAATAATACAAGGTGGCGTGCAGTGTAGGGATAAATTACAGAAAGCCATGGCCTGAGGAGGCTGTGGGCTGAATACATTAAAGTGTGGTGTTTTCAGGCCAGTGGCTGTGCTGGGGAGGGATTCAGGTGATGCTTTCTCTGGTGCTGGGGGATTGGTTGAGCTGGAATTAGCAGTTTGCAACCATGTTGATTGGAAAAAAAAAATACATAAAAGCAGTAAGGAATTAAATCTCTTGGTCTTGTGCTTGTGAGCTGTACCCCTCTGCGTGTGTGTGCATATATTTATTTATTTATCTTAAGCTGGAGAGCCAGCAGCCCAGTGGAGGGGATGGCTGTCTAGAGAAGCTGCTTTGCTGGGCTGCCGTGTCTGCCAAAGACCTGTGTGCTGTCGCTGCTTCTTGGTATTTTGGGGGGGTCACCAGCACAGAGAATAGAAATCCCCTCTAACACCTTGAGCGAGCTGCACACTGTCACTGTCCTCTCCCTGCCCAGTCTTTTAATTATAGGAGAAGCCTTACCCAAAATAGCTTTTTTGCTTTCCCTAAGCTGATGGGCTGTTTCCTACCTCCCTCCTTTTTTTCTTTTAAATATACTGATAAATTGAAAACCCTTGGAAGCCAGTGCTGTGAGGAGCCACTCTAATCTAAAATGATAACTTTGCCATTTTACTTCAGCCTTGGTGAAAAACAAGCGGAGCTGCCTTTGCAAGGGGGATCAGCCTGTCTAAATGCTGATGGCTGGATTTTTGTTTCTTGCTGGAGTGCAAGCCCAGAAATTCAGTTCATCATTTCCACATCCCATTTTCGGTTTCACAGGCAGTGTTTTGTAATGCCACGTTTGGCCCGGCCTGGCTGGCCTGCCCATCCTTGTTATCAGAAGAGGGAAATCAAGTTTCTCTCCTGGTTGGGTAACAGTTTCAAATTCCAGAGTGATGTCGATTAGCAGAATTAGCAGTGGCAGGTTAACGGGCAAAAATACCCTTCCAGTTGTGAAGTGTTCATTCCTGGTCACTGCTCCTTTCCCAGCTCCAGCAGTCCCGATCCCGGACATGTCTCTGGTATGGGGATATTTCTTCTCATTTCAGTGTGATGGTTTCCTTTGACATTTGACATTTACAAGGCTGGAGCCAAAATGAAAGTGAATCTGCCCATAACTTTCTGAAATGTGCTTTCTAATTTCAACATTAATGTTTCAAAATGCAGTCTGCTAGTGGGTATACCTTTGCTTGTTTACACACATCCTTTTTGGGTTTCTTTTCCGCTGTGCAGTGTTTCTCTGGTGAGATGTTCAGAATGATACAATACCTGGAGCCTCTGGATGGATTAGTCCCTGGCTTTACATTTTGTATTTGACTTTTAACTCTAAGTCTTTAATTTTAAAAGGTTGCAAGTGTTTTAACTTGGTCTGTTTTGTTTTAGTTTGTTTTGGTTTTTTTTTGTTTGGGAGGGGGATGTTTGTATGCAAAGTCATTGTTGCAGTAAGAATTGCAAATATTGCAATGATATGATTATTGCAAATCTCTAGACAAGAGAAACAGTTCACAACGCAAAAGAAATTAATTGGAAGGAGTTGCAGCTGTCAATCCTGACTTCCTAGCTCAGGGCACAGCCTCCTCAGTATGTTTTATGTAAAGGTGCTGATTTCCAGAAGGGTGTTTGGTGTAGGAAAGTTGCAGGCAGTGGGACATGTTCCACCAGCATGGTGGAGGTGATGTTTTGAAGGGTTTATGACCCTTGCTTTGCAAGGGTTTACCTATTTATTTCTGGTATGACTTTATGAAGCTTCTCACTGCTGTGCTGTGCATGTGCCTGCTCTGGCCATGCTCCTGGTGCATGCTGTGTCTGGGGGGAGCAGGTGGCAGGAATGATGTTTTCAGCGAATGTATCATTCCCCCAGAAAACCCTGGCTGTTAGATCTGGTCAGCAGATGTGAAGTGTCGGATCAGTATTGGTGGTGGGAAGAGGATTTGCAGTATACTTTGCTAATGGAGGAAAACCCAAGGAGCAATTCTGTGATTTATGCTTTCAGCGGCGTGAAATGAAGCCGTCTGAAGTGCTTTGCTCAGCAAGCTCTTAGCAGACTGCTTCTTCCTTCCTACTTTATGCAGATTTTTCCAAAGAGATTGTTTCTTGCCTCTGTTGCTGGATGGACAGAGGGGGCTAGGGGACACCGACCCTTTAAATGCATCTGGAGGCACAAAGCATTGAGCATGGGAGCAGGGAGTGAGCAGTGCTTGTAGCTCGCTCCAAAGCCCCAGTGCAATTCTGTCCCCAAGCGGCTGAAAAGGTCATTTAGCATAATAGCAAACGTTTAATTTTATTTTTTTTCCCCTCCACTATCTCAAATAGTCAAATTAGCATCCTTCCTCTGCTACAGGAGCTTCTGGCAGGGGCGTCCCAAGAAGGATTATCGGTAGGAGCGCCTGGGCCAGGGCTCTTCCTCTCCCAGAGGCCCCTGGCTGCTATTTGCACATCCCAGTGTCTGACTGCAGCTGGCATTTCCCCTGTTCGGTGGAATTTACTTTCTGCCTGGCGAGGGCATTGAGTAACATTTGCGCACCTGGGCTGCTTAAGCTGCAGAGGGGCTGGGGGAATGCAGCGGAGAAGGTCAGGGGTCTCTGCTTTCCTTATGGGCAGGAGGGAGCAGGGAGAGCAGCTGATGGATACTGTGACCTCTACCTAGGCTCAAGCAGGAGAGGGAAAACTATGTTATCTGTGCAACTGTTTGGACCTATATCTGATGTTGGATGGATGCGGGCTTGGCCCTCTCTGTGGAGAGCTCAGACCCTGCTCAGCTTCCTCTTGTGGTGTGTAGATTGGTTGGGCAGGCAGGTCTGGGAAGCAGGTGCTTGGTCAGTTTTTACTGTGGCAAAGGGTGCTATATTTCCATTTGGATTTGCAGTGTGTGCTAGGGAGGTGTGCAGCCTGGGGTGAGATTTCTCCTTAAAAATGGCTCTTTTGCATCCAGGTCTAAAAAGCTCTGGGGTTCTGAGTCATGTGCTTTTTGGGGCAGGGTGACATGGGCAGTAGTGTGATGGCATGGCTGGAGGTTTAGGGAGACTATTCTGAGGGCAAACAGGGATTGTTTACCATGAGAAAACCACATGTGATATGGAAGGAGATGAAACACAGCAAAGGGTGGTGTTAGGGGAAATTCCTGGTCTTCCCATGCTCTCAAGGCAGGTGGCAAAGTCCATGTAGGTGGAAAGACAGATTTTTATTTCCCTTTTTCTGCCATGTTTGGTTAGATATGGAAACGTCCTTTGTCAAAGGCAGCATGCCCAGCTGGCTGGGTGCTCAGGGGCCAGGGCAGAAGGTAAGTGCCAGGAGAGCCGTGATGGTGCGGTGTTTTCAGCCCCAACACGTGGTCGGGAGCTGTGGGCATGGTTGGTGGAGCACGCTGGTTCTGCATGCTGAGGCATGTGGCTGCAGGCAAGGGTGGTGGATGGACCTGCTTCAATGTCCATAGGCTGCAACTGAGAGAGGAGCTGTGCAATTTGAAGAGGTGCCTGTGGTTTGTGTTTGAAAGGAGCTCTGTTAAGATAATTATTAAGCTCCTGTTTAACCAGAAAGTTGTCTGCTGTTTAAGAGGGACGATGCTTGTGTGGTGGATCTCCTGTCATGCTGCATTACCTCTTCCTGGTCCTTTCTGCTTTTTTAACTGCTTTTGCTTCACCCTTTGGGGATGCTGAGCCCGCTGCCCCAGCAGCAGCCAGGCTTCCATCAGCACCCTTGGGTAGTGATGCTGTCCTCCGTTGGGCAGCTCTTTCCAAGGATCATCCTGGGCTCTTGCCCATTGCATGTAGTCAGCAGCCTGCTGCCTTCCTTGCCACATCTCCTCCCTCTATGCAGGCACTGGTGCTGGATCTGACCCTGGTTAGCAATTGCCCTCACAGCCTCCTGGGGAAAGCCCCTCCCTGTGGCTCTCCAGAGGCTCGCTTGGCAAGGAGCATGAAGGAGACCTAAATGAAGAACAAATGAAAACCATATAAAGACAAATGGAAATCAGATTTAGGAAGCGGACGAGACAACCCTTTGGAAGGGGCAGGGGGGGCTGTTTGCTTTAATCAGTCTCCTTGGGTTTCAGGCAATAATAAAGCAGATTTGTTTTCTTTTTCCTTCTCCTCCCCCAGCCCCCTCTCTTTTCCTCTTACTCGCTGTTCTCAGAACAGCCCTGGATCTTACAGCACCAGCATCTCCTACCAAAGTTCTCGCCTTCTGCAAATGGGATTACTGGCCAATCCAGCTGACATATTGACTGTCTGTTCCCATCTCCTGTCTGGTTCTTCCTGTTGTCACCTCAAGCTTGTCACCTCGAACCAGCCTCCCTTGGCTGGACTGCTTGGGATGGGTCCCTGCCACTGCCAGAGGAGTTATCTGGACTTTCTGGAGCGAGCAGTGGAAGAAACTCCTCCAAACAGGCTGAAGTTTTCTCTGTACAGTCAATTTGTCCTGGCATACTCTGCTGTGTACTCTAGAGACAGTTCACAGCGGCTAGCCATGCTTGGAGGAGATAAAAGTTTCTCCATCGGAGAACTTGGGCAGTGTCTCCGAGATGCCTGAATTATCTCCTAACGTGCTCCTCTGGGATGTGGTGGTGGCTGGTGGCTGCAAGGAAGGATCCTGCCCTTCTGGCCTCCACAAATGGGTTGTTTCCCTGCCGAAATGTGTCTCCTTCCCCTTCCATCTGTTTCCCCCTGGTCATCATCTTGGAGCACAGCAGGTAGCTCTTGGGCAGGCTGGGTCTGTGTGTGGCTATGGCTTAACAAAGCTGACCCCTTTGATCCCTTCCACTTCCAAGAGTCCTGGTGGTAATTCTCTTCCCAAGCAGAGAGGCCAGACTAAAGTTGGGATTAATGATTCCCATGACCATCTCTGCAGCTCTGTCTCTTGTGCTGGGCAGCACACAAGGGATGAAGCTCTGCCACCTTGAAGGGGAACATGTACCCTGCATGCTGCTGTGTGCCCAGTCGGGGAGGTCTCAACTATGCTTTCTGCAGCTGGGCTGCACAGTGTACAGGGCTCTTGTGGTTGTGTCGCAGACAGAACTTTCTCATACACAGTTGTTTTCTATTTGCTGGTGACGAGTAGAAACACAAGAGATCCAAGGTAGCTTCTGGCATGTTCTAGTGGATTGCTCTTTGGTTTTGTAACCCTCTTAATTTCTGTTTTATGTAAGATTCCCCATCCGGGAGAGTAAGTTCACCCACTCTGCTGGGATGTGTTGGGAAGGCTGGTGGTGAGCAGCCTCCAGTATGACCCTTAGATTTACAATTGCTCATGCCTCAGGCAAAGACTTTCAAGGTGCCAGAGCTGTGTTCCCAGCCAGCCTGTGGGTCCCCTCCTGTGTTCAGGTGCAGTGTCCACCAGTGGTGGAGTGGTTTGTCCAGGGCACCCTTCACCTCCCACACTCAGCAGGGTGCTGCTTGTGAATGCTGCAGAATTGCACACACAATTGACATACAATTGCAACCATTTTCCTGTGTGGCTTGGCACATCTTGTGCCGCCTAGGCTTTGCCAATAATCCTTGATGGAGGCTGTGTCTAATGCCGGCATCTTAGCTGCTTGGCAAGAGCCATTAGGGAGAAAGTTTGTGTGGGTTTGCTGCCCAGGAGGGGCTGATTTAATGAATGTTTGCAAGACTACCACAGGGCTTTCTGGTTGCAAACTGGTTTGGTTTTGCGCTGAAAAGTAGAGTGAAGCAAAAGATCCGATGGTGCCCTGTGGTGGCTTTTTTGTCTCTCTGAGACTGACACAAGGGGAATTGCCTCTGTTGTACGACAGGGTGAGCATCCTTGCTTGTTCGGTATGGCAGAAATCGCTCTTGTAAACCTTCACCCCAATATGTAACTGTGCTGTGGGCTGTCATCTGCCCCAGCTTGTGCAGGTGGGTGCTTTGGCATCCTGGTCCTCGATGCAGAGCGAAGCTCCCCATCCTGCACTGTATTTCATCTTCGCATGCTTCCAGAGAGGTCTGTGCATACTACTTGTTGCTGCCAGCAAGCTTCCCTTTCACTGTGCCACGGTGGGGCTTTTTAAAAATTTTATCTATTAGGAAATTCCCATTTGGTTGCTTTAAAAAGCAAGCCCTTGTGGCTGGCCCCTGGCCCACCGCTAACAGATTTGTTTGAGAAAAGGCTGCGTTGGCATCCTGCTTTATTGAACATGCCTCCTGGGAAGGCGGTTTGAATATCCTTCTGTCTCCTCGGAGCAGGGAGCTCTCAGGACTGCCTGCCGCCATGGGGATGGGGAATGTTCTCTTCCCCCTTTCCCTCCCACCCCTTCTCCTTGTTCCAGCCTCCCTTTTTTTTTTTTCCGTGGAGGAGAGCGAGTGCTATGCGCGGTGCATCCCGCTCCATGCGGCCTTTCTCTTTCCCCATGGAGTTCATCCAAAGTTCGTATCCAGACTATGAACAAAGTAGCTCAGACCTTTTCCTGACTCCTCACCCTTTGTCCTCATCACTTAGTGACAGACAGGAATCAAATGCCACAGACAGGCTGACGGGACAGGGCTGTGTGAAAGTCCTTGGAGGAGGAGGAGGAGGAGTGCAACAGTGCTGGATAGATGGGGGAATTGTGTTTAAACTCCTCTCCCTCTCCCCGGTGAAGGGCAAAACTGCTTTTACTTTGAAGGGCAGAAGGGATTTCTTTTTTTCTTTTCTTTTTTTTTCTTCCCCCTTTTTTCGTTTGGCAGAAACCGGATAAATTTTTAGACTCAATAGACATAGGGAAGAAGGACCGGATGGAGTGTTTAGCACTGGGTGTGCCTCCTGTCAGGAGCACAGGAAGGAAGGGACTATGGGCCCTTACAGATCTGCCTGCATCACCTCTCTGCTGAAACAGGGAGAAGAGTGGGTGCATGGTCCTGGTCCCTATCCATTTCTAAAGGCTGCATTGCCCTGGCCTGGTCTTCCATCTCTCCAAGAAAGGTGGCTTGGTCTTTCATCTCACCTGGCTTCAGGGCTCCTCTCTGGGCACTGGGTGGGTAGTACTCCACTGAGGGTGCAGGGGAGTGGGGATTAATGTCAGCGGCCTCCCTGTGCTGGCAGGCAGGAGGCACAGGGTGGTGTAGCTGGGCAGCTGCCTAGGTTGGGCTTCCCGCTATTACCAAAAGCTGTGAAGGGACCATTTTCTGAGCTGGCAGTTGGGGCACTCAGGAGACTTGGTTCTGCCTGTCAGGAAGGGAAAGGACTAGGGAAAGGAAAAATTTAGCTTGTTTGTTAGCACATCTCTAACTCAGAATTGGAATGACTCCTGATGGGTATTTATCCTTCTTCCAGATGTCCTCCCTACCATTCACTTTCTTTCCTTTTTTTAAATGAAAAATAATGACAACTGGAACGCCTGGAAGTCACACTTGAAGAAAAGATGGCAGCACCTTATGCCAGAGCTTCTGTGGGGGCTTTCATTGGTGCTGTAGCCCGAAGCTTGGTAGAGGTTGGAGCGTAAGGATCTCAAGCCTCCAGGGAGAGGAGGTCTCCACAGAATGTATGGTAACCCTTTGCTTGGGGCTGCTTCTCAAGAGGTGCTGCAGTCCTGCTGAGTTGTGCTCAGCTGGGGCTCTCAGTCCAGGATCATCTCGTGACTGAATGCCCCACGTCTGTCCCTGGGAAGCAAGGACCTTCCCCTTGATCTCCTAAGGGTATCCTTCTGGTGCAGGCAAGTGGCTGCAGCCTTGTAGAACATGGTATCTGTTAAAGTCTCTCCAGGGATGTGATGCAAGGCAGGGTGTTCAACTGCTCAGGGCCACCCTGTTGGCAGGGAGATGTGAATCTCCTGGCTGTTGAGGCATGGGTATGTCATTGGGCAGGGAGGGGAAACACTGCTGTCAGAAAAGGACTTTCAAAGGCTCAGAAGAGTCCTGGAAGCTGGGGGTGAGAGGAGGATCTCTTGGGTTGAGTTTACATGTTGAGAGAGACTGCTCACAGCTTAAATGAGCAAGAATAATGTTGGCTGCTCAGCTGGCAGAGGAAAAACCAAATTGCTCAGCAGTCCCAGAACTGAGCAGGGAGCTGGTGTGACCAGCTCACCCCAGGGCATGTCAGCTTGAGTCTCTGTCCCTAGCCGTGGCTGTAGCATTCCACATGGCTCTGGCCACTGTCATCAAGCCTGCTGCTCAGGCCACTTGCAGGGGTCATCTCAGAGGCAGCAGGAAAGGGGCTGGGGAGGTCCAGGTTTTGCCCTCTTTTGTTTGCTGATTTTGCAGAGGTTGCTGTTCTGGGCCCTGGCCAGCTTGTCTGACTCACAGGAATCATCTCGCAAGTCTCCTACACCCTCCATTACCTGATTTGAGTGCTTCCTGGCGTGTTGGCTCTCACCGCTGTGCCATCGTGGAGCAGCAGCCATGAAGAGAGCTGTGCATTTGTGCAGCTTGTGTCTGCCGCTGGCTGCTGCAGCATGTGGTGTTGGGACCGGGCTCTGGATTTTCCCTGTCACCCTTTTCAATGCATGCTCCTTTTGCTAGAGACTCTCTTTCCTGACCCTGTAGATGGTCTCTAAATCTCTTTACAGAGATATTTGCTCTGTTAGAGAGGCAAAATAAAGATCTCCTTGTTCGTGAAGAAGAGCAAGCTTTGTGGCTTTGCTTTTTCCCTGTCCCCTGTGCTGTGTTGCAGGTAGCAGTAGCGCTTGGGTACCGTAGGAGGTAGTTCGGGGGTTTGCTTTCCTCTCTCCTGGTTGTTGTCGGGCTGCCGTGTTTTTGTTCGTAAATGCAACAGGTCAGGCCTGGAGGAGAAGCCTTTTACTATCCACAGGCTCCTTCCAGCACTCCCTGTCTCTGGTAATGCAGTGGGTCAGCAGGGGGTTACCAGAGTTGAGTCAAAACTCTGTGTGATGCTGCTGCAAGCTGAGCTCTGTGTTGAGCAAAGGTGGGTGTGAGACATGCTTGGAAACCCCCTGCCTTGCAAGCTGGGGAGGTCTGCTAAAGTTCCTGGCTTGCCAGTTGTGCCATGAATTTTTTTGCACCTGGCTTTTCTTCCCTTCCCCTGTAGGGAAGCTGCTGGGGTGTGTTCCCATCAGAACCTCATGTCCCTGCAAGGTGCTTGGTTTGGCAAAGGGCTGCTGTTGCATCAGGCAGGGCTGTGCCCAGTGAGCATGGGGGGAAGGTCCCCATGCTTGTGGCAGGAGCATTGCTCAGTTATAGTTTTGTTGCTCCTCTTGGGTGCTTAGGAAGGTCTGGTTTTGTAGCTTGCTTCCATGTGCCACACCTGAATTTCTCTCCCTTGGGTCCTGGTGATTTGCAAGATTTGTGTGTTTGGTGTCTTTTTTGGCCTCTGGCTGCCAGGCTGTATGTGATGTTGCACAAGTGGCTTGCACCTTGAACGAAGTTTGTAAATAGCTCCTTGAGAGCTCAAGAGAATGGGAAGGTGCTGATTTTGTACGATCAGGACTCTCATTTCCAGTGAGCTGTGGAGCAAACATTGAGCTTAGAGTGGCAGGGAGGTGTTTTGAGCTCTTAAGTGGTGTTGGGATGGCTCCTTGTTGTGTGGGACAGGGAGCTGTCAGGGTGCCTCACCTAGCTGGTCGCTCACAGAGAGAGGAATCCTGGATGCCCTTGTGTGCCCAAGAAGTGGGAGTAGGTTTGTGCAGGACTGGGGGCTGGAGAAGGAGCACTCTCCCCTCTTGCAGAAGGATTGAGCCAGTGGTGGGGTACACTCTTCTGGGATGGTGGCTGCGGTTTCGGTCTCCCCTAGCCTAAGCCTGCCACTTGCAGGGCCTCAGTGCAAGTTCTTCTTAAAAGAGGAAAGTGGTGTCCTGAAATTGCCCTCCTAGGTGACTTAAGCACTGATGTTTTCCCATCTTTTCAGCAGAGTTAGAGTCCCAGGGCTGGTAAAAATTAGCCACTTGTTTGTGGTTGCGGGCTTCCCGCTTGGCAGCAGTCTGTGTGCATGGGCCTTCCCTATCAGAAGAAATTTAGGGTGTATGGGAGCATTGCCATCTGCCTTTATCCATTCGCTGTTGTGCATTCCAACCGCATTGAGTGTGACAATGTCCCACAAGGCATGTGTTCAGTGCTAAGCCTGAGCTGAGCTTTCCTACCATTTCCCCTGCCCCTGCTCGCCTCCTCCACGGTGGTGCCTTTGTCAGCCAGCCAGAAACCTGCAGCGCTGCAGCCAGCCTCCCTGAAGTGCCACTGATGCAGCATTTAGGTCCTGGCCCCCCTCCCCGCCTCTGCCCCAGCATTTATCAGCAACCTTCCTTCCCTCCCAGCAGCCAAATTCTTTCTCCATGCCGTCATCCTCCGGCCAGAAGCCGCCCTGTCCCCACTCTCCCTCCCTCCATCCAAAACCAGCCCAGAACTGCTGGGCAAACATTTTGCCTGTTGTTATTACAGTATTCCCATCTGCATACTTAGTCATAAACCCCTTTTAATTCCAGCTCTTTTCTGGGGTGGGGTTAAGAGTTCAAACCCATCATTTTTCTTTTTGGGGCTGGAGGCTTACAAAAGCAGCCTGCAGTGAGATTGTTCAGGAAGACGGGTCTGAGAGTGAGTTTAGGGGGCAGGAAAGGGATAGGGGTAGTAGGGAGGGGGTTGCATACAAGGGTGCTGGTTGTGCAGTTTCCCCTTCCCAGGAGAAGGCTTTGGATGAGGTTTATGTGGGGCTGGCTGTGACAGGGGGTGCTGTCGGCCTCTCCTTCCCCCCCCCTTTCCCCTTCCTGTGGCTCACTGGGAAGCTGGAGGTGGATGGGGATGGCCCCTTTGCAGGGAGGCGTCAAGTCGTGCCACTGCTGGTCTTGCCTTGTTTGCTGGAGTCTTTGGATAATGGAACGCTGAAAGCCCCGGCTCTGTGTGATGGCCCTTCCAGGGGAGCCCCCCAGGCACGAGGCCATGCTGCAGATGCTTCTGCGATGCAATGGATGCTGCCAGGCTCACTATGTCCTTACTTTAAATGTACTCCTTGCTTGGGTTGGTGAGGGTTCAGCTCCAGGAGTGCTGGCAGCCCTGTGCTCACCCCTCATGCAGTCAGGGCATCCTTAGGGCTAGATGAGGTCTTCCCCCAACCACACCTTCCCCACTGTCTCACCCCTCCCAAATTAAAAGATCTCAAGAAGAAATAATCGTAATATGTATTTGGGTTGACAGAAACACTGTACACATTTGTGCAGCTCAATTTCCCAACATGTTTCTGTAACAAAGACTCTTGCTTTGCTTTTAGGAAGCATAAAAAAGATGGAAGCATCTTGTATTTACATTTTTGAAATTAAACCTTTGCTTTTTTCATGAAAAGTATTTCTCTGAAATTTGACTTCAGTTTCATATTGCAAATACCTTAATGATAAATTCAGTTCTCAAGTTGATGCTGTTAAAAAAAGCCCAAACCAAAAAGTCCTGGAAGGCTGGGTATCTGGGCAATTCTCTGCAAAAGTTACTCAAAAGGCAGGAGTGCCAAAACGAAGTTTGCAAGAGCAACCTCCCCTCCTCCTCTCTCTGCCACTACTGATCTGTGGTTGTTACCCCACATGGACTGCATGATGGCCATTCATGTGTAGATTCCCTTCCCTCCCCCCCCCCCCCCCCCCCCCCCCCCGTTTTTCTTAGATATACATACTGAGGGTATCATGGCACTGTGGGTATTGAACACTCACAGAAAAATAACCGAAGCAACTGTTCGAATAAGTTTCGAATAACCGAAAAGAACTGTTTGAAGCAACTGAAATACTCTGTATTTCTAGGAGATCAGGTAGAGGCTTTCTTAATAGCTTGCCCCAGTGTAGGTAGGCAACATGATTTTGCAGCTATATCCAGGTGGGTGGAGTTGTGGGGCTATCCCAGGCAGCATGAATGGTCTGAATTTGCATTGAAATCAGGTTTACTGTTTGATCCCCTGAATTGCCATGAATTGCTGGATGGTTATTAAGCTGCTGCAGAGGGAAGGGAGCTTGTCACATGAGAAATTTGGGTTTAGTCCTCGGTAATCTTGGAGGCATTTATCCTTCTCGGCTGAACAGTTTGGTCTCTTGACATGGTGATAGTCAGCATGCATTAGACCTGCACTTTCTTCTTGCAAGTGTGGACGGGGAAAGGCCCTGCTGTGAGCAAAAGCAGCTTGTGAGCCTTTCCGCGCGCCTCTGCTGCGGGAGCAGGAGGGGAAGCGGGTGGAGCTGGTGGGCTGCGGCGGCTTTTTCCAGCTTCGAGCGTGCCCGGGATCGTGCTCTCGGAGCGCGGGGCTCTGCCTACCTGCCCTCTGCATGCTTGGCAAGCCGCGGCTTGCAAAGCACGGCGGGATTCTGCGCGCCAGTTGCATTGCTTGCTCCATGCTCCCTCTCCTGCTTTGGAGGGGAACTGGGTGGGTTGTGGCCAGCCACCCGTTTCATTTGCCTTTCTCAGTGGGTGCTGCTCTTTCCCCCCTGCTGCATCGAGTTTTGGAAAGGAGTTTTCCTCTCCTGATCGGAGGCGGTGGGTGCTTTGTTGAGCTGCGCTGGCTGCTCAGAGGTGCCTGAGCAGATACTTTGCAAGGTGTGCGTGGTTTTCATTAGACCTGTTTAGCAGGAAGCTTATGTCTTGAGAAGGGACTGGCTGGCTTGCGTGGTGTGGGGCAGGAAAGCAGACTCAGCCCTTGCGCGGGAGCCAAAAAAAAAGCTGTAGGTTTTGTTTCTGGGCATCATGTATTGTTGAGTGATCCTGGTCAGATTACTCTGCTTCCTTGCTGGCCTGCCTGCATGGTGGCAATGTCTGTATCTGCAGATCTTACAGCTCTGATTAAAGCAGCTCAGATTGTTGCAGAGAAGGGAGCATGCCTGTTGTCCTCTGCTTGTAGCCTTGTGTTGTGCAGCAAGGGTCTGGCTGGGTGACACGAGTCATGCACCTTTACTGTCAGGGACTGGGTGGAATATTGGGTAAGAGAGCTATTTGAGTTAGCTTTGAGTTTACTTCTGGTGATCACGACTAGTGATCTCAGAGGTGTTTGAAACCTTTCCCCACTTTCACATTTCCATTCTCAAGATAGATGCATGCTCAGGATTTGGGTATTTGCAGGCATTGCTCACTCAGGGTGCAAGGGCTGTGCATTACCCACCATCTCCTACCTCCTGCACAGAGCTGCCTCCAGGAGGAGGAGATCAGATGCGTGGAAGGGCACTGGGGTTATGTGACCTGTGTCTGAAGGTTTCATTAAATCAGGGTGGAATTTGTCCCTGCTTGTGTGTGCAGTTTCCCATTCCTCTGCAAACAGGGGCTTGCCTGCTCCAGGAGCTGGAAACGTGGAATATGAGTGCTTCTCTTGTCCCTGTCTTTTTTTCTGTTCTTTTGTGTTGAAGGTCTTGCGGCATTTCTCCGCTCCCTGTGCTCACCTGCACCTTTTGCTTTTCTCCTGTCCAGTGCCTTAATTACTGCTCATGAAATTGTGTGCCAGTAAATCTTGGGAGAGGTCGCTCCTGTCACAGGCCAGCCCTGGGATGGGGATCACGCCATTCCTGCTCTTTCCTGACCAGGAGCACTTTTCCACCATTACTCCTTCAAGCTCTCTCCCTCTCTTCTTAACGTGCTGCTTGTGTAATTGTTGGCTGTTTGTCTGCTAATGATTATAAATTAGCAGCCAAGTGTATAAAAAGTTAATGAAGTTCTGTCGGTGGAACCATTACGCCTTCCCAGGCTGGCACGTACAGGTCGGCCAAGCCGGTAAGAAAAGCCAGACGTGGAGTCCGGCCTTTCAGGGGATCAGGTTTCAGCTCGCTCTTTCCTGATGTGTTTTTTCTTCCTAGTTGGAGCTAAAGTTGAGAACTGGGAATGCCGAAAGGTGGCAGGTGATATTTTCTCCACTATGGAGCGCAAAATCACCAAAATGCTTGCATATCCCTCACCATCACTTATTTCCAGCCCTCTTGTTCCACTGTACGAAGGGCACATCCTCTACTTGTCCCCCTTAGTGGTTCTTTCAGGCCTGGGGTCTGAGGACTCCCTTAATCCTTCAGTTCTGGCCGCTAGCAGCTTCTGCCTGTGGGCTTCTTGAGTAAAAACATGACATCTCGACTGCTTTCAGCTTTGGATACTTTGCCTCTGGAGTATCTGACCATGACATGGCAAGAACAGCTTCCTCCATCGCAGTGCTTGTGGGCAAGGTGTAGGAAGAGTATTGGAGGAGACAGCACGATCCTACAGGTATAAATCTATGCGCTGTAAACCTCCAACCCCCTTCTTTTTTTTCCTCATCACTCAGAACTTGGCAGGACTTTAACTGGGTGCCCTGGCATTTCTCTGAGCGGAGGCAGGTTTGGCATAGGGCTTGCTAAAATGAGCCGAGTGGCTCAGGGAAAGAAAAAATAAAAGGGACGGAGAAGAAAAGAAGGCCTCCTCCTAGTTGTGTGTGTGAGATTCTGGAGGTGCCTCTCAAAGCTCAGGGTCAGGCTCTGGCTCCTTCTCTCTGGAAGAGCTGTGGAAACTTGGCAGTGCGGCTGTCTTGTGTCATCCTTGTGAAAATTCAGTTGGATTGGGAGCCAATAGTCATCTGCTTGGTAGATCTCTGAGAAGCTTGAGGAAAACTTTGGCATCGAAGCCCTGGAGAGTGGTGGTCAGCCCCGTGATGCTGTAGGCTGTGTGTCTCCTCCAGCCCACTGAGAAATGGTGGAGACTTTCAATGGGCAGTGGCTGCCGTGGGGTATGAATGGGTGGAAAAGATGGATCATATGGAGCTCCTGGGAGAAAGGACAAGGTCTGCAGGATCAGAGAGACTGTGGGACCCTGCATCTGATGCCTGGTTTGGGATGACCACAGCCCAGCCGTGCCATGCAGTGCTTCAGTGCCTTGGAGAAAGTGCCATCTTTTTCACCAGATACAGGTTTTTCCCAGATGGGATTGTCTGTGCTCTTGTGGTGCTTTTCCTGAGTTTAAGAGTGTGAACACTGGTCTCCTGGCCTTCTTCCAGACTGAACAATTGCTTTTGGCATCTCTTTTTTTTTTTTTCCCTCCCTTGATGCTGCATTGTGCTCAGCAGGGCTTCTTCCTGGGGCTGGTGCTTTCCCTCCTCCTCCGAAGGAGAAGGTGCTTGCAAGGGTGCTGGGAGGATGGCAGGAGGAGCATGAGCCTTGCTGGATCTCCAGGAGGTGTTTCAGAGTGGGCTGGAGCCGCCAGCCTAGCTGCCTGTCTGGCTAGCCAGCACAGAGGGGAGGCAGGCCGCTTGAAGTCAGCGGGAGCCTTCCCTTTGATTCCGCCTGAGGCTTGGATAGGCCCCTGGATTTTGGGAAAGGCTCAATGAATCTCTGCATCCAGCTGCCGGTGTGGGGATTAACACCGGGAGGCGTGGGTGAAAACTGGAGCTGTAAGCATTGCGATGTGGGCCTGGTGGCCTTGGGCACGTGGTGGAGATTATGGGCAGACATCCTCCCTGCCTCCTGCAGCCTCAGTGCTGGATGTGCCTTTGGGACTGGGATGGGGTGTTTGGGTGCTTGGGCATCCCTCCATAAGTAGAGGACCCCCCCAACACTGGTGAAGGAAGATCTCCAATTTTGGGTGCAAACAACTTGCTGGCAGCGCCATGAAGGAGACGACAGACAGGAGCCACTGCTCGGTGCCAGGGACCTGCCCTGTAATAGCTGATGCTGGTGAGGAGGGGAGTGCCCCCAGCCCCTGCTCCGGAGGCTGATGCCTGCCCCTGTCTCAAGCTGGCTTTTGGGGGTGCAGGCATTCCAGGAATTTGCAAGGAATTAGGGGGCGGGCGGGGAAGAGCGGGAAGACTCCTGCAACACGAACCATCTGGCCTCCTCGGCCTCTCCTCTCCGCGTGGCAGTGTCTGGGATAAAGGAACTGATCGAAAACAGACATTGTTTGAGACAATAAAACCGTATTACACGTTAATGAGAAAATACATTTGAGAGCCGAGGGCCTGGGGCAAGCTGGGTGTTCTCCCTCTCCCCTTGACCTGCGCGTGGCCTGGCACTATGCTGCCTGTGGGCAGTGGCAGCTACTTTCCCTTTTGCTGTGGTTTGTGCCCAGTGAGCTGGGATACTGCCAATGAGCATGGTTTAAGCAAGACATGCTTTGCTGGGGTGCCTGCCCCTGTTCCCCCAACCTGTGATAAAGGGAAGCATGATCCCAGCAGGGAGGCAGAAAAACCCCACAACCCTGCCCTGCACTGTGCATAGTCATGGGCTCATTCCGTTTGCACCCCCCTGTATTCCCACTTGCATGCTCAGCCTGGAAGCCTGTGGGGCCTCAGGCTTGTGCAGCTCATTTCTCCCAGTAAATAAAGCAGGTTAGGGCCTGTTCCCTGGCTATGGATGCAAGTGGCACAGCCTACCTCCCATCTGCCCGACGCATTGCTCCCTGAGCAGCCGCAGGAGAGCCCCGCAGCCTGTGCCTGGCCCCAGCGAACTCCCAGCCTCATGGACCCTCATGCAGTGTGTTGCTGATGCTGGTTATCAGATGCTGTGGGCTCTGATTTCCTTCTGTCTCCTTGTTGGCTCATGCCTGTCCCCGTGGGACGGGCAGGTGCTCTCTGTGTCTGCTCTGTCAGGGCACATGGTTTCTCTCAGGTGGCCATGGCACAGGCCCTGCTGGTCCTGCTGTTTGAATCCTGGCCTTTCACTAGTTCTTCTTCCAGGAGCTGGGTGTAGGTGTCTGTATATTCTCTGTTCTGTGTCCCCTCCTGCAAGGGAGCTGGATGCCCTTGGGAAGAAAGCTAGAACGGGATCTTCACCTGGAGGATACTATTGACTCATCCAGGCTTAAAGTCAGGCTTTAGTGATCCTATGGCTGGGCTTTCAGTCTTCTGGCACCCCGTTGGTTTGTTTGTTTTTTTTTTTTTTTCCAAGAGGCTGACCCAAGGCATCTGGGGAAAAGGGAGCTCTGGATCCTAGTAAAGGTGTAAGTTTTTAGGTAAGGGAGAAGCAAGAGTTTTGAAAGTGGAGATGGAGAAGCAAAGGGGCCGTGGAAGGGGACATGTCTGGAGTCTGTACCTCCCAGCCTAACATTTTTGGAGATCTTTCTTCACCTCAGGCAGGAGCAGGGAGCTGACGGTTCATGACAAAGGCCCCTTTTCTTCTCCAGGCTGTTGTTTTCATAGTGTTGGGTTACATCCCCCTCACTTTGGGGGTGGGTGGGAAGGGGGCATTGATAGAACCTGACACAGCCTACATGATGTAATGTTATTTTTTTTCTGTACTGAAATGAGGCAATTTTTCACTCGAGGTCAGCAGAATTTATGTTGAGCCCTGCTGGAGGGAGGGGAGGGAAGGAGGGAGGGATCCTGGGCTGGGGGTACGGGATGGGGTCCCTGCCCCTACATACCCCGGCACCCTCTCCAGCCCTGCCAAACCCTGCTGCCTGCAGAGAGGTAACAAGCGCATCGTCCCTGGACCTTTCCCTGCTCCCCGTAACCCTTGCCTCGTGCTCAAACTGAAATATTTTAATTAAAATGGATTCTGTTGGGAGCATGGAGAGCCTGCAGAGCCTGCTTTCAGTGCTTGGGCCCTCAACATCTGTTTCCTATTGAAAGCTCTTTGGAAAGGAGAGCTGGCCCCTCCTCCCATCCTCAGTTTCAGTCCCTTTGGAGACCAGTGCACAGTCCGGCTTTCCAGGGTTTTGTCTCCCTTTCAGCCTCCCCCCAGCCCAGCTAAAGTTTTGCTCAAATAAAAATAAACAAATGAAGTTGATTGCAGGCAGCAGGGAGGCTTGTGTCTCACTGCATGTGTGAGGCTCTCTCGATGTCATTCCCCCCCAGCCATGCTGGCGGGTGAGGATGGGGTCTTCACACTTGACCAGCAAGGAGGGCAAAAAATCAGTAGGCTTGCTGCTGGGGAAGCTGCAAAAGTAGGGTTTGGTGGTGGTGATGTAAGTGGGAAAAGCTGTTTGTGCCCTACGAAGATCTGTTCCTCTGTCTGGGAGCAAGTAATGGCACTGGTGTGAGCCCTTCTTGTTGATCCTGTGATTGCCCCGAGTCACAGGGCATTTTTACCATTAGCATGGACTCTGCTTTCTGTTATGCTCTTTCCAGCCAAGATGGTCCAAGGTGAGGGGAGCTCTGGGTTGCCTTATGCAGCTGCAGTCTGAGTGGGAGGATGTTTGGAAAAACTATCCCACATGGACGGGATGGTTGAGTGTGGACTCTGTTGGGATGAGGTCTCGTGTTCTACAGGAGCATCGCTGTGGTCTTCCAGCAATGTGTTAGTGTCTTAAAATTGTCGTTCTGGGAGAGGCAGGTCCCACGGAGAAATGTGGATGTGTTTGTTGTGGGAAAGCTAGGGCATGTAGAGGAGGGAGTGCTGGACCTGCACAGAGAAGGAACATGATATAGTATCAGTGACCATCTGGACCATGAGCGGCTTGGAAAAGCGGGAGCGTGGACCACCTTGTGCTGGACTGCCCACGAAAGGCTAAGGCATGTTCGTATGGCTGTGGAAGTCAGTGTTTTGCTCAACAGTGTGGTGAGATCTGGTGGACTTCTGGAGCACAAGAAGGAAGAAGACCATAGCACCAACAGAGAGGTGTTGATAGATCTGTAACCCCTCCTGGCTGGTCATACAATAGATGCACTGGATAGAGGCAGACTGCAGTGGCAGGCACTCTCCAGGTGATCAAAAGTGAAACAGCTCTAGGATTTGCATGGATTTGTTGCTGTTGAGGTTGTTTGTTTTAGTTAATTAAATCTGGCTTGTTCACTGTCTGGGTTCTCTTCCTCGTCTCTCTGACCCCACTTCAATCTCCCAAGCAAATACACCCAGGACTTGGACCCATGAGAGCTGCGAAAGCCCTGTCTGGAGGAGTTGCACCCCTTATGAGATAGTGCCTTGCCTCATCCCAGGCTGGGTGGAGGATGGTGGAGTTCAGCAGTGGGACAGGAGATGGCTGGGTCAGAGAAAGGAGGTCAGAGGACTGCGTTTTTGGGAAGGTTGCTGTGCTGCCAGTGTTGGCTGTGAAAAACCGGAGGTTGCAGCCGTGTCCAGATGTGGAGAGGTCAACCCAGTGCCCTCCTGCATGGGGAGCGGAGAAGGTCTTCCCTGGCCATTTTACTAGAGCACTGCTGCCATTTGGGAGTGTGGGAGGGAGTGGGAAGATGAGCATTGAGAGGGAGTAAAGATGGTTGAAAAACTACAGGGGAAAATATAAACCTGTAGCTGGTGAGAGCTGCTTCTTATTGCATTAGAGGGTTAAAAGAAGGTTGTTTCTCTTCCCTTTCCTGGAACTTTTTCCTGATTCCTTCCAAATTGAAAAGCTTTATCAAATACTAGTGACTTTTCTTTTTTGTGATTGTTGCTTTTGGCTTGAAAGGCAGGAAGCAAACAAAAGTGGTATGTGCTGTGCTGACTGCTGTAACCCTCTCTCCCCAAAACTGCGGTTGCTTTCTAGTGTTCATATTTCAATGCAATGTTATGGTTTGGGGTGGGAGGAAAGGGAGTCTGCTTGGGTGTGAAAGAATACACCTGCTTACTTTGGGAGACCTCCTGGTCCTGCTCTGGGGTGTTGCTGACCTCCTTGCAAGATGCCTGGGTAGGCATGGTACCTAGTTGTGTGGTGACTTAAGAAGGGAGATTTGGGTGAAATACGTGATGAGCAGGTCTTGATTTCCTGGTCCCCCTCCACATCCCGGCACAGGTTAGGTGCCTGTAACACTGTCCTGATAGCAAAGGTGAGGCATGGACACCCTGTGACTTTCCCAGAGCCATTCCCAGGTAGGGGTAGTGAGGACTTAAGCTCTTTCCCCAGGATTCTTGTTCCTGTAGGCTACCAACAAATCCTGCACTCTCCTGCCCTTTATTTCATCTTCCTGGTGATAGTTTCCTGGCTGTGATGTTCCTCTTGTATCGGGACCAGCTGCTGCGTGAAGGCACGTGTGTGTGCACGACACAGAGGTTGTGTGTATGAATGAGCAAGAACTTGGAAAGAGCCTTAACACTGCCTTTATGTCATGAAAGAGGAATTTTTTGATGAAGAGTCACAAAATCATCTGTCTTTCCCCTGTTATTTTGGCAGTGGTGTGACCCATGAGGATGTGTCCTACCTGTTTCTTAGGGATGTGGGGCAGTCCCTTAAGATGCATGTGTAAAAGCCCCTGGGCTGCCTTCACCAAGCTTGTTTTATGTCTTTGTTCTAATAAAAAGTTGTATGCTGCTTCATATTTTTTTCTGCGGTGATGGTGGTGTTTGCTCGCAGCAGCTGAAGAAAAGCTCGTTTGTTTCCTCCCCCCCCCCCCCAACCTTTGCATTAACATCTGGACAAAGATTAATGTATATGTGGGCTGTTTTCACTTGCTGTGACACCCTCACAGCTTTAATGAAAAGATCATTTCTAACTTGGAGGAGCAGTTGCCCGGCTTGCAGTGGGGTTCTCTCTCCACCTCTCCCCAGACAGCAAGCAGCATGTCGGGAACAAACTCTGCAAACTTGGCGCAGGCAGGAGGAGCATAAGTGAAAGCTAATTGGAAGCAGCCCTGACTTGCACTCTGCTGGAGCTATTTACAATATCTTTCATGCAGTGACTTACTGAGTTATTTGCTCAAAGGAAAAAAATAAAAGAAGTCCCTGCTTATTTATAGCAATGGTGGTAACCACTGATACATGAGCTGGCTTGGACAAGGAAGCATCTGTCCTGGTCAAACCTTTGGCTATTAATTCACATCCTTCGCCCCCTAGCCCTGGATGCATTGAAGCACATATGTAAATACTGGTGTCTGGGGGTCGCATTTAGGTACCAGAGGCCTTTCAGATCTTTCTCTTATGATCCTGACCATGTCATTGCACCATCCCAGCTGCTGTCTCTAACGCCCTTGATCTCCTGCTGTGTAATGCCTGGTGGGTGGTGGTTTTTCATTGTTGGTTTAACTGGGGTGGTTGCACAATGTTGCATAGTCTGAGCTGGCTGGTGAGGGTGGTGCCTAGCATTGCATCTGACCAGTTTTATCTTGAGGCTGGGGAGAGCGAGCACTCAATGTTGGTTTCGGTGGAGGGAGGAACATGTGGGTTTTGGGTGCAGGATGTCCTTGTGTGTAGAAGGGCTGGCCCAAGTAGGTGTGAGGATTGTCACAGGGTCAACCAGACAGGAAGGGTTCAAATGGGGACACTTATCTGTGCTACGGGTCTTGGGGCTGAAGTCTTGCATAGACTGTGGTCTTCACTACCGTTTCATTCAGACCCTGATAATGGTATGTTCAGGTCTGTGACCCTGACTCATCCCTGACCTGCACTGTACCCAGATCATGGGAATGTTATTTTAGTCTGGGGAAGACGGCGCGGTGTATGTGCAGTATCTGCCTGCCTGGAGATGCTTGTTCTACCTTCCACATCCCCTGGTTTCCCAGCTATTGGCTTCTGCCCCTGCCTCTTGCTGATCTTGTTGTTTTTTGTTTTTTCTTTTTTAATCCTGGCACTGATGCTTTTGATGTTCGCAGCTCCTATCTCTGCATGGCTCCTGCAGTACCAGCCCCGTGCCTTTCATTACCGCATTAACAAACTCGAGTCGTGCCTAACGAGGACGCCTCATACGTTATGCTAATGATCAAGAGACATGTTAATGATATTTTAGAAGCCTAATTAGTGGAATATATAACTATATGCAATTTGGTAATGGACTGTGACAAGAAGTTGTTAAAAGGGGGCTTGACAAATCCAGTTGCATGTGGCCTCAGACAAACAGTTGCTGAGAATAGATGAAGAGAAGCGGGGTCTGTGTGTGCATGTGCTTGCGTCTCGCCTCCCTGTGCTAAGGGGTGTGTTTTTTGGCGCCTGCACTCATCAGCTTGACTGACACAAGCTGGGTTTTGGCTCTAAATTTTCTTTTCTGCTTCTTGAGCTGATGTGACCAAAGCTTCAATTTATGGGCACAGTAATTTTCTCTCCCCATCTGTCGATATCTGCATGCACACATATACAATACAGTCAGTTTGTCTGTGTGGGGAGGCTGTACTGTGTATGGCCAGAGCTGTGGTGGACCTGCTGTTCTCTTCTGCTTTGGAGGGGGCAGAGGCGTTGCTAGAACAGCACCAGGTCTCTTCATGTGCTGTGTTCCCTGAACATCTCACTTAATGGCAGCTCTTCCCAAGATAGATACACAGCTGTGCTTGAGTGTACATGACTTCTGGTTCATGGGAGAGGACCGAAAGTCATGTAGGACTTTTGTCAAGCGGATCCTGAAAGCACCACCTTAGAGTTGAATGTTAGCAGGACATGGGCTCTTGGTACCTTTTTCTCTTCCCTGAACAAGGGAGAGAGCAGTCTGGCTGTAGATACCTCCCCATGGACAATTGCAGATACTTCCCAGGTTTTTTTTTGGTTGACGTGCCTTGTGTGAGGCTTAAAAGCTGGTCGTCTGTTTCGAGCCCATGCCTGAGTGTTCGGAAATCTGACCTCTTGTCTTGGCTGGGCCAAGGGTAGTTTGACCCTTAAAAATACAAACTGAATTTGGGTTTGGAGAAGTGCCGGCTGGAGGATGTGATTTGGCGGCCAGCATCTCTGATGACTGGACTCCATGGCCCTTCCAGTGGCGATATTAAGAACACTTTTGTCTCATACTTTCCCTGTCATGGATGTGAACAGAGGTGACCTGCTAACCGCAGCAAGGTTCTTATCAGTCCCATTTCAGGCTCTCTGAGGTTATAAATTGTTTCTTTGTGTGTCCAACATCTCTTGGCTTAGTAAAAGAGGAACCTTCTTCCGGCATCCCATGGGAGGGGAGAAACCTGGTTTGACTACCAGGATCTGCTACACTGTTGCTGCATGACCTGGAGCGACTTGTGTTACTTGTGTGCTGCAATCTCTCCTGAGGATAAGGTGGCTGTCCTCTGCCAACAACTGACAATAAGTTGAAGAGCGGGGGCAAAGGGTTAACAGTATTAATTCCCATTGCTTATGAAGCAGTGCCAATTATTAATCTTATTTCTTGGTGTCATGGGTTCAGCAGCAGCAGTCATTTTTCTCCTTCTTGGTAGCTGGTGCAGCGCTGTGTTTTTGATTTTGGGCCTTGGAACTGCACTGATGACACCAGTGTTTTCAGTTACTGCTTGGTAGTGTTTTGTCTGGCCAGGGACTTTCTGAGTCTCATGCTCTGCCAGGGAGGAGGGGGAGCCGGGAAGAAGCAGAGACAGGACACCTGACCCAAACTGACCAAAGAGGTTATTCCGTACCACAGCATGTCATGTCCAGGATGTGAAAACGGAGAGCAGAGACCTGGAAGGTTGTGGTGGTGCAGTGGGGGGTTCGCTGCTGGGGGTTGCACTGGCTGGGTCGGGCTTTGTGAGCAGCTGTATTCTCTTTCCTGGTATTTCTCTTGTATTATTACTGGTGGCAGCAGTAGTGATTTGTGTTATACCTTAGTTACTAAACTGTTCTTATCTCAGCCTGTGCGAGTTGCATTATTTTGATTCTCCTCCCCATCCCCCCCGGGACTGGGGGAAGAAAGAGGGGGAGTGAGTGAGAAAACTGCGTGGGTGGGGGAATTAAACCACGACACTTGGTATCAAGACTAATTTTTGCCCATCCTTAATGACTTTCCAGCTTTCTCATCTGTATCCTGAGAGTTGCACCATTTTGTGCCTCATACGTAAGGTATGACTTATATACCTGCCCTAAAATCAGGACTTTAATAAGATTAAATTCCCATATAAACTCTCATTTTCTTATTATATGAATATGTGCACAATACGTCTCTCTGGGAAGGAGGCACTGAATTGAAGGGACAGGGGAAGTTGTATGTGATCTTCCAAAGGGTTTTGAAGTGGAGGGCTGGGTGAGAGGAGTGAGGTCAGAAGGTCTTGCTCGGTGTGGAGATGTGCTCCTGTTCCAGGTGTCCATCTGGGCAGTATGGGCATCGGTGGTTCAGGGAGCCTACCTGTCAGCCTGGGAGCAGCGATGGATCTGTAATGGGGAGCTGACCCCAAGGAAGCTTGCTGCCAGTGGGGCTGCCTGAAATGTTTGAATTTGAAATTTGCAACTGCTTCGAAGCTTGGAGAACTTTCATCCTGTTGATTTTTCTCCTCTCTTTAAGTATTTTTTTAAGATGTTAAATTTCTTTTACTTATTTGGTTTTTTCCCCTCTGCTAATAAGTAAATTATAATGAGGCTCCCAGTGGGATTTAAAAGTATAAAAAAACACATTAAAAAAACCCTGCAGAAATTATTCTCCCCCTTTTTTTTTCTTTCAAGTGCAATCCATTCTGCATAATAGCTCTTTGTCTTGCTGGCAGATAGGCACGGGGGAGGCCAGGAATCGGCAGCGAGTCAGCGGTGGCTTACGAAGAGTTTCATGCAGTCCTTGGCCAAATGGCACAAAGTTCCCCTTGGTGGTGATGGCAAACTGTGCACCCCCAAGTGCCAGGCAGCGTGTGGGTTTTGTGTCTGGGTACCACCCTACGTAGTTTGTGTTGGGGCTCGATGAACTCACCTCGCCCAGCATCCCTGCCATGAGACAGGTATAATAAAGCAGGAGAGTCTTTACACTCTGCGATTTCATTCCACGGATCAAAGATCAAAGCAGAGGAATACACAGTAACCATAAAATTAACTGCTTTTTCAATTTTACAATGCTTTTGGTGATAAAGAATCATATAAATTTAATATTAATTAAACACTTAGCTTTTAACCTCCTCCTGCATCTACTTTTGGCTCCTTGTTGGGGAAGAATTAATTGGGCATCTTAAATCTTGCGTTACTAAATGCTTTGACAGGGGGTTTCAGAAGCACTTAGAACTCCAGCAAAATGTATTTGCACCATTCGTCCTTCCACTCACCTAATTGAAAATCTTAGAGAGAAAAGGGAGGGGGCAGGGAAGAGGAAAGAAGAAAGTACTGTTTTATGGGTTTGTTTCTTAGAATTAAAAAAAAGGGGGGAAGGAGAAAGGCATAACTTATAGCTGCTCTTATGGTCTCGGCTTTAATTCAATCCCCGTCACACTTAACACCTTGCAAAATGGAAGCGATTGATCTTCTATTACAGATGGCCTATCGATCGGGAGCCAGGGTGCTGGTGGTGCACTGCCGCTTGCTCCCGTGGTCTCGCGTGCTTCCCTCCATCTCCCAGTTATCCTCTGAAAAAAACTGTGTTGTGCATTGGTCATGTGTGGAAGATATATATATCAGTGCACATCTCTCCCTGCCTACCAGTATGGTAATATATATTATTAGCTTCCTGACCATTGAAACGCAGCTGCTTTTGGGGTAGCGCCCAGCAAGCAGCGTTTTAGTGGCAAACAGCAATGCTTCATGAATGTGTGAGGAAGGAATTGCAAAATACTACCCTCACAATCCAAACCTTAAAGATTCAGTGGAAAGAAAGCTCTTGGAAATCAGTAATGTTGCAAAAGACCTAAGGAGCACAGTGGAGAGTAAATTAGATATGTTATTTGCAGTGTGGTTTGGCAAAAAGCATAGCAGTGGGCTTTCTGGGCTGCAGAGGCCACACTTGATGGAGCAGGAGAGATCTTAGTTCCTTTTCCTAACTGGGTATAGCATGTGTCTCCAGACATCTTATTAATGCAACATTACTGGTGAAATAAAGGGAGTTTCAGGAGCTCCAGATGTATGGAATCGGAGCTAGGGAGTTAGGGAGCAAAATTCTCCCTTCATGGTGGAGCCTTACTAATTTCCATGGCAGACCAGGACCTACCAGCAGCCACTCTCCAAGGGGATGTTAGATGCTAGGACGTGATAGGGAACACCTGATTCAGGAGAAACTTAAGAAATGTATGAGCTACTCCCAGGATGCTGGCTAGAAGCTTGTTAGACAAATGCATTTTACCTCTGTGTACTGTTTCTTTGCTCAGCACTGGAGTTTTGTGAGGTCTTTTGTACATGCAAGAGTAATAGCAGCGGAAGACCTTTTCCAGGACATCTCTTTTGTGGCCTTGGCTGCAAGCTATGGAGAGCAGGTATGAGTGTACATTAATGTTGCTGAATAAACATTATGTGGGTGGCTAGATGATGAGCCCAGCAAGTTAGAGGCACCCCTAAACCAGTCATGTGGGTGGACATGGTCCAGGGATTGGGACTTTTGAGCAGTGTACAATTAATGATTAATGGTCTGATTGGTCTTCTGTTCGGGATTGTTGATCTGAGTTTGAATTCAGACCTTCCTCTTGCTTTTGGGGGTGGTTAAAGATCCCTCCTCACCCCACAAAACTCTTTCTTGCCATATTCAGTGAGTAAGCATTGCTGCTTTGCTTCTCCCTGGATGAACTGATGAGGGGTGTGGATGTCAGACAGTGAGGAACTACTCAATGGATCACATGGAGCAGTTCCTGGACTAGGAACTGGGCAGTGAAATTTAGGATGAACAAGGGATGAACTGAAAAGTGAGGCCAGAAACAGGGTCTGAATAGCATTGCTGGGGATTATACTGCAGGGGCAAAAGCTGTAAGGGGCTGGAGTTATTTTGCAGCTTGATGTGTGGTTGGCGCTGTTTTACAGATCTCCCCTCCTAGTTCGAGCTCTCAGTTCTTTGCAGGATTCATTTTAAACTGGGGAAATTGGGGGAAGCAGAATTACCTAGTGCAGATCATCATGGGCAAATTCCGGGATGCTGTTCTTTTGTTTCTTTTTTCTTTTTTTTGTTTTGTTTTATTTGGGATTTGTTTGTTTTCTTTTTTACGTCAGTTTGTGGGTTTCCCTGTCCCATTCTTGGCTAGTTGACCACTCAGATTTTTAGGAGAGGATCTCATGCTTGATGCTGTCCCTAACGAGGATGCTGAGAACCATGTGGTCCAGCAGAACAATTTATAAAGACTAATCATGTAAAGGACCAGTGTGACATGGTGCCTGAAGTGAGCACCTGCTGGAGGGACACAGCCTCTGCAATTGGCAGCATTCAGATATCAAGACAGGGCCAATAGGATCTTTTCTGTACCATTTTAGGCTGCTGGAAAAGCACCTAAGTCGTGGTCCTTTATGCGCAAGCAGTGCCTTGTTTTTTCTCTGCTGGGCCATACACCTTGGAAAGCAGGGGCTGCACCTCTTCCTGTGCTGACCATGGCTCCCTCAATTCAGCCCTGGGAAAATGAGCTGTGATGTGTGTGTGCACTCTGCCTTCTGGGGTCTTGCTCTTTCCTTGTGAGTGGAAGGGGCAGACGCTTGGACTCAGTGTTTTGATGCATTGATTTATTCTAAAATCTCTTGGGTTAGATGGAAGGCATCAGTGAAGGACTGGGTAGTGCTGATGCCTGCAGTGACTCCATGTGGGCTCTCACAAATGGTGTTTGAGAGGGATGAGGAATGTTTCCACCTTCAGGTGTGTATATAAATCCCAGGCTCTGCATATTTTGGATCTGGGACTCAGTCCTTACTTGTAGACTGACTGTTGGTGTGTTTAATAAACATGTTGCAAGTCAGGATATGTTTTCAAATGGGATTAGATGAGGAATGTGCCAATATCCAAAGACACCTTTGAAGTTTGGTGATCCCATGTCACCATGGGCCCATGCTCGTGTCTGTTTTCCCCATAAAAACTACCGGTGCTGGGCTAAGAGGCTGGCAGTTGCTTAAATAAAAGGCTTAGGTTACCCGCTGCTCTCTGTATGCAGCTGTAGAAACACTTTGATACGGCTTATCCTCCAGGATCCATAAGAATAGTCATTGAGAAACAGCATTACACCAGTGAGGGTTTTATAAGTAGTCCTTTGTGCTTCTAAGTAGTGTAAGATAACAGTAAGGGGAGGACATGGTGCTGCTCGCCTGCCATCCCCAGCAGCAGCAATAATGAGCGGAGGAAAGTGCTGCAGGGCCATGCTCTGCTTCCTTCTCCCTAATGGCTCCAATTTTAAAGGCTTCAATTTCTTTAGTATTGCCAGCAGCAGAGGAAGGTCTCCTGGGTGAGAGGGTGCCCTCGAGGCGTGCGTGGAGGCCCTGCTGTATGCTACTGTGGTATAGAGAGCACAGAGGGACCTGACACAATGGCACAGCTTGTGCCAGGGCTTCCCATGCTAGGAGGTGTAATACTATGAAGGAGGTGCGGGGTTTGTTAAGACCTCAAAAGATACTGGCAGGGATCAGCAGTGGACTTAAAACAGGGTATTCCTGCTGGTGATGAAAGAGCTTTATCCATTTATACCAGCTGGGACTTGAGCTGTTTTAATGCTGCATGCCTACAGCTGTGTGTGGGGCAGCAAGTGTGGAACTGATGAGTTTGGTTTGTGTTTAAACCCGTTTGGTAATGTTCCTGGATTGCACAAGTGTTACTTTTGGGAGAAGCAGAGAAGCCTCATTCCTAGCCAGGTTTGAAAAGCAGGCTTTGGGTCTCAAACAGCTGAAATGCTTTTAAAAATACTGATTCTTCTTCAGGACCTTAATTCTCAGAGGTGTGCAGAATGAGTGCCTGCAGTGTGCCTATGTGCACGTTCAGCTTGTGTTGGTTGTAACTCAAGCTTCATCAAAATGATTTAATACTTTAACAAAACTTAGACAAATTCAGATATTGGTAATAAGAGGAAATGTTTCAACTTTGGTTGGTGTTTGAAACGAAACAGCTTTGGGTGGTGGAGCTGGGGGAGGATTGCAGTGGTGCCAAAGAGGCTGCAAACAGCACAGGCAGTGGGATGTTTAGGGCATATTTGCAGATGTGAGAGGTATTACCATAAAATTTGAAAAACCACCAAAAAAATAACAACTTGAAACCTTCTGAATTCAGTGGGAGCAGCATGTAGACCAAGCCTGGACCTTCTTGGCATGGTGATCCTGTGGCACGCAGGCTGCCTGGTATGAGTGAATACGGGGCATGGCTCATGCCACCAGCCTTCACCCAGTGAAAGCGTGCCGTCTTGGTAAAGCTCTTCCAGCTGACATCCCTGGACCTTATTTTGGGGGGCTATAATGAATCCTGAACTCACTGGGTTTCTCCCTCCTGTGTTCAGGCTCTTAGGGATGTGGCACAGCAAGGGCCTGAAGGCAGGTAGGGTTCAGTACCGGTCATTTTCCAGCACTGGGAGGAGGAAGAAAGTGTTTGAATTTGGGTCAGTCACTCACCAGTACTCCGCAGGGAAGCTTTGGTTCTTGTTTGTCAGAGAATGGGATCCCCAGTTCTGTTCAGAAAGGCTTGTGAAACGTGCTGGAGCTCTTGTTACCTGCTCCAGCCATGGAAAATTAACTCTGTGCATGCAGTTTGCTCTGGGGAACTTCACAGTCTTTTGCTCTTAATTCATGGTATTTTTGCTAGCTTCTCCCTCTAGTCCCTTTTCTGTAAGAGTAAGTAAAAGGAAAGAAGGCAGGCAGTGGAGAGGAGAACGTGGCTGCAAAACATCCAATCTGCCAGCAAGGGACATACACTTGCTTCTGAAGCCCTCGGTCCCCCTAAGAGCAGGAATTGGAGCATAACCAAACCAGGACTGGCAGAACAGGCAACCCCTGCCCATGCTGCTGCCTGTTGCTGTAGGAGTGCTTCACTCCATCGTGAAAGTGTGCACACTCTTTGGCCTGCTAGGGCTATTCATCCCTTGAAAGGGGCATTGAAACAGGCCTCATCACAGCAGTGGCAGCACCTCCTGCACTGCCTGCGAGGAGGTTTGCCTGTACTGGGGCTGCCTGCTCCCTACCCCTGTGCCTGCCTCCTTGTCTATGCCACATCCCCATCCACCTGAGGCCCATTTCTCCTTTACCTGTACATGTGGGGCATCACATTCCCATCATATTTCTGCACCTCTGTAGGCTTCACAAAGCTCCATGCTACAGCTGGGCACATGGAGAGGGAGGGAGACTGTGCCACCCTGCTTGGGGAAAGCCCCATCCCCAGCTCATGGGGACGTCAGTGCTGGCCAGCCCTGTCTGCTGCCAACCCTCTTCTCGCTCTTGTTCCTGCCATCAGAAGGAGGGAAAAGAAAAGGAGGAACAACCATATGAAAAAAATGTTAATTTATTAATCACGGAATATATAGCAGTTCATCTGAAATGCTGTTGCTATGCCAACACCCTGGGAGTTTATTTTCTTAATCCAGGAGTGAAGCGTTTGGTCCCCCGCTCTCCTGCTGAGTTATTTGAATATGTTGCTGCTGCCGCCATATCTGTTTAAAAGGGAGAAGGAGGGAAAAAGGAAGGAAAAAAAAATAAAGTAGGCTAAGCCACCAAAGCAGTCAGATGCAAAGCAGTAAGAAGCCTTTCTCAGTGCGACTTAGTAAAAATGACACAAATTAATATACTCTACTTAAACCAGACCAAGATTAATGCTTCTCTTTCAGAGCAGCTTAGTCCAACTGTCACTCGACAAGCGTTCGTCGGACAAAATCAACACTAATCAACATTTATTCCTCTCTTGCCCTTGGGTCTGAGGAGCGTAGAGCGGGCTGCACCATTCTCCGGCTCGTCTCGCCACGCTTTTCACCCTCCATCCAGCTTCGCCATATATCACCCTTTCTCTCTGTGCTTCTGCTTGTACGGATCCACACGTTCAGCTATCAGGCTACATTAGAGGCATGATAGATTTTCTGTTTTAATTTACATCTATTATATTACAACATAACAGATCTTGATTCAGTGGAGACCAGTGTCTCCTGTAGCCAGGCTCTTTGGGAAGATTTCTGCACTAACTTATTAAGGCTGGTTGGAAAGTGGCTTCAGATAGACTCCTCCGGAGTGCTGAACAAAGGTGTCATGGTTCAACTCACTCAGGGGAAGCCTGTGGCCGTCTTGGCCTGCTTGCTGGGGATCTGGGAGGTGATGGCTCTGGAGGGGATAGGCTGTTGAGTACCACCTGCCACTGTTGCTGTAGGTTGTATACCAGGCTACTTTGTAACTGAACCCTGCAGGAGACCTTGCCCTGTGATGCTGCCCTGTGCCCTAGACCCCATAATGGGATAGAGGGGAGAAGGATTGAAACCAGCTGTTGATATTGGGAAGACAAGTCCCAACGTACTTGCAGGGCATCTTCCCCATCTCTTGTGCAGGGGTGCTGAAGCTATGAGTGTCTGACAAGTATAGGTGGCAGGGTTTTGCTAAGATTCAGTTCATTTCTGGTGGCCGGGGTACTGGTTCCTGCTGTACCTTCACTGCAGGGAAGGGACAGGTATGATCTGAGGTCTGCCTGGCAGGTTTCTCAAGATCTTGGCAGGGTTATGCTCTGCTGATTTTCCCTTTGAGCATTAGATCTGTCTTGTCTGGCTGTCCAGAGGGTCTGTGAGGAACAGAAAAAGGCAGATGAGTGGAAGAAACTGGAGCATGTTGTGTTCATTTCCTCTCCGATGAGCGGAAAACTGGTGAAGGTCATGATGCTGTTGCACCCAGCTTCGTGTAATTTGAAGAGCTGCTCTTGTCCTTGCAACCTTGGGTTATTAAAATGGGAGGAAGAGGAGTTCCTCCTCCACCTTCCCTTTTTTGCAGTTTGTATTCAGTGCTTTTTTCCCTGATTTACCTGGCAGTGCAGTCACTTGGATTTTAGGTGATCTGTATTTGATTTCTTTCCAGCGTCACAGATAGTTGTGTAAGTTTGGACGAGACTTTGTCTTACAATCTCCTAGGTGGGAGTGTACAGGAGTTAAGCTTTTGGGCAGACTAAAATTAAGGTGGTTCTTGCTCTGCTTAGTCCAGACAGGACAGCAAATATACTGTTGCTTTGCAGACTGAAGGAGTGAATATAAGACTAAAAGCCAGGTGAGAATTAGTAACAAACACAGTGTTCAAGCAAGGTTTGAACATTTGCTCAATCTCTTCAGATTGTGCATGCAAGTATAAATCCATTTGGGGAGGTAGTAGACTCACCTTTGTAATGAGTGTCCAAGAACAGGTTAGAAGAATACCCATCAAGGTTACTCTTCTTCCAGTGTGGGAGGAGAGGTCAGTCTGTATGTGTCTGTCCACACTTTGTGCTGCTGATGTGGGGTGTGAGGGGCCAGCCTGGTGTTGGGTTTTCCCAGTACAAGGTCGGTGCTGATGTGGTTAGCATCCGTTCTGCTCCTTGCAGATGGTGGCTTAGAGGCCAAGGTTGCCCTATATTTGGATAGTGTTAGGTGTAGCCCCATGTCTAGTGATTGCTGTCATGGGTTCCTTGACCTTGGGGGTCTAATACATGATGTCCCCATTGCTATTGCTAAGCTTGTCTTTGTAGCATGCTGGATCAGTTGTCCCAGGGAAAGTTGCAGTCAGTCATCATGTCAAAACAGAGCTTGGTGATTTTGCTTGGTGATTTTGCCCCCTTCTGCCATAGGTCCTTTTTGTCTGTGTAGCTGGATTTAGTTTTGGAAGTTGTAATTTTCCTTTTCTTTGTGGGAACATGTAGGTGATACAGAGGCTTTCGCTGCCCTTTTCTGCTGTAATGGCTTCCATTGCATTGCGTGGAGCTTGTTGGCCTGGCAAACTACTGTAGTGCACTTTCCCAAGCCTGGTTGGACTGAAAGCTGGGCTCGGGGAGCTGATGAGGCACTCTCTGCCTTTCCGTCTCTCTCTCACTGCTGGTGTGAATGAAGATTTGATTAATGCGGGCACTTTAGCACAAGTGCCATTTTCCAGGCTGTAGCTCTTGGCATGGAGAGTGCTGCCGGACCGGAGCAGAAAACTGCAGGCAGCGTCTGTGTGCCGCATGCACCGGGCACTTTACAGCATGCCGGGAGGCAAGAGCCCTGCTTCCCTCCCCGCTCCTCATTGCAGTAGCAGTAAAGTAAATGACGCTTGGTATAACTTTGCACGTACAGGACTGCAACTCAATTTAAAACCAACCCCAAACTCCAGGAACAGGAGGGGCTCTGTAGCAGCCACATCTCTTCAAACCCACTTCGTTAATTTTAATGGTGGGAGAAATTCTGCAGCCAGGGAGAGACGCGAGGCAGAGATGCTGAAGTTGGAGTGCCAGCAGCCCTCAGGGATAGGAGAACAGCAGTAAGTCCCAGCCCACGGGAGACCAGCTGGGGACTGACTTCGCTGAGGAGTCCTTGCCCTTCTGATGACTCGTAAATTAGCCGGGCTCCTGCTCCAAACAATGGTTTTGCGTCCAGGCTCCCACTGTGCCTTTGCTTGTGCAGGGCGCCTCGAGGCTGGGTGGGGACCACTGGCTTTAATGCTGCTCCAGGCTGCAGGACTTTGCCAGCTCCTCGGGGAGGTTTTTGGAAAGGAGATAACATGCGCAGGAATTAATGCTGTTTGTAAAGCACTTGGAAGATGGGAAGAGCTATAGAAGTGCTGTAATTAATAGAGCCTGGCTAATTTAATGCTCTGCCTTGACATCATCTCAGCTGATATATATGTAAGGAAAAGTACCTCCATTAGGACTAGAGAAAATCGTTCCGTTCCCCCTCCAATGCTGGGGCTAAAGCAACCAGATTTATTTGTCTTAATTGTCTCCGGGAACTGAATTCCACATGTCCCTGAGTCTTAGAAGTGGATGTTCCCATGAAACAGTGAAGCTTCACAGAGCATTCTTGCATTTGGCAGATGCCTGACTGCCTCGTGGTTGAGGTGCTGCCACCTCTGAAGCAGAGGACAGCCCGGCTGAGGTCTGGTGGAGAAGTCTGGGGCAAGTGTTATGTGTGAGCTCTTAATGAAAGCTGCATGGGTCTGGAGCAAACTGGTGGTTACTGAGAGGAGGGGGCTAGTTTGCCGTGGGGATGGCTCTGGGCTGGGCTGGGCTGGCCATGTGATTGAGCACTTTGTTGAGGTACCCAGGGAAACTGAAGAAGGGATCTTCTTGGTAATAGCGTATGAAGCAGCAACTGAGAGAAGATGTTTCTGTTCTTCCTGGTGGGATGCACAAGGAGATTTGGAGGCAATCAGTATGAAATGGGAGAAAGGGTCCTGTCTACTGTGCATTGGTTGGGATCCTTGTAAAACTGGAAGATTCAGGTTCTGGGCTTTTTTCTACCTGGATGTCTCCCATTAAGTAAGATCTGGGCTGTTGTGAACGTCTGCTGCTGCAGTACTGTTGCTGAGAGCTGTGCTTTTTAATGACATATTTATACTGCAGTCTTAATAAATTTATACTTAAGTCTTGCTTTTGTTTGAGGATCCAGCATAAGCTGCATCTGTTTAATCCATGTTCTCATTTACCTGCCGGTGCTGGGGATGGAGTGAAGGAGACCTCTGCATTTTGCTTTACTATTTTCTGCTGTAAACCCTTTCTTTAGTTTTCTAGTAACATGTTTCTGTAGCTGTGCCTTCAAGAGTGCTGGTCAGCACAGCCCTCCTGGCCTCTTCTCCCAGGATGAACTGGGACTGGGCTACAAAATCCATATATAGCTCTTGGAGAAGTGCTGGCTTGTTTCTGTCCAGCTTTGGATGTGCTTGGCTCACTGGGAAGCTGGGTTATTCCCTGTGCCTGAATATGGTGTTGGGGCCTGCCCAAGTCTGAAGGCATTGGCCTTATATGCATAGGAACAGGCAGTTTCTATATAAATTTTTTTATAAGGGCTGTAAACCACGGTGCTTTGGAGTGCAAGCCAGCCACTGCACACTGAGCTCAGAGGAAACTTCCCTTCACCAGGTTTGTTGTGATGGTACCTGCAAACTGTATGGCCGCCTGCACCAGGAAGGGGATGACAGGATAGGCAGGGGGTGGGGGAGTAAGCAAGGCTTGCCCTGTTCCTGCCAGCTGTTGGATGCTGTTGATGTAGGGAAGCAGCCCTGAGGGAGCTGGAGTGTGAAACCAGCCACATCTCCCATAAAGTCTATGGGTGTCTGCGTGTGGCCATGTACCCATGGCCTGCCAAGGGCATTGGGTGCTCCCAGCAGCTGGGGTGACTTTGGAGGCAGCAAATACTGCAGCCGGACTGGGTAAGTGACCTTCTCTTGGGTCACTGCCTGCCAGGGTCAGTTGGCTGCTCAGCTGCATATCAGGGATGCTTTTCCCTGCCTGTAAAAGAACAGAGGAGAGATCCCACTGGAGGAGGGGAGGGCTGGCAGACCTGATCCGCTGTGCTGGCTGTGTCTGGAGCTGTTCCAGAGGAGGTGTGGAAGGAGGGAAGGGGGGCAGCTACGCAGCAATCACAGTGGTCAGTGCCACCTTTAGTAAGCCTGACCTGGCCCCCCAGGTGTCTGTGCCTCAGTTTACCCCACTGTAAAGCCAGTGATCTTGCAAGCCTTCTTACCGTTTGCTTTTTTGGGTGCAGAATACCACTGAGCATTGGTTGAAAGGTGACAAAGGGGTCTATGCAACGTGTAGGACTGATAGGCTAGCTAGGAACCTAGAAAGTCACCAAAGCTAACTTCTTTATGACGGAGATGCAAAACCACGGCTGGAGCAGGCCTCCCTGAAGGAGGCATTCTGACCCACCTGCGTTTAATGGGGACCACGCAATATGGCAGCTGGCCCTGGGCCCAGAGATATTCTCGCAACTTAATAGCGCCCTACAGAGGCAAACAGTGCTGTAAGGGGGGTATGGATTTTTTAAAGGCATTTAGGAGCCCAGGGCTACAGAAAAGAGGGGGTCCTGTGGACTGTTTAAAAGCTGCATGCTGCCCACCTTGGTTGTTTGTCCTTATATATTCCCACGCCACCCGGATCATGTTGCTCCAGCGAGCGCCTGGCTTAAGGCCACAGGGATAACAGGTGCTTTCCTCTGTTGGGGCCTCACCTCAGGCAGGGGCGACAGCCGCAAGATGTCTCTGAAATTTGGGTCAAAGTGACTTGGGGGGCTGACATCTAGGGTTTCCAGTGGGACCAGCACTCGGAGGTGCAAGGGCTTCTTATCTCATGGTTTTGCCTAAGATGTGCTGGGGCTGTGTTGACCCTGCATGAGGTTTTCTCCACCACAAGCATACAATGTCTGATCTTGGAAAAATGGGGTGATTCAAGGTGATTCATCAGGGACGGTGCTCAAAGCCATGCATTTCTTCTTTCTGGTAAAACAGGGCAAGGGGACAAGCCTTCCTCAGCAGAGGGGCTCTGTGGAAGAGGTTTGGTGGAGCACCTGTGTGTGCTTAGGATTTGCAGGGGGTACCTGAGTCTGCCTGGTGGCCCAGCACAGCTGCTGTGGGCCATGTCCCATGAGTGTGGAGCAGATGTCTCTCAGGAAGAGCTGGAGGAGATGTGCCCAGACTGCCAGGTGGGGATGTAGGGAGTGCTGGTGCTGGGAGCTGCAGGGACATCCATCAGCCTGCCCAGCTGGCTGCTAGAGAGGTGTCAGAAGGCAACAGCTTTCTGTCGCTGCTGACTTGGGCTGGGGTTGAACTTCTGACCTGGAGATAAAGGCCTTTCCCTCCCTCCCTGGCTCCAGTGCCCTTTCCCTTGAATTGCTCAGGCTTTCTCACCTGCATCCAGCCAGGCTGACAATGGAGAAAGGTCATTAATTGTGCTTCTGCCCTTCTGCATCCTGTTCCTCTTGGTATCTTCACCATGAGGCCATCTGGCTCCACCAAAAGCCTACCTGCCTCTTGCTTTCCTTCCTCATCCTCTGCTTGCCATGGCTTTAGCTCTCATCCCACAGAAATGTGCCAGCGGATGTGGTGTGCCAAGGTGAATGGAGAAGTTGAGCTGTTGAAGAGCCCTGATGGATGACATAGCTGTCGCTTTCATTGGCCCTCCCTACATCAGAGGCAACTTCCTGAAATCCATGTGGATTTTGGGTTTTGATGGGTCCCCAGAGCTAACAGAGCTGGGTGGGCTTAGGCATGGACATTGGAGAGGTTTCTCCATGCTTCCCTCCCTCCCCACCCCTAAGATGGGAGAGGTGAACTGGGGAGGGAGGAACGGGGTCCATGCAAACGTGCATTATGTCTGCCACTAATTTTGTGATTGGAAACAAAGCAACAAAGGGAGGTGGTGCAGCATGAGGATGATTTAACCTTGATAAAACAGTGATTTCAACAAGGATGATGTTCTCCCATCTATCTTCATCCATCAAAGTGCTGCTGAAATATGCTGATGAAGCCTGTGGATAGGAGTACAGTGGAGTTAAATGGGGCGTTGCAAACACACTCTGTACCCCCGTGACAAGGTGGCGTTACTTACTGGCCAAATTTAGTACAGGGAACAGCAGGAACTGCTGCCTTTTGCTCTGTGGGCTGGGGTGGGATGCAGCCAGGGCTATGTCCTCTCTGCAGAGAGTCAGAGATAGCAGTGGCGTCTCAGCACATCACTTAATTTTCCCTTTTCTTTAGTGTCACTGAGAGTCATGAGCGCAGAAGCAGTAAATTAATTCAACTTCACTATACAAATGCCTTCTCTCTAGCAGAGGGAGAAATTCAGTCATGCAAGATGCCAGGTTTGCAGGTAAGGTGATGGTCCTGTTGACTTGGGTTGAACATCGGCTGGAGGGTCTGGTCTGCAGAGGAGGGGGGGAGTCGGGGAATCCTGGGGCTTTGCTCTTTGTTTGGCTACCGCACGTTTTGTCTGTGTGTGCTGTGTCGGAGTAGCAGCAATTAAGCTTTATTTATATGGGGTTTCCCAGCTTGCAGGGTGCGAAGTGATGGTACGTGGGTGTGATCTCAAGTTTGGGGATTAGCAGCATGGGCCAAGTGCCACGGTCTTTTTTGGTCAAGTATCTGAAGGCAGTTTACTGGCTGCGTGCGAGTGTAAATGTCAATAGGTCAGCAGTAAACCGAACCCTGCAACCCAAGCTGCTGTTGTACCTGATCCTGCTAGGACTGGCAGTGTTCTGCTGGGACTACGGCATTGCACGTGGCCCCAGAGCTTCCAGGCTGAGTTTCAGTGGTGGTGTCCCCATGTCTGAGCTGGGATCTCCTCTCCTTGGAAAGGAGCAAGGTGGAACTGGCAGGGAGAGTTGGTCTGTTTCTGCTGTGCTTGAGAGCTTCAGGGAAATAAAAAACTGGATGCTGCTGATGGCATAGGCCCCATCCTGACAGTGGGAGGAGCTAGGGGTTCAGAGTCCTTTCTGAGAGCAGGAACAGCTCATCTCCAGCCAACTCTTCTTCTTGCAATTGGGCTTTTCTTCCTGGGCTGTCCTTCCAAGGGCTGACAAGGTCTGAGCTCCAGGCCTCCTTCAAGATTTGTGCTTACAGCAGGGTAAACATGTCTGCGAAGCTTCTGTAGTCAGCAGCTCTCCTCCATAAACAATCCAGACGTACGGATGTCTCCTTACAGGCAAGATGTATGGTGAAGGCTGGATAGCTTGCTCTGGACCTGGAGAGGATAGCTATTGAAGGATATCCCCATCCAGTGCAGCGCAAGGCCAGCATAACATGCTATGAGGAGGACAGAAAGCCTGATTGGAGACTGCCACTCCCTTTGATTCAGGGATCAGAGCGCTGTGATTTCACGCCTTCAGAGGTGTTTCTTTTGGTCTTCTGGGCACCATAGTGCCCCTGCTCCATTCCAGCCCTGGACCATTCTTTGGGCTCTGAGTTGTCACTGGAGATCTGCTCAGCTACAATGAGACTGTCCTCAGCTTGACTCCTTCCAGTCATGGGTGCGATATAGATAAAGCACAAACTTTCACCCCACAGATCTTCTCTGTCCCACCAGCAAACTGTCTGCTTATTGATAGCTCAGACTTTATGATAGCCTCTCTCCTCCTCAGGCATTTCATGGGGACACTTTGCAAGCCCAAGGTTGGAGCGATGAGCTGGTACAGGGCATAAGGCTGGTCACTTTAAAGCAAGACTATTTCTTCCCCCTCTCAGCCTCTTGTGTTCCCATTCTTCCATTGCTGCTTCCACTCCTCATGCATTTGGGAGCATTTGGGGGAAAAAAAAGTTGACAAAAGAAATGAATTATGCATAAGGAATTAATTTACTTGATGAATAGGGACTTACAAACTCAATTGCCATTCGCTTTCAAGGGATGCTTGGGGGAGTGGGAGGGAGGGAATAAAAGCAGAGGATGGAGCAGAGGGTGAACGGCTGAGCCTGGAAGTGTTCCTGCCCTTTGAGTGGACTTGGGAAAAACAGCCTTGGGTCATTTAAACCATATGGTGGGTCCCATATTCTCACCAATGTGTGGGGTTCTTTGCTGGGGTGAAAATCAGGGTGAAGATGCAGCAAAACTAGCAGTGTGTTTGTCTGAGTGCCATCCTTCGCTCGGGAGGAGAAAAGGACCAGATGAGGGTTGGCTATTTTAATAGGTAGGAAAACTGAGGGAGGTGTGCACATGTGACTTGTTCAGGTCAGCTACAGGCTGGGGCCCGATACAAGAGTAGTGCTTGGGGTTCTTGTGCTCCAGAAGTTTACCTTTTTTCCCTCCTATGTCCTTCCGTGCTGCATGCTGCTGTGTCCTGGGAGCAGTGCCAACAACTGGGAGCGCTAAAAGCACTGGAGTGAAGATGTTATAAAAGAGCCTTCTGGAAGCTTTGCCTAGCCAGAAAAACTTGCCCCCAAACCCAAGCAGAAAATTCAGATTCCTGATGGAAAGAGGGCATCTGTCAATCTAAGTGATCTGACCTTGTACACCAAAACAGTGCAAGAGCTGTGTGTTGGTGCACATGGGAAGAAGTCTTTTCCAATAGTGGAGGGATGGGACAGGTCTCTTCTGGAGGAGAAAGGAGAAGTCTGCTTGTAATGCCACTTTCTCTAGGATTGAGAAGTATTTTACATTGCTCCGCATCTGGAGCGTTGAAAGAAAGTCTGACCTGGCTGTTGCACTGATTGAGGAATTGTAGTAGTGGTGGCAAGAGCAAGGCACAAAGGAGAGCCATGCTGGGCCCTGAGCTCAGCCCAACATTGGGCGCAGTTAATGTTGGGCAGGTCAGTTAAGTGTCCCTGTCTTCCCCAAGGTCTGGTTTCTCTGAACAAGTGTGATCTGCTGGAAGTAATGCGTGCTTCTCTGATCCTCATGTCATCTGTGCAACTTGGGGAGCCCTAAAATAATGAAGACTCTCGTCCTCCTGAAGAGTACCTTCAGGAAAGGGGACTAGGAGCTAGGTGAGGAGGGTGCTGCTGGAAGTGGTGTTTGGAGATGAAATAGGGGCTGTGCTGTGCCAGGGGCTGCACTGGATGCTGAGTTGGGCAGCTGCCCTGGCCCCTTGCTGGTGGGCAGCAGTTCTGCAGCCATCCTCTTATATTTTTTTTACACAGTGGAAGGCCTCAGCACTGCTTGATGGTCCTGCAGGCCCAGATCCTGCGAGGGGGAAGCAGGCTGGCACCATCCTGGCCCGGTGCCCCTGCAGTCCAGCATCAAAATGGGTGAGCTGATGTAGATGGATAGTTTCTTCCTAGAGCCTGCAGTTTTGCTGCCCTTTGCAACTTGCCTTTTAAACGTTTCTGTCTCAGTAGGACTGACATACCTGGGTACTCATGTACTTGGGATGAAACTTTGCAAGTGAGCAAAATAAAGCATTGCTGGTGGCCTGGGTACTTCCCGAATCAAAGAAGTCAGTGAGTTTTGGCAGTTGTGCCAGAGCCATGGTGCTGGGTTTGTACAGCACCACAGCATGCCAGGAGCGCCGTCTGTGTCTGCATGCGTGCCCCTGTGCTGCGTATCAGCCCTGTGGCACGCTGGAACTTGGTCTTCTCCAGCTTGTTCACTGGTGTGGTGAGCCTGAGGGATTTGTGCAATACTTGTCTCACCTTGCTCCCTCCTTCCCTGTGCTGTTTGGGGGCGGGAGAGGTGTACCCTAGGCAAAGACAGAATCCCCAAAACCCCCACCCTAGGGGCAGCTGCGTGGAGTTTATGACTGTGCTAGTGGGCTGGAAGGAGGTAGCACAAGTTCCTCCTGAGCTGTGGAAGGGGACCAAAGGAGTGAGAGTGCCTGGGGAAGGGTGGTTTAATAATGGAAAGGATGGCTTAATTGCTGCATTTCTTCCCATCCTCTTCTTGTCCATCCTTCCCTTTCCCAAGCAGAGGGCAGAGGGGATCTGCGGGCAGGGGGCTTTGGAAGCTGTCGCTTTGCATTGCACAGCCTGGGAAAGGTCTCTACCTGCCTTATTTTGTCCCTTCTGCTGTCAGGGCTGACAGTGCTCATGTTTATTTCATCCAGCGTGGCGCCTGTCTCGTTTCCCTATCCTCCGATGTCATTAGCGCGCTGAGAGCGGGCCCTGCAGTGCTCAGCCTAATGAATTCCGCTGTGGCTCTTCTCTCCCCACCTCGTTACCAAAGCTCAAGGTGTCAAATTAAACCTGGCCAGGGAAAGGAGAGAGAGAACAAGGTGCAGAAGGAGGAGGGGAGGACGTGTGTTGTAGGGGTTCCTTTGGTTCTAGGGTTTCTCCTTATTTCAGCTATTTTCCTTTTAAGCTGTTTTCTTCACAGATGGGGTTTCTCTTTGAGGCTGGGTATGTTGTCGCTCTGGAGGTGGTGACCTTGTCCATTGCCCTGGGTCCTCTTCTGTTGGCATGGGAAGAGGGATGTCCTCTGTGGTTGTCTCCCCAGCAGAGCACATGTTGGCATCCTCTGCCCCTGCTCAGTTGTGGACACATGGGAGACAGCAGTGAGTGTGAAAGTGCCATTTTAAAGGCCAGGTGACTGTTTCTGAGCTCTCTCCTGGGTCATGCCATCAAGCTGGGGTGAATTTCACAAGTGGTTTTAGATGAAAGCTGCCATTCCCCATCTCTTGGGAGCTGGTGAATTTGGAGCAAGCTGCCATCCATCCTGAGAACTGGGGTGCCAAAAGCCATGCCAGAAGTCCCTGTCATCTCGAAGGCCATGCTATTCTGGGGCACATTTTGCTTTTCTTTAGTATTTCTCACTTCTGGTTTGCCCAGCCCCTGGTACAGGAGGCTTGGGGAGTGCCTTCTGGAGCCAGAGAGTCCAGCCCTCAGAGGTGGCTGGACTGTGGCAGGACATCCACAGTGACAGCAGCTTGTCCCACCACCCCCTTTGCCCATCTGTCTTGGCTCTTATTGATTTAAAATGTTTTTGTAATATAATTATCTCCTGGTGGATGGGCTTTTCATTGCATTGGCTGCTTCAGCTGTGCATATTAATGTGGGATTAGTGCCATGGCAGAGCATGTGTTAGAAGTGGGGAGAGAGGGACAGCCCCCTCCACTGGTGCTTTTTTCCACTGTCCCCCAAACTGGGTTGATTGGGGGTTGTGCTGAGCACCTAAGAAGTGCCTAGTATCTGCTGGGGACAGAGGAGCAGAGCAGAATCCAAGGGGAATGGGGATGAACCTTTATAGGATGTTGGGAAACCAGGGCCCTTTTGCACCCCAGGTTTGACATCTCAGGGCCGCTTGTGGATGCTGCTGGGAGGGTTCGGCTTGGAGAGAATAAACCTGGGTGACAAGGTGACCATGGGGTCTCTCCAGTGACCTCCCTGTCCTGCAGGCCTTGCTGGGCATGAAGCATAATGGAGCTGTGGTGGCTTTTAACCCTGTGTGGGCAGTCAGGACATAGATGGGTACACATGGAGGTGAGGAGCAATTTCATGTGCAATTGGAACTGCAAAGGGAGAGTGGAAAGAGGCACCTCTGGGCCGTGACCACCAAGGTTCAAACACCTCTTCATTGCAAGAGATGACAGGGGAGTATTAATTGGCATAATTTGTCAACCATTTGGCACTTTATGATGTATTGTCCACCTAGTGTCCTCATGCTCCAAGTTGGGGGGATTTTGGGGAGCTTTGAGGTTTTTCTGGAAAGTGGGTGAAAACTGCTGAAAGTGGGAGAAAACGTGGTGTGGTGATGGGGGTTGGTAGAAGTGTCTCCAAAACTGCCTGCAGGTGAGGAACGCAGTACTGGTGGGTTTTGTTTGTGGCTCCTGGTGCATCAGCCTCTTCCTCAGCAGGGTGGCAGAGTGTTTCAAGCCCAGCCCAAACATCCTTCCCTTTGCCTTACCCCACTTGTTTCTTGAGAAGGACTTAGGACGAAAGATGCCATGGAGGCATGACAAACCTCTCCAGTAGCATCTGGAGCTTCCCTGTTTTGCGTGGGCCTTGTTGAGTTCCGTGGACCAGTATGGCACTGAAGATGTGAAGAGAAGTTATGAAACTTGCTGAAGAAGCAGTCTGCGATAAAGTAGAAATGTTTTCCCAGCACTGTCCTGAAAAACAAGGCAAGAGAAAGAAAAGCAGGCATCCCCTCTGATGCACCTCTCTGGTTAAACACTTATCCCACTAGAGGAAGGAATGACTCCCTGTGCAGCACAAAGGGGTGAGTGTGGCCTACAATAGTCTCAGTGTGGGTGTCAACCTGGTACATAGAGGTATTGCCTCTTTTCCCAACCACAGGAGGCATTGAAATGCAGCCAAGTCATCTTGATGTGAGTGGTTCATATCATGTCCTCTCAGTTGGGTGGTAGTAGCGCAACCATCTCCTTTGTGAAGACCTGGGAGATCGAAGGCTCGTATGACCTGAAAAGCCTCTTTTATTGGGAAAGCATGAAGGTGTTGCATGGCAAGTACCTGTGTGATGTAGGTGTCTCTGAGGGTTTTTGGGGGGGCTGTATCAGGTCAGGCTGATAGTGTACCCATCAGGCTGCTCTTGTTGCCAAAGCCTGGTGGCAGCTGCCAGGGGAAGGAACAAGTCAAGAGTAAAAATGCTCCTTCACTGGTGTCCCTTCCCAAGCTCAAGCAGTGAGCATTTATAGATGTGGCAAAGCTTAGCACAAGTTCCCTCACCCAGCTGGATGGCTTTTGATTTGCTCTGTGTGTAAACACTCTTGTGTGGCAGGGGACAGGTCTCCCCTACACTGTGCCTTGGTTTCTGGGCGGAGAGGTTGATACGCATTTGCTCCCATTCTGGAGTGTGGTGGAGACAAGCTCATTCAAGCAACTTGAAGTCCTCCAATAAAAAGCACCGGAGAAGGACAGAGTCTTATTAATTGTTGCGAATATCTGTCAGTCTTTCTGCTGTCTGCTCTGTCTAGGAGAATGTAGTGACAATACTGAGACAATAGGAGTGCGGCTGTCATTCTTATAGAAATCAGTCCTTCAGCGTGAAAACCTCCAGGTTTATAGGAGTGGTACATGCAGGTTGTGACGGGAGGTAAGGCTCTGTCTTGGCACACTGGTGTGGAGGCCTGGCCAGCCTTTGCTTTCAGGCACTGGTGGAGCTGTGAATATGTACATACTATTTGGTTGATGGTGGCCTTCCTTTTCTGGGAAGGAACTGCTAGCTGGCTTTTGGGTACTTGATGTGTCTGTTGGTACCAGCCCATGGGAGACTTAAAGACGCAGGTCAGTTGGCAATAACGGAGTTGTCATTGCCTCTGCAAAACTGATGGCTCTTCTGGGTGATGGGTTTGTGCCTGGTGAGTACCTGGACTCAGTTACTTGATAAGCTTCTCCAGAACAATAAAGCAAAAATTTCTCTGTGGCTATTAGGCCCATGCTGGAGCAGTGATTAACCTCTTGGCTGTTTCACACTCTGCTTTGATTCACATGCATCTCGGGATCCTCAGCCCTGCTGTGCTGAACAGGCAGTTGGGGTCAGAGTTGTGGGCGCAGAGCATGCAGGTATCCATATTTGTGATGCTGCCAAAAGAGCATGTCCTTTATGACTTGGGGAAGGAGGCACGGATGGACATGGAGGAAGAAATTACTGGGGGACAGAAAACTGTCATCCCTCAAGCTAGCTCGTCATCACCTATGTGCTTTTACCTGTTGAAAAGCTGTCGCACTGGCTTGTCTTATAGAGTCTGACCCTTTAGATGGGGCAGTTTGTCTTGCTTGATGTGAAGTAGCCCAGAGTGAATTAGGTGCTGGCAACTCGACTGTTGCAGGTGATGTTAAAACTTAAACAGGGGAAGTTTAGATTGAATATAAGGAGGAAGTTCTTTACCGTAAGGGTGGTGAGGCACTGGAATGGGTTGCCCAGGGAAGCTGTGAATGCTTCATCTCTGGCAGTGTTCAAGGCCAGGTTGAACAGAGCCTTGGGTGACACGGTTTAGTGTGAGGTGTCCCTGCCCATGGCAGGGGGGTTGGAACTGGATGATCTTAAGGTCCTTTCCAACCCTAACTATTCTATGATTCTATGTGTCTTGGTAGCTCTGAAGCACAGAGATCTCCATGGTCCAAGGCTGAGGCAGAGAGGGAGAGCAGGAGTTCTCCCTGATGACAAGTCTTGGTGGTAGAGCACAATGTCCCTGACAATGAAGGCCACAGGGAACTGTCTGACTTCATACATCATGTGTGGGTGAGCGCTGACCGTGCTCTCAGAGCCTGAACCATGTTCTGAACCTCTTGTTCTGCTGAAGCATCTCTCCTTACTCCCTGCATGCTGCTATGCCACCGTGCATCCACATTCAGGGTTCTTCTGCCACAGATCAGGATCTCCTGGACTTGACTCCTCATTTGGTGATGGGTGAGAACCTTGAGAGCTGCCTCCTTTCCTGGCCCCATCCTGTGCTCTCTCACCCCTGTCATGACGCTCAACATCTTTCTCGGGGATAAATTTGGCAGTGCGGGGCTGGGCTTTCTTGCCAGTGTGGCAACAGCCACAGCTCCCAGCTTGTTAGACTGAAAGAATGTGCCGTTTTAATTAATGATATGTAAATATCCTTGAATGGGCCACATTTGCATATTAAGAGAGATTTGCGGAATCTGCGGAGTAATATATTTTAATTAAGGATTAATTAAAAATAATGGGAATTTCATTTCGCCTGGCAGAATCTGTTTAGATCTTTGCACACGTCTGCCCGGGAACCCGGTTGGAGCATGCTGCTGGTGCTGTGGTTTGCAGCTGGGGCCAGCCACTGGTGCTCCTGGGTCCCGAAACCACTGGCAGAGCTGGGTGGCTGGTCCCCTTGGCTGCATAGCGGGTGCGGGTTTTCGGGCTGGTTTTTGATATTCTTTATGGCAAAATAAGCAAATGGCTGTGAGACACGGAACACTAGTTGTGTTGGCAATTATGTTAATAGCATGCTATTAGGCTATGATTCTATATGAGCAATTGGGGAGAAGAAATGCCTTACTGAGAGAGAATGATACAACAGACGTCTGTCTTATTGATATAGCTCCAGAGGAGCTTTCTGCGTAATTACACTCGGCCACTTTTCAGAGGTGGGGGCAAAGCTATGGCCATGGAATGGAGGGGAGAGTGGTCCTCTGCATGTACCTGCATCTGAGGTGGGGATGCCCTTGTGACTCTCCAAGGAGGAATTTTGGTACCTGGCAGCAACAGGCTGAGTGTCCTAGTGTCTGTGGGCTCTTTGGTTTGCTGTTCTGGATGGTCTTGCAGAAGGGATGTGTCCTGCATCGGTGGGCAAAGGGTCACTGTAGAGCTCTGGGGATCTTAGCAGAACTCCAGGGCTTGGCGGCTGGACGCCAGAGCTTGGTTGATTAAACTGTGGTGATGGAGAGTATCAAGAGGAAGCCTCACAGCTTCCTTGGTATGATGGGGTCATGCCAAGCATGTAGACAGGTGGCTCCAGTGGTACTGGCAAGGAGCAGGGGAGCTCTTGAGGGGTTGAGATGGGTGGAGAGCATGAGGGAGAGCAGAGGAAGGGTGAGGGTGCTAGTCCCTCCATCCCACCCAGCTTTTCCTGGCGCTAAGCTGGCTGCAGCATGTTGAATGCAAATGGAGAAAATGCAGTTTGTGGTAAGAGTCCGCTAATAAATAACCTCCAAGTCTTCTCCCTATCAGGCAGTGACATCCTGCATTTCTCTTCCCCGCCGCACCAGCCCAAGACATTTAATGATGTGGTGCTCCTTACGGGATGTGTCGCCCATGCTAAATATCCCCAGCCTTCACAAAATGGTGGGCAAAGAGCCCAGCTCAGCTCTGGCAGCCCCACACCTCTCCCTGCAGCCCTAAGCAGGGAGGTCGGTGGTGTGGCACCCGCATCCCCCTCCCCATCCCCAGCGCTGGGCGCAGACCCCTCCGCCACACTTACCCGCGGTCGCTTGAGGATTTCATTAACTGCACGAAGTAAAAAATAATCAATTTCAGATGTTCCCAGTGTTTGTGGTAATGGTCTCTCTAACCATTCTGATTAGCTGAATGAAATGGAATTTTTCTTTTAAATTACAGCGCGTTGACATTAGATATAGGCAAACTTTGTGTGCACGGGGGAGGGGGAGGGGACAGGCTTTTTACATTCATCCTTGTCCTTCTCCCTCTGTGGCCATCCCTCGACTTATCTTCCCATCACCCCTTCCCCAGTTGCACCAAAATCTCCAGCAACTTCTTTCTGCTGCGCACTAGACTGGGATGTTTTTTTTTGCCCCCTGGGCTTTGTGAAATGTTTCCTGCTGGGTTTGGTTGGTGGGGGTGCATTTTCCTTCTTTTAATAAATTTATGTTTTCATTTTTTAATGTTTTCCACAGTGTTTGGGACTGGGACCAGTGCTGCTGCCAGGTTGGGCTTCTTCCCCCCGTCCTCCTTTCTTCTTCCCTCCATTCTCTTCGCCCTGTGTGTGGTTTTGGTCTGGTTTTGCCACTCTCCCTTTTTGTTTCGTGGTTTCCTTTCGGCATCCTGAGAGGTGAAGTCTGCAGTGAAATAGATTAGGGAGAGCCGTGGCCGTGTGCCCTGGGGGGCAGGCTGGGCTCCTTCCTCCTCTGGCTGTCTCTTGTACCCATCTCCCTTCCCCACACCGTTTCTCTTTCCCCAGGCTGAATTTTTCAGACTCCAAACAAGCCCACATCGGCCCTTCCATTATTAATTTTTTTCTTTTTTATTTTTTTTTTTATACATTTTCTCCCTACCTTCCTTTATTCCCCCTTTAAACCGGCATGTGGTAGTGGCTGCGGGTGGGTGCCGGTATGGCGCAGCCCAGCCCAGGCTTTGGACTTCTCCTTTTGATAAGCTGTCATCCTGCGGCCCCGCACTGGGGGTTTGATCAGAGCGCGCTCTCGACCCCGTGGAAGACATTAAACACCCTCCCAGACCCTTTCCTCTGTCTCCATCTCTGAACCTTTCACTCTCCTTTAATGAGAATTTCTCCTAATTATTTCAGTGGCTGCAGCACAGGGACCGCAGTGTAGTTAGATCTTGATACCGGGACGTGACTGTTATGCTGATAAAGGCAAAAGATCAATAATTTAGGCCCTAGCGTTAATGGCAGAGCTGAGAGCTTAAGTGTCTGTATTCAGGTTTAGTCCTGAAGGTTTCTGGAGTATTAATGATTTCCAGAGGAATTCCCTCCCTTCCTCTTTCCTTGTGCTGCCATTGCTTTTTCCCTTGTCCTGCCATTGCTTTTTCCCTTGTCCTGTCTGTTTTTAAAACCCCTCTCTTCTCATTTTTTTTTGTTGTTTTTATTTTTCCTCCTTGATTCTCTACCCTGCAGTCATTCTGCTTTGCTTTTGTGTTGCCCCTGAATTGCCCTTTCACAATTTACCTGGGGCTGTGGCAGTGCATTAGAAAGCAAAGGGAGGGAGCCGAACCTGGGGGGAGGAAGGACTGAAAGAGAGGGGAAGGCGTGTGTAAAAAAATTATTAATTTCTTTCTATTCTGCTTTGGAGATTGCAGGATGAGCCCCACTTGGGAGGCAAGCAGCATGGCTGCATCTGGGTGATGGCTTTTGTTGCCTTCTGTAGGAGCTGGAGGTCTCCCTATCTGTGATGGAGGTGCCACATAATGTGGTGGTGCAGGTGGAGTTACCTTCAGGGCCGTATGGGGCAGTGGCCTGGTCACCCATGCCATCCTCCCCTGCCTTTAGATGAATGTGGAGGCAGAAGAGCCCCCTGGGTGTGAAACACTGCTGTGCTCTGTTCTGTTTCCATATATGTCTGCCAAGCCCTCACTGCAGCCCCTCTCTTCTCCACCCTTGTAGACCCATTTTTGCTGCAGGTACTCATGTCCCTGCTCATTCACATCAGCTTGAAGAGGGCTGCTGGTGGAGGGGGAAAGTGTGCTGCACAAAAGATGCTCTTACATTGTAATCCCTAGCTGCTTTCCTGTGATAGATTCTTGTCCTTTGCAAAAGTATCCCAGCACTGCTTGGTGAAGGGCTGATTTGAGGTAGGATGGGGGAACAGGCAATGCATCTGCTGGAGATCCAGGTACTCTGCTTTTTTCTTCCTAGTGCTGTGGCCCATCTGCATTCTTGCTTGCTGGGTTTCCTCCCCCAGGCCAGTGTGAGCTGATCCCTGGCTGTCCAGGAAGTGTTTGGAGGCCCAGGGTGGAAAGTGGGAAGTTTAAGAGAAGAGAGAGGTGTGGAAAAATTAACCAGTTTTCTAGTGAGGCATAAGCACTTGGTTTTTTGGTTGTGGGTTGGTTTTTTTTTTTTTTTATCCCCTGAGCCTGTTAGGACTTGAGGATTCAGGAAATACTGAGTTGATTTGAAAGAAGATGACAAATGATGAAGGGAAATTGGGGGATAAAGACTGTTATTTAGCCACAAGGAACCCCAGCTGGGAAACACTGCTATAGACATTAGCTGGTTAATAGGAATTTTGCTTGGGTTATCTCCATCTTGATTAGGAAAGAGGGGCTGTAAAGTGCCTGGATTTTGTGTCATCTTGTTCTGTTTGGGGTCCCAGGCTGTACTTTGCTGCAGAGGGAGTGGGAAGGATTTCTCGAGAGTTGCAGAGCATCCCTCTCCTCCTATACTCCAAGACTCTCCTGAGGATCACAGCCTCTCTGGCTCAGAATTGAGCTCACCAGGCTGCCCTGCCATCCCTGGTCCCCATTCTGGGCAAGAACTGGCAAAGCATCCTTGATCCCTAGCAGTGTCGAGAAGTGTCTCATATGTCCTGAGTGCCGCAAACCAGATAGGCCAGATGATTTGGAGAAAACTCCAGGAACAAACTCGCCAACAAAGTTTTCAAGTTGACCAGCAGGTATTAATTGCTGTGCTGGGAGACACGGGGGATAGCTCCTCCTAACGTGTGTCCCGGTATTGCCACACAGGCCATCCTTATATAGTTGCTTGGGCATACGTACATATTCATGAGGCTACACGCGAATTACATCATTTTCCAGAAAGTTTCCCTCATACATACAAAAATGTGATGGTGGTCTTTGAGAGTCGTTTACTTCTTCCAACAATCTTCATAACTGCTGGCAGTCTTTGAGGCACCAGCGTAATTAACATTACAGACATAGCAATCATCCTGTCCTTCTACTTATCAGGTAGTTTAACTGCTCCCATCCTGGACATCTACTAGTCCCCGATACTCCCCAGTAGATGTCTGTGCCAGCTTAATGGGTTCATTAACACCACAAACATAGCAATAATCCTGTCCTTCTACTAATCAGTTAGTTTAACTGTGCCTATCCTGGACATCTGCTAGTCCCAGATACGCCCCATCCCCAGGTCCTGTCTTCTTATTGCTTTTCTTAGGCTTTTTTTACTAAGGTCGTAAAGACCTAAAACTATGTCAACTACCTTAAAGCACTTCAGTTATTTTCCATTACAAAGCCATCAAATTTAATGTTACTTAAAACTGATTACATTTTGTGCTTTTGTGCCTCCTTGTCTCACAGAGAAGGTGGAAGTACTGATATGTGTTTTCTAAAGATGTCTTAATCAATGTGGGAAGCCTCACTGTTGAGGCTGTCTTTCCTGAGGATCAGCACTGCTCTGTGTTGTGCTTTCTTCTCTGACACTGAATACTGTGAGACTCATCTCTCCCAAGACTCATGGAGATTTGAGGGGAAAAAATGACCAAAAATATGAGTTTCCTGCTGAAGTGGAAGCTGGCAGTACTACAAGTGCCAGTGAGTGCTTCCTTCCAGCTGCAGAGCTGATACCTCTTCTGATTTCTTCCCTTTCTTTTTGCTAGTGGCTGGAGGGTCATGCTGGCATCCAGGGGACAGCGTACTTATTTGCATACCTGCAACTTTGCTGGGCTTGGATGGGCAGAGCAGGCTGTGGCTTGGTAAACAGTTCTGTAGCTCCACGGTCCAGCTGGCTCCTCTTACCCGGCTTGCCTTGACAGGGCTAGCCACACTATAAATTAGTTTCAACTTATTGTAGTCACTGAAGTACATAAATATAGCTAAGGACATGAGGGAAAACCATCCGGGCAGTGCAGAAGGGCTTGTTGGCTTTCATGTGATGGCATTATTTGGGATTGGGAGAGAACAACCAGAAAAGCACTTCAAAGAACGAAAAGGTTTTTCAGTGCTGCCTAATTCCATGCTGTTTACAAAAATGCATGATTGTATGTGTATGTATGCATGTATCTGTATATGCACACTCGTAATTGCATATACAGGAATGCAAATGTGGATTGTGGCTGTGTTGAAGAGATGCTCCAGGGGGTAAAGGTGCCCCATGGTTATGTTTCTGTGTGCAATTTAGGGACCATGTGTCCCAATCCCAAATCCTTTCTTTGATTATAGAAAAAGCCTTGATGAAAATGCGACCACATGGGACCCAGGACCAGTTCCCTGGAGTGGCAGGTGATTGTCTTCTATTATCCAGGCAAGAAACCTGAATCATAGAATCAGCTAGGTTGAAAAGGACCTACTTCTACCCCAGTCTACCCCAAAGCACCATCTCTGCAATCATTTCAGCTTTCCCAACTGCTTTTTATCCTCTTGGGCAGGAGGCACAACAGCCATGTGGTGTTCCAGCCTGAGTGTTTCCCTGTCAGATTATGTGTTTACACCCATCTTTTTGGGCGCCAAATTGACTTCAGTAGGATCTTCCTTATCCAGGGCTTCCTGAGGCATGTGTTGGATTTGCTAGGCTTGGTTAGGAGGTTGATTTCTGGATGCTCTGGCCTTAGGCTGTGTGGGTTGAATATTTGCAGAGCTTGTCTCAGCAAGCTTTAGAGAGGAGAGGACTTAAAGGACAAGTATGAGTAGCTATAGGTTTTTCTAGCCGCCAAACTGGTTGTGAAGCAGGGAAGGATTCCCCAAATCTCTGCCGATATTTGTTGTGGGTAGCCCTGGGGAGCAGGTATTTGTATCTGAAATGTTAATAGAGAGACTGAATTGAATTGTGTGTACTGTCGGGGGAGCTGTAAAAGCCATTTACAAAAGAAGCCAAGAGAAGATCAGTAGAAATGCTCACAAACCCTAAAAATCCCAATGTGATGCCTGAATAATCACCCATTTGTCTGGGGAAAGAGAGTAATCCAGCTAGGGTTCAGTTTAATAGGATTATTAAATATTGGAGGGGGGCAGAGGGAGGAAGGCTCTGGGATTTTTCATATGACTTGAGACCATGGATCTTTCTTTTCCAGTGGCCTCAGCAGGACAAGGAAGCATCAGGAGTTGGGGCAGCTTTGCTAGATGTCAGTGTGTAAGCTGTAGTGGGACGGTTGGAATCATGGAAGTCTGACTGGGTCCTTCCCTCCCTTTCGCCTCTTTGGCCAGTTTGCTTAGATGAGGAGCTTTTTGGGGTAGAGAGCTTGTCTGGTGGTATGTGTTCTTTGTGGGGAGCTGAAATGGGATGTTTGGCAGTTTTTAACCCTGCCACAAGGAAACATCACTGGGATTCATCCTATCAATTCATCAAGGATTCATCCTATCAACATGAAGTCTAGCTGCGTCTCCAAGGGGGCTGCTGCCAGGTCAGTCATGTCTATTGCAATGCTACTGGAAACATTTGTCTGGACAAGTCAAGATGAAGACATGGGGGGAATTTTTGGGAGGGACATCGACCTTCATCAGCCTCTGATGAAGGGTGAGGAAGAGACTTCTGATGGGCCGAATTAGTCATTCAGTACCAAGGGACAGTTGTGCCTCCTGAGCCACCTGATATTGACAAAACCCCTTTCATTTGACATCATCCCCTAGATGGTGTTCGAGGACAAGATGTATGGTGCTTGGCTGCCTTGTGGCCCTGATCGTGGCAGCTCTCCTAAGCTCCTTTCTAGGCATTAATGTGTTTTCTTCTCAAAGCAGCTTTTTACCCTTAAAAACAAGGAGATGCATAGATGAGAAGGGAGACAGTGCTGCTGCCTCTACAATATTCCCACAAAGCAGATCACACAAAATAAAGTGAAAGGAGAAATGTTTTTTGTAGCATTGCCTGCATTTATGTGGTACTAGATAGGAGTATGAGTATGAGCATGTTTGTGTCTCAATGCATGCTTCATAATATAAAGCAGCCACAATGTCTCTATGGTGCTCCCAGAGAGCTGTTGATGTGTTGTCAGATACTATAACTTCTTTTAAGTCTACTTTATGTAGGGTATCTTACATATTTGGTGATCACAAAAGGCAGCAGGAGAATAACAGTGGGAGGAAAAACAAGGGAGCAATTCTGGCTGTCCCAGTGTGCAGCATCTTCCTCCCTGTCCTCCTCTGCCTTGGCTCTTCAGGTGAATATTTCTTAAGTCTTTTGATGGGACCTTTCTCTGTTTCGGAAGTGGGGGAACTGATGGAGGTCCTCTCTTCCTTTTGGCTGGTGGTGTGTTCAGGGAGGGGTGGGATAAGCAAAACGCTTCGTATTCACAGAATCAACATGTCACCGTTTCACAAAGGCATCATTTTCCTGTTTTGCTCTTTCCATGCATCTTAACCCACAGGTTGTTCATGAAAAAAAAAAAAAGGCTTTCCACAAGGAACATCACCTCTTGCAGACACATGACAGTAATAGGAGGTGTTTTCTGTCCCGCCAGTCTTTCTTCAGCCTGTCCTGCTCTCCTCTGCTGTGCAACAGGACCTCATGTCCTTTTCCAGGCCATATTTACTTGCCATTTTCCCACTCCCAGATATCCCTTCTCTCCATGGCCCTGCCTCCCTTGCTTCCTCCACTGTGCAGTTTCTGCCAGCTCTGTTTATTCAGCAGTGCATGTGAGGAGCCGAGGGCCAGGGATTGGAGAGAAGATACAGCTACCTGCATCCATACCTGCATTTCCCTGGGGAATGCTTTGGGCAATTTCTCACATATGGCCTGTGCATCTCCAGAACACTGTTGAGTGGTGCAGGCTACCAACTGGCAAAACTGCCTAGACAGTTGAAGCTGCGAGCTGGTTACTCCAGAGTGGCATGTGGTTTGGAAGGGAGGTACATCCTCACCAGCACATCTGGTTTCCTGTCCTCGCAAGGCAAGCTCTATGGACTGAGCAAGCTGTTTTCTAAGTGAGGTCTGTCTTTTGGTGCTGGACTGAGAATCCTGCCTGTCTCTAAGAGACTGCACTGGAGCACCCCCTGGGAAAAGAGCTGCTGCTGTTGTTATTTAACAGGGATACAGAGGTGGAGGCTGAGGAATCCTGAAAGACCCAAGAATCTTCCAGAAGTTCTCCTTCCATCTCTGGCACGTCCTCTGGTTCATCATAGCTACAAATACTCATCAGAGCATGTTCTCCAGGGATGGCATTTCCCAACAAAGGCTGGCCCTTTCTCTGATCATGCATGGGATGGCTGAAGGCTGCATCCCAATGCAAGCAGCCAGGTAGAGCTGCCTCTTTCCTAATGAGTGGTCCTTCTTAAGTCAGTTAAATAGCAAATAAACTCCAGTAGAAATGTGAGGTTGGGGCTCTGCTTGTCCATTGCTTCCCCACGTCAGGGCTGTGCTGAGCCAGGGATGAATGATTGGGAATCAACAAAGTGTTTAAACACCAGAATTGAAATTAATGTCCCCTCATTGCTGGTGAGGCTGCCAATACATTACAGCAAGCACCTTCCCAAAGTGAAATGAATGTTTGTTTATCCTCATGAAATATACATCAAAACATGTTGGTGGGAGAGGCTGCTAATGAGGGAACTGGCCAGCTCTCCATTAATTCCCGGCTGGGAGCAAATACTGCTCCTTTCCTCTTTTCTTTCCTCTCTAGGCCTTAGTTTTGAAGCCTAACCTGTCCGCAGCTGTGTATCCAAAAGCATTAATATGGCTTTAATGAAAACTCTGGTTGATCTGTCCAAGGATATTGATGAGTGGTCCTCAATCGTATTAATCTTCTCATTGTGGGAGGAAATGAAGGTGGTGAGCGGGGCCGTCAGGTGCCACTGGAAGAGGAGGGTGTGCTGGGAGCAGGGAAGCTGCTGCTGCCTGGCCCTGACTCTGGTGCTGTACCTTTTCCTGGCTTGTGTTGAGTTTTACGATTTTTTGGTCCTTCTCGAAACTGGAATCAAAGCACCTTCCTCTTGGCTGGACTGCACACCACAATTCCAGGCCGGTATTTAACATTCAAATCATTAAATTTCTGCCAATAAATCCATTACTGTTGATTATATTGAAGGGGCTAACGATCCGTCGGCAATATTCCACCATAGATTTCCATTTGCGTCGAATGGACGCCTTGCATTCAGTCCCTGCCAGGGTGTGTTTTGGGGTGTTCCCCCTCTCCTTTGCAGCTTTCTCAGTGGAGTGATGCCCCCACCATCCCCTTCTCCCTGAGCATAGGCTGCTCCTCAATAGGAACATGATACACTTCTTTATGGCTTATGGCAAACTGCCTTGATTACTTCTACTGTTGTACCCATTATGTGAATTAAATATGTATTCAGTTGCATGCTGCTTGCGTTGTTATTGCAGGGTGACATATGGTAGTGACTCAATTAGAATGAAACTAGCATTAGATAACCCTTCTGATTACATGCATCCCAGCTCGCTCTGCAGCCTGGCTGCTGCTGCCACCGCTGCTGCTTAGCCTGATCTCCTGCTATCGATGAGCCACAGGTTTCATTAGCTGTTATCATCTCCAGAGGCGGGCTTTAGTTAGGAGCATGGCAAGAGGAGGGTGTGCAGATTGAGGTGAGGGCCTGTGAGTACCATTACACTACCCACAGCTGAGCTGGCCTTGTGGTCTCATGCAAGTGGGCTGTGGGAGGAGGGGTGCTCATAGTGGTGTAAGAGTGTTCACAGCATCCCCTGCATAGGGATGCATTGCTTCCATGCCAGGCCTCCCCCATGGGTTTCAGATACAACTCTCTGTACCTTCCCTTGTCAGTAGCGCCAGGCGTTTTCAGATCCTTGAAATGCCTGAGAGCATGGCAGGTATGCCTTTATGGGCACTGTGGCAGAGCAGCCCCTTGCAAGCAGCCATCTGTGCCTGGGTGAAGCTTGCAGTGTTTGAGGATGTCCTCAAAGCAGCAGCAAAAAGGGCTTTGGTTTGGTCCACAGCTACTCCTGACTCTGGTAAGCAGCACCAAGTTTTCTTTAAAGGAAAGGGATCAAATGGCTGGCGATTTTGTGTTCGTGTCTCTTTCTCCCTGTGGAGTGAGTGACTGCTGAGAAATACCTTGAGAGGGAGTGGGCATTTTCTCCTCTGTTGGGTGGCTGCAGATTGTAGGGTGTCAGTGGGTGGCTTTGGCACTGCTGCCCTCTGGTGCGCACCACTGCCGCTCCACGGGTAGCCCGGGGCTCTGAGCCAGGGGTGCCCAGGAAGGCCGTGTTTGCTCTAACTTGAGGATTTTCTGCTTCCTCAGTTCCCTTCTTCCCTGCAGAAACCAGCCAAAAATCTTATGTTTCTTGAAGTTAGAAAGGATGGATTTCCCTGACCCCATGCACCACTGCTTCTGTCATTTCTGTCTGTTGGAGGACTCTGCTGCGAGCGTAAGTGGAAGATGCTGCTGGTCCTGCAAGTGAGGCTCTAGCCTTGAACTTTGGCAGCAGCAAATCTGGAATGTTTGGTTGTTCCACAAAACAGCCAAACTGTCTGTGTCTATCCATGGGGCATTGCTTCTCCCCAGAGTTTGGGAGCCCTGCTCCCAAACGCTGAGCTTTTACTTTATTGCTTTGTGAACTGTTTGTCAGCAGATCCTGATGCGAAAGTAAATAGGAAATGGGTTAATTATACAAACATGCTTGGGGTCCAGAAACAATCTCAGCCAGTGAACTGTTTGCAAACATTTCTTTCCAAGGGCTGCTCCTTAGTCATGCTGTGATTGCTCCCAGCACCCAGTTTCTCCTCTCATGTTGGGCAAAGGGAGGATTTTTTTTGTAAATGGAGCACCAGCAACCATCAGAGAGCAAATAACACACTTCCTGGTGACAGGGCTTAGCTAAATACAAATTTTATCTGGGTACATATATAACTATTGAGGGGGATATTTATGAATGGAAAATAATGCAGCTTGACAAAAAAAACTGCGTTTGTGTGGGGATCTTTTTCCACATCAAAGCCTGGAGTTTGGTTTGCACCTTTCATTGCTCCTTAATTCTTTTTATTGCTCTTGCACATTCTCCTTGTGAGTGTGCCTGCATAGGGGTGTGTGTGTACACATGGGCCTGCATGCATATTATGCTGTCAGGCCTCTGCAGGAAGCTTTATTCTTGCTTTTGCAAGTGGGAAGTTTCTTTTTTCAGTGAAATAAAGGCCCTTCCTGTCAGAGGACTGTGGCAAAGATAGTTGCTTCTGTAGTCCTAATCCTTTAACCCATTGCAGACAGTAGCCCAAATCCCATTAGCATCCTTCCTGGCTCATGGTTTTCTGAATGGCTATGGGGGCTTTGCAGCAAAGCCCAGCTTGTGCAGAGCACAGGCAGGGTCTGGCCAATGAACCTGATCTGTGGTGGGTACAGTGTAAGCTGCTCCTCTCTGGGGAGGATGCTCAGGTGCAGATGTTGTCCATCTGAGTTCTCCAAATTTTGAGTGCTCGGCAGAGCTCAGTGCAGGCGTTGCTCGGTGGTCCCTCCCGCAGAGGCGATGCCTTGAAGGAGGAGCATGCATTCCTTTTCCAAAACTGAAGCTTTTCTGATTGCTTGCTGCGTTTTCTTCCTAGAGCAGGGTTTGCAGGGTGAGCTGGGGAGGTGACATGGGGCTCTCAGAGCAGGATCTGTCCCTTTATTGCTTGCCTTGGTATTGCTTGTGCTGCTTTTGGCTAGAAAACCGTCAGCTCATACAAATGACTGACAGCAGCCAGCGTCAGCCCTTGGCAGGTATGTAAACAAAAGAGGGAACCGTTTTCTGCTTGCTCGTTGCTTTTTTCTTTTTCCTTTTTTTTTTTCCTTTAAATGTTTTTACTTGAAGGAGTATAGATGCAGGGTGGTGTAGCCCCATGCACTTCCCCATCCAGGGCTGGCAGTGGCCCTGTGATGTCAAGCTGGAGGGTGTCACCTTGATTCCAGAACTGCTTGACAAAAAGGTCTGGGAGGTGAATAACTGGGGGGCTGCGTGGACTGTTGCCGGCTCCCTGTGTTTTCTGAGTCCTCCAAACCTCTCTCTCCTCTGAGCATCCCCTCAGGCCCTTGCATGCGTTTCATCCTCATCTTTCTGCCACGGGTGGGTGCATCCCTGCTGGTTTCCGTAAGCTGCCTGCTGAGCACAGCCCCCCAGTCTGCAGGGCTGTCAAGGGCTGTGTCTCTCTCCGATTGATTGGAAAAGTTCTTGTGCATGTATTTATTTTTTTTCTCCCAGTGAAAAACACCACCTGAGTGGGTCTCTGTCAGGCCCGTGCAGCTTATGCGGAAGGCAGGTGAGCTTGCACATAGGGTCTTAAACACCACCATAGTCCTATGAAGGAAAAACAAAGATATTGATACAAGTGGAGGTTTTCTGCTTGTTTTTCACTTTCTAAAGTGCCAGGCAATTTCTTCAGGTGGTTCTTGTTGTTGTAGTTATTATTTTTAGTATTAGGCTTTGCTGGCGATACTTATTTGGGTGCAGTAACCCCTTCACCCTCCCTACCACTGGGTGCTGGGGTCACCCATGCAGCTGCAGAAAGGAGCAGGTAAACCCTGGAGCAGTGGCAGTGTGCCTGATTTTGACTCCAGGGAATTTCACTGGAATGAAAGGAGATGGAAAACACCATGAAGCCCCTAAGCCATGAGATGGAGTGGATTATTTAAGTGGATTAGTGATTTCTGACCCGAGGCTGGTATGGAGCAGATGGCGTTTGGCCTGCTGCAGGGTCTGTGGGAGGATTGTGGTGGGTTCAATTCTCCACCTCCAAGAGCTGCAGCCCCTCTCCCCCAAATAGCCTCTGCAAGCTGCCCAGCCCATGTATGTGTGGGCAGCTGCCTGCCTGCCTGTGCTCACCCTCGGCTGGTGAACGCAAACTGGTGTTGAAGGGGAGCTGGGAATTGGACCCCTGCCTTCCCCTCCCCTAAGCCACTGTGTCAATGGGGAATACTGGCACATGCTGAGAGCGGTAAAGGGTGTTGGGGGGAAGTAGGCTTCCCCTTCCTCTGCAGGCGAAGTGCTGTGCTCATCTCTGAGGATCTCCCAGCCCTTCATTTGGGTGGGAAGGAAACTCCTGCCAGTCTCTCTGCATCGTACATGTGTGCACTTTCTCCCCCTTTCTTACTGTCCTTTTCTTCCCTTCCTTTCTCTTCCTCAAAAAGAAATAAATAAAACAAAATAAACCCCCAGCAGAAAGCAAGCTGTGATACTGTCGGGCCTGGCGTTGATGTTATTTATTTTCCTCAGTTGCTGCTCTGGAAGCCCGGAGTTGACAGAGCGGTTTTGTAGAATAGAAACATTATAGACTGTTACTGTCAGAGTGTTAAATGTGATGGATAGAGAAATACAGGGGAGGGAGGGGACTTTACACTAGCCATGTCTGCCAGCGAGGGTGCTCATGGGAGAATAAACCATCCGCATATAAGAAATGAATGAGGTAATGTGGCGGGAGGTAATGGACTCTTGCAACAAAGATGTGCCTTGCTGGCTGGACTTAACCCTTGCCACTCTGCTGCTGGGATGGGGTGGGATGCGGGGTACGTGCTTTGCTTGTCTCTGGCCCTGTAGGATGCTGAGGTGTGGTAGGAAGAGCCAGGTTGTACCTGTGAAGTGAGGAGAGTACTGGCCAGGTCTCTGCAGGCCCCCATCCTGCGCAGCAGTGCTTGCTGGGCTTGCCGCAAGCCCTGAAGGAGCATCTTCATGATGAGCACCAAGAGATATATTTATTGCTCATTAGGAAAGGCACCTGTGCTGCTTGGGAGGTGCAAATGGGTGCAACTTTCAAAAAGCAGCAGCCCGATGGCTCATTTGGGGTGGCTCCAGGTTTGGAGTCCTTCTAAGAGTGGGTGCAGAAGCCTTGGGTGCTCAGATGATGAGGGGAAGAGCACAGGCTTGGAGGGGGGTGGAAGAGGTGGCCCTCAACTTGGTCTTTCCCTTTCGTTGGTGGCAGAGGTTATGGGAAGTTGAGGGGCTTTGCCTTCATTTGTGCCTGTTTGCACAAGGTGCTATGCTGGGGTCCAGAACTGTCGCCCCATGGTTTTGGTGCTTGATTTGTACTTCAGATATTGTTTCTCATCGTTGGGAGGGGATGGTTGGGTAGGGAGAAGCTCTGGCAGTTGGTGCCCTTCCAGCTTTGTGTATGTCTGGGGTACGCAGGCTGCATGCATGTCTCAACTCTTCTGGTTCACACTGATGGGTTTTCTAGTCATCTACTTAACTATCAAATTATATTTTGAAGGCTAATTAGTGTTTGGTACTTGTTTCCGTCTCTCCTCCTCACAGAGTCTCTCCATACCTCCCCCACAAGGAGACCCTCATGGGCAGTATTACCCCCTGCCTGCGGACCACAGAATCATGGAGTGGTTTGGGTTGGAGAAAGGACCTTCAAAGATCATCTGATCCCCCACCCTGCCATGGGCAGGGCACCTTTCATACAGTCAGGCTGCTCAAAGTCCTATTGAACCTGACCTTGAACTGTTCCAGTGATGGGGAGTCCACAACTTTGCTGGGCAACCTATTCTAGTGTCTCACCACCCTTATTGTACATTTAGTCTTTACATCTAATTTAAATCTACCCTCTTAGTTTAAAACCATAACCCCATGTCCTAGCACTACAGGCCCTGGTAAAAAGTCTCTCCATCTTCCTTACAAGGATGATGGGCCTGCAGCGGGTGAGAAGCCTCAGGGCGAGGGGCAGCCTAGATGTCGAGCATTGTGCAGCCCTGGCAGTTCTCATTGCCCCTTCCTTTCACGCATCGCTAAGTGTCCAGCCTGAGTGCGCAAAGTTTGTCCTATTCAGTGTGTGTGAGTAATTAAATTACTTCCTTGTGCATTTTACCCTCGCTTTTACCTACCATCTTATCTCCAGCTCGTGAAGCTTTGTTCGCAGCATCCTTGAAGGAGTGCTTCAGCATTTTTGAGTCTTTGCTAACCCCTACTGCTCATGTTCTCCTCAAACCTACTGCTGCTCATGCTCTTCTCCTGGCAATAAATTTACTAAGCAGCAGTGGGCAAACCTCATAGACCCATGGCATTATTGAAAAAGTCATTTGTTTCTACTCTTTCCCACATCTTAACCAACCCTTACTCTTTGTTTTTGCTGGGAGAAAAGTTACATTTGTCAGCTGGTGAAACCTGGGGGACTCCAAACAAGGCCAAGTGTGCTTTGTGCCTTCTGTTGCTGGGTGCGCAGCAGTTGTAATAGATTAGTGAGGTACAATTTCTTCTTCCCTACGGGCATGGCTAGTTAATCTCGGTGGTATCATGTCCATCTCGAGGCTTTATCCTATCTATTTGTCATCTTAGCTGGTACTGAAGTGAGACTCAAGTCAGTGAATCTGTGGCTCATCTCACTCCATTTTTAAAAAATAGGGTATGACACTTTGTGTCCTCTAGTGTAATGAGAGATTGAGCCGCTAATGAAAATATGCAATCATTTTATTTCTGAGTCCCTGCAGAACTCTTAAGCAGGTATTATCTGGTCCTGGTGACTCCTCATTTTTCATTTTCCAAGCATGCTTTACCATTACTTCTTCTGACATCTCAATCTCTGATTGAGTCTCATCTTTGTCACCTGAAAGATGGCCCATGGTCAGAGATTGCATGGTGTTGGGTTGCTGAAGGCTGAGGACTGTGTTTCCCTGCATCCCTGCATCCGCCACAGCGGCTCCTCCAGACATCACCTCTGCATAGATGATGCAAGGGCCAGGCTTGCTGTATGTCTTGTGACAAAATTCAGCTTCATCTTGGTTTGTGAGCTCCCAGCTAGTTAAAAATTGCAGCCATTTAAAGCATCATCTGTTTGTGAAATGGGTGAGCTTGAGGAATTTCCTTGTATTTGTCTGCTGCTTCTTTAGTGTGAGGGATCCCTGTCCATGGCAGGGGGGTTGGAACCAAATGATCTCAAGGTCCTTTGCAACCCTAACTATTCTATGATTCTTTGGGGTCTAGGTCAGATTTCTTTGGGATACAGTGAGACTCCCCAAAATGTTTCTGTTCAGGAGGCATCTGGGTGTGTTGGCTCCAACCACTGGACCTGCCCTTGCCTTCAGGCACTGGGGGAGAGGCAGAAGGAGCCAATCTCAAACCAAAATCTCTTTCTTATGAAAGAGCAACGAGGAGATGCCATCGATAAGGGATGCTGCCTGCCCCACAGGTGCAGCCCCAGTGGCCTGTAGCTGTGGGAATGTCAGCATTCCTGTTTGGTGGCAGCCACTCTTATTTCCTGGCTCTATGAGAACTGGTCCACAAATCCCCTTGGATTTGTTTGTTTGGGTTGTGGTTTTTTGTGTGGGTTTTTTTTTGGGTTTTTTTTTTTGGCTTTGTGCTCTGAATCAGCTTGATTTGGTAAACAGCTTCTATCACAGCACGTCACAGGGAATTTATTCCTGGGTGCTGTAATGTGAAGAAAAGCAGAGTGAAGGACCTCCAGTCACAGCCATGCATGCACGCAAAAAGTTAAGTATTCTTGCTTTCGCTGACAGTACAAAGGTGTCATATACGAGAAGGATTGACACAGACCAAAGGGTCTTGTGGGAAATATGATAATAACTATAAAGAAGACAGATTATTCCCCAGTTGCCAACATTCAAACCTTTTTACAGTCAGTTCAAACATATAAAACTTTATTGCTGTAGCAGAAAGGGGAACAATTTCTGGTTGCACAGCTTTCCCAGGGCTGGGTTTATACTGTCTGTGTTATTGCTCTATAGTGGCATTTTAAAGTTTATTGAACAAGACTTTTACAATTGAAGGAAGTATATAAAACTGTAAATTTATTAGATTTTTCAGGATAAGTGCCCTTTCTAGTTGTGCTCAAGAATTCGGAGCTACGAGAAACTGCTAGTTACAAGACTTATTAATATTAAAGACTGAGAGAGTGCGCATTTTATACCTTAACTGATCTAAAAAATAATATTATGATGTTACTGAAAATCTGAGCTGTCACTGAGTAGGGTGTGTAGAGTGTTTGTATCGTTTGTGTATATATAAGTAGTCCATATCTATGTGCAGATACGTACATATGTACGTGTCTGGGTATGTCTTTGCAGGGGTGTGTGCGCATGTGCACATGAGGGTGTATGCACATACAATATGTGAACAGACAAGCACACACGTGTGTTTGAGCATATATGTATATATGAATCTGTGTGCTCCTGTGTAGTATTTTATTTTTTATATGGATTTATTTCCTATATTATGCAGTGCCTTCTAGTACGGAGTCTTAGTGCACATGTGTGTCTTTTAGGTGATGTGGAAATACAATTAATAGGGTGCCTGGGTGGATGTAACGGTTGTATCATGGTTGATTGTATGTTGTGTTCACGGGCATCTCATCTTAACTCATGTATGAAGACCTCCAATATCTAAACTGTACAATTTATACCATGTTCACCATTCACCTGATATTTTGTGCCTAAAACCAGTGTGCACGTGAGTGATGGTGGGATGGTGGTTTCCAAGGGGCTTTGTGCCTGCCCCCATTCTCTGTTTTCTCCTTTGGGCTGTGGCCAGGTAACACTGATCATAAATTTGTTGGGATCAGATTCTCTGGTTGGTACGTTTGCTCTGGGCTGCTTATGCAGCAAAACCAGGCTGCAGTGCTGCTGGGAGACAGCCCTTGAAGAGCTTATCCTGCATACAATCTGGGGAGAAACCTGCTCTTGAGGGGTCCCTGCTATAGGTTTTCTTTTTCCAGCTTGAGAATGATTTCACCTAAATGTGTGACTTGAATTAAAATAACTCATAAATCTGCTCTTCTGCCCGCTGTGTGTAGAGCATTGCCTGCCCACCACGGTGGCTGGTGCTGCTGGGAGGCTTGGGGGACATCTGAGAGGGTTTTGTTCTGTTTGTGGCATGTCCACTGGGGTGTAGGCTCTCCTGAAGCACCTCTCACCAGGACTGGTGGCCAGGAATACATCCTCCAGCTCAGGAGGAGAGCCTTCCTCCACCACTTCACTCTGCTGCTCCAGCAAAGACACAGAAGTAGATGCCTTCAGCTTTGGCATCTGTGAAGGCATCTTGCAAGGGGCAGCGGGTGCATTGGAGGCTGGGCAGGAGCAGGCAGTAGCACCACAGACAGGCAAAGAAGTCAATAAGCCCTGAATCTTTTATGAGACTTTGGATATTCTGATCACAGCTCTGCTTGCACCGAGATAGGAATACAGATTATCTGAGAAAGCGTCCGTGACTTGAAGCTCAGTCCTGGGTCTTCCTAAGGTTTTTTAGCTTGCCTCCCCGTATTAACATTTTGCTGTTGGTTTTAGGGGGTTTCCCTTTTTTTTCCTGCATTTTCCCTGCAGAAGGAGATGGAGCTCAGGTGCAATTTCTGGGAGCCAGGACTGGCTGGAGAAGTAAGTGGGAACAATGTTAGTGTAGCTAATGGGGCTAACAGCCTTATCCCTGCATATTGTTAACAACAAAACCAAGCTGCAACACTGCACACCAGGAGTCGGAAGAAAAGGAAAGCCCTTAGATCTCTTGTAATCCTGCGTTGCGCAGCACAACGGTGCCGGAATTGCAAGGGTTCTCACTGAATTCATTTTGGGTTTGGAGAGAAAAGGAGAAGCTAGGAAAAGGAGGGTAGGAACGAAAAAAAAGGAAAAAAAAAAAAGACCCCTGCACCGAGATGAATTTATGCCTGAGCTTGTCTTGGGAATGCAAATGTGTTTAAGACTCTCTGAGCTAAACCACCCCTTTTGGAAAGAAGGAGGGGGGAAATGGGGGAGAAAAAAAAAGTATGACACAGAAGGGACACCGTGAGAATTTGAAATGAGGGTTTGCTGCCCCTCCTCCTGCGCCCTGCCTGCTGCCGAGCTGGCACACGGGCAAGCAGCAAGGAAATGCCGGGATGCTGCATGGAGGGGGGACCCATGCGCCTGGGTGCTGTGCTCTCCAGTGGGGACCCAGTGCTCTGCCTCCATTCACTGTGGCCTTGTGCTTGCTCCCCACCACGCCACACCACACCAGTGTGGCCATAAGCACATCAGGTGTGGTGTGGCCACATTCATGATACTACCAAGTGCTCATTTTCTGCCTGCGGAGATAAAGAGGGTGCTGCCTGTCTGCTTCTCTTCAGCCCCATGGGGACTGGGCAGGGCTCTCCCAGCAGTGCAGGGGTGCTCACATAGGGGTCTACAGAGTCTAGGGGAGGGGGACAGCAGGGAGAGGAGAAAACTGGCTGCGAGCAGGAGGGAGGAGGGATGCAGGAGGAGATGTGAACCCACTGCCAATTGGACAGTTGTGTCTGTTGTCTGGAGGCTGCTGCTAACCACTCGTTACAATTAAAATGAAGTGTCCGTCAGCGGCTATCTTCGCTGTGTGGCCCATATGTTTCTGAGCTGATACTGTCCGGATTATTCTGTTTGGGAGAACGATAACGGCTGTTTATAACCTTGGCAAAGACTGAGCCCTAATCAGGCTGGAGCACATTTTCACCGACTGGCTGATAACGGGCTGTTAGCTGCCTTATCGCTGGGGAGAGATAGGCCAAAATAAGCAGATCTGTGAGCACAGGAGCCCAACCAAGTGGCATATACTATGGCCTGGCCTTTATTTTTAGATGCTCTTTTCTTTTTTTTTTTTCCTTCTCTCCCCCCCTCCCCCCCGACTGATTTCAGAGAGAAAGGGGAATTATTTCAGCAGAAGGGGAGGGAGGGAGCTGGTGGATTTTGTTCACATCTGTAAATGGGGTAGCAAGAAGGGCGTGCAAAAACAGTGCGGGGTGTTGCATTGCTTTTCATGTGCCTCTCAATTTACCCCATGGCCCCACCCTGCACCTCTGAGGGCATTTTCATCTTTGGGAAGAAGAGTGTGAAAGTATGTCTCTCCTCCCTCACAGCATCCTTCCTTCTCTTGCTTTCTGGTCCCTTCTTCCTCTTTTCTCTGGGGCTGGCTCTCCAAAAAAGGGCGATGGGCTGGTTTTGGGGTGGAATTTTTTTGTGTAGAGGAAAGGCATTCTGAAAGAAGGCATTTCTTCTGAGTTTTCTCCAAAAAATGGGGTTACATGGAAAAGATGATGTGTGGCAGCGAGACCTGGGTATTCCTGCTGCAGACACCGTGTTGGGCCAGAACATCTTGAAATTACGTGCAGTTGGATACCTAATGAGCCCAATTTACCCAAAGGTGGCCGCTCAGTGTGGGTGGCTAGAACATCTTCCCAGCGCTCATAGGTACTCAGCTATTCCCAGCAGCTGGGTTAACTTGGTGCTGTGCTGGTGTGTGACCCCCACCACGCCACCCTCTTTCTCCGCGTAGCCACAGTCTTGCTCCATTGCGCCTGTGTCTCTGCTCTTGAATCTTCCAGTGGAAACGGTCCAGATCTCCCAGTGCTGCTCCTCCCTCCCTCCCTCCGCTGCTCAGGCTCTGTACTCTGCCTGGAAGTCTCAGGCAGGTGTTCAAATAAATAATGCAGCTAAAAATACCTTTTGGCAGCAGCTGGGAGTTGTTGCGAGCGGCACTGCCGGAGTGGTGGGATTACAGCATCCCGGCTCCGCCGGCAGGTGTGTCTGCATGCTCTGGAAAAGTGAGAGCAAAGCACTGTGGGGACAAGGGTCTGTCTGCCTTCTGGGTCCACCGCAGCCCCACTGACAAACCAGAGCAATGATTCTGTCCTCCCTGGCTTTGAAGCAGGCGTCATTTTGCCGAGGTTGGCTTTCAGTGGAAGGATGCTGCCAGCTGCATCGTAGCTTGTGGAGAAGTGACATGGTTGCCCTCCACTCCAGCTGCATCAGGAATTTGGAAACAATTGTTTGTGCTGTGGTAGCATCTCAAGCCATTTTCCCTTGGAGAATGGTTTGCAGGCTGGATCGTACAGCTGCCTTGGGCAAAGGATGCTGAGCTCTTTCTAGCCATCTCCAGATACTGCCAGAGCACTCGGCATCTCAGGCTTTTGGTCCAGTTCACTGGAAGTGGCTGTTTTAAAATCTTCTCACGAATCCCTTTGCTGGGTGCCCTTTCCTGGGGAGACATCCCAGCTGAAGGTAATTTCTGGTGGCTTTGTCTCTCTCCTTTACCCACCTGGACCTGGACCTGGCAGCCTGGATCCCAGTGGGTACAGCAGGCTCCATCTCCACTAGCATTTGTCTCCTGGCTCTTCTTGGAGACCTTTTGAGAACTCTTCTGGCAGCAAATAGTTGCATGGCAGCTTTAATTATCACAGCAGGAACATTGCTGGGGGCAGTTGGCCAGAAATAAAACTGACCTTGGTTTTCCCCTTACGCAGCTGATAGCAAACCCTTTGCTGCGGGTCAGAGCTGCTCCCACTCTGATGCACAAAGGAGGAGGGTGCTAGCCTGCTTTTCATCAGTGCCTATCTGTTTTTGGGGAATGCTGGCTACTTTCTGTACCAGCTGTGGACTTTTGGTGGCTTGTCCTTGTGTACCTCAGCTTGGAGAACAAAATGTCTTATTAATGAGCCACAAAACAGTCTTGCTAGAGTGCAATGATAGGGGTTGGGTAAGCTAGTAATATTCCTGAGCTACAAGCTTCTCAGGAGGCTGAGACCTGGTCCTGCTCATAGCGCTGGCAGTAGCCTGTCAGCCCTTTAGTACTGGCTGCCCTTGCTTTGCCCTTCTCTCTAGGAACAGGGCAAGGTGCTGGTGGGGCTGGCATGGTGACTGAGGGTTACCCATGGTCTCAGTGATGTCTAGGTGATTCTTGAGTCCTGCAGTGCTGCTGCCTCATTGTGGTTTTGGCCATGGCTCCTTTTGAGGCCTGAAAAGATGAAGCCAAATGGTATGCTGGAAAACCTTCCCGACTCCAGGGGAGATGCTGTCTAGGAATTGCTGGCTGCCTTTCCATATTTTTTGGGTATATTTGGCCTGTTTTGACAGCAGAAATGCAAGCACAGTGTACAATCAGCTAAGGGTTGGACAGCTTTTTGAGTGAAAACATGTTTCAGCAGTTGTGCGGTGGTCCAACAATGGTGCAGTGGCCTAGCGCCTGCCCCCACAAGAGCATCCGCAGTGACTTATCTCAGTCCCCAGGGCTGGGGCTTTTGCTGTGGCTCAACAGCCTGCTGCCGGCCCGTGAAATGCAATCAGAGCTACACGGATGCCATGAGCCAGGGCAAGCTGACTCTTCCCATCTCATCCCACAGAGAACAAACAGAGCTCAAGGTAAAGCACTGAAATTTCACCGTGACCTTTTCTTAAAGCATTATAATCAAGTTGAACGTTTCCAGTTGTCCCACTAATGTTTGCCCCATGGGAGAAGGCATCCTGCTTTGAGGGAGTATGTTTGTGGCGATGAGCACTCCTGCCCTGGGAGCTGTGGTGCTAGATGCCAAATGCCTGCTGGGGGCCAGGGAGGCGGGGGGGAAGAGGGCTGGGGCTGCTCCCTGCCTCCCGCTGTCATGCAGCCAGGGGAGGGAATCTGCTGAACACTCTGCATCTGCTACAGCCTTCGCTCAAGGCTCTTCAACACATAGATTGTAAAACACACATCGCCTGGCGTGTTGCTGGGCACCCGTAAGGCCTCCCCAGTGTGATTTCAAGGTATTGCTTGGGTGGTGGGTTTGGCAGCTCCTACCTGGGGGCAGATTGGGGTTGGCTTGAGGAACATGGGGCTGGAGCGGAAGGGCTTGGTCCAAGTTTCTGCAGAGATGTGGAGGCAGAGAGAGCCTTCAGAGTTCACCCTGGACACATAGGAAGCCTTCCTGGGCAGAAAGGATGAGCTGTGATTATGCTGCTGCCTAAACCTGACTTTCTCATGTGGCCATGGCCTTTTAAGCTGGTGTCTTGTCATGCTGGGTCTGAGGGCATGGTGTTCAGCCTGCTGCATGCAGGAACATCTCGCTTCAGCTTAGAACAGGCAGTTGCCCATCCTATGTCCCCTGATTCCTGTGGCTTGTGTGGCAGAGACCAGGGTTTGTTTACATGTCCCTCAACCAGCAGTGGAGAAGGTGACCCTGTCTTCCCAGTGAAAGGGGACAAGGTCCACTTGGTGACCTGCTGTGTCTCCCAGAGCCACGCAAGAGGGGTGACCCATACTTTATGGAGGTTGCATATCTAAGCACTGCTCTGTTTCCTGCAGGCTTGGGAAGGTGGGCCAGCTCACAGTGGGGAGGGAAGATGGTTTTGCAGACCCTTTCCCAGCCAGGATGCTCTCACTGGGTTTGGCTCAAAATGGCCATGATCTTCAGGCGTGCTTTTTTCGATCACTACCAGTTTTTTGAAAGATGTTTAAGAGGTGAAAGTTGAGATACTCCTGTGTGTGTGAGCGGTGGCTGTGGGAGCAGCAGTGCTGGAGTGGTGGTGCAGGAGCTGCTGGAGCTATCCATGCACGTGCAGAGATGCAAAGAGACCTTTGCTGGAAGCTTGCTTCAGCCTCAGCAGCCTTGCCAGCTTGCAGCTGCCTTCCAGAGCAGCTGGGTGCCCATGGCTGCATCCATGCATGGGGTGAGCCCTTCTCCCTGCTGTGCCAGGCCAGTCTATGCCGCCTGTACCCCAAAATACCTGCCTTTGTCCTGTAAAGGGAGGGTCCCCTCCAGCTGTGTGCACATTCTGGCACCGCTGACATTTAGCTTGCACTGGCTTACAACAATGCATATGTATGAGGAGCAGGCGGGAGGGTGACAGGGGGCTGGCCCTGGCCCCATGACCTCTGCAGATATGGAGCTGCTGCTTTGTGGCTCCAGGGGGGTTTGTTTTATATTTGAAATTCCTGATTGAAATGTTCTAACAATCCCAATTCAGTTTTGGCCAGGAAGGCTGGATAGTTGGGTGGGGTGCTGCTACTTCCCAAGGGTTTCCTCCAGGTAGCAGCTCTGTTTACATAAGGTATTGGATGCAGCTGTAATGTTCACAGCGAGGATCTGTTTTAAGCTTAGGAAATTGAGTCCGCCACATTGCTGAACCAGCTGCCAACATGACAGCATGAAATGTTGTCAGGTACCATGGTCTGGGTGATGCTTGGAACTTCTGGAGAAGCATATCTTGTCTGTGTTGGTCCCAAATGGTGGCACAACTTTGATGCTAGTGCAGTGCAGCTGGGTGCCTGCCTGCTGGAGGATTTTACGGTAGCATCTCCTGGGTGATCTTGCTTTATCCCCCTTCCATACATACCCAGAGTGTCTGAAGACATGATCGTGCCCTACTTGTTTCCTGCCTGAGGGTGGATGGTGCTCTGCTGACCTGCCCTTCAATGCAGTTCTGCTGCCTGCTGCTGCAGCTGCCTTCTTGAGGAGGGTCCAGCCTGGCTTTCAGGAGCATGTGCATCCTGAGGCTGTACCTTGGGGCAGAGCTACCTCGGGAAGTTGCTGCCACATGGACATGGTCCAAGTGGTGATGGTGCCTTCCCGTGCTCAGATGTGGTCATCCCATGGACGGGTGGGATGGTTGGGAGACCAAAGCCCAGGACTGCTAAGGAGCACAGAATTAAAAGCGGTGGTCTCCCGGAGAGCTTGTGCAGGGCAGAGAGGTGAAACATGGCCTGGAGAGCCCTGTGACATGGGCAGGCAGGTGTAGTCCGTGAATATGTGTCTGCCTGGGCTGCATCTTGTTCCCAGACGTTAACTGTTTGCTGATGGAATGACCTCCCAGGCCAGCACACAGGTGCTCCCTCCCCACCTCACTGCCCACCCTCATGTCTCCCTCTGTGGCACTGGCTCTGGGTGTCCCCTTTCTCTCCTGGGGGGGCAGGGGACACTGCTCCCTCTTCCTGGGAAGGTCTCCCTTGCACAAAATGGCTCCCTCCAACTCCTCCCTGCTTCCCCTTCCTCCCCTACCCCAAAACTTTCTTGCTCTGGGGTTCATTGCAGAGCTGTCCTCTGTCTCAGTTGTTCCCAGCTGTCAGAGGTTATATATATCTGCTCTGCTCATGCTCATCCTCTGTAACCATTTTCTGCTACAGAATCTTCTGGCTGCTCGTTGAAGCCTTAATCCGTAATGCAGCGATCAATGGGTGTGCGCCTTTACCACTCGGATGCTCATTTTTTAATCCCCACTGCCTCCTTCAATGTCATCCCTTCCCATTTTTCTTTATAGAATTTCAGGTCTACTGTACCTGCTGATTACTTAGCGGAGACCGCTGGACATCTCCCTTAATTAATTCCATCGATTTCTCAAATCCCACAAGGTTTGGGGTCCTTAGATTTCTGAAGCAGCTAAATGGAATGTCTAAATTCCGACATTTTCCTTCTATAAATTGTTTTGCCAGGGAGACGATGAGAGGCAGCACTCCAGCTTTATTTATTTGGAGGTGATGTTAGCCCTAGAGCCTTCCCTGTCCTTGTTGTGGGCACCGAGGAGGGCGTTGGGAGGGGTGTACTGCTGGCCCTCATCACCTGGCCATGCCCTCCATCTCAGGGATGCTCTTGCAGACCCATGGTCCTCCACTGCCATCCATCCTGGGCGTAGCATTCTCCTGGCAAGAAAGCAGGGTGGAACCAGCCTTGGGAAGAAAATAAAGCTCCTGGAAGGGACCTATTTACCAGTTGGGCCTTCGCTGCGTGCGGCTGGGGAAGACTCTGTTGCTATGCGCAGGGAGCTTAATTTTATTATTACTCTCTGCTATTTAATGTCTGTCTCTCAGGCAGCTGGTGATGTTTTAATGAAGCTGGAATTGCGTAGTCTGTAGCACTGGATAATCGTAAGCTGCCGAGTCAGAATCAAATTAATAATTCATGAAATTAAAGTGTATAATTAATTCGAACTGTGCAGATGAGGAGGGACATGAGTCTTTGGCCTGAAAGGAGTGCACACATGTCTCTGAAACGTGCATGTATGTGTCCATCTGCATTGAGGAGCACATCCGTATTGGGTCCCTGGCAAGGCTGGGCAGATCTGCCTCCCAGCCGCAGGTTCTTCTCCATGTTGCCTTCCTGGATGGTAAGGCATAGAAGCTTGGTTTCAGCTGGTTTTATTTGGGAATTTCCCCACACACACATTCTCTTTTCAGGTTAAAACTTCCACACTAGCGTTTGGTCCAAAAATGCTATTTGATGTCTGGGGAAGCCCATCTGGCCATGTGACTGGCTATGGCCATGTCTCCATTCCCCTGGAGAGGAGAAGCAAGATATGCCTTCACCCTTCACACTGTCATTAATTTTCTTGTGATTCTGTTTGTTTTCTCATTTGATCTGGTGTGAAACTACGGGAAATGGAGCAACCACTGGGTTGCTCTTTGAAGGACTTAAGCAGTGGAAAGTCCCAAGGGGTTATTTGGGCTTGAAGGTGGAAGGGGTCAACTTGATGGAGTTAATTAATAGTCACCTCACCAACATGGGAGGGTTTCCTAGTAATTTATTACAAAGAGCAGGGAAGTGTGTTCCCATCCACACAAGTATAAGCCAAGAAGGCTCATGTTGCTACTTATGCAGGTCAGAGCCACCACAAAGGATGTAGGCTTGGAAGTTTGAGATGTACCAGTTACAAGCAAGTAGGGCAACTGGGTTGAGCAACACTGGAGGTTTATGGTGCTTTTAGCTTTGGGTCTAGTTGGACCCACAGCAACATTATTGATCCATCATGTAGGAGGCACTGACCTAGTCCTCATATTCCTGTTAAGCCTTTGCTAGCATTGAGAGGAGCAATGGGAGGGTGAGCGGAGGAGGTTGCACCACTTCGTCTGTGCTGCTTCTTGGGGAGAGGGTTCTCATCACATCCTGATCCAGGGTGGGACAGCTGGCAGTTGTCTTGGGAGCCATTTCTCTCAAGCATCTCAATGCATGGGGAAGGAGCTTCCCTGTGTGCACAGAGAAGCTGCTTTGTAACCAAGTGAGATTGGATGAAATTCGGATACAAAGACACATGCAAGCTGAAATAAAACACCTGCTTGGGTCCAAAATTTCTGTCTTCCCAAGAGCGTTGAGCTGCCCATGCAGTGAGAACTTGTTTTTTCACCCAAGTTGAGATATTGAATAGTTTGCAGCTTTGAGGGCCAGATCTTCACCATCTGTGGTCTGTATGAGCTCTTGGCCTGACCAGGCTTTCCTGCCTCTACCATCGCAGCGGGTCATCGCGGCTTCTGTAGTGGAGTGGTGTCGTGTGCTCTTTATGCCTGGCTGTAGCAGGCTTTGCTTATCTGGTTACAGCTTCCCAATTTATGTTATTTTTGCTCCAGACAAAATGTTGGCATTGTGAATTCGGAGGGTGTATTTCTTGAAGACATTTGTGAGGGAATCTTTTATTCATATGAATTTTATTTATTTTTTTAAGCCAAAAATCTGGCTGCAGCAAGATAATGTGATTTGTTGTAAATGCCATAGCTGTGAAGGATCTGAAGTACAAAACTCTTGGAACATCTATTTAGAAAACTATTGAATGACAGCAAAATTGTGCAGAAAGGACAGCGTGAGTTCATTTTTGGGGTATGAATCAGGAACCCTCCCCACTCATTTAAATTGACTGCAGAATCCTACCCCCCAGGGTGGGCACGTATTGTTCCTGCACCAGGTGCAGCTATCTCAAGGTAGCATGTATGTTCAGAGACCTGCCTAGATCAGGTGAGATTTAGTGCAGCATCACTTCAGCCTATGTAATTCTCCATTCTGTGTTTGGCAGCTGGTGGCCCTGGGGCTGAGGGACACCATGCTTCTCCTTGGAAGGGGAGGAAAGCTGTGAATTCGCTTTTCTCCTGCTGAGTCACAGATGGAAAAGTGAGTTTCTGGTCCGAACATGCATTAGATGTCAGCTGGTCAGTAGCTGTTTCAGTGCTCAGGCTGGGTTTCAATGGTACAGGGGGAATCTGCCTGATGCAGAGTCAAAGCAGAGCTGGGGAAACCGTGGTTTTTTTCTGCAAGCCTCTTGTGTGCACAGGAAACTGAAAAGGTTGCTTGTATTTTGCAGTCAGGGGCAAAAGTAGCTTTTGTCCATGTTTCATAAAATGAGGTTCTTCTGATCATTTTCAGGACGTGTTGCAGCTGTTCGCTTTGGCACTCCTGAGCAATTTTAGTTCCAGAGGAGAGACAGTATTTCAGTGTCAAAATTTTTAATGCTCTATGCAAGGCTTTGGTAGCCTAGGTACACCACCCATACACTGTACTGTATGATGAAAAGGCAAGATACACAGGACCTTCATGCTCATTAATTGCCTGCAATTAAGCCCTGAAGCTTTTGTGACGCTTACTGAAATCAGGCAATTGCTCTTGGATCATCATGGTTGCTGTTCTGCTCCTGAAATCCTGTTGGCATCTCCCTGCCTTGATGAAAATCCTTGTCCCAGGTTGGGGGTGCTGGTGAGTGGAGCAGTTGGAGGACCAAAGGAGTGTAAGATATTTTTGGTTTTCTGATAGGTCAGAGCCAACCATGCATCCTGGCCACATGGGCTGAAGGCATGAAACCGAGTCAGGACAGCACAGTTTGCTCTCTGAGCTCTTTCTTTCAGCGTTCAAACATGACAAGAAGTAACTGAGTCTCTTGTGCCCTGTTTCACCTCTCAGGTCTTGTAGTTTCTCTATTGTAGGAAGAAAAGGAAAGGAAGGATTGCCTTCTCCCTGTGAGCGAGGCTAAACATCAGCAAAGGTCTCTAAGGTTGCACGGCACTGGGTAAATGCTGAGTGGTATTAATAATAACCTGCCCCTTCTTGCTAATGTGCTCCCCTTTGTAGTCCAGATCTTTTATTATTATTATTATTGTTAACATTATTGTAGCTGTTATAACACAGGCCGCAGGGAAGCTGAGGAGTGAAGCTGGCTGCCTCCATTGCTCTGCCTCCATCCTGCTTGGTCCTCCCCTGCCTGTGGGGTGGGTGGTTTATATACCTCCTCCTGCTCTCTGATGGGTGCGAGGGAGGCTGAGGCTCCCTGGCCCTGTGCTGGCTCATCCCCACCACACTGGGGTAGCCAGGACTAGTGCAGAGGGGGGACGATGGGGAGACCCTTGCCTCTTGGGTTGGAGCTGTTCCCTCCTCACATATCTATGCGGCTATATGGGGGCACATGAGAGGTAGAAGAGGGCAGGGGGGAGCAGAGGTGGGGAGTAGGAGCCTGGCTGAAAGGGTTACTGCCAAGTACAAACAAAAACATGATGTAAATGAGCCGTTTGCAACAGGTAGCCTTAATCAGATACTGTCAGATGAATTCAACATCTCTCCGATTGTCGCCTGCACTAGCCTCCCATTCGGAAGCCCTCATCTGCTCCAGATGTGGTTTAATTTACTGCGACTTGGCTAATTACTGTAATTAAGGATTAATTACTGTTAATTACTTTCACATAAACTCAACGCCAGTCAAAGAGCGGAGCCTTATGAAGCCTGCCACATCAGCGAACATGAGCACGGCAGCTTGGGTGGGCCCACTGGGTCCTCAGGGCGATCCTGAGCTGGTACCCACCGCCCACCTGGCCCCCAGCCCTGGCCCTTGCCCCACAGGTCACCCCCTTCCCTGCCCTCCTGGGGCCAGCGGGCACGCGTGGCAGGGCTCCAGATGGCATCCAGCAAGCCAGCCACTGTTATTATTATTAATAATTAGATAGAGTGGGGATTTGCTGTGCAAACTCTGGCTAGGAGAGGGGAGGCCAGCAGCGTCTTCAGCAGGCTCTTGAAAGATGCAGCAGATTAACCACCCTTCCCATTCCCAGCCCTTCCTGATGCTCCTACTTGTCATGTCCTCCACTACCCTTCTCCAGTCAGGGACTTTACTGGAGACCTTTAATATGCAGGAGACACAAAATTGTTATGCTTCCCTCATCATCATCTGTGCAAAATGTGCTCTAGCAAGCAAGGGAAGAAATCAGCCCTGTGTCTAAGGGAACAGGAGCATGGAAAACCTGCAGTGGGTGCGGGCAGGAGCTCCAAAATGATTCATGGACAGTACAGTGTGCAGTATTCCTGGGGGCAGAGGGCCTGCTCTGCTTCCATGGCTTCCTTAGAGTTGTTAGGCTCGTTATCTGTTGGGCATATTAGTTTTAAAAGTCCTGGGGCTTTTTCCACTGCAGCAGAAGGAGGAAGACCCTGGCATGGGGGTAACGAGGTGCAGTGGCAGTGGCAAAGCCGGGAGCAGGCTGTGCCCCGTCCTCACCCATTGCCTACGGCTCCAGCTTGGTCTCATGGCCATGTGTGTAATATGAAGGCAGGATGGGGAGAGAAAAATCGGCATGATTAGATGGGTATTGTTCTATTAGATCTCTGCCTGCTTGCTGTTATGTCTCAGCATTTGAAGATGAAACATATTCATTTAGCTCCCAGGATGAATGGTTTTAATAAGGGGAGCAAGATGAGGTGGGGTAGTCCTGATGACTTCAGAGACCCATCAACTCTCCCCCTAAGGCCATTTCGGTGATGACATGGGCCACACGACCATTAACGCCGCAATCAGGACAAGTTTTCTGTGTCCCTTCAAATCCTTCAGCTGGGAAGAGCGTGTTTTGGAGCCCAGGAGGAGATGTGTATCAGCAGTAATCGGATTGAGCCTTCGGGGAGGGCAGGCAGGGGGTGACGCAGGGGCTCCCAAGGAGCAATTCCAAAGGAGAAGCAAGGAGGAGCAAAGGTGCAGGCTCGCCACCCAGGGAGGCTTTGGAGGGTGAGTTCCCAGCCGGTGTCTGCTGGAATGCCAACTTCCCTGTATCCCAGCACTGGATGGCATCCTGCAAAGGGGCTGAGACCTTGCAGTGCTCATTAGTTATTTCAGCATGATCGAGTGCCTCTTTCTGCCATCCACCTGGCCCCGACTGCATCACTGCCCTCCACCTCCAGGCTGACTGTGGCCTGCTTAAGCCCCAAATCATGGTAATTCCAATTATTAGGAGCAAGTCTGGGGCCAGGGGAAGGGACACCATGCTGCTGCTGGTGTTCGTGTGTCCCATTCCTTGCAGGTTTGGAGGCAGGGCTGTGCAGGGGAACCGTGCTCCGGTGAGCGAGACAGGGAAGCCAGCCGGCGCTCCAGCTGTCAGCTCCGCTCAGCCTGGCTGTCAGGCGCAGGGATGCGAAGGGCCTCATTGCTTTAATTGACACCTTCCCCTTGCATCCCACACTCAGCCATCCCGGCTTCATCCTTCCTTTTATCTTCCTTCTCCTCCCTAAGAGGAAGCGGAGTATGGTCCAGCCCTCCTTTGTACCCGTGGAGCCAAAGCTGGGGGAGAGGTGGGAAGACCAAGGGCTGGACCAGGCTGGGTTCAGGGTCACAGTTGGCGTTCATCGTGTGATAGTTCTGCGTGTGCTGATCTTCCTGAATGTCGGAGCACCCCTTGTGATTTCCTTGACCCTGTCCTTTTCCAAGGCACTGTAGGAATGTCTTGTGGCAGCTCTGCTGGGTAATTGCTACCCGTGGAAGGACCAGAACCTGAAGACCCAGACAATTTCTGGTCATGCCTTGCTGTTTTGCAGCTGTCTCTTGTGAGCTCATGAGCAAGAAGGAGTGAGGGCTGGTTGCTTTATGGAGCATGTACTGGCTTTGCTGCAAGGCCTTATGAAGCCCAAAGGAGGGGGTGAAAGGTGGGGGCCAGAGGAGCTGGTAAGATGGCTTCATCTTTACCAGTCATCTCTGATGCAAATTGTGTCTGACACATCAGGGTGTCCTGCTGAAAACCAAGAGAGTCTGCTGCTTTCTGGGACAGGAGGGGTGATGGATGGCTGTGATGTGCCAGTGGTTTGGGGCTGGTGCCCCTTTCCTGGAGGGGACGGTAAAGGCGTCTTCTTTCTCTCCCAAATGAACAGGAAGCAGCAGAACTCAGGTTTCTTGTCCATGAGGAGCTGCAGGCACAGACTGGATCTGCAGGATCAAGCTTCCTTTAGAAGGAACCTGTTTGAGATATCCCATCTCAGAAGCTCCAAGTGTAGTGTGTGCCTTCAGCTCTGGGGAAACTGAGGACATGAGCCTGGTACTGGTGCTCAGGCCAGCTGTCATGGCAGCCACTATTGCCACCATTGGCATGTGGCAGTGACTCCTGTCCCATCCTCTCCCACAACCAAATCTTGGCTGCTCCATCCAACATGCCATGCCAGCTAGCAAACAGGCTCCATAGTTGGTCCTTCCCTTGGATGGGGGCCTCAGAAAGCTTTGCTGTGGCCATGGCTGGTCCTGCAAGGACCAGCCTCCCTTTATCTTGCTTGTGCCTGCTGGGAATGTGCCATGCAAATAAAAACCAGCTGCCCTTCTGCTTTCCCTGGCTTTCCTTGCTGGGGGTCTCATGAACCGAGTAGCCTCCAACATTCAACCCAGGCAGCCAGCACAGGCAATGGGGAGAGATTTCCTGCAGACCGCGCTATCCTTGCACTCTATTTATTTTAAAGTTGGGAGCCCTTTGATGTCTGCCTTTGCAGCTTGTATTCTGCCAGGAGCTCAGAGCAGCCTGTGTAATTAGCCCAGAAAAATGCTGCTTTCATGTGGGTCGGGGGACCCAAGCAGAGGATGGATTTCCAAAGGCTTTGTTCTGCTGTGGAGAAACATTGTTTGGCATTTGGTGGATTTCAACAGAGCTCTTCTTTGCCCTTCCACTGTGGGGTGGAACTCGGGTTTTTGGCAGGAAAAGCACATGTGGCAAGCTGCTGCTCTACAGGAGATGGGCCATTCAGTGCTGGGCTGTGTTTTGGGTATGTGCAGAAGCATCTTGAGCTTGAGCAAGGGATCGGCCAGAGCCATGCTCCAGCTGGCCCACGGGCAGAGTCAAAACAACACAGATATTGCAGGGTCGCTTTTCTCAGCTTCAGCTTTCTTCCTTATTTGGCCTAAAAAGCATCCAAGGCAGGGCACTGCTCTCCCAAGCCCTGTTGCTGGCAGTGAGTGCATGCTTTTGGTCAGCTCTTGAGCTGGTGATTGCCATGGGAGGGTCTCAGTCAAAGATGTGAGGTTTGTGTCTGTTGTCCTGCTGGGGCAGTCAGAGCTGCTGCAGTTGTGCTGTGACTCTGGGCATCCTTTCTTACACCAGCGATTTGCAAAAGCATGGGGGCCTTGGTTCGTTTTGGTATGACAGGTTGCAGTTGCAGTTTCAGCCTTCCCTTTATCTGCCTTTCTGTGGCAAGTTGGTGCCCCCCCCCCCCCCCCCCGTGGCCCCAGGAGGCTTTTGCAGCAGGGTGGGTACAGGGTGCTGAGGTCTGTATCCCTTGCCTGTGTGGTGGTTGCCTTCTGCTCTACTTGTCTCACTGGCTCCTGACTGCTGCACGCTGCCTCTGTTCAGGGCACTTCCCATGACACCAAAGCTTTCTAGGGAATCAGTTTTCATTCCCAGTTGTTGGTGGGCATAGTCTGGGTGTTTTATTCTTCCCCTGTCTTTACTACACGGCCCTCTGGGCACATGGGATGTTTGCAAGCAGGCCATTTGCTTTCTTCTAGCTTTAAGATGCAAGTAAGGCACTGCTGACAACACTGTGCCACTGCATCCACTAAGTATTTTGGCTTCATGCATTATCCTGAATGGTCCTGGATTCAGCACAAGAAGCATCTTCCTGCAGCTGCTACTGCCCTGGAGGTGCTTTTGCCCCTTTCCTACCTGTTGAGGGTGGTCAGATATGTTGCTTTTCACAACATTCAGGTCCTTCCAGAGGCAGTGGGACCAGCAGAGGGGCCAGAGGTGCTCAGGCAGGAAAGGTAGAGATGTCCTCCTGCCCTAAGAGGTGGATGTTTTGGCAAACTGATTTTCAGGATCCCAGGGACTTGGCTTGGGAGCATATCTGTGTCGAGGTGATGGTGAGGGTATGCTCTGATCTTTCCTGTGTGGCCGTATCTCTCATCCTGAAAGAACCAAAAGGCACAGAGCACTTTGGAAGTTGAACAGTGAAGGGTTCTATTTTTTCCTCCACTTTTTCTCCCTGGGATTTAACCTCCTCCATAACAAGCAACACCAACCCACCCACCAAGCGCCAAGCCAGATAATTGCATTTTTCTCCAAACCAGGGCTGATGCTTACAGCTAGCTGCTGCGGACATGGACAGAGGTCTTTGCCTTCTTCCCATTATTTCTCGTGTAACTTGCTTAAAGACTTTGTGCCATCTTCCTGCCTAGAAGGGAGCCATGGGGCCTCCCCAGGGAGCCTGCTCCTCTTCCCCGGTCCGATTACTTCAGCTTTCACACTAGGATGAATGGATGTGATGAAGGCCCCTGCACACAGGGCACAGGTCCCCAGTGCCTGCCTGTGTACATGTAGGGTGTGGGTTATATATGGGAGTATAGTGTTTGGACCACGTTTAATGAGCATACAGGAGAGCAGGGAAAATGGATCATTTATGGTTATGATCTGGCTACTGTCAAAATACAGTGTTATTTTGATGGTTGCTTTGTCTTTGCTCTCTGAGCAATACGAAGGTAGTTTCTTAGCAACAAAACTGTGTTCGCAAACAACACCGGTGAAAAACAACCCCTCAGAAGAAGAGGAGGCGGTCTCAAGAGCACTGCTCCCGCATGTTGCCTGACCAGACTGCATCCGTAAATTAGATGGAGAACACCTAGCTGGATGCTAGGCACTTGCTCATGGTTATGATGCCATGCAAGTGCTGCCCTGAATCCCCCATGGGGTGGGTTGCTTAAGGTATGATCACTGTCCCTTTTGCAGATAGGTAAACTGAGGCAGCATGGGGGGGGGGGGGGGGGAAAGAGTCATGGGATGTCCTTTAGGTGACATGGAAGGGTTTGAGCTTCTGCTAAGTGATGTTTGCCATGTGGTGGGCTGACAGGCTCTGTCGCAGACCTTTCTTGGCCAGTCTTCTCCAGGGTCTCATCCCTCCATCTCAGATGGATCCCAGAAGGAGTATGGGAGGGAGCTGCCTGCAAACCATTTGGCAGTGGTTCTTTTGTGCAATTTGGAGTCTCTCTTCTTTGAAGGCGGCACTGGGCCTGGTGTCTGTGCTGACGTTGGAGTCCATGAGAGCAAGCAGTTCCTCCAGCCAAGTATCTGCCAGGCTGTGTCGGGAGAACTTTTATCATTTCTGTCACAGACATCACAACTCGCTTGTCTTACCATACATCTTCCTAAATGTGACAGAATATTCAGCTGTTATTAATTGAATACTCTCTAATTTAACTGCTTAGCAGGAGGGAGGGTGGCTGGTTTGTCTCAGCACAGAGAGCTGCTGTTGGGCATGCAGGAGGTTTTGGGGTGCAGAGAAGTGATTTTGGGAGCAAAATAGGGCTTTTGTTAGTACTGGGGGGGGTGGGGGAAGAGGAGAAGGGGGCTGCATGGGCCAGATCCTGATCCTCATCCTGCCAGGGAAGGGCTCCAGTGCCTCCTGTGCTTCCTAGTCCTGGGATATATGGCCATGCCCAGGCTGGAGATGCTGAGGACATTGCTGCCTCTCCATCCCATCCTGGCACTACCACCTGCGGATGGAGTGAAAGGAAGGGACACCCTGGGAGCGTGGCCAGGAGCTGGTGATGCTCCCTGGATGACCGGGAGGAAAGGGTGATTTAGGCTGGGTTTTCTCAACCTTCATTCAGGTGCCTGGAGGTGACACCTGCAGTGGGTAAGTCCCTCCTTCTCTATTGAGTTGCTGGAGCAAAGCTCAGGCCCTTTGGTGGGCTCATCACCTGAATCACAATGCCTGTCATGGCCAGGCCGTCCCCTTGATCCCCAGCAGATCTGTTACGGCTTCATGTCTTCTTCCTCCTTAGCATCTACCTCCAGAAGCTCCAGAGATCTCGCACGTGCAGACTGATTGTTATCATAGGGTTGCTGAGACGCTTTGCTCTTTTGGAGAATGTAGGAGGCAGCCCTCCTCACTCTCATCTGGTGGCAGTTTGGTGGGGGACCATCCTCTCCAGCCACCCCAGCCCCGTGCATGCTTGCTCATGAATGTGCTCGCATCTCTCTGCCGCTCTCCCAAAAAGTTCAAACCCAGAGTCAAGTTTATTGTTTCTATCTCGTTTATTTTAAGTATAGTTTTACACTTTATTATATGCTGTGACATCTTAAATGGAGCCTGTCACTCTATCTTGACTACTGCTAGGGGCTACAGCCACTTACTGTGTCAGGCTTTTCGGCAGCCCTGATTAACGATATCAAAACGAATGGATCCCAGGCTCAGGCACAAGCAGGAAAATCAAGGGGTGATTTGCATATTTAAATGGTGCATGGCATCAAAAGACTATGGCTCATGCAAGTATTGCACTGACACACCCTATGGATGCACATACGTGATGCCACTCAGCCCTCTGTATGGGAGGTGGGTGTGTCGTTAAGTTTCACGCACACCTAAGTCTATTTATTTAGTATCTTCAGCCAAAAGGAAAAAGCATTTTTTCTCTGAGTTTCTTCGTCTCCCTGGACAATATATCAATTAGGATGGCTAAATGGGATGATAATTTTTTTCTCATGAGCCTGTTGGAATATGTTGCAGATTTACCCATACAAATGCTTTTTTTTTTTTTTTTCCCCTGAAAGTAACATTTTGTTAGGTTAATTCATGCATTGGAAAAACAAACTTTCTGTTCTTCCAGTCCAATCTCTACTTACAAGTCAGGTTTTTGTAACCCTGTCATTGAAATGCGAGGTAGCCTACAGTAATTTGAATATTTCATTCTGCCGGCTGCTAATGCACTCTGCATTACAGATGGTACTTGCTCCATCCTTCTGGACTGGGTTCAATTATAAATGAAAGTAGGGAGCTGAGATTTGTCTTTTTGTCTCTGCTTAGTTGAAATAACACAATAAAGCTTGATGGGTAGGAATTCCTCAAGCTGCCTTCTCTTTGCCTGCGATATCTCCGGTGTAGCTTTCTCCTCTTGATAGCAGATCCCACCCGCCTTTCAAGTTGAGTCTGGAGTATTTGGGTTGGCAGTAGTGGGGTTTTTCACAAGTTGTTTTTGGCTCAGATGCATTGTATCCCCTTTTCAGAAGTGCACGGTTTAGTCCTCCTCTTTCTCTCTATTTGCTGGCCTCTGCATCCCCTTTTGTATCTCAGGCAGGGAGTGGTGGTAGCAGAAACCTGCTTAAGCTGGGGAAGGAGGGTGCTGCATGGCTTTCATGATGGTCAGGACACTGCTGGGATGGTGGGGACATCTTCTGCTCCCGGTGCATCCTTTTCTAAACCAGGACAGAGGTGGCAACCTGGTCTTTAGTGAGAAAGGAGTGATGGGAATGCAGAACAGTCCTCATCCATTCTGGATTTGCTGCTGTGAGCTCTTCCCAAAACCCCTGGGAATAACAGGGCTCCTGGAGCTCTAAAGAAAACATTTACCTCTGCTTTGTGTTTAATAAAAAGGGGGGTCACTAACCTATAGCCCAGCTGCACAGGGGCTCTATATTACATACAGATGCCTTTTGCGAGCTCCTTCACCATTCCCGGACGGTAAAAGCAATATTGCCGAGGGAGTCGGAGGAGGTGAGGGCAGGGCTTTCAATTTGGTTTTACATTTACAAGGACCAGATGGCCTCGCTGGAGATGATCTTTGATCTGGGGCACTGCCGTAGTTGAGCACAGATTTTTTGTTCTTTTTGCTCCCTTTTTAATTTTCCCTCTGTTTATGGCTGGGGCCTCTCTCTCGCAGGAGCAGGGGGAGCTGTGCAGCCCTCTGTCTGGCTAGTGCCGTGGAGCTGGGTGTGAGCCCTCCTCTGCTTGAGGGTGCTGATGAGCAGTGAGGGTAAGCTTGGTAGTAAAGTCCTGAGCAGGGTTGTCCAAGGTAGAGGCAGACAGATCCCATTACACCACCACCACAGAGCGTGGAAATCTGTGTCAACAGCCTCTTGCATGGATTAGAATTGGACACACGCAGATGCCTCAAAACAGTAATGCTACTTATTGATCCTTTTTAATTATTTTTCCCTTTTTCTCTGGTGTCTCACACCCTTCCAGCAGTGTGAAGGTGCAGGGGCTCTCTCCTGCCCTCTTGCCTTGCCAGTTTTGGGTTTCTTTCTTCCTTCCACGTGTTTTGAATGGAGCGGGAATGAAGGCAGCCGATCCTATTTCACAAGCTCTTGGACTCTTGCAGCACTCTCCCTCCTGTCCAAACAGATCGTTTACAGAAGGGGCCTCTATTTAAAAAAGGAACTGAACATTGAGAGCCATTTTCTGGCCTTAAAACACTGTCGACCGGCTGTTGCCTTTCAAAGAGTTGGGCTTTGTCTGGCATGCTCAAGGAGCAGGTTTGAAGCCAGGCTCCGCAGGTCGGCACAGTAGCGTGAGGGACTGAGCACCGTGCAGAAACTGTGCTCATTTATTTGCCTGAGGTCATTGAATCCCAGTAAGGTTGGGTTCAAGATACCATGTCTTAGCCATGGGAGCTTGATGGACCATCGAGGCTTGGGCAAACTTGACCTCTCTGTAGTGCTGGGAGTGGGGTAAGCTTGGAAACCAAGCAGATGGAAGAGGAGCATTCAGGTTTAATTCACCTTTGGTGTAATCTATGTAAAGCACAGAGAGAAATACCTTGTGTGTAAGGAATGTCTGCAAGGAATTAGAGGAACATTTAGTCCAGAGGAGCTGTGGTACTTCAGAAACGCATTGGGGTGACATGCATATGGGCTCCAGGGAGGCTGGCTCTGGTCCTATCATCTGGGTTACATCTATAACACTGTGAGTGGCCTAATACTGTCCCAGTACAGGCCACCACTGAAATTCAGCAGGTGCCTGAATTTGCCCAGTGGCTTATGTTTTGTATCTAAAAGGTGGCTATACTAGAGGAGTTGGGGTGGGTTTTCTGATACTATTGGTTATGGTTGCTTTTTGTATTTTGGACTTGGATGTATCATACACGTATAACTTACTTCAACTTTTTCATGGGAACATGGTTCTGGGCAGAGAGCATGCCAGTAAGCAGGAGGCAGGGAGGTCCCTTGGCAGTGAAGGGAGAGGACATGGCCCAGGGCACTTTGCAGTGGGAGGCTCTTACATGCCTGTCCCCAGCTTTTGGTAAAGATGTCTGTTATGGTTCAGCACTGCCCCCTTTGTGAGGTAGAAAGGGAGTAAAACAACTGTTAATTTCATGCGATGGCTTGGCTCTGAGACCTGGAAAATCTCTCCTATATTGCACAAAATGATGAATCTAGCCCATGGCAAGGCCATCAAACTTGGCAACAGAGCGGCAGTGCTCTCGGCTGTGTGATGGGCAGTGGGTACCCTCAAATTCTTTAGCAAACCTGAGATATGAGTGGGACATTGCTATCTAATGAGCTCTAAACCAGCTTTCCTTGGATGGAGGCTCACAGGTCATCTTTTTTGAAAGAAGGCAGGAGAAAGGAATCTGAAATACAGCTTTTCAGCTTGGGCTCTTGCCAGTCTTTTCACCTATGACTTTCTTGTCCTGTCTGCTTTGTGCATTGAGCAGCAGATCGCAGGCGCTGCGTGTCCAGGGGAGATGACCTTTCATGAGAGGGGAGCAAGCTGGAAAAGCAGCTTCCTTCTGGGGGAAAACCTCTCTTTGTTTGTTCTCGGATTTCAGGGCTTGGCCTGGGGCAGTCGAATTGGGACCCTTGTCCTCAGAGAGGCTCTGGAGGCCCTGGCTTCTCATTAACAGATTCAGCTCATTCAAAGGACCCTTTCTTTTCAGCAAGGAGAATTCATATGCAAAGCATCTTGCAGATCCCAGCCCAACTGGCTGTAGGGAGGCAATGTGTTTATGGCTAGACCTGTCCTGGGAGCAAACCTATCTTTTGTTTGCTGATTTGTTCCTGCAAGCTTAGGGAGCCCCACTTTCCCTCCATGTTCCGGGCTGGGATGTGACTCCAGGCATCTGAGCCACCTCCTAGGATAGGGACAATGGCTTACTTTGTCTCTCAGTGACAATTTGCTCCCTTGGTGCTGCAGAGGGGACTCTGGTCCACCACCCAAACTCCACAAGGAGGTGAGGTCCTGGCACAGCAGGTGCTGCCTTTGGAAGCACGGAGGCAGAGCCCTGTGTTTAACCACTTGTTCTTATCATCACAATAGCAAAATCTGATTCTTTTGCCCTATATCACAATCTGGGGTTGGAAAATGCCCCAAACGCTCTCCAAGAGGTGTGCGAATGGGATCACATGTGCATGCTTGTGTTATCCCTCTCCTCTCTGCTGCCAATTTGCCATCACAGCTACTGGCTTTTCCCCCTGGTAGATGCTGCTCCCCTGAGCCAGGTCAGCCCATGGTCAATTAGCTGGGTTACATCTTCTGCTCAAGTCTAGCTCAGCAGCAGAGCAGTGCTCAATCTCATTCTGTTTTCCTTTTACCTCCTGCAGCTGCTGCTGTGAGCAGCTAGAGGTCGGTCCTGGTCCCCAACCCCTGCCAGCTACGAAGGCTGGGGTGAAATGGAGGAGAGTGGGTGGCCGCAAACAATCTCTCCCTTACAGTGTGGTCCATGCGGCTGGAGAATTTGAGATGTGCTGGGTTTGTCTATGCAGATAAGGGATTGATTTCGCTTCACAGCTGTAACTGGAGCCTGCTAATCCTGCCCTGCTTAGGAAGGGAAAAACTGCTCTATGAGATAAACTGAACATGGGTTTGCTGCAGCCCACTTCAGCATTGCTCCCCAGTGTTAGCCTGCTTTGTGGCCAGACCATGAGCCTGGCCTGGGGATGTGTGAGGTGTTCAGTGAGATGGGGAGGGGACCTGTGTGCCACCAAAATTAATCCAAGCTCTTCCAAGGGAAGAGTGCCAGTAAGACAGGGTTGACCCCTCAGTGCCAAGTTTGGCTCTGGGCTGATGGGTTGTTTGCAGAGTTACTGGGTGAGGTGACGGCTTAAGTAGAATGAGTTGTGAGGGTTTACTGCTCCATGGGACATAGCAAAGGTGGGCTTGAACTGGGAAGGGAGGAAATGACCTGTCCACCAGTGGGGCATTTGGCTTTGGTTGGTTTATTTTTCATGTTTGCAAGCACTTCCAACCTGCTTTCTGCCACTGAACTGCTTCTGTTCAGTGTTTGTGGTGCAAGAGGTTCAATCAGCTTTGGCTTCTGGGTGCTGCTTGTCCCAGAAATTACAGCTGAGAGTTTTGCTGCCAAAGCTGATGGGAGCTGACTACCAGCCTGCAGTGAAGCACCCATGAATGGAAACAGCTTGTGGCATCAGGACTGTGAAGAGAAAACCAGAAAATGCCTACATTTGATCTGCAGTGCTTCTTTCAACCATAACATAGCAATATCTGGGCAGGCAGGGTCAAGGTCAGAAGTTACTGTACTGGGCTCAGTTACTAACCATGAGCTAAATTCGTCAGCAGGAGCAGGATGCAGGGAAGGGACTGGAAAGAGGAGCTCATCCACGTTCATTCAGCTTCCTGGGGAGTCACATTTCTCAGGGAATCTGGTTTTCAGTAATCACTACAAAGTTGTGCCGTATTTTTGTGGCTATTTTAGATCATTTTCCAGTTTGGGGGGAATTTTTTCCCACCCCAGTGTGTTAGTGATAATTTTCCAGACCTTTTGATCATTTTGCTGCCAGATCCTCACTCACTATGGAAATCCATTTGGCATTTGGGATGGGGTTAGGAGAAAACTGGTGCAGACTCTTTGCCAGCACTATGAAATATGTGTTTCTCTTCTGTAGCTTCCATGGCACATGCAAGCTGCATCTTCCTGAAGTGAATCTTCCCAGCTGCTGCTGGGAGCTGAGAAACTTTTTGGCATGTGATAAATTCCCTTCTCCCATTTCCAACCCCAAAATTGTGGTTTAAGGGTAATTAAACTTACTTTTTCATGTGGGTTGAATTCAGCAAATAATTTGGACTCTTCCACCCCAGAAAGATGGGAAGTTACTGGTTTTTAAAGCAGTTTGGTTGTTATGCAATTGACGCAAAGTTTTACTTAAAAAAGAAAAAAGAGGAAGGGGGAAATATGATAACATGAAATGGGAGAAGATTTCAGTTTTGATTCAGGAAACAGTTTTGATTGATCTGAATTTGGGTTGCAATGCAAGTTCACAAAACTGGTTTGGGGTAAGAGGGTGCTGGGGAAGTGCCACTGCCTTGAAAATTTGATGCTTCTGCTGTTGGTCATGGCCTTGGTTGGGTCTCCACTAGGCCTTTTTGGCCATGGCTGAAGTTGGCCTCTGGGTCTAGATGGACCATTACTCTGAACTGATGTGACTTGCTCCCATCTCTGTGGGAGTTCATGTCACAGTTTTGTGTGCTTTATGGGCTGAAGGAACATTTTACCTTTAAGATCATCTCTCACAAAATAGTTTCAGTCCTTTTATTCCAAACAGCCTTTTTGGACACTCCCGTGCTGGGAGAAGGAGGTGGGTTTGCAAGGGTCCAGGGTAGCTTTGCAATGCTTATGGGTACATGCCTCTCTCTTGATTTGTTATTGGGATTTTTTGTTTGGTTTATGGCTTTAGACTATGAAAATTAGTGACAGAAACAGCCCATCAGTTTCACAATATTCCTCCCTTTTCTGGGAAATAAATAAATAAGTAGATGCACATAAAGCCATTTTGCCAGCTGAAATTTTCCATGCCTCATCTCACGGCAGCCTGTTTTGGAAAATCTGAACAAAAATCTGTTCATCCATTTGTAAGCTTTGGAAAGGTTGGAGTGAGAAGAAGAACTTTTATGTCAGTTGTAAGGAAAAAAACTTCAACTTCTCTTAATTCCCACGTCCTGGAAGGGTGTATGTCTGCGTATTTGGAAATTCCAGCTTCCATTGATGTTGGAAATAGGTATTTGTGTTTTGATGTTGGTTTTCTCAGTGGCTTTATGTAAACATGGTGATCCAAGGTTAAAACTCACTGTGATTGCTTGACACTGAAGTGCTGCACCTTGGTTACTGCGATTGTTGATACCCATTTAAGGTGGATGCCATATGCTTTGCTGAGAAGACATTGAATTGCTGTCACATGGACCCTTGAAATGACCCTGTGAAGACACAGACGGAGGTGCTTTAGTAGCTTCCACAGAGCTCTGAAAGTTTATTTCTTCTGAGCATAGGGTCTTGAAGGCGATTTTGTGTTAGAAGATGAGATCCAATACACTGGATTTTCCGGGGGGGGAAGGAGTTGCTGTTGGAAAAGAAAGTAGGCTGCAGATGTACTTTCTCAGGAAAAAAGACAGGAGTTTAGATAGGTGAATTTAGATAGGTGAATCTGGGAGCTTTCCTGCACAAAGAAAGCTTGGAAAGAGCAGCTGAAGCCCATGCCATCATGGTTCAGCCAAGGAAGCAAACCCCAACAGTCCTGATTTGGTTGTGACTACACATATGAGTACAAGGAAGATGCAGCCAGCCAGCTGCAAGCCACTTAATGCCTAACTGTCTGCAAATAAGAGGCAGATGGGAGTATTTTTGTACCAAATCCAGTGCTGTTGAACTTCAGTGTCCACAAATGTAGACTTAGGCTCAAGGGTATATTGAGATCCGCTTAAAATGATGTGATTAGTTACTGGTCTTGTTAGCAGGGATGTTTGTTGGCATCATGGCTGTCCCTCCGTTTTCTGGCTGTTGTTTTAGACCCAGAGGTGTAAAAATATCTGTTTAAAGAAAACTGGTGAGCTCATGTGACTCCTGAGCTGAGTCTCCACAAGTCCAAGCAAATATTGCAGATGGTGGTTAAATTGAGAAAGGTCTGAAGAGGGGTGATGTTCAGTATGTGTTTTAAAGCCTGGCTGCGTGTTGCACATGTCTGCACAGGAGTTTTGGGGTTCCTGGGAAGGAGCTGCCATGCCTTTATTGTCCATACCACCCTGCAGGGGCACACACTGGTCCAGGAAGGGATTTGGGCTAGACCTTGTTCCTCCAATGCACAGGTGAGATGTCTGTGATTTGGTGGCAGAAGAGTGCCTTGGTGGGAAAAGAGGCATCTTGCCCTGCGTGTGGCTGTGCCAAGAGGACAGTGAGGGCAGCCAACAGTGGCCCACCAGTGGCATTGTCGTGCTGGGCATCCATGGTTTCTCAATGGGAAATGTGCCCCAAAGGCCAGCTCACAGCCTGACAGAGGAATTGTCCACCTCTTGAAACTGTTGCTGGGTGGGTTGTTCCACCCCCCTCCCCCAATACATCTTAGGCACAGTGGAGGCAGGAAAGAAAACCCTTCTGAAAATCACAACCTAATTACTCCCATCTGCTCCAGCACTGCTTCCCATTTCTGCCTGCCAGGATGCTTGTCTCCAATGCTAAGTAGCACATTATTTTCGATAAGTTGCAATCATTTACTTGAAATCTCCTTCTTTAAAATGTCCCCCTGGAAAGGCAATACAGCAAGTTGGGAATGGGCAGAAACAACCATGAGAAAACCCTTCCAGACACAGCCCAGCTTGGGCAGCAGGGCAAGCGCTCCTCCCATACTCGTTAAAACCACACAGCAGGTTTCATTTTAGGGTGGATTCGTTTAGACGTCCAGCTACTAGGACCAGTCCTTGGCTGGTGGTGTCAGCAAACAGAGCTGTAGAGGAACTGCCGGCTGATATAGATGGAGGGGTTCTTAACCAGGCAGTCTCAGCACATTCCACAGGACCATGCTTTTGACTGCTGAAGTAAGCAGAGTTGAGGAACCAAAGGCCACACCAGCTCTGGGGATCTCTTCTTTCATCATCGCAAACCTGGGTTGTCTTCTTGTCTTTCAATGTGTCAGTCTTCTAAGATATCCCCACTGCATCCCTGAAGAGGCGTTTCCCACTGTTCCACCTTGCCTTTGCCTCCTCTGGTGTTTTCTGCTTGGTCTTTGGCTTCCATCTCAAAGTCCTGGCTGACGCGTAACTGGGAATGGGCTCTTACACATGCATGACAGGAGACGTGAGAATGAGAAATGGTGGGGAATACTGTACCACCACAGCCTACATACCCTTGTTAAGTGGATATATCCTGTGCTGGGAGTTGGTCTGGGACAAGCCCCTGCCTCCTGCATCTCCTCAGCTTGAGGGAATTGACCACAGTAGGAGAAATTGCCCTTTCTAGAAGAAAAGTAGAGCTTGGAGGTTTGAGCATCCTTTTCTCGTGTCACTGATGAGCCACAGTCTCCTGGTAAGCAGCTGCCTTCACTCTCAGCATGTTTGATTGCCTTCAGGATGTTATTCTGCCTGTACTACTTGCGCGCCTCTGATCTGGAGGGTTTGGAAGTGGTGGAGAGCAAATTGTTGCTAAGCTGAGGGATTTTGGGGTGGCCTTGGAGGAGAAGTGGCTGGGTGCTCAGCTGTTGCACTGAGCTGGCTTTTTAGGTCCCTTTGGAAAAATGCTCTCAAGAAAATGGAGTAAATAGGGGAGGGGATGGTGGTGTAGAGGACCAGGAGGAGACTGGTATCGACCTTTGTGGATTTCTTGGGTGTCTTCACAGCCCCAGGACATCTGCAGTGTGCAGTTGCTTTCAAAGGCCTTGCCAGCACCCTGTCTGGCAAAGGCTGTTTCTGCTGCCCTGTGCCTTCCACCCTGGCTGTATGTCAGGCTGCGTGGACACCCTGGCGTGTGGGGACACCAGGCACAGGTACTTTAGTGTGAGGACAGAGACACATGTGGGGTGCTGGTTGCCCATCTTACTTGAGTGTGAAGCTGGCTGCTCTGCAGGTACTCCTCAGAGATGCCCAGGTTGGTGGGAAACATCTTGGAGCAGCTGAAAGCTTTGGCAACTCAATGCAGTTTCCATCCCGTGTCCCTGAATCGCAGGAGAGGGCAAGGAGCCAAGGAGCTATTTTTGGCTTGTGTCCTTGCCTGATTCTCTGAGGCCAGTCCTGCTACCCCTCCCTGTGTCCTGCACCACAGCCACACCACTGAGCCAGCCCAGGATTGGTGCCTGGACAGTGTTCTCTGCACACAGTGGCTGTGATACCTTCCTCAAGGGGAAGGAGGAGTGAGCGTGTGAGCTGGGAGCCATTTCTCAGCTGCTGGAACAGGTCTCCGTGACCCTAATGGCACCCATGAGCAGACCGCAAGCTGGTGGCTTCGCGGTCCCCAGCTGTTCCCACTGCTGGCGTTGGTGACAGTGACCCTGCTACGGCCGTGCTCCTCGGTTCCCCTCTACGGTCAGCTAGGCAGCGTTTCACAGTGATGCAAGCGGGGACAAGGTGCGTGGCTTGGCTTTGCATTTAAAATAAACCCATATATATGTATTTTCATCTGTGCATATATATATATTTATCTATAAAAACGCATTTTTGAGGCAGTGGGGGACCTCTGTGAGGTCCGAGCCCCCTCTAGCGGCATTTGCCATGGCTCCGGGGGCTGCCGAGCCAGCAGGAAAACGGCCAAGGACAAAAAGTCTTGCATGAATTTTTCTCCCCCCCGGCTGCCAGTCGCTATCTTTCTTTTTGTTCTTCCTTTATTTCCCCCTCTCTTTAATCAGGAGCAGCAAATGGCGGGTCCTGGGGATTCCAAGGCACCGGCAGGAGGATGCCCGCAGCCTCTTGACTCCGGTTTGCTGCCAGACTGCTGAGGATCATTCTGCTTCATTTATTTTATTTTAATTTGGTGTGAAAACAGCAGCCTGGGGAGAGTAGGAGCCACTCACGATCGGTTGCGCGGGCACTGCAGGTTGGGTGCTGCCTGTACTGGTTCATCCCAAGCTCCCCAGCCAGCGGAGCAGGGGCCACATTCCATCTAGGGGGGGGCATTTTAGAGGGTTGGTGCTTCCAAGGAGCCCAGCATCGCAGGCATCCTGGCAAGAGGTGTGTTGGAGCTGGGGACAGCGCCGGGAAGATAAAAAAGCAGCTTTTAAATAATCATTTTGTCCTTCCCTCAGCTGAGCACAGCCTTCCAGGGATAAATAGGCAGCATCAGTTCTGCTTAGACACATTGGCCTTTCCATCTGTTTACTCCCTAGCCTTATTCCTAATGAGCAGCCAAGCCCAGGCCGTCTCCACACTGTTCCCGGCTGGGTTTGGGTGTCTGCTGTGGGAACATACGTCCGTTGGATGCTCAGGATGCACACACTGGTCTGTGTGTGTGGCACGGTAATAAAGCTCAGGGGTTATACAGCGCTTTTCATCAGGAAGCAGCTCTCTAAACATAAACTAATTAATCACTGGTGCCTACCTGTCAGGTCAATGATTCCTGAGATTTTTAATCTAAAAATACTTCCCTTTTGAAATCCAGATGCGCCTGTTTCAGCAACTCCGCTTTTGATTTGTTTATTTGAGGGGTTTTAATTTATTTTTTTTTAACTTGTGTTGCTTTCCGTTTGTGTTTGGGCTTTTGATGTGCTTTAATTTAGTGCATGGTTTTTCTGGCTTTGTTTTGGGTTGTTTTTTTCTCCTGGAAAAAGAGGAATTTATTATCTTTTATTTTCATAGCAATTTTCCCTCCCCCCTGTAGCCTGTCACCGCTCCTCTTCGTAAAGATTTTGGCCACTTTTACCTCTTGTTTCAGTTCATGGGCCACAGACCTCAAACTGTTTTCTTGATGAAGTCTAACCTCTCCCCTCAGATTTATTCATCAGTGAAGCATGTGGCTGGGTGCTGGTGGTGCCATGGGAAGCCTCCTGCAGTGAGGGGAGATGCTGATCCTGTCTCTGGGGCTCGGCAACTGCACCTGGCTCCAAATTTAGCACTCTACCCCCATCCCTCCATAAAAAAACAATTCTCTCTAGTGTGGAATTACTTATCGTTAGCTCATCTTATTGGCAAATGTACAGTTGTTGGGCTTTTATCTATCTTTTCATTCCCCCTGAACTTTGCTCCTTTGTTGACGATGGATATTTAAATCACAAAAAACACCAATAAGTCCTGGAGTCCTAAAAATAAGGATTTCAGCAGAGTTTGAGGCTTTAAAAAAAAGTCTTTATAGTGTTAGCTAAATCGCTCAACTGGGTCTTTTGCTTCCATTTTATGCTGATAATAGCTATGTCTTTAACTTACTTCTGAGTGAGGGAGGCTATACTTGGTGTTTTGCCCACATATTTTAGCTGCTCCAGTTTACTTCCTACTGTTAACTGATTTTAGATGAGCTCTTGTTTGTGCTGCGGATTTGGGGGGTCAAATTTATCTTGGGTGCAAGTGGGCACGACTCTAGTAAGATCCCCATATTACCCAGCTCTGGATGTGCACGAGTGTGAGCTTGGGGGATGTGTGTGTGTTTGCAAAGTGCTCTGAGCTCCTGTGCCAGACGAAATGGGGAAATACAGTTAATTTCTCTTAAGAAAAGCCTGTTTGTTCACTCATCAAGGATTTATTTTATTCACTTCGCAGCTGTGTACACCTGTGTATGCAGAGATATCACACAGGGACACTTAGGCCACCCTCATCCTTCCTACCTGAGACATTCCCAGCAGGCAGGATGTTCCCATGTGTTTTTCTAGGAAAGCCCTCACAGAAGAAGGACTTTTACTAGAAGCAATAATTAATGTGGAGAGTACAAAGAGGGGAGGAAATTTCTCTCCTTGGAAAGTTACTTCAGGAGGATTAATTTATTGTTGCCCCTTTAATTACCATGGTTTAGACTTCACTGGAACGACTGGAATGATGAAATTTATTTCATACATTTTTAACTTGCCTTTCCACTGTATGGCTAAAAGCATGGCCTTGCAAGCACTCTCCATCTGTATTTAAAGATGGAAAAACTGAGGCATGTTTAGCTCTGGGATCTGTGTGTCTTCCTCTACCATCTGGGTTTGATGGCTGATGCAAATGGTGCAGTATCAAGCTGTAAACTACTTGTTAGGTGACATGAGATTGTGACTATCTGGGTGATCTGAGGTCTGGGCTAGAGACTCCCAACTTCCTAGCCCATGCTTGGGTTGGGGTAGAGTCCCTATCATTTCTAGCAGCAAGAATGGGTACATTTATTGGTTTTTTGATCAGTGATAGCAGTTTTGCAGTGTGTTTGAACACAAACCATGTCTTTCTGAGTTACCTCTCTGGTGAGCTCTCTTGCCAGTTCTGCCCTACTTCTTCCCTGGAGGGAGGAGAGCAGGAAGCTGCAGTGCCCCTGTCCCTGCTGCTTGGCTGGAGAGCCAAGGACTTGTGCTTGGTGATGAGCACTTGGGAGAACCAGGATGCAAACTGCCTTTTGGGGTACCCTTTCTAAAGGAAGAAAAGCTTGGTTGATGGGGACTGTGCAACCTGGGATGAGCATCCCCTTTTAGATGAACATCCGTTTCCCCAAGTTAAGACCTATGCACAACTCAAGCTTTCCTCTCCACTTGGTGTCTCCTGCAGTGCTGAGCATCCGAGGAGCGCAGGAAGAGGAGCCCACGGATCCCCAGCTGATGCGGTTAGACAACATGCTCCTGGCCGAGGGGGTAGCAGGCCCTGAAAAAGGAGGTGGCTCAGCCGCTGCTGCCGCTGCTGCTGCAGCATCAGGAGGAGCCGGCTCTGACAACTCAGTGGAGCACTCTGACTACAGAGCCAAACTCTCGCAGATCCGGCAGATTTACCACACGGAGCTGGAGAAGTACGAGCAGGTAACAGGCTCTTTCGTGGAAGAAGGCAGGGCTGCCCAGTGGTGGCGGTGGTGGGATGGTGGGAGTAGAAGATGAACGGCTGGGAATGCACCTGGAGTGGATGTGCCCAGCCTGGATCACTACTGACATCTATTGTTAGTAGTGTACGGGCAAATGCAGACTGTACTGGAGTGAAAACATGCTTTTTTAGGGTTGGAAGGGTTGGGTTTTTGCACTGGAACATAGCACGAGAATAGGCTTGGCATGGGTTGCCCCTTTGACTTTCACTTTTCAGTCCTCCCCTTATACCTTGCCAAAAATCAGCCCTGTGAAGTGGGAGTCCTCTTTGAGGTGCTGGCCTCAGTGCAGGAAGTTTTCCAAGCAGGGCTTGTATCAAAATCTTCCTTGAATACTTTTTCTGCTTTAAGAGTTCCTTTTCCAGAGGAAAAAAAAAAAAAAAACAAAACCAAATGAGTTTCTTTTTAATTGTAAAAAATGGTTCTTAAACAGAAAGAAAAACTATTTGAGTCACAAATGCAGCTAATGGTAATGCTGACAATTGCATGAAAAGCTTTGCAGGCTGATGCTCAAAACAATTTTTTTTGCAAAGGCTTCCAGATGTTTTGCAGACCTCCTGTTGCCACTGTGCAGCTTGCCTTTGTGATGAATGTGGTTTCTACCCCGAGGTTGCACTGGAGTGCAAGCAAAAAAGCATCCCTCCTTTTTGGGTGCAGGATGGGCTCTGTGGCCAGGAGCCAGGTGGGGTTTCAGATCTCTGGTTTAGCACCATCTCTGCTGATGTGATAGGGCTGTGTGCAGCCTCCAGCCCAGCTCCCATTATATCTGGCTAACTGGATGCATGGTGGGGCTGGGGGATGTGTCACCCCTTCAGGTGCCACACTGGCCAAGCTGAGGCTGCTGGTCAGCATCTTCAGACCTGCACCCAGGGGTGGTGTGGAGCTGCCTCAGATGACCCTGGGTTGGAGCTGGAGTCAAAGTGGCCAGGTAGGGCTCTGGTGCTGGAGAAGCTGTGTGTGGTCATACCATGAAAGGCATTTTGACAGAGCATTAGAAAATGAGAAGGTGGCAGGGCCCAGGGAACAGGCAGGGGGCAGGTTGAGAGGGTGACCTTTGGTGGCTGTCCTCAGCCCTTGCTAGCACTCCCTTGAGCGATGGAGATGGGCTGGTGTGGCATGAGGGAGCCTCAGCCTTCTCACCTGGGTAGGAGTGGAGAGAGTCTTATGGCTCATCTTTCAGCTCCCAGGCTGAAGAGGCAGGGAGAGAGACCCCATGTCCTCTGCCACCCAAGCCCAAGGAGAAACCCTTGGCACAGCCAAGGACATGCTTCAGGGAAGGACCTTCTGCTCCTTCCTCCTCTTGGGCAGGAGTTTTGTTTGTTTGCTTTTCTGATTTTGTTTCTGCATCATTTTGGCTGCCCAAAGGGACACCCAGGTAAGAGAAGCCTTTATCCCAGCCCCATGAGTGAGGCGGGCCATATATTTGCTTCTCAGAAACCAGTGAGGGGGTTGGTTTTGCCACTAAGTTGCTTTGCAAATGGCTCCTATATCATCACCCACAGTCCTGCAAAAAAACAGGGTTCAGGGTTTCTCAACCTCCACCCTCCTTTCTCCAGTCCCATCACTGGAGGCTGGGGGAGCTCAGTGCCTGGCTTCTCATTGCATCAGGCTGCTGCTGTGACAGCACAGAGCTCACTGGCAGTTTTTCCTGTAATGCTCTTTTCTTCATGACAAAAAGAGACAAGCTGAAATTGCTTGGGTGTCTGGGAGCAAAGAGGTACCCAGTTGAGAGCTCTTGTACCCTGGGAACTGTCAGCTGAAGCTAGTGATGAATTGGAGGGGCTCTGCTGGCCTTGGGGATATCTCCTCGGGTCTGTGCCATGGGTGGGGATTCAGCTTGGAAGGGTTGGGTGGGAGATGGTAAGTCAAGACTATGTCACCAGTCCACAAAATCAACGTTTCTTTCCCTTGCTAACCCATTTTTCTCCATCATAGGATGGGAAGTGGGGACTTTGTCCCAGAGTAGCTGCCCATGTCCCAGGAGAACCAAAGGCTTCTTGTGCCATCAGTGCAACAATATGATTCCCAGTGCCCCCTGGTTTTCAGGGCTCGGTACTGGGAACTGGAAGATAAAGGTGCTCATGGGAATGGAGGAGAGGGCAATGAAGTGACTTCCATCCAGCCTCCCTTGTCACCTCAACTCCTCTCACTGCCCTGTCCTCACAGCACAGCCTGGGGACAGCAGGAGCAGCCAGACAGTGCTTTGCTGGCAGCAAACTAATTGGGATTGTTACCTGCTTGCTCTTACTTGTCAGGGCTCCTGCCTCACTCAAACTAATTAATTATCATTATTTACTTCTTATCCTATGTGCTAAGAGCGCAGAGCAGGGCTTGATCTGGGACCTGTTCCTGTGAAGCATATACTGCTGGGGTCCAGCTGGGGCAGCAGGAGGAGGGAGGTGGGTCAAAACATTCATGGTCCTCCTCAGAGAGACATCTATAGCTCCTCCAGTCCTATCTGGAAAAACGGTGTCTGGGATTTCTTCAGGCTTTACATGAGACCTTGGACTTCATGTGCCTCAGCTCCATCCATGATCCCTGAGAGCAACAAAATTGGCTCCTGCCTTTCTCAGCATATATGTTGGGAGTCTCTCATGCCCTCTGCTTTCTCTCCCCTGACAGCCAGCACACTCTTGATCTAAGTCTGCCCTAAAAAGCCCCATCTTTTGAGGTCTCCATTTTCATCTCCTTCCTTAGCAGCGTTGCCTGTCTGCTGTCTTTGACGCTATCGAATGACCTTGCAATCCTGGGGTTTCTTTTGCTTTTCTTGCCATCCCAGGCATGCAATGAATTCACTACCCACGTGATGAACCTGCTGCGCGAGCAGAGCCGAACCCGACCTATCTCACCAAAGGAGATAGAACGGATGGTGAGCATCATCCACCGCAAGTTCAGCTCCATCCAGATGCAGTTGAAGCAAAGCACGTGTGAAGCTGTCATGATCTTGCGCTCCCGATTTCTGGATGCACGGTGAGTTCACCTCACCAAACCTTTCTTGCCACTCGCTGTGCAGTATTGTTGCGACCTAGGAGAGGTGTTTTGAGGTTCTGGAATGAATTCAGTTTCATATGAAGGACCATGTCTCTTGGTCTTGAGGCACAGAGGCCATTTACTTTCTTTATCCTTTAGTTGTCTGTAGCTCAGCAGGGGAGAGCATAGCAATTCCAGATATCCAGCCTCTGTCTCGGGGAGGCTTCTAGCTGTACCTTGAGAATTGCACATCTAGGTTTTGCTGTGGCAGAATGGAATTCTGTGGCATATTCCAACAAACCTCTGTGATGAAAATGTGCATTTCAGTTAGGGTTGAAAGCTAATCCTCCAGCCCATCCTATCCCCTCTAGGTTCCTATTCTTTCCCTTCTGTTTCCATTTTCCCAGGTTTTTTATTTGTTGTAGAGTTATTTCACTGCCCAAGCTGGTTGTATGCAGGCTGCGGCTTGGGCTGCAGTTTGGGATGGGGAGGAGAGGCAGTTATACCAGGAGATGAGCAGTGAAATAATACCCAAGTGTAAATGGAGCAGTCTTCACCAAGTGTATATCCCCAGCACTGCTTCCTCAGTATGGAGCTTTGCAGAGTAGCAGTGATGTCTTTGGCCAGGGCAGCCAGGTGTTGAGAGTCACCTTCCCAGGTGGAGAAGCTGGGTGCCAGTTTTGAGACTGTTCTGTGATGCAGTGGTAATTTGAGACAGAGATTTGCTGTGGAAGGTGCTGAGAGTGGAGTCGCTAGCAAAGTGCAGATGAGAAGCTTCCTGGCCATGAGTCTGTTGCGCTCCATGCTCCCAGGAGCAGGGGAAGGAGGGAGGGAAATAAGGAAAGTCAGTGTCTAAAATTGCATTCCTATTTCCGGATCCCTGACACTGATTTGCATTTCTTTTACTTCTATTTCCCCCTCTTTCTTCATGCTAAGACGGAAGAGACGAAACTTCAACAAGCAAGCTACGGAAATCCTGAATGAGTATTTCTATTCCCATCTCAGCAACCCTTACCCCAGTGAGGAAGCCAAAGAAGAACTAGCCAAGAAATGCGGCATCACAGTCTCACAGGTGAGAGAGCTCAGAAATACAGCAAAGATGGCTACTGCTATTGGGAAGCCTTAGCATGGTGAAGTACACTCCAGACCTCAGTCAAGTCAGTCATGTCCCGGTGTTGAGCATTTCATTTCTGAGTTAGTTTAGCACAAGTTTGTGTAAGTGGATGGGGAATGAGACAGCAGGCTTGCAGTTTGAAGCCATGGATGAAAATTGAGAGTTTGGGAGAAGATTCAGAAGGGATGAAGACTTCATAGAGTGATGGCTGTGTGTGTGTGTGCAGCCAAGGTGTTAACAACGCAGAAATGATGTTGGCATGACCCACAGAGGCAAAGACTTTTCTTGAGGGAATTAGTGCTGAGCTGGCTTGCAAGAAGAGCTTGTTTGAGCTGACAGTCCATTCTTTAAGCCAAGGGACTTGAAGGCAGTAAAAAGAGTTATGTAGATTTTGCTTCGTAAGGTAGAAAGGACAAGGTCCTGATGGGAATGCTTTGGGTCAAACAGGCTAATGGTTATAGTTTGTGGTCAAGGAGGGTGGGCTTTTTCAGGGTGATTTCTCTCTGTCATTACCCTTGTGCTGCAGAACATGACATCTCCCTGACTTGCTTATCCCTCAAAGAAGGGTGGTCAGTAAAGACGTATTGAAATATTTCCATACATTCAAGGCAGCCATGTAATTCCTGGAGTCTGTAGCTTTGACCTGGGAGCTGCTGGAATTTATGAGGAGTGCAATCAGTCCTTGAAGTGTTCAGCTGTACATTGGCCAGGCCTGCCTCTATTTTCTCTCTTTTTGGGGCAAGCTTCCTGATTGGAAGCCAATCTATACAGCCTTTAATAGTCTTCTCCTCATGTGAGCTTAGTGCATCCTCAGGGGTCCCACTGTTTTCCCCATCTTGGGCCGCTTTCCAGCCCCAGGCCTATGCCTATTCATCGCTTGAGTAAACTGGAGACAGCAGTAGCACCTGATGTCCTTGTGAGAGCATGTCTGCCTTCAGCAGGAGCAACAGCGTCCAAGGGTAGGTGTTGTCACCATGTTGAATGCCTGCTGAGTGACTCCAATTGCATCCCCTGGGTCAGAAGACCCAAACATTGATTCTGCCCAGAGTTACAAATGGGAAACAGCAGATAGTGGCTTAAGTAAAACTACAGCTGTCCTGATGCTTCTCTTTTCACTTTTAATTCATCTATTCACACTTAAACTTTTCCCTTGCAAAGAGAAGATGCCCAGGAGAAATGCTGCGCTTATGATATTTTTTGACTGTGCTGTGTCAAAGCTGCTTTGTGCCTGTCTTCAGAATCTCCCTCCCTTGTTCATTGAGAAGGTAGAAACAAACACACGTCTGGATCTCTGCTTTTGCTGAGGCTAAGTGGGAACATGGAACAATATGAATCCGTGCAAGTCATAAGCAGAGTTTATCTGAAATCAAAGGCTGACAGGGGTAGGCAGGTTCTTTGCTTCACAATTTGCAAGGTGAAGATCAGTTGTAGTGGTCATCTATCCCAGCTTCCTTCCCTGTGGTACTCATGGCTCACCCACTGGCTCCAGCATTTGAAGCCAGAAGAGCTGTTGTAGAGATGGCCAGGTGGGAAGTTCACAAAGGAGCACGTTGTCATTAATGGGAAAGCTGGACCAAGAAATTCAGTCGAGCTCCTTACAAACAGCACCTTCTGGTGCCATAGACATTTTTTGCTCCCAGATATGGGTTGGGTGCTGGTCTGAGTCTCTGCAGGTTGTATTTTCTTCTTCCTGCTCTGCAGCAGTACAGGATTAAATACCTGCAGTTAAGTAGCAGGTAAACTGGTAGAAGAAGCCACTTCTGTGTAGAAGCTGCTGAATGCTCTAGGATCACTGCAGATAGAAAGCATCATAGGAATGAAAGCATAGGTTTCAGTTATCAACACCCAAGCCAAAACAGTTTTCCTAAGATGAAGAAAAGATCACAAGCTTCGTAGGATGAACATCCAGTATTGTCTTCTGTGTCTTAGTGCTTGAATAGTACATTTGAAAAGCGAAGCAGTGATGAACTTGCTCACCAGCAAGCAAAGGGAGACTGTCCTCAGAGTTCCACCAAAGAGGTTGATCTGCTAGCTCAAGATCACAGCTCAAATAGATCCTGGGAATGCTGAAGCTGTTTTATTAGAGTTGCAGCATCCTCTGGCATTTGCTCACTCTCTTCGTCTTGCTGAGCTTTTTCAAACAAGGTCAGTAGTGACTGGAAGTTGTCTTCTGCTTAGAGAGCTGCATGTAAGAAGACACTCGCCTGGTTCTCTGTATTTGGTGTTGTCAAAAAAGAAGCTGAGATTTGCTTCCCTAACCGTAGGTTGAATATTTCCCATGTCTCTGAAATTGTTCAGTGTGACATAGTGCCCACATGTGAACAGAATTATCATCAACAGGGTACTGAGTAGATTTGGGGAGCACTTTGCTCATGGTGGTCTGGGAGGTACCCTGACATTTTCTGTGGGAAGCAGTTCTGGCCAGATACCACAGCCTGGTTCCACAGACTACAGAGTTATGCTATCACTGTGCTGAATCTCTGACATGCAAACTTTGGGGTATTTTATTCAGACACCTGGCAGGTTGACCAGGCAACCTTTCTTTCAAACGTTCATACTTCTGATCCCAGGATATTACTCTGACACTCTGCAAGGATCACTGCTCAGACCCCTCCTTGGGGCTTTCTGAGGTTCATGCATTGTACTGTTGCAGGCACACGGAAACGGCTTTCACCAGGACTGGCATGATCAGAGCTGCACAGCTGCGTTCTGCCTTCAGATCTGGCCCATTATTTTCAGCCATCCCCATGACTTGTGAAGAAGTTTATACAGCTTCTTAATTTTTAAATAAATCCACTAGCCCCTTTCAGCACAGTTCTAGGCACTGAAGTCAGGCCCATGCTGGTCTCTGGGCGAACACAGTCTCCTGCCCCTTTCCAAGGAACACGGTTGTTCCCTGGGACCAAAGTTAGGTCTTATGCTCATTCTCTAGCCTTCCCCTGATGCTCCTGGTTTATGTAGTGGTTCATATGAAACCGTAGAAAGCCAAGTTCAGTTAGATGAAGACCATCCACTTCTGGCCTTCTGCACTGATTTCACTCAGTTGGATCAAAAGCAGAGCTTCAGTGATACCACGGTATTTTTGTGTGTCAGCCAGGCCTGAGTAAATTCATTCAGTGTTCTCCCTGAAAGCCACACTCTCCAAAGGGAGAAGGGGCAGCTGGGAATCAGGGCATCTGTCCCTGTCAAAGGGATACTGAGGAAGAAGCAAATAAAAAGTTCCAAAATGACACATACCTGTTTTCCTATTGTGCAATTTTAGAGTCATTTGACTTTCTCAGTTTTTTTTAAACTCATCTCATATTTTTATGGGGTGGCTCTAGCTTTTTCTTTAGAGCATCCCCTTAGTGGATGTCCCATCCATAGAGGAACCAGATATATTCGCACAACCCAGTGCTCCCAAGAGGGTCTCACCACCTTTCCTGAGCTTGGTATAGGACGCGCAGGTAGAAGGTGCTTCATTCCACAGATAGGGAAGTGGAAGGGAAAAAAGGATATTCACTACTTAATCTGAACTAATCCACCTTCCTCACCCAGCCGCACTTGCCAGAGCTGTAACATTAACGTCTTTGTCTTCTCTTAAACTCGCTCTAGGTATCAAACTGGTTTGGAAATAAGAGAATCCGGTACAAGAAGAACATAGGTAAATTTCAAGAGGAAGCCAATATTTATGCTGCCAAAACGGCTGTCACGGCTACCAATGTGTCAGCCCATGGAAGCCAGGCTAACTCACCCTCAACTCCCAATTCAGCTGGTTAGTTTTTGTTTTATTTTTTATTTTGGGTCATTAGTGTTCGGTTTTTTGTTTGTTCTTCCCTTCCCCCTAATCTCTCTCTTGTTTTTCCCCTTTTGGTTATTTGAATTTTTATTTTCTGGTTTTGGTTGGCTCACTTTTGTGGTCTTTAAAAAAAGGCAGAGATGGGATTTGGTTTTGGGGGTTGTTTTGGGGGGTACTTTATTTTCTTCGCCTTTTCCCCCTCTTTTTTCTTTTCTCTTTTTTTTCTCTTCCCCTTTCCTGTTCCGTTTTCATTGGAAAAATGATGTGATAAGACCTTGTAACTGATGTCACCTTGGGGGTTGTATGCATGGATGGTAAACACAAAACCAGAAATATGGTCCATAAAATGTTGCTGGGATTGCTTGCACTTTGGGGGAGAAAAAAAGTAATCAAGAACTCGTTGCATAATGATTTTATTTCTCTGGGGCTGAAAGCATGAGTGGCCCTAACAGCTAAGCCCCAGCATTTTTAGGATGTCCTAATTCATGACATTTGGGGGGTTGTTTTGGGTAGATCTTTGGTTTTCTTTCTGTTGCGGTTACCTTTGATTGCTTACATGACGATGTCTGGATCGCCTGCAAGAGTGTGCTCTGTTTGAATTTTATTTTCCTTCTGTGTCAGCACGATCCAGGGAAATCCATGGGTTGTTCCCTTCCCTTTCCCCCTTTCTCGCCCATTTGCTGTGATTTACATTTGTTTGTTCTGAGGGTCAAAGGCACAGAGCACTTTGCCCAGATTTCAACTCCTCTGCTAGAGGATGATGCTTAGTTCATGCGTGGTGCCTGCCTCAAGGATGGCTGACCCAAAAGTTATCCTGGGCTGTGGTTGACTGGTTGTGCTCTGCTCCCAAGAGCGATGCAAAATTGGGATTTGTTGAAAAGGGGAGAAAAAAATTGAGCTTCATGCATGCCATGTACTTTATTATCCATGCAAATATCTATGTGCCTGTTTTTTTTTTTTAGGGGTGGGAGAGTGGGAATGTGCCAGTCTTGGTGTCAGCTTTTTGTCAGCTCATGGTACCCTTTCACATGGGTGTGGTGCTTGCTGTTATGAGGTAGGCTACTAAGAGGAAGGAAATGGTGGAAGAGCAGAGGATGTTGGGCAGCAGGAGAAGCTAGATGTTGGAGTACTAGTGGTACACTGTGCAAATGCTGGTTGCTTGAAGGACATGCTTCTGTAGTGATCACAGTCCTGCCTGTGACAGGTAGCAGAGGAATTGCACCTCAGAAGCACCCCCAGAACTGGAAGATTAGAGTCGAAAGTGGAGAGCCAGGGGTCATAAGAGGGGAGAAACCAGTGGTATGAGTCTCTGGCTGATCTCCCAAACCAGTCCCTCAGTGGGAAGGCAAAGGCAGTCCATTATCTGTGAGCTAATGTGGTACATTGCTCTGTGCTGGGGAGCTAATCCACACCTTGCAGGGACTCGTGGATGGCTTGCACAGAAGCAAGTGGTAGAAGGCTTATTCAGTTGGACAGTGAAGTCCCTACACACAACCTCTTAATTTCCAGGGGACTTATTATGTGCTAAGGGCCTGCCCTCCAGAACCACCTAGAGCAGAGCTGGTGCAGCTTTTGTTTGCAGGTCAGAAACATGCTGGGGGGCATCTCCTCTCACAGGGCTGCCTGCTCTAGCTTGACTGAGGTGCTCAGAAGGCTCTGGTGGATGCAGCAAAGTTCTCTAGGGACAGATGGTTTGCAGCAGTTTTGTTTGATTCCTTTATTTTTGTTTTGTTTGGGTTTTTTCTCCTTTTCCTTCTGTTGTTTGAACTGCCGATGATTTAGCTGCAGTTTTTACAATGTCGTTCTTTCCAAACAGCTCACTCAAAACAGGTGGTCAGGTGGGGTCTCTTGGTGTTGACACCCCCCTGTAGAAAAAGATGGAGAGTAGAGGGCAAAATGGTGTGTGTTAAGGGAGATGCCTATTGCCTGTGATGCTGTTCTGAAGTCGGCATCGGCTTAGACACAGCTTTCCTTCTTTTCCTCTGTCTTATACTGGGGTCAGATCCAAAGGTCTGGAATGGCAAGGGAAAAGCTTCAAATTGTTTAAATGGCTTTGGATCTGGCCTGCATGTAGTGAAAGAGGCATTTCCCTAGTGCCTGCCCAGTTAAATAGTGCTCTGGTGTGAGGTTGTTTCTTCACCTTCCCCACAGGCAGTAAGACAGCTGTTTCAAAGATAAATTGGCCAGTACCCTGCAGTAAACAGCTAAAATAATCCCTGGATAACACTATGCTTTCAACGAAGGACAAACAGTCTTGTTATTAATGAGTAAGACTTGAGCTCCTGGGTCCTCTTTCTGGCTCACTTGTCTGCACTCTAGAAACACTGACCTCTTTGCGGGTGTCTAATGTGGTGGTGCTAAAGCAGCACATCAGTGTGAGGTGAGCTTGCATGCCATTTTGATCCTTCTTCTGCTGGAAGTGTTTGTAACCTGGCCCATATCCCACCATCCTCCCTGTATCCAGCAGCAGGGAGTCCTTGCTGTCAGCACTGCAGTGATCTCTAGGGCAGCTTGCAGAGACAGCGCATTTGGATACTGGAAGAGCCTCAGGATTTTATATCCAACAGTGACATCCCAGGTTGAGATCTCCCCAGCTGAACCATGCAGATGTAACATCTCAGTCAAGCTGTGGGCTAAAGGCACATCCTGAGGACATCTAGAGTTGAGTGACCTCCCCTGCTGCAGGTTGTCCTGTAGGTGCTAGCAGCAAGAAACACACCTGTATATACTAGGTCTGACATACCTGCCTTTGAAAAATTTGGAGGATGCTGTTGAGGACCATGAGCCATTCAGATGTGCTGAATTGCCCTGGGAGGAATATGGAAGTAGATGCAGTGGTGATGACTAAGATAGATGATGCTTCTCCTTTTACACCATGGACTTCTTTCAGATCATCAGCTGTAAGTTTTTTGAGGAAGGAACCTGAACGAATATGGGATTTGATGAGAATTTGTAGACCTTCTGGTTTAAATACATTGTAGGGCACGTGGAAAGAAAGAGTGTAGGCAGAGGACAGGTCATGAAAAAGAAGCGACCAGCAGTGTAGTCCCTGGAGGGCCATGATGTTGGAAGAGGAGGTGGAACTGGATGTGATGGGACCTGGGACAGGAGTTAAATTCATTTCTGCCATGGCTATGCAGGCCCATCTGTTCTCTGCATTGATGCCCATGTTACCAGAGATTGGTGAATGGCTACAGTCAGTCAAAGAGATTGGCCACACATTGACAAGGGCAAGGATTGCATCTGTCTAGCCATCTGGCACGTTCAAAGCAGGGTCCCCCATCCTCAGTCACCCAGGCCTGAATGTCAAACACCTTTTCATCCTGAATACGCACAGTTGGGCTTTATCAGCCAGATGTTCAAATAAGCTGAGATATCTGGCTCATTTGGGCTAACAACTCCCTGTCCTCACTTTGATTGACTGGACAATCTCAGCACAAAAACCACATGGCAAATTAAAGTTATTTTATGTGGGCATACCCTTTTGCCAACCAGAGTCCTCAAGGGCCACATGCAGGTGATGACATCCAGTGAAATCTTCCATGCAGAGCAACCAGAATTGTCCTGAAATGTTTTTTTTCGTGCTTACCCTTTTATTTTGTGAAAATCTTGCAAAGCTGCTGATGGAGGGGATTGTGCTGTCTGGAAGTATATGTATGTCATCAGGTACAGGCCTGATGGCTATATCTTCTCTTCTCTGCCTTTCTCCATTTGTGGCAATCACTTGTCCAGATCACAGCATGGGAGAGGACCCTGCTTCAGCTCAGAAGCTCTTCTAGTTATAGTCTTACTATCTTGAGTGTTGGTTAGCAAGTGAAAAAGAACAAATGCCCTGCTGGGTCATCCCTGGCTTTTAGACCTACTATCAAACTCAGTGCCTTTGTCCAGCTGAGGAGCTACATGGTCCATCGAGTTCCTCCCTCATCTTTGGCCATGGTGGAAACCCAAGGAAAAAGTTGCAGGGGGGTTATTCTCAATGCTTATATGTCATAGCCATTGACTTCAAGTAGGAGCCTTCTATACATGACCACAGTCTACCTAAATGGTTCAGTGTGCTGGATCTCTGTCTTGTTGGTGGTAGGTGATATGAGGCATCAGATGACGATGGTTTGATTTCAGCTCCAATGAACACAGTTACTATGTCTGTTTATCCGTTGTGCCGTTTGACTTGTCAGGTATGTGAGAGAAAAGGACTTTCTAGAGGTCCTGGAAAATTTGAGATGGAAGTAGAGACTGCCAAAACACTAGAGAAGACATCAGAGAAGAAGAAACTCTCTGAAGAACTGGAGAATTGGGGCAAGGAATGCCAGCAGACAAGCTTATGAAGATTTTTGATTTGGAGGCAAAATTGAAGTGGGTTTTGCTCATCAGAAATGTTTGGGATGGAAGAAACCTCTTTGTGGGAATTATTTTGATGTAGGATTTCATCCAGTAACAAGATCTGACTGCCATAGCTTGTCTAAACATTCCAGCACTCTTTCTGAAGCTGGTGATGACCTGATAGAAATTCATGACTGAGGAATAGTGGTGGTAGGTCTTTGATCCGATAAGATAATCTGGATGCTGAAAATGATCCACTGTTCCTCACTGCTACAAGTCATAAAAAGTGCTGGGGTTTCTGGTATTTTGGGGGGTGTTTGGTCTGCACACAGTCGCATCAGGGGTCTTCCATGCCAGGATCAGAGCCCTTTCCTTCTGGCTTCACAAGTTCAAAGATGGTTGTTACTTCTCAGTTGTTAAAGAGTCCCCAGCCAAATTATGACCGCTGAAGACCTTTACTTGTGTTCGCGGTGGAACCTTGCAGAGGGACAGATTACATTTGTGGTGGAGCCTTCTCTAACTGAAGGATTTGACTTGTATTCCCAGATGTATTCTCTGTGGAATATACCAAACTTAATTTTCAGGGCTCTTCACATTCCTGCCCCCTCTCCCACCCCAGTGCATCAGCCCCTCTTAGCTGTGTCTCTCACACTTTGGGCCATCATAATTTTCATACATGGCTAGTATGTAGCAGTGCTGAAGCAGCAGAGTGGCAGCGTGAAGGGCTCTCTGCAATTAGAGCTCTGATACAAATGCATCCATACATGCGGGGCCATTGGTATGCGCATATTTATCTTTGCATCCACATCAACAACAAGACATATTTACTGTTTAGATATGCACATATATTGTAAAAATACCCTGTGCCAATAGCAGTGTATATCTTGTAAGTGTCATCTCCAGTGCTCCTCATGATTTCCAAGACACTGGCGCTCTTCAGAACTAGAGTTTGTGGCTGTTTGTTTATTTTTATTTCCCCCTCCCAGTTTCAGTTTCACCGGCAGGTTTGTTAAGTTTCAATAAAATACCAGTTAACTTTATGGCATTTTTATTTGTTATTATTGTTACAATTTTCTTTTGGTAGGGGAAGGTGGGATAAAATGTTGCTCTGCTGGGGCAGAGTGATAGCAGTGCCCTGTCAGGCGCTCAGGGATTCCCAAGTCCTCTTCCCAGCTCTGCCACTGCTCATGTGTGTGATCTCAAAGGTTTCTGCTCACCTTAAAAGAACAGGAGAATATTCTCTGCTTCTTGTGAGTAGTAGCTGCAAAGTCCTTTGGTTCTCAGCCACTGTGGGAGTATGAAGCTGCAGTTACTTCATGACCTCTGCTTTTACACCAGTGGTCAAAGTGGTCATTCAGAAAACTGAGTAGGAGGCATCCAAAGATGTATGTGAAAAGTGCCCATTTCTGTGCTTAAAGTTGACCAGTGTCAGGGTGGGCTATCCTCAGTCTGCCAGCTCATTTCCTTAGGTTTTTTGTCTTTAAAACAGCAAGTAACCTGAGAGGTTGGGAAATGACAGGAGGCCTTTGCCAGCTGAGCAGAGGAGGCGATAGTTACAGCTGCCTTCTGACTAGTTCCCGTTATTTTACGCAGCAGCACTGTGGGATTGATCTCTGGAACAGGTTGGGCAGAGTTGACAGTGAGCACAGACAATAAGCTATTCCTGGCTCTGCTCTTTTCAGGTGCCAGTGGGAGGGTCCGGATCCAAGATTCACTGTGCTCAAGATGAGTCTTTCTCTTGACTGTCTTGGACATTGTATCTAGCAGTGATGTTTCTGCTTTCCTTCAATGCTGAGAATTACCAGCACCTGACAAAAGAGCCAGTCGCAAAGAGAGCAGCAGAGAGTTTAGTGAACATGAAGTCTCCAGCATAGACCTCCCACCTCCTCCCTGCCCTTTTTGGAGGTGACTTCCTTCGGAGGAGCCTTCCTGGTCCACCTCCAGGGCAGACCTAGGTCTGTCCAGAATGTTTCTTCCCTGTCCAGCAGAGGGAGGGGGATTGCCAGGTGTTTCTCAGAGTGCACACATGAGCCATAATTGGGCAATTCCACCAGGACTATGGTTGCCAGTCTTCCAGGTTGGAAGTGGCATTGGAGATGATGAGAGTGTATTTGGGGTTGGAGCTGCAAACATAGCTGACCTGGGCCCCTGAAGTCTCTCCTTTCCAAGGCTAACGTCATGTATATAACCAAACCTTGCACGTTGAGCTGTCTCACACTTAATGCGCTGATCTGCACGATAAAATCTGAAATAATCCCATAAAACCTTTTTATTTTTAATCCCCTTCCCTGCCTTCCAGTTATGTGATGGGTTTGTTTCTCCCATTCAGTAGTTGAGGAGGTGCTCAGATATCTCGAAGCTGGAAGCAGAAAACCTTGTTTCTGCAAAGACGGGAGTTTTTTTCTTTTTGTGGATATTTTTCCTCCTGATCCTACCCAGTTGTCTTCACTATTATGTTTTTTTAGTGTAACATTGACAACTGGTGCATGCAGAGGGGAATTTTCTTAAAGAGCTCATTCTTCTGGGGCAGCTGGCCCAGAAGGGAGGTGGCACCCCTGCATTGTCTCCTGGCCCTTCATGATGAAAGACACTTGCCAACATGGTGGGTACTGGGAGCCTAGCCCAGGTGTCTTCACATTTTTGCAAGCCTTCACTCCTGGTTCCCACCAGTGATGGGTTCCTTATGTCCTGAAGGCAAACCGTATGCACCACTCCCTTGCAGAGCTCCCCATAGCTCAGTGGGAGCTCCAGCTGTGGAACTGGATGTGCTCACCCTGCAGAGAGCAGTGCAGTGTAGACTTCACCCACCCTGATCTGAGCTCGGAAGCAGCAGTAGTGTGGTTCTGCTTCACCTGGCTGAGCAGGCTTCTGCTCTTGATAGTGGGGCTTGTTTGCGCAATTCTATTCTCCAGTGCAGTCTGCCGGGTGGACACCTCCAGCAAGCGAGATTTTTCAAGGCTGCCTGAAGGATTTTGATGCCCTGAAATTAAGGGAAAGGCTTGTCTGAGTCCTCCAGGCTGGGCTTTGTTTGTCTCCGTCAAAAGCATGAAGAATCCTTCCTTCAGCTGAGGAGCTGTTGAAGAATGTTCTTGGCATTGAGCTATAACATGTGGCTTTGAATAACCTCAAGAGTGCATCCTGTTTTTTGCTTGCTCTGTTCTTCATACTACTAACCTAACTCTGTGTTTTGTTTTTGTGGTTGCTTTGCATGTTGTTCCTTCCTCTTGGCTGAGAGTCATGGGGTGGATCTTTTTCCTTTCTGTGATTCAGGTGCCTCACTCTTTCCTTTCCAGGTTCTTCCAGTTCTTTTAACATGTCAAACTCTGGAGATTTGTTCATGAGCGTGCAGTCTCTCAATGGGGATTCTTACCAAGGGGCCCAGGTTGGAGCCAACGTGCAGTCACAGGTAGGGACCCATCCGATGTACTGCCAGTGAATGCATTAGTGTTGGAGGAGCCTTTGACTGTATTGGCACTTCTCCCTCCCTTGCGAAAAGAACAAATCTCAACCAGCACAAATGAACCAACACTTAAAAAAGGCAAAATAACCGAAAAACCAACCAACCAAAAAAAGCAACAGCAACAACCACCCAAAAAAAAAAAGAAAACAAACCAGAAAGAAATCCAAAAGAAACAAAAACTAAGACCAAACACCCAACCGAACCAACAACCATGGTCTTGAGGAGACTTGCCCACACTTTGTGAATGCATTTGGCTCTGGCTTGATAGTTGTACTAGAAGGAAAGGAGGTTTAGGAGAAGAGGCTAATGAACTCAAATGAAAGCACCTGAGGTTTAGGTTGTGCTTGCTTTATTCTTCCAAAGGAAGGGCCCAGATGTTTGGACTGGTGTCTCGTTTTACAAGGAAGGCTTTCACTTACTCCTTTGGTGCCAAACCAGGTGTCAGCTGAAAGGCAAGAAATGTTCAAATACGCAGCTAGGGCTTTTTTGTTTGATGTTTGTTTTGGGTTTTTTTTAATAAAAAGGCACCCTTCAACGTCTCCCCACCTCCCCAAAGCACAAGCACTCAATGCCACCCATGTACACACCAGCAAGACAGAGCCTGAGAGCTTTGAGTAGCATTACTGAAACGTCAACCCATGCTTTGGGCGAAAAGAAAGAATTTAAAATAGCCATGAACTCAGATTTTCCACCTCCCATCTCATGTCCAGATGTGCCATGAGTCTACTCTCTGGCTTCTAAGGTTCTGTACTGTGTTGAGAGACAGCAGCCACTCTGGCACTTCTGCATTGGGCAAGGAGAGCTCTCTAAAGTCAAGGTTGCCCCACTCACAGTGTGCTGGATATAGAACAAGCATGCCATCCATGGGCAATGAGATATGCTCACCAAGCATACTGCTGCTGGGGCTGGGCTGGGTGAGAGGAGGGAGAGTAATGGGGTGCCCGGAGGAGAGCTGCCAGTGCCTTTGCCATGGTAGGTATGTTTCCTTTCTGGGCCCTCCAAAATGAAGGCGGTCAGCTGACTCCAAGGATCTCCTTCCACTGCCGTAAGCTTCCCAGCGCCTGGGGCCAAAGGGTGGAAGGGGTAGGAATGTGCGTCCTTGAGCTGGGTGGCACAACTGATTACATCAGTATACTCCAAGAGGTCCCACCCCACACTTGCCATGCTGTTCTCCCTCTCTGCTCTTTCTATTGAAAGACCTGGGACTGAGGAGTGCATGATGGGGCCACTAGGGCAGACGGGGTTGTGATGAGGGAGGCAGGAGCAGCCCTCTGGCTCAGCTCTCGCTGCAAGAGCAGCTGTGGTTCTCTTTGCCCTCTTTAAATATATACCATTGTTATTATTAGTATTAATATTATTATTACTACTATGACTCTTTGTTTTCATCTTGCCAAAAATGAACCAAAGCATCTTTGCCCAATAACCTTTCGTTCACTCTAATTTGTGTCTTTGTTGTCGTTGGTCTATTTAGGTGGATACCCTTCGCCATGTTATCAGCCAGACAGGAGGATACAGTGATGGACTCGCAGCAAGTCAGATGTATAGTCCGCAGGGCATCAGTGTAAGAAAAAAAAAAAATAGGCTGGGGTTCTTGTTTTTCGTTTTTTTTTCTTTTTCATTTTTGTTCTCTCACTACCAATTATTTCAAAGCCATAGGGCTCAGAATGCCACTTAGTAGGACTTGTCTTTGCTTTTACGGTCACCTAGTTTATTGCTTCTGTATCGGTCACGCCAACGGCAGAGCTTTGCCCACAAAAAAAGTGGCGACCGGGCAGGCTTTGTGCAGGCAGCTGGCGTCTAGGACTGTCAGAGCTGATCAGTGTTTGCCTGGCACCTGCGGCCACAAGCACTCGGCCGAGAGGAGCTGCTAAACAGGTGACACCTCGTGTAGCCATGGTGGGGAATGTCACCGCTGATGCCCCAGTCCAGAGATGGCTTCACGCGGAGGCCTATGGCACCATCCCAGAGCTACCATCTAAAAATAGCCCATCCCTGGCCAGCATCCGAAAGCACGGCGGCAGTGGGGTTGGTGGCAATAACGAATGCAAATAAAAAAAACAACCAACAAAACAACAAAGCCAACCAATGTCAACCCAAGAAAACCTCGCCCAACTGGGCTGGGGGAGGATGTGAGGGGGAGGGCGGTCTCCAGAGCATCTTCTCCTTGTTCTTGGGTGTGCTGGCGGGTTCTGACTAGCATGAAAATTCGTAGCGACAAGCTGTGTCGCACAGGGGGAAATCGATCAGACACACACAAGGAGAACCCAGTGTAGATTCGGGACAGCAATCCAACTTCATTTCTCAGATCAATTGTCTGCCATCTCAGCAGCGGTGACAGCAAGCTGGGAGAAGAGGGCAGCCTGGAAAAGGAGGCTGTAAGCGCCAAGTGGGTGGTGGCAGTGGCGTCCAGGGATGGCAAATAGGAGGGGGTGGCTGGCTGCTGTGTCCCCATTGAGAAGCCTAAAGGTTGTGGTGGGGTGATCTCAAAGTGGGCAGGAAGGCAGTGATCCTCCGGGTGGGATGGTGGTCCTGTGGGACCCCCAGCAGGGTGCACCTTCCAGTCCCATCACCATCCTGGCCAAGGCTTATGCCGTACGTCACCTTGCGTGTGACCATCTTCAGGCCATTGGCATGCAAGCAGCCACTGCTGGCATAGGGAGAGGATATAGGGAGAGGAGTGCAGTAGAATGGGGGACTGCACTCCCCTCTCCTGCGGGTGTTGGGGCTTAGTGGGTGGCTTGACGTCAGGAGGCAGAGGCAGGAGGATTTGTGAAGTAATGTAATTGAACATGTGCAGATAATTATGTCTCATTACATAAGCCCATTGCAAAAACTGCGCTTGGAAATGCCACATGAAAGAGCCTATCGTTCTGCATTAATTTCTCTGTGCGCTGAATTTATTCCCTTTCTGGCTTTTTAATACTTGGAGAGTAAATGAATCGCAGGCTGATCATGATAAGAGATGATACTTTAGTATAAATTAAAATACCCCCAAGGAAAGAGGCTGAGCTGATTATAGCTGCAGTTGGCTTCGAAATAACAGTGGGCTGGGTAAGCCAAAATTTTTGGGGGGTGGATTTTTGCTGGGGATTATGAGGCAGGGAGGAAGCAATAGAGAAAAGGACAAGAAAGAGGTAGTAGAAACTCAGAAGCTGTATAGGACAAGGAGAGCTGGGCTAGTGTTTCTGGCTGTGGTAATTGGAGAATCAGTGTTACCACCACTGGGAATTGGTAAGCTGAGAGTGGCAGGGGCTCAGTGGTTCCCTCTATGCTTCCCAAATGGGGATCAAGCATGGTAGCATCTGATGGCTCCTCAGGCTGGTTTTCAGGGAGGGCAGGAGCGCAAATAGGCCCAAATTGTATGTTGTTCAAAGAGGAGCAGGGTAGCAAGTGGGCAAAGAGACAGCTCAGGTTCAGGGGTGATGCTTCTTTTTCCCATAAAGCTGTAGTAGGCATGGGGAGGAAGGCAGAGAGTCCAGAGCTGAGTGAATAGTTTAGGAAGTATTTTCTGGGTTGTCTTTCTATCCCCAAATGTTTTGCTTCCCGCTTATCCTGACCAGCATGCTCCTGCCTGTGGCTTTTTTTGTCATTTAATGGTTTCCTATCCAGGTAGGTCTCTTGATGGATCCCAGTTTGTCTATTCTTGAAGTGTGGCCGTCCTCTAGGAAGTGTTGACCCTTGGCAATATCCTGGGGAGCTGCTTAGTGCAGGCAGGGTGGCTGTCTCATAACATGCAGGGCTTCCCTGCCTCTCCCCTGAACCCATTACTGCCAAGGAAGGGCAGCAGGATGTGGAGGAAACCTGCTAGTGACACAGAAAGCTGCCATCCCCACGTCATCTGAGCATCCCCGTGAGCTGCTGGAAGGAGATGAGCCGAAACCTAGTCAAGAGCCCTGTCACAACGATGTCTGCACAGGGCTGAGGTTAAGTCATCCCCAGAGCCTGTCAGGGCTGGGAAGTCAGCAGCAGGTTGCCCAGCTCCACCACTGCAAACCTTGGCAGGGGAGACAATGCTCGGGGTTTGCCTTCCTTGATGGAGGGTGAATTTTTAAATGCATGTAAGTCATGACAGCTGAGAGCAGGAATCTACTCAAAGCCCAGTTCTCTCCTGTGGCTCTGCTACTTGATGGCTGACAGACCGCTCTGCGGGGCAAAAAGGGCTGGAGTCAGTTCTGCATCAGTTAGCAGGATAATGGGCAATGTCCCAGCCGTCATGATCCCCCTGACCCACAGTGATGACTAAGGCAGAGCAAGAACAGACCTTCTCCTCCACAGGTGGAGACAGTGTGAGGTATCATCAGTACTGGCAAGGGACAGGAATGCACTTGGTGGTGGATGGCTGATAGAGGCTGGAGACATCTTCAGGGTACCCAGCCTTGGGTAGCACTGAGAAGAAGGAGGGACCCTCCCATCTGAAAGGAAGGAGTGACTGGGGCCTGATTGAGCCCTTTTTGCAAGCTTTGAGTTTGAGGCATTTTGCACGATAAAGTGAGAGGTGTTAAGTGTCTGGTTCCTCCGCGCAGAGGGGTGTCCTGCATTTGTACCCAGCTGGAGGTCCCAAGATAAAGGTTTCAAAGCATTTAGAAGTTCAGATTCTTGTGGGTTCCAGTGGAAGCTGGATATTTACTGCCATAGTCCTCTGGAGGGCCCCAACCCAAAACATCGCCCTTTTTGCCCTGTGGCCGTAAATCCACCAAGGGTTTTAGTTCCCCTATCTGCCAATGAATGAAATGAGCTGTAATAATCTTGCAGAAAAACCGTTTCAGAAATTTCTTTTTGGACTTTGTTTAATTTAATTTATAGATCATTTAAATCTAAATGAGAGGCTATTTTTAAAGATCATAAGAGTACAAGGTTTTTGATTTAAAATGTCATTGTGAAGATCTGTGCCTATTTACAGAGCAGTGTCTGTGACCATGATGGTGGTGGTCAGCAGCAGGGTGTGTTGTTGAGTTTTGCATCCGCTGTTGTTGATGAGAATCTCTGAGCACTGGTACCTGTAGGAGGTGAGACCTTCTCACTTATGCTGTGACCCTTTTCTATTAAGAATTTGAGCCTTGAAATGAAAGTTGTTGCTGTTTTCCTCAGCAAGCTACAGTTCACCATCATGATCAAGCTATGGTTCATGACCATGTTCAGAAGCTGGGATATGGAAGTTTTGTCTGGCAGGGCTTCAGTGCCGAAACTCCATCCATCAGGGATGCCTCTGTGTGTTCTGAAGACTGCTGCTGTGAACCTTGGAAAGTGATAGCCAGACAAAGCTGGATTCTTTGGTGTGTAATAAGAGTTTCAGCGTGTATCATAAGGAGACCCTGATACAAGCTCTTAAAAGTGCAGAGGTCTAAAACCTCTTTGAGGCTACTGCCTCTTTGAAGTTACTGCCTGTCTGTCAGACTTGCTAGTGTCTGCTGTGTTTGGAAGCTGACCTGACACCCTGCATTGTCGATGGTAGAACAAGGGTTTGGTCACAGAAGGTGGGATGGTGACACAGCCTCTGTGCACACTAGGAGGTGCAGAAACTGGCAGGGTCATCTCCCAAGCCTGTGTTGGAGGCCCAGGCAGAGAGCCATACAGCCCTGCTGGGGGAGACCAAACTTCTGGGAGAGCTTGTGGAAATGGGCAGCAAAAGCAGTTGCTTCAGTCATCCATCACTGAGGCTCCATCACTTGGACAGTCACCAAGGCCTTGCCTGTGCTTTGACACCATAAGGTGACATATGAAGAAATGTCCTGGAGACAATTGCTCTGTTCCTGTCTTCTGAAGAAGTCACAGCTGTGTGCAGGGGCTCCTCAGAAAGGTCTGTGAGGAGGAGCAGCCTTCTCAGAAGACTCCCTCATTTTTGAAGGAGATCTCTAGCAATTTACTTCAGTCAGATCCCAATGGGATCTTCTTGCTTCAGAAGGAGGCAGGGCCTGGCTGTGTAGAATTGGATGCATCCTGAATATGTCTTGGTCCATGCAGCAACAGGGTGAACTCCAGGAAAGGAAAGATGAGTGTAAATGGTGCCTCTATGCCCTCTGTTTTGGGAAGAGTCTTGCCTCCTCATGGAGGGCTTGTCCATACCAAAAGATAGCATTAAGATGATAAAAGTCATGGCCAACCTTGGGGCCTTCCCAGACTGGGGGAGCAGGAGAGTGTGGGATATGTGGAAGGTTTCCTGATCTGGGTCAGCCTTTCCCCAGGTTCCTCTTGGCTTCCTACTGAATGCAACCACGATGGTAATTGACAGCACGAACTCCCACAATACCTGAAGGCTGATTCCCAATCTGGAGAACCATGGGGCTCCCCAGCACTGTGATAGGCAGGGTGCTAAGCATTGAGGCACTGCAGTCCCTGCTTGAAAGACGCTTTCCCTCTCATTCCTTCCAGCCATGGTTGGCACTCCGAAGCCTCGCTAAAAATAGTTAAGCACAATAGGGACGGAGCCCTGCTCCATGCGGCCCCCTCTACTCTCCCCCCTCCTGCTCGCTGTAATGACCCTGCAAACACTAAATGGCATCTGAGTGCATTAAGCAGCAAACTCTCCGGTGACATAGCAATTACAGCTCTGAAATAGATTTGGTGCGTCATGGAAGATAAGGGTTTTGAAAGTTTCTGTTGTGATTATAGCTTGTAACTCCAACAAATAACAGGCTTGGTAATAAGAGGCTGCCAGCATAGCTATTGTGGTTCTCTCTCACTGATGGCACGTAAATTGCTATTAATGTCCTAAGTGTACTTGAATATGCCAGTCTCGGGGCGGTGGAGTTGGCTCTGTGTCTCTCTTTACGTGGCCTGTCATTGTCAGGCTGATAATCTACAGTAATTGCTGCCTCTTGCAGCGGTCCAAGATGTGTAAGGGTGGATATTGCATCTCACAAGTGCAGGGATGGTGAGTCAGGGCCTGGATACAGATGGAAGCTGATGGGGGCTGTGGGCACAGTGAGCCTATGGTCTGCACAGGCGGGGGTACATGGGGCTGGTAATGTTTGTGCATAGTCTGGTTTCATGTTTGTACCCACAGTGCAGTGGGATTTGCTAACCTGCTAGCAGGCTTAGGTCACGATATCCTGTCTTTCTTGCCGTTGCTGGAACCCCATGCGTGCATGGAAGAACACATAAGGCCATTGTGTGTGTGCACACCTCTGTCTTTTTTGCTTTGTGCATGCCTTGCTGTGTGGTGGTTTCATTTGTCAAAACATGGGTTCCCATGGCCCACCTGTGGCAAACTCTTTCCTCCCATTTCAGCTGCTTTTTAGGCAGACAGGAGCTGGTCAGCAGCGTGGACAACCCACCAGCAAGTCCCAGACAGTTGCTCTGTGCCTTAGGGCCATGAGGCTTTTCCTACCCTTACCTCACTTCAGGGTCTATGGGGCCCCAACCTAGTGTGGCCGGTGATGGATGCCCTGTGCCAGGAGGCAGTGGGACAGGCAGCCAGAGAGGACAAAGCAGCCACAGCACATTTGAACTGGGACAGAAACTGCTACTGATTTGATCTTGGGTAGTGGTTGGAAAGGATTCATTAGCTGAGCACTGAATCAATGTCACAATGAGCAGAGGAGGTTGGGTGCGACATCTGCTCCTCTCTGAAGTGGATGGCAACTGTGGAGGAGCAGCTTCTGTGCACTACCCACAGCAGTGGAGCCCTCCAGTAGCTCTGCTCTTGAGGGATGGGAGAATTTGCCTCTGCATCTTTTTTTAGGAGAAGAAACAAGTTGTCTGCCACACTTTGCTGTACAAACCCTGGGATGGCATATGGTGGTAACACCTCCGTGGCACTGTGGCTTAGGATGCCTCAATGAGCGGTTACAGGGAGCATGGAGGGTCAGCCCTGGGTGGCAGAAATATGTTTCTGGTTTTCTTATAAAGTGAGGAGAGGAATGCTTTTGCATTGGAAGCAGAGATGTGGCCCAGATCCCAGTAAACAACTTTCACAGTGGTAAGAGAGGTATTTTGACAGTGTGTCTTCCCTGCAACAAGGCTTGGGAGCTGATGGCTTCCCTTGCAGAGGGGTCATGCAGCAGGAGGGGTGCCTGGAAAGGCAGCAGAACATGGAGCTGTGCTGGAGAACATAGCACAGCTCAGCAGTCCCTTGGGACCTGTTGTTCTGTGTGTTCGTAGCATCTGGGTCCAGATAATATCTCAGGATGGTGTTTCTGGAGTGAGGTGTTTGCTATTTTCCTCCTTCCATATGAGGAAGGGTCATATTTAGGGGTAAAAACCCACCATAGAATCAGAATTGAGGGTTTCTGCAGAAAGATGTGGGTTTTAGGGGACAGAATTTTCATGAGCACTTGCAATTTATCAAAACCTCTGCTTTCAACAGAATTGGTTCTGCACCATCCCACTGATGGAGCCCTGTGGTCCTGCAGTGGGATGGGGAAGCCAGAGGGGACAGCTTTGCCTCCTACATCAGCGCCTGCTGAGGGAGAAGCAGGAGAGTCTGAGGGGGATAGGTGGCTTGGGCAGGGCTGAGTGTGCTGTTGGGTAACTGACATGTCCATGTCTCCCTTCCCGCAGGCTAATGGAGGTTGGCAAGACGCTACTACCCCATCGTCAGTGACCTCCCCCACAGAAGGCCCTGGCAGCGTTCACTCTGATACCTCCAACTGATCTCCCAGCAAATTGCATCCCTGGCTGAGCCAGGTCCCGGCGGGGCAGGAGGGGAGGGGGCCTCTCCTAACACCGCAGCAGTCAGACTGGAGGTGAACCCAATCAGCACACACAAGAAGACTCCTTCTCTTCTCTTCTCTTCGTCGGGATGCTTTTTTCAGCCAATCTGGACACTTCTTTATACTCTCTTCCCTTTCTTTTCTGGGTAGAAGCCGCTCTCTCCCCCCCTGCCACTGCCACAACACCACTCCCTTCCCCTCATCCCTTCCCACCGAAGGATATGTCAGCAGGTAGAAGGATTTTAAGGAGGAAAAGCAAAAATCAACTGCCACTACACAAAACAACCCCAAAGCAGTGTACAGCCTCATGCTGGGCATCTTTCTGAGGAGCCACAAACGTACCTCAGTCATGTCTCACTCCTTTACTAGCAGGCAACCTCCCTTACTCCTCCCGTCTCATGCTACCTCTCCGTAGGGAAATGCCACTGCAGCCCTGCTGCCACCTCATCTCCGCCAGCCCTGGCCACAGCCAGCACCTCGCCTCCCTGTGCCCAGCCCTGCTTCGGTGAGCTGTCCCCTGTGTACTGCCGGTGATGGGTGGGTGGACACAGCCTCTGTGCATGTAGGAGAAGATGTCGGCATGCTCCTCTTTGCTTCCCAAAGGTACCAGCCCATTCCCAGCCCTGGGTAAACTGACAGCACTTCCTAGTCCCAGCCCTGCACTGCCACAAATCTCCCTGGCTGCTGTGGGCTGGATGAGCCATCAAACCCTCCATCCTCTCTGCCTGCTGTTGGAGGGGAGGAGAGGAGAGAAGAAAATGAGGCAGAGGACAGGTGAGAAATGGCCGTCACTGATTACAAAGGCACTGAGCACCTCTGCGGTGGTGTACACTGATCAGTTTTCTCACAGCACCTAGGGAGGGTGGTGGTGGATGTATTCCTGGCAAGGAAGGTGTCACAGGTTGTTTGCGTGTGTTTCTGAGACCAGTGCTGCACTGCAGAAGAGGAGGAGGTGGGTTCCCCAGTGCAGGCAGGACCCTCAGAGGATGGTGGCACCTGCTGCATTCCCAAAGCCCTGCCAGGCAAACAGCGAGAGTTGGGTGGCAGGATTCAAGGGCTTGATGTGGTGGGGTGAGCACAGTGGGTGCTTTCAGTAATGGTTAATGCAACAGCTCTGTAGGACAAGTGGGTGCCCCTCTTGGGAATGTCTTTCTGATAAAGCTCCTGGTTTTCCCAGTTACTCTGGACTGTGGCATTCAATACCATAGGAAAGACTCATGGGATTTTCTGTCCAGATTTTCTGATCTGCTCTTTGGACAGCTGGTGATGGCTGAAACACTCCTTCAGGCAGCTGATGCTGGGAGAACATGGCTTTCATTGAAGAGCAGGGTGAGGAGGCACCAGTCTGCCCCTGGCAACGGGCTGAGCTTTGTGCCATAGTGGTACTTTTGGCCACTGGTTCTTCCAGTGGGTGTGAGCAGGTTCAGCTGTCTTGTGGCAAGATCCTGGGTGTCATAGGGATCACTGTGGGTGCAGCATAAATAGCACCTTATAATGGATCTGAATACCTCTTGGCCACATCTCATGCACTTGCACATCCGTGCCCACCCTGCCACTGCAGAGCAGCCTTAAGCAGGAACTACATAAAATTACAGCTCTGCCAAAAAATTTCTACCCTTCTGGTGGAAAAAATGATGGTTGGCCTGCAGGCCACAGCGGTGGTGTGCCCAAAGCTCTGACATGCTATCGCCTTGCAGCTTGGGGCCAGCACTGTGACTTGCTTGAAGTGGAGGTGAAGCCTGCCTTTCCATGGGAAACAAGCCCAGAAGGCTTCAAAACATCTGCTCTGAAATTTGTGCCCTTTCCCCAAATGTGAGAGGTGCCAATTCATTAGATTTTCTCCTTCTGAGCTGGTGGGGTCAGAGTAGAATGCAAAAGGTAGATGAGAAACAGCACAAGCTGCCTTTTGCTTGGTTTTTATATCTCCAGTCATGACACATTCTGTTCCTTTCAGATCTATACCCGGGGTTGGGGGCTGTGTTGCACAGCATGATGCAGCAGGTGAGGTCTGGGGCTGCTTCCCAGCTGGGAATATCTTAAGAGCAATGAGAAGCTGGTTTCTCCAAGAGAATGGTTAGGAGGTATTGCCCATCTTCCCAAGCTGTGCATCTTCCTGCTCTCCTCCTCCTGTGGCTTCCCCCAGTGCAGCCTTTTCACCATTTCCAGGTTATTTTATATGAAACCGTTTTGGCAAAGCATGTCAGGGACACATGACTGGGTCAGGTCTGTTCTCTGGAGTGGCAGCAGTGCTGTGCCTGTGGGAATGCCATGGTACCTCTTGGAAATCAACCGGGAACAATCCAGAACCACCCGCTGACTGGAGCCAGCCCATGCCAGGACTGCCTTCTCCTGCCCTGCAACTGCTGCCCCTCCTGCCCGCACTCCCTGCCCACAGCACCCTTGTCCCAGGCAGGGCACTCGCTCCTCCATGGTACTTTGCAGATCACCTCCAGGGTTCCCTAGTTGGTCCCTCCAGTTTGTGTTGGCATAGCTGCTTGCCTGCCTTTTCCTTTGCTTTCGTTATTTTTGGGTTTTGTTTCTCCTCTCCTTTCGCCCCTTCCCCCAGCCCCAAGTGTTGTGGGGTTTTTTCTCCTTCTTTTTTATTATTTTTCTGCCCAGAAAAACCTGACTTCGATACCAAAAAAAGCAAAACAAAAAAACAAAAACAAACAAAAAAACTCTCAAAAAACCTGCAGAAACAAAAAAAAAAAAAAAAAAGAAAAAAGCCACAAAAAAAACTCGACGATTCTTTCAGCTTTATTAACATTTTCCATTGTTTCTTGCGATTTGTGTCTCGTTCTTTGTAGTATTGATGATAACGAACATTTGATAATGAATGTTCTTGTATATTCAGATAAAGGAGAAAAAAAAAACCAAAAACGCAGTCGGAATTTAATAGTGTTTATAATAAAAGATTAAAAAATGACCCTCTTAGCACGCAAAATTGAACAGGGGGAAGGTCCCATCCCTGTTCTTTCTGTGGCAACAAGCGCTTCATTCCTGTATAGTTTATAACATCAAACTACCTACATTCATCTTTTGTTTGTTTGTTTGTTTTTCCCACTATTTTTTTCCATTTTCTCGCATTTGTGAATTAGTTCAAGAATGCTAGAAAAGTGTAGAGTTGTGCACACTCATTTCTTCTTACACAATGTTTAAAAAGTGACAGTAATTCATTTTGTAAAACTTTAAAAAGAAAAAAATGGTTGGAATAGTGAGCATTAATAGGTACAGTCTAACACTTTATGTTTCTTAACGTTGAGACCCAGAAATTACCTTTTTTTTGGCATTATTTGGGGGGGGGAGGGCTTTGATGATGATGCTGAGTTTATTTTGACCTGTCTGAGACATCGGCCTTGCCGCTTCCCCTGCGCTTTTGAGCTGTGCCCCAAGTGATGTGAAAAGTGATGGTGGTGTTTGGGGGAGGAATTGTCTCTTCTCCAGAGGGCCCCCACTCCTTTTGATACCCAACACAGAAGATCCTTAGGTGTCTGCTTTGGGGCTGAGTTGGGGAGTTACATCTCCTCTTACTTAGACATGTAGTCCCTTAGGGTTTTGGGGAGTAGTTGCTGAGGGGTAATGGGGAGTCAGGTGCTGACCTGCTTGGAAGTGATGAAAGGGCATGAATCCTCCCCAGAATGTGTAGACAGTGGGCTTCAATGCTTTTATGCTCTGTCCTGAATCCCCGTGACACCCTTGCCCCAAGGGTTTGCTGCAAGAGCCCTGGTTTGGAGGCACCCATCAGCCCAACCACAGCTCTTGGCTGAAAATGTAATTTGGAGCAAGGATGATACCAGCCTCATTTCAGTCATGGTCCTTGTTGAGGATGAGGTCTCAGCCTGGCCCCAAGGCCCAGCAGCACAGGGTTGCTGGGAAAGATAAGGGACAAGGGATGGGACAAGGGATGGGACATGGCAGCCTCCCAGCCATGGTGGGACACAGCTGAAATGCCCCCAAATATAGCCTGAAGTCTCAGTGGTTTCAGAGGGGGATTCAAGGAGAAGTGCTGAGGAAGATGTTGGTGGGCACTGCTTTAGTTTTCTCGTAAAAACGGTTTCTCTGTGCCCCCTCCCCTAAAAAACCCCAGCTTTTCACATCACTGAACGGTTTAGGGTTTGGGGTGTTATTTTTAATCCCAAGGTTTCCTGGAGTCCTTTTGTTTTCGTACACCTTTATTATTATTATTATTATTATTATAATAATTAAGACTATGTAAATCAGACGTTGCCTGGGGGGTTGGTTCTGTCGGTTTGCTTTTTTTGTTCTTGCAAAGCCCTTTCTATCCCTTGTAAAGGTGATCCAGTTGTTCTGAGTTGCTTTTTCTTTTCTATTTTTTCCCCCATCTTTTTTTTTTCTCTTCCTAATGGATTCCAAATATAAAAAAGAAAAAAAAAAAGAAAAAAAGAAAAAACCCTAAAAAAAAACACCTCTCTGTTCCGACCTGGTTTTGAAACTTAAGCTTTTCTGCTTCTGTAAAGAAAAAAAAAGGCCTCTGTCTTTCTGATCCCAGTTGAGACTTTTATGTTCTATGACGATACTAACAAGGTGTAGGTTTTACAGTTTCCTGATTTGTACTGGTAATGCATATTCCAAATAAATAGTTTCTTTTGTTGAAAAAAAAAAAAAAAAAAAAAAAGAAACCAAACCTGGCATTTTTTTGGGGAGGAAAAAGAAGAAAGTGAGGTTCCCCAGGGCTTTGCCCCATGGGGATGCAGGGGGCAGGAAGGGTTTGGGATGCAGCGGGAGGGGAAGCAAAGGCAATAAACAGCCTGATGCTCGGTCCTGCCTCTGGTGGTGTGAACTTGGGAGCTGGGGGGATGCAATTCAGGGGTGATGCATGATGTGCAGCATTACTGCTGCTCCCAGTGCCTCCCCCCATGCCTCAGCTTCCCAGGCTGGAGGAAGCGAGTGCTCCTGGACACACAGATTTGTCTGTGCAAAAAACATTTTCAGCCTTTCATTGTCATTGCTCGTTCACTGCTTTTTTGGACTACTTAGTGCACTTCTTTCCAAGAAAGCTGCAGTGGGGATTTTCTGTCACGCCCAGGCATGGGGCAGGGCTGGAGAGGAGGGGAGAGGTTGGAGGTTTCTTCTGTTTCCCTGGAGGTTTTAGTTTGTTTAAAAAAACAAAACAAAACAAAACAAAACAAAACCATTTTGAAAATATTTCTGAGCAAAAACTCATTTTACATTTAAAAATAATTTGCAATTCAGAAAAGAGTCTGTGCACGGAACAAAAACCAGAACAGCTCTGCCGTGTTCCTGATGGTATTGGGTGAAAAAAGCGGCAGCTGGAGAGGGTGGCTGTGATTCCCCGACTCCAAGCTGGGTAAAGGCAGGCAGGACCTGCCACAGATGCCTCCAACACCCCACAGGGAACAAAGCGGAGGGAAAGAACCCCCGGGGAGGCAGCACAGGGATGCTGGAGCTTGCCTCGAACTGCTGCCCTGCTCCCCTATGGATTTCTTGTCAATGATTGTTCAATCTCCAGCCTGACCTTTCTCTTCTAAATAACATGGCAATATCAGCACAGGCCAGCCTCCAGCTCCGGCTGCAAATTAACTGTATCGTTCTCCGGCAGGAGACTCACAGAGCCCCACAGCCGCTGCACTGCCAGACTGCCCCAGGAATTATCTCTCTCCACCGGTGCTCTCCTAATACCAGTTTAAATATCATCTTACTCCCAGCTGTTTAATTCTAATAAATGCTCATCCCGGCTCCAAACAGACAAATGCTAAATCACACTGGGCCAAATGAGAGCATTGCCCCAAAAAGGCAGATGGCAGGAGGTGCTGCTGGGAGAAGGGGATACGATGCTGTTTGGGCTGGCGGCTCCTGGCACACATGCTTTGGGTGCCAGGGTGGGTTTGAGCATGTTGCACCTCTCCCAGCTCGAGTCTTTCCCCTTCCCTGCAAAAGCAGATGATTTTAAGATGGGAAAAGGGCACATGTAGTCTCCTAGAGCGTTTAGGAGCCGCTGGAGGGGCCTGGCTGGGTGTAAAATCCTTCCTCCCTCAATCCCCCCCTTGCTGGTTGCTTGTGGCTGAAAGAAACCAAATCCACCGGAACCAAGCTTGATTGTGTTTTCCTTGCTATCATCTTGTTCCCCCTCTCTGCATCCACACCTTTTCCTTCTCCCCCTGCCATTCTCTTATCAATAGGATTTTTGGTTTTCTTATTTCCCCACATTTGGGCAATAAAGTTTGGTGAGAGCAAGCCCTGAGGGCAGGCTCCTGCACTTTTTCTATTTCACATAATAATATTTATATTATAATATTTTAGACAAAAAAACGGTGGGGAAAGACATGGCGTGGACTGAGCCCTGCAGATGTCCATCACAGAAGCTTCAAAAGGCTTTTGGTGAGCAGAAACCAGCATCTTGGTGACAGTACCAATGCCTGGGGCATTCTGAGTCCCTCCCGAGCTCCCTGGGGCATGTCCTGATCCACACAATGCCTCTTGCAGCTTTTTCTCCTCATAGGCAGATGCCAGCATGCCCTGGCTCCTGCCTGCCTGCTCCCACCCAGCCCTATGCTGAGATCTCCAGCCAGGAGACATCACCAGCCACTGCCATCACTGGGGCAAACAATCAGTGTACGAGGGCTGGCAAATCACACCTCAGTTATTAATAATCCTTCCAAACTAACTGAGTGGTTGGGTGGCATTAAAGTTACTGTTTGCAGTAAAGCCCCCGTCTGTTCGCTGGAGAGTTTAATATACAGCAGGAAGTATCACCTATAAAAGGCGAGGGTTATGTTTTCCTCCAGTTCACCAGGAGTGTGTAACTTACAACCTCCATAAATGTGAGTGGGTCTCGCAAGTCAGCCCATCAGTCTTTGGAGTAATTCTGCTTTGTAGTAAAATGTTTTACTGTGCCTTAGATGCATCAGCCCCCTGCCTCTGGGTGTGCGGAGGGATGGTGGCCATCCCTGGGTCCGTCTTCTTTCAGCACCATGGGAATGGTGTGGAGGGGTGATGCTGCCCATTCTTTGGGCATGATGGGTGCACAGCTTAGAAACAAAATAATTAATAAGAATAAAATAAAAATAAAAATAAAATAAAATAAAAAACCCTGACCACAGGCATGAGCTATTGGGAACGTGTGCTACAGCTTTTAATTATTGCTAATGAGCTAGAGTTTTAATAGCTTTACAGGGGAATTGTGGTGACCTTCTGTGCGCTGGCTGTTCAAGGTGCCAGAGTGGCAGTGCTGTCCTGGGAGCTGCATGGGAAGGAGGAACCCAGGGACAATGGTGCAGGGGTGCTTGGTGCTGGCAGAGGAGGAGGGTGGTGAGGAAGAAGCCCAGAGGAGGGGCAGGTGGATGGGTACTGGCTCGGCACAGCCACAGGTGCTGATGGCACAGAGGCAGGGCACGACTGAGACTGGGTGGAAGAAATTTATATGTGAAATTACCTCCTTACCCGGTCCTGTGGCCACCAAAAGGCTTCGTTCACCCCCAGAATCAACCCGATTTGCCCGCAGCCATCGCTAGCCCCAGGGCAGAGCAGATGAGCAGGGCTGAGAGAGCCGAGCTAATTAAAAATGCAAATGAACGATGGGGCCGAGGCCGCTGTCACTTTCCAAAGGTGCAAATTACAAGGAGGGTTTACTGGCAGGTTCTCATTCAGAGCTGCATCCCTGTCTCCCACAGCCACAGGCCTCGAAGGATGGGCAGCCCCTGCCTCACCACTGCAGCCACCCAGCAGCTGGAACAGGTTCTATCTTTCCTCCCCTTGAAGCAACCTCCAGAGCAGGGAAAAGGGAGTAGGAGGAAGGATGGGGGAATATAAAGTTGATTTAAAAAAAAAAAGAAGAAAAAAAAGTTTACCTCTTTTTTGGTGGGGTTTTTGTTTCTGTTTTCCTTTGTTTCATTCCCATCTTTTTGTATGAAAATGATTCTTCAAAATGAAACAAAGAAACATAATCAGAAGCAAACACTCACTGAAACAAATTACACAGGGACTAAAGCAGCCCTGTCCCCTGCCAGCAGCAATGGGCATGCTTGAGCCCACACCACGAGTACCTCATTTCTGCTCCATCCATCACTACATGGCTTTGTGGCATTGCCCCTAAATATTCAGTATATTGTTGGAAACACTGCCCTAGCTCAACCTGTAAAATCCAAGCTGCAGTGCACCCAGCATGGAGAAGAAACTAAAGATGGTGGTGACCCACAGAGCTCTGTCCAGAGCAAGACCCTGAGCGAAGCTCGTCTCCCCAACCCTTCCATAAACGTGGGGGGTTTGTCCAATTCTCCTGGGTTTGGGGGTGATTTGGAAGCCGTCATGGCAGGGACTGCTGCAGTGATTGCCGAGGGCCACGCCAGCGATTCTCCCACTCGCTGACTCAGCTCCAGCGCGGCTCCCTCGTCCTGCAGCTAATTAGGCTTCAGCCTCTCATCTTGTTAATAAGCTTCCAGTTCATTTGCATACAAAAAAAAGAGAGGAAAAGCAAGCAGCTCATTTTGCCTTCAACATGTGGCTAATGCTTATTAAAATATTTAACCTTTTATTATGGCACAGAAGCATCTGTTCAGGCAGAGCATGGTGCAGACAGATGCAGGCATTACGCTGCTTCTCCTGCCTGCCAGCCTCCTCCAGGCAATGCCCAGCAGCAAGACTTTACCACTGTAAGGGACACCCTATGGAGGGTCCTCACCAGTGTCTGCCAGCGCAGAGCTATTGCAAGCCCCCGGGGCCCATGGGAGAAATGCCGTAAAACACAGGAACTTCAGCTTCCTGAACCCTGTCCACGGTCTGCAGCATTTCCTGAGCCTGATCGCGGCATTAGGTGGTTAATACCATTGAGCTGCCTCATCCTTTGAGCCATTGCCTTTCACAGCTAAATAAAAAGGGCCCAACTACCAAGACCCTGCTCCTATCAAGACCTCTCTCCTCTCAAGACCCCTCCTCTCCTATTGAGACTCCTCTCATAGCAGGAACCCCTCTCCAGGAGCTGTATTTCAGCAGCATCCACCCCAGGCACTGGCACGCACACCCAGGTGCCCCCTGAAAGGTGGTATCACCCCTGGGACCAAGCCCAGGTTTGCAGGCGTGAGCAGGAGTGAAGGAGAAGCTGTCCTCCCAGTTGCAGCCATGCAGGTTATTTGATGGCAGTTAATTAGCCCAGGCACTAAGAGGTTTGTGAGGGAAGTGGGGAGCACTGTCTGGAGCCCCGCTACCATGGAGCTGTGCTGGGACGAGGACTGCCGCCCACTGCTGCTGCCAGCTGCCCAGTGCCAAGCAGGGGTCTCCAATAAATCGCCTCTGCTTCCAGCATGGCTGGGCTTGTGGAAAAGTCTGCTGTGCAAAAGGGCTGGCGGCTACACAGCTGTGACCTCTGTATGAAATAGAAGACATAAATATAATCATCTATATAATGTATTTATGAACATACATGTGTAGGTAGAAGTGACTTGGTAGTGTGCTACCTCCCAGGACCTATAACCCCCCCCCCCCCAGATTTGTAATCCTGGTGAGCACAAGCAGTGCATTTCATGCTTGGAAACGGGAGGGAACTGTGGTGAAATAGTACACACCCCCCAACACCTCCCAAGGTGAACTTGGACCACTTTAAAGGCAGAGACCCAAAAACCCATCTAAGCAGTCATTTTTCCTTGTTTACAGGGGGCTTCTCACCATGGCATGAGGGTGCCCTCGGATATCTTCACTCCTGAGGCAAGAGGCAGTACAATGACATCACCTTCCAGTCTGGCTCTCCCAGAGCTGTGCGCTGACCCGTGCTGGTGCTTCAGGTTCTGGGGATACAACCGGCAGATCCTGACCCATTGTCTCCCACTAATAGCCCTGGCTCACTCCCCCAGGACTTTGGTGCTGTCACCTTAGCCTTGATCCCCAGTTATTACAAGCAGGTTCCTGGCTAAGCACTGGCTGCCAGGCAGGGGCCGGAAAATGTTGCTTCGCAGGGCTGTATCCAAACTCCAGCATTGTACTGGGTACTGGCACCTCGCAGCAGCTAAGCGCCGACAACAACCTCGCCTCTGCCTCCTTTCAGAAACCTGAAATCTTGACATGTGCTGGAAGGGATAAAAATTCCACCGAGGCCAGGGGCTGCAGAGCAGCTTTTGAAGCTGATAGCGGCTGAAGGCTTATGGGGAGCATCCCGGGAGGCTCCTGCTGCGCCGGGCCAGGTGGAGGGGCGCCTGCAGGCGTACCTGTCTGGGGCGATCAGGGCTTTGGCTTGTCTGCTGCTTGTCCTCTGAAGGTCATCAGGGCGGTCCCTGTCCTCAGGCTCTCTCCCAGCTGTGCAGACACTGCCTTTTGTTGGGAGGTAATAGCTGGTGTGTGACCGCAGCAATAACTCTTCCTCCCGCGCCGCACTCCTCGGTGGGATGGCTGCAGCCAGGGCTGCTTCTCTGGCAGGTTGATCTGTGTGTTTCCCAGCACTGTGGCCATCTCACTTGGCTTTCTGCGAGCCATTCCTGATGATGGAGGGCAGGGAGATGCTGCCCCATCCTGCTGGAGCAATGGTGGGGGGAGAGGTGCTGGACCCAACAGCAGCACAGTGGGAAGCAGCTGGAAATGGGACTGCTGAGCCAAATGCAAACCAGGACCATGCTAGCACTGCTGTGAAACAGAGGAGCAGCCTGTGTCTTTCTACAGCTCTTGGGGATGAGGGCATCAGGAAAGAGCAGCTTGCTTCCAGTGCAGCAGTCTGCGAACCTGTGTGCTGGGACCTGTCCTGTTGGCACCATCCAAAAAAGCAACCCCACAGTGCTGTACCGCTTAACTTCTTGCACTGGTGAGATGGGGTCTCATCCATGTCTTCCCTTCAACTCTTGGTAGGTGCCAACCAGCCTGGGCACAGCAGCATCCCAGCCAGGGCGCAGGAGGGTACAGATGCCCAAAGGGACATATTGGTACTCCCGTGGCTGACACAGGAGCTGTGCATTCAAGATCCACCTTCGTGTCCTGGTTTATCATACCTGGGTATGTATCCTTTGGCACAGAAGACAGCAGAGACCACTGGTTCAACAGCACCACTTCCCAAACGTGCTGGTGTGAAGCTTCAAAGGCAAAGAAAATCTTTCCCAGGGGTTCTAAGGGGGCCAGGACCCTCAGCTCAGGCACTACCTGCATTGTTCCTCATGTGGCGGGACCATTTTTTGGCCACAAAGCCCCATGAGCTCTGCCACCGCCCCTATACTGGCCACCTGCATCTCCAGCAGCACCCCTGACCCTTGGCAGTGGGATGGTCCCCTCTCCCTGCCCTTTGATCCCCCTTGCTGCTGACAGCTTCCCGGAGGATGTTTTGTTGATGGTGTCACCCTTGACCATTAGCTCTTCACGCATGACTGTAACGTGACATTTCTGATGTGGTGCCGCCAGCATCCAACAACTTCAGAGAACAATGAAAGCTGAATGAGTCAACGTGAGCAAGAGCATCTTTGACCACACATCTACATCTCCCTCCCAGCTCCAGCACCACACCACCCCCTTGTCCCTAAACTGCCTCAAAATGTGCTTTCCCTACCTTTTGGGTCAAGGTAGCCATAGGGAAGGATAGGCAAGATGGGTTCAGCAGGTTTGGAGCCATGTCCAGCACCAGCAGAAAGTGACCCATTCCTAGGTACAGGGTTTTAGAGGCATCCCAGCTCTGTCTCGGGGACCATCCTGACCTGGTGGGATTGATCAAGATTTCCCCTGCTCCTTTTCATGCACCATTATGGTTTTAAGAGCAGGGAAGCCAAGGTGGTGGGTTTTCTATGCGATTAGCTGCTGAGACAAACGTTAATTAGTTTTCAATTTCCATAAAGTACCCCATTGACAGAAAGATTAGTTAAACCTGCTCACAGCTGTGGAGGATTGCTCAGAAATTGGGAAGGGGTGGAGGAGGGGAGAGGGAGCAGGTAACAGAGGGAATGATGGAAAAGGGAGTCCAGATAGTGTCACCAAGCCTCGAGGGGAGAAGGCAGCGGGACTCTACTGGCTGCCCACATGCTACATGAAGGATATAGATATGGGATGAGGGGAGAGGAAAAATGAAATCCAGGGATATTTCCAGGGTCAGACCCCACAGAAAAGGTGCGTTGCTCTGCCAGATCTTTCCTGACCCCACCTATTGTCCCATGAGCCAGCAGGGGAGGCCAAGTCATCCCACTCAGCAACAGCACCCACGGCAAGCAGAGCCCCGTGGCTCTGTGGATGGGGCAATTGTGTTCTGATGCTTTTGCGCATTTTGTACCAAACCCTCCCTGAATTAGTACCTCCCCCCTTACCCCAAGTGAGCCGGTGCAACCCGGGAGTGCTGTGGATCTGCCACGTGACAGCATGGAAGTGAATTGCAAATGACATTTCATTAACAGCTTGAATAAAGCTGTTTTCCCTGTTTCCCGCTATGCCCAAAAGCAACAGTCATCTTTTGCACAAAGTGCTCTTCAAACCCTAACCCAACCCAGTCAAGCTGGGGAGCAAATCTGTGGGGGGTGTTGCCCACTGCATCCTTCTATCAGGGCATGGCTTTTGGGTCAGAGCAAAGGTCTTTGCAAAGGGGAGGAAAATAGTGGCTGAAAAGGGGCAGATGCTCAAGGAGAGGTGTCTGTGCCCCAGAACAGAGCAGGAGGATGCCCAAATGATTTTGGGGCAGGTTGTGGCTCCCAATGGGCAGGAAGACAGACTCTCCTTGGGAAAAGGTGTTTAATGCTAGGGGCAGCCCAGCAAAGCATGGTGGAGGAGCAGTCGTGCTGTTGGGTGGCACATCCTGGACACTCAGCACCTTTTTGATGCCAGAACCTAGCATAGTGGAGTAGGAATGCTGGGGCATCAGCAAACCCAGCCAAGACTTCAGCATCCCTCTGTCCCACTGCAAGAGGCTGGAGGAGGGAGCTCAATGGGAAGCAACAAGCACCAGCAGTTCCCAGGCTGCATGGCCCTTCACTGGGGCCGTGCCCGGCTGTCCAGTGGGTGTCGGGTGGTAGGAGGGAAGGAGGGATGGGGCTGCTGTGCTCTCAGAGAGCACTGTGCGCAGCTGGGCACTGTGCGGCATCCCCGCCGCGGCCCATTCCAAAGCCAGCTGAGACCCCGGGCGCCTGCTTGGCATGCTGTGGTGGGGGGAGCGCTCCCGCACCCGGCGCCCACCCAAAGCACCCCCAAAGCCCCCTGTGATGGGCACCCCTGAGGCCACAAGAGTGAATTTCCCCCCACGTGGCTGCACGGACCCCACTCTGCGCCCCATGAGGCCAGGCGGGGGCCAGGGCCCCTGTCAGGGGGAGCAACTCCCATCCCCGCTCCCACTTTTGACGTTATTCAGCTGGACAGAGGGATGTCTGGGCGAATCATTTTCAACGCTCTTCCATATTCATAATGGGCTAAATATAGGGGAGCAAAGTGGGACCTGGCGGGCAAAGTCCCCCCGTGGTCAGAGCCAATGACTTCTCCACCGAGATGAAATGCCAGCGTCAGCCCCGCCGCGGCCCCGGGGCGCAGGGAGCTGTACCTCGCCAGCCCCCGACCAAAGCGCAGTTGTTCAGGGCTTTTTTCTTTAGCTCCCGGTGGCCAAATTCAAAATCATGTTTTCAGCCAGTCGAGGGAGTCAGCGGAGCAGCCCGGGAGGGGGTCTGCTGGCCCTGTCACCCCCGTCCCCTGGTTCTCTTCTTCATTAAGCGAGAAGGTTAATGATTTCAATTAAGGAGAAGGCAAGCAGCTAAATGAGTATACATAAAGCTTTTTCTGAGCAGTGGCAGGGAATGGGCAGGGTGTGGGGGGAGTGGGGCTTCATGGGACTGTTGTGGGGATCCCATGGGAAAATACCCACAGCAGGAGAAAGCACTGCCCGTCCTGCTGAGCCAGGCCCTTCACCAGCCCCAGGCTGATGTGCATACCAAAGATACTAATAAAGAGATGGCTTTTGCCCCATGCCTCCCCTCCTGCTATTCCCTAAGGAATAAGGTCTCTATCAGTGTGACCCTGGCTTTCCTCCAGCTCCAGTGGGCTGGAGGCCCACGCACTGGCCCCAGTGGTCCCAAGCCGTGACTGTGGCTGAAGCTGTCCTCAGCTTGACTCACGCCAAAAAAACAACACCATGAAAAGTTAAAACGAGCCCCATGCAATGGAATTGGTACTGGATCCCTGCGGATTCACAGGGTCCTCTCAGCTCTTCCAAAACTGGCACTTGCTGTACACTGTAAAAAACATGGATAATATCAAGCCCAGCAAATAGTAATTTCAGCATTGTTGATAAGTTCTAAATAAAGTTCATTCACCAGTAAATCTGCTGGTCTCCCTCATCAAGGTGTCCCTGCCTGCTCACAGTAAGGAGTGGAAAGGTGAGCCCTAGTTAGAGCATCCCAGGAGGGCTTGCTTGGCAGGAGTTCTGGGGGCTGCCCCTCCTTGTCCCCACCTTGTTAAACACCTTCCATCAGTTTTCTGGTTCAACAGCAGCTCCCATGCTGGGTTTTTCTGGCAGGTGCCCACCAGCCTGTGGCATCTGTTCAGTGCGATGGCTCCTGGGGACAGCAGGAAAGCCCAGGATGCCAAGGTGTGCAGCTGAGTCCTGGGAAGAGTCACACACTGGGGTACAGTTGCGGGAAGCAGGTTTAATTTCTTGTCCTGCTGTGAGCTTGTAATGCAGTGTGAGACAAAGTGAGAAAAAAACGTGGAGGGGATTTCTGTTCTGGGGTTTGAATTAACATATTTTTGGGCATCTGGTGTTCAAATAATAAAGCATATCCCTTCCAGCACAAATAGATCAGCTCCTGCATTGGATTGGCTTAGCAGAAATTAGGAGCTTATGCTTAATATGAGCAGCTTTCACTGAATGTAAAGCTAGGAAAGTACAGGAGGTTGTATGTATGCGTGTGCGGCTCCTTCATGCCACCACAAACACAGGCACAAATGGCCAAACCTGCTACAAACAGCCTGTCAATCCCTTGAGATGTTCAGTGCAGGTGGGTGTGCTGGTGTCTCAGGGGTCCCAGAGCATCTCTACCTTCTTTAACTCAGCCACCACTCACTAGCAGTTGATGGCTCCTGGTTTGGAGGTGAGAAAAACCCTGGATTTGGCTCACCAGTGAGGATGCGGAAGGGCTGTCAGGCTGGCACTGGCCACTGAGGCATTTGCAGGGCTGTGGGACAGAGGTGTCAGGAGGATGGTGGTGCTGCCTGGCTGCTTCAATGACAAGTTGTGCCCTCTGTGTCCTGCAGCTCATTTTCCCCCTGTGAGAAACTCAGCAGTATCTCTTCCCTGAAAAAAACATATTCTGTGACTCATGGAAAAGGTAAGGTAAAGCACAGCCCCCACACTTGAACAGACATGTGGCTATTTTAATAGATGAAGCCATAAATAAACCTGGTAGAGGTTTTTCAAGATTTCATTCATTTTTGATAGAGAGAAATTACTCCTTTTCCTCCATAAATACATATAAAAAGTTCTCACTAGGAATCTGGGAGTCCACCAGCACAATTCCCTGGTCCCCTAAGTTCACCCCATGGTACCCAAAATGCCTTTTAGCATCCCAGCAAGGGAAACCAGGAGCTTAAGTGAGAATAACTTGCATTAGACATCAACCACGACAAAGTTTCCAGCAGTATGGTGGAAGAAGAAAGATAAGCACCCTAAAAGCCCCAACCCTGGGAGGATTTATTTTAATTAGGTTGATTCATTTATAGCATGCAGTCTTTAAAAATAAGCATTTTAAGCCAATCCACTGATTTCGGAAAGGCTGAGCTTGGCAGCACGGGGTGATTGTGCCTGTCTCCTCTTTTAACTGTCAAACACAAAGATATCTCATGAGGCTCCGTGAAAGCAGCTCTTTTCTCCACTGCGCTGACAGCAAGAACCTTCTCAGCACTGGCCACAGCACAGCAGAGTCCTGAAACTCAGCCCTGGACCTCCAAAATGCCTTTCAGTTCACCTTTGAGATACATTTAGTAACTCACCTTAATATTGATGCCCTCCATACGCATCACTGCGGAAGGACTCTCGGCCTTGGCTAGCATAATTATATGTTCAATATTAACGGTCTTCATCTGTCAAGGCTCACCTGCACATGTCTGTCCTCATCCTGTGGGGCTGGGCAGGCACTTCCCTGTCCCCAAATGCCACCCATCAGGCCTCGGCCAGCTCTCTGGAGAAGAAGCCAAGGATGGATTTGAGATCAATTTCCAGCGCTGGTTTAGAAGTTTGAAGCGTAAGAAGGTGACAGAGCCCCCATTCAGAAAGGCTTCTGACTCATTAACATCCTCCTGCTTGAGGGACCAGGGAAGCGCCAAGGTGGCTGCTGGCTTTCGCCAAACCAAACAAGACCAAGATCAGTAGACCTGACCAAAAAGGATGATGCAGCTAAGGGCCTGCAGCCGTATCTCAAGTGGCGTCAGGAAAAGACAAGGAACCCTTCTTGATGTGGCATGCTGCAGGCCTGGGAGACTTTTGAGGAGCTACAGAAGCCCCAGCCATGCAACTCTGATTTAGTCTTCCTCCCATACATTCAATTCCATGAAACCTTGTTTGTTTTGAGACATACTTGCTAAGCCCATGCAAGGACTGAGCAATGTGGTGGCTACAGAGGCGACCCTAAGGGTTCTCCCTCCATCCCATGCATGAGCCCCTCATGTTGCACAGAGCTGCACCAGTGACCTTGTCCAGGGAAGTCGTACCATCACCATCGTCAGAGCACAGCTGTGCAAGAATCCCCTGTGCCAGCAAGGACCCCGACCCATTGTAGAGGGTCCAGGGCAGGCTCAGGGTGGGGGACTGCAGTCCCCAGCACATCAGTCTCCACAGGGATGGCAAAGAGAGATAAAAAGTCCTTTATCTAGTAAATCCTTTATGCTATTAGGGCCTTTTCCTCTGGGTAAGCATGAAGCCTGCCTCTTTCTAGGCTGTTATTAAAAGTCAGGGCTAGGATCCCTTTGGGAGTGGAGAAGGCAGATAATCCCTGCTCCTCCTGACCTTCTTTCCCTCCTTGCATTGCAAGGTTATTGCAGCTCCCCAGAAATAGCTGCTCTACGTGAGACACTCTTTCCCCTCCAGAAAAAAACAAAACAAAAAAACCCCAAAACCCACCCCAACCAACCAAACAAAAAAAAACCCAAACCAAGCCAAAAAAGCAAAAACCACCCCAGGATTCCTTCAACCAGAGGGGTCCCTGTGGCTGGAGCAAACTGCCCCCAAGCCTCTCACCACCCATCCAGCCTGGGTGGTTATTCCTTGCCTTTCCATAAACAGCAGCTACAGTGTCAGCTGGCAATGCACATCTTAAACCTGCTAGAGGGGCAAAAGCAGGGGGGAGGGGGAATAAGGGAAAAAGTTTGCCTTAAACCACCAAAATTCTATCCTATTGCCCCTCTGCAGAATAAAGAGCTAAACGCAGTTTACTCTTCTCCAGAGCAGCAGACATCTGTCCCCAAGGCTGAGAAACTGCGTGATGAATTGCAGCAGCAGTGGGGATTTTTGCCTCTGCTTTTAAAAAGCCCTCAAACTACGGGGTTTGCACCAAGAAAGTGTTGACGCAGCCTTCTCCACTGCAGCTCTCGTGGTGCAGGGCATGCAGGGCTGCAGGCAGAGGAGAGGAGACGCGCAGGGAAGGGAGACCTGCGGACGAACAACCTCCTGCTCTGGGATATATGCCTTTAATGGCAGGCTAATAACGTACATCGATGCTGACTTAGGGCCGGAGATGCGGAAATCCCTGGGCTGTTGGGCCGGTTGTGCGTGGCTCCAGCTACCTCTAGTGGAAAGCAGACAGAAGCGGCCGCCCTCGGCTGTGCCGCCTCCTCAAGAGTTTCGCTTGCTCCAAGGCACTTTGTATCCACCTACTTGGGAAGTCTTATTGCAATATTTAGCTGTGTAAAACACTACAACCCATCACTCTGAGCCCCGACATAGATGTATGCGAGTTGGTCTAGCAATTGTCCTGATTTTGGGCGGCCTTTCCCTTCCAGAAAGGCCAGGACCTGCTTATCCTGCGTAGTTGAGCTGGGTGCAGTAGGTCCATGTGCAAGACCTCAGTGAACTGCTCCTGACAGTCCAACATCTCGGGCACCCCCTCAGCAGAGTGGCCAGGGATTTTTGCAGGACCAAAAGCAGGATCAGAGGCCCATTTTCCTGGTACATGGCATAGGTAACTGCATCCCTTGAGGTCTAGCAGGGCGCTGTGACGTCCCTGTAATGACACTCGGCAAGACTGGCACAGAGGGATGAACACCTTGAGCATCTGTCCTACCAGAAGCCATATATTCTCAAATAACATTGCAACCTGGATAGAAATGAGGAAAAATGGTGTTCAGCAGAGAAGCCTTCACTATCCCCATTGCAATGAGCGCACCCTTGCTGCAAAGATGCATGGTTGCAAAGAGTTAAAAAAGCCCACATTCTTTCCATACTAAATCCAAACCACAGCGCTGTACCAGCTACTAAGTAAAAATCAGCTCTATACCATCCAAAACCAGGACACACAATGGCAACAAGTTTTCCTCTACCAGCAAGGTTCTTTGGTGGTCTATTTGCACCCAGGGGAGAGGCCCTTCGCTGGATTTTCTAGGTGTAACCCCATAGAGACCAAATCCACTTATTGTTCCTTTCTAGTCTCAAACCTATTGTATTTTCTGCATGCACTAAAGCGGTTTTGTGTCAAAAGAAAAAAAAAACCAAAAAAAAACTTACTTATTCCATGAATCCAGGAGCTGGTGCCTTCCGAAAGGTCCTCAGATTGACTGCCCTTCTCCACAGCAAAGCAGCAAGAGGCAGCAGTTACAGTCTGAGCAGAGGCCCTGGTCCTTGGCCCCCTAACACCCCATGGTCCTGCACTCAGAAACAGCTGCTATAAAGTACACACAGCCTCAAAAATGATCGCTATTAGCCTATAAAGAAACAGAAATATTTTTCAGTGCCTCCAGCAGGCTCTGGCCTCACAATGTGCCTGGGAGAGACTTCTTGCAACAAACTTGGGTCAGGCAGAGGGAAAGAGCAGAAACTACTTTTTCATGCTTTTCATTGCACTGTCACCAAAGGGGGGGGAAACAATGCCATCTCCTTCCCACTTTCACAAGTCCCTGAAAACCATTTCCAAAATGGTTAACAAGCTCTGAGCATCAGGAACAAGTGGGGCTGATGGAAAGGATTAGACATTAATGAAAGCCATCTTTCAAAGCATCCATCACTCCGCTTTCATGAGTTTCTTAATGTGGTGGGAACTCTGCCATGGCTAGATTCCTTTTATTTCAAGCAGAGATAAAAAGCTGGGGAGGTATTAATATTAATTAAGAGACAGACATTTGCAGAAACTTTCTTTACCCCATGTCACACCCAGCTCTTGGTTGTTCTCACTTCAGGGAACAACCAGTTTTTTTCCAGAACGAACTAAATTGTTCTGCAGAATTTATGAGTCTTTGTCACTTCTGCTGTGACTTTATCCCACAGGGCAGGAAGCAAAGGCTGCACCAGATGAAAGCTGCTCATAACCCAATTCTCTGTCCTGGGGCATGTCAAATGTTTCTATTTTTCTTGAAATTCCCTATGGAATTTCTGAAACTGGAAAAAAAAAAAATCCTGCCCTGATGCTGAAATAAGATCTTAATTTTTGAGGAGCAAGAAAACGAAGGAGCTGGATAGAAAAGCCATCATTTTGAACACTTGCCTGGGAAAATGTGGTGAGGAGGAGCTCCGGGCATGGGACTGGCACTGCTGGATGGAGCTTTGCAGTGATGGTGGGGATACAGCTGATGAGATCTCCACCCTGGGGTAGAACATGGTCCTTGAGGACACATGCAAGAGGTTTCCCATGGCAAGGTGGTGCTTCACCCATTGCAAGTCACCTTATGTTACCCATGGTCCTCACTGGCCACAAAAAGGTCAATTCCCCCAGGACACCATGGTTTTAATTGATGGGTGGCAGAGTCTCCAGGCTCTGGTCAGCAGGCTTAGCTTTTTGCTGCCATGTCTCCTTGGTTTTCTGTCAAATTCTGTCCTTGCTCTGTGCAAAATGGACTTCCCAGCCAAGCACTGTCTCTTGCAGCCATCTCCAATGACAGTGGGTAAACTGATGAGCTGCAGTTGGGACCTGTTTAAATGAAATGACATCCTGGAAGCACCTAGATAGATCTGCTGTACCTGCACCACTGGTAACAGATGGGGAAAAGAGAGAACCAGGAGGCGCTGCTTCTCCATAAGAGTACCACGAAACCTGGGTCACCCCTCCCGATTTTCTTCATTGAGGTTAAAAAGAAGAGGGAAGGCAGAAATCAACTGCTGAGGTTAGTACAGGCTCTTTTTTTCCCAGGGCCATGGAAGTGTCCTTTACCTAACCAGGTTTGCCAGATCTGGAGGCAACCCATGCAAAATCCATCACAAGGAAGAATTAAGCAAGAAAATGGGTAGCATCATGATCTCCCTCCCCTGCAAGTGTGATAAGACAGACATTCCTGCTTGTGTGACCCCTCCTGAGAGCCACTGAGGCTACAGGACCCCAGGGTGAGCGTGAATCAGCCCCAAGAGAGCTACACAGCAAAAGCCACACAGGTGGCTAAGTCAGGCATGAGCTGCCCTATAATAACTGCCCTATTGCTTTATCATACAAAAGCTAGAGAGCTCATTAGTTAAGTGAGTGAGGGTTTTAGCTGAAAAACCTGCTGGATGCTGTAGGGCAGAGCTACCTCCTGTGTTAATTAAAGGAGTTGGAATAGGGGCAGGCTGAGGAAGAAGTAAAGGCAGAACAAGGCCACATGAAATTAGGAAACAGAGGCACGCAGGCCTGCCTCGTCCTGAGCTAACCACACTGCTCACATTCACATTTAAGAGATGAGAGAGCAGGAATGCTGCAAATGTTGCAGGGAATGTGGCTGTTAAACAAGGAGCAAATCCTGCCCAGGCACAGCCCAGTTTCTGATGCCCCAGAAAGGGCCATTAGTGCCCAATAGGGACTCCATCATGAGGAAAAGTTATTTCATGCTCATGGAGGTTTCCCCCCTTTCCTCTCATCCCTCAGCACATAACCCAGGAGCAGGCAGAGGAGAGGGGGGGATGCTCTGCTGCCTAATTCTACCCTGCTGCCTCCTTGGGTGCCTTGAGCCCAACTTTAGAAACAAAAATTAGAAGGGGGGAGGAAGGGAGGAGGATAGGAAAATTAATTAAAAAAAAAAAAAAAGACTTTTTAACCTGGAAAACTTCTGACTGCTGAAATAACACACGCACAGAAGAGATTAAGAGTGACAGACATAAACAGCTCAAACAGGGGCGACACTCGATGATTCTGCAGCGTGGGAAGCCGACGGCACGGTCAGCGATGGGCAGGGCTGTGGATTGGCGGGGTCCTCCCGCAGCCCCGGGGCTACGACACGGCCCTGGCCCCCGCCGCTCCTGTCCCGCCGCCCTTCTGTCGTTCGGGGCTCGGCCACGAGATGGAGGCTTCTGCCCGCGGAGAGCAGCCGGGCTGCCCGCGCAGCCCACGCGGAGGTCCCGGCCGGTTGCGGCGTCCCCAGCCGCTGTCCGCGTCTCATCGGGGAGCCTCGGCGCTGCCCGGGCGCTGCCCGGTGGAGGGATTGGGGCCTGGTTTAGGAGAGTGCCCGAAGGTGACCACTGTATCCCCATCCTCCATCCCCGAAGCCAGGCCACTACCGGGGTTTGCCGCAAAAGCCAGTTGTTTGACTCAGTGGAAAGCCGGAGCTTCTGCCCCTCTCCCCAGCATCACCGTCCCCATCGGGAGCACACAGATATGCTGGGCATGCAAGAGGGGGCTGGTGTGGCAAACTCCCCACAAGATGCTTCTGTCTAGGGCAAAATTCAGTGAGACATTCCCAGCAAAATGGTGATACTCCCACTTGTAATTATTTTTATTTTCTTCCAGCTGGTTAGTAGGAAAATTGGAGAAAAGTGGTCTTGGGTGGTGCTTGCTATTCCTGTGCCTCTTCACCGAGACGAACTGGAGCAACAATGCCTGGCTTTTGCCACACAGGTCAGAGCAAGCAGGAAAACACCCCAAAGTCCTATTTGAATCATCATTTTTTTCTGAGAGAAGAAAAAAAAACAAAAAAAGGACCTGCTCTCTGTATGATTTAGAAGTTGCTGGTCCTTCCTGGGAAAAGGGATTTCCCTTTCCTGTAGGCTGCTGCAAGTACAGACATCATGTTGCCTTGTCAAGGTGCTTGGCTCTCAGGATGCCCAATTTCCCATGGATGCTCAAGCTGGGGTGGTGCTGGGGAGCCATTCCACTGATTTATAGAGTACTTACATCCATGAAAAGGGTGAGAATGAAGCACCTTAACTTTCCAGCCTCTTTCAGTAGGCAGAAGCCAATGGCATTAACATTTGCTGGCATGACCCATCATCCCGCTCTCTCACATATGGGACAACGTGACTCAAAGGGACAGTGCAGGGAGAAACGCCCACCCCATTTTTTGCCACCCCAGCAGAGCCACCCCACCCTTTGTGTGGGGAAGGGTGCCGTTGTGGCCCTGTAGTGGAGGTGATTAATTAGCAGTGCAGTGGCAGTAAACATGTGTCGGCTTCCACATCTGCCCCTCGACAGCAGGGCGGCATAAGCAAGGTGTCACCACTTTCCTGCTCACCTCCTTCCCCGATGTGATCGGCTGCGACATCTGCACCAGCTGCTCTGAGAGGCAAAACCAGCTGCCAGTCCCTGCCCAGCACCCTGACTGCGGGCAGCGCCTGCCATGGCACTATGTGGGTAGCTGGAATTGCATCCCCATGGTCAGCTGCGTGGGGTCAGGAGCAGTATGCAGTGACACTTACATGTCCCTCCCAGTGGGCCCCTTACACCATGTTAGGAGAAGAGCAGAGCCAGGTGAGCAGCAGCCATTCTGCACCCCAGTTTGCAAACCTTTGGATGTCAGAGGAGTTTGGTAACACACTGGTTTCTCATGCTGCATTAGTGATTAATATAAATGTTAATAGCATGCTGGGGGTGATTGGCTCAGCAAAGCTGTTTGCAGCTGCTCTTAGATGGGATGGGATGATGAAGAGTGTTTGGAGCCTTTTAGCCCATGCTCTGCAGGCAGAGAGACGGCTGGCACACACTGTGCTGTACTGGTAACTAGCATTCACCCAGACATAGCTTATTATCCTTAAGAAAATTTTAAGGAGCTGATGGGAAAAGTCCCGCCTTCATTATCCCCGTGCAAGTTCCTTTGTTGGATGCACTGGGATTTCACCACCCTTGGGCATATCCTATGAAATCCCATTCTTCCCCAAGCAGACTCAAAGTGGAAAAAACCCTAATTAAACATTGTTCCCTAATTTCCTGAGTCAGGTCTCAGGAAGGGCTTTCCACAGGCTCCACAAGCAAGGCAGCTGCCATTCCCTGGCTCAGCCTCCCAATCAGGAGCCCTCCCGACGGCAGAAGCCCTCATCACATCCCTCCTTTGCCTGCCTATTTTCACAAAACTTGGAGGAACTTAATTATCTTTGAGATTTCTCCCCCTGTCAAACCAGGCTGCAACGGGCCAGAAACCTTCCAGAGATATAACAGGGATGGACAGGCAGTGAGCACAGGAGCACCATCTCCTCAAGCAAGGTCAAAACCATACCGCCCTTCCACCAAAGCCCTGGACTAAACCAAAGCGCAAGTGCATGGCGATTCCTTTCTGACTCACCGCGCCTGTAGCCACAAGTGGGAATTGGGAGGATGAAGAGGCAAGAGCTGCTGGTGCTGGCCGTCAAGCAGCGGGCCAGTAATAACCTCATTATGAGGCTGGAGATGCTGGGGAGGAGCAGGGGCAGATGCTGTCCTTCTGCCGCCCGCATGCCACCAGCAGCTTGTGGAGCCAGTAAGTTGTCAGCCCATCTCCTGCCTCTCACCTTGCTTCTCATTAGCTCCCCACTGCGCTGCCGTGTGGGCAGATGGGCAGGTCCCATGCTCTCTTGCCGTTGCCGTGCTTGGGGGGTGCCAGAGAGCATCGGCTTCTGTACTGCCCCCCCCACATCCACTGGTCTCCACTACAGGGCAGAGATGCTCTGCCCAGGGTTGGGCTGGGGTATGGCTGGTCCACATCGTGTTTCCCAGCTTTTAGACGGGAGGCAGTGCTCATCAGCTGCCTGGCTGAGGCAACTCCACTGCGTCCTGGCATTCAGTGTCTCAGTCAGGAGGATGAGCAGGAGGCAGGAAAGCTCTTACAGTTCTGTGCAGTGCAGCACCCTCAGTGGTTGTTGCAGGGCCAAGATGTTCAAAGCACCCAGGCAGCTTTACCCAGCATAAGGCAGCCAGGCCCATGTCCTAGGATGAGGAGACATCTCACTGTGAGACAGCCTGGTGCTGCGCTTTGGCTGCCCGAAGGTGCTGCGCACAAGAAGTCACCTTAGAAACCAAGAGTACTCGTAGAAAGTCCCAACCCTTACCGCATTCAGGAGGTGTTCTCTGCCAGAGCAAAGCAGAGACATCCTCCAGCAACAGCAGCCAGAGCTCTGGGATACAGCCTGGGCAGCCCTGAAGACAGGAGGGGGACCAAGAGAAACATGAGTCCAAGCCAGGTGTCACCAGCAAGGACCAAGCCAGAAAGGAGGAGCACAAGCATAGGGAAAGGGCTGTGAGGCCAGTTGGTCATTTCATTCCAGATCCCACCTGCAGGAAAGTGGTTCCTACACACTGCACCAGTGTCCCACATAGCTTCTATCTTTCCAGGGTGGTAGGCATGCCTCCTGGGGACACAAGCCTATGCTTTTCTCAAGAACAAAGCGAAGTAAAAGTCCCTGTGTTTGTCCATAATGAGCAATGCTTCCAGGATAGATGGGCATTCACATCCAGAAATGTGTTACCCAACAGTACTGCAGCAGTACAGCTCCCTCTTGAGAGCAAGGGCTCTACCCATTTATGAAGTATCAGATTGCACCAGCAAGATCACCACCAGTTGTGGCTTCTGCTCCCCACATTCTTATGGGATCGCTGCTCAAGGCTATGGGTTCCCAGTACCATGGCATGACCCACTGCAGCTGTTCTGCCAAGGTGACAGTGCAAGATCCCCACACCCCTGTGCCATGGGAACCAGAATTTGCAGAAAGGACGGACGTTCTGCCCAAGCACCCCGTGGTACTTTCTTCACTACCATTAGGACTTGCTCTGGTGATCTGAAGGAAGAGTGCTGAGCAGCCCCTGAACAGAAGGGAGCTGCAAGAGGGTGACGGTGGAGCCACATCACCATGGGAAGAGACAATCCCATGTGTTATCCAAGTGCCCAAAGCCTGATCAATTCTATCATGCTCAGGATATTCAGCCACTTGATACCACCTTAGGTGTTGGCTAGCCAGCACCACCTGGATCAGAAGCACCAAGATACTGAAATTAAGGTGTTGAAGGGAGAACAGGGGGACCCCTCCACAGCCTTGCACTCTGCCAGTCTTCCCACTTTCTCTCCTGTATCCAGCTTTTTCTAACAGTCCTTATCAGAAAGGCTCAGTCCTCTTTCCAGCCCCAACAATTTCTCCCTCCCTGTGGGGGATTTATGTTCCTCCTGCTGCAGCAACCCACACAGCCCAGCCCAGCTTCTCCAGGCTCCTGCATCTCACCTGGCCATGCTGGGGACTGGACCCTCTCTTCCTACAGCCATAGTGGTGGCTGCAGAACGGAATGGAGGCCCAAGCCAGGCATTCTCCAGCTAAGTTTTGCCTAAAGCAGCATCCAAGCTCACCACATATGAGCCCTCCCAGTTGTCCTAAAACAAACTAGGACACTTCTGCACTGAAACCACAGGTGCCCCAATAGCAGCCATCTGCCAGGCTGTGGCCATTCACATCAGGGGAGAACCTGGCTGCAGAAATAGGTTCTTTTTCTCTTGTTGTCGTGCACCTGGATAAAGCCAGGGAGCCTTTTTTGGTGGAGCAGCACAAATGCCCCCTTGGTGCCCTCCAATTCCCCCTCATCCAGTCTGCAAAGCAAGCTTAGACCCACTGGCCCTTCATCTCTCACAGGCTACTGCAGGGATGCTCAAAGCACCAGCAGAGCTTAGAAAGCACCTCCACCCAAGAGCCACCACATTTATTGAAGTACTCAACCAACAGAGGTGAGGAGTAGGGGGCAGTGAGCCCCATGTCAGTCCAAGGGCCAGAGCCCCAAACAAGCAGCATTTCCACACTAACTGGGGTAGAATGAGGCTTTCCCCCCCCCTCCTTTTGTCCACATGGGCTGCTATGCAAGAGAAGGAGCTTTAAAGGCATGCAGTACCTGTGAAAGAGAGGGGGTAGGGGTGTGTGTGCAAGCGTACAGAGCTATTAATTAAAATTGCTCAGTCAGATGCTATAGAGAGATTAGTTGTCACATTGTGTTAATGGCAAGCTTGGCAACACCGCGAGAAGGGGCAGGACTGCCTGCCGTCCCCTCAGCTGTTCAAGTGCCACGCTTATACCCAGCCAGAATGACTAATTGGCAGGTTTTGTCGAACAGAAGCCCCCTTGTTATTGGGAAGAGATCAGTGCCTTAATGAAGGAGAGGGAGGAAGGAGACATGCAGGTACAAAGCTGCTGCAGCCACCTCTGAAGTAGAGGTCCCATGGGGAGGGACAGCTGTGGTGCCATCCTCATGGCAAAGGGGCACCAGGAGGCTGGAAAAGCCCAGGGCCGTGGGATGGCTCAGCACCAGGTTCTTCACCAGTGCTGCAAACCCCAGGTCACCTCTAGAGCTGGGCCCCGGTGAAGAGGTAAAAAGTTCTTCCTGGACTCCCCAACCACAGGGGTGAGCACAGAGCAGGACTCCCCTCTCTGCAGTTCATCCTCCTCAGCAGGGAGCTTTCTCCTTGGTTTTGTTCCCTCTCTCCTTTTATCTTGCTACAAGGAAGAATGGAGCACAGAAAAAGCCTTGGGGAAGCTCCCAAATGGCAGCTTGTTGTAGTCTTGGCCACTGGAAAATAGCGCAGGCCGGGCAAGCACAGAGCTCACCCTGCCTTGCATCAGGGCATGGGGTAGAAGCACGCCAGGTGCCTGCTACAGCTGTCATTTCTCCCCTTCTTCCCCACTGAGGTCTCCTTCCAAATTTCTACACCCAAATTTAACTCCTCCTTGGCACAGGGAGAGCTCCTAATCTGGGCCATCTGTCCCCTCACCATCAACTACCGACAAGTGCTGAGCTCCATGCCTGGGTACAACCCAACACAGGTGTTGGTAAGGCAGAAAAGCAAAGATGTTTGGTATTAGCATCACAACCTTCACAAGGCTCAGGTGCAGTGGACAGTGTTTCTGCCCTCTGATGGACAGCCCTACCCCAAAACAGGAAACATGGGGATACTGCCACAGGGCAGCAAGGCTTTTCTTCCACCAGCACTAGTTTGAGAAACACTAGAGAAGTGAGCCTTGTGTTAGGAGTATCAGCAATTTTCCAAGTTGACATGCCTCAAGCTGTAACCCTCCGATTGTTACAGGTAAGGAGAGATGAAGCCAAGCTGCTGCTGAGCAAGGTCAGCCACACTGTGTCTGCAGTGGGAAGGTGACTTCCATCCCACGGAGGTGTGGCACAGGGTGGAAGGGACTCTCATCCCCCAGGTAGCTCTTCAGGCCAACAGCATCTTACCATGCCAGGCCAAAAAGACATGGGAGTGCCTAGAGTTCAGCACTAATCCTGGATGAGAGGCAGCTTTCCACTTGAACAGAATGTCATGGCTCTGGGGCAAGATGAAAGGTGTTCAGGCAAATTGTGTGCACACGAAAGCTGTGATTCCTTCACAGTAGCTAGTCTAAAGCTAAGCTTGACATGAATTGAACTTAAAACCCTAGCCAGGTAGAGTCATTTCAGCCCAAATCTGAGCTCTGTGCTGCCATATCTGTTTACTGCTACCCAGCTAAGTTATCTTGAAATTAGCTCAATTATATCTACCCTCCAGCCACCAGAAACCTCAACTGAGTTCAGCCATGACTGTAACCTGACCATTTCACTCAGCCTCCAAGCTGTCTGTGTACGAAGATGAGGCAGAGAGGTCACCAGCAACACCTTTTGCTCCCAGGAGCCTTGAGGCCAGATTTGGGTAGGGCGATATGGTAGCTGGAGATCCAAAAATGCCCATAACATTAACATCATTCACACCTTCAAACAGCCTGGCCCTAAACAGTTTCTGGGAGGTCACTGCATAATGCCTATACACAGCCCTGCAAGTCCCCCCCCTCGGCCCCACATCTACTTGCAGATGACCAATCAACCTGGTGATTTGATTTAATCAATTCCTTAGCACTGCTCTAAGACTGTTCACAGCAGAATACATACCTTCTCCATGTACTTTCCCCTACTGCTAATTTCCTACTATTTTACTTCTTTTTCCCCTAACTTTACCCCTTCACAAGTCCTTACCAAACAAATTTCTGCAAGTTATTCATTACCTGTTAGCAGAGACAGTAAGGGAATGTGTCATGAAAACTTTGTTTCCTTTGCAACTCTTACTTTGCAAACTTTATCTTTTGTTCCCAAGATGTCGTGCTGACCTGAGTAGACCCAAAAAGCATTACATTAGACTAGAAAAAACAGTGGTTTTGATTTTGTTCTCTGCTTTTGACTTAAAGTCATGCACTGCCATCTCCTGTGCAGCAGTTACTTGTCACAGAAGACACTTTGTTCATGTGTTTGAGGCCAAGTTCTAATCACTAAATGTAATAGGGCAAGATGAGTGATAGAGTGACACAATTAATTTCCATGTTCCCACTAGTAACATTGATTTTAGGGCATTCAGTCTTTACAAGTCACTGAATGCAAGGGAAAACTTGGCTCTGATCTTTTCAGTAAAGGTCAAAAGGGTGCTCAGATCTCTGTACAGGAGCTCAACTTTTCAAATGCCCTTCAGGGTTTTGAAGTCTGCCCTGCTCATGAGTCTAGGAATTGCCTCTGATTGCATTTGCCGAGGAAGGACCAAAGGAGAAGGTAATGTTGACGCATATGTGGTACTACTTGAACACTCAAAACCTTGCTGAGTCTGCCCATCTATAGAGCACATGTAAAGGCTGAGTTCCATTAGCCACTGATCTTATAAAGACTGGCTCTAGTGGTCAGTCATTTCCCGTCTTGGTCTAACTAGGGGCTGATGGTGATCAGCCCTGATTTGTTCCTGCTGTATAGCCTGTACAGTGCACCACCAGCTCTCACTAGCAGGATATTTACCCTTACCATCCCAACTGAAGGACACAAGTCCCATGAGAACAGTCATGACCAATCAGCTAGTGGACGCATGTGAGACAGGTCTCACCTGGCCTTTACACTGCTGGAAGATGCTCAGAAATAAACTAGTCAGGAGGAGCCTATTCTAGCCTTGCTCATGGCAACACTGGTTGAGTCCTGGCTTATGGTTTGGGGTCTTCAATTTGGAATGTGGTCTGATTTTTCTCCGGGCAGAGAACTCCCAGTGCTATGAAGTTCAGTGAGAGGGTGGCAGATGTAAAGTGCTGTTTAAGCAGCCTATAAAGGCTGGTTTCATGGTTCACGTGAGTATATCCCAGCTTCAAAAAAACTGAGGGCAGTGAAACAACTAAGGATCACACAGTTTACATCCTCAGACTCTCTGAGGGAAACTCTGGTGTCTGACGCACTCTCCACAAACAGAGAGTGTGATTTGTGTGTGCATCTTCTTAGTATAGATATGCATGCAGGTGTCCTCCCTCCATGACACTTTTTTGAAAGCAAGAGGATCACAAGAGAAGAAACTAGCACTGTTAGACACACAAACAGGTTGAATCCAGTAACAAATGGAGAAGCCAATTATTTTCAAATCCAGCCTGGATCCCTTCTTGGAGCACCCATCACAAGTTGCTGGGCTTACCAATCTGCTGGCCAAGAATGGTCCCTATCCCTGTATCCCCACATGCATCCATCCCTAAGGATTCTCCCGGACTCAATATCCCCCCCTAAACTTTCTCTGTGCCCAGGCTGCCCAGTCCTGCTCCATCCTTTCCACCCCTCCTCCATGCCCTGCTATCAAACATTACCCATCTTAAGAAAACCACCCCACAAGCAGGTGAGCAACTGCAACAAAGCGGCCCTGCTATGCGTGGCATCTCTGCTCACAAGCCAAGCTGGGAGATTCACCTGTGCGGCTCAGACAGTGAAGAATTGTTTGGAGCAAAACACTGTGCAATCAAGTGGAGATAGTAGAGGCAATGGGGTCAGGCAGGCTGCCTGGGGCATCTTTCATCTCCGACTTGGGGAGGTGGGGTGTAAAGTGTGTGCTGGCTGGGCCCAAGGAGGGCTCAAAGGCAGCCTTGTTCTGCCAGCTATCTGCCATCTCTCTGATGTCACACGTTTCATTTGGGCAGCTCACTTCAAAGGCCCCCTTCTTGCGCTTACTCCCTCCCTCCCCTCACCCCTTTCTCTTCTGGGCTTGTATTTTGCTATTGGAAGGATAATAGCCCAACTTCCAAAAAAAAATCCAAACCCCAGACATTTTGCTGTACAATAAAAGAATATCAAAGATGCTTAAAGAGCAGCTGCCCAAGATAGCCCAGTTCAAGCAGGGTAGGGCTAGGATAACGCCCTGTAAACCAAGGACTGTCTCTCTCATGCTCAAAACTCTCCAAGCAGCAGCAAATTTGGACCTGGCTCCCCCAGCACCCCAAATACTGCTCCATTGGCAAGGGGCTCCCTCTTGTATCTGCATCCATCATACATTTGCTACAGGGACTGCTGTGTCCCGGCTCCTGCCACCTACATGTACAGCCCCAAGCAGAGGTCCAGTTTTGGCTGGAGTCTAAGGCAACTGTAAAGTCCACCTTGAACCACATAAACCACCACCTTGGCATACCTATGGAAGTGGGGTACACAGTATCCACATCTACAGCACTTGCTGGGTGCCTTGAGGTACATCCTGCAGGCAGGAGGCCAAAATACCAGCTACGATGTGTTGGCCATGCCAAGACATCTTGCTCAGCTGCAGACTTTTGTTGGACAACCATATCTCTGCCAAGCTACACAAACTCATCCAACACTGCACAAGAGAAAGATGGCATTTCAAAAGGCTAATGAAACTCTGGATGCAAGTTGCCTCCTGGGACAACACGCATCCCAGTAAGAGAAACCTAAAGAGCAGAACACATTCAGGTACAGTTAGAAAGATCCTGGCCAAAAGCCATTTCCAGTTTTTGTCCTCAACATGCAAAATTCATGGGCCCTCAATGAAGTGGTAGGTAACTTCTGTTTTTTGAGTTCAGCAAAGGCAGTTTTAAGCTTTTTTTCCACAACTGGAAGCTATACAGTGTAGCAAAGACCTTCCTGCACATTCCATGCTTCCAGAAGCTGGGGACTTAGAAGGTGAAAAAAGCTGTGGGAGGCGTGCTGGTACCCACCAGGGACCCTGGAGATGTTTGAGTTGCACCACCATACAGTTATCCACACCAGCGCACCCACTGCCATGCACCACCTCCTTCACATGGCAGCCACCTCACTATGTGGTCATTTGACATCTATTCTTTGGCTCACCTCTACACTGATGTTTCAGTTTTGGTGACAGTAGTAGGAAAGGTGCATCAAAATTCACATAGATGCAAAACTCAGTATAAGGAATTAAACCCAAAAATAAATTACAAAGGCAGAAATTAGACCCACCAGCCTGCTGACCCTTGCTAGAGTGCCTGGACTGCAGGCCATCAGGGATCAAGCCAAGCCCCTGATCAAGCCAAGCCTCCCTAGAGGGCAGCTAACAGCTCGTCTCATCTGAGTGATGCTTTGATCCTGGCCATCAGACTGCACAGACAGCAGCCCCTGAGGGCTCCCCCCATCTGAAATAACCCTGGCTTTTGCTCATATGCCAACACCCTTCTCTGGACAGGCAGGAGCCAAGATGTGCTGCTGCCACTCCTCTGCCTGAAGCCTGCTGGGGGACCTTCAGCCCCAATACTTCTCTCAGAAGCACCTCATCCCGTGTTGAGAGGGTATGCAATCTGCATCAAGAAAGTCATTTTAAGGCCTTGGGAAACATAATGTCAGAAATCCCTACAGGTCATTTCTTAATTCTGACAGCTTGGAGAGAGGTGGAGGTACCCTGAATACCAGCCACATAAGCAATAGCCTTTGCTCCCTAACCCAAGCCTCCACAGGAGGATTTAAGGGACTCAGAATTTACTGGCAGGTATTAAAAGTTCACTGGGGCTGTAATAGCAATCTGTCAGCCTTCTGCTAATCCATTTTGACAGAAACTTTGAAGAAGCTGAAGCATGTTAAATAGTTCTGGAGTTTAAGCACATCTTTAAGAAGATGCAAGGAAGGTGGTTTAAAGTAAAGGCTGTTTTCCTTGGACCTCTGACCAAAAACCCAAGGGCCAGGCTCAGGTTTGACTGAGTAAACTGCTTCTCTTCTAGAGGAGATGAAGGAGAGATGCCTTTATAAAAAGCACTGTCACTCAGACAGCACCAAGCAACTCCCTGAGCACCCAGTGGGCTCTCTGGCAGGTAGCTGGCACACAGGCAGCAGTACACAATAGCAGCTCTGTGCACTTGCCCAGCCGCCTGTGCCCAAGAAGGTCGGGGCAGCACACCAGAGGGGTGCTTACAGGGACCATCTGATGCACCTGCACTCACCTTGGAGTCAAGAATGCAAATAATTCACATCTGCAAATCCTGGGAAACCCATTAACACTGAAACTGGATCCATTCACCCTGCAAGGGAAGTTTGCCCGTGTGTCACTGTGGTTTTGAGGACAGTTTTATTGGTTGGCTATCACAGAGGCCTCAGTCTGAGCTGTGTCATGCAGGTGGTGTGTCGAGAGTGGTATTTTGTGTCCTCCAATCCATGGATGTTAACAGACAGGATAACCAGGTGCACCCTCCTGGGAAAAGCATCTTGGAGTGTCTCTCCCCAGACAGCCAGCCTGCTGCATGAGTGGCACACCAATTACCCACCAGTATGCAGCACACCAAAAACACAGCTCAGAATAATAGGATTGCAACCTGTCCAGCACTGAACAGTTTCCCATCACTGACAAAGGTGAAGCTTCCAGGTACACTGTAATTTTTATTAGGGACCAGAAGCTGAGATGCCACATCCAGTGGGCTCCTGCACCAGCAGGACTGCAAACACATTGCAGAAGCAAATTTGTATGTGTTGAATATTCTCTGCAGTTGGTTTGCTCTGTACCAGATGGCAAATTTTCAACTCCATATTTCACTGCTCTATTTCCCACAGACCTACCAAGAATTTTGCCTCCTAGCTAAGGGTCCTGCTCCCTCCTGAAGCATTCCATGCAACAGAAAACCCCACCAGGAACAGTTATCACATTAGGGCAACTCAAGACATCACCAAAGAAAGAAGTTTGCACACTGTTAAACTCTCAGTGAGAGCCTCCAGAGAACTCTTTCAGCCTCACATTCACTAGAGCTTGCTGCCAAAGAGGGGTGGAGAGCAAGACATTTATCTAGAAAGAAGGTTGAAGGACTTTCTGTTATGACCTGCCAAGACACCAGCCACCTGGATGAGAGGCCAAAAACAACAGCATAACCCTTGCCCATTTTGGCCAGGTGTCCCAACAGAGGGAAAGAATGAGCCAGTAACAGCAATGTGTCTTTTCCACAACTCCCTCACATCAAATGTGCTCATGGGTCTCAGCTCAGCTGAGCTAGACTCATGGGGTTCCTCAGGCAGAGAAACCTTTTGGCCAGGACTCGGTAACAACCCAGCTTCCAGAAAGCCTGATCTTCCATGGCTTTGTACATCCCAGTGGTGGGCAGCCACAGCTCCTGTCTCACACCTAAGCTGCAGGTGTGACATAGATAACAGTGCTCACCAGTGCAATTCTTGAAATCCAGTAAGGGCTCACACTGAGGTCTCTGCACGGAGGGGAAGAGAAGTAGTGGACAGATGTATAGATCTCTTCAGAGCCTCTCTATGCAAAACCCACAGAAATATATGTTTTAGGTTATGAAAATTGGCAGGAATTAGACAACACCCCCAAAATTGTTTTGGCAAGGAGGTGTAGGCCAGGTAACTGTATAAGCCTTGTCTGAGCAGAAAAGCAAGGTAGAAACATAGAAAGGAAGAAGAGCCACCACTAGCTTTGCTGGGAATGCAGGGCAAGACCTGTAATAGCATCTCAAAAGGGAATACATGTCCCTTGTGGTATAGCACAATAAACTCAGCACAGCATTAAGGATATCACAGCAAGGTATAGTGCAGCAAGAGCAGGTAGATGCAGATGAGGTAATCTGCCATAAAGCCCTTGTGCCTTGCAGGAGGCCCATTGACTTCTTCCTTAGGAAGCACCTTGAAACAATCTTGGAGTAATTCACAAACTGGCATTGTAATTTTTTCCCAAGCCCTGCTTCCCCCCGGCATGTTGTCATCATCTTCCCTAGGAGCAGAGTTGCTCCCAAGTAACCAGATCCCCCCCAGCCACAAAGCACCTACTGTATTCACCCCGATGCTATCGGGAGGGGCTGGCCGGGTGCACGCAGTCAGGCAGCACCTAAGCTCGGGTGGCCCAGGGCAGTGGGATGAAACAAGACTCTTCCTCCTCCCCCAGCACATCACAGCTTTGAGGCCATCATGGGGAAGACTGAAAATGCATCACCTCCTCTGCTTATTCATATTTCATGGGGAAGCTCTTCCCCACCAGCTCCAGCCCTAGCTAATACACTAGGCACTTCTAGTCAATCCCTTCACAGAAGCCAGCACTGCCACAGACATTTGTTAGCTCCTCATGAGCTCCTGGCTGGAGATGAGCTGGTCATATCAACAGCAGATTTGTATTTCAAGAAAAGGAGAAACTAAGCAAGTCAGGGAAGCAGCTGTTAAACTGCAGGAATAATCAATTAGGAAGCAATTTTATCATCTCGAATAAGCTTGCTTGCACTTAAAGTCTTTCTGAAAGAAATGATTAGCTTTTAACTAATGGGAACTGTAAAGACCTAGGAAAGAAGCCAAGCAGATCAATTTATTTGACTATTCCTGGGCATGACACAGGCTATGGGTCCCCCCACTGCTGTCCAACATATTGCAATGCCTTTGAGAGTAGCATCTGCCTTTGGGCATCCTCATGGGTCTAACTCCTCAACAAAGACTCACTGATACTTTTCTCCAGATTCAGTGTCCCTTCCCCATCTCATGCTACCAGGTAACCCAGGTTGATGTGGAAAAGCCGCTGGTCAAACACCAGCCATACTATTCTACTTCCCTGCCACTCAGGCCTCCTGATCACCCACAGTGGAGCTGTTCCTTTTCTCTCAACCCAAAAGTGACTGCCTCATCTTCCCTAATGTCCTGATCCTGCCTGCAGTTAACATCCCATTTTTCAGATGAGCTGCTCTGCCACATTTGCTACTGTCCTTTAACCAGTGTGTCCTGCCTGAGCCTTTCACCCTGTTTCCAGCTTTTCTACCCCAGCCTTTGTTGAAGAAGCTCCTGCAAAGGCATTCTTTGTCCCATGGGATGAGGATTGATGTGCCCCAGCCCCCAGGTCATCTGCTGGCAGCACTGGGATGTCACCACTCCTTCCTCACTTCTCCGCCTACTCCAGGAGGAGATAGAGCAGCCAACAGTCAGTTATAGCTTCTGGCATGCTCCAGCTAATCCTTTTGGAAGAGTTTCACCAGTCTCCTCTTCCCAAACTCCGCAAAGGCTCTCCAGTTACTTTCCAAATACCTACATGCACACGGCTGCAAAGCCAAACCCTGCAAGCCTAGGACACCAGTGCAAGGTTGTCAGGACAACATAATCAGCCACCCAAGGCACAGGTGTTATGGTACATGTCTAGTTCCATGATCTCATGCTATATTTTCCATGCGGTCCTTGCCTCATTCAGCAAATGGGTAGTAGCTCACTGTTTCCCATCTCCTCCTCACTCTCATGCACAGCCTCAGGGCTCTCTGTGCTTACAGAGTATTTTGAGCTTATGTTGAGCACAGACTTGTTTCCTCACAGATGCTCTCGGGAAAGCACAGAGAAGCCCAAGGCTCCATGGATACCTCCCTTCCCAGCTTCTCCTCTCCAAGGCAGATATTATTGCATCTGTACTGCAACAAACAGAGGCAGGAGGAGAGCCAGAGCTGTTGGGGGCTAGCCAGTTTCAGAATTTTGATCTGAGATACCAAAGCTGAGCTCTCTAGAGCACTAATCTTGTCTGGGCTCTCTAAGAGCCCTAAATAAGACTGGTCAGAAAAGGGTCATTGACTCTTCACCCCACTTGAAACCATCAAGCTGATAAGGACCCTAGGGCAATGCTTGCTGAGGTTCACCACCAGCTCTCCATCTCTGTGCCACAGGGTCTGCCTGCCTCCTGCCATGGATTTAGTCTGCTCCAAGGCCACAGTTCAACCCACCATGCAACCCTCTGAATGAGCCCCCTGTTCTAAGGGTCATCAGAGGAGAAATCTGATCTCCCCTCTGAGCTGCTGCTTCAGCTCAGAGGGCCTGAGGCAGTGGGAATCTGCTGTTCTTCACCAAAAGTGCTGTCGGTATTTGATCACTTGGAGTGTTTTGACATGGTCTGCAGTTGGATACGCTTGTCCCCAGCCTGTGAACTTATACATGTCAATCAGGCAAGCACATCAGCCTCCACATCAGTGTTTAGAAGGTCTACAACTGACAAGATAACCTTTTCATGACAAACACATTGCCACTCAAAGGAATGGAGACAAGAATTTGGCCTGATCTCTAACAAGATGGGAAACTATTATTCACCTTTTTACACCTGAAGAGCTTCTAACCCTTTTCCTGCCTTTCCATTGCAAATCCTTACCATTTTATAAAGGTGTAGGGTTTTTTTTGCTTTGTTTGGGTTTTTTTTTTTTTTTTGTTCTTAATGAATGTTCCATGCAGATGATTAGCATTAGAAAATACAAGTCAGATTTGGACAGCTGGTGTTACCCGGAATCTTGCTCACAGACTTACTGCAAAGCAAAGGCACTCATCCTCAGTGCTTTGAGCTTTATCATGGTGACAGGACAAGTGTTTTCTAATGATGGGTGACATATTGTACCAGAACAGCATCAGTGTAGGTATCAGGCATCTGGCAAATTATTTCACTCTGGAAAGGTAACAGGAGCAACTGAATATTGTGATATTACCCACAAAAAAGCATCATTTGCCACCTCCTATGTCCAGTTCCAGGTAAAGAACCTGCCTGTGGCCTCCTTGGGATTTGTGCCTTCTTCACCTCATGCGTGCAAGAAAGATGACCCACTGGTGCAGGCACACAAGAAACTCTCCTGCAGGTTCTTCTCATATACAAGTGCTCACATTACACAAGAAAGTAGCCCCCACCCTGCCAGCCTGTAAACACCCTGTACACCAATGGGCTGAGGAGGTGGCTGTGCACTGGGGTTCACAAATGAATATCCCCATTACACCAAGCTCTTTACTTGGTTTAAGGTATCCTCATGCCCATATCACAGGTGACAGGAGCCACCACAGCTACACTAACTTCACTTAAATGCTGAGCCAGAACTTTTTGAGCAAGGCAGGGATCCAACCCTTCATCTAGACGGCATCTGCTACCAAGGTCACACACTTCCAGGAACGTTGCTTGCTCCAGCTTCTGTGTCTGCGCACTACGAGTCTTCCACAAATACCTGAAAATGCCATCAAGATTTAAATCTCCAGATTCAAACCCAGGCAGTACTGGCCAATACCATGTTGAATTTCATTCCATTCTGCATCTGCCAGAAGCTCCTGTATCACCCATTCACAAAGAGAAAGTTAATTAACATGATATCACTCAGAGCTAGATGCCTATCTGTGTCATCTAATCAGTGTCCTCAACTGAAAAGTAATCTCTGACTTGATCTTTCCTTGGCCACCTGAACAGAGGAAGCTTTGTTTTGAGCCACTAGAGACTGCAACGGTCAGCTCCCAACACTTTCCTGGCATTGTCCTTGTATTGGAGAACAAGGTAAAACCTGTTTTCATGTCAGACCTTGTTCTTTTCTTCCTGGTTTTGACAAGAAGGTATCATTAGGACAAGTGAGAAGAGCGTGCAGCAAGCTCACTGCCCTGGACTTCAAGAGAGCAGACTTTGGCCTCTTCAGGAACCTGCTCAGTAAGGTTCCATGGGATATAGCCCTAGAGGGCAGGGGGGCCCAAGACTCTTGGTTGATATTCAAGGATCACCTGCTGTAAGCTCAGGAGCGATACATCCCTACTAGAAGGAAGTGCTGCAGGAGGGCCAGGAGACCTCCTTGGATGGATAAGGAGCTGCTGAGGAAAATTCAAAGGAAAAATAGAGGCTTATAAAAGGTGGAAGCAAGGACAGGCAGCCTGGGAAGAATACAGGGATGCTTTCCGGGAAGCTAGGGACCAGGTTAGGAAAGCTAAGGCCCATTTAGAATTAAACTTGGCTAGGGATGTGAAAGATAACAGGAAGGGATTCCATAGGTACATTGCAAATAAAAGACAGACTAGGGACAATGTGGGCCCTCTCCAGAAGCTATTGGGAGAACTGGCTACCCTGGATTTGGAGTAGGCTGAGGTTCTTAATGACTTCTTTGCCTTAGTCTTCACCCGGCAAATGCTCTGACCACACCACCCGAGTCTTGGAAGGCAGATGCAGGGACTGTGAGAATGAAGACCCTGGGCCCACTGTAGGAGAGGATCTGGTTCGAGACCATCTTAGGAACCTGAATATATACAAGTCCATGGGACCTGATGAAATCCATCTGCGGGTCTTGAAGGAGCTGGCAAATGAAGTTGCTAAGCCACTGTCCATCATCTTTGAAAAATCATGGCAGTCAGGTGAAGCTCCCGATGACTGGAAAAAGGGAAATATAACCCCCATTTTCAAGAAGTGGAAAATGGATGACCCAGGGAACTACAGAGCCAGTCAGCCTCACCTCTGTGCCTGGCAACATCTTGGAGCAGATTCTCCTGGAAGGCATGCTGAGGCGCATGAAAAACAACAAAGTGGTTGGTGACAGCCAGCATGGCTTCACTGAGGGGAAATCCTGCCTGACCAATCTGGTGGCCTTCTATGATGGAGCTACAGAACTGATGGACAGGGGTAGAGCAGTTGAGGTCATCTACCTGGACTCGTGCAAAGCGTTTGACACTGTCTCACATGACATCCTTGTCTCTAAGTTGGAGAGATATCAATTTGATAGGTGGACCATTCGGTGGGTAAAGGACTGGATGGATGGCTGCACACAAAGAGTTGTGCTCAATGGCTCAATGTCCAGCTGGAGACCAGCAACGAGTGGTGTCCCTCAGGGATTGGTGTTGGGACCGGTCTTGTTCAACATCTTTGTTGGTGACATGGACAGTGGGATTGAGTGTGCCCTCAGCAAGTTTGCCGACTGACACCAAGCTGTGTGGTTCAATTGATACGCTGGAGGGAAGGAATGCCATGCAGAGGGACCTTGACACGCTTGTGAGGTGGGAGATGCCAACCTGATGAAGTTGGACCATGCCAAGTGCAAGGTCCTACACCTGGGTCGGAGCAATGCCAGGCACAGCTACAGGTTGGGCAAAGAAGAGATTCAGGAGCAGCCCTGTGCAGAAGGACTTGGGGGTGTTGGTCAATGAGAAAATGAACATGAGCCAGCTTCAGTGCGTGCTCGCAGCCCAGAAAGCCAGCTGTATCCTGGGCTGCATCAAAAGGAGCGCAATCAGCAGGTCGAGGGAGGTGATCCTGCTCCTCTACTCTGCTCTTGTGAGACCTCCCTTGGAGTATTGTGTGCTAGTTCTGATGTCCTCAACATAAAAAGGACATGGAACTGTTGGAACAAGTCCAGAGGAGGGCCACGAGGATGATCAAGGAACTGGAGCACCTCCTGTATGAAGACAGGCTGAGGACAGTTGGAGCTGTTGAGCCTGGAGAAGAGAAGGCTGCGTAGAGACCTCATAGCAGCCTTCCAGTATCTGAAGGGGGCCTATAGGGATGCTGGGGAGGGACTCTTCATTAGGGACTATGGTGATAGGACAAAGGGCAACAGGTTCAAACTTCAACAGGGGAAGCTTAGGTTGGATATGAGGAAGAGATTCTTTACTGCAAGGGTGGTGAGGCACTGGAGTGGGTTGCCCAGGGAAGTTGTGAATGCTCCATCTCTGGTGGTGTTGAAGGCCAGGTTGGCCATAGTCTTGGGTGACATGGTGTAGCGTGAGGTGTCCCTGCCCATGGCAGGGGTGCTGGAACTAGATGATCTTAAGGTCCTTTCCAACCCTAACGATTCTATGATTCTGTGATTTGTCCTAGGGAGTTGCTTCACAGGCCAAGGGTGGGCTCAGACATGGAGCACAACATAGTAAAGCAGCACCATGAGAGTACATCCCAGGGGGTCCAGTTCTGAGCATAGCAAACCCAAAACCCATCCAGCCTGACAAGAAGTCATCTGCCATGCAGTGACTCCATCACCTGCAGAAGATAAGGCCCAGCCAGAATTTCTTTGGCAGCATCCATCCACACCCTGAAATATGGCACATCAGAATATGAAATCCAGATGACACGAGGGCCCACATCTGCTACTGCATTGTGCAATTGCAAGCTGAACTTGTGTTTAGGCTGTGTCAAGCACACAGGTCAACTTGCAGAAGGAGACAGGTTTAAGACCATAAATTCTGCTGATTTCACTAGACAAAGATCTGCCCCCTTCCCCAAATTATGTACTGTATACAATAACTTTATACATACACACACACACACACACACCTTGAGGTACTGTTATTATAGCATGTCAGTACTTTTTTGCAAGACATTACAAGTAGGCAGCCTGTCTATATGCCATGGGGTTTATGGAGGGTTTATTTTCTGGGAAGTAATTTGTAAGTGTAAATTGATAGTTAGGCTGATAGAAAGCCAGATTGATGTAGGTGAACATTTTCCAAACAGGAGATGGCTGTGGGTGGGAAAGACAAGCCTTTTATCTTCAAAAGCTTTTTAAAATAAACCAACTTTAAATGTATTTTAAGAAGTATCCGATTGAGGGAAATTCTTAAGACAATTTTAATAACCATTAATGAAAACATCTATTTTTCTATTGCAAACCTGGGTGGTGCTAACCCAGGCACTGCCAACAGCTGAATCCTACAAATCAGACTGATGTTGGCCTCATGGCTCACAGCAGCTCCTGCACACCACATGTACTTCATCTCCCCCAGATAAACTCCCTTTCCACAAGCAAAGAACATCTCCACCTCCAGCCACCAGTGACTATCAGCCTCACCCCAACTCAAATTCCCTCTGCCCCACTAGCATAGGCCATCATTGCTCCAAGCCTAGTGACAGAGAAATCTCAAGGTACGATTTCCCCAACCTGCTTACACCAGAACATGTCCAACCCTTTACCCTGCTGCTTTGGAGTCCTCCTGCACCAAAATCCCAAAATAAAATACAGGATTTTGCCTTTCCATGTCATCCACCCAGAAGCTGGGCTTGGGGACAACCAGTCAAAAAAATATGCTTAGCCAACATTAAAAAACTAGCACTTATAACAGGTATCATCCTTGTACTCTGCAAGAGTGAAGTACACACAATGCTAAAGTCTCTAGGAAGAAATTTTCCCAACACATCATTCTCTCTTAGAAAGAGCAAGGACTTTAGAAACACAGCAAAATTTACACACAAGTATCTACCCTGCTGTCCTTCACAAGATCATCACAAATGAGGCCAGGCAGCTTCCCAGGACACATCTTCCCACCTCCTCCCAAAGCAAGGCAACCTGTGAATTCTGCTTTTACAAGGTTTTGCCCTCCCTCCTGAAACACTTTCACCTAATGATTCACTAATTACACCCCAAATGAGCAAACAGGCACAGAAAAGAAAGAGAAGACCTTGCACCAAAATAGAGCTTTTTAGTTCTCCATGGAAAGCCTTCTCCTACATGTCAGACATTTCTCCAGTCTTCTTGCTGTGTTTTTTCAGCTCATGTTTGAGGCAACAGAGGCCAGATGAGGGCTCAGAGATGTTTTGTAATCACAGTTATTGTTAAGAGAAAATAGAGCCTGTGAAGTGGTTAAAAGTAAGTCCTCATTTTGGGGAGCAAGAGGAAATAGCTGCAGGATGACCCAGAATGGAGTTTCAAGCAGTTTGGGTCAGGCAGGCTACTCAGCACCCCGATCCCAAGACATGATTTGGTATCTGGAACAAACTGGACACTGCTGGGTTGGGGTTGCTTGGGGGTTTTGCAGCAGTTGCTGTTTATAGGGTCAGGTGCCATGTTTTTCTACCCTGAAATAGAGCAAACCCCAAACTAATCCAAGAGATCCAGGCTGTTCCTAGGAAAATACCTCTTGCAAAATAAAAATCAAGTTTTGTTTAGAGAGTCACACCATTTGAGAATATTTTTTTCTGCAGGTTGGACTTGGGAAACATTTGGTAGCCCGGAAACAGCAGAGCAGTGACTGATGAAGGGCGGGAAGGAGAACATGTTCTTTTGAACACCTCAGACAATGAGTTGTGAATCCATACCCCCAATTTGGTACCATCAGTACATATTCGTTGAACCTCTCCATCCTGGAATGAGAGAAGCTCCTATTGGAAAACACCTACCCAAACCTTTTAGGTAGTCCTAATACGGAGTTGCCCATGGCCCTGCCATGGTTGGGTGGTGGTCACGGTGAAGTAACAAACCGGGTGAGAGCACTTATGGGCTAACCCGGCCTGCAGAAATGCCTTTCCAGCAAACCTCTCATTGCCACCTCCGGAGGGAGCCAGAGATATATGTCACCCTCCAGATCCACCGACCTGTCCACTGGCCACGGAGGACCCTCAAGGTCCAGTTTACTCCCAGACCAGGGAACATTTAATATAGGAAACCCAAGGAGCAGAAGCTTCCCCCATGGTCTTGCTATACCCTACCCAACACCTTGCTGACTGTGGAGATGATTCAAACCCTTCCCTCTCTGAGTCAAGGGGACACCCACACAAGAAAAGACCAGGCTGTTTGGGGTTTTGTTGGGTTTGTTTTTCAGAGATTTTTTGTCTTTTTAATTTCATCTTGATATGCGATTTCTGACAGTGTGTCAGCATCTCCCGCTGGGGCAGCCATCTCTGGAACCCACTACATTCAGTGTCAGATCATACGGTGGTGATGAGCCAGTGTTTGAGCCTCACAGTCACTTGCATGTCTTTACAGGTTGTTGCTTACATCATTTGTGAACAGCAGCACAAAAGGACACAACGCATGAAAACAAGAGTGGGGATGAGGTGAGGGTCAGCTGAAGGCTTGACCCTAAGGAGAACTTTCCCCAGGTTCCCATGGCTCCAGCAGGGATGAACACAGGAAGGGAAATGCCTTCTTTCTCCTTTGCCTGAGGGGTGGTGATACAGGCTGCAGTGTTTTCCAGAGCCATGACAGCAGTTCAGACCGGTCTAGCACCCATATTTGAGGGTACAGGATGGGGTTGCTGGCGGAGGCAGGCTGGGTCCTGCTGTGGGAAGGAGAGAGGTGATGCAGAGAAGCACGGCTGAGCTGTGATGGGCCCAGATGTCCACCAGGTCCAGCAGTGTTGTCTACCTTGCACTAACCCCACACTGAACATGTCCAGTCAGGGACCTGGCCACCATGCTGTCCCCATCAATCTGCTGGCAGAGGAGCAGGTACTTGGAGCCAGCCCTGTTTTGGGTTTCAATTGCATCTCAAAACCAGTGGGGCAACCTGAGAGCACCAAAAATAACCAACCCCAAAATTCAAACCTGTTGCCTGAAATGATGTTCCTTCCCTGCCACTGGGCTTTTGCAACCTAAACATAATGTTTATAAAAAGTAAATTATTTCATCTTATAACTTAAGTGCATTGAGTGTTTCCTTAAATATGGTTCATGCTGAAAATAAAGTTACTTTTGCTGTACAGTAAATTTCTGATAGACTTAGAAATAAACTTTGTTGATACAATCTGGCAGGTATGGCTGCGTAGGACATCACTCACAGCCACACAGCTCTGCGCACACACACACACACACACACACGTGTGTGTGCCCATTCACACACACACACGCACACACACAGCCCCGTCCACAGGGATGGGGGTGATGTTAGGGGTTTCTAGCTTTCTATATTCACATGGGAACATCTATCTTAAAAGTCCCTGCGTTTAAACAGTGAGTGCTCAAGCTAGTTGAGGGAACAGAGGGAAAGCCCTGAAGTGAAATTTTCCCCTTGTTTCTCCAAGGCATTGTCAGCTTTTCAAATTTCAAAGCCTGGCTGATGCTGCAGGCCCTCCCTGTGAAGATCAGCAGTTTCCTCTTTCTGCCGTTCAGACCGAAGGTGGTGTGGAGGGAATACGGCACCGGGATGCTCCCACAGGAGCATTGCCCTCCCCTGGGATGCTCCCACAGGAGCATTGCCCTCCCCCTGCCTTTCCTTCTACTGAAACAAGAAATTTGGTTCCCCGTTTGAAATTTGAAAATCCACCAGCCAGCTGCAACAACCACTCCTGTCCCTAATCCTAGGCTCCTAAGAGAAACATGAAACTATGTAACCCATAACTTAACTCGCTCCTTGGGAATCCCAAGCTACAACATATTGTTTGACAGCATCTCAGCAGTGTCACTTTCCCCTCCCTCCCAACCCCAGGGGCTCTGCAGCCCCTCCTGGAGCAGCGCAGCAGCGGTGGCTGCCCTGTGCTGGGGCCCACGTCATGCTCAGGAGGTGAAGTAGGAGTTCTGCATGGAGTAGAGGTGGTCAATGGGATTCCCCACTCGTGCCTGGAGTGGCCCCGCATCCGTCGTGGTGAGGAAACAGTCACCCAGGTTGCTCAGTGAGGTATCATCGCTATCCAAGTCGTGGAAGAGGGTCTCAGCACCTTGGGAAACAGGGAAAGAGCAGAAGGGTTTCAGAGCCTGCTTTCTCCTCCAGCACCATGACTGGTACCCCCAGCTTTTGCAGTATAAGGATTTAGATGTTAGGGAATCACCATCTTCCAGAATCACTGCATTCCCATGCATGCCTCCACCACACAGCCCCCCACCACAGCCCAGCATCTCTGTGAAGGGCAGAAGGCAAGAGGCAAACCCCAGAGCCTTACCATAGGGGTGCATGTGGTCTCCGGGCATCTGCGGCGGGGTAAGCCCTTGTCGGAAAGGGTCAGAGCCATAGACACTTTGCTCCATGCCCATCAGCTGCTGGGGTGGAGGCAGAGTGGTGTAGTGGTTCAGCATTCCTTCCAGCCCTGCGCTTCCACTGCCATTGGTCTGGCCTGGAGGATAAGAGCAAGTTGTCAGTGCAGTTGGGCTGCTGCTTTTTGGGGGTCCCAGCTCCCTTGGGAAGTCCAGAGAGGTCTGGGAAATAGGGAGATTCTGAATGCAAGGAGAACTGGGTGTGAGGGGGTACCTGAGCTCAGGCGCTGTGTGTTTTGCTGATCTTGCTGCTGCTGCTGCTGCCTCCTGGCAAGCTTCTTCATCTGGGTGGGAGAATGGGAAAACCAAGGTGAAATCATACCCTGGTCAAAGTGAGGAGAGAGGGGAGCCCAAGCACCAGCCTTAGTGGGGGCTACCCCTTGTACCCACCTTTGCTCGCTGGTTCTGGAACCAGACCTGCACCACACGGACACTCAACCCTGTCTCGGCTGCCAGCGTCTCCCGAACCTTAGAGGAAGGAATGACAGCAGCATCTCAGCCCACTCTGCCTTTCAGGGGGACTTTAGGAGCAAACAGAGGAGCCAGGACAAGCCCTTGCTCAGCATCCAGGACATCCCCAGGGGCTGAAGGCAGCTGAGCATGGGCCCTTCTTCCCTTACCTTCCTGCAGGGCTTGGAGGAGACCTCAAACGATGCCTTGAATGCCCTCCGCTGTTGTGTGGTCAGGATTGTCCGCGGCCGCTTGGGACGCTTGTGATCCTTCCCATCCTCAGCACCCTTCCCTGAGGTTTGGCCCAGTTTGCAAATGCTGTCTTCATCATCACTTTTGCCTAAAAGGGGGGAAAATGCAGGTTCTTTACAGACAACAGGCCATGCACTCCATTTTCCAGCATGTCCAAAAATATCTGAGGGACCTAAGCTGGTGTTGGTGGGAATCTTCCTGTGAATGTGTGAGAGGAGCTGAGGTTTGGGGCTGGCTTCCCCAAAGCAGCTCAGAGAGGGTGAGAGCTGCTGTGACTCATAGTCTGGGGCTGCTCAGCCAGCCAATGTGCTTTCGGGTTCTTCTTTTCCCCAACAGTCTGAGCAGCTGCCATGTGAAATCCTAGGACACCTGATTTTCCCTCCATCACATCCAAATCCCTGCCTGCTCTGCAGCTCGTGACCAGGCCTATATTTTCCCCTTTCCATGGAGTTTTAAATGTCTCTAGACAGAAGCTCAGGCTGCTTCAAGCCTCACCCCTCAGGTAGTCACTGCAATGTGCTGCTTCTTTGCATTCCCATGCACTGGTGTGTATCTCCCTGCTGCTCTCCACTGTGCAGGGCTGCAAGGTCTTTGGGCAGAAGCTGCTCTAGGAAAGCATCTTACCAGCCCTCCTCATTTTCTGCATTGCCACCATGCTGACAGCCTCGCATGCTCAGCCATTGTGGGACAGCTGTAATGCAAGTTTGACAGCACAGGTCCTTCCCACTCACAAGCTGTAATTCACTTATAGCCTTTTCCAGGAAGTTCCTCCACCATCAATTCAAGAACTGTTAACAGAAATGAGGTGCTTGTTTGATGCAGATGCAGATGCAGGCTGCAAGGCTGTGCTTCGCCTGTCCCAAGGCTGCTATACCTCTGGGAGATGGGGATACATCAGGGAGTTGTAAGCCTAGCTCATAGTAATTCATGGCAAGGGCAGGTCAGGCTGAACCTCATGACAAGACGTAATCATGGATCAGCCACATCAGAAAAGCATAAATCCAGTGGCAGCCCAGTTGGGAATGGGGAATGACAGGAGCAGCTCTGCAGGGCAAGGTGAAGCAGTGATTCCAGTGGAGGAGCAAGGATGCTCTAAGGTAACAGTTACCGCTTCCCTCCATGCTGCTGGGTTTTCTCCTGGGCTCCCCAGCTGATACAGGGACCTTGCCTGTGGCAAGGGCTGGGTAGGCTGGGACAAGAAGAGATCTTCACACTGGCAGTCCCCAGACAGCCTGGAGCTAGGTGCTGGCCTCCAGGAGACAAAGCCTTGCTGCTGCTGTGAGCTCCCTACACAGCCACTGTGTGCCCATGGCAGCAGTGGCAATGGGAAAGGCAAACTGCTGTTTCTTGCATGTCCCAACACAAGGGACATAGCAACACAGTGGGTCTAAGAAGCCTGGTGCTAGGGATGCTGGGTGTGGAGTCTGATGGCTAATGGGACTGAGCAGTGGCTGCCACTGCCTCCTCAGTGCCAGCATGAACAGGGTCTACTCTGCCAAGATGCCTGCTTTCCTGAAACCTGAAGGAGCTTAATTTTGTAGGAAGGGTAGAGAGTTTTACAAATATTGGGAGTAGGACTGTCAACCAATGGAGACATTTCAGTGCCTGAACCCCTTTACATCCTACTGGGAGGCAAATGCCCCAATCCCCCTCCAGTTTGCAATGGGCAGAGCCTTGCAGGGGGGAGCCAGAGGCTCATGGACACCATCAAGCAAATGATGCTCAAAAACAATGCCAAGGGGAAAACCCGCTCGAAGCAGCTCTCCAGAGCCCTGCCCCCCCCCCACAAAACACCTGCTCCGCAAATCTCTCCCAGTGTCAAAGGGAAATAAGGAAAAGTGAAGCCGGATTTGGCAGGGTATTACTTTTAATTAACTCTCCCTTTCAAGCCTTTCCCCACCAAGGAGGGGGGAGAAACTAATGAGTGTCTGGGGCTGCCCCTGACGTCACCTGGGAAGGGGCTGGGGCAATGAGTATTGTGCAGCATGCCCTTGGTCCGACCCGCCAAGCCCGCATCCCGCCGCCAGGGCCAGGACATTCCTCACTTGGGAGGATTTAGGGAGAGGAGAAACGTTAGGACGCTTTTAATTGGAAAGTGGGGTACTCTTTCAGAGGGGCTTGTTTACTTAGGCTGGGCAGCGGAGGCTCAGGGGAGGAGGTAATTGAAGCGAGGGTTTGGGAGATTACAGACAACATATGGCTCGCTTTTTATCTGTGCTTTCTCATAAAGTGGCCTTTGGTGCGCGGCGGCTGGGGGAGGGAGGCCGGGGGTCTTCAAAGCAGCAAAGGGGAGACAGAAGAGAGGCTGGACAAGCACATCGCACACTGCTGGCAAAGGGCATCTGGGACCAGTGCCAGAGTGGAGACACCCCCTCTGCGTCCCCCGGCATGGTGGTGGCATCACAAGGAGGGACGTAGCAGGATGGGGCAAAGCCGCCCCATGGTGGGCATCCATGTGGGATGTGCACTTGGGCTGGCCTCCACTAAGCCACCATTCCCAAAGCCACACAACATCCCAAGACAAACAGTTGGTGGCCATGAAAACCAGGCAGGAACAACAGTAGGGCTAAACTATGGGGTCTGTGGGGAGACAGGAAGGGCTGGGACTCCCCAGCCAGGAGCTGCCAGGGGATGCTGGGGCTTTGGGTTGGGTTTCCACCCAGCCAAGGGGTTGCCGTGCCCTTTTGACTCCCACACTGGCCCTTTGCATCCCTTGGGTCTCAGCTGGAGTTTCCACCTAAATAAGTATTTCCCCTGGAGATTTTTGCTAGTTGCTCTCAGTTTGGCTGGAGCCCCTGGCAGTGGGGCTGGACCACTGGCTGATGAGTCACCAGGGAGGAAAAGCTCCCCAACCTTTCCCAAACTGCCCTTTTCCCCTATTAGGAATAAACCCAAACCGTTGCAGCCAATTCACTTATTTTCCTGCATGATGCCTCCTCATCAGTTCCTATTTTAACTGAAAGAGTCTGCACATCCCAGAAGGAAAAAATAATAATTCTTCAATCCATTAAGGACTTTCCCAGGGCTAAGGCAAGAAGCAGCACCAGTGTGCTGGATCCTGCTACTTTCTTGCCTCTCCAGCAACTCCAGTGTTGGACCATCAGTCATCGGCTGCCTTCAGCCACCTCCTCCAATTGCCTCACTCTTTATTGTTTAAATATCATCACCGTTATTTGGGAGGAGGTCTTTTTTGTTTCAAGCAAGTGGGATTGCAGAGGAGCACAATATTAAAAAGAAATATGGACTTTGCACAATTTTTGCTCCATATCCACTGAAACCACCCCTGTCCCCCCCCACACCTGCTCCAAACTGCAGCATTGCCTGTGCCTGGCAGCTAGCACTCGGCTTTGTCATATCTGTGACCTGCCTTGCTTCACACCTTGACAACCTAACCAGCTCCTAAACAAGCTTGTACCCCTGATTTCTATTTGATTAAATCCAATGCTTTGCTCTAGCAGAGAAAGTACAGGTTCCCCTCAGCATGCTGTCAGCCCTTCCCAGAGCACAGCATTTCGAAGTTAAACCCTTTCCTCCACAAAGCAGATTTTCCCCCAGTGATGGTTTTTAAGAGCAGCCCCAGTGCATGGCATGGGGTTGTGCAGCCCCTCAAGAAACAGGGCTCAGTGGGGATGGCGTTAACACAAGGATTTATGCTAGCAGATCATTTCCACCCGCCTGGCTACTGTTGCTGGGCTTTTTTACTAAATTTGTCTTCCTGGGAAACATTCAGATTTTATTTGCATTGACTGCAAATACATATTTTAATGCTGATCTGATGCTTTGGGCAACCTGACCTGGCAGTGGCATCCTGGCTGGAGCAGGATGCCAGCCCCCTGCCCACCTACAGATGCCAGCTAGATGGCACCTCTCCTGCAGCCCCCCTTGGCTCTTCAGTGTCAGAGCAGTGTCACCACACTGGGTCTGCTGTCTGGGACAGTGAGGCCCAGCGGAGGGACACAGAAGGTAGCCATTGGGATGCTTGGGACCATGATATTTTTTCTGAAAGAAAACTCTTTTTTACAGTGTATTTACACCAGCGGCAGCTCCTCTGTTTCCAAAGGCAAGGAGGTGAGAGATGTCACCTTTGGCCAGCATGACCCTCCTTCCTGTTCCTGGAGAGGCCATATGCCCCTCAGAATGTGCTGCTGGTGCCCTGCACAGGCCAGAAGCACAGACCATTACAGAAAGAGCCTAATGAGATGGGATAGTCCCCAGAGTATCCTCTAGCACTGCAGCCCCTCTGTTCCTGAGGTACCCACTCACGCTCTTGCTACTAAGGTGGGAGAGACTCTGGCTGGAGAATGAAATGTGCTTTTCCCTTTGGACCGTGGGGCAGTTTAGGGTAATGAGGCTTCTAGTGAGCAACACCGCACTCACAGGGGCCTCTTAGTGGGACCAGCCAGGGAGACAATGGGCACAGGTGGCCCCTTACCAGAATCCGACAGAGCTGGGCTCACCAAGCTCAGCAGCTCCCGCTCCTTCTCGTAGTCACTCTTACAGAGGAGCTGCCCCTCTTTCAGCACAAACTCGTCGCCCTTCTGCAGGCGCCGCTCGCAGACGCAGCAGCAGAAGCAGCGCAGGTGGTAGACGCTCTTCTGGGCGCGCATCACCAGCTCTCTGGGCGCGATGGCCTCCAGGCAGCCGGCACACTTCACCGCGAAGAGCCTGCGGGAGCGAGAGGAGATCCCGCTGGGATGCCCGGCAGCACCGCGGCTGCACCCACAGGTGGCGCAGTGCTCGGGACCCGCGGAAGGGAGATGGACATCGCAGGATCACTGGGTCAGCCGGTTGGCGCTCTGATTGAATCGAGGGGCCGGGCACAATGGCACTGCCTCCCCGCAGTGGCACGTGCTGCAAGCTTGCCCTGTGCCAATGGGGATTGCTGCCTTTGGGTCAACTTCAGCATTTTTGTTTGACCTGTTACCAGGTGCTTACCATGACCGCAGTCAAAGGACAAAGATGCCAACATCTGGACACTCCAGCTGAAAATCAAACAGGTGTCAAACCCAACAGCCCAGCTCCCACCACCACAAGACATGGGACACACAGCTACATGAGTTTTATCAAGCCAATCCTACATTTCTACCTGCCTCCAGATCACACCTAGATGTAAGGAGATGTTGGAGGTGGCAAAGGAGCCAGCAATCTCATCCATGCCTTTCAAGAAGCACCTGAAGAAAGCATCAGTACTGTAAGCCACCCACAAACCACCCCATCCCTCTGGCCTGGGTCACTGGAACAGCCCTCTTTCTGCTTGCAAATACATCAAACACCCAATATATCATAAAAATCTCTACGGCAGCGAGTTTTGGGTTAAGGCTGGTGACAGACTGAAGACTTGATATGTCAAAAGGAAAAGATAAATCTCAGTTTGTTCCTTGACATTGATGGGACAGTGTGTGAAGCATCACTAATTGTACAATTCCCAGGTTTCAACACACTGGCTTTGTACTTAAAAGTCAAAAATAATAATGACAGCAATAACACTGTAGGTTGAAACAGAGCTTTTATTTCTCCGACTTTAAATGTCCTTACTAAGAATTTCAGTAGCATGATCACTGATTTACAGTTGGGGAAACTGAGGTGAGCAGAGGAGGTGGCAGCATCAGTGTTGGTTTGGGAGGATTTGGAGGCACCTGGAGCTAATCCCTGGGCTGGATATTTTAAGTGAATGGGATGTTCCGCCCAGTAGAGATGCTTGAAGATACCCCCAGATATGTGTATTTTTGGCTTGGGCCCCATAAGGAAAAAAAAGTCACTGTTTACCCAGCCTTGTCCTAAATATCTCTGGGAACTGGACATTATTATTCCCCTGTCTTGATGACCTTGGCCCAGAAAGAGAAGTCAGAAGTCAGCACACATCCTGTGAAGGTTATCTCCGAGCATCGCCTATGTCCCAGCCTGGGGATGTCCCAGGGACCCGCATGGGGAGAGATGCATCCAGCCTTCCTCAGACCCCAGGCAGCTCCCACCTCTGTAGTCACATCCCATGTGTCATTCCCTGGGAAAACCTGCAGTGCTGGGGTCTGCAGTGCTGGGATGACTGGCTGGGAGGGGAAGGGCAGCCCTGCACCCACCAGTGGGTTTTCAAGCCGTTCGCTTTTTGGCAGTTACCAAAAAAAAAAAAAGCCCCACATAGGAAATGAAAAGCGCTGAGTCAGCCCCATCCCAACAAGGAGAGGACCAGATGTGAGCAAAACCCTCACAGCAAAACCATCAGAAAACGGGGATAATTTTAAAAAGATTTTGTGGTGAGCTGGATAGCCCATAAAACAAGGAGACAAGGGACAGAACAAGGCACATGCACGTCTTTGTGCACCAGAGCTACCTCCCAAAGCGAAGCCTCCCATAACACCAGGGATGCTACAGAAGATCCCCAGCAGCAAAGGTGCATACACCTAGCTGCAGCCCATGCACAGCCTCTGCTCCTATGAAATCCCAGCCAGGTTTCATCTCACTTTTTCCTTTCATCACTTCAGTTGCCCAATAGCTGATAAAGAAGGCGGCCAGCTGTGCAAACTGCCAGAGGCGGACAGGCAGATTCTTCCATGCAGGCAGCAAGCCTGGGAGAGTCAGCAGCAGCTGGCTGCATCTATGCGCATCTCTTGCCCGTGTGGAGCCAGTGACCCTGGGCAGGGCAGTGTCCCCCACGGTAGGAGGAGAGCAGATACATGCAGGAGCAGAGGATAATGCCAGCCTCCCCATGCTGAGGGCAGGGTCAGCCACAGAGCATCACCTCCCAGTGCGGCAGCTGGTGAGCACCCAGCTCCAGAGGCAAACAGCTGTCTGCCGGACATGCACACCTGTTGCAGGGTGCCAAGGCACACTGCCAGCCTTTGAGGTTGCTGAGAGCTTGAAGGGCTGGGAACGGGGTACCCAAATGTACCCCACTTTATTGATGTTGGCTCCCTCTCACCTTGGGGTCCTCTCACGGACACTTCATGCTGGCTTGTGGGTTATGCCCACTCCCTCCCCAGTTTTCCCATAATGGTGGGGGTGAGCATGAGGGTGGGGTGCATCACTCTCCCCATGGTAGCCAAATCCTGGGCAAACTCACAAATTGTAGAGTCCCCCAAGAAGTAGAAAGGGGTGTTATGAAGTTTTTATAAAACACCAGTGTCACTATAAAAGGGGAAAACCATCAAATAAAAGGTGGAGGTTAGGGAGTTTATAATTCTGTGTAATGCTATTAGTAGCTTTTTTTTTTGTACATTCAATTTTAATTTCCCAGGTTTACATACAATTGTCTGTCTCTAAGATGTATGTATTTCCAAGACCCAAGTGACTGCCCTGGGAGGAAGGGGATGTATATTCCCTCTAAAGCCTCCCTTCTGAAGAGTTATTTTCTTCTTGTCCCAGCTCTGAGAAGTGCAGGCTTGTGTTAATATTTCTGTAATTGTCTTTAATTATGTCTCATGTCAAAGTGATGTGATGGATCCATTGTGATGGATCTGGTAACACATTCTCATCCTGTTTAAATGAAGCTTTACCTGTTGGTATTACTAACTGCTCTCAGTAACAAAATATTGATAAACTATTATATTACTGCTATCTGATCTTCACAAGTGAATGTGTCGAAAATCTCTATTTCCAGGGCACTGATTTAAGAACCATAAACTTTTGCCAATTAAGCACAGCAGCACCAACCAAGCAATGGATATTTCTAAGCCCAAAGCATGTTGCAAAACAGGAAGGGGTGAGATTTAGGTAAACAGCTGCCTAATATTACACACTTAAAGCTGTATTTAACTTCCTGAATAAATTACTTTTTTTCCAAACTGCTGAGTCCCCAGTAGCTCCCACTGAGGGATGCCGGATGGACCAGGCATTTTTCACTGTTAAATGCAGGACTCCCCCATCCCTGGGCAATGTGAGATGCAGAGAAATTCCCATAAAATCTCTTTCATATATGAAACCATAAAATGCTCCCTATAAACCCACAATAAACCAAGATCTTAGGCAGTAAAAAGTCATGGCATAAAAACTTCAGCCTACCACAGGCAGTAATGGGGAAAGAGCAAAGGGCACCCCAGATCCCTACAGTCCTGGAGCAGCCCTGGACAGTACCAGCTCCTATACAGGGACTGGGTAGGAAGAGCATGCATGGTTAACATCCCCCCCATAGATAACCCCATGAGTGGGTACCCCCATGCATGGATAATCCCACTAGAGAACAACTGCATAATAGGGACAACCTCACATAGGATAACTCTAGCACAGAGAACTCCTGCACAGGTAACCCAACTGAACCACCCCTGGTCAGCCAGAGATGTGGCTGAAAGGAAGTTTTTTTCCAGCACCAGATCTAGCAATTAATTTAACATTTTTGCCTGAGCAAGGCAAAAACCTGGATCCAGCCTGGATCCAGAGATGTTTTCCTCCACCTCTGGGATATTCAGCTCTGTGCCCAGCTCCCTCCTTGCAGAACACATAGAATCATAGAATCATAGAATAGTTAGGGTTGGAAAGGACCTTAAGATCATCTAGTTCCAGCACCCCTGCCATGGGCAGGGACACCTCACGCTACACCATGTCACCCAAGACTATGGCCAACCTGGCCTTCAACACCACCAGAGATGGAGCATTCACAACTTCCCTGGGCAACCCACTCCAGTGCCTCATCACCAGTGAAGAATTTCTTCCTCATATCCAATCTAAACTTCCCCTGTTGAAGTTTGAACCCGTTGCCCTTTGTCCTATCACCATAGTCCCTAATGAAGAGTCCCTCTCCAGCATCCCTATAGGCCCCCTTCAGATACTGGAAGGCTGCTATGAGGTCTCCACACAGCCTTCTCTTCTCCAGGCTCAACAGCTCCAACTTCCTCAGCCTGTCTTCATACAGGAGGTGCTCCAGTGCCCTAATCATCCTCGTGGCCCTTTTCTGGACTTGTTAAGACAGTTCTTTATATGTTGAGTCTTTTTTATGTTGAGGACACCAGAACTGCACACAGTACTCCAAGGGAGGTCTCACAAGAGCAGAGTAGAGGGGCAGGATCACCTCCCTCGACCTGCTGATTGCGCTCCTTTTGATGCAGCCCAGGATATGGTTGGCTTTCTGGGCTGCGAGCACGCACTGAAGCCAGCTCATGTTCATTTTCTCATTGACCAACACCCCCAAGTCCTTCTGTGCAGGGCTGCTCTGAATCTCTCCTCTGCCCAACCTGTAGCTGTGCCTGGGATTGCTCCGACCCAGGTGTAGGACCTTGCACTTGGCATGGTTAAACCTCATCAGGTTGGCATCTCCCACCTCACAAGTGTGTCAAGGTCCCTCTGGATGGTATTCCTTCCCTCCAGTCTATCAACTGAACTACACAGCTTGGTGTCATCGGCAAACTTGCTGAGAGCACACTCAATCCCACTGTCCATGTCACCAACAAAGATGTTGAACAAGACCTGTCCCAACACCGAGGCCTGAGGGACACCACTCGTTACTCTCTTCCTCTTTGTGTCTCTCTTCAGCTGCAAAGGGGGCTTTGAGGTGACATTTCTCTACAGAAGGATGCAGAGAAGAGAAGGGTGGGACTTCAACAGGTTTTAAACCAAGAAAAAACCTACCCTTAGATTTCAGTAGGAGTGCTTTCATTCCTGCTGTCCTACGGATGGTAGAAGACTATTTTTCCTTTCATAGCCTGGGGTTCAAAAGCTAAATGAGGCTTTGCTAGCAGCCTTTGGGTTTGTTTAACCATGTAGGAAGCTGGCAGGCACAGTGTAGGACACTAGACAGGGTGGCCTGCTCAGCCCTGTGATGCTCGGTGGAAACCCAGCCTGCCACGGGCAGCTCAGTAAAAGTCTCATTGAAGTGCACAGTGACAATTTGTAAATCAAAACAAACCCACTCAACCTAGGAGGAACTGGGACAAAAACATGGTGATGCAAGCATTTTTTATTGCAACAGTCAACCTTTTGCTTCTGATCTTACAAACGTTCCTGTTTCTATACTGACTGATCTGCATTATTATTATTATTTTGCATTTAGGTCCCTTTTGAAACTAAAATCTGCAGTTTTGAAACAGAAAGGGGTGTGGGGGCAGAGGGGGTGTGTGTGCGTGCGCGTGTGTGTGTGTATTCAAGAAGATTTTGCAACAAAATACTTTGCCATTTCCAGAAACACAACATTTCTGCTGAAAGGCTCCCAAACAAACTAGCCAGCCTTACAGACAACCCCCTTTTCTCTGGGACAAAGTCTCACTTCTCCACACAATCCCTCTTGCTCAAGAAAGCCATCCCAGACCTCTCCTTTTGGGTTTCCTATCCACACAGCATCACTGAAACCTAGAAATTTCTACACGTGTCTGAAGCCACCTCTGGGACAGCACATCCCATGTCCCCTCTGACACTGGTGGAGGGGGAGGTGTACGGGCAGCCCTGGTTTCCCATCAGAGTCACTACCCCCTCTTTCTCCCTTTATTTTGAGGTGACAGGCTGAAAGGGGCTGTGATTGACGGGCGCTTCCCGTCTGCTGTCTGTCTGCGTGCATCGCATACAAACACAGCCCTTTGGAGCCTCCCTGGGGAGGGGGCAGTGGGTCAGGGATGCTGATATTAAATAGTGATGGACAAACCTCAAACGCTACGCAGAGGCTTGGCTCAGGCAGCAGGTAAGGCAAGGCAGCCCGGCAAGGCACAGGAATAATTTCCTGCCTGCCTGCTCCAGCCTGGCCCAGGGGTGTCCTGAGAGGGTGCCCTGAGTGACCACACAAGCTGAGGGCTGAGGGCTGGAGCAGGCGCCATTGGTACCAGTCTCTATGAAGTAGCTGCCCTGCTCAGCTCCCTGCCAGGGCTGCCCACAGCAGATGCATCTGTGGGGATGCTGGGTTTTCCAGTACCTTGGTGCAGAGACCTGACTAACTCATCTCTTGCTCTCAGCATGGCCCAGGAGGAGTGTGAGCAGACCTCAACCAACCCATCTAAGGTGTAAAGAGCTCCAGCCAGGCCATGCTCACAGACATCTCTAACCAACGTATCTCTGGAGAGCAAAGCCGTGACCTTGGCATGGGGATGAACCATGCATGGCATGAGGGGTGCGGGAGGAGGCTGGCGGCCGGCACCAGCAGTAAGCTGCAGGGCTGTGTATGGATGTCGGATTGAGTTGTCTTGGCACTGGGTCATCTTCTCACTCACTGTCACTCTTCAGAAAGGGGGAGGGCAGCACCAGGTCCTCCACAGACTGGCGGTGGAAAAATGCCAGTTGATGTCAACCCTGCACCCACGTTTTGGGAAAGATTCGCTGTCCTGCTGCTGCTGGGCTCACGTCACTTTGTCCTTCCCTCCAGCCCTTGTGAGGAGAAAGGATGAGGCAGAGGGACTGTGGCCAAGAAAGTTGGGGGAGGGATTCACCTCCTATGTGTGGTGCCCACAAGTGCAGACTCCAGCCATAGGCACTGGGGACTACATGGATATTCAGCCCCCAGCAAGGGTGCTGAGGCCATGAGAGGAACTAGGAAAGGGCTGAGACCATCTCTGCACTGCAGAGAGCAGGCTGCCATGTTCTGGGGTTAAGGAAAAGAGATTCAGAGGGCAACCCAGCACCAGTGAGCCCAGGAACCTCCAAATCCATGCCAGGTCTGCACTCCCAGGCTGATGCAGGAAAATACCCCCAGCCACCCTCCCTGTGCATCCCAAGCTCTCAGAGAGCTCTCCGGTGGGATGAAGGAGGGATGTTTCCCCCGGGACTGTTCTTCTGACCCTGCTCTGTCTCCCGGCTCCCTCCCCCTCTGCCCTGAGGCGGACAAGTGTTCGCTTTACTGCCTGGCAACGGGGCCGGGGCTAAGCTTGCTAAAATATGAGTGTTTTTTGGCTGGAGTACCAGAAGGCTGCAGTCCTACAGAGAGAAAAAAATTGAGCACTCCATGCCATGGCTCCAGAAAGGGGGAGAATTAGGTTTCACACCGAGCAGGCTGGACCATGGCATTCTTTAGTTAATGCTTAACAAACGCCCAAACAAAAGCGGCCAACTTTGCTGCATGTTTGTAAAATGTATTCTCAGCAGATTCGGGTTTATTGGGGAATTCACTCACTTTGCACCAAGTGGTGTTTTCCTTTTTTTTTTCATTTCCCTTCTCCTCCCTCCCCCCCCAGCTCAAGCCCTTCTCATTCCTGCTGCTTGAATGCATCTTCCGACACTTCAAGGGGACATAGCAACCGGGCTGAAATGGGCTTATTTCATCCCTTAGGCTGATGTGAGCTTGTCTTCACAGCCCTCGGGAGCAAGTTCTTCCTGGGGTCTAGTTGAGCTGCTGCTGGCAACCGGGAATGGGGAGTCCAAAATGTCTTTGACCTCTTGCAATCCACCCCTGAGCAGTTGGCTGGTGGCTGTATTCCCCAGGGGACCAGTGAAAGCAAGGAAGGGAGGTGAAGTCTGGGTCCTGCTTTTAACGTTTCTTCACCTAATCCAGCTCTCTCAGGGTCCAAAGCTGATGGTCCTACCCCATCCAGTATCGTGTTCTGCCATGCATCCCAGCCCTAAACACATTCCAGCCTCAGAGAGCCCATCACAGTGGTGGATGCCAACAAGCACAGTTTGCTTTCAAAGGCAGAACTGCTGTCAGTGATGCCTGGGGTGTGGAGGTGGGGGGACAGCCCTGTTCAGGAATCCCAGAGGCTTTGGAGGGGTTAAACTGGGGGATCCATGCACAGGAACACCGCAGGAGCAACCTTAAACAAACTCTTGCCCTGATGAGAGCGCCTAAGATGGTCCTACATCCCCTCCTGGAGCCTGGTGCTGTGGCAGAAAATGCCAGTGACAAGGGACACACTGCGGACAACAGACACAGAGGGAACATGGCGGCAAAGGGGAAGGGGGTGCAGCAGAGGAGAGGGGGTTGGCACTGGACTGTTTAACCTTCCCTCTGCTACACATGAAGCATCTGAGCCTTCCCAGGAAAGGGCACCTTCACCCCTGCCTCCTGGATGAGGTCAAAAGTGGTCACTTAACACACCCCCCAATCCTCCGGAGACCACACTGTGACACGCAGGGGCACCATTAGAATGAAAGGGTTAAACAAACAGACAAACGAAGCCTTCCCAGCAAATAGCTGCTGCCAAAATACACTAGCAACCCTCAAGCCTTCTCTACACCAAAATAAAAGGCCAAGCAAGTGCATGGCTTCTAAGACTGCTTTAAGTTGCTCCATTTCTGATGAAGGATATACTAATAAGCAAGGTCCTGAAGGAACTGGGAGTTATGGGTTCCCTCCAGGCCCTTGGGGAGCCTGATAAAAATCCTTTACTGACTTCCTGGGCAAGGACAGAAGAACAAGACCAAAATGATGATTTTACTCCATTTCCCTAAAGGCTGCTTATTTTTGTGCCACTCTCCCTCTCTCCCTTCCCCCACCCCCCCATAACAACACTTAGCATAATGCAGGGAGCTGGCCCCATCACAGATCTGGTTTTGGAGGCAAGAGGGACATAAGTAAGAGGGGGAGAGGCACACACAACACTGTGCCCAAGCCCAAACACCTTCTGAATGGAGACAATCCAAGAATCAATCCCACCCAGCCCATGGCACAGCAATTCTACATCCCAGCCAGTACATCTCCCACAAAGCTGAGTATCGAGCAGCAACCCCTTCCCTCTCCATGCCCCCAAGAAAGCAAGGATAATTGAAAAAACACAATATCACTAGTCAAATTTAATATTGAGAGTGAGTGAGCAAGAGCCAGAGGTCAGAATTAATTACACCCCACCATATTTCAGCACGCTGCCGCGGCTCCGTGCCCTTTCCTTGGGGAGCAGTGCTTCCATAGAGAGGTCGACAGACATTATTAGAAAGGACTGATTTAAACGTACCCCCAGGAGCTTTTCAGCTTGTCTCTTCAGAGCCTTTGTTTGTACTGAGATTAATGGAGAGGCAAATGATGGAAAAGCAAAGTCACCAGGAGCAAGAGGATGTGCCATCGCTGCCACCACCCCGATTTGGCTGGCTTTGTGAGGAGGGCAGGATTAACGAGGAAAGAAGGAAATGCTGTTCATGTCATTCATTTTGCAGATAAAAATGTGATGATCTTGAAACCTCATTTTGGCTTTCCAAGAAATGGATATCCTGGATAAAAAATCCTGCGGGCTTGTTTTTCTGCCCCTTGGGGATTTTATGCACCTGCTGGTTTTTCGATGTGCTGTACCACTTGGGGGGAAGGAGTTACTTTCATTCTCTTCCAGCTTAAGGTACCCCCTCTTACAAGTCATTATATTTGCTTATGAATTTTTTGTAAACCTCCTGTGATGGACAATGAATATAGAAACAAAAAATCAAAAGCTTTCCATTTTGCACTCAGAATTTTGAAAGGAGTGTTGCAAAAAAAAACAAACCAAACCAAAACAAACCCCAAACAAAACAACAAAAATAACCAAAAAATACTCCCCCAAAAAACAAAAACTAAAGGAAAAGAAAGACCATTCAGATTAAGTGTAGAAATATCCTTCCTCAAGGATACTCAGCCCTAAGCAACCTGATCCAACACTCGAGCCAGCCCTGTTCTATGCAGAAGAAGGGATGGGGACCTCTTGCCCCTTCCAGCCCTGACTCCCCCATGATGCCATAAATCCACTTCCACCTTGTACCAACAGGTTTAAAAAGGGATCAGGCAAATCTGGGGGACCAAGTCCACTTCCAGCCTGGTCCCACAGGACCACCCAAATTGAGCATCCGGACACAGGGCCACAGGAGCCAGTGATTCCCAGGCATTTAAAATTCATGGGATATTCGTGCTGACGTGCCAATGTGGCAAACTCTCATTAGGAGGCAGCCAATATCCTGTCGAGCTTCCCGGTGCTCCAGGTGGCTATAAAAATTGCTCAGCTGTATGAAAGCTAAACAGAGTAAACTAAGCCCGACATAGAGACCAGCTGCTTTGGACTGACTCAGCAAGCAGAGATCTGTGAGAGCATAGAGGGCACTGCCAGTGGGGAGATATCAGTCTTGTGGCTGGGCTATTTCTTGCCTTATCTTTTATTTCCATGTGTCCCAGCTCACCCTCACAGCGGGGTTTTGCATAAATATTGTCTGTGTGTGCTGTCAAGTTGTTGGGATGTTGTGGATTTTTTTTCTCAATAGCATTTCCACAATGGAAAGCAGCTGTTGTGGTTAAAAGGCTGCTCCAGAGCAAAAGCTGTGCTGCACATCCAGATATCTCAAAAGAGGCATCCTTCATTCATAGTTCCATGCACTAGAGAGCACTATAACATGCGTTTCGATGAAGTTTGTTAACTACTCAGCTAAACAAGCACGCTGGAAATGCCAGAGGAATATGCTCTGGAATGAATGGAAATAATCGTCTAGAAAGACATTAAATTTAAGCCATCTTTTTCTTTTTTTTCTCCACCTCTGCTGAGCTCATGTTGCGTCTCTCTGGTAGCATGTGCTCTCAGGCTGGGGCTTCGGGAGAAGTGAATGCTCGGTACACATTCTGCACCCTCAGCAAAGCGGCACCCGAGACAGGACTGCGGTAACAGATGAGGGCGTGAGCGGGGGTTCTCACACCATCGGTGGTCCAGGGAAGCATTGGCAGAGGAACCTGGCAATGAGCAGCTAGCATAGGCAGCTCACTGACCATGATCCCAACAAGCAACCTGCTCCCAAATGACATATCGTGCATGGAGAAGCAGAGCTGCTCTGCCTTTGTGGGGCTGAGCATCAGCTCCCCAGAGGTACTGAGCACCCTAGAGGAGTAGGGTAGGGATAAATAAGGGATAAACTAAACAGGGATAAAACCTGAGAAAAATTTGGTTATCAAGTGTTAAAAATTCACTTGCTTCACCAGAGTTTTCTCCTCTTCAGCCTGGGGAAGTCTGGGAGGGAAGTCTGCATTTTTAGCCAACACCCTCTTGAAAATTCAGTATTATACCAATGTGAACCCAAATATTTTATTTGTGTAATAACTGCATTTCAAGGTGGCTTCAGTAGCCATGAACATCCCAAAAAAAGGCTTTAACTGGTGCCAGTAAACAAGAAGCAGTTTCAGATCCTGACATCAGTTAGAGGTGTCAGTATCCATTATGGGGGAAGATGCTCAGAAAACTCCAAAGTGACCAAAAGGTGCTCAGTGCCAGAGTAGGTTCAAAGTTTTCCCATAAAATCCTATCTCTTCCTTCTACTTGCTCTATTTCACACACACACACGCATATGCATCTACATTATGACTTTTTTTTCTGAAAAACCTGTTTTCCACAGATTTTTTTCAATTCAGACATGAGACCAAGGTTCAGGGTTCTCTGATTCAACTCAGTTGGGTACCAAAGGGCTACAAGGTGGAGCAAGGGTGCAAGGATGGCCCTGTTCCTGTGCCACTCCAGGGCTCATACCATGGTCCTGGTTGCAAGTGTGCAGGGCTGGTGCTCACTTTGCCAGGCTAGCTGAGACAGGTCCCAGTGCTGCCAAGGCACCAGGATGAGCCTTGAACAAATTTGACACTAAAAGCAAACAGGCTTCCCTTGGAAACAGGTTGCTGCTGCTTGTCTGCTCGGGGTTATTACAGCACTGGGGGCAGCAGCCCTTCCCAGCAGCCTCGGGTGGCTGTCGAGGCAGGATATTACTTTGTTGCTTATTCATTTTATTGCTTCTCCTTTCTAAATATTTGCTTGGCAGGGGAAGGATTCCCTTTACACAATATCTGTTTTTACAGGTCAATTGAATTTCTGGCGCTCTCGATCTCTCTTTTCCTCCAATTGCATTTGCAAAACAAATATTGATTGTACCAATTAGCTGCGAACCCCTAGCGGAAGATAGCTAACAACTTCAGCTGGGAGAAGGCTCTCTCAGCCCCTGAACATGGACTAGTAGATGGAGATGGCGGGACAGAGCCACAATGTTGGGGCAGGACTCTACAAACCCCCAGTAGGACCCTCTGGAAGACAACAGCAAAAATAACGTTGCTAATCCATGCAGGCAGAACACAAAGTCTTTGAACGGTATTATGTTATAGTTGGGATGTCCCCTCACACCTGAGGCAAGTGTAAATTAACCACCCATCCCCAGCAGAAGTCTCAGTTCTTTCACTGAAACACCAAATGCACCAACACATTGAGGCAGCGTGGGTAAGAAAGACACCCCCCTCCCAACACACAGGTTTGGGGAGTCTCTTCTAGCTCTGCTCTTTTGCCTGGTGTGTGATAAAGAAGCAGCTCTGTGCAGCAGCATGGGCATGCTTCTCCTGCCTCTCCCAGCAACATCTGCTGTCTGGAATAGCTGGCAGATGCCCTTTTTTAAGGGATGGACTAGACCATGATGAAAAAGCAGCACACAGTTGGGTCCTTAGCCACAGAGCAAAGGACCACAATGAGACCTTGTTGCAAAATCACATCCTTTAAACTAAAATTAAAACCCAATACAGTTATTTTTCTAATGTCTTTAGGGTTTGCCTGTGCAGTGCTGGACTTCTCTGAGCTGCCTTCATCAAAAGCAAGCTGTACATCCAACTCAAGCACCACGTCACACTTTTCACATTTTCACACTTATTTCATTGCTCTGGGGTTTTGTTGTGGTTTCCTTGGGAAGTTTTGTTAAAATCCTCACTGCCACAAGGAGAAAGGAAAGACATCTTGGTGGAAAAATCAGTCTGTATTAAAAACTCAGCTGTGCTTTGCTCTGACACAGTCTAAATAACTTTTAAAAGAACAAATGAGATCACTGAATTGCACGGTAGTGTGAGACACAGTGGGGATCTTTCACCCTGTGCACAGAAAGCAGCGCCAGCCTTTGGTGGCTTTCCTCTGCCCCCAGGACAAGGGTCCCCAGCACGAGCTGGGATGGTGATGCCACCTCTGGTGTCACTCCATCAGGAGCTGTGACAAAACCCCACAGCTCACAATCCACCAGATCATCACTGGCAAAGCATTCAGAGCACACTGTTAAATGTGTCCTGCCTGTGTCAAAAGTCACAGCCCAAGGCAAAGGCACAGGGCAGGCAGCAAAGCAGCAGGGGGCTGCTGGATTAGCCACCAAAGTGGGAGCCTCTGTCCACACCCACTGGGCAGGGATGTGGACTACCCTGCTGTGATGGTGCACAAGAGAAGCTGGGCACATCTAGCAGCCAGTCCATTCAGGAGAGGACTCCCAGGCTGCCGGGGATGCCCAGCTAGGGAAAAAACCTCTCTTTCCACCTTGTAACCTCAAAATGATGCTGCAAATCCCAGGAAGCAGAGACAGTCTGCAGCCCCCCCAATATCCCCTGCAGCTTAGGGAAGGCTGATTGCTCAGCTCAGCCTGGGAGTGCAGGACTGGCCCAGCACCCAGGAGAAATGCTTTTTCCTCCCAAAACATGGTATATTTTTTTCCCTCCACAGTTCTCTGAATCACAGCCAGAGGAATTCAGGTTCCCCCTGTAGTGCTGGGGTAAAATGAAACAAGAATACAGAGCAGTCACCCTCCCATAGCCAGGCCCAGGGTCTGATACCCATGGGGGTGTCGGGTCCCCCCTGCAAGCTGAGCTAAATCCCAGACAGAGATGTTGATATGTAAGATGTTGACATGTAAGATGTAAATATATAAGCCAGTCCTATCTGATGACAGCATGCACACATCCAGCGTCCCGGGGCGGAGGGTGGGAAGCAGATGCCTGGTTAGAGAAAGGAGCGATGAGCCACAAACCGCTCATGCTCCTCTGCAGCTTGGACAAATATAAGGCTGTTTGGCTCCATGTTTTGGGCTTGGGCCCATCTCTCAGGTTTAAAGCAGTTGAACTGAGCCCAAAGGCTCATTAAATCAGTCTGCCTGGAGCTGATTCCACTGTAAGGATGTTCCATCCCAACATGAAGTTGATGTTCCTCTTTGCAGCTACGAGGGATTTGGGGTGAGCAAGAGGAAGTAGTCCCCATGGCAGGGCCAGTGCTGCCATCTCTCAGCAATCCACCTGAAACAGGTGACAATGGGTGCTGGAGGCCCCATGCCCACAGTCTGCAACTGGGTGAGAATCTCACCTTTTCACTATTTCCGTATTACTTCCTTCCATTTTAAACTGATCTCCCTGGGCTGCATCAGGAATGGGAGCTCTTGGAACAGCAAATCCCGCGAGCTTGGAAACAAGGAGGCAAAGGCAGAGAGCCCAGTATTCATCCTCAATTCATGTCAAATGACATGATGGGAGAACCAAGGTCAGGAGCACTAATTTGTTTTGCCTGTGTCCTGGACGTGCAGGGCAAAGGCAGCCTGAATCCTCCACCCTCGTGTCAAGCAACACATGCGTCCATTCCCTCCCAGTGACATCCGTAAGAAGACATCACCATGCCACCTCCCAGCCTTGCTGAACCCTCTAAAGGTCAGCACCAAAGGCATGTCCACCACATATGGTTATTAGTTCTCTGTGGGTCCATCCATCCCTCCACTACAGCTGGGTGAACAATTCACAGTGCATAAATTTATCTAGCAGATCTCAGCCCACGTGCTGTTTGCTAACAGTCTGTAGAGAGGCTATATTTTATCCCTTTGGGTTTCTTGGCCAGCATTCAAGCTCCTGACCCTGATTTATTCTCAATCGGTCAAGAGCCACATTTCATCTCCATAGGCCACGTCTGCACAGAGCTATTCGAAGCACGTGGCTTAACGTCCTGCAGCAGCACCAGGGCACTTTACTGTACACTGACCCCAGTTCTTTGCAGCACATCCAAAAGGTAACCAAGGGGGATTTTGTATTCAAATATAGGCTCTGCGGGGGCAAACTTTGCCTGATGAGAGCAGCATGGCCGGAACAAACCACACCTCTTCTGTGCATGAAGGCGATGAGAGCTCCAGATGCCGGCCAAGGCTGGCTTGCTGCCTGTCTTCATCCCATCTCACCATCTCTTTGCCTACCTCTGCCTATTTATAGCCATGGAAGACCTTTGTACAACACTCAAGCAGCCAGAGGGTTGAGTGTATAGGCGGGATGGCAAATGCCGCTCTTCAACTTTCCAAAGTCCTTTTCTGTCTCTCAAGGAGCTGCCATGGAGAGCCAGGCATGCACCCTGCTTTTAAGACAAGACCTCGGGACCAGCCAGAAAATGCTTCTCAGAGCTACATCCATCACCATCCTGGCCCTGGGGGTTCATAAACCACCCTATGATCTGTCTCAGTGAGTCTTTACTAGGGGAGGAATCACACTCAGCAGATGTGACCATCCCTCTGCGAAGCCAAACCAGATAAAATAATCAAGACAACGGGAGAGGTAATCTGCAGAATTCAGTGAAAAAGTGTGATGTGAAGGATCAAGGTTAATATCAGCCCTCTCTGACATCTTCATTGGCAATTGCAATTAGGGGCTAATTAGCATGTTAATAACATCAGTAGGAGATAATAAACTGGAGAGGATGGAGCAGAGCAAAACAATCTGAAGGAGACCCTGGAGAGATAAAAAAAAAAAAAACAAACCCAAAACAAATTCAGCTTCTGCAGTCCAGGGGTAAAAGCATCCAGAGCAGATGCTGTGGATGGAGGAGGAAGGCAGGAGCAGGGAAGCGGAAAAGCAGTTCTGCACGGGAGCAGCATGTTGGGCAGATGAAGGAAGCCTGCACACTGGCTGCCCTGCAAACCAGGTCTTGCCTGAGAGCAGCTCAGCGAGCGGGGCAGTCTGCAAGGTTCCACCAGGGAGAGCTGAAGGACCAGTGCTGCATGCTGGCAACATGCAGGGCATCCTGCTGGGTGCCTTGTAAGAAAATCTAATATACCAAGTAGAACCCTTAATGCAACTTGACTTCATCTGGAGTCATTTCACCTCAGGAAGCCCCACTGCATGAACAGCTCTCCCTCCAAACAGCAGCTGCATGCCTGGTTCCTAGGTGGATTGGACACACATGGGAAGGAGAGAGGTGGGAGAGAGCTGCTGCCTTCACTCCAGCCTGGCAAGGCGGAGGGGCAGCAGTAACTGCACAGAGCTAACAGCTGTGCTCACAGCTACTCGAGGAGACCCCCTACTCCTCAGGTGTACTTAGAAGTAACTCCACCCCCCCTGCAGTGACTCATGCTGCTGTCTTTGCTCACTGCACACTGTGTACTGACCAGCATGAAGTGCTGCATGCCCCTGCTCTCCAGCCACACTGAAGCTCCCCTGTGCCTCCTCCATCACACAAGCTCCTGGACTGCTTTGTGAAAGCTGCACCATCACTGTCTTAATGGGACACAGGATGAGGGGTGGACCCTCAAGGAGGGTCCTTGTCCTGGTATCACTGCTAGTCTACACTTACTTATAAGATGGATAGAATTGTTTTAAGAAAATTCTATAACTCAAATTACCAAAATAGTGTAACCTGATTGTCTTTCTTATGTGGATCCTAAAGGACCTGCACCTCCTGGTGCAAACCAGGTGGCTGCAAAACCAGGCAGGATGCATGAGCTCATGGCGGTGGGGCTGCAACCACTCTCACACTGTTCTGGGAGCCCCAAGCAAGACAGACAGAACAGCATAAAACACACCTTCAGCAGCAATCCTAACTTACAATAGCAAGGGAGACTTTTCCAATCCCCTTGATGTACAGGATGAACAGGAGAGCTAAGACAGGCTCACCTGATCTCTGCAGCTCTGCTTCATCAACAGTTCTTTCTGCCAAATAAAAACCAGCAGCCAGCAGGATTGCAAGGAAAGGGCTGGGCTCACTAAAAGCACCCTTCATTCTGACAAAAAAATGCTTCTTTGCCTCTCATCTGGAGCCTTACACCCCCAAACCTTGATGCTCCACAGCTGGGCATCCCTGAGAGTCTCCTCTCCCAGTTCCTGATGATTCAGGCTGACCAAGTAGGACTTTAGTCACTGCCGCTTGTCTCCACCACCATGAAACAAGTCACACCAGCCACGTCACAAGTGTCTCCTCTAAATGGCTCCGCCAAACCTCTGCTGTCCGAGTGATCCAGCCCTTCCCTGGACCATTTGGAGAGTTTAAAAGTGCAAACAATTCAAGGGAAACCCACATTTCTAAGCTGCCAGGACAAGTGTTATAGGATGCAGAAGCTCTGGAGGATCTGGGCTGTGCAGCCACCCAGCATCAGGAAGGGGCAGGAGTTTTATTGTCCAAAGGGGGATTAAAGTGGTTCCTGCTGCACAAGTATCTGAAGGCAGGCAGGGAGGAGGGGAGATGCTTTCCCTTGATTTGTGGGCTGTTCTCAGGCTGTCCTTGCTGCCAGGTCTTGGGCAATTTGATGACTTTTGTTGCAAACTGGAAGAACAGGAGACATATGTGAAGGAGGAAATCTACATTCCTCTCGCCTAAGAAATCCCTTCTCACTTTCCCCCAGATCACACATACACCCAACCTCAGCCTCTCCAGGCTGGCTTGGACACCGGCTCCCCTCCCACACCCAGATGACCTACTCGTCCAAAAATGGCCAGGGCCCACATCTGGGGCGTTATCCTCTCCTCCTTTCCTTCTCTGCCAGAGTCCTGCCTGCACACCCCTGTGGGGGGACACTTCACCCTCTGCTGCTGAGTGGGGAGGTAGGAAATGCCAGATAAAACCAGTCTTTTCCAGCAGCATCAGTGTAAAGGGGACCTCAAGCCTCCAAAACGCACTCCAGCCTCTCTGCAAACTCCGTACCAAGTACCTCCATACATCCTCTTCCAAAGGCATCCCTGATGGCTTGCAAACATTGGATGTTGTACTTCTTTGTTCCTATTTCCCAGAAAAAAAACACACACTTGATGCTCCTTTCCTATCAGACCAGAGGTCCACCAATACCAGGCAGGGATGTGACCCACTGGGCCGTGGTGGTGAACACAGCAATGGACATGGCACCCAGGCCACCTTGCCTTAATTTCTACAGCATCTCCCCTCCCTCAGATGCCTCTTCTGTCCCTGGAAGTGCTCTGTAGGATGCAGAGGTGAGAAAGGACACACACAAATCTGAAACTCTGAGATAATGTCACCTCAGGCCATGAGACCAGGTATTTATAGGCAGAAGGCCAAAACCTGCCCAAGAGCCTGAGCCTGCTTGAGTCTGCTGTGAAAGTCTGTGGGGAAGGCATGCATCAGGAGGAAAATCGTCTGAGCATGAACAGAGTCCAAATGTAAGCAAGAGAGCCCCCAGTTACGGAACCAACTGCCGAGAGATTCTCCTTGCTTACTTCCACAGCACATTACCACTGAAGCCTAATGATGTCACCTGCCAATCAGCTGAACACCTTCTGAGCTGACAACTCCCAGGGTGGTTAAAGCAAAGAGTGGCCAGTGTGTCACCAGCATGGAAAGGTACCACCTGAGAGGGAGAAAGCAGGAGACCAGTGCAAACCAGCCTCTCATTCCTTGTGGCTGAGCAAAACTCACCTCCAAAAGAAAACCCCATCCCTGAGCCTCAGCTGCACTGCTCTGGGATGTTTCTCACTGGTGAAAAGGTGAAATGAGACCTTAGATGAAAACTGTGGGGAAAAACCCGGCAGTGCTGGGTTAAGCAAACCCCTGCAATCTGGCTATGGGGCGTCTGCATGTGCAATCTTGGCTTTGCAACGGGTTTGCAGGTCCATTAAACAAAGTGAGGCAGAAAATTGGACGCCAGCGCCTGCTCTGTGGAGCGAGAGCCACCCAGGTCCAAGCCCATCTCACTGGGACCTCCTGAATTTCTTTTCCCCTCTTCTAAAGAAGATTAAAGACAAACCCTGAGTCGGACCCAGATCAAACACATGTGCTCAAGGGGAACAATCAGCACTGCAGTGATAGGAATGAAGCACAGTCCTTGCATAGACCTTTCTGACTCCATTTCCACACCCAGCTGGATTTAGGGCTTCTCAGCTGGGGCGGGGCCCTTCTGGGTAAGAAGAGAAAAGGCTCCAGGGTGGACCTTGCTTCTTCCTATTCCAAGAAGGCCAGAGCCCCTTTGATCTCCATCCTTCTGCTGGAGAGAGTGAAATCTAGAGATGAAACACACCCCCCAATGCTAGTCTAGACTTACATCTTCGCTAGCATCAATCACTGTTGTGCTGAAAACATCACCAACCTGTGCATGTGCCATGCAGCCCCACGACAGACAGACAAGCTGGATGTGATCTGCTACACTAGCATTAATGGGCAGCTGAATTTCAGCCACTAGATTTGATCTTTTAAGCACCAGCGCCTTGCCCCAGTCAGCCAGCAAGACTATTATTAGGGCTCAAGGCAGCTTGGCTGCTGAATGCTTTCCCTGCAAGCATTGCCCCTTGAAAAGATGCGCAATTCCCACCACGGTACCCCTCATTGCATAGATATTGGATTTGGGAAATACTTTTTTGCTGCAGGCAAAACATTTTTTTCCCCCATGCCTACCCTTTCAAATGAGAGATTTTAAACTCTGTCTGCTGAGCTCCCCAGCTCTTTGCAGCAGGCACCATCTAAACACCTGGGGAAAAGCCAACACGTGGCCAGATGGTAAAAGCAAGTCTGTCACCAAAAGCCATTGGCATACCAAATTTCACCCAAGCCCATCCCTTCAGCACAAGGGGAGCCTGAGGAAGAGCAAACCTGCAGATGTAGCAAGAAAATGAAAGGCATTGCAGAAGGAGGGAGGCAACAAACAGCCCCACACACCAGCATCTCCCTATGAAATAGCTCAGTGGCCCCATCCACAGGCTGGGGAGCTGGTGAGGAGGGGCTGGAACCCCCCAAAAACCTGCAAACAGCTTTAGAACAGCTCATGGCAGAAGCAGTGAGACAGATGCCTACTTCAGGGCAGGCTGTAAAAGCAAGACAGGACACCACTTCCCTTGCTGTAGAAGCTTAAAATCCTCCTGAAACAGCTCCCCAAGCAGAGGCATAGGACCACCTGAGAAAGCCATGCCAAAGGCTGCAAGGTGCCCTGGTGCTGCTGTGGTGCACACTGGATGCAATGGGCATCCTCACCCCAGCACAAACAGCCCTGTCCTGGGGTGCTCCTCCAGGAACTGCTGCAGCTTCACAATACATCTTTGGATGTAACAAGACCCTGTTTTGCTCCCTAGCATCACTTGATATTGCAGCATGTAAAAAAAACCTTTGATAATCTTGTTTACCAGGTTGTAAACTCACTCATCAGTTTCAGGAATAAGGATGAGTGGGGGCCTTGCCTCTCCACCCTATGTTTCTAATGATCTCAAGATCCTCAATGGGGAATCGTGCCCGGTTTCTGCATACTGTTATCTAATCTAATTCCCTCCATCCTGTTACTTAAGGATTTACAACACACAGCCTCCCCTGAAATGGTTTCTGGTAAATTCTTTGAAAGCTCTTCTGGTCCTCACATCATCATCAGGGTCAGCCACACATTAATGGCAAAGTATTTATGCATCAGGTAACTCATTCCCTGGCAAGAGAGTTTGTCTATGCTTTTTAAATTCAGGAAGCAATTAATAGTTGCCACAAAAGCAACATGCTTCTCTTGGGAGAAGGCCATAAAGCCCTGAGTCACCATGGGGAATTTGGATGCCTCCATCTCAGCAGACACCTTCCATGAGCATGGTGGTCACAAGGTAAATCCTAATGCTGAATAACTGATGCTGGGGAGCTGTGACTCCAGCTTCCTCAGCCAGCTTGAGATGGCCATTTTAAGGAACAGCACTGCCAACATCAACAAGTCAAACATCAGCATTTTCCAGCTTTCCCTAGGGCCAGAGAGCTAGAAATGCTCCCTACTGAAAAATAGGAAGGACTTCATTAAATCCCTTGGCTCTGGGACCTGCAGCTTTAAAAGCCAAAAGGTTACAGATATCGCTGTGGATGAAGCCAGGGTCCTGGCAGAATCTGTAGATCTGACAAAGCATCTTGTAGAAAGGTAGAAAACCCCAGTCTCCAAAGCCCAGCATCCTCCACTCTTAACAGAAACTCCTGTCCAGAGAACAAAGCATCCTCTGCTCACACCAAAACCCCAGTCCCTAGAGCCCAGCATCCTCCATTCACACAAAAAAAACCCCAATCCCTAGAGTCCAGCACCCTTGGCTAACATCAAACAACTGCAGCAGCTGGAAAGCAGAGGCGGAAGCATCCACCACATAGTGTTTTCTCCTTCCTGACCAGCACAGACATCTCTCGGGGAAAGAGGGTCCACTGATTGCCTCCCAGTAAAAATATCAGCCAGCTGCAGAGCTCCCCAGGTTTTAGGAGACAGGCTCCCTTTCCACACTGCCCCCCTTGAAGCCATCAGAAAGGAATGATTTCCAGGCTTACCCCTCTGTGCTAGACTTCAACCAGCTGCAGACAGGCCCATGCATATCCTCTTCCTAATCCTTCACGCACAATCCCTAGACAGTCCCTGGCTTTTATTATTTTCTGGCAGGAAAGAGCACCACGTTAACCCCTATGCACAGACTGCAGCCTGAACATCTCTCAGCACATCCCAACTTGGGTCCAAATTATAAATGAAATGTTCAAGTAACAAAAGAACTGATGAGGGCCAATTGCCCATTAATATTATAAATCCCTGCTAATTCTTATTTAATGATCTGTCCAAAAAGTCCTTTCTAACTGCTTCATACAGTGATGGGCCTAAAGTATTTATTGATATAGACCATAGAAGACTCTTCCTGTGAGGGGCTGGAAGCCAAGGGACAGAGCAGGCAGCAGCATCACTGGTTGTCCACCAAGGCGAGGACCCTGCACACCTCACCTCTGCCAGCAGAGACAAGGACCCTGCCACTCCTCCCTTCTCTGCACAGCATTTCCCCTGGCTTCAAGAATACAAGATGAAGTCCTAACGGAAGGTATTTTAAGGCACTGAGAATGAGGGAATAATGTCTATATGTATGCTGAAAAGTCCTGTCCTTGGCATGGTGCTGTAAAACTCTCAGGGGATGGAGCCACCCCTGATGTGCTGGCTCTGGCTAAGGGACAGAGGTTTTTAGATGTGAAGACAGGATGCTGGTGGCACACAAGAAACCCTCACAGGGCTGCAGGACAAATGCAGACAGGATTTGCATCCCAGAGCCACGCTGATCGCAGGAGCACCTCCTGCAAGAGATCCTAAGATGCGGGCTGTGGCCTCACCAGCCAGGAACAAAACAGCCTCCATCTCCAAGCTAAGTTCCTGAGGGACTCAAGGCTTCACCCCAGGAAGGAGCAGAGCCCTGCAAGATGGCTCAGGAGTCAGGTGAGGCTGCAGCCAGGAGCTGCCCCTCAGTCCCCAGGCTCAGTGCTGACCTTGAAATGCTGGGGGGGGTGGCTGCCATCACTGGCATCATATGATCCGTTACAAAACACAACGGGCTCTACTTAGAGGTTACACACTGCAGGACAAATTTAACACCCGAGAGTGTTCCCTATCCCACTGGAAGAATTTCTGGCAGGGGCCCAGTTATCGCCCACTACTGTAAGTGGCCAAGTGCCATCACATCGGTTCAGCTCCAGACACGAGGACCTTGTTCCCTATTTCTGATGGGAGAGATGCTCCAGCTGATGGATGACATCACACAAGATGATGAATCCCCCAGTGGCAGGTGGGCCTTGAAGCAGAGAGTAAAAGGAATCTGGAAAAGATGCTGTTCCCAAAAGCTTTCACTTGTTTGAGAAAGGTACTTAAGGACTGCGATTAGAAGTTGCATTGAAGGCACCCTTACTATAAAGCTAGGAAGTCCATTAAGAAATCCCTGGGGAGAATGATGTTCTGGTGGACATCAGAGTAACAAGCAGATGGAATGGAGGCATCCTCAAAGCATACCGAGCCCAGAGTCTAATGCCCAGGGACTTCCCAATCCTGCCACGAGAAAGAAAGGCTCAACACCAGGAGAAATTGTCCCTTCTGCCATCTCACCAGCTGTATACAAACTCTTCCAGAACCATGCTGGCTTTTTTCAGAGGTGGAGCGGGCAGATGCTGCTCTGAAGCAGAGCCAGGAAAGGCACAGGGCAGGCAGGGTGGGAGAGGCTTTCCCAGAAGCAGATCTGGTCCCAGCTCAGCAGCGAGCCAGACCTTGCCCCTCCCTCATCCTCCACCTCCTCTCCTTCCCTTTCCTTTCGACTGGCCCCAGCCCCGCATTTCTGGAGCGGCAAGACTCAGCTCTGCCGATGCTGCTATGGGGCCCTGAGCCAGCTCTGGCTATAACCTCAGAATGAAAACATCATCTCTGAAACACAGCAACGGGAAAAACAGACAGGCGGACATGTGTGCACACATGAGCATTCCTGTAATCAGGAGAGCTCCCACATCAGTGGCAAGGATTGCAATAACGGGCAATTTGGGGTACCTGTTGTGACCTTCAGGCTCTGATTTCAGGGAAGGCCGATACTGTGCTTGGTTAGGGTGGGCCTTGAGCCTGGCACTATCCTGGTCATGGTGCTTATGGGAGGAAAGGAGAATTGCTGTGACAGGCAGGTGTGGATGCTCAGAGCAGGACCGGGTTGGGCTGTGGGTGCCCCCAGCACCTGCTGCTAAGGCTGGGTTGGGAGTGCCAGCATGGAGGCGATGGAGCCAGGTCAGACCAGTGACAAGACAACAGAAAATGTTGTCAGGCCAGCAGCTATTTTTATCTGCAAGGACCAACACTTAATACTCTTGTATCTCCCACAAAATGTCACTTGAGCTCCAGCAGAAAGCTTACACTGCTCACAGACAAGGGATGAAACATGAGCATGTAATCCCTGCTCCAGTCAAAAGTTTTAGTGGGATTCACAGCGTCTGGACAAGGGAAGATGAGAAAAAACACCAAAACCTTTCCCCTGAGAAATGATGGCAGGGGCAGAGGAGAAACAGGACACGCAGGTCCCCTCCTGGCACCATGTCTCTCTGCAGGAGTCAGCTGCCACATCTGTAGGGCAAAGGGGATTTTGCAAGACCTGCAGCTACATCGTGGCCTCCCAGCTCAATGAGTCTTTAGCTACCCTAAGAGGGACTTCAGAGGAGAGTGGAAGGCAGAGCCCACAGATGGGTTTTACATCAGGTCAGGGTAGGAGACTCCATTGAGGTATCACTGCCACCCATCTTGGCAATTCCCTCCTCTCCACTGAGCATCTCTAATTACTTCAAACACCATCTCCCCACCGCCCTCCCTCTCATCGCAAAGCCCAGACTGAGAGATGCCTGGGGTGTGAGGAACGGAGGCTTCACTTACTTAATAAAGCCAAGGTAGAGCAATGCCGTTATTAACAGCAACCTGCCCCTCCCTACTGATGGCAGAAATATTGCACTGGTAATCCCAGAGGAGCACCCCAGCACTGCCCTGACGGTGGATGCAATAACATGGCCCCTCTGGGACTTGGCGCTGCTCTTTTATATTGTGGTGAGTGTAAATGCCAAGGGGGTCCTTTCCCAGATCCTCCTTTACATTGCAAGTAGGATTCAGTATCAGGGATGGATGGATACCCCTCACTGATCAGGCACAGGATTCCTGGATTTAGGACAGTGTCTTTTTGGGGGGGGGGGCAGACGGACAAAGACTAGGGGGATTAAAGAGCTCTGTGCTGGGACATGATGTGACATGGAGATGCCTGGTGTGCTCAGAAAATTAGGATACCCCATTAAGCGCTTACATAGAAATTTACAGAAGGTGAATTTTGCTAGGGGCAAAAGATATGAGCTCACATGTGCCTCAGAGCTGTCCTCAGCCACTCCCGGGTGGCCTTTTTCCCCATACTCTGCCTTTCGTAAAATTAAAGACTGGCCAAAGCGGTCAGGATGAAGAAGTGGGCAAGGAGAGGACCCAGTGGAGGACTGGGCCAGCCCCTGGGAATGGTGGCAGGATGCACGGCCATCGTTTCCCAGCTGGATGTGCAGCAGTTGGTACAAGCAAATAACGGACACTGACAGGGAAAACCAGCTCTGCTAGCCCCAGAAATCTCTGACACCGAGGAGTGGGGTAAAAAACCCAGGGAATATACTGCAGAGGCAAAACCCGCATTCCTGAGATGGCCAAAAAGTGATCGCATCTATCTCCCATTTCTGAAATCCATTTCTGAAGCATCGCTGGCCAAAAAACTTCAGTTGCTTGAACACTGCTAAAGCAAATACATGCAAAAAAATCATAGAATCTTAGAGCTGAAACTTAAATGGTCTCCACAAACATCTTGCATATTTTCAAGGACACTAAGGAAATTCACATTTCTTAACCCATTTTGTGGACTTAAAATACCCCAAGGGAAAAAGTTATTTAGAACTACTTAGGAAACACAAAGCATAAAAAGCCTCTAATTATTTCTCTGCCAAGGGCTTGTCAGTTTGAAAATCCCCGCTCTTGAACAACTAATCCTTATGGGAAAAAAAAACACAGCTTCAGCAAGATGCATCGTCAGTTGACTTTTGCTGCACTTTTCCAGCACAAAGGCACTAAAGTGGAAGGCATAGATTTGAGTTTTGTTCTATTAGCAACTTTCATCTACAACATGCCTGATGAACTTCCCCAGCTGACCAAGCAGACCTGTAAAGCATTGTCCCAAGGTGAGACCAGCAGCTGCTCTGCGTGAGAATGGTGCTCTGCAGGCATCAGGCCAGGCAGGGAAGGACAAGGCGGATCTTTGGAGGCAGAATTGCCTGAAACAGGCCAGTTCAAGGTGGGGATATATTTACTTTAAAAGCCAAGGATTCAGGGAGTTCCTGAGATTTGTGTTGTGCAGTTGGAAACAGATAAAGACATTACTGGCATGGAAATTGTACTTCCTCTGGAGGATGGGGATGGTCCATCTCAGCAGAGCAGGGTGGATTTATGCTCTCTGGTTCAGCAGCCAGATTCATCACTTCATGTTATGCCACCTGGATAAAGATGGGTAGCATCAGTTCTTCTGAACGTGGTTGACCATTAAGAAATGGTCTCATGAATCTTGCCGTGTCCCCATACGTATCCCAGCATCAAAGTGTTGATCATGTTTCTTCCATCCTCACTCCAACCGTAAAGAGCTAGTTTCACCATGAGGCGAGGGGAAGAAGGTGAAGCGCTGGGAGCAGGCAGGATCCAAGCATGTTTGGCCAGAGGTCATTCCCACTGCAAATACTTACCATGAAACTAAAAATGGGATCTGGTGGTGGTTCACAAAACAGCACATCTGGAGAAAGAGCACTTCTCCTCCACCCCTGCAAGGGGTGACAGCCTGGGGCCCTGGCTCCACATCTCAAACAGGCAAAAAAAGATGTAAAGGTTATTTTGGTGCTGCAGAGGAAACTCCTGTAAAGATGCTGCCATGGGCACAGACGCTTTGGTTCTTGCTATGACCCAGACAGAGCCTGCCAGCACGGGCACACCAGCAATCCTCCCCAGCCTGGCATGCCTCAAGCAGGCTATGTGAGAAGTGTGTTACACCAGGCAGAGTGGGTAAGCAACCCAGAAACTTCTGCAGCCTGGCTCCCATACATCAGCGCTGCCAGATTTGGAGCTGGAGCAGAAGGCGTCATTACACACACATCTTGCACAGCAGGGGCCAGAAAATCTCATCCCTGCCACAGGCAGCTTTCCCCCTGCCAAGGATAAACATCTCACTTGGACCTACTTTCCCTGTGCGGGGCCCTTCACCTATCTCCCATTACTTTCCCCTAACCCATCTCCATAACAGCACCTCCCACCAACATGGGTTTTGATGTCCTCAAGGTAATGCATGCAGGAAGCCTCTTCTACTTTCTGGTTAACCCTCCTTTCTAAGGCCAGAGCTGAAACAAGCTCGGACTCAGGAGCCCAACCTACAAGATTTTAAGCTTCATTAAAGTTTTAAGCCAGTCCACTGAGGTTGCTCTTTCAGCCTTTCATAATTACGGATGCAGAAGGAAGGAGCAACATTCACCTGAGCAGGCATCAAGAAGATACAAACACTTAATGGCTTTCCTAACCAAGCTCCTATGTCCACATCACTGTTTAAAAGGATCTGCTCGATACCACTCCAGTGCTCTGCCTGGCAGCAGAGACGCCAAGATATATATAATTCAGTATTTCAGTTCCACATCACCAACCCAGCTGAACACCCACTTGGCAAAAGCCAGACTCAAGGCACAAGCCTGAGCCATCCCACCACACCAGAGACCACAGGCACCCAAGCCAAAAGGATGACTGGGCTCACGGACAGTGTTCATGTGGGTAAAGGGCCCTCTGCTCTTCCTGTATCCAATGTTTGGAGTTCCGCATCTCCATCAGGCAATCCAGGCCTTGGCTTGCCTGAACCACATTCTCAGAAGAACCTTTTCCTCCCCTTCAACTCTGACAGGAGTCTACAGAAAGTGGTCTACAAGCAGAGAGGAGACCGTCACCCCATGTCAACACCCAGCACAGGGTCCTGCATACTCAATGCACACACAGCGCAGCTGCCATTCCCTCCTCTCCTGTTGCCCGGATGGTCCTAAGACCAAAAATGGAAAAGATTCCCCAAAAGGGTGTTCTAGGGCAGTCTCAATCTGGGCTTGACACAGAAGTCATTGGGCAAGAGTTTTGGGGTTGTGTCTTGACAAACATCCATCTCCATAATCATCAACCATGAATTTAATCATCCAAAGGCATCAAAATCATCCTTGTGGAGGCACTTGTGAACATGCCATTTCCCAAACTGCATTTCCCTCTTCCTGCTTAGACACATTACTGCAGAGGTTAGCAACATTTTGCACAGCAAAGACGCTGTTTTCCAGGAACAAAGACTTAACAGAGGTGGCAAGTGCCAAGCAGAAATTTTGACAATGAAAGCATCCTTACGTTTTTGCAACAGCTGGGGTTGGAGGGAAAAAATGACAACACTGACTCTTACAAATTAAAAGAATAAAAATAAAAAAATAAATGAAATGCTGCAGCTGAGAACCACCTTCGTGTCCCCTCGTCTGTTTCTCTTCCTTTTCCAAAATTCTACTGCCAAACGTTTCCCTGAGCTTTCAATAGCAAAGAGAAAATTTCCGCCTCACTCTTCCTGCTCAGCTATCTTGGGCAACGCTATGCAGTGAAAAACGAACTTTTAATGTGGCCCCACTGGCCCCAGGCAGAGAAGGAGCCCTCAGCACACACAGGTTCCAGGTTCATCCAAGTCATTCTGCAGCACAAAACTAGAGCACCGGATGCACGTCACAAGGAGATGAATTGCATCCAAAAGGTGGGTTCTCCAGGAATCACTCTGGCCCCTTGTTGTGCTTTTAAGACCTCACTTTGCTTCCTTGTAGTGCAGGGACTTTGCCCAGAGGGATTTCAGGGGCAATGGTGGTTATCATTCCAGAGGAACAGACTTACCAGAGAGGGAGAATTTGCACAGTGGTGGCAGGGGCGGAGGACAATAGGCTGAGGCGTGAGGGTCATGTGAAAAGGGATTTGTTCCACTGTCAAGGGCAGAAAGCTCTCCCTAAGAGCAGTGTTAGGAAATGAAGCCCACAGGGAAGAAGAGGGGCAAGGAATGGCAAGAGAAATGTATGGATGATGGCGACAGAGGGGCAGCTGGACAGGATCAATGCTGAGCTCTAATGGGCTCACAAAAGCATGAATACCGCCTGAGGAAGCCTCCTCCAGAATGCTCTGCCCTTAGACACATTTGCCCCCAGGAGGAGCAGGATGCCTCTGTGCAGGGCAAAACTTTCATCTGCAGCCACAGAGCCCCAGTGACCCTCAGACAAGAAGCACCTTTGCCTGCCGGATGTCCTGTGATACAGAGGAGAGCAGTTCTCCTACCAATTCGTGCCTTCTATCAATTCATGCCTCAATTCTACTAACTCGTGCCTGGGAGAAATTGCAACACAAGCTCTCGATTGCCTTCAGTCAAAGGTAGCCCAAGGTAGAAAACAGAAAGGCATGATGTAAAAACAAGGCAAATCTGGAGAGAGACTGAGAATTCATGCCCCCCATTCAAACATGCCCAGCAAGACATTATTATGATGGACAAAGCCTTTTTCAGCTAGATGCATATTTCCAGCTCCATTTCACGGGTAAAGGAGTCAAGTCTCAGCCAGGCACCAGTGCAGGAGACCTGAACCCAAAACAGGATCATATTCATGGGCATGGAAAATGCTCTACCGAAAACAGGCAGGTGCATGCAAGCACACAATGCAATATAAGAAAATAAATTGTTTGTGTTGAACACAACATGATTTCACCCCTGAATTGAGAAACGCACATGCCACCCTCCTCAAAACTCAAACCCCTCTGAGAAGAAATCACTATTTTCTGATAGCCTGTCTACAAAATGCAGAGCGCCTGCAGGATCCCTGACAAGATGAAGAAACTGGTCTTTTGTTAATAAGATCCCAGCAAAACATACAAGAAAGAAGACAGAGCCGTCTGATAGAGAAAGGCTATCAGACAGAGATAGGCTCAGGCTGCTACAGGCCTTTTGCAAAAGCTTCAGGATCTGGCTGTCCGTAAATATTTGGGATGGGAAGCCAGGAATTACAGACCCCTTCTCCTGGGCAACCAAGGCTTGATGATCTTAAAAATAATCAAACAAAGCTGCAATAAGATGCCTGCTGGTTTCACAGAGACCCACAGACAACCAGGGTGCATCCATTGCCCCTGAGCACCATCAGGAGAAGGTACCTGGGGACCAGCTGACTTCCTTCTGCCCAGACAGGATTTCTTCCAAGTTAAAAAATATTGAGGAACAAAATGGAAGTTACAGGCTAGTGTAGCTGCAGCTATAGGCTTTCACACGCATCTGCATGGTGCTTGCCATGGGAGGGAGAGCTGTTAATCCCCACATACCTCTCTCTCCTTAAATCTATGAATGCACAGAAATTCAAATTCCTCATGAAAACACATTTATAGGGAAAAAAATAGTTTGGGGATAAATCCCACTATTTAACTAGTATAAAATCTGGACATTTTTCCCTGCTTTGGAACTACTCTTTACTCCTATTACAGAGGAGATGCTTTTTTAAATTGCAGGCAGAGGCACAGTCTCTCAGCCCAGGCCCCTGTCTCCAGTTCCACACTTTACGTTTGCATCTGCAGAGGGCATAAGACAGAGACAAAATGGAGTACAAAGGGACAAAGAGCATCTTGAAAAGAAAAATATCCAGGACACCACTGTCTTTTTCCACCTCTCTCCACCTTGCCCGCAGCCTCTTCTCCCTCAGACATCCTCCAGCATTAGAGCATGCTGAGTAGCCCCTTGGCTGAACACCACAGGATTCAGCAGAGGTGGGGAGCCATGAATCCAGATCCAAACCACATTCAAACCATTGGATTTTCTCTTTCCTCAGAAAGGACTGGGACTTGCAGCCTTGCGAGCAGAATAGGAGAGCAACCCTCACCCCCCGAAGTGCCTTTTATCCCCCTCCAAGGCAGAGGGTGCTTCTGGGTCTCCCTGGCTAAACCATGGGGCAAATGCACAGGATCAGAGTCAGAAAATGCTGTAGGTTTGGATATGTTGAGACAGCCCCAGGACAGGGACAGACAGAGGAGCTCAGCCTCCCTGGCATCACACGAGGCCACTGGCAAATCCTGCCCACACGCTGGCCAGCCTCTGGCATAGCCAACACCCAAGACCACAATCCAAAAACAGCTGGGGTTGACCACAGCATCGAGTTTAGACCCTGCCAGAAAGCTCCCCAAGGAATGACTGAGCAAGAAACCCGATTGTGGGCTCTCTCAAATCCATGGCTCAGCAAATCTCTCCCTGTGCCTGGCGGCTGCAAGCAGGTGAAGAACCAGCGAGGCAAGGGCTGGTGAGCCGGGACAGAAGAGGACCCCAGCTGTCTCTCCAGCTGGTGGGGACAAAATTCTCATCAAACTGCAATACCCCCCCTTTCCTCCCTCAGCCTCTTCACTGGGTTTGCAAAGATCTGAAGCAGTTCCCCCAGCTCCAAGCACCCTGACAGGCACTGATCAGAGAGAACTGTGACACAGGGGGAGAAGAAAGAAAGAAAGAAAGAGAAAGGGAAAACCAGTAATTGCAGGTCTGAAATAAGATGGCAGAAACCACGGAGAGTCCAGGAATGACCAGGTCCCAGCCCTGCAAGCACCAACCCACAGTCTCCAGGGTCCCACTGCCAGTGATCAGGAGAAAGGGTGACCAAAGCTACCCCTGGTCCCTGCTACAAAGAAACGTATGATGAGTATGCTCAGCAGCCTTGGTCCCAAGCTGCAAAACTTTGCTACCTTCCAGGCCTTTCTATGAAACATTAGTTGTAAGACTCAAATTTAATTAAGGGCTGAGTAAAGGTGCAAGATGTCAAATCTGTCCTCTACTCCCTTTGGAAAAGGAAAGCCCCACAAATGAGAGGACAAGGGGTGGTAGAGATGGATGCAAGGTGTATTTTGCTCACCTGGTATTTCCAGTGCAGAGCCTGCAGTGGCCTCCACAACACACCTCTCATTGCTGCATCCTGCTGCTTCCCTGCTTCCATCCCACCCTCACCACCACAACAAGGCAATCTAATAACAAAAAGAAAGGACCAGCACCTAGTCCTGGCGTGGCAGCACCCACCACTTGTAGGGATGAGGCCACATTTGACTGCCCCAGAGCTGCGCTCATCCCAATCCACAAGTCAGCATGTTTCCTCTGGGAGCTATGGGGAAGGAGGCAAGGATAGCGAGCCATTTGCTACAGGAAACAAGGTGCTGGGTAGGGAAGTAGAGCAGGCAAGAAGGATAGGATGCTCTAGAAGAAAAAATTGAAGAATGGGAAAAGAGAGACCAGCGAGAAGGATATCATGCCACAGACCTGCCATGTGCTCTGCTGCCCTGTCCAGACCAGCCTAACTGCCTCCAATGCATGGCCAGCTGGAGAACCCCAAGTTAGCACTGTACTCTTCAGAGGATGCCTTATAAGAAGGGAAAAGGATGCCAGGAAGGCATTCTCCACTGTAGCTGGGCTGACACATGGCTCTCTGGAAGGCACATTCTCTCCCATCAGCCACAAGAAGAGCAAAAAGTCCCATTTCTCCAGGCAAGAGAAAGCAAAGGATTGAAAATTATCAGCACAAACCACACAGACCATAGGAAGTCCCAGCTGGTGGGAGCAGGCTGCTCTAGAACATTCAACATCAGCATCACCTTATTCATTCTATCCATCTGGGATTATCTGCTTCACAACTCTTCCGGGCTGGGGAAGCTGGGCTACGGTTTGCAGCTAATTGCACAATTACATTCATTACCCACATTAAGCAAGATAAACAGCCGCGGTACTTCGAATCTCTTCCCTCTCTCTCCTCTATGACAGCAGCTGCCAGACGAGCCTCCAGCCCAAGAGAGGAGGCTGCGCTGCACTGCCCTGCGCCGGCAGATCCCACCTTCCCCTGGGTGGAGCATGCCGTGGTCTGCCAGGACCACACTCATCCCCCGTACAAAGACGCAGGGTGTGATTTTAAAACCCAACACCGATGGGTTTCTCAAACACATTTTCTTGTGTGTGTGTGTGTGTGTGCGCACGCAGAGGTTGGAAGGACTTTTTTCCTTCACATCCGGATGTACCTCCTCATTTTAATTCATGGAGGCAGAGGTGGAGGCACCCACGCGACCCCCATGACTCCAGGAGCAGGGTATTTCGGAACCAAGCGGAGGGAGCTTTGCAATGATGGCACAGAAGCTGGCAACGGCACAGAGCCATCAAGCCATGCAAAGACAGGACGAGCATCACACAACTGCCTCCCTCGGCCGGGGAGCCCGGCATGGTGGGGGCGGCCTGGGGGCTGCGGCTGCCCCTCCGCTGCCGGCGCCCACATGCCAGGCCTGCTCCAAGACGTGCTGGCCATCTGCTCCTGCCAGCCGGGGCTGGGGCCGGGGCTCTGCGCCGTGGCTGGGGACGTGCCAAGCCGTCCCTGCCGCTGCCACGCTCCCCAGCTGCGCCCCCCATCATGATCGCACCACTGTCAGTGCTCTCAGCCCCCAGAACCAGCCAGCAGGGCTTCTGCATGCCACTGGCATCACCCATGGTGGGGCTTTGGGATGGGGATGTCCCAGGGGCTCCAAGTTCTCCCTACAGCTCTGGCTCCGCTTGGCCCATGCAAACACACTATGAGACACATCTAGGCTTGTGGGGCTGAGACATTCCCATCTTCATGTGTATTTTAAGCCTCTAGGGCAGCCCCACTCTTCCCATTGCTTCCAGCACCCCTCCTCACTTTTGGCCAGGTTTGATGTTACCCCCCCAAAAAACCTGCCACCCCAAAAGCCCATCCCCCTGGTCACCAGCACAGGGGCCCCACAGCTGGGGAACATTCCCAAATCTGCTCTGCAGTCAGGGAGCTGGCCAGGGAGAAGCCTGAACCTTGTCATAGTTTAGACTTATCAGGTTTGGACAAGCGCCGGGGGCTGCCGCGAGATTCAGGATGTTCTGTAACTGATGTCCTCTGCCCCAAATAGATGCTGTCCCAGGGGCATGGCTCAAGTAGTCCCTCCCCAGGAGCCCTCCCCGCCAGAGTTGGGGAAGCTCATCCAAGAATGACCCCCGGCCCCCTGAGTCTGTGGTCAGCATCACTGTCCAAACTGCCCACAGGTCCTAAGCTGTGGCCCTGGGCAACCCAAAGAGATGCTGAGACCTGGCCTGGCATCCTTTGTCTTTCAACCATCCCTCTCCAGGTCCTCCTCTTCATGAAAGACAAAGAATGTAAAACATGTGCTTTAGTAAATGATTCTTCAGTTTCTAGAGCCCAGCAAGTCAGATGTTCGCTTAATACTGCCCATAACACTTTCCATGGCTGTATTTATAACTAAAGGCATAACTCTGCCGTCTCATGCTCTGTCATTAACCCTCTACAGCCTTCTTATAAACAGAGTTCAAACAGGGAGAAAAGAGGCCTGTCAGAAAATACTGCACCTCCTCATCTCTAATAAAACGTTGGAACAGCCACCACATGAAAGAGAAATCCCATCTTTCAATTAAAACCGAAACAAAACCGACCAACCAAACAGAAATCTCCACAAAGTCAAACTAACAATCAAAACCAAAAAAAATCCACCAACACCACAGCACTGACAAGTGGGATCCCAACCGCTTCCCTGGTACTCTCAGCACTGATGTTTCACACGCAGACACCCCAGCCCTCCCAGCCGACAGAGAGGCCCCAGGGAGGACCCAGGGAGGATCGGCCACTTTACGCCATCGCACTGCACAAGGAGTGTCAGTCACTCACAATAATTAACCAGCTATTGGCTTGAAGTAATTAGCTCAGTGCAAGAGCAGTGGCTCTTCCCCTGCCCCTTTCACACTGAAAGCCCCATTATCAGCATCAGCACCCAGGTGGACGCTGGCGCAGTGTTACTGCACCAGGGTAAAACACAGGGACGGGCAGCTTGGGCAAAGAAAGAGGGCTTTTCGTTAAATACAGTTGTGTAAAGCTCAGCAGAGCCCAAAGCGAACAGTTCTTTGGGACTATTGCTCCACATCCTTGTCGTCCCCAGGTAAGGAGGCGCAGTGCTGGCACATCAGAGAGCCTAGGCAGGGGGGATGGAGGGAGCAGGGACATGGACCTACAACCCCATGCCAAAAAAAGTGAAATAAATTAAAATAAAATTCAAGGGGACAAAGATGCAACAGCAGGGAGAGGTGGGAGCAGGAGAAGAAACCAGCAGTGGCTCAGGGATAAAACCATCACATCTATGGGAAACCATCGGCTGCAGAACCCACTCCCGGCTCTAGCCAGTCACCAAACCAAACACAGATGGGAAATAACCAGGATAAATGATGCCATCACCAGAGCCTAGGAAAAACTTGCGGCATTTTCCTTTTTCTCAATCCTCCTCGTCCAGTCCCAGCAGCAAGATGGGCCTAACGAGAAGCCAGCTGAGGCACCGATTTCTTTCCCAGACAAGAGACATAGGAGAAGGGTTTCAGGTTGGAGCCAGCTTCCAGAGCTCCAAAGCTGCAAACACGCAGAGTAAAACCCACACGCGCTGCAAGTTGGAAAGGCATTTCTGTGGTAATATTCACCCCAGTTTCCCTTTAATCCTCCAAATGGAGGCACCGGTAAAGCAAAAAATGTGAATTAAATTATGTTGGAAAGCTATGGGAATGAGAAGCCAATTTTTTTTGAACAAACAAGCAGTGCACCCAATCTCGACAAATTTTTGCCTAAAAAAAAAGCCCATACCGCAGCGCTCTCCTTCCCACTCTCACGGCAGCTAATTCTTCCACTCTTTCGTAAACATTTGAAAACAAGGTCACGCGCACAAATTCTGCTTTCAATTTGCCTTGTATCCATAGTGATTAAACTCAGATCCACAATACGGGACTTAAAGAGAAAAAAACAACTTTAAAAAGGCCTGGAATAGGGCTAGCCCCCAGCATGCTCACCGGCCCACCGAAGGCTGGGGATGAGAGCATCATCAACCACTGTTTTCTCATGTAGCAGTGACCTGGGAATGGAACCATGGGGCTCCAGCAGTTGTGCTATTGCCGTAGTGAAGGGTCCGGTCACACAGCACCACCCTCCTCAAGAAACAACTGGCCCGGAGGCAACGCAAATTTAATGGCTCCGAAACCCAGCCAGAGAATGGGGTCCGGCAGGGACAGGGAGAGTGGCATGATTGGGAAGAAAATGAAAACAGCTGCAGAGGAAAGACTCAACAGCCTTCTCCCCATTCCCACTGTTTCCAGTGGCTTTTCTTTAAATAAAAAAGGAAAAATAGTTTTCTCATTGTCTTCCCCCCCTCCAGCACCGCACTTGCCAAAGGAGCGGCATCGGGACTGGAAGCTTTAATCACCTACGTCTAAATTTCCCGCTCATCACGACCCCAGATGCAGGCAAAGCCTTCAGCGTGTGACAGCAAATACTCCAAATTCAGTGGGGCCTTCCCTGGCCCCTGAGAAGTGCCTCAGTTTCCCCATCTGGCCAGGGGAGCGATAGCATTGTCCTGCCTGTGGAACTATTTTCCTAATAATATATAATACTTTCCTAACTCCATCCAGAACCATGTCAAGGAGGATATAATTTTCCTTCTCAGTTGAGAAGATGCTCAGTTGGAGAATAAAGCCAGAGAAGATAGGGAAAACACTTGTCCCTGCCCCTCCACAGCCTCGGGGTTACTGAGGCTCAGGCTCTGTAACCCCAAGTCTCAGGCTCTGAACAAAAGGCTCCTAAATGCCCAAGGTCCAAGCCAAATATTTGGAAATACTTCCAAAAAGGGGAGAACTGGGGCACGACAAGGCTGCAAGGGAGAAGCACAACTCACCACGCAGCACTGTAAAGCTGACACCTCGTGGGACACACGGCTCAGAGGAAGCAAGGAAGTTGCATGGAAGCCCCCCAGCCCCTCATGCTTTCAGCAGGGTGCTGGGAGTGGAACGAGGGGGGTCACCAGGGGAACAAGGAGAAACTTACTTCTCATAGTCCAGCTTGCAGTAGAGCTTCTTGTCGCGGTAGAAGCAGGTGGTCTGCAGAGGCTCCTTGCAGGACGCACACTGGACACACTGCTCATGCCACAGGCTGTCATTGAGGCGCAGCAGGAACCGGTCCGAAATAACGCGCTGGCACCCTTCACACACCGACTTGGGGGTCGCGGCTCTGCCTGCGGGAAGGACCCGACGCAGGGGTGGGTGGAAGGAAAGGTGGACGGGGAGGCGGACCGCGCGAGGGACGAACAGAGGATCCCGCTGCTCCCGCTTCCCCGGCGCAGGCTGGTTGGTCGGGTGGGGAGCGAGGGTGTGCGGGGCGCTGCTCCGGGATCCGGGGGGCATCTGTGCCTTAGAGCAGCTCCGGGAGCGGGTCATCGTCCCCGATTTCGTTCCTTTTGTACAGGTGAAGGCAGAACCGCAGCTCGGAGACAGAGCGATTGTTTGAAACGGATATTGAAACGAAATTAAAAAATATAAATTATTTATTGTTTCATACGAAGGAAAGGCCTTCATTGTAGTGGGGAAAAGAGCGGGAGCACACAGTTTAATGCATTCACGGAACGAAACGGGAGCGGTGAAGGCGGGCGCGGGAGCGCTGCCCGGGCGAAGGGAGCGGCGCGGCGCCGGGCAGGAACGAGCCGCGGCGAAAGCTGCCACCGGGGTCCCCCGGTGCCCATCGCTCATGTCTCGGCCGGCTGTCCCCTACCCTCGGGGTCCCCAGGAGGGCAAGCGGGGTGCCCCGACTTACCCAGCAGGGAGGAGAACGGGGCCGCGGGGTCCAGGGCGTTCGGCAAACTCTCCTCCATCTTCAGCCCGTCCAGCATGGTGAGGAGCAGGGCCTGGCTAGGGGGCCGCGCCGCCCGCCTGCCAACACAGCCAGGACAGACCGCGTTCAGCCCGGCCACCGGCCCCGCCGCTCCCGGCCGGAGCTTCCCCGCCCCGGCTACCCGCCCGCTCCCGGGACGCCCTGCTCCCCTCCTCCCTCCTTATCTCCTGCCAGGAAGAAACCCCCCAAACTCCCCGCTCCAGCTTCTCAGCCCCTGCCCCAGGCGGGCTCACAGCGTCCCACCAGCCCCGAGGCTCCGACGTGTGGGGCAGCCAGCCCCGGGGCCCTCCGCTGCAGCGGGACAGGATGATGAGGGAAGGGAGGATGCGGGGCAGCCGTCGGCAGGGCTCTGCCGTTTACCTGGGACGGCCCGGGCTGAGCCTTCTTGCGGGAAGCCGGCGGGAGAGACGTCCTCAGCCACCGCTCCGGGGTGATCCTGCAGCAGGCTCCTGCTTCCCCGGGCTGGCCTCCCTCGCCTTCCCCGCCGCCGATGCTGCCGGAGGGACCGAGCCGCGGCGCCCTGGACGGCACCGGAGCGGAGAGCACCAATCTGCGGGGAAGCGCCCGTCCGACTGCTGCCAAGGCACATTTCCTGGAGCTGATACCTCCCTGCCCGACCCCCACCCCCTGCCCTCTTCTCTCCACCCCACTCGAAATAAGTTTCCTCCCCGCTCTCCTGCCTGGCTGCAAGCATCGGCCCCGCCACGCCTCGAGGGGCCGGCGGCTCTTCACGGCTCTGGGGGGCACGACCGGGACGCCTCGGCTTCGCTCCCTGGCTTTTATTTTCCCCCGTATTTTTTTATAAAGCCAAAAAGAAGAAAAGGAGAAAAAGGAATAAAAAAAAAAAAAAAAAGGTGGAGGGTGGTGGCCCGCCACCGCGGCTCTCCCGCTAGTAAAGCCGCTTGGAAACCAGCGCTGCTTCCAGGAGAAGCCCAGGCCGGGAGTTTTTGGGAAAAGCCGGTCCCGGCCCGAGGAGACAGCAGCCGGGGGGGACTGCGGTTCCCGGCGGGGATGCGCTCCCCCGCGCTGCGCGTTGCCTCGGGCGTCTCGCTCCCGCTGCCCCGGAGTGTTTAAGGAAAATCAGTGCCGGGAGGGGAGGAGGGAAAAACAAAACAAAAACAAAGGCGGAGAGCTGCCCCGGAAGGCTCTGCCGCCGGTGATGGCTGACGCCAAGCAGGGCCCGGTCCGTTACGGGCGCCGGTACTGCGGAGGCACAGGGGGAGGTGTCCTCAGGGAAGCGCCGCTCCGGCTCCTCCAAACCGCATCGGCTTCGGGGAGGGGAAACCCGCGGAAGAAAGATCCCGCCCGGCCGGGGAAGCTGAAACTTGGAGCTTTCCCGCAGCCCCGGCAATTTCCTGTCCTGCACGGCTCTCCCCTTCTCCTCTCCCTGAGCGGGGGTTCGCTATTTTTCGGGGTTTCACGGGTTCTCAGGCCCGAAGCCACCCGTACCGGGGCCGGGACCGCGTACCTGCTGCTGCCGAAGCAACCTGGACAGCGCGGCCGCAGCTTCCCCCGGCACGGAGGAGGGCCGGGTCCCCCCTCTCCACCTGGCAAGGGAGAACCGGCTGCAGAGCTGCGAGGGACCCGCTACAGGATCGTGGATGGTGGGAGGTTTTTAGGGGCTTCACCTCCTGTGTTCACCAGTGACCTTGGTACCAGCCACAGGAGCGCTCTCAGCCTCTCTGCGGGGCATCCTCGTCACCGAGTGTTCCCCACGCCCAGATGACGTGGGTGATACAGGCACCAAGGTCACGTCCTTTGAGAGCTCATAGGAAGGGGAGAAGCCACAGGTCAGCAAGGGTGGATCACCACTCTGCCAAAATCCCATGGGAGAAGGAGATGGACTTCCGGGACAGCCTTGCTGGATCCCAGTGTAACTACACTGGAAGTTCGGGTACAAAAGAAATGGTACCATTGCACAGGTTGGAGTGAAACAGCTCTGATCCCTCACATCCAGAAAGGCTGAGCTGCAGGAGGGAGTCGCTGGGCTCTGATGCCTCTGTCTTTGTCTCTCCTGAAGGTTCCCGAGCAGCTCCAGCCAAGTTTCTCAATAGCCAGATCCATCAGAGCGACATTTCCAAGACACCAGCCCAGCCAGGACATGACCAAGGGCTTCAGACACTGCTCTTCCTCCTTTTGCAAAACAGCACAGCCAGCCCAGCCCACTCCACCCTAGCTGTGCAGAGCAGTAGATTTTCCCTCCACAGGAGTCAGCCCCATGGGATGGGAAAGCCATCCTTTAGTGCTGCTGAAAACTGTGGTCCTGTACAGGGCACCATGCGTATATACTCAGACTGCCTGCTTGATTTGGTCTGTTCAGAGATGCAGGAACAGCTGGAAGTAAGTTCCCCCAAGGTGCTGTCATCTGGTGGTTTTCCCCCTCCTCATCCTCTCTAGGCAAGGAGGGGTCTGGAGACTGCCTTAACCTCACAGCTCTTGCGCTCAACTTCCAGCCTCAGTCTAGGAAGGATCAGGCTTGAAGGATGGCCCCCAGCACATAATGCCAAGGGGGCTGCAGCAGGTTGTTGCTGCCCATGATTTACACACATCCACCAGCTCCCACACAGTTCACAGGTACTGGAGCACATCTGGTCTCCTGCGAAGGATGGTCACCAGGTGAACCACACCTTCACCTCAGCCCTACAAAAGATGGAAGCGGTATTTCAGTCAGCTCAGTGCAGCCTCTGAGGGCCAGGCTTTCCATGATCAGCTCACCCAGGGCTGAATTATGTGCAGCAGCCCACAGCAGCAGCAGCAGCTGAATAGAATTAAACCAGAGGAGAAGCAGGACTAGGCTTTCTCCTAGCTATAGGGTCTGCAGGCAGCCAGGTGTTACAAAAACTGGGTGATCTGGAAAAAACATCATTGAACAGAAGCTGCTTGCCAAATTAACAAGCCCACTGCATTGGAAGAGGGGCCACACTCTTCCCCCAGCCATCTTCCCACTGGGGTTGCCCAGTTCTCCTGTTTTGCACCAAGGAGCTTAGGTGGACCAGCAGGTCCACGCTGTTCACTACTGGAAGGAGTTCCACAGCACTCAGCTTCAGGGGCAGCTGACCACAGTCATAGCAATAGATATGGCTCCAGACATCAGGGAGCCAAATCCAGCATCACCTTAACTCTGCACAGTAAAGCAGATGCAGTACCACGGAGGAGCAGGGAGGTCTGGACCCAAAAGCATGCACACAGGAGACCAAGGGAGAGGGCGGTTATGAGTTGTGCTTCCCTACATGCCCTCCAGCCACCTCTCTTGGGACAGGAGTCACTGTGCCAGCTAGTCAGCATCATCAGGGTGCTTTTAACACCTGAAGCCAAGTCTTCCCAGAAGACAAAGCCGTGCCCATCACTCAGAGACATCCCTCTGTGCCACTTACCCTGTTAAGCACACACCACCCTCTCTTTCTGTCACCCTCACAGCCCTTTATAGGCATCAGCTGCTGCAGACCCAGCTGGGATGGCTGGCCCTGGTAGAGAGGCAAGCCAGAAACCAGCCCACAGCCAGAATGCTGTTGAATATCCTTTGGGGGAACACAATCCTTTACCACTGAAATCCCCACAGCCAAGCCTATCCCAGGAAGAGCTAGTTGTACAGAGAGCATAGGGAGAGAGATAAGAGTGGTGTGGGGTGGCAGCCACTGTCCTTACATAGGTATGGGTTGGTCCTTCTCCACCAACACTGACAAACAATTGTGGATTTTTCAGAGCTTCTCTTTCTTTGTATCATGTTTTCCACTACAACGTGCCTCACCATGAAATAAAAGCAATCAATCCTGAAAGAGTATACACACACTGCTTCCCATTGCCACCATCAGCTCTAAGGAGTCCCACATGCTCTGAATCAGTGTAATTTCTCCTCTACTTCCTCCTCCCTGTGCCCTAGGGTGCTCCAGGAGGTAACAAGTCAGCACAGCTTCTCCAGCTTCCCACCCAGGCCTTTGATGGGACAGCAGAGAGCTGGGTGGGATGGAGAGGGGACAGAGGAATGGGGCAGCAAAGAGAGCATGTCAGGGAAGCTTGGGTGGGATGGTGAAAGCAGCCCAGGGCCCAGAAAACAGGTCCTCAAGGAAAGGCCAATGGTGGTGGCACTCTGTTTAGAGTCACACCACTGGTGTCTGAAAGTCATCTTAGGTATACAGGACATGATCTTGAATCACTAAATTCAGCAGGGTGAGTGGAGCTGAGTTAAATGCAAAGCTCAAACGTTATAGCTTGGGCTTTATTTATTTATTTTATTCACAGTACAGAACTGCTGTTGTTGAACTACAGTAAAAGCTGAAGCAGCCACTACATAGAATTATAGAATAGTTAGGGTTGGAAAGGACCTTAAGATCATCTATTTCCAGCCCCCCTGCCATGGGCAGGGACACCTCACACTAAACCATGTCACCCAAGGCTCTCTCCAACCCGGGTTGAACACCGCCAGAGTTGGAGCATTCACAACTCCCTGGGCAACCCATTCCAGGGCCTCACCACCCTCACAGTAAAGAATTTCTTCCTTATATCCAATCTAAACTTCCCCTGTTTAAGTTTGAACCCATTACCCCTTGTCCTATCACTACAGTCCCTAATGAAAAGTCCATCCCCAGCATCCCTATAGGCCCCCTTCAGATACTGGAAGGCTGCTATGAGGTCTCCACAGCAGCCTTCTCTTCTCCAGGCTGAACAACCCCAACTTTCTCAGCCTATCTTCACACAGGAAGGTGCTCCAGTCCCCTGATCATCCTTGTGGCCCTCCTTTGGACTTGTTCCAACAGTTCCATGCCCCATAACCCAAACGAAGTCAGGGCAGGAAAATACAGTGGATTGATTTCTGGGTGAGAAACAAATCCAGCTTAGCACAAGCAATGGAGTTTGAAGGGTTTTTCATTTTTTCTGAGGTCCCCATCATAAATGGCTAAACCACTAAATAGTGGTGATCCCACTATTGTTTGGGATCTCCTCCATGGAGCACCACAGAGCAAACAGATGAGAATTAATAAATGCTTTGAAACCTTTGGCCTGTGCACTAAAACAAAGCTTGTCTGTGTTGGGGGGACCTGCTGCTAACTCTGAAAGCTCATGAGATATGATGCATGGTGAGAAAGAGAATATGACACAGTCTTGCACCAGTCATTCTCAGAGCAAAAGAAAAATTCCAGAGCTTAATCTGAGGCTATGAAGGTTTTCCTGGGGAAACCAATGACTGGATCTTCAAAGTAGAGGCAAGACCAAGCAACAGGAATCTGGCAAGAGCAAAATTCAGAGCAGATAGGAGGAGCCAGGTTTCAGCAGGAAGCGTAGGTAGCAAGACCCTGGTATGCTCTCCTTGTTATGCCTGAAAAGTGGCTGATGCCTGGATTTTGAAGGTGTCATCATGACACTGGTCTGTGAGGAGAAGCGACCACATTGAGAGGGACTTAAACTTTGGTATTTCTTGAGTTTTGAGTTCTTCAGGGCTACTTTTAATTCTTTGTGCAGTTTTAACTCCACACAAGCTGTGGCTAAATGTTTGTGCAAGGAGTTTTCTTTGGCTTATCCATGATTGCCATTTCTACTGTTTTATGAAAATTAGGTTTTTGCAGAACTGCAGATTGGGCAAGCTCCAGCCATGCCAAGCTGCTGTTCTTCTGCAGCAATTCAGCCTAAAGGAAAACTGTACCTATGAGTTATTACTGAATGCTGTGGGATTTGCTCCTCAGGGTGGCTGTAGAGACTTACCCTTACTGCTTTGCAAGGCTAGGGGAAGCACTACTCTTAAGCAGCATTTGGACACCATCATATAGAGACGACAAAGGAATCCAAGGGTTAGGACTGAACCTCAGGTCCTCAATGACTGCAGACAGGGCTCAGAAACCACCCTTCCAGAATCTCAAGGTAGACTGCTAAGAGTAGGGGTGTCCAGGAGCCACAAATGGCTCATTTAGAACAGGAAATCTCTTAGTTATCATATCCCATTATTTCCCACTTCAAAAAGTGACTGTTCAGTGGTGAAGGCAATAGCCCAAGATCAGCATCAAGACAGTCAATGTGAATTGCTCATCGGACTTATCAAGCTTTACTTACACTGACTGCAGTGGCACATGCAGGACCATCTGGATTACACACTGGATCCCACTCTTCTGTCCAGTTTGTTTTTCTCTATTGCCCACATGTTGAACTGTTCTGCCAGTGTGGAATACCAAGGACTGTGAATTCCTCATCATGGACTCAAATTAAGCCACCAAAAGGTATTACACTGTCCATGTTAAATCCCTATCAGAGAGGGTTGAGCATGTCCCAACTATTGTGGTTGCCTTGGCCAAACTAAATTCCAACCTTGCAGCTCCACGTAAATACAATCACAGCTGCAACAACTGTGTGCTGAGGACAGGCTGTGAGCTCCTGAAAGAGACAGCACTACTGGTGTTGAAGCATCCTGCCCCCTCCAGCTGTCTCAGCCTGCGGTGCTGACAGTGGCTCACCCCAGAGCCAAAGCACACTCTGAGTTACCACCAAGTGCTGCAGGGCTCCAAAATAGCACTCAGACACCACCTTAGCAAGAGGTCTACTGCAGCATGAGGATCCTCATGTTTCCCTCTACATATTTCAACAAAAGGCATTAATACCACATGGTCTACCTTCAGACAGTGACATCAGCTCCTGAGGCTCTTCTCTGGCCAGGTCTGCTAATGCCAACCAACCTCCTAGACTTAAACCATCAAAACTGAGAGCAGGGAAGCCAAGAGAAACTCGGGGCTTCACAATTAGGAAGGAAACCCAACCCAGGTAGTTGGGGACCAGCTCTTAAAAGCCCACAGCTTTTAAGCTTGTACTAGTCCAGGCTAGAAGTAACCTCTTGCTTTATCTAGCCAGCAGTGTGGGGTGGGTACCATCCCAGCACAGTCTGCGCGCAGTGTCTCAAATTCCAGCAAAGGTCTTACACTGAGCAGGTTGATTATCCTCCTTCAGAATACTTCCCTTTTAATGGAGAATTACATTTTCAATTTAAAATAGCCCCTTGGCCACCTATTTGGCCCCCTTGGCCACCTATATCCCCTTTTCACCTATTTCAAATTCTCCCTGTTCTTTTCATCATCACAAGAAAACACAAACAATTTAGCATTTTCATAATTTGGAGGGTTTGGCTTTTTTTCCTGCTCTTTTCATTCTCTTCTTCCTCCTCACAATGAAATACCAGAGCACAAATCATGTCCCTGGGTGGGATTTTTAACAAAATGTTAAGATGTTTCATTTTTATCCTTCTTTCTTTATCCTGTTGTCACTACTCCTTCCCCTCAAACTTCCCCGAGTCGCTGAGCGGCAGTGTTGCAATCTGTCACACTGGACAGACGAAGCACGGCTGCATCTAACCGCACTGTCTGCTGAGAGGGTCAGAAGGGGCAGATCACTTAACACTACACCTGTTTTATGAATAATAATGCAGACAGTTTTGCTGGGTTCCTGGGAGGACATTTTCCCACCAGGATAAGCTCTGCATATTGAACAAATTAATGTCTTTAACTCGTTTGACTCTGGTTAGCTCAGTTGTGATGGGAAGCTCCAGCAGTGCCATTTGAACAGGGAAAAGACCAGGCAGACCTTTGAAGCAGGTTCGTTAAGTGTCTTGTACTTTCAGTCTCTGCAAGTTTCACTTACAGAGGCATGAGAATATAAATTTGGGGTTAAAGAGCCTGTTTACAGTGCAAAAATATGGAGGGGGAAATAAAATAAATTAAAAAAGCACCTGAGAACAGGATCTGTGAAGCTTTAGAAAACTGAAAGTTATCCATGAGCATGCCAGGTTTGGTTCACCCTGAAATACTCCACCTGAACCAAAACGAAGCACTTCAGTTTTTCCCTCAGTGACTGGACTAGCTCAGAAAACAAACAAAAAAAAAAAGTACATGAAAAAGTCACTTTTTAAATTACTTTAAAAATTTCAAAGAATTCAAAGAGTCAAGGAGTTTCTTTGTAAGAAGGTGGAATGAAGTGTTCTGATCCAGAGCACCAAGCTTCTCCAGGTTTTCCTTAGCAGGAGCTACAATACCTGTCCTTGGCCACAGGACTGTGCCAATCAGCACAACCAGCAATATCCTGAGTGATGCTCCTGTCCTGATTTGGGCTGCTTAAGAGTCTCAGGAGTGTCCCTCAGCCCCATCCCAAGCCAGACCTGTGATCACAGCAAAAGAGGACACTGCTCTGCCAGCTCAAATCAGTGTCTCTCTCATATAATATTTTATTTGTTTTGTTGGTTTTTATTGAGAATGAAAAAATAATTTAAAGCAATTATCTGTACAGGGCGCAGGGGAATGGTTAACTGGTCAGAAGATCTGTGACCTCCCACAGCCAGGCCAGGGAGGGTTAGAGGAGGTGATTTACAGCTGTACAAAACACAACAATCCCACTGAGGAGGAGTGGAGGGAGGGTGGGGGCTCTCACAGGCTCAGAATAGAGGGGTGGGAGGCTGTGCAGGGGCACGGTGGGGACAGGGTCTGGCCAGAGAGAGGCCAGACTCTCAAGTGACCTGAAGGGGTGTCTCCAGCATCTCCATGAGGAAGGTGTCAATGGGGGTGTCTCCAATCAGCTTGAAGAAGAAGAGGTGCTCCAGGCACTTCAGCCCGATGGACCGCAGTGCCGGCAGACGCAGAAGGAGTTTGGCAAACCTGGAAGAGAACAGAGTCAGAAGCATGTGGGAGGCACTGGCTGCCCTCTCACAACTGTTTCCAAGCCTGCAGCAGGGGCTCAGGAGAGAAGAGCCCAAATTCTCCACAAAAATGGCTTGGAAAGTTCCATCTTAAATTCCCCTATGCCTTCAAATTAAGCATTTCGCTCTGCAGGTGTGGATGAAACATAGAATCATAGAATAGTTTGGGTTGGAAGGGACCTTCAAAACCCATCTAGTCCAAGCCCCTTCAATGAGCAGGGACTTCTTCAATTAGCTCAGGTTGCCCAGAACTACATACAGCCTCAACTTGAATGTTCTCAGGGATGTATGTTTTCCAAAACAGATTTTAACATTTTAAAACATAAAACCCAAACAGATAAGCAAAGCAAAAAAACAAAACAAAACAACAAAATCACCAAAACACCCCCCCCACAAAAAAAACAAACAACAAAAAAAACCAAACAAAAACACACACACAAAAAAAACCCTAATCCCAAAAATCCCACCAAAACCCAGAAAAGATTCATCCAGATTCTCTCTCCAAGGCTTATATCTCCATGATGCCATTTCAATCCTTCTTGGGAAAAAGAATCTTCCAAAACTCCCCAGCCTCCCGAGAGGGCACAGCCCCCTGGCAGTGCCTCTGCCAGCCACTGCCTCCCGTTTCGAGGCGCAGCTGCAAGGGGGTGCAGCAGGCAGAGTGCATCCCCCTCCCCACGTCCCACTTGTAGCGCTCTGCGGTTACATCCAGAGCCAAAAATAGCAGAAGATTCTGCGGGCACACCACTTGGCTGGTGGCAATGGGGACAGGTTCAGCTGCCGGCGCTTCAAGAGCTCGGCCAGTAGAGGGTATGATTGTATTGAAAAGCAAGAAAAATGCATCCCGCCGGCACCAGAAAGGCTCTGGCCCAGGATTACGGGCACTAATAAGACAGGTCAGCCTGCGGGAGCTGGGCTGCTCGAGCAGTTCTGGTTGGTGTCCTCCTGTCAGTTTTGAGGGTGGCTCAGGCAGAGCTAGCACTGACACCTCTGCTCAGTCTTCTCTTCCCACAGTGGGTGCTGTGCTGCCCTGAGCTGCCTGCCTTGCTTGAGGACACTCACCGCCCTGGCTGCTCGGGATACTTCTGCTTTGTGTAGGCTTCCAGCGTGGCATAGACTTTCTCCCTCAGTGATTCCACTTCTGAAGGGCTAGACAAACCCTTAGCATCTGGATGAAGGAGGAAATAGAGATAGGGAAGAAATCATTGCCGGGGGGCCTTTCCACTGCTGAGTGACTTCTTGCAGGGGAAGAAGAGGACTCAGGCTCTCTGTAATCATGGACCCAGGGACTGGGACAAAACTGTCTGCAGTCCTGCCTGATGCTCACTGACACAGCCCTCCTGCCTGTGACCTGCCATGGCCCAGAGGGTGTGCATGCCACCTGGGACTGCCCCAGGCCTCACACTTACCTGGGTTAAACAGAACAATGGCTCGCAGGCACCCCAGCTCTGACTTATCCATCTGCATGTCTTTCATTTTGGACACCAGTTCTGTCAAAACCCTGCATATGGTGACATGGGTGGAAAGATGAACACAGACAGATGCAGACATCAAGGCTGGGGACTGAAAAACATCTGGGACAGGCACTGGGAATATTCCATATTCTTCTCTGCACGAAGAGGCAGCTTTGAGAGAAAACCATGCCACACACTGCTCAACAGCATCCAGGGACCTGAAGCATCAAATTTGCTCCTGTTCTCATTTTGCTCAGCATGTGGTCTCTGTGCTCCATTTGGACCATGGAGAACAATTTGCACCCACTTTAGGAAAACCACATGGATTTTTCTCCACATTTCACTGTGCAAAATATATGAAGCATGCCAGTTGTGTAAGAGTGGTAATGCACTGTCCTGACAGGCAAGGAGCAGGCATGGCATGGATGGTATATGTGCAGTTGGTACACGAACAAGCTGGGGTATAAGGCTTTGCCAGATAAAGCTCTTGCTGATCACTATTAGCTCTAGATCCAGCCATGACTAACTCTAGAGAAAAGGCAGAGAAGCATTCCTCCCCCTGCACACTCAACCAAAGATCTCCTTCTGCAGCTGCAAATCCCTTTCCAAGGTGCTTTCATTCCATTCTTGGTTTTTAAGCCAGTCAAGCATCCCTTCGTCATTCTAAACTAGTTCTTCCCCAGATAATTACAGGTTCTTACGAAGGATATGTTGCCCATTCAGAGGGGAAAGACGGAGCAAGCCTGACCACTGCTGCTAGGGGATGGCAGAAACAGGCCACATACCTGTCAAAGATGGAGCCAACACCAGCACTGTGGGCACTGCTGCGGTGCACGTGCAAGCCCGTGGCCAGAAGGATGCCATCTTGCACTGACACAGAGCGATGGGAGAATGAGGCAATGAGCAGCTCATTCCATCCTGCAAGAGGAGGTGTGTAGGACACAAAAGATAGTTAGCAAAATAAAATCAGTCTCACATGGAGCAGGAGGGCTGGTTTCTCCCTGCTGGCTTCAGACAGGGCTCGCAAGAGAGAGATGGAACCCGAAGTGCCAACCACACCCTTGTCAACACTGCAAGGGGTGGCAAATTGTGACCAGCAGCAAGGAAGGTGAAGAAAAAGACTCAGGGAAGGGGGGAGACACTATTTTTTCATTTTGCACATTACACACTAGTGTGCCCCACACATAGCAAATTCTGCAGTTACAGGAATTACATTAATAAGACATTTATTCACACTTCTCCAGCCCTCCTACATGTCTGCATAGAGAGAGGAACAAACAGCAGATTCCACTGTGCCACGGACAGCCTCTACTAACTGCTCATCATGGCTCATGACGGATTGCTTGCCTTGTCATAGGGCAAGCAGGGACAGATCAGATCAGGATTTCACATTCACCGTCCTGCCTGGCTGGCACAGCAAACAGCCCAGGGGAGGGACAATGGATCCAAGGATAGCCTCAGAGACCCCAGGTGGGAGCATTACCTGCCCGGAGGAGAATGACTTGATCTTCCAGGGTCAAGTCAGAGAAGTGGGGGATTCGCTTGGCCCACTCAACAAGCGTGAAGAGCTGCTTGTCAGCTGCGTGGCATATGTTGGTAACAGGGTCATTTGTCTAATTAAGAGCAATATCAAAGGGAAAAGAGGAAAAGATGTCAATGAAAAATCTTTGACAGTCACTGTCTGTATTGTGCATGGTATCAGATCAAATGAATGATACTGAGAGCCACAAGTAAAAGGATCAAACGGACAATAATCTCAGCTGTGCTGGGAAGAGAAGATATTTATTACCACTATCCCCTCTACAACCAGCCAAATCAGCTGGTTGCTAAGCTTTTCTGTTTGCTTGCTCTTTGCAAAGCAAGCCCTGCATGGCAGGCTGTAGTCCCTACTCCCCAGGGCGTACCTAATCATCATCAAGCAGTCTCTGAATGGGCATGAACAGCAGTTTCATCTAAACCAGTAAAACCACAACAATAAACCTGCGGAATCCAGCTCCATTCCAGTCTTGGACACTTGGGGCAGACAAGCAGTGTCCAGGGCTGAGAATCTCCAGCATTCAGCTATCCCCCTACTGACTCATTGAAACCAACGGGAATTTAAAAAAACAGCTAGGAACTTAATGTGTAGCCTGTTTTCTAGTCATTCAGAGTAGCTTCAAATGAAAAATGGTAACTGAGTTTTAGGCAGCGCAAACGAAAAACCCCTTGCAAAATGCTAGCCATTCACATGGGGTTTAGCTTTTCAAATTACACCTCAAAGGCTCTCATCTCAAGCTGCAAGTGATGTTAGTGCCCTTTACCGAGCTCTCTGTGTTCACATCGCTGTATGCCTCTGTCTTGGGTTCTACTGCCAACTCAGCTTCTAGGATCCTCTCCACAGGCATGTCCTCGCTGCCACTGCTTGTGGACTCGGCTTCGTTCTCGCTCCGCTCCCTGCTTCTCTGCCTCTCCTCCTGCACAGCTGCAGAACAGAAACATGGCTCTACATCCACAGCAACACTTACCTGCTTGTGATGGGTCTCTTTCCTCTGGGAGGAAACTCCCTCAGGAGGTTGAGAGCAGAAAATAAATGGATATTTAAAATGTACATCCAGAAAAATGGCTGCCATCACTACCCCCAATAACATCAGGGTTGCTGTAGAAGAGCAGCCTCCAAATCTGATAAAAAAGTGTGATTTCCAAGATATGATGGTCCAGAATATAAGAAAGAGGAGTTGATACCTCCAGGTGGCAGCCTGGACTTAGCTGTAACTAGGTGCTGGAGGAGGCAGGAGGGACCCAGCACCCAAACACCAAGGTTTGCTGTGCTAGCAGCATGCTTTGAACACTTTCCACAGTGGCTAGCACATCCAGCAGCAGGATGGTCCATCACCCCAGCTGGATCCACACACGCTGCCTATCTCATTCCTGAGCAAAAGCTTACGCAGCCTGGCCCAGCCCTTGTGCCACCTTCTCCTCCACTACCTCTCTTCCCAGCCCTCTGTAATATACAGTAGCTCCTAGCATCTCTGAATGCCCCAGTGCCTTCACTCTCTTCTCCCATCTCTGTACATTTTCCAAAATATCTACTGTCCAGAGAAATACAATGACTGAAATTCTCTCCAGATCTCAGATATTAAATCCCAGGGCTGCTGGGTGTGTGGAAGACAGGTTGGTGCAGAACATGTGTATGTGGTATGCCAAGCCCTGTGCTCAATAGAAGCCCTGGGTACACATTTTTGCTGGAGAAAATCCCGATACAGAGCAAGAAAATCCTGCTAAAAACCAAGTGACCAGCAGGAGTCATGTTGGTTTAGCTCATTGCTGGGCAGAAATGTCCCAAAACTAAATCCTGCTAGCATCACTCTTCTGTGTGAGCATACAGCACCAGGCAGGTGCCCAGAGGGACCCATAACCCCTAAGGGACAAGTAGGCAGCTGGCCTGATCTCAAAGAACAGCCTGTGCTGAGCTGTAGGCAGTCACACACCTGGAATGAAAGGTTCAGGGGGAAGAGGCTGGTAGCAAAGCTGGCCCCTGCCATGCAGACATTGTTGCTTCAACATTCAACAGCTGAATATCTTCCCCACTCATTAGCTAAGCACCAGGCAGTCAGTATCCAGAGGAGTGGGAAAACCAAGACCAAGCGATTAAGAAGTCCTTTAAGAGGAGAGGGGACCTGCATAAACACGAGGGGACCCCAAGAAAGGAAAAACTCAGCAGGTCCACAGCTCATAGCAAGCCTGCAGGAGAATTTGACCCCCATTTTCTCAACTAAGTAAGTGCCAATGGAAGAAGGGTGTGACAAGCTTTTAGGTCAGGTACTTGGATTATGAGATTTCTTTCCCATTTGTCTTTATAGCTCTGCTGTTTGAAGTGGTGTCAGGAAGTAAGTCCTCGCATCAGTCTTGCCTTACTCTGGCTTACATTAGAGTGCTTTCAGTGGAAGGGCCAAACCACAGGAGGTTCCTCAGCACTGAGACTTACGACCACTTTGCACTTCTCTGCATTTCTCCCAGTTTGGAAGATGTGCTCCCCAGGACTGCCCATCTCTGTGGAACTGGTTGCACCCAAGGAGGCGGCTCAGTGGGACATAGGGCCTGGCACTGAGGGAGGACAACATGGGATGCTCTCGTATGTGCTAATCAGCTGGGGGAAGCATTTGTCCTCCTTAGAGTAATCGACAGGGAGAAGCCAGGGAAGTGTTTCTAAAGTCATCAGAATCTTAGTGGAAAGTCAATCCAGGATTCCACCCATTTCCAAGCTGCAATATGCCCCCAGTTTCAGCAGCTCCCAGAAAGCCCCTGTGATTATTGTAGCCAAACCCCCACAGAACCCACCAAGATCCTGGTGTTAAAATTTTCAAGCTCTGCAAAGGAAAGTGGAGTTGACACCCTGGTCCTCTGAACCACTTTGCACCCAGCTGGAAGGGAGAGCTGTGCCTGGGATTAGGTTTTTGATTCAAGCTTGGCATTTTGCAATCCCCCACTGGGCTAAGCGATTGAAGCATCACAGCATTGATGATGCTGCAGGGAACAGGACAAGGTCAAAAATGCCCTGAAGCTCTCAGTGTGGGTTTTTGGAATGTTCTAGCCTTGGAGGGCTGCAAGAGCTAGATTTGCCCTGAAGAATGCAAGGAAAATTTCTCTAAGCCCATGCCTTCCACCAGCCCTCACATACCTTCCCTCTTCATGCCCATTGCGAGGCACTTCTGATAGCGGCAGTACTGGCAGCGGTTGCGTTGGCGCTTGTCTATGAGGCAGTCCTTGTTGTCACGGCAGGTGTAGATCAGGTCCTTCCGGATTGTCCTCTTGAAGAAGCCTTTGCAGCCCTCACAGCTGTACACCCCATAGTGCTTCCCTGGGGAGGCAAGGGGAGACCATGAGTGGGCAGAAAAGTATCTGCCCTTCCCTCCAGTGTGAAGGAGCTTGAAACAACCCCAAAGGTGAAAATCCTGGCTGCACAGTATCACTTTAGCAGGCCTGAGTTGGCTTTAGGGGTTCTTTCCAGTAACAGTGACCAGCAGCAGTTAAACTGTAGGAACACCGCTTTCCTGTAATAAGGAGAGACTGCATCCCAGGGCAAGGATGTTGAGCCACATCTTGGATGCAGTGCAAGTGCATTAAAGCCATAGGTAGCAAATGGGGTGCACTGATATGGAGGGGGTCTGCAAGGCACAGCCAGGCTGCAAGTCTCTGCAATAGGAGAGAAAACCAGGCATAGGCAAAGCCTTGTTAACACAAAGCACAGGTAAATAAGAACACAATTTTTTATATTTACCTTTGATAAACAGGGACAAAATGTAAAATATTATAGATTATACACATAAAGGAGAAAAACACAGCTTTTAGGTTCGTTCTCTTGAGCACAGCACAACTAATCTGCAAAACAGCTTACCCTTGGGTAATCCATACCTAGCTACGAATCCTACAATGCCAGCATGGCATCAACAATCCTCCACAGGGTTCATTCCTGCATGAGCCTTGCTTCACAGCATCAGGGGAGTCTTCATTGCACAAAGCCTTATCCATGAAAGAAAACCTCCTACCTGAGGACCTGTCCCCACAGATGGCACAGATGTGTTTGGCTAAGGATCCTGGGCTTGTAGATGGATAATTCATGTTCCCAATCCCCGGGAGACCTGGCAAGGGTTTGACATCCTCTGAGCTGCTGACACTGTTCAAGACGTTGAGCTGCAATAGCAGAAGCCACAAGCCAGGTTAGAGGATCAAGACTCATACCCCAGTGAAACCATCCCCAAATTGAGCTGACCCCTCCTTTATTGCTCCTGCTGGGCTTATCCCATAAGCTTATCCCCAGCAACTCCACGGGGCTGCCATGGGCAGAGACATCCTCTGGTGAATCCAGCTGGAGCGGTTTAAGCAGATGCCTGGTAGCAGATATTGCCTCTCATCCTGCCCTGATGCTGTAACCAAAGCCAGTACTCAGCATAGCTAGAAAAGAGCAGGCAGCAGCCCTCAGCTGCTCAGTTACAGCTTCCAAGCAACAGGGCTAGCTTCATTCGAGGATGCTGATCTCTGTCTCCTTGCAGCCTTGAGCACTAATAGCTTAATAAGAAACAGCTTTGCAGCCAGGCAGTTTGTTGCAATGAAACCTACACTGCTGCACGGCTAGGGAAGCCCTAACGATGTTGAGTGGGTTAGCTTCCCTGATTCAGGATAAACAAATCTGCATGAACACATGAAAACATGGCCATCTTGGTTACTCCCTGGGACTCAGGTCCCTAAACACTATCACAGCCTAGGGAATGGAGCAGGTTTGGGGTTACCAGATGAAGAAAAGGGAAGGGGCTAAGCATCTAAAAATCAGCTTTAGTAAGTTGCAGACAAATGGCCCAGAGCCCCCAACTGAGATCCCCAGGAGCTGCTCGTGGCTGCTGCAAGTTAAAGGTTACAAACCTACATCGATTAGAGACCAAAGCCTGATGTTGCCAAGGGCTTCATTTTATTGCTATTTGCTTTCTAGCTGTTGTTGGCAGTGCAGTAAGGATTAAGGGCCATTGAGCATGTCTTTTCCAAAGCTGTTTGGGCAGAGCAATGTCTCCCCAAAACCACTATGAAATCATCTTTCCCACTGCCATTCTTGAAGGGCTGGGAATGGTTTCTTCATTATTGAGCTTGTTTTTAGCAGTCACCCTAGTTTATCAGATAAAGTTCTTCTTCTCAGCAAGAAAGTGAAAGTAGGGATACAAAACAAGGCTTTGAATGAAAATCCAGTTACAGATTTTGTTAAAGTCTCCATAACATCTAAACCACTAGATTTCATGCATGCTGTTGCAAGTTCTCCATTTGCTCCAAGAAACTGCCTATGTACCATTAAAAGTATAATTTCCACAGGGAATTTCAGGAAAGAACAAGAAGAGTTCATCCCATTGGGATTTTTGGACCAGACATCTAAAAAAATGAAAAGGTGAAGCCTGTATTTATTTTCCTTCACACTTTCTCTGCATTTTCAAAGCTTCAAAGGTCTGATGACATTGAAAACACAAATTATCCAGCAAAAATTACCACATTAGGAGCCAGGTTGTTTTGCTCCTCTGGAAAATAGAAATGCATTGGGAAAAATTGCCCAGAGGAATAGAGGTTCACTCTCACCAGCAGAAACCCAGCCCAGACACTGGCAGCTGCAAATATAATGCTTCAATATTGGCCCAGGGAAAAGGGAAATCAAACCCTTCCTCCCCACAAGTATCCAGCCACCTTTTTTTTAATCCTGAAAACTTCTTGGCAAGAGGCTGAGCCAGGAAGAACTTCTTATGGCTTACAATGTTACCTAGAGATCAGCTGCCACCTTTTCTTTCTCTCTGGCTGCACTTTAAGACAGTAACAGGGAGAGAGGATGTATGGGAGGGGGAGGGAATGGGGCAGTTTTAGCCATCAGTGTCCTCAGAGCTTGACTCCAGCAGGTTAAGTGCAATCACGTATGATATCTGGGACAACTTCTTGAACCCAAATCCATTAGCTGCCTCTCTGCTGAATCCCCAAGGCCCAGCTGTCTCCTTGCATTAGAGGCAATGCAAGTGAAACCTGCTCCTCAGAGCTGGGAACTTGGCACAGTGCCTAGGTTGGGGAAATCATTTCCCGGAGCATCCCCATCCCCAAAGGAAAGGCTCCCACACAGCCAGCACTGCCACAGCTCCAACACCACAAAACACCTGCCCTGGATGCCATGGGTACAAGTATTGTCAGGTTGATGGGGAACAGCTGGTGGTGCAACGGAAGGAAGGATGCCAGGCGCACCCACTGCAGTCAGCCCAGATCCATGCAGGAGTTGAAGATGCTGGTAAAAGGTAAACCAAACCTGCCAAATCACCCTATACTCTCTCAGAGCAATTCAGGGGCCTCCCCACACCACCCTTTCCCAGCCTTGGTGGCCGGCACGAGGAAGAGCTTCAGACAGACTGTGGAGTTAGAGTGGTATAGGGGGCAGAGAAGGCTTGGGAACCATCTCCTTGCTGCTTCTTCAGCAGAAGCCCAGGGGCTTTGGAGTACTTCCTACCTTCAGGTCTCACTAATAAAACACAGTGTCTTGTTAATAAAAGGCAGAATTTCTACTTAGATCTGATCTCCCAGAACATTTCAGCACACTAACAAAATTCCATGCTGCCACCTTCTTCCCAGCCATGCCAGAGGTGGTGCCAGGCTCTTGGGCAGCACATTCCTGTTCCTGCCCCACAAAGCCACGCCAGGAGGCATCCAGCCTATCCACGGCTCTGGAGAATCACCAACCCTAACACCTGGGTCTCTCTACTGTCTGAGTGAGCTCAGGCAGTAAGGATAGTAAGGCCTTGTTTTTCTTCAGGCTAAGTTTATGTGCAACACAGAGTATGTGGCTGGCATTTAGCACTAACATTTGCCTCTTTATAGAAAGTCTGTCCCCTTTCCAAATAATGAAACAAAGCAGATATCCTTTTGCAGGAGGAAGAGGAATGCTTCACATGCTGCAGCCCTTGGTCACCCTGACTATTTCCATGTACAGTAATTACACACACTGCAAAAGATGCAGTGAAGGGGAGCTGTACTGCACCCACAGTGAGAACTGATCTGGGAATTCTCTCTTCCCACTTACTGTGCAGGCTATCTTGGAATATATACAGGTGTCTTCTCTGTGTCTGTGCAAGGGGGGCTCATGCAGAAAGATTCATCTGCTGGAAATTGTTCTTTACAGCTCATCTCTCAAGTGAAATGAGCTGGTGGCCAAAAACCACACCAGCCAACCCACATCCTCAAATTTTGGGACCTGATGAAGTCTAAGCACTGCGAATTGTAGCAAAGCAAGTATGCGCATCTGCATACCTGTGGACTTGCATGTGTCACAAAATTCATGCCTGGGGCTGAAGGCAGCGGGACAGGGTGCGAGCCGATGGAGGACGCAATGACTCTGTACGGTGATCCCAGCACGTTCACTGGAGATCCAATGGCGTTCATGGGGGACGGCAGTGCCCGGGAGGCGCTCGCAGGGGCTTCGAGGTAGTTGTGGTGCCCCTCCACCGAATTTCCCGAGGAAAGGCTTGATGACAGGCTCACAGATGTGGAGCTAGCATGGACAGGAGAATCTACAGGGAAAAGCACAGAGATGAAATACACTATGAGCAAGGCTGGCTGTACAGCTATCAACTGCCCAGCCTTGGTCATGTTCTTCCTAGTAGGTGGTGCAGTGCTGCATTTGGGCTTCAGTCTGAGAACAATGTTGATAACACACCGATGTTTTAGTTGTTGCTCAGTAGTGCTGACCCCAATCAAGGACTTTTCAGTCTCTCACTCTCATGCTCTGCCAGTAAGGAGGGGCACAAGCCAGGAGGGAGCAGAGCCAGGACACCTGACCCAAACTAGCCGAAGGGGTACTCCATACCACAGCACAACATGCATGGTATATAAACAGGGCGGAGTTACCCAAAGGGACTGACCACTGCTCAGGATGGGTTTGGTATTGGTCAGTGGGCATTGAGAAATTGTATTGTGCATCACTTGTGTTTTCTGAATTTTCATTTATCCCGTTTCGTTGCTCTCTAATATTATTAACAGTATTGTTATTTCTGGTGTTATTTCTATTATCATCATATTTTACTCAATTTCAAGTATTAAATTGTTCTTATCTCAATCTGCAGGTTTTGCATTCTTTCAATTCTCCTCCCCATCCCACCTGAGGGGAAAAAGGTGGGCAAAGAGCTGCATGGTACTTAATTACCAGCCAGGTTTAAACCATGACATCAAGACTCAAAGCCAACCAGCAAACATGCCTTATGCTATAAAGGGAAAGAGCAAAATCTTGGTTATGGTACATGAAATAGAATTACATACAGCAACAAAACATATTATAAAGATAACACTTTATAATCAAATCTTCTTTCACTGCTTCAGAGCCTCAGCTGACTTGGAAGAAGGCACCACTGCCTCCCTGCTGCTGGTTTTCTCTGAATTACTCCCTGAGGTCCCATTTCTTTTGTCTAAGCTGGCTCTAGAGACAGTGCGCACTGGAAACCATGAAATCCCCACTGACCAGGCTGGAAACCCCTGAATGCTTCCCATGTCTTATGAAGCACCTTTGCTCTCTGCAATGGCTAGGCAACATGCCCAGCAGGCTCCTCTTACCATGGCTAAGCTCCTTCCCTTCCCACTCACCAACCCACCATGCTACTTCACACAATCCTCCAGCTGACAAAACTTAATACCAGCATCTTCTGGATAAGCTGGAGCAAGGAAGGACAGAAACTGCCCATGACATGCTAGCAACACAGATTATAGGGCAAGGCCTCCACAAAATATTTTGTCCGTTACTTTTCCTCACATATTATGAAACACAGCAGAGACTGATCCCACAGATGTGCCTGGGCAGACAATCTCAGAGACACAAGGAAAGAGGGTTTCCTCCTCCCACACTAAATAACCCCCAATACACATTGCCAAACTAAGCCTCAGAGTAGCCCCATGAGATCAATCTGCCCCTGAACCCCACTGGGAAAGAGGAAGTATAGAAAAGCAGTATAACCTTGAGCATTGCCACTTCAGGGCAGTCTCTGAGGCTGAATGCCTCATGCAAGGTCTAAATGCTTCCTTCCATAGGACCAGTCTTATATTCAGAGGGTATCTCGGCATCAAATGCCCACTAGTTCTGATAGGTTATGTATCTAGCTGTATTTTAAGGATTTATATGACCTTTTCTCCCTCCCCTAGAATTTACCAACCCCAGTTAGCAATAGCTGTATTAACATTTCAATGAACCATTGTTTCTCTGTTGGTTTTTCAACACAGGAGATCATTCCCTGGAGTAGCAAGGAAAAGATGTGTTGTGCGGGAAGGTCACACAGTTGGTTTTCCTTGGCTGGCATAAAGGATTCTTGTTCCTATTGCATTTGCAAGTAGAGGGAGCACTTCGGTGGTTTGTTTGTTTGGGTTTTTTTTTCCTCCTTTTAACAGTATTGCAAAGTTATTTACATGACAGTGTTTGTTATTTTACCTGAAGTAACAATCAAATCTGATTCAAAGGGAAGATGCACAATAAAGATGGGAAAAGGTCAGCTTGCTGAATAACATTAAAGACATTTGTCAGAGTCAAGGAGGACTCGATCTGCCGTTATCAACCCACTTCAGACTTAATTCTGAGGGAGGGGTTGGGGGAGAAAAGGTCTTCGTCAATTCTTGCTTTGGCTTTTTGGATCAATTCTCCCAGTGGGAAAGCAATGTGCAGAAAGAGAAAGCCGGCTTAATGACAACAGCAGAAGCCTTAGAGGCAGCAAGGCGGTCTGAAGGCAGAGCCAGGGCTCCTGCCTGCTGCTGGACAGAATAATCTCGCATACCCCTGCCACCATCATGGAGACAGGCAGCCTATTTTCTCTTAATAGACAGCAAAATCTTTACCTTGTAATGGCTTCCAAGCGCAAAAGACTTTCACTCCAGACACAAGTGCCAGGAGAGCATTTAGCAGTGGGCAGAAGATGCGGTTTTCCTGGCCCCTCCTTACCTATGAGCTCAGCTCACAGAGGCACCTCAGGTGTTTCCTGGGACTTTAAAGGACTTGTGCCAGAGAAAAGCAAATGCATTTTTCATCACCTGTGAGTAGTCTGGTACTATAGAATGCAGTCCTGCCCAGCATCTGTAGCACAGACTTATAAAGAAATTGCTTTTATGCCTCTTTAAACAGCTAGACAAACAACATTGCCTTTGAGGATTCTTCAGCTTGGAAAATAAGCTGCTGAAGGGGAGACTGGGCAGAGATCTATCACACCAGGACAGCTAAGGAGAAGAATGATTCTTCATAATTTTCCATTAATACAGAAAAGGGTATATTTTGAAAGTAGCATGCAGAAGATTTAACCAATAAGAAAAGACTCCCAGGAGAGTTATTTAACCATTTGCATTTACATCAGACCTTACAGAAATGCTGTCACCACTAAGTTTCTCCATTAGAGAGGTTCCCAAGGGCGCAGAGCAAAGCCAAGTAGACTGCTGTCCAGGACAAGCCTCATGGTGTGCTTGTGTCTGTGCCAAGAAGGCTATGGCCAGGTGAATCCCCTAACCTCCAAGATGGGATCAAAAGTTGAAACCAGGAATTATGAAGAGCTTGTGCCCACCTTTTTTACCCCAGCAATGAGACATCAAAGAAACATGAATGAAGGAGATGGACAGAGAAATGAAAATATCTACTGGCAAGCACAGTACTTTTTACACCTTTACACAGGTGTAAAGCCAGGCTTTGCCAGGGCTTGATGATACACACCAGAGTTAACAGCTTGTTTCCACAGTGTCTGGCCTATGCTCTCCTGCTAAGACTGTGACAAACCCATTGGTGAAACCCTCCAGTGTTAAGTTACCATTTACTCATGAATAATTTTATCCATCTGTTATAGACTGTAATACAACCTGCATGAAGAAGTGTTGAAACAAAAGGAAAAACAAAAAAAGAGGGAAAAAAGGGGGAAAGGGGCGAAGCAAAGCACTCCTGTAAGGTGGTCCAAACTTTGACTTTCAGTCCCTCCCTGGGATAAGTTTGCCAAGTCAGCCCCTGTGGGAGCAGAAACGCACCTTCCTGCATCGAGAAAATTTCCCACCCTGGGGAAATAATTCCTCTCAGGTTGTAGTGCTCCAAGAGGGATATAACCTGGTAGCAATCACATCTTATCAGCTTGTGCAAGTAGCAATCTGCACAGCTGGCAAAAGTTGTGCAAAAAGAGCCATACCGAAGCACTTTTAGCACTGGGGTTGCCTAGTTCCTGAGCTGAGTAACCTCAAAGTTGTCTCAGTCCAAAGGAGCCACGGTGGCTTGGACAATGCAAACAGCAAATATTACAAGTCTGATTAATTTTGGTCAAAAAATATTAAATGAAGCTGCAGGAAAATAATGATGTTCTGTGTCCCACATCTCCCAACAGAAAGCAGCCAGAAAGACCTTGGGCTTGCAGTGGTGGCATGGCCTTCCTCCAGGTATTTTCTCCCATGACTTGGGAGACAGACAGAAACGACAGCATAGCAGCAGAGCAAGGCCAGCGAAGCAGCTGCTCTGCAGCAGGGAAGCAGCCCTGGGACAGAGCAGGGGGCACCGAAGAGATGGGCCTCAGTCCTGCCTGCCTGCCACAGCCAGCCGCCTCTGCCTTTGCAGCAGCACTCGGCGCAGGTGACATTTACACAGGCCAAAGCAGGCCCCGAGTCTGTCCGTCAGGTAATGTGAGGTGACAAGCAATGCCGGGGATTCAGCCGGCTGTGCCGGAGCCCCGCAGAGCAGAGGGCAGCCCTGCATCGGGAGTGAGGGCTCTGTGGCTGGCCCAGCCCCTGCCTGTGGGCTCTCAGGCTGACCAGGTTCCCCACGTCTGCTGGAGAAGATTGGCTGAGACCCTGCATCCAGCATCAGGGCTTGCTACTGCTTTTAACCACCTACTCCAGATTCAAGACCAACTTACTTCTGATCCACAAATGGAGCTGTTTGTGTCTTTCTCCTCTCTCTCTCTCCTCCATATTAATGCTTGGACACTTCAGGGAAGCCTGATACTGTATTTATTTCTCTCCTGGAGGAGCAGAGGTAAAGAGGCCAGGAGGGAGCTGCCCTAGTGTAGCTTCTCTGATGTCTCCACTGCAAACACACAGCATGCAGAGAAGTCGGTGCCTCAATCAACCTTCCACAAGTTCTCTTGTACAGGAGCACACACAGTCCAGCCTCCTCTTTGCAGGAATCAAAGCCTGAGAAGAAGAAACCTGCTTCTGGGTGCTTTGCTCTTTCAAACTGTCTCTGCAAATGTCACTTGCTGAAGAGAGCAGCCGTGTGTTGGAAGTGTGCTCAGACACAACATCCATCCTGTTGCTTTAGCACTCAGAATAAAGATCATATCTAATAATCATTCTGCTGACGTTAGAAAAAAAATGAGAGAAGACCCTAAGACCTACTTCGTTCTCATACTCTCAAGGACATCAGCATTACCTTCATGCACCAGCCACTGAAGCAGAGGACACAAAGCTATGATACTTTGCTTCCACCTGTGTTTCATCTCCACCTTAGCAAAACTGTAGTCCAGGGATGGGAAACTTACATGAATAGCCTTATAAAATCAGGAATAGAACACCACTGGCTACATCACAGCAGACGCACAGGTGTTTGATAGATGCACCTGCAGAACACAAACTCCAAGTCCACCACACCAGTGCTGAACAGCCAGGTCTGGGCTAACACGTCTAGGCTCATCCAAGACCTACATTAGCTCAATAAAACCAGATTGGATATCTTTGTGCTATGACCGCTTCACAGGTAAAGCTGGGGCAGGCATAGAAGCACAGACTGTCTACAAGAGTGTGCAAGTGACCCCAAATGCCTTGGAAAAGGCAGTAGGATGATAAGCGTCCAAGCTGCAGCCAATAAAGCTGTCTTGATTTACACCCAAATAATGACAGGAAATGCCAGTCTCAGTAATTACATTTGAGCAGAAAGTGGAATGAGGATGCAGAGACCAGTAACATCCAAGCTCTAAGTACACTGTCTATTGAACCAGTATGGGTTGCAAGTTTGTTATGGTTAATGCCTTCAGCTGTAACACCTAGCAAAGCCTCAAGAAGAAAGGTATCCATGTTAAACACTGAGGTCTTCCTTCAAATAAGGCCTAAAGCAGGCAGGCTTCCTGAGACTTGAGAATCCCTGGTAAGCCTAGAGATGATGACGCTTTCAACCTTTACAGTTTTCTTTTTAATGTTAGAATCAAAAGCTGGAACTTTTCGAATAGTGAAAACCATGCTTGTGCTTCTGAGGCTCCAGATATACATGGAAGGGGCTCCTATCATTTGCATGAGCAATTAAAGCTGTCCTGCCTGACACAGGACTAGCAAAACTTCACAGATACTTCATCCTCCGCAGATCAGAGAGCACCACGAAGTGGGAAGAGACATGAACAGAAGGGCTGATTTCAGGAGAGCAGCACGGGTGGGCGTGTGTGGGAGGTATAGCTTGGCAGGCAGCTCGTCCTTGGGGACGACCTTCAAGGGGAAGTACCTGTGAGAAACAGTCCTGAAACTGGATGCAGTTATGCAGCAGAGAGCCCACATTAACTGGAATCAAAGTTTTGCTGCGATGTCTGCAGGTGTAGTTTTTATTTAATACATGGAAGCTAAACTGAGTAACTGTACCCTTTCTGGTGGTATTTTTAACTGTCCAAGCAGACTTCCACAGGCAGTACAGATTGCCATGCTAATACCCTACAGAAATGTTATTGGTTTTACCTTGCTTTTAAGGTCCAGTAACCTTTGTGCTTCCATCTTTCTGCTCAACTTGGAGTCAATAAATAATGCATCCTTCCCTTGCAGCTAACACATGGAGAAGCAAATTTTTTTGGAGGTGTGCTGGCACATACATGAGCAGGGGCTTCTACAACAGGGATCTGCACAGGGCAGGAAAGAGTTTGCCTCAGCTCTGGGCGCTGGGAGTAGTTGCTCCTTTTACTCTCAGGTAATGCTCCTGTGCCACTCTTGCAAGCAGGGCCCACCCAAAACCTGGGCCATAAGAAACCATTGGCTGGAAGTACACAAGATTTTCACCAGCCCTGCTGCAGGCTTAGCATCAGATGCTATTTTGAGGTCTTGGTCTGATCTGACTGAAATAGTGAGTCAATAGCTTGAGATGTCCAAGGACATTTGGACAAGAAACACCTGCAGTGTAACCACATATTCTTCTCTAGTTAGTACCCTAACAAGGTATCACATCCCCCTCATGACCACAGTAACACACAAGAGTTGAGTAAAGTTTCTCATCTCCGAAGAATAAAAGTTGTTGCATTAGAGGCCTGAAGGGTTTTTCATAATTGTCTGACCAGATTTCCCTCCTGGCCAGCAAGATTTCCAGCACAGCACCCACCTGGAAGAAGCGCAGAGATTTCTACCGTGGTCTTTAAACTCCTTGGAGAGGCTACAGGTCCCTATCAGAAATTATCTCACTGGCTGCAGGGCCTGTGGCTGCCCCAGGCAATTGAAAGCAAGTGTCTCCTGCTTTAGAAAAAAATAAATAAAAAATAAAAAAATCTGTATTTCAGTAGCTACAGGAGCTGCCCAGTCACTGAATTTTCTCACGTCTTTCCTGGGCCAAAGAGCCCTCTTCCATCTTCACATACTTCAGTTACAGGTTTTGACATGGCAAGCTGTGACAGACAGGGAAAAAGCATCCTGCAGATCACAAAACCTGAGACCATTACAGGTGAAAAAGGTGCCAGCCAGCAAGGCAGCCCCACTCCAGACACAACCTGGGTTTTTCCTCTCCTTATCCCCCAAATGACCTGGCCTAACCCTACTTTGCTTGGGAAAGCTGACAAGATTGAAGCCAGAGGTGGTGTGGCCACAGGCCAAGTTACATGAGTACTAATAAAAGAGACTTTGTGGAGGAGCCAAGTTAGCTCTTGTCCCCAACCAACAGTGCCAGAAAGTGCTATGAGAGAGGACAGCCAGCACAGCATCTTTCCTTGCCCTGGGAGCTGAACTTCAGATGAAATGCATCCTTCAGGAGAATAAAAACACATTTTAAAGCCCTGTCTTTGTTTCTACAGCCCAGGCTGTGAAAGCAAATCCATCTGCCTTAGTGCACATCTCCTGCTTTAGATGTCTAAGGGTGACTCATCTGAACACTTGCCCTGCTACTCTCCAAACTCATCTGTAACACTTTGGAGTCTGACTGTCCTTTTCTTATCACAAATTATGTACTTATTACCAATTTGTGTATGTACATTCTCAAATTTTGTGGTGTTATTCAGACATTTAAGATCAAAGTGAGTTATACACATTATCAAAAATATGCTCCTTATTTCTAACCTGAATGTCCTTAAGCTCAAAATGAAGCCCAGAATTTCAGAGCTGAGGGAAATCTGAGTAGCAGCCACATCATCTTAACTACCCTGAAGCAACAAGGTGCAAGAACAGTGAGTGCAACAAGCTGACAGCCTAGTGTGGACACTGTCCTTTTCCACTGTCTTGATGTACCCCTTCATAACTCCAGCACAGGCAGGACCAGCAACATTTTCATAGCTATTTTAAAAGAAGGGGGAGCAGCAAAGACAACATATTATGGGCCGGATGGAGATGCAGGTTGCCTGCACGGGTTTTGTGGTGAAGACCCCAAAGCAGTGGGAAGCTTGGTACACCACCCCCTCCACCCCCCCCCGTCGATGGTCACTATGATCTATCCTGCTTCATCTCTCTCAAAGCCTTACTGTCCTCTTGCACAGCCTGTGGGCCCCTAAAGTTGTCTGGCCAGAGCAGCAATTGCCTTCTCAAGCAGCCAGAAATCTCTCTCTGCACACCTAACAACCCAAGGAGAAACAGTTCCACACCACCCATAGGTCCCCAGCCCCGCCAACCTGCCTCAGGGGCATGGAAGCCCTCCAGCTTTGAGGGGAATGTAGATGCAAGTGGTAACCTGCAGGTATATAGCATCTGGGGAGTGTAGAACAGGCCAGAGTGACTGTTTTAAATCAGCCCAAACAAAACTTGGCCAATGCTTTTGCATCTCTGTCAACAATTCACTTGCAGAAAACACTCTTTCTAAACCAAATTAGAAGCAGGCTAAAACTTCAGTTAAGTACACTTGTAAATGAAAGTTAAAGTTCCAGTATACTGAACTTCGGGCTGGAGAACAGTCCCTTCAGATTTACTGGTGGAGCAGAAATACCTCTGCTCCTACTACCAATTTCCTCCCCTAGAAATCTCCCAAACGCTCTACTGAGTGCTGTGTCCCCTGTCTCTACAGGGATCTGTGCCCTATTTCTATGAAAATCAGTCTGAACATCACTTTTCTTTTGCTTCTTTGTAAATTTTTAATACTCAGCAAGGTAAACACAAATAATACTTTCATTGTTTCACTCTTATTGAAGCAATAGGAGAGAGTTTGGCTTGTCTTTGCTTGTTCCTTAAAAACATCAGTGAGCAAAAGATTCTTCCAAAAAGTGACCTCTTTTGTACAGAAACTGCCGAAAAAGGTATTTGGGAATGTCAAGTGCTTGTGAAACTTGGGGATGACTTGATGCAATACCAATGACTTTTCTGGAGTTGGAGAATTACCAGAGGTGAGCATCTGGTGCAAGAGGGAGGAAAAAAAAATGCACACATAGCAGGAACATCCCATGTGCAATTCAGCTTCTGCACAAACCTCTCTGCTAGCAGAGAAATAACAGGTTTCTTGTGATGTATACAGCCTGGGGGCTTCCAGAGCAACTCCTGGAGGCATTTACCTACCCTAAAGGGCTGGGAACAAATTGAGGATTTTTCCAGAGAGACTAAGACTTTGCACATCCATAAACTACAATGCGCTTTTACCTCCCTGGAGCAGCACCAATGATGCTGTCAGCAGCCAAAACGTGGGTGCTTCCAGTCCCTTGCAGCCAAGCTGTCCAACCTGCCCCCTCCCTGCATCAGCTGGGGAGCCCCTACAGCTCCTCAACACGTTCCACTTGCACATCGCCCATGTTAGGACAAGAGGAATAACTTCAGAAAAGATAATGAGCAAGCCCCAGTAATTGCAAAGCCCATTTCCCAAGAGCGGTTCTGGTTTCTGCAACTGGGGCTCCCTCATGGCTGGTATGTGCAGGGGGATTGCAGCTCACAGCCATGCAGACACAGCTTTTCGCAGACCATTGTCTCACTGTACAGCCTCATTTGACTAATCTGACAAAGCTTCACACAGTTACGGTGGTATCAGTGTCACACGGGCAGGAGACAGCCCCTGGGCAAGGAAAGAGCCCTCTTTAGATTTTCTTGGGGTCTGTTTTATGTTTTAAAAGTTGGGTTTTTTTTTCCCCTCCAACAACTTAATTAAAATGTAATTGGAAAGGTACTTAGTTGATTTGATTCTGTTCTTTCAATTCATAGATTCAGTCCATCATACGCAAACACATACATGCATTCTCAAATGTCATATACTAAACTTTAGAGCAGAGTCATAGTTTGACTCAAGCCTGCATAATTACAGACAGCTTGGTTTGGCTGAGCTGAAGTTCATAGCGCATACAATCACAGGACAGCTTCAATCATAAGCACACAGGCACCATAGGTTACAGCTACATACAAGCTAGGTTAAACATGTTTTTAAATTCCCTTTAGCTCACCCATACTCCTACTGTGGGATCAGTTCCTCCACCTAACCCAGAAAGCATAGATTGCAAATGCAAGTAAAATACTTACTGCCAAAGCCCGCAGGAAACTTAATGAAGTGAGGATAATTCCCATACATGTTTAATCTTCAGTTCATTGCTTGCCTTTCTAAACACAACTGTCTCCTCTAACTTCAAAGCTGCCTGGAGTGCAGCGCAGCCCGCTGGGGTCGGGACATGGCTCCGCAGGAGCAGGGGCTCTTGGAGGGTGCCACGGCAGCTGCCTGCTCCCGTGGCCTCATCCTTGCTTCACGCTGACAGCAGCTGCTTGCCGGGATGAGACATGTTCTTGTTCGCTGCCGCTCAGGGCTGGCTCCCGTGCTCAGCTGTCTCTGCTCCCTGCAAATTCACGGCAGACCATCCGGGTAGCATAATCGCCTGGATAAGGCGCCGATCAATGCATGACAGCTCCGGTACAGATCACAGACTGGGAGGGGCAGGGGGGTTTAAGTTGTTTAGGGGAGGAGCATCGTGGGAAAGGAGGGGGGTGCCTTGCTTTTCCACCAGTGAAGACTCGATGTAGGTTATTAGTTATACTAGACCTAGCCATGTGGAGGTTTCCGGACATGGAAAGGACCAACCCGCACCCAGAGCGGCTGTGCCCTGATCATGGGCTGGCTGACAGGGCAGGAGCACATGTGCAGCCTAGCACTTTGGGACTAGGGCTGTTCAGGTCAGGGAGTTCCATGCTCCCATCCCACATCAAGCCCTGCCTCAGCTGCACTCCTGGCATCAAGTCATGGCCCCTGCAGTACTGGACTGCAGTCATCCCTAGGAAATGCAGCCAAGGCTGTGGAGAACCAGGAACTTCCTGGGGCTAGCAGAGCTGGAAGCTCAAATCCTACCCCCAGAGGAGTCCAAAAAACACCCAAAGCACCCCCCAAAAGATTATCATTAGCTGTTGCTAAAACTGTCTAGGATGAGGAGGGGGGACATGGGACAGAACCCAGGGGGCTCAATCCATGCCACAGTCAGTAAAGCAGGCTTTATGCAGCATGCTTCACACATAGTCCCATATGTACATCCAGAACTCCAATTTAATGCCCACGCAGCCTGACAATAAAGTACTGCAGGAAATAGGTAGAAATAATCACAATCAAGCGGCCAGTTGCTAGATCAGAGCAAAGCCACATGCAGTCTTCATCACTGCCTCCTCCAGTGGCTGGTACTCTGAAGGGGAAGCAGTTCCAGCTCCCTGCCTGGCAAGACCCCTACCACTTGCTGAAACTGTGGGAAGAAGCAGGGATGCAGGCAACAGCAGGGCTCACTGCTCCTGGCTTCTGACCTGGGTGACCTCAGGTGAGGTCACCTTGAAGGGATGGAGGAGGAAGGAATTTTGTCTACGGTTGTAAAATGAGCAGAGACCAAGGCCTGCACTGACACATGTCTGTTGGAGGAGGAGGTGGGTTACAGCTTTGCCACTGGCACCAGCCATGTTGCAAAGAAAGAAGGCACAGAGCTAACAAGGGGCTCTGTCTTCCCAGGGAGACCACAAACTACTCCCATGTACAGGATGGGGAGCATGCCATGCAAGCAGCAAGACAAAAGGAAGGGAGAACAGCAGATTAGAATGTTTGGCATTCTTCAAGGGCCTGCTGGCTCTTGGCTCCCTCCAGGTCACCCGAGGGCCCATGCTGCCCTTTGGCACTAAGCATGCTACAAGGGGAAGGCATGCAATATGCCAGCACAGAGCTGTTCACAGCATCTAGAGCAGCTCAGGCAGATGCTGACTGAGGTGCTGTCAGCCCTGAGGTAATGCTTATGCAGGAGAAGGAAAGGTTACCCTTGTTAGCTCTGTTTCTTGCTTCTTTCCCAAGCATTGCTATGCCCACTTCTCTCTAACCAAGGGGTATAAACAAGTACCAGCATTCTGCATATCCCATTAGTTGGAATCCAGGTACAGATGCACTGGTTTTCCATACAGTTAAAAAAATGTAAAAAAAAAAAAAGAGAGTAAGATCAGTATTCAGAGAGGTTCTACTAAGGCAAAAAACCCCACGTAACTGCAGCCTTTCAAGGGGAATACAAACAAAAGAGATGGCTCTCATATTTTCTATTGGCCACTGTTCACATCTCGTTTGGTTTACTGCACAAACATTAATGGGACTGCAGAACTATTTCAGAGGAGGAAAGGCAGCTGAGCAGCATGCTTACATGCCCTGCTCACACGCCACAAGTTTCAAGCTACAGGGAAGGAAGACCATAGGATTTGAGAGCCAGTACAAGAGCATAATACAGCAGCATCTGACTGTGTGGTGCTATATCCCATCCCTCTCCCTTGTTCAGCTGAGCTCGCTTTTTGCCCTGCCACCACCCCAGCATACAACAAGGACATCCCCAGCAAATGTCCACAGCAAGGGACAGTCCTCCTCCAAGAGTTCACAGCAGCATCCAGGTGCAAAAGCCATAGGCACAGCTCCTGTTTCAGTGGGTGCTACCCTCTCAGTGACTGGGCCATGCTCTCACACACCCATGGGTCCCTCCAAAACCATCTCTGCTCTGTGCTAATCCAAGTGGCAGTCAGATCTCTGGCAACCACAGGATTTCTAACCTGTAGGCAAAGTTTGCTATTTCAGGATAACACCGGCTTTGCTTCTGGTGTTGTCCTTTAGCAGCCACACTGGGGATCCTCCTTAGGGGCAGGAAGCAAGAGCCAGGCACAGAGCAGGGATGCTCCAAGGCTTTGCAGGAAGAGACGCAGAGTGCTGAAGAGAAGCTGCCTACAAGGTGGCTTGTTTCAGTCTTTGGACAGAAAATTAAATTTATCAGCAGGGCAAGTTTCCTCTGTGACGAGACTGAAAGAAACTTTTTTCTATCAAAAACCCCAACAAACAATGTGCTACCAAAAGAAGTGATTTTCACACACCCCCCCTCAATAAGACCCAAGGCTTCCACAGAAGAGAGGGACTTTTTGCAGCCCCACATGCAGCCTGCCAGAGGGATGTTTCTATTATCCAGTGTCAGGGGATAACTCTGGCATGGTGGGAAGCCTGCCTGTCCACACAGAGACTTTTCCCATCAATTGTCCATCACCCCACAGAGATGCATCTGACTGGGGGCCATCTATCCTCAGTCCCAAAGTGCACACCAGCACTTAGAACTGAGTCAGTACTTCAAGACAAATCCTCTCTTGCCCAACAGTTTTACTTCCACCTGCTTGAGTCATACCTTTCTACCATCCCAGCCTGCCTTATCCCTTGCCCTCAGGCTGGACAAGAGGGCTGTGCCCTCATCCAGCAGCAGTGGGGCAGAGCTGGCTGCACAGCCCATTGAGCCCCAGCAGCACTGGAACTGAGAGGTGTGAGCAACAAAGCAGCTTTGCATTTAAGCACCAACCGTGCTGAGATTTAGTAGTACCATTAATTCTTACCAACTACATGGGATCTCAGCAGCTTTAATTCCATGCTAATGAAGTTTAAGTGGGGAATTATTTTTATTGATCTGTCCAGAGCAAACAGCCTGATTTTAGTCCAGCTCTGCCACCACCCCGTTTCCCAGCCCTCTTTTCTTTTTCCCAGCTTAGAAGAAAGGCAAGAGGAAATAAGACAAAACATCTCTGAGCTCCTTAAAAAGGTTGTCCAGCAGTAAGTGGATTACTTTATTGATTTTTAGCAGATCTGGGTTAGCAAGTGCTTAGTGCTACAGAACACATGCACACACTGAGCAACTCCAAGGAAACCCCACCAGGCCCTTTCCTCAGGCAAAGCAAGCATTAGGCAACCTATTTAGGGGTCCACCATGGGTTTTGGGGCATGGAGAGGCTCAAATCAGTACCCAAATTTGTCTGTGACAGACTCCAGGAACCAGCCCAGTCTCTCAACAAGTGCTGCAGGACCACACAGAGGCAGACCCTCAATTTCTACAAGAAATAATAGCACAGGTCACTGCTTCAAACTATTGAATTCTGTTTTGTCACCACACACACACACCCTGTTATGTAAAAGGAGAAAACATGACTGCCACTGTTATTTTAGGAAGGAATAACATTGCCATGCCACATCCAGGTGGGACTCAGTGCTGCTGACTGCCACTCGGCAGCCACACCTTGGGAGCATCAGTCAAAGTGGGACTCCCAACAAAGCAATGCTGATTCAAGCCAACTGAGATGCTAACATTGTATTGGGGTCACTGACTCACCTCTCAGCTTCCCAAAGCCATTTCGCTGCACCCAACATTTCAGCAGTATGTTGGAATAATATCTCAAAGAATTCCCAGTACTGCTCCACCAAGCCTTTTGGAATGCTGGTCTCTGGAGCCAGACCCTAAACATGCGAAAGCCTCTCCCATTCTGCCACAGAACCAGAAAAGCCAGAGAGTAAATAAGGTCCTTTATCCTTGCACATTGGATTGAACAAGGAAAACTCCAAACATCACCAAGAAAGCCATCAGTCTCCCATCCCATCTCTGTTTAAAGGCAGAGACATTCTTTGGTCATGCATGTGTCAACAGCATAAGCAAATAAAAAGGTCACAGCCCTCATAACCTTACAGCTGCACATACATCTTCCTCCTGACACTGCTTCAGGCCTAGAGAATATCTGAGAAGACTCACTGCCCATGGGGTGTTGGTGTTAGAGCAGGAGCTCCCTCTATATGGCTAGGGAAGTGCAATAGGGACTAAGAGGCTGAGTGCCCCAGGAGCCAAAATACCCACTGCCCTCACTGCATGCCTGCAAAGGAGGACACACAGACACCAGGTGACATGCTCAGGGCCAAAGAAGAAGACAGTAGCAGAGCAGGGACTTGAAACTGAGTTTGTCAGGGCTAATTAATGGACTGACCCAACCTCACCTACCTGCCGCAGGTTGGCATTGGCCTGAGACAGAACAAGTCACCAAAAGCAAGGTGGCCCTATGATTCCCTGGAGATGAAGAGGAAGGGATCTAATGCATCAGCCCTGCCCTTTCTCGCTGCTGTCTCTTGTAAAGCAATAACTACAGACACCAAGCTAATGAAATTAGCCCCAGAGCCCCATCAGGCTAATGCAATTACCAGCAGCAGCATACTCAAACAACAGAACCACAAACACACCTGCAGTAACACATCCTGGCCTCTTCTCCGCAGGCTTTCCCCATCTCTACCTGATCCCTACAGCAGCCACCCAACGTGAGCCCCCTCCCCAGGTTCCGGAGGGCATGGGCCACCATTACCAGAACCAGGCTGCTTCAGGGAGGGCACTGCTTACCTTGCAGAAAGCACAGTCCCATGCAGCCAAGAGCAGCCTCTGAGGGCAGATAATTCCCAGGCTGTTTGAACCCTGGGAGACCTTCAATTACCAGCAACATAATGAGGCCCTCAACCCTAATCAGAGGTGTCACCAAATCCTCTTACGCCTGCATAAGCACCTCCAGCAGCTTTGCTGGTTGCGGGACCCAGCTGCTCACTCCTCCAAGGAATTATCTCCTCAGGCAGGCACCAGTGGTTGCACAAGCACATTTTGACACAGATGCAGGTGAGATGCTGCCAGGCACCAGTGCCAGATGACAAGGTGAGAGATACATGAGCAAGTCTTCTTCCCAGCCCAGAGGGCACCTGGAGATGCACTGGAATAGACAAACATTGCAAAATTACTAGAGGAGATATCTTAATGCTGATGCTCCTTATCTGAGATGCAAAAAGCAGGTTTATATCTGTCTATTTCTGAATATGTCATCTATACCATCAAGCAAAGCTCATTCTCTGGGATGCTCCAAGAAACTTTTCAGCCCCTAACTGTGGATGGCAGGTGACCCCATCTCACTCTGCTCCTCTGCACTGGCACTCATTCACAGGGCAACAGGCAGCTCCTTCTACACATCCGTTCTGACTCACACTTTCTGCTCCAACAATGCACTTTTTAATATCATGCGAGGAGCAAAAACAACAGGTCCACTATAATGCAGAGATATCCTGAGGCAGAAAATCCATTCAGAACCCAGCTAGAGAGAGTCAAGTCAATTAGACACTTTCTGGGGCATCAAACTGCCAACAATCCCAGCCTTTGTAACAGTGAAGAATCACTGCCTATGTGCTTCCCAAAGACTCCCCCTTGCCAGAGCAGAAAGGTCAGCAGTGGTAGCGTCATGGAAAAGCATGCAGCAAAGTATTACTGGGAAGGTGGAACCAAAAAATAGAAATTTGGATCCTCTGGAAAATACTTTTTTTTGGTCAAAAGCATCCATTGCTTTGGGTTGGGTTCACATGGGAATGAGCAAGCCTATAATACAGGAGTGTGGTGGTTTAAGCCCCTCAATAACTCACCCAGTTCATTCACTCACTCACTCCCCCTCTTTCTTCCCCCAGTCCCGGGGGGATGGGAAGGGGAATCAAAAGAATGCAACTCGCACAGGTTGAGATAAGAACAGTTTAGTAACTAAGGTATAACACAAATCACTACTGCTACCATCAATAATGACAGGAGAAGTACAAAGAAAGAGAATACAACTGCTCACCAAGCCCGACCCAGCCAGTGAACCCCCCAGTACCAAAAACCTGACCATGCCGTGCACCCCCAGTCCACCACCACACCCTTCCCTGGTCTCTGCTCTCCCTTTTCACATCCTGGACATGACGTGCTGTGGTATGGAATAAACTCTTTGGTCAGTTTGGGTCAGGTGTCCTGTCTCTGCTTCCTCCCGGCTTCCCCTCCTCCCTGGCAGAGCATGAGACTCAGAAAGTCCTTGGCCAGACCAAAACATGACCAAGCAGTAACTGAAAACACTGGTGTTATCAGCGCTGCTCCCAGGCCCAAAATCAAAAACACAGCACTGCACCAGCTACCAAGAAGGAGAAAAATGACTGCTACTGCTGAAGCCATGACAAGGAGATCTGTGCTACACCAGGTAGAAGTTTGGGCATGCATTGTATCAAGACACAATAGTTGAGTCAATCAACTGCTATTGCAGGGTTTGGGAGCTCATCGCTCCACACCTGTTTTCACACAAGTCACTCCACCTTTTTAGCTTAGATGGAATAAAGGACATAGAGACAAAAAAGGAACCACAATACTGCAAACTGGGGAGAGTCACACATCCCTCTGCACTTCAAGGTAAGCCCCTGACTTCTCTTGTCATTGGTGCAAGGTAGCAAACTTGCCATAAATCTGGGCTATAAAACCCATATTCCAGGTTGGATGAGGACAAAATGAAGCCAGAATTTCTGCGAGTAAGTGCTGAAGTCAGGCAGATCCAAAGGCAGGTCTCTGACCAAAAGGCTCTTATGTCCAGAGGAGATTTTGGTGAGAAATGAACACTCAACTCTTAAAGTTAACCCATGTGTCATTTAGTGTTCAGCAAGGAGCTTTCGAAGGATGGGTGAAGAAAACATTCGCTTGATACCTCCTTGATACCACCCTGCAAGCAAACTTTCCAGCGTGTCAGAAGACCTGCAGGTTGACATTTAAATGCAAACCCCTCTTTAACCCTGCTGTACACATAGTGTAAAGCTGAGATGTCTGTAAAATGCCTCAGAACAGCTAGGTTCAACGAATATTACACCCAGAAGACCAAGGTTTCTTCATCCTCTAAAAACAAAGTTCTCAGGGAAACCTTAGGAGACTGCAGCTCCTGCAACTGCCTTGATTTTGCCATTTTCCCACAACCTGTTTCTCAGAGGAAATATTTCAACAGAAGATTGTTCCTTGACCATGTTAACCCTGCATTATTGCTTTCAGGGACAGGTACTCTAAAAAAAGAACCAAAATACCCACACCTTAGCCACAAAATAACCCTACTGATTTCAGGGCTTCTCTGACTACCCAGAAACAAACAGCCTCAGTGAAACTCAGTTCCTTCACCTTTCTCTGCAGAAGTCATTTCAAAGAGCTTTTTTATTTTTTTTCTTTCTAGATCCTGCTCTATTTGTCATTCTCTTTTGCTGGGAAACCTAGATTTCTGTGAGCAGACTATATTCCTTGGAACGGGCCTGAGCTGGGTGGCACACAACTGACAGGAGAGAGCCCAGCCACATAAAGTATCTGCTGGACCTTTCATTGGACCTTGCATGATGGCCACCAGAGCTCAGCACAGAGTCTGGAAAGTCTTCTTACAGCACTGCTCTGCACAAGGCCACAAAGGCCTTTCACATGCAACCTCCCGTGGAAAATGCCACAGTCTGTTGTGTAGCTGGGGCTTTGCTGCTACTCTCACTTTGTGCATCCCCATGTTCATGCTTTTACATTTCTTCCTGCTTCAGCAAGTACAAAACTCCAGAGACAACCTGTCAATCTCCATCACATTCAGCTGCCTTAGATGGTCTATTTATACCAGACAGGCAAACACAGATATCTCAGATATCTTGGAGTTCAAGGTAACAGGGGTTATTCCTACTCTGAGTAGAACCTTTCTCAGGGAGGAAGAATGGGAGGCATCAAACAGAAACAGCTTTACATCAGGACCTACTACCAATACCTTCATGGCACAGTAGCCATCACCAGCCACAGCCCAGTCCCCGAGATCCCAGCCACAGTAGCCTGGCCCTGAAAGCTCAGAAGGCTGATCTCTACCTTAACACAACTCATCTCAGACCCCTCTGATCCTGCAATGAGAGGCAGGAGATCAGCACATACCTTTGGATTTCTAACCCATGTTCTCTCCAAGCCAGCAAGGTCACAGCTTCAAGCTTCCTCACAGTGCATTTCTCCACTGAGCACTGCCTGGATCTGGTGCAAGCATCTGGCCGCACACTGTCACCTTAATGCCACAGCAAAGGCTCCAGCTTTCACTGAATTATTCCTGTCTCCTGAACTTTAACATTACAATGCAATCTGCTCTATGGCAGCCGGTGTATCTGACTTAGGAAAAATCCTGCCTTATCAAGTTGTCCCATTACTATTCCTTAAAGAGATCTGAAGTTGAAGGCATTTACGCCAGTTAGTACATTGCATCACATGTCCACAGAGCTTTTGATCTGGACCAAGGGCCCAAAAGTCACATCTACCATATTGCCTAGGAACAGCTCCAGTCAGCACTTCTCAACCCATCTTCATAGTTTAATCCTTGCTCCAGACAATGAGACATTTTCTATAAGCCACAGGGGGATAGTGGGGCTGCTGCCTTTTCATAGGATGCTTGCAGCTCCTCAGGAGCCAGGCAGCAAACCTGGATCCCACCTCCACTTCACCTCTGCAGACACCACTGGCTCATTAACCATTTTTTAGTAGATTTCAGCCTAGTAGATTTCAGTAGATTTCATTTCATTAGAGAGGCAAGAGAGAAAGGAAAGAAAATCCTAGCAAGGAGAGCAGTAAGGGAAATCAAAAATACTGCTAAAACCAAAGTGTGTCTGCTTGAAAGATGGAGAGGCAGATTACCAGTGCTTTGCTGTCACTGATGCACAGATGTTATGTGTTTCTGTAATGACATGATCTTCCTGGGGTGGCCCTCCTGAGCAATACCGAGTTTCAGGCAAGTCTTGAAACGAATACTCTGATCTAGCAACCCTGGGCTAGCACTATTAATACAGCAACCCGGCACACTGAGAGCCTCCAGCTCATGCCTACAACACGTCTGAGTCACCAGGGGGTGGAAAACACAGAAAAAAAACCCCAAACAATAAACCAGACCACATTTTTGTGCAGACACTCCCTGTTTGATGCCATGCTGCACAAACATACCTGTACAGCCTCTCCACAAAGCACCAGGCCCAGAGAAACAGCCTAGGCATGGCAACTGGAAGAAATGAAGCATTATCAAGTCTTGCTGCCCAAGCACGACATACAAAATGCATTTAAGACGAGCTGAAACCCAAACATACCCCTCATTAATGAGCTGTAAAAAAAAAACAGAAGAAGGGGGATACAAAGACCCAGCTCTCACTGCCTCTGGCTCCTCTGGTGGTTCAGACAACTCCATTCTTTATATGTCCCCTAAGCCATGCAGACTTCCACTTCACAGAAAACCACAGGTTCATTTTGTGATCATCTCCTTATAGATCCAACCAACATCAGTTCAAGACTGCCACCTTGGTTTGTTTGACATTCAAGGGACTGAACCATTTCTTTGCCTTTACCGAACAGTTACATCTCTCTCATCTCTTATAGCAGCTGTCCTTCCCCTGGGAGTCACTTTCCAGTGGCAGATGAAGGGAGACAAACACAACATCAAACTCAGACAAAATCTTCTCCCATGAGATCGGTTTCTTTCAGCGTTTCCCTACCGAAACTATTTAAACCTTTCGCCTCCCTGTGCAGCCTAAGGGGAGGTAAGGAGCCAGCTACAGGAAGCATCGCTTTCCTCATCAATGCCCTCCATTGCCTTTCAGATGTCTTCTCAAAAGCCACATGGTCCCCTGTGCCAAATGGAAAATCCACTGGTATTTAAAGACATAGAAGCATGACAAAATTCACTGTGTCCAAAAGAAAGGAACAGCTCTAGATCAAGACGAGCACAGACCACACTACACAGAGCCAAGACAGCACAGCAGTGAGGAGCAAGCACGTGAAGAATTTGCAGGAATGTGGAAAGACATTTGCTGGCACTGTCAAATACTGCCTCTCAGCCCCCCCCCCCCCCCCCCAGTAGAAAGGGAGAGAAAGAAGTGAGCACCTGCCCACATGTTTTGGCCCTGTCCTTTTGAGCCTCTGAGCAGAAGGAGCAGCCTCTGCACAGCAGAAGCAAAGACCTGGGATGATGTGGGCACAGCAATACATATTTGAATACTGGCACTGTGCTGATGTACACTGACTTAAGTCAGCTTATTCAAGAAACCCCTGAAGATCCCAGGGCAGCTTCTCCAACATAGAGCTGTCTCCTCTGCTAGCTAGACATAACCCAGCTGCAAAATTTGAGCCCAGTCCCTTTTCAGGTTTTAAACTTTCCAGACCAGCAGCACAGCCCCAAAGACTAATCTATACCAGTAAATTCATCAGCCCCAGGGTATGATCCAGCATTCTGCTGGCTAATAACTCAGCGCCTGACACTGTCCATCAGATGATTCCTGAGTACAGTCTGGGAATCAGCACAGTTCAAGGATTATTCCAGCAGGAAACTCTGGACATTTAAGACCCAAGACATACACACGCAGTGTCAGTCTTCCCTAGCTTATTTTATGAATAAAGCTTTTTAATCACAGCTATCTGCTAAATCCTGTGGTCCTGGAGCCTAAAATCCAGGGCAGCAAAGACCCAACACCTCAAGCATCACAAAAATTGTGCAAGACACATCCCTCAGTGCCCTGAGTATTTCTTTGAATCCCCCTGGGCACTTGTGCCAGGCGGGAAAGCCTTCCAGGAAGGCTGCTCCCCCCGGATACGGGCTACTTCAAGCTCTCAAAAGCAGAGAGGATTCAGGAGATTTGTTTGCATGCCATGCTTTGGCACACATAACCTCTAACCTAGGATGACACAAAAGCAAGGGAAGATGAGTATTGATGAATACTCGTTCAGGTGAAACAGAAGATCTAAGAGTCAAGGGCCTCAGCTGACACCAATGGATAGAGCTCTCTGACAAAAAAAAACCCCACATCTAATTTGCAATACCCAAGAGCTGTCCCATGTCATCTTTCTGGCTGGAAACCCAGTTATTGGTGCAGGCTGGCTCCCAGAATCCTGAGCAAGCAGACCCAGACACAGCGTCTTTCTCCAGGCTCTCCACTTTTCCCAGTCCTCCAGGAAGGTGCACCTTTCTGTGCATTCCTATCACCTCCAGGCAAGAATCTCCTAAAACCTCCGCATCATCTGTAACCCTCCTTGGAGAAAAGCTTTGCTCATGTCTCTGCTGAGCACCTTGCTCAGCCGCCCCCTTGGAGAAGCTTCATTCCCTGGCCTTTGTAACAAGTCAGCAATAAGAAAAAGGTCATTTACATCCATCACTATGTATATGCAGTGCACATGGTGAGGACTGCCAGCGAATAACAGGGCAAGGGCCAGCCAGTGCTCTGCAGAGATGTTTGTGCAGATGTCGCTACAGATTTTGGGGGCAGCTGGTCCTGGACCTGCACAGTTATCACTGATGGAAGATGCTGAACAGTTCAGGGCAGAGGCTGCCAGGAGGCACCTGCCGGAGGGAGGACACTCATGCCCTGCTCCTACTTCCCTGGTAAGCATTCACCATTTGCAAGGTGGACCTTTGGCCTGGCTCTGCCTGGCTGCTTTTTACACCCGCGGGATGCTCTCACTCAGCCCACACAGCTCCGGCCTACCCCAAGTCCAAGTCCAAGTCCCAGCCTACACACAGGGGGGAAAAAAATAAAAAAAAATCACAGATGCAGACTTAACCCCCAACATCACTTTTCTTGTCCTGAAGAAGAAGGCAGCAAGGATGCAAGGATGCCTTATGCGAGATGTGAGATGTGAATCACTCCCTGCCATCCCAGGTTCCAAAGGGCTTTTGGCTCCCCATCCACCTGCTCCATCCCCAGCTGAGCAAGCCCAGCCACCCCCAGGGCACCTGCAGCCCTGTGTGTGCAGCCACAGACGGATGTCTCCATAGCCAGCACATCAGCCCTCCCCAAGGGCTGACTCTCTGCATGAGCTATCTGTCAGGGCAGGGACCATTGCCCAGCTCAGAAATAGGGCTGAGCTCTTCCCAGCTCCCTCCACACCATGGGTCAACAGGGCTCAGAGCCACGTGTGATGTGGGGACAAGGCTGGCCAAGGCTGCCAAGTGGGACAGGCAGTTTTGCATCTAAAGTGCCCAAGGTACAACTGTAGAGAAGTCTGTGCTGCCCAGGTGGTGACCTGCCAGGGGACAGGTCCACAAATGCACCCCTTTCTCCCTCAGCAGGGCTCAGGGCCCTTTTTCTCCACCCACAGCATTTGGAGGGGGAAATAGTCACTGTATTCTGTGGCTATATAACCCTAAGAAAACCCATCCTAAAGGATGTGTAAGGTCCAGCCTGCCTGCAAGCTGCCATCCCACAAATGCAACCCCACTGCCTGGCTTGAAAGCCTTCCCCAAGCACCATGCTATCCCCTCCTCTTTTTGTGTATGCCTTTAACAGTTTGCCGGATTACCCACTGCAACAAAAATAACAAAGCTACAAAAGAAAAGGGCAAACAAACTCCATATTCTGCAGCAATTAGTGCTAAACAGGGGAAAGGGGAGCAGGGAATGAATGGACAATGGGGAGGGCAGGGACACGGCAGCCCTGACGCTGCAGGCTGGGCACGAACTGTCCTCAGGAGGCCGGGTCTGAGCCAGGGAGCAGCGAGCTGTATGTAAGGAAATGCAGGAAAATAAAAAGGAGTATTTAAACAAGCACCGGGCAGTCCCCACAGGGCCTCCCTGTCTGTTTGACTTCATCACAGAGTGTCCAAGGAAGAGCAGCTCCTGCTACCCCCCTCCACCAAGTGCTTTCAGGTGGTGGGGGGACTCTGGCAAGCTATGGTGTGGTCTGCTTAGAAAGGAAGGAATCCATTAATCTCCCTGGTAATTACTGCCACATATGGATTTGCACAATTACACTTTGTTAATTGGTTATTACAGGCAAACCAGACTGATTGGGCAGAATGGCTGGGCTTTAACTCCTTCACTGCCCCCAGGGCCAGCCTGACACAGAGGCAGCCTTCCCCCAAAACACTGCTGTATCCTCCTGTAACCTCTGGCTCCTATGCCAAGGACCAGAAAGTATGGGCCCCGGCACTTAGCCCAAGCCATCTTTGCTCTGATGCCTTTCTTTTAGTTGGGGATCCCAAGGAGATGGACCCAAGGGGAAAAGAGTGAGCCTGCACCTCAAAACAGCCAAACTCCCTAGCTGATTTCATTGGCTCTGAATTGCAGCAGACACATCGCATACTCCCCAGGGCACTGAGGGACTGCAAACTCAGAACTTGCTTGTTTTTAGGAGACCCAGATTGCTTGTGCACTTCAGCTTTGTGCCCTCAAGCCCAGCAGGGTTGGTGCCAATGAGAGGAGAATCCACCCTGAAGTCTCCCTCAGTCTCTGAACACAGCTTCTCCAACTAGAATTGCAGTGTAATGATTCTCTTCTTCAAAGCACTGAAAAGAGATGCTTTACCTTAGTAATAAATATATATGAAAATACAGTAATGTAACTCATGCCAAAAATTATAGCTAAAGCCCTTGTAAAACTCCAGACAGCATAGGACATCTAGGACTTCTGCCAGCTGGGTGTGGAGGCAGCCTGGCCTCCCCACACCACAGCTAACACCTCTGACACCCCTCACAGGTAATAGGCTATCCAGGACATGATCCCAAAATGTCTTTTCAGGATCCAAAAACGTTTCTGGAAAAAGCGCGGAAGAGGCAAGCCAAGGCGAGAGCAATTTCTGCCAGAATCATGTCAAAGGCTTCCTATTGAAAAGCCATAACAACAAAGCAATCAAGAGCACTGCAGAAAGCCAACAGGGAGCAGGGCCCATCTGAAGACAGAACTGTGCTCAGCAGCCACCAACTCAAGGTCAGAGCAGGCATTGACATCTTGGCACGTCAGCACCATGGTGCTACTTGGTTTTTTCAGGCTCACACCTATGTGACGCAGGGCACAGCGATGCACTGCTCCACTACATGCCTCCCCCTCCCCCTCATCCTGGAACATTCACGTTTGCCCTCACTTATTGCATTACTGCAGTTTCTGGGAGATTCCCCCTCTGCCATTACTGTCACATGCGGATGAACCTTGAGATATCACCCTGCCCTCCATCCTCCCCATTCTCAAGGGCAGCCGAGCGCACCTCCCTGAGATGCACCTCCTGCTTAGCAGTAGACTACTGCTCAGCACAAGCAAGAGACTTACAGGAAGAGCAGAGCATCACATACCTAGTGATGACTTTCAGCTCAACTCCTGAAACGCCCCAGTAAGCTACTTCTCTACAGCAAGAGAAGATACCTCTAACTCCAAACCCCCCTCTAGCTTCACCGTCTGAGTAAAAAAGCCCTTGGGCAGCTCAACTTGGGTTTTCAGCTGTAGATCAAGAGTAGATCAAGAGGAGACTCAAAACACTTTCAAAGAACAACCCCCACCCTTTTCACTACTGCTGTTACTGCAATAATGTCTACTACAGCACTCTTAGATCTAGCCTAGGAGAAAACTCCTCATCAGCTAATCTAAGGGCTTTTACTGTCTCCTCTCTGCTGGAAGGAGTAGGCCCAGCAAAAATGTCTTATCCCTAGAATGTCACTGGAGTTACACAAAAATTGCAGTAGAATTTATTCCTGTTGTTTCAGTCACCTCTGATTTGCCAGCTCCCTGACTTCAATGAAGAAATTTCTTTCTCATGCAAAAGCCACCTCCAAGTACCCTGTCTGAAGGGAGCCATTTCATCCATTGCAAAGGCAGCTTCCCCCAGCTCCCTGCAAGTGTTTCAGGTGTGCGTGAGCTTGTCTTTGAAGAACAGAAAGTCAGGCCAGCCCTGCGCCCATGAAAGGTTGCTGATCTCTCCCATAAACCAATTGCCTCAGCAAAGTTCAGAATAAATCTTCAGATCTGTCAAAGGGAAGATCGGGCAGAACCTGCAACCAGTGCTTAAAAAGGTCAGCTGGGAAAAGTCAGGATGCGAAGGATGCTCGCTTTATTGACAGATGCAGGGCGGAGGGGTCTAACCTGTGAGTACCTGCAAGCTGATTTTGGCAGGCACATGCTGAACTTCAACTCTGGGCTCTGTTGGCTACAGCTGGTGACAAATCCTTTGCAGATCACTTCCAGACAGAGTTTGGGGACTAGGACTGAAACTTAGTCTGAGGCTGAGCCCCAGGCAGAGATCTTATGCTGCCTTCCTTCGTCCTGAGGTATAAGAGAAGGCTGGCGGAAGGGATACCTTTCTGGCTCTCGTGATCCAGATCGTCTTTTTAGATCTCTGAGACTAGAACCTAATTTTGTCTCTGTCCTTTACTTCCATGCACACCTATCTGTCCAGGTTTCTGTAAAAAATAGAGCTGTGAGCATTCAGGCATTTGCTGGCAGTTTCTCATGTACAAAGTGAGTCACCCCAGCAAAAAGCTAGGGAATCTTCCAGAACTGATGGAGTTTGACCCTGGGAGCACTTTAGAGTCAGGTGTTTTGAGGGTCTGGAGTACTTACAAAAAGAAAAAAATGAATATATTTTTGAAACTTACAATGATTCCTTCACATCCCAGTTATGACATGGGTTCTGCCAACATGGAAATGTGCTAGTGTTCTGGGTTCAGCAGTAGCAGTCATTTTTCTCCTTCTTGGTAGCTGGTGCAGCACTGTGTTTTTGACTTTCAGCCTGGGAACAGCACTGGTAGCACTGATGTTTTTAGTTGCTGCTCAGTAATGTTTAGTCTGACCAAGGACTTTCTGAGTCTCATGCTCTGCCAGTGAGGAGGGAAAGCCGGGAGGAAGCAGAGACAGGACACCTGACCCAAACCAGCCAAAGAGGTATTCCATACCACAGCACAGTCATGCCTAGCATATAAAAACTGGGGGCAGTTACCCGGAAGGGTTAGATCACTGTTGGGGTCCGGCCGGGTATCAGTCGATGGGTGGTGAGCGGTTGTATTCTCTTTCCGTGTTATTTCCTTATCATTATTATTACTGGTGGTAGCAGCAGTGGTTTGTGTTATACCTTAGTTACTGGACTTCTTATCTCAACCTGTGGGAGTTACATTCTTTCGATTCTCCTCCCCATCCCTCTGAGAGTGGGGGGAGGAAGGGGGAGGAGTGAGAGAACGGCCCCATGGTTCTGAGTTACTGGCTGACTGAGCTTAAACCACAACAACTAGCCATGGTCTGTGCAGCAGAAGGAAGGGACACAGAGAGAAGGAGCAAGCAACTTCACTGAAAGCCCAATCCAGAGCCAGCAAATGCTTACCAACTGCCTGGTGCCTTATCAGATGCCTAGCTGTTTGCACCCAGTTAACATCTCCTGGTCTTCTGGGAGCAATCCCTGCCCTCTCTACAGTCCCTCCAGCCCTCTGATCTGCTCAAGATGGTTGGGTTTCAATTCCCAGGGTTCAGCCTCTGGTGCAAAAGTTACTTTGCATCTGACTGGATCTATTCCAGTGTTGTGCCACTGGTTTACCTGATATACAGGAATCAGACAAATGGTGTATCAGCTGATACTAATCAAACTTTATATAGACATGGGTATGTGACATATTTACTAAGAAAGCAGCAAGAGAAGCTGCTGCTTAAAACTTTATGTGACTTGGAAATATAAAAAGGTAAATGTATTCCTTTTGGTCACAATATTTCATACATATATCGCAAAGAGCTCATATGCAGCAGAGGTAGCGAAACACTGGGACAGGTCAAAACACATTGGGTCAGGTCAAAACACAAACTAGGTCTAAACAGATTTGAAATTAATTAGACAATTACAGCATTTTCCCACTGGAATTCTCTCACTCTGTACATACACACACATATTAAACATATTTGATAAAATCAGTATTTACCCAGGGAGAGATTTTGGAGGAACATCGCTTTTAACAAGTATTATTCCCATGGAAAATTACTGACTAGCTTTACATGTAACTCCCACTGTCTTTCATTAAGTTTTATGAGCTGATCTCCAGAACACCTTTAGTATACACCATCACAACCCTCACCCGTAAATACAGTATCCCTTTCCACACCCTGAACACTTTTTTTCCCCTCCATTCCAGGAGGAAAGCACAGATTCATAGAAAACAGGTCTGGAAGAGGCCTGTCAAGCTCATCTTGGCCATCTTCTGGTCCCAAATCAAATCAGAGACAAAGCTGCCACTCCTGTGAAATAGCTTTTCGCAGTGTCTGAACTTTCTCTCCTGCAATGGAGGTCACAGCACAGTGCTACGCTCTCATAAAGGCTCTGCTCAGCAGGCACCAATTCCTATAGCAGTAGCATGCCCAGGAGGCTGGGCAACCCCACTGGCTCTTGGCAATGGCCACAGTGGTGTCTGCTGCCCCTCCGTGCAGCTACCTGGCCCACAGCCGTGCCCACGCTGCTGCTCAGCACAGCCAATCTGCACAAGGTCAGGGAAAGGACTTACAGAAGTGAGGGAAGGAGCCTGTCTCCAGGGAATAAGACTCTGCGCCCGGCTGCATTTCCAACCTGTGTCCTGTCTCTTCAGCAGACTCAACCATGAAGGAAGGTTTGGGATCAGCTGTCTCAGGTGCGCTGGCCTGTTGGAGGAAGAAATTACTGTTTACATGTTACAAAGAAGCATCCTCTCAATCTGCCCTAAGTTACAAATTTACCTCCCAGACCTTGACCGGGGCTGGGGTTTCCTGTGTTTGCTGTTTGGGCTCCGGTCTCTTTGGAAAGTGGGAGATGTTGCAATGCCAAGGGGGAGGGCTAGCCTCACAGGCCCTGCAAGGCAAAGGAGTTGGTCTGAAGTGACTACGCTGGAAAGTGTCTCTTGGAAGTGATTTCTAATTCCAGCTCCTAAAGGAATTAAACCAAGTAAACAACTGCCCTCCTGTCTGAACATCAATTTTAGATCTGCTTTCCTCCTTCTATGTGTCAGATGGTTTTTCTCATCTACAAGCCTACCCACGCTATTTGGTAACAAACTTTGCTATCAAGGAGGTGGTAGTGTTAGCCACATCACCACTGGACTCCAGTGGAGACCATGCACAGCTGGATTTTGCCTCACTGTAGGCTGAGTGAGGACTGTGGGGCAGGTGACAAAGGAGCAATGTCCTGTATGCATTCCTGAGCAGCGTCACTAGTGCTTGCAGATGACCTGGACAGACCCATGTCGCTAGAAGGCTTTCAGAAGACACACAGCTGGTGCTGTGACCAGTTTTTCTTGTGCTGAAGTTAGAGCATCTGACTTTGCTCTTGAGCTTCTTTATTTCTGTTACACTCTCAAACCATGCATGGGTGTCTGCTTGTACCTTCTTTGCATGTCTGAATTCTGCCAGTCCTGATGGAGAAGAGCTACAAGCAAATGACATTCCTCCCCCCAGTCTAAGCTGGTAATCTCAGGATCTTGTCTCCTCTGTGTTCCCCTTCAGGCTGTGTCAACATTGTGGGGGTTGTGGAGGGCAGGATTGCTCTAACTTCTCTGTTCCATCTGGAACATTGTGTGCTGCCCAGCCCAACACAACTGCACAAAGAATATTGCTCTGCGATGCAAGTCAGGCCTGCTAGGGGTTTTTAACCGCCTCCCTCTCCCTCTACATTTACAGCAACAAAACATGCAGGTCCCTGGGTGGAGTGGCGGCAAGACTTCTTCCAGAGACTTTCAGAAATTGGAGCCTTTGCATTGCTGTAATCCCCTCAGATCAGAAGACAGAGCATTGCTAAAGCCAAAGTGAGCCCCAGCAGCCCCTTCCACATCAGTGCCAACTGCCAGGACATCTACCACCAGAGAAACAGCCACAGGGCTAGCAATGGTGCTGAACTGCCAGTTTGATTTTTCTTGCACTTTCAGGAAATTCTTAACCAGCATTTGCAACAAATACCTCAAATTCAAGTTCTCATGAAGCTGAAACCCTGAAGGGTAGTCTGAATTGGAACCAGGAGATGAGAAAAGAGACATGGAAAGATACCCTGTGGCATCAACTCTGGGCCTCTTTAGGAGCCATAGAACTACAGCATGCTTTGTCTGCTGTCTCTTCTCCCCACGAGTATTGCCTCTCTTGCATCCTTACACTGTCATGGGCAAGATGGGTCCAAACTCTTCCTTTTTTCTGGTTTTACCCAGGAAGGGCTGTCCACCAGTCAGATCAGTAGTCAGGGGCTCCAGATCCTTTCAAGCCTGCCATTGACCTTTCTGATTCACTCAGGTTTGCCTCCCCAGTTCCCACAGACAGCAAGATTTCTGTGCCATGAACTGTGGTGCTTGGATCTCTTTTGCCATCCCTTTCCCTTTCTCAGACCTAACATACCGCAGCAGCTGCCAGAGCATGGAACCACTCCAGAAACAAATCTCCAGTGTTAGGTGGCATGGCTTTAATTACAGGACAGGAACCAGAAGAAGGGCTGTGAAACACTGCTATTTCAAAACCTCAAAACTCCACTCAAAGCACTTTGTGTTCCTGCGAGCAGAAGTAGCAGGACATGAACTGTGCAAGCACACAAAGGAGCCAAATCAGTGCTCTGTTGATAGAGTCTAGCAAAATAAGCTAATGATGGACAGGACTGCAGGTTTTCATATGTGAGGGAAGGATTTGCAGTGATACCAAAGGAATTATTTCAGCCTCACGGTGACAATACCCACCCACTTCCTTATTATTTCTTATTGATCTTGCCCTAAATACATGTGGCTGGAGGAAATGATGCATAAATTACTAACAAGTTAATTTCTTGCTCTGACACAGACTTACAACAGCCCTTTGAAGGGAGAACCAGGAAAGACAATGTGTGAAAGGATAAAGGCAATGAGACAAGCTTGGATGTAATAATCCCATGTGAAGGATTATTGCTGCAACTAATGTAATCTAATAATGAAGAATTTATGCCAGATGTCCTCCCGAATATGGCAGGCAGACTCGGGATTCAGCAGTGGATCCATTTCTAAGGAAACCTTGTTAGGAGGGAAAAAAATGCTGTGGTCTGTTCGTCAAATGAGAGGCTGTAGACTTCCATAGTCAAAGCTTCCTGGGAGTGTGTTCATTAAGCCTGATTGGCAATTTGTTTTCTGGTGAAGTTTAATAACTTGAGTTTGGCCTATAAAGCTCCAAACAGTCTAGAAGAAGCCCATTTCAGAAGCTGGCCCTTACCCCAAGCCAGAGCTGCCACCATGATTTCCTCTTTGTCTCTCTGTAAGGGAGGGAGAGAGCTGCTGGGAGAGCATTTTTGAGGACAGGTGAATGAAGGGTAGAGAATCACCTTCTTTTATTTATTTTGAACTTGCGTCCCTTCAGCTCCCACAATATCCTAGACCGAGAGTTCCATCCCCATCTTGGGGCATCCCTTACACCCCCTTCCTTCTCATAAGCTGCAGTATACTGGGGACACCATGTATCAGGGAAAAGGAAAACAGATCACTCTGCGCCAGAGGAATATCTTGTGTGTACCCAGACTGCTGAAAAATGAGATTGGCTTCACCTTGGCTCATGCCATTTAAGAGCCCATTTGGCAGCAGGCAGGTTGAGCACAGGTCCAGCAGAGCATTGCTGGTCATCCAGGTCTTCATGAAGACCTGAACCAGATCAATTTTTTTGCCCAAGGAGCAGACGAGAGTTGGGATGATTTTTTACTTCAGATGCAGCACCAAACTAGTTCTCTTCTAGCCCAGGATATGGTAAGGCCACTACCAACAGGCACTGATTTCCATGGCATGTGAGGCAATCGGCCAAACCAGACACACAACATCAGGAATTCCTCTTCATTCAAAACAACACATAAGCTAAGTGTAAAAACAGGCACAAAGTACACTTTTCAGTCTCTCCTTGCTTCTGCTGTATATTGGTCACCTCTTTGAAGGCATTTCATACAGGCATTCCAAATACCTATCCTAGTCACACTTTGGGGTTTGAACTCCTGTTTCTAATTTCTCCCTATTAATCACTGCTATTTAAGTAGCTCTGATGGAAAGAAGGGGAAAGAGAAGCTTTATCAAGATCCAGACCCACTAAAACACAAACCGCTACATTCAACTTGAAAGATTTGTTCAAGCCCCATTAACTTAATGGGGACTTAGCATCCTGTTCATTTGTTGCTTTTGCAGAAGACCCAGAGATCTCCACAGTGAACCTGCGTGACTCCAGTACTGAGTCATGAGGACTGTATGAACATGGTATGACTGTGTCAAAATCACAGCCACTGTGCTTCTCCCATGGTCTTCCTTTGTCAGCTAGTTTGATAGTGTAGGTTGCTTGGTCTATGTTGAAATCTATTCGCTGTGTGCTGCTGTTTTGTTCTAACAGGCACAGAGCTGCTCCAAAGAACTGTGCAAGCAATAATACAAACATAGTTGCACTTAGGACTTGCAAACCCTGATTTTAGCCAGTCTGCATGTCAGACGTCACCATGCCTAGAAACGACTTACAAACCAGACCAAAGATCAGGCCTAATTTTAGTAAGCCTTTGGGCTCTGCATCCCCTGACTGTGCTTGCTTTGATGAAACATGATCATAGGATGAAAGAAAGCAAAAACCCAGCTGGCACCTGCTGGGAGGGCAGGGAGAGAGAATCTGGCAGACAGGAGGTTCCTACCAAGATTGCCAACACTACTATACATCTGTTTTGCTTTTTGGGCAGCATGGTGAATCCAAAGGTGATATTTGGCTTGGCTAGCCAGACAAGATGTGCCCACATCTGATACTGCACTCTCCCTCCTCACTCAGTAGCATCTCTGCATCTCTCAACTCAGCTCCTTGTGCTGTGCTTCAAGTCTCCAGCCCCTGAGCTTCAGAGAGTATCCAGGCTCTGCTGGAGTGAAACACGTATGTAGAAATAGTTGCTCCCTTACAAGGAGCAGGCTCGTCAGCTGCAGTGCCCTATACCAGGCATCTGGACAACCAATTTCAAATTTCAGTTTGCAGCACAACACAAGGATTGTTGTTAGAGGATATGATTTCTGAACCTCATGAACCTTTGAGATATCAGTAGTATTCTTAGGACAACAGCTTTATTTACAATTCAGTGCCATGAAAAGACAAATGTTTAACTAAACTGGGAGTGACTTTGTTTTCCAAATACTTTCAGTGAGGAAGAGTGACTCTGAAGTGAAAAAAACTTGTTGTCTGACTATCAAAAGAGGCTAGTAAAGATTCTTTACTACCCTTTCTCTTGCTCAGAAGTCCTGGAAAAAGGACTAAAGCCCAGTGGTGCTCTTTAACCAAAGAGTGTATAGAGTGTTCTCTTTCTACTAGTCAGGATACGATTTCTTTCTATAAATATCTACTGGGTTTACTGTGCCATCAGAAGTTCAGGTGAGCTGACTCAATACATTTATCAGCTGACCACCTGCAGCCTGAACGACTCATTGCCCCTGCAGCAGCAATCACCAAGTAACATTCTCTGATGGAGGACAGATAGACAAGTCAGACCGTTGGGCTGTAATAACCCTTGCTAGCATTTAAAACTGATTCCTCACCATCACTCTCTCACCAGAGAAGCCTGCAACCTCCTTGGAGGGGTGGGCTGTACATCTAGGCATGAGGACCTGAGCCCGCCAGCTGGATTTTATGTAGGTGGTCTGGCCTGCTGAGCCCCTTCTGGGAAGGAAGGGGCTGCTGATGGTATTAATGTGCCTACGCTCTTATCACAGGAACCCGTGATTGCCTGCACTGGAAACAACATGCTAAGCGAACATGCAGACCTTCATGGAAGCTACAGCAATTAGGTTAATTAAGAGCTAGGGTGGTCCCATATGTTTTCTGATCTGTTGTTTTTTAAGTCCCCTATAGCACCTGTTCCCACAGCATCCAAACATCCTGAAGGCATAGATTTTCCCTCTCCAGACATGGGAACAGAAGGATGGCTACCCCAGATCAGAGCAAAGGCCTGTTTCACCTCATATCCAGCAGCAGATAGAGAGGGCAGGAGGATAAGAACAAGACATGTAGATTTTCACCTGGTACAGGTCCTCTGCTCTTTCTGGGAAGCTCCCAAAGCTCTTCTCTAAGAAGTTCAGTATCATTCTATCACCATCCCTGAAGGTATTTAAAAGATGAGCAGAAGTGGTGTTTCAGGACCTGGTTTAATGGGACTTGGCAGTGTTAGGTTACAGTTGGACATGATCTTGAAGATTTTTCTCCAATCTCAATGGTTCTGTGATCCTATGATTCTGTTTTAGATACAAGGCAGACTTAGCTGTCAGCAGTGCTGGGAAATTAAACAAAGTGCTCATTTTTCCAGGCTACAACCATGGTATTAGAAGGGCTAATAGCCCCAGCTTGCTATTTCTGAAATAGCCAAAGGGATTCAGACACTAAATTGATCCCACTGTCTGTGACCTCTGCACACTGGTCTGGTATGGGGTGCCACTGCACTGGGAACCGCCCAGGTTCCTTTCACAGAGTCACTGCTTTTTGCATGGGATCCACAGCATCAATGTCCACCTGTGGTATTATTCTCCCTGAGACAGAGGTTTGAGGTAGGTGACTTTTCAGGGCTCCTTAAATCCTATTTCTTAGGATCCTCTGACAAGTTCTTTCTTCAGATGCAAGCTCAGGGAGAAACCTGCTCTTCAGACTTAGCTTTGCTCATTGCAAAGTCCAGGAGAGTCCATGTTTCCCAAAGTCCTCCAATACAGATAGTTCATCCTTGCACAGTGCATTTCCCAGAGATAGAATCACGCTTCAGTTCCAACAAGAGAGCAGAGTATCCATCTGCTGTTTACAACCATCTCTATTTCCCCTGCTCATGCACGAATATGAATATAGTTTTTTAGAAGTCCACAGAGTCTCTGTCACCAATTTCTGTCACCAAAAGGCTGACCTGCAAGGCTTCGCTCTTACTTAGTAGACAGGGAAGGATGCTGCATAGTGTCATTCAGTATTTAATGGGCTGAGAACCAAAATCTGCCCTCTGTGTCTGCAAGGAAACAGGAAGCAAGTGACAAAAGGATTGACTGATCCTTTGTGCGTGAGTGCATGGTGCGCGTGTGTGTGCATGTTATTAACTTCATCTGGCAGCATCTGAAACACTTTTGTCAGCACCTAAAGGAACTGCTTCTGAATTTAATTCAGGCAAACTGAATGAATTGCGGTCGGCAGAAAAGGGTGATCTGTCTATGACTTCTTTTCAGCACTTAGATGGATTCAATGAACCAGATGCTTGTTTGTAAGTAATTACAGTCACTTTACAAGAAACTTTTTATGTCCAGTCTGTTTTTAAAGTCTGGGTTTTAAACTCAATTTTAGGAAAGGCATGGAGTTTTTAATATCCTGAGTGGTCTCCTCATGGCACATCAGCTGGGATTTTACACCAGAATGGAAACCCTCTACTCAGGCAGGGCAAATTAAACAGGGTGCTGAATATTCCTGAAGAATGAGTAATAGAGAGAAAAGAAAATTAATCAGATCAATCTGTACTGACCTCAACAGTAATATCCAGTTGCCCCAGTTCAAGAGAGCAGAGTGACAAATGTATTCAGGTGAATGGCTGGCCTGCCATTAGTGCAAATAAACCACCAGCCTAAGCAAACTCTGCATGTCTGAGCAGTGCATGCAAAATTCACTGTGGCTTTACCAATTACCTATACAATGCAAACTGCCAGCTCTTCTTCCAAGGGCCCCTCACCTCCACCCCAAGCCCTATACCCACCAAAAAAGCCAGGGAGAAGGGCACAAGTGATAAGGGAGAAGTGTCTTGCAAAACAGATGGAGCTGTCCTGCCCTCTGTCTCCCTGCTCCCTCCGGCATGACTCCATGATGACTACTTCATCACCGTCAAGAGTTTCAGCCAAATCCTCTGCCTTTACTTGGAAGAGGTTACTGACACAGGTCAGTATTTCTCCTCAAGTGCCTTGGACAGAGTAGGAGAACCTCTGCTACATCTGGTTGTCTGCAGGGGTTTGTTGGTCAAAAGTGATTAGCTGTGAAGTAACAAAGATCTTCCCCATTAAATGGCTCAGCAGTTCCTAACTCATCTATAGAGACTTTCTCTGCTGCCTTTGAGGGCCATCCAGATCAGACTTCAGTCTGGGAACAGCCCTGTGACACAGGCAGCATACCCTGCTCCCCAGCCAGGGATCAAACTGGGGTCTCCCTGGTACCAGCTGAGGCAAGGGAGGAGGAACAACTACAGTGAGGACTAGAGAATGCCCTTCCTACCTTAGGGCTTTCCAGGACTATCCCCACTGCCTTTCTGCTCAAACCATGTCATTTCCCCATGGGATGTCTTGGTCATTCATGTGGCACCACCATTTCATGATGTCTGATTTGTATGTTATCTGGACTGTTTGCACTGGCACAAGATAAGGTGAAGGGGGAAGCTGTTGTTTCATTCAGCGAGGGCTGTGCTGTATTTTCCTCTTGGTTTAGGCCAGGCTGACTTGATTTCCCAAGATCCCAAAGTGAATACATCCTGCCTGATTGCAGCCCCTCCTTTCCCAGAAATAATTCTGTAGAATAAGCCCTGAACAAAGTGTTTCCTGTCTCCTCTTTAACCCTTTTCCTTCCACCCAAGCGCTCTATGACCAAATGACTGCTCCAGAAAGCATGGATTCAGTGTGATTCCCTCTTCCTGCCCACTTGGAGGCTGTCAAAAGCCCAAAATGACAGCACTGGAGTGCCAGAAGCAAGCAAGTCACCTGCAATTTCACACCTGCCATTGCTGCTTTCATGGCAGCTGGTGAGGCGAGAAGTTGATGAAGGTCCCACTTGTCCCAGGCTGAAAGTCAAAGCAAATGTTGGGCTTTTCAGGAAATGTCCTTTCCTGAAGTAGGAAGGCAGGTAGAAAACTTGCTGGCAGCTGTCCGGGGGCATCTGCTGCCTTGCTGAGGAGGCATTCATGCTTTTTGCACACTGTCCTGTTCTTGGCAGTAGCTTTCCTGAGCACCAGAAAGCATTGGCTATCATCAGCTGTGGAAATGGTTTCTGGGCTGTGTATTTCTTTCTCACCACCAGAGCCACAGCTGGATTATGTTGGCCATGTCTGCCTCCCTTCTCAGTGAGATTTAATAGTGCCAAGTGAGGAACAATAATCATCTAGAAAGTTTTGACTCCACTGGTCAAATCTAACCTGCAATTTTGTTTGTTTCTCCCTACATGTGTGCATGAGAGAGGCTGTAGACTAGGCTAGGGAGGGCCATTGTACAACTGTGCAAATGCTATGACAGGCTGGGCTCTGCTGCCTGCTTTTCTGCCCCCCACTAAGCTCTGTTGCCCACTGCAAACAGGAGGATGCCTGTCCATGTGCAAGCACACGCTGTATTTCTCATTTGATGTAAGTTATGGATCCCAGGAAGCAGCAATCTTGTGGATCTTTCTGTCCTTCAGAGCTCATCACAGCAACTTGTTCCTCTGTTTCTATAGGCTGGGGACCCCTCACTGAATACCCACCACTAGCCACACATTAGCAGCATTCTCCAGCCAAGAGGACGGAGCCAGCCCCCTGCAAGGACCACAGGAATCTGAACAGGAGCAAGGCTCAGGACAGAAACCAGACTCACAGAGGCTTGAGTGTGTTGCATTGCACAGACACTGTATGTTGCAGTGTGGCAGCCCCCTGGCCCTAATATCCTCTGAAAGCTCCCAGAGCAGGAGCTGAGCAGGTTAGTGATTTGATCACAACACCAACTCCTATGGGAGCTGCTGCTTCAAAGCCCCTGCTGCCAGTCCTCAGCAAAGCACGCAAGGAGCAGCAGATGTTCAGTCTCTAGTCTGTAGCAGCAACTTTTCTTCATGAGTGAAAAACTGCTGGCCAAATGCTGGTTCCAGTCCAATCCTTGAAAACTGGAGTTCTGGAAGGCAGCTTCAGCTAGGCCCTGGTAAATGTCTGATTGTTTGATGACTAATTGCTTATGAAAGTAGAAGACAGAAATCCAACTTGGGTAGGTCTCATACTGTCCATATCACCAAGGACCACAGAAACACCCACTCCAAATAAAACACTACCTGTCTGCTTGGGACTTTAAGTTAAATTTTATTTCTAAGTCTCCTCCTGTTGGGCTGTAGATTTAAAAAGCTAAAGCCACCCAGGTAGCTCGGTTCATCAGGAATGTGATAAGTTGTGCCACAAAAAGCATCCCCTTGCTGAGCAGCAAACACGCAGAGATGTGAAAGGACATGCGTGCCTCCCAGTTAATGTCACCTTCACAGCTTCCATAGGTCATGGCACAAGCAGACATCCGCTCCAAAATAAGATGCCAGGCAAAATGCTGATCCCATTCTGAACAATGCCACAGGCCCAGGGATAGCTGAGAAATTTAAGGGAAATGGAACAACAGTAAATAGGAAAAGTTCCCTTGTGGCACTTTGGTGGTTGCACAGCACTATATAGAGGAGTGATTCAATGGAGTTTCTAAAGGACTGCATGGCAGCAAACATTCCCATGGCCATTCTTGCCAGCACAGGAACTATACAGATAGCAAACAGAAGAGCTGTGTTCCCAGGCACTGCAACAGAGACATCCGCTGCAAATAAAATTACTTCCTGAAGATCCTTAAGGCCTGGACACACCATAACTGTCATAACTGGTAATTCATATCCTGAAGCAGGAACAAAACAGTACCAGAAGAGGACTAAGAATCAAGCAACCTGGACAAGCACAGGTTCGAGTTTTGTCTGTGCCCTGGACAGACAAAATTAATAACGAGGAGAGGTGTAACCTAAAAGTCACTGTAAGGAAGGAGATCCCCTCTGGGGAGTCTTTGTCTGGCCTAGGGGATATATGAGAGACTAATTCCACCCAAATATCTCACTCATGCTGCCTCTAGAAGTCACAGGGTAAACGTTTGGAGAAAGAGAGAGGATAATTTTATAGCCTCTTTTCTCACTAAAGCAAAGTACTTGCAATGTAAAGTACTCTTTTCTCAGTAAAGCCCCTGTAAGATCCCAGGAAAAACTTCTAGAAGCACCATCTCTGGTCAGGAAAGGAGAAGCTGGGCTGCCCTGACTGCAGCAGAGTGGCAGCCACGCTGGCCTGAGCAGCTGTCTCCAGAGGATGCTACAGGGCCATGCACATAGAGGACAGGACAAGGACAACAAGGACTGGCTGGGGGACCCATGTGGTGGTTTATCTCTCAAACAGCTCCTGCAGGGATTCAGAGAAGGGCGTTTCGGGCTAATCTCTACATCTCCTCAGGGAACCTGAAGGATTACTGCTCTGCATCTGCTCACATGGTTGGGCCCTACTTTGTTGAGGCGGGGGGAAGCACTGACAGCCACTCTCAGTTCTTTAATCAGTCTGGGATAAACAGCAATGGGCCCTTGTCCACTGTGGCACAGCATCTCTTAACTGAGTCCCTTGCTCACAGGCCCGATGGCTTCTCTGAAGACTTGTCTAGGGCTGGAATGCTCCTCATTATTTATCATCAAGGGCTGGCTCCTGGCACCAGCTATGGAGAGCCACAGTGCAGCTTCCTTGACTATGTCAGGGGTTGGGAAAAGGCAACCACAGGAGTGGCTGGCTACCATCAGTACCTGAGCCTTTGGCAACAGTGGAGCAGAGGTCCCTACACAGCAATCAAGGCTAATCCCCAGAGCTGGGCTTTCACCTATTAGCTCTTGTCTCACACACTCAGCTAACTTCCCAGCAGTAAGGTCTGAAAAAGACCTGTGTGGGCTGAGGAATTTGTACTGTTAACTACGCACAAAGATCACCTACTTGCTTCTCTTTCTGCTTTCCTCTCCCTCCTGAGCATGCCTCTCACAAAGTTCAAGCTGCTCCAGGCACCTGCCTTAGGGGACACATAGCTGAGCCCTCCTCCTTCTTTTCGGGACTGGGGATGCTGATTTGGAGTCCAGCTTTGGCTGTCAGTGCCATCTGCTGGCTACTGTTTCCTTGACTGCTATGAAAACATGAAAATCTAAGTAAGGGACAGTCTTACTATTTAGCTGGTCTTCCCCCAACCCCTCAAACTCTGCTGTTGAAGCCATATACAGAGGGCTGACCTAAATCATTTAAAAGGTGCACATGTCCAAAAAGGGAACATTGCATTTAAAACATTTTATTAAATAATTTTACAAACAGGACAATACAGATCAGATTCTAAGACAAACATTTTTAATTTATAATTATAACTTAAGCATAACTTAAGACTTTCTCATTTGAAGTCCTTTAACAGTTTAATAAATCATACTTGCAACATATACACACACATCTCAGGCTTCCACTGTATTTGTAAATAATATGCAGGCATGAAATCCTTACAAACACCTCTGAATTATTTTAAGATTACCTGGAGCCAGATCAGTGGCCACAGACCTACTCAAGAACAAGTATTTTATAATCCATTTAGTTAACAGCACAGAAATATCCACAGTAAAAAATGCAATTAAATTTGTGTATACACCTGTATTACAGCGCATAATCCCACAGGGATGAGACCATTTCAGATCTACTTGCTGCATTCAGAAACCAGAGTACCTAATATAAGCACTACAATTCTTAGTGCTATTACCAAAAAAAAAAAAAAAAAGAAAGTTTAAAGTCCCCAAGCTTTCTGGGACATGCAACAGAAACCCAAATAATTGCCCATATCACTACAGGTGTATTTCTTGACTGGGACATCCTCTCAAACTGACTTCAACAACAAACCAGATCAATGGTTTCAAAACTATTCAATGAATATTTTTTTCATCCTGATTATTCTGTTTCTGCGAAAGTAACCCATATGTCTCCAGAGGAGACAGCTCCAGCAGTGTAGTAAGTGATGTGAAATAATGCATGTCTTCACCTCACCTAGGTACCTTTGAGTAGCCCAGACGAGAAACCAGCCTCCTCTTTAGGCAGCAGCTTATTATTTGCTCACCATCTGGACAAGAGATGGCAAGCTCCCAGTTATGATAACTGCACGACTTAATGTAGACAGTATTTTGCCAGAAGGCTAGAGGTTTTTACTCTGCTTGTCTTCAACGGAAATACCAGACAGCTTGAGTTTCGCATTTCTGAACAATACACAAGGTCAATCATCTTGTCAGCAAGAGGTAAAAACATCTGGACAGCTGCTGATATGCATGCAGTTTCACTCCCTGGAAATCTGAGACAAAAGTAAAGATGGCTTCCATTCCTGCAGAGAGAACAAATTCTTCTATAAATTGGAAAATCGGCATAGATCTGTATTTGCTTTAATTTCAGAGGAATTTTATATGCAGCCTGGTAGCAAAACCACACAAAGGCTTTACTAATACTATATGCAGCTGGACAGAATAGTAACAACAAACATCCTTAAGGAGCTGAATGACCATTTCTGGAGCAATAAATCCATCAGTCTTGTTACGAACTTTCATGCAATGCCAAGACACATATTGGGTACCCCAAAGCACATACTGCTACTTCAGCAATTAACAGCTCTGATGGCTTGTGTGATTAAAAGGAAGAGAATTTGTGATTGCAGCGCTCTCATGCGCTTACCTGAAACACCTGGAGTTAGACAGTCTGGCCAGCACTTTGGAAACTACCCTCAATGGTTAGGCTCTGACAGCTACTATAAAAAACAGAAGTGAAAAGTATTTTACTGACAACTGGTTTATATCAAATGGATTTTAGCAAAATGATCGCAGTGCTGCTCATGCTGCTTTTTGAGACACAACTTACCTGGAAGGAGTAAATTTCTTTGCTGCAGGAAGAATAAGAAAAGGTATTAGCATTTCAAGATTAAAGCCTCCTCATGCAAATTTTTCCACTACTAAAAAACCCTCTCATTTAAGAATACCTGTAAAAAGCCATTATCTAGCAACAAATATTGCAGGCAGTTACTACGATGATGTCATAAGCCTCATCTCAAATTCCCATTCACTGCCTCTGGCAGTAATTGCCAATAAATAAAATGTTGCTTTTTTCCTCCTAATTCTTGTTATCTAAACATTTGGGGTTTTACTATATTTGATTTTCAACTGTTCATCCAGAAGACAAACATGGCACATATGCAGGCTTTCTGAAAATAATTTTGGAATTAAATATGGGAATTTTCACTTTTTCAAAAAGCAAGGTATTGGGATTTGGAGAGTTGGGTTGTTTTCCTTCACTGTAAATTTTGCAGGAAGGTAAGTAGATCCAGTGGATCCAATCCAATTGCTCACCTTTTCTTCGGAAATGTCTTGCAAGCCAAAGGAGGAATGATGCCATGGACAACAGAGAGGCACTTGTGGCTGCTACTCCTACAGAGATAGAGCTGACTTGCTCAGAAGCTGAAAGGATGAAAAAGTTTCAGTGAGCTCAAGAGGCATGTGTGGTCTTTGAAGCTCTCTCTACTTCTTCCTATTCCTTATGAACTTCATGATGAACTTTGCATCTTGTAATCCTTAAGTTTTCTCTTGCCAAGACACATCCAGTAGACAAGGTAAAAAGATGCATACTAAAAATTATCTTACCCATTGCCAAAGCAATAGCAAGGCAACAAGCTAGCTATACCAGAGTCTGACTAACCTGCAGCCTCATGTGACAACTTAAGTTTATCTTATTTTTCATGTTTCAGTTTACATTTTAATTCCAAGGATGTTCCCACTGAGGACAGTGACAGAGCTCTTACAGCCTTGAATGGAAAGGTGAGGCTGAGACTTCTGCAAAATTACAGCCTCTGACAGAAAAGCCCTGTGAGGTCTTTTGGCTGAGAACCCAAGAATCTATCACAACAAATTAATAAACCTATAAACTTTTCAACTGAGAAACATACTTATGAATGGAGACTTCCCCACAAGGTTCAAGTTCTTTGGAAAAGACTTTTTTCTTTATTCATATGGAAAAAGCTCAACATGGGAAATGTTTAAATTAAAAAACAAACAAAACAACCCGAAATCTGGTTGCAGATTTTATTTTTGGATTAGAAACCAACACTTTTCACTGAGACCTTTTAGGAATTTTCCCCTCTTCTATTTTCAAGAAATATACTAAGCAACTCTGTTGGGCTTTTTACTTCATGCACTCCACCAGAAGTTCTAACTCACTGGTGGTTTTTTTACCTCCTCCACCCTTTTATACATCACTTGACTAGAAATCCAGTGCCACCTTTTTTTTGCGGCTAGTCACAGGTAAAATACCTTCACATGTGGGCAGACTTGCACTCCAGTTTCCTGAATGACTGCACTCAAGAACATGAGAACCATTCAGCATCCATCCTTCCAGACAGCTGAAGCGGCACGTTGTGTTGTATGTGAAGTTCCCAGCACTATGTGAGCAATCCATAGAGCCTTTCTCAGGGGACCTCAGTGGTTCACACTGTACAACTGAAATGCAGAAAGAAATGGTTAAGAATCATAAAGGACTTTCCTTTGGCCCTATTTTTTTGCACTAGATGTACACTGTATTTTTAAATTCTGTACGACTTTGGGATGGGAACAGTTCTAAGGCAGGGCAAGTCACAGCTGAAATCAAGAGACACAGCACAGAGTTTAGGTTGCAGCCATGACCCTGCAGGAATATGAATTTCAGTGTGTCGTCCAGTGACAAAAAACTGTATTTGCAGCCCAGTAAGTCCTACCTTTGCATACTGGTGCTGGCTCTGACCACTGTCCCTGTGCTGTGCACTCAATGCTAGATGGGCCATCCAGAACGTAGCCCTCACTGCAGCGGAAATCACAACGTGAGCCATAGGCAAGATCTGCAGGAGCGTGGTCACAGGTCACAAAGCCTTCTGGCCAGGTTACAGCCTCACACTGCACAGCTGCAACACACAGATCACAAGCAGAGTCAGCACAGATGCCTCAGGATTTCAACATGCCAATGCTGACAGCCCCAGGTGCTCAAGTGAGCCAGGATAAGGAAAGGTACCTGCACAGGACGGCTGCTGCCTGTCCCAAGCCCCAGAAGACCCACACTCCAGTGTGGCTGGTCCTGTCAGGGTAAATCCTTCCTCACAGGTGAACTCACAGGTGGCACCCCAGGTGAGCTCCACAGAGGGATGGGAGCAGTTCACAGCACCATGAAGAGGCGTTTCTAAGGCAGGACAGGTTACAGCTGAAAGGCATAAGAGACAGCGCAGAGCTTAGCTTGTGCCAGTCAAGTCAAACACTCTTTTAGCTGACAGGAGGACATGCCCTGTCTCGACCTGTGCCCTACAGAGCCAAAACACTTCCCTTCAGATCTAGCAGTGTCTCAGGAAACAGTGATTTTGGTACATCGCACAGTGCAACCAGAACCCTTAAATATGTGCTTAAAGCATTGCAAGCTATACTGAGACTGGCTTTGGATTATGCAGTTCACTAGCAGAGTATAAATAGACACTGGTTCCCATTTAGGGTGCAGGGAATAAAATTCCTGCCAGAACACTCCACTGCCAAAGCCTGTTGTCATATGTGTTGCAGATGCAGTTCCCAAGTGTTCCTTATCACCCTGCACTGCTGTTTCCTCTTTAATACAAGAGGCTTAATGATACCCATCACAAGATCTGCTTATGAAGAGTGCTATAAACACATTGAAGATGACTGTTACTCCTTGACTACACTTAAATGAGGAAGTTTCTTCAGACTATTCAAGCTACTGTCAGCTTTAACTGATGACTTCCAATCCAGTAAGTCCTACCTTTGCATACTGGTGCTGGCTCTGACCACTGTCCCTGTGCTGTGCACTCAATGCTAGATGGGCCATCCAGAACGTAGCCCTCACTGCAGCGGAAATCACAACGTGAGCCATAGGCAAGATCTGCAGGAGCGTGGTCACAGGTCACAAAGCCTTCTGGCCAGGTTACAGCCTCACACTGCACAGCTGCAACACACAGATCACAAGCAGAGTCAGCACAGATGCCTCAGGATTTCAACATGCCAATGCTGACAGCCCCAGGTGCTCAAGTGAGCCAGGATAAGGAAAGGTACCTGCACAGGATGGCTGCTGCCTGTCCCAAGCCCCAGAAGACCCACACTCCAGTGTGGCTGGTCCTGTCAGGGTAAATCCTTCCTCACAGGTGAACTCACAGGTGGCACCCCAGGTGAGCTCCACAGAGGGATGGGAGCAGTTCACAGCACCATGAAGAGGCGTTTCTAAGGCAGGACAGGTTACAGCTGAAAGGCATAAGAGACAGCGCAGAGCTTAGCTTGGAGCAAACCATAAAAAGATGAGGGTTGTTTTTTAGAGTTATTTTGTTTTGTTTTGTTGGTTTTTTTTGTTTTGGATGTTTGGAGTTTTTTCTCTCTTTCCTGAAACTCAGCAACATATCTACTAAAAGGAAGAAGCTTTAGAAAGATCTACTATGCTGCCATTTCAGAAAGCAGACAGGAGTGGAAAGATCTCAAATGGAAGACTGATACAAAAGGGAAGGACATGAATTCATCTGAAGCTCATGACAGCAACTATTTACAATCTAAAATTTTCCTTAGTTTGACTGCTATGTTTGATGCTATTTTCCTCAAACAGCATTTTAGGCTGAACTACATCAAAAAATCCCTACAGTCAGGAGTACTTGGTCTGTTGTGAGCAGTCTCACAGCTAGATAATCTCCATTCAGTTTCCCACTAAGAGAAGAGAAAGTCTTTCCCTATATGGAAATCTAGACCAGGGCCAGAACATTCATCCTGTCCATTTCACCTCTTCAGGAACACAGACCTGTGTGCTGCAATAATATAGCATTTTCATCATGTAATTAATTCCACAAAGGAATGAGCCAGAACTTCAGTTTGTAACTACTAACAGAGCAACATTGAAGTTCAAAGGTACATATAATGTAGAAAGCTCACCTTTGCATGCTGCAAGGGGGGCAGACCAGACCCCAGAAGAGGTACAGTACACAGGTTCCAATGCAGTCAATTCATAGCCTTCCTCACACTGAACTGTGCAGGATGAATTGTAGCTGAAATTCTCCAATGGATGGCTGCACTTGAGGCTCCCATGATCAGGTTTCTCTAGCGGATCACAGCTCTCAGCTTCAAAGAAACACCAGATATACAGTCAGTCTCATTGGCTGAGCTGGTAAATCAACAAGCCAGCCATACTGAACACTGACTAGCATAAGCATTGACCTGTCTGAAAAGCAGGATGGAGTAATCTTACCAAACTCGCATTCTGGCCCATAGAATCCAGGGTTACAATTGCAGCTGTGATTGTTAATAGTCTCTATGCATTCTCCCCGGCCACTGCAGAGAGATGGGTTGCAAGAAGCTGAGGAAAAAAGAAAAAAGAAAAAATATAGCAACTTCTAAAAGAATCAGCAATGGCCACTAATGAAGCCTGGCTAGCACTTTGCTTATCTTTCTGGCACTAAACAAGCACTTTGCATAGCAAAAGAAAGGCAGGCAGTTTAGTCCATAAGATTACCCAGTCATTTCACAAAAGGATTTCAGAAAAAAATACATTTGACAAACTAGCTCACAGTGAAAGAATTCTGCTGGCTGGAAACTCCATGACCAACTTGTTCTCAGGTAGATATTAGCAATATTTAAAATGCAAAAGGAACAATATATTATGGCACAGGTGGAAATCCTCAACAGGTTCATTCTTTGCAAACTCACCACAGCTTTAATTTGGCTGGTATTTGACTTTGATTTTTTTTTTTTTTTTGCCTTAACCACCTCTGCACAAAGTAGCTTAGATTCTACGCACAGTGCCTAATCTAAATCAGTGATCTAGAATCTGCAGACAGATGCCCCCTAAAAGGCAATTCTTATCTTGCTGAGACACCCACTTGAGAGTGGGATGAAAGTCACCATCCTGAAGAGCTTTTTTCTCTTCACCGATTGTAGAGGTCTGGTGGCTTGCTTACAAAAGATGTATAATATTCTGGGAGCTAAAAGGTAAGTAAGATCAATCCAGCTCTTGGAATAAGAACAATCTCAGATCTGTAGCAAGGATAATCATACAAGTGCTTATAAACAATTCATCCCACCCATCCCATTATCTCCACAAAGGCATACTAGAATAGCCTTTATAACACCATACCTGTGTAACACAAGGCGACTTTCTTTTTCTCACACTGTTCGTCATTCCATTTTCCATCATCCTTCCCTCTTTTAATGTAGATTTCAACGCAGTCCTCATTGTTCCCTTTGCCATTTGGCTCACCTGATGCCCAGTTTTTTGCCTCTTCTGTCAGTTCTTTGTTAGTTCCAATCCAGGTCCATACCTCATTAATTTTTCTGATTCCAATCCAGTAGTAACCCGGATTGAAGGGTAAGAAGTTATTGAGATAGTTGATTTCCTCCTTATTCTGAATGGCAACCATGTTAGTATATCTCTTTTTGCACCACAGCTCTGCTTCCCTGTAGGTCATGTTTGTGTCTGAATAATGGTATGTCCAACCACTTGCCCTCTGTAGTACCGTAAGTCCTAGAATGAAAAGATGTCAAAAAGTTGGTGTCTGATGTTTACATATCCTCTTCTAGAGAGAAGTCAAAAGTTCTACAACCATTGTAAACTCGTCCATCTCTGAAACTAGATAAAGGTGCCAGTTGTTTTAGAAACAATCAGCTGGCAAGCTTCAAAACAGGCATGTCAGCATTAAGCGCAGGGACTTCAGTCTGTGAAACTACGTCTGATCACACAAAGCTTAGCAGACGAGGGTTCTCTGTGTGAACCTAGCCTCAAGTTAATCAGGTCAAGCTCAAAAATTCCATTTAATTCAAAGCTCAGAGCAGTCACACTAATATTACCACCCAATTAGGTTTTTTACACAGAGAACACTCACTTACCGTAAGTAAGAAGAGATAGGAACCACAAGCAAATCATGTTTCCAAGTTTTTCTTTTAAGCAGATGGCTATGAGAGATCAAAGGAACACATTTGTAAAGAATGAACACTGACTTTTTACAATTCAATAAAAAATACTGTCGATGCAATCTTTTCTACATTTTAACAATTATTCTAAAGACTTAAATAAGGTTTCCATTTTTAGGAAATTATTCATTTTAAACCAGATCTTAATATAGAGATCGCTTTGAAATGTAAATAGATTTTAAAGAACACCAACACAGAATTCCATCTGCCTTATTTTCCTTTAGCAGAGCAATGAAACAGAGAAACACACTCCATTTATACTCACAGGTTGTGGTGGCCAGGTGGCAAAAGTCTTCTGTAGTATTTCTCAGTGTCTGCTTTCCGTTGCTAAGTTGCTGGATACAGACTTGAAGAATAAATTCAGCTCCAAGTGTCTGGGCTGCTTAATCCCTGCCTTTACTACAGCCTTTTATTCTCTCAACTGGCCTGTCCTCCACGACATGGGAAATTCCACATGGAAAAGCATTTCTTGGAAAATCCGAGGATTTGGCACTCCCACACATTAAGCCTGATGCTTCCCGTTGGCAAATCAACCATCCCACAAAGACACATTGTGCTGACAAACTGCCAAGTGCTACATTACATAGTTTTACTGACAGCAACACACAATTACAGGATATCAGGAAGGAGCGAGATGGTTAGAGTTAGTTGTATGAATGATAAAGACTCCAACTTTTTACCTAGCATACTGTTTTGCAAGGGGGTGCCAGTTCTCAGTGAGAAAGGCACTGACACTCTAAGCTGCTTAACTGAGTAAAAGATGGAAACTGCAGCATTGGACAAGCCATTTCTTGCGGACCACATCACACTGTACAGAATTCTCATCTGTGATAAGGTCTGCCAGCCCCACCATTGCTAGCACTCTTCTAGAGTCTTGCTCACAATACAGATTCATCAGTCACTCGTAGCAGTCAAGCTTGGAATGTGAACTTAGCTTCAAATAGTCCCTTGGACTGTATGCTCCAATATCCTTACCTCAATAGAGTTACAATTCCTGGACAGGTGCATATAATATTTCAGATGGACAAGACAATACACTAGTCTTGTACTGAATTAATGCACATTTATTGTGTATACACTGATTAATTATACTACTGCATAGAGCAGTCACACAGTGTTCATGGTACAGAGACATATGCCTGAGCAATTGTGGACACTTTGCTATAGTGAGTTGGTAAGCAGTCATAGGCTATTCAGAGTACACCTGTATACATGAGAGGGCAGTAAGCATGAAGACCAGTTTCTTGCACAATAGTGTTCTGGCAGCACGACGACACTCCACTCCTTGATCCTCATGCATATCTTCACATGTATACCACTTCAGTGATAAAGCAACTAACTTGCCATGGTATGTACAGAAACATTCACTTCTCACGTCTCTACAGGAGGTCTCACAAGTACTGCTGAGAGATACAAGTAGGGAATAGGCAACACGAGTAATAAGACACATTAGCTTGGTCCTTAGCCCTGTGCAAAGACATGACACTGGATGCTTGTTGCAGACTCCACATTCCCCAGCACTCCCAAATTTGGTCAATACAAAGTGGTATTATTTCCTTGCACCCTGATCAACCATGTCACCCCATCCTTTGTTCCATGTTCACTCAGGCACACTGTGGAGGCTCCACCAGGCAGTCCAGTTGCCAAACTGGTATTTCAGGCATAATGTTTCACCATTGTTGGTGAGGTTTAGCAAGGCTAAATATGCAAAGGACTTGACAAGGATTGTCAGCGATAGGACACAGGGTAGCACCCGCTTCATATCTGTAAAGCATATTTATAGCATATACAGTTCATGTTTGAGTTCTTATTTTGGAGCCTCAGCCTGTTCTTACAGAACAAAAATCACTGGCTCTTGGATTCCAACCTAATAACTCAGCTGGTATCAATTTCCACTTTTTTCCATAAAAAAAATATTTGTCAAGTAGCCATATCTTAATCTCTGCCCAAAGGAATCCATCACAGAAAAGACGATAAAGAGTATGTTCTAAAACAACTTCAGTTACTATCAAAATAGAAGAGTTTACTAGAAATTGCAACAATTACAACTAGGAAGCATGTCAAAACCAGTTACTGAATAGAGTGGGGATTAAAAACAACATACTGAATATCTGTAAGGAGAGGAATGCTTTCTAGCGGGTGTGAACTAGCAAAGCTAGAAACACAAACTATCAAGAAACACTGGAAAGATGATGCTAAGTCTTGGCTATGTCACAGACTTACTCTGCAAGGCCAGGTGTGGGCCAGCCTTGCTTAGAACAACCAGACTTTCAGAGACCTCCAGGTAGCACCAAATCACAACAACTCTTTTTTTAACCTCAGAGACTCACCTGTAAATTTGGAATGGAAACAGTTCCTGTCTGTCAACCTTTCTGTCTGTGTTCTCCAGATTGCAAGCCCACATAACAGAGACTGGTACTTTTAATGAACATATGCAGTACACCATGCAGCAGGGCCTAATTTCACAGGGGTTCTGTAAACATTATCCTGGTACAAACTAATAACTAGTTTTAATAGAGGAGTCCTTATTTTTTTCCCCTCAAACATTGACTGACTGTTATAATTGTATACACAGAAAAATTATAGACAACTCCAGAACAGTTTATATCCTCTCTGAAGCCAGGAGGCAGAAAATCCTCCACCTTTTCCTGGAGATTCACTTTTTCAAGTCATTTTATGAGCTTCCTGCTTGTAAGTGCCCATCCCTGTCATGGCAGAAGCTCTGAGTGGAGAAAACTTAATCAGAATCGCTTCGCCAGTGGAATCTCCGGAGGAAGGAAGAGAGTATTTCAGAACTTACAATAAGTCTTCCTTCACAGGGGCTGTCTCAGACCTCTTGTCTGCAGCAGATAAAACCCCACATATACAAAGAAAGTCCATAACCAAAACCACCAAAGCCTAAAAGCAATATGCCTGTAAAAACTCTAGCCTAAAAATAGACTCTTTTTGTTGGCAGTATTCCCCTGTGCATCACTGACATGGGGCTCTCTTTGGTTTTTCCCAGGGAATTCTGCTGTCCACCTATTATTTTTATCGCCTTTTAATGTAGTGGAAGATGAATATAAACAAAGTTTACAGCAAAAAAAAAGAGAAACCCTGAAAAGCATTTTCAAAAGCACACAAGTGAGAGGTTAAAATCTCTTTAAAGTCAAAGGTGCTTAAAAACTTCAACCCTGTTACCACAAAAACTACTTCATACAGTTACTAGGTTGAACTCCAGATGTTCAAGCTAGAAATGTCATCTAGCCTGCCTCTTAGCTGGTTTCTATGTTACTGATTCATCCCTCCCAGTTATTTCACATTTATGCTTCTTTTAATTCCTTTGCCAGTAGATTTGAGAATACAAGAGCCTCGTTTCTTGAGCTGTTCTGAGCTGGGTGCAGCTGTCCACTCTTGCATGAACACAGACATAGTTCCTTAAAATTAATCCAATTCCTCTCTGCCAGAAACACAGGAGACTCCAAGCGTAAATCATGTCAAACTTTTAGAAATGCTGAACACTTCTTGTTCCTATCTATCCACTCCAGACCTTCATTTCCACCTGCAAAAGCCCATCTTTTTACAAGTGAATGGGAGTACTCCAGATGACCTCTCTTCCCTTATAAACAGATGTGCCTAACAAGGATTATGTAGCAGCAACTAATTTTCCAGTTGTAAGGCTTACTTGTTGGCTACTATGAGACATAAGAGGTAACGAAAAGGCTATATAAACACATTAGGAGTAAGAACAACAAAACCAGGTCAGGTCTGCTATTTAAAGAATAGTAATTGAGAGAGGATATGTCAAACGGCATTTCTTTCTGTACAGAGAAAAGTTAACAGACACTGCAATAGTGTTATGCACTGGGAAAACAGAACAGGTTAGAATATGGCAAGACAGAAGCAAAAACTATTTAGGCTAGTTACAGCCAACCAGGTTACTGTTTAAGGATCCAAACCCTCAGTAATTACCTTTGAGAGTATGGGGACAGGTGTCAGAGGGCTGACAAAAAAGCAAATATTGCCTTTCTGTATCTAGGAAAGGAAGATCAAAGTAATTAGAAGCCTTACACGTGAGCACCTAGAAAAGATACTAGAACCATACTGAACATTTTTTTAAAGAAAACAATTGAAAAATCAGCAGAAGGCTACTAAGCTGTCAAGAATATTGATACGATCGATTTATTCTTGGCAGATCAATCTAGTTTGTACTTTAAGGCTGAGTGAGCAACAGAGAAACAATAGTGCAATATACTTTGCTGTAATTAAGACTTTTAATAGTGTCCTACAAGACATTCTTATGAGAAAACAATAGTGCTTAGCTGAAACAATCATAAAATGAGTATGCAAGAGGGGTATCCACTACTCAAAGGGTAGTTTTTCAAAGATCACTGTCAGTCTGAGAGGACTATATAAATTAGCCTACAAGGGCTTGTGCTGAACTAATTTATTTTAAATAACAAATTGCCATCTAAAATGCTTAGAAAACTTGCAGATGACATCAGGCCTTGAGGAACTGCAAGAGTTCCAGAGGACCAATGTTCTTCTGATATGTATCAAAGGGAATGTTTAAGACAAAATTTGCAATTATTCCATCTAATCTGCCATTACCAAATCTCATCTGGTGTACTGCCTCTAATCTTAAGCACTACCATTTTAGAAAGCTACAGGCAGACAAAACACAACTGAATCCTGACCAACACAGTCAATACATTATGTAGAACAAGATTAAAAGTTTATTCTCTTTTGTAAAAGAAACTAGGACCATCTCACCCAATCTTAATGCCCTGCATTACCTTAATAAAAAAAAAAATTTCCTTAAAAACACCTTTTTTTTTTTTTCTTGAAAACATACACAAATGCTTGTCTGAAACGTAAGGAGACTCTAAGTGATCTAGTCTTCCAAACTACTAGTTCTCCACAGATGACAGTTCAAGCAACAGAAGCCCAGAAAACATGGCCTATGTGCAAACACCCATGTCATTTAACTGCTTTATTCCCACCCCACTGCAGAAAAGGACAATAGGGGAAAGAAGTCTATGCCCTCTTCTAAAACCTAGAAGATATTTTAGAGTGCTTAGGAGGCACATTATCAACAATTCATTACATCCACTTGGCGCAGAGCAAGTAGTGGTTGGATTAATTCGTAGTGACAAAGCTTTTAAGGATATTTTTCTAAATAAGGAGGCCACAAAATGCTAAAACAGGAGTTTTGTAGAGTCCAGCTCTTGATTTGAGAAACACTCATCAATATCTTTATGGGTAGCTTGTGAAAGTGGGATGCAGTGGGAAATTATCTTTTTATTATTTAAAATTCTTTGTCGAACTTGCTGAAATAACAAAATAAGACAAACACAGTATATGATGAGCTCTCAGGCAACCAAAATATATACATCTGTACATATGTAAATGCAGAAAGAGACAGAGAGAATTTTTCATGGTTTTTTTTGAAGAGTGGGTATTTTTACCTACATTATAAGATTATATCTGCATCTACCTATTTCCAAGTTTTACCTTTTAAACATTTTAATGATGTTTTTATATCAACAGACAAAAATAAGTATCTCCAAGTAATGCAGTTCCATCTCTCTTCTAGGAGATGTATCTGTCATTCCTGAATTAAAACACTTCATGAATATTTTAGTCAAAATAGTTTGTATAACAGACATCCCATGGCAAAGAGTGGTAAAGCTACTTGAAATTTTGAAGTCCTGTAAAAAACCTCCAGCTTCATCCGCAGTAACAGTTTTTAGAAGAGTACAAGTAAGAGTTTTAGCCAGCCTTGAGGGGAAAAGGAGTTCTGGTGCCAGCAGTGAAGGTGTTTCCTGTTTGGAGAAAAGCTTGAAATACTGATTCTTTAAAAATTCAGAGACAAAAGGTTGAAGACACAAGTTTTCCCCAAGGCCTAGATGGGAAGAAAAGATAATTTCTAAAAACATACTCATCCCTCTGCCTCTGTGCCTCATTAAGTGTAAATAAGGTAGGCAATACCACTGCTACAAAGAAGCTGGAATTCCTCAGGCTGCCTAAGGCAGTCTCCACTCTGTCTGGGGTGAAACCCTAGAAGCCAGAAAATCTTATCTCCACTTCTCATTTCGGGAACTCTTTGGTGTGACTCATACTGCTCCATTTCCTCCAAACAAGCAAAAATAAGCATTCAAGAATCTAACTTGAGGACAGCGATCACTCGCACTGGCAAGGTGTGATTCAGCGCACTGAAACATGTAAAAAACAGAAGAGCAGAGGAAGCAACTCACACCTTAGAGAGAAGATACAAGCAGCGCTGGTCTTAATATCGTGTGTACCTGCTGCCTGCAGTTGCAGGTGGAATAGATCCCACGCAGAACTTGAATATTTCTAATCCTACTGTTGGAAATTATGGCAGAGAAGCTTTCAGAGCCTTGCCAGCCTTCATGCACAAGCAAGAAAGAATAAATATAACCCATACATTTGACGCAGCACTGCTCACAGCTGGATTTTTGCCAACTTTTTTTGATTTTTAAATCAGGTTTTATTTTCCAGGTCTGTTCTGTAGTCCCATACGCTCACAGCAAGTGAGAAGTCCCATACACGACACTGATGGAGATGCTCGCTCTGAGGAAGACAATAGTTACAGCATTTGGTAAACAAGAGGAGTGAGAAGAAGTTTCAGGATTAGGAGATTAAGTAGATAGTTGGTCCTGTAAAAGTGGTCATTGTGAGAAACGTTTTTTGTTTTTGCAAATTCTCTGCATAGTTTCTGCCTACCTCTGTTCCCAGAAAACACTTCTGACTTAGCAGATAGCACGTGAACTATGAATAGCACGGAGTGTTGACATGACCTACTATTCTGCGTTTGCAGTATTATGAGGGAGAGACTACAAAAAAGGATGAAGAGGGCAGTATAATCCCTTCCTTACTAATACATCTCACCATTAGTTTACGAACTCCATGCTTCAGGTCTGTTCTTTCCAGCGAAAGCCAGTTTCAGGTAAATAATTTTTATACATAAATGGACACAGTATTTAATGTTTTTGAGTCCATAGCTAAAGTAATGTTCAACAACAATTTTTAAGAAATTACTTTTCTCAGACAGCAGACTATGAAATAAACAGAATTTCTTGAATTAAGTATTCTTTCAGGAGCATTCGAGCCACTCCAGCACAAGTTTGCCACAACCATACTATCCACTAATTATTCCAAGAAAGAAGCTTATTTCTATCAGCTGGATAAGTAATTGCTTTTTACAACAGACATGTTTAACATAAGATAATTAGTGGAGGGTACTTAAATCGACCCATATGGTAATTGTTTCAACAAGAAAGTTCATCATTAACTCTGAAAGGGTTTTAAATAGCTCAATTTTATAGTTTTCCAGCAGAACACTCTACCCCCCCCAAAAAAAAAAAGACCCAAACCCCAAAAAACAGCACCATGAGTGTTTTTAAGGTTCCAGTTAACTGATGTCAAGATCATTAGGACTTTCCTTATTTCCTGGGCCTGAAAACAATACTTTAACTTTCCAATGAAAATTTTGTTGGCACTTCCAGATTTCTTAACTTATCAGGAAGGATGAGTCTGTCATCTACCCTGAAATTGCTGCACTTTCATACTTGAGCCTAAAAAGCAACCCACAAAGTATCTTGTGAAGCAGTGGAACAGGTAGCCCAGGGAACTGGTGGAGTCACCATCCCTGGGGGTATTCAGGTGCTTAGGGACATGATTTAGTGGTGAACTTGGCAGTGTCACTTTTATGGCTTGACTTTATGACCTTAAGAGTCTTTTCCAACCTAATTGACTGATTCTGTGATTCTGTATTTATCCTTCTGGGTGCATATTAGTTGGGTTTTTTCCTCTCATTTATCAACACACACTCATCCTTTGTAGATGCACATGACTGCAATCAGTAGCAGAGTCTGGTTAATTAGACCACAGAAGTAATAATGAGCTAAGATTACTTTCATAACAGGCATTACCCATCCACCTTTGCTTCTTCAGTCTGATTACCAAGGAAGGAGACAGTTCCCCTGCTAGGTACCTGAAGCCCTAAACCCATGTCCTGGGTTCAGCAGTAGCAGTCATTTTTCTCCTTCTTAGTAGCTGGTGCAGTGCTGTGTTTTTGACTTTTAGCCTGGGAACAGCACTGAAAACAGTGATGTTTTCAGTTACTGCTCAGTAATGTTTGGTCTGACCACGGACTTTCTGAGCTTCATGCTCTGCCAGGGAGGAGGGGAAGCCGGTGAGAAGCAGAGACAGGACACCTGACCCAAACTGACCAAAGAGGTTTTCCATACCACAGCACGTCATGCCCACTATATAAACTGGGGGCAGTTGCCCAGAAGGGTTAGATCACTGCTCGGTCAGGCTGGGCATCAGTCGGCAGGTGGTGAGCGGTTGTATTCTCTTCCCTTGTTATTTCCCTTACTATTATTGGTGGTAGCAGCAGTGGTTTGTGTTATACCTTAGTTACTGGACTGTTCTTATCTCAACCTGTGGGAGTTACATTCTTTTGATTCTCCATCCAGTTCCCCCGGGGGCCGGGGTGGGGGGGAGGGAGGGGGAAGAAGGGGGGGAGAAAGGGGGAGGGAGTGAGTGAGCGAATTGTGTGGCTGATTTACAGCTGGGCTTAAACCACCATTCAAAATACCCTCATATCTCTGCACCATGAATGCAAATGTATGAGTTTATCTTGAAAGAAAGCAGTTGCAGCTGAAAGGCCCTTACATTCAGAAGGTCATATATTTCACACAAATGAACTCTAATCAGTTAAACAACTCATTCACACTATTCATCTCTACAGACTAGAAAGATTCCAGAGTCCCAGCTGTTACATTACCTGCATATGCTGCAAACATGGACACTAAGGGCAGGGAAGGACAATCAGAGGACAGCAGAGCCCTGAAAACAAACCTAGCAGACTGGTTTTACTGACCAAGGGGATTCAAAGGGGAGCATGTGTTCAGTACTTAAAAAACTAGCAATCCTGTGACAGGCAGGTAATATTTACGGTCATTTGGGAGAGTTAGAAGAAAGACTCTTCCTGGTAGAAAACTCTTAGACTGCTCAAGGAGTAGAAATATTCCATTAAGTTCCCTCTTAAGAAACAACTTTCCAGGGAACTACTAGAAATTTGTGCTTAAGTCTGGGGAAGAGGAAACAGCTAGGAAGGCTCAGAAAGGATAGGAGGCTCTTCATAAGTACCAGGAACAAAGAAAGTGATCAGAAGTTTTCTGTACATAAAGGCATAAAGTTGGTACAAAAACCCCAAATGAACACAAACCACCTGTGAACAAATGTAGACTGGAAATTAGGAGGGAATTTCTAGCTAGCAATGAGGTTATCAAACTGCTTTCTATGAGCAGAACATAAAACTTGGTTTTCATTAAAATCTTGCTCAGTTTCTGAAAGGGATCATATGAGAACATTATTAATGAAAGCAAGGTGTAAAGGACCCAGCAAAAGTCCTTTACACTTCTGCATCCTGAAGGTTGGCTTGGATACTTAAGCATCAGTGCACAAACCAAGCCACTGGCTTCTGAACTGACTACGCACACACAGATCCACAAGATGTTAGCACCAAAAGAGATAATGTCATTATATTGCATTTATTCTGGCTTCTTTGCTAATTTGAGGAACCACTAATCAACAGCTGTTGAAAAAAAAAAAAATCTTTATTTGAAGCCTATTAAAATGAGTAGGCCAAGCAGCAAAGCAGACCTGTGATCTCTGATATACACAATAGTTGTAACTTACAACAGTATATTTCATTTGCACCAGTGTATTGTGTGTTCTCCTGCTGAATTCATGGGTGTACCCTCGCTCTGGGATAAAAAAAAAATTGGCAAGTGCAGCTGAAAGTTAACCCTCATTTTATTTTCTCTCATGTGTGTTACATGCAATGGAAATTCCCTACTTCAAAATTCTTTTCTTAATAATCTCCTGTAACACAACAATAGGCCAAACATATCCTTACCTCTTGTGCTCTGCTGTCAAAGAACTCAATAAAAGGAAAAATTTATAAAGCTGGAGCTCAAGTTGATTGTTTCCCTTTTCCTGACTTTAGCAACCTGGATTAGCCTAATAGCTTGAGAGAATCCTGTGATGAGCTTCACTGCAGCACAATGTGTATTTAACACATTTGCAAAAGACTAATATTCCTTTTCTAGTCACTTGCTGTTCAAATAAATAGAAAAATAAAGATGAGGATACTTGAAATTAAGAAATTGCTGTCTCACGGTATTTTTGCCTATTCTTAAATGAAATGTTACATTTGATCTTGAGCTGCAATCCAATTTCTTCTTTTTAAGATGTCATGCAGGGTAACTAGTGTAGTCTGGGCAATGAAAACAAGCAAGAAATACCTGGTCCGAGATCTGCACAGTAAACTGATCCTGGTTTTTGGCAGGATAAGCAAGTTAGATCTAAACTTCATTTTTCTACAGCCAGATAACTTCCGCTACCTGAACTTGTTAAATTAAAACTCATTTTGGTACCTCCATATACAACTGCAGTACAGACTCATCTTCTCTTCCTCATCCTTAATTTCAAAAAAAATGCCATTTCAAGGCCAAATTAGCTTTTACCTACAAATCAGAAAATCTCAAACCATCATGCACAAGGGCTAATCCATTTGGGCTTTCAGTTCATGCTTTTTCATGGATCCTTTCTGTTACTGGGTTATTCAAAAGGCTTTCCTTTGTAACGGCCTACAAAACTTTTCCACTTACTGACTTTAGCTGAAGGCTTTAAAACACAGAACATAATGCAGGGGAAAGGAGTCAGGTACTCAGCCTCTCTGAATGTTGCAGTATGAATCACAAGGTAATTTAGCCTTAAAGCTGGACTCCTGTCATTCAGCCCGGGAGAGGAGTTGAAATACTGTACCCAGTGCTTTGCCTGAATTTTAAAAGTAGGCTCATAGCTCAAGTCTGACTGAAAAATGCTGTTACTACCTACACAGAACTGATGTGGAGAAATGGGAGAGAAGCTATGAACATTCTATCCACAACAATTATCTTCAGTGAAGATCAGATGTTTTCAAGCATGTAAAGATTAAATCACACACACCTGAAGTAAACAAACCAACCAACCAATCAACCAAACCTGCGTTTTCAGCAATCTTAGCATTTGAATTTTATAGTATAGCCCATGCTGGAAGGAACCTTGAAAGATCACCTGCTCCAACCTTTTGTGGGAAAGGTGGCCTAGACGAGATGATCTAGTACTGTGTCCCATCACACCTTGAGAACTTCAAGTGATTTGCCCTGGTTCTTACATGCACAGTTTTCCCAGTGATATTTAAAGGAAAGGCTAATAAGAAATTCAACCTTTCTGATTTTATGGCAAATGTTTTAGGAATCTAATTAGTAAATGAGATTCCTACAACAGCCATCTCTGGTATATTCACACAGCAAGAAGGGATAGAGGACAAACATAAGAAAGGGACAACTGAGCAAAACTGCTCCAAAAAATCCTTACTTAGTAAGACAACACCTGCTTTGCTCTGCTAGCACCTATGCCTCAGGAACTCCTAAGAACCTATCACTTGACGTAACTACAGTACTGTATCTGCTATATTGCAGATATTCTACATATGCCCTAGCTGGACTGCCAATACATAGTAAGAAAATCCAGCTGCATTTATATTACCCATCGTGCTTTCCTCATAACATATTTAAATTACCGATTTACTTTTAACATGCCATTAGCATATTCATCGGCTGTTAGATCTGACATTGGCACATAGGTGCACTCCTTTAACTACATTCAGAATCTTTGTTGGAAAACTAGCATTTAACACACTCATGTAAGAATCCATGTATTAAAGCCACAGTTCCCAATTTTTATTTTTTTTTTTCAAAAGAAAATATTGATCTGTAGTTTGAGCTACTGAATAGTATACAGCTAAAGGATATAAATACTCAAGATACAGTAACTATATTTTGATGCATCAAGGTACTGCTTAATTCTAGTAAACACTCAAGATCTAGTTTTTAATAGCACTGAAGTCAAGTGGAAGCGTCCTCCAAGATCATTTGGGGACCATTTGTCTACCTCACTAACCAAAAATATGAAACTCTAGGAAAAAGATTTTAAAAGAATACTCAGTAGCTGTATACACTTGAAAAGAGCTATCTTTCTTGGGGGATGGGAACACATAATATGAAAGAAAAATGTTTCTAGAAAGTTACTTTAAATAAAGATACATATCTTGTAGCCTTAATGCCACTACAAAGTCCAACAGAAATTCAGTTATGTGTGATGAGAATGTATTTGCCCCCCATCAGCAGTTTCCATCACCCAAATATTTCACACAGTACAGAGGAACCCACTCCCTCAGAAGGAACATTCACAAAAAGCATAGTCACAGAACCCTCTTATAAGAGACAAATATAGAACACAAGGCAATTATCTGCTTTATCCCTCCCAAGACACTCAGGAAGTAGTTTCAGAAGGTAAAAGAATGACCTACCAGGACATAATCATACCTTGTGAAAGTGAACTGGGGTAGCTGCAATAGTTACACCCAAGTACCTCATCATGTCACATGAACCACAGGTTGTGTTATTTCTTTTTAATCTCCCTGATTGACAGAGTATATAGAGAAGTTTGATCAAGTTCAGATGCACTAGCTCAACCAGTAACTTGGTTACTTTACCCCAGATCCAGCCTAACAGCAGCCTAACCACACATGCTGTTACACTAACAGTTACATCCACTGCAATATACATTGCAATATTGGCACAACACAAGAATAGGTGAATTTCCCAAGGCCATATAGATTGGAACAATCTGGTAAGGAGGGCATAAACAACAATGCAACTTTACAGTCATCTGGGTCCAGTCCAAAGCCTGCAAAACAGAATGGAAAACAAGCCCCATATGTAACACAGATGAATAAAAAACACTGGCAACACTTATGATCTGGCCGTAACTACTCAAGAAAAATATACACTATCCTATCTTAATTATTATCACATCAGTTCACCGTTACCTAATTTGAGATACTTACAATACTTTGTCTCAGAACAACGGTTTTTAGGACACAACTGTGAAGAGACAAGATGTCACCTGGTCAAATAAATAATAAAAACCTTAATTCTTCAGAAAGTAGTGCCAAACTCACTGCCACAGTTAGATATGAGTAAGCTCATTACAAAAGGAAAGTCCCTCCATGCAGTTTGACTGGAGACAGTCTGTCTCTGTTTTAAGACCCCTGTTACCCCATGCCATCCTCTTTGTACCCCTGAGACCCACAAAGTGACGCACTAACAGTTACCACCAGCGGCAGGGGATTTTTCTCTTCAGCCTAAAAACCAACAGAAATATCCTACAGCCCAGCACAGAAAACTACTTTTGGATAAGGTGGGTGCTTAGGAAGACAAAAGTATTACAAAAAAACAGACAAAGTTGTGCTTTACCTATTACCAAGTCACAAACTTTGTTAAGGTAAAGCTCCTGCCAGATCAAGCCAAATGACTGCTCTTCTAGTTAAGGACAAATTCCTTTTAAGTTCAGCTTCTGTCTGAAGCACACCACAAGTATTTCCTTTGCCATCCTTGTCCTTGCTCATCAGTGCCACCATTGTTTGTTGCTAGTTCCTTCCGTACATCATAACTGAAACAGGTCAATAAAGTTCTCCACAGCCATATAACAGACTTCTGGGATTAAGGAAATTAAGTTCCCAATTCTTGTTAAAAATAAAAAGGCAAGGCTCACTCAAACAAGCAAGCTCCATAAAACCTTTTTAATGATATAGCTCCAACAAGAGATAAATAAGAACATCAAATATTAGGCAATTAGACAATAAACTACATCCATAAAAGCAATTAAAACACAAATAGACCTTCAAGACTGAAAGAAACTTAAAGAACAAATGTTACAATAACCCTAAAGGCCTTCACTACAGAACAAAACAAACTTGAGTAAGCACCTCAACCCTACAAAAGTCCCTCAGCCTTATGATCCTAAAGGGCACCTTACCCAGACACAACTTTTATAACTTTTCCTGCCTACCTTGGTAAATTCAGAACAGCTGAGATGTGTTTCTACTTTAAGCTCTTCCCATCTCTTTATAAAGATTCAACCAGTAAGAATTTAGTTTTTCTTATTGATGCTTTAGTCATTATTCAGGCTTAGGACAGCTAATGAAATAGCTTAATGAACAGCATTTAAAAATAAATAAATAATAAGCCAAATGTAACTTTTGAATTAAAATTTATCCTCTTAAGCACCTCTGAAGGCTAAACTATTCCTCTATTTTACTGGTGTTTTCAGTGTATTGTATCTTAGTTTATATAGTACTCTGTATCCAAGCACTAAAAAAATTAAGAACTTACAAAATGAATGTCAATTATGATTGACTATTTCTATATATTAAAAGAATAGTTTGGTTGAAAGTGACCTACAACATAGCACTTGAAAGATGTGGTTATGTCAAAACTTCTAGTCTTTAATGTGAGTATTCCTTCTTCTTGGAGTATGCACTTGATACGTTCTTACTTCAGCACTGCAAGGAAACTATTGTTTTCCTTCAGTTAATATCATAATGGATTTAGTCATCAGTGAATTGGTGTACCTTACTCACTCTAGACACCTGTGACTTCCTGATGAATCTGTGTGGAGCTTACCTGACTCATCAAGTGGAACCTACAAAAATAATGCAAACAGGAGGTGAACTTCTCTCTTATTCAGTAGCTGTAAAATGTATCCTACAAAATGCTGGGGCATGAAGCTACTTGCCTCTCTATGAACCTCTTTTCCCCCAGCTATAAACGCCTTGCTCTGCGATAGACCCACAATGGCGGGCGCGATGCCCCGCTCTGGGACCGGGGGGCTGGCGGCACGGCGGCTGAGAACAAAGGCACCCCTAAGCCCTGGGCGAGCAACTGGAAGGAGTAACGCCAGCTCTCCCCGCACGCCCTGCCGCAGCCCGTGAGGAAAAGCCGCCCCGATCCCGCCTGCCCGTCCTCCTTTGCCGCTCGCCTCACGACGACCCACCCAGCGGCAGCTGTGGCCCCGCCCCCCGGCGCGCGCGGCGCCTTCCCGCTGGGACTGGGGGCGTCGCCATGGCCGCCGTGCGGGACGTGGAGATCGACCCTGAGGGCACGTTCAAGTACATCCTGGTCCGTCTGCAGTGCCCGGGGGGTCAGGAGCAGCGGGACATCGTCCGTGGCACCAAGGCAGCCGAGTTCCATAGTGGGTGGCAGGCCGCGGCGGTGGAGGGCGGCGGGTGGGGGGAGCGACTGTTAACAGGCCGTGTCCCCCCAAGCAGCGTTCCTGAAGTGCGGGACGTGGCCGCCGGTTCCCAAGAAATCAGGCGGAGGGAGAGCCTCCAGCCTGCGGTGGCTGGTGCCAGCGGGCGTAGTTCAGAAGCCCCTTTTTTAACCTTCGTAGGTGCCTTGTGTGAGTAGGAAAAGCAATGTCTCCCTCAGATGCCGTATCTGAATCTGAACCTGTTAAACCTCGTTTAGAAGATTGAGAGGTGTTAACTAAGTAAAAACCCTGAACTAAAGGACCTTAATTACAGCTTTTCTATGTCAAGAGAAACCTCCCTCTGTTGCAGGTGAAAGGAGAGCACTGGAGGAAAATGAGTGGAAAATAGCTGAAGAATTCTCGAGTATTTGATACAGAGTGCATATTCTAATGACTCTGACCATTCTTCTTGTGCAGATCATATATTTGAAAGAGTAAATCCTGAGATGGAAAAGCTGGGATATGAGTGCAAGTGCCTTGGCGGAGGGAAAATTGATCATAATAGTAAAGACAAGAAAATTAGGGTGTTTGGGCTCTCAACAGTAAGTGCATCTCTTGTATTCCTTCAGATCATTTTGTCTCTCATGTTCTCGGGTTTTTTGTTTCATAGTATTGTGGCTTTTGGCAATTTGAGTTGCAGTGTAAACTGGAAAATTTGCCTGGCTCACTTATGAGATAAATTAGAAAAAAAAAAACGCACTAGTTTTAAGGGCAGGAGACTGCCATTAAAAAGCAAAAATAATAGATAACTTAATGCTGAGTAATACCTACATTAAGTTATAATCCAGACTAAAAATGGAAATTAGTTTCTCTTGACTCAGAATCTTTTAGTGCTAGACCAGAAAGAGCCCATTTGTAGCCACCGGCTCTTGATCCAGCTATTATGCAACCTTTATTTGCCAATGAGAATGATGGTTAGTAGTGACCAGCTACATTGTGAATGTTGTTCTGTGTATGTGTTGAGTGAGAAGAATAGACCCAGTTTAGGTATTGTTTATTTTTAATAGGTGAAGATGTAGTTTCACATAAATGCATTTTGTGGGAATGAAAGTAATTTCCAAGAACATGAAAGCTAGAGCATTTTTGTTACCTGTTCTATGTAAGCTCAGTTTGTTTATGAAAAGACTCTGTAAGTGATAATGATTTCTTAAAATTGGGGAACATGCTGTAGCCTGTTTCTGGTGCTGTTCTGTGATGAGGCATAGCTGCTTCTGTAGTAATACTGTAAGTAAAGATTCTAGCCCAGAAGAAAATAGTTTTATTAAGTTAATAGGTGAGCAGTGGACGTTGGGCCTTGAATGTGTTAAGTATATCTAAATGCTAGTGCTGCTTTTGTTCCAAGATGACTCTTGACACCTGGAATCATAAGGAAAAAAAAAGCCAAACCAACTCTGGATTTGTGTGTTTTGGGAAGGCAGTGTATAATGCTTATTCTACTAAGTTCTTGTGATTGTAGGCCCTCATGTGAACTGCTTTTTTAGATGAGACTTGACACCTGTATTACTCAACTGCCAATCTAGTGTTAGAGGCAGTAGTCAACTCCTATTCTTGTAATGCAATGTCTGTGGAAAATACAATGCTTCTTTGCTTTTGGTACCTTGTCACTTACAGGTAAGCACCATGTGAAAGCAGGGTTTTATTACCATGAAGGCTTCTGTCATGCAGAGACCTGGAGATTGAGAAGACCTCAGTAGGAGGTCAGAAGTTAGTCTATTAATTACATTGGTTTAATGCTTCTCTCTTCTTGGAGATTTGTTGTCAGACTCTAAACCAGAATTATCCTGGTGTTTTATGAAACACAAGGGAAATAGTCATTGTTCTCCTGAAGCTGATGCTGTGATATTATTTCCAAAACTGGATAAGGTGTTCAAAGTGACTACCAAGGCAAGAGTAATCTGTAGAATCACAGAATGATTTGGGTTGGAAAGGACCTTAAAGATCATTTAGTTCCAACCCCTTACATGGGCAGGGTCATCTCCCACTAGACCAGGTTGCTCAAGGCCCTAATCAACCTGGCCTTGAACACTGTGAGGAATTGGGCAGCCACAACTTCCTTTGGCAGCCTGTGCCAGTGCCTCAACACCCTCACAGTAAAGAATTTCTTCCTTAGACCTAACCTGTATCTCCCCTATTCAAGTTTAACCCATTAACCCTTGTCCTATCACTACTGTTCCTGATGAAGAGTAACCGTCCCTGATGAAGCGTCCATTGTTTTACAACTGACAGTCTAAATCTGCAATATTTCTGACATAACTATATTATCTGGTCTTTTTGAAAAGTTTGCATTTTATAATGATTCAATAATTTCAACCTGTAAAGTTTAAATGCTGATCACTTAAGCTGTTCCTCTTGGGGCAGAGTCAGTCATGAGTAAGAGTACATGTTTTGTTTAATAATGCCAGCTTGAGCTCTTTTTTCAGTCTTCCAAGTTAAGTATAATATATATAATGAAATATTATTGGAAAAAAGTGACCTGTAAATCAAAGGTTTTTGTCAGTAAGACTGTGCTGTTGTGTAGTGAAGGCTTTTTGACAGCAAAAACCTACTTGTAGTTCTAAAAAAAGAAACTGACTCCAGTCATATAAGACAGTAATGGAAAGGCACTTTCTACCACAACTGTCTTAAATTTCAGTGAAAGAATAACAAAGTGATCAGTGGTTTAAAGGAAAGTTAATCACATGGGTCATCTGACCTTGCCTTATTTTGGTGTTGCAGTGGCTAAAGAGCACAGATATTTAAAATTATGCCATACAATCTAAAGCAAGATTCCAAATATATAAAACATGAAGACTCTGATTTCTTCAGTGGCTAGAATATTACTCAAATGTTTACACCTGTGGTGGCTCATTCCCTTTTCTTTCAACTGAGCTAAATCAGATGTATGTTCACTCATTAAAGTGGTCAATACAATATCTGTGGTTTAAAAGCATATTCAATAAATATGGTGGTTGTGAGGTTGTGAACATTTTAAAACAAGTTTTCTGCTGGAGAAACCATGATGTGAAAAATATGCCTGACCCCATCTCATTTATTTTTCACATCTTGGGTTGGGGGGGAATTGGAGAGGACAAGAGTTAAATAAAACACAGTACTGAAGTAATAACTTTTAGAACCTGTATTTGTATGTGAACTATTTGAAGTGTCAAATAACTGGATCATTTTTGTCAATGAGAACTGAATGTTTCTGTGGACTTACTTTCTGTATATGTCTAATAAGCATTTGTTTTTGCAGGGCTATGGAAAAGCAGATCATTCAGTGACTGTGGAGATACTGAAAAAAGCATATCCAGATTATGAGATTACATGGTCAGATGACAAGAAATAAATTGGCAATTTATGAACACAACAAAAACTGGTAACTCTGCGAGCTGTATTTTAGTAAATAAAATAAAATAAAATGTCTTCTCTGTGTGTTACCATAAATCTGGAGTAGCTGGACTCTGCTGTGATTTATAATAAGGTTAGTAATCTCTGGATATATCTTACTTTTCAGACCATTCCCTTTGTGCAGAATGTGCCGTTCTAAGCCTTTTTCTTCTCCTTTTGACATGCCATCTAATTAAACACTCCCACAGCATCTTACCTCCAGTTTATTTTCATCCAGTGCTGCCTGATACATTGTAGGATGCATCAGGATTTTGCCATTAACTTACACGCCACAGGACCAGACCTGTTCTCTGTTTTTTTGACCACAGTGTTTTCAGTTTCCTTTTTTTTCTATTGCTCTTTAGGCTTTTCAAATTCCTTCATCCAAATTTACAAAAATTGGGGGAGGAAGGAGAGGAGAGGGTTGACTATTACAGTTCTTCACCAATGATCTAAACCTTTGATTTACTCCATGGTTTTGCAAATTCGGTATTTATATTCCACACAAGTAATGATTAAGATTTGTGTTCCTGTGAGATTCTCACCTATAGTAGACTGATGGCAATTTCAAATTCTGACAATACTGATTCCTCTGTACTTTTATTCCCTGTATGATACTTCTTTCCTTTTATAGCAGTAATTACAGGTAACTGCCTTGCTGCCAGAGCCAGTACTTACTGCATGTGTCATGGCAGCACTTTGTCCTTCATTTGTTGTGAAGTTACTTGCTACAATTTTCACTTTTTTTGTTGTTTTTTAATGCTGCTGTAGATTTCAAGGGAATATGCTTTGTTCTTACGCTTACATTGTTGACTTGCAGTCTTTAAGAGGTATTTATATCTAACTCCCAGTTCTTTCCTTTGCTATTTGCTACTGCACTTACCTGCCAGTGTCTGGTGGTATAGAGTGAACTTTTTCTTTTCAATGTGCATGTGACTCTTTAAGTGCAAGCTATGAAATTTGAGAGGCTTTAGTTGAGTTTCTGTCACACACTCACAAAAAAAAATCCTGTTGTTATTACCTTAATAGACTAATTATCAAACATCTTATGTCACCCTTGTGTCTTTGTTTTGACTGGTTGGGAAAAATTTCTTGTACTTGTTTTCAAACCTTTCAGTCCATTCCTTATTAGAAGAGTTCCATCTCAGTCACATGGTAGAAGGATCTCTTGAACCTGGTGTTACAGGTGTTGTGGTTGGCACCTGCTTCCCCCCACAAGCAACCTGGACTTTTCCTTCCAGCGCCCCTGTCTGCACCACTTCACATGCCATGATAACATTGGTCACAGGCTTGTTTTTTCTCCACAAGATTTTGATTTCAGAATGTGATTAAATGCTTGTGTACCTAGTAACCAAGAATAGCATACAAGTCAATAATTTGCAAATTAGGCACTTCCCACTTAGATTTTCCTCAGGGTTTTTTCCCCCTAAGCTTTAGTGAAATAACTGTAATTGCCAGTATACAAAACTGATCTTTTTAATAGCCTCATTTCCCAAAACTAGCAAATTATCTTCAAAGGGAAGTCATCAGTTAAGGACAGTACCCGTTAAAACAAACAAGCTTTTTAGTTTAGTTTCCTGAGATGTTTTATGACTGATTTTAATGTTTCTCTCCACAATAGTTACTGGAAGGACATAATTTAGGCCGGATTTCCTATTGTGATGACTCTTTCAAAGAGCAAGGGGGTGGGGTAAGGGGAGAAAAGGCATGATGATTTGCAGTGAGCTAATAAATTGAGTTACCAGCTGACTTCTATCTTTGTTTCTTCATACAAGAAATTGGGCCTGTTGTTTTCTAATGCAATGTCATTTGGGGAAAGTCTAATCTCACTAGCTATTAAGTAATATGTGCAAATATTACAAGTGAGTGAAAGATTTTTTTATTCCAGATTATGAAGAGAAGCAGGAAGCTGGTCACTAGGGTGGTGATGATTTGGCAGGTAGAGAAAGCCTTAATGTAGATTTAGGGAACTCATGTTGTTTGTTCTCTTGTCCAACATCCATTAGCCTACAAAACTTAAGTGTTGAATTTGGCTTTCTCTCAGCATGTATCTGCTGAATTTTAGACTAGACTAGACTAGAACTCATCTGGAATTGTGGAAATCCCAATGCTAATTTTGCTGATCTCACCTGATAAAAAAACCCCATCTTCTATTAATTCTCATCTGTAATTCTGAAATGGGAACTTTATACTGTGTGGGGTTTCCTGTTTTGTGAGTGTGCAGTCACTGTGAGATGGTGGCTCTTCACCTGAAGGTCCTAAAAAATCTGATTCTGTATTTGTACAAAAAGAGAGCTACACTTGAGCAATCTGATAATAAGATTAAGCTAGTAAAGGAGTAGTATATTAAACCAAAAACAGCGAGTTTGATTGTGGAGTATTTTCAAGAGGAAATATAGGAAATTGTGTTTTCATTTACTCATCAAAAAAACACCAGATTTTTGCTCTTAACTTTATTTGTTGTCATAGTGGGCAACATGTCTTGCTGCAGGTACTGTTCTCTGAAACAGCATTAGACCTGGCAGGTGCAGAACAAGCTGTTCAGTCACTGGGCAAGCCACTAATTGTCTTTCAACTGAGGTTTGAAAAAATGGCAAGTGCTAGTCGCTTTGTTCCCAACTGTTTCCAGTTTTGACAAAAATATTAACAGTACTGTATTGATCTGACAAAGCTAAAACTACTTTTTTTCCTCAATCTGTAGTCAGCAGTTATCTGTTGTTGGTAAGTTTTAGAGTTGATGCAGAAAAATTCCAAAGCACAATCACACCCGTGGCACAATTGACTGCTTTTTTCCCTTCTCGCCTATAAAAGAACAACCTCAGTAGTTTCCAAAGCATCCCTTTAGAATGGTCTACTTGCAATTGGTTTTGAAACAACAGTAAAGTCTCTTGTAGAGTACAGGAAATCCTCTGTGACTCTACCTTAATAGAAACATGGACAAAATAGAAATCTTGCAGTGGACTTTCAGAGTCTTCAGTGACAGGAACTTTACGCAATAATTAAAGCTATTTAGGTAACTGCTGTTGTAAGTTTCTTTCCATCCTGTCAGACTGTTTGTTGCCCTTTCTCCCCTACGCTGAGTATCCTCAGATCCAGTCCACTGTATGGTTGACTGTCTCCAATTTTGTATTTATGTAAGGGCACTCAATAAGTCAGTGTATCATGATAAGCAGTAGCTCTGATGGACATGTTAAGAGTTGTCTAATAGCTTGTTGTCCAGTTTTGGCTAAGACAAACAGGCAGTGGAATTTTTTGTGTTAATTTATTGACACCAATGACACCAAGTGCTCAGGATTGGGTTTTATAGTTAATCATAGAATCAAAGAATAGTTAGGGTTGGAAAGGACCTTAGGATCATCTAGTTCCAATCCCCCTGCCATGGGTAGGGACATCTCCCACTAAACCATGTCACCCAAGGCTCTGTCCACCCTGGACGTGAACACCAGCCAGCGATGGAGCATTGACCACTTCCCTGGGCAACCCATTCCAGTGCCTCACCACCCTTACAGTAAAGAACTTCTTCCTTATATCCAATCTAAGCTTCCCCTGTTTAAGTTTTAGTTACTTTTTTTTTTTCAGTTTTGACGAGAATTTCTTCAGCAACATCACCATCTTCAGCCTAGGACACAGGCATGACTTGTACCCAGGCTGCTTTGAACACTTCCTGCCCTGCCAAACTGCCGGAAAGAGTGAAGAGCTGTTAAGTGTTCAGTAGTACCCTCCCCACCCATCAAGTCTTGAAAATGGGTCATAGTGTATGGGCAATTAATTTCTGGAAAAATATTGTTAAACTAGTACAGCAATCTAGTTAGCAATCTGCTGTAGCAGCAGAGTTTATCTCCTTTCCCAGCTGTCACCTAATGCTTGGTTCTGTCATGCTTCAGTTCCCTGGGTTGCATGTATAGGTTTGTTGGTTGTTGTAAGGAACTTCTCTTTTACAGAATCTTCTTTCAACTAAGCTTCTAAAGTAGAAACGTTTTATTTATTTCTGAAAACAGTACAGCTTTTCCCAATTATTTGCTGAAATTTTCTTAGAGTGGCATGTCAAAATCTGAACGTGAAAATTCACACGTAGTAAATATTCTCTGGTGCAGTTTTTCAAAGGCTTGAATAAAAATCATGTGTGTTATATATGGAAACATTACAAAGTTTCATGGAATTGCTAGCAGAGTAGAAGCCAAATGATAAATACAGTCACATCTCCCTCTGGTGGCAAAGCAGCAGAGCACACAGGCATGCAGTCCAGCCTGAAATCCTGATGCTGCAGTTAAACCGTATCAGAGCTGGGAGCCTTACTGCCCGGAGCTGCTTCTCCCACCACACGAGGATGATAAATCATCTCCTTGAGGCTGCACTCAGCAGCCACTCCTGTGAGTTCCAGTTCTGGCACTGCCAGAGCATTAGAGTCAGGGACAGGGGACAGTGACTTGCTTCATTTTAAAATACATGTAAATGATAATTAATTGGCATAAACAAATGTGGGTTTAAGCAGAACTCCTTTTCTATGCAAAATTAGATTCAGAAGAGTCCTTCACTTCTAGTCAGACATCAGAATTTGTCAAACATCTCAATAACTAGCATCCTTAATCTGTCAAACCAGAATAACTCAAGAGAGGAAAAAGCAGAGACATGAGGAATAAGACATTTTGTCTTTAACATATTTCTGAGGGACCAGTGGTTGAATTTTAACTGGACTCTTTAAAGGCCATTTCCATAATACACCGCTGCAGTCCTTTATCAATTGTTTTAACGATGCTGGTCCTAAACACATTTCTTTCCTCAATGAATTTCTCAAAGAGAGGGGATACCACCACCAACCCCAAAATAATGTTCTTTGCTTGCCAAATACACCCGGCCATTTTTGTCCAAGAGCTGAGCCAGTGTGTCATGCAAAGCACCATAGTAGTCAGGATTATAGATAGTCTCAGATGTGAGTATTACATCGTACTTTGAAAAGGGTTTCTTGCTGCTTAACAGGAGCTGACTGACTTCAGACCACTCTCCAGAAAAAAATCTGCATCTGGTGAGCACATCAGGTAGATGTTCTGCTTTCTTGGGTCTCTTTGAAGGAGGCTGGTTAGTTTTAGTGTCACCTCCACTGCCTGTCCTTATGCAGTTAGCCACTGCATTAGGCAAGGTTATTTTGTCAATCACTGTGCTGTTGTAGTCCTGAAAATGGACTTTTTCAGCTCTACTCTTTAAAGCAACTATTCCCAGCAGACCAGCCCCGCAGCCAAGATCCAATACAGTCTTGTTGGTGAATTGTATTTCAGCCTCGGAAAAGTAGTCTATGAGATCAAAGGTGCATTCCCAAATTTTCAGTCCTCCCTCATAGACTCCTGGGATGAGATCAGAATGAGAAGAAACACTTCTAGACACAATGCCTTCTTCGTCAGCATCACTCGAGCATGTCATTTCCACTACAGACATGTTTATGTAATACAGGCCTGATACTGTTTCCATGACTTTATTTTCCAGTACTTTGTTGAGATCTTCAGGTATGTCATGCTCCTTAGCAACTCTAAAGCACACATTTTTATGTGATGGTTTCTCATCTTGATGATTATTGGTACCCAGCCATGGGCTGGAGTCTCCTACAGCATCAGCAGCTTGCCTAGTTTTTTCTGTGGATTTCTGCTTGTGTTTCGGAGAGTGCAGGTGTAAGTCCCTCTTATCATGAGTGTCTGCTTCATTGTTGTCATATTCATCAATAGAAAAATTAAATCGAAAAGCCATTTTCAGGAGTAGCAGTAAGAAAAACAGCAGTCAGCTTAATTTATGACAGCTAGAAACAGTCATCTAAAAGCAATACTGATACACAGAACATTATTTTTCTTCTGTTTTTCTGTAAAGGATGTTTTTATGCAGTTATTGCTACACTGAAGAGTGCTTTGCAGGTAGAATCTCAGATGTTTTGCCAATGAATCAGGTGAATAACATCTGGAAATAAATAGTTTTACATATCATTAAACTGCCAAGTAGTAGTACAAACAAATTGTAGCATTTTAATTTTCATTAGAAACAACAAAACAAACACACCCCCCAAAAAACCAAACCAAACCACCTTCTAAACATTTAAACGTACAAAAAGTTACCAGTGACCACGTCTCTGACGTAATGTAGGTGTAGGCAGAGATTGTTAAGGCCCAGCTTCCGCTCTCTGCACCCCGGCTGAACCAGGCAGGCCGGGCATGAGGATTCGGTCCAGTTCACCTACTCCGTGTCCCTGGCCCCCGCGCCCGTACCGACCCCTGCCCGCAGTCCCCTCCCCTTACCCCACGTGGACGGGCTTCAGCGCACTCCTAGCGCATGCGCGCAGGCGGTGAAAAGGGGGCAGGGCGGGTGCGGAGGATGCTGGGATAGCGGAGGTAATTTTTTTTCCCGCCGCCCGGCGCTGAGGTGAGCGGAGCTTGCGCCATGTCTCAAACAGATCCTGAGTTTCTTCTACAAGAGCTGGGAGGCTGGGACTGGGACCTCTGCCGTAGAGAGCTGCCCGCCGTCCTGCCCCGCCTCCTTATATCCTTCCCGGGAGAGCGGTTCGGCTGCTGGGTGGTTGCGGGGAGCCACCCGAAATGGTGTGAGTGGGGCTGAGGGTGTTCCTCCCGCAGCATTGCACAGTTTAAGCAAGTAAATCCCTGGGAGGGAAAGTGCTGCAACCTTTGTAAGGGGCTGACACAGGACAGAAAACCTGTGTGCCGGCTGTTTCGCTCGAAACGAGTACAGCCTTTCTCTGAAATAAGATACATAGTAGAAAATAGCGTGTGGTTAATTAAGTACTGTGTGTAATTCCCCCCATCCCCAAACTTCCAAGACTTATTTTCCAATGCACTGTAGAAATACTTGTGCTGATCGTTCAGGTACTGAGGTACCTGTGTTGGTTATGGAGTATCCACACCAATTTCATACAATGGATGAATTGTACATGGAACAGTGAGAGAGAACACACTGTGGCTTCTGCAGAAGCTTTAAACTTAACTTTTATGGCAGAGAGATTTTGAGTTTCTTTAACATTTTCTTACTCTATGTATCAAGAGTCTGAAGACTGGAATGAGCATATTCGTAAGTAGTGACAAGAAGTGTCTCTTCTTCCTGTGGAACACTGTATTGCAATTGCATTGTAAATTCTGCACTACTTAAAAATGCTTATGCTATAACTAGTGATGTTCGTGATCTTCAGCAGTCCTGATGGATCTTGCATGTTATGAGAGTTGCATATTGAATAAGCTTTATAAAAGCCCATAAAGAACCTATGCATGTAAGGCTGCTTTTTCCTTCCCACTCTACTGATTTTTAGATCTTTGAAATAAGGGTGCTTTTTATCTTGTATATCACTGTCTTTTTGGTTGTTATCTTACAAGTGGCAAAACTCCTGTAATACTTAATAATGATAAGAAAATGAGGCTGACATGTAAACGTTCAGGAGTCTTGCTAGCATTCGCTGTCAAGTTGCATATTAATGCCAACTGACATGTTAAATGTGCAGCTATCTGCAGTTTGGAATATGGGAAATTGTAGTTCCATGGGCAAACAATTGTGCTTAGCCTTCAACTAAGTGTAGTCAGGTGTGGTACTATTATTGACATGTTTATGCACGTTGGAGCTGTTATTTCTCAGATAATGCATTTGTGGCAAATGTTGTGTTGACTCTCAAAATCAAATACGTGATCTGTTTCTGCTTGATGATGTTCTTTGTTTCATCTGGTAAGTTGCTACATATTTCTGATAATCCCACATTGTTTTTCTGTAAAGCTTAAATATTTTGCTTTGCAGGTGTTCTGAGAATCCTGACTGAAATGTTTTTGCCTCATATTAGCCTTGCTGATTTGGAACAAACTTTTTTCTCAAAAGTATTACCTAAGGTATGACAGTTTCAATTGAATGTAGAATTTTCCGTAAGTCCAGAGCTAAAACCTGCATAGAATGCAGTGATTCTTTTTTGAGGTCACATGTTATAACTTCAAATCAAAATTTTACCCTTTAAAAGTTCCAACAGGTTTTTGTTGGATTGTGTCATGGTTTAAACCACAACAGGTTGTTTATGTGATTGTTGCCACTCTTCATGGTGGGAAGAGGGTTGAACATGTAGTGTTCTGCCTTCTAGATTCAGTAATTGAATTGTTCTCTTGAAAAGATTGGGCTTTTTATAAAATGAGCTGGAGAATTTTTACATGAGGTAGCCTCTCAGGACAAATAAACTGAAGAACCCAGTGCTTACATATCATGAATAAATGTGAAATTTACGTATATTACTGATTTAAGTTTCAGAACTGTTGTGGTTTAAGCCTAGTCAGCCATGCAGTCTCTCTCTCATGCCCCCCCCTTTCTCCCCACCCCCGCTCCTGGAAGGGTGGGGAGGAGAATTGAAAGAATCTCTCATGGATTGAGATATGAACTGTCCAGTAATTAAGGTATAACACAAATCACTACTGCTACCACCAATAATAATAAGGATAAGGGAAATAGCAAGAGAAGAGAATACAGCCGCTCACCGTTTGATACCCAGCCCAACTCAGCAGTGATCTAACTCTTCAGGGTGACTGCTTCTGGTTTATATAGTGAGCATGATGTGCTGTGTTATGGAATACCTCTCTGGTTAGTTTGGGTTAGGTGTCTTGTCTCTGCTTCCTCCCAGCTTCCCCTCCTCCCTGGCAGAGCATGAGACTCAGAAGGTCCTTGGTCAGACCAAACATTACTGAGCAGTAACTGAAAACACTGGTGTTATCAGCACTGTTCCCAGGCTGAAAGTCAAAACCACAGCACTGCACCAGCTACTAAGAAGGAGAAAAATGACTGCTACTGCTGAACCCAGGACAATATCCACCCCTTATTCCATACCATTCACGTCATGCTCAGATTCCACATTTTCAATATACCATCACTCTTATCTTATATATGTACACATATATAGAATCATAGAATAGTTAGAGTTGGAAAGGACCTTAAGATCATCTAGTTCCAACCCCTCTGTCATGGGCAGGGACACCTCCCATTAAACCATGCCACCCAAGGCTCTGTCCAACCTGGCCTTGAACACCGCCAGGGATGGATAGTGCAGACACCAATACAACGTGCGATGTGTAGGGTTGTTATCAGCCATACCAAGTCCAGATGGAGGCCAGTTACCAGTGGTGTGCCTCAAGGTTTGATACTGCAGCCAGTACCATTTAATTTCTTCAGTAAAGGCCTAGATGATACACACACGCGCACACACACACACACATACAGATATCATTCCTTAGTGCATGGACCCATCCCCATAAAACTGCTAAGTCCATCTGGTCCATGATGTTGGGCTTCATCTCTTGTAACAGTCTTTCAGAGCTGGAGAGGCTGTGTGCAGTGTTGGGTCGTTGCCTGCTGATGCTGATCGTTCCTTTACCGCAGAACTCGTCTGGTTTCATCAAAGTTCATTCTTCGTTGAGGTGATGGTCGGAGGGGTGTCAGGGCCAGTTGCTGGTGACCTTTAGACATCTGGTTGGTGGGCTATAAAAGTTCTACATAGCAGGCAACAGCATACAATTGAGCTCATTGGCTGTTTTCCCCTAAAATCAAATCCCCTTGTGGTATACATCAGACTTCCCCATCTTCCCGCATTACCCACCAAGTATATCTGGGTCCCTGAGCAAAAGCAATCCCACGAGTGGGTTTGCCTTTACTTGAAGCAGGAATAACTCAGACTGTCTTCCCCAGCAAATTCTGTATGTGCACCACAGGAACTTTGTCCCCCTCTACAGTATGTAAAAGATCTGACTGGGCTGGGCCAGCCCTGTTGGCAGATCCTCTGGTATTGACCAACCAGGTGGCCTTTGGTGTGTATCCTAATGCTTGAAAGTCCCACCACCCATTGCTCTCAGTGTAGTTTTTAACAGCCCATTGTACCGTTCAATTTTCCCAGAGGCTGGTGCATGGTAGAGGGTGTGATGTGCCCGCTCAGTGCCATGCTCTTTGGCCCAAATGTCTATAAAGTGGTTCCGGAAATGAGTCCAAAAAAACCTGTGCCTAAAGGGCTCACCATCCAGCAGGCTGCACCACCAGCTCCCACTGTGGCTTGTGTCTTTTAAGAAGCCGGTAAAAATAGCCACTTGTTTTCCGTTTTGCTTATTTTATGTCCTTCAGCAAGTTTTGGAGGTAACAAGAGAAGTTGCTCAAAACAGGCGTATTCTGAAAAAGGATTACCTTACCCTACCAGTTTATGTAGCATCCCACTGATGTCGGGAAGCACCTCAGTGTCTTTGCAGTCTCAGCGGTAGCACTCATCAAATATCCAGGGACCTCAACCAAAGGAGAAATTATTGTTGTTTGTAGATTATAGTGTTATTTTGTTATGTATTCAAAATGTTAATAATCATTCTAAAAAAATAAATCTGAAACAAAATGAAAAGCCTTTTTAAATTATATGGTTTTAAGTAAAAAAAAAAAATCTTTGGTAGAATGAGGTACACATTTCAAGTGAATTAGCTGAGAAGTCTGTCTTATAATAGGTTTTTTAAAAAACTAACAGCTCCTGTAGCTTCTGTCTGTAATTTGGGAAAACCATAAGGCAGTTTTTGCTTCTTGGTGCTTTGCTTCTTAGTCCTTTGTGATTCCAGTACTAGAAAGTGTTATTTTCTGCTGTGTATTATGTCAGTAGCCTGTGACTCCATGCCAAGGAAGCAAGTAGATACAGAATGGTATTGGTATTTGCATATGTGTTTCTAGATAAAATGTTTAAGTTTTGTTTTGTTTTGACAGACTCTACAGTTATTTGATAACTTGATGTATGAATTATCCAGTGAGGCCAAAGGATTAACCAGCCAGAATACAGAGTTATGCAGTACTGTGAGGAATCTTCTACAGGCAAGTCCTGTGAAATATGTTACCAAAGGAATGTTTAAATTATTTTTTGATTTTGCCTAAACAGTTAAGAGATTTTTAGTATACTTTTTGCCAGCTGTTAAGCAGGCAGCTAAAATGTAACTTGATCATCCTTTGCAGTTAACATTTTGTGCATGATTTGATTACGTCTAGTGTGTGATGCTAACCATAATTTAAAACCACTAAATCCTAAATCTCAAATTCTGCTTAAGTTTCTAATGCAAATGGAATGTGATTTTCTGTATTTAAAGAGTGAATCTGGCACCTATTAATACAGTTGTTTAATTCTGAATTTTAAAATGTTTGTAAATTGAGGATAGTAGTCAACAGAAGTATGAAGCTTTCAAAGAGCATATGGTATTGGAGAAAAGCTCTGGAATTGCTTTTATTATTTTATAGAGCTTCATTCATCCTTAACAAACTAATTTATGCAAATATCAATGAACTTTAAATGCCATAAAGCTGTATGTGCAATTCAGCTAACGAAAGATGCTTTTGAAATCATTGCAGAAGTGAAAAACATTCGTTGTTGTTGTTTACTCTTGCTTTAAGACTCTGGTGCAACTATTGGAGACTCTGACTGGTTGTGTACGATATGTCTGCACGCTGCAGGAGTGCGTGCCTCTGGAGAGCATCCGCACCCTTCCAGCCTCTGTTCTTTATGTAATAAAGAACACATTTACACACTGCAAGGTAAGTCCATGTTAGAAGGAGAGAAATTCTTATACTGGTTGGCTTTTAGGAAGCACTCTGTAAGATGATCCTATTTTGAAATAATATTGTTGTTGATTTTTTTTTTCAGGTTTAAATTTAATTGTTAAGTAGTTTACACAATGCAACAGTAATTCTTTCTAGAACAGTGAAAATAAAATAAGGTTTCCATAAGAACAGAATAGCCTTAATTTTCACTTTTCCATTTGTCGTTTTTATGGAAACATTTACATCAGTTTTCCATGTCAGGACTTGAACTCTGGTGCCAGATATCTAACAATTCTAATTAGAAAGTATTGGGAAATATTTGGAATGCTGCTGCCTTTATTGGTAGCATTGCACTGTTTTGTTCAGAAGTATGATCTTAGGTTTGTGTATTGAGGCCAAATCCAAAGCCTGGTTAAACTACCTAGAGCTGGGCAGGCTCTATTAGTTGTTGGGGAGGCTGTCGGTGAATAGCATTTTGTATTTAACAAGCAGGGGTTGGTAGCAGGAATCTATAGATCTGGCTGTATATTGAGTTACAGTAGGTATGTCTTTGTTTTTTTTTCTCAGCGAAACTGTTGGACAAAGCTCAGCACATGAAAAATCAGGCTGTGATTCCTGAACTTTTTTTTAAACCTTTTCTTCCCTCCCTGTTTCCTACAGGACAGTGAATCTGTGTACTGTGGGCATCTACACTTGATTTCTGACCTCTTACAAGCTATGTTCAAGGAAACCTACTCTCTTCAGAAGCAGCTGATGGAGCTGCTTGATACAATTTCCATGGGCTCTGCTTCTGCTGAAGATAACATCACAGATATGGTGTCAGGTATATGTGGACCTAACACTTTTTTTAGTTTTCTCAGTTTTTTTTTCTATAAAGAGTATGCCTGAATTTTTAAAACAGGGTTCTAAGTATGCTCAGTTCCTGCTGTCCTGATCAGCCTCCCAGAAAGCAGCATTCTGAAGCTGGAAATATTTCCATTTTTCTCCTTAAACTTTCTCGGGAATGGAGCATGTTGTGTAGGTTTGTAGGAAAGGGGCAGCACCTAAGTACTGAGCCATTTTTCTGATATGATGTCAATGTGGTGTTATTAGTGCTTGTGACAGCTGCTGTTTTACTAGGAGAGTGGCATAACTGTGAACTCATGTATCTAATGTAACCCAGTTGTTGTTGTTGTTATTTCCTCCTTAGTAATCCACACTGTGCTGGAGATATGCTCTGTAATTTCCAACATGGACCATGCTCTTCATGCCAATACGTGGAAGTTCATCATCAAGTATGTCATTGAATTCTTTGGATTTTATAGTAAGATAAACAGACTGTAATTCTAAATAGCCGGTGTTTCAATAGCTTTATGTTCAGAGTTTTAAATACTATTGAAATTAGAGATTCCAATTTAGCTATTTAGCTAGAAGTAAATCTAGAAATTTGATTTCTAAATTTACCTAGTGAGCAGTATTAAAGGTTCTGTCAGTGAAGGTAGGTAGGAATCGTGCATCAAAGGTAACAGAAGCTTGACTTTTTGTATCACAGTGCAGAAGAAAACTTGGAAAATTTGTCTGAACAAATTATCTTAGGAAGTCTGACCCTGCAGGTTTGTAGGTTGTTTTGGCCTGAGTTGTGCTGTCTTGCCCTTTCATCCTGCCTCTCCTCTATTTTCCTATGTGGCTGTGAAGAAGGTTGTTCTCTCTAAATTTCTGGTTTCGGTGTACACAGGTATTGCACCAATTAGTGTTGTATACAAGCCTAAATAGAAAAATCAGTTATTTGGATTTGTACTAACTCATGGCATGATCACTTCTGACAATAAAATATCTGATTATATACTGACTTTTAGGCAAAGCCTGAAGCATCATTCTCTGCTGGAGTGCCATCTAAAACACAGTGATATCCTCAGTGGCCTGTGCAATGACACTCTCCTTTCTTTTCACTCCTGTTTGCAACTGGCTGAGCAAATGAAGATGTCGGAGATACAGGTGAATTAAAAAGCTCTCAAAGTTGCTGTTAACTTGAGAAGAATAAATTCTTTGTGCTGTGTTGCTGCTTGGAGTGGTTTTTTTTTTTTTTTTTTTTGAGGTTTTGTGGGGGGTGAGTGTGGTTATTTTGGGGGGTTTATTTCATATGGTAGCAGAACTTCTTGTTCTTTTGAAACCATGTGAAAATGAGGCCATCACTTTGTTTAGATTGGGGCACTGAAAACAAGTTTCCACCATACTCTATGGGATTTTTATTTTTATTTCCTAAGCAGGCAATATCCCAAGGTCAGTCAAAACATTTAAATTCTGAGTTTCGTTCTAAAGATGTTGAAGCATATATTTTTTAAATATTTTCCCCTATAGCTGCAGAGTCTGTAAAGAGTCAAGTTTGAACACTGTTAGCAATTTGACTTTCTTTTTTATTGTATTACTCAGTATATTAAATTTTAGAACTGCTTTTTTTCTGGGACAGGAGGGCACTGACCTCAGGCTGTTCCAGAAGACAGTCAAACTGTGCAGGTTCTTTGCTAATTCCCTGGTACACTACACCAAGGTAGGTTTTAATACTTTAATTCTATATTAGTAATTAAATTTAAGCCTCTGGCCTGCAAAGGGAATAATTTTGTACTGTGTAATATGTTAAGAATTTATGACTGTATCATATGGGAGGTGTAATTAACATCCATGCATAACCTGTTTGTAGTTCTGCACATATATACTCACAAGCTTAAGCAGGTTTACTGATGGGATTTAACAGGAAAACAAATGAATAATAAGCTATTACAAGCAGTGTCATCACTGAGGAGTTGGTAGGAGATGTCCATCCTCTACAGGCAGCCTTGAGCCAATGAATGCAATAGTAGCTTCATCTGGAAGAATTAAGCAGATGAAACCCATTGCCAAGTTTTCAGAGTTGTTGCTTGTTTCAACAATCGAAAATGATGTGGCATGTTAATAAGAAGAAATGCCTGTGTACTGTTAGCATGGACACCAACTTCCTCTTCTTTTCCTGGCCCTTTCATTTTGTTGTTGTGTTTTGTCTTTTCACTGTTAGAAGACATGCTGTAAATCTACCTGTTTTAAGAATGTATGTGAAAAGATTTCCTCTCTAGGAGCAGCAGTGATGATGCATTCTGCATCTGTTCTGTCCTGTGGTGGGGAGGGGACACAAAATGAATAGCATTGTGGCAGGATAGAACTGCCTTACAGCATGTATGAGACCACTTCAGAGTGCAGCTCTCTATGGCTATTACAACCATACTTACTAATTTTTTAAAAATAAGCTTATAGATTTAATTGGTTTACCTAATATATGTACATGTAGTGTAATTTTAGGCATACTTTATTGTTTGCTTTGCACTTGCTCTGTGCTGTGGATTGTTCAAACTTAAGTTTTTCCAGTGTAGTATTTTATGCACCAGTATAGCAGAACAGAAAGTGTATTTAATCATGCATTTTATGTTAAAAGTACCATTCAAAATTAATGGCTTTTGCAGGAATTTCTTTCTTTCTTCTCTGATGCGTGTTCTCAGTTACATCAGCTCTTTCTTCAGATATACAGGTAAGAGAAGTAGAAAGAGTTGATTATTGATAGTATCTTAATAACATCTCCATATTGCATTCTTAAATTTACAAGTATTGTGTGATGTAAAAATATAGTTCTTGTTCCAGAGCTGTTGCTTTCTTTTTTCATGTATGGAAATCTAAGTTGTGTTTTTGTTTTGTTTTTTGTTTAAATGGGCATTTTTGTATGATACTAGTTACCTTGACCCCCATTCTTGAGCAGTACTGCCAGTGTGTGCTATTGACAAACCACCAACTTTCTTGCCATTACTTATGTCAACATTTCTTGAGTTATGTATAGAATATGCAGATTGATTGATTGTCTTGAAAACTGGGTCTGTTTATGCAGGTTCATTTGAAAATTCTTGCTCCTCAAATCATAATTCCTGAAGGTAGGATTCACCCTTTGGTCATCTTGCAATGAAGCAGCTAGGCCAAGTTACAGCAGAGCAACGCAGCAGGGCACCTTCCACTTTGAAACAGACAGTAGCATGATGCAAGTCAAATCATGCACAGTCAAGACAATTCAGAATTATCATTCCCTCATAATCCTAATTCCTGTCTCTTTCATGTGTAACTAAACAGCCTAACTAAACAAACAAAAAAAAACCCAACTAAACCATATTTTTTTATTTATTTTTTTTTCTGTCTTAAATTCTAGTGAGATGAAAAATCCAAGACTGAATCATGGAATCATAGAAAATCATAGAATGGTTTGGGTTGGAAAGGGCCTTAAGATCATCGAGTTCCAACACCCCTGCCATGGGCAGGGACACCTCACCCTTAGACCATGCCGCTGAAGGTTCTGTCCAGTCTGGCCTTGAATAGTGCCAGGGATGGCACATTCACCTCTTCTTTGGGCAACCTGTTCCAGTGCCTTACCACCCTCACAGTGAAGAACCTCTTCCTTATATCTAACCTGAGCTTCTCCTGTTTAAACCCATTACCACTTGCCCTATCGCTGCAGTCCCGGATGAAGACTCCCTCTCTGGCATGCCTGTAGCTGCCCTTCAGAAATTGGAAGGCTACTATGAAGTCTCCATGCAGCCTTCAGATGTCAGTGCAGGTGTCAGCAGCAGCATTTGACAGATTGTTTCTACTTTAACACAATGTATGGAAACATTTGTCCTGAAGGGAGAGAGGATCAGAAGCAGAGTATCCTGAAATTTTCTACAGCTTTACTGTTACATTTTTAGTCTTGTGAAATCTCACTAAAGGATTCTGGTTCTCCTGGAAGCAAATGTTTTTTTAATGTTACGCTCATAAAGCATAACAGTCTGCAAGCAGCTTATTGTTTTTCTTCCAAAAGTTTTGTTCTATTTGTTGCAGCAGTGGGGAAGAATAGGGGAAAGTGGTCATTGCCATAGTGGGCTGATTTCAGTCATTCTTTTGGAATTGAAACCAGGTTCTATGGTGAGATGTATGCATGAATTCACTTGCATGTTACGCTGCAAGATTGGGTGAATGTTTTTTTATGAGTTTCCTCTTCTAACTTTACTTACCTTGTAGATCTTTCTCAAGTGGAAGGTTGTAAACTTTTATTCACTCAGAATTGGGCAGGATTTTTTATTCACTCAGAAATGGGCAGGATTTTTGCGTAGGAAGGTAGCATTTTTACAGTCACTTTATAAAGTGACTGTAAAAAACCTGCAAGAGTATCAGGTTTTCATTTCATGATCTCTTTTGCTCTGTTCTTGTCTTGCATCTTTTTTTCTTTTATTAGCCAGGTTTGTTTTATTCTTCAAAGAAGTTGTGGTACCTTTTATTGGTGTCATGTTATATGAGTGCTGTCACATTTACTGACTGTCAAATTGTATATTCAGGTGTTTTCTTGGCTTTTCATTGCATGACATTTTTCGAAATTTGGTGTGTTTCCTCTTATATTTGTTATATATTTTACCTGCATTTTCCATGAGCTTGTAAGGTTTTCTTTCAGTGTTTAATAAACTACTGAATTGTGATTCTTAGTTTAAAGGCTGAATACAGAGTTCTAACTCTCAGGCTACAATAGATATTCTAAAATGGGTAGCCATTTCTGCCTTTTGTTTCAGAATAACAAGGAAACCATTGATTTGTCTTTTTGTAGCTCTTTTCAAAAGTAGTATTACTGCAAATGCTACTGAGAATATTTAACTGGTTTGTTTGTTTTTGTTTTTTTTTTTTTGGTCCCTCTTCAGCAAATTTCCTCCCAGTCTCTATGCTCCAGAAATCTCAGAAGTTCACCGAGATGAAATATCCCGGGTGTTTCTTGTGGCTCTGGACCCTCTCATCAATCAGCTTCTTCCCTTTAGCCCTTTTATGGAGCAAGTGTTAAGTGAAAAGCTAGGTGGGTTTAAAATACAGCTACCAGTGCTGTAAGTACTGTGCAAGCATTTCTGAGGGATCCAGATTGGTATTTTGGCTTTCTGGAGCACAGGCAATATTCTGCACTGGTTTGCTTGTCTCCAATTCTTTCAAAAATACAATGATATACCTGATTGCATCCTAACTCAGATGAATTTTATAACAGATAGTTCATATTGCTGTTTAATGCATATTTTCCAGAGTTACTCACAATAACTTCTGTATTAGTCTGAAGTATTAGTATTACTTTTGCATCATTTCAGTCCAGATTTCTCACAAACTTTCAAAGTAGGCTGAAATTTTTCTGTTGTTCTGTTGATGGGGGAAAACAGCTATTTTTTCCTAATTATTATTTTCTGTGAAAAGTAGAATGCCTTTAATATGGAAAATGCTCAGCTTTTTGTTGTAACACTCCATGCTCCCTCATTTCTGCCCTGGCCAGCATGTCATAATTCTAAGATAGCTGACTGACTTCTTTCTCAGGTGTGCACTCTGGTCTTGTGATTATCCTGGCCTATCCACTTACAGGAAAACTTCGGTTTCAGTATCTGAGTCATCTAGTGCTTTCAAGAAGAATGGAAGCATGAGACACCCAGATTGTAAATCCTTTGCAGTATCTTGCAGTGATAGTTCAGAACTGGCACAGTTTAGATTTTACCTGATACAGTATATTGCGTTTATTTTTCATTCAAGCACAATATTCAAGGTGATACATTCTTTTTTTCCCAGCCATGTCTGTAAGTAATTTTTTATTATTTTACTGTGGACTTCTATGTTTCACCAGTTGTTCATCATTTGTCACTTGCTTAAAAGCCAGTTTGCACACACAGTATGTTCACCAACTAGCAGCATGTTAAAAAAAACAAACCAACTTTTACAGGTCTCCCTCCTGAGCAGCATCTGCCTCAGTGTCTCATCCTCATTACCATAATGGACAAGCTATCCTCTCAGCCTGAAGAAGTGCAAACTCTCTGGAACACAGGAAAAAGGTACTAAAAAGGTCTTTATTGTAGCTCTTCACCACAGCAGTCAGCCTATACAGGCAGAGGGGCTCAGCTGTTGGGGTTTCCTTTGCAGCTAAGTAGTAAAACTTGTCAGATTCCATGGATTTACATCCTTACACTGGGGAAAAATGGGATCTGATGTTCAGTGCTACAAGGAATGAGGGCCAGAAATGTCTTTGTTTTTTCAAGAAAGAAATAGTATTTAGAGTACTTCCAGGATAAGAAGAGAGAGATGTATGCAATTTGTTGATAGTTCATAAAGTTAAAATCTTACGGTTTTATGCCTGAACTTGCTAATAGTCACCTGAATTTGTAAAAGAGGAATGTAGTCGAGCGCTAAAATCTGATCTAAAAGCACAGAAGTTATTGCTGTTGTTTCTGATAAAAGACAAAGTTTCTGTAGTACAGATGTTGCTTGGAGGACTTGCGATTTACATAAATATGTAACCCAACTGTTTTTTTTGGTTTTGTTTCTCCACTTGCAGCCTATCTTTATTTTCAGCTCTCTTCTTCAGTTTCCAGCAATGTTCTGGCGAGCTTTCTTTCCCTGTGTGTTTGCCAGAGGTGATCAGTACAGGACAACTGGCTGTTCCCATCACCCTCTATCACTATGTCTGTGTCCACCTGTGCTCCTTCATTGCTTCCACACTCCCATCACACTTTCCTCAGCTGGTAAGATTATTTTTGCTTATAATCTCTTCAGCTATGTGATGCATGGGTGCTATTTGAAAAAGAATGAGGTCTTTCTAATGATCTGGCTCTAAAGAGTTGCTTAGGTATGAAGTGATACTGTAGAGATCTGCCATGATGCAGCTACATCACTGGGTTTCAGTTATACAGTAAATGTCACTAGTAGAAAAGGGGAAAATAAAGGTTCATAGAAGTTCTAGAGAACATCAGTGGTGTTGGAAATCTCTGTTCTCCTTGTGGGTGGGAGGATCAAGTTGTTATTAAAAAGTTCAGTGCTTTTTTTTATGTGGTATTCAAGTTGTATGAACTTCACCTGGTTTTGTTAGTCTATACTGTTGAAGTAATAAAGTGGAATTTAATATTTAGAGTAGATAATATTGTTGTGATTGCAGCTAAGAATATACCATTAAATGGTAATAAGCAAAATTTTCTACTTCAGAGGAGTATTCTGAGCTTTGATTAACTATATAAAGTTTTAGAAGTTTTACACTTTTTACTACATATAGACAAAAGAACTTCTAGATAAATGTAAACCTTCATAAAGTTCTGTCACACAGCCCTAATTTAGTTTTTCTTTTTTCTGAATGCTATATTCCTCTTCCAGATAAAATTAGTGTTTTCCTACAGAAGAGGTTTTAGTTGGTTTTCAGTGAGCTGCCAATAGAACTGGCAAGAAAATCAGCTATACATTGGTTTTAAAATTATAAAAAAACAAAACAGAAATTTATGAGAGTTGCCCTGTGAAGAAGGGAGGCACATGATGGAATGTCTTGAAAAGTGAAGGTTCCTTAGCTCATTGAAATGGACATGCACATGCAAAGCATGCAAAACTGAAGGTGTGCTTGATGGTGCAGCTGAATAGAGAGTATGATAATGAGTTCTTAAACCATTTTAAATCAGATAAGCTGAAAATCTTAGTAGATTTTATGCTAATTAGTAGAGTAAAAGTCATAGTAAGCCTGCAGTCTGTTTCTGTGTGAATTTGTATATGTATTTTCTCCTCAGGAGTATGCTCTGCTGGATGCTGTGCTGGGTTCTAGTATGATCACATCTTTGCTAGCAATGGACTCGTGGTGCTTCCTTGCCCGGTAAGATGTTTTTTATTACAGGTAAAGCAGGATTTCCACAGATCCAGTTAGTTCTCTTGTACATAATTCCTAAAGTGGTTTTTGTTTGGTTTGGGTTTTTCTGGGTTCTTTTTTTAAAGGCAAATTGTCCCAGAATTAGATTATTTTCAGATATAGAGCATATTTTGAAAACTAGGAGCAGAAATGGCATAGCGTTTTTTACATTCATGCAATAAAGGGGAACATACCTTTCCTATTATTTAAGAATTCTTTTTTGGAATGGTTCTCGCAGGTAAATTGGTTCTGTGCATATCAAGTTTAAATATATTAGAGGAAATGGCCATCTCAGACAAGATTTATAGTATTTAGTCTGTAAAAAAGTAGGAAGTACGGACTCAAAAGCTTCTGTCTCTCACATTCAGGTATGGAACAGCTGAACTGTGTGCTCACCACGTTGCTGTGATTGCCCACTTGGTAAGAACCACAGTGATTTTTGCAATTCGGCACCAGTTTTAATCCTAGTTCTACCAGCAAACTTTCTAAATGACCAAAGGAATTTTTTTTTTCCCCCAAAATACAAACTGGAGATTGCTTTAAATCTTGAAATTGGGTTAATAATTAGCACAAGCAGTACCGTGAAAATATAAAACAATATATCTACTATTTCCACCATGTCCTGCGTTGTTTTATTAGAGCGTTACTGCTGTGATCCCACACTGTGACTCTCAGAGCATTCTGTATAGAATTAAGTTGCTGAGTGGTGATTTTTTTCTTAATTTAATTAAATGCATTGCCCTCGTATCCTAATTCAGATAAAGTCTTGGCCCAGTGACTGTTACGAGGTCTGTGCCTTGGGTGTTCTGCTGAGGCGTATGCTCTTCTTGATGGCTCCCGATCATCAGGCAAGTATAGCATGGCATTTCCTCTCTTTAATGGGAGAGATTTGAATTAGTGGCCTGTGTTAAAATATCCTCCTTCAGTTATTCACTTGCTGTACTTGATACTGTACTTATTATTACTTTGTCATAGTGGATTCTAATTTGTACAGATGTGCTCTGCCAAGAAAGGTACAGACACCTTTCTAAGAGGGGTCTTACTGGGCAGCACTGAAGTCCTTTTTTTGACTGAGTATGAAAATGGCACATCACCCAGATTTGCTGAAACTGTTATTGTATCTGCAGCTGGTGTTTATGAGTGTTCTCATGCCATCAGATACAGAGAGTAGCATCCCTTTCTGTCAGTGCCTCTATGTACCTTGGAGAGGCTAAAGCTCGGTCTTCTACTTGCTAGAGAGCCATTGCTTCAAGCAGATGAAAGAATAAATTGCTTAATCATTTTGATGCCCTATATGTGACAAGAGAGGTGCAGTAAGCTGGATTTTATTTAAACAAAAGGTTTTACACAGATTTTTTCATGTAATATTTCAAAAGCAAACTACTAGTGCTTTCTGGTTTCTCAACTTTCTGACAGATTATCAAATTGTCTTCTGGCCTGCTTGAGTTCATATTAACTTTTGTTTGCAGGTAGAATTTGCTCATAAGTTCATTCCAGAAGAGGTGGAGAACTTGGCTGTGTGGCAGCACATATCCCTAAAGGCCCTGAATCCTGATCTTAGGAAACGAGTGGCATGTCAGCTGTGTGTGGCTGGGCTCACACAGTGCAGGCAATGGCTGAATAGCAGGCGCGCTTTAGGAGAGCTCCGATGTGTGGTAAGGGAGATTTGGTTCTCTTTGTAAAAATGTGGGAACTCAGGATTTCCAAACTGTAAGGGTTCTGTTGCTTTCACCCCAGTTCTGTTTTTTCTGTGTGTTGCACAGCTTTTTTCCATGCCTAACTGCCACATGCATGAGTAAGAACTCTCTTTTTAATGTTTTGCGCTAGTACACAGCATCTTAAGAGCCTCTATGCTGAAGGTGACACTGGAGATCTTATGGTTTACTACTTTAGATATGGTTTGCTGTCTAGGAAAGCAGATGTATTTTTCTTTAGAATTTCTGATTTATGCTACACCATACAATTACTTTTAAGTTTTAAAATCTCAGCTGTTTTTATGTAGCATCAAATCTGAAAGATGCTCACTGGTCTCCTTGGCAAAGGAGTGTGAGAAAACAGGGACTTCCACATGAATTATCTGCTGCCGCCTTTCGCCTGCCAATGCAGCTAAAGACTGCAGCACCGTGTGAAACTCACAGAAGTAACGGGTGGCTTCCTTGCTTTGGAAGCTTTGTTGGCTGCTGGCCCAGTGGATTAGCTGTACTGTACAGCTGACACAGTACACTGGGCTTCTTGCCATCTTGTATCATTTCAGATGTTTAATAGGAGCCAGGGGTTTTGGTTTGGTTTACATGTAGGTTTTTTTGGTCAGTCTTATACATTTTTTTTCTACTAGAATACTGCCCTTTCTGTGCTGCTGGCTGCCTGCAGTTTTGCTGATGACACTCTGGAGTCAGAGCTTCAGGCATCTGTCTTGGGGGTGCTTGGTCAGTTCTGGACTTTTCTCCAGGCTAAGCAGGTAAGAGAATTTGCTGCTCCAATCATGAAAGCATGATGTTTTTGAGAGGCTGGTGCTATTTCATTATGTGTTTGTTACTAAGCTGTTGTTTTACTTGGATTGGACCATTTCTGTAAAGCTGTGTAACTGTGCTGCCCATCTGCTCTCAGCTGCTTTATGTATTAGACAGGCATGTGCTCTGGAAAGAGGAGTTTGAATTTTCCTGTGCATTACATACATGGTTCCTTGTTGCTCCATCTGTTATTTAGTGTCAGATTCAGACTTGCTTAACAAGAAGTCTGAAATAGATCATTCTGATTCATACCAGTTACAGAATTGGCCTGTTTTTAATGTTCTTGAGAATGTGAACAAAATCTGTGGTGATCTAATTAGTATATAGCTTGACACACATGAAAACCCATAGAGCTAGCAACCTTCCTCCCAGAACAAGGGGTAAGGCGATTCCTTTGCAACTGTATGCATGTCTGCAGCTGCGGTAAAAAAGGATTAAAAATGAAAGTTTGAGGGTGGGGGTGAAGAAGAGCCAACAGGGTGCCCTTTCAGGGGTCTCTTCTAACCTCAGCCATTCTTTGAAGACATTTGGCAACTGAGAAGTGAAAAGGGATAGTTCATATAACCGTTAGGTGCTTATATTAGTGAGTGGAGGATGGGGATGAGAAATAGGCAATAAATATTCTTAATTAAAAAGAAAAAATCTATGAAAAGGGTCTTATAAAGTGTGACTACTTACAAATATTTATATGACTATTTTAATATTTTCTTCTGCTGCTTATGATGTGTTCTTTTCTCTGTGTAAAGTTAGCTAAGAAGTTTGGAACACTACCATAATTTTAAATCCTTTCTTAAGTAGTCATTCCATAAAAATGCAGTGTTACTAATATGTTGTGATGTGTTAAAGGTCTCAGATGAGCCCTGTCTCCAGCAGACACTGTGTTTATTACTTCACCTTTTGGAATTTTTCATCCAAGCATTAGATGCTCAACTGATTACTCAGGTAAAAACACCAAAACAAATACTTTCTATGAATAAATTACTTCATGAAAACTAAGGTCTTTGTGATTTAATGAATTCCCAAATGAGTTATTTCATGGCCTGACCTTCTCTTAACACATGGAGATTCCTAATTTTATTTCTTCCTTGATTACTTTCCTGATATTTAAACCAAGTATATGGCATTCTGGTGAACACTGTTTTTGAGAATCCCATTACTCTGTAAGACAATTGAGATCTATGGATATGCTATGGAGCATGCTAATTTCTTTCTAAAATGCATACTGCAGCAGCTTTATCCTAGCCAGTTTTATGGAAGGCGTAGCATTCCTTTTGTTTTCAGTCCAGTTTTCTAAAATCAGTGTCCTAAGATTTAAAGATGAGACAGAACAGTTTTCACCTGCAATCTGTGTGATGAAGCTTCATTGGGTTCCTTTTCTGCAGGTATTTGCCCTGCAGTCTTCCCTTTTCCAGTTGGATCCCCCAGACCATGTTCGTCTAGCAATGGCGGATTTTCTCTCTTCAATGGGAAAGGTGTTTATACCACAAGAAGCACAGGTGAATATAATTGTGGCCTTAGTGAAATAATTTTCAGACTTTGGATGAAAAGATGTGCTATTTATTTAAATGTAGAGGATCAAGTTCCTCACATACCGGAGTGCAAGGATGATATAATAATCTTGGAGACTTATTAATTGTCTATGATAGTTCGGTTTTTCATTGAGACATACTGAGTGCATGCAAGGTGCTTGGTTTATTCATCTGCTGTTGCTTCTCACCAGTTAGAAAGGACTGACATGTGACCCTCCAAGAAGAAAGAACAGAACATATCACCTCCCTTAGAGTGTTGGGGTTTTTTGCCAGACAAGGCAGTCACTCTTGCATTTCATAAACCTGTCCCTTGACCTTAGAGCAATTCTTTAATAACAAATCATGATGGCAAGATATGCACAACTAACTGTTCAGAACTGATAGATACTTGTTCCTCTTTCAGAGGCAAGTTGTACCCCAGTTGTTGTGTGTGTTTGCTTCTCTTTTGGCTGACCAGACCTGGCTGATTCATCAGCATGCACTGGAGGCATTCACACATTTTGCAGAGGTAAGTACAGCAGAACTCTGGATGTGTGTATTTGGCTCTGTTAACTTTTATTGAACAGAAATTCTTCTGTTTTAAATATTTGCTGCTCTTCCATGACTAGTTTGGATCTCAGTATTACAGATGCTATTGCACATCAAAAGTAATGAGATCTAGTGCAGCTGCAAGTGATTTCACAACCTGGAAGTGAAGGAAGCACTGGTTCCTTAGATTGGTTGCAACAGGAAAAGGACAGTCAGGGAAACACTTTTTACTTTATCTATTCCTCTGTTAATATGAATGTGCTAGACAATGATTACTCAACATTTTTGACAGGAAACAAGCCATGAAGATGTTGTTCCTCAGTGCCTTAACTCTGAAGAAGCTAAGAACAAAGTTGTTAGTTTTTTGGCAAAGGTACGTATGTTGCTTAACCACTTTACTGCTTTCTTGGTTGATGTTGCGCACATCCATTATACACAGTACACAGCCTATGTCTATGTCTACACCTGCATTACCTGCATGGTTATTAAACAAGTAACTTTAAAATAAATTGGTGATCTGGTTGAACTTTCCTACTTGCTTTAATTAGCAGAATTAACAACTGCCATTCCTCTGCATGCTGCTCTTCTACTATGTCCCAGCTGTGCTTCACTTTTACCTCCTTGAACAAAACAAACAAAAAATCAAATGGAACAGTTGTAAGCAGAGAAGTTAGTTATCTAATAACAAGACAAGGATTTAATCATCTGCTTTGTGTGATTTCCTTCCCTGTTTCTCTTGGATCAGTTTCTGAAAGCTAAATGAACATGTATGAAACATATATGTCTTTTTTGCATGTTAGAAAAAATACCCTTAAGAGCAGATGGCTGTTAATGCCGAACACAGACAGTAGGAAGGAGAGGGTGGTTAGCACACTGTAACCTAAGACAGTGCTATTTGGATGAGCAGTATTTGACAAGCAGGTAATTAGCAAAAGAACTGATAAGCTGCCAGAACTGATGCTACACGAGTTGTAGATAACTTCAGTCTGCTCACAAGTGTGTCAGAAATCAGATTCACTTCAAACTGCTTGTTAAGATCTCTCCTACCCTTTTGTTCTGGCACATAAATTGAGTCTATGAAGGCTGGTAATGTTGCCTTGGTTTAGTTACCTCTCCTGTGATGTTCTCCCTAGACGAGGCAGGTAGAAGAGACAACAGAAGCACGAACAGAACGCATGAAGCAAGAAAGGATTACCTTCAGTGCACAGCTGATGAAAATGGGTGGAGAATTGGAATCAACAGGAGAGGTGTGTGCACTTTTAAACTGTCTGGGCTCTATTGTTGATTTATTAGTTCTAGGAAGTACCTAAAGAGGTTCAAGATGGTCTTGCTGCCCTCCATGTTCTAAGACAAAAGGTCGAGTGCACTCCTGGCCCTTAATGTTATGCTTGAATGCTCTGCAGTGCGTGCCAGCAAGAGCTCTCACAAGGCGAGGTAGTCTCTTGTAGCTGTTCTTCATGTAAGGGTTTTCTTGCATTTAGATGAAGACTGATCACTTGTGCAGAGGATTATAAATAATGTCTCATGTTTACTTAAATCTGCAGCCTCTGGCAAAAAGAGCTTGTCACCCACCCTCCGAGGAGCAGTATAAGTCAGCGATAGGCACTATGGAGGGGGCAGTGGAGGCTGTGAAGCTGCTGCTCCAGAAGGGATCACCCCCTGTTTGGCTTGCAGTGAAACTGGAGGCTCTACATGCAGCTATAGCCATCCTCAGAGACAGTGTACGGTAAGGTGTGCTCAACAGGGGTTAAAGTATTACTCTGCTCCCCTTCATAAGGAAGAGATGCCTTCGTACCACAATTTCTGGAGAAGAAAAAAACTGACACAGGGCAATGCTCTACTGTGCTGCTGTGTCTCAGTTAATGCGCCAAAATGAACTGGGGTGTGAAAGACAGACAAACAACTGGCTGGAAGGACTGATACATTTTAATGGTCACTACCATGCTTCTGAGTTGTGATTTTGTATATTGCCAATGTATAGCTTGCTCTTCTAAGCTACTGTATGGTGCTAACCATTTAATGAGATTGTATTTTGAATACTAAGATGTTTGAATCTGTTGTGAGTTACCTTTGTTGTCATGTACAGGTGACCAGGCAGTAGGTGTTTTTATCTTAATTTTAAAATACATTCAAGTATAACAGTTTAAGGCTCTCTGCTGTTCTCTGAAGATACACCTCTGCTGCTGGTTCCACTCCATGCTAGGGTCATCTTTTAAAAACAATCTTTATTGGTCACAGCTAAGAGAAGAAAGAATGTGGTGATTAAGTAGTTTGTGTTCAGTGGTCCGTCACTGCACGCTTCCTAGCACCTCCTGTGCCATCTACTGACAGAACTATACAAACAGAAATAAAGGAGTAAACTACATTTATCTTAAAAGCGTCTTACCTAGAAAGTTGAAAGGAGCCATTTCTAAGGGCTTTACTTTTCTGGAGGAAAAAAAAAAAGGCACATTACCCAAGGAACTCAGTGTGACTTTCATTTATTGTCATCAGTTTTTCAGAGCAGGGATGAGTTCTGGAACAATTGCTTACACCACTCTTGGCCTCCAATAGCAAGGCAGCACCAACACACCCGTCACGCCATTCCTCTCTGGTAGCAGCGGCATGCACCACAGCTGGGCACATTGCTTGAGTGCAGGCCTCACCCCTGCAGTTTTTGGCACAGACTGGAAACGAGTATCCATGGCAAGAGATCAGGCCCCACGGGATCTTGCTGGTTGCTGCAGCAAGTGCCCGCCTTCTGGCAAAAGCAGTGCTGAGGTACTTATCCGTTGTAGTGGGGAAGCTGCAACTTCTCTTACAGAATCCAGCATACCATAAATTGCCTTTCTTTCAGTCCCATTACCAGTTAGTATCATCTTCCCAGTTCAACTCCTCCTCTTCACCCCAGCCTGCAGCTTCAGCCTAGAATCACATAAAATTGCCAACATTAAGGCACATATACTGTACTTCTGTACTTAGCACAGCACAGGAGCCAGGCTGTAGCCTATGCAGCTTGTACTAGCAGAGTAAGACATTGATCCAGAATGCTGAAAGTGCCTCATAAGGGAAAAAAAGAAGTGCCAGTAGTTCCAGCTTTCTATCTTAATGAACTTGTACCTACAAAAGGAAACATCTTAAGGACAAGAGGAAGGTAACAGGGAGAGTCTTATTTTCCTAAAATTAAAGCAAGAGCTGTTTGTAGTAAAACCACTTCCCATTAAGAACAGGATGCTGTAAACTAGATGATGTCCTTCACCCAGGAAACAGCCCTTATCCTGCTGTATTCTAACAAATAAGTTTTAATTGATCTCACCTGTCCACTGACAGCTGCCTCTTCTACTCCACAGCACTGTCTGCACTACAGGGGTTGACTCTTCCTCCCCCCCTTCCCAAAATAGGGTTGATATAACAGTGCTTCTGTCACTGTGAAACAGTGTACCATTTTCTAATGTCATAAACAACTTCAATTTACATCCCAAGCTTCTCTCCCTATGCCACCTGCTACCCCTGCAGTAGCTCTCTTGAGGCTTAATTAGCAAAACAACTTGAAATCAACATCTACTCCCTAACAGAGCTGTATGTTCAACTGGGTGTTGGGAGTGCTGCCATCCCTCCTAAACAGAAGCAGTCTCCAGAGTCTCAGTGACGGGACTACAGGGATTTACCTGCTTCCTTAAAAAGATAGTTTTATAACCTTCCTGGTTCTCTGAAGTGGAGAACTGTCTCGGCTATTCTTTCACAAAAAAAAAAAAAAGCCCCCCAAAAGCTTTGCTTTGCAATCCAGAAGTTCTGGTTTCCTGGTATTTTATTTACAATGCTATTTGGTTTGTTCTAGAAGAGCTAGGAGCATAATTCAATCCTGAGCATCCTCCTTCTGTTTGTGCACAGTGCCATGCCTGTTCAGCAGATAGGGTTCCAGCCTTGTTCTACCTGTCCAACCAACCAACCCTCTTCCAACATAATGTAGGGTCCTGCAACAAGGAAACAGCAGCATAAATTAAAAGCTAGAGTTAAAATTCCGGGAGTGCTTGTAGTAGTGTACATGTCAGGTGAAGTTCCTGATGACTGGAAAAAGTGTAATATAACCCCCATTTACAAGAAGCGGAAAATGGATGAGTCGGGGAACTTCAGACCAGTCAGTCTCACCTCTGTGCCTGGCAACATCTTGGAGCAGATTCTCCTGGAAGGCATGCTGAGGCACATGAAAAACAACAAGGTGCTTGGTGACAGCCAGCATGGCTTCACTAAGGGGAAATCCTGCCTGACCAATCTGGTGGCCTTCTATGATGGAGCTACGGAACTGATGGACAGGGGTAGAAGCTGTTGGTGTCATCTACCTGGACTTGTGCAAAGCGTTTGACACTGTCCCACACAACATCCTTGTCTCTAAGTTGGAGAGACATCAGCCTGATAGATGGACCACTCAGTGAATAAAGAACTGACTGGATGGCTGCACGCAAAGAGTTGTGCTCAATGGCTCAATGTCCAGCTGGAGACCAGTAACGAGTGGTGTCCCTCAGGGACTGGTGTTGGGACCAGCCTTGTTCAACATTGGGATTGAGTGCGCCCTCAGCAAGTTTGCTGATGACACCAAGCTGTGTGGTTCGGTTGATACCCTGGAGGGAAGGAATGCCATCCAGAGGGACCTTGACACACTTGTGAGGTGGGCTGATGCCAACCTGATGAAGTTTAACCATGCCAAGTGCAAGGTCCTACACCTGGGTCGGAGCAATCCCAGGCACAGCTACAGGTTGGGCAGGGAAGAGACTGAGAGCAACCCCGTGGAGAAGGACTTGGGGGTGATGGTCGATGAGAAGATGAACATGAGCTGGCTTCAGTGTGCGCTTGCAGCCCAGAAAGCCAACCATATCCTGGGCTGCATCAAAAGGAGCGTGACCAGCAGGTCAAAGGTGGTGATCCTGCCCCTCTGCTCTACTCTTGTGAGACCTCCCTTGGAGTACTGTGTGCAGCTTTGGTGTCCTCACCATAAAAAGGACATGGAACTGTTGGAACAAGTCGAGAGGAGGGCCACGAGGATGATGAGGGGACTGGAGCACCTCCCATATGAAGACAGGCTGAGAAAGTTGGGGCTGGTGAGCCTGGAGAAGAGAAGGCTGCGTGGAGACCTCATAGCAGCCTTCCAGTATCTGAAGGGGGTCTATAAGGATGCTGGAGAGGGACTCTTCATGAGGGACTGTAGTGACAGGACAAGGGGTAATGGATTCAAACTTAGGGGAAGTTTAGACCAGATATAAGTTTTTTACTGTAAGGGTGGTGAGGCACTGGAATGGGTTGCCCAGGGAAGCTGTGAATGTTCCATCACTGGTGGTGTTCAAGGCCAGGTTGGACATAGCCTTGGGTGGCATGGTTTAGTGTGAGGTGTCCGTGCCCATGGCAGGGGGGTTGGAACTAGATGTCTTAAGGTCCTTTCCAACCCTAACTATTCTATGATTCTATGTTAAGTCCCTTCCCTCACTGTTTATTCACAGAGCTCTCTTACTGCTGTATTAATGGCACACTGAACTACCTGGTGCCTGGTAAGATGCATCATTCAGAGCTCAGCATCTTGTATTCATAGTTAAAGACTCAACTGTATGGGCGTATGCTGCTACTACTTCCTCAGGGAGCCAGCTGGTGCTACAACAGTGTGTTGTGCCATGTACATGGTTCAGGATCCTTTCAAGTGTGCAGTCACTTAAGCCCCAATGCCTAAGCCTCTTACCTCAATGACATCAGCTGCTGCAAATTTGGATGAAAACAGCACATTCTGGGAGGCACCTTCTCTGCTGGATACTGCACTAGAGTGACTGGGAACAACCACTTCTGTCCTCGCTTCAGGTAAAATCAAGACAGCTGAAGATGGTTTAATGTCTGGGATCATGTCAGCAAACCAGTCCAGCTCTGGGTCATGCACGGGTTTCCTCTTCACTTTGATTGTGAATTCTTCTCCTAGTCCAGACTCTGATGAGGACTTCAACCTTTCTCGAAAGGTCATTTTTGGCAGCACAGTTTCTCCCAGTTGTTCCTGCTGGTCCCACTTGTCCTTGCTCCAGCTGCTCCTGGGGCAGGACTTTAGCGGGGGACTCAGTCTGAGGCTTTTGAATTCTTTGCTCAGCTGATGGGTACTGTGCAGAGACCTTGGCATTTCAACTGCATCAGCTTGGGTCACAGTGAGGCAATTTCCTGAGGACAGTTCAGGACTAGGGCTGCTGGGCTCAAAGTCATCCCAAGGCTTCTCATCTACATCACCTTCAGCAAAATAAGGTCCCACACTGCCCTGTGGCTCTTGGGGCTGAATTTGAATGTTCACAGTTTTCTCAGTGTCTGTCTCCTCTGGCTCACTCCAGTCCGGCCACTCCTCTGCTGGCTTTTCAGAGGTAATCAAAGAGCTCCTGCTGCTCTGCAGCATATTAATGCTTCCAGGAATTCCATTCAGCGGGGACTGAATGTCTTGTTCACCTGTGGAAGACAAAAGTGTTACATAGAATTATAGAATAGTTAGGGTTGGAAAGGACCTTAAGATCATCCAGTTCCAACCCCCCCTGCCATGGGCAAGGACACCTCCGACTAAACCATGCCACCCAAGGCTATGTCCAACCCGGCCTTGAACACCGCCAGCGATGGAGCATTCACAACTTCCCTGGGCAACCCATTCCAGTGCCTCACCACCCTGACAGTAAAGAATTTCTTCCTACATGCTTATTTCAAGAAAGCAAGTGGAGAGAGAGTTGTGCCTAAAACTCCTTTACATCACAGGTAGCACCTGGCATAGAAATAAGCCAGTAATGCTGATTGAAAAGATGCTTCAGTGCTAAGCTCCTCTCAAATTAGAAAGCATGGCCCCTTTCTACTTGCAAAGGAGGGGTATTCATCTCAGAGCCCAGGCAATAACAGCTGACTTCTTGTAAGCAACAGGTGACTGAAAAAAGGCCATGGAAGTAAACTGAGTTAGCTTCAGAGGCCAGAGGATGAGTGACCTGTAAACCTGGTGTATCTGCCAAGCTGAGGAAGATGGGATGGAGGGGAAGCACAGCAGAAAACCAGCGGTAAGGAAACAGAAATTCAAGGCTGGCCAGGCAGCAGTATGTGTATATCAAATTCCCAAGTAACTATTCCCTAGAAAGTCAAGGTTACACTCTGCTTCCTTGTTCCCTTCCTTGGTTCACTGAACCCTTCAGATGAGCACAGGGGGAAATTAACATCTTCTCAAGCAACATTTCACTTATAGAACACTTGATTTCTAGAAAGGAAGAGCTAGGGCTAAGTTTTACCTGTCTTTAAAGCCAGTGGATTGTCTTGTCGCACAGAAAGCTTCTTGACAGGTACATTTCCAGAGATGGGAAACGCACCGGAATTGTTCTTCAAGGGCCGTGAGGTCTGATTTCTCTGATTGCTTACAATATGACTGGGGGAGTCTGCAGGGATAAAAGAAAAGAGGACACCAAGTCCACAGGGTGTGGTGTCAGTCTCAGCTGAACCTGCCCGCAGCACTGAAACATTCTTATTTACATCAAACACTGACAAGGAATACTGACCGAAGATGGGTGCAGCAACCCAACAGCTGTGCCTCTTGCTCTGTATCTAGAACAGTAGTCCTCTGTTCCTGCCATCTGCAGCTCTTGCCAGTACAAAGTTTTGACAACTCTAAAGGGTCAGTTTTTGCTGATACGTTCTTTCAAGAACTACACAATGAACAAATGATTATGATCAGAGCAGAGGCTTGAAAAATGCTGCCTGCCACCTGGCTGGATCCAAAATCCCACCTTCTGTACTGCATGGTGTCACCAATCCCCTGTTACCTGCTTCTCATACAGAACCAGTACTGACAGCCACAGCAATTCAAAGCATAAGCAAACTCATGCAACCACACAAACCCTCTTTTATGCTTGGGCATGAGCAGGGCAGCTCAGTACCGAGTCCCTACCCTGAACGAAGGCTGCATGACAGCCTCCCTCATCACACCCAAGGTGGGGTGGTAGGCAATCAATACCATGCTTTGAAGCTGCAGAAGGGAGGTTTGTTTCTGAGGATCACTTGGCAAGTGCCTTGTTCCTGTTCACTCTAGGGAGCTGCAGCATGTGATCAGTGGTGGTGGTGATGCCTTGGCAGCACGAGGCCCTGTTGCCACCACCTCAGGACAGCATGGCCAGAACGTCAGTGCTGCATCTGCTCCCACAGGGCTTGCCTGTGCTCCCAGCCACCTGCACCTGCTTGGGCTGGGAGCTACCAGTGCAGCCAGACACGTGGCCTGTGGCTCTGGATAGGATGGCAGTTAATATACAGAACCCAACCCTCTCCAGACTGCCCCTGATAAAAGGTATGTCCCTATAGGGCTTAGGCAGGCAGATTAAGCAGCCTCACAGGTTCAGCCTTTAGTACTGTTTTTTGCAGATCACCTCTCACTGTTGAGGACAAAGATGGTTTTTTTTATTGTTTGTCTAAACGTAAATCAGGTCTAATTTTAAATACATTCTGAAAAATAAACCTGGTTTTACCATGCAATCCGTTTAGAATTTATTTACTATAGTCTACTAAAATAATATAACGAACAGTAATGCAATGAGCCATCCACAGATTTTAATAAAGGGTGGTAGCTGTTAGTACACACATAATCAGAAAGAAAACATTTATACTTAAATTGATCTCTTATCATGTATTTCATTTGGTATCTATATGCCTAAAGTACAAATGCTGATTCTTCCCTCCAGTTACAAGCATTCTTAGTTTCAACATCCAGAAAAGCTTTCCCTTAGTACGCTTGGTTCCAAGTTATCTAGCAGGTGTAGGGACTACTGTCTTCATTTGGATTAGCTGAAAAGTCTCCAGAAAGCTGAGAAAATAGGGAAGTTCGTATTCTTTTTCCAATCTAAGGATAGAAATTGGGGGAAGGGGATGACATTTACTAGTTTTAAAAACATGAAGGATAGAGGGAATATTAAACAACTATCTGGATAAGTCCATTAGTCCCTCAGAGGGGCAGTATAGTTTTTCCACCAAACATATTTAACAATCTCCTTTACTTACAGAGATTCTCAAATGAAGAAGAGATTTAAATTTTTTTCATCTATTTCCTACATTTAAAATACTTCTGATACGAATTCTGTACCCACAAACAGCACCTAATCTAGAATTAGTTTAGCTGCAGATTAGCTTGCCTTTCCCCCCATGATTCATCTGCCAATAGCAACAGATGAATCCTCCAAGAAATTCCCCCCATGTTGCTTGGACAGAACAGACAAGAATCCAATTCTGACCGCATCATTTACCTTCCGGGGAGAGATCTGCAGTTTTCATGAAGCTTGGTACAGAGCTTTTGAAAATCTTGGTTCTTTCTCCACCCACAACTACTTCAGGCCCAAGCAGGGAGACGAGAACTGCTAAGCTGTGCAGTGTTATCGCAACAATGGAGTCACTGGTATCTCGAAGGCCCAGCAATACCTACATCAAGAACAGAATGACATGACCAAGAACAGAAAATTCTGCCTTTTTCACTTCTTTCCCCTTAAAATGTTATACTGGTAGCACATTTCATCCCTACCATCTCCCACAGCTCTCAGTAGATACTGGACATTATTCCGCAGCATAAAATCAGCCTTCCACTTTGTGTGACAAGCTAAAGAGGGTGGGTGGCAGATCCTAATGCCTGATAAGTGCTCTTGACCACAAGGCCAAGGCACCCTGAGCTTACACCTATCACTCCTCCATTCTTGGCAGTGTTGGGGTGAAACAGGAACACAGTCTTTTCTTGTTAGGTTGCCAGTCAAGGCCGGCAGTCACCAGCACAAGTGGTATACGTTTCAGAGGGCATAGGGTTTACAAAACCAGGAGTCCAGATCTGGACAGGGTGCAAGGGCTGGGGACTGCATAAAAAGGAGGCTGCAAATTGTTGCCAACTATGAGATCCCAACTTCAAGCAAAGAACCCAGCCAAGCAGTAGAAATCCCATATTCTAGGATATATGACCTATTTTTTTGCTGTCCTTAACCTGTGGCAATATGATGTTTTTCAACTCCTCCCGAGAGAACAGTTCTGCATAGGCATGAATGTGAGACAGCAACACCATTCGAACATGCTCCTCATGAACCTCAAACAGCTTCAGCAGCACAGGAATGACGTGTGTCTGGAACAAGGCTGGTGACAGGAGGCCACTGGTCTGGCTTTCTCCAATTTGCTCTAGGGAAGAGAGGTGAAGATAGGAAAAGGCTACTTCAGCAAGTGACAGCTCACACAAAAGCTACTCACTGGGAAACCATCAGAGCCAATATCTACAGTGTCACCCCACTGCTGGATCGGATTCTTCGTCAGCGACCAACACAGCTTGCTGGGGATGTCAGAGATGGGAGGCAGGAGAGGCAGCAGTGCCAATGTCACTGCTCAGTGGTCATGACTCTGAACACTGAATGTCAGTCACAAGACAGGTACTGTATGACTGAAACCCCCATAGCTATTTAGGAAAAACATTAACAGAGAAGAGGCAAAAAGCCAGGACAGAGAGCTGGGGATCCAGCAAGACATGCTGAACACCTCTTACAGAGGAAAGTGGAAAAGACTGAGCGCCCATTACAGGAGAAAGTGCAGTGGCAGAAGAAAGAGGAGCAGCTAGGGTAAGGGAAAAGTGGGAAGAGGGATATGCAGTGAGCAGCAGGAAAACCTGGACTGGGAAGGTGGGGTGACATGCAAACCTGGGAAAATACGCAAGCAGTTCTTAACTCCTCCCAGCATCAGCGGAGCAGTGGCAAGTACTGCAAATGGGGAAGCACACTGTAACCATCCTTTCCAGTTCTGTATGTTATGGTATCTCTTCTGGTTCAATAAATGCCACTATTCCCTTGAAGGACCACTCTGAATTCATTCCAATCATGTCAGTAATAATTGTGAAGAGAAAGTATTTAAAGGTCACCTTTCTTTGGACCCAGCAGATGAGGAAGAAAACTCTTGACAGCTACAGGTTCTGCAAACACGAGCTGATTGAGTAGAAGAGGCACCAGCCGCGATGCTATCAGCTCCTCTGACAGCCCAGCCACCCTGTCCAGCAGGAATCTGCATTCCAGGAGACAGCAATTAGTATCAAGGCAGCCTTCATGCATTTATGACTGTTTCCCTTAATATCACTTTCCCCTCTTTTTTTGCCTGTCTCATCTCCTAGAAACAGCGTCCCATCGCAGCTTCTCACTCTGCATGCACTCTTAACAGAGAAGGACAAGGCTCTGCTCTGCCTGAGGCTTTCAGGCAAAGGTAACACAAAACAGGAGCCAGAGGCACTGTTAGGCCACCCTCTTTCCTCCTCTGCAACTCTACAGCGCATGGATCAGCTTTACAAATGATTCCTGCTCTGCCATGGTACAGCGGGAGATTGAACAGTGCAGCTAAAGCTGGTGGAAGGGAACCTGAATAATTTAACTTTTGCTAATACCATCAGTATTATGCCCCACGAAGTGCATTAACTCAATTAGAACACTGGGCAATGAAAAAATTCTTTCCTTTTCATATGCCTGTACTCTTGAGAAAGCTGCTGTTCTTGGCCTTGTAGAGTTAAACTCAGCTGCTAGCAAGCAGACAGGATTCAGGAAAGTACCTCCTGAAGTAGCACATGTCACTACAGTACAGTTTCTGACTGGTTCTCCATTGACAGCAATTAATCTGTGGCAGGTAAAAACCCCACTGTCCATGTGGCTGTGCACAGTGTTATGCCAGAGGCTGGCCAGTATCAGAATAGTGCAGAGCCCAGCAGGCATCATTCCTCCCAAACACCAAACTGTTCACGAGAAACTGGTAAAGGAGGCAGTGAAATTTCCTCTTTGATGCAGACATTATTTTGGCTCAAGTACCCAAAATTTTACAGAGCAAAAAATATTCTGCCCAAGCAATCAAAATCACCCACGTAACCACGTCTCTGGCTCCCAGTCTTCCCAGGTCTCCGACAGTCCTGAAATAAATTCCTGAAATAAGAAGCTTCCAGATTATAGTTCCTTCACTTACTTGAAAAACTCCGTTTTTTCCTCCTCAGATTTTAGTGTTAAGGTCTTCAGAAAATTCACAACTTCCAGGAAATCATTCCTAAGCACAAAAACACAGGCAGTCAGGTGTGATCCTTATTGATACTAAACCGCTCACAATGAAGAGATTGCAGATCCCCATCCTCCTTTTAGCAGAGAGAACTAGACAGAGGGATACAAGTCAAATGCCGGTGGACTAAGGACATCAGCATGGAGGTGTGACTCATCACCTGAAAGCTGCCCCTGCACTGTGTTGCGCTTTGAAGTCAGCAATTCACAGCGTGGCACCAGCCACCTCTGACCACCTCGCCAGGGCAATGATGAGAACCAAGTGCCACCCTATACGAATGCCACTGCCTAGAGAAGCACTCGGGGACAGCAGGCACAGCCCTCTGTGGATTATCTCAGAGCCTGCTTTGCTCCAGTGGCATTGCTAAAGATTTAATTTTCTACAGCACTTCCCACTGCTCCCCATGAGCGTGGGGACATCCAACTGACTGCATGTGACTAAGGGACAAGCTTTTGCCACCACTGCCAGCTCAGCACCTCATTTGGAAGGCTGATAATGCTTTCTTAATTTAAGATGTCTCTTTTCTGTAAGAGGCAGGGACGAAGTCTGCACTTCCCATCTGAAAAGTAACACACCTCCCCAAAATGAACACATTTGCAACACAGAAACAAGCAGTATCGAGACATGCCAGCAGGATATTCCTTTCCTTACCTGAAAAACTCATGAGACAGTAAGCTGGACAGTGGTGGACGACACTTTGGATCTGGATTCAGCAGTGTATAGTGCAAGGTTTGCTGAAAGCTGGAGAGAATACCTGCTGAAACTGAAATTCAGAGCACCTACAGTTAGATTTCTCTCTCAACACTAAACAAGCTGTGTTCAGTAGTCCTCCATCCTCCCAAAACTGTAATTTTTAGCTCTATTTGATAGCAAAATTGCTCATATCTGGCCTAAAGGAATGGAAAACAGCATTTCTCTTTCTCTTACAAAGCTGCTTGGCCTTTGGGGCACCAAGGAGTGCTACTGTCTTGCCAAGAAGCTCCCTGTTCCCTCCCTGCTCTAGGGCCCCTGCTCAGCTGCAGTACACAACATCCATGCTCCTACCCCCACAACCTTTGGTGAAGTGGCTGGTGGGGCATGACCAGGTGAGCAGACTGCTGCAGGGCAGATGTGGAAGTGCTGGTTACACAGGCTGGTGACCTTCAGCCACATCTGAGCACGTCCAAACACAGGGAAAGGGGAACACAGGAGAAGCTGAACTCTGAATTCCAACTCAGCGAACACAAAGAACACCAGTGGCCACTGAACATGTAGCACATCTGCCAGCCACAACAAAATGGCTCAACTAATGCAAGGAGTAAGTTACAGAGCCCTGTGGATAGCAAAATAAACACTTGTCATTCCTCACCCTGATCACTGAGGACTGTGAGGAGGTTCTCAACTGTTGTTCCAAATGCGAAGGCATCCCTTGCGTGCCCGTAGCTGCTGGGCAGAATTTTGAAATCTGCAGACTGAAAGCAAACACAAAAGATCAGCAAAGCAGGAGTTTATGAAACGCTCAGTAGTTTCCAGGGGTTTTAATTCCCATCCCCCGCCACATACACTCTTCAATTTTTTTTACAGCACCAAAGCTCCACTGAGTACCCTACAAGTAGAATATTATACTAAAAAAACCTCCATGGGGGAATTTATAACCCAAAGGAGCAACTTCATCATGATGAAACAATTCCCCAGTGAACGCGTGCAGCGACTGCAGGTCAGGAGCTTCCAGCACTTCTATGGAAACAGGTGATAATTGGAGAGAGAAAGAGTGCTCCTTCAGCACAAGCCGCGCAGAGGATGCTTAATGGACAGGAGGTGACTAACAAGTGAGAAGAGGCTGTTTTGAAAGTACACAACAGTGAGACCACAGTGGTCTGGGCAATCTCAGCAACTGCTCTGTAAAGCAAAGTGCTTTACAGCAACCGCTCTGTAAAGTTCTTTTGCCAAGCTTTGGTGATTCAGAAGCATTAAACCTGCAACACAAAGCGTTTGAAAAATATTATGAGAACCTGCTGTCCCCATCATTCCTCATTCAGAGTGTCACTTTCCTGTGCCCAACATAATTCCCAAAACAGGGATGGCTTAGAAGAGGGGGAGAAAAAAGGAAGAAAGTAAACCTCACATATTATCCAATAGCCAACCTGGCACAGAGAAACAAACTGTGTGAATAAAGATTATTTCCTGAACATCACTATTTTATTTGTTACCAGCAAGAAGTTCCTCCAAGCAGTGATGTTACTCACCATCTCCTCGCACGGGATGCATGACTGGTCTCGTACCGACTTGACATGGCAGAGGAACTAGAAGGAGAAGAGGGGAGACATGACCTGCCTTGACTGTTCACCTGTGCCCAGCAGCAGGAGCATGTTCTCCCCTGCCTCTTCAGGAGGCACTTTGCTCTGCCCAGAGGGGAAGCTCAAGAGCACCAGGTGTGAAGCACCAAGATGACAGAAAGCAACTTCAGGGCATCACAGCCAACTTGTCTCTTTAGTCCTCAGTCCTACTGTCCCACATGATCCATCTGGACACGGAAAGGACTTAATGAGCTTTAGCAATCAGGTCTTACTGCTGTGCTCTTTGCATTGCTGTGCACCACCACACAGGCCAGTTTTGTGCCTGCCTGATCCTTTCTGGAAGGCCATACATGCCAGGGGCGCTCAGTACAGGTCATGAAGGATTTCTATATCCTCTGCGAGAAACGGCAATATACATTTACAACGCAGTGTGAGGCTGCAGCAATGACTCTGCACAGCATGCAGCAAAAATCAAACCAGGAATTTTTCTAAGACCACTAACAAGCAATGAAGATGCCAGCAATGAAAGCAAAGGCATCACTGAAATTCTTTTCCTTATTGATTCATTTCAACCTGGATCTTCCTGCTTCACACTAAAGCTTTTTTGTTATAATCCCCCCTGGTTTTTTTAAATCAGTCCAGAGGAGTAAAGATTTCTCACTCTCCTCAATCACAGCCTACCAGCCAGCAGTTGCCCTTAGAAAAGTGACTGCTTTCTGGCTAATGGGGAATTACCTTTTTTTTGTATAGACGTTGTGGTTTGTGATGACATTGTCCTTAAGAGTAAAGGTTCAGGCCAAAGGTGAAAGCAAGCCAATATACTTAACAGCAAATTCAGGTGACTGGAAGGACGTGGGCCTTCGCTTGGCTAGATGGCCAGCTTCAGCAGGCCAGGAGCCCTCTCCAGGAATCAGAGTATGCACTTTCTTGGCTCTTACCTCTGGGGTGGCTTCACTGAAGTTACAGACTGTTTCCATTCCTCCCAGCTTCCAGTGCCCATCCTCACTTACAAACACAGATGATAAACAGATGTTGTTATGTGTTAGGTTTCCCTAAAACATAAAAAGACAACAGACTTGGGAATAGATGAGGATGTAAAATCTCAATCACCACTAATTAGGAACTGTGAGGAGCTGAGAGAAAGCTGCCGAAAAGCAGACAATACTGAAGGCTGCTCAGGACTTCGCAGGTATGAGGCAGAAGGGCTGGGTTTTTAGAGCAGACAAAGCTCTAGTTGTCACAGCCCTTGCAGTGCAACTCTTAATCCAGAGAAGCCCTCCAACTATGAACACAAAGCCCAAAAGCTACAGCTTCAGCCAGGATTTAGATGCAGTCCTGGATTAAGACAGTGCCAAAACAGAGGAGTGGTGACACCAATCTCTGACATGTGGCAACAGCTGTAAATAAATGCCAAGGCCAAGCAATACCATTTCCCTAAAACAGCACTGGAAGCAGATGCCAATTCATTAATTGAGAGCCGCTCCCTTATTTCCAAATCTTTTCAATTACCCTCCCTCCTGCAAAGCAGCCAATGATTTTAGCAGCTTCAGCCTAAAAGAACTGTGGGGTGTTTGTGTATGTCTTTCTGAGGGATCAGGAATGAGAGTTATCCAGGCAAGCCCAGGTACAACACTTTTCCTACCACGCTTCGTCTGGCTCCCACCAAAACCTGGTGACTGCTGCTGGTGGTACCTACCCGGTCATGGAGGAAGATGAGCGCCAGCAACACATCGTAGATCCCTGCACAGATTTCTGCGGAAGAGAGCGCCTCCAGGACCATCTCCAAAGGCTTCACACGTTCTGTAACCAGGTGGATCCCATTTGCTTCCACAGTACAAGATAGGAAGCGGAGAAGGCAAGGGTGGCGCAAGGTTTTCAGGTGCTTCCAGAAACAAAGACATCCATTAAATCTCACCCAAAGCACCTCTCTCTGCTGCAGAGCTTAGCCTTGTGCTTTTAGCCATGGTTTCAGCTTGCCTTCAGACAGCCCATCCCTGCCTCACCAAGCACTCAGCGCAACCATTCACTGCAGAACTTAAACACACCTAGATACAGTCCAGTCTTACACAGAACAAATACAGTATTTTGGGTAGATGTACCCAAGTAACACTCTCCGACTTACATCTGCAGGAAGAGATCCAGTAAGGTCTGAGCAGCACTTCCCACCACTGCTCACATCACGCAGCCCACACTGAGTTTTGTGGCTGCCACCCCTTTTGTCCCCCTGCATGGCAGCTCTCTGAGCCAGTGACAACTTCGGCCTTTTCTCCTGCTCTTACTCCCCAAGGCATTGACCCTCATTAAATGATTCCCACACCTCCAAGAAAAAGGAGGGACCACTCTGACAAGCCTGTCCCGGGCCCACTCTCCCCAGTACCTTGGCAGCTTTATTAACCTTATCTTCATTCTCTCTCTTGTACACAAAAACTGAAGCAAGTTTGCCATCTTGCAGCACAGCTGGATAAATTGTGTGTCCCGTTGGCAGTGTGAATGGTGGCTCTTCCAGTGTATAGCTCTTTAAAGCACTGTTCTCCGAGCCCATCACTTGCAGAGTCTAGCTGTTGTAGAGGTTCCCTCTTGATGACAAACAGGCCTTGGGGTGAAGGAAAATGTTTTTTTGGGCAGATTTAGCTCCAGCAGGTGCTGTCCAGATTGCCTTCAGAGCATTTTCTGCAAAGCAATAAAAAAAGCCATGAAGAACTTCCTCATGTCAGGATCCTCTCCTTCAGTTTAAGGACAAGGTAAAATCCCCATTGCTTATTTTGTAAAGGAAAACATATGTCCACAAAAGGGTTCAGATCAACAGGAACCCCTACGACTGCATCGGCATTTGTGTCAGCATCACCACGAGACACCACCAGCTCTGAGACACAGACAAACAGAACAGACAGTACAGCATCTGCAACTAGTCCCTGACCTGGCTATCAAACCCAGGATCCCCCAGTACCCCCAGTCATGCAGACACCTACTCCAGAGGTCTAATCCAGACTAAGCACAGTCAGCAGTTAGGAATCATGACAGCCACCGCCTTAACACACAAGGAGCCCCTAACTGCCTTTAAAGCAGCCATTCCTTAATTCTCCAAGCCACAGAACGAAGCTATGTCAGGTAACCTCCTCCAGCAGCATGCTCTTTCCCCCCAGATTACCTTCTCTCCATCTGACAAATATCCAGTGTGCCTGCCAACCCTTCCTTCCTCCCATGGCCTCTGTCAGGAAGAGGCTGACACAGATTTTTGTGCTGCTTCCTTGCATACAAAACCCGCAAAACAAACACAGTGATTGCAGAGGCTTTCGGAAAACACTGACCAAGCACATGTGCTGTGAGCAGGCTGTGATCAGAGGCTAGGGGCCAGATCCTCACTACCAGGCTGTATATGGAGTCAGCAAATGACCTTTAGTAACGAGGGGACAGAGCAAAACCCTCAGTTTGCAGGAAACGTGTGGAAAAAGACCTGCCCACCCCCCAGCATTTTTTGCAACTGGAGAATTGCTTCATGGTGGTTGCTTCCAGCCGTGACCTGAGGCTTCAGGAGGCAACAACATGCGAGTCTCAGCTCTCCAACAGAGCTGTTCCAGTGAAGCTGCTGCTCTGCCCCACACCCTGCCAGGAGCTCAGAGGTCAGTGGTGTCGGGGCCTTCTGGAGAGAGAGCTGTCCCATTACAGTTTTCTGACTTCTTTCCACTGCTTCAGTTAAGAATCAGTTACCTAAAAGGTTGCCCCTTCCATCGCCAAAGTGTCCTATGTTTAAACATGTTAGGAGCTATGTTTTTATTAAATGTGAATATGCCAATTGCACCACCCACTAGTCAACAGGAGCCCTGCAAAGGAGTAGAACACTGCCTTTTTAGTAGGCTCCATATAAATCCTTGCTCACACTTCATTTAATCACCTTTTTTACTTAACTGTTCTGTTACAAACAGGTAACTACAACTCCAGATGTGCTTCTTGCTGGGAGGAATGAACCCTATGAACACAGCAGATAAGGGAACCAGAACGCATTATGATACTTACCTGTTTGATGTAAACACCCTCCAGAGTGTACCAAGTGAGCATACAACAATCACAACAGTCTAAAACCGTGGTTTGGTGGCTTTTTAACTGAGCTTTTGTGTCCTGATCCACCCAAAATCTAACACTGTATTAGCTACAGATCATGCATGCTTCCCTTTTGGTGTCAGGGACGGAACTGCACCTTTTCAGCGCTGATTCCTTTACCATGACCTTTAAGAAATATAAAGAAACCTATGAGCCTAAAGTGCAGCACAGCTGAGTGCGCGTATCAGCTCAAAGTATCTGTCTGCCTGTGCTCCTCCAGATACACACGGACACATTCACTGGTTACAGATTTGGCTTCAGAGACGCCCATGGTTCAGAAATATTGTAACGTTGGAGTCATTCAAGTAACTGATCTACTCGAGTGCCACTGTACAACAACCAGCTTCTAACAAGCAGCCCCTACTCCTGGTAACCGCCTCTCAGAAGCCCAACAAGTCTCGGTACCAAACGCCAAGCGCGGTTAAGCAACCAGCTTTGAACAATCAAGGGGCAACAGCAGCCTGTGGAACACAAGTCACACTTTTCAGGAGCATGTCAGCTTTGCAAAACTGTTGCTTGGCTTCTTTTCTTTTTCACAGCACCCCAAAACATGCCTCAGTGTGGCTACAATCCACAGAATAATTCTTCCAGTGCTAACAAACTATCACACTATGTAAGGATCACACGTTTCATGAGTTAAAAGCATTACCCCTGTTATAACCCTTTAATACCCTATTTTCAATTAGTTGTAAACATGAACATTAGACGCAACACACAGCGCACCTTGAGGTGGAGAGGAGCTCAGCAGGAAAAGCCAGAGGTCGTTAGGAGCAACTTGGGTTTGCTACCATAAACGGTGTTAAGAGTTGGGATTTCAGGTTAGCTTCTTTGTGGAGTGATGACACCACGTACGGGGCGCCCACCTGAAACACAGACACTAAACCCTGTCACTCCACGGCTACTGACGCTCCACGCGCCCTGCGCCACCTCCTGTGCCAGCAGAGCCTCCCGGGAGCTGCTGCCAGAGGTGACGGGAGCGTCGCTCCCAAAGCAGAGGCTTCCCAACACGGCAACAGCAACATCTACTGGCCCCCTGCGGTGCCAGAAACGCAGGCAGGCGGGCGAGCAACAGGCAACAGGCAACAGCCACTGAGAAAGGAAGCGTGGTTTTATTGCACCTTCCAAGGACAGCCCAGCCCCGGGCACCGCGCATGGCGGAAGAGCACTTCAACGCGGCGGGTTCCCAGAGGACATCAGCCCAGCGCCAGCCGCGGGCACAACGCCGCCGCCTGCAGCACTCACCGACCGCAGCCCCCCGTCCCCGCCAGCGCCAAACACCCGCAAGGAGGGCGGGCTGGCAGGACCCGCCTGTCCCGAGCGAGGCCCGGGGCAAGGCCGGCGGGTGCCGAGCGCCCGCGCCCCGCCGCAGCGGCCCCGGACGCAGGCGCGGTGCCAGGTCCCGCGGGCACCAGGGGCGCTGGTGCCGCCGGGACCCCCAGCGCCCTGGGGCGCGAGGAGGAGCGGGGGCCTGGTCACCCCCTGCACTGCCCCCCCCGCCATCACCCCGCTACCTCCCTCCGCCAGCACCCGCCGCTGCCCGCGCCCCTCCCCACCTGCTCCCCTCCGGCCCGGGGGAGGTGCGGCCTCGGCCCCGCCGCCCGCTCCCTCCCTCACACAGCAACCACCAACCGCGCTTCCGGCAGCGCCGCGCCGTAGAATGAAGCAGGCGGAGCGCCGCCACCTGCCTTGCGCGCCACCTGGCGGCGGGAGGGGCGGGCAGAGGGGGCGGGGCGAAGCGGGCGGGAGGTCATGTTGCGCGAGGGCGCGGCCCATGAAGCGGTGGCGGCCATTTTGGTTAAGGGCGAGTCTCCCCTCGGGCCGTCCCTGACCCCTCGCGGCAGTCGGGTCCTGGCAGCCCCGCCGGCCCTGCCCCTCACGCCCGGGCCTCAGAACCGCGCTATGCGCAGCCCCGCGGCTGTCCCCGGCATGCTCGTCCGGCATTTCCGCCGCTCCGTGCCGCGGGCGCGGAGGACGAGACGGACCTGCCGCCGGCCGGGCTGCGCTGCCCGTGCTTTACGGGTGTGGGCACCTGAGCAGTGCGGTATCCCTCCCTCGAACACAGGGCGGGCTCCTTGCTGCCGCCTGCCTCCCGCGCGCTGATTTCCTTCCGCAGCCCCTGCGCGGCCCCACACCGCGCTCCCGGACCGGCCGAACGGAGGGCAGGCGGGGGGCGAGCCCTGCGTACGAGGCAGGTGGTCTGTCCGCCACCCCTCCCGCGCCAGCCCCCAGCGCTTGCTTTGGTGGTGGAACTCCTGCGTCGTAAGGAGATGTATTTAACGCCGTTAAAACTAATTGCTCGCTTTGCTGCAGAGTAAAGTGACTCCGGGGAGAGATTGCATGTGAGTATTTTGGACGACACAAGGAACGTTGAAAGGAGTTACTGTAGTGCACTGGGAGGTCCGGGCTTTTCACACACTATTTTCATCTCGCCAATGTTATTCCAGTTTCGTGCAGCGCCAAGATGTTAGGATGTGGTTTGCTCAATCCTCGTGAACCCAACGCTGAGAGCCCGGCAGCACACCCCAATCCCCTGGCTGCGTCTAGACAAAGATTTAACGGCAATGGCAGTAGGTTGAGCAAAGGTGGTCTAAGCTGTGCTAATGCCTCGGTGTTCTTTAGTAACTGAACCCCACCAGTTCGGCCTGCATTAAGTTTTGTGCTCTCAAGTCTGGCATGAACTTTGCAGACTGCATTCTTTAGCAACATACTTCCCCCTCCCATTACTAGTGAAGCCTCCTTGTATGTGCTCAGAGCAGGAACAGTGCAGATACTCCCAGAGACAGAGGTCTGCTGGCCAGTGGCTCAGTTTATGCTGGAGTCCATTCAGCACAACAAAGCCACAGGTAGCTGGACAGAAGAAGGGATCCCCTCAGATCCAAACCCTGTTCCGCTGAGCCTCACTGTGTGCTTAGGCAAGGGAAGAGGAAGACTTTCTTTTCCGACTGCACTGGGTGGTCTGTAAGCTGGTATGTAAGCTGGTATGTCCAGGTCAACAGAGGGGCAGAATGCAAGGAGGAGTCCACGTCCCTGGCAGAGGGATATGCTGGCAGCTGGATGGTCTGGATCTTTTTAAATAAAGCAGAGACGATGGCAGGAGTATGGCAGGGAAGTGTAATAGGTCATACACAGCGTGCGAGGCAAAGTACATCACATAGCATGGGGTATCATAATGCATACAGGAACAGAAACTAAAATGAAGTTCAGCTATACCACCTCCCTCTTTCAAAGGTAGGAAAGCTCTGAAGCCTTTAGCCCAAATGGGACAGCCATGCCAAAAGACCATGGCCCCAACATGCAAAACAGAGAAACTGTGGAAATTCATCACCAGTTTATTCAAGGGCCTAAGGGTGAGTTTGTATATCCTCTGTGTGTGCATGGCAGGAGATTGAGAGACCTGAACAGCTGCAGGTAAAAACAGAACACTCCTAATAAGCAAGAATTGATTTCTACTCTCAGCACTTAGCTCCAGCCTCAGGCTGTGGTGTAATTCATGTAGCTCTTGGTGGGGGAAAACCAAACTTTGGCTGCTCTGCATCATTTATAGTGTATTTGATTTGCTGGGCTGCCTCTGTGGAGACACGCTCCCTCCCTCTATCTGCTTTTACTGTGTGCGTCTGTTGTTTTGCACAAACTGAAGAGGTGCTGAGGCTGTGTACAAACACATGAGCTGGGCTTCTGTCCTGCAAGCTTTGCAGTTTTCCTTTCCCAAGAACAGCCAAAGTAGACTCCCCCAGAGAGTACCCAGGACCCAATGAGGTAGGTGTGAACCCTCTGCCTTCTCCTTCAAAGGTAGAAGAAAGAGTAGAGGGAACGAGCAGAATTACAGACCTCTTAGCAAGTGCCTTATTAGGTTTGCAACTGGACTTAAGTCAACTGACCAAGAAAAGATTGGTAAAGTGGAGAGACACACAAGCTTCGTAACTGTGAGCAAGCAGCACATCTATGGAACAGAGCCTGTAAGGTCTAGAAGGAGAGCTGGGGAGCACTGACCAGCAGACTCTGGTGCAGTTGCACTCTGCACTGCAGAAATGTCCCCCAGTGCTTCCTCTTGCAGGCCACAGGGCCTTTAGGAAAGGCAGAGGGAAGAGACAGGGCTGGGGCGTCTCCCAGCACTGACTGACCTGAGCTGCCACCAATGGCTCCCCAATGATGTCCTCCTGTCGTAATCATGTTAGTTACAACTACATAATAGTCACCTTTTGCTGCTATTTGTCAAGCACTCAGTTTCTTAATAAACAGAAGTAGGTTTCTCTTTTTAGGGGGCAGAGACCCCAACATACCAATTCCAGAAAAGTCCATGTTCTCATTCAAGTGGGCTTCTAGACTGGTTGCAAATGTCACCATCTAACTGTGCTCTACATGCAGCGCAGCACTGTCTTCCACTGCCCACACAGCAACCCCAGTACTTCTCTTGGTGCCTCAGAAAAAATTACCCATCAGGACAACTTTTAAGGGCTGCAGCTGCAGAGTAAGTTGCACCAGTAAATCAGCTTCACTGTATTTTGTTTTGCTTGAGGATGGCCAGGGAAGGAATGAGAGTTGTAGCTATTCTCAGCCTTCTCCCATGCAGATCGGATGGCTGAGCTCACCAGTGGTGCATTACAGGATTTCCATTAAGGAACCTGCCAGAGAGGCTTGAAATCTCTTGTATCTAAACAGAGCTTGTCCTACTTACTCCAAAAGAAGATACATCTTGTTCCTGTTTCATTTAATCCAGAGTGGATTAAATTAAACAAAATCATGGCAGTCTTACTTTGGAATGAAATGCACATGTTAAACTGTTAGCAGACAGCTCCAGGCATACACTGATACTTAAAACACCGAGTCAGGTCCTTCGTAAGCTCTCCAGCCCAAGGAGATTTGTTTACTTTTGCTTTTCCCCACCCTCTGTTGCCCTAGTAAGCTCCTAAATACTTGCGTGGTACAAATGCTAATTAAAAACAAGAGCTTGGGCTGCTGCATTAAGTATATTGCTCACTGAAATTATACTGTACATCTGCAGAAAGCCTCAATAATAGCTAACAGACATATGAACTACTCAGCCTATGCTTATTTCATTGTGCTGTTAACTTTACAGCCTAATTATGTCTCAAACACCTGCCTAACCAAACTCATTAATGAATTAGCAGCAGACTGGGAAAGAGGATACTCATGGGATGATTTGGGATTGCTGCTGCAGGGAAAGAAGAAGAGCTACACAAAGTCAGGAAAATGAGCAAAAGGAGGAAAGGACAGGAGTTGTAGAAGTTGCTAAAAGAAAGCAGATCCCTCCTCGCCCCATATTATGCAGGATACAGTACTTGGGGACTGAATCCATAAATACAGATAATTAAAGAGTTACCCTACAGGTCAGACACTCCAGTCTCCCTCTGGTACCCACAGGAAATGTGATATAGATTGAAAAGTCTACATGTTCCTATCTTTCCCCCCTTTCTGGCTCAGGAACTGTAATTAAAGGGAAAATCAGCCTCTCTCCTGCCTTAGAGAGTATAGTGGCACAGCTGGTTTTCATCTTGGCTAGCAGGCTCTATCCTCAGGCTACTAAGTGCTGAGTAATTTTTACCAAGCTCTGCTTGCAGATAAATGATGTTCTTCTTTTAGCTGCTTCCAGGCAAAGCTACAAATACTCGCTCTTTTATTCTTTTCTCATAAACTCCTAACATTGAATACTAAAAATGCAGCCAGAGATTTTTCCACTGCCATTTCTTCTCAGCATGGTCACAACTGTATTACAATTACAGACCCACACCCGTTTGCTGAAGCTCAACTGTAGTTCCTTGTTAACCTGAAGCTTCCAATTAAAGGCTCCTTCAGTTTCATTGATAGTTTGCATATACTCCAAGGACCTACTTCATTTTTTTTTCCCCAAAACACATTCCATGAGAAGGGCAACTGCTTTAAATAACTTCACACTAATTTTCTGGAGAAGCCTGACGAGCGAGTGCCAGTCTCAGAAGAAAAGCCTGCGTGTGACCTGTGCAGTTCAGGTAATTCCGCTCACAGCTATGAATATAAAAATGTCTGAAAGCTTTTGAGCAAATGTGGCACAACTGCTGGGCAGATAAAGTGTGGGATCAGACCAATGGAAAGAATCTAGAAAGGTACAACACTGGAAACCCATTAAGTTTAATTCAAGTTTTGTGTAGTGTTTTTAGTAAGACCTTACGTTTTCCAAGAAACTGCATAAAAATTAGTTAAAAATTGAATAGAAAATTATTTTTAAAACACTTGTTAATCTTGGCAATACTGTTCTCCCACCTACCTCCAGTAAGTGAAGCCATGAACACGAAGCCAGCACGGAGAGGAGGCTGAAAACTGCTAAGAAATGCCATGGCTAATTTTAGAATCATTTCCAGTCAAGCAGCATGACACATAGTGAGTAACAGTGCATACAGAAGTACCTGCACACTTCTAAAAGCAAGGTTTTCAAAGGTATGTTTAAAGCACAAGACTAATAGCCTGCAAGCAAGCAGGGCAGGATGCCTTAGTATTTTAGGATGGAGAAGCAGGGGGGGGAAGCCTCTGCATGTGGATTCCGAACCACGTTAATGGGATTTCTTCTCTTGCTAGTCCTCAGGATGTGGCTGTCTTCCCTCAGCCCACAGATGTCTATTTAAACACTGTGGTAAAGGTATTCTGTTGTAGTGTAGTTTCTAATTTTAAATGCTTTCAAGCATTTAAACTTGATTGTGTTTGAAGCTCCAGGGGAGTGAATCTGTGCCATCTTTCCATTATTAAAGCCTTCAGACCCAGGACTGGACTTTGGTAACTGTGTGTTAGGGCAGTGCCAGGAGATGCTGGGGCTTAACAGTGTTCCTGTTACTGAAGTGTTAGCAGGAAACAGTCCATGTTAAATACACTTCACATGAAGCGTTCTTCTAAAATGTCTTGTAAAACAAATGAAACATTGGTTAGAAACACATTCACAGCCGCTGGCCACATAGGTTTTGTATTTAATAGAAATTAAATTAGTAGCTTAATATACATAATGTGACACTTTCTGATCCAGCAGCTTTCCAATTCTTGCTTTCAAGTCACAGAGCAAATACTGTACAATAATTATAACAAAGATCAACCAAAGAATAAACACTCACTAGAACACTGGACTGAGAAAGGCTAGGTTTACCTGGAGCTACACATGCCAAAGGATACATAACAATGGACCCATCGTGGTACAATCATGCATTACCAAGGGATAGATCTGCTGCCAGCCACACACACATTCTTCCAGGGCAGATGACAGCATCCTGGAGTGCAGAGTGGGCTGTTTTATCGCGCTCCGTAGCTGTAGTAGTAAGGTTCATCCTGGCGGTATCCATAAGCAGTCACTGGGCGGCCAGGAACTCCTGGTGGTTGACCAAACCCATCAACTCCGACACTACAAAAGAGTAGAGAGAGAACGTAGGGTTTTGTAGGGTGAGGAAGGTGTGCTAGCACTGGCGGCTCCAACTCTTCCTGCTAGAGAGAGAATTTAGTGAGGCAACTTTGAAAGCCATATTGTCCTTCTAGCCAGCACTGCTCTCTCCCCTCTTCCCTTGATGGGAAAAGGAATGCTGCAGATAAATCAGCACATCTATCAAGGGAAAGCTTTCAGGTCAAATAGAAATTCCAGAAAGACAGAAATATGTTATCCTTTATGGATTTACTGGCAAAGCACTTTACTTCTGTGACTCAGTTTCTCTGCACATTAAAGTTACCCTTTCAGGAAATGCTTCAGGCATGCTTCTTGCAAAGCCCACTGATAACCCAGCCCTACAGAGCACATCTGAATAATCTGATTTCCTTCCTTCAGTACATTTCTGAAGCCCCTGGGAAAATAACCTGCTAGAAATGAAAAAGTGAGAATACCTGGCACATCAACATAGTTGAGTAAAGGATGCTGTTTTTGCTGGGATACAAGATTAACAACCAAATGGCAGAAAGAATTCATCATATACTGGAAGGTTCTATACTAATGAGACAGAAAATTAATTTTTCATGTAGAACAGCATCCTTTACACATAAAAAGTCCCACAGCAATAAATTTGATACTCAAACACAAAAATTGCATACGGAAAAGTGGCACATATTTCATACTCAACAATAACTCGCATGCAGGAGGTAGAGGAAGAAAGAACACTGCCTAAGATACTGGATTATTGCCTATTCATACGTATGTCACTGCTTAACTTCCACTTCAGTAGGACAAATGGAAAAGGATTCTGATTTATTGTCTGACTAAGAATGCATTGAAAAGAGTTGAACTTCCCCTCTGAAGATTGCCAAAACACAAAGAACCAGAGTGCTTTTGGAGTTGGGGAAAAGCTGAACCTCATTACTGCCAATTATACATATGGAACATGGGTTATGCAAGAGTCAGGGCTGGGAAAGAATGACCCATCCAGAAGATGTACAATGGGTGGGCCCCAGGCCCTGGCTCAGCAAAAAGCTGGCACTCCTGAATTGGTTGGACTGAAAGGGCTCAGCTGAAGTGGTGGGGGACTATGTCCATCACTCTGCCCTTGCAAAACTCTTTCCTTGCATTGTGCTTCCATGAGGTCCTAGAAAAGGATCTTTGGTACTTGGTTTCTCAGGAATTGAGTTCACTCATGGGATATTCTGATACTCATATGGACGTGGAAGTTCTGAGGCAGAGAGGAGTCCTCTGAGAGGAAGGGACACAGCCATAAGCCAAACTGCAGGAAAAGAAATCATTCCATTTCACCTGAAGATGTCTTGAGAAATACAGCACGCAAAGTGCTTTGCCATTTCCACGTCCGTCTGTACTCGAATTGGCAATGCCCCTGCCCCGTATCTCATACACGGAGCCATCCGTGTGATCAGTCCCTTCAGCACGGCAAAGAGCAGCAGAGTAGCCATGGAGCCGGTACCATGCAGTGGTGCAAAGCCATGTGAACATATGATCGAGGTGTAATAACGACACTGAACCACAAGGTGGCAGTGGGCCTCTATTACTGCAGGCAGAGCCCTTCCAGCTACTTCGAGTTTAGTAATCCTTATTCAAAGAACTTTTAAATGTATTTAAATTGATAACAAGAGAAGGGAAAATATGGTTTCAATCACATTCTCAGAAAAATTTTTTTATATTTTTTCATAAATGTGTAAGTAATTAGGTCAAGATCCCAGAGTTTAAACTTTGAGGTGTATCAGTTATTTCCAAATGGTTCAGACATATGTTAGTGTCCTGAAGAAAACTGGAAGAGATGAATCAGCTGATAACTACTTTAGACAGTTAAAAAAAATAAAAAGAAACAGAAAAATCACATTAGAACACCTTGATCAAATCACCACTCTTTCCTATCTAAGTATTTCTGTGAAGTAAATGAAGGCTTGTCCCTGCTTAAAAAAAAAAATCGGCTTCATTTTTACATGTTAGTGCTGTTGAAATGTACCAGCTTTGCCTATTTGATTATTTGTGCTGGCAGCCTGTAGCAAGAAGCTTCCCCTCTTAGTTGAAGGAAAGGCTATTGAACCCAGGAGGTAACTGAGGGGTAAGGCAACAAAACACCAAACATGTCCAGAGACTGAAGTCTGGCGTACTGGGGCAGGCCAAGGGCAGTGACTCTGCAAGCATGACCCTCGAGAGGTGGAGACCAGTTTAAAAACCAAGATCTGATGAATCCTTGCCACGTTTGCCAGGAACAGCAGAAGGGTATAGCCAGGAAAGATGGTAGCTTCTCAGCTGTAAACACTTGTTGGGTAATGATTGCCCAAGATCATGACTTGTGCCACGTGTTTTTCAATTTACACCAGCAATCTACTTTGAAACTTACTCCTAGGAAAAAGTTGGCCTTATTTATTATACCTCATATACACGGAAAGTTGATGCTCCGTGGAGCAAGTGCCAGCCTGTCTTCACCAAAAGTTAGAGACACATAATTATGCCACCGAGATAACAATACTCGTCCCCAAATTGGTATTTTTTCTCCCCATTAGTCAGTCCTGTTTCAGCAGGTACCTAGCAGAAACGTATGTGATCCCCATAGCTGTGTAACAAATACAGATCATGCACCACCACGCAAACTCCTGAGAAAAATAATTTATGCCACTGCCTTAATCTGCAAGTTATGCTTCTCTGACTCACAAAGTGGCACACATGCGCACACTGAGATTGGTGCTCACTATCCACACCATCAAAGCACAACTGTTTTCTTGTGCAAAGTTTACCACCATGCCTGGAGCTGATGGAGTTAAACAGGGAACAGTACAGCTAATTACTATGTACTGCTAACCCCGGTTGCTGGTTCGAGACCCTTTAAAATATGAACTGTGTATTTTATCCCTATGCACTCTCTTAATGATTTGTTTTTTTTAGACTGAAATCACTTCTAGCCATCAGTTATACTCGAGGTCTCTACACAAGCACTTCTCCAAGCACAAATATTTCTTTTTCCTATTGGTCTGCCAGCCCCTGTCAGAGCAAATTTCACTTTAAACTAAATGCTAGGATACTTAAAACCTCTTGGATTACTCAGGCTGCTAGTGTGATCTATGACCTTCTCCAAATGACAGCTGAACTTTCCAATTTGCCTGTACTGCTGGGGAGCTGAAGAACACATGCCGAAGAGGAAAATGTTCCTGATGTGCACGAGTGAGGAGAGATTTCTTAACAGCTCTACTTACTGATACCTACTCTGATCCGTAACATCCAAATTAATATACTCATCTAGGATCCAAGGTTCCCTGACGTAATTTAAAATGTAAGGACCAACAGTGCTCCCCTCAAAGCAGGAAATGCCAGCCAGTATCCCACTATGTCCACAAAATGCTTCCTTAACCCCCTCCTGCACTCAGAGCCTCAGAGACTAGATAGGCTTTGTGGTACGTCTGGAAAACTTGGCAGGCTCAGATAGGACACACTATGCCAGCAGCCGTCTGCTGCGACTCCCATTCAGGTATCTTTGTTGCTCATGAGTGCAGCGTACAGGAAGAGAGGCTCTTGAGCTTAGTCTGAACTAGGGTAATTAGCACCTGGGTGCAGACTGGCCATGGAGCAGGGCTGCTTTCTGTAAGTTTTCCTGATGCGATAGACACCTGAGCCTGTCCACACTACTGTTCACACTGTTACTAGTGCTGGTGCTGACAAGTTGCTCTAAAAAGGGCACTAACTTCTCCAGCATAAGCAGAGCTTCAGAAAGGCAACTCCTGGGTCACCAGAGAAATTCTTGGTAAAACTAACCCCTTGAAGTCCAACTGGAAATCCCTCCATAGGATGCATGGATCTCTGAACAATCCCAGTAAGAAACAGGCCTGCACACTCACAAGAGAGGCATGAAGCAGCATGGCAAGAATTGCTTGTAGTATAGACTGTAGTACAAAAGACTATGACTACCTGTACTGGTGAAGGTAGCCTGGGAGAAGTCTTCACCTTAGAGGTTAAAGTTTATGAGCTTACACTTTAGGGACAAAATTTAATCCTTTTTTGCTCATCAGTTTCATGGTTGGTAACCCAAAATTAACGCATCCCAAAATCACTGTCCACTGAAAATTAAATCCAAGCTAAACATATGGTGCTTCCACCAGAGCCACAATTTCAGCTGCATTTTCATCCTAAACCTGTTCTAAATCGCTGCCAATCCTCCTTCCTTCCTCTGCATCAACAAGGCTTAGGTAAGCCTCATCTGAGGCTCCAAGCTGCTCGGTGAGGATACAAGTTTTATGATTTTATTAGGAAAAAAAAATTATAAATTTGTAATTGACGAGGTCCTCTGACCTTGGCAAGACAGCAAACACTGCCTACAGCTCTCAACTCATCAGCAACCCTAACCAAGTCCTAACTGAAGGAATCCCACCCGAACTTCTCCACATGGTTAAGTGAGCTGCTGAGGTTTACTGCAGGCATTAATATGCAGCCCCTGCTTACACAGGTGACATCTCTTCTTGCTGCCACTGATCATACCTGCAGCTTTGCAAAACTTCTCCTGAGTATCAGAGAACAGGATTTGAACCAGAAGGTTTCTGAGCATCCTTCAGAAGCCTGACATCAGTACAGTTCATAGCAACCCTACTGTTTCCTCTGTACCTTCTCCCTTTATATACCTTACACTACGGTTTCTAAAATACACCATTTTCACTCTCAAAACATTGCCTACCTCATCCCAGCAAGCATTCAGAATTTCATGCAGCACATCCTCAAAGTCCTAATATTTCCATTCTGTGAATCTACTTGTGTGTGACGGCACCACTGATAACATATAGTACAGTTACCATCCTGTACTGCCTTATAAACTCACATGCCATAAACCCCTGTCATCTGTAATGCTGTATCAGGTTCCTGTATGTAACAGACAAAACAAGTTATGTTCAGATGAATACTGCAGGCTGTATTTTTGCCCAAGGAGGTACCTAAGCCATAGAAGTTGCACATCAGTCTCTTAATTTTGAGACAAGCACAGCATTATAACCTGTACAACTGAGATGGAGTTTATTGTTTATAATACTTGCCAACAAGAGACAGAGGAGTTTGCCAGCAGCAAGTCTGTATTTTTTCTCTTCCCCTCAATATTTTTGTTTGTTTGTTTCAAAGTGGTGATGAAAGGTGCTAGACTGTAGGTCTGAGACAACAGCTGCACTGCAGGGCAGTATAATCCCATATGGGATAGCGAGATGCTGCAGTCTTGCTCCCCCAGTTAGGGATTAGCTTTTCTGCTGATGCTGTCAGCTAACCACTGGATACCATTTTCATGACACCAGCCATGAAAGAGTGAAGAGCATCAGAAAGTAGCATAAAGCTGGTTGCCTTTTCCCTTGGTTAGAGTAGAGTGATTGAGAGGATGATCCTACCTACTTACTTCTGCATGCCAGCTACCTCTGGTTTTGCTTCACTGACAATAAATTTTCTGTCCTTCAGAGTAAAAACACAAACCATGGGTTATGGAGAAACAGCATACACTGAGAAGCCTTATTAAAAACAATGTTTCTTTATATAATGTCCTGTAACTGTAGATTCTCCCACTACTGGTAATGACGTTAAACTCCAAACCACAAGTCTCTTAAATTTTGCCTCTCATGGCCCTGACTTTTTCTTCCCTATCTGTGAAGCTTTTTTCCCATGCTTTCTATCCCTCAAGCTCCACTGGGAGGGGAGTTTTGTGGCAGGGACTGTGACTGTGCACGCTGCATCAAATACCAAGTCCATCTCTACATTAGCACTGAATATTAACATTCCTTAAGCAGTAATTCTATATCTGTTCAAAAGATAGCGAATTTCAGAATGAACCTGTGCAATAATACTTTAGCTCCCTTGTGCATGATACAGCTTTTACGGATATGATCATGTCTCTCATGTGATCCAGCTTTCTTCAGTCCACTTAATGACTTAAAGTTTCCAGTGGCTCTGGACTTGGTGCCCAGTTGTATCTCAGCACAATACTGCTGTTTCTGCCATTTAATTATAAACAAATGCAGATCTGACAATTGTGGAGAAATGAGCACTGTGTCATCTGTGTCAGGCTCCAGCTATGCACCAAGCAATAAGCATGCCAAAATTCACTGTTGGGGAGGCAGCATTTAAAAAAATAAGTAATAAAATATGTATTTCCCAATTGAATAGTAAGAAAGCACTGAACTAAAAACAAATGACCTTGCTTAGCCAAATTCAGTAAGAGCCTTGCTTGAAAGCTGCAGAGCTTGCCATCCAAGCTCTGTAAAAGCAGCCTAAGACTTGGGCTCAGTTTCTTGCTTTGTCAGTTACCTGCTGTGCGATCCTGGACAAGTTGCTCCTTTTCTCCATGACCTCAGTTTCCCATTGGAGTATTGAAAGAAAAAACACCCCAGACATTAAAAGACAGCCAAGTGACAAAATACAGTACTGAGAAGACTCAAATTAGACTGACATAGATAGAAAAGACTTTTGCTTATTCTGGAACATCCCTCATAAAGAAGAAAAAAGAATTTTTCTGATCTAGAAAAGCAACCAATCCAGAACACAGACAGTGGGCAAAACAGCAACTCAAGCTGTTTCGTAGAGCCACCTTGTTCCTTTGAGGGGCATCAGGATAATTCATAAGCATTTCTTCATAGACAGCTCTGCCACACGGACAGGGAGTTTCTCAGCTATTCTGTACAGGATTTGTTAAAGGTCAAGTGCACAGTCAGAGTTGGAACAGAAACCAAGAGTTCCGACTTTCCATTATAAGCCTGACAGAAACATCTCTGCTGTTGGCTCAACAACTGGCCAAATCCACTGATTAGATACATCCATTTCTTAAAAATTAATTATGAACTAAAACAAATAAAAAAGCCCCGAGAAGCAGGCAATAAAGATGTCCTTTCCTCCCCCACTCTCCTTGCACAGTCCAAATTATTTCTGTCAACTCCATAAACTGAGAAGTACATTGCCTTAATCTTAAACTATAATAAGTCTGGCTTGGGAAAGTTTCAAGCATCTCTTTCATTGATCTCCAGCAATGTCAGTGTTATGTTGGGTACAGAAACTTCAGGCAATAGCCTGAGCAGAGTAAGATCGTGAAGTGTCAACTTCATAGAGGTGACGGGGGTCACTGACTACATCAGCTCAGGATCTGGCCCACGTCTTTTGCAAGCCTTCCAGACGAGAAGTGTTTCTTGCTTCCTTTGCTAGGTTACAGGGCAGGGCCACTGTGAAAAAGTACTGAGAGATAAGCGGTTGAAGCAGAAACACAATCTTTCAGTGCCCTGCATTGAAGGGCTCCTAGTTGGAGAATTATTTCTTTTAAATATTTACACAAGCTCTTCAAGTCCAAGCACTGCAACTCAGCCCCATGCTTCAGAACAAGCGGGAAAAAAGTTCCCTCTTGTGTACAAATGCCCAGAAAAGCCATGCCAACAGGTTACTGCGCTCAGTACCAAGAACCAGGCAATTCAATGTGGATGATAATCCAGATGCTGGAGGGAGGGAGAGTCAAAAAATCTGTTCTGCTTTGACTTTGACTTACAGCTGCAGCCAATAAAAGCTTTCAAAGTCTTTTCTGCAAGTTAACATTACTGGGGGATTTGCAGTGCTCACTAGAGTGCACACAGCAAATGCAGTTGGAGGGTTATTACTGATGAATAAACTTTAAATGTTTTTACCACCACAAATGATTGTCCAGATTTCAACCACTTTTACATAGCAACATAGGGCCCTAGTGAAATCTTGTCAAAATCTACTCCAAATTAGTAATGATTATAGTTTAAACCAAGAAGGAAGTAAATTTCAATGTCTCTTCCTGCTTGCTTTCTTAGGGCAAACACTTGACATATTAGGGAACAGGCCAGATGCAGACGTGGAATATTTTCTTGGAGATCTATACCTTGGAGTAGCATTATCATGCAAAATTTTAAACGTCAATTAAATGAGCAGAAAAGGTTTATTAAATGAGCCAAGGTTTGGGCAGGGAGTCTTGGAAAAAACAAGGCTTAAAAAGATCAAACCCAGAAGGCAAATAACCTCTTTAACTAGAAGGTTAAAGCACTCCAAACCTTCTAGTTTTCCAAAAGGAAGAGAAGAGGGTGGTTCAGTCATCATAGTTGAATGACTGAAGCTGATTAGCACAGATTCAGAGAGTTAAATTTTAGAATCAAACCAATTTTAACTATTTGGAAAAGAAATTAATTTGAAATGTTGCATTAGCTTTTATACTAGGGACTTGTTCGCAGCACATATTCAGTTCAGATAATAGCCATAAGAACTATCCCACCGATACACAAGACATTTTAAAACTACTCACTGTAGGTTTAATTTTGAATCCTGTGAGCATGCTTATTCATAGCATACAAAACACCCTTTGCTTTATTACAGTTTTAAATCTTTCTTCCAGGTCTGGCCTTGCAACCACTTGTCTTGATAAAATAGGTCACTTGAAAAAGGAAAGCTCAATAAAATGAATTACAAAACCAACAAGATTAAACTGATTGTGCTGTTTTTGTACAGTGCAGCCAAATTCTGCAAATATGCTGCTGGCTGTGGTTTGGCATTTAACAGCATGCGATCAGTGAGAAGGAGGAAATTTTATTCTCATTAACTGTTGCAGATTTACTGCAGTGAAAAAGGGCTATGTAACCTGAGAAGTGACAGAATGGAAAGATCAAAGCAGCAGTCTGGAAACTAAATAAACCTTCTGGCTACTTCCTGCAAGGAAAATTCACTCTGGCAATGTAAAACAGAGTCCAGTTAAAAACTACTCTCAGTTTTATGAGCTGTCACAGCAGCTTGAGTGGTTTGGACCAGTCAAGTTTAGAACATTATATTTCCTTGTTTTTGTCTCAGATACTTCTGTTAGCAGTTTTATAGTTTCTTTTCCCCCCCTTTTTTTGTTCTTTATTTTTTAAGTGAAAAATAAAATTCTTTTCTTTGGATGAAATTGAGAAGGTCACAGCTAAACTCATTAAAGCAAGCAGGTCTTCATTTGCACATTCCATTCCCGTTTACTGTGTTTTAATATTTTACTTTGAGATTTATAAGTGATGTACATATGCTTTAATAACTCTTCCGCATTCTGTTCACTTATTGTTTAATATAAGTGCAAATCAGTTTACAGAGCCCAGATGGCTTGTAACCAAGGAGCCAGCTTACTTCTAGTAGCACATCTGGAAGGACTAAGAGTGGCAGACAGAACGTGGGAATTAATTAATGTTACATTTTAGAAGAGAGAGACCCAGCTTTGGGGTATTTTTTGGTAAGACATTCCAAAGGACTTGAGCTAACTGCTGCAGCATTTTGGTATTCTTTAAAAATTCTTAATAGCCACATATAGCCATAACCATATTGGTTAAATGAGGCCAACTGCAGGTGAAATATAGTAAAATAAAAAGCAACTAAAAAAAACGTTAAAGAAGTGACTGCAAGTGAAAAAGGCCCAAGCATCCTATATGCAGAAGAGGTGAAATGCATTAAAACCTCAATGCTAACTCTTCCCAAATGGCATCTGCAACTTGCTGAAAAAATTGGTCCTTTAAAATTATTCCCAAACAAGCTATTTCATCTCCTAGCATACTAGTGTAATTGTTCAGAGCAATTCAACAGCTCTTACAGCAAATGAAACAAGTGCAACATGATCCTTCATGATACAGACCACACACCTTGGAGAAGTGGTGTGGTCCAGTCACTGTGGCACTGCAAACTCCAACAGGAGAGCACTGCTCTAATTCCAGGCTCTGGCACCTGACTTTGGATGAGTAACCTCACTTCTCCTTGACTTTGGTTCCCTGCCCATCTTGACTGTGTGTTGCAACAGTGGACATCATCTGCACGTTGGGGGATACAAGGAGAGCTGCCTGGAAGCTTCTCCTGATACAGTCCAAGTAGAGAATAATAACAGTAATAAACACCCAAGCACATTAAAAAAACCAGTTGCTGTATACTGAATACTGGATATGAAGACTATTGTCCTCTTCTGGATATGCGCAAATCACATGGTAGCGTTGGGCCCTAATCCTTTGGTGGTGCAGTATGCACAGACCTTCAAACTCCAGGAAAAACTCACTGGTTAATCTGGGTCATAGAGAAAAATCCTTCCCTTGAGTAATCAGATTCCTGGTCTTCAAAAATGCTATCAAAGCTGTCCACATCATAACAGCATAATTTGGTCAAATACCTAAACTAGTGACACCTAAACTGGATTGTAACATGATCAGGTTGTGGTATTTCATTTTTATAAATGCTGCTTTGAGGAAACAGTATGAAAAAAATAATAAAATGACAATTAGCAGGGAATATGACCACTACTTAAAAAAATAAAACTGGAAAGAGATAACTAGTTCAGCACTGGTGCAGAAACAAGTTATTACAAACTAGAAATGAAGAAACTCATGTTCACATTCAAGAGCTCTTAGCCACGAAGCACAGTGTTCTGGAAACACCACCCCCACATTTAAGTACTGAAGGAAAACAACTACTACAGTGAATTTTGGCTTAGGCCATGATCCAGGATCTGAAGAAATCAGGTGAAGTCCTTCAATAAACTTGTCCCAGACTTCAATCAAAACCCCCCAAAAACCAGCAGTTCCTGCTCCCTTCTTACTGTATTTTAGTTGCAAGATCTTAATGCCAAGCACATGTACAACCTGAACATGGACTGATGAACAAAAAGAAATTTACCCTCCTGTTTCACACAAATAAGTCAGTAAATGCTGTAGTGTCCAAATGAGAAGTGTGCTTTATCTGTTATATCAAGCCATATAGAGCCATATTAGAAATTTAGTGGAATCCTGCTGGCCATATTCAGTTTAACTTATTTAAAACTAAATATGTAGGCAGATATAACAACAGAATATGATTTAAAAAGAAGGTATGACTGCTGCCACTAACAACATTTTTGTGGGATTAAAAACCCAAAACAACCAACAACAAAAAACACCCCACAAAACAAAGCCAAAAACCCCCTTATTTGTCTCCAAAACTTCACTGGATCTGGGCTTCTCTTTAAGTCCTTTTCAAATTTGTTTCAGTGGGATTTACAATTTGCTAATACTGATGTGTGATAAGCTAATAAAACCTGCCTACGAGGTTATAGGCCCAATTTACTAATAAAACCTAATTCGATTCTCTTGGGAAATGCAAATTAAATACCGTCCAAATGGTAGAAGCTGAGTACAACTCTGCTGAACATACTGCAAAGGCAAAAAAGTTTTGTTGTTTTGTTTTTAAAATAAAGTTTAAGTATGAAAAAGAAAAAAGATACAGAACTGTAAGCGGTATCACTATGGTAAAATGCTTAAAAGTAGAATCATAACAACTTACACTTTATTAGCTTTTTTCTATTAGTTAAAATATTTTATATTCACTGTATGTCCACCTCTCAGGCAGGAAAGCATTACTTGCCTTTATTCAAATGATGAGGAGAGAGATGTGGATACCTTCAAATCTACTGTAGCATAGACCCCACATGAAATAATTTTTTTTATCTAAGCAAATTTGCCCAAGAACCATGAAACAAAGTTTCTTCTACCACTGAAAGCTGTAAAGGGTTGCCTCAGGCAGCTCACTTTTGCTGTCTACTATTGTATCAGTTTTTCACCTTCAGGAAGAGCCTTCAAGATGGTAGTTAACTGCTGAAAGGCTGGGAAGGGAATGTTCACACTTCTACTTAAACTGCACATGACTGAAAATATGACATGGATGAGAAACACTCTAGAACAGGGTCACTGACTCTTTCAGTTCTTAAGAAGGTTCTTTATTTCAGCAATATATCCTGTATGGTTTAAAGACTGAAACAAGGAAGAGATTAAATCCTCAATGCTTGAGAAGTACATGTGACTGCTCTTAGCAAATATAATTGAAGATGAGGATCTATACGTAAGATAGCTACAAATGCTGGTGTAGAATTTAAGTTACAGATACAACCATTTAAAAACATTTTTCTAAACATTCACAAAGTGAACATTTGCCAGTGCCTGATGCTGTTCCTGCTACCTGACCTGAACAGAAGCTATTCAGCTGTAGGTCACAACTGGGAGTTCACATGACCTTGCAGGAGTCAACAGGAATAGAAGGCTACAGAACTACGGTTTCCCCTTGAAAATTCACATCTAATTTTCAACAGTGTACCCAAGCAAAAAAAGTCTGTGCATATGACTATTCTTGCCATTGAATGCGGCCATTTAGCACATGCAGATATTACATGTGGGTAGCGTAACTAGAGATAAGGTAAGTCACAGCAACAGTAAGGTAAGTCACAGCAACAGTCTTCTCTGTGCTCTTACCAGGACCTACAGCCATATATTACTGAAGCCCACATCACCGCAGCTTCCGTCAACCCAAGACAGCAAAAGCTTGGTTATACATGCCTATTCTTGCCAGAGACAGACACAGCTTAACTGAAGTCAATACAGAGCAGCCTGCAAGGTGCTGGCTCCATATACTTAGCTCACAAAATATCACAATGACCTTGCCATGGCAAAAAGAAGAAATGCAGCTACAGTTTTAGGCTGTAAATCCAGGCAAGAGGAAAGATGTTCCACCAAGGACAGAGTCACCCCATAAAACTGGTTTTGCTTGACATGCCAAACCTCACTGCCTCCTGGGAAGAAGTTTCAAGTCAGATCTCTGTGAGCACACACAGAGAAATGCCTTGTCTTAGTAAAAATGAAGACCGTGCAATGGTAGCTCTGCTACATCAGAGGTTCAAGGATTCTGTACAGGAGAAAGCTTCCTCAGGATGAGGGAAATAAAAAATTTTGGCTAGCTCCAGCATTTGTAATGATTAAACTTTCTAAAGCTACAGACAGAGGATTTGGGAACTCTAATGAAGATATTAACAAAATATTGGCTTTTGCACTTAAAGTTTGTATCATTATCTAGTTATTGCCAGGAAAGGTTAAAAGTGGTCTCTTCCCCAAAGGGTAAAAAAAATACTGTAGATATCTTTATTATAAGATATTTAGCCATCACTATTATGTTTGTATCTTAAAGTAATTAGTCTCAAGATGGTTATTAAAATTTGATAAATGGCCACAGATTTTTGAAAATGTCTTTAAGCTGGTCTTTATCCCTTGCAGCTCAGACACTAAGCTGTCATCACATCAGCCAAAGGTGAGGGACTTTTTGTTTGCTACAATCATAAAACTTTCACTCTCTATTAAGAGTTATCAGAACCAGAGCCTTGAATACAGATTTTAATAACAGATGAAAATTGCAAATCTATGCCTAATGTCCATCTGTTTCTCAAAGACAGTAAGATGATTCAAAGCTGGTAATCTAATCACAAAAGTCTTTTCATAGCCAATGAAAAAACGTGGATACAAGCTGTCAAAACAACCTCCTCAGCATGTATTTTCTGCTGAATGGAAAACATACCTTACAATCTGTTTGTGTTCTGCTCCCAGTCTTTGAAGAAAACAAGAGATGCTGTTTATGTATTTTATCACTGCTTCTGTGTACATTATATTCTGAAATAATTCTATTTATAGACATCATACACAACAGTAAAAATCCAATAAGAATATAGTTCAGAAATAAGAGCTGTAAACTAAAGCTGCAAAACACACAAACTAGCTTATGAGAAACAAAGCATTCTGATTTCTAATAATGCCTTCAGTCCCTAAAGTGAGGGTGGCAGCATTAGAAAAATGGCAACTTTCCACCTCTTTATTACGTGCTGCTTCTCCTTTATGCTGACAAGTACCAGAAACAACAATTATCTCTGCTTGCTTCAGGATATGTCCAGAATAGCAAACATGCAAGCAAATCACAAACTGAACTTAGGGCTAGATACTTTTAAAATTGCATTCAAAGTTGTTGTGTACTTCATGATGCAGAAATTGATAACGGAGAGTAGCATTCTCAACTGTTGACAGTAGTCAGTCTCTAGGTTTCAAAGTAAAGTCCAAGAAACCCTGTGAAGGGAAGGCAATGTCTTTGAAAAATGCAGTCCTTAAGATACTCCACCTAACTTGCCATATGTAGAGATGTTCTTACTGCTAATACTATTACTCCATGTTCCCCTGTTAAAAAATTACAGGGGGAAAAACCCCTCTGTGCTAACCCAGCAGGTGCCTATAAATACCTTAACTTTTTTAAACCTATGTTTTACTTGACTTCGGGAAAAATAAAAAAAAAATAAAAAAAGGACTTTCCTACTTGCCTGAGACTGTGCAGCAGATCCAGGTATGTAGGTCCAGCATCTCCTGGGAAAGGGACTCCACAGGAGATGGTTCTGACACCCATACTAGGTTACAGGAAAGTCAATCACTTCATCAACTGCACATCTGGATACTGCCATTGCTCCAATTCCTCTGAATTTTCCTGAATGTAACTTGGTGGAACTGTAACGGCAGAGGCTGTCCCAGACCTCTGCTAAGAAAACTAGCATCCTACAGTCAAGGAAGCACATGGTTTTCACTATCTGCTCAATGCAGTATCACTGGTATAACAACCTAATATATGACAGCTGTTGTGAGCTGAGCTGCCTTGCACAAACACTATTAAGTATTGCTTACAGTGAAAAATCTTCAAGGCACTTGATTTTGGTTGCAATCCTTGAAAACCTCTCCTCACAGACCATTTCTTTGGCTCCAAAAAATAGGGTTGGTGATCAGAACACACTTAAGCCCTGGTAACGTATTGGGGCACCCACACTGTTTCAACACTAGCTCAGCTTCTCAGTGACATGCAGTCACTAAAAAGGTGCGTTTTTCTGTCTGACTTGTTAAGGCTTTCCCAGAGGCAAGGAGAAGTCCTGATCCAGTCTAAGCACATTGCAAGGATAGGAAATAACCTCAGAGACATTGAAGATGTAACATACCCTAAGTCTTCCTCATAGCAATGCAGAAAGGAGAAGAAAGGATTGAAGAAAGTTGAGTAGCAAGAAGTCAGCTCACAATTGTCACCTACCTCAAACTTCACAGGGTGGTCTTAAATGAAAGAAAAGACTTCTTCAGAACTCACTCCATCGCTTAACAAACAACTGTTTCTATTACAGAATTAAAAAGCCTAATATAAAAGGCCAAGACCGGAAGACACAGGCACAACAAATAATTGTGCAACAAAAAAGTGTAACAAATGAAAAGACCAGAAATATGCTCATTATTAGGTCATTTCTCTTTGAACTCGCAAAAAAAAATGTTACTGTTAACTTGCTAGATGCCTATGCAAATCATAACTCAGCTTGCTTTAAAAAAGTTTTGGAAAACATTTCCAAACATTAATATTAGAAAAATGAACCATTTTTATAACAAAAATCTTGATTTATTAAAAGCTGGAACTGGTTAAAAATAAATCCTTGACATAAGGTTCTTGTTAGCTTTAAACTGTAAGCATAAAAATACCCTAGAATTATGTTTTGGTATGGATGAAATGTACACTATATAACACATAAAAAGAGCCTTGACTTGCTGCTATTATTTTTAATTAGGCTCTCTAGCACGTATGGTTTTACCTTCCAACACGAATTCAGACTGGGGAAAAAGGGAAGGTCTGGCTCTTCAAACTCATGGGACTGGCAATTCCATGGCTCATGCCTTGGAGCACTAATGCATTTTACATTAGCTCTAAGCATCAGGAAATCCTGGCTTCTGGCGCCAAGAAGTTCAAAACGATAATGACACACATCTGAAAACTAGGATTCGCCATTTGACTGCCAGTATCTATTCTATCAAACAATTCAGTCCTGCTCTGTTACAAATAGGACAGAACATTTGCAGCAGTCTGCACTGTTTCCAATTAGACTGTGTGTCTGGACTGCAGAAAAATCCATGGAGCAATCATATAAAAATAAGTTTTCCTAGAAAACAGAATTCTAGTGACAAATCTGAATATTTACAGAGGCTATCTATCTTCAACAGGCAATTACCAAGGTAGTCATTACCCAAACTTCAGTTTTTCCTGTTCCTTCTCAAGGTGAGCTCCAAAATGCCTTGAACATTGCAAGAAAATTCTACAAATACTTGATTTAACTAGGTATATACAAGACTTATTTTGCTACTAGTTTTAGGTGGAATACAATCAGATTAAAAAATCCACTTACTAACATAGCTCCCTGACAAAGGATTGCAACTTGAGGTACAGTCATCGACTTTAACTTTTACCCAAGGACATTCAAGATTTTCTTCTTCCAAGCTGAAAGCTTTCTGGCAAAACAAAAGCATCTTGACTGGAGCAATACCTAAGTTTACTGGAAACAACAGAGTCTGGAAGCTTCACTTCAAACATCTTTTCCCCCATCTCCAAGGGGGCATGAAGACTGTTGGGACCACATACCCATACAGTAGTCTGGTTAATACAGAAATCTGTCATCTCCTGGGTTGCGTGTCTATTTTAAAGTTAAAAATGGTAACTCACATAGTAAGACTCCAAGGGTAGCATATAGCTCATACTTCCCTCAGTTTCTCCTGGTGATGCCTGCATGCTCTGAAACAAAGGTTGTGCATTTGGAAACTATCAGCTCCAGTATTCCCTTCCCAAATACAGGCTCAGTGCAAAGGATTACACACTAATCTGAACTTGATCTTTACTGATTATAAACACTTTCTTTTTACAAGAGGATCTATTTCCCAAGTCCTACTTTCTTTCCTGATCTGAGCATTTTAGTTATGTTAATTTGTTGTTAAAAATGTTACTACCATTCCACCCTTGACAAATGTTCAGGTTTCTGGTGCATTACAGGTAGAATAAACAAACAAGTGTAACCATTCACTGCCGTTTAACAAGAAGTGAAAGAAAAGGAGAAAAATCTTTTTTGCTTCAGCTGTACATACTATGAATTAATCATATTTTACAAATGGTCACTAAAGTTCCAAGTGGTGAAAATAACATTCTTCTTTTGGAAAGAAACAATTTCAGCCACATGGCTGGGCATGTCCAGATAGCACCCTCTTGAAGTGGATTCTGTACCACTACTGTGAAGTGTTTAAAATATTTCCTACTGAGTGCACATAGTTCATGCTCTATAAAAGGCATTTCCTAAATGCAACAGGATCTATGAAGATTCCATTTTTTAAGATAAGTCTTCTCTATTTTGAATTTGTGGGAGAAGTCTACTCAGAAATTCAAACTGCAACAGCTTATTGATGACATTCAGAGACTGAGAGGTCATTGACCAGGAGGAATTCAGAGAAACATCTCCCAGAAGTCAAGTTCACATCTTCCGTACATCTAGCAAATTTTCAGAGTAAGTGCCCTCAATAATCTGAGAATACCTTGGGAAGACTGGGGTTAAGTGAAAAACAAACAAATAAACAAACCAAACCCCAAACCAGAGCCAAACCAACCAACAAACAAATAAGCAAACCCAAAAACCTCCACAAAACCCCAAAAAACAAAACAGCCAAAGCACAACATGCACACACACACAAAACAACCTCCAAAGAAAACAAAACCAAACAAAACACATGAACCAAACCCCTCAACCTAAACAAAAAATAATAAACCCCACACTAATACTTCTGGCAGCTGAACAAAGCTTATTTTTAACAATTTAAGAATGTTGGAAACTACTCTTCTAGGTAATCAGCATCTCCAGCTTCTTGTTAGCCATTTCCCAACAATTATGTCTTTAATAGTATTTGAGCAATTGTCATAACAGGTAATAATTGTATGCTCTAGTTTTACTTTTGTATTGTACAGCTAAGGTCCTTTCCAGCCTTAGCTACTCTATGATTTTATGATCCTATTACAACATGTGTGTTAATATGCTAAAAGAAGCATGTAATTCAGACAACTTCTTTTTCCGTGTAAACCATTCCTACTGCTATGAGAGCAAAACAAATGAAGCCCTGTGAAGCAATCTGAATAGCCATTATTGGATTCTATGCATTCTCTAGGAAGATCAATTTACCTGCTAGAGAAAGGATGCTGCCCAATGAGGTCTCCATTCTGAAGATGGTAATCACTGAAGAAATCTGGACTCACTGCTCCATCAGGGGCTATTAAGCCATCTATAAAACCAAGAAAGATACAGTGACTGTATGAAGCAGCAGGACTTCAGGGCAAGCAAGCAATACAATCTGTGCTTGTCTTAGGATTTCATTAGCAACTTGCAATATTTCTTGGAGGAATTTAAAGCAACAAAAATATTGAAAACCAGCAACTTCAATTCCAAGAAACCTTACTTGGACTTCAGGTAGCTCAGCCTACTGCTCTGAAGAAAAGCTGTATTTAAGAAATACTCTCTTACCCCTTCTTCCTTAGGCCTGTAAAGGTTATATTGAGACCAAACTTGTCTACCCCATCATGAAAGTGAGCCCAGAGGAAAAAGTAATGAAAAGGGTCAAATATTAATCTTGGCCAGCAGTAAAGAAGCAGAAAAGCAGCAAAGGTCTTACTTATTCAGACTCTACCACTGTACCTCTCAAAACTAATGAAGAAAAAAGGGAAAGCTTCAAAAACTTCAAACCTATTTTTTTTCTCTCCCCATATTTTAATATCTTCTAGCTATTTCCTAAAGGGTGGTCTTTTCGCATGATATCCTCTCAAGAACATAAATTAATGGAGGGTTTTTTTTGCTTCTTGTGTAGTAAAGCACTGGCATATGAAGATGCAGTAAAGCCACTAGTGTTCCTTGAAGGCTTCAGTGTCTGCTTGCTTTAAAAGAAAATCAGGGGCTAACATTTTCCCTCTGTTACATCAGTGTAAATCCAGAGTGCCTTTGAAGTAAAGTCAGTGAACTAATCCCAGCTGAATGAGAGCCCAGCTTAACTTTCTTGTTACCATTCAAAAAACATTTCTTGTTAAGGACAGAGTTCTTACTTGGTAATTAGTATTAGGCTCTAATCAGATAATGATTTATTTCATCAAAACTGACCCTACATCAGTTTGCCTCCATAACTGTATGAAAAGAATCCCAGACTTGTAGCACAGAAAACAGGGCAGAAACAGGTACATTCAGACTGATACTTTAATAGCTCAACAGAAAAGAGAGATATTCCTAATGACTAGGAAGTTACAAATGCCATTCCACTCTAAGGAGAGATAAGATCCAAGGAGTCACAGGCCACTTAGCTTAACCTCTGTGGTTTTGAAACTACTAAAACTGCCTGTGCAGGAAGCAGTGGAAAGTTACTTACAGACACAAGGGCTTTAAGATGACAACTCAGGCATTCAAACAAATCTCCCAGTGCTTTATGAATTTACCTGATGTTTTTTGAAGATAATATAGTGACAAATGATAAAAGGAATAGAATTGACACATCTAGATTTCTAACAGACATTTGATGAGGTGCTACAGTGATTCATTTAGAAGATAATACCTCATGGGAAAGTGAGTGAATACAATGCAACAGATTGTAAATGAAAAATGCTAGCCATGATCAGACTACATTTTAGCAGCACAAGATAGCTATACATGGATATATTCTAATTGTATACACGTGTATACAGTATGTGGAAGAGTATTATTTGACAAGCAAGTAATCTGACACAGGCAGACATTACTGCCTTTCAGCATATTCACCAAGACATGAGTGCCCTGTGATATCATATGGATTAAAATGACCAAAAATGAGGAAAGAATGTTGAAATGGCTATTATTAACACTTGCATCAAGTTTTCCTTACTCACTACCTATGCTGTATTTTTCACAGAAAATAAATAAGGGGGAACATTAGCATTTAGATACCTGCAGCACTTCAGAACAAACCCAATCAATTTAAGCGACTATGTATTTTAAACAGTTAAGTTTGGTTAAAACTTACCTGAAAGCAGAGAGACCTTAAAATAACATTTATCTTTGTATTAATAAAGAAAGCACTACATTTTAACTTTAAGGCTAGAAGTACCACTACTTAAAGTGTCTTCAATCAAGAGTGCTAACATTCAAACCATAACACTCAAGAGTTATGGTTCACAGGAATTTATAGAAAAATGAAAGCACATGGATAGCAACAGCTGCATAATATGATTACACAGTTAAAGGACATCTGTTGTTATGTACATTTCAACATAAATTAAGGTTATGTACTTTCAGAGCAAGAGGGACACTGAGCTTATGAAGGTGACTTCAGAGATCCTACAGAGATTTTCATGTAAGTTCAAGTTACTGTGCAAGAGAGATGTTGGCATATCACCGCAATAAGGATCATCTTGCCACCAGTGAACTCAAGAACTTTTATGGCTAAGGAGGACTTGTACTGAGCATCAACCATCAGTGCAGGTCATTTCTAAAATCAAACTGAAACACAGTATTTAATTTCTGACTGCACAAAGATTCATATTTCCACTGTTTTTTGACTAAGTCATGCTCTGTCCTTCAGACACCCAAATGCCTACTCCAATTGGTACAATAATCTGCAGCCTTTTCAAAAGAATATTATGTCTCAAAAGTATAAATCTAGCAGACTTCAGAAGCACACCATTGCTGGCACTTGTTGGAAGGAGCCCAAGAAGTGAATCTGTATTTTTAATATAATCACCTACTCTTATGCCTTTAAAAACAAAAGCACTTTTCAAACATCAGCAGAACATATAATTGGAAATCTGCCTCTCCTCAGTCAAATATCAATTACAATATTAAAATCTTTGTTCAAATAACATTAAGCTTGTAACATAAATGATCAAAACCCAGCAAATTCAGGGTTAGTGGTGCCACTCTGTTTAAGCTCACACTACTGGGAAGATGTGAAAGGCCCTATGAAATAAGCAAAGGTTTATTATTAATACCTGTAAAAGGGAGACTACAACATGCATGCTGCATATCTTTAACTTCAGAAGCCCAAGGCAGACTTCATGTAATAAAAGTACCATATAACACATGGCTCATACTGGTAACCTTGGAGGTCTAGTAGACCAAGATAAAGCTACAGAATTCAAAAAGGAAAAACATACCACTAAAAAGGCAGGTTGCTTTGGCTGACATTTGTAATCAAAAGGAGAAGGAAAAAAAAAAATCCTTAAGTACTGGTACCCCTTGAGAATAACTTCTTAAACACTTCTGAGATCTTGCACAATTATTTTCTCACAGCAACTGCAAATAAAGCTTATGGGGTTTAATGGGTTTGTTTTTCTTATTACTATTCCTGCAAATTCATCATAGAGTCAGAGCGTTTTGTGACTCATGCATCACAGGAAAGGACTGGACACTTACATGGAAAATAAAAAAAACCCACAGATTCAAACCAGCAATTAAATAAAAAATAAATCCATGAGCACACAGTCATCCAGGACTTTGATAGGGATATAACCACAAATCTGAGAGCATAAGCCAACTCCAAGTTATGAAAATTTATGAAGGTATTTAGCCGGTGGGCAAATTATTTCGTGACTGTCTCCAGCAGAACTTTTTGAACCTTCTTCTGAAACAGCTGGCAATATTGGACTAGATACATCACTGCCTTAATCCAGGATGGCAATTTCTATTTTCTTAGTAACTAGAAAATCTTTACAGAAGGAGAGTAGATTCCACTTCAGATCCCCCACAACCATGTCATTATGCACTACTGTGCATGTATTTGGGTTAATCTCAAATAAGAACATGACTACCCTTAAGAATAATTTTTTTTTAAACAAACAGCTTTAAATTGTCAAGTAATAAAACTTTTTCATATGAAGAACTGAAAAATAAAAGTATTTACAGAAGAGATTCACACACTTCCCTGTATTTCTATGATTCTACACAAGACAGCAAAAATCACACAAACAGATTAGCTGAAAGTCACACAATGATTGTGCTAAGGAATCAACAGGTTTGATGTGGCTCAACTGAAGTCTTCATCAAGATCTGCAATATAAAAATCCATCACAGGACTAACACAAAAAGCAAAACAAATTTCAGCATCAAATCCCATAGCTGTGAATTTAACAGGGATGAAAAAAAGGTTTGTGTTTGCAAAGCAAACAAGCTATGCACACAAGAAATAGGTGTGAAGAACAAGGCTGGGTCACCTTTATTCAGATCAGTCATCACGGTCCATTACCTCTCAAGGCAGGTCTACTCATATTTCTGAAGACCTGTAACACTTCATAAGATGACAGATACACAGTACTCAATCCATCATTAACATCCTAACAATGCCACATCCATCCCTGGCTAGCGTTGCATCAGCACTGCTCCCAGTGACACAGACGGGCAACTGTCCGACTGGTTTGAGTCAGCATATCCTCCCCGTAGCCCCAGGTCAAGCTCCTGTTCCACAGAAGTAGCAATCCCAGTCCTGAATACTAAAATATGCAGCCTTACCTGCATTGTAGTAGAGGTCAGGTCTTTCCAGAATATCCCCTTCATGGATGTAGGGCTCAATACGATCATCACCATAGAGATACTGCTCACTGTCATCCATCTGCCGACTCTCCACCATCTCCAGCCACTGAGAGTTGTGCCATCGAAATTTCTCGCTCTGTATTTTTTTAGCCCATTCCTCATCATATTCCTGTTAAAAATCACCACACAGTATTTTAGGATAGGGTACACACAAATCTGTTTGGTTTAACAGGAAATAGACGAATTTAATGTCAGTGAAAGATGTACGTTTCAGGTCTCAGTGACTTACATCCTCTATTCAGTTTGCAGAGCACTTTTAGCAAAAAAGAGAATGATTTTGCAAGCACTAGGCACTATTCTGGTTTTGTACACGCAGCAGTACAATCTTCCCTTCATGGCTTGTAACTTTACACCACCCAGAAAAAAAAAATCCTACTTTGAGCAGGGAAGCTCCATCATCACAGTCTCATCATTTGGTTCATCAAGAAGAGCCAATTACTGCCAATTCTCAATTTTTCAGTACTTAATTACTAACACTGGCCAAATACCTCGTTAGTGGAATGTTCATTAGGACAAGTAGTTACTAGAAAATACAAGAGTTCTGATAAAACCAATGACTTATTTTGTTTCATGAGGCCCAGTAAGACAGGAATTAATTTTCAACTTCTTGTCAAAATTTTTAATGGCTTTTTATAATTAATATTGAATACCCACAAAAATGGTGCACAACATTTGTAATAAAGAGGATGTAGGAACCCAAGAGACAACACTAAAATCTGAAAGGAGCTTCCCCAGAAAGCTGAGGAAAACAGGACACAGGTTCCAACCACTATGGAAACAAAATGTAGGCATGAAATTTCAGTCTGGGTTACAGCCTAATTGCATTCAAGTGATGTGATATTCAATATAGAGAGGCATCATAAGGAAGTGACATAGCCTCTGAACACTGCAATCAGCTGTTTAGAAGACTCTTCTAAACAGACCAGACTATGTGGGCTGTTGATTACCACTGAGGGAACACAAACCTGTGGATAATACTCAAGTTTCTCAATATTACTGGAAAAATAGGCCACAGCTAACTATAGGAAACCCATCAACACAAAATCTGCAGATGGAATCAATTTGGGAAGATTCACAAATAATGCACCATGGGTAGTAATTTTTTAATCAAAGGATTGTGAACAGGAACAACATTCATAACCACAGAATTTCTAATTGTAGGAAGAAATGTTCTCATGAAACAGGTCTCACTTTGCTGTCCTCCAGCTAAACTACAAAGTAGAGAAAAAATGAAAATCATTTAACTCTCACATTGATTAACACCTGATCTAGACAGACTTTCCCTGGAGATCTAGCTGGAATAGGTTAAGGTTTTTAAAATCTGTTTCATTTACTCCTGAAGCAGATGAAAAACAGTCATACAATTAACGACAATGCCTTGTCTTAGGAAATGGTAATTTCTTGAACTGCTCCAGCTGGACATGCAAAAGTAGATGTGTCTGTTACTGGAGATCAAAAAATAGCAGTGAAGACAGAATAACTAGGCTTAGTAGCTCAGGTTAAACTTCCAAAACCCCTACAGACTGAACTTGAGTTTTCAAGCTGACTTAGTACTCAACCTACCTTGTCTTTACTGCTTCTAGCCTGGCACAGGTAAGACACTCTCTACCCTGTGCCTTTTCCACCCTTCTGACTGGCCAATAACACAATAATCAGCTGGCCCAGCCATTTTGGCAGAAGCTGTTCTGACATTCCTAATGAGTATCTAGAGCATCCAAAATTTCATGGGACGTCAAATCATGCCATGCAACCATAAACCCTTATCCTATGGTAGTAGGTTTTAAAACTGTTTTATTTGGGGAAATAGCAAGTTCATTCTTTTTGGCTTAAAGCAGAATGTAAACTCACTTTTGCTGGGACATCCATGCAAGTACCTGTAGATGTGGGGCTCTTCTCAGTCTGCAGCATTGCTCTGAATTTCTCCAGTTACACCTCTGATCCACACCAGTTACTAGATCTTTCTAATTCCCCTCTGCACCACCCTGGCACGCAAGCAGTCCTGTCCAAAACCTGCTCTTTGTATGGAAGTTGTGCAGGAGAGCAAGTATCACCTGTGAGATCCATAGATATTTGCAGTGCCTAGTGACCTCAACTAAAATTCCAAGTTTCTGTCAGTAATGCAGTAGCCTTAGGGAGAGACAGAAAAAACAAACAAAACAAAACCCCCAAAATATCACACACACCCCTATGCCTTATACTGTTTGGTAAAAGAACATCTCATGCTATTTCTGCCTCTTGATCTTACCTTCCCCACTTCCACTCTCGGTTAAAAGGAAAGGCTAGAAACAATAGTGCAAACCAAGATTTGCTCTGGAAGAAGCAAGCTCATCACTGAGATTTATAAAACGACCCATTAAAAAAAAAAAAAAACACAAAAAAACCAACAAAGGGCATGAATTTCAATGATGACATCTGACCAGCATCTTGGAAACATCTCCTTTGCTGCATCTGCCAGAGCTAAACCATTGGCTATTATGTCAGCCTCCAGCAGCTGTGAATTACTTACGAGCTTTAGAGAAGCACCTTGTAACTGCCAGAAATCATACTGCAGTCTTCAGAAAACTATTCCCAGAAATCATGATTGCAAAGAAGTGGGGGCAAATACACAAATTTAACAAACAGCAAATTAGACTAATCTGTGGGAAAGCTGAATCCCTTTTACACTGTTTACCTTTAAAAGCCATCAGCTAAATTATCTAATTCATATAAACCATGAATGCACTTTGAAAACATTCTGATCTTCTAAAAGTTTCAACCCCAAACGAATCCCGCTTGCCCGACATCATTGCTCCATTCCACACCGCTGCCTGAACATGCTGAATGTCTGTCACAAATATACATGAACTCCTTGTACCCCCCTAAAAAAAAAAAAGGAAAAAAAACCAAAACAAAAACCGCAAAACCAAAACAGTTCACATTTCTCAGATTCTGACTTTTTCTTCAGACAATGACTACAGGGCAGAATATTCCTGTACTCTACATTTCCCACCCTATATTTAGATGCTTAAAACTCAGAGGTATTTTACCTCAATCATTCATCTAAATTTTGGAAAATAGGATTAGTGACTGAATGGTAAATTAGCAGCTGTAAGATTGAACATATCTGCAGGTTACTTAAAAATCACAAGTTACCTGTTCAAGCAGTTCAGCTACTTTGTTACCATTCATAATGAAATGCAAGGTACAAGAAAGAAGTGACAGCACCAGAATTAGATCAATGATGAGTTTCGTCAAGAGTTTCATTCTGGCAGCAATCGTAGAAAAGGATGATTTGCAATCACCTAGAACAATTTATATAACCTCAGCACAAACAAGTTCATTTGAGTACTGCTAGATCAGGAATACGTCTGTACATTTTCCACATAAATGTACAGAAACACCACTGGATAAATGATTAATGGAATAACATCAGAATGGAAGAAAAGCTGTAAATGTAGGAACACATCCAAATGTACAAAGAAGCCAACTTAAAGCAGTTTAGAGCAAAACAATTCCCTAAAACACAGCAAGTCTTCCAGTAACTGTATTTTGAGCTAGTAAAAGCCTTTTTTTTTTTTAAGCACATGAAGGACACCTTTTTTGCTATGGAATTACTGCAAAATTAAAACAGAAAACTAAACACCATGGAGATACAAACATAGCGTTGTGCTCTTCAGTCCTTTTAAATGTTGAGCTACTAGAAAAGCAGTGTTTGGGGCAACAAGAAAGTGATAAAAGGAATGTGCCTATTCTCTAACCCCACGTCCCCCCAGCACTGCATGTTCAGAAACATAAAAGGAAGAATCTTGAAGGTTGATTTTATTCTCTTTGGAGCTCCCTGACATCACTGTTTTCAACATTCGGTTTCCATAAATCCAAAAGTGTCATAGAAGATGTATGGTCCAACTCTGCAAGGAATGTGCCATCCTTTTTGAAGTTCTGCTTCCAACTTTGTTTACTACTGAACCATTGAAATATTATGAAGCGTTAACTGGCCTATTATCAGAGCGTGTCTGTTCCCTATCAGGGGTCCCCTTTGTCACTGGCTTCCGTCACACCTTGTATCTGATTAACACACTATAGGATAACATAGAGCTACACAGATCTGCTTTGTGTTCTCTCACAGCTGATGAAAAACAGATTTTCCTTCTCACTTTAATGTGGTTGCCCTTTAATTTGGTCTGTTATTATTATTATTGGGTTCATTTGATGTAATTCCTCATACTAAACTAAAGCTGCTATACAGTAAATAGAATGTTCATTATGTTCAAGGCTGTGCTTGGTTATGTGTTACATTCTTCATTATTTAGCCATCCCTAAAACACACAATTTACATGAAAGGTTATATTAACCATTTATTAAGAAAGAAAAGATTTATCTTGCCTAGCTATCCAAAAGTGAGGCATGCCATTTGAACTATATGCCTCTATAAACCAAGGAGAGAAACATGTTATGGACCACCTTCTGCAGGTGTATACAACACCTACCTTAGTGTAAGTACCACCAGAGGGCAATTAATTCACAGACCAAAAAACTTCTAACACACCTGTGCAATCCAGAGTCACTTCTTCACAATCAGGTTCATACTAAATATATTCTGAAGCGAAGCTAACAGAAACCTGTGATATGAAACTAAAGCAAGGCAGAGAAAGAAGAGTAAACACCCCCCTAAATTTAGGTGCCTGCCTAACGTACACCATCAACAGGGTTCCTATATTGTCAACAGTTGAAGAGAAAAACCTTTTTTTTTTTCCTTTGCAGGAGCATATGGTATCTATCTCATTGGCAAGTTGTTATGAAAGTTAACAGAGATCAGTGGTTTAGCTCATTTTCCTACTTTTACAACTCCAAAGAGCAAGCACCAATGCTAGAAGGAAATCTGTCCAAGATCGGTTTTGTCTTCTCATAACCCTATTAGGACAAGCCTGCCCAGTCTAATGCTTCCTCCAGTGTTGTTATTCTTCTAATGCAGGTAGAGCCTTTCCTGCTGGCTGCATGCTCTTTGCCACAAAAAAGCTACCAGCACCAAAGCAGACTGGTTGCAAATTCAACAATGCAGATCAGTGAAAACATACGTCCGCAGTTCAGCCTGCAGCCCCACACCCTAGCGGCTATTCTGCCGACATCTCTGTATTCATGATTGTTAGGGGATAACAGCGGAATAAGAGACACTACAGAACAGGAGAGCTTTGACAAGTGAAGGGAGAACCTATTTTCCTGGAGTGATTACAGCACTCTTCATGGGAAGAGGACACCAAGCTGGAGTCAAAGGTTATCTATTTTCAGAGTATGCTGCCTATTCAAATAAAGCCCACACCAAATCCCTGTGGTCTTTCTTGATTCTAAGAGAGCTGGCCAACATCTTGCACAGCTGACCCCAAATCCCAGAGTACTGAGAGTTCACAGCACATTCTGGCCTCTTATGTGACATTCCAGCATTCCCAACATGGAGGATTTGTGTCAGGGCACTTAGCTAATAGGGAAAAGATGCAAACTGTTCATTAATACAGCTTTGCACATGAGGCAAACATTATTCGGGATTCATTACAAATACTTGGGGGAAAGAGTAAGAGCTGGAAAAACACTTCAGGCATGAGATCCTTCCTCAGTTACATGGATAATGCTGTAGCTATCTATAAGATGGTTTACTTCTGCAGGAAGTGTAATGATCCATTCTTGATCATAAAAAACCAAGCAGGTCTGGATTCAAAGCTGTAAAAACACTGAATAGGAAAATGAGGAGAAACAAGGGAAGGGAAAGGTTAAGACTACACAGTCCAAGAATCTGGTTATGGTTAATTAAATATCATTTGAATAAATGAGGAAAATAATTTAACTGCAATAAAGCTGAGCTAGGGGCAGGAAAAGAATGAGAAAACTGAGATATTAATAGCCCTGTGAGCTCTCAATAATGTTGTCCGAGGTGAACAGAGTAAAACCATCTCAAGCTGACATTTCTTTCCACAAGGTTGGAGTTGCAGGTGTCCAGGCTTCTGAGGCAGAGGAAAAGAGAACTTCATTTGCTCATGACTCTCATAGCAGCTGTTGATTCCAGGCTGTCAGCAGAGCCTTGAGACCTGTCCTGCTTTAACTGTGCAAGTACACTAAACTAGCTGCTTGATGTCAATACTCGGCACATGACACAAGACTGAAGCATTTCTAAATTATCAACACAGACTTTCTTTATGACAAAAGGGGTATCTTGGATCTACCAGTGCAAAAGTGCGACTCCCCAGTACATACTATGCTAAAGCAGCACATCTGTTTCAGTTCATCAATGGCAGAGTCCAGCCAAGCTATATTAAACAAATCATCACTAGTGTAACATTTCCATAATTTCTGTGACAATTACTTTACTACAGAAAGCATATCTCCCCTAAGGCTTATAAGGCATCTGATTTTCTTCAGTGTTACTTCAATCACAGTATATAGAGCTTATTGATGAGTGAAAGAAGCATTTGACTCCCTGAGAAGACATTACTTTCAAACCACTATTCTCCAACATTTAGTTTCTGATTTCCATCATCAGAGGAACTAATTCTGTCAGCATGTATGGAACAAGACTGAAAACTTCATTTTTTTTCTTGTGGGTTTAGCACAGATAAGAAGTTTCACCATTCTTAAAGAATACGTCTGCTCAGACAACGCAGAATGCACTATTAGTGTAAAAATTGCTATACAACTAAATACCTCAGTTTTTACAGGCTGCTCTACCATATCCTCTGAGCTGAACAGCAAAACACCTATCAAGATCTGACATTCTGATAAATAACTCTTTCAAATTTTCTCCCACCACCATCTAGAATATGATGCCTTTTTTTGCCTGTGATTTTTGGTACTGGGAGACAGAGTGCAGCCAGCTTACAACATTAACAAGAAAGCAAACAGCAGCATTCTCTTCCAGAAAAGAGGGTCTATTTGTGCTTCCTGTTACCAACAGGGCATGGTGTTAGTTATCACTTTTGCAACCTATAACTCAGCGGCTAGATAATAAAGCTAGAAAGACCTTCTCAGAAAGGCAACTTACCAGTGAACACCATTCTAAGCGTGGCACTGCTCCACAACCAGAGAAAACAATAACTTACTCCATGCAAACTAGTATGTCCTTGCTATATTCTCCCTTACCCTCAGTAACAGCAGTACCACGTAATTTCTTCCTTGTATTCTCCTTCAAGGCCCTAGAAGTCCTGTTCAGTGCTTCCTGCAAGCTGCAAAGCCTTACCCATGCATTATAATAGCCCTCCTCATTTAGTCGCAGCTAGCATAAAGATTACCTCTTCTTAAGAAGTAAAAGTAAGCCAAATACATTTTACTCAGATGTTAATACTGAATATGAAGCTATATCTTATTTTTCTAGATTCTATAAAATTAATGTTGCTTAATAATTTTGTTAACATTTTTCAGTAACTAGATACTGCTATGCACCACATTGTAAAGCTCCCCAGCATGAACAAATCAACAACTGAGGCACTTGAAAATTGCACTGGCCCCAAGATAAAATAAGCCTTGGAAGCACCCTGATCATCTGGCCTCATCCAGAAGATAAAGTATTTGTACTGTTTCCACTGGAGATGTCTCTGTAAATAACTGATTTTGGTAACTGAACATAATGCCCATCATAAGTAAGTACTAAGTGCAGATCCATCTTACTCAAAATTTTGCCCTTAAAGATTGTCAACAGCAACTCTGCCACTAACTAGGCGGACCAGGATTTTCACTCAGTACCTCCATGAAGCAAAAACCAGAGCCAGATAAAAAGAATTCCAACACAGAAAATGTTGCGTCATTTTACTTCTTTTTTAGATGAATATTAAACTAGAAGGTATTACTAATGAGTGTAACAGACGACAGTGTAACAGAAAACAACAGAATAGCCTAAATTAGGTCTTACACCATATTAAACTTTTCAGAGAACAAGATGCAATATGTGTAACTCAGCTAAAGAGGTGACAGGAAAAGCATTAAGGTAGTCAAAGACACTACCCTTGATTCAGTGAAGTTCCTTTGGCTGCAAGATTTAACTTCATGACAGCTACTCTACATCCAACATTATGTACAGTACAAAATCCTAAGACGTTGCAAAATGTTTAAATTCCTTTGTGTTTTGACAAATTAAGTCATGCAGCTAAAGGTAACCTATCCAAGAACTGAAGAAACTATTAAAAAGTTCAATACTATACTAACTGTTCCCCAGCAGCAAACAACCAGGTTCAGGATCGCTGACTATTTTCTTTCTGAAACAAAAACTGGCATCAAATGATGTAGAAAAGCTGAATAAAAGCTGCTGGGTAACAAGAGCCATTTGTCTGGAGAACTAAGAAATAAAGCTTGACATACTTGTGTAATGTGATTCATTTATTTAAGTACAAAAGCACTCTCTTAAAAGTGTCTGTAGTGTAAAGTTAACTGGTATATATATATATGAACTTTTCAGAAATCTGGTACAAACTTAGATTAATGATTGTCGCTGTCCCATGAAAATGGATCTATTACCTATGTGATTAGAAAGTTGCACATGAAAAATATCTTTAATTTACAAGTTATTTTAGAATTATCTCATGTAAAGAGGTTCTTGAAGGACAGACGATAAAAAAAAAAAAAAAATTAGACCTACCGCTATAATATCTAGAGTGTTGTCACAGACTTTGCGGATCTCGGCATTTTTGTCATGCATCAGGTCGATGAGATATGCTGGAGCCTCTGGAAAGAAACTGTTAAGGATAAGAGCTTTTGGTTTGGTTTTGGTTTGTTTTTTTTTTTTTTTTTCTCCACCACAGCCCTGGGTTCTTCCAACTGCAAATTTCATTAAGAACCATAGTCAGGAATTTTCCATCAAATGGGTCAGCAGCCTTCCCCCACTCACTTTCGAGTTTTTTTTAAATCAATATTTTTAAAGTCCCCAAATATTCTTCAAAATTGCTGAAAAGAAATTACATGCCCCTTCAAAGAAAATACATTCTGATCTGTTACTGGAAATCCGTGTACCCAATGTGTTATTCCATAAGGTTCAGATTCTGTGGAACGGTTTAACCTTTTATCTGTTACCTTTGTAACCCTTAGGCACTTCTGGTTTTAAAAAAGGCTTCCAATATATTTGTTTCAAAAATATTGAAGATAATCTATTATGCAAACAATAATGACAATAAGTAGTAAAGCCTAAATAACAGTTGTAAGTATCATACAAAACCAAAAATCGAACAGATTCACAACATAAGGAAACTGAAGAACAGATTCAGTCATCAACAGGCAAAAATAGAGGAGACAGAGGAAAGTCAGGAACAGGAATCAAAGTCTTCACAGTGGGAAGAAGAGGGAAGACTTACATCAAACAAAGTTCAAAGAACAATCAGGTGGACAAAAAATACAAGGCAAGCATTATTTTTGTTGTCTAGATTGATAAGAAAGAATGCTATTATTTTAATGCACATAACTTCAGACTATGCAACATACACGTTTAATGGTGCAGGGCAAGAGGCCGGTTTGTTTATGCTCTATGTAGGTCATTCTATAAACTATGATTTGTAAAACAAATTAATGCAGTAATTCAGTTTTCAGAAGAACTAATGGGTCACCTGGTCCAGTGATCCTCCTCCTACTTCCCTTCCTGTTTCAAAGCAAACTAACTTTTAATCTTTCTTATTAATCGTGCAGTCCCTCTAACATGCCTAGGCTGCCTGGCTTTTTCCTTCAGCTGCCATAAACCATTTACAAAGAAAGCTCTGAGATCAGGAGGTTTATGCAAGATAAATATAGGTGAAACAGCAGTGATGGCAAATTAATTGCTGCAATTCTAGATATTTAATCTTTAAAAAGATACGTGTTTCCTTGATAATGACATCTCTGGTGGCTTGGTGAAAGACCATCTGATAAAATACATAGATGATCTGGCAGACAAACTCATCATCTTCCTGCTGAGCTGCAAGTAAAAAAAACAGAACAAAAAACAAAACAAAAACAAAAGCACAGTTTCAGATCTTACAACTAGAAGCTTGTGAGGCTTAGAGAACACCCAGTTCTTACATGTCAGGTAGACAATTCAGTGGTATGCAAGAGATTTCATCTCCCAACAACACAAAATGAACATTTTCTTTCCTGCTCCAGTCAAGCAGAAAGACCACAGACTGCAGCAGGAGTAGCAGAGGCGTACAAAAAAAAAATCAAATCTATCAGACCACTACTAGTCCATCTCTCTCTATCAGTAACCAAGTAATTGCTCTGCCTTTCACATATAAAACATCTACTCCTACCTTGCAACAGAAAATGAATGTGCATTCACTTACAGCACAGCTACATCAACTAACTTCTCTGAAAAACAAAACCAAAGTCAAACATGGCAAACATACCATTTAGAAGCTCAATTAGTGCAGGGATGATTCCAGATTTAGCCAGCAAAGCGGCACAGGAGTCATCCATAGAAACTGTTCCAATCATTATCACAACTTCTAAAACAAGGTCATCTTCTGCAGAACCTGCTAAGTCAGAATGCAGAAAGTATTACCTCTCAGAAATCCTTAATCCTGTGGCAGTTGTATATTTATCTCTAGATACGATTCTATTCTTTTAAGTTTGGGGAAACTTAACATAGATTAGAAAGGTAAACAGCCTCTCCTCTGCAACAGCACTTAAAGAATTCTTCGAAAGACTCGACTTTGCAAGAGGAACAGAACTTTGTACAGACCTGGTTTTAGTTTATCCTTGAGGTATGGAACCAGTTTGTACTCTTTCAGCACAAGTTCCCAGTCAAGATCTGGTAAGGTCAAATTCGCAAGTGTCCCCAGGCATTCAATCACAAATTCCTCTTCTTCATCATTTGATATCTGAGCTGCTAAATCACCAACATAATCCTATAGAAAATACAGCAACAAGCATAATTAGAGAATAATCTGGGGTTCTGAAGAATTCACAACTCAATCAAAACTAGTTCTCAAAAGACTTTTCTCCTTAAATGAAGGCTAATAATGCACTTTCAATTTCAGTTTAAGAATAACCCAAGAAAGCATTTCAGCATTCTTGTGCTCCATCCTTTCACTTCTAAAAAACATAGATCATTTGTTCAGATGTTCCAAAAGTAGCTATTACACACATGGCTTGAGAAAGCAGTTAGAAAAAAGGGAAAGGCAACAGTGAACACCATACTGCATTAGTGACAGTAAGAGTCCTCTTCCTACAGATTTTAAGAAATAACTACGAGATATTCTGGGGATATGAACAGGAGAATCATGGACTCTACTTCCTAATTCTCTACTGCTTTAAGACAATTTGAAATTCAATCCACATTTTAACAGTGTATTTACAATTTCCACAATTAGTATGTTGTGTTTCCCTTCCCCCCCTTTTGAAAGGGCAGCTTTACATGGTTAACTGAATAGCAAGTATTCAAAATTTTAAAATATTCACTTATACAAAACACTGGATATAGTGGGGAGAAAAAAAACCAAACCCCACACTTTATTTTGCCCTCTAGCAATAACAGAAGAAATTGTTAGCTGTTAATTAGCTGCATGTCAATGCACCACAGCAGTTGGGGTTTGGGGGTGTGTGTGTGTGCTGTCTTTTTTCTTTTGTGGTTGGCATTTGCTTCATTTTGTGTGTTTATTTTGGAACAGGGACTTATTGGATACAGCTTAAGATTTCTTTTCCCTGTAGTGAGGATTCAAACCCTGTCTTACCAAATGAGGTAGCCTCATAAAACAAAACAATCTGAGGCAGCCAAGAAAACTTAATCTTTACACCATGTAAAGACAAAGCACAGCAGCTCTCCACAGCCAGTCTTCTCTAGTGGGAAGAATCAGAGATCATATTAGGTAATAGATAATACTTACAATGAACAGGCTTTTAGTTGGTCCATCATGTTGTGAAATATTCCTGATCATCTTCATTAACAATGGATCCTTAAATTTCAAAGCCCGCTTCATTAGTGTTTTCAAGCCATTTCCTGAAATGAAGCAAACACTTGGGAAATCCACCACATAAAATTAAAAATAAGGAAAGCAGTGGCTGACTAAAAACCAACACACACAAAATCAGCTTGAACTTTTAAAAGTGAAAAGTGAAGAATCTGGACAGGAACTATTTCTTCTTTCAAGTTTAAGTTGATAAAGTCTTGCTCTGTATAAATTCTGTAACAGCTATGATGACCAGTAGGTACTGGTGGGACACTTAAAAAGTCAGATAACTAGCTAAATGTTTCAAGTGTGTTTAGTTATTTATTCAGATGAAGAAAGGTTCTAGACGCCAATTGTTATCCTATCATTGAGTGCAGTTAGTGGAGATGCAGCACCACTGTTGGCACTAACTCAGAGACACCTCTCTCCACTCTACAGAATAAATACAGTTATGGCTTCTAAAAGATTATTTACAAGTTACGTAGATCATTCGTCGGAATAAACATACATGTATCTTAAGTACTTGATTGCACTGGGCAAGTCCCATCCTGCTACGTTTCCAAAAGATCACTTTGGAATTATGTTATTATGTTTCCAAAAGATCATTTTATTATCCAGCAAGTGCTACTAGCTTGAACTTCATATGTGCCTTTAAAATAAATTGTATCTCCCTGTTATACCCTCTACAGAGCTATGCAAGGAATTCTGAAGTGGAATGGCTGGCCACATTGACTGCAACTGACCCTTTAAAAGTCAAGTATTTCATTGCAGCAGTTCATAGTGACAATTCAGAGCAAAAGGGAAAATTACAGCTACTAAATAATAATGTTCCACCTAAACTGCTAGTGTTAACACTAGTATGAAAATAAATAAACTTTAAAAGCAACCTAGAGAGCTACTGAACAAAATGCAGAACCCATCTATACCATGTAACATAATACTAGAACCCAAAACATACTCAAGAAAAAAGTTAATGGAAAGATGCAACTAAATTACATCACTGTACTATTAATTTGGTGCTGGCAGGTGAAGCACTGATTAGCTGCAGATGGATTTAAGGCAGATGGAATTTAAGTAAAACAAAAATCTTTACCTTTCCATACAGTTTCGGATGTAATAGCCATAGCTACTGCACAGTAATACTCCCACAGTATTATCATCAGCGTGCTTTATAAACTACATAGTGACAGATGTGAACAGATCTGTCTACTCAGTGGCACTCATGCCACCAAGATGAATTCTGGAGAGGAATCATTACCCAAATGGGTGCATTTTATTTTTTAAGAATACATATATACATTTGTAAGTAACTCAAATATACATAATTTATCTATGTAAGTATATATATAAAAATACATATATGAAGTGTTATCTCCAAGAAAACAGTAAAATCTCAGCACAGTTACCTTCACAGATAAGTTGTACATTTCTTTTGTTGGCAGCAAGGTTAATACAGAAAGAAATAAGTTCCAGGTCAACTCGCTCATCAGGACATGCAAAAAGCATCTTCATTAACTGCCAAGAAAGACAAGCACATTTAAGTCATTAATCTTTCCAAAGCATTAGGAGAGCAATGTTATGATGTCAACTACAGTAGCTTTTCTTAATTTTTTCTTTTCTCAAAAATTAATATTCAACATTTCTATAGAAACAGTAAAATTATAAAGGTCAGGGCACAAGATGCACAGTTGCATTATTTGGGAATAACAATGCTTATAAAGGGCAAACAATGGCAGTCACTCATCACCTTAAATTAATATGGGTTAGTTACATTTAATTGCTACCATTAAATTTTTTATTTTTACGTTTTTTTTTAAAGTTGTGAATGGACAAATTTGTGTTGGAAAAAAAAGTTTAGGTAGACTTAATATGGGGGAAAAAAAACCCACAACTTAGTTTCACAGAAAGTCAGATTACTACCTGGTTATTTAATAAGATTATGACTGTAAACACATAATTGCAGAATAATTCTATTACTATTTTGCTTTGAGATTACATCATTGATACAGCAAACAGCTGTATCTGCAGAAACGTACTTCATCTTTGCAGCTGCCATTGCTAGAGTTGAACACTGCTATATACCAAAGACTTCTGCAGAGTAGTCCTATCCTTTCGGTAATGGGACAGAACAACCTGGGTTAATATAAGTAGACAATCACCTATAATCCTGTTCCAACCGTTTAGTAGGTGTCAGTGAATTGCCACATAATTCCTTATGCAAACAACCTATGGATTGCCATCATTTTAGACATCTGGCACCTATATTGTCCATTATATCACAGGATATCTGGTCTCATTTTGTTCAATATGAACATTTTTGAATGGCATATTGAATATATGAACATGAGTCAAATACATAAGTTTCTTTTTCTGTTTCCAACCATGGCAGACAAGCTGCACAGCTTCTTCATAGAGTTATGTCCTGCAGCCTCTCAATTTGCTCCTAAAACTGGCTCAGTTCATTAGACATGTCAAGATCACAATGCAAAGCAGCATGATGACAAGGCTGAGATTACCAGAAGTAGAAACAACTGAACCTTAAGATAAGCAGAACAGAAGGTACAAAAATATAGCCCTGTTTGTGTCAAGAAGGGGTGAAGGTGAGAAGAAAGCAACAACTAATCATATAGTTATGCGCTTGCCGCCTGGTGGAAAGACAGTAATACATTAAAAACTGGAGAAGGTGGGTGAAAACCCCATTTGGGGGTCAGGGGCAAGAACAATGAGACTGCAGGAATTTCACTCCAAAGTATTTTACTACAGGCTGTCATTCCAAATAGACACCCCCTCCCCCCCCAAAAAAAAAATAGTTACAAGATTGCTCTTTATCTGGAACTTTCATAAACAGATTTAAAAGTTATCATTGATTTCCTTCTCCCTTTCTTAAAAAGGTAGAATCAGAATTCCTTAGGTTGCTCTTATAAAACTTATAAAATCCCTAGTTTATTAAATCTGTAAGCCTGACAGTCACATAAGAGTGAATTAACCAGAGAAGAAAGCTGCCACTTAACAAGTGGAACACAACTATTCAAAAATCACCCCCTGCAACTCTTCTGTTACAAAACCTTTAAAAACAGATTTTTAAAACCCTTCAAATAATTTGAAGGGAAACATTCTCATTACTTACACAATACAAAATCTGTGGAAATTAGATGTTTAACAAGAGGGGATTACACTGTTAATTACTGAACTACTTCTCTATAAAAAGAAAAAATATATCCAGTTTCAATTAAAGCTGTTCAAATTTTAAAATAATAGTTTTGTACAAGCTCCATGTTTCCCATTATGTCTTCATTTAATTTGATTGCTTCTTGTGCCACTTCAAAAGGAAAAGTAATTGCTGCCAAATAGGAAATATTAAAATTAAATTTGTTCTGCTTTTACTATGTCCATTGTCATCTTTTACTGATTTAACAGGAAGGCAGTAAAAAGACTGCAGCATGTGCAACGAAGAGGCAGTAGTGTTCAATCAGACAAGTCCCATATTGAGTATCAGATACCACAGACCAGGACTGAAATCACTGTGTCTAGACTCTCTGGCACCTGCCTTCACTTATTTACCAGTGACCAGAGGCCAACCCCCACAGCTTTCTGTTCACATACACCTCTGTCCAACCCCCTCCCCAAGCCCAGCTCAAACATCTTTGAATGATTATGCCAGAACTGCATGCCTCAGGAATCTCTCCTGACTGGCTACTCCCTAACTCTGCTGTTTGAAGTGATGCTCTGGTTTCTGAACTTCAGCAGATAATGGCGGACAGGAGCAAAGGGTGCTGTCAAGAGAGGACGTTTACCAGCATTAAGCTGAAAAGAAGCTTATAGATCAAAGAGGGGCCAAACAGGACAACCATGGTGGAAAACATGTGGGTAGCTGCAGAGAACCTTGCACACTGCTCTGCGGTAAAATATTAAATATCACCATGACATCACTGCCTAACCATGCCCTTTGATTGGCCAGGTTATTACCAATAAAGGCTTTTATAAGCATCTGGATGGCATTTGCACCTATTTAAACAAAACACGCATTGCTGGGGTCTAAACAAGAATGAACTGTTAATACTCACTTTTAACTGTTACTAGAATAGCACCCACTAACTCCTGCAATCAAGGATGTTTACCTGGGACAGCATGCGCAAGCCCTTGTCAAGCACTTCGCCTGTTCAAAATGACAACAGGGGACTGATTTCCTAATCACTTCCTGCAAAAGCTAGACGTTCATTACTGAGTATTTGCCAGTTTCCTCAAAAGGAAACAAACCCACAGAAGGGCACATTCTACTACTGAAAAGACAGTTTGGTTTTCCAAGATACAATCAGACAGCAGGGAGTCCTTTAAAAGGCTGCTTGCTTCTCCTGAATGTCTTATCCACTTCCCCATGTTTTCTGCTATCTGTCTTCCTTAGTAACTGTCCTCAATTAGAACATTCATTTACAAAATTTCAGCTCTAGTTGTCCAGCTTGTCCTTTCTGAACAGCCAGGAGATGTGATCTGTGAATATTTACATTGACCAATGAAGCATCAATAGCCATAGGTATCCTATGAATTCTGTAGTTTCAGTCAAAACCTAATGAAGGCAGCAAATTTATTTGCTGCTTGTTTCGCTAGTCTTTGGATACAGCCCTGTTAAGCATCCATTTGACCAGTTGCTGCCTATCAGATCAATGATGTTCACCAAAGCTCAGAGCATGAAGCTGCTGAAGTTACCACAGCTCTTCACATTTGGCACTGGGAATCTAAAAGCCATGCCGAGATTCCTTGAAAGCATGTCATAAGTGAGCCCTGAAACAGAGTGTGTGAGTTATGGTTTGGCTGATAATGGCTCAGAATAAAGCAAGTCCTTATATCATGCAAACACCTTCATATATAGTTGCTTCTTGTGGCAGAAAAGGCAGTCAGCAGGATGTTTACAAGATCATTTTGTAACATATACTAGTTATTTCCACCAGTTCTCCCTCTCTATTGTCCAAAATACTCCTGTATTTGGAAAAACATCACCATTTTTTCGTGAGATAATGACCAGAAACATTCTGAAAGCTTTCCATGGCAACTTCCCATTCTGGATGCATTTGATGTTGAAAACACATTTGGCAGGAAAGAAGATATCGTGGTGCAATTCTGAAAAAGCTGCTGAGAGCTTTCACACTTATGCAATGCAGCTTTCTCAATTCCAGCCTCATCAGGACTGAAAAATTACCAGTAAGAAAGGATTTGGTACTAAAACCACTAACCAACCAAACTCCAAACAACAAAACACACACACACACAAAAAACAACAACACAAAAAACAAAACAACCCCAACTCCATGATATTTTGTCTGTGCTTAGACCAAAGACTATGACTGCAGGCAGTGTTATGCAACAAACTGTAGCCTGAATGATTGGTGAAGAGCCTTCCTTACTCTTCAAGTCTCTCTCCCCTGTTGAATATGCCTGTAGTTGGGAAAGGAATTGTCATGTAGCAACATAACACTGCTTGGCTGGTTTCCAGTTCATATCCTGTAATACTGGAGACATTGAAATTTTGACACCCAATGGGAGCAGGCAAGAATACCTTCTAAAACTGTAACTGAAATACTTTCCACAAGATTCCCTAAGGACCTGCTGTGAACAAGCTTTAATCTCTTTAAAGCATTCCTGATCTTTTGCAAAAATTCACCAGGTCAACTGTATTTTTACAAATTCAGTGATGCAGCTCAAGCATTAGTAGCACTGAAAAAGAACATGTCACTCATCGTTCTTCTGGGGACCACTAAAGACAGCAAGAACAGTCAGACTACTTGATGAGTTAGTGGTTCGCTATCAACTCGAAAGTATCGCGGTTGTTCCTATTGTTACCTGCGGGGGTCAGTGCGAGCTCTGCTATGAGTGAGGAAAAGACGCGCACAGGCAAAGATGCAACTTACCACCTCAACATACATAAAAGCACATACCTGTGGAATACAGTCTGTGTATGCAAACATTGATTTAAAGCGATCATCCATGCTTATGTGATACAGAATACACATTGCTATTTGTTTGTAGCCTTCATTTGCTAGAAGGAAAAAAAAATCCATATTAATATGAAGCCTGGTGTTTTAGGTGTCATAATATATAAAATGGGAAAACAAAAAGCACAAAAATCCTAGCTAATAGGGGAAAAACTTGCATCAGAAATGCAACATTAATGAAAGGATCTTGCCTGGCCTATCCAAATGAACTGTATTTGTGCTAAGAAGCAACAAGGGCAATGCTAACTACTTCCCCTCTCCCCAGCACCTCAAAATACTCCCTTAACCCCCCTTTGAAAAGGAATATATTTCGTGACAGAAATACTGAATTATGGCAGGCCATCTAACCAGAAAATTAAATAACAAATGTAATGCCAGTTTAGATGTGGATATTCCTGTTGAAACAACAAGCTTGTCTCCAAGTGAAATGATAAAGAACATACCAATGCCAGACAGAAAAATAAAAACTACCCCTACAAAGCGTTGTAGAAGGAATCCACTGCCTTTCAAGTAAGTCACATACTGATTGTTTTATTATCCTAAATGATATTACCCAGTGAACGCCTTTTGTGTTTCCTACATTTCAAAGACAACCTTAGTATATTTTCAGATTAGTACTTATCAAGAGAAAAAGGCTCTCAAGAAAACCTGGAGAAGCTTATGCGAGTAGGCTGTGAAGTATTAAACTGGAAGGTTCTATAAAACCATCTTTGACAAATGTAAAAAAGTTTAAGAACAACATAGATGAATTTGATCCTGACTCACTGCTGAAATCTGCACTGAGCATTTTCTTGAACTCTCCTCTAGCCCTACATTCACAGGATACTGGCTATATATGAGATAAAATATTCATCTGTATGTTTCTATTAGTCAGGACCAGGATGTAATAAGGTCACCAACTTAGAGTTTACAGTTCTGATCAGAAATATCCTACCTCCCACTTCTATTTAGGCTAAAGTTAGAACTTATCTATTTAACACTTTAGCAAAGCATCAAGACCTCAAACAGCAACCAACATCATTAAATTTTATTTATGCCTACATCATTGGGAGCTGGAATTTCCTTTAAGAAGCAAGGATATAATGTCTTTATCCTGAAAATGCACATTTGTGCCTTTTTTCAAAATTGAATTATCAAAAAAGACCCATGAAGCCCTTCTAGTAGTTGCCATACAACAGTGAAGTATTCTTTCCCCATGCTATAGCTTTTCCCATGAAGATACAAAGCAGACCATTCAGATCCTTCTGGATTCCTACCTGTTTGAAAAAAATAAACGTGACTTGTACCACAACCTTCCACACACTTAACAGCTGGAGAAAGGATAATCCCCAAGTCTGATAGCTACTCTGGCTTTTAGTAAAATAAAAAGACAGTACTGTAGTTGCTAAAGCATACACACTGTGTTTTAAGCAAACAAATGAAGCATTTATTATCTTTTGTGTTTCTCTTATGACTGGTCATCTTACCTACCTATTCACTTACAGTGACATTGTAAATTAAACAATTACATGAAAAAAACTACTTCCCATACATGCAGCTAAAAGGATTGTCCTAAGCAAATATAAAAATTTAAAGAGTAAGTTATGCCCTCAAATTTCATGGTGCTAGAGGAAAAAAGAAATGAGCCATTTACACTGCTCTTAACACTTCTTGCCATGCATCTATTCAAGACTCAAACACCAAGACTCAAATTCAAGACCCAAATTACAATTATGCTTCCCTGGACAATGCAGAAAAGTCTATGTGAAGTGAAAGGTAAGCAAATACAAAAGGGACAACAGTTGACTCCCCAGAACATCAATAGGTAAAACAAGCTAGAGTGAAGTTGGACAAGATCTTCAGCAGGTATGAACTGGCAGGCAGCAGACAAGAATAATGCTACTTTACATGTTTAACCTTTGTCCTTCATGTTTTTTTTTTTTCTCTCCTTACTTCTCCAAGCTTCATTTGTGCTAGGATAAAGCATCAGCCAAGATACGGTCTTACATTTGGTAGCAACAACAGTTTCCTGGTATTCAGCAATACTGGCAGCTTATGTTCAAGAAAATAGCCTACTAAGGCAGCAAAGGCCACCTGTTTTTTGAGAAGAAACTCTTTGCATAATTTTCTCTCCCCTTTTTTCCAAAGGTCCAGCCTATCACAACAACCCTTCTGACGCCTGAACAAGATCTATAGGTATCAGTGCTGAATGACAGCACTGCCTCTGTTTCCAAACTACCAAAAATAATCAAAAAGTCCTACAAACTCAACCTAAAATATAAGGATTACCTAGAATTCAAGTTTATTTTACCTGAATAAACTCTGAAAGAGTTGGTTTTTAATGACTGGCACAGTAATTCTCCCAAAGTGCATTCCATCTGGCAGATTCCATGACACACAAAAAGCAAAGACAACCACAACTTCAAAGAGTTGAATTCAAGTTCCTCCTAGCTATGCAGTTAACTGACCCATTTTCCCTGAATTCCCCTGTCCTATTGTTAACACAGGGAATAGAAAATAGGTTAGAGCATTTAAGTCACAGGCACATATTGCACTGGCTCAGCAAGGAAATATTCTTCACTTGTGAGTAAATAGAAAAAAAAACAAACAAACACCTGAATTCTACTAACTTTAAGATGAAAATAAATTACAGAACTGAAGTTAAAAGAAAACAGTATGCAACTAAACCAGCTTTTAAGCATTTAATGGTGTATGCATTTAAAGTTTCATTTCATTCTCATTTCCCAGAAATGAATGTCAGGCTGATGTCTGGAAGTTCCACTGTCCCACTTACTGCTGTGGAAGCATTTTGGTGGAGAAAAACCAGAACCTCCAGACTTTTTTCAGTTCTCACACAAAACAGTGGCAACTCATGATTCAAAGAACCAGCACTTCAGGAAAATCAAGAAAAGGTGGCTGTTTTGAAGCACAGCAATTGTTAATCTCATGTGCAATTAAGAAGGATACAGCCTATTGAGAAGCTGATGGGAATCCGTGCATAACTAGTTTGTCAAAGATTAGAACAACAGATTCAACAGCTACAGCATTTTAAACACTAAGCATCATTATTCAGGCTGAAGATTGTATAGAAGGGTAAAAAGTGATAGCGTTTGAAAAATCCACCAAGCCAACTGCCATCCAAATAAGAGGGATTTCACTCCCATATAAACTGGCAGCTATTGACAGGTAAGTAATTACTGTCAATAATTACTTGACATATATTACTTAAATATGCCAGTACCAAGCTTACTTTTCTTTATTATTATTATTTTATACCATCCAAATGCTAATGAATAAACTAAGTCATCATTGTTTACAGACTTGGCTGAAAAACTTTCAAACCCTGCCCAGTACCTGGCTGGAGAACAGTCTTCAAAAGCATGGAAGAGATACCTTTTCTGCTACTTCTGACCATTACTGAAGGCCATACATGAAAAAGCAGACACTGCAAGGAAGACCTCCTTATGACTTGGTACAGTAGGCATCAATTATTCCCCTAACTAGAAAAGCAAGAGAAAGGAAACAGATCTCTGCCAAACGTGTTCATAAAAATCAACCAAGTTTTGGTGGGGTGCCAGAAAGTTGTGGCCTACAAATGCTGGTAGTTTTGAGCATCAAGCATTTTATGACTGAAGGTGGAATAGCCAAATGGCCTAAAGCAGTAAGGGCACCCCTGGAAAATAATGGCCTACTCATGGATTCTTCTGGTATTTATGGCAATAAAACATGAATCATAATGAACTCATTGGATATTAAATTTGGGGGTCACAAGTACTTTGATAGGATTTCCACAAGAATTTACCATTAATCAACCAAATAATTATTTGAAAGCGTTACTGAATTATCCTTAGTTCTTACACAGCCATTCCAGAGAAATTGGTCATTCCCAGCTGAGTGCAGTTAATGCCTTAACAAACCAGTCATTAACTGTAGTCACTGATTTTGTGGGAATTATTCTGTTATAAAATACACTCAACAGTTTACAGAAACAATACTTAGAGGGTTTTTTTTGCAGCTGTAGTTCAGCTGGAGCAGCTGGGATGGAAAAAGTATCAGGTCCCTCGGGCTGTTTTCACAACTAGTTTTCTGCAAATTAGAGAGGGAAATAAATACATGATGGGCTCCGAGTTCAAAATGGCTTCAGATTTTTAGCCTTTGAACATTAATAAGAAGCCATATGCCAGTTTTGTGGACCAACACCTGAATTCCATGTCTAGATCTTACTGAGGCTAAAGATCTAAATGGTATACTAGCAGCAGAAGCTAAGGGGAAAAAAAAAATTCTTTATATTTCTATATCACAAGCTCAGGTCCTAGATTTTGGTTGAGTTTGTAAGCTTAAAAAGGAAAAAATTCTCCATTAGCTCCATGATAACAAAAGAGAAACCCTAAAGCTGTAAAACTGAAATGCTAACCTGAGTTGCAGCGTTCATCTTTCAAATGCTAAAGTAAAAACGAAAATACAAGTTATGGACTAAATTATTCAAATGTAACACTACCAGTAATTCAAGCAGTCACCATTTCTAATGGAATCATCAATGTCTCCACATTAAATATGAAATATACCCTATACAACTCATGCAAAACATTAACTACACTAAATCAAAAACAGAACACAAACAAAGGTAAATATCTATTAAAATGGCAGAGTGAATCTTCATTTCTGTTTCAAACTCTGACACTCTCAATTCAAACCTGCTGTGGAATTAGGCACATAAGACATCTATATGGATAAAAATGCCACAAACTGAGTATAAGATCTATATACTGTCTCTCACTGCTGTCAGGAAACACTGAAATCAAGAGTTTATCCATATGTATCATAATTAGCAGTGCTCATGGTGAAAAAAAGCAACATAAAGTTATCTCTGCTTACCTCTACCCTGTATTATTACTTGCAACCAGCTTGGAAATAGACTAAGTTACTCCATGTGTGGTTAGACACATACTGGTTTGATTTACACATGTAAATATAAATCATACCAGATATATCAGTTTATTTTATTAAGAGAATCAGAAAGAATTTTAAAATCTGTTCACACTCAAGGAGACTAGACATTGTAAATAATATATTATGATATTAATTACATACTAATAACCCCTCTTGTGCCATCTTTATGTTAACTGAAACTGGCTTCATAGTATAAGCCTAACTTAAACCCCTGGTTTTGCCATGGTTGAGTGGTCGTTTTGTGTTTGGGTGGGTTTTTTTAATTTGTTTGTGGCTTTTGTTTTAGTTTTTTGTTTGGGTGGTTTTAGGTTGGTGTTTTTTTTCACGGTTTTTTTTCCTTCCATCAAGGAACTAAGTACATGCCACATCTGAAACATGGATATAATTCTTCTTTATTTTTTTTTAAGGAAACAAAGAAGGAATTACAATGATAAATCCTAAGCTAAAGGGCCTATAAATGACTAATTTAGACTGAGTTAATGTTACCGCTATAGACAAAAATGAAGTTGCGTATCTGGAGCCCCAGGCTCAATTTCTTTGCCCAGAACTCTATGCAAGACAGACTGGAAAATGATACAGTAAAAACCTCTCTGCAGCATTGATACTTGCAAAAGACAACAAAGCACAGCCACTCGGTAGACAACATACTGCTAAATTTAGATAAGTCCTTTCCTGAAGCTTGATCTTCCTGGAGAATTAAAAAAAAAAAAAAAACAAAACCAAAAATAATTTGTTATTTAGGACATCCTACAATCAACTACACTTGACCTCAGGTGAATTCACACATGAGAAATGAGAAGCTGATTGGTTGCAATATCCTACATATTGCACAAACCAGAGATAAATATATATCCAGATTAGAGAGAAAACAGGAGGCAAGCAGGATTATCACGCAAGGAAGAAGATAAAGCTGCTTTTCTTTCCTTCCCAAAAGAAATACGCTTGGGTAAGGCTGTGACCAAGGAAAAAGGGAAGAGACAGAACAAGAATTAGCTACCATTATTACAACAAACTGGAAATTAGAAGAGGCAGTTCTTAGTTTGAATCAAACTAAGAAAATGCCCACTTCCAAAGTAGGTGGAAATAATTCCATAAAAACTATTCCTTCAGAAGTCTCCACCAAGCTACAGAGATTAAATGCTATACAATTATATGGAAATTTATAGGACATGCATAATTTTTGCCATATCTGCACTATATTTCATTAAATTACATTAACTGTTCCAATTACAAGTACTAAAAAATATTCAGACTTCTCTGCTCTAAAAACACCCTCCCAATCTTGTTTGGAATTCAGCAGGGATGGAAATAGACAGAGACCTTCCATGCTCCTGGCTCTATGGGTCCACAGCTCCACAAGAGAGCAGCCATCATTCTAAATGCACGATGCTACCTTTCACTTGGAAAAAGGGATGATTCATCACATTGAAATGGAAACTGGTTTTACCCATGTTTTGAAGTAGCTGAAGTACAATGCTGAGGGTCAAATCTATTAAGACCAAAAAAAAGCAGAGTTAAATATTGGTTCAACTTATGAATCTTCAAGAGAAAAAGAACTAAGCTCTCTTACCCAAGAGATACTGTTCTTGTACAAGCACCAGCATACTCTTAACTAGCAAAGTCTTAGAAGTTAAACAGTTCAACTGTATTCTTATTGGGAAAAGAGTACAGTTTTGTCATTTAAAATGTCATTCATTGAGGATCTACAAGTTTCTCACAGATCTGACAGCTTTTACAAAAAGAATAAAAAGACATTGAGGCCCCAGCTTCACATGAACGTTTTGCTTTATGCAACGAAGTTACTTAAACATGTAAAATAACCCATCCTGCAAAGCATCTCTATGTCAGAGACCAAAGGAACAAAAAATTGGTTGTACAGATTTACCAGCACTACACTCACTGTAGTGCAATAAATTTTTATGTTTTCATATCTGTCCCCTCATCAGCTCAAAGGGTCTGAAGACACCAACTGACAAAAGACCTCTCACCTTAGCAACTGCAGACATGGGGAATCTGCAGATCATGTCCTGCACTGGAGAATATCACCTAAGAAAATTTTCAGTAAACAGCAGAAGCTGTAATTTAACATGTTTCCATATTTCCAAAACAGAAAGCTGGTTGAAACCTTCCCGCTTACACTGTGAAGCTGTGAAAGCTTCAAGATCTATGGGACTACCACACCTGCAAAATTGTTCCATGTGATCCTTTAAGACAATCCCTCTGCCTGCAAGCTTCACAAGGGCTAAGGAAAAGGTGCTCCTTCCCTCTTCTACCTTGGCCTTCATGCAGGCTTTATGAAGATTTTACAACAGACTATGAAGACTAGCAGAAGTGCCCCACTCATTCCTTATGGAGGTTTTCCAAGAAATTAGAGCTGGCTGTTTCTGTTTTGTCATGCTTTAGGCATCCAAGTTATGCCGAGTAAAGCTTTGAGTTCATGTGGAAAACTAGATTTACCTTTTATTGTTAAAGTATTAATTTGTTCTTGCGAACAAAGGAATTAATTACACACATATTTGTAAACTCCAGTAGAAATAGTGGCTCAGTGGGATTCTGCCCATTCAGCGGTTCAGTGAATTTCCTACAACTCATCTTCAGATTGCTGTCATCTCTCCACTTCTGTCCTTGCTGCTGCCATAAGCCTTTCTATTTTCAGTCAACACTTAGGAATTTTCTTGTGTTACACCAAAGCTACCCTCTTCATTAAAGAACTTAGTAACATAGCTAAATACACATGTGTACTTGTGAGCAGCACACCATGGCAATGAACTTTCACTGACCTGAACAAAGGCTGGATGTTCAGATTAGCAAAGATCCACCTGCAATAACTACAAAATGGAAAAACTGTTTCCAGCACCAGGAAAGTGTTAAAGGAGTCAGAAAATTCTTAGAAACTTATACTTCAAAAACTTGAAAACTTATATAAAAAGATGATAGTTACAAATTCCAATTATTCTTTCCTGATAATTCACTACAATGTACCAGTATCACAAAGCTGGGATATGGCAAAGGCTTTTATCTTAAAATTGGTTGGGATTCTATTTCTGCTTGAAACACAGTATTATTAATACTGACATGTCTCTGCTTTAGAGTCCTATATTTCACAACATCAGAAGTTGATTTTTCTCTAAAGTTTGCTGTCTAATCTATAGTGAAAGCATTTAAGTAAGTGCTGGGTTCTAAGACACATTGTGCACACAGCACTCTCCTTATATCAGACATGCTAGGTTTATTTGCAGTTCTAGTAAGGATTTAAAAGTTGAATGTTAAAAAGATGGTAGATGGTTTTATTTTTCTTTTGGTGGATATTTGTTTGTTTTCTGTTGTGTGTTTGTTTCATGAGGGGTTTTGTTTTGGTTTTGTGGGCTTTTTGGTTGCTTTTTTTGTTGTTGCTGCTGGTTTGGGGTTTTTTAATGCCTTCGCCATATTCACCACAAATGATAAAAAAGCCTACCATTAAAATAAATCCTTGAATAATTACTGCTTTCCAACAGACTGGTCCCTGTAGTTGAACTGTTACTTAATGTGCTTCAGCCAGCCTCCACCATAAAGGAATGGAGACACCTCAGGCAATATTCACACAACAAGTATTGGAACCAGCTGCTGCAGAGCCACCTTAGGAAAAAAAGGTTTCTCAATTTAATTGGGAAAACAGGAGGAAGCATAAATTTTACTGCCATTAATAACTTCAAGTAATCCTGATATGACTTTACCTCACCCTGATGGCTGGACATGTGCTTTTTGTTAGGGTCTTTGCCACATCTGACCCCTATTGTTTGCTCACTTGATCAGGTAAGAAAATGTATGTTTTTTTATAGGATAAACGAGGCCTATTAAAGTCAGAAAAAACACTGCAGCAGCCTATAAGAAGCTTAATTTTTCAACAGATGTGTGAAGCTCCATAATAAGTTCATTACAAAAAGGCCAAGTGAACTCATAAAGAGAACACATCCACTTTAAGCCTTCTTAAAAGAAACTTTCATAAAAGGAATAGAACATTAAAAACCCACAGCCCTCCATTAATTAGAGAGCAAAGTACTACCTCAGTTTTAAATAGCAGCCAACAGCCTGCTTGGCTGCATACCGTATCAAGACTTGATTGTTAAGAAACCCAATATACAACTGTTTGGCAATGCTTTGATTGCTCATTAAACCTAACTTGTAAAGAATGGAAAAATATCAGTGGAATTTCAGCAGTTCCCAGAAAATATTTTAGATATTAAAACTCCCAAAAATTCTATCAATGAACTAGTGAAGGCCGACTGCTCAGGAGGGCTAAATCATACTACCAAAACCAGTTGCACAGCACGTAGCTACTTCTCCATAAGATTAGGCAGCTACTGCTTCTCAGTGTGCTGACACTAAATCTTGGAACACTGAGAAATTAAGAGTATCAGGCCAGGATGCTCACATTAATAAAGCATTTACGCTTGATACACACCATGACTGGCAAAACTATACTATTGCTGTTTGGGACTGATCACACTGTATTTCAGAATACTGTATAAAAAATGTTCATCTTCTTGGCTGAATATAAATTCCACCACAAATACAAATCCACCACAAATTCACTGAAATTTTCTTTCAGTCAGTACTGGAAAATATAGCCCAAGATGCTCATCATCACCTAAAATCAGTATCTTTTTGAGATTGAAAACCTTGGTACTGTGTAACACTTTCCCAGCATTGTGTTAACACTGTCACAGCCATATGCACAACCCTTCTGCACTCCATGTCCCATTTGGACCCAACTTGCAACTGGCGCTGGTTTGTGACCTGCCTACTTTTCAGCTCACCAATACCTGTTTTCAATCAGTCCTCAATTTTTAAAAGTAGATAGTAATTTTGAGCAACCAAAAAGACACACTTTAGTGTCATTTCCAAACATGATGGATTCTCATCCTTTGAGCATGGTTTTCACTGGGAAGAGAATGAAAAGAAAATTGACATTACAATATGCATTCAGCACACCTAAGAACTCTCAAGCAGCTCAAAAGGATGAACACACATATCAATGTTTGCTCCCTGTATGAAGCAAGACCTATTCCTTCTACCCTTTCAGCAGCAACCCAGTCCCCATGGCACAGCTTTTGCACTATTCTTTATCATTTAGATCCTTTGAGAGGAATAACTCATTCATGGGTGGACACAGAAACCCCAGTCCTGCCTGCCACACTTGCATACCGCCAGGAGTACCTTCTGAACAAGATGCCACCAAGAATAGTTTGCAGCCTGCCATTACACACACAGCAGCACTCAGCTGGTTCTGCTGTACAAACTGCCTGCTGTTCTCATGGAGAATGGAGAACTATTTGTCTCACTTCACAAAGGCTAAGAAAACACAAAACAGCACCCTTATTAGAAGAACGTTAATCACAAGCTGTGGGTATATTTAAGAGAGCTGTATTAAAATTTTGTATTTGGTTTGGCCAGTTAACTGAAAAACAAAGTTGATTTGGTCCAAACAAGAAGAGAGGGGGGATTTATTCTTACTTGTGGACAATGTTTTCTTCTGTTTGCTGCTAGGGAATTTACTTCAGAAACCAATCACAAACCCAGGATAAGAATTATAAAAAGAGTAATATTTCCCTTCCATCCAACAGTGGAAAAGCATGTCCAGGGATAAAGGAAGGATGTGAATCTGTTTTCTTGAAGTTCAGCTTTACGTTTCCCCCTTTCAGTGGGAATAATTTCCAGAAGTGAATATGCTAACCACCAAACTCTACTGTATTTGAAGCAAATCACTTCTCTACTCTGCTTGAATTATGCCAGTCAAAGCAATATGAAAGCACTATAAGAATGAAGCAAACCTCCACAGAATAGTCTATAGCTCACTGCTTTGGTCACTCCTTCTGTAGTGATAATTAGAGGGCACTGAATCTGTGCTTCCCACATTTCAGAAAAACTTCTAGCTTAAACCACTTGCTAAATTCATAGTGAATGCTCATCTTAATTCACTGAAGCCATACTTCACATATACTGGCACATAAAGCATTCACACAGAGAATGCTAAAAAAGGAAGATAACTATAATTTCCTAGGTTTTAAAGCAAGCCATCAGTACACAAAAAAAAAAAAAAGGTTCTCCCCAAGACCCTGGTGAATCAACCATTACAAGGTTTTCTTAAAGAACTGAAGCCACACAAACCAACAAAAAACTCCTTTTATACCTCTTTGAGGAGATTGTGTATGAAAAATCCTCATTATAGCAAGCTATATCTCACAGGCCTCCACAGCTCTGCTCCAGCTTCTGATCTCAAGTCTGAAGGCAAATTTCCCTCAACTGCACCCGATTCTTTGAGATTCAGAGCATAACAAAGTTCAGCTGTAATTGATTAACTTGGGTGCCTGGAGGGAACAAGAGGAGTCTTGTCATATACAATACTTCAGACTTGTGAAGAGAAGCCAGTGAAAACTAGCAAGCAGTGTTGACTGGCAAAGCTACATGGGGAAGCAGACATTGGCACTATTAGAAAGAAAAGGACCAATTAAAATGGAAACCAAGACTAAGCAGAATTTCTCATGTTCGTGCTTTCAACAGCAGCCTCAACACTCTGGCGAGGGAAAGAAAGAAAATGGTCCTTCTCAAATATATTCATGCCATATTTTGTCCATTCCCAATAGGTCAGTTGAAGCCAGTCCATGCCCTCTGCTTCCAGTCTCCACCTAGAGTTAGAGTCTTCCCGCTCCCAAGTCACAAAGTGTCCCTTGGGAATGTGGCACATCTTCCAGAACTGCAGACTGCAACCACCTCAGTGGACAGCCCTAAACCATTGCCTGACAAATCCTGTCCTTTAATTCTTTGCAATCTCAACTCTTCCCTTAAATACACACTACACTTAATTTATACTCACCTCAAACCCAGTGCTTAAGACTCAAAGGACAGCATGCACAAATGTTAAATTTCAGTAGACTGAGTCAACAAACTCAACCTCTTGGCATTAGGAGCTGGATGGCAACTTGTCAACAGCTGTTGAGGTGTGTTAGCACTTTAAGGTAACCCGCAAATTTAAGCTGAAGGGTACTGACTTGAATAATGTGTGTTTAATACTCAAGTAACCTGTATAAAGGGGAATCTGACACGATTATTTTAATTAAGGTTGCAAGCTTCCCTGACACAGGATACGCAAAGTGATGTATTTGAGAATTGAATCACCATATCAAGAATAACAAGGTTGTCTTAAGAAATAAGTAATAGACAATTCTGCCTACATTTTCTAACTAAAACAACGGCAAAGTAAGTAAGTATCAAGGAATTCTAGAGGGAGGAGCTAGGGCAAACAGCACATGGCCCTACTGCAAAAATAGACGAACATAGAATCATAGAATAGTTAGGCTTGGAAAGGACCTTAAGATCATCCTAGTTCCAACCCCCCTGACATGGGCACAGACACCTCCCACTAAACCATTCCACCCAAGGCTATGTCCAACCTGGCCTTGAACACTGCCAGGGATGGAGCATTCACAACTTCCCTGCTCAATCCATTCCAGTGCCTCATCACCCTTACAGTAAAGAATTTCTTTATACAGGAGGTGCTCCAGTCCACTCATCATCCTCGTGGCCCTCCTCTCCACTTGTTCCAACAGTTCCATGTCCTTTTTATTTTGAGGACAAGAGAACTGCACACAATACTCCAAGCGAGGTCTCACAAGAGCAGAGTAGAGGGGCAGGATCACCTCCTTTGACCTGCTGGTCACACTCCTTTTGATACAGCCCAGGATACGGTTGGCCATCTGGGCTGCAAGCGCACACTGCTGGCTCATGTTCATTTTTTCATCAACCAACACCCCCAAGTCCTTCTCCACAGGAGGAAAATTCAAAGGGAAAAAAGAGGCTTATAAAAGGTGGAAGCAAGGACAGGTGGCCTGGGAAAAATACAGGGATGTTGTCATGGAAGCTAGGGACCAGGTTAGGAAAGCTAAGGCCCAATTAGAATTAAACTTGGCTAGGGATGTTAAAGGTAACAGGAAAGGATTCTATAGGTACATTGCAAATAAAAGACATATCCAAGTCAAGGAAAGAGGCACCACCCACTGAGCCAAACAGACAGTGAAGCTTCTGGAAGTACTAGAACTTTCTGTACATTACCCAACAGACACTTCAGGAACAGACTGCAGTTTTAGCAGCCAGTTCTTTTGAGCTAAACAACCTTCTGCACAGGCCTAGTTAGAAGCTTGAGAGAATGGCATTTGAAAAGAAATTCTCCTCTTCACATTAGCCTCACACATTACAAAGCAGATACTTAACTGACGAGTTTACTCTGACTTTAATGTTAAATGGGGAATTATGGGGAGCAGGGACTTCTCAGGGCCACTGCTCGGGGTGACAAGCACCCAGAAGTCCCAAGTTTAGACCACAGTGGTACAAACAAAAGAGATAAGTTCCTGCTCCAAAAAGTTTACAACACAAGCTGAGCCAGCCTACCTAGCCAGATCTTCTCTCAAATGAGAGAAGAGAAAAAAAAAAAAAAAAAATCTATTTCCTGACCAGCTTTCACTTCTCAGTGTACTTCCAAATATCATTGTCTTGAGGAAAAAAGTATAAAGAAGAGGGATTCCAAGTGCCATTTTTCTTCTCCCTTCTAGCTCAGCCCAAAGGAGGATATCAAGCGCAAACATGATTACGGGACAGAAAGCATAAAAAGATCTGAGGCATTTCAGGATATATCAGGTAGCTGTTAGTTTAATCACCAACAAGATTAAGGCTTCCAAAGCAGTGTAAATTTTCGTGGCATTATTTTGCATACTAAACAGCAATACACTCATGTTGAGGGTGAATGCAAACTTGAGAAGGCAACCAATCCTAAGAGACTATAGTCAAAGCTAGGGGGGAAAGCACACAGATTCACTATTGCATTCCAGTTGTTCCAATCATACCAGGATACACTGTCAGCGCTGGATTTAGTACATCCCGAACCAAACATAACTCAGCAAGATTTAACAACATCTTGCATCAATGTCTCATACATTCAGGGCTCCATAACACAAGATCCTCAACTTCCACCTAAAAAATGAGCACTCAGCTCATGGCCAAATCCTGCTAAACATTTAGTATATCTACCAGAGCAGCCTCTAGATAGTGTCAGCCAAAGAACACACAAAAAGCAGTAAAAACTCCCTCCTGAGAGCTCCAGTGTACAAAGAGGATCAAATTTGACAATCCCCTGCTTTTTCCATACTCCTTATTGGTTTTCCCCTATGGGCAAAAAAAAGTTTCACTTGTATCCAAAGTACTCACATGATCTTAACAGTTACAGACTGTCAAGCTGAATAATAAAAAAATGAGAGTATTAAGGAAGGAAGCTCTTTGGCAAAGAGAAAAGTCATGTAGCAACTTTGAGGCACACTGTATCATGATGTGAACAGCTTCACCACCCCTTCTGAAATGTCTGCGTTACAACAGAACACATACCTAGAAGAGCGGTTAGTTTGGGAAGTAGACCAACTTGCACCATTTTATTTCTCAGGCTTGTGTCAAAGGAGAGATTTAGCAAGAGTCGAAGAGTGACATTTAGCAGGTCATCATGTTCACAGGGTACCATTTTCACAAGTTTTTCAACAATATCCATTTCAACCTGTGTATCAAGAAAAAGAAAAATCCATATTCCATCCAAACTTAGCTTTGTCTTCAATGTAAAAGCATTCTCAGTGTCTTACATATTTACATACACACATATATACCCAATTTGTATCCATAATACCCATAATGTCAATGCATTTTCATCTGAAGCAGCTTTGCTTAAGTCTTTGTGGTTGAAGTTTCTAGATTGGGTTACTGGGTAACGGTGATTAAAAAAGATTTTGAACCAAACAGTTAAGATGCCTTGGAAATATTCCTTACAGTTGGAAGACAGTAAGAATGTGATTGAGACACCACTTGCAAGATTAGATTGGGGTAGGGGTAACAACTCATTTAAACGCAAACACAAGCAATTCCAGAACAAGTGACGTTAAAGCCAAAGAGATACCCAACCAAGACAGACAGAAAACTGGCATTCAAAAAGAATTTGAGACCTTTCATTATGAATTTCAACTGAATTCCTAGACAGAACTTTGCATGTGCTTTTAGAAGAGGTATGTGTCCTGCATGTTAATTTAATAAAAGCATGGAAGTCATCTTGAAACGTGTATCACTTTCAAATTAAAAAGTGTAATCCAGGAACTTAGAAGTGGTATCAGTTTCTGAGATCACATTCACTTTAGCAGCCAGAAAAAAGTCATCTGAGCATTGACTGGCAAAACTTTAAAAAGTTTTTATCATCTTTTAAGCATAATTTCTCTGCTTTTATTTGACATAATCTTTTAAACGCATTCTTTTGTTTCCCAGAACCTTCTTTGGCCAGAAGGAGGCACACAAAATTACTTTGCATTTGTCAAAAGTTTTGCATGTATGTAACTAGCCTTCCAGTTACAAATACACAGAGAATGAATACTAAGAAACTACAGCTTGCCCCACACTGCATACTGCAATAATCAAACAACTGACTATAATCAAACAAGTTTGATCAAAAACAATCAGAAACAGCAAGAACTCCTATTTCACAGCTTTGAATTTAATATGACAAGTATTAAATTCCTAAATTACATTAATAAATATCCCTATTCAAATACCAAAGAGAAGAGCATGCTATATACATGGATTACTCAGTTTTACCTAGAATCAGGCATTGTACAACTAATCTTGGTTCATTTTGCCTTTGACATTTTTGTGTTATTGCCTGACATAAATACTAAAACACCTTCTCCTTCACTGGTAGCCTTCCTTAATAATATTGTGCAGACAAAAGTAGCATCCTTATTACCAGTAAGGAATGCTCAAGCGAACAGCTAACCTGAAGCATATAAATGTCTTCAAAAGTCTTTTCAAAACTTAAAACCACTCTGCAATTAATTCAACAACTTTGTTTCATTTTTCTTTCTGCTAAATCAAATGGAATGCAGAAGGTGTGCCAGCAAGTCATCCTTATTTTCCTAATAAAGTCCTTCAGGACACTACACAAGTATAAACTAAATCAATGACCAATCACCTAATAAACAGTCTACATTCCCCCAAAACACATGCTTGGCATCTGACTTTTGTTAAGAAATAGGATACCCATACATAAATAAGAGAGATACCTCTTGTCTATGTTTTTCAGCGCATATGCATGAGAATGACAGTCCCAGTAACAAAGATGCAATTAATTTTCTATTGCATTTACACAGATCTTTTCATCTCACCATTTAAGTGTAGCATTAATCTCAAATTACTTCTTGGATAAGGAAAATTTATCATTTTAATTTAACAAGCTGGCATAAAGGTACGGCAGTCAAGGCATGCATCTACTAGAAGCTGCTGGAAAAATCACTAAAGGAGATGCTTGGCTATAGCTTAACGTCAAACACACACAGAAATACACTATGATTTCAGACGTTTGAGTTCACCTAAAAGATGCTTACAAAGAGTAACACCACCTACAATTCTTAGGAGCTACTGGCAGCATGAAGGAACAATTGTGAGGATGCCTTTGAAGACCAAGTTGGCCTAGGAAATAAGTAAACTAGTCTAGCAAACTGCAAAAGGGTAACTACCTTTCTTCCCAAGGCAATACACGGGGGAGACAACTGTATGTTGGCAAAAGAACCTAGTCTGGGGGCAGGATCATGGGCATCTCCAGAAACAGGGGCATGAAAAGACTCTAGGGTGCTGTCTTCAAAATTTGGAATTTTATGTATCATATTTTGAGGCAACTTCACCATTTGGGATAACAGTTCTTCAGAAAATGTTGCAATATGTTATTGGCTGGATGTTGCACTTCTACTTGTTTTACTAGTAACAAAGAAGATAATCAGTGCTACAGATACTTAGGGTGGGGACAGAAATGTCCCCCTCCTCCCTCCAACGACACAGTCCATACTTTTCTAATATTGCAGTAGAGTGGTATGAGTGCTCTGAGCCTTACCATATCATTTTTGTTCTCCATAAAAATGCTGAGTTTCTTCAAGAAAGATACAACCAGCATAAGCAGCTCAAAATTTTCACGGTCCAGTGCTTTCACTAACATATGGACAATGTTCTTGTTCCTCATCTTCAGCTCAGTGCGAGTATCCTCAGCAAGATTTAGGAGCAGGTAAAGTGCAACTAACAAAGCCCAATACAAATCATATCATGAGATCACAGACAAGAGAACTAAACAAGTCTCTCTATACACATTAACTGCTTAAGACTTTCAGAAGTGTTTTGCTACCTTCACAATGCATTTTGAAGGAAACTGACCATGAATGCTTTTTATCCCTGCTTAGAAAGCATGGAGAAGCTGAATTCTAATAGTGGTTTTGAAAAAAAAAAAATAAAAATAAAAAAAAATTATCACTAAAAGCTTTTTTACACTTTTTTTCTTTCAGTTCCAATGGGAACTATTAAAAAGTCCTTCCTGGGAAAGCTTTGCCACTCAGATCATTTCAATCTAACACTAAGTGTACTTTAGTACAAAAACTGAGACAGATTGAAAGCTCTCCAACTTGAATCAGATACAGGCCAAGTTGAAAAGAAAACAACAAAACAAAAAAACCAAAAATCAAACAGAAAACCCAACACAAAACCAAACATCCACACCCCCAATACTCCCCCATCAAATGTACAAAACCAGAATACCCAAACTCCTCCCAAACTAAAATTATGAGTAAAGAAAAATTAAGTGGATCACTTATGCTATTTTTCCTCTAAGACTGACAGATCATTTTAAAAATTGTTAGTACACTGTCAAACAACCTGATTAAGGACTCATCTTCTCCCTATTCTTTGGCAAGTGCTCTTACCTATTTATCCACATATTCAGTATGTTTAATGCATCCTGGTTGTAACAAGCACCTAAAAAAAACCCTCTACCCACATTCATCAACAAGGAAATAATTTTCTATTTGGATTCAGTACCTCTGAGTAGCTGTTCCTGCTTGACAACCAGCCCTTGATATTTCTTGTAAGTTTTCTCATAGTCCTTTTTCAGGGTTTGATTTTCAGGATCTTCATCAAGTAAATTGCAGAAGTTAAGAAGTTCAGATAAAAGTTACATAGCCTAGATGACTACAATCCTCAGGGTGTTATTCAACCATTAGTAAAAAGTAAGGGATCTGTGGAATAGCCAGTGTAAATACACTACTTCAGCAACATCTTGCTATACTTGTAATCTACAGCATAATTTTTTTTCTCCTCCTCATCCTGGATGTATCACATTCTAATAGTCAGGACAAATGTTCCTAAAACATACTACTGATGAAATAAAACTTTGTTGCTGTTGTTTTAGTAACTATAACTTAATGTCTTCAGCAGCCCGAATTCCTCACTCTCGGTCTTTTTCATATTATATTTTGCACAGAAATAGTAAATTCTACTGCTTTCACAGAAGCTGCTGTGTGCTCATCTTGTATAAATCAAGAACAGCTACCAAGACAAGTCAGAAGTCATCAAGCTGCCCCAGCATATCAAAAGGATATCCGCTTTCTTCTTCTTAGAAAGTTCTTCCTGCCAAAGCTCATGTCTCTTCAGTTCATGGTCTATGATATTCATACACAGAGCTCCAATTTTGTAGTGGGTGATTATTCCATGAAACTGAGAAAAACTACATTGAAGAAAAAACAACTTGTGAGGAAAAAGAAAAATGCAAACCATCCCAAATCTGTTTCGACATCTATGGTAGCAATATCCCGACATCACACTACATGAAGTATTAAAAAAAAAAAAAAAAGAAAAAAAAAGATATTTACTCTCTGCCACATTATAACATTCCTCAATTCAAAAATAGTTTCAAAACAAAAATAGCTTCTGTAAACATGAATATTTTTTCCAAACTTGCAGAAGGAAAGTAATGTTCTTCCAAGTCAAAATAAAGAACATGTTCCAATTTTTATGCAAAAAGGAAAATTGTTTTCCAATCAGCCCCACTTTCCATATTGTAAGTGCTTCAGAGGAATCCCTACTTACCAGACAGTATAGAAGAGGCCTAAAACCCAGTTGCAATGCAAATTACATTTGAATTATTTCTAGGCAGGGCAAGCCGAAACACTGGCATAGCTAAACAAGAACAAGCACCCACTTCACTTTTGAATACCACTTTTTCCCTGTAGTAATGCTGAGGGAAATAAAAAAGTGGCAGCTCAGTCTATAAGCTATGGGTGAGAACCCTTTAGTTTTTTCACATCTCTATTACACATTGCCTCACTGTGGGGGTTCTTTTTGTGCCTCAGTTTTGTCATTTATGAGAAATTTGTCTCCATCTCAGAGAACTTTTTTCCTGTTTCAGTGACGTTTTGTAGTGCAGTGCAGGAAACAAATGCAAAAACACTAAGCAGAGAGAAGTTCCTTATGTCCTTATACACAGGGACGCTGCACTCACCTTGAAAAGCAGAAGAAAATATAAATTATATTGGTAGCAAGCTCCACACTTTGTTTCCAGTCTTCCCTCAGCACCCTAGCCAACGCACCCAGGGCAGCTTCTGAAATGAAACAGGATTTAGACGAGCACCAGCATTTTACGTCCCTCCTTTTGCCTTCTGAGGTTCAGAATTTGGATATACCTCATTCTACATCTATCAGTTTTCTAAATGAAAGATTTTCAGAGGTATCTCACTTTAACATGTAACACTGCTTACAAGTTACGCTTGGAGATGGTACTAAAACAGAGTACCCTGGGCGGTCATCTAGTCACAAACCCTAGGAAAAGGCCACATGCAAAAAAGCTACAACCAAACACAAAGGTCATCTTAAAACTACCAACCTTACCGTCCTGTGGCTCTATGTTACGTACTACTCTGGGGGCCCTACCTAAAACATCACCACTTTAGTTTCCAAATCCCCTTTAAATGCTACTACATTGAGAAGTATCACTTTTCATCCACATCTTTCTTTTATCCACATTTATCTTTTTTTCCCCATAGCAACTTTGTATTATTTAATAATTTGGCTTATATTTCTTGTCATACTTTTCTTCTCCAGATCACTCTTCTTTCCATTGAAAACTGGACACCTATACTTATGTCAGTGTCATGGGTTCAGCAGTAGCAGTCCATTTTTCTCCTTCTTGGTAGCTGGTGCAGCGCTGTGTTTTTGATTTTGGGCCTTGGAACTGCGCTGAAAACACCAGTGTTCTCAGTTACTGCTTGGTAGTGTTTTGTCTGGCCAAGGACTTTCTGAGTCTCATGCTATGCCAGGGAGGAGGGGGAGCCGGGAAGAAGCAGAGACAGGACACCTGACCCAAAGTGACCAAAGAGGTTATTCCATACCACAGCACGTCATGTCCAGGATGTGAAAAGGGAGAGCAGAGACCAGGGAAGGGTGTGGTGGTGGACTGGGGGTGCACGGCATGGTCAGGTTTTTGGTACTGGGGGGTTCACTGGCTGGGTCGGGCTTGGTGAGCAGTTGTATTCTCTTTCTTTGTACTTCTCCTGTCATTATTGATGGTAGCAGTAGTGATTTGTGTTATACCTTAGTTACTAAACTGTTCTTATCTCAACCTGTGCGAGTTGCATTTTTTTTTTCTTTCGATTCTCCTCCCCATTCCCCCGGGACGGGGGGAAGAAAAAGAGGGGAGTGAGTGAGTGAGTAACACTTGTGAGTTTTAGAGGCTTAAACCACGACAGTCAGCCTGCAAATCCCAATTTCAAAGCAAGTATCCTGATCTTCACGATACAACTCTACACTCTCTTGTCTCTGGTAGCAATGCCAACTGAAGTTGACTTACCATCAAAATAACAAGGATCAGGAAAAAAAGCAAACCAGCTGAAGCCTATTGAGGCCAGGATGATTTTGACTTTAGATCCGCCTAAGAACAGTCTAAACAGCATCCATTTGTGGAGAGATCCTGCTGGGCTTTAACAGACAGCTTATGTACCCAGAAGCAAAGCCTATCAAACTACAGAAAATCCCAAATTAAAGGTGAACTATTTTTCCCTTGAGAAGAAAGCAACCACATTAAGGGAAGTTACCACTGGGTTTTAAAATTACCATTGATAAGCAGTTCTTCCAAATTATCCGGATTCCTAGCCAGCTGCAGGACAAGGGCAGAGCCACGAACCTTGTCAGGAATGTCTTCATACAGTAACTCAATGTACTCATCCATGTCATTGATATTGGCAACTTCATCAATCTGAAAGCAGCCGTAAGTGATGGTTTCAAAGAGAAAATGATGCCAATTCAACAATCAATCACACCATTATTCAATCCCAAAAGAGTGCACAGCTTTGAGTTAAGATCTTAGGAAAAAATAAAGTACAAGGAAAAAAATCAACACATCCAGAATAACTGCCAATGAACACCAGGAAATTTGAGATCTAATTACAAAAAACAAAGGATGCTTAGACACAACTCCCTGTGTCCTGTCTGATGTTCTAGGCCTCCCTTGCTGTCCTGATGCATGCTATAGCTGGAGAGGGAAGTATGCAAGTCACGTATTTTACCCTTTATGGAGACAATTTTTATTCCATTGTGCAATATTCCCAAACGAAGTTCTTTGTTTGAAAAAACAGGCAGCATAAACCCCTGAGGATTTGATATTTCCTCTTCCCTAATATCTACTTAAGAAGTAAATGGGTTTTGCATTTTTTTTTCTACCACCAATATTTACCTCCATTCCTTCAAATGGGGATGGATCTTTTGGCTTACTGGATTTCTCTTTCTTTTCTATAAAGAAAAAGACATGGTTGCAGTTAGACTATGCATGTGCACACACACCAAAAAAAAAAAGCCCAGTATTCTCACAGTAAACATTCTGATTAAATCAAGATCAAAGTCCTTTTGCATCATGCTGACCTGTGAGACTAACACAGCTAAGGTATGTCAGGTTTCTGAAGCTGGACAGCATACAGGAAGCAAAATAAATCTTATATGCCTTCTGAATCCTTACTCTAAAGGATCAGTTACAGCCCAGTCAGCTGGGGAGACAAAGGCTAATAATCATTAGTGAAAGCCCAGAGTGTCAAAACTCACTTCCACAGTGAAATACCTTAGCAACTTTGATTCTGCTTGTGCACTGTGGCAAAGCTGCCCTGTGATACATCAAGACATACATATACACACACACATGTGTGCGTGTAATGTATACATATGTATATATACATGTATATAACATACACCAACACAGAATCATAGAATAGAATCACAAAATAGTTAAGTTGGAAAAGATGTTAAGATCATCTAGTTCCAACCCCCTGCATGTATACATTATACATGAGAGGGTAAAACACACAAAGCACCTACAATCAAAGCACACAAATAACACTAATCTTTGTTTTAATCTTATCCCACTAAGATAATAACCCAACTTGAAAACAAAGCTAATCATTTAATGACTGCAAGAAATCTTGCTAGCCACAAGGTAACGCAGGACTGGACGTTAAATATGAAACTGTCTCCTGAACAGAAAGTTTAAGATGAACTTAAAAAAGAAGTAGGATCGTTAAGATGTCAGGAACTTATGATGACAATAGAACTATTCCAGGCTCTCTGCTACACCAAAGCTTGTCAGGCTCTGAAAACTCTTCATTCCAGTTTTACAGACAGAGCAAAGTCAGCCTAGGAACACTATCTACCCTTGCAATAGACGACGACAGATCTTTCTAGGAAGATCAATGTACAGTCTTTTGATGTCACTGAACATGCAGATGCAACAAGAAAAGGCTGCACCAAATAACAGAATCAGTACCACTCAAGTAATACTAAAGCACAAGGCAGCCAGTAATAAGCATCAGCACTAAGATCAACTAACCAAAAAGGTAAGATCTGGTTTTAAAAAGATAATTCCCAGCAGTCTCACTCCGAGATTTTATTCTTTCCCAAGCATGATTTACTATACACCGTCCCCACTCTCATCTCCAGAGGACTCGTAAGTTAGGATAAAGCAAGTTAGGATCTCAGCTAGAAAAACCTCATACACTAGTTGTTCAGCACTGAAGTAACCCAGTCCCAAGCTACTTTTTTCCTGTATTATTTACCTTTTCCTGCTGAGGCATCTCTGCGATTCTGCAGATAGTACAACAGCTGTTCTACTTCCGGCAGTTTGGAGGGGTGAATGAGCTTGCATTCTTCAACCACCTTTCGAGCCAGGGAAGCAATGTCTGTATTGGCATTAAGACTCTTCAGCCGAATGCTGCAACAGAGATGAGTGTCTCTTCAGCTTTTAAATTTTTGTATCTTCTGTTCTTTATGTTTACACAGTCATGAATTTCTTGAAGCAGAAATGATCCTGATACAACCAATGGCTGTACCACAGCTCACAAACATAATGTCAAAGCAGTGGCTCTCTACAATTCCAAATGGCAAGTAACTGTCAAACAGATTTGACAGAGCATAACTGTCCATCAGCTGACAAGCAGCAATACTAAATGCAGCTGCATGAACAGATCTTTTATAACCATCTCAGACACAGAAGCCAATAATTTATCTGCAATACACCTAAAAAAAAAATAAAAATGCACAGCAGTGCAAAGGAGTACAGCATACACAAAAAAATAACAGGATGGATCAAAAAGGAATTCCACCACATTGCATATGCAAGTTATGCAGATTCATCTGAAAACAGATATTCTCATAAATGTGAGACAATTTAAAGATTCTCTTTTTCTTCCTCAATTCCTCTTCTTACATGCACTTACACGTGCAGCCACTTCAGTTCAAGTTTTCAAAAAGAATTCAGTATAGAGATAAAAGAAATCTAGAAAAGGTCCAAACTTGCATCTTGGAAACTCAAGTCATAATAGTTCTATAGGCTTTTCCAATGGGGAGTATTTTAATGCTCTTAAAAGAAAAATACCAGGTAAAAGTAAAATGCAGATACTAGAGTGAAATTACTAGCGGGACTGACAGATGAAAATAACAAGAGAGCCAACAACTACATCATAAGGCTGTCAGAAGGTTTAACAGCATTAGTTGCTTCAATATTAACCATCTGAGTAGGAACCAGACACTTCACTCTTCTCTATCTCAAGTTCCCGTCATATAAAATGGGAGTAATCACTTTTCTTTACAAACCACCTTAAAGTACATGGATGAAAAGCACTTTACAATATGTGTTCTAGATGTTAATTTCCCTGGTTTCTAAACCCTCCAATAACCTAGCGTAAATTTTATAAATATTAGAATATATGATTTCCTACAGGCTATTGATGCTTTAAGTTACTGAATTCATGACTAAGAAAAAATGGAAAAAGCTATCAGAACTTGGTATGACCTTACATTTTCTGACATTCCTTGCGTTCCCCCAGCACAGGGTCTCCCATCTCTCCAAGAATCATTGCTTCCACTTCATAGTGGACAACAAGGGCTTTCTCAGATGGATGTACATCTATGTTGCCTCCTTTTACCTTCCTGCAATGAAGAAGAAAAAGATTATTGAAAAGCTCAGAAAACATACCAGAACAGATAAGTAACAAGGACCTGTCTCTTAACCCAAGCACTGCCCTCTTTCTGCACCACATTTCATTTCACACAGCTGTACCAAAGCTGAGTTCTAGTGGCATACACTTGACTATTACATCTACTAGAACCAGAAACACTCAAGTCAGTTGTCAAGCCTTAATCACTGAAGTCAAGTAAGACACAAACAGGATAAATCTTTGATTTCTAAGTCTCCCAGCTATCTTTAGGAACTACAAGTCAGGAAAAAGATGCACTTGACAGAGAGGGTGAATTTCCCAGTTGATTCCCTGTTACATTGTCAGTATTGAGAAATCTTATACTAATGACATTGATTGAGTACAGTCATTTACAAATGGAAATTTTTCTAAGATTCTTAGCTAAATCTTAACAGTTAAAAATCTACCTAAGAATGAATTACAAATAATTTTAATTTTTCTCCTGAAGCACAAACCTCTCTGATAATGTTCTTCACCTCACTGTGTCTGTTGCCAGGCTTGGGGAATTACCAGATCAACAGCTGCCATCAACAGATATAAATCAAGCATGTCTACATGTTTTACTACAGCTAAAAGATATTTTGGAAAAGCATTCTCCAGGAAAGCACTCTGGGAATGCCACTGCCTAAAGGCCCTGTCTTGCTCTCTCCTACTTTGTGACAGCAACTCCATGTTCACACAGAGATACAAGGATCATGAGGATAGGCCATGGATAAAAAGACATGAAGATACACCTTATTTCTGGTTTTGAGTGACAGCAGAACCACATCCAGAGAACAGCTTTTTTAGTGGATGTGTGGGTTGTTTGTCTGTTTTGGGGTTTTGTTGGGTGTTGGTTTATTGGCACAATCAGTGAAATAAAATAAAATAAAAAAAAAAAACAAAACCAAACAAAAAAAAAAACCAAAACCAACCACCAAACCAAACAAAAAAACCCAACCAACCAACCAACAAAAAATACCAAAAAACCCACACAAAAAAATCCGCCCCTCCAGATTTACAGGTGGCTTCACCAGTAGCTGTATCAGTATACATGACAGAACAGCTGGCTATAGCATTGGGTCAATTAGACCAAGAAAAACTACTTCAGCATCATGGAGCTGCAACTGTCAGCAAATCCAGATGCAGCCTTCAATGTAACCACTCTCTTCAGAAAATGTTTGAAATGTGTGCCTCCAGCTACCCAGCTACTACAGCGGGTGCTTCCCCTTCTGCTGACTACAAGCACAAAATTACCTTTTTCCTGAGACACAGCCGCCCAAAAAACCCCACAAACCACAGAAAGGTGTGCTGTGGGAAACAAAGAAACTAGTTCAATACCAGACTTACAAGGACATAAAGCTACAGGGCAAACAAATATAGCTCACTGCTAAAAGCAACATCTTCCTTGAGATTGTAGCAGAACTCCATTTACCACTTAACATTTTTTGAAGAAACTAGCTTTTTCTTCCCTTTAACAGTATTTTGAAGCAGACACTTCAGTACAGTCTGTTCTCACAAGGTTCAGCCTTGCAGGGCAGAAAGCTTACAGCAAATCTACTTGAAAAGAACCACTTCTTGCTCCTCACCCGCAACTGTATTTCCCCCATATTCAGATCTACCAGGAGATCCCAACCACAAATGCTCCTCATGACAGGCAAACCTCTGTAAATTGACAGCTTGGTAATATTTACAGATATAAAGAAAAGGATGGGTAGAGAAGAAGTGGGCCTGAAGGAGTGTGGCATAGTTTTACAAGAACTAAGTTGAACTAACAGCTCGCCATTGCCAGAAGGATTAGATCTTCCCACGTTTTAACTGATCCTGGCAGTCACCTTTGTTCAGCATAAGGGCTCATCAAAACCTTTCACAGCCAATTCCAGCAATCTAACAGAAAACTCTTCATATTTTGGGCAGAGGGAGTTTTTAATGTGTTACTGAATTAAAGTGCTCTACAGAGAGTGAATAAGACTTCCTATCTATGAGCAGGGATAAACAGGATGGAATGAGACCTCCTCCTTTTGGCAGCAGTAAAGCAGTGATGAGCTTAGTGACCAGCAGAACCTCAGCCTAAGACTGCTTAAACAGTTTTAGCATTTTCCATACGTATTTTTTTCTATAAGAGAGAGAGATGAATAAGCCGAAAAGTTTACAGCTGTAGAGATTTTCTGCTCTCTCACATTGACAACCACTCTCACTATGTGAGCTATTTCCTAGCTAATGGAGTCACAAACCAATTCACATTCAAGTTCCCTCCCTGAAAAATCTTACTTTGTGAACTGCTTGAAGAAATACACTAAAATGCACTACCCAGCCACTAAAACTGTTTTCCATTTGGAAAACACTGCGTTCAGATTGCCAGCATGACAAAAGCAAACAAAAAGATCTTTTAGATAAAAGATCCCTCCTTCCCTGACGAATCCACAAACATCTACTTTATTGATTTTCTATGCATCTTCAGTTTGTATATATGCATTCATAAAATTTATATATATTCAAAAATATATACTCATAAAACATTTTAAAATACAGACATTCTTGTAACTAATAGAAGCAGCAATGCACTGGGCAACCTCTCACACATATTAGCCCATCCTTTCACTTCACTGCCTGCTTTGTCAACAAGAATCCTGCTCTAATAGAGGTTTAAAAGAGGAAGGCCTTTTCTACAGACAAAACCTATTCTAGGAGCTCACACAACCAAAGCTGGTGTGTGAATAACCTTTATCAACTAATTCCTTCAGGGGGAAAAAGCAAAACCAAACTATCCTAATTGCAAGTGGCACAAATATCACACATGGATAAGGCTGAAAATCCAATGACAAATCCTAGCAAGTCAGACTTGGTGGGAGGGGGACGGCTCAAAGAGGATGACAAAGGGAAACAGAGATCATAGGAGTAGCAGACTGGCACACAATCCTAGCCATGTTAATTAGCACTGTGGATGGTTTTGGTTTGTGCTCCCTTAAAAGACAGAAAAGTATGCCTGTTTTAGGGATGACTACAAAATAAAGAAGATTGTTCTAAAAATCACCTAAGATGGCGCAAACAGAACATTCAAAGCCAAAAACAGGCACTGCTCTAAAGTTACACCTATTTATTTAGTTACAGGTGGTCATTTATTTTTACCTGTTATTGCATTCATATGACAGAATTAATGTTCAAAGACTATCAAGAGGGGCTTCCCCCCCCCCGCTTCTAATTACAAATCTTAATATGTGGCATACAAAAAGAAAGAAAAATCAAAAAAAACCCCAAACCAACAAACCCCACACCTCACCTCCTCTCTCCCCCCCCCCCCCCCAAAAAAAAAAAAAACAAAAAAAAAAACACCACCACCACCACAAAAAATCCAATCAGGAACTCCATGGGATTCAAGACAAAATGTCCTGACACCTTCTGGGATTGGTAGCACTTTTGCTTTGAAACAACTTTTGAAACAAACTGCCAACAATTGCATACTCAGACCCTATTAGGCTGACAGTTCCCACTGCCAGTAGACAAATAAAGGTACTGTTCATTCATCACATCTTTAACATCAAATTCTGATCACCCACTTCATACCCATGGTTACCTCTCAGGTCCATCCCAACTCCCAAGCTATTGCATTCATCCCACATTACCTGTCCCATCCCTCCCACAATCTGCCATACCATGCCTTAATACCTCCTCCAAATTAATTCATCTCTCCAGCTGCACCCTGAACCTGTGCTGCCTGTATAACACCCCTTTCTCAGTCCCCAGCCTGTCTGCTCCCCAAAGCAACCACCTGCCCACAGCAGCGCTCCTCCTCACTCATCCCCTAATAGCAACTATACCTTCTCAACTTGCTGGTGCCTCAGGGCATCATCCCAAACGTACATCAAAAAATGCCACCAGTTAGCCTCAAAGCAGTGCATGCCTCTAATCCCCTACCTTCCTCGATCACTTACCAGGAGCATGCCACCCATCCCATCTCTCGGCCCACTCTAAACCCACTTTATAACCATCACTCATCCCTTACCCAGCCTCCCAGTACCCGTACAAGTCTCCTGCCCACCAGACTAGACAGCCACCCCTCAGCCAGACCCTAACAAATATACCACTCATTTCCAAACCACTCACCCCAAAGCACTTCAGCTCCACACTCCATCACCACCCCACAACCCTTTCTTGCCCATTTATCCCACAACTTCCCACTCAGCCCTCACCACAGGCTAAAATGCCATAGCCCCAGCCCCCTCGTACTCCCCCAACCCATAACCTCCATCCATCCCCTACGACAGCCTGCAACACCTGTCTCCACACCGCAACCTCGCACACCCCTCAGCGCTCCACACCACGGCACCCCACCCCCCACCCCTCGGGGCAACCTGCCGCGCCTCAGCCCCACAGCCCCCTTCCACCCCAAACCACCACAACCAGGCACACCTCGCCCTTACAACAATCATCTCTTTCTCCCCCCGCCAAGGCCAGCCCCCCAGGCTACCTCTTGAGGTACCGGACGTCCTCGCCCTGCATCGTGACAGAGGCAGAAAAAGGCCTCGGCAGGGCGCGGCCCCGCAGCGGCGCTGTTACCAGGGTGAACGCGAGCCCCGCCCCACGCACTCGGAGCGCGCACGCGCCACCGCCCCGGCGGCCCACGGAGACCTGCGCGCATGCGCACTGCGCTACCCCTCCGTGGGGTGCCGGCTGCGCCGGGTGACGGCTGCGCGCGGGGGTCGCAGCGCCCCCTGCAGGTGCGGGGGAGCTGCTATTCCTCTGGCCTCGGCCGTGCCGTGCTCCCTCAGTGCCTCCTCAGGGTGTAAGGGATGGGTAACGGCCGCCGGCCGCCGTGCTAGGTAAGCACCCCCGGCCGAGGACCCTCGCAGATCTGGGGTGTAGCTGATCCCCCTGACAGCCAAGGCTCTCCAAGTGTCCAGCCCGCTGCTGCCTCAGGGCTTGCCCACTCCATGATGGGAAGGTCGGTGGGTATGGCGGCCTGCAGGCCCACGCAGGGCAGGTCGGTGGGGCTGGTCACCCAGCAAAGTTAATGGTGCTGAGGAAAGCAGAGGCCCACGTGCAGCATGGCCTCCATGGCTAAAGAGGTCCTTTAGCTCTGAGGCAGTTAAGAAACAGTTACACCCTTACACAAGGATACCACCTCTTTCACATCTGATATTTCAGGACATTGTGAGCAGTAGGGGTTAGGGGACTCCCATGTTTCTCACTGTGGTATTTAGGGAAGTATTGAAGAAGGGCTCTTGTAGTGTCCTGCCCCGTTATGGAAATCTGAGTTGCCACTTTTCCTCAGCACCATTTCATAGTTAGGCCCAGCCTTAAAGCAGCCTTGGTCAGCAAGGGTGTTTTGGAATCATAATCTTCCTCTTGGATCAGCAGCACTGTTGCTCCAGGAGACATGGGGGACGATACTGCTGTTGCTCCAGCCTTAGAAAGGTGGCTGGAAATCTAAAATTGTGTTACACTGGAGAGCCAGCACCTAAGTCCTCTGCCTCTTTTACCTTGTATCCCAGCCACTCTAAAGAACAACCAAACAGCATCATATCCAAGGTGTCGGAAACTATATTAATGGACTGTAGGTGAACTAACAAGAAACTGTGGTTTGTATCAGAGTGTCGTGGTTTAAGCCCAGCCAGCAACCCAGAACCATGCGGCTGTTTGCTCCCTCCACCCCGCCTTTCTCCCCCCACTCCCACAGGGATGGGGAGGAGAATTGAAAGAATGTAACTCCCATGGGTTGAGATAAGAACAGTCCAGTAACTAAGGTATAACACAAATCACTGCTGCTGCCACCAATGGAATACCTCTTTGGTCAGTTTGGGTCAGCTGTCCTGTCTTTGCTTCTTCCTGGCTTCCCCTCCTCCCTGGCAGAGTATGAGACTCAGAAAGTCCTTGGTCAGAGTAGACATTACTGAGCAACAACTAAAAACATCGGTGTTATCAGCATTGTTCTCAGGCTGAGAATCAAAGACACAGTGCTGCGCCAGCTACTAAGGAGAAAAATGACTGCTACTGCAGAACCCAGAACACAAAGCAGCATCCAGTCTGGAACAGAGATTGCTCCAAGCTGTGTGTTCTAATATGCAAGATGGAGGTAAAGCAGGCCTATCCCTAGCTGCCTAAAAGTCTTGCTGTCCATCTAGGTAGAAACAAGCACTTAGAACTAGAGGCAGCAGTGTCTTTTTGGCCTTGTGAACTCTCGCTGTATTTTCTCAAAAGAGGGGTTTCATTTCTGCTTAAATCTGTAAAAATAAAACTGTGTGGAATCGGCAGAGATTGTTTATTTCAATAATTGTTTCAGGAACAGGGATAGCTGTTTGGATTTCAGAAGTAAAGGACAGTAACACTCCATAGCAACTAACAGTAGTTGAATATAAGATGGAGGGCAGAATCCATGTATGTGTTGTTCTCTGGAATGTTCTTTGCTGTACTACAGCCCCATTACATACAACTGAAATGGCTGTCTACACAGAGTCATAGGAGTAATACAGAAATAAATAACAGGTAACTAAACTTTTGGTTTTATTGTGACAAAGTATAAAGAATAAATGCTTAATGTCTACTGATCTTATTAAACACTAAAAGAAATACATTTTTCATAATTTATAACATGGGCAGCAAAAAACATTTTATGGTGTCCATGCTATGTCCTGCCTCTGGTTTACCAAAAACAGGAAAAAAAGTACCCTGTGAAATATAAAGTGCTGCCTTAGAGCAATGAACTTACAAAACATTGCTAGAACATAACACTTTTCTTACTGTCATTATTTTTTTTAATTATGGTAATATGTCATTTGTTAATGACTGTCATAAAGAAAAATGTATATACAGTTACCTGTCAGAGCCACAATTCTTCAGTGATTTCAGCAGCTCTTCAGATAAGCATGAGCCAAACATTAATCTCTCAAGTCATGTAACTAAATAGTCTAATATTTCCTGAGTACTAAGTACCTGACAATCTCCATCTATTTCAGTGAGAATTTCTTTTTTTTTTTGATCTGGCCACATATGACAACAAATGGAGAATAGTTTTAGACACCTATGAAAAAGTAGGTCAAGGATTACAAGATGCGAATGATACACAGGAACGTGAGACCTGAAAAATATGAGGAAAGGAACATTTATTGCAGTTAAATACGCCATGATGTTTGGGCTAAAATTGGCTGGTTGTCAAGGCCTGGAAGGACAGCAAAGCCTGTCTCAGCCTGACAGAGGCCAGATGAGAACACCTCAGCTTCGCAGCGACCAAGCCATAAGCAGTGCCAAGATCAGATAATTTTGTCAGTGACAACCAGTTGATGCTAAGTTTAGAAAACCACAGTAAAAACCTTGTATTACACAGTAGATTCTTTGAAAATTAAATTGTAAACCAAATGTTTCCTGCGGTTGGGTTCTACAGCCTTTCCCTGAGCTGTTGATGTTGCTTTGCACAATTTCTTACCTCCCTTATGTTGTACTTCAATGAGGTTCATGGTATTACCATAGGATCCTGGAGATTCTCCTCACCTGCATGTTAGAAGCATACACAAAGAGAATGAAAGAGTGGTATTTGAGGCAGAAGGCTAATCAGGCTGCAAAGAGGAGCTGGAATATGCAATACCTCTCTGTTTCTCGTTTTTTCTTTTGTATGGGTGGTTTTGTTTTTTGTTTGTTTTTTTTTTTCCTTAGAGCAGTTGTAAGAAATACTATTCTAGAATCAAGTAGAAGAAAAAACTTTAAGGAAGGGAACTTAAAGAAGGGTGGAAAAGAACATGGGAGTTGCAAAGAAAGGCTAGAATAGAAAGAGAATGGTAGAGAAAGTTGCTGTGAAGAGAAGTTGGGTGAGAGAGGAGTGAAGCAGGTGGTTAAATAGAACAAGAGGAAAGAAGTGTGGAGTGTTCTCAAGTTAACTATGGTAGAATATGTGTAGAAGAAATGGACAAAAACATTTTTGTAGAATAGGGGAAGAAATTAACAATATTTTTGTTCTTTGTTTGCATTAAAAATGTGAAAACCCTACCCTTTTTATGCAGAAAATTGAGGTTGTTTGTTTTTTTTTTTCTTCAAGATGTGGCCAGGTGCTTCTTAACCTGACAATGCTGTCCATGACATCGGAGCAACACTCACCATACTGTCTCATGGTAACTTTGTAATTTGTCATTTGGTAATTTCTTCCTATTGGTTCTTTTAGTATAAATCTAATTATGTCTGAAAAGTACTAGAGCTAAGCCTGATTTTAAAGTCAAAAAAGATGCTTTCCATTGTCTTCAGTGAGCTTTATGTGGGCCCTTGGTATGTAACCATGAGACTATCTGTTGAAAACGATTTCTTCAAAGTTTCATCAAGTCCTACACAAATTTTTTTCTATCATTGTGGAAGAAAAAAAAATCAAACAGAATAAGCAACACTGCTTTTCTATAGAAGATAGAATTGTTAAAATGTAATAGGTTAATTTCTGTCTCGTGCAATTAAGAAAGCAAAGCAATTGTGAGATTTGTAATCGCTCCATCTAAGATTGAACCTTACTCTCAGGGAAAAAAGAATGTGGGTGGATTTCAAGGGAAAAATAAGTGCATACAGGATATTTTCTTCATCCTTTTAAAGATGAACTATGTATGAAACTCCTTAAGGCTTTTTATTAGCTAAAACAAACTACAGCATTTTGAAAGATGACTCTCAGAGAAACATTTTAAGTGATTAGACAATGTGCTCAGTGGGGGATGGAGATGCTGATGTTCTGATGTGCTGTCACACAGTAAGTGTTTGAGGTATGGAGGTAATAAACCCTGGGCTTAAAGGTTTATATTGGAAGGGAGAAGAGAGATGAGGCAAAGTAAAATCTGATATGCAAAGGCAAAGTCTGGTTTAACTCTTCTGGATGAAGTTAATCTTGGGACACAGATCAAGGTGATTCTTGAATGCCTTTTAGATTAGCAGTGACAGGGACATCTGTGCAAGAGAAGGGCATTTTCAATATGACATGTGAATGTGCTGGTAAATAAAGGGTGTTCTTGTTATCCTTGGACATGAAACATCACAAAAATGAAAACAGGATTCTCTATGGAGAGCTTGATTTGAATTTTATAATATATCGAACTGCACGCTGACCTAACTAAATGCATTAATTTGAGGCTTATTTAAACCAGTAAAAAAATTAGCTGTAGGGTTTTATTGTTTCCGATGTAGAAAAAAAAAAAAATAAAGATGTGAAAAGAAGCAGATCTCTTCATAGAGAAGCAGAACTTTCCTTTCAACTGAACATTATAGAGCAAAGGGTATATTGTTTTCTCCCTTGGCTTATTCAAATCAAAATTGCTCACTTCCATGAAAGTGATCTTGTTTGATGGCCTTGTACTCCCATTCGCTTGGCTGAGTGAGTATATCCAGCTGGTGGCAAATTGACCTCTGCCGCCTTGTGCTTCAATGCTCCTCCGCAGCTGGAGTGTTACAAACTCTGCATGTGCAGGCCTGTGCACACCTGAAAGGGAGGAATACAGTACCCAAGCTCAGCTGAAGATGTGGCAAAGCAACCATCTGCCTGGACTTTCAGCACCTGACTTGAGACTTTAGGGTTGCTGCTTATGGAAAAAATACCAGTTTACTCATGTCCTAAGCAAGGCTGATCAAAGTAGTGTTGAAAGGTATAAAAAGTACTTTAATGGCACTACATTAGCTTTTTTTTTTTTTTTCCTTAAGGGATCAACCTTTTAAAAGGGAATTTTGTTGTGAGGAGTGCGGAACAGCCATGGTGTGTATTTTCATAGAATCATAGAATCATTTAGGTTGGAAAAAACCTTTAAGGTCATCAAGTCTAATTGTTATCCTAGCACTGCTAAGTCCACCACCAAACCATATCCCTAAATGCCACATGCCTATGTCAGTATGTTCTGTGTGTGTACAGTGCTTAGTATGTACAGTGCACTATTTCATTTCTGCTTATTTTCTAACAAACAGCCTGAAATGAAGTATCCTTATCCAAAGAGCCAGTGACGTGCTTCCAGATTGGGTTAATTTTAATTAAGCTAAGGAAAGCAGAAAGTTTAAATATTAAAGTGTCCATACAAGAGTGAGCAGATGGCCTCTCTCTGCTAATGTCATCTTGTGGGCTGAAGTGACAATGATGGAGATTTTTTGTGCTAAATCCTGGTTCTTCTGAAGTCAATGAGAATTTTACCATTGACCCCTATGGGGACAGAATTTCACCTCTTAATGTTTATTAGATGCAGCAGGCAGAAAGCAGACTCAATGCTATAAAAGCTATGACATTTTATGGTTCAGACTCTGCAACCACTCAAGCACATGCTTAATTTTGCCACAGTAATAAAAGTTAAGTGCCAGCCTAAGTGCTTTCAAGAAGGGGTCTCCTTTACACTTGAACAAGTCTATATTTGATCATAAATCAGGAATTCCCCCTCTTTCTCATCCCCTCCCTCCAAAAGAAAAGAATTCTGCATGTGATCATCAAATTTCTCTACTTTGCTCCAAAACAATGTCCTTTTTCAGGTTTTGTCAAAAAAAAAGCCAACAAAGGGAGAGTAAGGAATGGGTACCTCAGCTGAAGTGATGTCCTCAGACATTTGACTGTAAGTACTCATTTCAAACAGATTAAAAAGGTAAATTTCATTTAAACCATGACAACAACTGATTATAAATATCTCAGACAACAGTAATTTCCTTAAGAAAAAAAATTAAAATTTTGCACAACACTTTATAGCCAAAATAATTTTCATTACGTTTTTTAACTGTCCTGGACAACACTAGCCTTGTTCTTCATAGCAGGGCAGATCGTGCTCCTTTTGCAGATAGGAGCACTTGTATATTTGTTTCCACTTAATTTTAACCAAAGCACATGAGGAGTGTAGCAGAGTGGAAGCACAAGGTGGGGCATGTAAGCTAGATGAATTCAGACCTGAAATCAAGCATAAAATTTTAGTAGGATAGCACTTAACCAGGGGAATAACGTACCTTAGGATTTATGTCTGGATGCTTCCCTGTTATTACCAATCTTTATGTCGGGAGTAGATGCCTTTGTGAAACAAATGCTCCAGCTCAAACAGACTGAGGTTTGAAGCAAATTGTGCTGAAGTGACCTCTTTCAGTCTATATCCCTGCCCCAAGCCAAATAATTTGTACCAATATTATTCCTATCACTAATATCATCTTCAGTGATGTGCATTGTAGTCTTCCTGGGGAATCTGTTCCAGGACTGAATTGCTGTTATTCCAAGAAAGCCCTTCCTTTTTTCTATCAAAGTTACTCAGTCAGCCCTTACTTTTCTTGAAGAGCCGTGCTCAGACCTGGTACAGTACTTCAGCTGAAGTCTTTCCAGTGCTGAACGGGTGAGAAGGATGACTTCATATTGTTTATGGGGATGAAGTAGTCCTTACCCTTGGTACTGATAAGGCTGGTCTTGATGGAAGGATGGGGGTCTGGTGCGTATTATACTGAAGGGCCAACTAGATGGTCATGGAAGTCCCTCTGGTTTTAAAATCGAAGAAAGCAAATGTGGATGATGAGTGTACAGTAAATTCTTTTATGGGTTCTATTCTTATGCTAATTTGGTTTATTTACATCATGGTTGATAATAATAGAGGAAGTAGTACATTGGGTCAGGTGGATGGTGAGTCGGTTTTCGACTCATCAAGAACCAAAGCAGATGCTGTACTTCAGTTTGATTCAGTGCACTTGTCCCTTTGCTCTATTTGGTCTTCCCAGGAGAATCTGTGGCAACATGTCTGGGGTGGAAACTGAAAGAGTGTATAGAACAGACGCAGTTGTAAGAAAAAATGTATTATGTGACAGTCAGCTGGGAGAGGATGACAGAATGCAGGGTGAAGGGTTATCATGGGAGCTGTGGTTGAGTTTTCCTCGCAGTTAGGAGAGAATTAAGGCTGCACTTAGCGCCTAGCACTAGCTTCATACTCCACATAAGCTATCAGTTCTGGGTAGAATGATACCAGGCATGATACCTTTTTTTGAGGAGCTTTCTAGAATGCCTCTGAAAGAGTGGTTGTGACTTGCCATCAGCCTGATCTCTGCAGCAGTGTGGGTTCCATGTGCTGTCCTAGCTCAGCACAGAAACAGATGGAGGGGTTGCTGGCTATGAAACACAGGGAAGGAATGGGAAGAAAGCGTATGGGGCACCTTCTGACATAGTTAGAAGAGGAAAGTGATGGTGTTCAAAATAAAGCGTATGGTGGGCAACATAGGTGTAAAGGAGCAGCTGTACTTTCTGGAAGTCTGAAAAGCACTGGGGTAAGGGAGGATCAAGGGCTGATCTGGCTGGCCCATGGGTAAGAAAATACAAGAGCCCAGGAGTTCAGCTGTGGTAGTTACTATTTCTCATGAGCTTCTGGGTTACAATACTGGAAGTTTTACAATGCTGTTGAGCTGTGTGTTGAAAAAACAATCCTTCAGCTTTCAACTAATTTAGTTACCATCTGTAAGCTGTCTAAGTAATTCCCTTTGTTTCGCTTTCCTCATTTAATTTTGCTATGTATACCTTTTCTTCATTACACGTCCTACATATGCAACTGTATGGGCACAGAGTAGCACATAGGTGTGTAACTGGATTTTCCTTAGAACTGGAAAACACAGTTGTCACTGATGTGCTTTATGGGCAGAACAGGATAATGCTAGATTTCTGTAGCCTATACACAGACTGTAGGCATTTTACTGTGGGGACCTGTGGTCTGTTCCTCACATGTGTATTTTAGACAGACACAGAAAGTGTGAAATACGTTAAAAAAAAGTGATTTATCCTACAAAATTTCATCATTGACATTTGTGTAGATGTTCAGGTTTTATTTTGTGCCTTCTGTACATAACTCAATTTGCTATTATATTTCCAATTTCAAAGTTAAAGATATTGAAGTTGTCCTTAGTTCACCCAGCCTCAGCTAAGTATTCCATCCCATATGGTTCATGAGATTTCCCTGGAACCCAGGGGCATATCAGTTGTTGTGGCAAGGCACAGTGAGGTGAGTTAATTAATAGCATTCCAACATATCCTTGGTTTATTAGCTAGTAGTGAAGAATCCCAGAAGAAGAAAAGCACTGTAATTGTGCCAGATCCATCCTGTGTTTCCTATAGTTTCTTTCTTGCAGTTTTTTCGTATATGTTATATTGTCTCAATGACAGTGCTCATGGTCTCTGTAATTAAAAGCATTACTCATAAAGGGGATTATGAGATTAAAAATATTGCTCATAAAGAACACATTGATCCTCACTGGGAGGATGATAGACATAAAAACATCAAATTACTGATGTCACCAAATAAAACTCATTTAGGACATAACAGTGCATTTTTTAAGAAATAACAGGGATGTGTTAGATTTACAAACTACAAGAACTTTCCTTCCCAGTATGCTCATTCTTCATTTATCATTTTATAATAAGAAACCCCCTTAAACTTAGTCTCATACTAATGTCACTTGCTAGCTTTCTTGCTAATCCAGAGGAAATATTATCCTAGTGGTCCCTGAGGTCCAATGTCTAGGTGTTGGATACATGATAAACTTACTTGAAGCTTTCTTAGTGAGATATAGCCCTCTGGAGACAGCTGTGGATTTAATTTTTCAAGCTTTAGTACAACCAAACCCCCTAAAAATAAGATTTAAGTTTCCCTTGTCAGGTTGTTTAAGAGTTTCTTCTTTTATTTTACTCTTTTTTTTTTTTCTCCTTTGCTACTTGCCCAGACTTCTAATCCACAGCCTCTGGAGGGAACATTTAATAATCTCAAACTTTTCATGTCTTGATTATTTTTTGGTTCCAAAGGACAGCACACATACATTTGGCTTTTGAAAGGTTCTAGTCTGAGAGCTCAGATGAAAGTGTTCATGCAAAGTAAATAGTTTCCAGTCTTGGTAATTTTGGGTCCTACTTTCAGTACAGAGCAAAGGTATTTTTTGCAAATTTTGAGCCACTCCACTGCGTAAGAACAGTATTTCACAAGAAGTGTGTTGATAATCTCTGCAGCCCATGTCCCTGTGTGTTTGTGCTGTCCAGGATCTGGGCTTAATCTAGTTTTCTTGCCTTTTGGTACTTATCACTTAGTTTTCCAGAAACTGAGTTTAATGTTCCAAGGCATGCACTGGATTTAACTGCATAATTCCTGGTATTGTGAAACTCCCTACAACTCAGAGACAAATTAAGGATGAAGGCTATCAAAGTAAGCAAAGTCACAGATACACTGTATCTGAAATGCAGGGGGTAGTATACTTGTGATACTTATACTGATCCACTAAAAATGCTTCTTACAGACCTTGGCCTCCTCTAATTTCTCTGGTGTGCAACCCCACACCTCCAATTTCTACCAGACTGTTTGTTCTCAGGAGCTAAAGGTGGAAGAGGCCTTTCGAGGTCACTTGTTAGATTTGTGCCCTACAGTCAACTTCTCTTTTTCCTTTCACCTTGTTTTTCTCTGGCTTCCTCAAGAAATTAGTTTTATCTTGCCAGTACCTATCCATGCATTCCTCAGGTCTCTTCTTCTTCCCTCTAATAACTTTATGACATGTTGGCCAAATGCAGTCACCATTGAAAGATGTGCCCAGAGTCTGAAAGTTAATTAAGTTTCAGAAGGTTGTGTGCTCTGGCTGCCAGGTAGACGAGAAAGACTCAGGGACAGTGCTGAGGGAGAGTTAAGTAGAGTGCAGCTCACTGGCAGCAGAGAGGGGTCAGGCTCCCTGTGCGCAGGCTGTCCAGACACTACAGATGAATGGGTTGGCCAAACTGTCCCAAAGCTCCAGACTAGCTGCAGCACAGGCAGTTTCTTGTCCAGTGTGGGTCTTTGCCCACCTCACCAATGTGTTCGCTATCCTAGCCAACAGCAAGGAGGGGTCCACAGAGCTTGAGATCTGAAAACCTGGATCTTTACATCTCAGCTTCTCTAATATGAGAAGCATATTGCAGAAAGTTAAATGATCTCTCTAACCCATGGTCTACTCACATCAATTCTTTCTACAGATCTGGTGTTACCCATTGCACCTTCTGCTTCCTCAGATTGGAGTGTCTGTTTTGTCATGATGTTCACATTCCAGAGAAAAGCTGTCCCCTCCTGGCATCACCACTCGCTTGTCACATCATTAGTGTGTGCCCCCATATGCTCAGGATGGGGGCCTTCATGTCTGGGCCTTCGAAGAATTCAAGAAAATACCTCAGTCTGGCTCTGTGCTGGAGCAGTATGTAAGTGCAAAGAACCAGCCAAAGCACATTTCCTAGCTAAAGTGTTTAGGCTGTTTATTGCAGCTCTTTGCTGTCAGAGACAATGTAACTGGGCAGGATATTTTTGGTCTGAGCAGATGGGTCAATCATATGCGTTAGGTAGGAAGGATCCAGCTGAGAGGAACTGGAAAGGCATGTTTTTCTGGCAGTGTTGTGTGCAGAAGGAGCTTTGATGGTGTGGGTTGCCATCTTTCTTTTGCTTTGGAATTGAAAGTAAAGCCTTGAGAGACTTTTTACCAAAGCATTTCTGGCAGTTGCATGCCAGAGCTGAAAGACATTAAGACTTATCTCCCACTTGCCCAGTTCTCCCACAGGCTTTTCTGTATTGTTTTTCATGCTGTTTCCTGAGTGTGCAACATCCTCTTTATCCTGCCTCAGCAAACCACTATCCCCTCTGGTCACTCCTTGAAACTCTCTTCTTACGTGCAGTCCACAATGACTTAGACAGCTAGTCTCCAGACCCCCTTCCAATTTGGTTAAAGAGCTGTGCCTGCATTCTTAAACACAGAGCTGTGGGGGGATATGAACTATGCACATGCACATGCACAAGGCTACAGCTAACTTGATCCTGCATTTTCCAAAACCTGCAAACCCTGCCTACTCAGCCAGAAGGAGATTTTTGTTAGCTTCCACTTAGAAAGTGAGTTTCACCATGTGCTTGAACCAACAGAGGGCAATATACGCAAAATTCAATATTGAAAAGAAATGCAATTAAAAGATGACTCTGTGCAGCCCAGCCCTTACTGTATCTGGAGTCACATATCACAGTGAAAGGCGGCATTCCATGCTGGACCTAAAACCTTCTCAGGCTCCATCAATTAAACCACCACATATGGGGTGGAAGAGACTCAGCAAGGAACTCTCACTAGGGTTCAATAAAAACCAGATGTTGTGGGCACAGCTGTCATGCTTCTTATCAAGAACAACAGAGCAGCCCCTGCTGCAGTTTCATCAGGAACCCTGCCCTTCCTTCCCTTCAGCCCCAGCCCTACTGAGAGTTCCTAACTAGAACCAAATAAAATCCTCATGGTCCAAAGCATGCAGGAGTGCTCCCCAGATATTGCTATTTACGTTAGCATACTGTTTATGGATCTCCAAATCAGGGTCTCACTGTAACTGTCGCTGTACTTGAGTCATGATGAGACAGGCTCCCACTCCTACCTAAGAGTGGCTTCACTCACTAAAAAATGTAATTTAGTGTTGACTCCAGAGCTTGAAGTATTAGAGGGGAAGAACTGTGTATTCCCTCCATCAGGATAGAGCTCTGGCCAACTTCATTTACATGAATTATAATGTATTTGCCCATAGGGCTCACATGCTGTGTTTTGTTGCTTCAGATGGAATTCCAGATTGCTAAATTCCAATTGTATAAATGATAACAGATTGCAGCTGTGACTGCACCCCGTGAAAGCTCAGGGGAATTGTGCAGGATATGCCCTGAAGGACGTGAGTCATCCTGACCTACAGACAGCAAACTGTGCTTTGGAAATGTGGCTCAAAGCAAGGTTTCTCATGAGAGATCAGGAGTCCTATCTCAAGGTTGGGTCTTTGGCCAAGGACTTGTCCTGCTTTGCGTTTCCTTGGGTGCTTTTGCTGAGGAGGGATTTTGCAAGACTGACTAGTCTACTGGTGACAACAACATTATTGTTGTTTGCACTTGTGGATGAGACACTGAAAACAAATTTACCTAAGTTTAGTTACAAATAAACAAATAAAGAAGTGGGAGAAGGGAAATAAATAGCTCTGCAAGCAAAACAAAACTTTTTGTTTGGCCTGACACAAAAAAATTTTTTCGGGTGAGAGAAGAGAAATATTTCAGTTTCTTGTCAACCCAAAACACTATTTTTTCACAATTCCATACTCAACTCAAAACCAAATTATTTCCACAGTAATACTTCTGAAGACTGCTGAGTCTAATTAGACCCATGTGTAGAGTTAGGTGGGAGAGGAGTGTAATTAAGAGTACTGGACTTCAACAAGTCAGACAATTAGTGCATCCATTGTCATATTACTGTTTCCCAGCTTGACACCCAGATACTGGTGTACACTGCTGCTCTGAGTAAGCCACTGAAGCTGCAGTCAGAACAATACAGGCAGTTGCTTTTCTGGCCTGCAGCAAAGTCAGTTGTAAAGGTTACCACCTGCCATCCAACCTGCAGCTTTTCTTCACTGCCCTCATAACTGCATATGTGCTCTCAGCCTGTGCCTCTTCTATTAACATGACCCTGTGGTTTTCAGGAACTTTTAAAAACTTGTTGTCAAAGATAAAAATTTCTTGCTTTAACCAGATGTATTCCTGACAGCATATGCCAGGCGTGAGTGTGAGGGAGAAGAATGAACATAGAAGCCTTTTTAAGATAGACATCTTACAGCAATCCTGATGGCTTCTCCTTGTAGAATTTAGATTACATACCAGGTGTTTTCTAAGCAGAACACAGTAATTTAGAGGCAAAATTGACCCTTTGTGACCTGCTTGATATGTAGAGTGAGTGCACATGTTTTTCCTCTCTTTGCAGCTGATCTGGTTCAGAAGTAGCGTGTGCAGCTCAGATCTTCAGAGGTAGTTACCTACTAATATAAAAGTAATCCCAACTTATCTTTAAATACCCCGATGTTCCAACAAATAGATCTACCTTGGATCTTGCAGTGACTCATCGTAAGTCATCTGATACCTTATTTAAACCTGCTACTCTCAGGTGAAGATCAGCTGCAGGTATTTTAACAAGAAGCCACTCAGGCTTATCCTTCATTTTATCTATGCTAAATGTGATGTCCTAGAACTGATTTCAAGGGGAAGAATATGAACTATTTTTTTACCCATATAAATGCAAACACATTCTTACTTTAGACCAGAAGCTTTTCTAGGCAATGACTGTGTCTACTGTAATTTTAGTGTTGGGCTTCAGTTTACCCAAATGTACAGATTCTTCAGTGTCCCTACTACCAACAAAAAAGATGGCTAGCTGGCTTCAACTTCAGGAAGAGTAAGATGGCTGTTTGAGAAAGGAAACGAAAGTTGAGAATTTGGTTTACTCACATTTCAGCAGTGATCCTGCAAGTAGTATGGGAGCTGTTTTGCCTGTACTCAAGCCCCATACTTCTTTTTAATGGAGATGTAGGGTATGTAATAATGCTTGAATTGTTTGCAGCTTCTGGGTAGACCAGTACTACTCCTGTTCAGAATATGAGGTTAGGAGACGATGTGAAATAGTTGTGAGTCGTTCTTAGCAGAAGACATTAAGATGCTGCTGTCAACAAATAGGCAGAGAATATACCATCCACTTTCTGGGAAAAACGAACAATCAAACACAACTGGTATTTCTGTGGACTTTTCCAGGCACTTTTGGGCACAAATCTATGTTTCTGCCTAACCTTTGACAGCAACAGGAAGTGCTTTGAAAGTGATTTAAAAGGCTTCATGCTGTTATAAACCCACTTAGCTGCACTAGTATCTGAGGTCTGAGCGTGTGTTCGCACTAACTTCTAGGTTATAGAGCTATTTGGAAGAGGGACATAGTCTTTATCATGTGCAAATAGAATAAATAGAATTATGACGCCTTCTGTAGATTTTCACCCTTTTTTTTGTGGGGCAGGACTACTCTGAGTCAAAACCACCAATTTATCGGAGAGCCTGAAAAACTAATCCTGTGGACTGTTGTTTCTGACACATTTGTGTTGGATGGTTGGGAATGGTACCTTGGAAAGAGAGGTGTGTACATACCTATGCCTGTTCATCCTCATGGGTTTTATGGTGTCTCAGAGGAGCAAAACTCCCTTTGCTGAGTGACACCAGGATGAGACCTGTCGTAGACAGAGACATACACAAAATGACTGCACATATGTTTTTTCCTAAGGAAAGTGGGCTAGGAGTATGTTATGAGATCACTAGCAGGGCATCAAAATAATAGGGAGTGACTCTGAAATATGCTTGGCTTCCCATGTGTATATATTCATTGTAATTGGCCAAATTCTCAGAGGATGTAGATTGAGAGAGCTTCACTGGAGTCACAGTAACTCAGGCATTTTGTAAGCATTGGGGAACCCAAATGCACAATTTCAAAGACAGTTAAGCTCCACTTTGTGCACAGAAGGCTGGAGAAACAGTGCTCTTTTCAGCTTTTGCACATCCTCCCAGTGAGTGTAAAAACACGGCCCTTGTGGACCTCGTGAGTGACAAAGCTATGGGGAGCCCTGGAGCTGCAGTCCCAGCACCCTTCACAGTGCTGTCCCAGCGTTTGACTCCAGTAGATACATCAGGGCTTAGGTTTCATCCTTGGAGTCACTTCTATCTTTAAGCAGGGGTCACTTTGCTATACAATGGGCATTGCCAAAACTACAGCCATGACAAATGAAACATGGTGAAACGTCGTGTCAACTGCAGAACAGATGGGCTCTGAGTTCCTAGGGGTATGCTAGGGGTGACAAAGTGAGCTTGTACAATGTCTTTCCAAAGCATTAACTTGCTGCTTTGATGCATCTGTTCCTGGTGCACTAACTGGCAGGTGGCTGAAAATAGATAAGCAAAGAGAAAGGGCCAGATCTGTGAGAAAACCAAGGCATACCAAGGATTGTATATGGGCCCAGATATTGCAAAATTAGTTGGAGAGAGCCTGGTGTTTCTCTGATAAACCAGGAAGAAATTTGAAACCAAGTTACTTCAAGGGATGGCTGACATGTCTAAGGTTGCATGAAGAACATTGTCCTCTGTTGAAGGAAGGGCTCAAACTTTGGCAGTAGAGCTGATCTAACTATTGCCATGATCCCACTCTCCCAACCCATCCTCAACTGCACATTTCTGCCTCCTTTCCTGCGCTTCTCTGGCAGCTGTTAAGCTCTGCACTGAACTGATTCTGCTGGCCAGACAGAAGAAGCCAACTGATGTATCAAACTGAAGTGGCTCCGCTGAGACCCCAGAAGTGGGAATGCATGAGCAGGGAGGGGTGGAAGCATAGAATGTGGGTTTTAGTACTTAGATTACTTTTGGCTCTCATGGAACCCACTGTAGCACACCTCTCTGACAGGAGACAGGGAGAAGGTCTGCATTATTGGTAAGGCCACTGTGTATTGTGACTGTATGGCTCCCTCCCCCTGCACTGCCATCTCAGGAAGCTGTTCCAACCCCCTTACTGTAGCACATGAAAAATTCCCTTATGTCAGCTGTGGGCTGGACTGGGTAACTGATCCAACTTGAAAGAAAAATGAGTATATTTTTCTGAATAAGGTTTATTCACAGATCTGTTCACCAGCACATTTGCACAGTCATGTAGATTGGAACCTCTGGGGAAGCAGCGTGCCAGTGCAGTTAGGTGAGAATGAATAGTACAGAATGGTAGTTGAGGAAACAAGAAAGGTAGTAATACCCAAGAATGTTTTTTTCCCCTGAGTACTTTTAATAAGTAATATCAAAGTAGAGATACAGAGATTGACTGCTTCAAGGAAGCTAGTCATGTTGGAAAATATGCTTTAATATATGAGTTTCTCAATGCTGCTGAGCCTCATGTGTAGCTGAAGTACTACTGATTTTCTTTGGTGGAGGCTAGATCATCTTTGTTCTGCTCTCAGAAGCTTAATCAGATGGTTATTGGGAGTTTCAGTACGGCTCAGGACATATGGCAAACCTTTTTTATTGGAAACATCCAACTTTCTGATTGTGCATTACTGCATTATAGTGTGCTTACACTGCAGACAGCTGGAATAAACAGCTTGTAAAGCAGGTACTGTCATGGACACAATGTGTGAAGGTCAGTGAAGTCAATACAAAGCCTCTATCCACTTGCCGGGTACCTTTGTAACTCAGGAGGCTTGAAGCTGTACCACACTGAGTGCCTGAACTACCAAGGGGCAGAAAAGGTTTTGAAGCAGTACCTGTCTCTCCTTGTCCCTTGAAGGCCTGATCCTCCTCAGGGATGGGACATACTTAGGATATACACCCCCCTTCATGTAGTGGTCTGAACCGCCTTCTCTTTGCCAGCCAATATATTTGTCTAAATGTGTTAAGGGCAGTTTATCTCATTTTATTCTTCTGTATATTTTGTTAGCTGAAGCAAAAAGCTCTTACCCTTCCCTGGCTTTATCATTGCTCTGTTCCCAGACTGTAATCTCTTCAAGCTAGCCTTTGCTGATGAGATAGTCTGTACCATTTAAACAGATTAAATGCACGTGGTGTATAGAGTGGCATGCCCTGCCCAAGCATGAAGCTGAATCTGTTGCTTTCTCTTTGCTTGCTATAGTACAGTTTATTAGGACACACAATAGTGTGTATGTAGAGGCATGTCCATTGTTCTGTCTTCTGGACTTCCTCTTGAGTGCCTCAGAATGAAAAACAAATAGGAGGGAGAGACACAGAAACAAAATCACCCTGTGAACTATTAAAGAGGGAGATGGGAGATCCTGGATAATATCAGAGTTCCTTTGAAGTGAAGGCTGAATAGATTAGGAAAAGTGTAATTGAATTAAAGCCACTTTCTTGGAATAGATATACTTTTACCCCAGCTAAGCAATTTCCTGCTTGAGTTCCTTATCACTATCAGCACCTGCTCATTTCAGAGGGCGACACTCCAGAGACTACTCTGAGCCAGTGCCAACAGCCAGATTTCTTACTCCAGTCTCTCCCCCCTCCACCCCCTGCACTGCTCTGACACACACCCTGATATAGAATGACAGCACACTGCCACAATTTAAACAACACTGCCTCTGCCTCTTCAGAAGGACAAGTCCTCCAGAGAGCACCAGCCACAGAAACTGTCCACCCTTGCAAAAAACATCTTCATCATGGCATATAAAGCAGCACATTTGGCTTTTAAGTCGCGCTGGCACAAGACAGACGAAGAGCTCTGTCGGCACAGTATGTCCTTTGTCTTACATAAAGCAATCCAAAATGACTTCTTTCAGAGTTACCTTTATCTGCTGGAAAAGCTTCCTCTGGGTGAGTAGCTGGTGTGTAGGAGTGTCTGTGTACATGTGTGACTGTGCTCCAGAGAGGTGTATAATGTTAGATGGTAGAGTACAGGCACATTAATGACAGTAACTAATAGTTTTGAGAAGCCTGGCTAGAGAGACTACAGTGCTAGCTAAACCATTCGGTAGTCTCTCTCAGCTCTGACTCATTCAGTACCCTGCTATTTTACCTAAATATTCCATAGATTGTTAGAGGAGGGTGAGGGAAAGACCACAAGAGTGAAATAAAGCTGGGTTTTTAGCTGATGGTTCCTTTTTTTTTTGACAATTTAAATAAAACATTTATTGACCTGTTTGGGGCTTGGAAGGACAACTGCAAAACTAGCAGAGCTGACATGCCTTACTTTCTGTTGCCAGATAACTCATTTTGTTGTCATTCAGTGTGTCCTTAGCCTTGCCTTTTGCACTGTTTTGGACAAGTGCTTTGAAGGTAATGATTTAATTTTTTTTCAGGTGTTGTTGTAATCCTTATCTCTGCAGCAGGCTGTCTAACCTCCTGTTTGTTAACTATGAGGAAAATGCTTCCAAAATGTTTGTTTGTAGCTGAATTTCAGTGAAAGCCTCTGGTCCACGATGCCAAGACAATTTTTTTTAGATGCAGAAAATGAATGTTCATTTCTTGGGAAAATGTAGTCCTGAATAAGAAACAAAATTTCCCCATGACAATATAGCTAAAATGCAGATTTGACTTGAGTCTGTATTACAGTAGCATGTCACTTTTTAAGCAGAATTGTTCAGCCTACACTCAATATTATAATTGTAGGAATTTAAGATGGAAAGGATGTGTCAGTGAAACCTGTTAGACTACTCTTTGCAGTGAATTCTTGAGGCCTCCTTCCTATTTGAATGATCCATTTAGGCGAGTGGATCTTTTATCTGATTGTTTGAAATTACACAGACCCTAGTGAGAACTTTGCTCAAGAAGGTAGAATTCATGAGTTCTGTAAAGAAAAAAAACATTTCTATGTTATCTTAGTTTTTGATGTGCTTTTTTCAAATTAAGCAATATCTGCAGCTCTTTAAAATGAAACATGGAAGATAAATACTCCTATCCCTAGTGGTAGGTAGCTGTGAACGATGGAAAGGAAGGAAAGATGGAAAGGAAGGAAAGTCAATTATAGGTTGATGGAATCTCAAGAAGTCTGTGAAAATGTTATTCTTTCATTTGTTTTGAAAATAAACACAACATATTAGAAACTGAGCAGGATTTCTTACAGTGCTGTTAGTGTAAGTACTAATAGGTCATTTTAAGGCTAGAAGGTACCAGTATGAACATCTAGCTTAGAATTTCATGTAGAAGCTCCTGCAACATGCTTGTAATGTATGGCTGGGTCACAGTATATGTTAATGAAGGCAAAAATACCTTGGTTTAAGGGCTGCAAATGACTGAGAATCCATCAGTCCATCATTAAGCTGTTTCCAGGCCTAACTGCTTTATTCTTGTAAAAATATATTCTTTTTGTAGTCTGAATTTTAATTGAATTTCCATTCCCAGCCAATAAACATTGTGAAATGGTCTTATTAGATTAAAGTTCCCCCCTGCCAGGCTCTTCATAACCCCAATCGTTACAACTTAGCTAAAGAGCTTCCAAGCTTGTTGCCATCTTATCCAAATTAGTATGAGTTCATGGAAAAGGTACTGTAAATCCAGCCTTCATATGAACATAACAGCATGTCTGTTACTCCATGCTTATTGTCATGAAGTAAAAGTGTTCATAAGGGCAGGTACTTTGGGGTAGCTTGCACACTGTGAATGCACATGCAAGAAACTTCACAGCATGCTAGGATATCATGATCTGGATGGGTGGACAATCAGATGTTTAAAATGTTGTTGGGTAATCAGGCTCAGAAAGTTGTGGTCAAATCTTGAGGTCAGAAGAGTACTGCAAGAGTCTGTCCTGGGACCTATCCTGTGTAACATATTTATCAATAACCCGGAGGAGGTGAAAGACTGCTTGTTCATCCCATTGGCATATTGTGGCCAACTGGCAAGACTTGTCTACAAGTTCTAGGTCGGGATTACCATCCAGAGGCACCTAAAACAGGCTGGAGGAAAGAGACAGTGGGAACTTAGTGAAATTTTAATTCACCAAAATTCAAAGATAAATTCCAAGTCCTGTACCTGGAGAGGAAAAGTCTTAGGCAACAAGAACACAAGTAGGGCAGTGGCTGGCCAGAGAGCAGCTCTGCTAATAGGGTTTTGGTAGATAGCAACTGAACATGAACCAGCAGTATGTCCTGGCAGCAAAGGTGGCTGTATTAACAAAAGCATAGCTAATTGATCAAGGGTAATAATGATCCCCTTTTATGCAACAGTCATTAGACCACATGCGTGGACAATTGAACTCCCAATGCAGGAAACGACACAGAGCAAGCTGAATGACCTCCAGGGTGGTTAGGGAACTGAAGCACATGCCCTATGAAGAGACACTAATAGAATGGGGCATGTTCAGCCAGAAGAGACTGTTTCAGGGAGACCAAGTATCAGCCTGCCAATACCTACAAGACCATGAAGAAGATGGAGCTGAGCTCTGCACAGTGGCGTGAGGCAAGAGGACAAGACACAGTGGCCATAAATGGAAACAAACAAGGTTCTGCCTGGCTCTAAGGAAAAGCTCTTTCCCCGTGAGGACAGTCAGGCATTGGAACAGTTACTCAGGGAGGTTGTTCAATTCTTCATCACTGGAGGTTTTCAAAACCTAGCTGAATAAAGTCCTGATGAACCTCCTCTGACCTCATGTCTGTCCCTGCTTGAAGCATAAATTTGGACTACAGCCCTCCTTAAATCCCTCCCAACCTAGATTATACTGTGAACCAGTACTTCCTCTGATGTAGAGAACAGAATGTGGCAGGTCTGAACATCTCTGCAGAATGACATTTACCAGTTCAGTTCAGAGTGGAACTGAGCAGAAATGAACTGAACTTCTCAAGCTTCAAGACTACATCTGGATATCTCTGTGTAAACAGCATTAAACCAAAGCAATAGTAAGACTGTGACCTAGTCGGCTAGTTAAGAGTGTGCTTAACCCTGAATGTGAATAAGAACACTGAAATCAAGTCTCACATTGAAACTTGCAGTGCTGTCCAGGGCCAGCAAGGTAGAAAGCTTGCTTCAAGCTATGCTAGCTCCATGCTTCCCCCACTCCTTTGCTAGGCTCAGTGATGGAGCACTATTAGGCATGTTTACTTATGTGCTGAGCATATCTGGTATCACAGCCTGTTAAGAGAAACATGTCACTTTTACAGACCAGGGTAACATTTCTAAATAAAAGACATGAGTAATTTTAGGCACTGATCCAATAATGTACTTTAATGTTTGTGAATACCCTTAGGCCCAGTGGACTTTAATGGAGCTACTCAGATGCTGGAAATTATGCATGTGTTTACATGGGCTGTGGGACTTGATGCCAGCGGGATGAGATTTGTGGGGGAAAACTTAGATGGTCGGTCCATAGAGATGAATATTCCCATGTGTGAGGCACGTGTCTTTAAGTAGTATCTGCTTTGAGGGTTAGCTGATGTTCATTCTCTATAAAACAGAATTTAAATGGTTCTTGGACCACAGTAGAGAGGTGAATGCTTCCCTGCACCCAGATAACTATTTTTCAACTGATGCACAAAGCAGATGTTGCATGTGAAAGGGAATACTCATCAAGACTGGAATTAGTTCAGTATCTTGCAAAAAGTAGTTGGAGCCACAAAATAATGTTCGCAAATAAAAACTTCAAAAGAATTACTTGCAGCATTTACTCCTGCCAGGGAAATTTAGCTGAGTAAACCCCACAACCAAGAACTGTAAGACAGTTTACTGCAGGTTGGGATTGCACCCAGCCTCATGTAGTAAGTGGTCTGTTTCTCTAGAGTTTTAGACCAGATGCACTGGGAAACAAAATTTTGAACAGATCCATTACAAAATATTAGAGAACATTTTGGACTTTGCAGGGCAAAAGGTCTTAGGTAGATACTCTCTGTCTAGTCCAGGGGTTGGCATTCAGCTATAGATCACCACTCTGCACCCTGTGTTGGCAGAGACTTAAAATTAACGTCTCATGACTGTGGAGTGACCTTTAGGGAGCCAGTTCATGCTCTGAGCCTGCTTTTTCAGTGCATTTGTTTTAGCCATCTCCCCTTGGGGGACTTGCCAGCAGATCAGCTGAGACCAAGTGTACCGTGAAAAAAGTTTCTTCTTGCTCTACTAAAAGCACATTTCTAACCTTAAATCTTACAAGTTACCTGCCTTAATACTAAAAACTGTCTGTGAAAGATAGCTGTCCTCTACAATGTCTGAAAGACTTACAGTCTCCATCATCCTATCCTGCCTATGCCCTACTTTACAAAGTTTGCTGAAATCAGACTGTGTATCTGTAACAGAATTCACAAGTATTTAATTTGCTGGTGCAAGAGGTAGTCCCAAATGGGTCATGGAAAGGGAGATGCCTCAGGCCAGACAGGTCCTGTAATGAGAGGGAGGTACAGTGGAGCAGAGCTGCAACACTAACTGCCACCAAGGACACGTGCCTCCTCACACTTCTCTTCTAGGGTAGGTTCCTGCAAGCTGGCAAACCTCCCTCTCTCTCTTGGTCCTGCTGCTAGAGGCAGCCAGGCACAGTTAAAAGGCACATCAGAGTTGAGGTTGACTGGATGTATCAGGAAAATTGGGTTGTGAACTGGGAGAGTTGGCAGTGTTGCAAATTCATTAGAGGGAGGAGTAACCATGAGGGAGCAAGAGGTGGAAATCATCTCTATAGATCATATACCGCATGAGTGAGACTGTGGGTCTGCAGGGGAAGATGTTGGGTACGTTGCTACCCTTTACATTATTTGCATGCCCTCAGGTGGGAGACTTGCATAGAAAGATCTTGGCAAAGACTGATGCATAGAGAAGACCCCCTGGATGCTAAGCCCAGAGCTGGTTTTGGATGCCAGCACGTAAGGCAGAGCTCTTGGGCCCCAGCAGGCCCAGGAGGAGCTGCAGTCAGCTGGTGTATGCACGCAAGTCCCGGCAGGCATTCTGCAACCCTGATACTAATTCTGAGTGAGAAATATGAGAGCACACACTACAGATCTGATATCCTCAATAGCATATCGTCCCCATGTGTTGCCTCAGGTCAGGCTCATGTTTTCAGTGGAAGGACTCTGACTATTTGTTGTTCATGCTGCCAGCTGCCTGCAGACAGCCTGTAAATGTCTTTCCCTTCAATCTAGTAAAACAGGATAAATCACTGTCCCTTGATTGGTCCATTAAATAAGGCTTAGAAATAATCACTGGACTCTTACATGGAAGATATAGCAAATCTAACATACAGCGATTCAGTTCTGTTCACCAGACAGGCTGACATCTGAAACAGAGAATAAAGAGACACAGAGAAAACAAGATGGTGCCATTCCCAGGGGTGAGGATGGAGATCATTTACTGGAAGAATCACAGCCACTGATGGGTCTTTTTCCCAGGCTCTGGGAGTCGCCCTGGCTAAGTTGTGCTGGGGATTGGCTGCTGCCCCCTTTGTATTAATTTCTCCAACAAAATGGTTTATTCTAAGTATGTGAATATAGTCAGTGGAGTGTGTAAAACTCCCAGGTTTGACCCTTGCTGGGCTCAGTGCTTCTTGTGGTATAAATTTCTTAGGCATAACATAAATGTGTAATGGATTAAAGCTTTAATAGTATCCGTTCAGCAGTTGACTTAAGCAGGTGATGACAAGAGGGGCTGGTAATGCTGCTTTTGTTGGATGAAGGATAGCCAGGCATGCTGCTTATGTGTAACCCAATAGCACTATTCTGCTCAGAGTGGTCCTTGGTGGTAATTATTCCCCATCCTACTTCCTTTGTCCCCCCTTCGTTTGCCTCCAAAATGTCGTTTTCCTGCTGAGGATGGGCAGGCACACACTTATCATTCCCTGCTGAGCTTGCTTGCCCTCAATAAATACATTCCAGGTTTATAGTCAGGGTCTCTGGCCTAGCTCCCTTCCTCTGTGTGGAGGGCAAAACTCCTGTCCCCAGCCATTGTAAGCAAGGCATGGCCTGTTCCCAGCAGCAACCGGCAGCGCTCCTGTGAAAGTTAAAAGGTGCAGTGACAAAACACTGCTCCCCGGTCCTTCTATGTAGGCAGCCAGTATGGAGCTCTCCCTTTTTACAGTTATTAACCCAAAAGGTGTTTGCTGCTGGATCATTTCCAGTTCTTTGAGCACAGTGGGAATCTGCAGCAGAGCTGGTCTCACACTGCAAGATGGTGCTTGCAAAGACTTTTTCCCAGTATGACTCCATCCCTTCTTATTGCTTAGCTTTTACAAGCAAGCCTGTGATTGTGTTTTTCTTGGAAGATCTGTCATACACACAGGAAAATGCCTGGACACTTGCATGTGCACAGGATAGTCAGGGGTGCTGGTTTTCAAGCAAACTGTTTATGTGCTGCCTCAATCCAGACTTTTAAGCTGCAGAACTAACTGCTTTTGATATGCTGATGCACATGGAGTGTAGAAAAACCCAGGATGTGGAGGACAGGCATCAGTTTTTTAAAGAGTAATATAAAATAAGCTTTTACCTAGCAAAGCTGGCAGGTTTTAATAAAACAGCTTCAGACACGATTGCTGTATATTACCAGCAAAATAGACAACCAATGAAAAGAAACATCCAAGCTCTGGCACATAGGAACTGGATACACAGTGTATCACCCACTGATTATCTTGCTCCTTGATCTGACAGATGAAAATTTAGTGCTGTCTCTTCTGAATGGTCTCCCCTCCTCTATACTCATGTAGGCCTGAGACAACCATCTGCTCTTTGGTTCAGCTTACTTGCAGTGCCACAGATTGTACAGTATCACTAAAAATAAACCAGAGGGAGTGCCTCATTCACCCACTCTCTTCGTGTGCTCCCCGTGCAGCTGTCAATGGCTAGAAAGTATATATGGAAATGTGCACAACAGTTAGGTTTGTGATAGCGGAAATGGTGACCCTGTAGAGCAATAAATGGCATCCACAACTTTTCTGGGAGCAAATCAAGCCCCTTGCTCTCTTAGGCATGCATTTTCACTTCAAACTTGAGATGATTTTTCACTGACATGAAAGATAATGTGATGACAGAAATTATGTCTGAGCCTGGGTGGCACTGAATTTGCCCAAGGAGGACTGTGTCTCTTCAAGGTCTTGCAGGATTAAATCCAGCACCTTTCCTTCCACCTTTGCTTTAGAAACAGAGGTTTGGTGGTTTGAAGGCTCAATATAAGTTTATAGATCTTTACCATTGTGTCTCCAGAGCAATAAACTAAACCAGAAATGTTTTTCATTAACAGTAATATAGTGATGTATCTGCTTGCAGTGAAACTTTACGCTTTGACAAGTCAAGTTATCAATGGGGAGATGCAGTTCTATGCCAGGGCCAAACACTTCTACCAGGAGGTGCCAGCCACAGAAGAGGGCATGATGGGAGACTACATTGAGCTCTCCAATACAGATATTGAATCTTCCAAGGAGTTTCTCAGGAAGTTTGTTGGGGTGAGTCATTTAATCTTGTCTTCTGCAAGAAACAGTAGTGATGTGTCATAAATGACATGCACTATGCCCAATCAGATATATTTTAAATGGTAACATATGTCATATTTGATATGCAGTTACAGGTTATAACTGTCAATGGATCAAGTAATGTGTTCTGCCAGCTCATGCCTCATCAGGAATATATATTTTGCCTGGCCTTATGTCATTATTTACCTGTTTTGTATCCTTTTCTTAAACTCCAAAGCTGCAAAGAGGATTGGGCAAGATCTTTTATCTGTGTTTGGGTGGGAGATTAATTTGCAGGCAGGACTGGGACCTTTCACGATAAAATCCTTATTGGCTTCAGTGGGAGATTTGTCTGTGCAAATTCCTGCAGTCCGTTTGGAAAGTAGCTGAGACTAAATGCCAAGTTTCTGTTGTGCCTATTTATAGATATTTCTGAGAATACTGCAGCAAAACCCAGCCCCCTGTGCCACCCCTCCCTACCCCAAACATGAGCAGTATAGAGAATAATGTAACCATTAGGAAAACTATTTTTTTTTCTTTAATGTTTCAGTGTCACCGGGGACCTTTGCAAGCAGATTTCTAAAGTTCTGTAAACATTTTCAAAGGTCTGTCTTGACCTGTGATCTAGAGAGATGCCGAGCGGGATTTTAAAATCACCTACAATAGCAATAGCACTTTGGCACTTAGGTTTCTAAAAGCCTTATTGATGTCTTTGGGAATCTGCGAATTTTTAAAGGTGTGATCTGATGATTTTCTGACTGGTCTTTCCTCTTCCCAGGGGAAAAGCCTACTAAATTAGCTCAACAACGGTATTAGATGCTAAAGAATCCACAAAGCCACAGGAAAGCAAATTCCTTAAGTTCTCCCATTTACAAAATGACTAGTTCTGTATAACGCTACCATAAATCTTTCATTTTCTGCTCAAATGTACAAATTTGGGATAGCCAGGTGACCTTTTTTTAGTCTCAATGATCCACTGTGGAAAAAAAGCTCAATAGCTTAATTCAATGTTATATATAAAAAAGGGCACAGTTTAAATTGATAGAGATGGAAAATGAGTGTGGCTTAACAACAGGTAGAAATCCTGTATAGCAGTGAAGAGCAATTGATGGCAAAGTTTCCTGTACCTGATAGAGAGAGGCTTTTGGGGCAGTGAGCCAGCAAAACACAAATGAACAGCTACATTTTTTCATTTACAGTCATTTGTATCAACACCAAGGCAAAAAAGCTTCAAAACATTGTAAAGCCCGACTGTATCAGGCTTTTTACAAACACAAAACACAAAACCAGACAGGAAGTTCAGCAAGGCAGCTGAACCTGATGGTAAAATGACATTTTAAGAAAAAATGAAATGCAACTTTTAAGCCTTGAGCCAGCTCAAGGCATATTCCTTAAATATTACTTAAGTCTTGTTTTAGGGACATTTTGTGGACTGAAAGTGGTGTGTAAGATTGTACGCAGGGAAGCATTTTACACTTCATAGACATCATACAGACACCATTTCCTGAATGGAAGGTCTATACCACGCTGTTACGCTTTCTCATCTTCAAGACCCAAAAAGGAAAGAAGTACACTCCGTAGCAGTTTCACATGCCAAAGAGAAGTTGTACCCAATACATCAGGTGTGATGACAGATACAGAATACTCCAGAGCAGAGTTCCTGCTCCTATTATTAGCCAGGGATAGAAAGGATACTCTGAATGGCCAAGATCAAACAAGAAAAAAAAAAACCAAAACCCAGACAGGAATCTGCACGTTTTGCTAATTCTGATTTAATATGTTAAAGTCTGTCCTCTGTTGAGATACAGTCAATTGGTTATGTTATTTATGGTTTATTTTGCTTTCTTACTACTGCAATTTGAATCCTACTCAATCAGACACAGATATTTGCTGGCTTTCTGTAGTAGTGACCTTATTATAAATCTAATTTGAGTTATGTCTTCCCAAGTTTATGGCTATATGAATTTTTTTTTTTCCAATAAAGTGATCAAGGTAGAAAAAAAGCAGTTTGCTTCACCTATAATATATAAACTATGCTTTCTTCTTAAAAGAGAAGTTTACAAAATCAGAAAATAGAAAAATTCTTTTCAGATCAACTGAACGTACTTAATTTCATTTTTAGTTGTTTTCCCCTATGAAAAACTTCTCCCTTTTTTTCAAGAGTTCAAGTCAGTTCCAAAATGAAAAATGCTGTTTAGAAATGAAAAGTTGGCAAGTTATTTTTTTTTTCCTTGAAAGTTGTGAAATAGTATTTTTTACATTCTTTCCCATGTGTTTTGGCTATAACTCTTCTCTAGATTTGAAATACCAATTTTGCAGAGAGTTTTATTCTTCCAAAACATAATTTTCTGGCAAAATTAGTGCTCCTTGAAAAACAATTGCCCAGTTCCACTCAAATTACCCATCTTGAGTTAGTCTGGCTGTTATGGAAATGCCACACAGTGATATTTCCCTTACATGACTGATGTTGCATACCTTCAGGTGTGGAATTTCTTAGCATGATTCTTAGCACCACTGTAAATTGAGCTACAGATTTCTTTACCATTGAAGAATTTATCTGGCCTAGATACATGGAAGGAATTACAGAGAGGACTAAGAACTTCACATGCTCTGATTGTGGGATTGGAGAAGACTTATATTTTAGCCTGTCTCCTTCCCAGGCAAGTCAAACTGAGTTAAAAGTGCCACTGTGCTCAAGTTAAGAGGTTTTATGTGTGTGTGAGCAGAACTCAAACCAAGAGCAACATTACTTGAGCCAACAGTGCTGTACAGACAAGCTATAGGCTGTCTTAGGTGCAGTCATACTTGACGGGTTATCAGCAGATAAATATTATGCAATAAACATTGCATATTTATGGCAATGTATCCATTCCAGTTAGAGCCCTGATATCCACATAGACAGTGTGTTTTCAAGTGCTTAATCCAGAGGTAATGTGTAAAAAAGGAAATAAAGAAAACAAAGAAACCATTAATTCAGAAACAGTTGTGAGCTATAGGTGTGTGAAATAATAAAGATTATGTTAACTTTAAAGCTCTGTTTCTGCCCTAAACCCTTTCTCCCTTTCTGCCCTCAGTTCACCTGCCTGATTGGTTACTTGCTGAACGAAAAGCTTCTTGAGAGTGATTTTCTTCTGTTTGATAAGGGAGATGGAAGAGATGTTGTTGAAAACCTGACTTTTAAAATTATTTAATAGAAGGAAAACCACTGTGATTTTTATCGATTTCTTGAACTCTGATTTATTTTTTATCCTGCATATCTACACTGCCTTCCTGTCCTTCCAAGACTTGAAGTAGCATCAGGAACATATTCCACAGCTCTCTTATCCCTAAGGAAATTTGTGAGTGCCCTATTTAGCATTCCAGAAGAATTTTTGGGTGCGTATGTGTTCTAAATGCTAATGATTCTGAGTAATGGGAAGCAGGAAATCAGAGGAGCAGTCAATATTAAGTTTTGAAGCCTGTTCTGGCTTAAATTTTCACTTACACTGTTTTTTAAAATAAGAAGTCTGATTTTCAACTCAATTAGGGCTTTGGGAAAATGATTGCCTTCCAAAGAAAATGTTAATACCCTGTCAAAGCTCTGAGCACTTCCAAACTGAAAATATATTAGCTGAACATGGACTTATGTCAACATTTTCATTACAAATGGAGCCGTGGTGCTTTACAGAGTTTCTCAACTGACTGCCTGATGCTCTTGCTCCCTTTCAGCAAAGTGTGGAATCAAGCTTCATCTCCCATGACTGTTCCCTTTCCTCCTCCTCCATGGCAAATGGAGATGTGTTATCAGAGGTCCTTGCTGTGACACATCATGGGAGATGAATTCCCTGTTTTGAGTGAGGTATTGTGACTATAGGTTCTCTGAAACACAAATGTCAAAGAAGTTCTATGGCTTTTTGTTGAATTCTGTTAATTGTTTTGATAAATCATCCCAGTCTTCTCACCAGCTTTCTCAAAGATTTTTACTTAATCACATCAGTGTAGGCCTGTATGTATCTGCCAGCAAACAATATGGAAATCCACCTCGTAATGATCCAAACACAGTTCCTTCTTTCATGAAATCCTTGTTACAGCTTAGTAACTTACTGGTCATCAGTAAAAGCCACATGCTTCTAAGTGCAGCCTATGAATGAAGAATGGCTCACATTTTCTGGCTAACTGCAAACAGGTAGTTTCCAGAGACCAGTAGGATTAAGGGCTTGAGGACTCTTGCACACAGCAGGAGATTAATCTTCCTAGGTATACAAATTGGGACTAGCAGCCCTAGAGATTGGTGAAAGCCTTTGAGGTCCTTGTGCTCTTTCTACAGTTACTTTACGTAACCAGATGCTCAGCCAGGCTATTCATAGTCATGTCATTGAGGGTACTGTCCTTTGACCTTAATGATCTACTGAATTATCCAGTGAAGCAAGGCCAAAAAACGTGGTGAGTTACATGATTTATGCTTGATCATTAGAGAGGAGGTCTCCCAGTAAACAGGAAAAGCAAGACTCTACCTGGGCTTATTTCCTTCAAGAGCAGTGAAGTTGCAGCAGGGACTTTGGCCCATAGCTTTCACTTCAACACTCAGTTCCAGGGGACAGGGAAAAGGTGTTTACATTTGCTTTTACTATATTTGTTTAACAGATAACTTTGGCCAGGGGAGCTCCAATCCCACAATCAGTGCATGTACAGACTTACTTAAAATTTCTGGTTTACGGAACAGCAGCAGGCTCTTAAGAGACTTTTTGTAGCTAGAATGGAAGCCTTAGAGGTGAAATACAGCTGTCTTTTTACAGTGACTCATTATTTTTTCATAGACATAGCCTTCGTGCCACATTTTTTTCATGCCTGATCTCTGTCCAGGTATTGTATTTATGAAGGAAAAAAAAACAACAGTCATGCAAAATCTACTCAGTCATCTTTCTTGTCTTTATGCTTGACAAAGAAATTCTGTGTGTGCTCCAGTCCAAACTTTTTGAGTTGTCATAACTTACCTACAACTTCAACATCTTCATTCAAACACAGCTTATTTTGAAAACTGCACTCTGGTCACAAGGATGCTGTGAATCTGCAGCGATGTCCGTGGGTACCTCGGGAGTTCTTTGCTGCAGAAATTACTTCTTGCATGCAGTATTTGGTATATACTTACTTTTTTGTTAGGCCCCTACGGGGCTCAAAATGAGGCTTATCTGGCCGTGTAGCTGATTGTGAGGTGTGAATATTTGATAGATAAAATTGAAAGGATTTTACTAATACCAGTGGATCTTCTGAGAAAGCTAGGAGTTTGTGAAAGATTATGTCTTTACTTATACCAAGCAAAAACTTACTGTGCAATAGTAAATGTATGGCTGTAGTGAGGAAGTCCCATCAACAGCAGCCTGGGGCACATAGCAGCCTAGTTCAGCTCAAACATAGGTACCCAAAGCTGTATTGATACTGTCCCAGGTTCTTATCAGTCTTGCAACAGCTCTGCACAAATAAGGAAACAGCACATGAGGCTTGGTGTACTAAAGGCTATAGCAGTTAACATAGTTGCTATGATCTTTCAGGTGTTATTTTTCAGATTTCAACTGATTTTCTTGTATCCCACAGGGGGTGGGGAAAGCTGGCACCAACCGCGCCCTGGACTGTGGCTCTGGAATAGGTCGTATCAGCAAGCATGTCCTGTTACCAGTTTTCAAGAGTGTGGAACTGGTAGATATGATGGAGAATTTTCTAGCTGAGGTCCCGAACTACCTGCAGGGCAAGGAGGACAGAGTAGAGATGTATTATTGCAAAAGCCTCCAGGAATTCACTCCAGCCCCACAAAGATATGATGTCATCTGGATTCAGTGGGTTTCAGGTTAGTTCAGCATGATTCACCCAGCCCAGCATCTGAGAACTGTGCAGCTTGTGCTAAAGTGCATGTTAAAAGAATGATGCAGCTGTAAAATGATATTCAGTTCTTTGGGACTGCTTCCTAAAACAAACAAGAGACTCCTGAGAGCTCTCCCCAGCCACATGCACACTTGTGCAAATCAAGTTGGGTTTTTTAAGGTCACTTACTGGAGCAACATACGTGCTCTTGGCAAGTAGCCTGCATGCTAAGGTACATCTGAGGAATGGGTCTTACCTATGGGTTTTCTTGAACAGGAATGAGCCTTCTTTGTTGCCAGTGCTGCAGACATGGGGTTGGCCTCACCAACAGGGATTTCTTAATATGATGTCCTGTGGGTATTTCAGGAAAGAACCTGAAAAAAGTCACAGTTGTAATCACCAATATCTGTAAACAAGATCATATCTTATCATGCATTGATGCTTATCAAACAGGTTCACTTAGCTATGCGTCACAGTACCCCTCATATGAGAAGTATCTGCTTCCAAGCCAACGCAACCACTCTCAATTTTTTCTAGAAAACCTGCTGCAGCACCTAACTGTCCTTCCAGAAAGAAGGTTTTCTCTTTATCTGTGAACCTAAGTGTCCACGGTGCAGTTTCAGCTGGCAAGAAGTCATTATTCTAAAGTGCAAGAGGAGGCCTGAACAACTCCTTCTCTTCAAAAGCCTGGAGAAAGTTTCTTGCTAGGCAAAAAAAAAAAAAAAAAATGGATAAAAGTTGAGAGATTAGCGCAGGAGGTGGTTTTATTCAAGAGCACTTTATTGTCCTCTACACAGTCTTAAAAAGTAATGAAACTGAGCTTCTTAGAAGAGGTCTTCATAGCTGTAGTTGCTTCAGAACAGTATCATTTTCCTTTGTATTTTTGCTTTTCTTGAATAACCAATCCCTGCAGTAATGTAGCTCGTGCCTTATATTTTGAGCCAATCCGAGTCAACATGAGCTAAGACTTGTCTGAGACTGTGCTGATCAGCTATGTGGCTGCTACCAAAGGAAGTATATGCCTTTTCTTTAGCATAGACATAGATGTGAATCTGCTTCCTCCAACAATTTCAGTGAAATACATAGTGATCTTAAGTATTAAACTTCTACCTCTATCTTGAATTTGGCTGGAATATGCCAACAAACTCAATGCTTTCTGGTGGAGCAAGGGCAGGACTGTCTTGTAGAGAGCAATGCCTTGAAGATCTCATTTTCTTAGGAAAGTAGGCTAAAAGCTAAGTTAAGAGAACGTTAAGTTCCAAATTAGGTGTACAAGAGCTTCAATGAATACTGCTGATGCAATCTTGATTTGTCGTGTGTATGCATAAGTTTTTGAGCCCAGGCTGTTATTTTATGAAAAAAATAAGAATGCAGGTTTACATTTCATACAGAAATCACTATTTTCCTTCACCTTGAAAGGTATTCAGCCTTAGGCTTTGGGGATTTTTTCTTTTTATTTTTGTTTGGGAGGGGTGGTTAAAAAAACCTGACATGCTATGTCAAAATGTGGTTTTGAAATGACAGCTTCCATTTATAAAAGTTTAAATCTTCCATCAAGAGTATTAAATATTTTGACTAGAAAATGCAAACAATTACTTAAAAAAAATTCATTCAGTTTCTGACCACCTGTCCTTGTTAATTCATTTTAGATGTTTCTCATGTGAGAGTTCTTATTTTGCTTTTCTCAGAGCCCTGCACTACTGTTCTGAACATAGCAGAAGTATTTATCATTGGGCAGGAAGGATAAAAACCACAATCCCAATAACATACTGAAAAATGTATTATCTTTTAAGTGTATATGGTATATGCAGGAATCACAACAGTAGAGGGTAATACAAAGAGTTTATTTGGCCGTTTGGAAGGTCTTGCATTCCACATTTGATCTTTGATCAAGAACTCTTTTGGGTTCGTGATGTTACGCAAAATTATAGAGATTTGTAGCATTAAAAGACAGAAGGGATTGTTACATTATCTAGTTGGGCCTACTTTGTATCACAAGTGGTTATAGTCATTCCTTTACCCTAGTACTGAGCCCAGTAGTTTGTGTTCAATTAAAACATGTATTGAGAAATTCAACCACGCTTGATTTGAGGACTTCAAGAAGTGGTAAACACCACTTCTGTTGGTAGTTTCCAATGGGTAATTACTTACACTGTCAAACAATTGTCATATATTTCCAATATGAATTTCTTTGGTTCCAGCTTCCTGCCACTGATTCTTATTATGACTTTAACCACCAGAGCAAAGAGCCCTTCAGCACCCAGTATTTTCTCCACTATTACCCTTGACTTCTGCCCACATCTGGTGCTACTACTAATATGGATCCTAAATACTGATTTGAGCTTGTAATGGTTGATCTCATTGACTTGGCCAAGATTTCATAATTAAATCTGGCAGGACTAGAATTTCTCTTGCAATAAATAGGGTATGGAGACTCAGAACAAGGCATCATTCTGATTTGTAAAGTGGGAATTTAAATGGTTAATAGTGATCTGTTTTCCATCTTTTCATCTGTAGGATATCTGACAGATAAAGATCTCCTGGAGTTTCTTATCCGGTGCCAGAATGGCTTGAAGGATAATGGTGTTATCATTCTCAAGGACAATGTAGCCAGGGAGGGCTGTATCCTGGATTGTCTGGATAGTAGTGTGATCCGAGACCTGAACATCCTCCACAGCCTCATTGAAATGAGTGGACTCACTATCCTGCGAGAGGAGAGGCAGGAGGGATTCCCTGAGCAGTGTGTCCCTGTCTGGATGCTGGCCATGCAGAAAGGCCCTGGCCATTCCTGATTGTATAGTGAGACTGCAGACTGGACTATGGATGAACCACAGGACTGGGAAGGAGAAAAGCATCTACTAGAATCCACCTAACCATGCATTGCTACTATTACAACTCTAGCAGCAACTCTTAAAGGATCAGGAGAGAATTACAATTGAGCCAGTTTCTCCAGCAAATAGTCTGCTTCTAAATCCTGTCTCCACCATCATTCTCTCAATTTTTAAAAGCCTTTCTAAGAGCTTCTTGTCGGATCTCTCTTTCATTAAGAAGTCAATACTGGACAAAACTTACAGAAAATAATTAGGTCTGAAGTCTCTGTAGTGGCTAATGCTTTTTGGAGTGTTCTGTATGAGGTGTTAACAAATAAGCCTGATTTTTACTGTGGCATTTTAATCTTCATGGAGTTTAAGAAGGATCTATCAGATCACTGAAGCAAGAAATTCAAATATTTCTGGAAAATCTAATCCAAAATTTGAGTGTCATCACTATCTCTAAATTATTTAAACAAAAAATATAAGAAAGTTATATCCATCTGTTGGCATCAGCTATTCATTTTGGGGGAGTTTTGTTTGGTTGATTTTTTGCATTTCTGTCAGTTTGGACAATAAGACAGCCTGGTTAGTTTTCCATTAACCTGAATTATTTTCCATTTTAGTTCCATTTAGGATCTACTTTGTTTTCCTGATGTTTCTGCCATAGAACAATAGTGGCGCATAACGGTTTTTACACTCCAGGATAAAACTTAGATGACAAATATATGCATGTTTGTATTGAAATTTTGTGAAAAAATTGCCCCACAAATTACATTCTGGAAAATACTTTTTCAAAATGTTCACAGTGGAAACCACTTGAAAGCTTCTCTGTATTATACATACTGCTGTAAATTTCTTGCTTTCCCACATTCAGAACAAGTCTGGCACCATATGCAGCTAATGGGATTTCATGGGGCGTTACTAGTAAGACTGTAAGAAGAACTAATACAGTATTGTATTAATTAACAACTGTACTAAACTGCAGAGGGTGTTAGTGTAACCCAAAAACATCTATGATTTATATTCAAACAGCAGCTCTAGAAGCCTGGATTTGAAAATACTAACACAAATACTATCTCCTTATGGTTCACAGAAATTACACACTAAGCTTCTCATCCTCCTCATAGAGGCACAGAAAGTCCTGTGGGAGGGCAGAAGTTCATTTTGCAAATAAACTTAGAATTTGAAATTCTGCTTCATTCTGAATGAGGACAAGAAGGGAGAATTTTGAAGGAAAACCACACAACCACAGACTTTTCCATTCAGACAAAATCAAATGTTTTTCTTGAATTGGGCTTTTAAAATAATTTGCACTTAAAATGTCATTAAATGCAGTAAAAAGCAGATTAAATATGGCTTGTTCAAAATTCTGGAAATTGAATTATGACATTAGAATGGACTCTTTTGACTCTGTCAGAATTTTTATCATGTTTTATTCCTCTGAAATGCTATTCTGGCAAAACTAACCAGCCTTTATAATGAGTTGCATTATGACAAACCTCTATGTTCTGATGGAAAGGGGATCTATAAAACATCCTCCACATGACTGTAGGCACAATTGTCTGTGTTAAATATCGTCATCTGTGTTAGATTAATTCACATAGAAGCCTGAAGATAACAAGATCAAGGAACCTCTCAGCTGGATTTTAGAACACTCTGCCATCCTTTGATAACAAATCTCCAGTTTTGGTTTTAATTGCATAACTCTTCTTCTTGAGCAGTATGGTTGCATATGTTGAGAATTTCCAGTTTATGGCAGAGGGCTTCCTGCCATCAAATCTTATTCAGTAATTGTCCTCTTAATGTGGCATCACTAATTGTAGCATTAGGGAAGACAACCCTGGTGATTTGGTGAATATTCTGGCATGTCATATAACTGTGAAACTTATAGTTCCCATGACACAGATGCTTCTGGAATGTTTTGTCTAATCTTTCCATTCTAATTAACTGGTAATGGATGTAAATTTAGTATATAACATTGGAAAAAACCTTAGGTGAACACTTAAATTCTGGAATTGTCCCCAGAACTAAGTACTTCAAATTCCCTTTAAGATATTACAATACTTTTTTTCTGCTGAGGCTACTAAAATCTGGTGTGGTCTTTGTGTACATGTGAGTATATGCAGATATTTGAAGGAAATCCAGTCATTTGGTTTACAGGAAAGAGAAATCAGTCCTATAGTTAGTAACACTGGTTAGCAGTAAGAGGAGAATATTTAAAAGGCCTTTACATGGATTACAAATTAATTTGCCCTTAATCATTTTTTCTTTCAGCCAGAGTCATCTGCCATGGTACAGAATGCTTGGGCATTGCTGGAGATCATAGTACAATCGTGCCTGTGCCAGGCATGTCTGAAAGACGTTGATCACTACAGTGGTGAGAGAATGGCATTGTGGAAGTAGGAAGTAAACAATTTTATGCAAATCTAAACAGCTGCCACATCTCACAGGGCAGAATATATCAGATGTTCACTTACACACCAGTGTGGGTGCCATTCGGTAAAGAGAGATATGGTTCCAAGATGGATATAGGAATGTAAAGGGGTTTAGGATGAAACGTAGAATATAAATGACTGGTACTGTTATCAGTGAAATAAAATTTTCAAAGCAAAAATGGTCTCCCTGTGTTTTGTACATCTTTCCTGTATGAATTTCCAGAATACATATATTTAAGCATATAATGAAAGTTGGTTCCCTTAACTATGTGAGAACAGAGACAAATAAAATCTCAATTTACTAGAAAAAACACATATTTCATGGTTCCCACATTCCTGGAAATTAATGTTTCATGTCTACATTGCTTCCACAGTAAAATATTAAAGCTTTTCTGGTGACATAATGAACCTGAAGAGTAAAGACACACAAGCCCTCCAGGGCTTACATGCATAAGATTGTTGCAAACTGAATAATGTTTTTGTTTCCCACTTTTCCAAGATATATTTTTAATTCAAGAACTCCTAATCAACCAGTGTAGGCCACCCTTAAATGTTCATGAATTTGGGTAAGGGCCATTCTTGGCTTAAAAGATCAGGGCTTTCTGGACTTTACCATAGTATATAATAACAATAATAATGATAATCAATCACAGATTTCAGGTGGAGGATCTTACTTAGAAATCATGTATGTATCAGTTGATCTTTCGTGTTCAAAGGCTGGATAATCAGCTCAGTTACTCTGCCTCAACTTCCAGGTTATTTAAACTATGCACTTAAGTCTTTAGCTGATCAGGTTGCAGTGGGAGTTTGAATCCCATTTGTTTGGTGCTCATTTAAGACGTTCCCAATCTCAGTGTTACCAGAAATTTAACCTAAGATTGAGACCCTGGCTGAAGGAAGGTTCACAGAACACTTAGAGTCCTCCAAGTTCAAGTCCTTGTTCACCACTGACAGGTAATTAGTAAAATACCTAATTACACCTTCAATCAGAAGTTTCTCCCAGGCAACCACTGCTCAAGTAAATGCTTAGCCAAAGTGCAGTAAAGCCTGGTTCTGCCACCAAAACTCTTGGTAATGCTTGGTTTCCCTGTGTTAGGTCCAGTGCATCTATCCTGTTTGACTAAAGGCCAAGTATTACCTTTATTATATGAATGTGATGTTCCTTGCAAAAGAGATCCTGACAGTAGACCCCCAAATGCTACTGCAACCCAAATGAAACTTAAGAAAGCGATTATTACAGCAGGCTGAACAGTGATTCCAACTGTGCATCCCGCAACCATCAAAGTTCATGCTGTTCGGGTTCCAAAAGCAACTCAGATGTTACCAATGTCCTTTCATTCCTGACTGGAAGTCATCATTTTTAGGCATATTGCTGAATAGGTATTCTAAAAGATTTTGTTTCAGAAATACCAAAGTGATCATACCAATTTTCGTTTGACTTGCTTGTTTGGATGTTCATATGATCTAGTCTAAACTGACATTTTATGGAAGATGATAATACGTTATATGGTATTGCAGTAGTTGAAGTACAACATTTGTTTCCTACAGGATGTGCTAATAAAATCACTACATTCGCTGCCCCCAAATATAGTGAAACAAGTCAGCAGTTTCCAGAGGAAACAGCCATTTCAAGAGGAACAGTCCTGTCAAGAATTATTTGCCCAAGCTCTTTTTCTCCAGATGTATCCCACCCATTCAGGCAGCCTGCAGTGTGCCTCATCTAGGGGGCAGCCACCCTAGGCTCTTTGACAGCGAGGAGAAGAAACTGGTACCTCCAGCGCAATTCGGACCACCTCAGAGCTGAACTGGGTTGAAATATGAGAGTCTCTCTTCTCCCTGGTGGTTGTACAGTGGGAATGAAAATACGTCCTTGTTATAACCAATTCACCATCTTCATTGTTAATGTCAAACAGAAGTGCAGTGTGATCTGAGGCATGGACTTGGATAACCAAACACCCATTAAAAATCAAAGTCAGGGTACCAGGGCACTATATTAATGGGAGCAATATATCACTGCATAATGCCAACTGACAAAAGCTTTGCCAATTATTCCACTGAGTGTCCTGAGTGACTTCATGCCATTTACCTGTTTTTTCCATTCTCTTAATCCAGGCTCCCCAGGGCGTTTACAATGACATATCAGACAGTAGGCCTGTCCAGAGGAACTTGACTGTTACGTGCGATTAAAACCAGTTGTATTGCATCCCTTTTCTCTTCCTTTGATGCTTCTCCCAACTTGCCAAGAAAATCTCTCCTCCACTTGCCAAAATTGATTTGTTCTCTGTGGACATCACCACATCTTACAGAAGTAAAACAGATTGCCTTTGATTTTAAGAGGAGGTAATTCTGTTGATCTGAGAGCAATAACAACAGGCTGTATTTCAAACATATAGATTAATACCTGTCTCTTTCAAATGATGTCAAGTAGGCACTCCCAGACCTTTGTTTCAAACAAAGCTCACATTCTTATCACTATAAATGACAATATCTGTATAACACTCTATGTCCCAAGACCTTGAAGCATGCATTGTCCTTGTGTTCTGGATAAGGAAACTGAGGCACAGAAGTGTGATCTGGCTCACATTACAGCTTTACCTAAGTGGTAGCTGTGGCTGATTAACACCTCCACAAATGAGGTCATGACAGGAACTAGAGTGTTTTGTAGGCAGACATAAACTTATTCTGGTTGTGCTTGGAGCAGATTGAAACAGCATGGTTGTGGTTAGCTTGCTTATTAGGCCAACCTGATGTGTCCTGCAAAGAGAGGGCTCAAGCTGAACACTGTGCTCATGAGCATACAGCTTCTGTTCCTTTCAAAGCACTGGAAGTGCTGGTGTGTGCCTGCAGCAAAAATACAGAAAATTGGTGGAAAGACTCTCTTCCCTGTAGCTCTCTTCCAAAAGACATTGCATTTAAAGGTATTTCAACCTGTTGTGTTATTTTGAGGCTCCTGAGACTAAGGATTTTAGAGGCATTTGAAGATGTGTAAGGGCACTTGTGGCTTAGCAGATATCTATTGGTGTCTTTGCATGCCTGTAAGTCTCTGAAGATTTGGCTTGTAGGAACCTCAGCTTCAGACATGACTACATTTTCAGAATTATCTAGGAGACCAAATTTGAAACCATTTAAGTGCCTGTCAGTGGAGACTGGCATCTGGAGGGATTTCTAAAGCATTTGGCCAATTCAGTCAAATTTTAGCATCAGCATGTGTTTGTAAATCCCTCAGGGAGATGTAGGCATCTTAAGTACAAATAACCTCACTTGATTTGGAAGCACTTAAATATAGATGTCTCATTTAAGATAATTGGATAGCCTCACTTTGCAGGCAGTGGAGAAAAACTGGCCCATGCAGGAGACATTCATGGCCCATGCATTCATCCCATTCTAAATATACATATTAAAGATCTGAGCAATAGAGAAGTCCTTCTGAAAGCTACATTCAGTTGTGCCACTTTACAGTGATTTGAACTGATTTGTTGGTATATTGTGACTGATTGTTCCCCTCTCCCTAACCTCTGACAGTGCCCTATGATTGTAAAATCCTGATTCAGAGACTGTCTCTTCCAGATCTGTAGCAGGGATTCCCAAACTGTGGCACACATGCCACAAGTGCTGACGAGCCTCCACAAAGTAGTATGCAACACTTTCTGAGCAGCCTTCTATATACACATGTAGCCTGCTGGTAGCAACTTCAGTTCCCATTGCCACTGCTGTTGGGGAAATGCTCCAGCATGGAAGTCCTCCTACCCTCCTCCAATAACAGAATAACAAACATAGAGCATCATCAACTCCAGAAAATCAAAAATCACAGCTCTAGCTTCAAAATCGTTGTTTGGAAGATTTCTCTCCCTGTGTTCACACATGATTAACAGTTTCACAGATGTATACGCATACATGTAATATGGAATATACACTGCTTATATTGGCCAAGGTGACCTGTGGTCCTTGGACTATGTGTGGCTCGACACCTTTTCTCAAGGCATCTACTGCAGTGGAACAGCAGCTGCTATGTAATCTGGATACCCAGCCACACAAGGAGAAGGTCCAGCACTGTTTGCAGGGGAACTGTTGCTCGATCAGCATTGGATGTCATCTGCTCAGCCTGGCTCTATCCCAGGACTCAATGGCAGGATCCCTTGGGTGACACCTAGCATGCCTCATTTGTAAAACCCACTCATATCTGCCCCACCCTCTTTGAATTAATGTTGCTTATATCTTAAGCCTCTCAGTCATAGGAGGATTTTGTAATGTGGCATGTAGGATCAGGTAAGATGACCAAATGACTTCGTGTCTCACTTCTCTATAGCGGCACATGATCACAAGGGAATCAAGACATGCTTCTCACCTGATCTGTACATCTAAGAGGCACTTGTCTGAAATTAAGGTAATTGTCAAGACTGCCCATGATCACCACTAAGGAGACATCAGCTCCTTCCAGAAAGCTTCTTCCCTCCTGTGATGGTTGTGCCATAATCTCAACTATAGAAGGACCCTACATGACTGTTTCAGGTTCAGACAAGTAATTTTTAGGTGTTTAAGTGAGGCGAGATGAATTCCAGTTCGAGTGTATACGAATTCATGGGCCCTACTGAGAGACCAGTCTCCAGTGCATTCAAGTCTGTTCTTTCCCCCACAGATAAGAAACTTGGATGTTCAGCCCCAGCTGAAGAAATCTTACAACTCTGAAAGCCTTTACTAAGGAGCAAAATGAAGGTTGCCGAAAATTATGCCACCTTGGACCTTTCAGCATTTTCCTTTCAGAAGGTGCAGGCATACATACTCCTGAAAACCCAGTGGAGTACAAAATTGCATCGATGTTTGGCTCACCCCTCCCCAGATAGCCATGACAAGTTTCCTGAGGGGTGCTTTTTGCACTCTGGATTGATTGGTTTACCAATGAGCCAGGGTTGACCTTCTGTGGAGTCTTATTAGATAACACAGTAGCTTTATTTATGGATCAGTATGTGAGTGCATTGCTAAATAAACAAGTGGCTTCTCAGGGTACCGTTGGCAAACTCTTAAAAATCAAACCCATAAAATAAACAGACTGCAGGAGTTACCTGTGACTCCCACCACTGCAGTAACTTCAAGGTAACAAGAAGTCAATAAACCCCCATCAACAAAATCCCCACTGGGATCTAGCAACTGAGACTCTGAAGCAGCTGTCATCAAGAGAAACTAAGTGATTCAGTAAAACATTAAAGTTCCCAGAGGAACCATATTTGGGCTGCCTTGATTTGGTGAGAGAGACAGCCCTGACCACTTACCAAAAGCAAAACATAGGCCATTGAAGAGGCTCTTGTTTGGATAGTGTCTGTAGAGCCACTCTGCTGTCCTTCTCCTTGTCTGCGATTAGGCTATGTATCATCCCTAGCTGTCTAGATGTCAAGGCAGAAGGACCTGAGTGAGTACTTTCTCACCCTACAGGGAGCCAGTTCACTGCTCAGGTAGAATTTAGTCGCCATCATTCTGTTCTCCTCAGTCTTGCAGATTTCCAGGCTGCTGTCTGATAGGGCCTTCAGTTCTGATTTTAGTGGTCAGAGCAAACCCTGCCTTTGCCATCATTAGCTGAGATCAGTAACTAATTATTTCTTTTCTTGGGCTCTTTCAACATAGGCAGTTTTTTCAGACAGACACAGCTCATCTCCCCCAACAGAATGCATTCTCCACTGCAAGGAGAGAAATACCACCTCACAAAAGATGGCTGAGTACGCTGCTGTGATCCAAACCAGCCTGTGAAACCACTAGAACAGGTACACATACCAAACAGAAAGGATTTAGGAGCCCATGGACTACTTTCCATTGCTGCCTTCTCAGGTAAACAGATCTGCTTACACTCAGGGTTTTATGACCTCCAGAATCTGAGCACTGTGATAATAATTAGTACAATTGATCCCTTCCACCCCACTGTCAGGTGGGCAGGGACTAGTTAGTTTCACTGTGTGTATGGGACCCCCAGAAAGCAAAAGTACATTCATCTTGTCTTCAGCTATTTAGTCCAAGTAGTTATTAGAATTGCCTAATAATCAGGGAAGCAAGGCCAGCACCTCTGCAAAACTTTTCAGTACATCCAATGCTATTGAGCTAATCTGAAATTAGGAATATCCTCTCTCTTCTGATTACTGATTTGGTCTTCAGCTGGGACCATATACCTAATGTTAAATGAGTTGAATCTCACCTTGAGGGAAGAGGGGTCTTAGAGAGTTGTATGCATTAGAGCAGGGAACAAACCTAGCTCTCCTTAGTCACAGCCATGTGCTCATACCACTGAGTCATTTTTTTTCTTGTTTGGGTAAACCGAGGGGATATGGGTTTCCAGCATGGTAAACAAGGATTTAACTACTTCCTCCTTCCTCCCAAATAACTTTCCCTGAAATTAACGAGCTAAACAGAGCCCCTCCTCTCAAAAAGCCTTTCTGCTTAGTGTCGTTTTTGTAACTGATCCTCTTCTGAAAAACAAGCAACTGACATTTCTGCTAAAACCAACCCGAATGGAACCTCTTAACAATTACATTACAAGTAGGACCTTCCTTCACTGGGTCCTGTGACAGAAGAGTGGACACCTACCTATAGATGGGTTTGTAATCCTGTGTGATGAAGAAAACCTAAGGCAGCTGGCAGCACATAGAGGCATAGAGTGCCTTACTCCACTCCAACTTTGTGCCCTGCTTATCAGACAAGAGTGGACAGAGCAGCATCTAGCAGCTGGGATCAGGAGCCACAGAGAAGCTGTGACCTCATGCTGGCCATGTGTTGAGTTGCAAAGATGGTGACAGGAAAGGAGAGGATGTTTGATGTGGGAAGCCGGAGACTTGAAAGGCTGGAATATTTTCATCCTCAAAAACCTCATTGTGAGAATGTCTTTCAAATAATGACATTTTAGGAAATAATAATCTTATTTGTCGCTAACACCCTTTAAGGCTTAACTGTACTGCGAAGGTTAGAAAGTTGTTCTCTCAAAATGAAAATTCTCACATAACTAGAGAACGTAGAAGTGGGTCTAACCTGCCTGTCAGATTGTCCTTTCTTTCTGTTCCATAACAATGAGTGTACACAAATAGCCTAATGTATCCATAGAAGCAGAGTGGCAGAAATCAAAGATCAAGACAAAGGTGATGAGTAAGGATGAGGCAGAGTCATAGACAGGAGAAAACCAGGGATTGTACTTCTCCTTTTGACTGGGGAATAGTGAGAAACTTGCTGCTATAGTATATGTGTTGGAACTGCGCCTTCTAAATGTGTTTACTTAAGGTTAGGCCTAAAAGCACAAAAGAGCTTACAGCACTTTCATTCATAGGTCTCAAAGGGTGCAGTGCAGAGAGGAGCATATGGTAATCCCTACTGTAGAAGGGAAGACAATGGCCGAGAGTATTTTGTCGCTGAGTAGCCAAGTTGGAAATCCTACCTGAATCAATCCTGTCTCTGGACAAAGCTGCCACTTCCCTGTGAGTACAACAGGTAAGTTTTTCCACAGGCTGAGGCTAGGGTTTCATTGGCATGCTCTGTACCTTTGCTTCACAAGGAGCTTAGAATGACAGCTATCGGCCAGCCATCACTGCTGGTAGAAGCAGAGCAGGGCCTGCAAGGAGAGTGCCTTGGTACAGTAGGACAGGAATTCCAGCCAGGATAGCTGAAGTGAAAATCCTGCACAAATCCATATGAGACACCCTTGCAGCTCAAGACATCCATCAGATAATCCTTCCTTTGGCAATCTCCCCACATACCCCTTCCATCAAAGGAGCTTGGATTACCACAGCTGCTGTCTTAATGACTGAGACTCTGAAGGAGGCTGGTTTCTCCAGGACAAAAACTGAAGTACTTTGCACTGTCTGGATCACCTTGCCTCTTAAAAGAACCTGGTATTTAGCAAACTGTTACTGAGCCTCCAGAGGGAGGCAAGTACTCACCCAGGGAGCTGCACACACAGACCAGGATGGACCGAGAGAAGCTAGGTGCCTTGTCTCCTGCCATGAGGTAATCGTGACCTGACCTGGGCATGACATATGCATGTCCCACCTTGCAGGTTTTTGAGCAGATCATGACGCCAAATCCTTGACCATTCGCTGTCACTATAGATCCTGGTGGTGTTTGGCAGATGAAAGGTGCTCTCATGTTTCCTGGCCACACTCCAATTTGGCTGACTATATTCTTGGTTTCTGAAATTCCTGCCCCACCCCACCCACCCAGTTTTGACTGTTTGCTGATGCCTCAAATTGCTTGTTGCTGTTGGTTGTGGAATGGCCTCTTTTTCACCCTAGAACTCACAATAAGCACTTGTGTTGCTTAAATGATCTCAGGTTGTAAGGTTATCTACCATGACATTCCCTGTTCTGGGGAAGCATGTTTGCAAGATGGGTTTCCCCCTACTCCTTTCCAACCCTTAGAAGTGTGGCTGTCACAAGAAAGATTGTGGAGTAGGGTGGTCTTATATGCTGTTGCAAGGTGGGTGTGCTTAAAGAGGGCTTTCCAGTTTCTCAGTTTTTCTCATCACTGTTTTCTCTGTAACTATCAGAACAAACTGCTCATGCCCCTCTGATCGAATAAATGTGAAGCTAGCGAGAGGCCCCAAATACATTTCCTGGCAACAAGACAAAAGTAACTCTACTGAGAAGTTTATGCTAAGAGAATATTTCTAGTAAATACAGTTCTGTCTTGTTCTCAAATGCCCATACCAAGGTAATTACTGTATGGGAGATGCCAACTGGCTGGAAGAACCTGTTCATTCTGGGTCTGTAAAGGAGTCTCCGAGAAGTTCAGCTTCCTGCTGTGGAAGAAGGTAAGTGTGTGTGAGGAAGGGAGACTGGGACGTGTTTATTTGGGAGGGTAACCTTTCTGGGCTTAGAGCCTACTTTTTAATTTATTTGGTGGTCCAGGAAAATTCGTCACATCACATTCATCAGCTCCTATTTCCAATGAGGTGATTACATCACCCTGGAGTCTTAGCTAACAGGGATGCAGCTGTATAAAGCACAGGCTGGCCATTTCATGATGGCAGCAATGCGATTTGTCCCTAAGACAAACAAAATTGCACATGAGAGCTAGAAGCCTGGGTCCAGCTAGCGAAATGCAGATCCAAGGCCAACTCTGAACTTCAGGCCAGCTCACGGATGGTTTTTTCCATGTCTGCTTTTATCCCACCATTTAGCTTCTCACATCAGATCCAGAGACTCAATGTGGCCTCTATGGTCCTGTAAGCACAACAGCTGCTCTTTCTGGGTTCCCAGGAGAAATGCACAGAATGAGTACCAGAGCTCTCCAAGTGATAACTCCAATGGTCTGAGAAGCATTTTGATGGTCTGAAGTTGTAGGGCATCTTGGCTTCTTGACAGTACCATATTTGGCAAAACAAGGATGAGGGATCAAAGCCTTTAGGAGCTGGGGTAAAGACTGAGACACAGGGTTGGGGTAAAGACTGAGACACAGGGCTGTAGCAAAGTGCTGAGAGCTGAGGAAGGTGGAATGGGAGAGCTCTGGAGTGTAGGGTTTCCATGGTAGAAAAGCAGTGGCTGTCCCACTCACTTTTTGGTGTCATCCCATATGCTAATGTGAATACAGGAGGTCACGTCCAGCTGAGTCACAACCCCTTGCTATGGTGTGCCTTCATTCAGACTCTCAGTATTCAAAGGGACTTTGAGGTATTTACTCGTGGAGTCTCACAGCACCTCTGAGAGGTGTCCAAGTACTTTACCACCATGTTGCTCACAGCAGTGGTAAAGCAGTGCAGGAATCACCTTTCACATCAAGAGAATGTGGTAGTGTCAAAGCCAGAAGGAGAAAACTTGGGGCTGCCTGGTGCTCAGCAGACTGTGTTCTTCTCCTGACCCTGCTGCTTTCTCTGTGGAATGCTGAATCTGCTTTTGAACCCCATGTCTCATGTTTCTAGTCTATCTTTACACCAAAATCTTAACAGCAGTTTAAAGCTGGTTTAATTGATTTTGATAAAATGAATCTCAAAGCTCATACAGTCAGGGATTCCATTTTCAAAAGTTGAACAGTTCCTCCTGCAAGGCAGCACAACCATACTCACAGAAGAGTTAATAAATCCATGTGTGTCCTTTAAAAGAAGAAAACAGGAGGATTTTTTAGACATTTTTAGGCAAAGGTTCTTTTTTCATTCCTTTTTTTCAGGCATCCTCCTTGGTAACCAGTTAAAACAAATTCCTCCAGACTGTAAACTAGAGATAATGGAGTTCGCCTTTAATCTCGGTCCACTACAGATCAAGTTACCTCTTAGAAATTACTTATCCTGGCCAAGCAAATGAATTGGAATTGATGTTCTTAATTGTTTTCTAAATTGCTGTTCCCCACTCCCTTCCTCCCCTTCTCTCCATACAGCTGTTTTGCATCAGAGTCTAGTCTAATGGGTACTGTCACTCACACGAGGGGGTGAAGTCATGTGGTCATAAAAGAGAAAGATTGGGGGAAGAGAAGGAAATACCACCCAGTGCATTACTTGGCTGTGACACACACAAACTGAATAGACATAATTCCTCCTAGGGGGCTAGTCCCAACAATGGACACAGTTCTGTCTTCGGCTAGAAAAATGTGGAGACTCATTCTGTTCTCTGATACTCTTTTCTCCCTCACAGAGAAGGAAGATGATTAAAGTGTTAGTTTGCGACAGAGGAGACTTGAGTTGAAACTGCTGACTCTGTGGCAACCTCCTTTGCCTGGTTTTCTGCAAGTTGCTTTGTTTATGCCTTAGTGGTTGCATTTGTAATACATAAATAATGTAATACCCTTCCTTTCTCCTCAGGGCAACAATGGTCATTCATTATCTTATGAACCAACTTAACCTGCTCTCCATCTCCAGAAAGTGCTTCACTGCTCCTTGTGTTTACATATATATTAGTCTCCAGCACATTTGGAACTTGAGTTGCAAAGCTTTTGGGCTCTGGGAGCATCAGGCCAGGACTTAACACCAGAATCCCATCCCTCCACATTCTCTAAAGTGGGGAGAGATCTCAAGTCTTAAGCAGGAACCATCTCCTGAGGATATTTTGCTCATGTAAAAATCATTCCTGCATGTGAAGTGTATGCAAACGAATTATTTCACCAACTTCCATGTCCTGCCACAATGTTCCCTTCCAACCTATAAATGACCAATAATTCCAGTTTTGCTGAAAGCAGCTTTCCAGAACTCAACTGTTCCCTTTCAGACCTTGTGCTTCCAAGGACTGGCAACTGTCTTCTGCTCATCCATTCATTCAGAGTAGAACCTAAAAGAGCAGAGGTTATCCTCTTCTTAACCTCCGCCAGAAGGTCTTTCTTGACAAACAACAGTCTATCACTTACTCTCATTACACTGGCAATTTCGTTTTCTGGGGGAGACCAGGGAAACAGAATTTGCTGCCCACATAAAATCTGTAAATGCCTGGAGGAAAAGCAGCAGAGTCTTGGATACCTGTTTGGAATATCTGAGAACACTCTGTAGAGTAAGTCTAAGAAAAACTGGCAGGAAAGAAGTAGTTTTATACAAATTAGTTAAAAAAAAAATCCTAACTCCTCAAAGTGGTGAAGAAAGCCGCCTATCTGAAGTGTGGAGAATTTCTGCCTGCTTTTCAGTAAGGGGAACATGGATTGTTTGGGCTCGCTGCAGCACAGCACACAGCTACCAGGTACCATTGCTGACACTAGCGAATCATGTGTATTTATTTTGCAAATCCTAACCTGCTCGGAGCTGCACTTTTAGCACTCTTCATAATTGAAAGGAGAATCTTAACACTGTCTGACCTGTCCTTACAGACACAGCCCCTCTGTGGAAGCAGCCTTGTTTCTTAGGGAGTATAATGCAAATAGTTATGAGGATTTATACTAACATCGCAGCACAAATACCCTTACCTCCCTGGAGAAAGGATAAGAAAATCTACTTGGGACAAACCTTAATTACGTGAGTGGGAGGTAACCTGATGGAGAAAATAGTGTGAGAATCCAGAGGGGATGGAGTTTGCTTTGCTTTGCTCTGCTCTTCTGCAGTTAGTCTTCCCTGAAACAGATAGGGCCAAGAGCTGGTCACTGTCCTGGAAGGAAGAAAAGCAAAATATTCAGGTATTAGGTGTTTCCAAGTCATGTGAACCAGGTACACCTATTTGTCTAAATCTGGGATTTGTTCAGCTCTCTAATAGTCTAAGTGCCCAGTTCAAAGCTGGTTTTGAGACATTTCTCAGAACTCAGGGTAGCAAGACAGGAAATTCATGAGGCTGATACATGCTATCCATCACAGGCACAATGCTAGAAGGCTAGCTGCTTTTATCCACAATCACAGGAGTGATCCCTTACCTGGTTCTGCCAAAGTGATCCAAAACAGTAAACTTAATATTTTAAGTGGCTCTCAAGAGAGAGACTTCTAGGAAGAGATGGCTACAAAAAGGTGTAGGTAGGCAGCAGTGTTTTTCTGCCTTCTCATGCAGGCATTACTTTTCAGTCTGGAAGGGAAAGCAGACAAAAGATGATTAGCGCAATGCTGAGGAAGGAGCTCTGACCACCTGATCACAGCTTCCTTTTTATTATAGGAATATTTTTTTAGCTGTTGGAGCTATAAGCTGAGCTTCTGCACTTTTTGCTTCTTACCACATTGCTACTAAGGAAGAATCTCTGAGCAGCATTTTGCTGAAGAAATGCCAGGAAGAAGGGAACCCAATGTGCTTTTTCTGTAGTTGTGTGCTAAGAGCAGGGAGAAAAACTCACTGTCACTGAAGCAAACAGATGTGACCCTTAGATGGTGCTACCCTTGCTAACATTAGGTACTTGCTGATTTCTTGAATAGCCCTATTCAAATCAATGTGACTGCTCTTGGAGCAAGGTTCTGCTCAGCGTTAATGAAGATGTCAGAATCTGGCCCATGGGGAATAAATGCATTGAGCAAGAAGGAGCTCTTTTATAACCTCTTTCCTATAACATGTTTGGAGGCCTACATTTGCAGCTGGTTCCTATCTCAAAGCCAGGCCAAACCAAGCCCCCTCACCAGAAGATGCAAGCATGCTCAGACTTTCGGAAGTTCAGCTTAAGATCTAAACTTTAGGCCTGATTCAAAGTCGATAGACTCCCACTGACCTAAACAGGCATTTGGTCTGAGCCTCCATGACTTGAGCCCATCAGGACAAAAAATAATACACCGTACACCAATGGTACTGGTGTGTCTGGGCCCACGTCTGTAAGAATACGATCCCTCTTCTTTTTTTTTTCCTCTTGCTTTTACATTTTTTTAGGGAAGGGTTTGGTCTCAGGGAGGCATAAACTCCCTTCTTTTCCATCCCTGATTGAGTATCAAACTCCTCCGCTGAGATTTCTCCATGGAGACATTGGGTTTTCCTGGCAGGCAGGGTTGCAAACTACTCAACGGAATGTCTACAGCTCTGCAGCTCCAGAGGAGCCAGGAGGCTGGGCATCCCAGCCAAGGGAAATACTTCTGTCGTCCCAAGAACACTTTCATGGAGACTGAGGTGCATACTGGATTAGAGCAGCTAAACTGGGTTCTTGGGGGGGGGGGGGGGTTGTTGGTTTCCTTTTTCCCCTTGAAAATCTAGAGCACAAGAAAAAGAAATCCACGGATGAGAAATCTGGGGATCCTTGTGGATATTTCAAAATGTGGTTTGTTAATGGATCTTTTTACTTCTGGTACTTCTGGCTTGTTTGACACATATGCACACATACACACATACAGAGAATAACTTGGCAAGCTCATGTTTTCGTGGCACAGCACCAGGAAATGGGAGTTCCCCTCCCAACAGAGAAGATCAGGGCAATGAGGCAAAGGTGGGGAATCAAACCCAGCCTCAGCCTCAGTGGAGTGCTGGCCCGGACAACTCTTACACAAATAATCTCCAGGAGTTCTGAACCCGTGCTTCATTGTGGACACAGACAGTGCTGTAGAAAAAACAGACCAACACTGCTTCTCTTTCATGGCATCTGTAGTGTAAAAACTGGTTTTCGTCCAAGACATTTGTGGTTTGAAAATCCTGACACCTCATAAATTATCTTAGAGGCGCAACAAAGCTTCAAAAAGATGAAACTCAATGCTGAGGTCAGCAGGAATTTTTTTGCATCTTCTGCAGTGGAAGAGTGTTTTCAGTCTCAGGAAAACCACCACAAAAAGACACAGCAAGAGGCGAGAATACTTCTTGGCACGAGCACCTCAGTGCTCAAGAGAGTAAGGCGTCTTCTATTATTTATTTTTGGCCACCTCTGTGTTCACACATCATCCAAACATGATCCAAGCAACCAGGAGCAGCCTGATAGAGAGGTGACTGCTGCAGTTAGGTGACACTTGCAGGTCCACCCAAACACTCAGGGTAATTACCTCTGCATAGTGCTTGGGGCTACATGGGTTTGAACACCTTCCAGGATTAGTCTGACAACACTTTATAGGTGCTGTGGGTGCCGGATAGGTGTGAAGTACTGCAAAACCGCAGTAGGCCACAGTGTGAGTTTGCAGGGAGCAAGGAACAGTGTTGGGAAGAATGGTTTATGGTCTCTATCAACTCATACCCACAAGCAATCAGCTGGCATTTGTTAAAGCTGTTTTCCTATTCCTCTTGACTACAAATGCAACCCCACTGGTGGAGCTCTGGCTGCCCTGCTGTGTGAGGCTAAGCAAGCTGCTTAATCCATCACACATTCCCATTATCATAGATAGTCTGAACAAGGACAACTGCCTGGAAGTTTCGCTTGCCCTCTTCTTGGATATATCTTCTTTGCTATATAGAGGAGAGTTTCCTTCCAGATAAAACCAAGGTGGAGAAAGGGGACCATGAGGGTGATATCACAAATAGCCGGTTTTAACACAAGAAGCTCTGCAGGCTCTTAGTTGCCGTCTATGGGTATTGGGGTGACAACCAACTGTCCTCTGCAGCACATTAAACCCTGTGTTGCTCAAAACAGAGGGAAACTGAAGTGGTGCTTTAAAAGGCACCTGGTGTCAAGGATAGCCTGTGGTTCCCCTGTTGCAGCGTGTAGCAGGAAGGACCTAGACAAAGCCAGTTCAGGAAAGATTTTTTTTATGAGCTGAAGAGTCTAAGAGATGTTAAGAAGAAGGCAGAGACTCTTGTCTCTGCCAGGAGGAAATCATTTGTCCTATAGCAGGCCCTGTTGTTGTTCCTACCAGCATGTTGCCTTACATAGCTGCTGCCATCCTGATCCATGCTTGGTTTTGCCCTTCAGTGCTCATGGCAGGAGGTCTGGTGTCCTGCACGATGCTGGAGTTGTGCCTGCAGCCTGGTGAGGGCTGCTTGAGAAAGGCAATACCGAGGATGTGACAGCTAGCCCTCCAGCAGCGTCCCAGGGCAAGGGGGATGCTGCCAACGCAACGCCAGTTCTGCAGTCAGGGACAATCCCCCCTGGGACAGACAGTGGGGTTTAGGGTCGTTATTTATCCCTTTTACTGAGTGATCATCAAAATGGCTCCATTTTAACCAGTAGCATTGCCTGTTGCTTTTACGTGTCATTCTGGAGAGTGAAGTTACAGTGTAAGATTTGAACTACTTTCCATTTCTCCGGGTGGACAAAACTTTAAGATTTAAAAGTTCTCTGCGTATGTTCAGCCCTCCTAGCAGGATCTGACCTCCCTGCCCACTTAGTAAATCAATGGTTGCTAACGCATGTAGAACCAGTTTTATGGCAGCAAGATGGATTTCACTAGATTTATGTTATTAAACTGGGAGGGGGGGGAGAGTCTCCTTTTATTTGGGGCAGTCCTTGAGTTTTACAGGCTTGTTTGAGTAAGTAATTATTTTGGTAATGCTGGGGCCTCCTTTATTGAATCGTAAATGCATCCTGAACAGCTCTCAGAATAACAAGCAGACCTTTCCCTGAAAGTCTATGGATTGTCCTGATTAGCAAATCTGAACATTTAGTAGTTTACTCTCCAATTAGCTCTGCTGCTGAGGGCTGCCTTGGTTCACTTCTCTGGGGCTACTCACAGGATTAAACGTGTATGTAAGCGTTTGCAGGATCAGTGCCACAGAGGAAAAGAAACCAACCCAAAAGCCATTTCTTTGGAAACATCCTCTCTGACCATGTTCGGAAAAAGGATCAGATAATTAGGATCTTTATGATGCTTATTATAAAAAATGTTCTGGAACTAGTTCAAGCACCAATCAGAAACCACATTGTTCAACTAAATCACTTTCAGATGCCATTTCAGATACAGAATGCAATTACTCCTAGTTTAAAAATATAAATGTTCCCTTCATAAAACACACACACACACAACTATTTTAATTTCTTTTATTTTTATCTGTCTTGGCTGGAGTTCAAGCCTTCCACAGATGATTTATCAACAGATTTGGTGCCATTTCTTTCTGACAGGCATTGTGCAGAGCCCAGTGCACAGTGCAGAAGAGCTCTGCAACAGGACATTAGGACTTTACATACAAAAGAGCTCTTGCACAAGTTGGGGGGCTGGAGGCCCAGGCTTGGATGTGTGTGTCCTTAAGAAATCAACTCGAAGCAAAACCTTGAACAAAGATTCTGTCTGAATGTTGCATTAAAAACCCACGCAGCAGTGCCTGGAGAGGTTCCTTCCCTGTCACTTTTTTGTTATTGGAGATCTATTGGTTTTGTGAAGCAAACTCCCTGCCCTACGTGGTGGCTGCTGACCACGCGCCCTCCTTGTTGTTAGGAGAGTGTGGAGGCCATCTGTGATGAGCTCAGACTGTGAGTCTGGCCCTGTTTGTAATCGGGAGACCCACCCACAGTCCACGCTGTTTATGTGCGAGCACATGCTGAGGTGCAGGAAAACGGGGAGGTGTGAAAAAGGTGGAGGGGGGAAAAGCTGTTACACTGTGGGCTGGGTGAGCTAGGCACTCAAGGCTTGCCTGGGGTTGACACAGTGTGAGCCTGGTGCCCCAACAGAGCCCCTGGTTAAGACATTTTGTGTTGGTGGACCCATGCAATCTCTTTCCTTCTGAGTCAACATGCAAACAGGCACCTCTGTAGGGTTTCTCTGTCTCTCTGTAAGGTGTGATCCATTTCCTATGAGGGAGCATCTCTGCAGAGAGGTATGAGGAGAGCCAGAATAACTCCGTAGCTAGCCCCAGGGCTTTGATAGGCAGTAAGCTGGTTGGAAAGAGTCACAGTCTGCCCTGCAGCAGCCCTGGGGCAAGTTACTGAGCCTTGTGCTTTCATGGTGTAGCTGCTGGGCTGTGGAGAGGACTTTTCCATCTCACCAGAGCACCATGCTGCCTCTGGGTTGGGACTGTCTGGGACATTTCTAATAGATAGATTTCCTTGTTGTCAGGAAATAATCTCTCCTCACTGCTGAAATCCTCAAGAGTAATTCTTTTTGGTGAGCTCAGTCCAGCCACAGGTCTGCAGGAGTGCAGCCTGCTCTCCTGCCAGCCGGCTGTGTCGTTCTCCAGGGCTTGGGGTCCGTGTGCGGCATTCAATCGTGCTATCGGACAGGAAGCCCATAGACACCTGGCACGTTGCCCTAGAATTCAGACAAAACCCCTGGAGATTCCAGACCCCTGGCAACCTGGCACAAAGCCCTAGGAACCTCGGATAAAACCAGGGATAACATGGCTTGGCTTTCTACCCCAAGGCTAGGGGTGCTTGAGGATGCTGCCATATTTCAGACACTCCACAGGCTATCTTTTTTTCCCTTTTTCTGGGGTGAGCAGAGGGATTTCTCAGCACCAGGGCAATGTAAGAATCCTGAAAGGTTTCTTTGGAAAAAATTATATGGAAACATTTTTATACTTTCCAAAACAAAAGATGCTAAGGGGGTTTGTTACTAAGGGAAAATTCCTCCTCTAAATTTGCAAAGGCTGAGATTTCTCAGTTTCCCTGGCACTGCTCATGGCTTCTTTAGGAGGGCTTTAGTCCTGACATTGAGAGAAACTGGTCTCTGAACTCAGTGGTAGTTTAAACACAGTGTGTTAAATAAAAGCAGTGGACTTCCAATGACTTACTTAGACCAGCAAGAAAGACCAGAGACTCGGGCATGGTGCGTTAACTGACATTGCTTGAGCCTCATGGTGGACTAAGGAATATGCTCTGAGCCAGAGTCTTGTCTGGGATGCCCAAAGACCACTTTGGTCCTGTGTCTCTGATGGTTGGGAAACAAAGCTTGAATGGAGAGCAAAGCCTTTCTGAAGAATGGATGTTTAGGCTGATGTATGAGTTGAAGAAACATCTCATAGCAGTCTGAAATAAATCTGAGAGGGGATTTTCAGGAGCACAGCCTGTTTTTCCCACCACCAGTGACTGACTTTGCAGTGTGAGCAGAGTCAGGCTGATGCAAGGTGACTGTGGAAATTTGATCTTGGCACTCGGGATTTTTAGTGTTTCTGGCCAGAAGACTAGAGCTCTTGCTGAGGTGTGATTACTCTGTGATGTTTCGCTGTTACCATACAGTCATAGAGCCTCATTCAAAGGCCAGGACCCCCTGTCCCTTGCTGTATCCCTAAAGAACATCCCAGAGATTTTCAATCCAACTGGGCAATTCCTTACACTAGTCAAGAACAGTTCACAATCCCCTAAAATGAGTATTTTTTAATTATTACGTATTACTGTCATTAATCACTTTGATTTGCAGCAAGATAGTTGTGGCCTTCGCTGCAACACGCTGATTTCTATTTAAAAGAAAGGTTGCTGACAAGCGTTTCACAACTCTTGTGTTATGATGTGCTGCTTACCTCAGAGGGGTAAGTTCGCACTGCAGACAAGAAAGATATTTCACTGATGTGATCAGGAAATGTTATAGATCCTGATGTTGCTAACTAGAGACCCTTTATCATATCTGGGGCTCTTCGTGAGGCACCAGCCATTGGTAGTGTGCGATTGGTCAAACCTCTCAGGTGTCCCTGCTCTTTGCAGGGGGCTTGGACTAGATGACCTTTGAAGGTCCCTTCCAACCCAAACCATTCTATGATTCTATGATTATATATATGAGTCTATGATTATATTCCTAGCATTTTTGATTACAGAAAAAATTCTAACACAATGAGACAACTGTATCTGAAAGCCTAAAAAACCCTAGAATACCAGTAAAAACATGTCACATTTCTTGTTCTTTTCTCTCTCTTTTCTTTCTTCTCTTCCTTTCCATGCCTGCTTCCTGATTCAATACTGAGGTTTGGCAGCATAGAAAACTGCAGCGTGAGAAGAGCCAAGATTGTTTGTGCAGATGGCCTTAAGCTGTGGTATCAAAGGTGAAACTCCAGCCTTGGTTCTAAATATCACCAGAATTTGGTTTCTGTTTGCTGTGATGGCTGGTCTTGAGCTCTTTCGTGCAACAAAGAAAGCTTAATTCACCTATGCAGAGGTGTGGAAAACCAAGTGTCAATAGTTATTAGCAGCAGCAGGACAAGAGGTATGTGCCTCTTCTGGGGCTCACTCCTCATTCCATGGTAAGACTGAAAATGCCAGAGGAAGCAGAAGCAGCAGGAGAAGAGGTAATGGACTCAAAATGGTGCCAGAATGCCACGGGTTAGTTTCCTTGCAAGCTGCTCACAGAGAGGGTCCGTCAGCCTGCACCAACAGAGCCATATTTCATTTGCACATAAGAACCCAGGATTGTCCTGGGAGACTGTGTAACAAATGAGGCTCCATGGCTGGTGCGAAACAAATAACAAATACCACGCTGCCTCCTACCAAGAGATCAGGGCGCAGAGGGGTGCCTGCAGTGGAGGAAAGCTGGGACAAGCACAAACCAGCAAGGATGATTGTTAGTTCTTCATTGTATCTCTCACCAAGCGTGACTAACCTCACCACCATCAATAGGGATTGTGACCATGGAATGAACCCAGCTCTGGGACCTGCTGGACATTTTTCATTAGAAGATTTTTAAACAAGACATGTTATTTTTTGTGCAAACACTAAAAAGTACTTGTTTTGAGTATTTTTACTGGAGAACAGAGAAGCAAAGAAAAACCAGTCTTTCACAAATTTAAACATTTTTACAATGTGAGAAAGTTCTGTTTCTACAGTTTTGAATGTTCTGGAACTTCATATTTTCAAATATGAAGTGCATTTGGTTATATTTTTGGAATGTTTCAGAATCAGTGTCAAAGTGGAACATGTGTGCTCATATATCTATCAATATAGTTTGACTATAAGAAGTTAATTTTCAAAATATTACCTTATCACCAGTATAAAATATTTTTGCCCCCTCTGGAAGAGCAAAGGAATTCAAAATTGTGAAAAAGTTCATGAAATGGAAGACCAGAAAGAAGAGGAAGGCTGGTGGCAATGAAAAGAAAAAGAGAAGTTGTTAGGAAGGAAACAGAAGGCATTCAGTGAAGAACAACCAAGGTTAAAAATGGAGAAAAACGGGATGAAGCTGCCTGCAGGATTTATTTTCTGGTATGAAGTCCTGCATAAAAGGGTGACTCTGAATAGCCCACATGCCTTGACCCAAGTTCAAGAGGCTGTACAAGAATGGTGATGGCAAGGAGGATGGGGATGCGCTGAACACTGTATTATCACAGAATCATAGAATGGTTTGGGTTGGAAGGGACCTTAAAGATGATCTAGTTGCTTTGCTTGGATCTGTCTGTAAGTTTTATGCAACCTACCATAAAAAGTAACAGTGCTAAAAATTTTGCAAAGTCTGCATGTCATAAGCTTTGACTGTCATCTGTCACCAAAGAAAGAGATAATCCCTAACTTAGAGCTTCTACAAGGCTGCAGAGGTGGGGATATGTGTCCTTTGATTAGTAGTGCAAACAAGACACAGAGGTCTGGTTTCCATGAAGTGGTATCAAGGACACCTCAGGGATCCTCAGTTCAGGATGTGCGGGGAGGGCCCCTGAAGGAGACAGGGCTGTAGGCTCAGGAAACTTAAGGGGCACTGTTCCTGTGCGCTGCTGGAGATCATCCAGAAGAGCAGCAGAGCCTAGCTTGAAGCACAACGACTTTTCCATAGCCAAATACCAGAGCAGGACCAACAAAGGAGGAGGATGAAGATGACGCACTTTACACCTGGCACCTCTCCATCACTAGCAGGCAAACCTGTTCCCAAGGGCAAATTCTGCAGGGCCAGCTGCAGCCATCCCCCTCTGCAGCACACACACACAGTGTGGGGTTTTAGAGGTTTGTGGGGGCCTTGAAAACCACCTCTTGGGTGTGCTCCAATCTTAAGTAAAGACTTCAAGGACACTACCGAGGTCTCCTGCCTCTCAGGCAGCATGAGCCAAAGCGATAAAAATTGAAATAAAAACCCCAAAACAATGACAGAGGAATGAGGGAGAAAATGCAGTGAGGGCCAAAGTGCTAAGGATGTGGGTACTGCTGGGCTTAATTGTCTTCTTCCTTGCCCTGCGAGGAATGTTGCTGGGAGAGCACTGCTGTCTTTTGGATTGTTACTGGGATGGGTTTTTTAAATATTTTTTTCTTCCCCCAAAGCAAACAGGCAAGTGACGTAAAGCACATGGAACTGTGGTTCTGAAGCTGGGAAAGTCAGAGATGATCCCAGGCTGCAAAATCCAGATCGGGGTTTTGAACTCCGTGTGTAGCATCAGGCCGTGGAAGCCTTCAGCTGGGCTAGGTATGCCACATGGAAGAGGGGGTGAACGGTCAAACTCAGTGTCAGGTTCAGGTTTGGATTCTTGAACCTCCTTCACTGAAAGTTCAGGCTCATTCCCAGAGGCTCAGGAGGGAAATGCCAATTCCATCCCTTTCCTCTGACAGGTCTTAGGCTTACTGTAACAATTCATCTGAGCACCTAATGAGGAAAGCTGTCTTCTTTGTGATGACAGTTAAGTACGTGCTCAGGCCCATTCCTCATTTAAAGGTTTACATTGTATTAGGTTTAAATTATATCTGTACTGTGAGTGCACCCTGATTTCAGAAACCTTGCCGGCTATTCTGGTTTGGAACATGTGGAGAACTTCTAAAGACTATTGAATTAAAGCAGGTAAATGTCTTCCCACAACCTGTGACCTTATTTCCATTATCAGCCTGGAATCCACACCATTGGCTTGTTCTACAGGGATATGAGAGGCTGGAAACATCTGGGAACAAAACATAAAACAAAAGCCTTGAGGTCCAATAGTCACTGCGAGTCCCTGATTGCTCCTTGGGTTGAAAGCTGGAATTCTCACCAAACTCACTGGACTGTCCCTTGGATGGCTGGAAAGGAAGCAGCTATGATTTGATCAGTATTTCAAGCAAATCAGTGAAGTTGATTAAAAGTGAGCTCTAAGAGTATGTTCACATTGTGGGTTAGGCACAAAAGAGATTGCTTCAGCTCATCAGCCAGGAGAAAGCATTACAAGTCAATCACGCCTTCTTATCCTCATGGCCTCCACAGGCACAAAGTTGAAGGGCAGTTCAAGGAGATGGAGCTGGTACACACAAAGTAACCCCAAAGTCTGTGATTGACTGAGGTCGGTGAAAGAGGAGTAAAGGGAGTGCAGTTACTGGGTAGGAAATAGGGTTCATGAAGCATGCAGGGATTTTAGACACTGGGATTTTTTGCAACATTTATTGGAACAGACAGGCTAAGAGTGCTGAGGGATAAAGGATCCCAAATCAAACCACCTAATTGGTCTCAAATGGAGTGAATAAGGAACTCTCTCCATTCCAAAATGGGTCAAATTGCATTTTAGGAGGAGATCTCTGAAATTTGAGTGGGAGGCCTGGACAGAAAAATGAATGGATGAACTCATAATTGACATGGATTCCATTATGGCTAATACCTGTGTCAGAGCTGCCACCGAATATGGCCTGCAAATCCAGTCTGGGGAAATTCCCTTTAGAGATGTGACCCAGGTGAAGCAGACTACTTGCCATAAGCCTGTGAGGAACTGAGACTTTAATTGCAAACATATGGCTGGGTAACTTTCCAGCAAGTGAAAACTGGTGGATAGATAGAGACCTGCACTGAAATAGATGATTCAGAAGGGTTTTCACTATCTCTGATCCTTGTACTGGGTTTCTATGCTGCTCTCTTATCACTTTATGCTGAACAGAAAAATTTGAAGAAAGGAAACATGATGTCAAAATATGTTGGCACAAAAAGTCCAGTGATTTTAGGAAGAATGAGGCTGAAATTAAGTTTCTTGTGACTTTACTTTGGCATGGTTCCTTGTTTTGTGTCTTCTAAAAGGTCCTGGAGAAGACATAAGGTGTCTTGTGTCATTAACAGTTCTGCCTGTAGTCAGTTCTAATCTGAGAAAATGGCCTGAAGGACAAGGTCATCACCCTCTTGTGATGGGGACCAGTGTGGCTGCTTGAATTTCCTGTCCTGGCTTTCAGCAAGCAGGGTAAACATGCTTCAGGAAGGAGGACCTAGGCACCAGCTCCTTGGTCTGATTTCTTCCATGGGCAATAGAGAACATCTCTGCCCTCCTACATCCAGGATCAGGATCAACAAGATGTATAAGCACCGTCAGACCTACAAGGTAGAAGAGGCAAAGACCTCCGTTTTTTCACATTTTATGTCACAGCAGTGACAAAGTTTTTGTTTGTCAGGTGACCTTGACAGGACAAGAACTTAATAAGATAAGATCTATCCTATGGTAGCTAGACAGAAATGAAGCCGGGTGAGTCAAGTTTTGTCAGGTTGCACAGCATCTTCTGGGTCCTGGCTTGGGAGAGGTAACTCCTTGGTGTCACAGAACGCCAGTCCACAGGGAACTTGAGCCTTTTCAGCACTGGTGGTGTTTGACTCCTGAGTGTTGGAGGCTCAAGTTCTGGAGTGAATTGAAGGAGGCCTGTGCTTGCTGTGGAGAAGGAATTTCTCCTTGCTTGAGAAGGTGTCTTGGTACAATGAGGAAGGCTGGCTTTTGGGAGAGAACCAAAGATTAGTTTGAACAAATATGGCAACCTGTGAGTAATGTTTTTGTGTCCAAAACTGCATTCTTCCATGTGAACTAAATATTAAGGTTTGAAGAGGCAAAGATTGTAAGTAACTTAGAGCTTAATTGCTGCTTTGTGATGATGTTTAGCAGTTCACACAAGCCAAAGCACCAATTTTGGTCAGGATAATTTTTTAAGAGCAGCATCTGGGACATCTGTTGCAAAGGCTCTGGTTATGCTGAGTAGTCCTGAGAATGAAACCAAGAGAAGTTGGGTCTGCAAAAACTGAGGCATTTGACAGTAAATATTCCCTAAACCAGTGACCGCATGTCTGAAAAGGAAGATTTATGCAAAATGGGAAGGGAAGTTTCATAACAGCACTCTGTAATAAAATAACAACAGTGACGTATGCACACATGTGCACACACACTCATTCCAGATAACATCAAATCTCCAAAGCCTCAAAGATAGAAGGCTTTTTTATTTATTTTTCTCCTTCTGACTATAAAATGTAATTTTTCTTGGACTGACTCTTCCATGTAGAAATGCTGTTGAGAATTATTTCAGTCACTGCTGGGGGCAAGCTCTCTCCTTTTCCTGTACCAGTGTATGTACCCCTGGCCTTTCCTGCCTGTAACTGTTCTTGAAATCCCATTCCTCATGCTCCTCAAGTCCTGCTCTCTTTGCTCTATGCTTTTCTAGGACACTGGAATACGTCTCCCCTTAGATGTTCTGTTGTTAGTGATTTTAGCAGATAACATAGAGGTAAGGATTGGAGTGGAGCCATGGAGTTGAATCTGTTGGAAGGGAGGAAATGCAGAAAGGAGAAAAGGAGGTAAAAAGAAGTGGAAGAGAAGTGAAAAGAGGAAGGTGGAAAACGAAGAGAAGGAAAAAGTAAGGATCCCTAAGAATGACAAATTACTCCTCTGAGCCATGTTACATACTGCATAATTCATAGTAAATTGAAATATTGTTAATCTATAAAGGCTGTATTGTTCTCTTTTTGTCGTGGCCAACTACTGCTGATGTAAGCAGGAACTCTGCTCTGGGTGAAGAAGTTGGGAGCCTAGCAAGCAAGCCTGGCGCCCAGACTGGAGCTGGAAGTGGGATTTGGCCTCTGCTGCAGAAAGACTTTGAGGACTCAGACTTAGAGGAACCCAGGGAATGTGAGGTTGTTGGGTTAGCTTCAGATAGGAGCTTTTAGTCAGTCTTTCTTCTACATGCTAATAAAAACACATCTTCAAATCTCTTCCAGGAAGATGTCAGAGCTCTCCTGCAGAGTTAATATGCCCAACACAGAGACCAGATTAGTCATTATAGGATAAGGCATAGGGGTTTAAGTTCTACTAGGAGTTCATATATCCTGCAAGCTTACTACAGGAGGTGCTGCTCATTCCATGATACGTATAAATGTACGTGTGTGGGTGTATATATATGCGTATGTATGTACGTATCACTGTGTATAAGCTGATGCAGCTATCTGTTTTCTCCCCATAATTCAGTAATTCTGCCTTCAGCTTTGCAGACTCCAGGATCCTGGCCAGCAGGAGCAGGAGAGGTTGCCAAGTCCGTCAGGTTGATGGAGCCAGCAGGCTGCTCCACCTGACTGTCTAGAAGCATTCTTTTGCTCTCTTGGGAGGTTCCCAGTGCATCTCCATTTCCTCTGAAAGAAGGTTCACCCATGACTGCCAGCATCTGTGTTGGGTATTATTTCCATGGGCACTGCAACTGCAAACCCCAGAGACCACAGCCCTTCCCAGCACTGCTTTATCCATCTTCCAGCTGAATAAGCCCTGAAAATTCCTAAAATTTAGCTAATGAAGCAAATGAAAAGACACAGGCTCTTTGCTAGTGCTGTAGCTGCTTTATAGCTATATGGATAGAGAGAATGATCTTCTCGGGAATTCTTTCTATCTCACAACTTGATGAAGACAATAACAAACCATATTTTTCTGCTCTTTTAAAGGAGAACTTCTTTGTCAACAACTGAGAAGATCCTGAAGAATCCTGAAGTGCATGAGGAGGTAACAAAGGGACAGCTGAAATTTATGTTATTGTTAATTTTCTATGCTAGTCTCAAGAACGATCATGCTGAGAAAGTAAATCTTTTGCAAATGTTCATGAATCTCTGGTATTCAGGTGCCCTGCAGGAGCAATGTAGACACAGAAAAGATTTTCACCACTTGATCTCAGCGTGTGACTCTCATCTGGTGCTGTGGTCTGCCTGCTCCTTGTCTGGGACAGCGTTCAGAACAAGTGGGAATTTCAAAAGTGATCCATATAAGGGGGAGCAAGAATATTTCTGTTTTCCTCCCTGCCCAGGCTAAACCATTGTTCCATCTGCACCTCCCCTTCTGCATCCTTCTTCCAAGTACAGGTGAATGATGGTTCTTCACAAGACTTGGAAGCAGAGGCTTGCACGTCACTTTCATGGGCAGTGCTGTTACCCATCTGTAGTCACGTCCTGCAATTGCACTGCCTAATGGATAATGTTGTCTATTCTCATCTTCCTATAGTAAGTAAATACCTATCCTAAGTGCGTACACAGCAGTGAGGTGGAGCCCCAAAACAGGAGAGAGGGTCAGCAGAAAGAAAGAAGTGGAAAAAAGCATCAGCAACAAGCCCAGGAAGTTCAGTGAACGTATAAGCAGTACCATTGGTGTGCACTTGTGAAATATGTAGCAGTATGTAGCTTTACTATTTCTCGCTGACTCAAACAGTAGGTCTCTTTTACCTGTCATTAACATGTGAGATATTCACCCTGGTGAGGAAATCATCACTTTTTTTCAGCTCACTGTGGCTTATCACTGAGAAAAGATATGCAACTCTTTCTCTCTTCCTTAACACAGAGGCTCCCAAATCATGGCAAAGATTCCTGTCAACCTTCTTTATGTCTTTTGGAGCACTTACATTCTTATTGTTCAACTTTGAATAGAGAGTTTTTAAAAATAGTTGGTTCTTCAGACCAGCTAGAACTTTTGTAACCTTGCCAGCCACCCATGGATCAAGAGTGGGAAGTGCTGGTTTGGCCAAAAAGGTGCTGGTATTTATTATTTTCTCTTTGATTTTTTTAAAATTTAACAAGAATTTTGGTGAAGAAGAACTTCATCTAAAAAGGAGCTGGGGATTAATGAAGAAGCAAATGGGAGACATTGTTTTTGCTTATGTGGAAAGGGAGAGAAAATAAAGTAGCTGCTTATGGAAACATGGAAGGTCTCCAGTATAATGAATAATAATTTCAAATATATTTTCTGAGATCTGAAGAGTATTTGTATGCAAATGCTATCTGAGAAGGTAGTGGAAAAAAATCAGTTTTCCTAATATTGGCTGGGAAAGAGAATTTGCAGTTCTGGAAGACTTGTGATTTCCATAGGAACCATACGAGGTAAAGTAGAAAGACTTAACAGAGGTGATTAAAAAGTATTTTGTACTGAAAACAAACTTTCTAGCTGAACGATATAAATTACATTGGCTTTCTAGTAAGCTTAAAAAACATGACAGTATCTGCCCTTTGGTAACTCTGTGTTAGAAAACCTTACAGAGCAGAGAGCTGAAGTGCGGAGCATAACCTTAGAGGGACCAAGGCCACATCTTTGGCGTGGCACACGGAGCTGGTGTAAATCTAGTTTATGTTACCAGAATTTTGATGTCCTCTTAATATTCAAATACATGCAAAAAACCCACCCAAAACCTGTGCTTATAAGTCAAGAAGGGTTCTTCACTATTTTCCTTGTTTTGAACAGAGGTTGGAGGTGAGTGATGTGGACAGAACACTTCATCCTCACTGTCTGGTGGTCAGGAATTTTAACAAGCAAAAGAATTATGGATGATATCCTGCATTAAATGTTTGCCTAATTTTGTGTTTTGATTATTTTAGCAGTAATAATTTTGTGGTTTCTGTATTCACCTTTCCAAAGAAGGGAGCCATCGCAAATAAGCAAGCTACCTCCCCTCCAGTGCTATTTATCTTTTGTTCTATTTGCGAGCTAAAAAAGAAGCTTTATCTACCTCCCTGCTTGATATGTAATGAGATATTTTCATCAAACTATGCTCTTGATTGAGCTCATATTAATCGCAGTAAGACTAAGGCAGATATATGTTCTGGGTTTCTGGACAGTCAGGTGGGATCTCGCAGTGAGACTTTGCTGGTGTGAGTTCAGTGGACACCACTGTAGGGACAGAGACCTTTCTATAGAAAATTCATTGCAGGATAGGGGCACAAGAGCAAATGCATTTGGCCTGAAGCACAATTAATTAATGTGTGGCTAAAGCTTGCTTACATGTGTTGGTCTTTCTCCCATTGAAGTTGATGGCAAAACTCCCGTGGAGTTCAGCAAAGTGCGATGGAATCTATACATTATTTTTCCCAGAACAACTTTGCAATAACCAGTGGATTTGCAAGCTCCTCACTCTGACACATTGAAATAATTTGGGACTTTCATTCCGTTTTGCTTTAATTGGACTTACACTACATCTGAGTCTTCCTAAGTGGGTTGCTGTGCCTAAAATATGAGCAGGCATGTTTGCACTCTCTGAGGGAACGTGGAGGTTAAACTAGAAGGTGAGGTTATGTTAGCAAGCATATTTTCTGTTTATATGGCTTCCAAAGGCAACCCTGTTTTAGGCTTACCACTCTGCCTTGACCGCTCTGTGCCTCTCCATACCAAATCATGCTGGGATTTGATGATAAAGCACATCCTCTTTCCAGGAGCCAAGCCAACTCCTGCGTCCTAACTCACTTGGGCACTTTGTGGTCAAAAGACAGGCTGCAAATACAGGTATTAGCCATGGTGATGCTGGAATGTCCAAACCCTCTGTAGGAAGAGAAGAAATTTCTGACAGAACTGCTGTTGCTGATTTGATTCTCAGTTCCTTTGTTTTTATGTTTCTTGGACTGTGCAAGGTGAGATGATAGTTCTTAGCTCGGAACTAGATGATCTTAAGGTCCTTTCCAGCCCTAACTATGATACCAGCACTTGCAGGGTCTGATTTGGTTTATGTCTTCTATGAAACTTTTCCATCTCTGACTAAGATATTTCAGACCAGGGTAAAAATGTGAGTAAATCAGAACTGGCATCTATCCCAGACATATCAATTCCCTTAATTCCCTTTTTCCTGTGGCTTTGGGACAATCAAAATAGGGAACATTTCTATTGCTATACCTTTATGAAAGTACAATATGTGAATGCCATATCCTGAATGCATCTAGTATGTTTCCTTACCTTAGTCGTTACCAACTGCACAGCTTTCTCTGGCAATTATGTGAAACGGAGCTCTGCAGTTGAGTAAATCTTTTGGCAGAACTTGGTTCAAGGGAAGATCAAAACCCCCAATGTGACAGTTAATGAAACAAGGAGAAAGAAGATGGAAGCTATCAGTCCCAGCCAGCCAACACTAACAGAGTCTGAAGGCAACTGGAGGTGCCAAGGTGTCTGCTTGCAAAATTTGGAGAGAGCTGTGGGGGTTGTAGAGAGAGCTGCTCTGAGGCCAGCTTTCCTGGCAGGAAAAGCTGCTTACGATAGCAGAGTAGCAATGGAGACAACTCATCCCCTCCAAGAGGACACGTACTGTCTTTTTTAAGATGCAGAATAGGCTGTCATTATTCTGCATCCCTTGAGCAATGGTACTTTGCCGTGGTGCTGACCTGGGTGGAGTACACGGAGCATAGCATGGATCCAGGGGTATAAACTGAATGCACAATAATTACAAGGACAGGACAGCATGAACTGAACAGTGAACATGAACAGCACCTGGTCCACAGGGGGAACAACCAGTGCCCTTTGGTGGGCAAGGTAAAGGGATTGAAGACAAAGTGGCACAGTGTGCTGCAGCTTGAGCCAGAAAGCAGAGCAGAGAGCAAGGGCCTCCTGTGACGAGCCTATTTATCTCTAAAGCAGTGTTTCTCAGACTGTGATCCATGGGCCTTTGGTGGTCTATAAAACATCCAGTGGTGGCTCATGAAACAATAGTAAACCCTCTCTCCTCCCCTCCGACAGCCACAGAAGCAAGCACGCAAACAAAATGGGGGGAAATAAAAAGCTACTATAGATTAATTTCCAAATTTTAGTCTTTTGTTTATTTGATTTGCTATATGAAAAATATACAAGATGGTCTTTGGATTATTTTCTTTTCCTGAAAAAGGGCTAATCCTTGGACTTGAGAAGTTTAAGAAATGTGTCTCTGAATGTGCTATTTTTGGAGCCAATTACAACAGCATTGAAATGTTGAAAGATTCCTTTTGTTTGTTGAAAGATTAGGCTGAAGCCCTTCGGACTATAAAAGAATAATAAACCCTAGTGGGATAAAATACTTCATTGCAATGAGGATACAAAAGCCACCTCAGAGTGGTATGTGGGCTGGATGGAGGCACAGGGCTGTCCGAGATGGCACTGGTAATCGCTAGAGCTATCAGTGTCCATAAAAAAAGAATACTGTGAGCTCTTGTTTTATTCAAGTTATACAATCTCATCCTCCACCTCCTTCCATCATTTCGAGTTGATTTGGTAGCATTTGCAAAATGGTGCACCAGTTTACACAGTGTTCCCAGTCCCTGTTATTATCCTTCATTCTTGTACAGTCTACTCTGAAATGAGTTGTTAGAATGAAAGAATTGGCAAATTCATGTCTCATGAAATCTTGGAGTGAAAACTAGCTGACCTTTTCTTCCTTGCCAGTATTGTCATCTGGAATGTTCCTGGTTAGGGGACCAGGCAAACTGTCGAGTTTGCTTTTCAGATAATCCCACTTTGACAATAGTTTCGGGGTTATTTGTAAACCACCTTGAGCTTCATCAGTAGTGAGGATTTATGTAGCCATACCTGCCTCTGATGTTGTGCAAATGAGGTGCAAGTGCAGCTTACTGGAGGGAATGGCTGAGCCGAGGACCTTTCTAAAGTAGGTTCAAGTAGAGGTAGGCAGTCCAAGCTGCAGAGGTTACATGAGAGAACAAAGCTGCATGTGAAGACTTCATCTTGACTGCCTGAAACAACATAAATTCAGCAGTTGGAAGGCAAAAAGCACTTCAGTGCAAGGGGTGGGGATGTGTGACATGAACAGCAGGTGACAACAGTATCGTGTTGTGGGCTGACAGCCACATGTCTCTGCCATCACAAGGAGCAAGGATTTCACAGCTGGTGAATCAGTAAAGGTGCTGCACTCAGGCATCCGCCTGAGGCTTGATAGGCATCAGTGGGTCGTGTCCAACAACCCCAAACACACTGTTGTCTTTGGAAGTTTTTCCCAGGCCTTCCATTCCCAAGCTGAGTACTGATCCTGCCACTACGTCCCATTCTCCTGGGGTGCTGTATTACCTGTCACACTGGCGTACGAATGGAGCACTGACAGAGCCTGATAAAAATCACATGGCGCCTTTTGCCGTTGTCTTAGCCAAGTTTCAGTGTGATTAATCGCACTGTTTCTGCCTGAAGTTCCTCTCGTTCACTACGATTTTAATTCATTTCATTTCTGACTGGTGCGTTATGTTGAGCAGCACTGTTCTCATCTGTTAAATACTTGTTCCACCCCAGAAAGTGCCCCCTCTCCATAGCAAATGAGGTGATTCCCCTGTGTCTCTTATTTCTTCCCAGAACCGTGGTGAGGATTAATAAGTAAGCATTTGCAAAGCACTTTGTGATCCTCTGAGTAAAAGGTCTATACAAGGGCGAAATGTTGCTGAACCAGGTCAGACTGCAACTGTGCGCGCCTTTTGAGCTGTAAGCGCGTACAATGTGTCATGAGCACAGAAAGGGGAAGCTGTCTTCATTCCTCAACCATGACCCAAACCAGAATGATGTCACATATCCTTGGCATCAAAGCTTGGCTGGGCATTCCAACAGGGATGAATCTCAGGGGGGGTGACAGACGGCTGGGGTCCATGGCACGTTCAAGTCTTACAAAACCAGTTTCAGTGGAGTTTGCAAGGTGGAAGGAAATCCACCTGCCCTTGGTGCCATGAGTTTGTCAGCAAGGTGGAGCCTTTGGGAAATGTGGGAGGCAAAAGAAGAACTCCAAACCGATTTCTATCCCAGGTATTTCCAGCAGAAATGCACAAGCCAAATCAGAAAGATCCTGCAAACTAAAAAAAACCTAATGTGCTGTAGGCATGACTGGCTCCTGCTCACGTGGCATCCCTGCCTTTTACTGGGTTTAGTTCATCAGGTTTGCACTGAGTTGACAACATCCACTTGGAAAGCAGTGTAGACCCCTGGGCAGGATTAAGATCTGGGACTGCTGGCTCCCAGCACTAAAAGCTGCCCTGAGCAGAATTGCTCCTTGGGCTTGTACATCTGCTCCTGAACCGCTCTTGGGTTGTTGCCAGGAGGGCAGCCCAGAAGGGGATGCATCCCTGTCTCTATGTGACTTGGATAACTCTTGGCAGACCCACAGGAAGCTCTCATTCCTTTCCTGACGACCTTAGGGTTGGAATAAGAATGATACAACATGCCTAATACGCACTTACTAATTTGGTTGAATTTTGAAACTCAGCCTCCCCTTTGCGCTGAAGCAAAGCTATGAAAGCAAGTGGGTCTGTGAAATCGATGAAGCCAGCTTTTCCTGTGTCTACCTGCTGGTGTCTAATGCAAGTGAGGTTATTCTTCATCCCTTAACATGGGCCCCCAGTTTGGATCTCTTTCCCCCATTTGGTATTTTATTGTCATTAATTGACTGCTTCTGAGATGTCTGCCTTTTTGATCCAATGGGTTTCAAAACTTAACAACCGGTTCAAATCTAATTAGGAAACCCAGGAAGAGACGTATAGCATCAGTGGTGTTTCTGTAGGAAACTGGCCGGAAAACCTGTCCAGCCCCCTGCCACCTGCCCAGTTTCAGCTTTGATTTGGCTCAGCATTGAAGCCCCTTGGTGAGCGGCAGCTCCCATGAGTGGCAGAGACCATTTCCACCATGTACAGCCATCACGAGCTTCCAGGCAGCCCAGCATGGGACTGCTGGCTCCAGCCAGCTCAGCATTTGCTCCAGCTGTCCAGTATTGCATGACTGTATTGGGCAGCTGTTCCCACCTTCCCTCTTCTTACCACCAAGCCGATGATGAACTTGGGCTAAGCAGGTGATGTTTGGATGGCTGAAGTTTTGTGGACATGTCCTACTTTTATCAGGTTGTACGGATGGTGCTCCAGGGGCAGCACTAGGAAAAACTTGCCTAATTCTGATGTCAGTTTTAGAGGATTTGGGATTTCGAAGTGGTCTGATGAATAAGAGCAGATTGTAACTTCAGGCCACCTCTCCTCCCAGTGCCAGCTCAGCACAAAAGCACATGAAAACATGCATGCACATACAAACCCTGAGATGCAAAGATGGGGCTGTTGGATGGATCCCTTGATGACAGCAAAGCACAGACCTCCCTGGATGACAGAGTCAATCATTTTGGTACAGAAGAGCCGTGGTGACAGAGATGACTCAGACACTTTGCTGGGGGCTGGGAAATGAGTGAGGAAATCAGGGGTTTCCAGGACTTGAATTAATTCCAGGGAGGGGGGATTTCATGGAAGGAGGAGAGGTCAGTTATGCTGGATAATGCCTTGGCTTCAACTTCTCTAGGAAGCTGCAGCCCAGAAGACATCTCTTCCCTGCCAGCAAGGGCCAGTACAGTGACACCCTTCCCCAAGGCCTCCACCCTCTGTAATGCAACAACTGAAAAGGAAGATTATTTTTTTCTGTGCCATGCATTAACACTGCAGCTTCTGGAGCAGAGTTCCTGTGCTGGATCCTTGCTGCCATGACAGACCAGCAGCGCTGCAGGGGAATGTGCCTATTGCTTCAACTCTGCTCCCTGCTCTATGGCTGCAGGGTTGAGTGAATGGGGCAGTGCTGTGTAGGCCTCCAAAAATCACTGCTGTGCTGGAGGCAGTAGCAAAGGGTGGGAGCTGCCTCTCCGTAGCTCACATCCCTGTCCCCTTAGCTCATAGCTGCTGAGCTCTGAGCTTGCACAGAAAGGCCTCTGCCTTTTCCACTGTGCTTCTTCCTCCCCTTTTGCCTTCTATGTCCTTTTTATCACTGCAGTGGGTCCCAGCTGCATGGATCAGACTGTGAATCTGCTCAGAATTAAAACCACCCCATGGCTGCAGCTTATCCCCTGGCAGAGACAGGCTTGTGGGGCAGTGAAGTTAAAGTTTCTGTTGAATGGGACTTCCAAAGATAGGAGCCAAGCCTAGCTCCCAGTAACCAGCCATGGGCTCCCAACAGAAGATGAAAAATCCACCCCCAGGGACTGAAGCCTGGCAGGGGGCTCTCTGGAGAAGTCCACTCTCCTCCTGTCTGGGTGAGGGCTATGGATAGCCAGGGGAGAAGATGCCTCTCGGGCAGCGGGTAAGCGTCATTCAGTGACACCATATATCTTGAGCTTCTCCACTGTAGCCTGGCACTCTGTTAAGGGAGCCAAGGACAGATGTATGGCTGGGAGGCTGCTACTCCCTTTCCCTCAAAAATCAGCTGTGCTTGCTGGTCCCCATGTTCCATTTCTAAGCGAGCTCCTCTCCGGGATGCTTTCTGGGCATATGAAAATAACCTAAAGCCTGTAGCTATGGCAAAACACAACACGACTACTGTGCAAGCCCTGCACAAAGAAATTAGTTTCATCCCTGACCACTGCCCCTGCAGAGAGCTCCTAAAAACATTGCTGGGTTTGCATCAGTGCCTCCAAGGCAAAGTTGCTGCAATTGTTAACCCTGTGCCCAGATGACCCCGGGCACCAGCTGCACAGCCCAAGTGCTGCCCATTTCTTTGTGTGCCACCCATCACACTGGAGGAATGGGCAATAATGTCACTGTGGGCATCCCTGGTGTGTCACAGCCACCGGGACTCATCCATGTGGCTTCTTGGGTCCAACTGTGGGATAGGCAAGGGTGGGAGCTGGCTCTGCAGCTGCTTGTGGCAAGTGATGCTACTTTCATCATCAAAGCAGGACCTCTGGCAGCATGTGTGGGGATAAGCGTCAGATCCTCTGTTTGGACCAGAAGTTTTGAGGCCTCCCAGCTCCACCCCATCACCTTCACAAGCCATGTTTGCCCAAGCTGTGCTACTGCTTCTCAAAAATGAAGCAGGGTGGCTGCAGGCTTCCTGGGCACAGCCATCAAGATGCACAAGGTAATAAGGACCCTGTCCCCCATCTCCAAGCAGGACGAGCCAGCGGTGCGAAAGGGTTAAGCATGTTGTTGATTGTCACATGGTGCTGGGAATGCAAAGGGAGTGAGAGGCTAGGGAGCCCAGCGCAGCAGCACATCTTGACTGCACATGTGGCCTCTACCACAAACACTTCAAAGTGCTTCCCTCAGACTGACGGAACAGCCTGACGCCGACTGTAAATGCCCTTGACACGCAGAGTGGAAAATATCAAACGCTTCAGCATTCCCCCTGAAACGCAGCCTGTTTTCGCTGGGGAAAGCCTTAATGAACCTGCACGGGAGAGGAGGAGGGAGGACAGGAGGTGTTACGGGTGGTTCTCATTTAGCCTGTGTATGGGTACGCGCCAGCCTGGGCAACTGGACTTAATCTGAAGCAAATCCAAGTGCTCCAGGACATTTTAACAGAGGCTGGGACATCAGATCCGGGCAGGTCTGTGTCAAGACCCCACCACACTTTCCCTCCCTCCCCACTGCCTGGCCCAGACTGTGTCAGGAGGAGCAAAAAGGTTTCCCAAGCTGGAGGTTTCTCCCTTTCCACGAGAGAATCCCATCTCCTCTCATCCCTGTGCTGCCTCTGCTCCACCACCCCAAGCTCTGAAATGCTCACCATAACCAGGTGCTTTCATGACACTGAAATCCTCTCTAACCCTGGCACAGAGAAAACTCTAGAGGAAACCTCACTGTGGCCTCGTCCCTTTCCTGGGGCTGTGAGATAGGGCAGACCTCCCATCTGCTCTGAGCAGGAAAAGCCCCTCCTGGGACACAGTCTTGCTCCAGTGAGGGCAAAAGCCCTGAGGATTGCAAGGACATATCTCCATCACTGGTAATATCAAAGATTCACTGCAGTCCCTCTGCCATAACCATGCCTGGGGGCAGCATCTGCTCCCAGTCACCCATGACATTCCAGGACATGCGCTCCTGTTGGGGATTCTCATGGCAGGGTTTTATCTCATACCTGCTTGTTGGGTGATGCCTGCCAGGTTCACTGCTCTGTGGTGGGGCAGGCGGGCAGCCTCCAGCCATGAGAACAAACTCTATGTCCATCCCACAAGTCATGACCCCCATATTGTGACAGAGGACACCAGCCTCATGGTTGCATGAGGAACACACAGTCACAAAACCCAGGGTAAGGGCAGCAGCTACAGTGTTCAGTTCCCAAAGCAACCAATGTTGCCCACAAGCTGTGCCTTCTCCTGGCCAAGTATGGAGAGCTTGGCACAAAGCAGGCATGGCCAGGTTGGCCACCACTGTTGGGCCAGTAAGTCTCTCCACATGGCCTCGAGATGCAAACACGATGTTGGCAGTGTGACTACAGTAAGACAGGGGTTGACCCAACTCAGCTGGTGGCTCTGACTCCTGTGACTGCATAGATGTCATCAGCCAAGCAGTGCAAGGGAACAGGGGAACATGCCCAAAGCTTTGAGGCCATTTTCCCAGAATGGGGGATGAGTAGGTACTCCGATCCAGGGAGAAACACCATGTCCTCCCTGCTGCGTGGAAACCTGTGGGCAGGGGCCAAGACACTGCCTGTGCTGGTTTGTGGGGAAGACATAAGGTACTGAAGTGTGGCTCTGGGGACTGAATCAGCGTCAGAAAGACACTGTCTCCAATGGCCCCTGTAGGGGGTTGACCCAGCAAACTCAAGGGGAGTATGAGCTTGATTAATGGCCAGTGGAGCGAAAGTATGCATGCAGGCACAGATCTTCTGCCCAGCCAGACGCAAAAGAGGGGACAGAAAGACGATGGGCCTGTGTGCTGTCTTCTTGGCTCCAGTGCAACACACATCACCGAGAGGCTGAACAGGGCTCTGATGACTGTAGGCAGGGATCCATTGGTTATGACACATTTGGCATGAACAAATATTTCTTCATAAAATACTGCTCAGATCAGCAAGAACTTGGGGGATCTCAGGAGGGAATTGAATGAGAGGAAAGATCAGACAAGTGATGGCAAGTTCCCTCCTTGCATTTTGGAAGCAAAAGCAGGCAGCACGGGAGACCACCAAGGGGCAAAAAGTGTAAAATGGAGGTAAAATGGAGGTGTTTCAGGTCACAGAGCATCAGGTCTGCTTCCTGAGGGGGCATATGAGCTGGACCACCTCCATCTGTCTGGGAGAGCAACCAGTATTCTGTATAACAAATGAGGTAGAGCAGTTAAAAGGTCTTTAATGGAACATCTTTGGGGAACAGTATTAAGAGGGTAAACAGAAGACGTAGGCGCCACCATAAACTGCCGAGTCCTGGCAGCACAACTGCTAAAAAGCAAACCCAGAAGCCTGTGCAGTAAACAACAGGAGGCAGAAATAGCCCCTGATGGCAAAAAAAGAATGGCTTGGGATTTCTGAAGCCTCATAGGAGGGTTTACCCACGAGTTGGTTGTGCAAAATATGCCATTACCTTCCTAAGTGTTGGCTTTTCGTAAGGGCAGGAGGTGGAGTGCCCACTCTGATAGATCACAGGAGGATGAGCTGAGGATGAGCTCAGCTCAGCCACAGTGCTCTCAGCCTTCTGACTGCAACACATGCTGGGGAGCATGAGGGGATGGTGCCCTAAATGGTGGGTGCTGCTCCAGGGAAGCGGCATTGAGGGTGTTGAGGGAGGTCGGATCCAGCACTGGTGAGGGGCCTGGGATGCTGCTGCAGCCAGCAAGGGTTCACAGGCTGGCACAGCTGAGGTCCTCCTGTGCTGGTCCCTGTGCTGACAGATAAAGATGGATTGATCGCTGAGTTGCAGATTGATGACTGCTGTCAGCTGGTGGCCTGCCTCACCAGCCAGGGAACGGAAGCAGACTCCATGCCCAGTCCTTTAAAGGCTTTTTGCCTGAGGATATGATTTATTGTTAGAAAACAAAGGATGTTTAAGAAAAAAAGCCAACACAAAATAAAACATCTCAATTGATGAAAGCTGTCTTTGGTCCCCAGTGGCTTTTCCTCCTCTTCTTGAGCCTGGGAGCAGAGGAGGGATACATCTCTCTCTCCCTCCCCACCTCCTTAACCAAAAACCAGCTTCCTCTGCCTTTTAGGTATACAACTCTCTGGTCTCATGATGGGCAAGGACTCCATGACCTATCCCCAGGCCGTCTCCCTGCCAGTGAGCATGACACTATGTGCAAACACAGAAAAGCTCTGGCCAGTGCTATTTATATGAGATAAGGGACCATATTTTTAAAAGCGCAGAGATGCCCAGCTCTAGCCCCTCATTCTGGAAAAAGAACAGCTTCCTTGGACTGAAAATAATTAGGAGTAAAATGAAGGAGTAGAAGAAATTATATAAACAAAATTGAATGGATGATAATCAGGGAGTGTTTAAGGCTATCTTGTGAGATGCTGTAAGGTAATTGTGATTCTGGAAGCCTGAACGCTGTTTTGCATAAGCAAACCCAGCTAATAGAGAACGTGGAAGCAGTGGTATTGTAAGTTTAGCATACATACATATTTAGTATGTATGTACACGTACATATGTATACATGCATATGTATGTATACACACATTACATTATGTATCATCATAGGCGTAAATATGTGGCACTGATGGCACTGATGTGGGTGCATGTTAATGGCAAATAAAAAAAGAGGAATCTGATAGCAGTGAATAGAAATTGGTTAGAACATGCTGATGCCTGGGAAGAGAAGCTGAACTCAGGAGTGAGAGGTCTGTGGCCATGGGGGTTGATGATATTAAGGAATTGTTTAAATGTATCAAGAAATGCCAAATACTATAATGACATCACAGACAACAATGGGGAAATATTCATCGTGTGAGTAGAAGAGACAAAGTTATTTGTTCAACATTTATTTTTCTCTTTGGAAAGAAGTAGGATGACACATTCATACTTTACGGAGATAATAAAACACTTTGTATTCTACCAGTGATGAAGCTGAATGTTGAACAGCAGTGATTAAAGTTAGACATTCTGCAGGATCAGATAACTTGCATCAAAGGACAAACAAATTGGCCTGAGAGCTCTCTGAACCATTACTGTTGATTTTTAAACAAATCTGGGAACTCTGGGGAAGTTCCAGAGGACTGGGGGAAAAATCTAACACTGGGATAATAATGCAGTAAATACGATGGGCCATGAAAACAAGCAGTGTTTGGCAGGACGTAGATCCAGAAAGACTGATCGAAAAAAGTCTTTATGGAACACAGTCCATATGGACTCACAGTATGTCACATAATTAACATCAATCAGCTGCAGTTTGCAGAAAATAGAGCCTTTTTACCATTTCTGATGGGATAACAACCTTAAGTGACAAGGTGGCATCATCCACTTAGGTTTTTCCATGGTGCTTGGCTTACGTCTTCATGGCATCCCAATAAAAAAAGGAAAAATATCATTCCTGTATGAAACCAATGCAGTTGGGTTTTATGGCTCTATAACCAAGTCAGATGGAAATTTGCAGATGTTGTCTGGTGGGGTACTCCCTTATGGGACCTTGCAAGGCTCTGATTAATAAGGGGGGTTGATCATTGCTGGAGAAATGGGCAGAAAGTCAGGAAAGGGGTAAAGCTCTACATGGCCAGACAGGTCACTTGAGCTCTGTCTGTGCTAACCAGTCCTTGTGTCTTGGTCTCCAGACCCTGCAGGGTAGGGGGCTATTGAAATGCGCCAGCATTCCCATCTGGGTTTCTGCTGTCTGCAAACTCTGGGGTTGCTGGTACATACCCAATCTGGAGTTGGGACACAGCCAAAGCATGCCTCCAGATCTGAGATTTGGGAAGCATTCTGGGATAACCTCATCTAGGCACAGCTTGGGTTCCTTGGCCAGGAGGACTCTCCTCAACTGTATGTGTCTTAACCCAGCTGCATGCGGGGTCTTCTGTAGCTTGTAAGTTTGACCATCTGGCACCACAGCAAGTCTGTTAAGATCCTCAGAGCAACATAGCACCCTGCAACCTCTCAGGCTCGTGAACAACAGGATCTATCAGCCAGAGCAAAAGTGTGTGTGATAGCAAGCACTGTGCGTCCTTCCCAGAACTGCCCCACAGTTCAAAACCAGCTGTTCCCAGTCATACCCATTTATTCTTCCAAGCTGTGATAATGATCATCTCTATTTCAGTGTGTGTGACAGTCTGTCTATTCCCTTCAGCCAAGTTTCCACAACAGCGGTATTTACAATCAAATGCTTGAACCCAGAAGTATACGCTGAAATGCCGGAACAAATGCTTTGGGAAGCTGAGAGCCCAATTATTCTAGCTATGTTGTTTTCAACTTACTATTTGAGGGGTTTTCTTGAGAGCTGAACGACCCTGCAGGGCATGGAGAAGGTTAGGCTAGGAAGCAACTCGGGTTTTATACAGTGCCTTTGAGCCTGGGAGTTTTCAGCAGTGTGATGCTGTAGGAACACCACTCCCATGCATGGCTGGAGCACACCTGCCCACCCTTAGGAGCAAATGCAAGTGGAAAGCTGGGTTGGCAGAAGGTAACTAACCCAGGACAGCAACTCCCTGGGGGTGGCCCCCTTTACCTGGGGAATGGCCTAGCCTGGAACATTGTCATTTGTGAGAGCCAGTGGCCATAACTGTCTGGCTTGGTGATGCATTCAGAGGGTCAGTGGGACATGAAACCAAATTCCTTTTCCCTTGGCAAGCTGTGTGCTCCATAATTTAGAAATGTGAATGACGACATGTTTGGCTGAAAAATGATGGTCCTCAGGAAGGGAACAGGTCTATCATGCTAAGGGAAGGGAACAACTCAAAGCATGACATGCAGAAATGACACCTCAGGGCTTCAAATTTGTTCCCCATCAATGCAGAGGAAGAAAACTGACCTGGATGCTGTTAAGGTTGACAGGTCTTAAATTTAATCTGCTCTAAAGGCAAGACGTGACCCTGTTCCTCTGCGCTGTAAGGCTGCAGCTGTTTTACCCATAGGCCACCTCACAACCTCTCCAGCAGAGAGGAGTACTATTCCTGTCTGTGCACTGACTGTCAAATGTGGACTGCAGCTAGGACCATCTGGACCAAAACCCAGCCCCAAGGAAGGGGCTGTTGCCTGAGGATGCCATTTCTTTCTGGGACCTGGCTGCTCTCTGCTGAGCAGGACACCCTCTCCAGAGCTGAGGCTTTCCTGCCCAGCAATTGCCAAGGTATGCCAAAGCATCTCCATTCATCACTAAGCCCTTTGGAAGAGGTCAGGCAGAGACTGGCTTTTCAGAGCCCTCACTCCCTCCCATACTCAAGCTTCCTCAAGCAGGCACATTTTATCCTGGAGCCTCAAGCTGGGTTTTTTTGGGTTGGTTTGTCTGCTGTTGCTGCTTTTGCCTTTTTCTCCCTGTCATATATTTCCAGGCAATTCTAATTTTGGACCCTGGTTTCTGCAGCTAAAAGTGGACTCTTGATCCGTTCAGAGCCATGCCAAGTGGTTTGACCCCACAGACCTGGGAGGCTTTTGCTGGTGCTCCATATGATGCTTAGGGATCTGTGGGTGCAAGACCTCGCTAATGGTCCCACAGCGGCCTAGGGTTACTGCAGGCATGAAGGTTACCTGGATTGCACTCCAGCTGCAGCCGCTGGAATAACCATGAGGTTTTTTTTGTTTTACCAGCAGAGCCAAAGCCCTGATGAAGAAAAGATTCTGCCAAGCCAGCAGAACACATCCATCTTCCCAGTGAAGCAAACAAAAACAGTTTTCAAGTTAATCGATCTGCCCCGAACAAAGCGTTTTGGTTTGGCCTTCCTCATGTTCCTGTTTCCTCGTCTGTTCTGCTGTTGCAACAGTTTGGATCTAGGATCTGCTGGAATCAACCCAAAGCCACTGAGGGGTCCAGTCCACTTGAATTAGTACTTCCCAGCAGAAAAAATCCATATCTGAGAACTTGCATGTGCTTTTAGGTTCACTAATTTCCCCTTTCACGAGTTCTCTCCTTTAACCTTGTTCCAAATACTGAGCTCTCCAGGGCCTTTGTTTGTTTGCATAAGATGCTCTTCTCTTTCAGGACTGATTGTTCATCAAAGCAAGGACTATATTTAAGCTGTACCCTGTGTTTACATAGTTGGCCAACGTGTTGTTGTGAAACCATTGATTGAGGCCCATTGGATGATGGAGAGCACTCAGTGCAGATGGACTTTGTGCTTCATCCATCTGCCAGACTCCAACCAGCCTCTGCTGTTTCGGAGGCTTGTGATCTGACCGACTTCGGGTGCTGTCACGGGGATGGAGAAAGGCCCATATTCTCACTCAAACGATGCTTCTTGCCAAGCCTGGAGGCAGTGCTGCTTCTCAGTAAAATGGTTGTAATAATATTTTAACATGGGCAAAAGAAAAAATAAAGAAAAAAGAGACCTCCCTAAACCTTGTTCAAAGGGCTGGTGGAAATGGAGTCATGGAATCTTTTAAAAAATACAAAACAAAACACAGCCTGAGGCAGAAACCCAGCATGGAAAATTGGAGCTCGGTTAAAGTCTGGCAAAATTGTAAGTGGAGAAACTTCTATTCTCTTCTATTCCATTCCAATGCTAAAAGCTGCCTGATGTCTCCTCTCGGCTGGAGTAGGTACATGGTGGGTACTCACCTTGGCGTGCAACTGGAAGGTGTTTGTGTTCATCATGGGGATGATAATGCAAGAGTACTGGAGAAGAGAAGAGTGTGAGATGTCCACCAGAGGTTGGAGGACTTGTGGAAGAAGAAGGAAATGAAGAAACACCAAGTCCCAGCCCTGGTTCAGCCACTGACCCCAACGTACCACAGGAAATGTCAGAATTCACCTTTCTGTCTTCCCTCCTGACTGTCCTTTGGGCATGAACTAAGTGAAGGACCTTCCTACCTTCCTGGGGCTGGTTTTCAGAGCCAGCGGGCAGATGGGGAGAGAGGGGGCTTCAAACGTGGCCACAGCCCCAAGTGCCTCTGTGCCCCTTTGAAACCAATGCATCCCATCTGCCAACACATCAAGAAGCGAGAGTGGGGGCAAAAAATACTGTATAAGTGTTGTGACATAGGGGATCTACTTAGTAAAGCCAGGAGGAAATGTGGTTTATATCTGTAGGGACATGGGGGAGCCAAGTAATATTCCTTGCCCAGAGAGGATCTCTGTCTGGGCATTGCTATATGCTTACAGTGAGCAGGGAAGGCTGTGAGCTGTGCCGTGCTGGCACGGGCAGGGCAGCCTGCATGTCCCAGGCCAGCCTGGCCACTTCCTGCCTTCTCCACCTGGGACATCCCCTGCTAGTGACTCAAAGGCCCTCAGGAATGCATGTCTGAGCCACTTCCTCTCAGCCATCTGGGAAGTCATCTCTTCCTAGGATGCGGCCTCATCCTCATGAGGCTGAAGCCTGTCCCTTCCTCCACCATTGGTGCAGCTCTGATGCAGGCATGTGTAGATACACATGACATCCCATCCCTCTGCTTGCCGTCCCTATGGCTGCATCTAGAGCTACTGTCTTTTCCTGCATGGACCCAGTCACATCTGGACTGCTCCATCACCCTGATGAAGTGAGACTTCTCCTCTCACTGTTCCAAACTTGGGGGAATCAGTCATGGGAGAAACTGCCACAGGATATCCCAACACTCAAGAAGCAATGGGACCCCCAAAACTGCCTCACATGGGGAAAGTGGGACAACAGGGACGGCATGGCTTCTGTTGATTAATGCACAAATAGGTCAGAGGAATTGGTGAGCAATCTGTTGCTGCAAGGGGCCAAAATGAACCCAGCTAGGGTTCATACAAAACTTGATGGATGCCATTTCTTATACCGTTTGGGTTATCTGTTTCATGTTCAGATGAAGCTGAATCGGAGCCAGCACTTCGCCATTTGAGCTACTGCAAATGCTGTGGCATATGAAGATGAAAACAAACTATGAGTCTCCTGTCTGTTCAGGCCCTGGGAACATCAAGCTTCTTTTTTTTTGGGGGGGTGGGGTGGGGGAAGTTAGGAATAGGAGCCTTACTTGCAGTCTTGCCCTTTTTTAGGTACCAAGGTCCAGCTCCATGTAGGTATATTAAAAGTCCATCTCCTTTGGGAGCTTTAATGGACTCCTAATCCTGGAATGAGCTCCTGCTTCATCTTTTTTTTTTTTGTTTGCTTAGGACATCTATTGAGCAATGTCCTGACCAGGGAACACCCAGACAGGAAGACTAGGTCCTTCCTTGGTCCTTTCTTAAAAGACCCCATCATTTAGTCTCAGGTACTCCCTGGATGCTGCCTGCCTGTATGAAGGCAGTGGAGTTTGACTGCTGACGTACCAGAAGTGATCTGTTGTACCTGGTCTGGATGGAAAGGGGACAGACTGCCAGCTAGAGTGCCTGGACAGACACACTGTGGTTAAAGTAGTCTTGATTTTTAGATGGCAACGGTATTAAATATGTATAAAGCAGACAGACTGGTGCTAAAGTACTTACTGGGAACATTAATAAACCATGGACCACCCTTCCTCATCATATGATGTGGTTCTGTCTATAGGCAAGATATGTAAAAACAATTTAAAATTAATTTAGCTTTTAAACCTTTTAAAAACATATAAAACCCCCAACCTTTTGATATAGGATTGGGCTGTTTTTCCAAGTGGGAAAATGTTCACATCAGGATTGATTCAGTTTTTTTCTCCCTTTTAAATCATAAACAGTCCTGGTACAAGAAACGGTAGCTGTTATTGATTAAAAGTTCATTTGCCTTGTCTTTGCTGATGATTGATATTTGGGAAGGAGGGATAGAAGAAGGGAAGGGTGTTGTACTTTGGAGAGAAAAAGAAAATGTGTCACATGTTACCTGCATCTTAGAATAATGTTAGTATTGGAAGGCTTATGGGTTGGTTTAAGGTTCAGTAGATCCTGGTCCTCTTTGCGTGTGTGCATGTGTTTTAATGTGTCGGACGCGCCCTCTTTAAATAGCCGTGTGATGCAGGAGGGGAGCAAGGCAATTGCATTTCCAAATGGGATTTTTATGGCCCGTTGAAGGAAGGCAGCTACCCACTGAATAACACCACGCGCTTTCCAGTGGCAGATTGTAAATGCTTCCTTTCGTGAGCACGTGTGCCACGCTGCTGAGCAGGCAGCGAGCACAGGAGGTGCCAGAGCACTGCAGGGTGCTCAGAAGCTGGCAGGTTCGCTCTGACACCTCTGAATCTTTATTGGGCCCCAAAACCCCAAACTGGCGCATGAGAAACTACAAGAAGCTGGGGGTGCAGGATACAGCCACTGAACTGCCTGGTTGTGAGCTGGGGCTGAGACAGGCCATGGAGAGGGGACTCTGTAATTGGTTCTTTGCCCCAGGGATGGTGGGCATGGGTGCACCCACTGTCCCGGATGCTGCTTTTCATGTGATAAGCTGGTAGCACACAGTTTTTATAATTTACGACCTTCCGTAAATCTCTGGTTTCAGACAATTTACATGGAAACCACACCAGGATGCTGGAGGTGGAAGACCAATTCACTCTAGGGCCTTCAAAGGACTCAATGGGGCATGACAGGCATTTCTTGGTCAAAACATTTTCCATACAAAAAGGGTGGATTCAGAAAAGGTGAAATTCTGTGAATTCATCTCCGTTCCCCAAATTGTTGAATACAGGAAGAGGGCAAAAAGGGAAACGTTTTGTTTAGACATTTTCAAAGCAGAACGTTTCTGAGGTTTCTTTCTTGGCCCAGTCTTTGGTTTCGGGACCTCCTTCAGTTTCAATAAAAAAATAAAATTCTTAAAAAAATATTTAAACCATCTGTCAAAACAGCAACTTCTCAGTAGAATCAAAATCTGCTTTTTCCAAGACTTTGTAATTTGCTGAAAATATTTGTGGCAATTTTTCTTCCCAGCCCATTCCCAGTGCAAAATGGTTATGAACTGATGGGGCATGAGCATGACATGATTTGCAGGGCTCTTGGGTGCCTTCTCCCAGCACTTCTCTAAGGTCCTTCAATGTGTGAAGAAACTGTGGCAAAAAAACCCCAAAAAAACCCAACAAAACAACAGATTTCCCAATAAGGGAACACCAGGATGTGTCACATGTACTTTCAGACTGATTTATTGATTATAAGTGGAGATGTGGTATCATGGGAAGGTGGGACTTGTATCCATCAGCTTGACTTGCTTAGAAGTTAAAGACTTCATAGAGATGTTGCTGTCTTGAGTGTCCCTGCCCATCCCGGGGTTTGCATTTAAGGGTGATGGGGTGGCTTGCTGCTCTCTTCCATGGCATCAGGGAGCAGATCCTCAGGGCGGGAGGAGAGGGTAATATTTGGGGAGATGGCCCTGGGATGACTCTGTCATGCATCGCCCACCTAATGTACCCTGTATTTGCACTGATTCACACCTCCACACAATAGAAATTGACTGTGCACTCATTACAAGCAGTGAATAGTTCAGAGGGAGGCTTTCACCTAAAAGGGCAGAGTTAAGGGTATCTTAGCCTTAGGCTAAGGTAACTTTGACTTGATCTGATTCATAACACATTTTCTAAAAATTATTATGTCCATAACACAGAGGCATCTGGAATTTTATTACATTTCCCTATGTTTTGAATTGATTTGAAAAGGGAAGACATTCCTCTGTCTGACACATGTGGATGTTTTCTGGCCTGCTACCTGTGTAGGAGCAGGCTTCTTCACATCCTCCTGATTTTACTGCTGGCTTGCCCATGAACAACATGCCCTGCCTACTATTCCCTTACCCTGAGAACTCCATCGTGCTCTTCTGAAGCAGTTTGTGGTGGTGAGAAGCAGAAACCCATCTGAGCCACAGATCTGGAGCCAGGGTCCCTGCAAGGACCAGGTCTGCCCTCATTCATCCCAGTGGTATTGGACAAGGGGGCATATCCTCTGCCATTAAACTGGTTATCGACCAGCAACACAGCCACTCTCATTCACAGAAGCAGTCATTTGGGCACACCAGTTCGCAAGCCTGAACCTCTTCCAGTTTAAATGATGCAATATCTCAGCCCACAGGGGTGCAGGGTCTGGGATTTTTCGAAGTAGGACAAGTTGGAGAAAAAAAGCTTGGGAAGACCCTTTCCTTCCAGCTCATTAATGACTTGTGTTAATTACCATTTACCCTTTACTTGACCTGGCATCATCCCCAATGCCTTTCATCCTACAGCGCTAGGATTGCATCCATATTGGAACATCCTTTTGCATCCGAGATTGCATTCTTTGCATCCACCTACCCAGCCACCTCCAGAGACAGAGCGAAGCAAGGACCCCACCTAGCAGGGGGGTCTCAGTCTTACAGGCAGGCATGGGACCTGGGCAGAAGTGACAGGGGACAACTGACAGAGGCAAGCCACCCCCTTTGTAAGGCATCGCCCCATTGCTGCCCTGCACCGAAGGGGCTGGCACTAACCCTGCTGAGACATCACCCCATGTCTCCCTCCCTTCTCCCTCGCTGGAGGAGATGGAGTTTCAGGCTTTGCAGCACACACACCCGTGCCAAATCTCCTCTCCAATGCAGGCATTCCTAATCATGCATAAATACAGCAGTGGATATAGCAGTCTGTGTTGCTGCAGAGAGAGCCTTTGATCCAGGATTGAGAGCTCATGTTTCAGGTGTTTGGGCAAATCAAAAGTACAAAATAGAAACTCCAAATTGCCTTGTAATTTTTAAGAGGCAGATCAGGAAGATACTGCTCACTAGATGGGGAACAGATGTCTCTCCACCAACTTCACCGCTGTCCAGAACCAAGAGAAAACGTAGCTCCCCTTCCCTGCAAGCAGAGATGGTGGGGATTTGGGGAACATTTCTCAGAGCTTTATGGATTCTGTCTGCGGAGGGGATAAGTTTGTCACTCTGTTCAAGCATCAGCTTCAGTTCAGAGCTAGCCATGCCCTCCTGCCCTTTTTCACCTATGTTTTTTGGGACCCACAGCTCATGGGCAGCAGGGAAGCCCCTTGACCCAGGGGCTTATCCAGAGAATCAGATTCACCTGAGAAGTAAACAAACTCCTGTGTAAAGCAGGTGAGGTTGGAGGCAGGATGGTTACTGAGCCAGAGACCAGGGGGAGGCTGGTGGAGCAACCTAAGGGATGATATAAAAGGAGAAGGAGCAAGGCTTGCCTTTCCTTAGATAGAGAGTTGGTGAGGGCTGGGTGAGGAGGGCTGCAGCCAGGATCCCTAGGGTGGGGAGCACCCTGCTTAGGGGCTGTATGAGTTATTTCCAGTGCTTCCCTGTGGACTTTGCCCTTCTTGAAGAGAATGTGGTGTTTAGAGATGCTGTCATTTGAAAGCCCCCTCAGCCAGCCAGGGAGGACGCATAAGGGGCACATCATGACAGAGGTGACCCAACAGTGCCATGAGGATGCATTTATGTAAAGTGGGGCTTCACTGAAGAGGACAGCTGGCTGCGTTACAGGTAGAAAGCATACGGGGTGATGTGCCTGGACCCCATTACTGGTTGTTGATTGCCCCCTGTGCCAGCAGCGGTGGGACATCCTGGTGACAGGATGGTCTTCTAGAGCCTGGTAAGACTGAGGCTAGCAGCTGGCTCGGTGCTCCAGCAAGCATGGTGCCTGATTCCCTTTGCTTTGGTGCCTTGGCTGGATCTCCAAACCACTTGAAAGGTGCCAGGGCTGATGCTCATGGCTGCCTGAGTCAGCAGAGAAGGCAAGCAGGAGCCTTGAGGTTAGAGCAGAGCCTGAGTCACAGCTGCTGGAGCCGCTGGGGCAGCAGCTGGGAGCCAAGATGTTTTTGACAGGAAGGAACAAAAACTGCTTTTGGCATTGAGAGAAAACCTGAGCAGGGCCAGGCCAAGGGGATGGCAGGAGACAGTTCTGTTCCCTACTGAAGGCTGATAACCAAAGGAGGTCTCAGTGCCTGGACAGTCCTAGGCTGCATTGGTGTTGGTGCAGGAAAGGGCTTCCTCCTCCTCTTCCTTGCTGCTAGGCTGGTGGATGCATGGGGACCTGCTTCATCCATGGGGCTAGACCTTCCCCAGGCCGAGTAAGTCACTGTTTTGGAGAGAAATGGGACGGGGGGGGGGAAGATTTTTCCAGCAGTAGTAATTTTCTTCCCTTAGAAGCTGTTGGCTGTGTGGTGGGAAGCCCAGGTGACCCGACAAGACATGCATGGAATAACCCAGCATAGAGCAGTTGTGCCTGAATACAGGAAATGGCCTCGCTGGTGCCAGGGCTGATGCTGTGGAGGAGTGTGAAGGTCAACATGGAGGTGGTTCAGGTCTAAACAGTGGCCAAAGGTCTTCTGTGCTGGGGTTAGATTGTGGATGTGATGAAGAGAGAAACGGAGTCCTGGGGCTGATGTTTGCTCTGGGAGAGCTGGTTGCCATCCACACTGGGATCCCTGGATGGCTTTTAAGAAAGTATTGAGAAGCCAGTAGTCGTTTGTCCCCAAATACCCCTGATTATATCAAAAGGGTTTCAGATAGAGATTCCCAAGCTAGGCTGGAGAGGAGCACCATCAGCCTTGTACCCAGTGTTTGGTGTGCTGGAGAACTTGGGTCCATCTTGCTGGACCATGGCACAGTCCTCTTCATCACCCTGGGAGACCTTCTCTGCCTACTGCCCTACAAACTGCCACCCACATGAGTGTCACGTTGTCTGCAACCCCCACAGCATGGGATGGATCTACTCATGCTTTGGCCTTCAGCATCTGTGATTTATGCACCGGGCAGGAGGCCTGTCACTAAGAGCAGAGCTTGGCCACAGTCCCTCAGCTGGGAGCAGACCATTGCCTCATCCATGCTGAGTCTGACCTCAAGCTGACAGATGCCAGCTCCAGCACTGTGTTTGTGAGACTTCACTGCTGTGCTTCCTTAAATCCTTCGGAGTGTGGGATGTGAGGGGGCAGCTGCTGTGAATTAGACCCCTCTGCTAATTTGCCTCTGAACCCACCTCTTTCCCCCCTCCCTGAAAGGCAAACTGCAAACCCCTCTGAGTTTATGATCTGAGAATTCATGCAGCCTCCATTAATTTTATGAGTAGATTTTCCCATATCTACTCTCATGTATCAGCCACTGGAGCAGGAGGTGGCGGCGGTGGAGCATGATGTAAGCCCAGTCTGACACACATCACTGCTGGGAAGGAGGGCATGTGAGCACCTGACCTTGATGTGAGCATCAGTCCTGCCTCTCCCCGCCTTTCCACCTTCTCCTGATGATGCAGGGAAGCTTTGAGGCTCCCCATGCAGAAGGGAACACTTCTGAAGTCCCTGTGGAAGAAAAGTAGCTTGTTATCTAAGAGAAGCCCTGGGGAGAGGCACTTGATGTTATGGGGTGAGGGCTGTCCTCTGGTGTCCCTACCTGCAGGGTAGGGGACTATGGAAGCCTCCATCCCTGGTCAAATCCAGATGAGAAATGGGAACTGACCATAAATGGGTCGGGAAAGCAATGGATCGGGGAACCCAAAAGGGTCCAAGTCCCAGAGCACAAATTGCTGAGCTAAGCCTCCTCTGAGCAGGGCCAGCCTCTGGCCAGCAGAAGTGGTGTAACTTGTCCATGCTGCATTCGTGTGGCTCTGAAAGACTGAAGTATAGTGGGAAGCTGGGATGATGTGTTGCCTGGGGTGTATGCAGGGGGTGTGAGCTCAAGACTGGCCATGAGAGGCAGACAGGTGGCACAGGCTGGTTTACCTTACTTGGAAAGCCTCAGGATCCTTCCTCAGCGGATAATGAGAAGGGGCTGGAAAAATGCCCCTTTTCTGCTTTAATTTGCCCAGCCTACACTGCATAGGTGCCTCTGGCATGCAGGGAGAGTTAACCATCCCCAGAGCCCCTGGGGCAAATGAGCTGCATGGGCAGAATGAAAGAGGGATATAAAGTCCCAGACCTCCCTATAAACTTGTGGGGTAATTGGCAGCATTGCACTTGCTATGAAACCCAAGAAGGAGCTAAGCCCTGCAACAGGGGAGAGCTTTGGGATGAGGGTGCAAGGAGCCTGTTGGAAACCCTGGTTGTATTTCAGGCTCGTTCTCTTTTGCTCTCCCCTGGGGACCAGCTGCTTGTGTGGCTTCAGCCCAGATGGGACTTGGTCCCCATCCTGGGGAGGAGCAGCTGGGGATGCAGGTGTGAGGACCCCTGATGTGGGTCCTATGCCTGGGAACTGCCAAAGCGTCCTTGTCTGAAGCTTTGATTCATCAAATCACTCCATGTCTGAGCAGGCTAATCCATCAGTAAACACAGTCTTAAGGTTTTTTGCAGTACTTCATGCTTGATGAGCTGTGGCACAGGGTCTGTGTAACCATAGGGCTGCCAGGAGCTTGGGGTGGGCTAGGCTGTGCAACTTGGCTTTGCTTCATGGTGTTTGCCCATGCCAGCTCCAAGGTGGTGGAGAGCCTTCTCCATGCTGCTGGAGCAAAGGGTGTGCAGCTGAGACAAAGCTGGCTCTGTCCTGGGGTTACAGGCACGTTTCCAGCAGTGCTTTGTTTCCACTGATTACCAGGGTCACTTTCAGTGCCATTTTATGACGATCTGGTCATTCATTTTGAACAAAACCTGACCATTTTTGTTCATCTTGCCGGCGCTTTGTATCTGTTTCCCAGTTGGCAGTGCTTGGGAATTTTTTAGCAACTTTGTGTTGAAAGACTTTTGGGCTTATATTTTTTTCCCAGCATCAATTCTGCAGTGGAAAAATCCCATTTTTCAGCTACCTCTGTGCATTGACTGACAAAGTACCCTCTCCCAAAACAACAGTAACCAACCCACAAAAATTGTTCTCAAAGAAGCAATCAAAAAGGAAACAAAAAGGCACCGACCAGGATCTCTTTTTCTTTCTGTATTCTGAGAAAGCATGTGAATTATCCTGCTTCCAATTCTTCCCAGAACATTGTAGTAATGTTACAAATTTAGTCATAAAGCTGCGGTTGAATCATAGTTATCATTGTAAAACAATAATAACTATGCAGATACTTATTATGGTGCATTAAGTTACAATGATAGTAAATCTGTCATAATAACCATGGCAACTCTCTTAGCCACACAGTAGGGATCCTGCGATGTTATTGATAAAATCTGCTGAACTCTGCTGTCTTACCCTCCGCAGAGCCGCTGTACCATTTTATTGGAAATGGTGATTAAATGATGCAAACCATATCTCCCCTGGAAGTCATTTGTTCTCTTCGTTTGCATGAAGCCCCAAAGACAAGGCATTAAGTGCTCTGTCATTTAACACATGGGACAGGCAGTAGTTGTAGACCCTGGGTGAGACTTGCCTCTCCAGGAGAGGGGTTTGTAGGATGGGCTTAGGCCGAAAGGAAAGGGTCAGGGGGTAGGTTTGGCTCCCCGAGTGCTTTTTGGGGGATGGCTGGTGTTTGGCTGCATGGGATTTGTTGTATCTTTACTGCTTTGGGCGCTGGGATGGGCTCTGTGGTTGGCTGCTGGCCTAAGGGTGGCTCTGCAGGGTGGTTGCTGCCTGAACCTGAAAGCAGTCAAGTCCCCCCAAAAAGCAGCACAAGTGCAAGCACTTGGTCTGGAAGATGATGAGTCCTACTTCAGGCTGGAGATGGTTAATGGTGCTGGGCTGCTGGGCCAAGGCTTGGGAGTGTGCCGGAGGCAGGTTGGTGGCCATCGGCTGACTCAGGCTGTGGTCAGGCTTGAGTGCCCAGCTCAGAGACTCGCATCATGCAACTGCTGCTCTGACATGTTTTATTGACCCTGTGTTGTCTCACTTCTGGTCCTGTCCAGCCCCACCACTGCCAGAATAACCCACAAGAAAGGCTGTTCTCATGAATTTCTCTGACTTGTTTGGGGTGAGTGAAGATCACGCTCCTTTGGATGCTTCTGGGAGCCAAGCCACAGCAGCTCCTTCCTAGTTTCCATTGACCTCATGCATGTGCAATCTTACACAAACTTGTAGCGCAATGCCAGAGTGGGCACTGGTTTGCCCAGGCAGGGATGTGTGTGAAGGCATCAACAGCTTCCAGCACATCCTAGTCCCATTAGTCCAGGCTGTGACAGCTTGGAGAGACCCACCTGTAGTCTCTCCCCCTCTGTTCCATGACAAAGTCAGGACATCTTTATCCTAGAACAGACTTTGAGTTTGTTAACCTGGTTTCCCAAGGACTGTGTGCACTGCTGCTGCTTGAGTCTTATTTCAGGTGAGCATGCCAGAGGGCTGCAGTTGCCAGAGATGTGGGAGCCAGCAAGTTTCTGGGGTGGCGGGAGGCTGCCTTCATGCAGGGCAGGGAGCTCCTGAGCCCAGCTTTGCTGTATTATCCAGCAGAGAAGGTATGCGACTGTGCTGGGCTCTGCTTGAGCTGTGGCATGGCTGGTTGTATGCCTGGGGACATGCTGGCATGTGCTGACTGCTGTGCCCATGGGTGATGTGGGTTGCCTGGGGCTGAGGATCCAGGGGTGAAGGTGCCCTGGGGAAGAGCCTCCTGCCAGCTCCATCCTGCCCGCCTGCAGTGCTGAGCTTGCTCTTGATCCCTTGCCTGTCCTCCTCCCTGCCAGTGCTGCCAAAAATGGGCATGTTTCTCCTTTTGTCATTTTTCCATTGTAGTGTTTCATGCTGGTTTAGGGAAAAAAAGACTAATAATTTATTGCTGTAATAAGGATTTTCTGGCTGAAGAAAAGCCCATTAAGGTCTTGCTGAGTATAGGAACCCAAGTTTTTCTGTGAGTGTTTATATTTTCTAATTACTTACAGATGACTCCAATTGTGTCAGTGTGCAGCTGGGTACTGGATTGTAAGTGCTAGCTGGTTTCTGCCCCATTTGTTTACTGGCTACTCCATGCAAGTCTTGCATGGTCAGGGAGAAATTCAGAGAGTTTATTTGGAAAGGAGAGAAGATGCTGGCATGTACCAGCCTTACCAAGCTGCAGTGGTCCCAGGGGATGCATTTGGTGTCTGCTCTTGTTTAACCACCCTCCTTGCCCCAGGAAGGGACTCTCCAGGATCTGCTACTGAGTGCCACTGGTATAGGTCAGTGAAGTTGCAATGAAAGGAGGCAACCTCAGCTCTTGCCAGGCAGAGAGCTGGCCCTCCTGAGTAGCGCTCTTTAATTAAATTGCTTTATTTTAAAGCAGGTAGGAGGGAGGAAATCCTTGAGGAAATGTTTTGTTTGCTTCTGGGCTCCAAGTATTCAACCAAACACACCCTACGTTTGCAAAGAGTGGTGGTGGGGCGTTTTCAGTACTTTAGTGATTTTATTTAAATATGAAGTCGAGGGAAGTTTATCTCAGTGTAAGACTGCTTTCTCCATCCTTACACTGGGGAGTTTCCCAGCCCTACATGAAATCCATCTGGACACCTGGATGTACCAGCAAAGTAAATGTTTTCAGAACAAAGATGTATTAAGGTCATTGGCTAGGGGTGGGAATAGCTCCCGTGGAGCACTGGGATGCTCTTCCCATCTGAGCACCACACCTGCCTTTGCTCAGGTGTGGGTAAGCATGGATTCAAGGGGTCAGTGTGGAGGTGGGGGCTGCCAAAGGATGGTCTGGCAGGATGGAGGTCTAGTCCTTATCGCTGCTGTTCTGCAGCCAGTGACCATCTTCCTCCCGAGTTGCACTGTGCTCTGCTCCCAAAGATCCTCTGCAAATTTTGCTTTTGACTGCTGGGATCTTTTCAGTTTTGTGTAAGGATCTGTGGACAGATTTTATCTTTGTTGCTGTTTGGAAATTTATCAGTATAATTGCACAAACATGTGTTTTATCGGTTGTGTTTTAACACTATTAAATGGAAATCTGGTATTTACTATAAGTTACATTAACTGTTACTAATTACTGTTACAACAAATGCTGACATAATTATTGAAAGAAGGCCATTTTAAATTGCAATCTCCCTAGATATGCCACTGTGCAATTCTATTACTGAACTGAGCAAAGGGACTTCAAGTAACCATACTCTTTGATGTATTTATGTGGCTGAAGGCATCATGGATTTTATACGTTGCAAAATCTGAGCTCTTGTTTAAAAATAACTGGGCTCTCCATGCTGCTAGCTCTGCTCAGTGTCCTCTTTGCTTCTTCCCTTGAGCATCAGAAAACCCCCAATAGCCAGTGCAGCTTTCACAGTGCCTGAACTCAGCCAAAGTTGTGTGGGCTTGGGTTTTCTTGGTTTGCCCAAGTCTGCAGACACAGTCTCAAGGGTTTTCAGCTCTCAAGACAGCTTTGCACTGCACAGCAAGGGCATGGAGAGATGTGCCATGGACAGGGGATATTGGCATGGAGCATGGCAGCCTCATCCTGCTATTGCCAAGGGACTGTTTTAAGGTTTGGATCATCCTGGAGGTGAAATGTGTGAAAGTGAGGATTGCTGTGGTGTGACGCTTCTCTCTAGTGGTACCCTTGGAGCAGGCCTGAGAAGATGCTGCTTTCCATCAGGTCTGATGGGAAGGAAGGTCAGGGAAGCTGGAAAGGTTTGGTATGTCAGGAGAGCAGAAATTTGAAAGTTTGTTAGGTTGGGGAGGAAGAATATTGGTTTCATAGAAAGGAACTTTAAATGACTCGGGATGCAATAAAAGCTCCCTTTCCAGCTGAGCAGATTGGGTTACTCTTTGGGTTGCGGAGCCGGGAGGAAAAATAATCCTGTGCTCCTCATTTGGATATGTGTGCTGGGATGTCTGTGCAGAGATGGGACATGACCTTCCCCTGGGCTCATGAAGGCTTAGAAGGAGATGAGATATGGGGGCTGGAGCTGGTCTCAGGATCTCTCTTCCTCATCTGTGTGGGGGATGGCACCAGTGCCGCCTCTGATGGCTGCTTCTTAAGGAATGTGCCTTTGATGATATAGGGCACCTGGGAGCACTAAATAATGACTTATAATAGGCCATATAAAAATAAAGACTCATTTTGTTCTGGCTGTGGCTCACAAATGGAAGTTATCATCTCTGACTCTCTGAAGGGACTGGGAAGCCTTTGCTGTCTTAGCAGTATGAAACTTTGGGTCTCAGGATGGAAAATGGAGGGAGGGGCAGGTCTTGTACTCTGGGGATGCAGAGCCTTGAATCTCAGCACTGGAAAACTTTCCCCCTTGCTGGTTCTCTCAGTGGAAGATGGGTCTTGAGGAAGAGTCTCCTGAATGCTGTGCTGAAGTCACCCAGCAGGGACCTGTGGTGGGACAGCCATTGTGGGTAATTCAGTCACAGCTGTGGCAGCTGCATGTGGCTGCTCAGCTGCAGAGCTTGGGAAAGCAGCTTCTCCCCATGGTTTTCCTTGCTGTGGGATAGAGTGGATGACTGAGGAAAGCAGCATCCCTTCAAGCATCCTGTCCAGTAGGATAGCTTGCCCCAAAGTAATGTGGAGGGCAAGGACTGAACTTGTGTGCAGTTTAACCACCTGACCCTGGAGCACTAACACTTTACTTGTCTAGTAAAGACCTTCTCTGTAGGGCTGGTTTCTTTAGGTGGCCATGACAATATGCTTTGGATGCCCTTGGCCAGCCATGGAGGAAAGAGCTGTGCGGAGAGAGGTAGCTCAGGGCCATGAGCAAGTAATGGAGGAGCAGCCCTTGCCACCATGGGAAGATATCTCTGCTTCACATGCAGATTTGGGCGATCCTCTCAGACCAAATAAACCACAGTGGGGGAGAGGTCCAGCATGGCCTTAAGATGTCCCCATCCCAGCCCAGGAAAGGAGCATCCAGCTTCTGCTACCCCTAAGTCTTGCTCTACCCAAGATGCATTAAAACCCCAGCTTGTTGTGTGCTTGCTAGTGCTGCAAACTCATAGCTCACTGTGCTTATTGTGTGTTTCTAGTCTGCTTTCCCAAGAAAATGAGTCCTTTGTAAAGAGCTTTCTGCCTTTTTTTTTTTCCCTCTTTTCTACCCCATAATTAGCTTCTGGATTTGAACCACCTGTCAGCAAGGCAGAGGTTTAGGTTTCTATGAGTTTTGTGAGAAACAGGAGGTGGTGAGCAGAGCAGTACTGGAGATACCCTGCCAAGGGCAGGCTGGTGTGCATCAAACATGGAAGCCCTGGGGCTCATGCCCTATGGTTTCAATCCATGGGTGCTGCTGGCTGTTGGGGCAGCGAAGTGATGCTGGGCTGCTATGCCTTGAACAAAGCACAGCCCAAGGAATACTGATAAGCACAGGCAGGCGCTGTTTGTTCTCAAGGTGAAAATAAAGTTATTAGGCAAAGGACACATTACTGCTGTTAAGAAAAAGCTGCTTCCTTGCCTGCACCTTCCTCTCTGGAGAAGCATTAAGGTGTACAGAGCAGACTTGCAGGAGAGGAGGACCTGCTGGCTTGGCTGTGGGATGCTGCGGGCTTAGGGCATCACTTGCCAGCGCTAAGGGCTTGCCCATAACATATTTTTTACATCTAATAGGAGGAAAGAATGGCAAACAATCCATGAGAAGAGTCCCACAGCATACACTATTGGAATAACAGATGGAAATATTATATTTTTTGAAACATTCTTGCTGCAGAGCTGCCTCTTTGAAGTGTGTTTGAGCAGAACACATCGTGCCAAGAACAGGGGAGAAATTATTTGTGTCAGCAGAGCTGGGAGCTTGCACGTCCCAGATGCTGCAGAATCCTAGAACGCTGGGCCACTCACCCTTGCCAGGGAGGAGCCGGGGGGACGAGGGTCTGGCAGGATCTGTCCTCTGCAGACAAATCCACTGGCTGTGCCCAGGTAAGATTGTGAATGTGGGGCTTTCCAGAGATGTTACATCCTGAGCGTGGTGCTAATGGCCTCTGCTCACTAGCAGTGCTGCCTGGTTACCTTTGCATTTATATCCCCCCCTCCCTGCAATGATAAGTGGCTTTTGGGGGAGAGGAAAGGGAGGGGACTGAAGATTTTGGGGACCTTTCTCCAAAAAGCCTGAAACACACCTTACACTTCCACCTGATGCTCTTGTTCTTGGAATGAAGCTTCATGTTCAGTCAATCTGGGGGAAACTAAAGAGGAAGCAGCACACTCCAAGGGCCGTGCCTGGAGATGTGGCATTAAATCAGAGGCTGTGAGGGAGAGATGAAGGAAATGGTGATGGATGCAGGTTGTAAGCATCCAGCATCACTAAGGGAATGAGCACAGAGCTCTTCAACCGGAGGAAGTGCCTCATCACCCAGCTCCTATTGGGGTGGCTCTGCAAGGCTGGGGGACATCAGCACCACGGGCCTGGACTCAGAGCCAGGGGAACACCGTTGCTCAGTCTGCCCACCTAGCAGGGAAAAGTTTGGGTTGGAAGCAGCTTCCCCCAGTACATGCAATGAAGGAACAAAACAAGGTCAGGCAGAGTGACAAGGCTCTCAGCTCTGTTTAAGGGGTCCCTTTGGGTGAATAAATACTGCTTTGGTCTGCAGAAGCTTTTTCCAAGCCTGGCTGTGGAAGAGGGTAGCTCTTGGTGTGGTTTTCTCCCAAGATGCTGGCAGAGAGCTCCAGTCCTGGGTAGTCCTGACCTGAAAGCAAGTGTCCTGGGAGAGCTATCCTGTGCACACACCATCCTCCTGCTCACAGGGTTGTGCTGCAGTGTGTGCTGTCCTGGGCATGGCTGGTAGAAGAGCTGCTATGTCTCCTCCACCAAGACAGGAGGGAAACGGAGTCCCTGGGTGGGAGAGGAACCAGGCAGTGCCTTTTCTTGGGCATGTTGGCCAAGCAGGCACTCATCTGTAGGGTGCTGGGAAGCAAGGGAGGTGGAAGCTGTGGGTAAGCTGTAACAGTAATAGCAAACCCACACTGAAACCAGAAGCATTTTTGCTCATGATGGCTGGCATCTGGGCTTACTGGAGCAAGGACAGCTTTGAGGTACCAATCTTATTCAGCAGAGCAGTTCCCTGGGCTTGCAGGGTAAATGTAGAGTTTTGATGTGGAAGCAGCCCTGACACTTGTGGTTTCTGCTGTTCCACCCTCCATCACCTCTCTCCACCAGGGAGGATGGTTGTGTGTGTTGTATGCAGAGAAGCTGCACAGCTCCAGCTTGTCCCCAGATCAGCCTGACCAAGCTGGGATATTTGCAGTTCCCAGAAACATTTCTCTCTCTCTGAGCAGACAGATGTGACTGTTCTTAGAGCTGACATGTGCTATGGGTAAGTGGAATGTGTAGGTGCTGAAGGTTGCTGCATCTCCCAGGGGTTAGCAGGAGGCTGGCTTTGCGCTGGTAAGTTCCCTGAGCTGGTATGGCTGTACAACATCAGGACAAGCATATGTGGGTCCTCTCTACCACGCAGCTACAATATGTTTTCCCTTCACAGCATGGAGCAGTGCTAGCTGCTGGGGGCCGTCTTGTGACAGCAGGCTGCAATGCCATCCCGTACCTGTTTGATCTCATGGTGCAAAGACGTATGTGTTATGAGCTTGTGATAAAGTTCCTGTGATAAAGCAGTGAAGATGTGACAGCTCCAGACAGGCCCGCATCCCAGCCTGCACTCTGGCATACAGATGTTGGCCATGCCACTCCACACACTGCTGGTGGATGTTCCCAGCAGAGCTGTGCTAAGAGCATTTAGGACTTTCAGAGGTATTTGGGAATTTGGTTCCCCTTTAGCAAGAAGTAAAGTTTGTGAAGGAAAGTGTGGCATGAGAGCTGCTTGCTGAGTTGCCCCAGTGCAGCAGCTACAGTCCTGGGTCCCCCTCATCCTTCCAGGGGTTAGACAGAGAAGCTTGAGGAAAATGGGCAGGTTTCCATTTCTGGCCTGGGTTATGGTGCTTATTAGCAAAGGCTCTGCTACTTCAGCATGGGGATTTGATCTGATTTGGACGTGGCTACAGAATGTGTATTTGCTCAGGGATTTCCTTTTCAGCTCTAACACCCATTCTCTGAGGGATGGGGAAACTGAGGCACAGGGACTCACTGATGTCCCTGTCTTGCCACTGGGCATGGAGCAAGATCACCTGCATTCTTGGCTCAGTGCAGGAGAGCAGCTGGATGCAGCTCCGCTCCTGAGGAGTCCTGATCTTCCTGCGTGCTCCAGCAAGCCCTTGGGCAGCCAGAGACATGTTTGCTTCCTCCAGCCTGATGGCAGTTCTGCTCCTAATAAGTTAATCTGATGGGTTTTGTCATGAGCAAAACAAGAAATCACGTTTTTAATAATAAAAAAGGGTCCTGCATCTTGTTAACATCTGGAGTTCAATCATTTCTGTGCTCAAAACTGTGGAATGCTTCAGCACAATATAAATCTTGCCACTTGCTGTACATGGGCTCCAGATGGGGAGAGAGAGTTCATGTTCACTTGTAACCCAGATGGGTGCTGGCGGCTCCAGTCGGAGCCACCACAGCGTGTGGCTCCCCTGGTTCCACCCTAGGGAAGAGAAGTGAACCTTTTAAATGCGCTCTGGTACCCAGTGCTGGGTGTTTGCATTTGGCATGGCAGGGTTGTATCGTGGCACTCTCATACCCATGCTGCCCATCTGGAGAGGGGCTTGCGATGCTGAAGGTTTCCCAGGACCACATGTTGATGAATCCACAGCCCAGTGTTCCCATGGGACCAAAGCAAAGACCAGGCTGGACATCTCCACTGGGTGATGCACAGGCTGGTCCTGGGACCCAGCATCAGGGCTGGACCTGTCTCCCCCCAGCTCCATAACCATTGGATGGGACAGACTGTGGTCAGGGTGGGGGACCCTCAGTCCCCATGGGCTTGTGTTGGCTGCAATCATTACCACCTTGGTTTTCACCCAGATCACTGATAAATATTAAATGCCAGAGCAGAGCTGTGGGATGCCCAGCTGTTAACCTAGCATTAGGCTGAGAATGAAGTATTTATCTTTGCTGCTTTGCCAGACTATAATCCTGAAAAGTTCCTTCCCTTTCACATAACTAATTTCCTTAAAGGTCTCTAGAGGTGGACTTTTGAAAATCTGAGTGGAGCCATCACACCATGAGCATTTTTAATGAAAGCATTCTGGAAGTTTTCTTTAATTTTCACTAAAAAAACTTGAAAATTGCATTTTTTGCTAAACCAAGATTTTGCAACTCGAGGCCAAAACTCAATCTTTTTCCTGGGTTTTTTGACATTTCAGACAAGTCAGGCAAATTTCCGCAAAAAGAGGGTTTTTTTGGTGGTTTCTTTTCTAAGTTGCCTTTCACTGAAAAATGACCTGCTAAAAACTGCTTAGATGGAAGTTTTTCAAGCAGCCACAGTCAGGGCATTGATGTGAGGAAAGCAGTTGTGGAGCTGCAGGCAGGAATAGGAAATGTATGCTTGGAAGGGTGGAGAAGCTTGTGTTTTTGTTGGTGTTATTGGTGAAGCATGGCTGTTTGGCTTCTCTGTCTTTAGGCAAGTCTGGTCAAATAGCTCTGGGCAGAGTTCAGATGAGGAGTAGAAGAGGAGGGGGGCTGGTGATGCACAATGAGCATGGATCCATAGCTGTCCTGAAACGGCAGGGCTTTGCAGCTGGCAGGATGGGATCTGGTATCCCTGGGTTTGGGGATGTCTAGAGCAGAGACATCATCTTGCATTAACATCATGCTGCAGGTCTTGCATCACAGCAGAGCTGGAGGTTGGGTTTTCCCTTGCAGGTGGTTTTATAACATAAAGATTTACAAGTCCTGGTGCATAAGGTGTGTGCCTAAATCTCTTCATGAAAGCCACTAAAGTGTGCCCTTTGAGATGCTACTGGCAAAGGTATGTAAGCTCTTAATTGCCGTTAAAAACCTTGTGTGTTTAAATACCTTCTGAGGGTCTGGGTTTTACCCACTGGTATCTAGCTCTTATCTAATGTTCCTTTAGGCATTTTGATATCTTTTAACTTCCTGGCCCTCAGTTCCCAGTGGCTTCAAAGGAGACTAGAGATATGCCTGCCAGCTTTCCTAAATAGAGATGCTTTCCTGGACAAGGGCTAGATCAGTGTTCTCAGTGTGGCTTTGACAGATGACCTACTGCTTTGACAACCCCCTTCCCCCAATTTCCATCACTGCCTTATTTATGTGAAAATTGAGTCCAAGCATATGAAAATAATTTTTCATTTTTTATCAGTTTGGCTGGGAAACTCAATCTGTTCCTATGTGAGGGGCGATGTGAATTCAGTACTGCTTGTAGACAGCTCTTGGTTCAGAGGACAGTGGCGAGGTGAGGGTTTCAGGGCTGGCTGGATGTGTGCCATCCTGCTAGATGGGACCTCTCCTTTCTTTTTCAGGTGGTCTGGAGAGCATTTTGTGATCTACATGGCTGAGATCACCTGTGGTTTTTAAGCAATGTGTTTTCCTGTGTCAGGCTAAGTCTGCAGAGAAAGCTTTTTAGATTTGCTTTGAGGCATGGAGCTGTTCTCACCTGGGCTGCTTTAATTAACATTGATTGATGTCAGGATGGTGGCTAGGAGGGTATGTGTGTCCCTGCCATGAGTGGAGGGAGGGTACCAGCACCTTGGCATGAATTTGGAAGAGACAGCTCTGGATATGTGTGAGGAGGCAGATGTCAGTCACCAACACAGATGGACTTGTATGCTGGTCAAAACCCGGCCTTTGAAATATCTTTTTCCACCCCAGAAGGCTTAGCTTATGGCAAAATGAATGCTTCCACATAAATGTCAGTCTTCTTTTTGAAGAGCTCCAGTTTTAACTGGAAAACCAAAAAGAACCAAACTGGAAATGAAAATATTGGGGCTGGAAAACATTAGATTCCCAGGGAAAAAAAAAAAAAAAAAGTCAGGACAAACTGTTTTGGTTCCCAGCTTTTTTTCCCTGGGAAACAATCTACCTCTCATTCGACAGAGGAAGAAAGAGGCAGGCAAAATAAATCCATGGCAATCTCTGCCAAACTGATCCGGGGGGGGAATATTCCTTTCTGACTCTAAAATTAAAGATCTGGTAGCCCCTGATGCTACCAGGATGGTCAGAAACCACTGGGGTGGTTTCCCATCACCCCAGGACTCCCACCAAACTCCCCTTAGTTAGGACCTTCAGAAGGGAACAGGGAGAAGATGAGTTGGAAATCATTTCCCCTTGATCAAAGCCCTCTGGTGTCTGTCAGGCTAAAGCAGCTGTTAAAGTTTTACCTGTGGTTCCCCCAGTGTGAGTTTGCTGTTGCTGACCAGGCTGTGGCTCTTTCATGCACTGATAACCCAGTGAGGAAGGGTCCCAGCTTCTTCCTCAGCTCTTATGATGGAGATGCATAAAGCAACTCTCTCTGTTTGCTTTCCCCCTTGTGTATGGTTGAGTATCTGTTGATGTTATTTGCTAAACAAGAGTGCTGGTGGCAGAGGAATTAGAAGAAATCCCTTCTTAATTGGAAACAGTGAGTCTGTGTATTTTTTCAGTTGTCTATTTTGGGCCTTGTAAAATTAAAGTTATTAACTGTAATGCAGCGGTTTCCAGATTCCCACAGCCCTTTACAATAGTGGGGAAATTCATCCCAGGTCACTGGGAGCCTTTAATGAATACATTAAGGCTTATTATTAAAATAAAGTACTTGCAGCTTTATGGGAGACATCTGGCAAGGATGCTTGTCTCTCTGAAGGCAGCAAGGCTCCCTGAGTGTCCTCTCCCAGCGTGCACTGCATCCGCCCCAGCAGAGGCTTCCAGGAGTGGATCCCTGCACCAGGATTCCCACAGGCGGGTTTCAGGGATAGAGACCTCCTTTGCTGGATGTAATAGAGAGTGGTTGTACCAGTCTGTCCCTGTGATTGCTCCATTGATGTTTCTAGAGCTGATCAGCCCCTTGCTGGTGCTGCAAGTACCAGCGTGAGCCCTGCTGGATGCTCAACAGAGCAGTTGCAGTGGTGTAAAGCTTCTTTATTCACCAGATAGTAATATGCAGGCAGAGCTCAGCTTCAGCTAACCCCAGATAGGAGGAGAAGAGACTGGGCAGAGACAGCTGACCTGGGTGCAGGCAGGTCAGCTTGGAGCCAGCTGTGCTTGCCCAAAGCACTGAGTTAGCAGGGTGTCACAGCTGATGAGTGGCTTTATCACATCCTGAGAGCTTACTGGTGTGGCTGCAACTCTGCAGCATCTCCATGCTGCACTGTAAAACAACTTCTCTATGTTGCATGGAAAGCCAGAAGCCAAATCTCTGGGGTTTAGTGCCATAACGCTTGCAGAGGTTCCTGGCCCAGCAGTGATGGGAGGCAGGTAACTTGCAGCCAGGGTGTTAGCGTGCCGACAAGGAAAACTGCGGCTGGCGAGGCTATGCAGGGGTCTGGAACAGCATGCGATCTTATCGCTGCTTTATCTCTATGGAGGCTTGATCCCAGCAGAAAGCAGGGCCACGTGGCAGTAATTGTGTTAGGAAAACAAACTAATCTCCAAAGGGACAGAGAGCAGCTGTTGGGCTATCAGCGCTATCGGGGGAAAGGGATGTGGCCTGCCAGCTCACAGTGCGGAGCTGCTTTGCTGCCGGGGCCAGGCAGGGGGTAGATTGGGAAAAAAGGGAATAAAAATAAGTTTGGTCCTCTAGGTGGGATTGAAAGAGAGCTTGTCATGGTGTGACATGTCCAGTGTTACCTGCCCTGCTTCGCCAAGAAGCCCTTCACTTGCCAGAAGGTTTGTGAAATGTGGTCTGGCAAATGAGGTGTGGGAGTGGGGAGACCTGGGTTTAACATACTGGCTCAGCAAAAGCTAGGTTTAATCTTGGCAGATCATCATCCGCCCTGATGTCTCCTTTGTGCCCCTCGTCTAGCTGGGCACTAGGATTGCAGCACTTCCTCTTAAGGAACAAATCTTTCAAATTCATACAAATCTTTCTCTGTGCCTCAGGCACCCCAAAACCTGCTGCTGACTGCAGCTGAGCCATGGGTTCATACCAGAGCCGGGATTGCCCTCCCTCCTCACCGCACTCCCACCTCTTCAGCTTGGTCTGGTGGCTCCAGACAGGGTCTCACTGCAGAGCATCACCATGGGATGGAGGGGCTGGACCCTGAAGGTGTGATGGAAAGAAGCTCTTGGATGTGTGTGGAGACCAGGCTGCAGAAGCCTTCCTACGCAGCCCCTCTCCAGATTTGCAACGGAGAAGAAGAAACATCCAGTGGTTAGGCTGGTTTTGAAATGGTTATCTTCTGTAAAGCCAATTAATTACAATGGTTTTGTAAGTGTTGTGCTTGGCCCTCCCCACACCTGTCCTCTGTACCTGGATCTCCAGCCTAGGAGCTCGGGCACTGCTGTGCAGTAAAACTCTACCACAAGATGGGGATCCCCCCAAATCCTGTGCAAGAATATCTCTGGGGTGGTGGAATGTGAGGAGGAAAGCAAATGGCAGAGGCAGGTCAGCCCTAGAGGCTGCATGTGAGCCTCTCCCTAAAAAGCTGAATCAAGCCCCTGGCTTTGAATAACCCCAAACCTGGGGAAAGTTAAAGTCCAGCTCTGATGTGTCTGGCTCCAACCCAACACAAACATTATTGTTGCTCCTGGATTATGCAATTTAACAGAAATGAAAATCCTATCATTAAGTAATGCCAACAAGATACACACTTGTGTCTTGTGTTTAGTCTGTCCTATGAACTCTACTAAGGCTCCAATCAAGATGGACTTAAAAAAAAACCCAGAATTACTCCATTCCCAAAAGTTTTCCTGAAAATATTTTTTTTGCCATGTCCTCCCCAGCAGTTAATTAAGAATTCTATTAAATGTTGACAGGCGCTTGATAATGTTATATATTGCAGCAGGCTCTGTTTGTGGTGTTACAATCACGGCAGTAAAACAGTTTCCATTATATCCCTTCTTTTCATAAGCTAATAACTTTTGAAAACATTCACTTTTCAGGTTAAATTTTTTGCATGCCTGGCTTTACCCAGTGGGGAGCTTTTTTGGAAACTGAGCAAAATCCATCCAGTCCTATTTCAGTTATAGAATGAAGGGGGAGAAAAAAAATAACACTTTTTTCGGTGGGGACATAGGTGGGGGGAAAGGGCAATAACATATTTTTTCTAAAAGGATGGATAGTGAAGCATGTGATACCTGATGCGTGCTTTGGAACCCATCGGGTAGGCTTTGCAGAGTGCCTGGGGCATGTCCCATCAGAAAAAATCCTGTCTCTGACTTAAAAGCCTTAATGAGAGTCTCAAGAGGATCTGGTTGTCACCCAAGAGAAGTGACTCTTGGTTGCAGGTTAAAAATAGGGGTTGGTAATTAATAACTTTTTCCTTCTTGGCAGCATTTTTGAGGTACTGAGAGTATTTCTCATCTCTCGCGGGGATGAAGAGTCAGTCCTGAAAAATTTTGTGAACTAAAAAACCAAAGGGTAGGATCTGTTTAGGTCAATGAAAATATTTTTCTTTGATAATTTTAAGCTTCCTGTTTTGATAGGCTTTTTCCTACAAGCAGCCCAATTCTGAAGAGAAAAGAACTTTTCAACTAAAACCCTGGGATGTGTCACTGAAGGAAATGTAAAAGCCAAACATTTGGACAATTTGGAAATGTGTGTCAGTGTTTTTTTCAAGTTGAAACAACTGTTTGAACCACTCTCATCTGCGAAAAGTTAAATGGGCATTTTCCCACCAGCCTCCCTCCCCTTCCCAAGCCCATTGCATTGGGCATTTCCCAGCTGCCTCATATTAGATGGTTGATAAGATGCAGTGATGGGGCAAATGAGATGGAACAACATTGGCAGAAGTAACTGGAACCATTCTGAGATTTCACTGGACTCTTGACTATAAGTATCTCAGGGAAAAAGGTCTGGGTGTCTTTAGTGTTTGTCCTCCTTCCCAGCTGCCACCATTGGGGTCTGTCAGGAGGGACTTCAAAGGCATGTGGGTCCCCTTAAGATGTTGAAGATACAGACAAACCTCTGCAACCTTCAAAACTATCTACGATGATCTGCCTCCTCATGGGGCCTTTAACCACACTGGAAAGTGGGATTTAGGTTCTTAAGTTGTTCTTGTGCTTTTGAAAAATGCTTGTAGTCCTCATTGAGGCTGGTTCTTAGTTAGTGGCAGTGATCAGAGAAGGACATGCAGGAGTGGGGTCAAATGGAAGTAAGGCTGGAGAGTGATGCTTCCATAGCATCATGTCACTTGGTGCGCTGGACTGTTTTTCAAACAGAGCTAAAGAAAAGGTGTCCTGGAGAAGGACATGGAAGCACAGATCTGATCAAGAAGAGGAGTTTATCCCTGAGAGATGGCAAATGCATGTTGGCAATAGCAATGAGTGATAAAGCAGAAGTAAATTGGCCACTCTCAACCACCTCTTTTTCAGAAGTAGATGAAGAGGACATCTAGCACTAAACAGAGCAATTACACTGTTTTCTTCCTCTAAAATGGGGCACTGACAGCTAAACTTTTTTGCATGTTTATATATAGCTTCAGGTTCCCCAGCAATTGCTCTCAGGCGTTTCCAAAGACTGGCTGGGTTTTCTGCAGCTCCTCTCCTAACCCACTACTGAAGAGATGGCTGGTTAGGACTGTCTGCATGGCAGCTGGGTGGGGGCAGGGAGGGAGGTCTGCAGGCTGTGCCCATGTGAGCTGGCTTTCCCTGCCACTGTGCCTCTGCATGAACGTGCAGAAGGACTGCTGCCCTCCCCAGCGTGCTGTGCACAGCCCCTGGCCAGCCCGGCTGCTTTCTTTGGCATGGCAGGAGCTCACTTCACCCTAGTGAAAAGCCGTATCTTGACACTGATGTAATCGAAATCCAAATACCGTTGGAGGAGGCTTATCTCCAAACATGCCCAGCTCTGGAGCCAGCATCCCTAGTGCAAGACTGCTGCCTGTGGCTGTGCCAGGAGGATTGTGTGGATGGTGTTCAACAAGTCAGCTCAAAGCAATGGCTTGTAAGCATGCTGCTGAGACCTGAAAAGGAGATGAGGGCTGGAAAAATCTGCCTTGGCTGTCAGACCCAAGGGTCTTCACTGACCTGGACCCCTTTGTCTTTAAGTTTTGCTTCCTAGGGCTTTCCCAGAGGGCTGCCCTGTCAAAGCAGGGGGTAGCAAGGGGGATGAGTACCTCAAGTGCGTACCCAAGCACCCTCTCTGGGGTGGCTCCAGCAACTCCAAGGAAGCCCAGAGACAGAGACAATGGAAATCTTGTGCTGGGCAGCAGAACCAATGTGTGCCCTTCCTAAGGACTGGAGCTAAGTGGGGGGATGTAAGCTGCTAGGTAGGGTTCAGGCCAAATGCACATACCAGAAAAATAAATGAGAAAAATACACCATTGATAATAGAAAAACTTGGAAATGCACAAAAGTGTTGCCCTACTGTATTTGCTGGGCAAAAATGTTGATGAGCAAAGAGGGATCAACAGGTAAGAAATGACATCAGTGATGCTCTTGTTGAGTAAGAGGTCAAGCCCACAGCATGTGCAATTGCATCCTGCAAATGCATTGGGTAAAAATACTGCATGAATGGGATGGTGAAAAGGAACTGCAAAAGGGAGAGTGTCAGAAATGTAGCATTATTAACGTTAGGTTCAATAAAAGGTTTCTGGTGTCCATCCGCAGGCAGCAGTGACTCCTAGGGGGCAGAGCATGTGGGATAAGGCATTTATGCTGTGATCTGTAGAGCCAAAGGTTGCACCTGGCCTGTAATTTTCAGATAGTTCCCAACAGATCAGAGTTTCTCAAGTGTGAATCCATTCCTTCTTCATCTTTCCATGTCATCCTCTGGTCTCAGATAAACAGGATCCTGTGCTGCAGGATGCAGTCTGTGCTTTTTGTGCAGCTGGCAGCGGCATGGTGCTGGTTTTCAGCTTCTTACCCCAAATTCTCAAAAGAAGTGGAGGAAACTTCAACCAGTGCTGTTCTTAGTGGGTCCATGTCACCAGTCTTGGTGCCCTCAAAGGTGGTTTGTCACCGAGTCCTTCCCCCCACAGTGGCATGAAGGCATGGGGAGCTGGGCTTCTTGCAAAGAGCTTGCTGGTTGTCTCTTGTGTATGTGCTGGCACTGCATTCTGCTGTTAGGTCTGGACTTCTCCACATTCTAGCTAATCTGCTCCCTCCATCCCAATTGTTTTTCCAGATTGTGACAATAATCGAATGAGCAGAGGTAGTGGGGCACAGGTCTGAGTCTGAGCCCCGTTTGCCTTCACTAGCCTGGCGTGCTTTGGGGGAGGGAAGAAGGAGAAGCAGAGGGGAAGGCTTTTATCCCCTTTTAAAGAGCAGGAACATGGGATGTGCATTAGGCTTTCTTCTCCAGAGAGTATTTCTGCATTTTGCCTCTCACAGCTGTCCCTCAATGCGCACACACTCCACACCCCTCCCTGCACATTCCTGCACAAACCCCTTTTGTTCACTGCCTTCAGCCAATATACAGGCAGCAACAGCAGCCCAGATGTTCACTATCAAACTCAGAGCCATGCCAACAAACTTTGGCACACATGAAAGTGTGCTGAGGAATGGGCCTCCACAAATACCATTTATTCCCCCCCTCGACTTTCCCATTCCTGTAAGTATTTTTAAATGTTAATGGCTTCCACACCGCGACAGCCAGTGGGGGGCTGCCAAGCCGGGCTCCAGGGGTGTCTGGCAAATTAGCAGCGCAGGTATCCCAGAAGCCTTGTCGGGGCTGCGCTAACCTTGAACCTCTGCCCTGTGTTTTCCCTGATGGCTTTCCAAGGATGGGGCTGAGCCAACGGTGTTGTCTCATGGGTGATGCTGTTTGGAGGCAGCAATCTGTAGATCAGCTCACAGGGAATGGAGGCAATGCACTGGAGGGTGTTGCAGCAAATTTGTTTTCTCCTAGCACTGTTAGGGATGGTTTGTGATGACCTAGAAAAGCGCAGTTAAAGATGCTACAGGGGCTGAGTGACTCCTTTAGGCTTTGCCACAAACCCAGTGCTTGGTAGGTGCATGGAAGAGTGAGGGTTCTTGGCTGGTATGGGATGCAGCTTATCTTTTCTTTCTCAATGGCTTCCCTGCAGGCGATTCCCTCTGCTATTGTTCAACTGTAAGCCCTGGGTCATGGTGCAGATAGGGCCACTGCACAGGGGTACTGTCACCACTAAGAGCTGCTGGAGGTCACCAGTACACACCAGTGCAGACTGGGAGCCAAAGAACAGTGTGGCCAGGACTCTGCACTACAAACCAGGACTGGGTTGCCCTTGGCCATGAGTGGATGGGTAAGTGCACAAGTCAAAACTTTCCTCTGTCCATATGAGCAGCAAATCCATTTTTGCTGAGTGAAAGTCTTGAGGCTGTGCATGCACACGCTTCAATGAAAGCACTCCCGCTGCACCCCAGCGTGCAAATGTGGTTAAAAGCTGCTGCAGGCAGGAGCTGCCACCTCTGTATGATCTTGTGCTGGCTCAGCTCTGCCCCTTGCTGCAGATGTTTCTCCTTTCATCCTAAATGGCAGCGCCATGTCCCATCTCTCTGGCTCTGCCTCTCAACCCCTTAGGGTCTGTGCCAGCTTTGTCACTCACCACCCCGACTGCAGAAAGACAGGCTTAGGCAGGAGATGGCAAATGATGCCCCTCACCCCCAGCTCACTGAAGTAAGGCCATTTTTGCTGGAAGACCCATTCTCATCTAATTCAGAAGAGAGAAGCTCTTTTGTTTCAGCACCATGGCTCTTTAAAGAGAGTCCTGAGCCCACCTTTTCTTTTTCACTCCACTATAATAGCAGCAACGCATTTTTTTCACTCCTCTCTCACACTGTAAAGACTGAAGCACTTTTGCTCAAATTAACTAAAAAAAAGAATAAAATGCCATCTGGATGAAGACTGAACCTTGCAAAGTTTCCACAGAGGGTGCAGTGGGCTTGTCTGAGGTCATCTCCTCCAGCAGTGTGCCAAGATTTTCATACTGGAAAAAGACGCTTCTCTGGGTGTTTTGCACAGGAAGTGATGGCATGAACCATTGCATGTTTATTCCAGCTAAGAGAGGAGGAGGCAGACAGGGTCTCTGGGGAGAGAGAACAGCTACGTTTCCAGCCTGGAGTTGAACAGAGATGAAGAAATGATTGTGGAGAGGTTCACAGAAACAACCAGATGTGCACGCGATAGCCAGGACTGCGGAAGGGAGAGAAAATGGGTTTGCACAATCCAACTGCAGGAGTCGGCTCTGGCTACACAGACGTGCCCTGATGGGCAACGACAGCCACTGTGGAGGGGCCTGACTGGATGAACTGGGCAGCATACTGGGCTGGATGAATGTAGGGGCCATTTTCAGAGACAGCCATCCCCTCAGGCTTTTGCCTCTTGCAGTGGTGACAGTGACCCTCAAAAGCCAAACTCGGCACCCTCTGTATCCTTGTCCTGGACATGGATCTTGGAAAATAAGTGTAACCTTTGAGAAAAGGTTAAGACAAAGAGCTAGTAGAAGAAAAATGGTCTGAGTTAATGAAAGCCCCTCTCTGAGGAGGCAGAAAAGCAGGAAGAAAGACTGTGTTATATATTTACAAAGGATTTGTCGGGACTATTTCTAGAAAGCAGGAGAAATTGAGCACCAGTCCCTGGTCCCCTTCATTAAGGAGGGAAGGCAGCACATTGAATTTGCCATTAAAACAGTAATAATGATAATGGGGGGGAAAAAAAGCCCTTAAATTATCCTATTTAAAAATAAAATAAAAAATTAAGAGGCAGTTGCCATTTCACATGTGGTCTGGTTTAAATCCTGGGAGCAGCATGGCCCCCAAGATCTAACCTGTTGGAGTAGATCCCTGCTGTGTTCAAAGGTAATGGCAAACCCTTGAATTTGCTTTCAAACTTGTGCTGGGGTTGCTAAGCTTTTTGAAGCCCTGAGCAAGTTTGGGAAGATCTCTTTTCATGACCAAGCAATCTGTAGGAAAAAATATACTGGTAGATTTGCATGAAGGGATAAGTTTGGGATGTGAGGCAAGTCTCTCCAGATGCTTGCTGGATTGTTTTCTGGCTTATGCAGAAAGTCTGCAATCTTTGGGACTTCATATAAAACCAGCAGGACTAAGTTCCTCTCTGTAAGCGCAGACACAGTCAGATCCCCCAAATGAAGCTGATTGAAACAGTTGATCTTCATTTAACACTCCCAAGCCAGATGAAAAATTGTCACATGACTCAATCTGACCATGTGTATTTAAGAGGGTTACCTAGTTGCTGGGGCACAGGTGTTGCTGCAAGGAGGATGCAGATATACCCTGATATATGCTGGCTAAATAATCCTGCTTTTCTAAAATGGTCAGTGCATACTGGATTAAAAGGTAATACTGGCTTGCTCTCAAAACACAGGATATCTGTTTGTCTTCTTCAGTTTTTCTTTTTGTGAGTGCATCGCTACACTGAGCATGTGGACAGGGATTGCAGAGCCATTTCTCCTGCTAGGAGAGGAATCTGGAAACAATTACAAGCTGCTCATGCTTAATCACTCGGGTAAATCTTAAATGCCTGTCTTAATATTTTGCAGGACTGAAGATGCCATCTGAATTTTTGCAGTGCGCAGGTTACACAGCAGAGCACACATACTTTGACAGTTTTGCTCTGTGCGTGTTTCAGGGGTCGCTAGTCCTGAGGACTCCACAGCTTCTCTGAAATTCAGGTACGACTTCAAAGAAAAACTGAGATGCAAAGGGAAAAAAAACCCCAAAGTGTTTGCCTGGTAGTTGTGCAAATTGTCGGCTCCATCATGTTCTTATGAACCTTTGCTGAACCTGACCATTTGTACCTCAAACTGCAAGACAGTATTAAATTAGTTGTTTGGTTCTTTCTTTTAAAGAACCCCCCTGTGAAAATGGTGGCAACCTAAATAACTCACAAATCTGGGCTGAAGTCAGTTAATGACAAGACACAACAATAGAAGTCCTTCTTTCCTTCCTTAAATATTCAAATGTTTTACTTCAGCATTTGCAGACTGAAGCAGTTTGCTTAACTGAAAATTGATTAGTTTTGTTCCTTTTTCTTTTCTTTTTTCCCTTTTCTTTTTCATTTTTTTCATTTTCAAATGGACCTAAATTTGAAAAGAGTTGCGGTTTTTAGGTGGGGGGGGTTGGTTTGGTTTGGTTTTTTTTCTGGTTTATTTTGGTTTTGCTTTTATTTTTTTTTAAAAAAGGGGGGTGGGATAAAATAGTCTCCAAGTAATCCAGAACACTTTGTTACCGGTCAAACAAAAGTATTTGCTAAAATTAAATGAGCTTTCCTCATTATATCAAATCATTTCGCTTCAGCTCAGCTCCAAACCCAGAATTTTCCACCACTATCAGAAACCAGTCATCCTTGTTTTCACCTTACTGCTTCATCAGTAAAAGTTCTAATATAGATTGCCCCTATATTAATCAGAGCTTGCTCTATTAACCTACCCATTTCTTGCAGGCTGAGATCTGTGTGATATTAGCATTTGCAAGCAGAGTGTGATACAGATCACTCTGCAACTATCTTGAATACCTCATCAAAGAGCTACTATGCCTCTTTGGCCATCAGCCTGCTTCTTTACAGTCTTTATAGCAACAGCTCAAAACCTGCAAGTGACACCAACACTTAGAAGTCTTCATCAGTATGTGGCCCTGGTAAGCTTTGGGGGTGCCAGCTGGGTGTGCAGACACGACAGTATTCAAAATTTTAAAACCCAAACACTCTCCTCTCAGAGAAACTGTTGAAAACCATCCACGCAAACACTGTGAAATGCAGCTGCTCACTGATGGGGGTGACTCTCCAAAGCCATGAAATGAAGTTACCTACTAAAGCCTTGGTGAGAGCCAAGTGCTCTGCAACTTGGCGATCCTCTGCAAACCTCTTTAGAGATCCAGCCTCAGCAAGTAACAGTTCACTAGGAACATCCATAAACACACGGAGGTTTACAGCTTTTTTTTTGTGCTTGCTGCATAAAGCATTAACATTTTGTGAATTTTATTGCAAGAAAGACACAATGTTTCATCTTAAGACTTCCAAATTGTGGCACAAGTTAATCTGGCATGGCTAGTGAACAAGGCTGCAGGTGAAAGTAGAGGACCATCACTGGGAGGTCAGTGAGTGCTCATGAGTTGGCTGGGGGCAAGCACTCCCAGACATGGTGCACCAGAGACAGTGTTTGCTCGAAGCGATGCTGGAATGCTGCACACAAAATTGGTCATGCTATCCCCAAGCACATGTTTACAGTGCTGAGGATGGCCTGGCTGATTTGGCATCCCCTACCCTCTCATTGTGGCATCAGGACAGTACCAGACAGCTGAGGGGACAGCAAGGCCTAACCCTACGCATCTGCCTACTGTAGCTTAATTGTTTGCAGGATGGAGAGGTGAAGCAAGCTAGTACATGTCCTTAAGAGTCTGCAATTTGCTGGTCTCCAAATGGGTTCCTCTGCCATGGGAGATGCTTGGTTGTTCTTCCTTAATATTTGCGTTACAGACACCTCCAGAGACCCTGAACGAGGTGGTTGTGCTCCATGGAGAAATGTCCAGTATCTTATGGTAAGTACACAGGAAAGGTGAGGGGACAGCTTGTTTTGCAAATAGGTAGGTGTTGCACCACATCCTCCTTTGGCACTGAACACATGACCTGATGGGGTGTCCCTTCAGCTACCTGGGCTGAAAATGAGCCAAAATAGTATATGCTGACTCAGTACTCTGCCTTCACATGAGCAGCAGCATTTCTGGGGTACCTTGGGAGGGTGCAACAGGATGGTAGCAGGGTCCTGCTCTCTGAGTGTCACCAGTTGCAAAAGGGAACTGTCTCATCCCATCTTGCTGAGTTACAGTGACACTGAGCTGGAGAAAGTGAAAGGACAGAATCTTTCACCACATGGCTTGTGTAGCTGGAAGGAAATACATGAACTGGCCTTAGCACACACACTGGATTCGGCCGTCCCATTGGGGATATTTGGCCCTTTATAGTAATGAAGTGATTTTCACATCATATGATACTCTACTGCAAATACGTATTACAAGCGCTGTTGGCTCTTGGGTTTGGGAACCGTCTGTCCTGTCTTGCCATGAAAAGATGATGATTTCCCACACAGACTTTTGCAGAGGTAGCAGGAGCTAAACAGCTGACTGGCACCATAAGTGGTATAACCAGTGGTGCAGATGTGTGTGCCCATGAGAAAAGTGATAGACAGCAGTAGAAAGAGGTGGGAATGGCCACAGGAACAAGGTAAGGAGAGGTGCCAGGAGCTGGTCAGTCCTCAGCTGGCAGCCAGGACACCCTGATGGGATGTGGGTTATCTCGAATGGGCCAACAAAAGTGATTCAGCAAAGCAAGATCAAAGAAGTTGCACAGCTGCCTGCACCCATTGGGTGTCTGTGAGTCCTCATCTCCTCTAGAACCTGGGTGGGGATCCACACACCCACAATCACCAAAAACTGCATTTCATTGTCCGAAGGCTGCATTGATCTTTCCTCTGCCTTGCTCAACAGATGTTTGTTGTTAAAAATATCTGGTGATGGAGACTCTAGTGGTCTTAAGTCAATTCTCTTTATGTTTTGCTGCCATAACTGCTGGGAAGCCACTCCTCGTTTCTAGCCTGGGTCTCACTTTCTTCTTTACCTATCTACCATGGACACTGAAAACACATCACCCCTGTCTCTTTACAGCTGTGTTCTATATATTCAAAGACTATTATCATGTCTTCTCCCCCACACTTCTCTCCCATCCAGACTAAACAACCACAGTTCATTCCTTGAGCATGTAACAACAATAAGTATGTTTGATGAAAATACGATTTGTTTAGCACAATGGTTCTAATCACTCATGTTATGCCAAAGATAACAAACATTTAGCAAATTTCTCTTCAAATCTCTAGTTTTATCAACTGTTTTGACAGTTAGATTACAATTTTTACACAAATGGTTCAAATTGAAGCAATTGCTTTCTAATTTTTCTATATAAATGTTTTAATTATGACTTTCACATTGAGCAATGCAATTAAAAGCATTATAGGAGTGTCATGACACATATAACTTGGGGCTTAAAAAGTATCCCTTTAAAGATATTTAAAAATCTATTTAGAAAGTATCTTTTTAAAGTTGTTAGCTGCAAAAATATTTCTTTATCTATGTGAAAATATATATCAATAATTGCTCATTTTCACTTGTTTTACTGCTCAGCTCTGGTTTTGCCATCCAAAGTGGTAGATTGATAATATGCAGGATATTTCTGGTCAGGACAATTTTTATTTTATTTTAGCACCTTTCTTCTTCAGGTGATTTTATTTAGCCAACTTTTAATCCTGTCCAGATTTTCTCTTTTTTTCATGCAAACTTTTTAAGGTGAGGAATTATGACAGAATACTTTCTTGTTTGCATGGAAAAATTATCTTAAGTAGTCTCAGTGAGGAAAGAAAGACCCCCAAAATGTCAGTAAAAATTTTAATTTTTTTAAAAGAAGGAAACATTCATGTTTAATGCTGAGCTTCCTTTCAGTTCAGATCTTATTTTCTGAAAGCTAGATTTCTCTTAAGGAATTTATCTTAAGGACTTTATCTATTTATTAAATAGGTGGTAAATGCTCCATCCCTCATAGTGTTCAAGGCCAGGTTGAACACAGCCTTGGGTGATATTGTCTAGTATGAGGTGTCCCTGCGCATGGCAGGAGGGTTGGAACTAGTTGATCTTAAGGTCCCTTCCAACCCAAACCATTTTATGATTCTATGAAAAAGCTCAAAAGTTGAAAGAAGAAAACATGGAATGGGAGCCTTAAAAACTGAGATGTTTTGAGGCACAGTTTCAAAGCCAACATATCACCATAATGAAAAATGTCCTGGAAAAGCACGTTGTTCTCCCCACCCAGCTCCACTTGTCACCAGCCCTGCTCGGGATGCACAGAGGAATGGGTTTAGCCCTGGCATGGCATGGAGCCCCTGTGTCTGTGGGACTATCTATCCCCCTGCTTTGGCTGCTGACAGCTCCTGGCACTCTTGGAAAGGGAAAAGAGGTGTCTGCGGGTCTGGATGGCAGATTTGCAGCATGCTGGAGTCCATGGCAAAAATCATTACCGATATTTCTAGCCCTGCACTGCGTCTCCATATGCCATGCCCCTGGTCACATTGAGAGTTCTGGGTTTTTTGGCCCAGCTTAACTGGTGCTGTAGACAGCCCTCCAGCATCCTTAAGGAAAGTATCTGCTGAGACCCCTGCTAGGATGTTTTCCCCCATTCACTGGGATTTGAGAAGCAAAATTTGGACCTTTTAAAGTAAAACAGCTGTGGTTTCAAACCACAGCCTTAGCCCAAGGGTCAGGAGATTACCCCTAAGGTCTCTGTGGAAAGTAACATAGAGGAAGCCCGGTCACAGCCTTAAACTTGCTGAGTAAGACTCTGCACTAGAAAAGGTATAAAGATCCACAAATCAAAAGATGTTGAAAAACATTGGTTTAGATGGTTTAAAAAGCAGGTTTCCAGTGCTGGGCTTTTTTTTTTCACTCAATAGCTCTTTAGATATGTGGATTTTCTTTTCCCCTGTAAGGAATTCTTACAATCCAAAGGACTCCCTTAGTCCCAGAAATAACAGTGTTGACTTAATTCCTCTCACCAGGCAGTTCAGGGGAACAGAAAATGGGGAGACAGACTAATGCTGCGTTTTTTAATTCAGCTTTCTCACCTTATTCCAATATGAGATTTAATTAATTTTACAGCAGAAACTCTATTTCCATTAGATATACCTGCAGTTTTATATGAATCCTCAAGTCAGCCCATTGCAGTCCGGATGGCAACTGCAGGACAATGCTAGGGCTGTGTTCTCGCAGTGTTAGAGGGGTTTGAATCACTGGCTATGGTTTTAAATCCAGACTAAAGCAGCTAAGAGGCAAAGTAAAACACACAGCACCCACTGGCACTCAGAGTCACAGCTTGCTATGGGCTGAGCTCTGGGTTCCTGATGCAGCTAGAGTCTCAAACACATGGTTAAGAGCAGGCTGATGCCAGTATCCTGGCACTCCGCAGACCTGCCCAGTAAGGCCCGATTAAAGAACAGGGTGTCAGCGCGTGACTGAGGTTAAAGACGCGCATACGCTGGTTTGGATCTGGGCCTGCAGGCCAGGCTCAGCCAAACTGATTTCCACCTTGGTTTCTGTGTCTGGTGTTTCCTAATGGACAGGTCTCAGCTTTCAGGGTATTTTAACCAGTAAAAAAAAACCCCCTGTACAGAGAATTGTATTGATAAAAGGCTCTAGGCAGAATCTAGTCCACAGCCCACTAAAAAATGGGCAAAACCTGATTGCTTTCAACAATCTACAGAGGAGTTACAGATCCATACATGGGTGTCTGCAGCCTTTGGTGCTGTGCTAAGAAATTAAATTACTCATTTCAGGCTTGGAAGCTGCCTGGATAGCTCAGCAGAGAATAAGCAAAAGAAACTTACATAGTGTGGATGTCAAAAGTGCTCTTCAAAAGACAGATTAAATCATAAGTTATTCTCAACAGGCAGGGCTTCCTCTTTGCTCACATGGCATCAAGGTGTGGCTGGACACTGTGACACTTCCTAAGCCAGCCTGCATTATGCTCTGGTAAAAGATGAGATAGTATTGACATAGATACAGTTTGATAGATTCTTTCATTAGAAATAAACAGATTTAGGAGATATTGGCTCTGTTTCTTTCAGTACGGTTTTTTCCACATGCCTCTTGAATTGTGTGTCAAAGTCCTCAGGAGCTTGCTGAAGGGTCTGAAACACAAGCAGAAAGGAAACTGTCCTTCCCTATGCACGTCTTTCCCTGTTTCATATTAGGACTCAGGCTTTTACTGAGAAAATGTTGCTTTGTGTGTTACAGCACATGCAGCCATGAGCAGAATTGGGTTTAAAATATACATCCAAGTCAGGGAGACTGATGGGAGAGCTTATTTGTCTCTTAAAAACCCAGAATGTTTTCAATATGAACTAAATCAACTGTCCTGGGTTCAGCAGTAGCAGTCATTTTTCTCCTTAGTAGCTGGTGCTGTGCTGTGGTTTTGACTTTCAGCCTGGGAACAACACTGATAACACCAATGTTTTCAGTTGTTGCTCAGTAATGTTTACTCTGACCAAGGACTTTCTGAGTCTCATGCTCTGCCAGCGAGGAGTGGAAGCCAGAAGGGAGCAGCTGACCCAACTAGCCAAAGGCGTATTCAATATCACAGCATATCATGCCCAGTACCTTAACTAATGGGAGTTACCCAGAAGGGCCAGATTGCTGCTCAGGTCAGGCTAGGTATCGGTCGGCGGGTGGTGAGCGGTTGTATTCTCTTACCTTGTTATTTCCCTTATCATTATTATAATTGTTGGTCACACTAGTAGTTTTGTGTTATACCTTAGTTACTGTACTGTTCTCATCTCAACCTGTGGGAATGACATTCTTTTGATTCTCCTCCACATGCCTCTGGGAGTGGGGGGAAGAAGGGGGAGGAGCGAGCAAGTGGCTGCATGGTTCTGAGTTGTCAGCTGGGCTTAAACCACAACACCAATACAAATTGAAGTTATGTCCTGGTACAAATTGCATCTGTCCTGCATTGATATGTCATCTAAGGGCTGGCCCTGAGATCTGACCTAGAGAATCCAATTTGCCAGCACATTTCCACGCTAATTTGGGAACTGCACAAAAAAAAGAAGATGGTTTTGTTGGTGCGTGCTGCTTCAGGCAGCCAATTAGACAAAAAGAAAATGGATGCAGCAGTCATGGAGGTCTCTGGGTCTGCTAGCAAGATAGTAGCACTTGAAGGAAAAAAGAAACAGGATACTAAATCCAGTTGCAGATATAAAAGGAAGGTTTGCTTTGCTGCTTGGGATATTGGTCCAGGGTATGGAAAACAAGGTTTCTATTTTCTCTTCATCTTGCCAGATGTTGCAGCAACATTTGCTTGAAAACACTTTATTCCTAGGTGGCAAATGTGCAGTGCCATGTAATGCTCATAGGACTTTAACCAGCCGGAGATTACAGCCAGCCTCCGTTTTCTAAATCTGCTGTTGGTAAGTGCCCCATGAAATGACTTCACTGCATTACAACTGTTTCTGGAGAATGCTGGCCAAATGGCTGGTAATTAAACCTTTGGCTGATGGAAACTGTTAAAATGGATTGCTGCTTTGCCAACAGCGTTATAGTTAACAACTCAAAAGCCTTTATACTTCTTCTATAAAACACGTGGAAGTTTTATGCCTGGAATATCTATGGCAATAAAGTGAATATGGTGCTTCATTTTTGTTTGTAGCATTAAAACTTGGAAGAGAAGAAAGAACTATGGTTCAGGAATGAGATCTGGAGTTTGTACTCTGCAAAGCATGTTCAGTTGATATCTGTGGGTTTGGAACAGTGATTTAAATATCAGGACAGATTTAGATTCCAAATTCTTATACAGGCATCTAAAAGAGAATTAGGTGCCTGCACCTTGTTGTAGGCCAACCCTGATTCATTGTAAAATTCAAACTGACACATGGTTCTGCCATCTGGACTTCCTGAGAGCATTTGAGTCAAGGGTAGGTGATGGTTCTTGTTCCGACTTCTTCCGTGCTCAGCCAGGCTTCCTAATGGAAGCCATAATTCTGTCTGAAGGGCTGCTTGGCACCCCTCTGCTTCAGGGTTACCCAGGAAGGACCTCCTGGTAAGCGCCGACACAACCACAGTTCCCTTCTCCTATGATGGATGCCCACGATGCTTTCGCTCAGTATCAAGGCCTATAGCAAAGCTGTGGGTGAAAAATGGAGGCACTTCTGTTCCCCAAAGGCACTCAGCCAATCCGATCAGAAACATTTAACGCCTGCCAGTGAGTGGCAGTTCAGGGCCGCCTCTCCTCTGGCTGAGGCTGGTATTTATGGGACGCATTAGTCACGCAGGACTTGTTAAAAGTGCTGCTGCGATAAATTGCAAAGTCATACATGGTCATCGAGTTATGAGTTTGCTCTGGGAGACAGCAATATTTCAGAGCTTGACTAATCCCTTACAGATTTGAAATGGGAAGGGATGTGGCTGGGCACTGAAAACGTCCCCATTTTATTGCCAGTGTTGTATTACTTAAGCCTCCAGTCCCCTGGACTGCTTCAGTTAAGCCTGGGGCTTGTGTCTTTGTGCTCCAGCCGGCTCTTTCCCAGTGGGAGGTAAGCTTGTCTGCAAGACCTCTGATAGGCTTAAAGCGGCCAGAGTTTCAGCTGGATGGAAAAAAAACCCCACAATTTGGTGGCTACTGAGAGAATACTGCTGTATGCTGCAGGATCTCTTCAGTTTACACCTAAGGATGGAAATACATGTGCACATCCATTGTACATCATGGTCAAAGCAGACCTTCAGAAACATCACCACGGGTACAGTAATACTTTTCCTTGCTGATTTTTCTTCATGGCGATGTCACTTTAACTCACTGAATCACATCAGCACTCACCCAGCTGTGCAATATCCCAGCCTCACTGCTCCCTTACTATACAGGTCCCAAAGACATGCTCTGTATGCCCTCCAAATGCAGTTCTAGATGTGCTGGAGCAGGCATCTCACTTGCTCCTGTAACTGCTTAATTACAAATCATAAATGATCAGAGGGTATGTGTGGTGATGCTGTTTGACGTTTGCTCTATCTGAGAGCGGCTTCTCCATTTATGCCTCATTAGCGGGGACTCACTGAGCTCTTTATGCACTGCACTCTCAGGAGCCCCCGGGAAGTGCCCCATGCAGCACCTCACGCACAGCGGAATTGCACATGCCGCGTACCGAGCGCCCTGCAGCCCGGCTGCTGCGCCAGGAGCTCTGGCCCACCGACTGGGCTCTTGGAGCTGCCCCGCCGGGGACAGCCCGCAGCCTCCGCGCCCGGTCACCTCCGGAGCCCGCTCCCGGCGTCAGCTCCCACCCCGTCTCCTCAGGGAGCCATCTCTGCGCCCCGCCTTTGCCGCGTTGCCGTGGAGGCGCGAGGCCCGCTGGCGCTGCCTGCCAGGGCTGTCCACAGCGTTCGCCTGCGGCGAGTGGGCGGCGGTGGCGGGGCAGCCGCGGGCCCTGCCTGCCGGGCGTCTCGTCAGCGGAAGGAGGAAGCGTCATGGCCGAGGCCTGGGCAGGTTTCTCGCAGGAAGAGTTGCGGCGCCTACGGGACCAGCGCCCAGGTACGGACCGCGACTGGGCTCTGGCGGGGCCGGGGCTTCGGGCTGGCTGTAGTGCCTATCCCGGTTGTAGGGGGGCAGCGGTGCTGGGGGCTGCGCGGAGGAGCTTACGGGCCTTCGGCACCCTGTCGGCCGCCGCAGCTGCACCTACCTCCCTTCGTCTCCTCAGGCTCCCGGCCCCTCAGTCTCCTACATCCACACCTCTGTTCATCCTCTCAGCTCTTCCAGACCATCCCCACATCAAACACCTCGGGTTCTTTAAGGAGTCCCTTGCTTTCCGCACCCAGCCCCTCTGCCCCTCCCGTCCCATGCTCCATCTCTCATTGCTCCTGTCTCCCACCCAGCCCCTCTGTCTCTCAACCCGCAAATCTCTAATACATTTCCAGATGCTCTAGCTCCTTGTCCTGCATCTCCATCTTCCTGTACACTACCCCACCCATGTTCCTAGCTTCCTCTGTGTCTGTCAACTTATTCTTTCCTATTCTTCACTTTATAAACCCCAGTTTGTTTATTGGACTGTCTGGCACCCTTCTTTAGTCCTAGATCCATCTCTCCGTCATTACCGTAAGAGTTGCCTCACTCCTACCTGTGGTTCTTCCTTTAGTCCTGTAGTCCAGGCCCCTTATTCCTGCCTCTTCTCATTTTGTATGTTCAGATCCTTTAAAACTCTTGATTTTTAGGCTAACAAAATATTTTCAGCTTCCTGGGTGTACCCATATGTTGCCTTCCCTTGACACTCTGCATGTCTTTTCCTTATGTTGGTTTTGCACCAGTTTGCTTGCTTAGAAAAGCTTGTTCACACAGTGTGTCTTTGATCTTAAGACTTGGTTTTAATCCTGTTTCTGCCTCTTGTCCATTGATAGATTTGTATGAACCCTCAGAGCAGCAGCATCGCCACCACACTGCAAACAAGAGTCGGAAGCAATCCCTGCGAGAAAAAGCTCTCCAGCAGCAATGTCAGAAGCTGGGATTGCAGGGTGGAGCAGCTTCAGTGTCTTCTGAGCAGTTACTTTCTGTACCAAAACACAAACCTTGTCATCCTCAGCAGCCTGTGCCACCACCTCACCCTCCTTCAGTAGGAGATCAAAGGCAAAATGACAACCGAGACCAGCAGAAGGAAGTGACACCGGTAGATACCTGTAATGGCAGTGACAGTGTCCAGACCCACCTTGCAAAGCCAAACTCCAAAGTGGAAAAAAAGAAAGTGGAATTGTTAGTAAGTTGGTAAAATCAGGGGATGGGTTTTATTGTTCCGTAATGGTTCATTCTTTTGTTGTGAGCTAAAGTGAACTTTTCTGTATCTAATAGGAAGGTTCTAGAGATCGTGTTTGCTGTCTCTGTGCTGAACCTTTGTTTTTCATATCTGGTTGTGTTAAACCTGACTAAGGACCAAATTCTATAGTGTAATCCATGCAGATATGAGCCATGCTGTCTTTGGGTAAATTCCTGAGGTATTGGGACTGTACATCATAAAGTGGCCAAGACGTAGAAATGGTTTATGAAGACTTAATCTCACCATTGTTCTGTGTGTGCAAGCCAGCAGCCACAACAGAAAGCCTTTTTGGGAGCAGATATGCTCTAATTTGTGTAACTTTGTGTTCCCTTTACAGTATTGCTGCAGATCTGTGCATGCCAAAAGTCTTGGTAAGGATGTAAAATTTCAGGTTTAAGCAGTTCTCTAGCTTTTATGATTCAAGATGAGGCCAATCTCAAGGTTCTTTCCCTGTGCATCAGCCAACAGTGGGTTGCGTCTGCTTCCCACAGAAGCTTCAAAGTGATACATGTAAGAGAGAGGAAAAAGTTCTGAACATGGCTCTCTGGGAGTCTGATTGAAAGTGGCAATTACACTAGTTCATCACCCAGAATTCAGATGATAGCCTATAAAAGGAAGCTGCTGTCTTAACTGCCAGAGAGGGCAGTCATTTCTAGTGTGAGAGATTACTTGTTTTTACCTCTTGATGTTTGTCTTCTTGTCTGTATCCACATGCTAATTTTATTTTCTTCCTCAGCAGGCAAAACAAGATGTGAGGGGCAAAAGGATGAATTCTTTTTCTAGGGCATATAGTTTATTTTTGAAACACTCTGTTTTTAAAACAATGCTGCTGCAGCCTAGAGTTCCTATGCAGGTCCTAACTTTTCTGCCCAATATAATCAACAAACACTAGTTGGCCTCTAAACTTCCTTGCATGATTTGTATTCCCCCAAAACAGAGGTGAGCAGCTTTCCAGGTGTGGTGTACCAGACCCAATGGCTGGTTAAATCTGTCTGTAGACTCTCAGAGGTGACTGAAGGTGCTTCATACTGGAGAGGCAGGACTGTGGCAGTAGGCAGCACTTGCGTGGAGAAACAGTGCATAGCTTCTCTCAAATTCAAAACTCAAAAGGATCCAGGAGGTTCTGTTTTGCAGAGGTTTACCTTGAGAGCTGGAGCTGCTGGCCATGCTGCTGCCATTTACCTGACAAGCTCCTGGCTGGAATCACTTACCTGCAGATAGCTGTCCTGTCAGCAGAAGAGCAGCACTTTGAAAAGCAGTGCTAAATTCCTCTTGTGGGTGCAGCTCACAGTAGTACTGGCTGCTCAGGTCCTTCCTGGTAGTGGAAAAATAGACACCGTTTGACTGGTGAAAAGATAGCTAAAGCTTTGCAGAGAGGTTTTCTCTCTGTGGGGAGCAAATGACACTTAGTTGCATCAGCCACCTCCTGAACCTGCTGAATTAATCTTAGCCTGTGCATTTGAATTTAATCTTACCAAAAATATTTATATGAAGGTGTAGAAATAGGGTGTTGAGGAGAACTCTGGAGAGATATTCTTGTGCAAATATGGTTAAAATTAACATAGCTGAGTTATGTGGGTGTTTTTAAGTTAAGCTATTTTTAAACTGAGACTTCTTGAAAGAGGATACGAAGAATACAACATGGTAGAAAAGCGGCAAAGCAGGTTTTGTGTCTCCTTAATCCTGCCCAGCTGTATTGACACATGTTGTTTCCTCTTGCTTTCCATCCTCTGGGGCTAGTTGTATCCCTTAGTAGATGTAGCCTAGGAAATGGAGTCCATGTAACTCTATCCCTGGTGGCAACACTGAATTCTCGTTCTTCATTGTTGCTCATTTTCACTGCAACTTTTACCAGCCTTTCATTTGTACCAGTTTAATTATCCGTGGACTGTATTATAAAACAGAGCTGTGAAATGATCTGGTTTATGGAAAAAACATTTCCAAAAAAGAGGCTGTGTTGGCAGATTGAACAAATTGTGACTAGTAGTAGGTCTAGAAACTCGAAACTGCTTCTACCTAGTGGGGAAGCGCATCCTTTAAATGAAAAATGCTATCAATTTCTGTAAAAGTGCTCCATGCTTTCTCCTAGCAAAGCTGAATTAACCAGCAGCTTACTTGCTTATGAATATTTTTGTTCTGATCAACAGATTTCATCTGGAAGTGTTTTATTGGTCTGAAAGACTTCTTGCAGATGATTATTTTTTCCTCAGAACCAAAACCTGTTTATTGTTCCTTTTACATTTTTAGAATTTACTCTAGGAAATATGATGGTGAATATTTGTGTCGTTTGGGGAACAGGTGTAGAAATGAACTTTCTGTTAATTTCAGTCTTCTTATCAATGAGCAGGCAGGAAAAGTCTCGATGGGAAATCCTCCAGCAAGAGCAACGGCTGATAGAAGAGAAGAATAAACGGAAGAAGGCACTCCTGGCCAAAGCTATTGCTGAGAGGTAAGGGCCAAAGCTATTGCTGAGAGGTAAGGGGCTATGCTAAACGTGGGCTGAGGCTGAGGAAGGAATTACTTTTCATCTGCAACCAGTTGCATATCTTCTATTTAAATCTCACCTTTTCCTCTTCTCTGTGCTCTGTATATACTGCTCCATAAATGAGCAGCTGTGGTCAACATTTCCCTTGGATGACAAGTGCTGGCTAAGAAGTTGTGACAAGGTTTTCAGTCTTCCAAAGCTGAAGCTCTGTGCCCAGATGGAAAAGTTATCTCACAATTTGAGAATTAACTGATGTCCTTGTACCTGTTAGTAAGGGTGTATTTGGATGTTAAGCTCTGATGCTCATCCCTCCTCCGTTCCTGATTTGTTTTCACTGGATTTAAGGAAAGTTTATTTGATTCTTAACCTATGAAGGGAAGCTATAACTATGCCTGTTTGGGCTTTTGACTTATTAGTATGTGAAAAGTGTTGAGAAGATGATCCACTTTAAGAAGGTATCATTGTACCTCTGGCTGATTAGAAATTATAAAAATTCACATGTTCTCACAGTTGCTAGCTCTTGCTCTTCAGGGGACCAAACTTTAGGCATTGTACAGGGTTGTCCACCAAGATAGTTTAAGACTAAGGGAAGGTAAGGTATGTAGGGAAGGATATTAGAGCAGCTGATAACACTGTATCAAGGAAGGAGGTGTGAAGCTTTCAGGCTCGCAGTGCTCTCCCAGATATGTATTATGTTCTGCCCATCAAAGCTCTTGGGTAGCACAGGTGAACATAGCCAATGCTGTGCAGAAAATTCTCTTTGGGGTTCTGAAGGTTTTGTTTACCTTTGCCAGGCAGAGATAATAAACCACATTTGATCTGAATCAGTCTAGGACAACAAACATGGGCGTGACTAGGCTGGGTTCTTCCTCCTAGAAGCAGAGCATGAGAAAGAGAGAAGGACTTGGGAGATGATAGTTATGTCTGACATTCAGAGGCCTTCTTCAGTCTCTCAGCAATACTATAGGATATCTCTTTCTCTCCACCTGCGTCAGCTGGTCTAATAATGAGAGATGGTGTTACTTCCTACATATACAATTATAGAATGGTTTGGGCTGTGGAAGGGACCTTAAAGATCATAAAGATCACATCTAGTTTTGCTTTCAAGTACTTGCTTTGGGGTCTAAAGCAGTGGCTAAAAAGCATGGTTTTGTTGGTGGTGATGAATGATAGCAAAGTGACTGGTGTAAAAGCTTGTTACTTAGCTTGTTTGGGAGTAAAATCTGTCAAAGCTTATTGCCCTTAGCAGCATTTAGTTTTCAGAACTTAGGAATGAATAAGCTGAGTTGAAAAAGGTTGCATAAGGCTTGATTGAAATCCTTTGTGTTCAATGTAAAACTTTCCATTGACTTCATTGGGATTTGGCTAGGCCTTTTGGGAATAATTTTACAAAATGGCAATCAAGCTTAGGTTAGGTGACTTTTTGGCCCCTACTAACTGGGCTTCTTTGAAAGGGGATATTTGTAGGGCTAAATACCCTTCCCCCTCTCACTTCTCCCCCAAGCCATTTCCTGTTTCCTTACACTGAGAACTACTTAGATACAGCAGCTTCTTGTGTGTTTCCACAGTAAAGAAACACAATCCATTTTAGTCTCTTTGATTATAGTCATTACATAATTTTGCCATAGTCCTTTAATAGCAGGCATTTTAGATCCCTGTGGATATTAAAAAAGATCAAAAGTCTTAAATCGTAAAGGAGAAACCTTCTCTTAGAGAAGTTAGTTGCTCTGCAAATTAAATGGGGCCTGTTGTGTCGAGAAGATAGGCTTGAAAAGGAAAAAGAAAAAGCATCTTTCTTTTGCAGATCTAAAAGAACTCAAGCTGAAACAGTGAAACTGAAAAGGATTCAGAAGGAGTTACAAGCTCTGGATGACATGGTATCTGCTGACATTGGCATCCTGCGGAACCGCATTGATCAGGCAAGCTTGGACTACTCCTATGCCCGGTAGGTGACAGACAGGGAGGAGGGAATAGTCCTGCCTGAGTGGAGAGAGAAAATGCTGTTTTCTCTCACCAAAGCAGTAATGGAGTTTTGTCATTGTAATAATGCGTAGTTAAAGTGGTCACAGTCTGGGGGTCTTTCAAAGCTTGAGGTAAAAGTGTGCTTTTTTTTCCTAAGTTTTCCCTTGGAATCTGGAAACTGAAGAGGTTTCCTGACTGCAGACTGTGCTTTCCAGCTTCATGCTGTCACAAGACATACTTTACTGCTTTAAGTGTTGAGTTGTCCATAAGCTCTGCTTTACTGTTTCAAGGTTGTTTATTTCTTCTCAGGGGGGAAAGAGTTGGGGTTTTTTAAACTCCTAAAAGGAAAGTCCTTTTCAGGGAAACTTGCTTGTTGAGCACAAACAGAGCTGTCACAGCTCTGATCCTGTTGGAATCAATGGGACCAATTAAGCTTAAAACATGTAACACTGCTGAAATGCTTTTGGAACTGGGACCAAGAATTGAAGAAAAAAAGCAAGCTTTCATCCTTCACAATGTGCCTTTAATCACTCTGGTTCTGATGAGTTCCTGAAATGCAAGAAATTAATCGGAACACACTATTAGTTGTGGGTAAACCACAACATCAGTAGATAAACATCAGCGTGTTTTTGTAGCCATTTAATAAAATGGAAATGTTCAATTGCGGCTTTTGGTTCACGATTCAATGTGTTAAATGTATATTTCTCCTTAGGACTTCTGCTATGTGTTGACCTCAGGCCAATAAACATAGTAATTAGTCTTTGAAAAAATAGCAGCAGTAGCTAAAAAATAAGTATTTTTTTGTGTTATTATCATTTGAAGTATCTAAGATTAACTGTAGTTTCAGTTGCTGAGTTCATATTAATACAGAATTTAATACCCTGAAGAGGAAAAACATTTCAGTTTATTTTAGGTTTAAGTCTGGTTTCTAAAACCATTAAGTGCTACTGGAAATTTCCTTACCAAAATTTAGTAATAATTTGTCTATTTGGAATGCTTACTCTCTTAGGGGTGTATAACACAAGTGGCTCTGATGCTTAGAAAGCAATTTTTAATGAAGATAACAAAAGAGCATGCTGCTATGATGATAAACTTCACAAAATACTTGATGACTTTCATGAACTTGGCAAGTCTGTCTTTTTGTGAGGGAGGGATTTGGAAATGTGAGTTAGGTATTTTGGTGTTCTACTTTGTATGCATTATGAGCCAAAGCTGGTTTACTTTTAATTGCTGTCTTTTTAAGCAGTTTTTAGTTCTTGCCTTGTATTTTAGGGCTAAAACACAAATAATTTTGTTAGGTCAAAACCCACATTATTAAATGGTCCTGAACACATACATAGCTAGGGGCATTGGACAATTGCTGTGGAATGCAATATTCATAAATAAGATATGAAGAATATTTGTGAATTCAGCCCAATGGTTTAGCTATACAAAAGCTTCCAGCATAGCATTAGTTTTTCCATTTCAGGTACCTCAGCCATGGAAATCTTTACTTTCTTGAGGAGGAAACATAAGTGGGCATCTTCTGCACACTGCAGACATAACCTTTACAGCTGGGTCAAAGTTTTGTGGTTATAACAGCATATTTGGGAAGGGGTTTCTATGTCTTATTTCTTTCTGTTTCCCTAAGCAAGGGATTTCTTCTGTCTTCCTGTTGCTTCGTTTAACCAGATATTTGAATCTGGTTTTATAAAACAGCTGGATTCTTTATTCAGTGACCTTACTAATACTAGTTTTATGAATGCTGTGTAAGATACGTCATGTAGTCATCCTCCAAAAGCTTTTGCATGTTCCCTTTCCTGATGAGCAAGATTGCATCCATCTTTCTACTAAGTGAATCAGAATGTATGGATTCACTGAATGTAGTGGAAGATGCATCACTAATGTGGTCACTAACCATTAAAGTGCTAGATATTCTGGAGGTGTTAATCTCAACAAATACTTGGAATATTTCTTTTTTGCTGTATTTGTCATGACAAGAGATGCAAATTGGCAGGTGTGTGTTGGATGGATGCTTACAAGAAAATTCTACATCTGTTGCCATGCAAAAGTTGCGATCACTATTGATGTCATATACTGTGTCAATCTGTGCTGCTCATGGTTTTCTGAACATACATATGGGTGGCTGGAAGGGTAGAATTTTAGGCCAGATCTGAATGTGAATGTGTGTAGCACCATAGTAGCATCTGTATCTGTCGGGTGGATGGCTGGATTAGAAAAATCACAAAACTGTTTTGCAGTGTTTCAGTTCACTAGGTAGGTGTTCATTAGAATTGTAAAGTACTACAATTCTGTTGGTTTCTTTCTGCTGCTAGTGATGCATCTCTTAAAATAGGCTGAAAAATGCTTGTTCATTATTCAGTCTGTAGATTTCAGACAAGCAAATTAACTCTTGGAATACAGCAGCAGTGGAGAGGCTAATGTGTCAAGAGGAGAAGATTTGATCAATTCACACTAACTTTCTTCCCTTTTACTAACATAGAAGTGTATCATAAATAGCTGGCATAATGCATTGCAGAGCATACTGCATTTCAGGGATGCTTAAAGTATCTGTCAATATGTCAGATTGTAAAGCTTTTTGAGACTTAACCCACTAGAAATGATGATGATTTTTCCAGGAAGCGGTATGATAAGGCTGAGTCGGAGTATGTGGCAGCCAAGCTGGACCTCCAACACAAGACAGAGATTAAGGAGCACCTCACAGAGCACCTGTGCACAATCATACAGCAGAATGAACTTCGCAAGGCCAGGAAGCTGGAGGAGTTAATGCAGCAGCTGGAAGTGGAGGCAGATGAGGAAAATCTGGAACTTGAGATAGAGGTGGAGCGGATGCTGCAGCAGCAGGAGGCAGAAGCAGGGAGACAAGCCAGCCAGTCATACAGTCATGCTGGGACAACTAAGGAAAACCTCACTCCCAGTGTTACGGTGCAGGAGAGTGAACATGCTAATCATGCTGTTGTTTCTCCTGCTATTTCTGAACAGTTGCTTCAGTCTCAAAACTCTGGTACCAAATTGCTCTCCAATATGGACAGCCAAACTCGGGCAGTAAATGTGACTCCAGGAAACTCCCCAGCTTGTTCTGCTACATGACTTCTTATGTTCAGATAAGCCGGACAGTTATGGTTGATACACTCTCTGCAGGCTTGTGTGCTGTATGTTATCTGGGCTTCTGCAGTGCCAGTAATATGCACTTAATTTCTCTTTTCCTTTAATATTGTTCTCAAATTTTAAAGGTATCTTTTTTTTTTTTTCTTCCTCACAAGACTCCCTTTTGGGGTTTACCATCTGTCATCATTATTTTGGTTTAAGTTCATGTTCGAATGCCCAGCTTTTCATGGGGCTTTGTACCTTCCTGAAAGAGGATACTTGGAAGCAAACAGTAGGGATTTTCCAAAGGCTTTTACCATTTTGCTATTACAGATACCTGTTGCAAACAGTGTGTAGGAGGTACATACCTACAGGAGAGAACATCACAACTTAGACTGCTGCTGAGCACATTCTGTCCCCTGACAACTGCGTTAGGATTTTTGTCTTCCTTTGTATCTGTAAGGGGTCAGTTTTCAATGGTTTTTAATGCTTTGAAACCCAAGTGCTTGCTTTAGTTGTCTTTGTAGATGATCCTCTCTCTTGATTTAAAGGAAATTTGCATATTGAGGCAAATTGCAAAGTCAGTTGTAATATTTCCTATTTAGCACTTTGCCTATTTCTTCCAGATGACACTAGATCAGACAAAATCTGTGTATTGCTGGCATTATCTATGAAATCACAGCAGCTATGATTTAACAAGAATTATTGGTTATAGTTTAAGACGTCATAGAATGTGTGATGTAGAAGTAAAAACACGCAAAAGAAAGTATGCTACAATTAAAACTGTTCCATTACAAACGTTTTTCCTCTGTCATAGTTGCCTCAAAGTTCCAATAATTAGCCAGGGAGCTTGAAATGAATGATTCCCACATGATGTTGTAATTGAGCCCATTTTTGCATAATATTCAGTGCATTTTCTTGCCTGAAGTGCGGGTGTATACCCCACAAGAAGTTCAGCTGGTTTGCTCTGTTGCCACTGAATGGCTTTAAAAAGCTATTCCAGGTGGACAAAGTCTCAGGAACTAAAAAAGAGGACATAGGCAAACTCCCATAGGCTGATTGCAGCTGCAAACCATGGGGATTGTGTTCGTAATTAACTATTTTGTAATAGAGGAAGGCTGCTTTCATTGTGGAAATGGTTTCTGTAATACCTGACCTGAACATGTCGGTCAGAGTTTATGAATTAGTTACTGAATGATGGCATCAAATATGTAAATGGGACACTGATTGTCTCTATGGCTTTAATAGTGGAAAAACATGTCACTACATTTCATTTTTATTCTATTAATAAATCAATGCATCTTCTATGTAGTGTGTTTACTTTCAGTTGTGATACCTGATACTAATACACGTATTCAGGATTGTTTTTCCACAGGAGCAGATAAATGACAGAATCAGATATATCCTTTGGCAACTTGCCACTGTGTGAAAGTAAATCCTTGAAAAAGGCCATTCCAAAATACAAAAACGAATGAAGCAAAGACATGGCAGGATATGGTTTGGCAGGAATCTTTTCAACTAACTATGACCCAAGGCAGCAGTGGAAAATCTCTACTGGTGGTTCCCGTAGAGAGGAGAAAGAGAAATCACTTTCCTAGCTGCTCACAATCAGGGCTGATTGAAGTTAGAAAACTCCAAAATAGCGTTTGAGATACATATGAAGCATTGCTCTACTGCTGCTGATACACTGCATTCCCTGTTACTTCGTTGGAAGACCTGGTCTAAAAGCTGAAGATTTTACTGTATTATGAGAAGATTGTGACTGGCTTCCTTTGCTCTGTCTGCAGTTAGAGAACAGCTTGTAGCAACCTGATTATGACTTTCAAAACTGGATGCCAGTAAGTGCAATAATAATTTAATTGTACCATTCTTGTTTCTATCCTCTGCAGCTGTCCCCAGTTGCTCCTCAAGAGAGTCTGGAGTCCTAGTGGATAGGTCTGTTACTTGTTACAATTGTATTCAGCTCATCAGGGGACATACAGAAGAGCATCTGACAGAAGAGTTGAATTGTAATGGTATTTACAGAAAGTACATGCATACATTTTGCATATAATTTGTGGTTCTCTAGTAGGTTAAAATGTGGCTTAAAGTAGTCCTACCAAATGCACCTTGTCATCACAGGTAAGATTACTTTCTGAACTCCTCAAACCAAAAAAGGCAAAAATTCTTAAGTCCAAAGTTCTTTTTGACAACTACTTAAGAATATGAGTTTCCTAGAAGGGGGTAAGTTTGTATCCAACAAAACTACTTAGAAACTGAAAGTCCCCAATACCATCCTGACAGTGCTGGTGCTGTTTCTGCCTGACGGGGAAGATGCTGCTGTTACAATCAGCAGTTTCTGTTCTCTTACAAGTCCCTCATCAAAGTTCTGCCTAATTCTGTCTAACTTCTGAGCTTGCAAAAAGAAGTGAACTGGCTGGAAGCCACATGGAACAGCCTTGTGAAATACAATAGGCAGCCTGACATTTGGTTGCTCTCTCTAGACAGGGAGTGCAAGAGTTAAATTGTTTGATCTGAGTTATGAAGCCTTTCTCTGACATGTGATATAAACCACTACCATGGTGTCAGTTCCACTTTGGAAGTTCTCAAATGTTTTGATGGGTGCCAGTATGCCGGTTTAACATTCCCCCTGTGCCGGAGCCAAGCAGTCCAGTCATAATTGTAACAACATGTGTGCTGGTCAGATATGCCAGGAGATGATTTTGGTGCAACAAAAGGATTGGGTTTTTTCCTTGTTTTAAGGAAAGAGAACAGTTGGAATTGAGGCTCTTCAAGCAAAAGCCAATTCTATCTTCAGAGTAGCTGGTAAGGCTGACAGTATTTGTTGCTGTTGTCACTGGAGTGCATTGAAGGTGGGTGTGCTGTCCACTCCGCTGGTATGGTGTATCTCTTCAGAAAAATTGAAAAACTGAAAATTCAGCATAGATCACGAATGGGTGGGCACATTTTTAAGCGAGGGCCTCTTGCAGGTAGAGGTAGAAGTCTGAATGTGAGGCATGCTGGAGTTGAACACCCATGGCAGGGAAAATAGAGCAACACGTGATACCTGACAATAACACTGCGGGGCTTATCACAGAGTACTTGCAATCTCCTGTGGCAATATAGCCATTTCTGTGTTGGGCCACCACATTACCACTATGAGAAGAAGTGGAAAACATTTATGTATACTGCTGTGAGAATGTTACAAAGCATGTTATAATGGCCCATGTTGCAGTTTGGCCAGGATGTTGAGAATAACACTCCCTCCTCTGTCACAAGTGTTTAAATGAGCACAGATGGTCATGGCTCAGCCTGGGGTTCCCATGAATGTCTAGTGCATGGTGTAAAACACTTGGACAATCCCCAATCTGATTGTATATTGAGCCAGATGAAGTTGGGCTCTAAAGAGGTTTCAGCTTAGGGTAGCTATCTATCTGGGGAGAGACTCAAGTTCTCTCTCAATTATTCTTCCTAATACCTTCTGTGGTGCGGTAGTGTCTTCCATTTGAGCCTGTATCCCATCTAAACTGAATGAGGAAAAACTAGTAACAATGAAAAGTAGCGACTGGCCTAGTGGTTGGGGTACTGTATTTCCCCACCAGCTGTATTAAGACCATGCTAGAAAGGATTGTTCATAGGACAGTTTTCCTATTGTGGGGAAGTTCTGGAGCCAAAGAAGGGGCAGTGCACTACTGAACTGTCTCCCATGCTGGGATTCCTTCCATTCTGCATTTTCTGCTTAGGACAGCAGGATCTATAAATTTTCTGTTCCTAACATACTTTTGTCAAGGTTCAAATTTGGATAAAAACCTCTGTGATATAATTTTCCCAGCCTGAGGCCTGGTACTTTACCAAATGCCCCTCGTGTGGGATCTTTGAGTATCTCTGAGTCCTGGACTGAGTTTGGTACTTTTGTGTGATTCTCTGTAGACATAGCATCTTCAGTCTCTGCTCCACTCTTGTTCATGCCACAGTTGTGTATAAAGGTTCATGCAGTTAATGAGAGCTAGGTAGAATTTATCTGCAGGCCTGGTCCAACCCAGAAGTCATATGTTCAACACTTTGGTATTATTGCATGATCCCTTTTCTGATTCTGTGGATATAGGTGTGGTGTGCAAGGGACAAACGGTTTTGTCAGTGGCAGTGCAAACAGGGTGTAGAGATGTGGCCTGGTATTATAGAAACCACATGTTTGTCAACTGCCCTATTTAGGCTTGTCTGCATGGTCCTGTTAAAGTGAGTGTTGGCTCCTTTGATGGGGCATGAGACTGGTTTCCTTCATCATTTCCCCTGATTTACGTCCCAGCAGCAAAATTCTACGTCAGTTGGGAAAGACCAAGTAACGAGAGAATTTAGCCAAGCCTCACCCCCTCAGCATGATAGGACATTAGCTCCTTCAAATCCTTGCCTTTGGCAGCCTGTTAGTTACAGGGTTTAAATCATGCCTTTTAAGATACAGGTAGAGACACTAAAAAGCTTGGGCCATACTGAATTAGGGCCTGGATTGTGTAGTTAGAGTCATTTTCTCAATTAGCTAAACATAAATCAGTATAACGAGGTGGGAGCACTGGGCAGGTTTAGTACCTTGTCTCTCTTGCCTCTGTCCATACCACTCCCACCTGCTTGTTTGGCTGATCAGCCAGTGATTTTATTTTTCCACACTGCTAGAGCTGAGCAGTGGGGTTTAATGTCTGAACTGGCTTTCACACCTGGCACGTGTGTATGAGAGGTGAGAACTGGGAGAAATTGCTCTTGCACAGTAAGTAAAGCAGGCCTCATGTGGTACAGATCTGACAGTGTCAGCATTCCATGCCACACCATCCTTCAGAGGATGTGGGCACTGTCCTGTTGAATAGGTAATGGTGTTCAGGAAGTCTAGCAGCAGTAGGGATGCAGTTTGCTGTGGTATCTGGGACTCGAAAGCAAGTGTGGGGGGCAGGGCATTGCATTTGTACTTCAGAGCTTGGTAGCGAATGCATGACTCCCTTTTCCAGGGCCGCTCCATGTAGGGCTGTGCTATTTTCTGGAGGCTGTTGGATGACTGAGATGCGACAGGCTGCCTTGCAAGCCCTGTTCAGCCCAGTCCTCTGGAGGAGCACTGGGATCCATCTGAGCAGGCGGTAAGACAAAAGCTTGGAGATTCATCACAGCAGAGAATGAAACCCCAAGTACTGGAAGAGCCTGTTTTGTGCCTTGTGATGCATTTGAAGTAGATATAAATCATCCAGCATGAAAGATGCAGTGCTAGGGACACCTCTTTTGTCTCTTGCATTTTGCAGAATGGGCAAGGATGTGGAAAGGTGGCTGAATTAAGGAACAGAATCACTGTTGACCCAGACCATGCATGGGCTGAAACTGTGGCCCTCCGAGTCTGGTTCGCAAGGGTTGGAGCCAAGTAAGACAAAAACACCCAAACCAACCTTAATTGCTTTGTGTGTAATTAAAATGAAACATGAGTCATAAATAAATCTCTGACTGATGGGGACTGTTTAACTTTCCCCCTGTAAAGTTTCTTGCTTTTCTCTGAAGCAGTTGGTAGTGCTGGTGATGTATCTGAACATAGAATCATCTAGTATGATTCTCTCATGTTCTTGTTATCAGTGCTGATTGTGCCCTTCAAATGTCTTTCTGACATTTCTTTTCTCTGTGGTGCAGAGTAATAGGTCTTTGTCCTGGTTTGTAGGCATTACCTGATAATGCAGGGCCAAACTGAGCCCAAGATCTCAGTCTCCTTCTTTATTGGAAAGGCATTGCTCTTACTTCACTGTGGCTTGGGACTCAAACAAATACTGCAGCAGGTTTATAATAGAGCAGCAGCGGTCAAGGTCTCACTGACATACATCAGGAGCAGCTCCACATGCATAATTGCTGACCATATGTTGCTTCTGCACTATGTCCTGAAGGAGACCCCACTGAGTTATTCACATTCACAGCTTCCTCCTTCAAAGAGCCAGTGAAGGAGATAGATGGTAGAACAAAGGACAGTCACCCCATGAACTTCAAGCTTAGCAATGTCATGAGGTATCTTGCTAGTAATCAGTATCAAGTGAGGCCCTGGCTGCAGTCCAGTCACGAGGTCCAGCAGCACCCTTCAGCTACCTACCACGTAGCTAAAGGGCAGATGACCTTCTTGAACACTGCTTCCACATGGCTGTGAACCGCCATGTCCCCATCTACAAAGAAGATGGCGACTCCCTTTTTACAAGGAGTCACATGGGAAAGATTGAGGAGTAATGGGTACAAGTTACTCCCAAGGAGATTCCAATTGGACGCTAGAGGAAAATATTTCACAATGAGAACAATCAGCCATCTCCCCAGGGATGTGGTGGACTCCCCAGTATTGGACACTTTTATGAGTTGGCTATACAAGATGCTGGGTTATCTATTCTAGGTCATGCTTGCCAAGAAAGGTTGGACTAGATGATCCTTGAGGTCCCTTCCAGCCTAGTATTCTAGAGATGGAGAACCCTGGGGGTCATTCCTAGGCAGCAGATAACAGAAGGTCACTGTTGGTGTGACTCCTTCACTAAAGGGTAGAGCTAGGTATCTAGCAGATGGTGTCTCAGCAAGCCATGGTATCTTCCTTACTTTCTCCATGTGGAAGAGATGTGTTGCACTACCACAGCCTTAGGAGGTACTTCATCATCAGCCCAGGAGGGGTACCTCACTAGTCTGTGTATGGTATGTCTGAAAAGGCACCAATTGGCTATCCTTCAGATTGTTAGTTTGGGCAACAAATTATAATGTCATTGAAGACCCATGCTGTGAACATGTGCTGAGATCTGTGCTGAGTATACTCACTGCCTTTGCAACATGAGCTCACTGGAGCAAAACACCTATGTCTTTTCAGGCTCAAGTCACTTTTCCCATTCCAGAGTGGACAGATTTTCTGTCCCAAGGAGGGGTTAATCCAATTCAGACATCATATTCTTCAAAGTTGCCCAATTTGCATCTGGATTAGGTTTTTGAGTATTACCAAAACCCTGCATCATGTTTTGAGTAGTTCTATAGCTGTTTAGGTGATGATTCTTGTTGCCGATTGTGCATATTTCATACTCTGTCGTGCTGATGGTGTCCTAGTGGTTGTGTCTCTGGGTTTGCTATCATGTGAGCTTCAAGTGGTCCCATGTTTTGGTGGTTAGCCTCATGGCAGAGAAGATGATGCTGTTAGCATGAGGATGTGCTCATAAAATACAAGGTCCATTTCAGCATTTTTCTAACACACTTCTCTGATTCTCTGTGAAGAAAATCTTGCCGCTGTTTAAAAAAGTCATGCCTGGTTCCCTGCAGGATTTTCTTGTTTCCAGATCTCCCCACCACAACCACCCTCTCTGCTAAAATACCAATTGTTTTCTTTTCTGCATTCCTCAAATCAAAATATTTAGCAATGGACTTTTTTTCATGACATCCCACTGCATCCCTTGACTACTGTGGAGTCAGTCTCATTGACATTAACCAGTTTTGCAGGAAACCAGCACTGCCAAGCAGGCAGGCTCCCACTCCTGGACTTGCTCAGCATATTTGGTATTGCCAGTGACAGTCCCCCTGTGAGTCTCTTAGGGGTGATGCTCTCACTGGCAGAACCTGAGAAGCTATAGGAAATTATTTTCTTATCCTGGCCATTGCACTTGGACATTCATGATGATTCTTTCTGGTCTTGACATCCACAAAGCTGTATCTACATTTCATAGGGGAGGAATCACGAAAAACTGTCCAAGGTCTCATCCATCTCTTTTGCCCCAACTGCCTGCAGCACTGGAGTCATCCATTTCTCAAACCATTCCAAGCCACCAATAAGTTTTCTCTTTCTGTCCTTCAACTAGTTTCCCTTCCTGCCTCTAGCAGCTGCCAAGAGGCTTCATGGACCCATCAGTCCTCCATGCTAGGGAAATAACCAGGGCTTTTTCAAGCAGTCAGGCTGAGCAGAATGTGGGGAGTCCAAGGTGGTACTGGAAGTGTTTTGATTTATAGAATTAAAACTCAGTAGCATTAAACTTGCAGCCAGTGTCAGAAGCTTACGTCCCTATTGTTTCTCCCACTTCTCACAGGCTTTGGGGTTATCCACATTCACCATTACACCTTAAATGCTTGCACTCAGAAATCTTTGCTTTCACCTACTGTGTCTGTGACCCCAGAGGTGGCTGTTTTGAGTTGATCACCTCTAGAGAGGTGACAGATGATAACCCATCTGAGCATTCCTGGAGAGAACCAGAGGGAGACTTCCTGATGGGGTGAGTACTGGGGAAGGCATTTGGGATGGCTGCAATCCACAAACACATCAAAGGTGCAAATGGCTTTTATCAAGAGGCAGTAAAACTTTAATCCAAAGTCCACTTTAATGTATTTGCCACATATTTGGAAGGGAGCTGATTTCAGGAGTGCTTTTGAGTGTTTTAAAAATTCTCCTGGACCTTTGTCTTACAACTCTCTCCACTCTGGAAATCTGATGCTTTTGTTTCTGGGATCCCAGATGTTTGGGACTCATGACTATGGGGAGAGTGAGAATTGAAACCATTTCTAAACCTCTTCTGAAATATGGGCACAAATAGCTTTTTTCCTAGCTCTGAACCCCTGTAAAATCTGATTTTTTTAATTTTTTTTAACCACAGATCACACTTGCAGCAAATACCACCTCCCCAGTCAGAAAGTGAGACATCTTCATATTCATTTATCAAAAATCCCTCATTTCCAGCTCAGTAAGGCTGCGAAACACTGGCCCTTTAGTATCCTGGGTGCTTGCCTCTAGAGTGGAGCTTTAGGCTGGTCCTGTTTTGCTGGAAGAAATCTAACGTTAGTATGGAAAACAGGAGCAATTCCCTGGCAAGATCAGAGGAACTGTAGCCTTTCTCATTTTCTTTATTTTCTTTTTCTGCAGGAGAGTCAAAACATCACTGCTTTCATTTGGAAAGGGCAAGTGACTTTCCCATGCCGTAATACCCAGCAAGTGTTGAGAGAATGTGGTTACATAAAACCATATTTTTAATGCAACCGACAGACTGTCTTGAGAGCTAAGTGGTTTTTGACAGTTTTTATGCACCTGCTAATTCAAAGCTCTTAACATGTGCCAGTTAAAAAGAGCCAGGCACTAAAACATCCACCCTGTGGACGGCAGGGGCTCAGCTGCACACCAGAGCCCAGAGAATCCATGCAAGGTGGAAACTTGGCTTCTCTTACAGGGCTGACTGGTACACAACTAATTCAACTCAGAACTTTTGTTTCCTGGTCCTGCTTGGCCTTGAAGATTCCTGCTTCTGCTTTGCACCTGAAGATCGGGAGATATTTCTTTAGGTTTATTCTGTTTGCTTTTCCCAGTTACAGCAGTTATCAGAAAGAAAGATGCTAAGCATCCTGTCAGGACTATGTCCTTAAAAGGGATGTACTGACAATACCTCCCTGGGCTCCTCTACTAAATTTGTGCCTCCCTGTTATCTGGATAGTGAGAGTACTTCTTATAATCAGTGCTGAGACAGGCATTGGCAAAGCCCAGATGGAAACCTGATGCGCAATTCTCCAGGGTGCCTGCTCAGGTATTGCCTCTGCAGTCACTGCATGCTCAGAGGAGGTACGTGGTCTGTTTAGACACAGCCTTGCTTGTCAGTAACATAAAGAAGGCCTGGAAGTCCTCTTCTAAAATTTTCCCTCCTATCCACTCTTCAGTCAGCTCTTAATTTAGAGATTTTCTCAGGATCACTTTAAACCTCTCACAATGAGATCTTCCCTTTTTCTTCCTAGGACTTTCTCCCCATGCCCTATCTGCTCGCATCCCATCTCCACAGACTTTTGGCTGGCTGTCCACACTGTGGGTCACCCGATGGCCTCATCCCTGTGGGGATGATGTGGGGAAAAGCTTGGAAACTCAGCACCATCTAATATTAAAATACCCCCAACAGCCTGAAGGCAGATACAACAAATTCAAGAAAGCTTGAGAATTTTAAATACTTGCATTTGCTGACACAGGAGTTCTGTGGAAGAAATGATCAGCTAACCCTGAAACAGAGGGCCACTCTATTTTTGTGCAAACTCAAGGCAGTTACGACTGTGCATTTGGGATGTGTTTCCATGTAAGCTGGGGGATAGCATGCCACTGCCACTTTCCTGCTGTATAAACCTAATCAAGCTTAGTCAAGCCTTCACCTGATAATTGAATTGCTTTCAGGAGTTGGGGCTGTAGCACTTCTAGACCCTTCTTTGATCTCAGGGCTAAGAGGCATGATAACAGTCTGTAGTGTTGGACTCCGAAGAACTGTGACACAGCAGAGGTGTGTGAAGTTCAGGGACAGTAGTCCCATAGGGTTGGAGATACGGGTTGGAGAGGGAGGGAAAACTGCCCTGGTTTCATTTGCATGCCAGGCCTGTTGGGCTGTCTAAGGTAAGCTGCGGCATACATTCTGAGGTGGAGGTGAATTCAACACTGCTATCTTACCTGGATTATGAGCAGGCAGCAGGTTTGCCCGTGGCAATGGAGGAACCACGTGATGGCTCTCAACCCAGCTGAAGGGGAAGGTGCTCTCAGAGGACACAAGAGCGTAAATTTGGAGGACAAGTGTGCCTTGGTATATCCTGCATGTTGAGCCCTATCTGAGATCGCTGCAAGATGCTCAGTGGAGCTGATGGGACATGGAGGGGATGTGTGATGTCTACAGCCAGAGGTGGAGAAAGCCCTGCTAGGGCCTAGCCTTTGGCACAGCAGGTGTGTTGGATTTGCATGCTGCATGATGTAGAACCTCAAGTTAGTGGGGACCTACCTCAAATTACAGCTCCACTAGCCTGGACAGTTGGCCCTGAGTGAGGTCTAGTGTTGAGAGCAGATCAAGGGCTGCCTCTCTCATACACTGCTCAGAGTTGATGTTTGGGACTCTGCTGCTGGGTGGTTTTCTGTAGTGGTGCTGAATGTCAGTGTTCTTTGTTGCATCTCTGCTAAGAGGCGTAAGCCTCATTCCTTACAGGCTCCATTTTTAAGCCTGATTGCTGAGGGAAAACTCATCATTAATAACCTGTCAGGATGGTATTAGTATCTCTCAATGCTGCATTTGAGCTTGACCTGACAGGAGGGGTTTTTTAAGAGAGAAACACTCGATGAAGGCTTAGCAGGGCAATAGATGGGGCTAGGATTCCACATCATTAACACTCAGTCTGTGTATTGCAAAATCACCTGGCAGGACAAATATGATCCAGGTCAGGTGTGTGTACACTTTTGCTTTGTGTTGAATTACCTAGAACATGCTATATAGTGTTAATATTGGCTTCATGTTTTATATTGGCTTCGTGTTTTACCTTGGCTGCAGGAAGACATATGATACCTCACCTGGCATGAAATCTGTTGGACTAAAGTTGCCCCATAACAATTCAGAGAATAAATTGGACTAGGCAGAGTGGTATATACTGTATCAGTGTTTTGTTGTATGGGGTCGCAGCAGTTTTAATCCAGTCCTGGGTACCCTCAAACAAAACTTTCTATCTCAGAACTGCTTACCCATCCAGATGCGCGTGATGCTCATGGGGGATGTTTCCTTGAAGAAATATGAGCTCTGCTCCTGCTGAAAGGTTAGTGTTATTTCCTAGATTGCTTCTTCAATAACTTCTGTGTGTGGACTTGGCCTGTAGACTATGTGTTTTCAGGGTGCAACTTCTGAGCAAGACTAAAGTGCAGATGGGCTGACCTGTTCTGAAATGACAGAAGGTGAAAGGATCTCAAAATGTCCTGTAACTCATAGTCACAACCTAGTCCACCCTGTCTGTACTGACAGAGAATTGTCCAATAGTTTCTGCACCCTGCAGTGATGGAGAATCTATCTTTCACCAGTAGAAGGTTACTCCAAGGTTCAACTGGAAACTCCACTGCTGCAGTTTAAACTTGGGTATTCTTGCCCCATTAACTGTGTTTGAAGAGAATGTTTTTTGCAATTCCTAACGCACAACCCTTTCTGTGTTGCCCTTTAAAGCATTTGCACAGCAGGCTCTGCAGTGAGACAGGGAGTGAAATATGCACGGTGGGAAGCATCCAAAAGTTGCTCAGATCTGCACTGAGTTTCCAACACTAATCGAGCCATCTGTGATTCATCGTCATGCTTGTGCATCAACTCATGTAGATATCCTCAGAGCAAGCAAAGCACTGGATCACTGCATGCTCACATGGACAACAGCACCGTGTTTCACAGTTGCTGTCCTAGTGAGGGCGGAGGGCTATGACGTAAGATAAGTTCATAAGGAAAGTATGGTGGGGTGGTTATTTGCTGCTATATACAAACTCTGAAACACTGCTCAATTTGCCACTACAAGAAAATGATACAAGTCAATCCTAGCTGAGGGCCTAACTACTTTTGAAAACATGTTGTCTCTCTTTCTATCTGATTTAAATTTGAGAACCACTCCATGTCCTAAAACTGAATTATTTTATCACCTCTTCACCAGCCAGAGTATGTGATGACAGATTTTTTGATCAAACTAAAGAATAACTTTGCTGAGAGATCTCCCAGTTTTTACCCATCTGAGAAGCCCTGATGTTTCCTTAGAATCTCATCATCCTTTCACGACAAAGGTGGCTTGCTCTGAGTGCAGAACAGCTTTCTTCTAGGCTGGAGAGCAAAGGGAGGCTGAAACACAGGCTCCAGGTCAAGCTTAGAGGTAGAAGTTTCTTTCATTAAGTTCAAAGAAGATGTGTAAATTACTTAATTTTTTAAGAGTGTGCTAACTTCTTCTCAAGTTAGAAGCATTGTTCATGGGGTAAAATGTGTAAACTTCATTTAGGATGCTAAACCAGTTATATTAATTGTATTGCTTAAAAATGTGCAGAGTGAAACAAAATAAGCCTTTTTTCCGGTATGCTTTTCTTTAGAGAACTTCCTGAAAAGCTGAACTTCCCTGGATCGGTGACTGTGCACCATCTTACAGCCAAAAAGCACTTGGCAGAAAGGTGATGCAAATGTGACCCTAAACATCAGAAGGCAGCAAAGTACTTGAATGCTGATGCACTTTTCCCAGCTGCTGCTGACAGATTAATTTCCAGGGCAGATGGAATAGCTGATCTATCTTGGAAATGGTTTTTCTTTCCACAGCCACGTGCAGTAATAAAAATAGCAATTTCCAGTGGTACTTTCTGCCCATGAGTAGATCTGTGGCGGACTTCACATCCCCTGCACTTGAGGTATCTCCAAGTCCAAACTGGACAGTTTGTTTCCCTCTAAAATCAAGTGGCATGTTCAGAATATGGCTTGTCCTAAGGATCCTGGGCTGGAATTTCTCACCATTGGCTATAGAGGGAGTCAGGGTGAGTGACTTCAGCACTACAGGAATTGCCCAGTTTAGAAGGAAATTGAGTAGCCAGACCTGCAGGGAGAGTTGTACTGATCTACTCCTTAGGGTTTCTAGCCAGCCATGTCCTGGGGTGAACGATTGGACCTGGGTGAATAAAAGATGCTTTGTACTGTGGTCAGATTTAGATACCTGGGGGAGACAACCAAGAAATGGAGCAATTCTGTTTGTTTTGAACCAAGAGAGTCTTAAGAAAAGGGGGGGGGGGGGGGGGAAAGATGATAAAATAAACCAGAAATATTAAGGCAATCTAGGACATGGTGTTTGATCTGAAACACAATGTTCCATTTTGCAGTTTAATTTCATTTTTTTCTAAAGTCAGGCTTTTCAATAAAACCTCCAAAAGGCTCATTTCAGAAACACCTACATGAAGTCAACCTCTTTGCTCTGAAAACACTTTGGAATGAAATGTTTTGAAGTTTTAAAAAGAGCCTCCTGTATTAAGCTTGTTGGTTTTGTTTGTTTTTTTAGCAAAATGTGCTTGTCAAATTCAGCCCAACTTTGTGAATGGTTTATGTCCCTCCAAAATTAAACTCTGGTCAAAGTTACCGTTCGTTGCACAAATTCACCCACTGTCTCTATGAATCCGCCAAGGGCAAAACGGAGTCTGTGATTCAACCCGGAGCTGTTCCACCTCCTTGGAACCAGGGAGGAGAACCCAGGGCGTTTTCATAAAGGAAGCAATTCAGCTCTCAGTAATCAAAGCCGAGGTCCTGCTTCCTTTCCAAAGGCATCTGGAGTCCCCTTGCTGCAAGTGGCCCGAATTCCCATTGTCTCTAAGAGGAGGTAAAGCACAACCTACCAGATGAAGGAAATAGAAGATCATAGGAAGAAATGGCCCAAACCCTTTTTATTTATCTGCTTCCAAGAAAAAAATATGAGCATGAGACATGCGGTTACTTTTCAGGCACTTTCGAATGCCTTGGATGATCCAACGAAACAAATGAAAGCAGCCAGGAGAGCACTCCACTCCGACACGGCAGAGAAATATTTGCCAATGCAGCAGCTCTGCAAATGTGTGAGGCTGTTAAGCTCCTAATCCCATGTCTTATTTTTATGAATTTTCACACTAGTGGGATATAATGAATGTTGAGCCCAAAGACATTAATTACTCAGGTCCTTTTTTTGAGAGGAATTTCGATGGAGTGTAACGTTTTAAATTACAAGGTGTGAAATAAACTCTACAAAACTTACAGCTTTAGTGGAGGAACTCCAAAATCAAATAAAAATGCAAAACCGCTGATGAAGTCCAATTTACTGTAAAATGCCCTGGATCGTGGTGTTCCAGTAACTTTTTTTCCCTACATACTTTGGTCAAAATAATTTATATCCGCTGCAGTGTTTATGTACCTTAAGCTTTATTTATTAAAGGATATGTATATTTCGAGCCCGGTTTTAATGAGACATGCTGAAATCTGTAAGGTACAGTGCGACTTTTGTTCTAATCAGCACTCAATCTCTTCTCTTTACTTTTTCTGTGTTGAAAACATTCATGTTGGACAGAAAGGAATGTGTGTGTGTGTGTATACAAATTTCAGATATGTATCAACATATGTATAAAGTAATAAGCAAAATTTATTTCTCTTTTTCTATCATCAGGGCAAATACTCCATCACTGTTCAGTCTGAACACCTAATATCACCGATGAGTTTTATCCTTATTCTTAGAACAGGACAATTACTTCCTTCTTTTTTTTTTTTAGGCAAATTATTTGCCAAAAATTGTGCTTTAGGTTGGCTGAAAATGTTTGTGAATTCACATCAGCTTGACGAACTGCTCTGGAAAAGGAAGAAAAATAAATCCAAGTGTTTTGGCTTTGTTTTCTAATGAAATGTTTTGAGATTTCATTTTGAAGCAACACCCTGAAGCTAAAGTTAACATCAACTAAAAAATACTTTGGAAGCTTAGAAACTTAAAATTGTGAATTAAATGAGACCTTAGGGATGTTCCTTGTGGGAGTTGCTTTGAAACTTTCTTCCTGTGTTTTCATTCTTCCAAGGAAGTGGAAAATATTTTTGCACAGATAGATGAATTTGAAAACTGTAATGTTTATGGCCATTTTGGTATTGCATTAGGAGTAAGTTATAAATATTCTATTAGGTTTTAAGAACTTAATCAAACTTAAGTTGTGTTTTCAAGACATGGTAGAAAGCCTGGCTTCTGTTGACACCTCAGGACAAGATAAAAGGTACTTAAATGCTTAAACTTTACTGATAATACTGGAATATGGATATGAAGCTGACTGTGCAAATGTCTCTTGTTGTGCCTACACCACTACTGAAAATGGTACATAGGTTCCTAAATCCCTTTAAATGAATTAGAGAGCGCATACAGGATATCATGGGCAAGAAAGCGACTCTGCCTACAAACCAGTTTTTGATAAAAATGGAAAACTTCACTTCTGCCAATTTTTTTTCAATTTAACAAAAGAAGGAAAGAGAAAAATCTTTAGTTTAAGGATGCCTGTCAAAAGGAGGGCAAAATAAAATCTCTTCTGTATTAAGAGAAAAGGAAAATGGGAAATTTCTGGTAAAAAAAAAACAAAGTCTTGCTTGGCTTTTCCTCAAATATCTGTGTTTCAGAGGCTATCTGTAAGGCAGAGAAGGTTTCAGGTCCGGTGAACTTGATTTCCTCCCCATGCTTTCCTCTGTACATAGATCCACTTATTTTTCTGATGAAGCTAAAGATGCAAGACCCCAGCAAAGTGAAGTGAAGTCTGGGAGCAGAGGGGGGAAACTTTTCTTTGTGTCATGGAAAAATGTTAGCTTTAGAAGTGAATGCATTCCTTGAAAGTGAACCCCGAAGCCCAGAAATGGCTGAGCAAGGAATTTAAAGGGAGAAACACTCAGAGTCGGGGAGCAGCGTAATAAAGTACAGGTTTGTTCTGTAACAAATTCCAGTGCTTGCAAGACTTTTTTAGACATATGGAAGTCCATTTAGGAGGAAAATTGGTTGCAGCCGCTGATTCAGAACCTATTGGAATCAGTGGAAACGTTTCCATTGTCTTCTGTCCTGAAGAAATGCTGTTTCTGTCCTTCCTTCCATCCCTAGCCTGCGCTCACTCTCTGGGCCATATGGATTTCATCTCCTTCAATGACATGTAAGAGAAGAGGGTTTGGCTGTTTAACGGCATGATGTAGCTATGTGGACAGGAATGGTTGATTTCTACTTGATTGGCTACAAATCAGGTAACCAACGCCTCAGTTTTGAGCAGCTGGCTTTGGAGGAGTTATCTGGGTGCGTCTGGCTCTCCTATCACAGAGCTGAACATGGCTTTAATCACATCAGCACGCTAATTGTGCCCCTCAAGAAGAGCTTGGAGGAATGAGGGTCTGTGTTTTGACAACCGTTGGATTTCTTTATTGCTGACCATAATTGCTGGGCTGTCCCTGGGAAAGCACACTGGGTAATTGCTTATCTGGATAGTACCTCCCTTCAGCTATTTCAGCTCAGAGGGTTTTCTAGCATTAAACCCAGAGCCAGGCTGCCTGCAGAGGGTGGACAAACCAAACCCACCAAGAACTGACTTTAAAGTATTGAATCCCTTTTCTTCCTTTGCAAGGCAGGCTCCCAAAAATGTGGGCACAGAAGGGAATGGATGCTCACAAGCACTCCCTGATCTCATAGGGTATTGCATCCAGACATATTTGTGATCATTGCCACTATCTGCCTCCTACCATTGCGGCCAAGACCAGTCCCCACCAGAGGGGTGACAGCCTGCAGAGAAGGAAATGTTGAAGTATTTCAGCATCTAGAAGAAAACACTGATATTTTTTGGACTGGAACTAGGTTTGAGAAAGAGCATAAGATCAGATGTGAGACATGAGACAGAGGTGGATTTCTGCCTTCAAACAACACCCATTTTACTGGACCTAAGTGCCTACCAGGCAGTCAGAACATGTCAGCAAGCAGTTGAGCAGGACTTCCAAAGTGGTGCTGACACGTGGATGTGACAGACTCCTTGCTGGCACTGCAGGCAGCAACCTGGGGTTTGCATTTTCTGGAGGAAATCACGAGAAATCCGTGAGCGCACACAGCAGGCTGAGAACAGAGGGCTGGAGCTCAGCCCCCCTGCCACCTCGGAGCTGCTGCGTGTCACAGAGTCGCTTCCCTTCACTATCCCTCATTCTGTTTCATTCATATCTGCCTTGCCACCCCGATAATCCACGTCCTGGGATGGGCAGAGGTGCCCATCTCCGCCTCCTGTTTGTAGTAACAATCCTGTGCTACAGTCACCTCCTGCATAAGTGGACGTGCCAACAATGAAATCTTCCCTGAAACCAATCCTGGGTATCAGCTGGCTCTGTTCCCCACCTCTCTCCACTGAACTGCAAGTCTCGTGGCAATCTTCTCTGGGTATTCTGGACAATGAATGTGTTTCTTGCCATGTAATTGAATTATCCACTTTAGAAAGAAAAAGATGTGGTTTTGTTCCCATTACAAAAACAAACAAACAAGGACTGATATTTATTACAGGCCAAGGCTACTCAACAAGTGTTTTCTGGAACTCTAATAAATTGCTGAAGAAAGTTTACAGCTGAGCACTAAAGATGGTTTAGTTTTCCAAGAGGCTGGGATGTATTTATTTCCCATTTTCTTAACCCGCAGCATGGTGAACAGCTTAACGTGCTCTTTCCAGGGTTCAGACGGTGTCAGCCCGAGCCCATGCTCTTCACCCCGAAACAGTTAACCGCTTCTTAATTAAAACCACGCCAATTATTCATTTTCAAGTTTTGTATTTATTTTTCCCCACTTGCGCAGCCGGCTATTTGGTTTTGCTTCCACTTCATTAAAACAGCCTCCAAAAAAATAAAAACAATCCTAAAATCCCCATCCATGCACCCAAACCAAAGAACATGAGTATCCTGCAAGGAGGCTTTTAACTAAACAGCATTTTGTGTGTCAAGGGGATATCTGCAAAGCAAAGGACCATGTAGGTTAGAGAGGATTTGCTTTGCGGCATCTGGAGAACGCCTTGTCCTTTGAACAGTGGGCAAAAAGAGGTGGGCTTGACTGTTAGAAAGAAAGCAGCAATGCAGGAAACCCTGAGGACATCAGTCTCAAGATTGTAGAAGGAGAGGGAGGACTGGCGACCATCAGCGAGTGGGTCAGGGCACTCAGGCACAGCTGCTGAGGGGTCTCTGTCATGTTGTGCTGCATGTGCAAGGAGCCGTTCAGCAGCCAGGCCCAGGGAGTATCATCCTGCAACAGTTTAAACATACTCCTTGCTTCAAGCACATCATTTGTGCATGAAGATGAGTGTGGACAGATGTCCCTGTGGGAGCAAGGCACTTAAATACATGTTGGTTGTTAAGCACATGCTTAAGTATTTGGCTGGATTAGCAGACTGGTATTGAAATGTTTGCTTTTTGAGAAAGTTGATTTTTTTTTTCAGTTCATTACTGGGCCTGCCAATGACATCATTCGTTTGCAAGATGAGAAAAAGTGTATAAACGACCTTAAAAAAAATAAATTAAACAAGACGCAATTTTAATGGCCACTTCCAAAGGAGATTTATGGATGTGCATAAAGCTACTTTCCATAGGAGAAGGACTAAGCCTTTAGCAGTTACCTTCATTTGGATTTTTTTCCCTGTTGCAATATAATACCCACAAATATTTGTGAGTTGTGACTGTGCTCTGAAGGGTTTGTCCTCTTCCAGAAAGGGGGGTGGAGGGAGAAAAGACGAAAACAGTGGTGCCAATTTGTCTGCCCAGACTCTGATTATGGGAGGGTTGTTGTTTTTTTCTTTCCTGCAGGGGAGAGAAGCTGGTGGGACGCTGTCTCTCTCTGGGGTGAGGGATATCTGATACCCAGCCCAAGAGCAGTCCGGCAGACTGAACTTTCATCTCCAGCAGTGAGGGATTTGAACACAAAAAAAGAACCCTCAACCAAACCTTGTGGATACACTTCTCGACTAAATTTGGAGATCTTGGAGTTGGGGAAATTAGGACCATTTGAATGTCTGCTTGTAAAGAGCATGGAGAAGAGAGAAAGAGGAGATCCCTTGGAGGAACGGAGGTGGTTTCAATTCATCTATTTATTTATTTGTGTGCCCTGGGCCCTGCCCTCCTCCTGCCTAGCCTGCTATCCAGTGACCCTCGGTGCTGATTAAAGTCCCCCGGTGACCTCTGAGTGCTTTCGTTACCCTGCCTGGTAATAAAACCCCAGTTAAATGGTTGGCTTATCCAAACCCACGGCTCCTTATGCAGGCAGCTCTGGAGCCAGCTCAAGTCTGAGCCCTTGGGAGCACGCAGCTTAGCCCTAATTTAGCTTGGCTAGCTCTGTTTAGCTGGCCCATGGGGGATACTGCTGTGGTTTCCTGGTGGAATCCATGAACCCCTATCTTTGGGATCATGTCAAGATAGAGCTGACACACACCTCCACAGAGGCAGCCCCCAGGGCCAGAGGCAGACCTGCAAGCTACACAGGTATCCGTAGCAAAAGCAAAGCCAGGGAACTGAAGTGCTGAACTCTGATTCAAGTCCATGCTGGAGATGAGGACATTTGTGTCCTCATAGCCCCTCTTCTACTTGCAGTAAAACTTACAGAAAAAGATAGGAAACTAGTTCCTGGCATTGCCAGCTAGAGAATGTGCTTGTCATCTCTGTTGAAAGCTAGGTGGCAACTGTTGAAACTGTCTTGAAATCTGAAAACTGGGACTTGTACAGGCAAACTGATTAACCAAATTCCACTCTCCCAGCCCCCTCCTCCACTTGTGTTTTATAAACGACAAGTTGAGGGAAGGGCTCCAGCCCACACTGGGTTGGGGGAGGCCTGGGCAAAGCCAATTTGAAAAGGTTGGAGCCCTGCTAGTGGAAGCCCCAACCCAGGGGCTGCACAGACAGCCCAGCTGCCCCTACCCTGAAAACCAAGCCTCTGAGACTTAGGGGTACACTCAGGGGCCATCCGAAAGCTACTTTGCAGAAATACCTTTCAGGAGATTTCCCTGACTGCACTGGCCCAGAACTCCCATCCCAACCCTTAGCTGAGCACTCCACCAAGCCTGCTTACATGGTGCCTGTTCCTGCGATGGTTCTATTGCTGTGAGTTGGCTTTTCCCCCGCCCTGAATAATGCATACTTTTCCATCCTTCCTTATCCACACATCTTTCCTTACCCCTTGGCCAGAGGAGATGCCAAACAGAGAACCCCCTAGCTGGTATCCTGGGGCCACCTCCCTTATTGCAACTGGTACCCAGCAAAAAAAAAGTGTGTGGCCTTGCCCCACCATCCATGTGGGCCTGAAGCCCCATGCGTTGTACATATGCACAAGTGCTTTCCTGCCTCAGGTTCTAAATCTCATATGGTGTCAATGCTGCGATATTCCTAAATAAGCTCCTGAGGCCTAGTATTTATCACCCCCATGTACCAGTAACAAGCCACCTTGCTCTGACTGGAGATGTGATAGCACTTCCAGGAATGATTTTGTGTGATGTGAACTCAGTCCCTGGTTCAAAATATTATGCAGAGGAATAATAAATCTCAGTTTTAAATTGCTGCCCCATTTAAGCTTTGATTAGACTCTGATGGTCTGTTCACCCTGGAGCTGCTGGTATTAATCTGCATGCTAAACCCTAATTATAAACTGCTCTTGGCATTTCCAGATGATATCAAGATGTTTGGGATTAAAAGAAACCCTGATGTTGAGTTTACAGCTTGAAATGACTGTAGACAACCTGATCCCCGCAGATCTAATAACACACCTCTGTGTGGGGAAGAAAGAAAAGAGGGAGATTTGGCCCAAGTGTGTAGCAGGAGTTTCTAGGGGAGAAGTCTGGCTCCAGACTTGAATGCGTGCATACATACCCAAACTCCCACACACGTGTGTAAGGTAATACACCTATATGTACACACACATGTTGCTGCAGGTGCTCTGTCTCCAAATCACCATAGTTCTTACCCAGCCCTGGGTAGAGAAAGCGCAAAGAGACTTGAGACCAGACATTTCAGTGAACCAGCGTGACAGGGTGATGGAAGGAAAACTTTCCAGGGCAAAGAGTTTTGATTTGGCTCCCCAGCACCTGGGTTTCAACAACAGAGCCAACAGTGGGGATATCACTGGGGTGGGCAAGGAATAGGATAGTACGGGTGCAGCCTGAGAAGTGGCCAGCAGCAGAGATATCTGATTTGATGCTTCTCATCAGCTTGCCCCTGAGGAGCTGTGGCTGATGTTTTGGGGTGCAAAGGAGTGGAGGTCCATCTCGGAGCACTTCCCCTCCAAAGTAACTGCTGCTATGGTCCTTAGAGAGGAGTAAGGCACATTTGTGCTCTCCTGTCCTCTGAATCATCTAATCTGCTCATGCTCCGGTGCGGTCCTCGGGAGATCACTACTGTAGGGTCATCAGCACCTTACATGGCTAAGGCCAAGAAGCACAGACCTGTAATAAGCTGTGTGTGCATTGCACAAGCTTGTGAAATGGTACTAGCTGTTATCTCCTCCTTCCCTCTGTTGCTCTCCTGCAATATTAAAATTGTTTAGTTAAAACAAATTTGGCAGGTTGAAAAAGGGCTCTAAGACGTTACATGCTGAGAAGTTTCATGAAAATAAGGTAGGTGAGAGATACTCGAACTATCATCCCTTGCTGAATGAAATGCTTCACCTGAGTGCCATGATATTATTAGACAGCTGAGAATCCACACCTGTGTGTCACAGCCTCCACAGGTTCTTCTGACTTTTTGTTGGTTTGGTTTGGTTTTTAACTTAGGTAGCAGAGAGATATTTAGGACACCTGAAACAAGTGGGTAGTCTATGCCAGGAAAGGCATGTGGTGCGGTAGTTAGTGCAGAGGAGTCAAATGTGGGAGCAGAGTAGGCTTGGCTTGCTTGGTGTCTTTCTCCACTCCACTAATGCCAGCTACAAGGAGTGTGAGTTGCCCTTAGCATGTTACTGCTGCCCAGCTGTTCATCTGCTCTGTGTATTTCTTGTTGGCTGCGAGACCTTTGGGAAGATGGCCATCTCAGCTCCTGTTTGTTATACCTGAAGACTGCTACCGAGACAAGGAAGCTCCTGTTCAGATAGGCGCAAAGGTGAGAGGAATATTTCTGAGGGCTTATAACATACTTGGGCAGCCCATACATTGGAGAATCACAGGAGCTGCCAGGGCTGGGTTTCATGGGAAGTTTCAGGAATGAGTGTAAATATTCAAGTTGGAGACTTTATCACTGATGCTGCTGAGTTTTCTGTGAGAAAAGAAAGCAGGAGCAAATGTGCTGGTCATCTGCAGAGGTGCAGGTCTTTGGTTTCCCCTCCTTGATACGCAGCTGGGGGAAAGAGAATGGGAGAGCTTGCTTGCGGTTTCTGCCTCACCTCTGAGTGTTATGTATGGTCACAGCATAGGAGATGGGCTTTGTGGCAGAGCTCCAGCGAGGCATGAGTCTCACTGATATTCTTTAAAATGATAACCACTTGTGGGAGCACTAAGGGCCAAACTGGGGTCTGGCTGCTGTGTGCAGCCTGAGGTTTGGCCTTCAACTGTGGGGGCTTTACCTAGAAGATTTCTGTCTGTTTCAGAAACTTTGGGCTTCCTCTTCCCGGGCAGCAGAGGCTGAGAGGTTCCTGCATTGCTGGGAGTGTGAGCAGGAGGCAGCCATTTGATGGACACCCTGGGAAGGTAGGGGAATGGGGCTGTAAGCAGCTGTCAGGCAGGCACACCTTGGAAAGGAAAGGTGAGATGGGAAGATGGTGAGGAATGGGAACTGCCTGTTCAGCATGGCACCAGGCCAGTGGTAAGGTGAGAAATAGATGTCTAGCTTATCAAGGGCTAACTTCATGGCCTGTGGGATGTTGAAATGGCATATGCATTTGGTGTCATGTCCATCTGTGGCATCCTTCCTAGCCTCAGGGTCATGAGAACCGGGGTATTCTATCACCTTAGCTTTGGGTTTGATGCTAAGGAAAAGCTGACTTTGCGTCAGTTTCCTCATCTGAAACAGGTGAAAGTGGGTTGAGATCTTTGAATTACAGCAAGCCATGGTGTGGCTCATTCCCATCCTATGGCTATTTATTCTGCAGAAACTCCTGGAGATCCTGGAGTGAGTGCATGGGCTGGTAATAGGGCACTTCCACAGGAAGAAATTAATACATCTGATAGGGATGGCAAATGCCCCATCCTCTTCTACCTGAACACTAAAAGGCGGTAATAACTTTTCAGCATTCAGGTAAGGTGATAGTATCTTCCAGTACTCTAACCTGAAGTTTTCTAGAACTTTGAATTAAGTTAAAGGAAATGACTAACAAAGGGATGTTCCATGTTTGTCCTGTAAAGATGATCCTACTTCTGGTTGAGTGGCTGGCTGAGATCTAGAGCTATGCAGGGTCCTCAGATGCCCTGGCTTGTTCACCCAGGAGCACAGAGATCATGTCCTTCATCACCTCCCTCTCCTCATCTTTCTGATTCTTTCTTTTCTGTTTGTCTTTTACTCGTTATCTTTGTGGGCCACTTTTGTCCATCACTTTCTTTTTGTGTTACTTCCTGTGCAAGACAAGGTCCTTTCACCAATCCCACCTATATTCCCTCAAGCTCAGGTTGATCAAGCTCACTGTTCTCAGCCTTCTTTCTTTGGAGGCAGAGCTGGAAGAGTTTTCCTTGGATTTATCTTGTCCCTCAGCAGAGTTCTCACACCCAGTCTCAGAAATCCAGTTGTATTGTAGGAGGAGGCATGTGGGAAAAGGAGGTGTTTAGGCCACTTCCAGAATGTGAATCTGGCATCCCATGTTGCTGTTCAGCCTATGGTGCTCTATGCATGGAGAGCACCATGGCACGCTTCAGAGGGAGGCACAGTAGCCAGTCATGAAGCTGGGCCCCTTTATTGCCTTGCTGGTGAGACAGTCCCTTTGTAGCAGATGCACACATGTTGATGTGGTCATCCACAGAACCAACTTGCTTTCACCCACCAGCTTTCCAGGGCATTTGCTGGTATTGAGCTGCATTCCCAAACCCCAAGACTGGGAAGGAGGGTTGTCTGAAGGATGCCCTTAGACATGGGGAGTTTTAAGGAGAAATATTTCTTACCAGGAAGGTCAGTGGGATGTCAGTGAAGGTAGCACAAAGAGCTCTTGGGGCTTCTGCTGTCAACCCCATGGCAGGGGTTTACAGGGGCTAAGAGTTGACCCTACTGCCAGTAAGATGGGGTATTCATGGCTGGGACTCCACAGCACCTGCTCAGAAAATCCAGGTCAGTTCCCACATCCATTTGAAGGAGAACTGGGAGAAAGAAGGTAAAACCTAGCTCACCGAGAAGGCAGACACATGTCTGGGAAAGGCAGAGAAAAGGATGTTTCATGTGTTGAGCAGCACATAGAGGTGTGTACAGATAACCATTCGTCATAGCGTGGCAGCATGTACACCCACTCTGCCATGCCTAAACATGGACACCCTGAGAGCCAGGGTACAAGTTGTCTGCATCATACATCCAGCCAGATACAGCCTTGAGCACCCGTGTGAAAAGATAGCTTCCCCATCCAACATGCGCTGCAGGGCATCATGCACAAAAGCTCCCTCACATGCAGAAAAAGGGCCACACCAGTATGCAGTAAGGCGCATACTGCTGTGTACATAGATGCATATATAGCGGTTTTGGGTGTATGTACACCCACATCTTTCTGTCCACATGCACAACCTTGTTCTGGTGCTTTTCCAGCCTGTGCCCACCAGCTTTGCTTGCCTCCAAGTTGAGTACAGCAGAGCTCCACAGCTCTGCTATGCTTGCTTGGGTCTTAGAGACTGCAAAGGGTAAACTGGGACCCGGAGTTGGGGGGGAGGCTGAAGGCAAACTAATGATGAAAATGTCTCCTCCATGCCTGTGCCTTAATTAAATGCATGGAGAGGCTCGGGGAAGCACATCTGTTTTCAATCTGGAGCCCTTTGATGGCATCAAATGTTCTTTCCCCAGATCAGGGGGGATGGAAATTCTGGGCTGGCTGTGGCAGCTTAGAGCCCAGGCTCCAGCCACCGGGAAGCTGAGGCCTTTCCTGGCCTGCAGGACCCTGCCTTGGCTGCCAGCCCTGCTGCCCTCAGGGCCCTTCTGCGGGAGGGTCCGGGATTCCTCCCTGCACCTCTACCTGCCCTTGGCCAGGGGGCCAGCCGAGCCAGGCCAAACTGCTGTGACCTCTTTGCTTGCTGGCCTGAGGAGCTCCAAGTTGTGTCCTCCTCCTGTCCTTTTTTAATTTGCTGATTCTCTTTTTGTTGTTGTCCCCCACTTTGGCTCGTTTGCTTTCTTTTTGGCCAGTCTTTTAGTTCTGTTGTGGCTTTTCTTTCCTCTTTCACTATTTTTCCTATTCCTTTCCTCTCTCCCGTTCATGCTTTCTCTTCTATTTGTCACCTTTTCATATGCATTTCTCATTTTCACTATTTCTCTCCTTTTGCAACATTCCTCGGCCCGGGAGCTCTCCCCAGGGCAGCACCATTGCTCCCCTCCAGGCGCAGCTCCAGCTGACAGTTGGGGACCCCACACCCCCTTTGCGCCCCCCTACCCGAGTGCTCCCCCAGCCACCCCTATGAAGAGCAAATGAGCACAGCGGGGCCGGAGCTGCTCGCAGCCGGCCCGGGGGGGGCCGCGCTGGTGCCACGTCCCGGCGGGGCCCCGCGGGCCGCCCTCCCCCGGGTGCCCGGCGCGGCCGGAGAGCCGCGGAGCCGCCCCCGCCGTTTGAAGTGCGGTGCGGAGGGGAGGGGAGGGCAGCGCAGGGGCGGAGGGAGGGAGCCGCCGGCAGCGGAGGCGGAGGGACGGGGCGCAGCAGCCCCACAGCCGCCCTGCGCCTTTCGGCCGGCGGTAGCTCCCCGGGCCGGCCGCCGCCTCTCCTCTCCGGCATGTTTTAAGCCCAGCACTGCCCTCTCCCCTTCGGGCTTCCCTTCCTGCTGCCGTAGGGTCCCGTGCCATTGCCCCCCCCTTTCCGTCCTTGCGCATCCCCTCTTCGAAAGGCCGGCGGCTGGGGGGGAGCGGGGCTGGTGGGCGCCCGGGGGGCGGGGGGCGAGGGCAGAAAAGCCCCGCTCGGCACCATGGCGTCCAGCTATGCCCACGCCATGGAGAGGCAGGCCCTGCTTCCCGCCCGCCTCGACGGCCCCGCCGGCCTGGACAATTTACAAGCCAAGAAGAACTTCTCCGTGAGTCACCTGCTGGACCTAGAGGAGGCGGGCGACATGGTGGCCGCCCAGGCGGACGAGGGCGGCGGAGAGCCTGGCCGGAGCTTGTTGGAGTCCCCCGGGCTGACCAGCGGCAGTGACACCCCGCAACAGGACAGTAAGTGCGAGGACACACTTCCTTCCATCTCTTCCAGGGGCGGCCGCTCCTGGGCCGGAGCGAAGCGGGCAGGGAAGCCGCGGCGGCGCCCGGGGCTGGTCCCGAGGGGACTCCCGAGTGGGAGCGGCCGGCGGAGGCGCCGGACGGTCCCGGGGCTGGCTTGCCTCGCTTCCCGAGCCGGTCTTTCCCGCCATGCCGTTGCTGGGAGCCCGCGTCCTCCCGGCCCCCGGCGGCGTGCGAAAACGCTTGTTTTCTCCCGGCCGCGTCCCGAGAAAGGGGGAGCAACGAGCTGCTCTTCGCTGCCGCCGCGCCGCGCTCGTCGGGTCCCGTAATACGCTGCTCCGTATCCCTGCGGGGAACCGGGAGGAGAACAGCCCTGAGAGCCGGGCCACCAGGATCAAGCCCGCGGGCTAAGCCTCTCTCCCATATCCTGCCGGGGCGGGCGGGCTGAGCATAGGACTTGACTCGACGGGGCAAGCCGTGGCTGGCGTCTGAGCCGTCCTCCGTCCATCCATCCCCCCGGCCCTCCGGACCGTCGGAGCTGGGACCGGCACTGTAGTTTGCGGAACACCGGGAAACTGCTTTGGGGTCTGGATGGGAACTGGCCGATTGTCCAACGGCCTGCCCGGAGCATTGCGGCTCTTAAACATCCCGAGGGGGTGTGTGCGGCTGCAGAGTGGAGCCGCCGAGCCCTCGGTCTCCCGGTGCGGGCCTGACCCAGGCCCGGCAGGATGGGCACAGCAGGGCGCGGACCTGCTTCTGAACTGCTCTTCCTAACTCGGTCCTCGCTTAGGAACTCGAGCGGCCGTAGAACAACAGCCCCGCGGCTGGAGGGCAGCTGGGATGGGAGCCGGCTGCGCGGCGTTTTCCAAGTGCCTCTTGTTATTTTCAGCGCTGTCAGAAAGGGCGAACAGCGACAGAGCAGGGTGGGGTGAGTGTTCAGGGCCAGAAAATCCCTCCTCGCCCTCCTCTGCTTTTTGTTTAAAAACCTCCAACATATATGTATCTCCCTGGCAGCAAGGACTGGCCGCGGTTTTCGCTGTGGGTAAGGGCTGATAGGGGCTGGCCCCGCCGTGCCTGCCGTGGGGTGGGCAAGGGCCGCAGCTGCGGACACGGGCTCGCTTCTGAGGGAGCCCCCCCAACACGGACCGGGGGTTGCCCTGCGGCCGCCGCCGAAAGGCGGAAAAATAAACCCCAACTAACACCAACAAGAAGCAAAACCGAAAAGAGAACGAAAACTGCAATTGCGATTTTCGTTCGTTCGCTTTTAGTTTGGTTTGGGCTTTTTTCCGCCGGGAGTCACCTCCCACCCTCTTTTCCCCGCCGATCCGACGTGGCTTTCTTGATATTCCGAAGGAAACCGAGCTGGGGAAGGGGCCTCTCCTTGCACCACCGCCTGTAGGATCCCCGAGCTTGACCCCGACAAGACATTTTCTGCGGGAGGGGAAGCAGCATCCCGAGCCGGGTTTATTGAGGGAGCGCGGTCGGGAGAGGAGCGAGCGGTGCGCGGCTGCGGAGCGGCTCCTCTGCCTCCCGAGAGCCCGACCGGCAGCCACTAGGAGATGGCTTCAAAAAGTTTCTCTTCCCAGGACCCGGGAAAATGCAATATCTGGCTCTAAAGATGTAATTTTAGCGGGGAAGGCGGTGATAGCTGCTCCCCTCAGTTGAACTCCCTATGCTGCAGTACTACGGACGGAGAGTCCCCAAGATGCTAACCAGCAAGTTACATGGACAGCTCTTCTTCCCTTCTATTTCCCCCCTCGGTTTTGTTTACCATATTTTATTTGGATCTGATTTACTTCTGTTGTTGCCCTTTACCAGCTGCTGAGCTCTCCAGAGCTACTTAGGTCAGCCTGGAAAAGAGGGGCTGTGTTTCCCCAATACCCACCCTGCTTTTAGAGCATGAAAAGGACCCAAAATCCCCATCCAAGGGTGTGTTTCCCAGCCGGCACTGCAAAGTAGAAACCAAGCTACAGCTCAAAATATATTAGAAGGTCTCTGAATGCTGTAAAAGTTTTAATGCCATTGTGGCGAATTAGAAGATTTTAAAAGTATTCTGAAGTAATCAAAACAAACAAAACCCACCAAACCCCGAGCAACAAACACCACCAACAACAAAAAACAGGGATTTTTTTTCCCTTGATTTATTGGCAAAGCTGTCATCTGGGCTTTCTGGCTCTTTCACTGATGGGTTTATCAGATCCCATGAGTCTCCGTGCCTCGGTTTCCTCACCTATTGCGTGTGTTTTGTGAAGTGTTTTGCGTTCTGTGCAGAAAAAGGACTATGCTGGAGCTAGGCAGTACAGCAGAGGTGTGAGTTATTCTCGGTGAAAAATGAGAGCTGTTTCAGTGGAAAAGTTAATGCAGAGAATGGTGATTCTCCACGTTACTAACAAAGAGAAGGTAAAAGCTGTTTGGAGAAATTGGGGAATGTCTCAAGAAAGCTGAAAATGTTCTTCCAACCTGGAGGAATGTCAGCCCATCTGTCCTTGGTTTCTGTCCCCAGCTGAACTGAAAAGCCAAATTATTGGTGCTATTTTTGTAGTCCAAAATTAAGGGGAGAAGTTTCATACAGAAATTACAAAAGGTTTTATTTTGACGTTTGACTGTTGAAGGAGCTATTTCACCACTCATTTAAAAGCGGTTCAGGAGAAAGCTTGTCTCTTTTTAAAAAGAAAAAGCCAGCTGTGGCTGTAATATTTACGGGGAGAACAATCAGTGTGTTAAGGAGTTGCTTTTTCAGTGGTGCTGCGAAGCTGTCATTCTCACTGACTTTAGCTCAACTTGTAGCTCTGAAACCCATACCCTAAAAGCTGATACAATTCACAACCTCCCTGCCTTTGTCCTTTAGCCAAGGAAACTTTGCAATCAGAGCTCCTCTTTGTTGCAAAATCACCTGTTAAGATACACCCAACTCTTGTGTTGGTAGCAGGGCTTTCCCCAGCTTCACTAAAGCTCAGATGAAAATGTGGATCCCAGCTCAGTAGAGGAGACCCCCTGAACTTCCCAGCAACGGCTGTAGGCTCCTGTCGCTCCCATGCCCTTTGGGGGGTGGCAAAAACCTGTCCGGCAGCCTGTGGGTTCCCAGAGCCCATGGCTCTGAACAGGGTTAATTCTCCAAATCCAGAGCTAGTAAGCTATTGGATTGGGCTGGGTTTTCTTTTGTTTTTTAAAGACAGATTTTTTGACCTCTGCTTTTTTTTGTTGTTTAGTTTGAGTCTCATTGTTGATGGCTCATTAAATGGTATGGAGAAGGCATGAGCAGCAAAAGAAAAATTGTTATGCTCATATTTCTTTTGTGAGAAATGAGTACCCCCTGCTTTGGTCCAGTCCTTGCGCAAGTCCTGCTTGTTGGAGTTATTACTGTCCTTTAATTTTTCTTGTGTATAAAAATGATGGCAGTTTGGGGGCTGTGCTTCTCTCCCAGGCTGGCAGATTACGCTGGGCTGTCAGGGCTGGTTCACAATTAAACTGGGGGCACAAGGTGCCTGTGGCTCCCTGTGACTTCCTCAGTCTCAGTGGTCATCGATACCCCTCAGTGCTGCTGCTCCTTCTCAAGGAAGCAGCGACCCTGCAGGGGCAGCCAGGAGGAGGTGAGTTTCTTTGCTTAGGCTGGGTCAAGCCGGGCATCCATGCTGGCTTCGGCCCCCTCTTCTCAGGCAGTGGGTTGAGAGCACAAGGAAGGGGTTTTTCAGTAGGCACATTTTTTGGTGATAAATCTTGTTGCTGCTGGATTTTGCAGGTATTGGAAATAGAAATTATTTCAAGAAAGGACAAGACAAATTCAGGGAGGACTGGGGATGGCTCTTCACTGCAGCAGTGGGTGGAGGCAGTGTCCATCTCAGGGAGCCACGGACGCAGAGGCTGGAAGGATGAGCTGGGGCAGAGATCGCTCCATTGCTTCCTGGGCTTATACCCTCTGACTGTCATTACTGGCAGTCTGAGACAGGATCCTGAGCTGAAGGACCTTTGGTCTGCTCCCACATGGCTGTTCTTTATGCTTTAATTGCCTTTTTGTAATCAGAACAACTGAGGTTGTTACAGGAGTGCGTAAATATTGAATTGTTTCTTTTTTTCCTTTATTTCTTTTTTTTTCCCCCCCATTCTGATCCCGAGGTTGTCTGTGGTGTTGTGCCTTCCCACCCTCGCAAAAAAATACATGCCTTGTTAAAAAGAGGTGGAAAAGCTCTGCCACTACTTTGAAATGTGAAAAGTGAGTTGGCTTTGCATGGAGCATGAACCTGAGGGGAAGCGCCAGGGACAACTATGGGGTTTTGTTTGCAAACCTCTGGTTTATCTTGAAGTACTATGTAGCTCTTATTAGTAAAACACAAACCTTATTCCCAGAAAATGCTGAGACTGTAGATCGGAGGTGTATGAAGAATAGGAAGGAAAGGAAAAAATACAGGCTAAATTGATTAAATCTAGCAGCTATTTTCTTGCTCCCTTGTCCTGCAGAGGTGATGGACAAAGGGAGGGTCTGCAGGAAGCACCTGGCTGCTGATGTCCGCAGGTTACACACGGGTGAGCGAGGGAAACCGGCAGCGATGAACAACCTCATGAGGTGCTGCCGAGAAAGACTTTCCAGAACCAATTCTCTTCTTCCAGCAACTGATGTGGGAAAATTGAGGATCAGGTCAATATTATTTTTAAGGCACTTGCTGTTTATGCAAAATACATCTTACTTTTTCTTGCAGGAGTAATCTTTATGTGTGCCACTTGTACCGCATGTATCTTAGAGGCTTCTTGCAGGACGAGTGAGCAGTGTTTGCTTGAGTGAAGGTTAAATAACAGACAGATAACTAACACAGAGCGGCTGTTAGAAGTTTGAGTAACTTCTTTACATTTATGTTCCTTGGGCATATCTATTTAATTTCACTCTCAGGCTGGCTGGTACGTGGTTATTTCGGCAAGTACCTCACAATGTTGGGTATTTTTCTTACAGCCCTGAATCCTACTGTTTGAAGTGGAGAAACATTTTGTGATTTTCACTTAAATTTCTGGAGCTTCTGGATGTGGACAAAAGATGGAAATGTGACTGCCACAAACATGGTGTCTTAAAAAGGGTGAAAGTAGAGGCACCAAAAAGCAAACAAAATGGACAACATACCGTTAGTAATAGAAAAAAAAGGGCCATGTAAATCTGAAGGAGAGAGCTGATTCAGTTTTCAAGTGCTGGACATGCTGCTCTCTTTTTTGATGTGCAAAACTGTACTTTTATTTGTTGGTGAATTTCACTTCTTTTTATCACAATCAGTTTTGCTTCCTGGTTCGCATGGTCTCATAATTTGCTGATGGTATTTGTGTTTTCAGTCCTGTCCGCACAAATCTTCCAACTTTTTAATTTGAAAAAGATTTTGCTGTAGGTTTTTCTTCCCTCCCGCCTCATTAATGTAATGAAAACGTTTCCATGAAAATTAGATTTTGAAATCTCTCATAAAACTTAAAGGTTTGGTCTAAACTGCGTGAACGCTTCTAATGAACATCAGCTTTCTGTCATCTGCACTGAGTTTCCACTACTAGCCAGTCTATTTTCCATCTTTTTGATGATGTATAAAGCAGTGATCGCATGGGAAAATATTATCTCAGGGTTAATTTGTGCAATCCTTACTCACCGGAGTCATTGCATGAGATTCAATGGGCAGCTTATATGTATGCTAATTGATGAGTCTTAGCCTTTAAAGACTTGACCAGCAGCCTTGAGTCATGAAAATAACTTTTTTTCCTGGTTGTGGAATATTTCTGCGAAGGCAAGAAACAGTTTTGCTGTCTGCATTCAGGGCCACGATCCTTTTGCCTTTCAGCAAAGGTGTAACACACATCAATGCATGTGATGTTAGAAAGCCTGGAAAGAGCAAGAGCATGGACAGAATATAAGCAGGAGGAGCTGGGAGAATTGAGTGTTCGGCAGCACAGACACAGAATTACAGAACCATGGTTCCTTCGAGGAGATATTCTTTTTTTTTTTTCCCCAGTAACTGAATTTGGTCCCATGGTTTTTGACATCACCAGAATGACTTGATGGGATTATAGGTGTTTATTCCTGGTTGCAAGTTGTTTATGATATATTTAATTGTTTTTGAAACCCATATTAAATAGCCCTGAGGGAGCTGTGTTCCTGCTGGGCCTCCATTGCATAATGAAGTACATCACGAATATTTACCAAGTGTCACAATATTCCAGACTTGGGCCTCTGTTTCTGGGGAGGATGAATCACTGTATTACTGGTTCCCCACCCTGCTTGCCTTTCCTGAAGGAGGTTCAGATTTCGGGGCAGATTATGGAGATGTGAAGTGAGGATTATCACGGCCTAGCTGGAGGAGCAGTTGACCAAGGCTTTGATTGAATTTTCTGTTTGAACTGTCCTTGCGGCATTAAGCACAGAGCACAGAAAGGTTTAAACTTGTGCTCGGGTGGCGGAGCACAGAGCATAGGTTTTTAGCTGGTTCCTTCAAGAAAAACCTGTTGTATGGTCACATGGGAAATATCTTCTGAACCTACTGGCTGCTCTGGTGGGAGAACAGACACCTCAAAGGGGTGGTGAAATCCTAACAGGTCTTATGGCAGTCTGGTGGGGTATGGAGAAGGATGCCAGCAGTGCCTCCTCCTGAGGGGAAGATGCAGTGCACATTCAACCTCTTACTAGCCACTGTGTTATAGACTGTTAGTAGAAGCTCGTGTGCATACAGGCAAGGTGCCACCAGCCCTACTGCACAGGTCTGTAGTAACTTGTCCTTTGTCACTCTGTGCTGTAACTACAGCACTCTTACAGCCAGTGGTCCAAGGGTCCTCCAGGACAGTCCTGCAGTTCTTACTCTTAGATTTGCTGGCCCTGCTCATGTTTATCCTTCCTGCGTTGATCTGTAAACATGTGATATGTACCTAACCTGCCGTTTCCTTTCCTGCATGCTTTCTGCTGGACCCAGCTAGTCTGTTGTGTAGCCCTGGAAGATGCTGTGAAGTGGGGATGGGAGCTCAGCAGAAGTACACTGTGTGTCTGCTGGGACTACAGTAGTGTAGTTTTGAGAAGTTTCTTTCAAACAAGAACATCTGGAGGATGCTGGCTAGGAAGGGAAGGGAGCAGTGGTGCCAAAGCTGAGGACTGAGGGCCACCTCCTACAATGGAAAGCCTGGCATCTGCAAGATTGCGTCTGCAGCTGCCAAAGCTGGGAGGAGAGGCCTGATGAGCAAGCCAGTGAGCATCTATTTCAGCTTACACAGCTTTCTGGGCTCCTCTCTCACCTCAAGAGGCCGAGAAAAGGTTATGCCAGTGTTTAAAGTAGCATCCTAGACAGTCTGGATTTGTCATGCCCATATGGAGTGAACATTTACCTTGTGGTGGCAGCCGAGGACGTCTTGGTGCCTTGTATTCCTGGAAGGGAAGGTTAGAAAAGAGGTGAGGGGAGCCAGCTATGCTGTTAACAAGTCACTACATCCTATTGCAGCATCCAGTTCATATTCCACCCAATTTTTCCCCCATTTCTGGCTAGAGAAATTTTCCGACAGGAGAAACTCCAGCCAGTCAGTGGGACTGCTGGGCAGGGCAGACATCCAAAGAGCCACTCAGTGTCTGGCTAGGACCCTCTCCACATCTTGATGAGCTGCTCAGGCAGCGAAACTGCTTTTGCACTGAGAGCTGAAATTCATCAGGACCCTGGGGACATCACTTCCTGCTCTGAGCCCACCAGTGGATGAGCTTCTCCTGTGGCCTCCTTGACCAAAGTAAAACCAGAGTTATCCATGGCCCTGTGCATGTAGGGTAAGACAAAATTGCCAATTGCAGCTACCGAGCAGGCAGGCTTGGGGAAGGAAAATTGCATCCAGCTCTGAAGGGGACCAGCAGTCCCAGGGGCACTCAGAACAAAGTGGGATGCCTGGGGCTGACGGAGCAGGTTAGGTAACTGCAGAAGGCAGTATCCATGTAGCTTCAAGTCATCTCTTGTAGGCAGTGTAAGTGCTGGACCAGTCAAGCTTAGATAGATTTTGAACCCATGAGGGCCTTTAGTAGTCTGCTGTTCGATATCAGTTTTGTTGTGTTTGTGGCTTCTGAATGAGTGGAGGGCTAAGCTGCAGCCGGTGTGCCGGCAAAGCTGCTCAGTGCTTCTGGAAACCACCCTCTTTTTTGGAACCATCACTAATACAACACACATTTGGAGAGAAAAAAAAAAAAAAGAAGAAGAAAAAAATCCTTCTCACAGCTTCCAAAGAGCCATCATTTCTGTGTGTCAGTTCAGCAGAGTCGGGGCTTTGCAGGGATAGATTGGACTTTAATAGGGAAAAGTGCCTGAGCCGTAACAGTGAAAACAGAGTGTTAATGCTCTGGGCCTGGTGCTGCAGAAAGGGCTGCCCTAGCCAGTGGCTCTGCAGGCAGCTCCTGTCCTCTGAAGTCTGAGCTGGTTTCCTGTAAAGCTTTAAAAGTGCTCTCCCCCAGCATGTGGCTTGAAATGCCAGTAGCACTTGATAGCTGTTATCCTTTTGCAGTCCTGCACTAGCGTTGTTTTCCCCCACATGAAAGGTACAGAGCAGAGGTTTGCGAGTCCAGCACTGAGTTGCTGCTTGAGATGGATGACTCCCATGCTGACAGTGCTGGAGAAAGCTGGTGACAAGTCTGCATCCTTTATGAGCGTGTTTGCTCCCATTTGGCACTGGGAAACCTGTCCTAGACATGAGCCAGTGGTGGTGTAGCCTGTCCAGTCCTTGAGTGCTTGAGGTTGTCGGATCAAATGTATTGGTGACTTTGCAGTGATAGAGAGAAAAAGAGCTTCCGAGACCAGTCCAGAGCTGAGCTTTGTATCCCACTGCCTTCACTCTGAATGCTGATGGCAATCTGTACTTCTCTGTGAATGGGGGATGGAGCGCTAAGGTGGTGATGGAAACACAGGTCTGCATTTTATGCACACGCACAAGGCAGCCTATTGGGGAGGGCATTTGTGTGCTCCATGTGTTCCCCAGGCGGTATACGATCACTCAGCCTGACGGTACAGTGGGGCAGGGTTTGTAGGGCGTAGTGTTTGCCGGAGCCTACCCAGAAAAGGCTTGCACTCAAGTCTATATTGAAATAGTAGGGTTTGGTTTTTTTTCCCCTTCCAAACATCAGTTGATATGGACCAGCAGGATAAACCCAGACTGTCTTTCATTGCTTCAAAATGCCTTTGTGCCTTGGCCACGGGGTCCTGAGGTCTTTTTTTCTGTGTATTTGCTGCCACAAGTTGACCAAGTTCACCTTGGTGTACCTCAGTTTTACTACCCATATAACTGGGTACAGTCTTGGCCCCTAAGTAAGGGCTCTGAAATCGGCTGGATGTATGTTATATAAGAGCTTGGCTTCAACAGAGATTCATTGAAGGTTCTTCTCCCTCTGCATCACCCCCAGCGAACGGCAATTTCATCTGCATTCTCTGGAATTGACCACCTTCAGTGTTAATCAACTGATTAGCACTGAGGACATCCACTTACTGTGAACTGGAGCAACTTCTAGCAAGTTTGTTCCTGCAGGGAGCCCACCTTCTACTCAGGTACACCTGAGTGCACCCCATGCCCTTGGGGCAAGTTGTGTTTGTTGCATGAACCCATTCATGAGGTAAAACAGTTTTCAGTGGCAGATTTTTGCATGGGCTCTCCACAAACCCAAAGGATGCAAAAAAGCTGCATGTGCTGATCAGCTGTAAGGTCCCTGGAGCACTTGGTGGCAGGTAGTGAAATTCCCAGTGGCTGGTTGGAACGGTCGTGCTCTTTTTCTCTGCTGGCCCAGTCTTGAAAGTTTGGCCAGAAAGATCTTTACTTACAGTTTGTTTCATTTGGACAACTGCTGATCCGTCTCATGGAAACTAGGGGAACTGCTCAGGAATAAGTGCTTGTGACGCACTGCTTGTTTGGGATTTGGTTTTCATTGTTTCTCCTGAATAAATAAATAAATAAATCAGCTAATCAGTGAAAAGAAACAATCACCTGTGATTTAGGAGAGGGATCTCTTACTGTAAATAACAAATTAGTGTCAGGAGACCAGGCAGACAGAATGGTTGATGAATATCCTGCAGGCTGAAAGTTGTTTATCAAGCCTGTTTGAAGACTTATGACTAACAAGCTCATTTACAGAGTTTGGAATCTGTTCATGAACTGTTCTCCAGCTGGGAGGATGTGGGAATCATCAGAAAATGTATTCACAAGTTACTAGATCGTTTAAAAAAACGATCAAACAAACAAAGACTGGTCTTTGGAAGAGAACTGTAAGTTCCTCCTTCCCACCCCCCACTGGGTTTTCTTAGGCATTCCTGTTAGGAAAATGGGGGGCCCAAAGAAGAATGGAGAACTCCACATTGCTCACTAATGACCTATTTTGGTGCTAACCCTTCTTCTGAATGCCCCCCCCCCCCGCCAGCCAAGCCCTCCAGCTTCGGGAGAGCTCATCCTCTATGGGATGTGCTCCGTGAGGTCTGGTCTTGTCTCCACCAGTGATCCCCAGTGGGGAAGTCGGGCTTGCTGGGGAACACGGCTGGTCTCACTCATCTGATGAGCTTACAGAGCAGATCTCCCCAACATCACAGCCCAGTGCGTTTCTGCATGTTGCCATGTAAAGGAGGGTGTCATGGTAGCCCCTGGCATCAACCTGCTGTCTATAAAGCAGACTGAATTCAGCATAAGGAGCCTATGCTGGAGCGCTGTGGCTCTGTGCCCTTTGCAAATCTGCTTACCTGGCCTTGAACCAACTCTCCTGGCTCAGTGCAAAACACTGCATCTTTTTGAAGAGAGGCAGATGTTTTTCACCCCCAGCATCTTCTGTAGTTCTGCCTCATTTGTGGAACACCCTCTCATTGTGCTCAGCATAGAGAGAGATCTAGGTGTGCCCTGTTTGGGCAAGCTGCATGTCAAGGAAGTTGCAGACTGGGTCAAAAACATCCAGAGAAGAGCAGCAGTAAGCAGAGTTCCAGCATCCAGTTTAGGAGGAAAGAACTGGTGCTTAAGCTTAGGAAGAGGTGGGTATAAACTGATCACCAAGCCCGCCTACTTCTTTTGCAGCAAGGGACATGCAAGTGAGGTAGTAGGGAAATCCTCCCGGGTCTAGTCGGGATAGGGAGACTCGAGAAGAGGTAGTGTGAGGATGCTGTCAAGACCATAAGTGCAGATCTGATGGAGACAAAAATGTGAAGGAAAAAACAGTGTACAGCTTATCCTGCCTTGAGACGGGAGTCCTGTCTCCAAGTTTCAGTGGCTGTGTGACTTTAATGTGAACATGCCTGTGTGTTTAACCCTGCATTTTGTCTGTCCTGACCAGCACAGTGGCGCTGCCTCCCCTTTTCTCCTGCTTTCCAAGCAGGCTGCTGTGCTGTTTTCAGCTGTGGTGCCTGCTTGGCAAGAGGGATGCATCCAACTGAAGATAAGTACATGGAATGGACACAGTTACAGGTAGTGACCCACCGCTGGGAAATCAGTTAACAGACTTCCTAGATGTGCCTTTTGGTTTGAGCACTGTGGGCTGAAAGTAGCTGGTGTGATGAAAGACAAACTAGGATGCAATTAGCAAGAAAATCATCCCAGAAAGATGCCCTTCATCAGCCTGGGCAGGTTCATATCTATGTTTCCAAAAGCTGTGTGCTTCTGGTTAGAGGTAGCTTGTGTCTGGAGGAGCTTACAGAGAGCAAGTGGAGAGGACACCTTGTTTTCAGGGGGTTGAAGCACTCTGCGAAGAGCTGGGTGCTGAATTGCTCCCCAGGCATCCTTGGAAAGGCTTTGCTCCCTGCTGTGCTTCCCAGTGTCTGCTCTGAGTGGGAATGCTTTTGCTTGTGTGACATGTCGCTGACCTTCCCTGGCCATGTAAAGCTGAGAGTCATTCCAGATATTTGTGATTATGGATTCGAATCCCTATTTCCATGACTCTTTAGGAAGGGGTCTTCTCTTTTTTCCCCCTCTTTAATCCATCAGAGAAACATAGAACAAGAGCCAGTGCCTGGGAGCAAAAGCCAGACGTGCATTCAAAGGGGATAGAAAACACGCATTTTTTAACTGTGAGATGCTATGTAATCACTAGAAAGAACTCTGAGGGAGAGCATTGGCTCCTCCATCCATGAATGTCTGGAAGCTCTTTTGGAAGAGCTGCTTTTGTCAGCCATGAGTTATTGGTCTCACTAGCGGGGAAACTGGGTGAAATGCTATGGCTGAGTCTTGCACAGAAACCCGCAAACTAGTGCACTCAGCTTCGGCTGTGGGATGGATGGATGGATGCACTGCAACATTCCTGTGCAATTCAATGTCAGGAATATTCCTGCCAGGAAATTGGATCACAGGACCAGATGGAGAATGCAGATCACTCAATGTGAGTCTGTTTACAGGTTTGAACCAAAACATAGCAAGAAACACAAAAGGAAAGCAACGTCCTCATCTCTGATTATAACTCAGGCCCTTATGTGAACCAGCTGCCACACTTATTTGTAGGACAATCCCCTCTTCAAAATCCCACTGCTAGGAATATCAGAGATAGGAAAGCCTCTGCAGAGCTACAAAGGGTGAACGTCAGACGTGGAAATAGCCCAACTTGCTCTCATATTTCAGGACCTCTTCTGGATTTACTGCAGTTCTGAAAAAAACCAGGCTGTTGCTTGAAATTTCTGGTATTTCTGGCCAGGTTGAGTCTATATGAACATTGCCTCTTGTAATCGCAACCCTGTTGGCACTGGGTAAAATGAGGAAAACATGGAGAGCTGCAAATTGAATCAGTGGTGGGGAGGGAGATAAATGTACTCAGCATCCTCACAGGACACAGGGGCTCTGAATCGGTAGGGAATGTCAGAGATGGCTTTGCAGGGCTGGCTCCAAGGAAAGGGAGCAAAAGGGCCAAGGTGATCAGAGCCACCGAGTCTGCACTCCATTTTGTATTCGCTTGTCACCAGCCAGGGAGGCGCCCACTAAACCAGGAATGGCCAAAGAGTGACTTCCCTGGGAGCGTTTGTAGCACTAAACCCTCATGGTTGGTCCTCTGCTGGGACAGGAGCCTTTTCTTGTCCATTTCCCAGCACCAGCATTAAGTGCTTGCAGTCACACACTCATGGCTACGCTGTTGGCCAAGAAGGATAGAGCACAGAGGTTTGCAACTGTGCTTTGTTCCTAGAAGGGACATTAAGTAAAAATGTGCCGAGAAATGATTTGGCAAATGGTTTGGTTTGGAGGAATTACACTTTCCTTCAGTATGATTAATAATGGGTATGAGAGGAAAAGACCAAAATAATCAAACTCCTCTTAAAACTTCACTGGGCTGAGCCATGTTCAAAACTCAGCTCGGGTGTGGAAAGTCAGAAGGTCTCTGAATTCGTCCCAGATTGACTCCAGGCAGGATTCAAGCTTCTGAAAAAATACTGGTGCCTCTGTAAGCATGTTAAACCTCTCCGAGGCAGAGTCATGGCTATGGCCCTGGGGCATTTGGCATTACTGTGCAGTCCTCAGGTACACCCTGTCATACGTCACAGCTGAGCCAGGTGCTGGGAGAGTCTGCAGAGAGCATTCCTGGAGACCACCATCATCTTTGTCCAGGTCCTTCTTCTGAAAACATGGCTATCGGCTGCTGCTTGTGATCAGGAGGTACCTTAAGGGATGGATGCAAATAGGGTTGTCCTAGACAGGCCATAAGGTGGCTGAATTTTGCTGCAGGCTGTACTCTGGCAGTTGATCCCACTTTAGAGCAGCCTCTCTGTAAAGAGAAAAATTCTTTCATGCCCAGTGTGCAAGAGAGGCAGGTACCTCCTGGGTAAAATGCTTACTGTGACCCACGCTCATCCTATTGCTTGTTTTGAGAGAGTTGAGAGGATGCTCAGCCCGCCGTTGAGAAAGCTAATTAGTCATTAGCTAATAGCAGAAGCTGCTTGGGAAGAAGTGCCAACCTTTCCTTTAACGATGTTGGCAGTCACAGCAGCCAAAGAGAAAAGCACCTTTCTGCCTAAAAATGTGGCCAGGCACTTCTCAGGTGAATTTTTTCTACACTGAGAAATGCAGATCGTGTTCAACTGCAACAGGCAGGAAATTTCTGTCAGATCCAGCTGTAGGGGGAAACCTCCTCCAAATTAAAGCAATTATGGAGAAAGCAAATGCTTTGGGTAAATACTTTGATTCTCTTTTTCATTTAAAAGCAGTATCTGTGCTGGAGAGGGGGAATATTTTTTTAATAAGTCTCAAAATGGAAAAAAAAAACCCACTTTGACTTTTTTCTTTTATTTTCTGGGTTTTTTTTGTTGGTTTCCTCCCCCCCCCCCCCCCTCGAATTTGTTTGCTAAGACTTCAAGAAGTCTTGTTAGAGGTCAACTCCAAACAGCTTTTAAAAGTAGAGAGCCGAAAGCCACTGATTGATGCGAGCGCCCAGCGCTCAGCCGTGTGCCGGCGTGATGCTGCCGGCAGAATACGCGCGTTCGGAGGGCAGAGTGGAGGGGCTTTTCTGTTGTTCTGGTGCCATCTACTGGTCCGAGCCCACAGAAATGCCTGTGGCAGCAGAAATCTGGAGGGAAGCAGGGACGGTGCGGTGTGGCCAGGGTCCCGCAGGAGCAGGGGCTGCTCACTCTCCCTGCGCTGGGCGCAGGAATACTCTTGGTACTGTACTCCCCATCACCTTGGGCTCTACTTTCTCCTGGTTTAATACTTAAACTTGCACAGCTATACCAAAACCCGGGGCTCTGAGTGCCTGATCTGAGACCTCAGCTCTTCCAGGTCTGGCCTCGCAGAAGGCAGGCGGTGTGATGTGAAGGAGGCAGCCACTGGCGATGACGCTTCTGCCGCTGTGCATCTCTGGGTTGGGATGTCTATGGAGTAGTCAGCACTGAGGTTCTGCTGCGATTTCCCTTCACCTTGTCAGCAGTGATATGCACTGGTCTTGGTTCTTGCATGTCTTGTAAGAGCTTGGACTTGCCCAGCAGCTTGTTCTCTTGCTGCCACTATTAATAATTCTTTTTCCCTTTCACTGAGCCACCAGTTTTTCAAGAAAACTGTAGGAGCTGAATTCTCTTTGCAGTTCCTGTTCAAATTGACAAATTGTGATCAATACTAGCCAACAACTCAAAAACTGCCAGGGGGAGCAGCTGCAAAGAGCATGTCATGTTGCAAGCAATTTCTCCAGAAAGCCAGTTGAACCCAGTTGGTGAAGCTGGGCTGCACTTTTGGAAGGCACCTCCAAGTGTTTTGGTGCCCAGAGCAGCCTGTCCATGACCACATTCTCCTTTCCAGGTGCTCAGCTCCTGTTGGGGGCTGGTGTAAGCTCTGCCCCATGGCTTCTCCTCTGTTGCTGCCTCTCTCCTACCACATATTGCACATAGGCTTTGCTCTCCCAGTGGCTGGGCCGGCCCCATGTTGTGCATCCCTGGAGACAGGATATTCTTTTGTGGCTGCTTCAAAGGACCGAGGCCCTTCTGCAATTTGCTTCGCTCCAACGTGGCAAGCCATACTCTGAGCAAGACGCAGCCTGCCTTGAACTCAGCTACCACAGGGAGCAAGGAGGAGGGAAAGGTGGGAGAGGGGAAGACATCTTCAGTGGGGTTTTATGTTAACCTTTCCCACTTATTTTATTTTGCATTTTAAAGGCAAAGCCCACAGCAAGAAATCTAATAGCTCAGGAGTGCTATCTCTGCTGTGCAAATGTACTGTCTGCTCTAGCAACCACAGGAGGTGTTGCCCCTTTGGTTACTGTTGGTGGTAACTTTTTTAAGTGCTTGCGTTAGAAGCCTTGAGATTTCCAAGGCTCATTTTCCCTAATGATTTGAGAGAAGTCAGAGCCATTTCTGCATGAAAACTGGAGACAAGGGGAGTTTTGGAAGCCTGCTGTGCCTGAAAGCTGGAAAGGCTGATGCTCAGGTACTGGGTACTGCCAGGTGGGAGAGAATATCCCAGAGGTAGATGCTGGGTTTCAGTACTGGTTTGGAGCAGCCTGGCCTGTTTCAGTCAATGCTAGTGAAGCTGGTAGTGGAACTACAAGGCAGACATGGTTAGGGTGGATGCGGGCACCCGTCTCTCTGGACACAGCTCTCAGTGAGTGCAGCAGAAGGTCTGCCAAACCAGGCAGTGAGAATATGACTTTTGACTTTGCTGTAAGCTAGCAGGTAACTAGGGAAAGATGTAGCCTGTGTCCAGGGCTGAGAGATTTAGCATTTTGTTACCTCTATGCCCAGGTGATTGATGCAATAAAACTGTCAGAGCAACTGCAAAAGAAATGCCTGAGCAACAGAACAGGTTCGTGTGAGAAATCTGCGCGTCTTGCTACAGCCTGGGCTTAGCAAGCAAGGGGACTTCAAGTCATCCTTGCATAAATGAAAATCACTGGGAGCGCTTTTGTCTCCCCTCTTCAGATAGGGCAAGATCACAGTTCTGTTGGCCAGATTGAAATGTCATATTTGTTTTAGTACCTCATCCATCCTTTATCAGGGATGAATTTTCCAGTTTAAAAGGAGCTTCTCATCTCCAGCTCCTGCAGTCCTCCTAACACTAGGAACAGATTTGGTTGAAGTATTACTTGGGTTTACCTTATGTGAAGACTTTTTTATTTAATTTTTTATTTTTATTTATTTCCTTCATTCAGGAAAGCATCTCTATTCATTATGAACACTTAAACTATCTGCAGCGTCAAAGTGGTGTCTAAGCTGGGAGTGGTCCACTGTGAATTTGGCAAGTGAATTCCTGCTCAGGAACGAGCCCGTGGCAGCAGATGACATACGATTTGATACGCTTCTTCCCTTCAGATGTTGGGAAATAAAACAAGATTCAGATACAAACATTTGACAACGTTGGCTTGGTCCCCCTGTGTGTCTATGTATAAAGAGAATAAATTTAAAAGGCTTGTTTAAAAGCTAGGAGAGGACTCCAGGGTCTGCCCTGTCGAAAATGCCATCTGACTCCTGGAGTAAGAATTGGCTGTGTGGTTGCCTTGAGCTGGGCATTTCAGCCTGTAGTTATGTGACTGACTGCAAGTGGCTTGAGCTTCAAGGGGCTCTGCAGCTATCACACAGTTTAGCTGTCACACTTCAGCTTTTAAAATGGAGCCAGCTGGATAATGATAGGCCATTACTACCAGGTGCCAGCTTTTGCCTGGCTCACAAATAGAGTGCCCAAAGCCTTTATGGGAGGACCGTCACATAGTGCATGAATGTGCTATGCCAGTACAGTGGGACCAAGGTCCAGTCTCAGCTGTGGACTCCTTGAAGCACCATGGCTCTTAACTCTTTTTTAAGCTCCAGATTCTGGGGTCGTATGAAAACCTGGCATAAAAAAAGAGAAAGAGTACATCTCTGGCAAGTGTGTATTAGCAGGATGAGATTCAGCCGTCTTCCAGAGGGTGCACTGAGAGGAGGCACAGTCTATTCAGAGCCTGCTTTAATGCCACTCTCCTACAGAGGCAATGATGCAGTTCTCAGAGGGTCCAGCTTAAGGTGTGTGAGCATTTAGGTTCATCCCATTTTGGCTGTTCCTGCTGTGTGTGAACAAAGTTGGGTGGCAAAGCCAAGGGCAAGTTACCCCTTCTCCCCAGCCGGGTGAAGACTCACAGGCACACTTAATTTCAAGCCAAGTGACAATTCCTGGGCTTGCAGGAGCAGGGGTTAACTCAAAGGCTGCAGTTGCCATGGGGTTTACAAATGCTGGTGCAGAGTAAGCTGACACGGGACAGGCTGCCTGCTGCTGGCTGCAGCAATGTGTGAAAAGACTCCTTTTCCCCCTTTAGTTTTTGTTGCTGCTGCACAAGTCCAGGGAATGGTTAAATATTCTGCCAGGGCAAGGTAAATGAAGGGTCTTTGCCCAGTAAACCCGTGTCTTTGTAGATCTGCTGTAGCCACATGCCTCTGACTCAGACTGGAGAAGGAAACAGTAAAGTTCTTGCAGAGCATGGGGACGGGAGCACTTTAAAGCTCACTAAGCAGGGTTTGCAGCAGGAAAACATGGCTCAGGCTGACCTCTCCAGAGCTCCCTCTGAGAGCTGAGGCAGAGATTGTTTCTGGATCAAGAATCTCTGTCAGTTTTTCCAGGTTAACTCAAGATAGCGCTGGCCTGATGCCTGCAGCCGAGTGACAGTCTTTTCCTTCCCATGCGGACATGCTCTCTGCAGAGCACTCCCACGTGTGTTGTATGGACACAGAACTCATGCTGAGCAAACACCAGGAAGGTTCCCGACTCAGGTTTCCTTTTCTGGGGTGTTCAGCAAGATGGAGTGGGGAAAGGTTTGAGGGTCTGTTGAGTTCACTGGCAGAGCTCTGCTCCTCTTGGGAAGGTGCAGATCATCCCACAGGACAGGGGTAGCACGGCTGTCTCTCGTCCTAGCACAAAGCTGAGCTGTGCAGGATCAGGAGGTGATAGGGCTCCCAAATGGCCATGCTGGAAGCAGAGCCAGGTGACCTACCTGCTGGTCTCCATGCTACTGACTTCAGTCTGTCCCAGCTGAACATCCAACCTGGAGGAATGGGATACTTCTCTCTTCTTTCTGATAAGCACGAATGAGCTGTGGGGCTAACAAGCTTGAGGTATCTTGCTCCAAATGGAGGAAGATGCTGCTGTGTGGCTTGGAGGTTCCCTGCAGCCCAACTAGAGCCAGCACAAGCCCGGTTCTGCCAGCTGCCCGTCAGCCAGCTCAGTGAGGCCCTTGTAGAAATCAGCTTGCCCTGTCCTGAGTCCTGTGGCTGAACTTGGCAGGCACACGACCCGGAGCACTGGGGAGAGGGGGTGTCACCAGTCCTAAAGCAGGTGGCAGCCTCCTGAGAAGGAGTAGGAAGTGCAGAGTCCCCCAGTCCCCCCACTGAACTGGCAGCTCATGCCAAGTATTGTAGCCAGCATGTTTGCAGCATTTTATGGGGCATAATCTGTTGTCATTGAAGCCGATGGCAAATTCCGTACTTTCTGCAGCTGGCGCTAAATAGGTCTTTTGAAGGTTGTAATTTCTCATTTAACTGATGCCAGTTGCAAATTCTTTGTGCTGAGGAATAACCCCTTTGTGCCAAATAAAATACAGTCGAAGTCTGTGGCATGTTTTTCAGCATATTGTTAGTTACAGCCCTCCTGACAGAGCACATTCTATGCTGAAGATAAATGCTTGGGAGATTCTTGCCAATTTGTGTCCGAAAGGGCTTTTCTTGGATGTCCTCTTCTCCATGGAAAATGCTTTTCTGTTTTTCCAGCAAACATTTAATGAGCTGTGTTTAGAAGAGGGCCTATTTCAGGACCAGACTGTTCTGCTTTAGCTCTCTCTGAGCTGGTTTGGGGCTCTTCGGATGTTCTGATCTGTGTTATACAACATTGCATGGCAGTGGTCCTTTGTGTAGCAATTTGCATGTTCCGGAACCTGCTTGCGGGATGTTTCAGTCCACCCCGTGCCTCTCTTTAAGTGTCCTGTGTGGCCGGCATTGAAGGGTATTTTCAGCTGACACGTCAGAAAATCCGGGCTCTGTCCAGGCTGCAGGTACAGTTCTTGGCATTTAGAACACTGGATTCCCATGGTGGGGTCTCTGTCTTTCCATTTGAATTCCATTTCTTTGATCAAGGGGGAGCCTGGACAGCTGGTTGAGTGGGCTAGGATGTGGGGCTGGTTGGAGGACATGCCCGCAGGAATGCGGGCCCCTGGTGGCCCATGTCCAGGAGCTTTGTGTCTGGCTGCTCATGGCTGCTCACTAGTTCCAGCTCAGCATCACTGCCAGCACTTCCAGCACGTACTTGGAACCTAGGGTTGGCAGGAGGGAACATTCAACCTGAGCCATGGAGTCCAGCCCTGGTACCCCTTACTGGGAGATGTATGGAGAGCTGCTTGGGGAGGAGGAGGGAGGAAGCTAACTCTGACACAGAGTCACCTGCACACTCACTCCTGTAACCAGAGAGGTTGGCAGAGATTTCCTAAGTGAAGCTGAAGACTCTCAAGGTTTCTGTGAGCAGCCAGAAGCAGATGAGCTTTCTTTCCTATAGTGATTTTAGAAGTCACATCAAAGGATGCTGCTGATGGAACAGAGTGGAAGGCCAGTTCCATGGCTGCTTCTGTCTAAATCAGCCTAAATATCCAAACCTCAGGATGATGGTTCATTAGGTTGACGAGGTTGAGGGAGACACCATCAGTGCATGGGAGGGAGGGAGACAGGCATCAGGGGGCAATCTAGTGGCCCATGCTGGCGATGCTTAGTGTTTATCTGCCATTACGTGGCTGTGGCTGACCCAGAGGTAGCTGAACCTAAGCATCAAAGGCTAGGCACTGCCTTAGCCTGAGGAGGTACCAGCACAGGGATGTGGTGATGCCCATCAGCTCTTGGGTGCCATTTTATTTGTGAATCAAACCTGACAGTTTTTCCATAAAGAGTTAAAAGCAGAGCCAGCATCGATGTGAGACCTCACGGTTAGCGCTGATGGTGGCTAGGAAATGCAGTCTGCAGTACTTGCAAATGCAACAGCTAGCATTTGCACATGCAACTGAAGTGAAATAGCTGCTGTGTACACTTCTACCATATACGAAAAGTATTTTAATTACTTGCTTTTAATTTATTCTTTATGCTGTGAAACTGAACAGCATGAATGGCAAGATTATAAAGTGAATGCAACCCACTTCTGGTGTATTTTGAAGTGATTTGCTTTTTATCTGAACGCTGTAAGAATGGGACTACTAGATGTGTTACGAACAAAGAGAATGGCACAACACATTGGAACAATCCCAGGCGCAGCTGCAGGTTGGGCAGAGAAGAGATTGAGAGCAACTCTGCGGAGAAGGACTTGGGGGTGTTCGTTGATGAGAAACTTAATGTGAGCTGGCTGCAGTGTGAGTTCACAGCCCAAAAAGCCAGCTGTACCCTGGGCTGCATCAAAAGGAGCGTGACCAGCAGGTCGAGGGAGGTGATCCTGCCTCTCTGCTCTGCTCTCACTTGAGACTTCTCTTAGAGTATTGTGTGCAGTTCTGGTGTCCTCAACATAAAAAGGACATGGAACTGTTGGAACAAGTGCAGAGGAGGGCCATGAGGATGATCAGGGGACTGGAGCACCTCCCATATGAAGATAGGCTGAGAAAGTTGGGGCTATTCAGCCTAGAGAAGAGAAGGCTGCGTGGAGACCTCGTAGCAGCCTTCCAGTATCTGAAGGGGGCCTATAGGGATGCTGGGGAGGGACTCTTCATGAGGGACTGTAGTGATAGGACAAGGGGTAATGGATTCAAACTTGAACAAGGCAAGTTTAGATTGGATATAAGGAGGAAGCTCTTTACTGTAAGGGTGGTGAGGCACTGGAATGGGTTGAGCAGGGAAGTTGTGAATGCTCCATCCCTGGCGTTGTTCAAGGCCAGGCTGGACAGAGACATGGTTTAGTGTGAGGTGTCCGTGCCCATGGCAGAGGTGTTGGAACTTGATGATCATAAGGTCCTTTCCAACCCTAACTGTTCTATGATTCTATGATTCTATAACACGTCCTCCAAGAGAGAAATGCTTGAACAAATGGGCAAGACAAAGCAAGCAAGAAAAAAGAAGCACAGAGGAGCAGGCTGGCTTGACTACAGTCATTTAGAAAGATGGAGCTGGAGAGTTTTTCTGGCTGCCAAATCCCACCCTGCCCCTATACCTCCTGGCCACAGCTTTGCTTTTTTTGCTGGTTTTGTTGCCTGTTTTTTTTCTTCTCCCAAAGCTCCTCTCCCAAATACAGCTTCACTAAGAGTTGGGAGCGTGGTGTGGGCTCCAGGGCCATGAGTCTGGCAGAGAACTGATGAAGTTGCGTCAGGCCACCTTAACCCCAGTGCAAGACTGAATTTGTGCATGCTGTTCAACCTTCACCAGCCCTGACGCATGTTCCTCTAGCTCGTTTTAAGGACCCTTGATGATGGAGAAATCTGCATTATATACACTAATCGGCCCTGTAATCTTTAATTTGGTGGAAAATCATTTACTTATTCCAGGAGGGCTTTCATCTGGATGGTTTTAAACCTACATGTACACACTGTTTTGAATATGGCCCTGAGGCTAGGCATGCTCTCTCCAAATATTCTCAAACGTGATTGTTTTTCTAGTGAAAAACATCATCAACTCCCATAGGCTTTGTTTTTTTATTATTCGGAGAACATTTTTTTCAGGTTTCCATTGTAATTCATATTTGTGTATCAGTGTTTCTTGGCTTAAAAATACTTTTTACTCAACTTATTTTATTTTTGCTGTAACTGTTAGTAAAAATATGTGTATTGAAATAACAGCAAATGATTTTGCCAGAGGATTGATCAAAAAAAAATCGTAAGGTATTTTCCTAAGGGAGGGTGGAAAAATATTTTAAAATTTCTCATTAAATGTCACTGGTGTTTCTGGAAATGACTGACACTGGGAGGTTTGATGAAATGCTGACACTCACAGGCCAGGGACAGGAATTTGTTGTATTTGACAGGCTGTATACAAGAAGGATGCAGCACTGCAAACTTGGCAGCACAGCTTTGCCAATATGTCTAGACAGCCCATCTCCATGAGGGAGAGAGAAGCTTATTTCTTGGACCTGTTCCATCTGTGGCTGCTCTGATGAGACCAGACCACTTATGGTCTCCTTTATCAACAGAGGCTTTCCATCCAAGCTTTGGGTTTGTGCTGAGCTTGCTCAACCTGTCGTTGCCTTGTGACTGATTATCTACATGAACTGATCTGGGCTCCCGCAGCAGGCAGGATGCAGCAGTTGGAGCAGGGGGCTGCGGTGCAACATGGGTGCATAGTTTCTCCAGCTGTACTACCTTGGGTGAGCCATCAAGTCTGTTGTTGGTTTTGAGATAGAACTCTAAAGTGAGGATGTGGCTAGATTGGCAGCAGATGTGATTCATTAGCTGGAGCCTTTTAAAAGACTTAAATTCTGTTAAATTGTGCTAGAATGGCAGCATTTCTAGCATAGTCTGCTAGCCCTGCGCCAGACTGAAAGCAGTGTTTTGTGGCTGAGATATCCTTCTTCTCCAGACAGGTCCCCTAAATTGTTAGATCCTCTGGGTTAGAGTATCTGACATTTCAGCCAGATTCCCTGCCCATGGCAGGAGGGTTGGAACTAGATGGTCTTAAGGTCCTTTCCAACCCTAACTATTCTATGATTCTATGATTAAGGGCAGTAATAAGCAGATATCCTATAATCTGTTAATCACCTGGATGCAAAGATTATTACTCTGTATTAAGGATTGTTTTTTTCCAGAATATCACATGTTTGCCCCTATTCACAGGAGCTTTGACAGTCATAATTCTGCCTCCTCTGCTGGGAATTGTGCTTTTCGAACTGCGATGAACTTTGTGGAAATACAGAGATTTCCATTATTCAGCCTTTTGATTTGAAATTTCTAGCTGATTTTTCGACTCTGGCAGGGAACCATTCAAAATACATTCCAAAATAGTCATCATTCCAGCAGGCTAAGAAATATAAGATGTAGCAATTTATTTCCTAATGTGAAATGCATTCACAGTCCAGAAGAGGCTAAGGATGGAGGTGGGTCTGAGCCTGATTGCCCTTTGCATCCCCTGGAGCCCATGGTCTGTCCTATCCACCTTCCTGTTTTGCTTAATGTCCTTGTATCCAGCAAAAAGCCCTTGGATCCCAACAGCAGCCTTGTCCCTCCTCCCTTTCCCTGACCTTATAAGAGCAAGTTTTCACTGTGGACATGAGAAGGAGAAAAAGTTGTTTTGAAATGGCCCTACATGATCTAATCCCTTTGCCTCCTGTAGCACTGCAGGATGTAAAGGTCCTTTATCCCTCATCTGAGGAGCACGCTCCAGTCAGGATGCTCAGCCCTTGCAAGAGGCAGGTGGGCTGGCTGCTGACAGCCAGGCTCAAGTTCTGTTATTTCTGGATCTCAGATGCCATCACTTTTCCAGTTGTGATCAAAAGGGACCCATAAAATGCATTAGCGGTCAAAATCTGGATTTCTAAGCAGAGCTCTGCAGCAGCGCCCGTCCAGTTTTCTTGGTAAGAGTGATGGCCATGGTGGACTGATTTGGCCAAACCGCATTTGTTCTTGGATGCTAATGAGAGGGGGGTACAGCCCTTGGAGAGCTGGTTTTGATGTTCTCACTGTCATTTGCACCTCTCTTTCTCCCAGCCTGTGGCCCCATTGGTCTCAGGATGGTCGTTCTGTGCCATGCAGTTTGCAGTCCTGGATATTTCAACAATAAACAGATGAAATATCCATTGAGAACAGTGTTTCTGCCTACCAGTGGGGCCAGCTGGCTTGTGCATCCCACCAGTCATTGTCTGCTCGCATGCGTCCCACGTACCAAAAAAACACATCCAAGTGAATTTCCAGACTTAGTCAGGATGGGGCTATTTAAAAATGGCACTTCTCAGCAGCACAGTGGGCCTCCACAAGGACCCGAACAAGCAGAGACATTCATGAAGCTGGTCAGCCTGAGTCAGACTTTCCTGGTGCAGGGGGAAGATTGCTGGGTAATGTTTGCAGACTCTTGTGGCTCCACATTTGGAGATGAGCCAGCTGAAAGGCCCGAAATGCCACGTGATTCATCTGCAACATATATATGGGCTGAAATGAAATTCCCCCTGAAAGCAGCACTTCTCAGTCTTTGAAATCCCCCTTTATTTATTTTTGTTGGTGGTGGTTTTCGGGTTGGGTTTTGGTTTTTTTTGACATGTATCTGTTTTTGGCAAAAATATCTCTGATTTTCCCCAGTAGAAGGTTCTTCCAGCTGAAGTTCATGAGGACTTTTTGGCACTTTTTAAAATAGAAAACCGAGTTAAATAAAAGCAGTGTTGCCCAGAGTTCAGGTAGGTGTGCAGTGGGAGGAAGACTGCAGGGTCCCTGCTTCAGGCTGATGCATCCCTCTACATGAGTACTATCAAGGAGGCTCAACCTTCTGAACCTGTGGCCATAAGAAGAGGGTGGAAGTGGTTTCTATCTATTTTGATCTCAGGGAAAACTCCAAGAGCTGGAGAGATGTTGAAAAGACTGAAAAAGGGTGGAGCAGCGGCAGTATTGTCCCTGTTGTGCTCCTGGCTCCAGTACACCCCATTATCCTCCAGCCCAAGCAGCAGCACTGTATCGTTTTGCTCTCTCCTAGGGACCACTTCCCATGGAAGGAATCAAAATCCACTCCATTTCTGGGTCCCCACAATGGAGGAGTCTCGCTAACATGTTCTGTATTTTGCTGTTAAATTCTTGTCGCAGCACCTTGGCATCAAAAGGCATATTGATCCCTGAAACCTGGGGCACAGGTGATATGTTTGTGATTCATGTCCAGCTGTAGGTCTGTGGGTCTCTTTCTCTGTACACAGAGAAAGGAGACACCAGGTAAATCCTACAGGGAAGCATGTGGAAATAAGACTGTGTGCCATTTGTATAACATGTAACCCTATGGAGCTCACTGCTGGGGATATGAGTGTGGAAAATAGATTTATAACGTGTTCTTGCCTAATTGTTGTGATGGTTTCTTGCCACAACCATTGAGGCAGCTGGTGGTATCCAGCTGGATGTGGATACTTCCTGGTGCACCAGTCTGCTCCTGCATGGGACATTCTTGTTGCATGGTCAAGCTAAGAACAGAGGAGAACAATACTCTCAGCTGTTGTGCTGGTATGGATATACACTGCATGCACATTAGAATTCAAAGGAGCAGTGTTTCACAGCTTGGCTTTTAAAGCCTTTGTAGAAAGGGCAAGAAGGGGTGCTGGAGAGGAGAAAGGTGTTATCTGTTATGAACTTGGGCAAGGAGTGGGCCAGGAACATAGAGAGGCGGCTTTGTAAATGAGAAAATGCCAGCGGACCAGGGTGGAGGTTAGGAAATTTGATCTTGGCTCCATGAATGCCATTCCTAAGGTCAGGACACATAACATGGGAAGGGGAACTGGTGGGAAGAGGATGTGGGCTTTGGAAGTCATACCCCTGACCTTGCAAAGCTGTGACTTCACACATGTTCAGCCCTGCCACACACAATGGTTTTGGGTCTTAACCAAGAGTAAGGAACGGCCTGTGAAGGCTGAGGTGCACCAGCTCTCCAGGGAAGGTCTGGTAGTCATCCTGTCACCAGCAGTTGGATGTCATTGCAGCTGAGTGCTGTGCTGGGACACACAGGGTTGTTTTGGCTATGATACCAGTGGTGGGGTTTGGCTGGTGGAGCTATGCAATCGCATATCTGCTCATCTGTCATGGATCCAATGCTTTGCAGCATTGGGGTACCCTAACAAGGGACTTGGGGTGGACTACAGCCCCCTTGGACCCCATTGCCTCCCAAGCATGGTAAATCCACCCTGATGGATTGCTGCCATGATCTGATGGTTTGGTCTCTTTCTCAGTTACAGAGTGCAGTCTCACAGAGCATGATTTGCTGCTGGCAGGCTTTTAAAATATGTGTTTGCTTTTGATTATATTTTTTAAAATTAATTTTCCAAGGATCAATGTGGTAATGCATATAAGAATTACAATATGTAAAACAAAGTATAAAAGCATACAAGGAATTCCAAACACATAACATACTGTGCCTTGGAGCTTATGAGATCCATATAGCACTCATTGTATTATGGGAACACTCTGACCCCAAGACCCAGCTGAGAGGCTTGTTAGAAGAGCAGGACTAAGCCGTGTGCCTTATGAGCTGTAGGATGCCCAGAAAGAAAACCCCAGTGAATATGAAAGCAGAGCTGTACAACAGAACTCAGACTGGTCTGTGGGATCGAGGGGGACTTTCAATGGCTTTATACCAATTTCTGGAGAAGGATGTATACTTTTGCCCCCACAAGTATTGTTCTCCCAGTAATTAATACTTAACGTCATGTCTTTCCAGGGAGACTCTCTGGATTTCCACTGATCATGATTACTGGTTTGTTTGGGTTTCCTGCCCCCTCCACCCCGCCCAAACATCATTTCTTTATCAACTCCAGCAAGTGGGAACGTTGACATTGTTAGGGAGGACACACAGCTGCTATAACTGCCCATGTGCTCTGCAGGTTCCCACCAGATGAGAGACAGAGCACCAGAGCTGGAACCACCCTGAAGAGGAGATTTGTCTCATTTCCATAGGATAGGTCTCTTAGCTGCTGAGGAGAAGCTCATGCTGCTCTGTCTATAGACCAGGAGCAGGGCATGTTGGGGTTGCAGGGGGACCCGATCCCCGGCTTTACAGACCTGCAGAAGTGCAGAGCAGAGCAGAGGGGATGCCTCTGCACTCAGGTGCCTGTAGCATCTTGTAAGTCCAGGTGAAGACTGTTTGCATGCTAGAAACTAGTCCACAGGAGTTCAGAGGTGTCTATAGGCTCTCCACTGGGAAAGCTGCAACTCTAAGACCTTGTTCCTGGTAGGCAAGAGCCACTGCCTGGTGCTGTGAATTGAAACCCACCTGGAAACATTCCTTTAGGCCATGGCACAGGCAGGAGTTCCCTCTGCTCAAAAGCCTATCCTGGTGGAAAACAATGAGCGTTTCACCGTTGGTGCTGGTAAGCCATCGCTGTACAGGACCTCAGTGAGTTCCCTTAGTCTGGCAGGCAGAGACAAATGCAACAGGAGACTGTAGGCACGCTATCCATGCAAAAGCTATTCACAGCTCTGTAATGATACGTAATTGTTTGTATGCGGTCAGCTAAAAATTATCCTGATAGATTCCACATTGCAGACACTTTGGGTAGGAACTGCCATAGTCCCACTATGAAGCACTGAAAATACACACACTTTTTCCATTTAATATTGAAACTTAGGTTTTGTATGAAAAATTCAGCGTTGCCTCTCTGAAGTTCCATGTTCATGCACAAAATAACTTATTTATTATGTGCAAAAAATTGAACCTGAGTAAGAGATAATCAAAACCAAAGTCTTTTAAGAGAATGTAGCATCTGTTTCTTTGGGATTTTTTTTTTTGTTTTGTTTTTTCCTGTGTTCCTGGTGATGTTAACGAGACCGGAACTTCAGATACTTGAATTTTCCGTATATTTGAAATAATTTAAGGTCTTGTGCACAGATTGCTCAGAAACAAACAGACAGCAAAGATTAGAAAAAAGCTCAGCTGGTGTTGTGTAATGGGAGAAAAATGATAGTTCAAAAATCTCCGTAGTCTGACCTGTAATCTCAAATACAAACCTGCTGTTGTTGCGGTTGTACAGCTGGGCTTGGTATCGCTGCTCACCAGCACTAGCTTCAGTACATGACTTAATAGGCATCTGCTACCTTAACATATTTCATTTCCTTTCAAGAGTCTTCTTCATTCCATATTTCCTAAATTTGTGGTGTCTGGTATAGGGTAATTATAACTTCTCTGCGCAGCATTTGCATACTCTGAAGTTAAACCTTACTTCCATTTGAAAATACTTTTCTTGCATGGAGATACATAAACTGGAGTTCGTTTTCTCCTGGAACCTTTTAGAAAATCTGACAGCTAAGGAAGCACTGAGCATGAAATTTTGTCCTCTTGCCTCTCTTCTGTCCCTGCTCACATCTGGTGAAGACAACGAACGCTGCTGGGCAATGGGCTCCTACTGCCTGGAGGAGCAGGGTCCTTCCAGTCGATGCTTGGGAAGGGAAGCTGCAAAACCAGCAGCCTCCTTTCCAGGGTGGATTTGGCTGTCCGGCCTGGTCAAAGACATGGAAAACAAGCTGAGGGAAAACAGAAGTGTGAGGCTTTTCCCTGTTTTCTGGCAAAGTGAAGTTCTCAGGCTGGAAAGTGGCTTTTCAGGTTGAGATTGTTTTGTTCAGGGTGAACCTTGCTCTGGCAGAGCTCGGCACTGAGCAGTGTTGGTATCAGAATTTTTAGACAGGGTATGATCTCGTCTTTGCACAGGCGATGTTTTTGGGACACCCTGCTCATGGGCAGTCCTGCTCTGTGGCACACTGGCTCACCTCCAGCATCCTCCATGAGTGGAAAATCACTCGAGACCCTTCTTAAAGTAGCTAGGGCAGGGCTTTGTCATCAAGCGGCTTTTGAATGTTCCCATCCTGCCTCCCACTCCCGTTTCTGGCACCTTGTTTAAGCTTTCATTAAACCTTTTGGATCTGGGTTTTGATTTTTCAATTTTTTTATGATATAAGTTGACAAAACTGCCCTGCACTCAAAGAGTTGCGATATTTTGGAGGGATATAATGAATTGAAAGCAAAGCAGATCGTGAATAAAGCTGGAACATGAGCCTGCAAAGGGCTGTCTGTAACTGCCTGGAAGGCTGATGTTGGGGAAAGGAGTCTGCCGGGAGCCAGGGGTGAACTGTGGGAGTATTTCTACTCGAGCATCTTAAAATTTAATTTTAAACCAAATAAAAACCCTGTTCCTTTCCCTTTCATTCTCCTTTTTCCTTCTTTCTTCACCACTCTGAATAAAACTTCCTTTTTGGTTTTGGGCCTGTAGGATTTTATTTTTCTTTTTTTAACAGGTTTTATTTGCTGTGGTTTTAGTTTCTAGGTGATTTTTTTCCCCGTGAAATAATTTGCCTTGTTTTTTCTTTAATCTGTGTTCAAACTTTCACTGTAAGTTCTTATTTGGGGGGCTCTGATGATAATGTCATTCCGTATTTTATTCCTGGAATCCTTTCTCAGTTTACAGTTTATACAACTGATGTGACAAATCCTTCCTGCCTTACTGTATATGATATTGTGGTTAAGCGTCTCAGTCTTTCACGTAATTGAATCTCATTTTTTACTTTCTATTCATAACCAGTTAATGTATTATAATAGGTTGTTCTGGACTTAATAAACCTGGTCAAGACTTTTCAAAACTGCCCACACAGTAAATCCCATCTGGAAATTGGTTTTTGTTCTGGCCTGGAATGAAAGCAAATATGCATGAGCATTCCTGCAAACTGGAAATCCAAAATATGTTGTGGTTGCAAGTATTGGTGGGAAAAATTACTGATTTTGTAACTTATATGTAGGCATTTAGTTCTTGACTCTGTTTTACTTTATAATGCATATAATTTTCAATGTGGCATCCCAACAGGAGCCATCTGATGGTACATCAGTGATAGTCACAGACACTAGGGCAGCTGCTGTGCAATAAGGAGCATAGATCAGAACGTCTTCAAGTGTGGATCTGCCTCATTGCAAGAGGAGGCATGATGAACAACAGAAAAAAGAATAGGATGATTCATATTGTATCATTTAGGAGCAATTGAAAATGCTTTGGTTCATCCTAAAAGTGTGTTTATGTACAATGCCAGGATTTGCATGTCACGGGTGAATTTAGAAATAACACGGGAAAACAAAATGTGGGAACAGGAAACAAAATCCCCCAGCCCAACATGAAAGGCTGGAATTTTGAAATTAAATTCCCACATTTTCCAGCATCACGTTCCTGAGAGAAGAGCGTGCGTTTCGATCTCTCCAGGGGATGTATTTGCAAGCAACTCAACTTTTGAGAACGCTGCTTGTAATAAAATATTTCTGATTAAAAGAAGGTTGGTGAAAGACTTCTGACCCATCTAAAAAGCTTTAGAGCTGTTTTCCTCTTCTCTCCATTTCTGCTGACTCCAGTCACTAGTGCTGTCAACACTGTTTAGGAATACCATTTTTCAGTGTTCAGCATTGTTTCCTGATAAAAAAATAATGACAGGAAAAAAAATTAAAATACCCCAGTGACATGTAGAAGGCATCCAGTGACTGCTGTGAGCAAGGTGACATTGGCAGACATCTGGGGTTTAGGTATCTGCAATCCCTTGTTAGCAGTTTGTAATCAACATATGGCATGTTTGCATGGCAAAACGCAAGGAATGATCAACCCAGCAGCACTCTGGGCTAATACGGCTATTACTATTTTTTTTCCTGCAATCCATGTAACTTCTGTAGACATTTGGATCTAGCTGTGTTGTGCTGTTTCAGAGGTGTGGTGAAAGGAGACCTCAAAATCCTGACCCCTGTCAACAGGTTGCCCTTTGCTGACGAACCACCTCCATCCAGCTACATCCCGTTAAAAAAAGAGGGTCCCTGCTCCACGCTAGCTGATGCTGGAGGTGCGTTAGCCAACAGTGACCCAACCATGAGTCACTGCAATGCAGCCGCTGCCTGCAACTTTCCGTTTCTTTGCCCTACTATTTTTGGGTCCAGTAATTATGAGGTGAGCTGTGATTCACCACTGTCTCTCTATATGCCGGGAGGAAACCAGACAAATTGTGTTAACTGCTTGGCAGGAGGGATTCTTGTTCTCTGGTATTTTACAGGCTTTGGCCCTTCTTCTTGCTCCCCAGAGTGATGTGCTCACCCTTCTTCATGTGCAACTGTCACGCAAGATCTGAGCAATGGCCAGACTGCCTTGGGCTTGGGCTCCCTCCAGCCGGGTGTCATCTTCAAAGGCCTGGTGGGGATTCCCTAGGGGTCCCAAAAGCTTTTATTTGTTCATCCAGTCCACATAGGCGGGGTTTAGATTATAAAACAGCATCAAATGGATAAATCAGAACGAGGCCAGACACCCGTGTTGACATTGGCCTCTACAGCAGTAAGGTCTTGGGATGTTTCTGCCATTCAGAGGGATTATTGTGCTCTGGGGTTCATTCTTCGCTGTTTGCTATGTTGTGCAGTGCAAAATGGCACAACTATGTCAAAGCTCTCCAGTAGAACCAGGGGAAAGTCACTGACCTTTTTTGTAAAGGCTTTGATGATGAGTCAAGAGAGGAACGTGCAGGACTTCTCTGCTTCTTTCTAAGGGACAGTCCCTTTGACAGAGCTAAACCCCCCACCACATCGAAATGTATGCATGGTGTTCTGCACAAGCAGCGGTTAAATCCTATCCCTCTGCTTCACCACTTTGCTTCCCACCACCTGAGGAGGATACATTCACCTGTAGCCATATTTTAATGTCCTGGTATTCCCATGCACGTTCAGGGTTTTATTTTTTGCACATTCCTGCCTCTGCAGTCCCTACCCAGCTCAGCTTTACAATTCAACCTGCTGTTAAAAACTGGTCTCCAAATACTTGCTCTCAGATACAGGAAAACCGAGGTTGTATTTTTGCACCCGGGAATCCCCAGGCTGGAAAAGAGTCTTCTGGGGATCTTTGGGCTGTTGGAGAAGGACTGGGAACGGAGGAGCCGTGCACCTGCAGGAATTTGAAAAACCCACTTTAATTTAAGAGGAATGTCCTTTTGTTCCTAAATGGATGCGCCTTGCTCCAAAGGCCTTCAGGTGCCCTAGGTGTTACCAGGTGAGCTGTGAAAAGCAGCAGGAACAGGTGGTGAGGACAACAACCACAGACTTTAATTTCCTTGTCAGCTTCTCCCTGTGCCTTACATACCCCTGGAGAACAGGAGGATGAGGGGAGCTGTCATTTTTGTATATGGCAAAAGAAATTACTATCGAGGGGATATTCTGCAACTGTATATAGCAGGTCAAGCCCTTGCACTCTCAGTGGTGAGACTGTCATCTGGGCCAAGGTGTGCAGTGATTAACTTAAAATACAATGCACTAGCATATGCATTGTTAGATACAATGATTGATAAAATTTAATGCATGATGGAATATATACTGGCTCAGATCCTCCCAGGTGTAGCTACTGTTTGCCATTTAGGGCAGTGGGACCATGCTGACATTGCCCAGCTGGGGCTCTGCTCAGTGAGCTGCAGGAACATGAGAAACCTTGATGGTTTGGTGGGACACCCACACACTGGAGCACTTGAAGAGGGACAAATGCAAGGAAATATTATGCTAGTCCTGCAGTCTGAATAGGGCTGTTTTACAGAGCCAGGAGTGGCCTCCTGCTCCTGCAGGCTGCTGACTCTCCACTTCCTTCAGTATGGCTTCCCATGGTAACTGAAGTGTTTGCTGCGCATGACTGATGTGATGAGTGAACATACTTCAGTACAAGCAGGGTAGAAGCAAAACCAGTGCCATAGCCTCCAGATTGTCCTAATAAAGAGCACTCAACCCCCTCTATCTCACTGCTTACCAGGACCTGTAAATGCCCTTGCATTGATACCTTCCTCGCTGCTGCTCCGCTGGGATGTGCAGCAGTGCTGGAAAAGGGAGAGATGGTGCAGAGCAGGTATTTGCTAGTAAAAACCATTGTGTAGTTGTCTCAGCACTGATGTTACTCCAGTTATTGTAGGTAAGCACAGGCAGTAGTGATATGTGCGGCTCCAGATGTGTGGATATACTGATTTATTGTTGGAGTAAATAGAAATCAGGTACAAAACAATATGTGCTCTTATGGGATGCACAGTCTGTTGTTTGCCACCTTGCTGGCCTGGGCAAGGCAAAGAGTGTGATGGAGAATGCACAACTGTTCTTCAGTCTCGACTCAGAGAGCTGTATTATGTCCCACTAAGGGCAGTTCTTGGAAATTTGAAGCCAAGAGACCAGGGATTCATGATTCTTATGGTTAGAAAATGTTTCTAAGGTTGTTGGGAATGCTAAGATGCATTTTGGACTCTTGTTTCTTTTTAGAGATAAGGAATCTGAGGCATGGGGTAGCTTGAAAGAGCTGGTACAAGTCTTACACAGTTATCCTGGGAAATAAATGCTGGGGGTCAATGCACTTTCCACCTCCTTTTTACATGAGGACTAACATGGCATGATTCAGGTGTGGTGTTGATATTTTGCAAACCTCTTCTTAAGCCCTTTCCGCTTTGAAACCATTGAGGTTATTCACCCCGTTGCTGTGGGGTCTGAATTTTCTAGCCTTTCACATCTCCAATTGTCTCTCCTAGATGATCAGCTGAACTCGGAAGAGAAGAAGAAAAGAAAGCAGAGGAGAAACAGGACTACCTTCAACAGCAGCCAGCTCCAGGCATTAGAGAGGGTCTTTGAAAGGACACACTACCCTGATGCCTTTGTACGGGAAGACCTGGCGCGCAGAGTCAATCTCACTGAAGCCAGAGTTCAGGTAATCACCACAGCTTGTATCGAGACACACCTCACCTAGGGAGAAGTTATCAGGCCATTCCAGTACAGCAGTAGAAATCCCTGAGGTCTGTATGGCACACTAGGGTCACCAAGATTCTGGGTCATGCTGTCTTGTAGACCCAAGCGTGCCATGCCTTGAGGAGGACTGCCAGGCTTGAACTGCCACCATACTTACCACCTGCCCTGTCAGATGTGTTCAAGGCCAAGATGCTGCATGTCCTGCTCTCAGGCTGCTCACATTATCTTGAGCTGCTCAGCTCTTAGCTTGCAAGCCTGCAGCTTCTGAAGATCATGGTAGACCATAGAATATGATGTGTTTTACAGCACTCCCAGGCCTTGCTGCCTATAGCACAGGACAGACCTGGTCCCACAGTATCCTCACTGAGCTAGTTCATTGTGTAAGGTCTTTATCAGGGCAGACATAAGGATTGTCTTGTCATTATAGTTTCCAGCGACAGGCACGCCAAAATAGCATTCTTTTACAGAGTCCTGTCTTGCCCAGCAGGGCAGAGGTGGTATGGTGAAAGAGTGTCACAGCAGAGCTGGTTGTGATGGCCGGTGTGTCTGTGTACTTCCCACCCCAGGTGTGGTTCCAGAACCGGAGAGCCAAGTTTCGCCGGAATGAGAGGGCGATGCTGGCCAGCAAGAATGCCTCTCTGCTCAAATCCTACTCAGGGGACGTGACCGCCGTGGAGCAGCCCATAGTACCTCGCCCAGCTCCAAGACCCACTGACTATCTCTCCTGGGGTACCGCCTCACCTTACAGGTGAGTGAATAACCCCTCTGGGGCTGATCAGTTCCTGGCACGGTATGGAGCAGCCTGAGACTGACCCTCAGACAGCTCTAAAGTGATGTTTATGTTTACGTGGGGCAACTGGAGAATACAGCAGTTTGTCCACCCCACTGGTTTTCTTTACCTGTTCTCATTCTCTCCATCTCACTGCCAGGCATGCAAGATGGGCTTGGTTCAGCGTTGTTGTGGCTTTCTGAGTGATTGAAGCTTCTTTTTTGGTGGTGTCTCTCTGCAGGTCAGGAAATTTCAAGAGAGGATCAGGTATAAATAAATGGAAGCAGAAGGGGTTGCACTTGCTTCCTTAGTACATCCAGTTTAAAGCAAGGAAGAAATATTTCTGTGGGACGCAGGTCCAGGGGAAAGTGTTGGCAGAGCACTTGAGGAAGCTCCGCCGCCACACAGCGGCCAGAAGAGGGAGTTCTGTGGCTGTACCATGGCAGTCGCTGGCTGGGATGCATGGAAGGGCTGGGAACTGCTTCTATGCATGTTGCTCCCGATCCTCCCCCCTCAGTGATCAGCATTGAACTGGTGAGCAGTTTCTTTCTAGTTGCTACAGCACATGCATGTATGTGTACGAGGTGTGCCATTGTGCTGTGCTGTGGTTTACCCACAGTAAGGACCTGGTGTCTCAGGATGGTAGACTGGTCTTCAGTGTCCCTCTGTTGCCAGTGCTGCTGAAGGAGTAGCAGGAAAGAAGTGCAGATGTGGCAACCCCAGTCTGCTCAAAGGATCTGGGATGCCTGTGCACATCACAGGTCTCCCTGTCCTCCTCCATGCCATGCACAGCCCAGCAGGAACTGGGTGTGGACACAAGATCCACAGGCGGTGTTGTTTTGTGGGGAGTCAGCTGGCTTATAGGCAGTTAAGAATGAAGTTGGTGGGTATTTTCTAGCACAGCAGCCTCATTGTTGGTCAGGACCTTGGAACCTTTGGCTGGATTTCTTCCTGTTCATCTGGCTTGGTCACAGCCATCTTCCCACTAGCTCAGGAGCCGCACCATACCCAGGACCTCTCTTCCTTGGTCTCTTCAGTGCCATGAGATGGCCCTCATCCACCCAGAACAAGAAGTCATAGGTTAACCCACTCCAGGTACTGAAAACGATGCTTTTGATGACCACTAATGTGGTCTTAGAGATGGCACTTATTCTTTGGATTTTAGCTGAGGATTGCTATCTGGCAAAATCCCCCTTTTGGGGTTAAGGCTTTCACTCTGTGAGTTGCTCCTTAGTGTAGCATCTTAGGGAGGAGTCTGGGTGGCGAGTTCAGGGGAGAGAAGCACAGGTCCTTCCCCACCCAGCAGAGACTGCTCTGGTCACAGTACCAGATCCCTGCTGAATGCTTGTGGTTTATTTCTACCTCTCCCACTTTTAAAAATAGGTCGTCCCTCCCAGGTTGTTGTTTACACAAGGGTCTTCATAGCAGCCTCTAGGAGAAGACCCTGCAAAGGTAACTGCTGGGGGCACACTGGGAAGGGCTGTCTGGGTCCACTCTGGACAAGGAGAATCCCAAGGCATTTGGGATGTATGAAAGGAGAGTGAGAGAGAATGGAAAGCCTTAGGGATGTTTTTTCTCCCCCTGAGGTCCAGACTTGGCTGTTTCTCTCCGTGGTGTGAAGATGCATCCTCACTGTCTTGATATCTTGTCTTAAGCCAAGATGTTTCAGCAAGACATTTGTAGCTTACACCTTTCCTTTCTGGCTGACAAGACAAATTAGGATGGTCTGTCACCCTCCCACTGGGTAGAGAGTAGGGGTAGGAGAGGAGTAGGAGGCATGGGCAGAGAAGCAGAGCAGCTGGTTTCCACGCTGTGGGTTGGTCAGGACTCTCAGACACTTTAGGCTCCCTAGGCTTTCTAATTCTACTGGTCGTCTCCTAGCAATCACATTCGTATTCAAAGGCACTTGGGCCAGGTTGTCACAGCTTCATTAAAGCTTTGAACTGAGTAGTGTTATTAAAGTGTTGGACACTTGGAGAAAAACATCCATGCAGAGTGTTTGCATGGCCCTCTGCCCCCTCCCCTTCTTCCTCATGCTGCTGTACCAGCCCTTGACTAATGGCTAGTCCCGGAGAGGGCTGAGCGCTGTGTGGTTGGTGCTGGCTTTACTCTTAGATCTGGGGAAAGTTTTCAATCAGTGTGTTTATTCTCCAAATACATTCAGCCACAGGTCAACCAAAGCTATTTGCAGATCCGTGTCACATAGATAGCCAAGTAGATATTGTTATTTTTTTGAAGTTGAAATGTTTTGCTTGGACACTTTTTAGCATAGGTTCCTAAGAAAACAAGACTAGCAGTCACGTTGTCGGCCTGCACTTCCCACTCCAACAACCTTTGACTCCATGGGCCACTGAAACCCATATTTGAAAGAAGGATTTTAGGCCTCAGAAACATAGAATCATAGAAAAGTTAGGGTTGGTAAGGACCTTAAGATCATTATGTTCCTCTGTGTTTCATGAAAGCTGGCAGCTGAGTAGAGGAAGGAGATTCTCTCTGTGCCTGAACAGGGTGGAAGGAGGTGGGCAGGAGGGTGAATTTAACCCTTATTAGAACCTGGAGAGTCTCTGGAGCAAGCATCAAGCTAGACCAATGTTTGGAGACAGCCTTCTTGTGTAGTGCTCCTTGTGGAATAACTTGCTAAAAGAGAGTGTTTCTGGAGGTTTTTGGTTTAGCAGAGATTTCACTGGACAACTGTAATGCTGCCTACCCCTCTCGGGAGCTGAGAGCAGGAGTCTTCATGGGGTTTTGGACCAGACTTGGGTAGCAGTCCCGTTTTGAATGGGGACAGTTTACAGCCAAGACTGAAAAGTCTTATTTTATATAATGTAGAGTATCCTTGAGGCTCTTCTAATTTCTTCCAGCACAAAAACATGGTGGAGACACACCCTGGGGAAGCAGGTGGGAATGGGTGCTTTAGTAGCCACCAGCTATGCACCTGAAGCTATGCAATGCCTCTGCAGGCAGGACTTGGCTTCTTCTCACATTGCTGCTGACTTATGGGGGAGGAGAGGGTAAAGTCACCAACCCAGCCACAGAGAGGGAACTGAGGGGGTGCACATCTGCCTAGGGACGGCTCCAAGTATACTGATCTATCACGTCCTGGACCCTGGCAAAATGCAGCTGATGCACCCCAAGTTGGGCTGAGTCAAGCCTGTATTTTGATGTGTGCATTCTTATGTCTCTGTGTCCTTCTAGTACCTATTAGACATTCTCAAAGTGTCCTGAATGTTTGCTTTCCTGTGGAATTTTCAGCGCTTTCCCCTGAATCGATGTAAGCAGCTTTATATCTACAGGTCTTACTTGTTAGCCCCATGTGTGTAAGCTGTTGTGTTTCCAGTGGTCTTGAAGCAAAGATGAGTTTCCCCCTGAAGAAGTTCTTCTCCCTGATATTAAAGTGAAAAATAGGAGTCATTTGGCTTGGGATGGGTCCTACAAGTATTAGGTGGTCCGGATCTCTTGGAGACTGAGGATTCAGACAGTACTGGATTGCATTTAAATTCGTGGCAGGTTGGCTATGCCCTTTGAAGTCAAGAGATACCAGCAGCACTTTGGGGCAAACATTCATGCCCACAGACTGGATCTGTTTGTGCAACAGATGCCTACATCCCTCAAGGGAGATTTGCTGCTGCAAAGGCCCTTCTACTCGTGGAGGTCAGCGCTGGAAAAAAGAGAGAAAAAGGAAAATGAAAAAGAAAAAAGTCTTCTTAGGCTGTGGGTGGAGGAGGGCCTTTCCCAGAGCCTCAGATGTGAGCCACCCAGGCAAGCAGATGGAAGGGGTCAGCACCAGACCTGAGCTTGCCTCCAGGAGGGCATTTGTGGTTTCCTCTGGAACATGCTGGCTGTGTTAAATGGGCACCTCTGGTTCCTGCAGTGTTTTCCAAATGGTTTTGATCTGTGGACCCCTGTGTAGGAAATGCAGCAGGGTCAGATAGTTTGCCTTTTTTGGGGGGTGAGGGTTGCTTTTCACAGAAACCTGGGACACCTGGGTTAAACAAGTTTTCTAGTGGTTTGGAAAGCAGATTGGCAAACATTTGGTAGGATAAGAAAGAATTTAGATCTTTGTTCAGCCTCCACTGGCCAAAGTAATGTTTTCAATGAATAAAGTCATGATCTGAAGGGAGAAAATATGTTTGGGTTTTCTTTTTTCCCTCAGCCTTTAGGGCATGTTCTTTATGATCAGCTGAAGTTTTAAAGGAAAAAAATGTGGAAATTTTCATTCCAAAAGGCTGAAACCAAAAAGCATCACAATTGTTGAAAGGGGTTTTTCCCAGAGCATTTCTTTAATGTAACATGTGTTTCAGAAGTGACATGATTTCACAAGCAATAAAACCAGCAATTGCTCTCGTCAAAAAGACATTGCCTCCAGTAAGAATACGTATAAGGACAGTGGTCTGACTGGCAGGCTGGGAGCCCTGACCTTGTTGTAAACCTTTTGAGTTAGAAAATAGGAAATGGAAATTTTCCTGTTGACTTCAACCAGCTCTGGCATTGGCTATCCCTGGGTAAGTGAACTCCAGTGGAGAGATTTACAGGGGTGCTAAATAAAAAGTAGTGATCATTCCCTGCTCACATCCTGCAGGTACATAAACCCCAGGGTTTAACCTCACTGTGGTGCGTGTCTGCTCTCTGCATGGTGTGAATATCAATCTGACGTGATGTTTCTCTCTTTCTACCCCACAGTGCCATGGCCACTTACTCCGCCACGTGTACCAATGCCAGCCCGGCACAGGGTATGAATATGGCCAACAGTATTGCCAACCTGAGACTGAAGGCAAAGGAATATAGTTTACAGAGGAATCAAGTGCCCACAGTCAATTAATGACTGGAGGCATCTGCCTTGCAGAAGGAAAAAATATAACAGCACCCATCCTGCTTTGCAACTTGTTTGTGCTAAAAGAAAAGAAAAGAAAAAAACAACACAGCAAAAAAAAACACACACACACACACCCCAAAAAAAAAGCCAAAAAAAAAAAAAAAGAGAAGAAAAAGATTAAAAAAAGTCAACCCTAACCCAGAACTGACATGGGGACCAAACTGGGAGCAAACTGAACCGCTCATGAGTAACAAGGTTCCTCCTACTTTTTGGGATAATGCCACCATTTTTATTTTTCTTGTAATTGTCAGGTTTATTGCTTCTGCTCAATATACTATGAGCTTCTTCAGTAAAGGACAGTCTCACCCTTGTTGGTTTCCATTTTTGTATGGGACTGCAAAAAAAACCTCTTCTGATCTCAGCCCATGGACATATCCCACCCACCATCATGCTGAGATACAAAGCTTGCTCCTCTACCCTACCCCAGCTCGCCCTAGAAGAAGTTTTTTGGTCACAGCTTCCTGTTGTATCCACCTGACCCTCCATCCCTCCCGTCCCCTGTGCCACAGAGGCAGCACCGTTACCATTAGTCTGCAAGAAACCCATTAGTGCAACAAGATGGGGTCATCCTGCCCGGGTTGCCTGGACCAGTCTGATACGTGAGGAAGACCTCTTTAGGCTTTGCAGCACTTCATTGCTTTCTTGAGTATTCCCAGCACTGCTCCCTCAAAAAGCCAAATAAGAGAGAAAAGCCAACATGGGTGTGTGAGCAGGGGGAGGGGGCCTTCCGGAGGGATCGCTCTGTAGTGCCAAGAAGAAGACTATTAGGACACTCCTTTCTATGCCTTACAGTTTGCGCCACAGGGAAAGGTGTTGTCCAGATGCATTTGTTTTATATATACTGTATATATTTATATATATAAGATAATACATGCAAGCTTGGTTGGTGTTTTTTATTAAACAAAATAAAATCCATTGAAAATGTTTGGGATGTTTGTACTGCATCCAGGTTCCTGGAGCTATGCATTGAAATTCCAGCCACAGATTCTCACCCTTGTCAGAGCTCTTCTCCTTAGCCTTGATCAGCACTTGAAATGGCCATCTCACATCTTCCCATGAGAACCTCCAAAGATGTGGCACTGGAGGAGCCATGGTCCTTTCCCCATGGAAATTTGCTGTTTTATAGAATAAGACAAGGATCTCCTTTCCAGTTGGTTAGGTTCATGTGGCTCTTGAGAACACTCAAGGACATCCCCATGGAAAGTCTCAGCCAGCCCCTCTGAAGACAGGTGATGTCTTGGCAGGGAGCATCCCACATGAAGACCCTATTTCCCTCCAGTTCCCATAACACTGCCCACTATGACTTGTCCTATGGTCTTAACCACTGTCCTTTGCTCTCCTTACCTGCTGTTCTCCCTCTGGAGTCTGCAGAGCTGATTAGGAGCCAATTTCCTTCTTTCCGTAAAGAGTAGACCAAATGCAACCCAAAAGAGGATTCTTCTTTTCAAGCACCCTGAAGAAATTAGGATCTTTCATGCTGCTGGTGATGCCTGCCTCTTTCAAATGGTGGGGGGATAAGTGGACATATTTATTGCAAACAGTGCTTGTGCAGGAGACCTGTCCAGAGTGAGTAGGACTTTGCCATGGAATAGTCCCACTAAAGGCAGCAGAGCTACTCTGTGGTCCAGGCTGGACCACAGGGGAAGGATAATGAAGGGCAGTCATGAAGGATACCTCTGGTAGAGTAGCTTAGGTTTCCATCTTGCTGTTTCCTGCAGACACACTGGGCATGTTAGATGTCTGTGAGTGGGCTTTGATAGGCTAAACCAGCATGTTGCAGGAAATCTCTTTAAAGTGAAGGTGAAAATTGAAGTGGCAGAGAATGAATGGAAATCCAGCCAAAGTATTTGAGCAAACACTGGGAAAAAGTCCCAAATCCAAACTAGTGTAAGTTATATTCGTGACTGTGTGTTGCTCCTGGGTTCTTGTCGGGTTTGTTGTTGTTGGGTAGGTTTTTTTTATTCCTGTATGAATATCTGGGGGAGGAGAGGAAATAAATTTAATTGTGATCAGGACAAAAAGCTAAAGATCACATATCACGCTGGCAGACAGAACACCACCAAGGGAAGTGAGGCTGGGCAAGCACTACATTTTATGAAATCCATAATGTTCTGTTTAATCCCTTTTTTTGGCCTTCTGTAGTCTGGAGAAGCTAATGTCTCTAAAGCCTCTAAAGCAAAATATTTCTATCATGAGTAGAGTGGTTCCAGCTTCTAGAGCCGAGTGATCACGTTGGAAAACTCAGCCTTCACTTAGAAACTCATGCTTCGTTTCTGTGCCTACACAAACAGAGAAGACTATGGAAGAACATGTCCTGCGCGATCAGAAAGAAAAATGACCCAATGCAATATAACATTATTCAGAGGCTGATGAGTGCCTTAGCCTGGTGCCGCCTTCTCTCTTTGCCTTGCTGCCCTCCTCTGCGAACACCAGCATCCCAGCAGTGACAGCAGCCTGAACAAGCTCCCATGTGGTGGCCAGAGTTTCCTGAGTTTCAGTGTCTGAGTTTCCCCCCTGGATGTTTCAGCTGTTTCCTTCAGCGTCTTCGCGGTCAGTGGCTTTCCCCTAGTCTTGACTCACCTTTTCTGCAGCATTAAAATCACCTTGAGCAACTTTCCTTGGTGTCTGTGTTCAGGCATCTGTTTCTGAAGTTAGCAAAGAGAAGGTTCAGAAAGCATGGAGCTCCTGGTCTCCTGTTATTCATCTGTGGACAGAGATATCAATCCCTACACCCACCCTGTGATGTTTACATGGAGGGGCTCACATAAATGCCTGTGCAAACCTTTCTTCACCCTCCTCGCTTTATTTGTGTGAGGAATTGAACTGAATTACATGGGGCTGCTCCTGCAGGAACCTTGTGTGAGCTTTTGCACTTCCAGTTTTAGTTGGGTCTTGCCTTGGGTTGGGCCCTGCCTTGGGCTGGGCCCCCTGTTTGGGAATGCCATCACAGCTGACTCAACTGTTGTCAGTCCAGATGAGAGCTTTACACCACCTTTGAGCTGGGCGACATCAAGATGTAAACCAGAGCATCCAAGAGAATATTGTTTTGCTTACATGGATTTGCTGAGCTGAGTCCAGCTGGGTGAATGGACGGGTTTGTTGTTTGTTTGTTAATTGCTGATGACCTCAGCCAATGGACAGTGTCTATCTAGCTGTCTATCAAGCCAAAGCAAAATTTTGTGACTATATGTTTAATCTGCATTTTACTGAACCATGTAAATATATGTGAAAATTAAGGGCCTTATCCTGAAAGTATGGAGCTCTCCAGGGTTTTAACAGTCTTTCAGTTGCAGCTCCAGGAAGTTGTGATGGTTACCCCAGTTATCACTGAGTTTAGGTACCATTCAGCGGAGAAAAAGGTCTTGAGGCACATTTCTCATGGCTGCTCTGTAAGAATGCTGTTTTCTCAGCCCTCCTTCCTCCTCTTCCCCCCCCCCCCCCCACCCCCCCCCCCCCCCCCCCCCCAAAATACATGGCTCTAAGTGGGACTTCTGAGCATGACTGGGATGGATGATTGATGAGGCTGGTGAAGCTTGACACATGAAGCCGTGGGAGGTGTTCCCAGATGGAAGTGTATCCTGTAAATTATCTCTTGCTTTGTGATGTAAAATGTACAGTGTTTGCACTAGAATAGAAATTATCATTTTCAATAAAAGGGGGAAAAAACTCCCCAGTCCTTTCCATAAGCTGCTGCACATGTGTCACATGTTGCTGCCATGAGGTGTCCTACAGCACTGGCTGGAGCTGGGAACATGCTGGAGCTTTCCTTGGGGCAAGTGGAGCAGGGCTTGGGGCTGCCTGCGCAACAGACTTATCTTGGGAATGCCATGCAGACATTTGGAGGACTGCAGGGAGACCCCAGCAAAGATGGGGACTCCTCTTCAGCATGACCTGTGCGAGTCAGACAGTGAGCCAGGCAGAGATGGATGCTGTGTCCAGACCCTGCCTGAACCACAGGATCCTTCTGTCAACATAGGCAGCTGCAAACAAGTTCAGCAGGAGTGTAAGGCAGGAAGCATCCACAGACTTCTAAATGAGGTGGTTTTCAGGAAGAGGCCAAACACATCTGTGGCTTTTCCCCAGCTTCCTACACCCCACCAGGCTGGCCAGACTCCAGCAAGGGGCTGAAAGTAGGGCAGGAAGGGTCCAGGGAGGGTATTCACTCAGGGAGAAGAGAAGGGAGGGCTGGGCATCCCTATGTGGGTAACCAGCAGGGGGGAATCAGGAGGAGGGAAAGGGTTGAATCCTACCACTTTTGCAGGGAGCAAAAAAAGAGCTGGGCTCAATAGGGAAAACCCAACTGCAAAGCAAGGGTGATGGTCAGAAGGAGCTCAGGAGATAACGAGGTACAGGCTATTAAAGTAGGGATGGGGGAAGGGTCTTCTTGTAGGGGAAAGACATCAAGTTGGTGAGTTGTGCTTCAGAGAGCAGGTATCTGCTGTGGATGGGAGGGAGATGCTGGGAGTCTAAGTCTGATGAGTTTTTGTGACTTCTCTTATTGGTCTCTAAGCTGTTCATTCAAATCTGAGCCAAATGTTGGGAATTTGGAATGTGTCTGAGTTAGCTACCTGTTTCCCTGCTGATCTGGTGTTTGACCCTCCACGGGCACTGTGTGCTGGGGTTGTTAACCAGGCTGGATGCAAGGGGAAGTTAAATTTCAGCAGCCCACAGAGACACCTCATTAAGGGGAGATGGGTATCTCTGCAAAGCCCTCAGCAGTCAGCCAAGCTTGCATTCCTTGCAAAGCTGATTATTCACCCCTCTGAAGCTGAAATAATAATATTAGCCTTTTCCTTATTGTTTATTGGTTGCCAAAAGAAGTAAGTGCATGTGCAAATAGAATAGCTTCCAAGTTGATTTTGAGACTGGAGTGGTTTAGACTGAGTTGGAACAAGCCTCAGATATCCAGACGTGCAACGGGCTCATCTGAGCTACTCTTTGGGCAAGTGTCCTTCTCCCCGCCTGGCACTGCTGTGCTGTATCTACTGACCTGATGGTTGCCAGTCACCAGTGCACTAGAAGTTACTGCCCCATGGAGCTCCAGTTCCCAATTTGGCCTGGATTTTCCACTAGAACCAAAAAAGCTAGGGTGGAAGTAGTGTGTGTCAGCCTCCCTGCACACAGCAGCTGCTGCATGAATGTAGGGAGGCTGCCACACACTGCTTCTGCAGGAATTTCCTGAACATCTGACCATCCTGGAAGTACAGAGGGGCTGCAGAGCTCTGAAGAATAGAGGTGCAACCTTTCCAGCTTAACAGAGGGTTGGAGCTGGCCCTGAGGTTTTGGAGTGGTTTTTGCTTTATCCAAGGGCTGAGGCTGGCCCATAACCCTGCTCTCCTCTGCTCTGTGCTGGTGGGAAAGGGGAAGATGCTTAAAACATCAGTGAAATGAAGAAAAGATGTGCAGCTATAGAGGTCTGTGACTGTAGGAAAACAGTAAATGTGACAAACAGGGTTTTGGATGATGCTGTCTTCAGGAGGCTGCAGTTGTGCAAGTGTGACTCTCGGAGGAAAAGGAGAGATTTGGAGCCTGTGACCAGGGCTGGGCACCCTGGCATCAGGGCAGTGTTCAGCAATGCTTTGGTGGGGGGGTGGTGTCTCTGTTTTCTCTTGCTGGCAATTACTTAACAAAATGGACATATTATCCCTAAATAATCCCCATTTGCACTTTAATTTGTGAAATCTGTACACCTCTGGCTTTGGAGCAAAGCTTTTCAAAGGGGCTTGAGTGACTTGGACTCCCGTACTCTAAAAGTCATCCATGGAAATGTCTTTATTGCTCTTAAAATACACCTCTTATATTGTCACCTATTTAAGCCTTTCAGCCAAGTGTGGCTCAAGTGGGCTATTCTGTGTGTTTCTGCCTGTTCAGCAAACGTGATGAAATCACATGAAGTGGTGAGATTGAGCAGAATAGAGTGACTGGGGAAACCCCAGCTCCTTTCACAAGCCTGAAGCACCTGGGTTTCCCACCAACAGGCAGTTAAGATAAGTGGTATGCATCCAAGGCTGTTCAGAAGTAAGGTTTTACAGAAAGAAAGAAGGTCTCTGGGAGGGAAAGCAGGCCAGCAATCACTCTTTGGGGGCTGGAGAAGATCATATACTGTGCCCAACCCTTCTTCCACACCCCTGGTGTCTGCTGTGGGGCAGGAATGCATCTGTGAGGCTGCTGTTATTGGGGTGCCCCAACTGGAGGAACCCTGCCAAAGTTGTCAGTCATCCAAGAGCTAGGTGTTGATTTTGAAATGAAGCTGAAATGTAAGGGATTGTCCCCTTTCAAGATGGGGCTAGGAGATGTCTGGACCTTGCCCTGCGCTTCCCCTGCAACCTGCCTGCCCATGTGCTGGGATCCCAAAAGCAATGCTGGGATGGGGCACCCAGGTCTCCAGCTGTGAAGATGAAGCATCAAATGATTTTGATGGGCAGGAGGATTGACATCTCTGTCATGGCAGTGAGAGGTGTGGTGAGAGTTAACAGCAGGATGAAGGATGACAAACAGCAACCGACATCTTAAAATGTCTCATCCTTTTTACTTTTTAATGGCTTTTAAAGATAGAGTTACTCTTTCCAGTGTCTTGGCCAAATTCTGCTCTCTGTCTAGCTGGAGTCCCTCGGCAGCCTTGGATAGAGGCTGTTTTCCTTTGCTTCCTGCCTCTGCCTGTCCAAGCAATGCCAGATGTTGTCTCAACACTGCTGTTTTCCAGCCCAGAGGTGGTTTCAGTAGGGGGCGGGGTGGAGCCCTCTTTCCAAATGGGAGGTGCTAAAATTAGCCGCATTATAAATGCATCTTGCAACACCCCAAAACACCCCATTTTGGTGGCTGGGCAGTGAGGCCAGTCCTGATTGCCTGAGAAGCAGTTGCATGCGAAGGAGATGAGCACTCCTCCATGGTCAACCCCAATGAGTGCAGGAGGTGGTGAACTCTCCTCAAGGTGAGCGTGGGATGCGTGGGTTTCCCACTGCCAACTCCTAACATCCCCACATGGGGCTGACAGGGTGGGTGCTCTCAGCAAAGCCAGTCCCTGGGCAGGAAAGGTCACACCATGGTTCTGAGGTGAGAACTCTTAATACCGCTCAGTTAACACGGTGGCTTTCTCTCCAGCAGATGTGCAGGTTTGGGACTGGCCTGGTAACACATGGGCTATGGTCAAACTAGAAGTGAAAGAAGGATTAATGCAGCTCCAATGTGCTTCATCCCCTGCCATGAGGACTGCAAACGTAGCTCAGGGTGTTCTCCTTCTCCACAGGAGAGTGAGCTCAGATGAGAGCCATCCTGCCTAGGAAGTGCTGCTTGGTTCAGATCAGAAAGGCATGTATTCAACCAGGGAGATGAACCAGGTCCATCTCACAGTGAAAGATGGTTATTCCCACAGCAGGTGCTTTGACTATAGGACTACAACCTACAAAACTGCCTGGCTGTTGCAGCAGTGCAGGTAGAAATAGTTTCTGGACGAGCTGTGCTGGGGAGTCTTCAGTGGACATGTGGGTTGATGGCTGAGGCTGGTCCTTATGTAGAGCTGGGAACTGAGCTTCTTCCAATCCAACACCGTCATTTCCTCCACTACCTCAGCAGCAAGGTGCGAGTCTTGTATATACAGGACCATCAGGGAATGGGGATATCTTGGAGGAGGGCTGATGAAGCACAGTGAGATAGTTGAGCTCCCAGCTCATCTGGCTTGGGAGGGCTGATGGGACCAGAAGCCAGAGAGCTCTGCCATGTGCCTCTCTTACTGTTGCCTCCCATCAGAGAAGCAGCCTCTTGTGAGAAGTTTCTACTGAGCCTCCCGCGGATGGGATGGCAGCACTTCCCTAGGCTGGCTGGGGAACAAAGACCTTCTGGACCACATTTAGGCCCTTATCTGGGAGTCAAGTGCAGGTCTCCAGGCTGGCAGATTTGATGCCGTGACAAGACTATATCTAAAGCTGGTTGAAAAATTGAGTATTTTCTTGTGGCAACTTCCAAGACTTCACATATTTGACTTCATTGCAAATCAGGCCGAGGAGTGGAAATATCTGAAAATACTGCAAGGAAAATGCAAGTATGCACAGGCATGGCAGGAGCACTGACACTACAGATTTTCCAGCATTACTGAAAATGAAGCATGTTGAGCCTTTGAAAAGAAACTCAAAACGGTTGCATTTCTGCAGTGCCTGTCTTTGTGGCCTAGGTGAAATGTCTGAGTGGGGCACTTCACATCCTGCGGATTGGCAGGATGTGTTTTTTATAGCAGCTTTGCCATGGGCTAGTGCCTCCTCTGATTGTGCAACGAACCCTGTGGTCAGCGCAGTTGGCTGAATCTTGCCGGTCATCTCTACAATAATTGCATGCACAGACAAAACCTTGTTGCAGGTTCAGAGGACAATGTAGGCTCCTTCCAATCAGCTCTTTTGAAAGCCATGAAGACCCCATGGTGCCATCCAAATTGAGACATGGGTTGGGAAGTATAGAACCCGGAAGAACAGGCTGCCCAAAATCATGGGGACTGAGGCCAGGAGCTACAGTGATGAACTTCTTGGTTATTTTTAAAACACATAATACTTTTTTCCCTTTGCAAGCTGTTTCTCAAGGTTGGTTTCCACTGATAGGATGTAAATGTTCAATGAAGTTTTCAGAGGTAAACAGGGAATCCTTCTATACAAAGACTTGCCTATTGAATGAGACCAGGCGTTGAACTTGTGGAGCAGTAACATGTCCTTACACCACAGGCCAACTTCTCCTTGATGAACATCTGCGGAGGGGGTAGCCATGGGCACCCTCCCTTTACCAAGGGCAGCTTGCTGGCCAAACATGGCAGCTTTGAATAATAAATAATGATAATCTGTCTTTTAATTTCCCCTCCCTCTTTTCTGGTGATGAATGGCTCCCATTCCAGAGTGTGGAGGAGAAGCAGCTGCTGATGGGGGGCAGGGTAGCTTCTCTGGGGTTTATTGTTTTAATCATGGCCTGAGTGAAAGTGACAGCCCAAAGATGAAGTATCTGCTGAAAGGAAATCAGAACTCTGGGTTGACTCCATTTAGCTCCATGACTAGTAAGAACGTGTTTTTGTTGGACGTGAGGAACATGATTTCAACTGACTAGGCCCTTAAATGCCGCTTCTGTCTGCATTAATGCTCTTGGGTTTGCAACATTTCTCATGTCCCATTTGGGAACTCTTAGACCTACCTGGAGCCTCACACTGGAACTTCTCCAGCCTCAGCAACTCTATTTTTTTTGGTGTATCTGTGATGTAGTAAGGAAGGCCATGATGCTGAATGGGGCTTTATAATCCCAAAGGAGGCTGGGTGGGAAAGACAGTAGGCATGGGGTCTGCTCCCTGCTTGAGGAGGGGTAGAAGGACGCCAGCAAAGGGGGAAATGCATTGGGTGACACCTGGGCAACTTGCACCTACCTGATGATTGTCCTTGCTGGCCATTTCTTGCTCTGCCCAGGCTCTAATATCCTGCTCTGGATTTCTGCAGTGCTCAGCACAACCTGGCCTTGCTCTCATCCTGTTGCTGGCCCCAAGCCAGCACCAAAAGGTGCATTTTGGCGCTGGGTGTCAGTGAACAGAGCACCATGTCATGTCCGGATAGTGATTGATAGTCATGGGGTAGATGGATTGACAGTGAGGAAAACAGCCTACAATAAGTGTGGTAATCCCACTGCCTAGATGCCAGACTTCTGCACACCCACTCTCCATGGCACAGAGAGGGTTAACTGGTGAATACTGTGGCAACATGTTTAAACTGGCGCATCTTCCCTTCAAACACCATAAATTTGGGGGAGAACAGTTAAAAATAGTTTCTTCCATGTTCCTGAAAAAATGTTCTCATGTGCCCTGCTGGCTGCAGCCGCTGTTATGAAACAAAATATTTCCCATCAACAGTCATTAGCCTTCGAGGCTGGGCTAGAATGCTGTTTATTACAATAAGAGCCATTACCGAGAATGGGACAGGATTAGAATAGAAAAGCCAAAGTGTTATTTTCCTAATTAAAAACCCACATCATAGGCCACTAATGGTGCCAGGACATTTGCTCTCCTTCTGCTGGATAGAAGCTCTGGCGGTGCCTTTACACTGCAGTCAGCCCTTGATGTCCCAGCATAGGAGACTGAGGTAGCACAGAGAGGGTATAAGCACAAATGTGGCCACACATGTGCATGCCCTCTGCAGACAACCTGAGGAAGCTGTGCAGGCAAAGGTCATGCCATTCAATAGCTTTGAGGAGATGGCATTGCTGCATGTCTTGGAAGGCACATGCAGGGACTGTGAGAATGAAGACCCTGGGCACACTGTAGGAGAGCATCTGGTTCGAGACCATCTTAGGAACCTGAATGTATACAAGTCCATGGGACATGATGAAATCCATCCGTGGGTCCTGAAGGTGCTGGCGAATGAAGTTGCTAAGCCACTGTCCATCATCTTTGAAAAATCATGGCAGTCAGGTGAAGTTCCTGAGGACTGGAAAAAGGGAAATATAATCCCCATTTTCAAGAAGGGGAAAATGAATGACCCAGGGAACTACAGACCAGTCAGCCTCACCTCTGTGCCTGGCAACATCTTGGAGCAGATTCTCCTGGAAGGCATGCTGAGGCACATGAAAAACAACAAGGTGCTTGGTGACAGCCAGCATGGCTTCACTAAGGGGAAATCCTGCCTGACCAATCTGGTGTCCTTCTTTGATGGGGCTATAGAACTGCTGGACAGGGGTAGAGCTGTTGATGTCATCTACTTGGACTTGTGCAAAGCATCTGACACTGTCCCACACAACATCCTTGCCTCTAAGTTGGAGAGACATCAATTTGATAGATGGACCCCTCAGTGAATAACGAACTGGCTGGATGGCCGCACGCAAAGAGTTGTGCTCAATGGCTCAATGTCCAGTTGGAGACCAGTAACGAGTGGTGTCCCTCAGGGATCGGTGTTGGGACTGGTCTTTTTCAACATCTCTGTTGGTGACATGGACAGTGGGATTGAGTGCGCCCTCAGCAAGTTTGCCACTGACACCAAGCTGTGTGGTTCAGGTTGATATGCTGGAGGGAAGGAATGCCATCCAGAGGGACCTTGACATGCTTGTGAGGTGGGCTGATGCCAACCTGATGAAGTTTAACCATGCCAAGTGCAAGGTCGTACACCTGGGTCGGAGCAATCCCAGGCACAGCTACAGGTTGGGCAGAGAAGTGATTCAGAGCAGCCCTGCGGAGAAGGACTTGGGGGTGTTCGTTGATGAGATACTCAATGTGATCCAGCTGCAGTGTGAGTTCACAGCCTAAAAAGCCAGCCGTACCCTGGGCTGCATCAAAAGGAGAGTGACCAGCAGGTCGAAGGTAGGTGATCCTGCCCCTCTACTCTGCTCTCATGTGAGACCTCACCTTGGAGTACTGTGTGCAGTTCTGGTGTCCTCAACATAAAAAGGGCATGGAACTGTTGGAACAAGTGCAGAGGAGGGCCACGAGGATGATGAGGGGACTGGAGCACCTCCCATATGAAGACAGGCTGAGAAGGTTGGGACTGTTCAGCCTGGAGAAGAGAAGGCTGTGTGGGGACCTCATAGCAGCCTTCCAGTACCTGAAGGGGGCCTATAGGGATGCTGGGGAGGGACTCTTCATGAAGGACTGTAGTGAGAGGAGAAGGGGTAACAGGTTCATGCTTAAACAGGGGAAGTTTAGATTGGATATGAGGAAGAAATTCTTTACTGTAAGTGTGGTGAGGCGCTGGAATGGGTTGAGCAGGGAAGTTGTGAATGCTCCATCCCTGGCGGTGTTCAAGGCCAGGTTGGACATAGCCTTGGGTGGCATGGTTTAGTGTGAGGTGTCCCTGCCCATGGCAGGGGTGCTGGAACTAGATGATCTTAAGGTCCTTTCCAACCCTAACTATTCTATGATTCTATGTGTGTAACCTCAAGCTAATTTTCTTGCATGCATTTGCTTTATTGAAACCAACAGGGAAAAGCACATCCTGAACTGTAGTGGGAAGGTGCCTGTGCCCAAATATGTGTTTGGAAAATGTGCACTGCATGTGCTGCACGCAGGCAACTAATGTTTGCTTGCGCCATGTGCAGAGTTGCAGCTGTAGCTGTTAAGAGTCAGGAGAGCAGTGGTGAGGTTTGGTTTGTTTGGTTTACATAGATTCTCTCCTGCAGGCTCTCATCCCTTGACCAAGGGCATGAACCAGTGTGAGCATCCGTCAGCAGTGCATTTACAGTGGAGTGCAGGCATGCCATGCTACGTAGGGGCTGGTTTGCTTGTGGACCTTCAAACAGAGCTATGATGTTGCCTCCACCTGAGACCTCGCAGCACTGATATGCCTGTGCTTGCCATTCTTATGGTCTGTGTTCAGCTTTCCCTTCTTGCCACCCTACACACCCTTTTCTTCATGAAACCCTAATAGGTAGCACAGCTCCATTGGGGCAGCAAAAGGAAGAAGAGAAAGTGATGGAAAGGAGGTAGCTCTGCAGAGGGATGGGGTGAGTGTGAACAGAGCCTGGAGGGAGGGTCTGGTGTGTACTGAGGCTGGGACCATGCAAGGGCTGGAGGACTTTATTGGAGAGAGCTGGGATAAGCCCTGTTATCCCTGTCTCCAGCTTGTGCAGTTGCATCTTTTGTCCCAAATGTTCATTTTCTGGAAAGGAGGAAGTGTGCGTTTGTGTTAATGTAGCTGAAAAGCTTCTCTCTCTCTGTCACTTTGTTCATATTTCCGAGTGAAGAAAAAAAAAACAAACCCAAAACCAAACAAGGAGAGTTGGAGGGAATTGTTTAGAAAAGAAAAAAAGAATGTTTTTTCTGGCCAAAAATTACATTGAACATGCAAATCCAAAATCTTTCAAAAGAAGACTGAAAATGTAAAACCCCCCTCCAAAACTCCTATGTACTCAAATGTCACTATTTCAGTGAGTTCTAGCACTCATGGTTTATTTGACACTCTGTGACTCTGCCTATGCGTGTTTTTCCTGGTATTTCTTCAAGGTATGAGTCATTAAGAAAACAAAGCTTGAAGATGCCAGTGTACTGGCCAGGATGACAACATGGTTGTCCATGTTTTGTTATGAATGGGTAACAGGGAAACGTACTTTTAGTGTACAATGGCAATTCCAATGTTATGATGAGCTGGAAGAAGATGGGTTTCGATGACTGGCATGCTGGCTTGCTAACCTGTGGACTGCCAGCTCCTTCTGATGCCAGAGCCTGTTTGGAGCAATTGTTGAAGAACTGGCCATCAAGGAAGGAGATTTTTAACATTTTTCTAATACTCTTTCACTCTTTTTTTAGTCTTTCTTAGGAGATGTAAATTGCTCTGCTGATCTCTCAGCTTTTCAGGATGAGATGGTATCCATCCTGATGTTGTACAGATGTATCCAACCACACAACAGGTTTCTGTCCTCCCAACTGAGCTCTGGTTGAAGGGTATCTAGATATCTATACAATTCTGCAATTAGTAAATGCTGTGCTCAAGCCAAATGGCTGCTGAACAGAGTAGCCAAAGCATGTCCTGGTCTCCTCTTGATGAGGCTGAACAAGTCATGGAGCTGCTCTGCTACAGGAAAATCAGTGCCATTTTTTGCAGAAGTGAAAACTGACAATGTAATACTCCTAATATAACACAAACTCCTAACAAATGCCAGCAGTAAAACAACATCTAAAGCTAGTTTAATTCTCATCAAACCTGATGTGTTTTATTTTGTGACCATGACATCTGGAAAGCAAAGGTCATGCAGCTCCCAACCTGGTGGTCCTTCAGCTCAGCAGCTCCAACACTCTGCTCTGGAGCCCTATTTCTCTCTCTGGCATCTGCTGCTTGCAAAATCAATCACTTTATTATAGTTATTTTAATTATGTCAATCTTGCTGATGATGTATGTCTAGGCTGAGACCCAGGAGGGAACAACTTCAACCCAAAGAAATTTGTCTTGGGAAGTACATTGGCTGTTGGGACTCAAAGAAAAGCCATGCTCCAGAGCTCATGTCCTGCAATTGAGCCTCTCGTAGGTCTGACACAATTTGAGAAGTTTACTCAGACTTTGCCAGCAATTCTAAGCAAAGGAATTCTCCCCACCCCCACCCCCCCTTTATACTTTCAGGAATCTCTTTGGCTTGATTTCTGGCAGGGAAATTGCAAAGATACCATTCAAACCTCTTGCAGGCAAAAAATAAAAACCCGAAGTAGGCTGTCCCAGCAGAGAGAAAGATCTCCTGAACTTGCTGGAGATGACAATTTTTTTTCCTAGTGAGAATCTGCTTGGAAAGCACAGACACGGGGGATTTGTTGTGCCGTGACTGCTCTGAAAAGCCACCTGCAACATCAAATTTATAATCGCTTATAATGCAGCTTGTTCCTGACTCATGAGGTTTGCACTTAAATGGCAGTGTTGTGAAATGTTTGGTTTGGAGTGTGACTGGGAGTCATGGTCCTTCTCCACTTTTTGGAATTGAGTGTCCTGTAGCCCCTCTGTTGCCTCCTGGACTTTGCCCCTGCTCCAGAAATCCTGCTGTTGCCTCCAGGATCTCAGTGATGGGTGGTTGTGACCCTTTGAAGGGTGGCAGCACAGTCACCACTGGCATCTTCACAGAGAGCACATATTAGGTGAGGGAGATGATAGCCTCTCTCCTGGGGGCTGGATCACAGCAGATTCCTCACCATCCTTCCTTACCTGTTACAGAGCTGGAAGAGGGCAAGCACATTACAAAAATGCTTTCCATCACCAGGCAGCTCCCTTAGCTGTTTAGTTTTATTAATGGAAAACATTAGCGAGACAATGTGTCAGCAGGCTACAAAGCTCCAGGACTTTTCTCTCCAAGGAACTGCCCTCAAGCAGTAAGACACAGCACTCTTGGAGTCTCTCAGATGGCACCCTCTGTAGCTCTACCTCTGACATGCCATATAAATCCCTCTCAGACTGCTGATGGGACATAAACTTACCCAAAACTGCAATGCTTACTACATTATTGCACTTTTGAGACATAAATCCTGCATCAACTTAGTAAAATATCTGTGGCTATCGAGTTAAACAAGTCAAGACAGCTACTTAACTCTTGCCAAACATAAGCTTATTAAAATGCACCAAGAAGCACATGAGGAGCAGCACAGATGAAATGTTTTCTGAGCAGCCATTTATCACATTTGTACAACAAGTCATAAAGAGGTCTATGGCTTTTGGCTGTGCATGTAATTTCCAGGAATAGAGATATAGCCAGGAAGAGCAGATACGGTAGAGGGTCTGTTCAGATTCAGGGTGAGGAGTTGGAGCACGAGCCTAATTGCTGCAGAAAGGACCATGTTTCTGCTGCAGCCAGATGGTGCTGTGGCATTTGCAGCTTCCACTTCTCTGGAAAGAGATGGGGTCTTCCCAGGAGGGGAGGAAAGATACATATGCCAGGGGTGAGGATGGGCACTTGTCAGAAGTGGGTAGCTCTGAAAACTAGTGAGGTACAAAATGAAATACCATGTATTGTTATGGCAAAGTAACAAATAATGGAGATTTTTGACAGCTTGGGTGGGGAAAAAAACAGAGGGGGGGGGGGGGAAGCCTTTTTATACCATATTTTAGCATCCCGGGCTAAAACACAAATTCCTGCCTTGAGCTGGAGCAGAGTCTGTAACAGCAGCTCCCAGGCTGGAAGTTATTAATCTACCCATAGAGTCACAGGGGGCATCTCTGTAACGAGGAGGGCATGCAGCATTGTATTTCTGTTACCCTCTTCTCCAGCAACTGCAGCAAGAGTGCCCTTCTCCCTCGACCTGGGAGTGTCTCTTGCTTCTCACAATTTGCTTTTTCTTGCAGTGGAGATTATTTTCCCCCAGAAGCAGAGGTGAGACTGTTATAATGCATCAGCTTCTTGAGCTGCAATCAAAGACCTGTGACAGTGTCCTAAGGGCTGGTGGTGTCCGGTTAAGGTTCTTGCAGGCTGTGGCAGGGGCTCCCAGGAGCAAATCCATCTGCAGCCACCAGAAACTGAGCTAGGACCATGGAGCCTCTTTGTCCAACTATCCGGAGAGATCTCTCTGCAGGAATAGGAATCAAACCTGCTGCCAAAAGGAGCAACCCATTTTTTTATTGTTTGCTTGAGGTCAGGGGATGGGGAGGGAGAAATTTAAAGCCCTTTCTCTCGAGGATGTGAAGCCCTGTGATTTGGCTGCTCCACTGACTGTTACAGTCCATGACAGTGTGAAATGTCAGCACAGTTGCTCTGAGAGGCCTGCTAGAACCAGTGACGTTGGAGCATCGCATGGGTGGGTGCCTGAATCGGCACCCAGCACTGGGACTGTGCCCAGCATTTATGTAAACTCTGAACTGTGTATGGCTGCTGAGCCAAGCTATAAATCTCCCAAGAAGTAGCTCTCACAAGCATGCTGACTTTCTAGTGTAAGCTGGAGCTGGAAGTAAAGGGAGAATAAACTCACTTGCTGATCAGCTCTGCATGGACCTGAATGGAGCAGCCTCCTGGGGGATGCCCAGGGGGAGATTCGGAGCTGGTCCAAACATCCACTCAGGATGTCTCGATGTAGAATTCAGCCTCCTATTAGGAGTCAACCTATCCCATCCCCAAAAGGCAATGATTTCAAAATGAGTACTCACACATGCAAGTCATCAAAACCAATAAATACTTCTCTTTCATCTCCATAGATGCTCTGCTTCTCTCCAGAAACATTTATAATGTTATTGGAGGAGCTCAGGAGGTCAACCAACCAGTTAATCTGCTCAGTAGCATGTTCAAAATATGCAGGACCAGGTAATTGAAACATTTTGTGAGCTCCGTTGGTGCATGCAGCCACTCTAAATGCTTGAAAGTGAAAAGGAATTTTTCCACATAAAATACCCCAAAGACGTCTGATAACTTAATTTATTCATGGGGTCCTATTCATTGTCCCACATCCTTCTTTTAAGGCTCTTTGAAAATTGTAATATAAAAGCAAAGTATCTTGCAAGTGTCCCAAGAGGTTTAGGAGGCTGTTCTCAAAAGGAAGTTTCTCCTGGGAAAAAAAGTCCCAATTGAAAATCAATTGCTTTTGAAAGTGGAAATTTGGGATCTGCAAAAGGCGTCAAATAGCAGTCAGGAAAACCACTCCTTGATCCCAAAAATCCGTGTTAAATGGCAATTCACATCATACTGCCACTTGCAGTATAACCAGACCTACTGTCTCTTGGGCAGGACCATGCTGTCAATGCCCAACCTGTTTGTACCCTATAGGCAAGCGGCTCTTGTGCTTTGTCTGGTAAAATCACCTGACAGTGCTGCCAGCTGGGTGGCCTGTGACCAAAATCTAAGCGCTACACACAGGCGCAAGCTGCTTCACTGATGTGGGCAGGAAAGGTACTGTTGTCCCTACCCAGAAGGAGTGAGCACTTGGGTCCAGACCTGTAATCCCAAGTGGAGGAAAACCCAGCCTAGGGAATGTCATCAGATAAAACAAGCAGTTCCTTCTCCAAAAAACTCTTCTGGTTTCCTTCCATCCAGCTGGGCTGTATTCCGTGGGCTTGACCCCTTTCCTCAGGGCTGGAGTTCAAGTGACCTACATCTAATTTCTCACTGCCTTCTGATGAGTGCTTTCATAACACTTTTCTTCTTCCGAGCTTTGGGGACCTGCCAGAGCTCAGCTGGAGCTGAAATGCTTCTGCTCTTTGACATCTAATTTTGTTCTCCACAGGATATTTCTTGGAGGGCTCATGGGAGTCTTGAGAGAGGCCACCCATCCCCACAGCAGGAGGAATCAGTGCCAGCAGGGATCATGGTGATGCTTTTTTGTCTTATAAATGGTTGGCAAGCACCAGGGCTGACTCAGCCCATGCCAGCTGTAGTACAGAGCACATCCATCATCTGATTGATGCCTTGCTGTGATTCAGGACTGGAGGAGCCCTGATGCAAAAGGGAAGGAAGGCGGGCAGGAGTGAGGGAGGACAACACATCTTCTGCCCAGCTGGGTCCTCCCCTCCCCTGCTAGCAGGTGATCCCTTGGGATCTGAAGCAGGATCATGGGTCAATGCTTGTGCATGGACCTGCGGCTCTCAAGGCTGGTCCTGCAGCCCCAGCTCTGCATCACCCCAAGAGGGATGGTGAAAGACCACGCAGGGGCAGTGGGAATGGCTAGAGGTGCATGTGAGAGCTGGGAGGAGAAAGGCCAAACAACAGCTCTTTAGAGAGGACATGGGGAATGTGTGGAGGATAGAGCTGGAACAGGGATGAGGCCATGCCCCTGCATGCTTGGGAGGGGGCAGCAAAAGTGGAAACCACAGAGCTACCATCTGAGACTTATTGCCTTGCTGGAAACCATTGGTCAGGAGGGACTGATGGGGTGGGATGGCACCCAGCAGTGTATGAGGTGCAGGGGTGAGGTTTGTGTAGAAAGGTGCCAGCTGCCATCCTGCTGTGTCTTTCAGCTGTGCTGCCTGTCAGCATGGGCACAGGGCTGACCTGAAATCACTGGAAGAGGCTATGTTAGAAGATGCTGGATTACCCACAGGAGAATTGGTTGCTCTAATAATGAAATCCACTTGGATTTTACAGGGGCTGCAATACTGCACATGGAAAGGAAGCATTTCTTCAGCCTTCTGCTCATGCTGCTTTTTCCTTGAACTATCCATTTTCTTTCCCCGTCTTTGCAGACATACTGCCTCCTACATATGCTCTCCTCTCCCTGCTTTCTGTCTTCTGGGTGACATTATTTTTGCAGGTCTTTGCAGCTATAATTTCACTCTAAGCTCACAGCAGAAAGTGCATGTCCTGCCACCTGCTCCCTGGACTGGGAGCTGCTAACAGTGTGAAATCTCCATGGCTGTAGACCTGTTTGACCCAGTCTGGTTCAGTATGCTATTTTCTCTCTTCCACCAGTCCTTGTGGTGTGTTTGGAAGCTTTGTGGCTGAGATGAAGCCCTCTGAGACTCTCACACTGCCTGAAGCCTGCAATTCTGGAGCTGTGAAGCAGTTTGGGTACCCTGTTATTGAGCACCATTGTCATAGAAGGAAGCCCACCCCTTACAGCCTTTTCATTGTCCATCAGTTGCTTTATGTGATAGGGAAGCTGTCATGTGTACCCTGGACCCAATGGCTATGTATTTGGAAATTCCTGTTGCTCATGCACATGGAGAGAAGCCATCTTGTGGTGCCTCTGTTTGTTAGACATCTCTTCAGCCTGTTGACACTCCTCCCATGTACAAGAGCCTGAGCTGATGCCAACAGCCCTGCACTCTGACATGGAAGTGGCCAAACTCCATTTTTGGTGTCCTTGGCTCTCTTTGATGTGTTGCCTTGCTGCCCCAAGCTTACGTACCCCAACCCATGCTATTCCCCAAGGTGGACCCCTCTTTCTCAATAGCCATGAGAAACATCCTCCTTGTGGTGTTTCTGAAAAGCAAAATATGTCCTTGGGTGCTGTAAATAGCTCAGAGAAATTATTTCTCATGATTCTGCTAGGACCAGTGTTTCTGTTGCTTGAGCCTCATAAACTCCCTGGGCAAATGTCATTGGAGAGCTCTTCTCACTGCTCTGCGGCCAGGCCCTTCCCATGCTGTTGGCTTCCCACATGCCTTCAGGAGTCCCTGAGGAGCCAGGAGCCCAACTGTCTCAGGTGCTGTGAGAATCAATGCTTTCCTCTAGGAAGCCGAGCCCTGCAGAGGGAGGATGAATGTGCCCACTTTGCACATGCCAGATAGAGCTTGGAGACCCTCGTTGAACTTGAGTTGCCTGATAACTGGGTGTTGAACTTGCAGGTATGAGTCTGGGATCCTCTCATATGGATAGTAATCAACTTCTGATTGTCCTGTGATACATATCTTAGAAGGTGTTCAACAAATGCTGGCACAGAGATGTCTGTGGTTGGGTGAGACGGTTCCCATCCTACCTGGGAACATGACAGTGCTTACAGTGTGACTGCTGCTCACTTCTGCCCCATGTGACCATGGGTTTCACACACCCCAGGCATGTGCCCTGTCTACATGATGAGAAAGTTGGGGAGAGAAAGTAGAGCAAACCTACCTTATCCTTTCTGGCTCCATTTCTAGTCTTGTGCAGAAGCTTTACACGTGCAGCCCAGTAAAGGGTCACAGATGCTGCTCCACTCCTGTGATTAGCTCCAGTTTCATCCTGTTTCTGAAGGTACATCCTGAGCCAGGAGAGGCAGAGACACAGGGAGGCTGAAGGTAACATCTTTTTTGCTACTGTGGTAACTATGGCAAAACAGCACCTTCCAGGCCATCTCTGTGGCCACTAGCAGAACAGATTGGCCCAAATTCAAACCTGTGGATTCATGCTGTGCAGAGATACAGCAACAAATCACAAGGGTCAGAGGAAACTGGTCATGGAAAAAGGAGGGAATTTCCCACATGGAAGTAGGGCCATGCACTGGGAGCTCTGTGCCCAGCTCTCATGCTGTTATGAATCACCCACCCTTTTTCCCAGCCCTTAGGGAAAGCGCCGCCAGAGGCAGACCTAGCATATGGAAATTTCAGCCTGTAAGTCAAATATTATTTCAAAGCTAATGACAAAAGAAATCTATTTTTGCGGTGGTCTTGTTTAAAATATTTCCCCTTAATCCTCTTGAAATAGCAGTAATTGAAAACGGTTCTTTGAGATGCCAGTGCATACTTCTTTAATTATATCCTGTGCTGCCTGTTTCCAATGAAAAGGCTCTATCTGTTTGCAGTTACTGGCCTTATGAAAACCAGGCTTGGGCCCAAGTTGGCAGGAGCCTGAAATAAGAAACATTTCCCTTCACAGTCGTAATTTGAGCTAATTAACTTTAATCACCCCAGAAACATCTTTCTGAGATTTCTTCCCCCACCTTGGAGCTGGGGCATATCCAAGCAGCCCTGAGGATGAGGGCTGGCGGAGAAGTGCTGTCCCCTTTTCACCCCCAGCTGATGGGTACTGTGGCAGTCCTTGCTGATGCACACAAGTGTCCTCTGTGAAAAGCTGAGGCTGGCAATGCAGTCAGTAGCTGACCAGGGCTGCAAAACCATAGCCTGATGTAAAGAAAGCTGCTCTGGAGCAAAAAACTCAGGACTTTATGGGCAGTTTGAGCTGATGACATGGTGTTTTTTCCTTGGGCAGGATGGAGCTATCATACAAGGACCTGCATTTAGAGTATTTTTACAAACCTGCATGATCATATTACAAAGAGGGAGCGATGAGCCACTGGCCAGAGCCACCATCATCTTTCAGGGGTGAGGACCCGGCCTTTAGGAGAGGGATTTTTCTGGGTGGAGAGCAGGTGATGTGCAGCAGAGCAGTTGCCATGCTGCATCCCCGATGCACAAGCCTGAGCAATGCCAGCATGAGAGAGTTGCTGTTTAAAGGCCCAGATGGCAAGAGGGGAGCAGGCAAGAGCAAGTGGCTGATAGGGCATTTCCCAGCCCTGGGGCTGGCACACAAGCTGAACTCCAAGCCAGGACTGGGGGGTTTTGCACAGACTGTTTACAACAGCAGAGGCAAAGCAGAACTCTGTCACTGCAGCACCAGCAGGTAATTATAAAGAGCATTGTTATGCTTAACGAGGGGTGTAAATCTTAACGCTTTCAGTCCTCTGTTTCTGTGAGGATGATGGAATTGAGTGATGCTGTCACGCAGAGAGGACGTGGGGTTATCCCCAAAGTTTACCTGGTGATGGGTTCAGGTGCGCAACTAGTCTAGCAGAGGGGCAGCGTCTCATCCCGGGCCTCCCGCCTCGGCACAAGCCCGGGTGCTGCAGCTCCTTGCTGGACCGTGGGCAGCTTCTTTCGAGACCCCGGCGGTGGCGGTGGCGGTGGCGGAGCCTGCAGAGGGAGCTGGACGCCGGAGGCTGCCGCTAAGCCTCTGGGACCCGCTCGGCCCCGGAGGAGCTCAGCGCCGGGGCACGGAGAGGACTGAAGAGTGATCCTGTTTCGAGTTAGGTACTTTCCAACCTCCCCGCGTGAGTCGCGGAGGTTGCTGATGTACTGGCGTGAGTCTGGTTACAGGGGCTGCTGGAGGAGCTGTACCCTGGGTAAAGGGGTACTTGGTGCCTACGGGTAGAAGAAGGAAGGGAAAGCAGGTATAAGCTCCCTGCACTTTCCGCCTACCTGTGTTTGGCGCCCGGGCTGGGCAAAGGGTGGGGTTTGGGAGCAGAACTGCCCTGTTATCCGTAGGCTGGACCCCACAGCTCCGGAGGCACCAGGGAGCTTGGACATGCTCTGGATCACTGGAGCTGGGGTAGAAAGGTGGCTGCATCCACACTTGAAAGAGTCTGGGGCTCTTGACCTTTTCTGCCAAAAGCATCTCTTGCTGCATCTGAATTATTTTGGACAGGAGCTGAATTAAGTTCACTGAAATACTTCTCACTTGCTCTTTAACCCATGGCATGATTAAACCTAAGGGAGGAACTGACCTCATTAGTCTGAGTATTAGGGTCCTGAGGGCACTAATGGGCTTTAACTGTCCCAGGCAGCCTCACCGGGAACTCCCTAAAGACACACATCCACTGCCAGGGGTCCAGAAGCTCCATTTGAAAGTCCAGGTGCAAGCACCTCTTTCTTGACTATTTTCTTAACATTTGTCTGTACTAGATTTTAAGTAGGGAAGACTGTGTTTTGACACCCTTCCTACTGAGTCTGGGTTTTTTCTTCTTAGGGAACAGGATGCTTCCCCAAGCTAGGGGAAGTGAGCTGGAATTTTGAGTAAATTCAGGCTGGATGGCACCGTGAAGTCCCTTGCTAGGGCTGGTTGCGTGCTCCAGTGCTGTACTGGCTGAGGCTGGATACCTGCAGACCTAGCAAACACCTCTGCTAACCTGGAAAGCAATCAACAGACTCTGCTGTTCCAGTACAGATCCCTGGACTGACACAGGCAGAGGCAGTGTGGGAAGAGCAAACCATAAAGAACAAATTCTGCACCACTTATGAAGGGCACCAGGGTCCAGGAGCAGGTTTAAAAACTCAACAGGTAAGTTAATTGATATCCTAATGCAGATGAACTCAATGCTAGAGGAAGCATCTTCCATCAGCTCCTTAAACCCCCTGCAGAAGACAGGCCCTTCACCTGCAGGAGCAGGTAATGCTGTCATGCAGCCAACCTGTATGGTGTTGCATAAAGGGCTGGGAGCAGCAGCCTTTTGTGGAATTGCTGAACACTCAGAGTAAGCAGTATGAGCAATGTCTTGTAACGTCATGAAAGGCTTTAGAAGGGGATTTTTTTATTTTGGTTGTTTTATTGTTTGTTTGAGTTTGTTGTTTGGGGTTTTTTGGGGGGGAGGGGTTGTTTTGTTTTGGTTTTTGGTTTAGTTTGAGTTTTGTGGTGGGTTTATTTATTTATCTATTTATTTGGCCAGCTACTGAGGAGCCAGAGATTTTAGGGGGTCTGCAGCCTTATAAAGGGTCTGCTAGGATGGAAGTAGCCTTGGGAAGATGCTGCAGCAGCCCAGTGAGTTACAGCGCAGAGTTACAGTCATGTTGTTACATACACCCGGCAGTCCAGGCTTGGACCAGGAGCAGCCTGCTGTGAGAATGGGGGCTTTTCTGCCCCAGATACCCAAACATCTTAGGGCTGCATCTGTTAGGACTTCCCAAGTGCCTGACTTTCAGTCTCACAGGCTGGTGTTTCAGGGAAATCTAAAGGCAGGAGACATTGACTGTGAACAGTAACTCATGGTACAGAAAAATGGGGAACATATTCTTTATGAGCTTATTTGCTGTGGCATTTAAAAGTAGTTACAGGAGCAGAAATGAGTGATTGCTCACTTTGCTGTCTGCTCCCTGTGTACTTGGAGAGATTTATTGACTGGTAGCAGAAGATCAGATCCCCCCATTCCCGACTGTCTGTGTAACTGAGCACTAATTATACTTAATGGTTGTACTGAAGTGGATATTTTTTTTCCCCACCATGACAGCAAGAATAATATGATTTAGCAATATCCCTACAGGGGAGGATGGGGGAAGCCAGAAACTGTTGTGAGGTTATTTATGCAAGCTTTATGCAACTGGCAGAGTAATGGCAAGAAGACAATGGGCATTGGCATGGAACAAAATCAGTTGCACAGATCCAGGGCTTGTGATGAGCTTAGCCAACAGAATTGCTTATCCATCTGGGTATGGGGGAGCTTTTGGGGCAGCAAGATACAGAGGAACAGTCTGAGCTATGGTTTGCCATGCAGAGATATTTTTCTCCAGCTTCTAAGTTGCAAGTAGCTTGTAAGTCCATGGAGCAGAGGTCTGCTTGCAGGGAAGCACATAGAGAGAAGTGACAGCCACGTGTCTTCTCCACCCAAAAGCCACCAGCATCTTCTCATTAGATATGCAGTGGAGAAAGAGAGGGAAGAAGTATGTATGTAGCTGTGTTGAAGTGCATGTCCCAGAGAGCAAGGGGGGTGTGTTGTATCCATTTCTGGTCAAGTGTTTTGCTTTTGACTGTGAGGATTGTCTGGGAATAGGGCATGCAAGTATAAGCAAGTTTGGGGGCAAAGGTGAGAAGAATAAATAATACAAGCATAAAGACATCTTAGTGGTTGGGATATTGCTTTTGAATATATGATACAGAGATATTATAAAATAGATAAATACATAAACTAGCTCAGAGTCACAGAGTACATGACCAAATACAACTTGGAGAAAGCAATCTACCAGGCAAATAAAATGTAGGCTATACATTAAGGCTCCTTTGCGATGCCTTTCCTGGGGCAGCAGTGATTTAACATTCTGAAAAGACAGAGCCAGATGGAATGCAAGTGCGCATAAGAAAACCAGAATGCAAGTGGGTTTTTGTGTGATCCAGACTTTTCATGTAAAAGGCAGCATGATTTCACCTATTGATTCAGAGTTTCTCCAAGGTTACCTGGCATAGAAACCTGACAAACTGGATCATGTGTGCGATGCAAGTGACCGTTCAAGCATTTAGGCAGGTTTTGCTTAAGTCATTTCCATAGTGGAATTACCGCTTTACCCAAGGCTGGTTTAAAGCAGCCCGCATACAGGAGTCACAAGAGGGAGCTAGAGATGAACTTTAGACTTCTCTTCAAGGTGCTAGAGGGTCAATTTTTTTTCTTCACAATAGGCATAAAGGCTGAAATCTCCATTGTTAAAGCTGATATTCCGCTTTAACAGCTTGTGCCCCTAAGCTGAGGCTTGAGCAGTCCTGCCTGAAGCCCTTTCCTCCCCATCTAGCTCAAGATCACCTGCAAACAAAGCGCTTAAGTAGCTGCCTGCCCAGATTAAGACTTGTGGCTTGGCTTTTCAAGGAGCAAGCTTTCCCCGGCTTCTGTTCCAAGCAGTTCTCCAGGCTAGAAAGTCTTTTCACCAGCTGGGTCAGGAGCTTTCCGTGTTGGGAACACCCCTCTAGCTTTCCCGATGGCAGGCTGAAGCCTTGGCTGCGTGGTCTGTTCCCAGCCTGGGGGAAACTGGGAACGTGATCCCACCTGCACCCTTCTGCTCTCCTTTCCACCCTGTGAGCAGTTGCAAGCTGGATGCTTCTAGGAGGGTTTGCATGACTTCTTCCTTAGCATCCCTCACAAATGACCATGCCCACAACTGATTTGTGCACAGAGAGGTGAAACTGGTGGAAAAAAAAATCCCTGCTCACAGCTCAAAGTAGGTGCTGTGGATTCAGGCTGCTGCACCCAGAGAGTGCCTCCTGGGCATGTCCTCAGGGCTGGAGCAGCCTTTCAGCGAGGAGAAAGGATATTGTCTTCTTCAGGTGGGTTTCTTGTAACTGGCAATTAGCAGCTCTAAAACCACAATGAGGCAATTTGATTCTCTGCTGCTGGGGATGCAGTGATGCCTGCAAAGAGGAAAAGAGAGCCTGTGCTGTGCCCTGGGTGAGCCAAGCATGAGGACCTGGGTGGATGTTCTGCTCCTGCTCTGCCTTAGAGGAAGCAGCCAGGCTAGCAGTGAAGATGTTCAGCTTGCAAGAGCTCACTTTCTCTGGTTACTGAGCAACACCTTATCATGCCAGCCCTTGGTGATAGCAGCATCCTGGGGAGGGCTTGCAAACACTGGGTTTGCACTAATCTGCATGCTGGGTCTTGTAATCTTCACTGGAGGACATGAGACAAGAGCCACCAGTGTAGAAAGGATGGCGCTGGAGGGGCTGGGCTTGATTAGCCTTCCTTTTTTTGATTGATTGATTAGCCTTCCTTCTTTTTCAGCCTTTGTCCCATTGAACATCCTAAACCACTGGCAGATTTCTCCACCAAAACAAGAAGATCCTTGCCTTTCCATGAGGCAGCTGCACAAAATGCAGTGGTTCATCCCATGGATGGCAACTTGCAGCTCACCCATGCTACCTGTTTCGGAGAAATTGCCAGGAACTTGCCAATAAAGTTTTAAGTTGGCAAGCAGGTATTCTTTACTGTGGCACCAAAAGAAACAGGGGATAGCTCCTAGTGTGTTTCCTCTGAGCATCAACCAGGCTGTGATTATATTGTCCTTAAAGTAGACATATTCATGAGATTACATACATATTCATTGAGTTACTTATACATTACATCATACTTCTAGAGAATTCCTCCCGCATGCGCACTAAAATGTGATAGTGGGCTTTGGGACCCCTGGTGGTTATTTCTTCATCATTTTCCTCTTAATCACTTTGTTTTAGGGTCATTGTCATGTCAGTAACCACCAGGTCAGTTCTGGCCAGTTCTTGCACAATGCTTATCTTGGCTGTTTCCTTATCCCTGTAGTTGCTAACAAAGCATAATGTCCTTGAAGTTACTTATTTACAACCCCATTCTTCAATTAACCCTATTCTTCAATCAACCCCATTCTTCAAACCACTCTATTCTTCAGTCAACACCATTCTTCAATCCCCCCTTTTCTTGTCCTATTGCAAATTCTTTTGCCACTGAGTTATTCCATTCTTATTTAAAGTTTCCTGAAGTATTATCTTGTTTCTACTTGATGCTTAATTTTGTTTCTCTTCCATTCTTCATAGTTCATCATGGATGGTTTGCAACACCAGATTAAGCATTGTACCATGCCACAAGTGATTAATATTTAACTTCTGTTGTGCTGGGATTTTTTTGTGTGTTTGGTTTTTTTTTTTTGCTTATTTGTTTGTTTTGTTGTTTTGTTTGGTGGTTTTTTTTACTGTGAGGGTGGTGAAACCTGCTTTAGATGACCCTGCTCAAGCAGGGGATTTGGACTAGATCATCTCTCATGCCAACCACAGCCTGGTTGGCCTGCCCTTCCTTCCTGGATGGCCCTCTTACAACAGGGGACGCCATCCCTCACATCAAAGTCTGGCATGGCATGTGTCCCCACTGCTCAATGCCTGCTGGGTTGCAGCCAGCAGAGGAGCTAAAGGTTCTTCTCCGTGGCAAACACAGAGGCCAACCCTTTCTTGCCCTTAACTGTGGTAGGAGGCATTTGGCCAGCCTCAGTCCTTGCACCTCATTGTCAATGAAGAGTTTCACCTGCCTCATCCAGTAACAGCTTGCTACTATGGCAAAGCATGCACACATTTACATTAGCAGTATAACAACCACAGGGTGCAACAGCATGTTGAAGATGCTGGTGTCAGTGGGGGACCAGCCAAAGAAAAGTTCTGACCAGGGGGGTTCTCCCACCCTCTTAAGTTTTTCCATTACCCACTTTATAACACTACCATCATATTAGAATCTTTCTAGCTTCTGCCTTAGCATTTTCTAGCAGCTGCTGTATATTTGCATGCTCTAACATCTCTTTTGCAAGCGACAAATACATACTATACAAGGTGTAGTTTCTTATTAGCAACTGGCCAGTAAATACAGGTGGTTTATACACAAAATCACGGCCTCTAATAATAGCTACATTGCAAGTACACATATTCAAGTAGTTAGTTTTCAGTTGCCCCCAAGCAATGTTGTGCAAATCATTCATTTCTCTCTTCCTCTGTCTCATTCTTCTCGGGGTCTTCAAGATCAGCTCCTGCAGCTGAGGCATCAGGTTCTTTAACTTGTCTGTCCAGCTCATGGTATGCCTTGAAAAACTTCGCAGGTGGCCACCATGGACCTGTAGGTAGGAGGGCACAAATATACCCCCTCCCCAGGTTATCAGTTCCACTTGGCCCATCCTATTTCTGCAGGCCCAGAGGATCACGATACCACATTCGCCTTTAAGCCACAAAGGATTTACACCCATGGCAAATAAGGACTGAGCTGTTGACTGACAGTCAGGGCAAGACCTGACAATTTGCTTTGCTTGAGAAAAAGACAGGTTAAAATGTTTCTTTAAAACAGAGGCATTCTGATGAAAAAAAGGAATGTGAATCAGCTGCAGAAGTAAACTGCACAGTGTTAACAGTGTTTGCTATGTCATTACCCACAGTTAAAGGGCCAGGCAGGTTGGAATGTGACTTAATATGACCAATAAAACAGCATAATTAATGCAGCAGCCAATACAGGTGCCCTACGAGCCTCTGCTCCGACATCTCAACATGCCCCAATCAACTTGGCAATGCCTGTAAATTTTCCTCTGATGGGGGCTAACACAGCCCCACAGTCCCCACCTGCACCCTCATACACTAGCCAAAATGAAAGTGCACTTGCAGCGCCGTGACCATGAATCTGCCTTTGTATAGCATTGTCCAATTCGTCTATAAAAGCCACATAGGGTTTCTGAGACACCCCCCTGGCAAACACACATGAAAGAAGTAGTCTCATCTTCCCCCGCCCCCAGTTCAGGCCTGAACAGCCACACGAGCCAGCCCCACCAGAGGGTTTAGATCTGAGCTATGAAGTCAAACAGGAGCCACATCAACCACAGTGACTGTCTTCAGTCACTATAAATTCCATTCTATAAACAATCACTCCTCAGGCTGTTTCCCAGCCCAACCTTGCATCCATGCACACAAACACTCCCTGGCCTGCTCCAGACCCAGGTGCACTATCACCATTTATTTTTCTTCTTCTGTAATTATCCACACTGTGGGAACAGGATGGCTTGCAGTTCCCACATCTCCCCCTTTCCTACTCTCCCCTGGTCCTGAGCTGCTTTGTCCAAGCCCAGTCCTAGTAAATCCCCTAACTGCTTTAGCTTTTCAATCACTTGTTCAATGGGATTTCCTTGTTCTGATAGTAGTATGGGGGGGGGGGGGTTGGGGTTTTTTTATTGTTTTTTTTCCGTCCACCCCATCTAGTAATACAATATCTGCATACATTACTTTGTTTCACTTTCCTTGCCATCTTAAAAATAACATTAATTGCAACAAAGTATTATAATTCAAAGTTCCATTTTTAGGCCGTTTTTCCAGATCTTCCAGAGTATATAAAGGCCACCATTGGTTACAATATTTTATCAACATTTTCTTATTTACCGATCCCCCAGGAGACCCTCCCAGTTCTTTCCAATGTGTTAAAATACATCCTAAAGGATTCTTCTTCAAGATTTCTCCACTCTTTTGATTTCCCATTATTAATTTCACATTCACACGCACACTAGGGATCCCACAGATGCACTCCACACAGTTACAATACTTGAGACAGAGACTAAATTCAATTAAACAAGCAACAATTAATAACACAGTTACAACATCCTGTTGCCTATACCAAAATCATTACCATAACGAGCGACAAAAGAAGTCAAATACCAGTAAAATCAAAAGCTGTTTCCACAAGATGCCCCCTGCATCTTGAGAGTCCCAAATCACAAGACGCCCCCTGCATCTTGCAAGTGTATACCAAACGGATGCTAGCAGCCAGATATACAACTTTACCTATGAGATTTCCTATCTTGATTTACGGAAGGCTTCCAAGCCTTAAGCACACTTAACCAAACCGATTTAGTCTTTATATAAGATGCCCCCTGCATCTTACAGACTATAAAGAAGAAAAGAATACCTTTCGTAAAGATGGTCCTTTTCTGCTCCCTCAGCAATCCGAATGAGTGGAGGGATCCCTCCAGGAAAAGTTCCTGAGGGCCCTAGGGAGCCCTGTCCTCAGCGGGTCCTGCAGCTGAGCAGAATAGTGTCCCATCTGGGGTGCCAAACTGATTTGGAGAAAACTCCGGGAACAAACTCACCAACAAAGTTTAAGTTGACAAGCAGATATTCTTCATTGCGGCTCCAGAAGGAACAAGGGATAGCTCCTTCTAGCGTGTTTCCTCTGAGCATCAACCCGGCTGTGATTATATTGTCCTTAAACATACATATTCATTAGATTACATACATATTCATTGAGTTACTTATACATTACATCATACTTCTAGAGAATTCCTCCCACATGCGCAGTAAAATGTGATAGTGGGCTTTGGGACCCCTGGTGGTTATTTCCTCATCATCTTCCTCTTCACCACTTCGATTTAGGATCCTTGTTACGTCAGTAACCACCAGGTCAGTTCTGGCTGGTTCTTACTTATCTTGGCTGTTTCCTTATCTCTACAGTTGCTAACAAAGCGTAATGTCCTTAAAGTTACTTATTTCCACCCCCATTCTTCAATTAACCCTATTCTTCAATCAACTGCATTCTTCATACCAAAGCTAGAAAGCGTGAGATGAGGATGAGCATGTGCCTGTGGAGGTTTGCTCCACAGGTAGTCTGCCTTCCTGCTTCAAGGTGGTCAAACCAGATGCCTTCTGCTGGGTACCCCTTTCCCAAGGACAAAACGGAAAGCATGGTTTAATTAACAGGAACTATGTGATTGTTATATCCACAAAACCTGTTCCAGACAGGTTTAGTCACAAAGCACCCCAGAGCAGTTTTCCGTAAGACTTCAGCTGTTGGAGTCCCATTAGCTGAACAAAGGCTGTGTTTGTTCCTTCTCTGGCAGAGTTGTGCAGAAAAACAGCTCAAACCTTGCAATTCCAGCCTGGGACGTCACCAAGTCTTGGGACTCCAAGCAAGTCTTGCGTGTTTGTGATGGACAGCCCTTTCCCTAGGGAGGTCCTGCCAAAATACTGGCAGGGCAGGCATAGGAGAAGCATCCAGGAGGAAGTGGTTTACTTGAGGGAATAACAACCCTTGGGAATATTCCCACATTTGGGAGCAGATCCCATGGGTTAGCTGTGCCTGTAGCACCTCTAGTCCCAGGTGAGCAGCAGCAATCACTGTGAGCATGGCAGCAGCCCTCTGCATGGCAAGAGTTGGGTATCACTGGCCAGAGGGATACTTCACCTGGGTTGCATTGAAGGCATTTGACACGCGTGTCCTTGTGAGTGTCTGCTCTCCCCTGCCAGGCTGTGTAAGGCTTGGAGAAGAGGAAAAGCCAGGTAAGCATTGTTGACTTTGTGACAGGTGATTGCCCAAGGAATGGATGATCTGGTGTGATATTCTGAAAGCCAGGTACCTTCAAGCAGCTTATGCTGCAACAGGGTGGTTGTGGCTTCCTATGAGATGTCACCTGATGCTCTCATCTGTTTCTGGATGCTCTGAGCATCCTGCCTGCATCTGGACAGCACCTCTGGAAAACAGCACATGGGCAGGCGAAAAACTGTAGGAGGGGAGAGGGAGACAGAGATGTCCTTTTTGTCCCAAAGACACAGAGATGGACTGAGGTGTGCGGGGACACTAAGCTCCAAGTCTGTATGGTAGTGTAGGGGAAAAGTGTTTAGAGGAGAGATGTCTTTGAGATAGATGCAGTGAGATGTGTTATTCTGTTGCAACTGCTGTACCTAAAAAAGATTTCACAGAAGGCATGGTGGGGTTTCTGGCTAGTTTGTCCTGTCTGGGAAGGTGACTAGTGAGCTGTGAATCTGAGGGTGAGCTCCATTGGGAGCTCCCACCTCCACTGAAAGGCTGAGGATCAGAACAGCTCCCTAAGGAATGGCAAAGCCAGCTTTCAGGGCTGACAGAGGGTTAAGGCAAGCAAAGAGACACTGTTTCAAGGCATTAGCCTCCCCTGGGGTGCCTCATCCATCATCCCCAAACCTAATGGGAACGGTTCTGCAGCCCTTTCCTTGACGGATTTTGCTTGCAAACGAAAATGGAGAAGAAGGGTGTGGAAAAGCAAATGACAAATGAATCTTTAGCTGTGTTTAAGACAAGAGCTGGCTGGGGAAGTGCTCCAAGGCAATTAGTGCAGAGCAAATGTGAGGTGAATGTTTTTGTTTAGGGCCTCGCTTTGTGTAGCTCCAACTGCAGATTTATTGTCCCCGCGGCTGCCGTGGCGCTGTTTGCTGCTCTGGAGGGCTCAGCCCAGCCTCCCACACCGGGTGTTTCTCATTTCATACTTCAAAGATGGTTGAACAATGTAGCTGCACATCAAAGGGCTGAAGGATGCGGGAGGGGAAGACCATCTCAGGCCCCATGGGAGTCATGGGCGCCCCTGGGGCTGAGGCCCCACTGCTTCCCAGCCAGGCCAGCAGCGCCTCAGGCAATTTTGGCTCATCCCTGGCTGCCAAGGCAGTCAGGAGCCCAGCTGCAGCTCCATGGTAGCACGGGGTGACGTGCTCCAGTGAGATCAGAGGAGTCCTGGGCGATGCGTGTCACCTCCTGGAGGCCTGAGGCTGCTCCTGGCTGGCATGGCGCCTGCTGGCCCTGGGTCAAGGTGCTGCACTGGAGTTTAGTCCCCTTTGGTACAATGGGGGATCTTATATTCCCAGCTGTTTCAACTGAAACTCTCCTTGGAGAAGCATCTGGCTCTTGCTCTGTGTGTTGTGCCACAAGTGGTGTGACACATGGGCAAGCAACTGCCCAGCTTGCCGCTCAGTGTGCACCGAGCATCCCTCTGGCTGCTGCCTCGGGGAGCCTTTGCAGGCAGCAAAGGGATCAAAACTGGAGCATTTCTCACTTTCTGCTTTGCCCCTGCTACCAATAGGAAGGTTAAGAGCAACTGCATGGGGACCAGCTGTACTGGCCAGAGTGCTCTACCCACCATCCGCACCAGCCATAGATTAATTAATACAGCAGACAGCAGCCCTGATGGCAGTCAGGGCAGAGCTGCAATCACAAGAGCTGTGCATGGGGCCGGAGTCATGGCATGCACAAAGGCAAACTGTGCCATCAGCCTCTCTTAGCTCCTGCCACTGACAGAGTCCTGTCACAGGATTCTGGTTGTCCTTTTGTGGCACCCTCTGAGCAATGCCACCACCTCCAGCCTGAGCAGCGCCACTGGTGATAAGCAGCTTTGGGCTTGAAGGCAGGTTTTTATAGGAGAGACTGCTTTTTCTCAACTGTTCTTGCTCTTTTGGAGGTTAGGAGCCCTCTTCTGCTCCTACTTTCCTGTGGCATATGATAGAAAGTCAAACAGGAGTTTGCAGTTGTTGGGCAGAACTACCTCTAGTGTCTAGTGCCCTTAGAAATGTTGAAACTTTTGATTTATTTTATTCCCCCTCCCCCAGGGGATTTTTGGACAATGTTAACTGTTCTCCTTTCCTCTGCCTTCTCATATGTGCAGTTCTCCTTCCATTTGTTTTCCCTTTTTTTGAGGGGGAAAGAAGTCCAATTTTTGTATTTTTTTCCTTTGAGGAAAATGGCAGCTGGGAAACGAGAAGTCAAGAGGCCCATGACCTTTTCCTCTGTCAGATACTTCACAGCTGTGTCACTCCAGACAAATGATAAATTCCTGCACCTTTGTTTCCCCCCTCCTGCCTTGGTTTTCCCACGCCAGGGCAAAGAGCAGGCACCTCTCTCACTGCACATTGCTCCTGGGCGTTGTTTTCTGACAGAAGTTTCAATTCATAGAAGTCATCCTCCAGATCGTATCCTGCAGGAGAGGATCCACACCTCCTCTAGGCTGGTAATCCATAAAACCAGCTTGGCAGTTAATAAACTGTATTAAGTCAGTTTAACAATGACTCATCCCTTGGAAAGCCCAACCAATTTGGCAGAGGGTGGAAAAATTTGCCATTTCATTCTTTTTCAGTTTGGTTGTTTGATTATTTTTCTGGTGTTCTCTGCTCTATTTTATTTCAAGTCAATTTAGCGTGAATTAACAACCCAGTTTAGACAGCTTTAGAGGCTCCAGGAGTGGCACACTGTAGGCTTTCAAACAGGTGTGCTCCCAGCTGAATAGCTCCCCCCAGGACCTGTCTGGAGGCAGGGATTTCATGGATGAACTCACACAATGAGACTTAGATGAAAACTGCAGACATGGTTTGGGATTTGCAGGCAAACTCCTCTGCACTTGCCTGTGGATGCCCTCTGAAATACACTTGCCCCATTTATTAGAACTGGGGGGAAAGTGGTCAGGCACTTTGTACAGAAACCTATCTGGTGATGGGACGGCTTGTCCCTGGGGTGGCACTGCTAGCTGCCTTCTTTGTAGGAAGCCTGCAGTGTTGGGGTGGAAGGATGGTCAAGGTTGGGCAGCCTGGTCCTGCCTGCTGTTGATGACACAGGCCATTTTGGAGAGGGGTGGGGTGAGTGAACAAACATATGAGAGTTGCTGCTCTTTCCAATGGTCAGAGGTGGCTGCTGCTCCACAGTGGCCCTGGAGTCTACCTTGCAACAATTTCAGTCCAACACTTTCTTTCCTAGCCTAGGAGCTCTGTGCCCACAGCTTCTCCTCGTGGGCACAGGGGTTGCTAAAGTACAAACAACGTAAGACTCTCATCAAAACAACCCCTTGCTGCTGGTCCTACTGTGCAATGCTACATAAAAGAGCTTTACTCTTTCAGAGGAGCTCCTCTTGAACCACTTCTCTTTTCATTGAGAGCCCCTGGATATAAGGGGAAGTCTCAGCTCTTCTTTTCTCCCTGAAACTCCTGCACACCTGCCTGGGTGCTGTGTGAGAACCAGGTGAGTGAGGTTCAGCAAGAAACCCCCTGGGTTATTCAAAGAGTGGGGGAATTGTGCTGGGGAGGAGGTGGTTAGCACTGTTCCTGTGGGGCATTGCTGGGGATTGTGGGCCCTCCTGGGAGAGTGTGCCCAGCCAGTCTCTGCTCTTCCCCCACAGGCAGGACAGTATGGTGGTGGTGGGTGAAGCTATCAGCAAGCTGATAGCCACCAAGTGCCTGGAAGAGGAGCTGGAGCCCACCTGCTGTGGGCAGAGCCAGGACATCATGGGGCTCTGGTGCTACACAGTGAGTGGCTTTGGCTGCCTGGTTTCAGGGGTGGTTGGGGAAGTTTGCATCCTCAGGGCTGGGAAGCTGTACCCTGCATGCACTTGCTCTGCTCAGATGGCTGCCTCTGAGGAGGGTTCAAAACAGGTACCCTCCTGTAACCCGGGGACAGCCTGGCTGTCCTGTGGCTTGCTGAGCCGAGCCCTCTAAGAACTGCCAATCCCTTTCCTTTGGGGATGGAGGAACTGTCCGCTTCCCCCTGACTAAGGGACTGCAAACCCCTTGGGGCTGCACTGAGGACATGCCTCTGTATCCTCAAAACCCATTGAGACAGGGACAAGTCCGAAAAGCAGGTCTTCAGGCCATGCAAAAGTCACCCTTCAGGGCTGCCTGCAGTCATCCCAACTTGGGGAGCAGTCACTGCTGCTCAGGGTACCTCTTGGCATCCTTTTACATAGCGGTTGTCCATCACAGAGCCGAAACGGAGCCCTAATGAACAATTAGAGGGTTGGATACAGAGGCACCTTGTGTTGCATGCCTGATGGCAGGCTGGAGCCAAGGGGATGGTTTGCAATATGGTCGAAGTTGCAGGAGCAGGGCTGGGTGGTGTTAGGGAAAGGAATTTTGCCCATATGAGTTAAACCCTGGGGCAGAGGGGAAGGGCAGAAAGGTTGTTCTGGGTGATCTGAAATGTTTGATTCATGTTAAAACATGGACCACATGTTTTCTTTTCTGAGGAGGGCTCCAGTAAAATCCTCTGGAAGGTTTGGCATTGTTTTTTGGTATTTATAATGGAGAATTTGAAACCAGAATTTCACCATCAAGGGAAAAAGTCAAAAACACTGAAGATCCTTGTTTGTTTGGGTTGGGGTTTTTTTAATTGTAAGTTGGTAAATATTTTTTTTCCAAAAATCCCCCACCAATTCAAGGAGGACAAGCCAGTAGGACGTGGGCTGACTCATTACTGACTGGCTTTGCTATTTCAGGACAAGGGAGGATACTATGTGCAACTGAGCACCCAGCTCTACCTTTTTTGCATTAGCATTGCACAGTGTGTGGGGACCTACTTATTGGTACATTAACTATGCTTTTCTTTGAGACTGGTCATATGGATTGAAAAAATAAATGCCAGGACTTCTGTACCTCCTGCCAGCAGATTGTTGTCACTGGAACTAATGGGAAGGAGGACCTGGCTGGTTTTGATGCTGTGATGGCTGATGTTGGTTGCCATATACATCCATGTGTTCTGCTGGCATCCATCTGAGGTAAAAGCTGTTTACAGAGTGCTGCTACAGGCACATAACTAGGAGCAGGGTTAACAAGCTGCATATGTACCAGATGGGGAAGTTATTTGCAGAATAATACCGGCCACACAGCTGTAAGGTGGGAAGCCAGGGAGGCAGCTGGCCTGTCTGCAGCCAGCCAGGACTGCTGGTGCCTGGGATGCAGCCTATGCCCCACTGGAGGGGCTGAACCCAAATCATTTAGCCTGTCTTTGGCTGGAAGCAAATGGAAATTTGCTACAAACCTGGAAAGACACAATACTGCATGGTTTTGGGAAAAGCAGAGGAACAGCTCAAATGCTTAGCCAGCACCATCTTCTTCCAGCACCTTGGTGCTGTGTCCAGCACTGCAGCGTTACAGCTGGGCTATGGTGGCTGCTCTTGGCTGTTGACAAAAGTGCCACGTGGCACAAGATGGATGATGCACCATTTTTGGATTACTCCTCCCTTATGCCTCACAAAATGAGACTTGGAACTTTGAAAATAATGTCACTGCCGTTTGTGCTTGTTTCTGATTTCATTGGTAAAGTCCAGAACTGATGATGTTTCTGCAGACTGTGTAGCTTTTACTGGGAGCCAGTGCAGAAGGCAGGCGATGCAGACCCATGGTCCCCAGATGGGTTACTATGCTGCTCACACACTTTTCCAGAAAAGTCAGTCTGTCTCGAAGGGCTAGCTGCAAGAAGAGATCGCTGTACCTGCTTCCCAGCTTTCTCATCCGCTAAATCCCTGCCACAGCCTGTGTAAGCGAAATCCCACCCACTGGGCAAGGCAGGAGCTATTATCCAGGTTTATTGCAAAAAGGCTGTTCATAAACCCAGCTTTTCCATGCATGTCCCTGCCATTTTGCAGTAGCAGTGCTGTGCAAGTCCTGTGTGTGGTGTAGGGAAGCATGGCGCTGGGAGACAGTTTCTGAACTTTGGGTCTTTATCTGAGGGAGAGGAGGGCAGTGGGGAGTGCTGCATTTCTAAGCTGTTCCCATCATTGTGCGATGCTATGTTTTGCAGGGGAGTTGTCAGAGAGCAGCACATGTTCCCAGCTCGCCTCCTCTAGCCATCTTTAAACATCTGCCAAAAAATAATATGGTGCTCTGGCACAGCAGCTCCCATTTTCTGCTGTCTCAGTAGCAGCAAGACGATGTTTCAATAGCTTTTACAGGCCTTTTACATGCTTTCCTGGAAACTTAACATTTCCAGGAAACTCACAGTCATTTGCTTCTTTACCAAAACCATATAATAGCTCTCTTTTTTTTCTTCAAGGATGAATATGTTTCTCTTGAACCATCCTGAGCTTGGCCAAAGGCTGGTGTATAATGCAGTGATCTAGAAGCAAGCAACTGAAACAGACCCCTGAGCTTCACCTACCTTCAGCCCTGGCTTCACCTACCTTTCCTATATCTCCTGATCCAGTATATACAATCTGCAATGTCATGACCACCGAAGTCTGGGTCCCAGCACCCTGGGATTTTAGGTTGTACCCAGAGCTGTGCTGTTCAACGTTCCTGGATCCTTGGTCACTCTTTTCATCTCTTCTCCTTGCAGATGTTGAGAAGCTCAGGGGCCAGTATTTCCATAAGACCTATGAGGGATGTGAGGAGAAGACCATTTTGATATTTGGTCTAGGGAATTTGGGATTGGACATCAGGACTGGGGCTTCTCCCCAGAGGCCAAGGAGAAGGTGGACCCCTCCAGAGCACGGCGAGCAGTCCCTGCCGGGTGGTCTGTACACACTAAGATCACCTCCTGGAGCTGGAGCTCTGTTTTGCTACGCTCCAATTTTTCTTCAGGGAAAGCATACAGTGGTGACAATTACAGAATTACTGTGAACCATGGAGCATGAAGGTGCTGGCATTTGCATCCTTCAGACCAAAACCTCTTTGGGCCACACTTTAAATAAAAAGGAAAAGGTATTTATTATCTATTTTCTGTCATGAATTCTGTTGTGCTTTGTGATTGACATCTTACAAGCACGTGACTTCACCACAAGGGCTGTGCTCCAGTCCCACACTATAGACATTTCTGAGTGCTGGTAATGGAGGCATTGATCCCTGGGAAGACAGGAGAGAAGTCTTGTCTCCAGTCCTGACCAACCCCTTATTTACTCTCTGGGCATGAATCCTTCCAGACTAAAATAGGTTTTTTGTTGTTGTATTGTGGAATCGATTACATATTTTGTAACCTCAACAAAAGCATGGGAGCCTTTCCGGAAAGGGGAGGAGTGGGCTGTAGGGAAGAAACAGTGGAGAGCTGGTATTGCTTTGGAAAAGGTAGATATGGGGTGGCTGGTCTTAGGATTTGCTGTTGCAGATCTGCTTCTATTCAAGATATTCAGCAGCAGCAGCTATAACCAAGTTATTTCACCTGTCACTGCTCCTGTTCCCAGATCCATATTATATGGATTAAACTAGAGGTCCCAGGCTCTTTTCTTTCCACCCCTCCTTTCAGCCAGAGGGGGTAAAGAGGCAGAGCTTAGCTTATAAGCTCTCCTAAGCAGTATCACCTCTCCTTTCTGCACCCTTCTGGGCCATTGTTTCTCCTCCTGCTGCCTATCCTCTCATGCCATCAGTCCATTTGCTTATTTGCAGTCTGGCTGCCTTGGCCACAGCAGTCTAACTCCTTCCAGCCCTGATCTCATCAGCTGGGTGAAGCTCTTGCAGAAATAATCCAATACTCTGACCCCTGTAGAACAATTTCCTCTAGAACAATTTCCTCATAAAAAATACGTTCTATGGTATAAATAGGTAACACTATCCTGTAGGGCTAATCATCAGTGGTGCTGAACAGCCCTAAGGCCCCAAGACCACCTGTGACTGCTCAGTAGCTTCTCAGAACAATTACCAAGCCAAGGCATGAGCCAATCAGAGCTCCTCTATCAATTTAATCTAGAAAGTTCTCATTTAAACTGTTAGGTGGTGCTGCAAAATCTTCTCAGCTATTTCCAAATGTCACCTAGCAGCTTGTTTTTGCTGTGGAGATAAGAGAAAACTTGATGGCCACTCTAAAAGCAAGCATGAAGTTATGTAGGAGATGGTGGAGTCTTCATCACCAGAAGGTTTTTAACAGAGGTGACATAAACAAGATGGAAAAGGTCAGTTTGAGTTGCTTTTGGAGCAGGTGATGGGCTGGATGCTCCCGAGGTCCCTTCCCATCCTGTCTCCTAGGGTCTGATGAAGCTATCAGAAGAGAAAGAATATTTGCTAGAGAATGTGAACTAAAGCAGGTCCGCAGTGCCTGTGCTGGCTCCCCAGCAAGGTACTGCTGAGTGGCCTGAGAGTAGAACCTTGCTACTCTACCTTGCCCTCTTAAAAAACCCCTAAGTTTCTGGGAATAAACACACAAGAGTGCTCCTAGGTGGGAGGCTGGGGTGGTGCAGGAACATATACCTCTGTCCAAGTTAGGAATGCTGCCAGTGCTGAAGGACAGGAATGTCAGCAAGGGGAAGCCCTCAAGATGCTCTCAGAGACTCAGCAGGAAGTGAAACCGTTCAAACTGGCCAGTGGCCTGGCAGGGTGGTCAATAGTTACAGAAATGGGTCAGCTGTGCTGAACGAATATTTGAAAACATTTGATGGCTGATGGATGACTTCACGTGGTGGTAGTAGGAGAGCACCTTCAGGTTGGCCTGTGCATGTCCTAACCATGTGCTCTGCAGACAGCCCTTTCTTACGATCATTTACTTATAAGCTACCTTAACTGTAACTCCAATTTGCTCTGAAAGTCTCTTCAGTAATTATGTTTTATTACTGGTGAAACAACAGAGAATGACCCTTGAAAATTGAGGTTTGGCTCAGAAGAGCTGAGGAGGGTCTAAAGCCCTTTCTAGTGCTGCATGTTACTTCAGTGCATCTGCCTTAGCACTTGGAAGCATATGATTTTATCCACTTTGAGTCCTGATACAAAGACATGGCTGAGCAATGTAGGGTGTATTTTTCTATCAAGGTTGTTCTTGTGGAGATTTTTAAGCAGTTATCTGGGGAAGCTCTTAAATGTACATTTTAAAATCTCCAAAACCAAGAAGTTAAAAACTGCAGTTCTCCAGGCTTTCTTAACACAACAGGTCTAACAAGGGCAGTAGCACTTGTTAAACAAATTTCACAGGTTGCATTCCTGCAAAACATGGTGGTTTATTATTAAATCAGGTTAAAGTTTACCAGGTATGTTGGAGTAAAGTATTTGTGCCTTCCACACAGAGACCTCTTTGCCTAGCAAGCGAAATCCCTCTACTATAGTAGCTGCTACAGCTCATGTCTGCCCCAGCACATCCTCTGGATCTCCTCAATACCTTTTGAGAGGATTCAGGAAGAGTTCAAGATATTGAATGTACCTAGCTCTGACTTAAAATGAAACAGAAGTGTCCTCCAGTGTTTGTCACTGTCAGTGTCCTCCATGTGCTGGGAATAGTGAATAGGAAAACAGTCCCTGCTGCTTGGAATAGAGGTTTTACCATTGAATCATAGAATAGTTTGGGTTGCAAAGGACCTTAAGATCATCTAATTCCAACCCCCCTGCCACGGGCAGAGACACCTCCCACTAAACCATGTCACCCAAGGCTCTGTCCAACCTGGCCTTGAGCACTGCCAGGGATGGAGCATTTACTACTTCTTTGGGCAACCCATTCCAGTGCCTCATCACCCTTACAGTAAAGAATTTCTTCCTTATTCCTAACATGAGCCTCCCCTGTTTAAGTTTAAATCCCTTGTCTTGTCACTACAGTCCCTGATGAAGAGTTTTGTCTATTCTTTAAGCAGGAAACTGCCTTCTGGCCTTTCGGGCCAAAGAATAAGCAAATTTTTCAGGGCCAAAATCCAGGCCCTAAGAAATGCAAGGGGGAGGTGGGGGGTGGGATGGGGGAATTTTTTCCACCAGCTGCTGCTTGCAGCCTTTGTTCACTTCATGGATCACTGTATCACACAGCCTCACAAGAAGTAGTGGGAAGCAACAGCAATCTATGGGGCAGCCTCACCTCCATGTGCAGCAAAGAAATGGTGCTTAAAGCCACCTGTTCAGCAAGGGAAGGCAGTGATAATATTGGAGAGGAGAAAATTGTTTCAGTGATGAATCCAGACTGCACATCCCATCAGCTCCTGAGCACGTGTAGCAGTGGCTGCTTGACAGTGAGTACCCTGCTTTGCATAGAGACTGGCTTAACAAGAAACTCCATCTTATTTGTTTCTTTTCCTTGTCTCTCTTCACCTATGACACATGCTAAAAGCTGCTGGCACAAGTCTATTAAACAGCAAAGCAGGCTGTGCTGGGAGTTGTTTACACATAGATCTGCCCCTCTGTGTCTTAAATTGCTATTTTAAACAGAGATAAAACTGGTACCAGAGTTTTGAAAAGAAGGTTCCTTTCCCATCTGATTAAGATTAAATGGACATGTTAAGTTTTTCTTTCCCTCTGCTTTAGGGATAAAAAATCCTGTTACAATGCCCAGGCTTGTGCCACAGTGCTAGAGAGCTTTACTTCTCTAGGGAAGAAGGGGCTCACCAGCAGGCAGGTGCATGAGCATCCTATTCCCAGTTCTTGTCCACAGCCATCACCAGTTATTCACTGATCCTGGCTCTCCCCATGGTCCCTCATGACTGATACACCCCTGGCATCTAACAGGGCTTTTCCCCCACCATGTGAGAACGTGGACAGACCCAGCTTTTTGGTGACCTAGGCTGGGTAGAGGGAAGGTGGTAAAAGAGTTCCCCAAAATGACATGCCCTCACTTGGCCTCACACCATTCGTTGGTGAAAGCGCATTTTCCCCACCAGTTTGTTATGTGCAGTAGTAATGGTAGGGTCCCCCTTCCCTCCCTGAAGAGGGGACAGCAGATCCCACTTGCTCAGAAACGGGGACAGGGACCTCTGTGTCCACTTCTGTCTTTGCAATGACAGAAATTCAGGGATACTGGCCTGGGGGTACCAAGAGATGCTCTGCTTGAATTCCAGGCCATGAAGACATCTTCAAGCCCTGAGAGTGTATAGAAACCCACTGCCATGTTGCCTCTGCTCTGCTCTGCACAGACTGTTCCTGGAGATAAGCTGGAGAGATGTGTCCCAGGATGCCATCCACTGCCATAGCCAGCAGCAGACTTGAGTAAAGCAACCAGAATTTCCCTGTGTTTCCAAGGACTTTTCAGTGCCCTGGGAGTGCATGATTACATGTAATTATTACAGTAACTACCTCCCTTCTATCGCACTGCTCATCTCCACTAATACTGTTCTGCATGCCTGGTCCAGGCCATTACAGGGCTATTTGTGGAAGGGAACACCACTGATCTGAGGCAGGTGATGGGAAAGCGAGTTTTAATCCCAGGGTGTTCAGGCTATGGAGCCTTTTTTTTACCCTAGGCTCGTGAGATACCACGCACTGCATCTTGTCCTGCACCTCCAGACCAGATTCCTCCATCAGGCATGGCCAGAGCTGCCACTACTGTAAGCAGCTGTATCAAAGGCATCTGGCCCCATTTCTATGCCAGTACTCATCTACATCAAAATACAACTTGTTTTGGAAAACTTCCCTGAGCTGCCTTCCCAAAAGCAGTTACACCACTCCTGGGAAGCTGTCACACTGTCCTTCTAACAGGAAGTCACTTGAATGCTTGCTGGGAAACTCAGAAAAGCAGGAGCATGTGAAGAACAAAATATTTGCCTATTTATATTTGCCTACTATATTTTTTTGCTGAGTGCTGGCAAGCATTTTTGCAGGTGCAAGGTTTAGTGCATCTGCAGAAGAGTCCGGTGGGAGGGAGAGCCTGGGAGACATAGCCCATGCAAATCCCAGCAACACCAAAGATGTGCAAGGCTTGGTTGCCCATTTGCCTCCATAACTGTGTCCCACTGGCCTGGAACAGCAAAATCTGAATGTTTCTTCATGCTACTGACAGTGGTCTGAAACCTGAACTCAAATTAATGAGTTTGATTTCGCAGGCTCCAGCCCCTGCAGATGCATTGCTCTCAGCCACTGCTCGATGGGCCGTGCTGGAGGGTGCCTGGCACAGCTAGCCCCAGACTGGGCATGTGCTCTAAACCTGATATGCTCCTGGGGCAATCCCAGGAGCCAGGCATTGGGCAGAAACAGCAGGAGATCCTGAGGTAGGGAAGCCAGAGAAGACTGATGTCTATTTATGGGTGCTGCAGGTGGGTGGCAGCCCAAGCTGCTGTACTCCCAGCAGTGCCCCAGCACAACAGCAGTGAGTCCTGTCCCTCCACAAAACAAAGGTATTTTGTTCAAGTGTCTGGGTTCACCACAAAGCTCAGTAGACTTTTCCTACGGCTGATTACCTTCCTTGTTACCAATATGCATCTTATTTCCACCTCCAGCTTCAACTCCCAGCTATAGGCTCATCTTGTGCCTCTGCAGCTCTGAAAGCAGTCTCTGAACAGATGTCTCTGTTGGATGGAGCTACTTTATTTACCACCCTCTGTTCTGCAGACCTCAGATGGGTTTTTCTCCCCCTCCTTGCAGCCTCCTTGGTTATTCAAGCTGCTTAAAGAGCTGATACAAAATCTTGGCCCACTGCTCTGGGGATGCCTTTGTCACTGTCAAGGTGATGCCTTGATGGAGCCATCAGCTTCCACCGTGTTCCCTGCACTCACACTGCAGAGCCCCAGTAAGCAATCTGCTGTCACCCCCATGGCACATATATCTCTATGTCTTTTTCTAAATGCTGTTTTCCTAAAGACCCAGTCCTCTATCAACAGTTTCTCCATGGCATTTGTGTCCAGCTGTATTCATTTGCAGAGATTTCATACCTTCTCACCAGTCACTCCTAAATATATTGAGTAGCTGGGAACAAAACTCTGTCCAAAGCCCCCCTTGCCTCCTTCATTTCCACTGATCATTTACCCCTGGGAGATACCTGGATGGGTACTATGTCCTCCTCTGATATTTCAATTAACATTTCCACTTTCTTTGTGCTTAGGACCTTGGTACACTAGTGTTTGTGGCCATTTCATGCTCTTTCAATTTGCATGGGGAGCCTCCTGCCCACACTCAGCAGCAATACCTGTGGCTGATGGTGCAATGCAGCCTTCATGCCTGGAGCACTGACCACTCTTTCACTTTCTTTTGAAGAATGCTCTAGGGGTGAATTCCTGCCAAAAACCTGCTGTCCATCAACTGCTTTGTCTCCTTTTTGACAGGCAGCCATGAGGCAAGTGAAAACATCCCACAGCTGGAGTCACCCCTGCACACACATACTTCTTGCATGACTGAGGAACATATTTGGACCACTCTGGTCTCTCCTACCCACATGATACCCCTTCAGGGATCATCAGCCAGGCCATCCAGGCTCACTCTGCACACAGCAGAACTGCTCAGCCACTCCTCCCATGCAAACCCTGGTTGTGCAACTGCTGTGTGAGTGGGGTGACTGTGCCTGGGTGAGGGGAACTGCCTGCTCTGCCCTGCCTCTGCCAAAGTACTGTGTCTCACCTACAAACTGGGTGCGAGAGGGGGCTCTCCCTGCAGCAGTGGCAAGACAGAATACAGGCAGCCAAGGCTAGGAGGTAAGTGTTTCCGGGTGGCTGTCAAAGGCTTTCCATCCCTCCTTGCCCCATGTCTTGAAGCTCTGAGGTTTGCTGCTATGCATAATTGCAGAGAGAGTGTGACAGAAACAGGCACGGGGTAGCTGAGATGGTGTTTCCTAACTGTTATTTCTAGCTTCTCTGCAGAAAGGTCGGGAATTAAATAGCGTACATAGCTGGGAGATGTTTGTGACAAAAATTAACTCACACTATGCAAAAAAGCCTCCCACAATACAGTTAGCAATGAGCAGCTTATTTTAGCACTTTCTCCACTGAAAAAGGAAAAAGTCCAATTTTCTTTCCAACCTTGGAAAGCAGGAGTATTCATTAGGTGTTTCCTTCCTACTGAAAATTGAAATTCTTCATGGGGAATTTGGTGGGGTTTAGAAAATGGTGTCCTACCCCATTTTTCTATTGAGGACTTTTTTTTTTTTCTGATGAATACACCATCCTCTGTGTCTGGTGGAAGCTGAAACTGCTTCCTGGTACAGAAGAGCCAGTGCCAGCAAGCTCTAAGTGCTGTCACAGTGCACCAGGTTAATAATTAACTCAGTCAAGCACAGTGCTTACCTGATGGTGCTGGGGTTAAACCAGGGATTGCAGCACCGAAGATTGATGAGGGCACTTGTGCAGTGGTCCTTGCTCTGGCAATGTCCAGCCTGAGTTGCCTGGCCATCATCCCTTGTTTCACTGCCCAGCAGTATAAAAAGGGCTTTGAGTCCACCATTGTCTCTACCCTGTGACCCTCATGGGGCTAGATATCAAGCCATGGGCTGCTGTCTTTTAAAGTATTTGCAACCCTGACAACCCCAGTGGGCTGACTTTGGGAGACAGACAAAAAAGCAGCCCTAAATGCAAGCTGCCCACAGCCCCTTCATCAGCCTCCTTAGCCATGTTAAAGTCAGTAACATCTTCCCTGAGGATAGAGGACAGGACTCAGGGGTGCAGAGACTCAGTAGTCCTGGTGCGCTGCTTTTCATTCTTGTCTAAGTAAGAGAGGAGTAGGTCTCCAAAGATGAAATACAAACACTTGAAAGACTGCTAAGGAGGCATAGTTTAAATACAGCTTGTAAATAAATATAGGCAGCAAGCTGTGGCTTGACTACATACTTTCAGAGTTTCCAGGGCAGCTGCAGATTTTTGGAAGCAGCTTGGTGAGTGCACTGTGAAAGTGAATGGATTTATTAAAATAAAATAAAATGAAAAAATAGGAAGAAAATGAGAGAATTAAGATTTAAACTTCTAAATGAAGACCCCAGAATGCTGGTAGAGGGAATGAAGGTTTGGGGGTGGCATATAGAGAAACTCCCCTATAGAGGGTATGTCAGCAGCTAGCTCCCTGAGAGAGTGGTGACTGTCTGTGGGGTTTCTCCCAGGTTAAGTCCCTGGGATCCCAGCAAAGACAGCAAGGATGAGAGTGGCGGTGGTGGGTGCAGGTGTCAGCGGGCTGACTGCCACTAAGTGCTGCCTGGATGAGGGGCTGGAGCCCACCTGCTTCGAGCAGAGCCAGGACATCGGGGGACTGTGGCGCTATACGGTGAGTCAGCAGTGCCTGTTCTGCTTCTGGCAGGAGCTGCAGCTTTGCAGGCTGGGGAGCTGGTTGAGCTGGGCTCCAGCAAGTGGGGAAGGGGTGCAAGAGCTTGCTGATGGATGATCCAGCTTTCTGGATGCTGAACTCTCCATGCTGCACCCCGGGGTGCCACGCCAGGAGCACATCGAGGCCGGCCGGCCAAGCCTCTACCCGTCAGTCGTCAGCAACACCTCAAAGGAGATGTCAGCATTCTCCGACTTCCCCTACCCTGAGGACTTCCCAGTGTTCCTGCCCAATGCTCGGCTACTGGACTACCTCCGGCGCTATGCCGAGCACTTTGGCCTCTGGAAGCACATCAAATTTGAGGTGAGTGGTGGGTGCCCTGGCACTGCCCTGCTTCCCACACATGCTGACAGTTGGTGAGGACTCTGCTTTGCTTCCATATTCCAGACCACCGTTGTCAGCATCCAGAAACGCCCAGACTTTGTTACCACTGGACAGTGGGATGTGGTCACAAAGGTGGATGGAAAGAGGACATCACATGTCTTTGATGCTGTTATGGTTTGCAGTGGCAATTTCTATGAGCCATCACTCCCCCTGCACTGTTTTCCTGGTACAGTACTTGGCTGCATCTGGTTACCTGCTTCTACGGGCTGGGAGTAAAAGGGTTAGATGTTCCTCGGGGAAAATGCTTCCTTTACCTGCTTCTGCTTTTCGAATCCTCCTGGCATGAACAGCAATACATCCTGTGCTTCAGCAGTTTTGACTCTGCAGGCACTGGCACTTCAAAACAAACCTTTAAGATAGAATGATGATTTGGCATGAAGAAACCATTTGCACAGTATTCAAGATGGGACAAGGTCCTCTCAGTGAAGCTCCATCATTTTTGACAGAGATGTACGCAGCACTGCAGTGATGAATCTCCCCAGTTATCAGGATAGAAAGGGCTGCTTTGTCATCAGCATTGTCAAGTGCTTCTGAAGTTGTTCACAGAATGGAAGAGGGTTACTGGCATTTCTGAATCTTTGAAACCCCATCTTGTAAAGGCTGAATCCTGAGACTGCACCAGCACAGCTCTTTCACATAAACTGTCTTTCAAGTCCCATCAAGCACATGCGTCACTGCTCACTGGTGTGCATGGATGCATGAGACCTCATTTTGGAGAGGAAGCACCAGTTCTATGTGCGTGAGATGGGGTGTTGTACCTTCCCAAATCCCCATTGGCCAGGGATTGCACTTCCTTGTTCTTGCCATCTGGGTTATTTCTATGCCAGGTCTTCTAACAAAACCTACAAATGCTTGAGTAGTTAAAAGCTTTGTTTCTTTTTCCCCAAGGCATTGAGAGGTTTCAAGGGACAGTACTTTCACAGCCGGCAGTACAAGCATCCTGATGTGTTTCGGGGAAAGCGAGTCCTCGTGGTTGGCATGGGCAATTCAGGAGTGGATATTGCAGTGGAAGCCAGTCGTGTAGCCACAAAGGTATAACCACCCTGCCACCTCAGGAGTTCAGGGAGGGTGATGCTGGAGGCAATAGCTGAGTTTGCCATCACTGCAGGGAGAGCAAGCTGGGTTTACCCTGTGGAGTGTCCAAACAGTATTTCTGGATCTGTACTTCTTGGTCAAAATCCTTAAAGCAAGCTGGTTGTTTTCTTCTCTCCTGTTTAACCTCCATCACCAGCTGCAGAGAGTTCTTAAAGATGCTGTTGCTGCTTTTTCATTGCAAAGCTGTTTGTGCTTTACCCCTCAGGTTACTTTATAAAGGCAAATTCATCACCTGACTTGTTGATTCTCCACTCTCTCCCAGGTGACCATTTGCACCAGCCAAGGTGCCTGGGTGGTCAGTCGCGTGTTTGACCATGGCTACCCATGGGACATGGTTTTTAACACTCGCCTTATAAGCCTGATCAGAAACGGCCTCCCTGCATCCCTTTCATGGGGGTTGATTAACTACAAGGTGAACCAGCGGTTCAAGCATGAAAACTATGGCCTTCAACCAGAGAAGAGGTACTTCTTGGTGTCTCACATCCCATGTGGTGTCACAGGGCTTGTGCTGTGGGCAGGGGAAAACTCCAGCAACCAACGTCAACCAATGCAGCAATCAATACCCAAACTAAGTGGTCCCTGGTGGGGAGTTTATAGCCTAGTAAGAGAAGACAAGTGGTAGCCCCCTTAGGTGGTGTGAGATGGAGCACACTGGGAAAGTCCAGGAAGGACAAGAGGAGTTTTCCTCATGAGGCTCCCTGGGAAAAGAGGAGGAGGCTTAAAGCATGGATCAGCTCTGTAAAGAGATGGTTTAAGGGGTAATGGAGTGAATGGAGGAAGAAGGCAGATGTCCATGAGTCACTCAGGCTGTGGGACAGAGTGACACTCATGCAAGGGTGATATATGTCAGTGTTTGGAGAAGGGAGGGGCAGGGCTGCCTGCTCTGAGCAAATGATACTGAGAGGTTGTGGGGCTGGAGGGCCCAGGGAATGGGAAGCAGGGGCACCAGCAGGGCTTGTTCATGGTCTCCAGTGCTCTGAGCCCATCTGCTCTCCACAGCCCCCTGGTACGTGAGCCTGTGATCAACGATGACCTTCCAAGCTGCATCCTGACAGGGAGGATCACCATCAAACCAAGCGTGAAGGAGTTCAAGGACAACTCAGTTGTCTTCTACAATTGTCCTGAGGAGGAGCCCATTGATATTGTCATCTTCTGCACAGGCTACAACGTCTCCTTTCCATTCCTAGAAGAAGCAGTCATCAAGGTGGAAAACAAACACGCATCACTCTACAAATATGTGTTCCCAACCCACCTGCAGAGGCCTACTCTGGCTGTCCTTGGGCTGATCAAGCCATTTGGAGCCATCATGCCTGTGACAGAGATGCAAGCACGCTGGGTGACCCGTGTCTTCAGAGGTAGGAGAGCTAATGTGAGCTCTTCAGTGTGGACAAGGGAGCATTTCTAGGGCTCAGACTTCTCAAGTTATTTCACTTCAGCTAAGCTATAGCAATGTGAGTGTATGCTTGGTCCAAGCTACATGCAAGTTCATGACACGTCCCTTAAATCCCTTTTTGTTTGCTAGTTAAACTGATGCTTGTAAGCTAATGCTTTGTACCTGCCTGCTGCCAGCCAAGAGTGTGCTCTGTTCCTCACTGTGACTCAGCTGATGTGCAGTCCTGCATCTGAGTCTGAAAACCACAGTCTAAACTATGTTGTTGAAGACAGTATTTTTTCTCTAAAATATCTCAGAAGTCAGAGCACAGAGATGGATATGTAAACCTGGATGCATAAATAAGAGCTGCCTTTCAGATACTGTGGTGGGTCCACTCTGGCAGAATTTTTTGCTCTTTAAGGGACAGGGTTGTTTGTCCATCGTGGCTACCAGAGAGGCAGAGTCCCTTTGGCCCACAAAAGGCATTATTTGTAATTATTAGTGTAAGGAGAAAAATACTACTGGGGGTTGTTTTGTTGTTGTATAAAAATAACTTTCTAACTAGGCTGGTGTGTAGGGCTGCATTAACGCTCCACCACAGAGCCAGAGGAAGCTCTGAGGTTTCTCTTTGGGATGATAGCCTCTGGGGTTTGCATGGCCCATCTCACCCCACATCATCTGCCTGTGCTACAACAGCACAAATCTGTAAGAGCAGGAAAAAGTGCAGGTGAATTTGTACCACTGTGGAGGGCTGGCCTCTGGCAGAATCGCCACTGCTGAGCAAAATCTGAGCAACGAGGCTTTCCTGCCTCCCTTGGAAAGGATTCCCATGTTTTGTATCTCTGAATGACTGCACGAGTCCCCCCAGGATTTAAACGCTGCAGGACGCTCTCCTCTCTCCTCTAGGCTTGTGTCAGTTGCCTCCTCAGTCTGTCATGGAGAAGGAAGTACAAGAGAAGAGCAAAAACCAAGTAAAATGGTAAGCCATTCAGCCCAGCCCCAAAGTTTTTTTCAGTAGATTGACAAGTCCCTTGAGTCTGGGGGACAGCAACATGCAGGCTAATGCTCTGTGACTGCTCCCCGCACGTATAGCGGAGACAAGGCAGAGATGCCCAGATCCAGCCACCCATTTTACTTGCACTCACCCAACGTAAGCTTTGATTTGGCAGATATTCTGCTTGTTGATGTCAGGAAAAAATGAATTCAGGGTAGTCAAAACTAAAGCTTGCTTGGGAGTTGGGGAAGTGTGCCAGGTTCCCCAGGGACTGAAAGATAAAATGCCAGAGAAATTAATGGTAATAAATGCAAAGTAATTCAGCTGGGGGAAAAAACCCTCCAACCTGAGGTGTACATACAAATTGCCTCACCTCTCAGCATGGAGAGCTGACTCACTGTGAACTACTCACACTGGCATGTAGCTCATGGGCAGGCAAAGGGTCAAATAAAAGGCTGAGAAACAGAAGGAAATGAATGAGATAAAACTATGAAAATGGGTGATATGTCAATCCATAGTTCACCTAGATAGCTATAACAGGAAAGGTATAGAAGAGTAAAATACAGAATTGCACAGAATGATTGCTGTACAGTACAAAGCTAAGCATACATGGCTCTTTTCCCACTGAAGGTGGGACATGAAGCTGTGAATTCTGCAGAGAAAGAAAACTGGATGCAGTTCTCCAATTTACCATGCATTTTTGCAATACTTGATGGAAAAGAATGTGAGAGAAACTGAAGGGTGCAGGGGTTCTGCCTTTCTAATGCTGCACGTGACTCCTCTGCAGAGAGCAAAAGGAAAACCAGGGTTTTTAAAAACAAAACAAAACAAACAAAAAACACAACAAAAAAAAATCAACAACCCCAAACCAACTGGTTTGACGAAGTCTTTTACAAGAGGTCCACCAAGATGAAGGGGAGGCCAGATGCAACTTGTGCATGATGAAATGAAAGACCAGCTAACGCACATGAGAAAGCTGTGTGTACCAGATCCAGCATCACTTTATACATGCCATATCACAGACATGATTTAGGCCCAGATAGACCCAGGTTTGCACTGCGTGTGCACCCACTCCTTTCTAAGAGGAACCTGCTTGTGTTTGGATGCAATATCAGTGGTTGTGCAGAGGATTTGACCTTCTGTTCCCCTCAGCCTTGTTGACACCAATCCTTTTCCCACCTCTTTCTCTTCACCCATTCATTAAGGTTTGATCTGTCCTTTAATGAAGTCCTCAAAACTGATTGCCTGGTCAGCCCTGTTGACAACAATCTTTTTCCCACCTCTTTTTCTTCACCCATTCATTAAGGTTTGGTCTGTCCTTTGACGAAGTCCTCAGAACCGATTGCCTGGTCTACATGGACGAGCTTGCCTCCTTCATTGGTGCCAAGCCCAGCGTGCTGGGGCTGCTCTGCAGAGACCCCCGGCTGGCCTTCACCATCTTCTTTGGCCCCTGCACCCCATACCAGTACCGGCTGAGGGGCCCTGGGCACTGGGAGGGAGCGCGCCAGGCCATCCTTACCCAGTGGGACCGGACCCTGAAGCCCACAAGAACACGAGCCTCTGCAGGCATCCCCAGCCCCTTCCCTTCTCTCCTGACAGTGATGGGGTTCCTTCTGCTCATGGCTGCCCTGCTGCTTTGTTTCCAGTAGATTTTAGGGTTTTGTCTTCTCCCTGGGGATGTTATTCGGGTCAGACAGCCTCACAGTGTGCCATGGGACAGGGGGAAAGGAATTTCAGCAGATCACAACAAACTAAAAACTTTAATAAGCAGCACAAAACCTCTCTCTGCTCCAGCTCACTCCCAACCACAGCTTTGCAGACCTGATTACCTGGGGCTAGCAGCCTCTGCCCCTCTGCTGCTCTCCCACCTGCTGTGGTGAGCAAAGTATGGAGTGCCTGGACCATGCTGGCCTGGATGCAGTGAGGACAAGACTACTGAAAACAGCTTTGGGTGTTGCAGATGGAAAGGGGCACAGGTGCTCAGCCCTGCCCCAAATCACCTGAGAGCTGGGGTCGTTAGTCCAGCAAGGGATCATCCGGGCTGGGTCTGCAGGTCAGGCTGTCCCTTCCTCCAACCTTGAACCCTATTATTGAAAAATCCCACTTTGAGTTGAATCAGTGCCACTTCTCAGCAAAAGAGCCCTGGCTGTGGTGATTCGTCACCCCTGAGACCAAGTCTGGTGTTCTGCAGGGCTGAGCACCCCCAGCTCTGCTTCCCTGTGCTCCCCAAGACCTTCAGGACAATCCTGGGACTTCGCTTTGTATGCAGAGAGTATTTCAATCAATAAAACTTCATTGACTGTAGCAGGAGCATGTTAGGCTGCTGCCTCATCCTTCAGCGCACTGAAAGAGCTGGGGGTCCCCACGCCTGGTCTGGGGCCATGCCAGCAGATGCTGTGGGGAACCCACAAGCTTGGGTCTGCAGGAACTTTCATTGATCACCCAAAATTAGGCTGCACTGTGCACTATGTCCCCCATCCGTGCTGTCTGCTTGCCTGGGGTCAAAGAGAACGTGTTTTGCTGATTTCCCAGGGATGCTCACTGAGCCCCTGTCCAGCACAGGCAGCACATGGGGGATGGGGTAGCAGCGAGCTGCGGCGTGGGAGTCCTTGCAAGCACGGCCCCTTCGTAATTACAGCCCATATTTCTACCAGGCACTGCCACAGGGATGTTGTAAACTTTCTGTCAGTGCATTTAAGCACAGCAGAGCAGGGGAATGTGAGGGTAAAGGTCGGTGGTGCAAGAGGTGCAGCGAGGCGCTCGAACTTCAGCCTTTCCTTCAGATCTGCAGCAAGAGAAACTAGAAGAAAATTCGAGCAGCGAAGGCACAGCACTGCCCTGCAAGGTTTGCTCCTCACTTCTCTCTGGCTGGGTTTTGTAGGCTTTAAAAGTGGGCATCCAGCTCTGTGGGGTTCTGGTATTCGCCACCGGCTTCGCCTTGCTGCGGGGGGGGGGGGGGAGACTGTTGTTGTGGGGGCGCATCAGAGCAAATCTGTCTGTAGGCAGCGCTGGAAAAGAGGGGTGTCTTTAGCACCCATGACACGTCGCTACCTTTTGCTAAAGCCAAGAGAGGCTCCAGAAACGGGGGGTGGCATGTCCTGCCCTGTTACTGCAGATCAAGGGGCTGCTCAGATCAGGGGCAGATCAGGCTGAGCTTTTAGATGCAGAGGGGTTTTTTTGCTCCTCTCTCATTTTTCTCTGGCTTTCTGCAGTTTCTTCCAGTTCCTGTTTACACTAACGTACTTGTTGGCACAATAAGGAAAAAGTTATAAATAACTCTTTCTTCAGAGTCTGCAGCAGTAGTGTTTGTTATCTAATGTGGGTTGATTTTCTCCCTAGTTTTCTTGCTTTCCAGTGAAGCTCGGTACAGCTCAGTTTACACAGTTACCCGAGCTTTGAGTTCCTTCCATTTATATCTTGTGTTTCCAGGGTTTCTTACCTTTTGTGTATTCTGTAATCCCAGCAGCATTTTCACAGTGCGAACTTCTGCATCACTGAGCTGTGCTCCTGCTCAGGCAGGCATCACTTAAAAAAAAAATCCCCAAACCAAAAAATCGCAAACTTTTTGTTTTCAAGAGAATGGCATTTAAAGCGAAGTTAAAAAAGGAAAGCATGAAAATGAGCCAGCTTAACTGGATTGTTTCCTAAAAAAGTTTCAGGAGGATAATTCTGTGCAGAGAGAAGCAGATTGCTATGAGCCCCTTCCCCTTTTCTGTGTGCCCTGGTCTGGTCCAGGAAAGAGAATAAATAGAAGCAGCAGCACAGTGAGGTTTTAAAGTGCCTCCTTTTCTCCTATCTGCAGGAGGGGAATGGCTGGGCCTTTAGTGCAAGCTTAGCACAGCAGGAAGGGTAATGAGCAGTGTCCATCTGTAATGCTTAAGCTGAGAAATGGTGATGGCTTTCTACAAGGACAGTTTTCCTCTGTGGACACCCGCAGGCTGAGAAGACCAGGGATGTTTTGCTGGGATAGGAAGAAGGGACTGGTGTTTCTGCTAATCTGTGAGTTATTTCCAGTTGTTTGCACGATGGCCTATTGCCTGCTGCAGGACAGCATGGTGCGGAGTGTGGCCATTATCGGGGCTGGGGTCAGCGGGTTGGCCTCTGTCAAGTGCTGCCTGGATGAGGGGCTGGAGCCCACCTGCTTTGAGAGGAGTGAGGACATCGGGGGGCTCTGGCGCTACACGGTCAGTGGGCCCTGCCAGAGTGGGGAGGATTGTCCCTGGGTTTATCCCCTCCCTTGGATGCCCTTTGCTTTGCAGCAAAGGGAAAGGGTGGCCATGCCCTTGTGGAATGTCCCTGTTCCAGGCACAGGGCTTCCCCTGACTCCAAGGTGGAGCAGGAGGTGGAGGCATGGTCACCAGGTGCTAATCCTGGTTGATTCCTTGTACCCAAATATAAGCATGGAATATACTCAAGTACTTTGGGGGGAGAAACTCCTTCCCCATACACCTGCAAATGCCACTGCTGGCTTCACACAGAACTCCATGGACAGCAGAAGATTCAGCGTGTACCACTCGGCCATTACCAACACATCCAAGGAGATGTCCTGCTTCAGCGACTTTCCCTGCCCAGAAGATTTTCCCAGTTATCTACCCCACAGCCTCCTCATGGAGTACTTTCGGATGTATGCCAGGCACTTTGACCTCCTGCGGCACATACACTTCAAGGTGAGCGGGGATCCCAGACGTCAGGGGCAGCAGAGCCACCAGTGGCAGCAGTTACCAGGGCATCACCCAGGTGGGATCCCTTGAGGACCATGTGCCTTTTGCATCCTGAACACAACCTTTTTCGCTCCATGTTTTAAATTAGGCTGCTCCAATAGGGGCTGCCTGGTTCATCCCCCCCTCAATGCCATCACCAGGGGAAAGGTACAGTGTGGGATTTGACAGCTTCAGAGGTGACATGCAGCTCTCCAGGGACACAGCCTGTCCCTGGCAGCCCCACCCTTTGCAAGATGGTCCCTTCTGAAAGGCAGCGCAGTCCCTGACTGCTGTTTTTTTGGGCTTTGGTGCAAGACAACAGTTCTCAGTGTGAGGAAGCGCCCAGATTTCGCCACCTCAGGCCAGTGGGAGGTGGTCACTGAGTCCAACGGTGTCCAGAAGTCGCACATCTTTGATGCCATCATGGTTTGCACTGGCCATTTCCAGGAGCCCTACTTACCACTGGCTTCTTTCCCAGGTAAGTCCTGCCTCAGCAGGAGGGGGGTCTGGGGCTTCTCCCCCAGGATTTCATGCAGCGCCCATCGGTCCCTTGGCTGCATTTTCCTCTGCAAGCCTTCCTGCTCCATGAAGCCTCCATGCTGGGGCAGGTGGGACCCTTCACCCCATAGAAATGGTGGGGAGCATTCGCGGGATTGGGGAAAACACCTCATAAAGGTACAACTAGGCTTCTATGTGAGAATTTACAAAGCAGGACTGTGCAGGAGGGTGGCATCACTCCAGGAGCTGAGATCTCTACAGCTTCTCAGCTGCAAGCAGAGGTGGGTGGTGGAGGGTCAGGGGTTGCAGAGGGCCCAGGAATGAAGCTGAGTGGGGCAAGCCAATGTATCTGGCAGTAGGAGATACTTCCTGCTCTCTGCCTAGGTATCGACACTCGCTTCAAAGGACGGTACCTCCACAGCTGGGAATACAAAGATGCAGAGGCTTTCCGGGGAAAGAGGGTCCTTGTGATCGGTACTGGCAACACTGGTGGTGACCTCTCTGTGGAACTGAGCCATGTGGCTGCGAAGGTACAGTTCTGCAATGGTGCTCAGCCACAAGAGCCAGTGGCTGAGGGTACACACAGGAAGCTTTTCCCACCAGCAAAAAACAGCACTTCAAATTGAGGGCAATTGAAGAAGCTCTGCAATTTCTGGAGAGTCTGGGCCACTTGAGGAGTGGCCATTCAGCAGATGCTGGAACTTTGCAGAAGCCACCATGAGCTGTTTGGTTCATCTGGATGCTGTCCTTTTCCCTTGGGATAACCGTCTTGGCTCCTAAGTGCAGGAGATGGGATTTGCCATTCAAGGTAAAAGTGGCAATGAGATGTCTGGGCAGGGGGCTGAGAGCTGCCTTCTCCTCCAGGTGTTCCTCAGCGTCAGGAGCAGCACATGGGTGGTCAGCCGGCTCTCAGACCAAGGCTTCCCCTTAGACATGATCAGCACCACTCGCTTCAGCCACTTTCTTGACTGGCTTCTCCCATCAGCACTCATGAGGAGGATCAGGTTTCGGAAGTTCAATTCATGGTTTAACCACGCAAACTATGGCTTGGCTTCCACCAAAAGGTGTTTTTTCTAACTATTTTGTTGGTTAGTCATGGGGGGTTTAATGGCGTGAAATGCTCAATTTTGAAGTTCAGGGGATATTTGTGGAATAGCAAAACATTGGAGGGGAACTGTGGCCACAAAAGATGTTTCACGTCCCTCCCAGATGCTAACACTGCTGTCCTCTGCAAGCTCCAACTTTAAGGTAATTGTCAATGAAGAGCTGCCGTTTTGCCTCCTCTCTGGGACCATTGTGTTGAAGTCAAACGTGAAGGAGTTCACTGAAAACTCAGCTGTTTTTGAAGATGGGACAACTGAAGAAAACATTGACGTGGTGCTGTTTGCCACAGGCTACATCTTCCCGTTTTCTTTCCTTGAAGAGTCGGTTCGCAGCCTCTTCGATGACAACCGTTCCCTCTATAAACGCATCTTTCCTCCCCAGCTGGAAAAGCCAACACTGGCCATCATTGGCTTAGTGCAGCTGACCGGCTCTGTGATGGTGGGAGCAGAAATTCAGGCTCGCTGGGTGACAGGGGTCTTTGCAGGTAGGAGACAGGGTGCAAGGATGGGGTGGTCTTCTAGGGTGGGAGGTTTAGGGCAGCCTGACCTTCTCTCTCTGAGCCTAGGGCATATTTTGGCTCCTGTTGCAGTGCCCATGGTAGCCATGGGCATTAGCAGCACTGTAGTGTCTACCCCCTCCCAAGTGCCTCCCCACATTCCTGCTGCTTCACACACACTGCTGTAACCATCAAGTTAGTTACTGAGACTGAACACTCAGTAAAGGGGCTGGGAACATATGAAGGCGGTGAACTTTTCGGCTTTAAGTGCTGCTGCAGGTCACTGGTTTCCCTATTCTTCTCAGGCTGGAACAAGCTCCCTTCCACCAGCAAGATGATGGCTGATGTTTTAAAGAAAAAGCCTTCGGTCAACAGGTGTGTGATACTCCTTCACTTGGGGTACCATGTGCCAGGGTTAACCCAAGGAAAGGGGGAACCCAATGCAGTCATGTGAAGGACACCCCTCAGTCACCCAGAACTTCTTGGATGCATTTATTCCCTCACCACTCATAGTGAGGTGGGGAAATACTTTTGTGGCTCCTTTATGGATGACCAAGGGCACAGTGCTCTGGAGCAGCTTATGGCAAGACCCAGGACCTACAGGTCGCCTCCGCTAGGTCTCCAAGCCATGTCCTTATTCTCAGTCATGTCAAGATGGAGATTTGGTTTCCTCCAGACCAAGGGTGCCATCTCGTGGCTTCTCTCTTCCAAATAGAGCCATCAGGGAGCGCTGGGATCAGCGCCAAGCCCTGTCTAGAAACCCCATTAGAGTCAGGCTATGCGGGTGGAGGACACTTTGGTGGCAGTTTTTAACAGGTCGAGAAGAGTATTAGTCAAGGCTGGGACTTGTGTACATGTTAGCTACCATCCTGCCCTGTCGGCACTCGGATTTAACAGGAGGTGGAGACATGCTTGAGGTTGTGGGAAGGGATGATGGTAGACATGCTGCCTTGCAGCAGCTTTCAGAAGTAAGGAGGGGACCTCAGGCCAGGTGGGGTGCAGGCTGGGTTAGGTTTGCCAGCAAGGCAGAGCTGGCTCATAGGACACTGATGAAAATCTGGGACAAAACAGATTCATAGGGATTGTCACCAGGAGCCCTGGCGAGTGCAGACACAATGCTGTTACACAGAAGTACAAGAGTCTGAGGTGCAATAGAGGCAATAGAGGCTGTCCCAGATTTGCTGAAGTAGATTCAGCACATGTCCTCCCTCCTGCAAGGGAGATGAGGCCTCAAACAGAAAAATCCTGGAGGTCCCTCCCAGCACGGGAAGGTTTCTGCATCTCCCAGATTCTCCCAGTCCCCTTGTCAGTCTAACCTGTGAATGTCTACTCCTCTGCCTCTCAAAATTGGCCAAATCCACACCTGTGAACCTTGGTGAAGGATACATCATGGGCATTTGTGGCATTACAATGATGGCAGTATTATGTAAGAACAGTTTTTTGAGGACCACAATTAGGTTTCAGAGAAAGAGCAAGCTTCTGCTTATTCCCTCCTCCGGGTAACTCCAGAGGACCAACCCCACAGAGGCTCTTTCAGTGCCTTTAGGTTTATTTGGGGCTAAGGGATCTCAGCCCTGGACACCAGGGCTCGGCCAATGTTTGAGCCCAGAGCTTTTGCTTTCCATGAAACTGGGAACTAAGACAGGATGATGCTATTTGAGTTTATCTCTTTTATGTCCAATTGAAGTAATCCATCTGAAAGGAAGAACTTGAAGATGAGTTTTATCAGCTACATTGATGAAATTGCTTCATGTGCTGGCATAAAGCCCAGTGTGCTGAAGCTGCTCCTGACAGACCCCCGTCTGGCCCTGGCCATCTTCTTCGGCCCCTGCTCACCCTACCAGTACCGACTGGTGGGACGAGGGAAGTGGAGAGGGGCCAGAGACGCCATCCTGACTCAATGGCAGCGGACACTGAGGCCCTTGAGAACTCGGGTGGTGGATGACTCCTCCGACAGCTCGTCCAGGTGGCACTGGATGTGCCTCCTAGTCCTGCCAGCAGCTCTCACAGCAGGTTTCCTCTTTTCTAAGCACCCTCGGCTGGGCTGGAGCCTCCAGGCAGGTCCCCAGCTGTAGAAGAAACCTGGTGTGACCCGGTCCTGGGTGAGCTGGGGATGGTGCTAAGCTCTGTTGCGGCTGAGCGCTGTCAGTGTGGCTGGAGCTGACACAGTGTCGGCAGGAGCTCAGCTCCCCGCGCTGTCTGGTGTCCGGCCTCCTCCTGACAATGTTTACCACCCACCAAGAGCTGTACAGAGCATTTACCCCAAACGTGCTGCAATTTGTGCCTGCATTGCATCACCACCAGGCTGGATCTCCAAAGGGCTTTTGGGAAGAGGCTGGTGTCCATGGGGCCAACATTACCTCCTCCTTGCTCATCCGGTGCTTCCTCTATGAAATTTCATCAAAACCCACAACACCTTGAGATTTTTCTGAAACACTAGATGTAGAGATCTTTGTATGTGTCTTTTTATGTGTCTGATGTATGTGCTTGGGAGGTGAAGTTGGTAGCCACGAATAAACCTCACGGGTTTCATCTTCTCTCGTGGTTTTATTAATGGTTTATTATCAGTGGAGGGCTCAGGTGGACCCAGTACCCGTAGGATTTGTAGAGGGCACAGCCATATCCTAAAAATTGTGTATGCAGGGACAAATCCAAGTGGTCGAGCTGGCCCACCATTGCCTGGGAACCCTGAAGCCCACAGGGAGATGGCAGAGCCTGCCATTGCACCCGCGGGTGCTTTCACCGGGGGATTTTGCTGCAAACCCAGAGGACGGGCTCTGCGTACCTGCACCCGGGCTTCCCTTCTGGAGAGGCTGTCCCCGGCCGTGCCCCCCGAGGGGGCTGCCGGTCCCCACGCGCGCGGTGACACGGAGGATGGGAGCCAGGGAGCGGCGCCGCCCACCACCCCACGCCGCCAGGGGGCGCGCCGGACCCTGAGCCCGCCGGACTGCGGCACGGCGTGGCTACGTGAGCGGCGGCTCGGGGGCGGGGCCGGCGAGCTGGTGCGCGCGCTCGCGCGGCGCGGTGAGGTCAGACGTCGTTGGCGCCGGCTTGGCCGCCCGCCATCTTGGTCCCTGTGTGGAAGCGGCTGAGGCGCGGCGTCGCGGCGCCGGGAGCGGTAGCGGCCTTGCCGAGTCCGGGAGCCTCCGGGGAGGCCGGAGCGCCGGCCCGCCGCGCTGCGCGCCAGGTAGAGTGGAGTCCCCTCCGCCATCCGCAGCGCCCTGTGGGTCCGCGGTGCGGACCGGCGCTGGGAGGAGCAGGAGAGCGGCCTGCGCCGCATGGCCCCGGGCGGGGGCGGCTTCCGCCCGGCCTGGTGGCTGCGTTGGGCCTCGGCCGGCGGGGAAGGGGATACCCCATGGGGTCGGCATCCCGCTGTCCGCCGCGGTCAGGCGGAGGGAGGCGGCGCAGCCCTGAGCCCCCGGCGGGCGCGCAGGCCGGGCTGCTTCGCGCCGCTGGGCCGCGCCGCATCGCCGCCTGGGGCCGGCCGCGCCCGCGCCGGGCCTTCCCCGCGGGCGGCGAAAGGGGGCTGCAGTGGCCGGGGAAGCTGAGGGCAGCTCTTACGGATGTGCTGGGTTTTTCTCCCCCTCTCCCTCCTTTCGTCCCTGTCGCGATGCTTCCCCTCCTCCCCTTTTTTCTTTAACGGCCCAGGTCTCTCGCTGGGGAAGATTACATGAGACATGTGCCGTCCCTTTCGTGCGGTTGCCCTCACAATTTTTGGCTGTGATTCTTTCTCCAGAAACGTAGGGCGAGAGGACCCTTTTCTTTGGGGTGCTGCAGGCACATGCTGCGCACAGCGCTTTGGTTTTCTAACTCTGAAATATTCATCCGCAGTTCTTGAGATGTACTGTTCCTGGGTGTTTTGATGTAGGACTGAGTGAAGCACCGTTCAGGAAGGTACTGTTTCTGCTCTTAGGGACGATATTTGTAGGGGTAGAGTGAGCAGGGTCAGGGGTGTTCTTATTGTTAGTGCTTGAAGGATGGTGAGAGCATGGTTCGATGACACGGCTAAAATTCAGGCAGCTAGTCTGCAGTGGGCATAATGGTAGCCGTCACAGAGAAATGCAGAGATAGAAAATCTTGTGGCTAAAGATGCCCCAGATATTTCCAGTTCAGGCCTTCTTTATGTTCATCGAACAGAGCACTTTGGGTTTTTTCTATTTCTTTCTTTTTTTGCTTCTCACACGTGTTTTGTAAGCTTGTTCCTTTGTGAAAGCTTTTGGACTGTGTCATTAAGGAAGAACCATTTTTCCCAGTTGTTTTTTGATTACAGGGGTCAGATGGGTACGTTATTAGAAATTAGCATAATTTCCAGCAGAGGGAACAGGATTCAGATTTTTAATAGCTTTATTTCTTCTGCAGTGAGGCACCAGCCGTACCCATTGTCTGGTCTTAAGAGCTCTGCTCAGACAAGAAACTGCTTTTGAAGGGGGGGAGGAAACAGGACATGATCTCATTTGTCCATCAGTGAAAAACAAAAGGATTACCATTTAATACTGACTGCCAGGAACTGAATAACTCAATTTTCTCTGAATTACATAGTCTAGAGCCTTTTTCTTCATAGTGATTTTGGGGTCGTTTAGTGCAATGGTGCTACAGTCTTCTTGGGACTAACGTAATCTCAAAGTTCTGGGACTTCTCTGAACTTGGTGAATGTTCAATGAAAAGGCAGTTTGTCCTTCAGAACATTGTACTCAGTGTGTGAAGAGTACAACTGCTTTGGTGGAGTTGTGTGGTTAAGAGGTGGCTGTTTAAACTGAAGTGAGAACTTAGTTCTCTCAGGCCAGTGCTTGTGTGCAGAGACTAGGATTATGGCCTCTGTGTGTGTGTCTGTTACCTAGAGTTCTGCCTTAGTGTATGTTTCCTGCATAAATCTTACTGCTTTGGTAAATAATAATTTATAAAATATGTATAAATAAATGCAGAGTGTCTTCTGTGAGTCTTAGTAATATAAATATTTTGTCTCTGCAGTTTAGTAGCAATTTATGATATTTTTGCTGTCATTTAGACTTCATAACAGGAACCCTAGCTTTTTGTAGCGCAGAATAGTTGCATCACTACAGTTTTAACTTAGCTGCAGGAGTGTTTTTTCAATGTTACAGATTTATGGTATGGATCTTCTGTAGGTCCTGTTTCCCCACATCCTGAAGTCTACTAGGGAAAGTGAAATAGGCCACAACAATCAAGGAAAAGATGATGCAGATCTGAGGGGAGCTGTCATGTAGGTTATGTTCTGTCTGAATTGATGCTATATGTCAATAAGTGAAAGAATCAAAAGTCAAAGCAGTCGTATATTGTATGGGGTTGACTTCAGCCAGGTGTCCTAGGTTACTGAAAGTGCAAGCCTTTTGTTCCAGAATATTTTCCAGGCTAACGGGAATGATGTGAAAGCAGAGAGAGGGTGGAAAATGTGGTCTAAATACCATATAAGGGTGTTGTACATAAGAGGCTTAGATGTAGAGATAAAAAGAAAAAGGTAATGCTTACATAAGGGCTAAACCCTTTATAGTGAGCTCTTGCAAAGAATAAATCCTTGGTTTAGCATATTGGAGATGTGAATGAAGAAAGAAACATTGCTCTTCCTTCTGTTGAAGGAAGAGTGGGATATCTTCAGAAGCTGTATGCAATAATGGAGGGTTTGAGTTAAAAAAAAAAAAACAACAAACCAAAACCCCAAAAAACAACCACAAAACACCTCCGCCCTGAGAATGCACCACCTTTCCACTAGTTGGGGATGGATGCTGGGCTTGTAATGACTGGACTGCCAGTGGTGTTCTACTGGTAGAACCAGTTGTTCATCTTCTGTAGGAAATTTTTTTGTCGCTCTGCTTCGTGCCCTTTTTTTTTTGCTCTGGATTTCACAAAACCCCATAGAAACTTCTCATGGGTGAAAGCAGGTGTAAAAATTAAAGCTGAGATTTGTGTGAGGAGGTGGGTGGAAATAATACTGTGTGTGTTGGTAACATGAAAACAAAGTGCAGAGAAGTCTTAAAAAATGCATAAAAAGCAGAGGAAGATGAAGTCCTAATAAAAATCAGATGAAGACAGCTTTTATGTCTGAAGAACAGGCTATCATAAATGCTGGTTTTATTACAAATACCTCAACCATTACATAACATTCTAACTAAATGCTAATGAGTTAGTTTGTTACAGATTACGAACACATCAAAGGGAAAGGCTGTGTATCGTTCACATTTTTGGTGGTTTTATATATAGAATCATAGAATAGTTAGGGTTGGAAAGGACCTTAAGATTATCTAGTTCCAACCCCCTTGCAATTGGCAGGGACACCTCCCACTAAACCATGCCACCCAAGGCTCTGTTCAGCCCAGCCTTGAACACTGCCAGTGATGGAGCAGTCACATCTGACACTGTCTTGATAGTAAAATTACAGTGCACAATCAACATCATATATATCTTCTAAGTACGCTTGTGATAATTTTAACAGAAGTGTATTTGAAAATAATGTGGGGTACGCTTTCAGTAGCTTATAGCATCAGAGACGGGAGTTACTGCACTGTATATTCAGGTGTATCAAAAGCACAAGTAGTGCCTGGAGAATGTGGCATCACCCAGTATTGGGTGACTGGGAGAAGTGGGTTCTATTAAATATCTCTCTAATCAATGTACTGTTGATTCCCTGGTGAAATGGCAGCTTTACTCAATTTTTAGTTGGGATATAAGACATAGTTTATCATGCTCAGATGTATCAAATGGCTTTTCATGGTAAAACCAGCAGTGGCTAGGTTACCAGGATTTTTTTTTTTCTGCAGTGCTTGCTTAGGCTAGCACATCAAACTTTCTTTACTTACAAAATCAAAGCTTTTTAGGTTGTCCTCTTGAATCACAAAGACAGCTACAGATTGTTTTAAAATTAATATTTTGTGAGCATGTGACTTTAATATTCCTAGATTTTGGTGTTTGTAAATTTTAACATAGATGTCAAAATTATGACTGTAGACTTAAATTGTGTTTGTAGGGGTAATTGTTTAAGTTATTCTTGATGAAAGAAAAATTACTTAACCATTTTGAATCTTCAGCTAAGGTGGAAGTGTGGGAACAGCTTCATTTTGTTTGAGAAGCCAATGATTTTCTCACAATCTAAGCCTTGATACAGGTTAGGACTTAATGTATTTCTTTTATTTCAGAGTAACCATATATTTGACTGAAGGACCTCACTGTCTTAAGATCAATGCATTAATTACTTCATTTTGCAAAAAAATCAATTATTGTATTTACAGGGCTTGTTTTGTAACATGTTTAGGTTAGTCTGTGCTTCCTGTACGAGTTCATCTAGGTGTATATATGGGTGCACAGCAGAAGTGCTCTAGTAAGGAAGAGCAATAACACTTTCTCTTGCTGATATGTGTAAATAATCTGTAAGAAAGATGCAGAAGAAAAGCTTGCCTTTGGCTTGTGTCGTAGCCATTTGGTTAATTTGTTGGAGTTGCCTTGCTTAAGAGATGTTTCTGATGCCACAGATCAAACCATCAGCATGCACAGGACTTTGTAGTATGTGCTTAGCTTTAGATAATGCAGGGTTTCTTGATAAGTATTTTGATAGTATATTGAGCCTTAATTATTTACATACTGCATCTTGAAAGCAGAGTATCAAGGGACATGTGGGGTTTTGGTTTGATGTTGGTGTTTTGTTTTGTTTTGTTTTGTTTTAATCCTAAAGAATAAACAGAGAACAAAAGCAACAGAAGATGTTAAACTTCATCTCTAGCCGTTTGGCAGATGCAAATTAACTTCCATATAAAATGGGCTCCATAATGCTGAATGGCAGATACATAAATCTGAGTATGCTGGTAAGGCTTTTCTAATTTAGCTCATCTTACGTTTTGTTAAGAAAATAAAAAATAAAAAAGATTTAATCAAGTCTAAAGCAGAGGGCTGAAGTTGACCTATGTTGTCGGTGTAGCTGCATCTTTTACATGTTCATCCTTTCAGTGAAGGAGGAATCATAGAATAGTTTCGTTGGAAAGGACCTTAAGATCATCTAGTTTCAACACCCCTGCCATGGTCAGGGACACCTCACACTACACCGTGTCACCCAAGGCTCTGTCCAATCTGGCCTTGAACACTGCCAGGGATGGAGCATTCACAACTTTCCTGCTCAACCCATTCCAGTGCCTCACCACCCTTACAGTAAAGAATTTTTTCCTCATCCAATCTAAACTTCTCCTGTTTAAGTTTGAACCTGTTGCCCTTTGTCCTCTCACTACAGTCGCTCATGAAGAGTCCCTCCCCAGCATCCCTATAGGCCCCCTTCAGATACTGGAAGGCTGCTATGAGATCTCCACGCAGCTTTTCCTTCTCCAGGCTGAACAGCCCCAACTTTCTCATCCTGTCTTCATACGGGAGGTGCTCCAGCTCCCTGATCATCCTCGTGGCCCTCCTCTGCACTTGTTCCAGCCATTCCATGTCCTTTTTATGTTGAGGACACCAGAACTGCACACAGTACTCCAAGGGAGGTCTCAAGTGAGAGCAGAGTAGAGGGGCAGGATCACCTCCTTCGACCTGCTGGTCACGCTCCTTTTGATGCAGCCCAGGATACGGTTGGCTTTCTGGGCTGTGAGCGCACACTGAAGCCGTCTCATGTTCATTTTCTCATCGACCAACACCCCCAAGTCTTTCTCCACAGGGCTGCTCTGAATCTCTTCTCTGCCCCCACCTGTAGCTGTGCCTGGGATTGCTCCGACTCGGGTGTAGGACCTTGCACTTGGCATGGTTAAACTTCATCAGGTTGGCATCAGTCCACCTCACAAGCGTGTCAAGGTCCCTCTGGATGGCATTCCTTCCCTCCAGCATATCAACTGAATCACACAGCCTGGTGTCATCGGCAAACTTGCTGAGGGTGCACTCAATCCCACTGTCCATGTCACCAACAGAGATGTTGAAAAAGACCAGTCCCAACACCGATCCCTGAGGGACACCACTCGTTACTGGTCTCCAGGTGGTCATTGAGCCACTGAGCACAACTCTTTGCGTGCGGCCATCCAGCCAGTTCTTTATCCACTGAGTGGTCCACCTATCAAATTGATGTCTCTCCAATTTAGAGACAAGGATATCGTGTGGGACAGTGTCGAATGCTTTGCACAAGTCCAGGAGATAGTCTCTCTTCCAAGAATCTAGCAAGTCACAGGGAAAAACATGTAACCAGATATCTGGAGGATGGCAGGCAGCAGGTAGAAGAGACTATGAACAGCTATGAGTTCTCCCCAAGCTGGATCAGACCAAGGAGCAAATTTTACCACTTCTGTATGCACAGAAGTGAAGGGTTTTTTTTTACTGATGCTGTCAATGGTGTGTCATAAGCTGGCACATTTGGCAATCCTGGCTCTCACTAGCACAGTGGGAGTTTCTTAAAAGCCTTAAAAACAAATATGCTATAACATTTCTTAATACAGAGGAGAATTTGTGATCTTTCTTGATGCACATGAATTGGGTTAGGAATATGGTAGGAGTTATAGGCAACACGAAATCTGGCTCTTGAGCAAGGTGGTAAGTTTTGAGAGTGATGGTGACAAGTAGCTTAAGTCATTACATGACTCATTAGAGTAACTCAACTGTTTTTTTCATTGTGCTAAGGTTGTACGAAACTCTGTATAAAATTGTTTATTCTGTACATTTCTACCATTGATGAGTATACTTCCATCTTCTGATTGAACCCTTCAATAACAAAAGTGTCATAAGAAGGTGAACAGAAAAAAAATGGAAAAAATAGCTAGGGAAGAGGGAATTCATTTTGGCACATCTCTTTTGAAGAGGAGTGAAAATCCTTAAGGCTGTAGTCCTAGAGTGCTTCTTACGCACTCCCAAAATATTCTGAAAGAGCTCATGAGCAGAACAGCTTGCCTGAACATTTAACTGTTTCCTGAAGTAAAAAAACATTAGATGTAACTATTTATGTTACTTAAGGATTGATCTATGAATAGGGGCTTTGGAAAAATAAGATTTTGTATAAAAAGTTTTACTTATGTGCAGCTGAGGTCAGGGATACTTTGAAGGTGCAGAAGGGTATAATGTGGAGAAAAATGCTCAGTGACTTGTGGTTCCTTGGGAAGAAACTGAAAGTTGCTTCCTCTGTCAAGAAATGTTAATTATTACAGTGAGGCTTGGAAATTGTGGTAAAGGAACAGGAAATGGAAGTCTTGAAAAAGGTACTTCAAGTTATTTACAGCAAGGATTAGCTTTACATTTGTCTCTTAGTCTGTCCTGCCCTCTTGCACTGCCAATTCAACATGGGGTGGGTGGGCGGAGTTGGAAATATGCCATCAGTTTAAATGATACTGTTTTATAGTATTAGAGTGTGAGGGCTTTTTGCAATAAGAGTATTATAAAACGAAAGGGAAAAACAAAACAGTGGAGAGATGGGTAATTTTAAATGGCTGCAACTTCTGCTGCTTGTCTGTTGGGAATCTGGTCTATTTTTATGTACCTGTTGATTATCTTTCATGAGCTTCTGAAAAGAAAATGTTTTGCGCCAAACACTGTGACTGACTTAAGGACTCGACATTTGTTCAACTCAGCTGTTGTTTCTGGTAACTTATCCCAGACAGCGGCCTGCAGAGGAGCAGATCTGGAGCACTGTTCAGCGTGCAGCTGGAGTCAGATATGCTGAAGTGCAGCCAGAAGGGAAGGAGGGAACCGCAGTAGTTTGCTGTTATTCTGCCTTTTTTTTTTTTGTTAGAAAATCCAGTAATATATGGAGATTTTTTGCTTGTGCCTTTTTTGCTATAGCATGCAAGAAGTTCTGCTTGCTTTATTCTTGCAAATAGATGCTCAAACCCACCATCATCACCAGATCTGATTATTCTTCCTGTGCAGTTATATCTAAAAGTAGCAAGTATAGAGAAGTGCTGACCATTGGAATTTTTTCTCATTGGGATGGGCATGGAGACATCTGTATGTCATCGGGTGTGTAGCTTCTTCTGCAGCTCTGTTGTGGACTTCCCTTTTGCTCCCCTGTTCTCAGCCTAACAGAGCAACCTCTACTTGGGATGCTACTAAGGAGACTCCCCACATCACTTTCTCTGTGTGTGACAAGAGTGGATATGCTAGTATTTTTGCCTTTCCAGGCTTGTGACTGATGGTGTGCAAGCAAGAAATAAAGTGGTACTTGTGACAGGATGCTAAATGCTTTGTAGTTTTTTAAAGGAATGCTTGTAATCTTAACATTAACAAATGCCTTTACAGAGAGTGTCTGTGGTTGGGATAAACTGACCTAAATTAGTTTGTAAGAAGCCAAGTGAATAGTTGTAGCTTTTTCAGCTAAGAAGTATTCTGATAGGTATGACAGATCACATTAGTTTTCTGTATCCAGGGAAAAGTGCTGCCTACCAACCTATTGAATACAGTACTTTAATCACAGGTACATAGCATGTTTCTGCAAGAATTTGCCTTTATTCCCCTTATCTTTTTCTCAAATAGCAATTCAGTTTTGAGAGCTTTGACGTTTTCTCATTCTTTTAAATAATGGAAATTTCTTTAATGAATGCTTTTGCAAATCTTGAGAATAAGTCTCATTTGGCATCTGCAGGTTGAAAAGCTAATTGGGTGAAAGCATTCTCATTGTTCTGTTCCCAGAAGTAATGAGAATGCATATCATTATGACGCTTTTTTAAATTTCTTTAATTGTATAGAAACTGTTCTTTCTCTGTGCTCCCCCATCCCTGTCCTGGCTTTCTTCCAGCACTTCAAAACTTCTGTCGCAATTAAAAAAATTACAATTTAAAGAAATTTCTTAACCATATGCATGAAACTGGAAAATCAAAAAATCTGTCTTTCAAAAAATTCACTCTAATGATCAGTGAAAAAGAAATAAAGACTTGTAAAGAAATTGTCAGGTTAGAAGGAATAAAATAGCCTGCCTTTAACATGAGCTCCAAAGAAGTTTTGGATATTACATTTTTTGTTGAAATGCGTTCAGTAATCTTGCAAAGTATCTAAATTATTGTAATTTATGTTTGAGGATTATCAGAACATGGCAAGAATAGCTGTTATGTTAGTGCATTAGTTTTATGGTGTGCTAGTACTGACTTATGTGTGGCATGAGCTGTCAGTCTCTACTGGAATATCAAAAAATCCTGGCAAAGAAGCTTTTTGAATGTACTTTAACTTGAAGAAGGGCTGGGTCTTGAAGAAATGCTTCTAATACAGTACAGTTAGTAGTTATCAGTCTGTCATTTTTACTTGAGCTGTGGTGGTGGTATTAATTTCTTCCCACTAGTCTGGCTTATGTAGAACAAATGAGTATATGAATTAGATGCTTATAATACCAGTGAAGGCTGTAGTATATTTTCTGTGGTCACTGTAATACCTCACTGTGAAGGTAGTAACTGTGGAGTTCTCATATAATGCAGATTGTAGTCTCTTCAGACTCTGGAAGCTTTTAATTCATGTATCAGTGAGAAACAAGATTTGTTTTTTGTTGCTGCTTTGTTGTGCCTCAATCTAAACTGGGGATTTTGAATTGGATTTTTAAACTAAAAGTAAGTTCATTCTGCTAGCCTGTCAGTCATTACTATTTGAGTTTGCCTGCAGACATACAGAGAACTATTTCTTTAAGCATGAGTCCATGTTTACTTCAGTCATCAATGGGAAGCTATGTGGGACGAAGGCAACCTTCCAAAATTATGACTGTAAGGACAGAAGCAAGATATTCTGGGTCAGTGTTGAGACTGGTGTGCCATTCTGGTCCATTCCAGTGGAGTTGAATGCTGAACCCAGTATGTATTTGGTCTAGTGACACATACAGGGTTTCTGATTCTCATCACTTCACGATGCCTGTGACACATTGTCATGGTTTGAGCCCAGCTGTAACTAAGAAAACCATGCAGTCTCTCTCTCGCTCTCCCCCTTCCTCCCCCCCACTCTCGGAGGGATAGGGAGGAGAATCAAAAGAATGTAACTCCCATGGGATGAGATAAGAACAGTCCAGTAACTAAGGTATAACACAAACCACTACTGCTACCACCAGTAATAATAATGATAAGGGAAGTAGCAAGGGAAGAAAATACAACCACTCACCACCTGCTGACCAATACCCAGCCCGACCGAGCAGTGATCTAATCCTTCGAGGTAACTGCCCCCCAGTTTATATACTGGGCATGATGTGCTGTGGTGTGGAATACCTCTTTGGTTAGTTTGGGTCAGGTGCCCTGTCTCTGCTTCCTCCCGTCTTCCCCTCCTCCCTGGCAGAACATGAGACTCACAAAGGCCTTGGTCAGACTAAACATTACTGAGCAGCAACTGAAAACATCGGTGTTATCAGCACTGTTCCCAGGCTGAAAGTCAAAAACACAACACTGCCCCAGCTACTAAGAAGGAGCAAAATGACTACTACTGCTGAACCCAGGACACATATGCAGCTATGGTGTACAACTTCAGCCTTTAAGTCTGTTCTCTTTATTATTTGGTTTTGTGGAAATTCCATCAGTATCTTAGCTTAAAGAGCTGTGTCTCATTTTGCAAAGCAGCTTGCAAGGAATGTCCGAAGTAAATTTTTTAAACCCAGAAGCCAAATTAAAAGCACTTCTGTCAACATCTTTCAACCCAGTCATCCATTTTTTAAGGCCACACAGAAGATTAGAAAATGACAGCTGAGTCTGGACACTGTATGTTTCACTTCTTGAAGGTACTTGAATGCTAGAGTAAGTATGGGAGGGGATTTCTGTAGCAGTCGTCTGTGTCTAAAGGTCCTGCTGTTGGAGATAGCAGATGTTGGATTTTAAGTGAAGAATTGTGATGCTAATATTTTAAGCAGAATGAGATTTAGGGAGTATCATGTATTCTTTTTATTATAAGCTGTGTAGGTACGCTTCAATTAACTGTACTTTGGGTGTTTGGGGTGGGGAGGAGTATGTGTGGCTTTGTGTGAGTGATGGAAATGGAAGTGTAGTGATAAGTCTAGTGAATTTCCAGACTAGGAAGTTGTGGAAAATAATAGAGGCTTTCTCTTTCTTTTCCTTTTTTAAACTCTGGTGTGATAATTATGCTCTTTTTCATTATCTAACTTCTGGTAAATGAAGGAATTCTTTTCTACTGCTGTTTTATCCTGAAATTCTGGAAAAATAAAAAAAAAAATTATTTTAGTTTTAAACTTTGAAATACAAAGCTTTTGTCCGTCCTTTACTGAAGATGTAAATTTCCTAGAAAACTGACTAGAAAGAATGAAAAACTATAATGTAAAGCCATAGCAGCAGTGGTTTGAGGAAGTGTTTTTCCTGCTGGGAAGAAGGGCAGGGGTTGAATGGTGGTTGGTCCTGAACTCTGTAGGTCACCTGTTCATTTGCTGTTAGTTGTTATTGCACTTCAGACCTCATTCACTGCCTGTTGCTTGGGAGCATCTGTTGCTTTCTTAGCTCTCCTTTCCTGTGGAGATGTGCTGCCTCCCTTACAAATCTTGTTTGTTGTTTGGGAAGCCCCAGTGAGTCTATTTGTATCTCAGTAGTACAAAGTAAAATATGTTGCAGGTTGTTGGTGAGCTTATGAACGGTAACAGTGAAACTACCCATAAAAAGTTACCAGCCACTCTGCTATTTTGAGTTCAGCTCAAATCACACCATGTAGCAACTGAACTCCTCTTAACTGTAGCAGGAGATAGATGCCTAAATAGATTGGAAGCATTGTGGCTTTAGTCTAAGATTTAAACTGAAATTGAATTTCAGTTCATTGACCTCTTCCAGTGCGATAGGTGATACCAGTGTTTTTTGCAAGGGGAAATTGCTTTAAAGATGACAGAGGGCAGATTTAGATCAGATATTGGGGAAGAAATTCTTTACTGCAAGGGTGGTAAGGCACTGACACTGCTTGCTCAGAGAAGTCTTGGCTGCCTCATCCCTGGCAGTGTTCAAGGCCAGGTTGGATAGGGCGTTGGGAAACCTGGTCTAGTGGAAGGTGTCCCTGCCCATGGCGGTGGGGTTGGAACTGTATGATCTGTAAGGTTCCCTCCTACGCCAGCCGTCCAGTGATTCTATGAATTTGTAACATGTCTTCTCTAGCCAGTCTTATGCTATTTATTTTAAATGTTTCATTGATAGTGTTTTGTATACTTTCGACTTTAGATCTTCTCCAGTGATAAAACTGGGTTTATGTCTCAAATGTGGAAGAATCTATAGCCAAAAGAGTACTTAAAAGTGTAATTATAAAGCTGAAGTAGGCAGAGGTATTGCATGTACAATAGTTGAGAACTGAATAAAATTTTTAGGGACATGCTTAATAATTTCAGCATTTTGTTCATAAAAAATAGTTGTGTTTGGCTTTTTATGTTATCTCTTTCTTTCCTTGTAAAAGGCAAAAATAAGTTTAAGAGCTGTGTTGATGAGTAGTTTCTCTTATCCATTAGAAAGTGGGAGACCAAAACTGAGCCACTGGTGTAAAATATGGAAGAAAATGACATACATAAATGTTGATAGCATTGAATCCCTGGGTAAGAGTACTGCCATAGATAATATTTAGGTAACATTTGTCAAAATACTGAACAGCATTATTTTATACTCTGAATAAAAACATGCAAAAAAGTTATCCACAGCCTAAATGAAATGAAAACTGTCCTTTTCCCAGAGTTCTTAACTAACAACATTGGCACCCCTCTGCTTCTTGAGGGGAGGGGACCATAATCTGTTACCTGAGGTCACTTCAGAAGGAGAAGATTTCATAAACAGCACAGGTATCAGAAATTATATTAGCTAACAGAGCGAAGCTGTGTGACACATGAAAATATTTAAGCATTTTTGGCAGTTTTATTGCCAGTGTGCATTTATCCTGTCTGTGGCTCTTTGATCCCTTGTTAGATGGGGACATTTAAAAAGCCATGCTGATAGTGATTGAGCCTATGCATCAAGCTTCTTTCGGCAGGGCTGTTCCACAGAAATGTGATTTCTGTGCATGTTAAGTAAAATATTTATGCATGTGTAGTTAAACTTATATTGAAATCTGTGGATAGAGACAAATTTGATGTTTGCATGGTTGCTGTCATTTTATCTGTGGTTTTTCACTTCAGCCAGATGCTTTTAAGTAATTTTTCCTTTTGCTGTCAAGAATGCATTGGAAAAATATGAGTAGAACTGACAGATTATTTTAATCCATGCTAATATTTTTCCGCCACGGGCTGTATCTTAAAAGTTTATTTTAAAAGTGTTAGTCACTGCTATTAGTGCCATGTTAGACTTGAGATGCTCCTAACAAGTTCCCTGAGATAACGATTTGTTGCTGGTTGTCCTTTTGGAAGGAAATATTCTAGGTGACTGGTATTTCTCACAGAAGACATTTCAACAAGGTGCCTTGCGTTCTTTGAGGCAGCAAAAGATATGCTTGTTCTATACATTGCTAGTTTAAACTAACATATGCCTTGTGGTACAGTTAGTTTCTGTGTAGACTTTTTGTGGTTGGCTAATTATGGTTGTTTGTCATTGCTTAGCTTAGTAGCTCTATTTAGACTGTTAGGTGTCTCAGAACTGATGCAGATATATTTGTGGGTGCTCATTTCTGGCATCCGTGGAATGCATTTTTAGGAGATGCATCTGTGGGATAATGACCTGAAACGGCTTTGTTCTGCCATGATCTGTTTTCAGCTCATCATATTTAGTTTTGGTAGTGTTTTGTAAAGACTTTCTTAGGCTTTAAAGGGAAGTAATTTGAACAATGATAAGAGCTAGCAAAGCCTTCTTTGCTGCAGCTTTGTCTCATAACAGTGCTTTGGTTCTGAGGAGCAAAACTGAATTTGATTTTCCTTTTGGTGTCTGTTAAGAATGCTCTGCAGATGATCTGGTGTCTCAGCCTGTGCTACAGTTTTTTCTGCTGAGGTGATAGGTGCAGAAGAGATGGTGATTAGAAAGGGTTTATTTTCCTACCCAGCCATCTGCTTTCACAGAATTTATAGTCAGTGCAGTCTTTGCATTGTGTACCCTCTTTCAATCTCTATTGAAAACTGGTGAGCCCAAAATCTAGAGATGGGGAAGAAAAATGATGATGGAAATGTGTAGTAGCTTGGCTTTCTAAGTATAGATAAAACTTAGCATAGATCTTATTCAAAAGTGAGTTGTACTGAAATCTACCCAGAGCTCTCTGAAGATCTGGAGATCTTCTATTCTTGCAGGTAATAAAGCCATGTCTGAGGTGCTCAAAAGTTCACAAAATCTTTACTGCAGCTTTCAGACTTCTTTGCAAGAACCTTCTTAACAATGAATCCTGCTGCAAAACTGCTTTTGGCAGGGGAGGGAAATCCTGACCTTAGATTCTTTTTTTATTAAATACTTCTCTTTGATAGAGACTTTTGCTACCTAAGTGTGGAAGTTTCTGAAGCTTGTTTCATATTGTTATTAAGATGACTAGTGCTGAAGCTATTACAAATTTTTAGCAGAGGGATAAATTGCCAAAATGTGGTTTTGAATAATTGGTCCAGAAAACCTCAGTCCAAGAATGATGTCAATGATGTGAATGAAGTGAAGTCAGTATGTTTAATTGTAATAAATTTCTTACGTGCAACTTTCCCTGTGCAAAATTATGGATTCAATAATTGCATAATATTTTTGAGTGTTCATTCAAAATAACAGGGTTCCTTGTTAATGGCTTCCTAATGAAGCATGAAGAAGGCTTTTTTTGGCTTCCAGGTACACTGAATGCAGTATCCTATGTTTCTTTGTTTTTAATTTGCTTTATATTTCTGTAGATTGTCTAAATTAGTCTTTTTATTTTCTTTCTGAAGATCACACAGTTTTTCAGAATTTAATATTCAGCTGCAGCTTATGCTCAGGTCTTACAGTTAGGAGGGAACTTCTTCAGTAATGTTCTAGAATCTAAATATGGTAGACTTACTGGTGAAATGAAACCTTTCCTTTCTAGGTGAAACTTTGGTGCCATGTTACTTATCTGAGTTATTGATCCCAGTGGTGTTTCGAAATTAATAACACAGAATTTGGAAATAACTACTTCTAACATTAATCAGGCTCGTGGCAAAAAAAAAAAATGGTGTCTTTTTTTTTTTTTGGGGGGGGGTTTGGTTTGCGTTTGGTTTTTTTCCAGTTGTGTTATTTAGTTCCAGAACTTAGTAGAACCATGTTCTTCAGTGTGCCGGGAACAAAGCTATTTTAAGAAAAGCAGAGTTATGGCTTGGTGCAAATGATAAATTTGTATATGATGCTTTTTGTCCCTTCAACCGTTTTCTTCAGAGTGCTTAAAATAGCACGTCTTTCGTGGATATATTTCTTGCTTTCTCTTTTGAGAGAACTGCTAATGTGTCCCAGTTATGACTAAACTTTCGTGTAGTGTTTTTTATGATGTTTCCCACTTCACGGATGGGTTTTTGAGGCACTGAGATTTGAAAGGTCTACCAAATCTTCAGCAGGTTTGATTCTTGAATGGTGTGCTTTGTCTTAAATCATTCCAGCTCATCATTCTCCAGATTTAGCCAAAATATAGCGTTTAGAGTGGAGGTAGCAGGGACTAGATAGCTGTGTTGAATATGGAATGTGGGAATTATTCTAGTATTTACTTACTGTTGTTAAGACCTCAGAGTCCCAGGAAGCTAAAGAACAGGTTACCTGTCCTGTCTGATTGTGTGCTTGTAGGCTAAATAGGCATGGGATGTGAGATTTAAGATGATAGGACTGCATGAAAGATAACTGAAATACTACTGTCTCTTGACATGGTTACACTTGTCTAAAAAAATAAAGACTTTTTTTGATGGTTTGAAAATGCAGCTTATAAAATACAGATCTAGACCTTACTATGTGGTCATCTGTGCTTAAATCAGCTAGCACGGGATGTCTGAAAAATAGATAGCAGTAATTCTCTGTATTTTTCTCCCATAGTGGAGGGATGGTGGATGCTGTGCTTCAAAGATACATGGAAACATTAATTGGAAGACCGTAACAGAAAGAATAGTCATTTCCCATGGCAATAGCAAGAGTTGATCTCCCCCTGACAAAAACTGTGGATAAAGCAACTACCTACCTGAACTTTATGCAGCTCTCTTCCCCTTTTCCATGCCTGTCTCTGCTTCTTCACCAAGACAAAATGTAGTAGCTTACATATAATGCTGTTCTGATCTCTCATGAATGTAAAACTGTTTTTTTCATATGTATAGTAAATCTAGAAACTATTGAAAAGAACATGGTAGGAGAGAAGGAAGGAAGCCAGACAGGAATTGCTCTAAGTTGTTTGATATTTTAAGCTTCCTCAGGCTCCAGTCCTCAAAAGTGACCTCAAAATATGTAATAATTTCTTCCTTATTTAATCATGCAAGGACTTTTTTACAAAGTGGAGGTAAGGTCGTTTCTAGTCTGCAATTGGTCCTAATGGAACACTGTGCAAAGTTTACAGACGTGAACTAGTATCATTAAATAATAAACAAGTCATTTTGGGGAATTCTGAAATGATGAGAGCTAGGAACTTAGTGAAAAAGGTCTGTGTGGTAGGTATGGGATTTGGTGTTTTTTGTTTGTTGGGGTTTTATTATTTTAAATATATAATTCTGCAGTCTGTGAAATACTGCATTCTGTTTGCAATTCTACGTACTATAAGTATTTAAGAAGGTACAAGTAAATATTCCTTAACAGAGGACCAGGGTATCTAGAATTTGTGGCAACTACTTTGCTAATTTCTATACACATGCTTCTGAGTTCATTGCAGCATTTAAATAACCCAACCAGTTGCACTCTGAAAAAATAGTCTTATACAGAAATTAATATAATAATTTTAACCTTAAAATCTTAAGGCCGTAGTGAAGGTCAGTTAACTTAGTTGATAATGCTACAGAGCAGCTGAAAGGTAATTGTTGCTCCAGAATTTTGGGAGCATTGCACCTTCTGTAATTATGAGTAATGGTAACTATAGTAATTCAAAATGAACTGCTGACTTGCTTACATTTCTTAATAGTGCAGTGTACCCTGCCAGCTGCTGTTACTGCTTGTACTGTTGCCTGTCCTTCTGCTCACTAGCATAGTTATTGGCTTTGGTAGGTAGACATCTTTTATATGTTGCTGCTCTTTAGAGGTCTACAGCTGTCTTGTGTTCTTACTCATATGACAATGAGTCTAAACCTAGGGGACAGCAGCACTTCACTTTGAAGGATTTCACTAGTAGAGTTCAAACTAACAGCACCTTAACTGGTAACAAGAAAGATTCAATGTAGGGCAAATTGGGAACCACTTGCTGAGTCTAGTACTTGCCAACCTATTGTATGCACAAATTAAACAGTAGCTAAGAAATTACCTGAGTAACTTTCTTCTCCCACAACCTTCTCCCCCTCTCCCCTCTTTTGTTTGCCAATTTTTGCATTATTCACCATTTTGAAGCTACTTCTTGTTTAGGAAATCTGGGGCTGGGATGGGTCTTGGGCTGAAAATTAAAACTGTATGAGTTGTTCTCATTTGAAAGAATGTGCGAGCATAGCCAAGTATCAAGTAATTATAGTGTATTACTAGATATGGTTATATACACACCAGAGAGCTTGTTTGCTACCTATGTGCGGCTGCTAATTATCTCGCCAATACCTTTTCTGTTTAATGCTCTAGGATGATTGTGGTGGACTCTTTATCATAAATACAAGTCTGGGAGAAGAGGGTAACAGGAGAATTGAAGGGAAAGAATCTGCCAGGTTGTTTCACAGATGTTTTACTGAAAAACTTATGATAAACTGAGTTTCCTCATAGAAGAGGAAGCTAATGTCTGGCTTAGACTCCAGCTTGATAAACTAGTCTGCCTGGATTCAGATCTCCAGACTGCTGAAAGTGGGCCATGAATAATACTAATGGGCAAAGCTTGACATGTTGCTGAATTGCTAGTAAGTATTAGGGCTGCCAGGAATAGTGAAGGGTTGCTTGAAATCTTGACTGGTAGCTTCAAAGATAAGCTTGTCTAAATTCATGTTTCTGGCTGATTTCTTTTCTTTCGTGTGCCTGCAATGTTGTTTGAGTAGTGAGCTGTGGTTTCGAGTGAAAGCTTGCAGCCTCAATATGTAGGGTTTTTTTTGATAGATAAGGAAGGAATGGCCTAACAGCCATATCTGAAATCTCTGTTCTGGTTACATGATCCGCTTGGTAAGCTGGGTTCACCCTGCTTCCATCCTGTGTTTTGTGGGTTTGGATGAGTTGAGGAATGACTTCTGTTGTAACACATGCTGTTGAAATAGCCAAATGCTGACCAGTCTGGCAAAAACTTGGGGAGTTGCTTTCTATTTGTGAGAGGGGAGGATGTATTTCTTAGGCATGTATGTGGCCCTGTATGAAGTTGAATATTGTTCCCATTGCAACAGTCTGCGTGGATTGCAGTAGAATGGCATCTGACCTATATGTTGCTGAAGCTGGACTATACCAAGGTTATTTGCCATCATTATTTCTTCATTTTTCCATTTGTGGCTTATAAATTGAGGTAGAAGACAGAAGAAGGTGGGAATGTTATCATAAATGAAATTGCCCTGATCTGTTGACTTTGTTTAGTGTCTGTCATGACCAAATAAATGCTTTATTCTTTATACAGCTTGTCCATGCAGCCTCTTCTTAACATGAGTGCCTTGCATGTGAATCAAGTTCCTTTAGAAGATAATCTGAGGCTCTGAGTTTGACCAGTTTGATCACAAGAGGGTTTAAACAGGTTGTCTTGCTTCTTGCTCTCTGCTTTCAGAATGAAACACCAAGACTATTTGAACATACATAACTACTGTGGGATTCGTATGGAAATATACTAAAATATATTGTAAGGAAGGTGGGAGGGGGTTTGTGTGTTATGATAAATCATGTATGTGATAATATTCTGTTTACTTGAATGTTCACTTGTGTTTCTGCCTGATGATGAGCAGCAGCTCTGGCAGGTTCCTTTTAGGTACTACTAATGAAGTGTCAGCGATAATTACTAGGGTTTCTTTTTCTGAAGGCCTGCTATTCTGGGGGAAGGAGAGAGATGACCTTCTCTAACAGCCCTGTAATTCACTGCTGCAAGAATTGTGTAGCTCTTGGTTTAAGAGATTCTTCCCTTCCCTCTCTGAACATACCATGTGTTACTAGTTTTGGGAAAAAAAAAACTTCAGGGGGTGGAGAGGGGCGAAGGGGACACAAACCCAGATTCCAGAAATACTACTACAGGTAATGGTATCTCAGTGCTTGGCTTCAGGAGTGGGTGAAGTCGTTGAGCTTCCCCGGTGGGGAGCTAGCTGCTGGTGGGAACTTGGCATGTTTGGTTTTTGGGTGTGTGTTTTGTTGTGTTGTTATTGTTTAGGTGTTGGGGTTTTGGTTTGGTTTTTAGTGAAATCATGGATGATTTACCACTTCCACAGGGTTTGCTATTAATTAAATGCTGACACTCCTGATCTTGTGACATTCAACTTGTAGAGATGGAAATACTTTAAAAATCACAAGTGTTACATAAGATGGGGGTGGGGGTTTCTGGAGCTAATGTGTTCTATGGCACCTCTAGTATGCTTAAATGAAGCAGTACTAATGTTGTCAAATATGCTGTCCGTTTTTGTCTATGAACTGTCTCTTAACTATTGGGTTATATTCAAATTGCTTTACTTTTCTGTTTTCAGGCAAAATTTGAGGTGTGAGCAGTAGGTACCAGACTCGATGAGTTTCCATCGAAATGTCGGAAAAGTCAGGCCAGAGTACAAAAGCAAAGGATGGAAAAACAAAGTATGCAACGCTCAGTCTGTTTAACACTTACAAGGGAAAGTCACTGGAAACTCAGAAAACCACAGGTGAGTAATCTGACTTCAGTGTTGCTTTCTTTCGGTTTCATCATTACTGTAGTATTAATTAAGAGTGCAAAGTATATGAGCACTTAACCACAGCGAGATTTATTTTCTTTTCAACTGCTTGATACAACAGTCAAGTGAAAGAATTCTGGAAAGCAGTGTTGATTACAGTGTCTGGTTAGCTGTAAACAAGGGTATCAGTTCAGGCAGGTAGCATTTGCAGTCTAGTAGGAAGTAGAATATAGGTAAGTGAAAACTATTCTATAGCTGCAGTCTCTTTGTTACCAGTGTATGACATGGCATTCCCCAGCTGTGCTTTTTACCATATTAACATTTGTGCTACTGGAGATTTTTGATTAACAAGAAGTCAGTGCCCACTTTCATATCAGGTGCTTTGTCTGTTTTGCAGACAAACACTGGGTGAAACTGACACTGACCTTTCAAGTAACTTTACTGTGGGCCTTTTTCACAATTAACTGGTTTGAGAATCAGGAGGGAATGACACTCTGGAGGCTTAGAATTTGATTTGACGTATTACCTAAATTAGGGGGTGAAAGAGGAGATGTGTTTTAAAGGCTGAAACTGATATGTCTGTAATGATAACAACGTCTAAGGCAGTATCGTGTACCTGTTCACCTGAGTTGATTAGTTGGTAGGTTGAATATCTTGCATAGTACATTGGCTTCATATTGCTTTTTCATACTTGTGGTCTGGAGTGAATGCAATTTGTAGGAATGTTTTTGCAAGAGCAGCATCTGCCAAATGAAACTGGCAGCAAAAAAGAAATGGGCTGCACCCATGTGGGTATTCCTGGACTCATCAGAGTACATCAAAGTCCAAGAGGAGTGAGAGAATGATGTTTGACAACATGTTAAAGGATATTAGGATATCAGCATCACATTTTAAATGAGTTCTCTAGCTTCCTGTCACTGAGCAGTGTGTATAAAGTTGGGGCAATATATCCTTTTTCATTTCTGATATTGGCCAACCGTAGTGATTCACTATTCAAAGAGTACACAAGTTGTCTCAGACCAAGTATTTCTAATGCTGTTTTATAAAAGTAAATTATAAAGAACTTTGGATTTCTAATTCTTTCACTCTTAAATTTTACTTGAAGAAACACTTTTGTTGATTTAAGTACCTGTGTATGAACGCTGCCTGCTAACAGCATTGTCAACTTTCATTTTCTGTTTTGGCATGCAGTTGCTGCACGCCATGGATTACAGAGTCTTGGAAAAGTTGCTATTTCAAGGAGGATGCCTCCGCCAGCTAACCTCCCCAGTCTTAAAGCAGAGAACAAAGGCAATGACCCTAATGTGAACATTGTGCCTAAAGATGGCACAGGATGGGCTTCAAAACAAGAACAGCACGAAGAAGAAAAGTAAGTGACCAATGAGATGCGGGGTGTTTTTTTTGTGCCATTTCTCCCAAGTCTTTCTAAAGCCGGGGGTGGGCAGGGCCTGTGAAGAAATCGGCTGCACTTCACTGTCCTCAAAAAGAAAAAAAGAAAAAAAAAAAAGATAAAAAAGCACTGCTGTTAATTTTCATAAGGGAGATTCTTGCTATTAGGTCAATAGTTAACAAAATGGGTAACAAAACGCACACTTAAGTTGAAAGCAGTGTCCTTATCAATTCCATATAAGGGGTATCATGTACCTTTAGCCACCTGATTGTATATGTTCTGATAGCTGCTTAAATGAAATACTGTAGCACATTTTTGTAAGATCTTAAACTTTACTGTTGTTTAAGACTCTCCCAGTATGTAATATAGACAAAATCGAAGTGGTGGTGATGTTGATGCAGTGCTGTATACTGTGGATAGTATGATTTCCTCTGCTCAGTGCAATTTCACCTGCTGAGTTTTTCACACTTGTAAAGAAGAGAGGGACTAAAACTTTTTGGTATTTAGTTAGAAAGTATTTTAAAGCAATTTTTTGTCATAAGCTTAAAATGGGATATGACTCACTATAAAAGTACAAATGGGTTTTAGGTGTTCATTTTTTGACATACCAGTTTTTCTGAAAACTGCTTGCAGATAGAGGAACTGATTGCATGTCGCTAGCACTTGTGAAAGCAAAAGACGGCTAAAGGGTTGGGGTTTTTTTTTCCCACTTCTTGCTGTCCCTTTATTTCTCCTTGTATACTTTACTACCTTTAAATGTCAATTTTTGACATGTCTGTGAAATACTGTTGGACTTTAGGTGTATATTATTGTGTTTAGCTTTTTATTTTAAGCTCATGAAATCACGAATTTACAATTTTCTGCCAAGTGTTTTGTATGTTTTTTCTTTTAAAAAAAATCTTTGTACTTCAAGGCCACTTACCCTTTGTCTAGGTAATTCTGAGTTAAGTCTTTAGTTTGACTAAAACACTCTTTCATCTGCCTATCCATAGTCTGCTGCTTGTGCTAAAAGTATATTCCAGTAGTTGATGTTATGTTTAAAAACTGAATAAATAGCTATCCCTTGCCTGCAACTGGGAGGTGTTTGCCTTTGTATTTTCATATGCATTATTCCGACAAAGGCGCCTCAAAGTCCACATACAGATAAAGCTGGGGGGGGTGGGATTTGTTGCCAGGAACAGGTCTGTATGCCCATGTGACATGTAAATTCTAAGTTCAGGTCACCTAATGCATTTGCTCAAGTATTCAGACCATTATTGTAACTATTGCTGTATTTCTTCAACATGCTTATAAATGTTACTGTTTACATGTAAAGTATACTGGTATTCCTCTCACAAGTGTTGTGGATGAAGGTAACATCTTGATATCAGCTTGTTTGATATCAGCTTTATTCTTTTTTTTTTCTTGTGTCACTGCACTGGAGTTGACGAGTGAATTGTTTCCTGTAATTCCAGAATATTTTTTCTGCTGCTTTCCCAAGTTGTTACTCTTTCTATGGGTATTCCTTTTTCCTGGATAGTGTGGCCTGTTGTATATTGGTTTGATGAATTCATATAGCACTAGCTGAGTTCTTTCCCACATCTATAGGACAGTGTTCAGGTAACTCAAAGCCAAGTCCATTTAGAATTTGAAACAAAGTGGAAGTACAAGGAATAAAATCTTTAACAGTCTTGTTCCTTGTTTGACTTTGTGTGACAAAGTACAGCCATGTAAATTACAACTTCCGCAATGTCTGCTTAGAAAATATGCAACTGTAAGGAGATACAATTAAGTGGAAACTGAAAAGATGAGAATTTATTTATTTATTTTCATTCTGGTAATCTGTGGAAACAAATGAAATTTGCATTCAGTTATCCTTGTGAGAAGCCAGTTTGTTTCTCCCCAGCAACGTTTTTTTTTTTGGGGGGGGGGGGGGGGGGGTTTGCTTTTGGGTTTGGTTTTTTTTTTGGTGATGTTTCCTTTTGTGTCAGTTTTGAGACTACTGCATAGTGGTTTGGGTTGATCACTGCAGAACGCAAATGGAACTGACTTCTCAGTGAGAGTCCTCAGAGTTTACAATTACTTCAGGATCTATTTAAAGCATTTGCAATTGTTTACTGTAAGTTAACTGTCATGATATTGCACTAGTTATGTTTGTCTTTACTTGCATAATGAAGTCATTCTGATCTACTGGATTTGTCCTATAATTCCTGTTTAATCAAAAATCACTATTAATGAGCTGGATGTCTTGACGTGTAGACAATAATGCTTTGGAGTCCTAAGTTACCTGAGTATTCAGATTTTGGAAATAGCTGTACTTGAAAGAAACTAAACAATGTCGCTGAATCTGTAGACTACCAAGATCATCTTCCAGAATATGACTGGGTTTTGTATAAGAGAAAATGAGTGCTTCTGTCTGCCTCTTCATTGTTAAAATAGTGAAATTGAGACAGTGTTCTTACTAAGCTTAAGCTTCTGGGCTCCAGTTCATAGCACCCATCAATTTTTTTCATGGTGTCTTTAGCTTTCCTTATTGGCTCTTTTTATTTCCTAAGTTCTAACATGTATTTGCCTTCTTTCTCTCAGTTCACAGTTTTTAAGTGCTCTCCTCTAACTCCCAAGGCAAGAGAACGTTGTTATAAATTATTCCCTTCCATGGTTGTTGATTGATTGGGTTTTAATTGTTCATACACTAGTTCAAAAGTTAAAATTCTGTTCATGCCTGGCTGTATTTTCTGCCCAGCCATTTTCATTCATTCCTCTCCATTTTGAGAAATCTACTCATAAAGGAATTGGCTAATTGATTCTAATTTTGACTGTAACTATAACAACTCATATAAGAACGTGCTTTTTCTGCAGAAAAGTAGCTATTGGTTCTTCAGCTGCATAGCTACCTCATTTCATTCACTTGTTTGCAGTAGTAATCCTGAAGATCTTAGTCTGTGCCCACCTTCTTGTATTCACAAGTACTTTCTCTCTAATTCCAGACAGCCAGACGTGCCGCAGACACAGCCAAAGCCTGCTGTTCCTGCTCCTCCAGAAGCAGCTCCTGTTGCCAAATCATGGGCCAACACCAAACCAGGTGGACAAGATGGTAAGTGGTGTTCAGGTCGGAGGGTTCTTGACTGGCCTAGGAGGCTGTGAATGCTGCTGTGAGACCCTCAGACTTGGCAATGATTTGCATCTTGACTGGGCCAACTGGGACTACAAATTCTGTGGAAACAACATTCTTGGCCGGAAGGTGAGATGGTCCCCTGTCACTGAAGTGAGCTCCAGCCTCATTTAGCAGCAGGTCTGACTGTCTTCTAAAGGGCTGGTATCATCACCTCCTTTGTTTTGACAGTAAAGTGGTGGTAACAGTGTAAGAACTTGAATGTGGCTGTGATAGGGAGGGAAAATTGCAGTGAATAGTTGTAATGCTTGCAATTTTGATGTGAAAGGGATAACCATAAGCAGTTAGTGGTCAATTCTAATCATAATTTTGGATCATTTTGTGCAAAATATGTGTAGTCTTGCTTTTATTTAAAAGTCTGCTACAGCAGCACTTTTCCCATTTATTTTGTAGGTTCCTTGGTTATTTTGGTTTCAAAGTGATAGTGTTAAAGTAGGTTTTTTTCTGGGAAAAGCATTAAAGATGTGGTTGTGGGCTTTTTGCTGGGTTTTTTTTTTTTGGTGGTGGTGGTTTTTGTGGACTTTGGAGTTTGTTGGGTTTTTTTTCCCCGAAATAACTGTTGGAGTACTCTTTCAGTCAGTGTGAACCTTAGCTTGAGTATTTTCATAGAATTGAATAGGTTGTAAATGGCCTTTAATATCATCAAGTCCAACTTTTACTCCAGGACTGCCAAATCCACCAGTAAGCCATGTCACTAAGGGCCTCATCTACATAGTTTTGAACGTTTCCAGGGATGGTGGTTCCACCACTTCCTGAGCAGCCTGTTCCAAAGCCTGATTTTTAGTGAAGAAATCTTTCCTAATACCCAGTCTGAGCCTCCCCTGGTGCAGCTTGAAGCCATTACCTCTTGTCTTACCGCTTGTTACTTGGGAGAAGAGACCAACCAACCTCGCTACAACCTCCTTTCAGACTGAGGGAGACTCAACACCCCCAGTTCCCTCAGCTGTTCCTCATAAGATTTGTGCTCCAGACCTTTCACCAGCTTTGTTACCCTCTCTGGACCTGCTCCAGCAACTCAATATCTATTGGAGTGAAGGTCCCAAAACTGAACCCAGGATTTGAGGTGTGGCCTCACCCATGCCAAGTATAGGGGGATGATCACTGGCCTGGCCATGCTATTGCTGATAGAGGCCAGGATGCTGTTGGCCTTCTTGGCTGCCTGGGCACAAGTTGGCTCATGTTCAGCTGGCCTTCAGTTGGTACTGAAGTAATGAAGTTGGTAATGAAGTACAGTTCATTACAGATGTAAGATCAGAGCTAAATCTTCAGATTTTTTAAAACTGTTTGTTCAGTGAGAGGTTACACAGAATTCTTATTCTATGTCTCCATTACAAAAAATAAACTACGATCCGTTTTATTCCTTAAATTTGAGACTTGCAAGCTTTCTGTGGCTCTAAAATAGAGTTTTGGCTTCCAGGTTGAAGAAGTGAGCTCTCTTCTAGATAGAGATCTTAGGATAGTAAATCTGAATTGCATGGAGGTAACTTATAGGTCATGATATGGAGCTAACATCACATATCTAATGATTTTGCCTTTTTTTTTTTTCTCAATAAATATTAGAAGTGAAAATTCTGAATTCTCTACTTTTTGTTCTCCTCTCTAGTGTTCAGTATTTCCTTTGTTATCAAATATAGGAACTCGATGATCATGAGATGATCGAGTTTGAGATCCTCAGGACAGTGAGAAGAGCGTGCAGCAAGCTCACTGCCCTGGACTTCAGGAGGGAAGACTTTGGCCTCTTCAGGAACCTCCTTAGTAAGGTTCCATGGGATATAGCCCTAGAGGGCAGGGGGGCCCGAGACTGTTGGTTGATATTCAAGGGTCACCTGCTACAAGCTCAGGAGTGTTGCGTCCCAACTAGAAGGAAGTGCAGCAGGAGGGCCAAGAGACCTCCATGGATGGATAAGGAGCTGCTGAGGAAACATGGGGGGGGGGGGGGGGAAAGAAGCTTATAGAAGGTGGAAGCAAGGACAGGCAGCCTGGCAAGAATACAGGGATGTTGTTGGGGAAGCTAGGGACCAGGTTAGGAAAGCTAAGGTCCAGTTAGAATTAAACTTGGCTAGGGATATGAAAGATAACAGGAAGGGATTCTATAGATACGTTGCGAATAAAAGACAGACTAGGGACAGTGTGGGCCCTCTCCAGAAGCTATCAGGAGAACTGGCTACCCTGGATTTGGAGAAGGCTGAGGTTCTTAATGACTTCTTTGCCTCAGTCTTCACCGGCAAATGCTCTGACCACACCACCCGAGTCTTGGAAGGCAGACACACTTACTGTGAGAATGAAGACCTTGGGCCCACTGTAGGAGAGAATCTGGTTTGAGACCATCTTAGGAACCTGCATGTACACAAGTCCATGGGACCTGATGAAATCCATCAGTGGGTCCTGAAGGAGCTGGCAAATGAAGTTGCTAAGCCACTGTCCATGATATTTGAAAAATCATGGCAGTCAGGTGAAGTTCCCGATGACTGGAAAAAGGGAAATATAACGCCCATTTTCAAGATGGAGTGAATGGATGACCCAGGGAACTACAGAGCAGTCAGCCTCACCTCTGTGCCTGGCAACATCTTGGAGCAGATTCTCCTGGAAGGTATGCTGAGGCACATGGAAAAACAACAAGGTGCTTGGTGACAGCCAGCATGGCTTCACTGAGGGGAAATCCTGCCTGACCAATTTGATGGCCTTCTATGATGGAGGTACGGCACTGACAGACAGGGGTAGAGGAGTTGATGTCATCTACCTGGACTTCGCAAAGCGTTCAATCCCACATGACATCCTTATCTCTAAGTTGGGGAGACATCAGTTTGATAAGTAGACCCCTCAGTGGATAAAGAACTGGCTGGATGGCCGCACGCAAAGAGTTGGTGCATGGCTCAATGTCCAGCTGGAGACCAGGAACAAGTGGTGTCCCTCAGGGGTTGGTGTTGGGATTGATCTTGTTCAACATGTTTGGTTGGTACACTGGAGGGAAGGAATGCCATCCAGAGGGACCTTGACACGCTTGTGAGGTGGGCTGATGCCAACCTGATGAAGTTTAACCATGACAAGTGCAAGGTTGTACACCTGGGTGGGAGCAATCCCAGGCACAGCTGCAGGTTGGGCAGAGAAGAGATTCAGAGCAGCCCTGTGGAGAAAGACTTGGGGCTGTTAGTTGATGAGAAAATGAACATGAGACAGCTTCAGTGTGCACGTGCAGCCCAGAAAGCCAATTGTATCCTGGGCCGCATCAAAAGGAGCGTGACCAGCAGGTTGAGGGAGGTGATCCTGCCCTTCAACTCTACTCTCACTTGAGACCTCTCTTGGAGTATTGTGTATAGTTTTGGTGTCCTCAGCATAAATAGGACATGGAACTGTTGGAACAAGTCCAGAGGAGGGCCACGAGGACTATCAGGGGACTGGAGCACCTCCCGTATGAAGATAGGATGAGAAAGTTGGGGCTGTTCAGCCTGGAGAAGGAAAAGCTGCGTGGAGATCTCATAGCAGCCTTCCAGTATCTGAAGGGGGCCTATAGGGATGCTGGGGAGGGACTCTTCATGAGGGACTGTAGTGATAGGACAAGGGGTGACGGGTTCAAACTTAAATAGGAGAAGTTTAGATTGGATATGAGGAAGAAATTCTTTACTGTGAGGGTGGTGAGGCACTGGAATGGGTTGAGCAGGGAAGTTGTGAATGCTCCATCGCAGGCGGTGTTCAAAGCCAGATTGAACAGAGGTGACATGTTTTACCGTGAGGTGTCCGTGCCCATGGCAGGGGTGTTGGAACTAGATGATCTTAAGGTCCTTTCCAAACATAGCTATTCTGTGATAGCTCTCCTCCTTTAAGCTTTTCCTGGATTTTTTAGAATAAGATAAAGGAATTAGCACTGATGCAAAGTATTCTGCATACCAGCCTTTCTACATAAGCTGATAAGATATTCTCTGTGATACGGGAAATAGTGATTCAGCTTAGTGGCTTCAAAATGCATTTAGCTAATTATTTTGTAGTTACCATGGCAGCTTCTGTGCCAAGCCCAGATGGTGCCCTGGTTTCATTCAATTAATGCAGTAGTGGATTTGCTGGTTGAAAAAGAAATATGGAATGTGAACTGGTATCAGCTGCTTGCTGTCTTCCTCAGTTTGAAACTCAGGATACACCTGTTGTGCTCATGCTTTCCTGATCTGCACTTGGCTGGGGCTGGTGGAACTCTTAGTTTCTCCAGATGCCTTGTATGCATTCCAGCAGTCATTCAGCCAGCCGCCTCATACTCTCATAAGACTTCAGCTGGGTAAGGCAAGACTGAATCCTTCTCTGATGTTGGTGGCCATGTAGAAAGGAGACTTCTAAAATGTAATGGCAGCATCTATTCCTAAGGTTTTGCACTGCCTAGAAGTTAATTGCTACCATAACATCTTAGACTTCTTTAACTGCTTTCTGAACTGCTGTCTGACAATCTGGCTATTTCCGGTTGGTAGCTTAAGTGTGGTCAAACTGATCACTGAGAATGCTGTTAACTTTGCAGTTGCTGGTGAAGTCTGAGCAGTTGCTGCTCAAGTCTGGGACTTAAGCAAAAAACATTTTTCAAGATTCATAAAATTCATGAATTTTGCACGCTACAGGACCTCTTGAAGAGGCTTCCTTGCCTAGCAGGCAGTCTGGTTAGAGTGACTGCAGCTTTCCGTCCCTTTAAGCAAGTCATTGGATGTAGCTGCTTGGGAACACCCAGAATCCAGTGTCCATTAACAGAAAACAGTGTGATCTGTAGTACATGAAGTCTCAATTAAGATTGTAATATTTCAAGGCAATTTGTAGGCACAATATTTATGTATTTAGTACACATATATAATGGTGTTTGCTGTCATGCCTTTACAAAGAAGGTACAGAGAGTAGGTAATTTATCCTATACTTAACTCTTAATCTTAAAAAAAAAAAAACAAACAAAAAGAAAACAAAACAAAAAAAAAAAAAAAAAAACACAAAACACCAGGATCCTGTGTTTTACTGTTACAAAGGATTCTTTCACAATTCAAAGAGAACAAGCTCTTTAGCTGTTACCCTAAAACAAAAGGTATATAATGGGGATTGGGAGGCAGATCCTTTATTGTGAGTTTGCCCTGTAGTTGTGTAGCCTAATACGTCTCTTATAGTAGCCAGTAGTTTAGACAAGTATAAGAACAGGGTGTTACTCAGGCTGTTGGAATAGAAATCTTCTCTCTGTAAGATTATCAGTGATCTGGTACTAGAGTACCATTGACCTAATAGAGTCATAGAATATAGGTCAATATGCATTAGGTGAAGGGGTGGTGGTGGTGAGAAATTGATTCAAAATATATGCTAACAAAATCTTCTAAATAAGAACACAATCTATATATTTGGCTTTCCTACCACATGCAGCAGAAGTCTTAGAATTCCAATCTTGAGTTATGACATCAAGGGTTTTAGAAATCGAAGTGCTACAGTTCTGATACTTTACTCACACTATAAAAGCTTTTGTCTTTAAAAGTCCTGAAGAATTATTAGTTATTAGAATGAGTAATTAATCTTAAGGGCTTTTGCAAAAACATCGTTGCCTGTTCTTGAGGTGTTTATGTAGCTGGGGAATAAAAACAAGGGAAATCTTTGTTGGGGCGGAGTGTATTAACAGAGCTGAGAAACTTCAGGTACTCCCCACATCAAGTCTTGTTCCATTGTCCATCATTGCTCTCCAGTGCTTTTGGGTTTTTTTTTCACCCCCAACAGGTGAGATAGTTGGCCTGTTAAAATTAACAACTTCTGTAGCAAATGGGAATGCTTTACAAGGATTGCTCTTTGCTTATGTGAATAATGTTAAAAGTAAATTAATGTGGCTTTAACATTCCCTTTTTAAGGATGATGAGGCTTTTACCACTTTCTGAACTCTTTGTGAATCTTTTTCTGCAGGTCCGCCTATTCAAGTAAATAGTTATTTCCAGCAAGAGTTTCCCAGTCTGCCGGCAGCTGGGGATCAGGAAAAGTCAGGCAAAGAGAAAGATACACCTGAAGAACTTCATGGATCAGGACCCAACTTGAGGCCACAAAGTAAGTATATACTACAAGTTTTTGTGAAATCACATAGGTTTGTATGAAACTTGTTCATTACAAGAATGCTCATGACCCGTACAAAAGAAATTGATTAATTGATTGTTTTAATCAACACACTACTACACTGAAGAAACAGATTTTTGGAACTTTCTTCTGCTTTACTGTGTTTCTGGTGTGTGGAAAATAAGGTATTTAATCCTATCCTGCAGTTCACTTTCCATTTTCTGAACCTAGTCAGTACTTCAGTTGTGCTTTGAGGAGCATTTGTTAGTTGCACATTAGTACCATTTTCTTAAATCCAGCTGCTAGATGTCACAACAGTTAAAATATGTATTTAAAGAACTCTCTTACTATTATATAAGTCATCATTAGAGTTGTCTCCAAGTAGCTAGTACTCAGTAGCCAGAAAAAAATCCCAAATAGGAAGTTAAATCTACAGGATACCAAAAGAGTGGACTGTAATTTGAAATGCCTTCACATCTTTAGCTCATGGCTGAGGTGCTCTGACTAGCTGGATCTGTTTCAACTGTGGGGATTAGATCTAGTGAAAACAACCATAACAGTGTTGGTTTTACGTGTCTCAGTGAAGAAATATGTATTGATTCTCCAGATCCTTTTAATGGGAAGGCATATGGGATTGTGCTTGTTTCCAGTGAAAACCAGGATTTCTTTCTTCCTTGAAAGTATTTCCAATGAGGTTTGGTGGACCAGGGATCTTTTCCTGCACTGTAGGTAGCACTTTCTTGTGCCAGTGATAGGCAAGATGGGCACTGTGCTTGTTAAGGTCCTTACTTGATTTTGATGCAGAGAATAAGTTGCCAAGAAATTCAGGAGATGTCCAACACCAAATTAGGGAAATAAGTACGTGTGTTTCTTCCAGCCTCCTACAGGCAGTTATAGTATTGATCAGCATTGTACATGCTGTATTAAACCCTTCTTACAAGTCTGACAGCAGAAAGCTTGATGAACTTAGTGAGTACTGCCCCTTTAGCAGCTGTGCTCCCCCGCAAAGATAAGTGGAAGAACTGTAATGGGTACTTAGGAGCTTAGTTTAACACCACTTAAAGGGTTTGTGCCCTTAATAGAACAGTCTTTACAGAACATGTCTGGATTTTTCTTGGTCCCCATAGATCTGAGCACTGCTGTTAGGACAATAAAAACAGTAAACTTAAGCTATGCTCTGTAGGCAGAAACTCCTAAAAAGTAAAAATGGACTACCTGGCACAAGTCATTAAAATACCTTACTTTTCCTGGACTTTTGCTAGACATTCACACCCAGAAGCACAGCCCTCATCACTTCTGTTCCATCCTTATCAGACAGAGATACAAGCCAGACTCTGGATATCTCTCTTCACTTAGAAAGATAATGCACAGGTATATGTCATTTTGAGCTGCTTTGGTGTTTCATGGTAGGCCTTTGCAACTTAAGAAGCTTGATCTTTCTCTTGGCAGCGTCTTCACACTGAGTCAGCAGTGGCCCACTTAACCACAGCTAAATCTGTTTTCTCTCCTGTGCTATTATCAGTATCCTTCCTAAATTGTGTTGTGTTTTGAACGGTAGAGTAGGATGACTAGAGTGGTCTATAAATTTAACTCTTGCACTTCAGGAGCACAGCTGAATGTTGGGCTAAAGAGGATTAGAAAACGGTCTCTGTTTTATCAAGCAGCCATTGCTTTTGGTACCAGACATGAGTGTGTGTCTGCACTGATTGCTGTGTTACTGAAAAGTGAGTAAGGAAGAATGTGGGGTTTTTTTATGCCTGTCTGTAAATCTGTAATATAAAGTCTGTTCTTGTTTTTTTCTCAGTACTGATTCTGTCCATGCAGATGCTACTAATTGGAGAGAAGGTGGTAATAAGAGCAACGCACCCAATTCTCCAACTGATCAAGAAGCTAAGGCCCTTGGACAAGAAGATGGTAATGCTACACCAACAGAACAAAATGATGGCCAGAAGTCAGCAGAGAAGAGAGATGTGCGGTTACCACAGGTCCCTCAGCCCAAGCTGAATGGCCAGCAGCAACCACCTATCTCTTCTCAGTACAGAGCAATGATGCCACCTTATGTAAGTGATGGTTACATGGAAGATTTTAAAGCAGTAGGGGTTGATTATTGGCTAGTGTAATTTCTGCATGCCCCTTTCGTCTCCCTGCTTTCATCTCCCTCCATGGAATGCTTTAGCAGTTCTGCTAGAAGGTTGGGATTGCAACCAACTCCTCAAAGGATGTGGTTACCTGTTGCCACTCTTGCTACACTGAGCTTCAATTTGTCAGGAGTTGGAGCGATTACAAGTGTTAACCATCTTGGTGACTTAATGTCCCACACTTGAGATACTAAGCAAGCTTAAGAGTCTTGCTTTACTTTCATTGTGATTCTTTTGATGATCTCAGTATGCTTAATGTAGTTATAATTTTTAATTAATGGTTCCTGTTCTTAAACCTTTCTTAGATGTTTAATCAGTATCCTAGAATGGCATATCCTCCCTCCATGCAAGGTCCAACAAGGTTTCCCAATTCTGAGCTTAGCAGGTAAGAAACTTTACAACTGTTATTGTTGTGTGAGTATGAACCCTGTTAATGACTCAATTAAAAAAAAAATAAATAAAAATTGCACTGAGTATTTTGATTATGATCATGCACTCTATAAGAACTGCTAGTGGTTAGTCTCAAGTTTGGCTTGTGTGGAGCAGTGCTATGGAGTGATTTGTGTTTGACAACTCAACTATGAAACTTGAGGGAATTCTGCACATTACAGAAAGAGCAGGAGTCGCTTGGGAACACCTTTGAAACTTCAACCAGTATTTTTGCCTGTAAAAGGACACTTCCATTGTTACCATGGAAGTAGTTAGTTCCTCGTTCTCAACTCTACTGCTTTCCAGTTAAAGAACTCTAATGCATTATAAAATTTATTTTCTTCATTTTCTTCGCAGTTGAGAATGTCTCTGCACATGCATGAGGAAATAGGGGATGCTATACGCAGTAGGGTACAAACTGGGTGGGATCAGGAAGAGGACAGAAAGGCTGAGAGGAATGGCTGGAAGAACTTGAGTGTAGGAGTACGGAGGAGGTGCAGAATCTTTGACTATGGGAAAGCATGAAATGTAGAAGTTATCTCTGAGGTGGATTAATTGGTGTCAAGAAGGATGCCAGATCTATGCAGTGTGTTGTTTGAAGGCTACAAGGCATTTGATTTTCTACTGTCAACTGATGTTTGGCTTGTTTGTAAAGTGTGCAAGTAAGGCTATAGCATCTAATCTTTCTCTTCCTTAAATAACCGTCTGGTGTAGCAGTAATTATTGAAACTACAGCAGTTGCACATGGGGATGACATTTATCCTGTATTGAGAGAACAGTACTGTATACTTCAATCGTCATACAAGTTGTCCATTTATCTTGTCATGTTGTGGATAAATTGTGGCAGTGGCCATTGTTTTCCTCTCTTTTTTTAGAGGGCCAAGGGGAAGAGGACCACCTTCATGGTGTTCAGAACCTATTGAGCGCCCATCCATTCTTAGTGCTAGTGAACTTAAAGAACTTGATAAATTTGATAATCTAGATGCTGAAGCTGATGAAGGCTGGGCAGGTAAGAACATCAGATTAATGATTTTTGTTATTTGTACATTGAATCTTTCTGAAAGATTAATAGAATATTTGCTTATGCATCAGGTGCTCAGAGTGAAGTGGATTACACTGAACAGTTGAACTTCAGTGATGATGATGAGCAAGGGAGTAGTCAAAAAGAGAAGGAAAGTGGGTGAGTCAGTGTTGCCAATTAGGTGTGAATGCCACTTAGTGTTTGGAAACCTTGAATGAAATGAGTGCAAGCAAAAACATTCCTGTAATTGAATACTATATTAAATCCCATAATTGCCTGCAGACTCCAGTCAGCTGGTGAGTGTGTAGTAGTGTTCCTTGCTGTGAGGAGCTTTTGCTCTTGTAAGAAACATTGATGATAGAAGGTAAATCACCAAATACCTATGTGGAGTACCCATTCCATTTTTCTTATTTCTCTGCACATAGTGATGAACAAACACCATCAAAAGATACCCAGAGTACTGATGGCCAGAAGGAAGCAGAAGAACAGACAAGTGCTAAGTCTGCCACCCAGGTTTCCACAGCAGCAGCCAAAGGGTCATATGGCAAAAGCTCTCAGCTTGATCAGGTTTGTGTTCTCTTCAGCTCTTCTGACAAGGTCCAGCTCAGGTGTCTTTACAACCAGTCAGGTCAGTTAAGGTTATGAACATGAGTGAAAGCATTATCTGAGTTCTGGTAACTGATTGGGTGCTGCTAAGTCAACTTAGCTGGTTCTGGTCACAAAATTAAAATAGCATGCCTGTATCTAGTGTGTTCTAATTCACAGCTGTGAGGGGGTGAGAACACTTGAGCCAGTGTGACTGAACTCACAGGCTTTAACTCAATACCTTTGTCTGTCCATCCCTGTAACTGTGAATGAAGCCGTTCTGTTGTCCATCATACTTTACAGCGGCACAGAGTAAATAGCACCCAGTTGGTCCACACAGTTTTTCCAGGGTGTGGGTTTTTGGGTATTTCTGGGGGAGTTGGGTTTTTGTATCATGACCCACTTTTCTCAGTGCAACTTAGCAGGAATGTGCAGTTCACTTTTGATGTCTCAGGCATATTCTTATACAGACCATGTAGAATGCATCAGCTCAGATGTTTTGGTTTTTGATTTACCCTCTGGTAGAGGAACATTGACAGCCACCTCGGTTTATGCGTACTTCAGTCTACTTTTAAATCTATTTCCCCTTCCCCCCCCCCCCCCCGCAAAAGATGCCATTGTCTTTATCTGAAAATTTCCCAGAAATGTATTCTCTTGACACCAGTAATAACGAAGATGGAGGATCTTGAATTGTTTTTAATTGTGCTTTCTCTATATATAAAGAACGTGTCTTTCAGGGTTTAATGCTACACTGAATCTGAGGAAAAACAGTGCAGTAACATCAAGTCTGGAATATGGATGTGTGAATTTTTAAAGTAATTGTTTAATGCTCAGTACATAATATGGAAATTTTCTTGCCATTGTTTTGCATGGTTATTTGCATCATATGCAGATAGTTCTCTAGGTATGGTATCTTAATGCAGTGGAAAACAGTAAATCTAAAATTTGTTAGCTTGTCTGTTATGAGCTTGCCTAACCCTGGTGCTGTGTCTGATCCAATAGGATCGGGGTCCAGCACAGCCTTCTATACATGAAAGAGGTGGTCCTGCTCTTCATCCAAAATCTATTCTACCACCGGTAAGAAAGATTAGAATTGTCTTTATTTACTTCAGTTAAATTCTTTAATGCTGTGTTGGAGGCGTTTAGAGGGGTTGGAGGGGTTTTTACTAACGAAAGTGAAAATATGCTTCACATAGGGATAAGCCTTTTCTTTAGCAAGAAAAATTATTGTAGTACTTGGCCAGTAAGAATGGGACCCCAACACAACTGTGCTGCTAACTGTGTAAAGCAGCAGTTATATGAAATGCATGAGAGCTTCAAATGCTTTCAGTTATCCAATCCCTTTTGGGAACTAGAGAGGACAGGGGCTTAGGAGCAGTACTGAAGGGCTGTCTGCTGAGGCAGATGGGGAGATGAAGTCCCAGATGAAATGTGTACACAGTAGCTTCTTAGAATTCTTAACAGTCCTTAGTAAGATCTCTTTATCTTGAGCTACGTGGAAGTTCTTTGGCTTTTTGAGGAACTTTAGTCTGAGACCTGTCTTGAGTTTCTGTGATTTAGAGCGACCTATAATCAAATCTAAAAGGTGTTTATCTTTGCTGTCTGATGGTGATGGGGAGGAGTGACATGAGCCCAGTGAATCTTTACCTCTCCTTTCTGAGCTCATTACATGAGTCTGAACTGGAGCAGACAGATGAGGGCTTGCTTTTTCTTCCAAATCGTGGGTTTTTAAGGTTTCATGCAAATACTTGTGCTGACAAATAGTTAAGTTGTAGTATTTCAGCTGGCTGTTTATGTAACACGTGTTCAACTTCACTCTACTGATTTTAATATTGCAGCACCCTCCTCCCCCTGATCGCCAGGTAGGACCTGGAAGGCAGGGACCCTTTCCCCCTAAACCAGTACCAGACGAAGATGAAATTTGGAAACAGAGGAGAAGACAGCAGTCAGAGATATCCGCTGCAGTTGAACGAGCCCGTAAGCGGCGAGAAGAGGAAGAAAGAAGAATGGAAGAACAGCGCAAAGCAGCTTGTGCTGAAAAGCTAAAACGGTTAAATGAGAAATTTGGCTGTGTGACAAAACCCTCCCGAGAAGACCCTCTGAAGGAGCGGGAGAGGGAAAGGGAACGGGAAAGGGAAAGAGAGAGGGAGAGGGAGAGGGAAAGGGAACGGGAAAAGGAGAGGGAACGGGAGAGGGAACGAGAGAGAGAAAAAGAGAGGGAGAAGGAAAAAGAAAAAGAGAGGGAAAGAGAGAAGGAAAAGGAAAAAGAAGAAAAAGAAAAACTGGAGAAAGCAAAAGAGCAAGAAGGAGAAAAGGAGAAAGAAAAGGAGATGGAGAAAGAAGAGAAGGAGAATGAGAAGGAAAAAGAAGAGGAGAAACCAGCACATGAGGTTCCTGAGGCTGTGGAACTTGTAGCTACACATGTAGAAAAACAAGAAAGTGGAAACAGGAATAACAAGGAAGAAAAAGGTATGTTTGCACGCAAGTAGGAGTTGCCTGCCTTAAAGCTGAACCACAGAGCATAGTTGTAATCTGGGAGTCTAATTCACATATCTAATTAATCCAGTGCATCTAGATCACTTATTTTCCTGGCATATTACAGCTGCTAACTGTACTTTGAGCTAGACTCATCAAGATGTTAAAGGAAAAATTTGATTTATTGATTTAGGCTGGGCTATGAGGAATATGGAAAGAGAAACAGGCTTTCTTTTCTTGATAAAGGAGGTTCAGCAACTCATGTTGCTAGAAAGCAATGTGTAAATTATTTCAGCTGTTCTGTTCTTTCAGCAAGCCTAGAGAAGTAGACATAAAGAGCAGGTAAACTTGATGCAATTTTGTAGTGGAACTTAAATGTCACAGGAGAACTGTTAGACTGTGCTCAATAAGGTTGTGTTATCCTCTAAATGGGTAAAAGCCATTATAAAACCAATCCTTGGTTCATTTTAAAAAAAAAGGTTAATTCAAATATAATATGGTAGCAGTGATACAGCTTTTATTTTTTTTTAATCACTTGATAGTTACAACCTAAATGCTAGTGTTTGATTGTCCAGTGTGTTTGAGTTTAAAAGGGGCACTGAGAGATGTATTAACAGCAGTTGTCCTGTTTGAGGGGTTGTTCTCCACATTTTTTTTGCCTTTAGTTTTGGAAACTAAGACTGGGATGATAGGGAAGGCAGACTGTTTTTATTTTAGGACAGCATCCTTTATCTAACGTTCTGGTGAAATTGTCATAGTTTAAAGATTCACATTTGTCTCCCACATGTGGGTTTGTTGGGTTTTTGTTTTTCAGAAGATCAGGCAGTCTTTACCCGACAAGATAGTGGTCGGAATGAGAAAGAGATTTCACAGGTGTCTCATGAGAGTGAGCCAGATTCAGGATCTCAGCCTCGTCCTGCTGTTTCCTCAGGCTATTCTAAACAGTTCCAGAAATCATTACCACCAAGATTTCAGAGGCAGCAGGTAACTAATGAGTTCATTAAAAGAAGGAAGCTCATTACAAGAATGATGTCTTCAGCCTTATACTTAGCAAGAATGTGACCATAGGAGTTTCAGAAAGCCTAAGCTGTTGGTTTCCAGCTTCTGTAACATCTATGGCATTGGCAGGAATTGTTTTGCATTTTTTGTCATTTGCAAAATATGCAAGTGAGCAGAAAGCAAAAGAGGCTTTTGAAACTGGCCAGTTTTAGCATCAGTTGCTGGAAGTAGAGCATTGCCCTGTGATTGTCTGTGGAACCTGGGGTCTGATGATCATTGTTTCTGCAGCTTTTCCTTAAAAGCTGTGAAACTCTCAGATGTAATTTTGACTTGGATCCCATGGTCTGAAGAGCACTTTGCATCAATGACACACATGAGCATAGGCTGTTCAGTGTCTCAGCTGAACATCAGCAGAACTGTAACTATTCTAAATTATCCAGTTTGGTTTACTCCCCTTTTTCCTAGTTCATGCTGATGCATGTTTGCATTTAACTTTTGGAATGCTTAGTGTCCTAGAAGTAACCATACTTGTGGTTTCCAGAGGTTATTTGAATTTTGCTCAAGTATTTGTTTTAAAAGTCTTGTAATACTGCTTTCTGTTACACAGGAGCAAATGAAACAGCAGCAGTGGCAGCAACAACAGCAAGGTGTCCTTCCCCAGTCTGCTCCCTCACAGCCTTCTAGTGGCCCTGTCCCGCCTCCCCAGCATAGACCTCTTTACCAGCCCATGCAGCCACATCCTCAGCATTTAGCTTCAATGGGGTTTGATCCACGGTGGCTTATGATGCAGTCTTACATGGACCCACGAATGATGTCAGGAAGACCTGCAATGGATATGCCTCCTATTCATCCAGGTAAAATCTGGCAGCATTTTTTGACTGTTGAGCTTTCCTGCTTTTGAAATAGAAGTATGTATACGCATACTATACGCTATGTATAGTAACAGAGAGTGGGTGGGTTTCTTAAAAAGAAAACTACATTATTTTATTGCTTGGTGGAAAATAGATTTTATTAATGCTGGAAAAATGATAGTTATATGTCAATGTATGTCTTTGACTATAAAGTAAAATTGCTGCTTTCACAGTGTTGGCATATTAGTGATAGTTAAGGTTGTATTCAGAATGTCAGTGTAAGCCTTACTTTGTTACAGATACTGAAGTTGGCATGAGATAGGTTGGGCTGAGAAAAGTAGTAGTTTTAACATTTACGTTTCATTGCATGTTACCACTTGGTACTACATCATGTACTAAAAAAAAGAAAAACCCAAAGAAAAGAAAATCACAAAAAACCCCACAAACAAAAACCCATGAAATTTTGTTATTTGATTCTGTGTGAGCACCTCTAGAGTTTTACTAGATTAGTGTCTTCAGATTCCTGGCACTAAAAAGTCCTTTTGAATTTGTGGAATGGCTGTCTGACATGCAGTTAGGAAAGCTATTGTGCACAAATAATACAAGTCTGGCATGTAAGGTAATGGAGATACTTATCCAGCTAATGAGCACGAGATATCCTGAATGAGTCCAAGGAATGAACAGAGGAAATGGCAGGTTAAGCAAAGACAGTGAAAATTGTTGAATTTCTTTAAAATGCTACACCCCCTTCCTTCGTCTCCTCCCCTCCCCCCCAAAAAAAGGTGGGGGGCCTACAGTACAAAAAAAGCATGTGTGTGTATGCTCATGTTGCCTTTTGCCATTCAGATTTTACAGCAGAAAGGTCATCTCTAAATGTACAATTGTACAGACCTGGTTCTTTCCCTTATAGTAGAAGCAGACAGCTTTTCCTTTTGTTGGTACATGGGGTACTAGTGGTGAATATGATTTAGCAATTCTCAGGTCACCTGGCAGTGAATATATATTTTGTTTCAACAAAGGAAAGAAAGGAGATGGAGGAGAGAGAATGTTTTTCATTGCCTTCTGATACGCTTTGTCTGTCCTCAGGTAGATTTCTGTGCTAATATTAAATGTGTTTTGATTGTTGAACTTTAATCTGTCACAGGAATTATGCCTCCAAAACCACTGATGAGAAGAGACCAGATAGAGGGATCAGCAACTAGTTCAGATTCATTTGAACATATAGCTCGCTCAGCAAGAGAGCACACCGTTCCTTTGTCAGAGCCCCGCATGATGTGGGGGTCAGACCCATATCCCCATGCAGAACCTCAGCGGTCTAGCTCTCCTCCCAAAGTGTTAGAAGAGCCTGATGATTTGAGGTAAGCCTGAGTTATGTACTCCTGCATGTCACTTCTCCAAGCCATACATATTTACACACTTGGCTGTGTAACTTAGATTGCAAAAGTTTAAACTAGCTGAGTTATAGCTGCTCTTGGCCCAAAACTTTAAAAGGAGTTGTGACTGGAGATGCAGTGTTCTTGGCGCTGTTGTCAAAAAACAGAAGATATGCCTGCTCTGTAGTAGGGTGTAGAAAGACAATTTACGCCATGATATTTTGAATTTTCAATTTTGTAGAACAATTCTACAGTGTTGTCCTGTTCTCCATCTGCTCTGCATCCACCCCATACCAAAGAACTTCCGTCTGATGTATATTAGTTTCAAAAATGGTGTGATAAATACAAATGAAATAAAGCAAGACAGTTACTTTTGACCTTTGCTGCATGATGAATGGTCAGGAAGGCTTCCTCTACATCTTTGAAGTACCCTGAATTTTTTTTTTTTGTAGTGCTATCTGAGTAATACTTATGATACTCACCTGCTAACCTGGGGGGCTCCATTTAAAATTGCACATATGGCCATTAACACTAAGAGACTCCCATAGCTAATTGTGTATTTGGCACTGAACTCTTAATCAGTATAGAATTGACCTCTAAAACTGCCAGCCACTATGAAAATTAATACCTGTTATTTTCTAGGGCTGATATTAATCCTTCATTGAAACAACATTTATTTTAGTAAATACAAGTAAATTTTTTTTCCTTCACCCTAATGTTCTTAACTGTTTGCTGCTTAGGTCTGAGGCACACTTGGAGCAAGAACGAGTTGCTGTCCCTGCCACTGCTTATCCTGTAGAACACAACCAGTTGGAGTCACATCCAAAGACAGACTTTTTCAGAGAATCAGGAGAGATGGAGGTACAAAAGTTCCCAGGCAGGCCTTTGGAAGATGTACAACCTCTCCAAACTGACACACCTAACACAGCAGTTAATTTTGAAGGAATGAAGGAGAAGGTTACACGCAGCTCTCCAGAATTGGTGCCTGTAGGGGAAAGTCACTCTTCACTAAAGAGAAGCATTTCCCATGGTTCAAGTCACTCTCTAAAATCAGAAGACCAGAGGAATGAGACAGCAACAAATATACCTAAATTAAATAACAGGCCTCTTGAGACAAAGGAAACAATTGAGAGACTTGAGATTAAGCCAAAAAAAGAAATTCTGATCAATAGTAGAACACTAGAAGGACTAAAACCTGAAAAAACTTTCAAACCTAAGTCTGAAACAAGATGGGGTCCTAGGCCAGGTTATGGCAGGAGAGATGAAGGTAGTGATAGACCAGTAAGAAGATCAGGTCCTATTAAAAAACCTGTACTTAGAGATATGAAGGAAGAGCGTGAACAGCGAGAAGAGCGTGAGCAGAGGAAGGAGAAAGAAGGAGAAAAGACAGCTAATGAGAAATCTAGCAAGTCTGAAAAAAGTGACAAAAAGGAAGCACCTCAAGTGCCACTGCCTCAGACTGACCCAGAGACGTCTGCCTCCACTGGCACTCCTCTGGCTAAGAAGACAACCCAGGATACTACTCTGACCCTGGCAAGCCAAGAGAGGGGTCAAGCTGAGACTGCAGCTAAAGCACTGGTTCAGACACCCACACCTCCAGTCCCGCAGCAGCTACTGGCTGCCCAGCCTGCTCCACAGCTTCCCCCTGCAGTACAGCAGCAGCCACCAGCTCAGCCAGCAGCACAGCAGCAGCCACATGTTCAGCAGCCAGCTACTGCAGTGAAAGAAGAAAAGCAGACTGAGAAGGTGGTTAGCAAAGAGGCTGTAGAAAAACCACGCTTAGAAACCAGACCAGTAAAAAGAGAGCCTGGCGTACCACCCAGGACATACTGGAAAGAGACTAGGGATAGAGACTGGTTCCCAGATCAGGGATACAGAGGCAGAGGTCGTGGGGAGTATTATTCCAGAGGTCGTAGCTACAGAGGTTCTTACGGAGGACGTGGTAGGGGCAGTAGAGGCCATAATAGAGAGTACCCACACTACAGAGATCCTAAGCCTAGATCAGATCATGTGCCTTCAGGGCCTGTTAGGCAAAGAGAAGAGAGTGAAACTCGCAGTGAAAGTTCTGACTTCGAAGTAATCCCAAAACGGCGGCGACAGCATGGTTCAGAGACTGATTCTGACAGCGAAGTTCATGAAAGTGCAAGTGACACACTGCTTTCAGACAAAGACAGTCTAATCAAAGGCAAGCACCCAAAAAGAGAAGACAGAACTGATGGCAAGAAGCCTCCAAAGCCTCTGTCATTCAAACCTGAAAACGGTATCAGAGTAGACAACAGATCACTAGAAAAAACATACATTAGGGATGATGAGAACAAACCCAAACCAGGATTTCTTCCTAAAGGAGAACCTTCGAGACGAGGCAGAGGGGGAATGTATAGACGTGGTGGTAGGGATCCTGGTGGGCGTCCTCCACGTCCATCCACGATAAGGAGACCAGCCTACAGAGACAATCAGTGGAACCCTAGGCAAACAGAGGTCATTAAACCAGAAGATGGGGAGCCTCCAAGAAGAAATGAACATTATGGTCCTATACCAGTTGATAAAAGACCTCCAAAATTTGAGAGAAAGTTTGATCCGAATAGAGAGAGACCACGAAGACAAAGGCCCGCTCGGCCTCCAAGGCAAGATAAGCCACCACGCTTTAGGCGCCTAAAAGAAAGAGAGGCTGCATCAAAGATAAATGAGGCAGTAACCAGCACATCAGCAAGTGCCACAGTTAGTAATGCAGTGAATGAACCCACCACCACTGCTCTGGATGTTTCGGAAAGTAAGACACCAGACTTGTCCAACCAGAATTCTTCAGACCAGGCAAATGAAGAGTGGGAAACAGCCTCAGAAAGCAGCGACTTCAATGAGAGGCGGGAGAGGGATGAGAAGAAAACAGCAGATGCAGCAGCACAGGTGGCTGCAAAGGCAGGAGAAAGTGCTGGAGCTCCAAAAAGGGAAATAGCCAAGAGAAGTTTCTCTAGTCAGCGGCCTGGAATAGACCGTCAAAACCGACGTGGCAACAGTGGGCCAGCTAAACCAGGGAGGAACTTCTCCGGACCTAGGAGTGAAAGGCGGAGTGGTCCTCCACCCAGAAGTGGAAAAAGAGGGTGAGCACAAAGTTCTGTTAGAAAGCACACATGGTCAGGGTCTTCTGTTGTCCTCTTGTGGTCCAAAAATCATAAGTAGTTATCTTAGATTAGTAGAACGGTAGAAAAGAGAGTAAGAAGCACATGCATCTGAGGCTATGTACTTTTTTTTTTCTGTATTTGTATACAGATACTTGGAACATAGAGCTAAGAGCAGAGTATTCTTGTATGTACAGTGATAAAAATGCCTAATTAAAAATCAACATTGCAGTTCTGCTTGAGTCGAGCTATGTTTTTCAAGATTCGGATGCAAGCTAGAATGGTAATGTGAGTGATTTGGCAGTTGATGCATAAACTGCTGCATTGCATTTAAGATCACTTGACATAAACAGACATGTTGAGAAATGCTTGCCATTGAGACTAAACTCTGTTTCCCTATGTGCTAAATTTTATTGACATTTGTTAATTATCTAATGCTACTATTTGCCCACTGTTCTCGTGCCAAACTACATGGTAGTCGGGTAAGTGGGAAGCAGGACAAGAACTTTTGCCATTGAATGTCTACCCTGTACACTTAAGACTCCTGTGCTTGTAGGTTGTTGTAGTCTTAAGTTCTGGTTTTGTCTGGTCTTAAAAACTTGTGGTCATCAATGCTTTAACCTCCAAATTAAATCTATTAAGAATTCCTTTGGCTAGTCACCTAATGGAGATGTTAAAGCAAAAAGTGGGTATTCCAGGTTCCACAGCAAAGACAGAATGCTGCAAATCTGACTTATGAATTCAGATAGCTTTTGGGAAGTGAGCCTGTAGAGTAAGTGTATTGTACCTTGTTTATATTTGCTCACATTGCATACTGTATGCTTCTAGTTTGTTTGGGGTTTCATTTTGTTTTGTTGTTTTTTGGTTTGGTTTGGGTGAGTTTTGTTTTTTCCGTGTTGATCTTTGGTACCTCTAATTGTATAGACCAAGCCAGAGGTGACCTTAAAATCATGTTTGGGGCTTTTTTCCTGTGATTCCTCTTGGCACCAGGGCATCTGATACATCCCCAGAACAGCTTTTGCTGTTAAGCTGCTTCCCATTGAAGAGCTGAAAGTAGAAAGTTTGGAGCCTACTAAGAAATTGCACAGTAGGCACGGCCTTACAGTAGGATCTACGTTAGATTGTTAGCTCCTTCCTGAGTGTTCCCTGTGGCTGATAATTAATTTTCTCAAATTTTTTCTAATGTAGGCCATTTGAAGAGCAGACAGCAACCGTGCCTAGTGTCGATCCCACCAACAGCAACTCTTTGCATCAGGAGGATGGAGGTGTTACTGCTGCAGGCCAAAAGAGCACCAAGGATGCAACTAGCAAAAAGAGAGAAGAACCTAAGGCTGGTCCAAAGAAGCCTAAGGAAAAAGTGGATGCCTTGTCTCAATTTGATCTTAATAATTACGCAAGTATGTATTGGTAATATCCTAACAAGAATTTGTAATCCTGCTAGATTTGTTGCATAGAGAGCTAGATGTTAGAAAAAAATACAGGAAAGTGTTGTTTGTTGTTTTGTTTTTTTTTAATACCAAAATAATTATGTACTTGAGTACTGGTACCTTTGTCGTATCTAATTAATGTGTGTGCCTCTGAAGTGGCAAATCTCTTTGTGTATTTTTATAAACAATAAAGATAAGAACAATTTTGTTCTATCACCTGATCTTAACTCTATCGTTCATACTGTTTTCCACCACACTCTTAATTTGCTTAACCTTCATAAACAAAGGCAGTGGATATCACTGATACCAATTATAGCTAATATGCAAGGGAGGCTGTTCATTATTATGTTTCAGTTCTTACTTCCTGGAGAGTCTGGTGCAGGAACCTCCAATTTTTCAGTTCTTAAAGATTAACTCCTCGTCTTCAAGTTCAACATCAAAGCATTCTGGCAAGCAGAGGCTTACCTCTAATCAGGACCAATATCTGTGGGACCAATATCTTCCACTCTAAAGCAGATTTTGGCTTGGTGCGCTGCATCTGAAGCCATTAAAATAGCAGCATCTATACCTTTACTTATATTTCTGTAGGTGTTGTGATCATTGATGATCACCCTGAAGTGACAGTAGTTGAAGACTCCCAATCTAACTTGAATGATGATGGTTTCACAGAAGTGGTGTCTAAGAAGCAACAAAAACGCCTGCAAGATGAAGAGCGTAGAAAGAAGGAAGAACAAACAGTGCAGGTACAAGACCAGCATTTATAGTGGGGAAGAGCTCTTTGCAGTACTGGGAATGTTGTGAAGTGTGCAGAATCTTCCTTCCAAAGAAACTGTATTTTCAACTTAAAATTAGATACTTGTATTAATATGAAGTTGTCCAGAATTAGTAAATAATATTAATTTTTATTTAGTCATCTTCGTGTTCTGTGCTTCCTGATTGGGCACTGCCAGGCAGGTGGAACTGGCAAACTGAAAACACAATTTTTCATACTGTGATAAAGATTTATACTATTGCTTGTATATTGGTTGGTTCCAAGAGGAAAATGGATGAGAAGTCATTGCTCCTGTGATTAAATACCCCTAAAGAAATAAACTTCTTTAAGACAGGGTTAATCAGTTTGCTTTTTGCTACAACACAGTGTACAGTTGGTTGTCTGTACAGACTTATCAGCTGTAAGAATAAAATTGGCTTCTGCTTACAGGTGTGGACCAAGAAAGGATCAAGTGAAAAAGGCCGAGGTCAGAATTCCAAGCTCCCACCCAGATTTGCCAAAAAGCAGCAACAGGCGGCAGCCGCAGCTGCACAGCAGGCACAAGCTCAGGCACAGCCTCCGTGTACAGCGCAGACTCCGGGTCAGCCACCAGCTTCTGTTCAGCCACCAAACCAGGCTGCAGGAGGAACAGCCAGCACAGAGTACACAGTGTCAGGCAAAGTTTTGCAAAACACTCAGGCTCACAATGGTCTGGGAGCTGAATTATGGGAAAACAAGGTGCCTCCTTCAGCAGTTCTAAATGACCTCTCCAAAAAATGTAAGTGGTGTCTTAGATTTGGGATAGGGCAAGCACTGTTGTTAGAGGGTGCTGATTGCCAGCTCTCTCTGTTGATGTCTCATTTCTACCTGTATTGTGCGCAGGGAATAGAGGGCAGCATTCCCAAGTGCAGTGTTGTAACCTATGAATACCTCTGAAAAGAGATTTTTGCGGTACAATATTACTGTGTTTCACGTTATTTTCTTTGTTCACTATGAATGAGCAGCTGTCACTCCTTTCAGAAATCTGTTTTGTTGGGCTTGATCATTTTTCTAAACGTGATGACTGCCCCACTTGGAAACAGCTAAATAGGTAGCATATTGTTAACTGCTAAATAGGTTAACAGTTTCTTCACCAAAGCTTATTAATAAACACATCTGTAATTTCATTCTCAGTCAATTGATAATTTTAGTCAAAAGCATTTAGCAACATTGAGGGCGGGGTTAACCCTCTTTTTTCTTAATTGTCAGTGGGACCCATTAGCCCACCTCAGCCACCTTCCGTCAGTGCTTGGAACAAGCCTTTGACATCTTTTGGTTCAGCTACATCTCCAGAGGTAAGAACGAAGGGAAGAGTAGCTGTATATGAAGTTTACCCAAGTTATATCTCATTAGGATTGGGTACAATTATCCCTTTTTCAGACGTGCGCTTACTTGAACTGGCATGTGTAGAATTCCGTGAAGTTGGGAGATAGTACAGAAACACAGGATACAGGCTACTGCTTTTATGACTACAGCATAGAAAAACATTTATCTATAATGAAAACTTAGCCATTCACACATTCTATTGATAGGTGTTATTCAGCACATTTTTGAAGGAAAAATATTGCTTAGTTTGCATGTGAACACTTGTGTGCAGTTCAGTAATGTAGATGGAAACAGGATATCTCCAAGGAACTAAATGTTTTTGCATCCCTTCTTAAGTCAGTGGTACAAGAAGGAGTAGATGCTTTTTTTTCTATGTTAGCCCTACTTATCCCGTGGAATTTGCATATCCCTAAATTTACGTTTGAAGTCCTGTGGTTTTGTTGGGCTTATTAGGTCATGACTTTGTTTTAAACAGTAAGAATGTGACATAAGTCTTAGGGGAGACCATTTTAACTGCATAAGGAGATCTGGAAACTTTTAATTTCTTATTGTTCCTCTTGAACATTAATTCTTGACTCTTCAGGAGAATGTTGTGAACCTGAATCTGGACATTTTAATATGGCATTTGTCCCTCTCCCCCTTCTCTTGTCATTTCATTATCTTGATCTTGGTTACATATTTTTTCACTGCTTTTTTTTTCTTACTTTTGAGCTTGTATGAGCAGTAGGAACTTGAGGAGGAGGAATTGTACATTCATAGACTGCTTACTCGTATAAATGTGTTGCAATTAAAATAATACTTTTGCTGGCAGAAGATAAAAGTACCCTTTTAGTGGTTTTTGGCTGGGCATATTTTATGCTCTTTTCTGAACCACTGGCATTGTACTGATCTAGAAAACTTTTGAAATATTTTTAATGTTTACTTTTTAATTAGGGAACAAAGCCTGGGCAAGAAGGTGGAGTTGATCTTGGTATAGAAACTATTCAGTTTGGAGCCCCAGCTTCCAGTGGCAGTGACAATGAAGTTGGCTCTGTACTTTCTGAGAAGTCCACTGATAAGCTACCAGAGCCAAAAGAACAAAGACAGAAACAGCCTCGGGCTGGACCCATCAAAGCACAAAAGGTAAAAGGTCCTATCTTCAGTACAAACCTTTAAACTTCAAGAAGTTCAGGCAAAAAGAGTTACAAATAATGGAATAGAGTATTCGTTCAGTTAGGACTAAACTGATAAAAATTGCATTCTCCTTTTATATTTCCTGAAACAATCAACAAGTTGGTTCTTGGAAAGAAGGTGAGGAATTCAGTTCAAGAAGCAGGTGTGAGTAAACAATATCCTAGCCCAGCAGAGTTTGTCTATTGATTCTGTGTTTGGAGAAAGGGAAGTGGCTAGAGCGGGCATGGGAGTATGGATGTGCAATAGCTTTGTTGAGAGACTGTGGACGTGGTGGAGTGTTACAGTTTTGTTTTGTAGTTTGGGATTTTTGTTGTTTTCTTGAGTTTACTTCACTCAGGCTTTGAGAGCAGTTTTGAAGCAGGTATCCTGTTTCTGCCTTGGCTACATCTCCACAGTTTTCTCTGTTTCTTCCTACCACCATGCCTGCCTCACCCTCCTCCAAGTGATGCATGGGGCCCTGCTTAGTTTTGTAGCCAGGTTACTGAGATGAGTAATACATCAAGTTACAGGAAAAGTAGTGTTTTGAGGAAAGGGAAGAATTGGGGGCCACTAATTTGAAGTCTCAAATTCTAATGCTGATGTCTGGATAATTAATTTATTTTTTTGCAGCTAATCTAGGAAGACTAAATAGTTAATCAAATTTATCTCAACCTAAAAAAAAAACCTCACTTGCCGTTCAGAGATTTAGGCACTCCATTTGATCGTTATCATCATCTTGTATTTCCATTACACTCAGGAGTAATACTTTCTCCTCCTGTGATTTAGATTACAGTTGGTGAGCTTTCTGGCTAATGACGTGTATTTTCCTGTTATTTCCACCTCCAGTGCATGTTTATCTATGCATCACTGGTACTCAGCACCAGCTTCTTACTCCTAGAAAGAGATGGTTATAGCAGATGAAGTTGGCTGGTGACTTACAGAACTAGCTGTTTCAGTCCGTCTCGATGTCTGAGATTTGGCAGCAGTCCTGATGTAATTAAAGCCCTTTCTTTAGTTTTTCTGGAAGACCGGGCGTTTCTTTTGTTGGCTGTGTTTGGATTGGTTTGGGTTTTTTTCCCCAAAAAAAGGTGTAATCTGAAAGTGCAGTCACACACAGAATGAATTTAGCTTCTACTGCATGAGGCACTCGGTGGGTATGTTGCAGTTCATGTTTTTTATTGCAAAATATAAAACTGATACTGCAGAGAAATAGGCAGTAGTTAATACTGCTGGTGAATTGTAGTAACCCAGCACATAAAACCCCCATACCTCAGATATGCTATCAGCATGCTTAAAACTGCCCTCATAAAATCACTTAAAGGTGCTGAGCCGTGAAGTTAAATATATAGAGAGTTTACACTAAGTTCCTCTTCTTCATTATAGCTATTAAGACTCCTGTAGATTTTGTTGAAAGACAAATGTGTGTCTAAATGGTAAATTCATTGGGGTTTAATATTTCTGTGCCCTCTTCTGAATGAGAGGGCTGTAATCTTTTAACTGTCTTGCTGACAAGAAAAAAAAGCCCAACAAACAAACAGTTCCTACACACCCACCACCCTCATTGTGATATTGTTCACCATGAAGCCTAAATACGAATTTATGTTTGAGACTGTTGAACTAACATAGGCCATGTAAAAGGACCATACTTGAAACAAAACAATTTACCTTACAGAGGGATTTCTGCCTCTGTAAACTGTTGGAGGAAAAAATACTCGGGTTGAGGTGGGTCTTATGTTCCTGATGGCAGCATTGCAGAGCTCAGGCATCTGCTTTTATTGTTGGTTTCTTCTTTCCCTCAGAAAGCTAGTCTCTGCTGACCTCCTGAGGGTACCAGATAACTCCAGGGAAACTCCAGCCTCCCCAAAGCCCAAAGACACTGTATTGGAAAGAGTCTTCATCTAACTCCTGGAACAGCTGGTTATATTTCTAGAGACAATGCCAGTTGCTTCTGTCTTTCCATTGTCAAAGGAATAAGATTTTAAGGACTGCCTTTAAGGAATTTTTGAGCTGCTCTGTAGTGAATAGGGCTGACTAGTCTCAGCCAGAAAGGATGTGGCAGAGCTTTCAGGTTCCCTGAGGCCCCTCATTCTGCTTTAATTCAGCTGCACAAAAAGGAACTACTGAATTGTAGCAGTTACTCCAGCCATGGTGTCTGCAATATCAGGCAACACTTGTGTGTAGGTGTTTTATTTTTCCTGGCTATCCCCTTAGAGCTCAGTTCCTAGGAAAAAATGCTGCCAACATCCATGCATCAACATATCTTTAAATGAAGTTAGAGTCTTCTGTTCTAGTTTCCTGGGGCCCTGCAAAATCATGATTCTCTGAAAATTTAAATAACCTGTATGTATATGAAATCTTGTGGCTTTTATACTTTGTTGTGCTTTTCTTTTAAGGAGAGTCAAGCTGGCTTTCTGCTGTAGGTTTTAACTAGATCTTTAGTCAGTCTGTCACTTCACATGAAACATGTATTGTTTGAAAACAAGGGTTTAGATTCCTAATGTTAAAAATGAGTCCATTTCATGTACATATTGCTAACTTAGCCTCAAATGATTTTTCTGTTAGAAAATGCTTATTCTTCAGGAAAGTTTTGTTAGATTTAAACAAAATTACTTTAAGCATGTTAAAATATTCTTGTGGAATAGGACACGGAGGGGGAGAAGTAACTGACAAGTTAACACTAACTTAGCTTCCAGACTTGAGTCCAGTAGAAAATAAAGAATATAAACCTGGTCCTATTGGGAAAGAGCGCTCTTTAAAGAACAGGAAGGTGAAGGATGCGCAACAGGGAGAGCCCGAGGGACAGGAGAAGCCATCTCCCACCTCTGTCAGAAGTCCAGAACCTGTCACTACAAAGGAAACCAAAGCAACAAGTGAACTAAGCACGGAAATAGGAACAATGATATCTGTGTCTGCTCCAGAGTTTGGAACAAACACAAAGGTAAGAAAAATACAGTCAAATTACTGAGCACTATATATAAAGTGTTACTACAATGATGTAGTTTACATCTGGTTGCCTGCTGGTGGTGCCTGGACAGCAGAGCCCGCTGAATAGCAGATGTGAGACATATGGTACTGCTTGAATTAAACAGTTTGCCAGAAGTGGTACAGAGCCATGCTGTTTTCGTGCCCCTGTATAAAGATCAGCTTGGAAAGTTTTTACTGCCTTATGAATGTGGAAATTCTGTCCTGAGCCGTGCTGCAGAGAGTAGTGCTGGAGCCTGGTATAGGCAGGTTCTGTAAACTCACATGTATGTGACATCTGCAAGATGAGTGCTTGATTTTTAGCACAGAACTGGAGTAGTGTGTGCAATCATTAGTTGAGTGCATGGGTGAATTGAAGCTGTAAATTAAGTGCTGTTCTGTGAAAAAAAGAAATCTCTAAAGCTAAAGTCTTGGATAAGGCTTGCTTGGTTACCTAAAAGGTCTGTATGTCAGTTCCTGTTGGCCTGGCTATTGTTAAGGTACCACTTGCAGAACTCTTTCAGGATTTGAGGACGACTCGTTGTCTGCATGGAACTACCCTGCCTTCTCTAGCTGCTCAACAGTGAGGTGGTGACTTGCAGTCAGGATTTATTGTTCTGCAGCACAGTTTTTAGCTGTGGTGCATTGATAGCACTGGCTAAAAACATCCGCAGAGGTGCTCTCGTTTTTGCCTAAGAACCTGTGCAGGGACTGCCTTCACTGCAGCAGCATTGTCTTGAGAAGAACTATGGCTGTCATCTCTCGAACGTAAAGAAGTTGCAGTTTGCGTAGCCACTAGTTAATAGTTACATCTGCTTTGGTAAAAGAAAATGCTTCTTTTGTGCTTTTAAAGCAGTTTTGTGTGTTTAGGCGTGAGTTTGCTGCATGCTGTCTCAATCTTCCTTTTCCTAGTCTTAAGCAGAAATTTTCTGATGCCATTTAGGAAAATTGATCCTCTGCAGAAGTTGCATCTATTGTTAGAAGAGTCTGAAATGCAGATCACTTACAATTTATCTTTGTCACTGCGGGAGGAGGAAAGACAGTTTTGGCTTTTCTTTTGCTAAGGTGTCATGCAAGCAGAAAATGCTATCTCAATGAAGTGTTAACAGAGCAGGTGTTAAGGCAGATACTTGTGTCCAACGCTGTAGGTGCAGACTTGATTTTTGAGTTGAATGACAAATATGTAAAAAACCTCAGTGCTGGGATTTCCCATCTTTCATGGTAGTTTCCATCTTGTAAGTACATGTGAAGGGTTTAGATTGGAAACAAATAAAGTGCCCTCTTACGTGCAGAATCAGAAATGTAGAGCTGTCAACACCAGTTTGCTCAACTATTTGGTAACAAGGCTCTTTGTAGGTGTCATGTTCTTTCTCACTGTCTTTCATGCTCCTTTTACCAGAGCTCAGGATCAGAGGAGATGCTTCTTCTAAGTCACGTGCAGAATGGGAAACATATCTTTGGTGATTACTCCAGGCTAACTTGATATACAGCAGCTCTACTGAAATCAGCATAATTTCCACTCTGCAGTTGTGTTTTTGAAGTATGAGATCTTCAAAAGGGAAATCTGAATTTTGTGCCTCTCTGGCCTTTGAACTACCACAGTTATCAAAGTGCCAAGCTTCTGTCTTCTGGAGGGAAGACCAGAATGAAAGGAAATCTTCCAGTTTGTGCTGAGCATGAAAATTCCCAGTAATTTCTTCATTAAGTGGTTGCTAATAGAATCACTTAATAATCGGCCTGAATATTCCTGCCTCAACTGTTTCAGATTTGCTTTTGAATTCCTTTGTCATGAGTAGTTCCTGGGGCATCAGCAAGTTGTTTTCTACAAAAGAGGTGGGTGGTCGGTCATATTTTATATTCTATAGGAGTTGAACCAACAACCTGCAGATTTATTGGGTAAGATAAGCTTCATCTAGATACTGCAGGAATAAACCAGTCTTGCTACTTTTTAAAGTGGCTTCTAAAATGGGTTCAAATACTGGTCTGGCCTTGGAGTTCCTGTAATTATTTGTATTACAACTGCTTTCTCTTGTCTTTGTACTCTGTTGCATTCATTAATGAGGGAAGAAGTGATGACATCTTTAACCTGATGTTCCAATGTCAAGTGTTGGAAGTTTTAGCAAACCTAAATGGTTTCTCTTTTGACACTCTTCAATGCTCTTTTCAGAGACTGCTGCTCAGCTTTCAGGAGGGCACTTTCTTTAGTGTACTCGGTGATTTAAATGTCTGTGGAAGTCAAGCCAGCTGTCCTCCTTCAGAAGCAAAAGTTTTGTAAGAGAACTGTATCCATCCCAGAGCAAGCATCTTAAAATCATATGCATTTAATCATACAAAACTGCTTTACCTTAGCAACCGTATGAATAGAAATCAGCTCATACTGGGAAGATGTTTAAGTTTAGAATGTAAGCATGATGCTCCAAAGCAATTGCAGCTGTCTCTTGGGTTTTGCAATATGTTCTGCAGTAATGGCAATCTGATGTGTAAAGTCTTTGAATTGGGTGAAACACCTTACTTACGCCTTTTCCCACCCTACGATGCCTAAGGTTCTGAATCTTTCAAATCACAGGGAACAGTGAATACCTGGTTACAGACATTGCAATGAAATGTTTCATAGGGAGTTCATAACAGTCTTACAGAGATGCCTGTAAAAGCACAAAGGCTGTACTTGAGAATAAACTTTGAGTGTCTTGGATGATTTATGTAAATCAGGAACAAATCAGTAGCTTATTAATCACATATAAAACACTGATCCTTTATAGCAAGGTCAGCTCTGAGGTCTGCCTTGTCCTTTTGTTCATAAAGTCACTTCAGGTTTTGTGATCTCTTTTTCTGGGGCAAAGTAGGTAGTTATTAAAAGCTTGCTGTTCTTTTTCTTCTTTTTCTTCAGGTATAAATAACTTGCAGATAACTCCAAAAAAGCATGTACAACTTTTTTGTTCTAGCTATTATTACTGTTATTGATTTATAATAATCAGTTGGTTTCTTCAGTAAAACAGTTGTAAAGGAGAATCACTTTAGTTGAATTACAGAAGCTTATGATGCTAAACAATATCTAACAGAGATTCTTAGACATAATGTACTAGTAAATGAAGGATTGTGGTTAAACTACAGTTCTAGTGGCTAAACCATTGTCATACCTGCATGTTCAGCATGTGAGCAATCCTTACAGGACGGTTCAGCATTGTACATATACTTCTAAAGGTGTCAGAGTTGATATGGTGGTTCGATTTTAATTCTACTGAAAAAGTGATTTTATGCTGTACATTTCCAAAGTGAGAAAGTTAGCAATAGCTTGATCCAGTTTCTTTTGTAAGGAATCTTGGTGCTGTAAAAATTGCACCCAGACCTTGAAGGAATTTTAATAATGCTATATTAAAAACTTCCTTTTTCTTATGCAGTAAAGCATCTTAAAAAAAAACAAAACAAAAAAAACCTGTTCATTGCTTCATTAGAAGGACCTTGTGACTAAAGCAGCCTTGTTCTGCCTAAATGAAGGTTGCCTGTTGGAACCAAATATAAGTGTGCAACCTGTAGTTTGATTGTTTGGATTATGGAAAACATCGCAGAACTGGTATGTCAGCAGTTTTAACAACTAAAGGAGATAACTAAGTGGAGAAAATACTTGTCTCTGTTTCCTTTGCAAATACAAAAATAAGGTAACATGCACATTGTGTCCTCTCTCACCCCATTATGGTTTAGCTTGTCCTGTTCTTTTACCAAAGTAAGCTCATCCTTCAAAGGAAGATTCTTTGTTAGAATCTTAGTGCTTTAATTGCTCTTTTAGGAGACGTTGGCATAGACTTGAGGAGTAAATTGGATGTGTTCTTTTTTAATGGTTTTCCATCATACTGCTTGGGTGCAATTAAACAACTATTTTGTGGTTTGTGCCTTCAAAATCATGTGTTGGAAAGTCCAGGCACACATCAACAGTTCTGCTGCTAATTTGCTCTTCAGTTACTTCTTGGTGTTTGATTCTGTAAAAATGATGGAGCCTTTTCTGGACTTCAGACATAGAAAACTTTGGAGTTGGCAGTGCTTCTAGAGAGTAGATATTGGCTAGTTCAGGGTCACACCGTTCATCTAACAAAGTTTCTGGGGCAGGTTCTGGTAACACCTGTTTGCCTGTTCAGAATATGTTCAGTAGACATCCAGTGATAAGAAATAAAAACCAGTGTTTGAGATGACTTTGCAGAAGTACCAGTGCCTTTTTGTTCATTGTAGGTCATTCTGTAGACAGCTGGCAGTGTTATCAATGAGGCGCTTTGATCAGGCAGCTTATACTTGCAGCCAAAATAGCTACTGGCTACAGCTAGGTCCATGAAACTGGAGCTTGTTCATTGAGCACATTAAGGTCCACTTAAACTGTGACAAATAAACTTCAAGGAAAATATCTGGGTAGATGGGAAACTTCAGTCCTTTTCTTTTTGTAATCACTGCCCAGTGCAGAAATCAGAAGATTCACCATCCGGAGAAACTGTGACTTGCGACTTTCAGAGAGAAGATGTAAAGGAAGAAACATTGTTTTGCAAATTGCAACTATTCCTCTGTGTTCTTTTTAGTCTGGAAGGCCTTACTTGTCATTGGTTTACCCAAGAAATTTTTCTATTTAAAGCTACAGAAAGCTTTCAGCTAATACATTTTACTTTTTGAATAGGCTAGAAATGCCTACAGATGGCTAATTGATTACACTACAACAGTTCAGTGACTAGTATCCAGGCAGTGCTTTGCTCTGTATATTCTTCCTTTACAGATTGTATTTTGGCTTGTCTCCAGATGTATGTTATGAGGTCATGAGGCAAACTAATCTCCCGGGAATTCTTCTGACCTCAGTAGCAATTCAGCAATAAAAATTGCTGGACATGCCTTCTAAGGAAAAAAAAAAGTATGAAATTCTGATCTTCTGTTCTTCTGTTGCCTGGTGAGCTCCTCCTGTAGAAAGGCTGACATCTGTCCAAGAAAATGAACTCTTGATTTAGGTAAGGGAGATATTTTAATGGAATTATTTTTCTTCGCAGGAGTCTGTAACAGACTACACTACACCTTCTTCTCATCCTAACACAGTGGCTACTAGCAGTACAAAAATGGAGGAGACTTTGGTGACGAACGTAAGTCTATTGCAGTGATCATCTTGACTTTGAAGACAAGAAAATATTTTCACACTTTAAAGCACAAAATAGTGCCTTCAGTAAACAAGTCAATAGGGTTTCTTTCATGTTAACTAGATTTGCATTGCTCAGTAATCTTACTCTGAAGCGGATTTGGTTTTGATTAGTATCTGTTCTGGAATTCTTCAGGTATTTTCTTGTCTTCTGATCAGCCAAAATGAGCTAAAGAGCACAGAAAATGGAGATGTTTCTAGAGGTAATTCTGAAAAAAAGAAAAAAAAAAGCAAAAGGTAGGCCTAAAGGAGAAAATGTGCTCTCAGCAACACTTGGGACTTGAATGTAGTACCAGTAGCAAAGCCCTGTAGGTGAGTTTGAACAAAGGCTTTTTACAAGCAGGGCACTTCTGAACTGTAGCCTGAAATCACAGCAGCTGCCTATAAAGGAAGCAGCTTCATGGTTTCTGAAAGCAGACAGTAGGCTTTCAGTTGTTCTGTTGCTACGGAGATGAGATGTTCACAGTCCTCATAAAACCAATGATCCTGACTGTGAGCATAGTGTAATGATTGAGAGGACTAGCTGAGTTGTGACTTGCAGTGGAATCAAGTTTGTCTTGAGTGTGCTGGGATGTCAGGGAGCTTGGATCTTGTGATTTTTGTTGTTTTGAGTAGCAGAAATAGAATTAGACAGCTCAGAGTTGAGTCACCTGTTGATTGGGGAAAGAAAGAATCATACAGTAGGATCTCAGGTTTTTATGAAGACGCTTTTCAGCTTACTGCAGCATCCTTTAAAGCCATTTGGAAGCAATACTGGTTGAACTTTTCTGCTGGGTTTTCCGGTGGTGTTGTGATTTGTGCCTTTGGTGGTTAGTGTGGAAGACTGAATTCTTTTGTGTTAATGATATTAGTGTGTGCTCCCCTGTGGGGTGTTGGAGTTGGATTTCCAACACAGAATATAGGGGCTTCTGTCCACATAGGATCTGTGTTATTACCTGCTTCAAAGCTTTAGTTTCTGTGTCTTTTGGATTAGCCTTATCTCATCCAGTGGAAATCTATTAGGTGTGCTCTGAATGGAGAAAGAAATGGTTAGAAGTAACAGACTGGCCACTGGAGTATTTTTTATCCACTTTATTTAAAATTTCTAGGAAATCAGTAAGTGCTTTCTTAGGCAAAGAGAGCAATAGCATTATGTCAAGTTTGTTTCCTTAAGTTTCACATCTTTCATCTTTTGAAAGAGAAGATAACTGAATTCAGTTATTGGATGGCAAATCCATTTTGGTTTGTTTCATGGTCCTGTGACTTTGGAGGCTTATAGCTTCCTCTTTTCAGAAACTGAATCTCAGAATTCAAGGTCATGGCGTCCCATGTACCGTATTTATACAAAAGGGGACAAACCTGGCTTGAAGAATTTTTCATATCAGTAAACTGAAATTATACTTTAAATCCCAAAGCAGAAAATTGGTATTTGTTTATGCAGAAGGCATGGACATTTTAGAACCTTAGTCTTCATTCAGCCTTTTAAAGAGAGATGACAAGCATCTCAGAACCTGCTGAATGGCCTTTCCCCACCTACCAAATTTTTACCTTATTTTATCAAAATCTCCCTGCAAAATGCTCAAGCATTGAAAAAATTGTAGCTCACTTAATGAAGCTTGAGCTTTGCTTTTCTGGGGCTTTTGTAGTAGACATAGTTAGAATGTGATGTGTGTTGCCTGCCTTTCAGGTGCCCCTGCCCCACACCCTTCCCCTCCCTAGGAGGGAGACTCTACAACAGAGCTCCAGCCTAACTCCAGTTTCTCCCGCTACCGTCGACCTCACCCTCAAGGTATGTACCACATCCCTCTAAGGGTCATTTTCTTGCATGCAGGGGAAAAAGTTAATGGAGAACTTGCTGGTGAACCTTTTTTTTTTTTTTTTTTTTTTAAGAGCCTTCCTTTAATTTCCTCTGCTGAACTGCTTTTGCATATAAATGGATGGCTGGAACACAAGACTATCAAAGGATGCATTTAAATTATAAATCTCTAACCCCGTTTTGCATTAACACTTGGCATCTCAACCAATCTTGGCTCCAAATGCCCTGGAAAAAGAAAAAAGAACTAGTAATTTAGCATTGTACCATAGTGTTCACGACAAACCATCAGAATCTGACTGAGGTTTTTTGAGAGTTTAGCTGAAAGTAAGTTGCCTGGTTTAGTATTGAAGGCTGCGAGGAGTTGCTTGGCAAGCTGAACTTGATTTCTATTAGTTGTAAGATTTTGGTGCAGGGTTAATGTGGTATTGAGTTGAATGGCTAAAGTTCTGAATAATGAGATGTAGGTGGTATGTTGGTGTCTATGAAGGGCAGCTTGATCAGCTAGTCTGAATGTGTTTTGTTGTGCTATGTTGTTTTTTGCTCTCCAGCGTAGAGTATGTAGAATATTTTGAATGATTTTCCTATTTTATTGGATTTTGGGTTGTGTGCATTGTATAACTCACTAACATAGAGTTGGACTCTGGCTTTGCTGCTGGATCTCTAGAAGGTTTTGGTCCTTTGGTTTGGTTTGGTTTTTTTTGTTTTGGTCTCCTAGATCTGTTTGTGATTGTGACTGCAGGTGACTGAACTGGTAGAAATACTGTTGCTGCTTGTAGTGTTAAGGAAGAGTGGTTTTTGAACTTAGTTTCTCTAATTTTTGAAAAGAGGAAATGAAGCTAGGGTTTGGATGCAGAACTAACACCTTGGAGAAACTTGGTTGTCAATCCCAGTGAGACTTGTGTCTCTTTCATACCACCATATCACCACAGTGAGGCTTGTCTCTTACTGGCATGGTTTGGCAGCTGCTTGCTAGTGTTCTTTACAGATGATAGTTATTAATGATCTCTTGTTGAATCTTTGCTTTTCTTTTTTTAACACTTTATTTCTTGAAAAAAAGAAGTTACTTTAAAACAATAGACCAGCAAAAATGGAAGAGAGCTGGAGAGGGACAAGTAATTTAACAAGAATCTGGTTTTCTATTGCATTCTTGTGTAAGAAATGACCATAATCTGACTTTCTGGCGCCTGAAAGCATTTTTTGAAAACAGCACTTTCTGTCTAACAGCTGGACATCTGATTCACATGTAATACAGGTAGGAATATTGCTATAGCATGATCCTGCAAAGAATGTGACATTGCTCAGTTAGAAGGCAAACTGTGGTGTTTGTGTCATTCATCCTGCAGTTTCTTTTTCTGCCGTTCTGGTGTCAGTGATTTGATCACCTTCTCAGTCAATGAGAGATCTTGGGTGTGTGCTAACAAAGTATGTCAAAGATCCATATTTTGAGGCTGCCTTGAAGAACACTGACCAAAATGTGAATAGAAAGGCATTTGGAAGCAGCTTTGTCTCTGATTTCTCTATTCCAGCTGTTGGAGCTCTGCCTCCTTTTTGCAAGCACTGAAGCCAACAAGCTTGTTTTGAAGCACACGCTAAGACTGTCTTCTGGTCCAGACAGAGCAGAGCTGCTCTTTGTGTTTCCCTCTTCAATATAATGATTGCTTCTTTTAAAAAATACTTCTGGTGCAGCAGAGAGGAAAGGTTTTCCATCATTCTTTTAAAAGAACCAAATCTCAAGGCTCTGCTTCCATGAAGGAATAGTTCTTGCCCTTCCTTTTTCCGCAGTCACCTATCATGGAAAGCTCTTTGTGAGGAGACTCGGCAGGGGAACTGAGCCACAATTGCTCCCACTGCTTGGCATCATTCTGCCAGCGTGTAGGTATGAAGCAGTCTTATGGGTATGAAGCAGTCTTATGGGGGAAGGCTTGTTGAGATCTCTTGCTTCCTTGGAGTAACTTTGCTAAAGACACCTTTACCAAGGCAGACATCCTCCTAAGGACTTAGGTGATGGGGCTATTGGTAGGTAAGGAGCTGAGCAAAACAAAATTCAAAGCAATCTTAAACTGAGCAGCTTGGCTCTCTTTGACATTCTGAGGTTCCATTTAAATTCTTTCATACAAATCTGGTCCAGAATCTGACATGTTTTGAATTTCTTTTTCTGGTCACTTAAACTTTGTCATACTTAAGGGTGTGCACATTGGTATTTGTCTCCAGCTAAGTTTGCGGTAATACATACCGGACTACCGTTGCAATGTGAAGGCCCCATTGGGTCAATGGTGAAGAGAAGCCTCAAGCAACTGGGATCTCCAGCTAGTGCTCTTACTTTCCCATAACTAAGCAAACAGTGCAGCCTCACCACTGTCCTCAGCCTCACCACTGTCCTCTTTTTTTTCTGGCATAAGAAGTTAGAGATTGTTAAGGAGTTCTCTGAAAGCAAAGCTGCTAGAAAACTCGAGACTATCTTATATGCTCTTTAATAAAAATTTGAAAATGGAAGACAAAAGGCAGTGTGTAGGTTAACACACTATTCATAGTAAAAGTTCTCCAGAACGTCATGAAACTCATTGAACATAATAGAAGCTTCTGCACTTTTTCTCTATGCAGACATTCACAGCTATTTCTTCACTTCCTCTTAATACTAGTGCAATGCAACACTTCACCCTGTCTTGCCAGAGCCTGTGATGTTCAGAAAGGAGCTTGTAGTCTTGCCTGTACTCCACCTTCAGCAAAATTCAGCAGATTAATAATCAGTTCTGAAGTTTGCCCTGTCTGCAAGAATTGGAACCAGTTTGGAGGAAAATGTTGTGGAGGAGAAACTGAGAATGACTTTGATATGTAACAAAGTCTTCCTCCTTACTCTTTATTCTCTTGAGGTATACAGAATTCCACTTTCTGCATGGAAGAGTGTACTGACCACCTGTTACCCACTTCTTTTGAGATAGCTTTTCTTTTTTTATTACTTCTGAAGCATCTATGCAATCCTAAGTCATGTTTGGTCTGTCCATGTGCCTAACTTGTGTAAAACAGGGTAGGTAAAAGTATGACTTTCACAGTCTGCAAATCCCAAGTAGGGGACTCTGTTGATCCAAGGTCAGATTTGTTGGTGAGTATGAATTTGCCCCTTTACATATACTATTAAAGACAGAACCTGGCCTTAAGAAGCTTATAGTCGCCAGATGAGCAATTTTAGCCTATGGCATCCACCTCTGCCAGCAAAACCTTTTCTTCAGCTGGGGGCAGCTGAAGGTTGTAGAGAAGTCTGTGGGCTGTGTTTGAGCCTTTAAATTAGTGTAGTCTGAACATTAATATTTCCTTTTCAGTAGTCATTCAACATTGTCTCAGTTCAGATTTGGCATTGCTTGTCTAATGTAGCAATAATTAGGTTATCGGCTGCAGTAAACCAGTAGTTCTTTCCACTTGTGGTGGAAGATAATTGTGTATAAAATACTTAAATTGAAGTTTCATCTTCCTTGTTGCAGAAGACTTAAACTCAGAATTATTGCAGAAATAAGGAGCATGAAGCATTTTTAGCATTCATGTAAAGCCCTGTGCACAAGCTGTGTCAGCTCGTGATTGCTTCTCAAACAAGCAGATGCCTTGGAAATCTAAACGTGACTACTCATGTTTACTGAAATAAGTGTTAGATATTTTTGGCGGTCACTCAGAGTGGATGATTTACTGAGAAAGCAAGGGGCTGTTTCATTTAAGTGGCTCAAATAACTTGTAAGTAAGGACTTACTGGAAATATTTAGAGGTTTCTTACCTTTCTTTTGCTGATTGTGTCTTTTGCTCTTCATGTCAAACAAAACCAAGCCAAATTAGTGTGAGTGAATTCTCTTTTGAGCATTGAATGTTAAGACAATGGACTGTGCACGTGTGCAGTTGGGGCAAATAAGAAGCTCCAGCTTAAGGCTGTATGCTTTTTGCATGAACAGAGTTGCACGATCATGGTGACTTTTTAAAAAGAGGCTCGCATGAAGCCTGAATTGCCGTTTGAACTAAGAAGGACTGTTAAAAAGATGACGGCTATTTGACTAGTTGAAACTTCCTAATAAATGAGGAAATTTATTTTCTTTTAAACAGATGGAGTCTGCACGCAAAGCATGGGAGAATTCCCCAAACATGGGGGATAAGAGTTCGCCAGTGACCTCAGCAGCATCTCCCATTGCTGGTGGCAGCGGCAGCAGCAGCAACAGCAGCAGCAACACTGGCCCAAGCAGTGGTGCTTACAGCTCTTTCTCTAGTGCATCAATGCCTCCTATTCCTGTGGCCTCAGTTACACCAACAACTTCGCTTTCAGGTACCAGAAGTCAAGACTATAGTATCCTGTTGTACTGTTCCTTGGTTATGTTTTTCAAGAGATTAGATTCCCTTTGGAATTAATGCTCTGTGCAAAGCTAACAGAAGTTTTACACTAGTATGAAATGTTGGATCTGAACAGCAGCTTCCCAAATAACTTTTGAACAAAATTCCCCTGTTTGAGTCAGCTGTATAGAATATTAAGATATCTCTTCACCTATACTACTTATATGGACTTGAAAAGGAGGTGAACTTATGCTGTTGGCTGCCTTATTCGTTTCAGTTTGTTCAGCTGAATGAAGGCAAGCAGGTTGATTCTTCAAGCAGATGGTAGTTCTCATATCCAGCTAATAGCAGTGTTACTTTCACTTGTGCTTTTACTTTTGGAGTCAAAGCTTTGACAGCTCATATCAAAACCCCTATGCAATAGGCAGAGTAAACATCCACCTGCTGTTCACAAGCAGCTCTGGTTTCCACCTGGGTTCTTCACGGCAAACAAAAGATGATGACTGCTGAAAGATGAGGCTTTGACATTTTTTTAGCCGGTTTGTGATTTATCAGAATTTGTTGTTGATTAATTGTTTCTCTTCTCCTAGGGGCTGGAACATATACAACCTCTTCACTGAGTACAAAGACTGCAAGCACCTCAGACCCTCCTAATATATGTAAAGTGAAACCACAGCAGTTGCAGACAAGCAGCCTAGCTTCTGCCAGTCACTTTTCCCAGCTGAGCTGCATGCCGTCCCTCATTGCCCAGCAACAGCAAAGTTCCCAGGTCTATGTGTCTCAGTCTGCCGCAGGTAATAGTGTTTGTGGCTAAGAAGCTGCTAGTCTGGGGTTTTTTGAGTTTTGAAGCTTGAAAGTTGAATTCAGTTCTGGTTTTATCTGCAGTAAAAACAGAATGTCAGAGAACATTCTGTAAGCAAATACTCACTAATTGTGTCATGCTAAATATGCAAGTTCTATTGGTAAATATGAAGATAATGCCGTGTTGTTAGTTTGTTGAGGAAAGTAGTTTGAATCTTTTAGTGTATCTTTTTTCTGTCCCAGAATTGTAAATCACTGTTTTTAAGACCAGGAATGGTTTAGTCTTGACTTCTTAAAGTGCTGCAATAATTTAGAATCATGGCTTTTCTCTTTAAAGAAAACCCTACTTATAGTTAATCTAAATGACATGGCAGTATAGCATGTTCTTAGCATTCCTTCACCCAAATGCCAGCTTTGGCCAGGAGCTGGTGCTCATCCCCCAAGAACTGAATGGGGCTGGAGATCCATATGCAAGACCAATAGATCTTGGGGGTGAATCTGAAAAGATAACAAAGCTGGTTAGGTGCCTGGCTCTTCAGCTGTGTTTCTTCTCCAAGTCTGTCTGGTTCCTGTCACACTGGGAAGTGCCAACAGTGGCTGCATCACTAGCTGTTGATGAAAACCTTTGTAGCAGGGAGATGTTTGGAATCGGGTACTAACTGTATTGCTTTTCCTGAGGTACTGCAGCTCAAATCCCAGCATTTTATATGGATACAAGTCATCTATTCAATACTCAACATGCACGTTTGGCACCGCCTTCTCTGGCCCAGCAGCAAGGCTTTCAACCAGGCCTTTCTCAGGTATTCAGAGATTTCTTATTTCTTTTTTTACCCTTCCTTGTCCATATTGCATTTAAAGCTCTACTAAAGAGCTAATTGGGGCAGGGGAGAGTTGGGAGTAAAAGCTGCAAAAATGAGGTCTTGCTTACCTTTGCTATTTTAATTTTGATGCATGTAGGCAGTGTTTGATCTCTTCTGTTCCTGAGAATGAAAGCATTTGTCATGAAAGTTGAGAGAACAAGCTTTCACTCACAAATACATTTTATGTAAAAGTACATATTCAAAGGAGGTGTTTATCTGGCCATGTTAGTGGAGGCTTATTCAACTTCTGTAGTACAAAATTGCGTGCAATCTTGTGCAGTTGTTTTGTACACAAATCTAAATGACTGATTCAGTTTCTGCTGGTTATTTGCAAGGAAAAGTGTAAAATCTAACTAGAAAGTAATTTTCTGAATGGGAGCGACACCAACTGTGCTTGCAGCTTTGGGATTTTAAGTTTTCTGTTTACTTCGTATAATGTTACACAAATCCTAGCACACATTTAACTGTAGCTTTTCTGCATTACTTTTGTCCTTGGGATATTTAGTGGTTTCTTTTTTTATGCAGCCTGCTTCAGTTCAGCAGATCCCCATCCCCATCTATGCACCCCTACAAGGACAGCATCAAGCTCAGCTGAGTTTAGGAGGAGCACCAGCTGTATCACAAGCCCAAGAGTTGTTCAACTCATCTTTACAACCTTATAGGTAGGTAGCATATACGAATTTATTTGGGTTTTGAGTGGCAGAATTTATAGAACTCACTTCTCTGCAAACCTGTGTTCAATAGCTGCCTCATCTTCTAGTTTTCCCCAAAATACCTTTTGTCTGTTTGGCTGAGAACTCTATGTGGATTGTCTGGCTAGTTTGCATGTGCAGATGTAGTTATGAAGTCATTGGTCCAAGAATTATGCATGATATGTTGTATCTTTAGGAAACAAAGCTGAAAAGTTGAAAGCATCAGTCTTTCATACGACAAGAATAAAAAAGGGGGGGGGGGAAATCTGTCCCTTTAATTCAGTAATTCATTATTTTCTAATCAAACAAACATTGTAGCCTTGAAACACTCTGAAATCCTAGTTTGAACCCCATAGGTGGTAGAAACTTCAGATGTGTAGGGGATAGCAGGGTATGTTTTAGAATAAATGTTTTCTTTTTGCCACAAAAGATAATAGGAAGACTAGTATCTGAAACAGCCTTTCCGAAGGCTTCCTTGCAGTTCCTGTCAATTCTGCTTCACAGTGGTGTAATTCTGACAGATTTTGTTATTTTTACTTTTAGAAAGTTTCTTTGAAAATATAATTACAGAGTTTTGTGTGTGCTGTAGAAAAACCTGCTTGTTGCAATGCAGAAGGCTGAAGCCACAGAAGTTTTAATTGACTGCATGTGTATCCTGACTTTGTGCTTGGCTGACTTTGGACCAAATATTGCTTGTCCTGCCACAGCTGACAGAAATTGTTGCAAACAGTTGACTAGTTACAGCAATACAATCAGTCTGGCATGTGGTCCAGATTATATAAATGCTGCTGGCTGATCTGGTCACACACAAACCCAGTATTTAATGGAGTTTTGGGTAGTGCTGTTTATGAGTATCAATACTTCCCTATATCATTAAAGGTGCAGAGGAGGATAAGCTTTGAGATACATAGGTTACTGGATTTAGGGGAAAAAAAAAAAAAGGCTTCTGAGAACCTTTTTGGCTACATTGACAAGAGGCCTCTGCATATGTTCTGGAAAAGTTTCTCCAGTGCTCAGGGTGCAACTGTTCTGCAATTAAGGAAAGGTATGGAACAAAGCTAACCTGGGTATTCCGCTTGGCAAGTACATAGCCACTACGCTAGCAGATTAACAGGACCAATGTTACGCTGGTACATACTGAGTAAGCGATAAAGTGAAAAGTGTCTTTCCATCAAAAACACTACTCTGAGCTGAAGAGTTTTGAAAGGGCCACTTATTTAAAAACTTAATTCTTCAGTCTGAAGGTGGCTGCTCAGTACGCTCTTAAAAGAAATGTTTCTGTAGATACTTCTGGTGGACTAAACCGAACCTGTTTATGGTGCTTTGCTGTAGAGTGGAGGGAGGTTTAAACAAACTGCAGCTTCCCCATGGTAGTGATAAGAGAATTGAATATCTAGTTAAAATTAAAGGCTGTGTTGTCTGTGCTGCTATTTTTAAGTCAGAACATTCATTTGGAAGCTACAGTTGTCATCATCCAGTGATTTAACCTGTAACTATTAAAAGCTGGTCTACCAAGATCTGTGAAGTGAACAAAGCAGTTTACTTCATGACGAAGTGGAACTACACGCATGTGATACTTTGCCACTGTCCTACCTTACAGGAGAGCAACTAAGAACTTGCAGTTTCTGTATGTTACTGTTAAATTATGCAAAAATTATTTTAGCATGCACATCTAAATAGCCAAGTGTACTTTAAATAAAAGCCTAGCCATTGTTTCCTGTGGCTTTAGTAGCATCCATTATTTTAGTGTGTGCAAAGTAAATAGAAAAAAAACCCTGCCTTTCTCTGGTGAAAATCTGTTCAATAGAGCTAAGTGGTTTAATTCCACTTAAAGAATATAACCTATGTTTTTAATTTTTAGTGGCTCCTTGTTGAGCTCTGTCTGCATTTTTATGTGTAATCCTTCAATTCCCTACAGATCCCAGCAAGCTTTTATGCAAAGTGGTTTGTCTCAGCCATCACCAGTAGTTCTGTCTGGTACGGCCTTACACAACTTCCCAGCAGTACAACACCAGGAGCTTGCTAAGGCACAGTCAAGCCTGGCATTTCAACAGACTTCTAATACACAACCTATTCCTATCTTATATGAACATCAACTTAGTCAAGCTTCAGGACTGGGAGGCTCTCAGCTGATTGATACGCACATTCTCCAGGTAGGAAATGCTCCAAAATGCAAAACTTCTGCAGTGGTTTGATACAGATAATATCGGTCATTGCTCAGCCTGGGATAAGCCCAACTCTGGTAACTACATGATAGTCAAAGTTGCAGGAAACTTAAGATGGTTGGAAGAGAACGTTCATTTAATTTCATAATGGTATATTAGCATAATCTCTGAATGGAGGATTATTCCCCAAACTACAGGGCTCCTTGCATTTCAGTTACTAACAGTAGCTTCTGGTTTAATTTCTGTTACAGTAGATGATTAAAAGGCAGTTATACCATTTGCAAATGAGAGCTTTATCACATGCTGAAACCTTCAGGTTGTCAGCTTCCTATGCTGTGGTTTCTGCTGTACTGGCTGAAATACAGAGTGATGTGCCATGTTGTCTCAGAACTGCTCTCCTGAGTGTTCTTAAGCTGTGGTGTGTCTCACTCTTCCTAGGCCAGAGCTACACTCACTCAAGCTTCAAATCTGTACTCTGGGCAAGTTCAACAGCCTGGCCAGAGCAATTTCTACAACACCGCGCAGTCTCCCAGTGCTCTCCAGCAGGTAAACTGTGGCATGGTAAATTTCCTAAATCGTATTCTTCTTAAAAGCATGTTGTTGATGGTGGGTTTTGTGGGATGGGGGTAGATGTGGGGCTGAGATAATCTTTAATTCTACCAAAATTGATAGCTAAGAAGAGCTACTACAGCAGCACTAAAAAACTGAATTGCTGAAAAGTTGGATGGCCTACAGGTTCATGTTGATCATTTGTCTCTGGCATCCTTGTCTTAAATAGTTCATTTTCCAGTGACAGGTAAACATTTAGTTGGCATAGTGATGTTGCTAATTGATTGAGGCATATACTGCCTTTACCAAGGACAGGTATCAGTGATGGCATCTAGAGAGAGACAGATAAACTCCATATGCTTAGTGCAGCCTAATTGTTAACATCAAATCTGATTGAGATGAAACTTTAGAGCTGCTACATACGTCAGTGATACCAAATATGCAGAAAAAAAAAAACTCACAGACATGATCATACATGCGAACAAGAGAGCCAAGTCTAATAGCCAGTAACCTACATCAGGAGGCATGTAAAATAAATTAGTGAATTTTAATATTTTGGTTTTAATTCTTTTGTGAAAGAACTGCTAATTTGATGTGTGCAAGGAGTCTGTTGTATTCACAGGACGCTGTCCAGTGTTTTCCATCTTCTGGTTCAATTTTTATTTAAGTGGCCTTAAAAATAAAAAAGAAGCTCTCTGATGAACAGGTTTATTACAATATATATGCATGAAAAGTTGCCAGGACAAATCTAGAAGAGTCAAACTTCTGTTTGAAATCTAGCATAAGATTTTAAAGATGTTTTAGAAGGGTTAGTGCCTTTAATGTGTTCAAGCTTGTCTGTCTCTATACTTCTCTAGTCCTTCAGAACCCTAGTAAGTCTTTCTCATCTGGACAATGTCATTCTTCTAGTTGCACTTAGAATATAATTTTGCAGGTTGTGGATTGATGGTCAGACTAGGAAGTGCAGTAACTCCTGTCAGTCAGATCACTGCTGTGGTATTTTCACATTTATCACTACCATTCTGTGGTGTTTTCAGCCCGCAGCACTCCCTGTTAATGCAGGCAAGGGATAGCATGATGTTTGGTGGTGGCTTTTTTTAAGCAGGGACTGATGGCTGTTGGGAGTCCGGGAAAGCAAAATGTGCTTTTCATCTCAGACAGTGTCCTTATGATGACAGGAAGTATTCGAAGTAAATTTTGTGTTGACTTAAATTTACTACTTGATACAATGAAATCATGTTGAATGATGAGTTAGGAACTAACATGCAACTTTGTTTCTGAAAAGCAAAGACACAAATGCCATTAAAACTGATTATAAAGACAGGCTAAACATTCACAGCTCTCTGGATAAATGTACGAACTCATTAAGAAATTACAGAGCTAGTAAAGAAAGTTAAATAATGGCCCCTGCGTATACGTTACTGTTGGTTTTGTACTTTCTTCCAGGTGACGGTACCTTTGCCAGGATCACAAATTTCTTTGCCCAACTTTGGATCCACAGCACAGCCACTTATTGCCCTACCCCAGTCTTTACAACCACCACTACAGCACACACCACCACAAGCGCAGGCTCAAAATCTAAGCAGACCTGCACAAGTAACCCAGCCTTTCAGAGGGTTGATCCCAGCAGGAACTCAGCACAGCATGATTGCTGCAACTGGAAAGGTAACAATATTGGTATCTACAGTACAAAAATTAATACGAAGCACAGCTGTATCCTGTTTTATAGAACTGTCGTGGCAACCCATGCTGACCTTGCATCTAAAAATCTGCTGTCACTTTAAAAGGTAGGGAGGCTAAGATATAAAAGCCAGTCAAGGTTAGGTCCTTAGTGACTCGGTCTGTGCATTTTGTGAAGGTTTAGGTGAGTTTTTGTACCTAAGTTAATACTAGTCCATTTGCACTGCAGGAATATCTAGTTTGATAATGACTCTGTGTAGGGTATTTCATGTAGAAACTGTGCAGAAGATAGTACAGAGCCATTATTAGAGCAGCAGACAAACAACATTATGCTGTTAGGGCTAATTTATGATTCTGGTCATGCATGTATTTATCGCATTGTTTTGGTCTCGTAAAGGAGTGAGTAGTATGAGATAAAGTCCTTCCATTGCAATGAACTGGAGTTTTAGGGTCTTCAGTGGACTCTGTATCAGCTGTGACCTTAAGCCAGAATTAAACTCTTCTAATGTTGCTGGGGGCCTGCTTTTCTGTATAGCACAGCAAGTTGTGTATTGAGAACACAGCATTGTACGAAAGGCCAGACCTTTAATGTGTAAAAAGCTGGTTTTGCAGCTGAAGAAAACTCTTTGAGTGACAGCTCCAGTAAGGAGATAACACTGAAACAGTGCAAGTAACTTGAATATCTAGGAGAGGGAATCCTGTCCTAGCCTTTATCTGGAACTTCTGTGGTAATTGTTAATGAGGGGATATATGGAGCTGGCTTCCAATCAAGGTCTCTTGTCTTAGATGGAATCACAGATTTACAGGCACCTGGGATTTTTGGATAGTGTGCAGCACAACGCAGTTGCAGCATACTTTCAGGTGAGCAGTGGGTGGTAACAGTGGACATAAGCGCAGCTAAGTTTTTTGTCAGCTACAGCAAGGTCTTTCACCAGTGCAGGGAATAAACTCTGGAGTTGCACCTCAAATCCTCATATCTCGCCTACATTTTAGAGTGCTTTTGAGTATAAAATGACCCCGTTGTCCCAATGGTTTACAGCTGTGATCAGAAAAATTCCTCTCAATTGTTAATTCCATGTCTTCAGCAGTAATGGAAACCAGAATTCCAGACCACCTAAATGAAGTTTTCATCCTGTCACCCACCAGAGTATATGGAGATTCTTGCACCATGCAGTTTTCTAGTTTCATAAGATCTGGCCAAACCTTTTCATGTCTGTAATTTTTATGAGCCTATCTTCTAAGCAGCAGCGTGTTTCTTGCTGTGGCTGGAAGACAATCATTTGTCATTGGAAAATTAACACATACTTCAACAAGAAATAAGAAAGAACTGCAGTGGTATGATGGCCTTAGGTGACTTCCCTGCTTATTAAGGATTCCATCATGTTCTTGCTGAAGAAAGGTAGCTTAAACCAGCCACTTGTATTTAACTGATTATTGTTGCTGTTATGCTTCATGGCCATGTGTGGAAAGGTCCCAGAGACTAACTTATTCTGTTGAGTGTATCTGCAAAAATAGCATACAAGATCTATTGCTCCAATTAGTCTGGAGATTTTTTTGATTAAATGACAGCTCCATTTATGCTGTGCTTTTTATTTTTTTATGAAACTGGATTATTTTATGGCGTTCTTCACTTCAGCATTTTTTACGATTATATCTAAAAATTTTCATGTGATACCCGAGACGGGGAAGGAAATATCAACCCTGAAGCACTTTTTTAGGGCCAGATAAGTCAGTCACAAATCCCTTTTCAGTATGCAGGAAGATCAAGTTAGAAAGTCATTACCATTGCTGGGAGTGCCAAATAGTGCAGAAAAATTGTACACAGAGGTGCCTGTGGTGCTGGAGCTTAGTAGTAATAAGCCATTTTGCAATCTGGCTTTCACCTCCACTTAAATGACCTATTTCACTGAGAAAAATGTGAGGTAAGCTGACAGTTTCTTAGTAAACATAGTATTTCTTTGAATTAGAATTAACATGTTGGTTGGTTTGTTTTTCAGATATCAGAAATGGACCTGAAGGCCTTTGGAGGTGGCATCGATGTTAAACCTGGAACACCACCAGTTACTGGTAGAAGTACTACTCCAACTTCCAGTCCCTTCCGGTAAATCTCTTACGCTCAAAATTCCTTGAAATCAGAGCTAGAAAATGTACCTAGCCATGCATGAGCAGACAATTCTGAAAGGTATGAGGTATGGGTCTACTAATACAAAAATGCAGTGCTTAATCTTAGCTTAAAAGGCAGCATTCTAGTAGGTCATCAGATATGCTGTAGTTGGCCAAAAGCACATAGCTCTGAAATAAAACACTTAAAATATTTTTTTATGAAGTGACACTAAACAAGGCATGTAAAATTACCTGGCATTGTACCAGGAAAGTATAGGCATGGTAGGGAATATGTAGTTTGGTATAAAACAAAGACAGATTACCTTAATTGCACTGATCAAGGTAATAACACTTAAAGGCTTACAGTGCAGTTGTGGCAGCACTTCTGTTAGAGAGCTAAGAATCACTGCAAGATCTGTAGGCTTCTCACAAGTGAAACCAGTAAACTGTTTGCAGGTTCGCTTGGTTAATTGAACTAATAGAATCTTGCTCATACACAGATGCACTTCATGGTAGACCTAGTGGGCTGGAAGAACTTGAAAACAAAACTTTGCTACAAGATAGCTCTGTTCTTGAAAGCTGTGCTCCTGTGCATAGTAATGATATTTGGTGGGTTTCACTGTAGCAGACTGACAGTGTTCATGCTTTTCTAGTGAGGTGGAAATGAGATTTTTGAACTCAGTGCTGAAGTCATGCTTCCAGTACTTTACCTGAGTAAAAAGTGAAGGGATGAGAAGAAACTTGAATTTGCAAGTTAGTCAGCATTTAAGACAATTGTCTTGATAGTATATATCTTAGAGATTCTACATGAGATGTCTCTTCTAGCAATCAAAGCAGGGCTTATCATAAGCTTTTGCTGTGAAGTGTAGAGTACTGGGAAGGTCAACAAAAGCATAGTAGATCTCAAGGGCTCAAAGTGAAAACTAAACAAAGACTTCTTTGAGCTTATAAAATGTTAGTGTGTACTGAGTATGGCTGGCTTCCTTGCCACTGGAGCCCCACTGCTCATTTTACATTACAAGTATCGCCTATACACTCTGCAAATAAAAGCTCCATTTCCTAAAGTAGGTTGCTTGCTCTTCTCTTTCTGAGGGCTGTTCAGTGCCTTTCCCTCAGATAACCTTTCAGGTTTCATTTATTTCATGGTGATTTAACACCTCTTAAGTTTTAATGGAGGGTCATGTTCTTAGCCAAATGAAATGGGGAGAGTGTTTTCTATGAATTCTTGAAATGTTTCAAGTGCATTTTGAAATGTTAGACAACAGGTCAGAGTGGAAGCAGCTGTATGTGACTGCTTCTGCTGCACATGCTTAATGCCTGTTGTGACAAGCTCTGAACTTGACACAATAGAGCGAACACTGTAGAGGGGTAGGACTAAACAAGGTAGCAAGGATGGGAAGGGCAGCACTTCTGACATTAGTATGTGTTACAAGTGCTTTTGGGAAGGGTCTCTTTCGTACCCTGGGATCTTTCCATATCCTAGTATGTCTGTTTTTTCTCTTTGCATTCTTAAGTTCTGATTTTGCTTGCATTTTAAATTAGTGGCAATTACAGAAGGATATCTAATACCAGCTTCTCTAAGAGACTATTTTTTTTCTCTGTCCAATGCTGAATTTCTAGTTAAGGTGTAACTAAAAGTAAAAACATCCGAATGAGAGCAGTGTGATTCTAACTGGTGTGTTTTTCTTTAGGGCCAGTTCTACAAGTCCTAACAATCAGTCCAATAAAATGAACAGCATCGTCTACCAGAAGCAGTTTCAGTCAGCAGCTGCTGCTGTGAGAATGACACAGCCGTTTCCTGCACAGTTTGCACCACAGGTAGGTGACTGCTGGCTTCTTACAAACAAATTCATTTCTCTGTATGACCTGGTGACTCTTAACTTGGCTGTGTTCCCTCAGGTTTTACCATAGGGAGATACAAAATTAAATCCTTAAAACGAAATGGCATGATTTCAAGATGAAAGAAAAAAAAACCCAACCAAACAACAACCAACCCTCTCTGGTCTTGCTAACTAGTAGTGCAGGTTTTGTGGTGTGTTTAATTTTGAGAGTTCTTGCACACTGAGGAATTTAACACGATTTGTGAATCATGTAGAACAGACTGTTTTTCCGCTGGCTTCCCCATGCAGCTGTGATGCTCTTCATCCTGCAAAAACAGATCATTTGGTTGGGGAAGGAGAGCAGCTTTGTGTCTCAGAAGGGTCCCAGTGCATATTTTAAATGCTTGAAGACAAAGCCTATTTGCAGTTGTTTGTTTGAGATGCATTTCTAAAGTATTGTTGGAGCAGTTCAGGTTGGAAAGGATCTCTGGAGTCCAAAAAAGCAGAGCTGATTACAAAGGATTTAATTTGCTTCTGGTGTTGCAGGGAGCACAGCTTACAAGGCTGGTACGTCCCTGTTGCAGGTGACTGTAGCCAGGCTGCTAGGGAAATCCAGCCTCTGTAAAAATGTAGGATATTTTTGTCTGTTTTCAGCATTTGGAGTGTTTGATTGTAGGATTCAAGATTTGATTTTTGGATTGCCACTAGCAGGAACTACCTCGCCTTTCCAGGGCTGGCTTTTACTAGTGTGTCCTCCACTGCCTGGCATGGGTCTTCTCTGTTATTACACACTGGGTGGAAGTTGATCCTACTTTCAGGTACAGCGGCACTACAGGGCTGTTTTTTTCTGCAGTTCAAACATGGCCTCTCTTAACATAAAAGCCTATTTTCTTGACATGAGTGTGACAGCAGAGCAGCAGCTTTTTCCCCATTTAAAATAATGCCAACATGCAATCTAGTTGGCAGTTTTCTAATTGCGAAATGTCTCTTTTTGTTGTTTTTTTTCCCCCACTTAGATTCTCTCTCAGCCTAACCTGCTCCCTCCATTGGTAAGAGCCCCATATACTAACACCTTCCCAGCGCCTGTTCAGAGGCTGCCAGTAGTACTGCATAGTCAGATGCCGTCTCAGATGACCACAGGCCTTATGAGCCACCCTCGTTTACCGCGTGTGGCCAGAGGTCTTTGTGGATCAGTATCTGGAGCCAGAGGCAATCAGGCCCAGGCTGCGATGAAGGCTGAACGAGACATGAAGGTTAGTATTTGGACAGCGGTGCTGTTAACACCAGTTCAGTCTTGACAGCTTGTAGGACAGGAATGTGTCTGCAAATCATGTCATAATTAAAATGCCTCTGGACCCAAAGCCAGTATAGCTGGGCCTCTAATAGCTGAACACAGACCTCCTCTAAGCCCTGGGGTTTTTGAATAAGAACTTAAGACTAAAAATAGTGTAGGGAGCTTCCTCTCTCCAGTGATCTTGTGGTCAGCAGTTGTGAAGCTGCCACTGCTGTCAAAGGCAATCTGACAATTAGATTTCAAGAGCCTGATTTTTCTGAATAAGTGATGAAGCCTGCAAACCTTGCTGCTAGCTATCTTTTCACATCTGCCTCCCCAGCTCTGAACACCAGTATTGAACCCCACTGTTCCAACCAACCTCATTACTTGGTGATTCTGGAGACTGAACTCCCAGTAGTTTGAAATGCCTGTGATTAATTGTATGTGGTAGAATGCAGTAACATGTTGTGCTCCACAGAAGAGGTGGCTGCATTTCACTAGCAGGTGATGAGTGTCATCTAACTTGTTGAAGCACTTTGGGACCCTTCAGGTTGAGGCAAACTCTTCTTACCAAGGCAGGACTGCCATATGGGGTGTCTGTGTAGGGACACCATTGTACACTTCACATGTTTGCTGCAGAGTAAGTTGCTTGTACAGATAGATGGTGCTAATGAGCTCCTTCATCTATTGTCATTTGCCACAACCCATGCATTCAGGTGTAAAAGCAAAGGTATGGGTTTTTTTTCCTGGTTATGTCTGCTTGTAGGAGAATCGGTTATCCCAGATTATTGATTTCTCCTTAAATTCTAGGTACTTGGTCCATTTAGTCTACCACCAGTTTATTAGCTGTACACTTACCAGGTGATGCTTCGTATATTGATGAGTATATTACAGATTTAATTTAGACAGTCATAGCAAATACGACTATACAGTCCTGTTTTCCAAATCTCCCTGCAAACACTGCTCAGAAGAATCTGAGTTACTTTGTCACATTTGGTTACTTGTGATCAGTTCCTCCAGACTTCTAGCCTTCAGGGCATGGCTGAAATGTGTGCAGAAGATTTCAGGTGTCCATCTGGCTCCAGTAAAAGCAGACTGTTGCTGCAGTCCTGCACACCAGAGTTCACACTTTTTCTGTTCTGTTGCTTGTTGAGTTACTTGGAGCAACTACACAGTATGAAAGCCAAGACCTCTTGTTCCAGGCTTTTGCTTTTTTGTCCCCCTGTTGTGTGTCATCCCCCCTGCCCTGTTTTCTGTAAAACAGCATAAAATACTTAGAGAGGTATGTGGAAGCTTAGCGACTGTATTGTAGTGGAGGCTCCTTGTATTAAAGTACACCTTTTTAATTTTAAAAAGGCATTTGACTGCATTGGGCTTAATTGTGCAGCTTTCAAAAGATTGAACTCTTACTGCAACTCCTGCTTTTGCTAAGCCTGGACAGGAAAGCGAAGTGCTTGATCTGAAGCCTCTGGTCTGCACAGTGTAAAACCTACAAATAAAACGCGTAGTCACAAAGGCTGAATTTCACAGGTGTAAGTCAACGTTGGTGGTAGGATTCAGAGGAGGAATTTGAAATAAGCCAGGCAGTAGTTTGTGCTGCCTGGGATGAGTGCCCATTTTGAGTGGGAAGCAGATAAGACCCCAGCTTACACAGAACACAACCTTGAACCTGGTTCACTTACATTCCTGTTGTAGACTCTGAAGTCTTGTGTACAGAGACGTGTGTTGGAGGAGGAATTTGGGTGCTGAGAGTAGATTCTGCTGGTGTGATACACAGCTCCTGCACTCAAGAAGTCCAGACAAAACAGCAGCAGAAATGACAGCTGGCATGGCCCTCGGTGCTGACGGTAGTGTTGGGGCATGGGCAGTGTGCAGGCACACATGCCTTCTGGTCATGTCTGACTTCCACTGAGGAGTGAAGCTTTGTTTTGAGCCTGCTGCAGGTAGTGCTTACACTTCTTAAACTGTGCAATAATAGTGTCATAAAAAGATGTTAGATAATGCTTCAAACTATTGTCTTTGATCCTCTTTTCTGGGTTGAGGATTAGGAAGAGCAAGGGAAGCCTCGGCATGATGTTAAGCTACTACTGAGGAGCCAAGAACGCAGATGTAGTGACATCTAGGAAGCACCTGGATGGACGCTGCCTTTCTAGAAAAGTCTTGCCACTGCAGTCAGTCCTTCCTCTTTCATTTAGGAGATACTTTTGTGAAGTCACTCCTATTCCAATGCCCTCTCTTCAATAAACATATTTTCTCCCTTTCTCAAGGCAAAGCAGAGAGCAGAGGTACTTCAGTCCACCCAGAGATTCTTTTCTGAGCAGCAGCAGCAGCAGCAACAGAGCAAACCTGTAGGAGGCAAAGCACAGAAAGTGGAAGAGAATGGGAGCAAACCCACCGAGGCAATTGCTGACTCTTCAGGAGTCTGCCAGGACAAAACTGAGGAGAAGCCCACCCCTGCGCCTGCTACAGCAACAAAACCTGTTAGAACTGGACCAATCAAACCTCAGGCAATCAAAACCGAAGAAACAAAATCTTAGAGGCTGTGTTTCTGTGGAGGTGGAGGGAGAGGGGAGGGTGGATGAGATGACAGCAGCATGAATTTCTAGCCCAAAGGAAAAGACAACAGTCTTCTCTCCCTGCAGGGCTCTGAACAGCATAAAGTGACGTAGAAGCCTTCAGCAGTTATGGATGTGAACTGCTGCGTATCCAGCTGAGCTTCTAGGCTCCTTGGGCTTGTGTCTGCTCTAACAGCATGGAGGCTGCTTTTGGTGTGTGCACGTTCTACACGTGTGCACATGTACTGGCTTACACACCTGTATGTTTCCCAAAGTGAAAAAAATTCAGCAGTAGTGACGGCGGGGAGGCGGTCAGGGAGGCTTGTTCCGAGCTGACAAGAGGAATACTCATATTTTCTTCAGGCTCTGATCTTCAGCTGCTATTTATCTTTTTATAAACCCATGAATACGAGAACATGCAGATTTGAAGATGGTGCTGGGCCAAGTAATATGTGTTAAGTTTTTAGTGACTTAAGAAGCTTCTATCTTGTAATAGAGAGGGATTCATATAGCTGGCAAGATTGCCTTTGCTGTGTGACCTAACATAACACAGGGTAATGCTGATGATGTTGAGTGTCCCTCTGAAGGCAGTGCTTTGCTGGCTGCTGCTTCTTGTATGAAAATATATTGCATTTAGATCACCGTATGAAAATGCTACTTGGCCACCTGTTCTCTACACCCACTGCCCTCTCAGTTGTTCACCTCTGGAATTGAAAGGTTCATTGCATCAATAGTCATATTTGTTCTGTTCACCTCTGTCCAGCTATCTTTATATGATGCGAGTGATTTCTAAACGGTTTCCAGTTTATGTCTGTATACAGCAGCGAGCACTTTGAACTGTGCCACGAGAATAAAAGAAACCTTATCAGCTTAAAGAAAGTTTAATCTACAACGTGCATTCTTTATATCAGAGCTGCGTTGCACCACCTCCTTGCCCACAGTGTGCTGGAAAGTAGAATCAAGTCAAATAAATGCCTTTTTAATTGTATCCTCTAGTATTATAGCTGTAGGACAGTACTGTATGATACTTCTGTGAATGTAAGATACCCTGTACCTGCTTATGATATGTAGTAGTGACTGTGCTATACTGGAGCTGTTTTTAATAATGTTATTCTAGAGGTTTTTTTCCAGACAATGATTGAAAAAGCTAATAAAAAGCACCAGGTACCACATCAGTAGCAGAATTTGCTGTTTTTTCTGGGATTTTTTGTTTTCCTTGGTTTTTGGGGTTTGTTGTTTTTTTTTTTACATGTTTTGGAAGGAAGAGGTGAGAGTCTAATGTGTATAATTTTGTTCAGATGACTGCAGAAGCTGGAAAGGCTGTTGCTGCTATCGATGCCTAGTGAATCGCTATTGGTTATCTTTTTATATAAATATATATATAATTTGAATTTTTGGAAACTTTAGCTGTGATGTCAACTTTGGAAAAAAGTATCCCACTTGTAGTGTGAGTTGGCATTGTACAGAAATTAACAGCCATATTGGTCTAGAAATGTTAAACTTAATTTTTTTTTTCCATTTGTACAGGGGTAACGCACTGTATTAAATATGTACGGTCTTATTTACATGGGTTTGATTACAGAAACTAATAAAGTATTCTCTAAATAAAGCACCTGGGTAATCTCGTGATTAGCGCAGTGCTGCAGGATGCACGGAGAGCGCCTGAACACCATGTGCCGAGCAAAGAGTGCGTGTGACAGCTTGGGAGAACAGACTTCTGAGGAAAACCAGTTTGAAACAGCTTATTTCTGTTTCCCATGGTGCTTTTGGTCTCATTCTGCAGCAAAGGGATGCGGCTTTCATCTAGCTCTGGACAGGACCTGCAGTTTGTGTTTCTGAGATGTTAACTCTGCTGCATGTTGGTGAGCTGTCGGCTTCCTAGAGAAGGGCTGCTCATCAGAGGAGATGAGGATGAGCACAGCTGGTTACTCATTTTAGCTGGTGGCTGACAACAGGCATCAGCTGAACCCTCACAGCAAGGGGCAAGAGGTTTCCTGCAGGAGGGAGCCTTGATCAGAGCTTTCACAAGGGTGCAGGAGGCTTCCTTCTTGTGCTGCTCCTCAACTGCATCCTTCCCAGCTCACAACAATGTGCACTCACTACCACATGTTCAGATCATACAGTCACCAACTCAGGCCCTGAAGTGTGGGGCAGGATGAGGGCTGAGCATCCTTCAGTTGCAGAGGGGAAAGCATCCCAGGTTTCTGCCCTGGGTTTGTGGGGTTAGGAGCAGCAGGATGCTGTCAGCTGGCCCCCAGAGGGAACCTGGGACCAAACACCAGAAACACTGTTTGACGTCTGGGAAGTAATTCCTCCTGCCTTGGGAGAAGGTACTAGCTGGTAGCTGGTGCTGCATGTCAGACGAGTGCAAAGGAAGGAGATGGCATCCAGGGGTGGCTGTGCAAGCACCGCTGGTTGTGGTGCAGATCACCTTTGGTCAGGGGTGTTGCTGCCAGCTCCGCGGTGGGTGGGAGCGGGCAGAGCTGCCTGTGCTCTGCTGGCTGGGAACCCAGGTTCAGGGGCTGCAGAAGGGTGAGTGTCCTGCTGAGGCTGGTCCTGTCAAGGGGCAGCACTATGGAGTACATAGAGGTGCCATAATCCACAAACGGAGCAATGGGCAGATGTGTCACCTACTCGGGGGTTACCACAGGTAAAGCACCTTTTTTGTTTTTACAGGAACTGCGAAGCACAGCTACAGTAAGTGCTCAGGGAGAGGAGGATGCAGGGAACTGAGTGATCGTAGATTGTGGCTTGGTCTACAAACGTGCTATAGAAGAGTAACTGAGTTAGATGTTTCCCTGGCTTGAGGCTATCTTTAGCCTGGTTCATCTTGGAAGGACATCCTATAAATGGAAAATCCTCCACCAGACTATACTGCATTTAAGGAAATGGCACTGAAAGGATTCATCTTAAATTCTCCAGTAAAGCTACCAGCAAAGTCAGGCGAGTTTCCCACAGCCGGCTGTGGGAACGTACCGCGCTTTCTGCTGTGTCTTGTGCTGGGCAGAACAAGGATAATATTTTTGCAGAAACCCTGAAAGGCAAACGATTGGGCATATTCTGCGTCTGAATAACTCGGGTTTGATGTGGGCCTCTCAAACAGCCCCAAACGCTACCTGCCTTTAGGGCCAGGTTGAGCTTCCAGTCACTGACCCCAGTTCATGGAATATTTTTATGCTATTTAACTAGGTAACTGGCCACTTACACTGAAATAGATCTTGCCTTTATCATTTGAGTGGGACCTGGTGTGTAATCTCCTAGAGCTCTGGTCTTCTCAAGTAGTTGTGCTGAACCTCCTGTAACTTAGGGAACCATTTTGTTTGGAGAATTCACTTCCCCCCTCATCCCCCCCCAATAATATTCAGTCTGTAAGAAGACCATAACTTTTCCCAAGGGCAGGGATTAAATGTGACTTGGGCCAGAATCCAGCAACGCCCTGGGCCCAGGCTGGCTTCTTGCTGCGGTGCGGGAGGGGGAAGCTCTCCGGGCTGTTTTTGCAAAGCCTGTTAAGTAGAGCCATGTATTCAGCGCTGCTCAGCTCCAGCCCAGCTCTCTGCAAATCCTGTGTACACTGGCTTCTCTTAGCCAATTAAGTGATGAACTTCCCAGCCTGAAAAGACCCTGGTGCTGCCCGAGAACAGGATGATGGGAAGGACTGGGGCTGCCTGTGCTTGGTGTCTCTGCTCACGGAGAAGCTGTTGGTGCTTCTGTTCCCCAGGGACCTTTCATGCTGGGGCTCAAGTCATGCCTGTGGGAAGCTGTGGGGTAAAGGGGGGCTTCAGCCTCGCCTCCCATCCTGTTCTGGGACAGACGTGTCATTCTCCCATCCTCAGCAGCAGGATGCCCCTGGCTGGGGGGGGTCAGTGCCGTGCAGGCAGGGGCTGCCTGCCTTGCTCTTCCTGGCCCCAGTGGGAACGTAACAGCTCCTACCTTTTCCTGGGTGACCTCTATAACTGCCTTTCACCCCCAGCGTTACTGCCCTGGGTACCACCCTGCGGTTTGCCTTGTTCCTCTGTAACTGCCTGTCCCTGAGAGGGATGCTGCAGGGCTGAGGCTGCTCCCCAGGGCAGGCCTATGCAGCCATGTTTTCTGTGGCCAAGAGAGCCCGTAATGCACCACGAGTTTATTGCAACAGCTGTGGTCAGTGGCAGCGGGTGCCCTCTCCCCACACCAGGACCAGGGCACCTGGCTCAGAGCAGACCTGGGTCCTCCTCATACATTGCCCAGCTGGCTGAGATGGCGGGGCTGGGGCTGCGGTCGATGGTGGAGGCACGGCTGCCCCCTGTCAGGAAGCTGAAGAAAGAGTCACGCTGGGGCATGGTGAGTGGCGTCCCGCAGCCCATGAGGTCCAGTGTGCAGCGCACAACCCGCTGCAGCGTGTAGGTGATGCAGCTCCAGACGCTCTCCGGTTCCTGGCATGGCACGGGGCCACTGGCTCTGGAGAACATGGCGTGGCTGATGGCGGCTGGCAGGAGGTGTTGCCGATCCACATGGCTCAAGCACTGCGGCTGAGATGGCACAACTACTAATACAGCACAAATGGAGCAGGAGCGGGCGGCACGCAGGGCGGTGGGGACTTGCTGGGGCTGTGGGGCTGCCCCGTGGCATCTGCGAGGGCGCATGGCTGGTGTGGGGACGCCTCTGCTGGGGCTGGCTCGTGGTGACTGTCGCAGTCCTGCACAGGCCTGCCAGGGAGCAAGAAAGGGTCTTTCAGCACCTTGCCTCCATGTGCTGGAGTCCCACCTGCGGCCTCAGGTCGGTCCCTGCCCTGGGTTCACCCAGTAGCTGGCATAGTGCAGTGTTTTGGTGTTAGTCTGATGCTAATGCTGTATTATTATGTTTTAGTTGTTCCGAAGTAGCACTTACCCTCATTAAGGACTTTTCAGTCTCTCATGCTCCGCCAGTGAGGTGGTGCACATGGAGCCAGAAGGGAGCAGAGCCAGAACACCTGACCCAAACTAGCCAAAGGGGTATTCCATACCACAGCATGTCATACCCAGTATATAAACTGGGGGGAGTTACTTGTAAGGGACTGATCACTTCTCAGGTTTGGCTGGGTATTGGTCAGTGGGTGGTGAGCGGTTGTATTATGCATCGCTTGCATTTGTTGGTTTGGTGTTGGGGTTTTTTTCCCCCTTTTAGTTTTATATCTCCTTGTTATTTCCCTTATGGTTATTATCATTGGTAGTGGTATTTTATTATACCTTAGTTACTGGACTGTTCTTATCTCAATCTATGGGATTTACATTCTTTCGATTCTCCTCCCCTTCCCACCCAGGAAAGGGAGGCCTATGAGCGAGCGGCTGTGCCTTCTGAGTTACCAGCTGGGCTTAAAACACAACAGTCCCTTCTGGCACCCAACGTGGGGCACAAAGGGTTGAGAAAACGACAGATCTGACCAGAGCGTGTCAAAAAAGCTTGTTATAAACTTTCATTGTTTTGCATTAATAGTCACTCCTCACAATGTTGATTTATTTGCTCTCTGAGTTGTTGCACTTGCTCTTTGAGTTGCATTGTGTAACACAGTACGTGTTCCCTGCGTTGATGTTTGTCACCTATGGGGCCTGAGCTAAGGCTCTCTCTTTGTTGTACTTTTTAATAATGGCTTCTGATATAATAGAATTGCTGGTTGTGAAACTGATCTGGTGGTGCCCGTACTGAGCATTGCAGCCACGTAATGGGAACTATTAATAGTTGTCTCTTTTGCCTTTCCTTCTCAGAGGGCCAGCCTCTGGAGGATACGTTCACCCACTCCTCCTCCTCCCACACCAGGCTATTTACAGCAGCACTTGAGAATTTTAAAGATTGTGAGTACCCTTGGAACCAACCTGGTTCTTCTGCCAGGAACCAGTGTGCTGCTGCGCATGGTTCAGGCCTCGTTTAAGGTTAAATAACTATCTAAGAGTACCACCAAGAGATCTTCCCCACGGCTAGATACTTATGAGTGGCAGGGTGTGTGGGATAATATAGGCAAGTACCCAGTCCAGTGGGCCCCTTCAGTGCTTTGGAACTTCATCCCTGAACAAGTCTGGAATCTGGAAAAACTAGTAAAACATTTGGAAAAAGTATGCTGTTGTCCTGGCAACACCAGAGAAGCACAAATCACCACAGCGTGCTGGGGCCTGACCCATGCCTGCAGAGCCCTGCTCAACGCTATCCAGTACCCTCAAGGAGAAAAGAAGGTCTCTGGATCCAATGACAAAGGAATAGACACCAAAGCGACTCCAGCCCCAACAACAGACACTGCAGCCGCTCCAACGCCAGTAGCAGGCACTGCAAATGAAACAAAGGACCAGTCTGTGCTGCTATCAATCACCCCTATATGGAAGAAGTGGACACTAATGTCACCTTGCGTAGTGAAAGAGGACTCTTCCGTTGTGAGGTTGCTGAAGGTCAAAGAACAGCAAGTGCCAATCACGACCACAACAGTGCACCAGCAGCAATATCGCACCAACCGAGACTCCCTGATTCCCATCCATAAGCTGATCCTTAGATTGGAGGCCCAGGAGTGATCAGTAGGACCCACTCACCCTTTAATAGCTCCGTACAGCCAGTGTGAAAGTCTAATGGAGAGTGGAGACTAACAGTAGACTATCGTGGCCTGAACAAAGTTACACCATCTTTGAGTGCTGCCGTACCGGACATGCGAGAGCTTCAGTATGAACTGGAGTCAAAGGCACCCAAGTGGTATGCCACGATTGATATTGCCAATGCCTTTTTCTCAGTTCCTCTGGCAGCAGAGTGCAGGCCACAGTTCGCTTTTACTTGGAGGGGTGTCCAGTACACTTGGAACCGACTGCCCCAGGGGTGGAAACACAGCCCTACCATCTGCCATGGACTGATCCAGACTGCACTGGAACAGGGGCAAGCTCCAGAACACCTGCAATACATTGATGACATTATCATGGGGGCAGATGAAAACATCAGAAAAAGTCACACAATGGGACTAATTTCTGGAACAACCTTATAGGCACTTGGCCTAAAGAGCACAGCATTGAGTGGGTATATCACGTCCCCTACCACACAGCAGCCTCTGAGAAAATCAAACTTAAAATGGACCGCCCAGAGGAAGGGGTGGTGGGAGCCCTGCGCAGAAGGACTTGGGGGTGGTGGTTGATTAAAAAATTAACATGAGTCGGCAGTGTGCACTTGCAGCCCAGAAAGCCAACCGTACCCTGGGCTGCATCAAAAGGAGTGTGACCAGCAGGTCGAGGGAGGTGATCCTGCCCCTCTACTCTGCTCTCATGAGAACTCCCTTGGAGTACTGTGTGCAGTTCTGGTGTCCTCAACATAAAAAGGACATGGAACTGTTGGAACAAGTCCAGAGGAGGCCACGAGGATGATCAGGGCACTGGAGCACCTTCCGTATGAAGATAGGATGAGAAAGTCGGGGCTGTTCAGCCTGGAGAAGGAAAAGCTGCGTGGAGATCTCATAGCAGCCTTCCAGTATCTGAAGGGGGCCTATAGGGATGCTGGGGAGGGACTCTTCATGAGGGACTGTAGTGAGAGGAGAAGGGGTAACGGGTTCATGCTTAAACAGGGGAAATTTAGATTGGATATGAGGAAGAAATTCTTTACTGGAAGGGTGCTGAGGCACTGGAATGGGTTGCACAGGGAAGTTGTGAATGCTCCATCCCTGGCAGTGTTCAAGGCTGGGTTGGACAGAGCCTTGGGTGACATGGTTTACCATGAGGTGTCCCTGCCCATGGCAGGGGGGTTGGAACTAGATGATCTTAAGGTCCTTTCCAACCCTAACTATTCTATGATTCTATGATTCTATGACTTCAGACATTGGGATATACATTTAGCAAAGGCCACCTGGTTGGTCAGCACCAGGGGATCTGCCAACAGGGCTGGCCCAGCCCATTCACAGCTTTCACACACTGTAGAGAGGGATAAAGCTCCTGTGGTGCACATAAAGAATCTGCTGGGGAAGACAGTCTGGGTTATTCCTGCCTCAGGCAAAGTCAAACTGACTTATGGGATTGCTTTTGCTTCAGGACCAGGGTGCATTTGATGGGCAATGTGGAAGGATGGTGAAGTTTAGTGTGTACCTCAAGGAGATTTGATTTTGGGTGAGAATGGCCAATGAATTAAACTATGATGCTGTATGATATTGTATAATATCATACGCTGTATGATGCTGTATAATATTGGATATTATCTCTTCTGTGGTGGCTACACTCCATGTGGTACTTAGTTGCCAGCAGGGTTTAAAACACAACAGAGACCCCACGGGATATGTCGCATCCCACACCCTCCCCAGCCCCTCCCAGTGGTTTGGCAGGGCCCCCCCCCCCCAGTTCCACCCACAGGACTCACCAGCGCAGCCCTCACAATGGAGGAATGTGGGCTGCCTGCAGCTGGTACCCACTCCCTTCGCCTCCCTGGCACCCCTTTGTCTCCTGCCCTTCTAGAACAGGGTTGGTTCTGACCCGGGGCCCCTCCCCTTGATGAGCAGCCAAACCCCCCAGCGCTGCCTCAGTGTCCTCATCGCTTCCCCCCCCCACCACCCCCAGCACCAGCCACCTGCAGCTCACTAATCCTCCCCATGTGCTAAATCTCTGGGGGTTAGTGCTGAAGCTTTAACTTTTACTCCGATTCAATGTTGTGGTCATGTCACAACATGCTAAATAAAGGTGCTCCTGGGGCTGGCTGCATCAGCAGCTGCCTCCCAAATGTGGCGTTTTCCTGGCCAAAGCTTTACTGGTTGCCCCCAGCACCTTCAGCCTCCTGGTGCATCAAGTTGGGCACTGGCACACCAACCCCCAGGAAAACCCAGGTTTGGAAAGACGAGGTCCAGGGCAGCAGTGGTGGTGGGCATCTGTTGGGCTGGCACCCTATGCCTGCCCCAGGGATGGGGCCGCTGCTGTCCTGTCTGTCCCAAGCGCCTGTGAAGGGGGGGAGAAACAGCCTCCTACAAACTTTCTATAATAAATAGAAGAGCGTGCCTTGGTTGGTTTGGCTTGGCATGGGGAGTGGGGCCACAATGGCCACACTGCATAGGTGGCCAGGCACGGACAATTAACCTGAAGCACATGGCTGAGAGGAGCTGGGCACACCAAGAGGCTGCTTGGCTGCAGGATGCTCTGCCAGCAGTCCTCACCACTGCTCTCTTGGCTTGTTTCCCCAATAAAACAAGGGTTGTGCCATGAGTGTCCATATTCCCTGCTGCATTTGATCCCAATCAGGTGGCAGAGCTCTGGAATGCCCCAGGCACCTGCAGTGTAGGATGCAGCAGGGCTTGTGGGCTCTCAGCAGGGGAGCTCTGTTCTGTAGGGCTGTTGGGGGTGGGCAAATGCTGCTCTCCTCTGTAAGGCTGGAATGAACTGGGGAGGCCTCCCCAAAACTGCTGCTGCTGGGGGGTCTGGGGAGCAGCAGTGGTGCTCGTGCCCAGCCAGAGCCTGCAAACACAAACCTTGGCCCCACAGAGGGGGTTGCTGCTTGCAACCAGGGAAAGCTTTTATTCGTAAGGTGGGATCTTCCAAGACAGCCTCTCCCTACCTCCACCACTGCCCTGCCCAGCCTTTGCTGTGCCTGAGCCTTCCCTCCTCAGATTCAGGGGGGCCAGCATGGCTGCTCCCAGAGGATGCAGGAGTGGTTCATTCAAAACCCAGAAAGACGCTTCACTGGCTTGACCAGACTCTAGAGAAGCACTTAATTTCTCTCCACTGCACCCACGCAGAGTGGGCTGTTGCCAGAGGTGCCACTGGGGATGTTGGTGGCCCCATCATGGTGCGGCTGAGCAGCGTGCGGCGCCCACCATTGCCTAGGGCTGGCTGAGGCAGCACTCCTGGACATGCTGGGTGGAGCTGGGGAGCAAAGCAGGGTGCTGAGGCACATACAGGGGTGCCAGGGGCTGAGCCAGGATGGCCCCGGCTCACACCTGGGAGAGGCGGACGGGGTAGGTGACCATGTTGAAGCTGTCCCAGGCAAAGAGCTGCCGCTCGGTGGGGTTGTAGTCCACCATGCTGAGGTACCGGAATCGGTTCTCGAAGGGGATGCTGAGGGCCCGGCTGGTGCCAGTGGTTGTGTTGTAGGCAAAGTTGATGGTGGCGTTGGGTGCTGAGTAGCTGCTGATGGTGTAGAGGGTGCCACAGATGATGAAGGAGTTGGCCACCCCCCGCTTGCGGATGTTGGTCTCCCAGGTCTGCCGGATCTCCAGTGTCTCAGGGTCCAGCTTGGAGAGGATGATGGCCCCCCGGGCCTTCTCAGTGCTGTAGATCACCCAGAGCCCTGTCTCATCCACAGCCAGATCAATATCGGTGTAGCCCCCCCAAGCGTAGGGGTACTGCCCATGGTAGCCGGCACCAGGGATCTCCTTCTCGGCTGTGATGGCCTCTGTCCGTAGGTCGTAGCGGGCCACGGCATGGGAGCGGAGGGGTTGGAAGAAGAGCCCGCCGCGGTAGATGACAGCACCGTTGCTCTCCAGGGGCCGCGGCAGGATGTGCACCTTGGCAGGGTAGCCCTGGGCCAGCTGCTCGGCCGCCTCGTACTGGAAGAGCTGGCGCACCTCCGTGCCCACCGTGTCCACGCGCCAGGTGGTCTCCCGCGTGAAGGGGGGGACGGGCTCAGGGTCCTTCATCCACACACCGTACTTGCCAGCGATGGAGTCTGCCCGGCCAAAGACAACAGGCTCCCCAACCCACACCAGCTCACCGCAGCCTGCTCAGGGACAGGAAGGAAGAGCAAAGGGGTTATTGCTTGGCAGTAGCTGTGCCTGGCGAGCCCCTCAAGAGGACCAGGCGGTGTTTGTTAGCAGTGAAGCATGGGGCCGGCCGTGCCGGTGGCAGTACCAGAGTCCTCTGTCCCGGGGCGGCTGAGCGCAGTCTCCTTCAGCATCTGGGATGCAGGAACCTCTGTCCTCTCCGACTGCAGCTCCTGGTAGGTGAGGGGCTGCGGGTTCCAGCGAGGGGCTGTGGTGGGGCAAGGTGCAGGGTGAGCAGGGTCTGAGCCAGCTCCCCTCACCACCACACCTACCCTCCCCACCGTTGGGGGTTTCCATGATGGGCTGTTGCCCCCCCACAACGCCAGCACCTCTGGTCAGGAGCCCAGTGCCTGCTCGTGCTGCAGTGGGGCGCATCTGTGACCCGCTGATGGCGGTGCTGCTCTGCGGCCGCTGATGCTGTTGCCCCTCAGGTCTGGAGTTTAATGGAGATCAAGGGAATCTCCTAAGCTCCCAGACGAGCACAGTCCCCTGCGTTCCCCCCTCTGCTGCAGGGCAGATGGTGGGATGAGGGGTCTCGGGCTGCCAGCCCTGATTTAGCGATGGGAGGGGGTTTAGTGCAATGGGCTGTGACCCCCCCGGCTGAGCCCTGCAGCAGAAGAGCGCTCTGTCGGGGTCCCCAAGAACGGGCAGCAGTGGATGCACCGCACAGGCGACAGTGAAGAGGCTCTGCGGAGACTCGGTGCCAGGGCGGTTCACAGGGTCCCGGCTCCGACCCTTACCTTTGCCGGAGGCACGCACGCCTCCGCGGTCGGGCCCCTCTCCGCCGGGGGCGCAGCGGGTGGCCCGCAGCAGGGCGATCTCCTGGGCACTGCTCTCCAGCCGCCTCCTCAGCTCTGCGTTCTCCCGCTCCAGCCGCCCCTTCTCCTCCTCCAGCCGGGACTTGGCCCGCAGCAGCTCGCCATAAGCGTCCTCCAGGCCACCGGCCGGGCCCGACTGCTGGGAGTCCCGTGCTCCACCCGCCTCCACCCCCCGTGGCCCCGAGCCCCCCGCGCCCCGCTCCCGGCTCTCCAGCCGGCTCAGGCGGGCGGCGAGGGAGGCCAGCTCTGCCCGCAGCTCCGGCCCGCCGCCGGCATTGGGGCAGGCGGCCTCGACGGGGCTGGCCACCGTGAAGGAGTAGGTGCAACGCCCGGTGCTGTCATCCGCACGCGTTAGAAAGGCTCTCTCGCCCCGGCAGCCCAGTGCCAGGCTCCCCAAGAGCAGGAGCCAATCCCCCAGCATGGCCCCGTACTATCAACACCGCCGATGTGCCCGTGCTGCCGCCCGCATTTTATAGGGCAGGAGGGCGGCGGGGAGAGGGTCAGGGCGGAGGGGGGACGGACGAGCCAGAACCTTCCAGATGCCTGTGGTGGCGGCTTTCGCCCGGCGGCAGCCGGCACCCCCCCTCCCCGAGGCCGCTGGCCGAACTCCGGCACCCTGCGGCCGCCGCCAACGGTCTCGCTGCCGCGGCCGTGTGCCAGGGGTGATGCCGCGGACCGGGGAGGCCGGACCCCCCCCCGCTGCTGGCAGGGAGGCGTAGCGCGGGTCCCGGCCAGCCCCGGGGGCCCGGGCCAGCCCCCGTGGTAGCGGGCTGGAGCCGCCCCCAGTCCCGGCACCTCCCGTCGCCGCCCGGGCCCAGGCCCCGCCCCGGCACCGTCCAAGCTCCGCCCTTGACCCTGCCCCCGACTCGGGAATCGATTGCTCGGCGCGGTGGGCGGAGCGCCGAGGCCGTCGATGGGACAGCTGACTGGCAGCCGCAGCCCCGGCCATTTCCCGCCGGCCGGGCCCGGAGTGGAGCCGGGTGAGTGCGGCTGCCGTGGTGGGCTCTGGCGTCGTTGCGGGGATTGGGTGTCTCTGTCTGGGCACTGGCTCTGCTTGCTGGCGGCCCCTGTGGCACCGGCAGGCTGGACCGGAGCGGCGGGGTCGGGTGAAATGCGGGTGTCGGGCACCGGCTGCCCTTGCATCCCCCCTGCCCTGCGGCTCTTGCATCCTTGTTTCGTTCTTCCCCTTTTCCCTCCACTCCTCCGGGGACACCGTGCCGGGCTCCCCGGCTGGCCCGCCGGTCTCTGCCGCTTCCTGCCGGGCCTGGCGAGGGGCGGCCTGGGCCGCGCGGTGAGTGGCGGAGCTGCGGGGTGAGCCCGCCCGTGTGTGCACCTCCCCCGCAGGCTTCTCCTCCCGGTCACGAAGTCGCCTCTCCCGCAGGCAGAGACCATGCCCCCGAAATTCAAGCGGCACCTGAACGACGACGAGGTGACGGGCTCGGTGAAGAGCGAGCGGGTGAGTGCCGGCGGGGCGGCCGGGCCCTCCGGTGCTGCTGGCCATTACGGTCCGGAGCAGTGCCCGGGGTAGGTGCCCATGAAGGGCCGGTGGTTGTTAGCGCACCTTGGGGACCCTAAGGCCCCCGGCCCGTGCCGTTAGCCGCTGGGTCGGCCGGGGCAAGGTGAGCTACGGCTCCCTTTACCGAAGGGTCTGCTGTTGCCGTGTCCCGTAGCTACGGGGCCTAGAAACCCCGGTCGCTGTCGATAATGATATTAGTTAGAGGGGTCACTGTCCGTGCAGCAAACCTGATCTGTGTGTTTTAAACCAAACCTCACTGGGAGATCCTGCTGTCCTGGGAACCTGATTCAGTTCCTTCAGGCTCTGAGATCCTGGTGGGCTCCAGTGTCCTGCCTCTCTGCACAGCTAGGCCTGGGCATCACAGCTCTCCTCCCCATGGTAGTGGCTGAAGGACTCTTGTGATGTTACCCTGTGCTTTACAGGTCGTTATTTTTTTCCCTGTCACCAAGTTCCCCTGATGTTACAGGCTTTGAATACGGGTCAAAGTGGTGCAGCTGTCTGGTTTAGACAAAGTGGATTGAACGTGATGCGTTTGTCCTGGGGTCATACTATGCTGAAACTGAGTTTGGACTGTAGTCTCAAATGTTGCTACGGTTCGTGACAGCCATCAGCAAGATGAGGATCCTGTGTTGCCAAGAGCAGTTTGCTCAGCCCTTGAGGGAGGCAGTGGCTGAAACTATTTCGTGGTGGTGTTGCTTGCTTAAGTTGATTAAGCAAATGTGACAAGGATGGAAATGTAGGTGAGCTTCAAAATAAGAGCACTGTGCTTCAGGTGGGAGCCCCAGTTTATGCACAGAGGAAGCAGCTCTTGATACCATAAGGACAATCCAGTGTGTTCCTAGGCCCACCTGTTTAGTCTGCCATTCCCACTCTTGATTTTTTTTGACCCTAAGTAGATGTTTTCGGGAGCTCTTGGCTCGACTGGAGAATTTGTGCTGCCCTGGTATGAGAAATGAACTCTAGTACTGTCTGTCTGAAACTTTCAGGCTTAAGTGGGATTGTGTGATTGCGCTTAAAAATCAGGCTTTGGACTGTCTGATGGAGTGTAGTGGAACAGCATATCTGAGCCCAGGAGGAGCCCTTTGGTGCGAAGCAGAGATGCTACCAGACCATTCTGCTTTCCAGCCCAACTGTGGCCTTTGCCTGAGTTGAGGGTTTGGAAAGGCCAGCCCCTCTGGATGTGCCTTACAAGGAGCCCAGCGTGTTTCCTTGCAGTCATCCTTCTTACATCTCCTGCTGTCAGATGGCTGGAGACACTCCCAATGTCCTCCACACTGGGAGTGAATCCGACTTCCCACGTGGATGGGACACTTCAGGGTGGCTGATATTCTTTGGGTAGCTGTCACTGACAAAGTGCAGCACTGGGGATTGTCCCTTGAGCAGAGGGGAGCTTCCTTCCACAGCTGGCCTGCGCAGGGGCTCTGCTTTCTGTTTGCTGACACTGGCTGTTTCTGCATCACAGGGAGTTGTACCGATCCCTGGAATTGGGATCTGAACCTGGGCAGGCAACTGGCCATTGACAGAAATCCAGTTTGGCTCAGCGGCAGAGGTGCAAGTTGTCCCGAGTCAGAGCTGCAGAGCTATGCATCAGTTTGTGCTTTGCAGAGTTAGCAAACACTGCCAAAATGATAATAGCAGCACAGAGACATCCAGTTCAGACCCTGGTCACAAGGGGAGAGAAACAGAATTACTCCAGACAAGAGTACTGTCAGTCCCTTCCAAAGGAGGGCTTGCATGTAACTTGCAGTCAGAGGATGCTAATTGTGTTTTAAGAGCTGGAAGCGTGCGTGGGAAATGGTGGTTGCTTGTTGATGTGGTTTGGCTCTTTTCTGTGCTTGCAGAGGAACCTGTTGGAAGAAGATTCAGATGAAGAGGAAGACTTTTTCTTGTGAGTTTCTGAATGGCTGCTCTAGGGAATGCAATGTCTTAACTGCCTATGCTCTGAGACTGCAGGTGTTGAATAGCAAATGCTGCTCCCTGCCTTGTAGGGGGGGGCTTAGGAATCAAACCCTTCTATTCGTTTGAGATGAGGCTTGGCATCGAGCATGAATTAGATTTAACAGGTGTGACCTTTATAAGAGTGGGTTGTCTCACATATCCTAAGACCTGGGAGGGACTGATGGGAGGTATGAGGACAATCCTCTGTCCACAGGGTGTTGATTCTCTGTTGTGTATCTTTTGAGTCTGGTTTAAAAACATGTTTTCATTGTACCTTCCATCCTGATTGCTCTTTTGTGCCTGCAGGAGAGGGCCTTCTGGACCAAGATTCGGACCTAGGAATGACAAGATCAGGCAGTAAGTTGCTGCTCCTCAGTGCCGCACAGATAATACTTTATTTACACTGTGAGCTCCTGCACTGTCTTAACTACATATTTCTTTGTAATTTGGAATATGAACATAGCTTGTACGTGCTTTTCTCTAACTGACATTTTCTTCCCTACATGTCCCCAGCTAAGGGAAATCTCAAATTTGATCCAAGTTATCACGAAAACGTGCACTGACAAAGGCAAAGGGACAGGATTGTGTTGCAGTAGACCAGTGGAGTTTCTAATGCTCTTGCTATATTCTGGTGATGATCTGTTTCCTGCTTTTATGAGGCTCACTCTCTGGAGCATTAACTTTGAATTCTAACCTTTGCTAGCACCATTTTTATTTTCTTTTGCTTTGTTGCTTTTTATTTCATCCTGTAACTTGTTCCTCAATGTTACAAGAAAGCAAACGGTCAGGAACGCACCAAGACCATGTTTTTTGGACAGCAGCTGTTCTCTGGCCTCTTATCAAGAAAAAAATGTGATATAGGTCACCTGCAGATAAACAGTGACTCAGTGGGGTCAAAGCAGCTGGAAAACAGGAAACCATTATGGCTGGAGGAGGATTACTGTCTGTATTAGGGCAAGAAGGAAGGAGTGACCACTATGGATCCTTCTCCCATTGGGTCATTTCCTGGATGATACTTGTTCTGGGTTCCAGTTTGTCCTACTTTTTCTTATGAGGGATGCAATGGTAGTATTTAATGGAAAAGAGGGGGGAATATTCACAGACTCCTGATTTGTGTTGCACTGTTTCCTTTGCTGATCTTCGTGAAGCCAGAACAGAGATGTATGCAGGGACTGATGACCAGGTATTACTCAGGCTGTGTTGACCTGTGCGCAGCCTGTGTGTTGCTCTTCATTAGGGATTTTTTTTCATGCCAGGAGGAAGCCAGAGCAAGCTCTGAGATGACTCACTGCCAGTGTCAGTGTTAGTACTTGCCTGTGTGCCTGCTCGCCACGCTGTCTTGAGGGATGAAGGGCACTGGAGTTATACAAGAGGTACTGGGTTTGTCACTGTGCCTTGTGTTTTCAGGAGGTCTTTGTTCCCTCCAGGATGTGAGGATGCTGTTGGTAGAGGTGAGCTGGTCCTTAGAGTAAGCCAGTGTGGATAAAGCCTCCCTGTAGGTCAGGGCCAGGCTGATCTGGAGTGGATGAGAGGGATGAGATTTGGTTTTATCAGTGGGGTTCTGCCCCCTAAAAAGGTGGAGGAGGGGTGACATCTATGCCTTTGTCCTCCAAAGGAGGGGCTTAGGTAGAGGCATAATACAGTTTTCTCTGGTTTCAGCAGAGGAGGAAAAGGAGGGTTGGGTTTCAGCTGCTGCTGAAACACTGTAAGGGAAAGACATTTTAAGGAGGAATTTGAGCATTTAGAGAGCTGAGGCACAGCTGGATAAAGCTAGAGACTAGCTGTATCTGGAGGAACAAGGTGTGAGGATAGGCATAAAAGGAAACTGGATGCAGGATTGGGTAGAGGAAAAGCTGATGGGATTATGGGAGCAAAGGTGTGAAATACGTTGGACGTGAGAGACAAGACTGGAAGCTTTTTCTAGTTGTCCTTGGCAGTGAAGGGACTTGGGTCAGTGTGGTGAGTTTGGCAGCAGAGGCCCTCAAGGCTGGCTCAGCTGCAGAAGGAGATGGTGGGGAACCCTGCAAATCCCACAGGGGAAGAGATGATTTAGAGTCATCAATAGCAACAGAAGAAAGTGTCGCAGTCCCCTCTGTGCTGCATTTTTATCCTGATGTGTCTGGAACTTCAAGCTCTCTTGCCCCAACAGCTGCTCGGTTGGGGGAGACACTCCTGGTAATTAAGTGGCTCTATGAGGTTCCTTAGGCTCCCTCTGGGACCTCCCTGTCCCTGGGGAGAGCTGGAGCTGAAAGGCAGCTTTGAATAGGCTTCTGTCATTTTCCCGTAAGTTACAAAGAATAGATAATGGAGAGCTGATCTCTCTGCTTTTGCTTCCAGGCTATGTGAGAAGTACTGAATGTGTGTCATGAGAGCTCTTACTGCCTTTTTGGGGGAAGGTGAGATGTTCATCTTCCACCTGTTTCATTTAGAACAGGAGCCTCTCATTGCTGGTCATGTTTTCAAAACCACTACAAAAATCACCCCCTTTTCTGTGCTGCTTCACCTCCTTCACTGCTGATGTTTCTGCTTTCAGGTGACTGCTGCTGGCCCTGCTTGTGCTGGTGATGAGGCTGAGCATGCTGCTGTGGTTCCCCAGGAGCCTGTGGTTCCCCCATTGTATTGCTGAGGGTGGCCAGCATCCTCAGCACTGGAGCTTGGCCTCAGTGGCTCTGTCTGTCCCTAAGTTCCATCTGGAGGAGGGAGAATGTTTGGGGAATGGTTTCAAGGCAAGAGTTGACAGCAGCTTCACAAGGCCTGGCTGCTTATCACAGGTTGCTGGTTATGCAGTGGACCCCAGCCACAGTCCAAGCTTTCATTTAAAGGTGATACTGAGACCATGTTGTCAGGCATCATTATTAGGTATAATCCCTTCAAGGACTGAAGGCTTCAGGGAGGCATTGACTGCTGTCTTCCTCAAAGCTGGGATGAAACAGCAAAAAAACCCCGAGTTATCTGTGGCGTGGTTCAGTGCTGACACCCTGTTGTTGAGTACAGCAGGGCTTTCTGCTGGGCAGCCTCTCTGCAGAGAGACATGCCTTGGAGAACACTGTGCTCTGCTGGCCTCCTGCCTTTGCACTGTCCATCCAGCTTGGCTCTCCATCCTATTCCCTCTTGCCTGGGTTTCTGGCACAATGAGGGATGTTTGGGTTTAATTTGCACCAAAACACATAGCACTATTAATATTGCTGGGGTGGAAAATATAAGTGTGTCATGCTGGCTGTAAACAGCCAGCTTGGAGACAAGAAGCAGCCTTGAGCAGTGCATCCCATGGTGCGTGCATGGGCTGTTTATGGTGTCTGAAGAATGCGCGACTGTTATTAGGCAAACACTGTGACCGTCCCAGGGGGGTTTTCAGTAGCTAACCTGGAGTAGCCAGAATGGGAAGGTGTATTCCTCCCACTCTGGACCCAGCAAAGCACTAAGAGAAGAGGAGCCTAAGCCAAGATGACTGCCGTTGAGTCTCTTGTTGCTTTGATAGTGTACACTTGCTGTCCTTATTAAAAGCATCATATATGCAGCAATTAGTAAGGAGGGTCATGGGAGGCATATTTTATGCTTTTGTCTTGCTTTCTTTCCTGGCAGGTATTCTCCTTTATTTCTCTTGGAAATCTGGCAGGAGTGAAGCACATGAAATACATGTGTCAAAAGCCAGTATCTCCCTAACAGGAAATATGCTTCATATTAGAAGATTCATTCTTTCTTGCCAAATGAAGCAAGAAAATATTTTCTTCTTGATGTGACTTGAGTTTCCAACCTCAAGCATGCCAAACTAATGGGAATTTCTGAATTTGCTCTGAAACTGCAGGGTTAATGAATAGGCTGGGCACCTTTCAGACCCCTCCTGGAGAAGCATGTCTTGTAGCAGTGATGGATGGGAAAGAGTAGGAAGCAAGGGCTGGCCGAAGGTCTGGCTAAAGCACTGTGTGGAGAACAAAGTTTCATTCCCTGGCTTGGTCTCTTCCTTCCTGGCTATTTTCCAGGTTCTCTTTGCATCAGATTGATCTGAGCACCAGAAAGTACTGGGGTGCTCAAATGTGTCTGTGTTCAATGGGAGTTAAACATCTCAATATTTTGCAAGAGTTTGAGCCTTGATTTCTTTGTGCTTCCACTCTGCATCTGTGAAATGCTTTGTTCGTTTGGGGGTGGCTAACAGCATGCCCAGGCTATGAGCAGCTAGCAAAGGCACACAGTTTTTCGCCAGCAGCTCAAGTGAAAAGAGGTGGGATGCTGAGATGCACCTGGGGCAGTAGGGCCTGTGCTCCATAGGTCTCTCCCAGATGCTTGATGCACCAGAGTACCTTCAAGTTACATACCTTCCCACCTAGCCTCAAACACTTTGGGGTGCCTCAGGACCACAGCAGCATCTCTCCACATGCTGACCTGTACTCGAGGCATACTGGGTGGTGCCCTGTGCTGCACGTTCCTAGATGAATTGTAACCATGTGTGCTCCCACTTGTTCGCTGTACCAAGATAACCTGCCCACAGATCTGTTGTGGGAGGAAGTCTCTATTTTGCAGCCACTAAACTATTCTAGAAACATTTACATACAAATGGCAAATGTAGTCTTCTGCCTGTGAAACTGACGTTTAAAGCATTCTAGTTTTTGCCAAGCAAAATAGCAGATGTTTTCACTTTTCCTCTCTCATCCCAAGCTATAGCAGCATTGCTGGCAGCTCTGAGCTGGGACTTGTCCATTATGCTGAGGTAAGGAAACCCCCTTTGCAGAGCATGCCTCCTCCTCACATCCTCACCTGCTGCCCCAGGAAAGGGCCACAGGGCTGTGTGTGTCCTCTGTGAGGTGAGCTCTTTATTCCACAGGGCACCACCACATTCCCCAGGCAGCATCTGTCTGCATCTTCAGTGCCACCTTCCATGCCTTTTCAATGGTGGCAGCTCTGCCTCATACCTTGTAAGAAGATCAGGATAGGGTCGTGGGCACAGGGCATGCTCCTGCTGAGAGGCATTTGGGGATTATCTGTGCCTTTCCCCTCCAGATAAGAAACTCCTGGCAGGTGGCTGCCACTGCACACTGTAGGTGGATTCAGAGTTGCTGCTCCCACAGACTCTGTGATGTACCACAGGGAAGGCAGGTTCCTTTCTTGTGGTGTCCTAAATAACGCAAGTTTTCACATGCAGTGCTGGAGTCCAGCATGTGCCATATGAGGGCAGTTAAATCAGAAACTGGCTTCGGAGGTGTTGCCTGGCTGTTCCAGCTCTGGAAGCCACAGTGGTGCTGCAGAGCCTCACGTAAAATGCTGAGATGGAAGCCCCTTCATATTCAAAGATCTGGAGCTCGTTCTAGAGCTTTTGGGTGGGGAAAAAAGAAGCCTTTTAATGATATTTATTGCCTGTGTTTGGAATCATAAGTCAATGTGAGCAAGGCATGTACTTTTCCTTTGTGACCGCTATTGCTTGTGACAGCTGCTCATCACTTGGTGCAAGCGTCTGCTCCGTGAGAGACATGTAGCTGATAGGGAGACAGGAAAAATAGTTCAATGTGAACCTATGTCTCTAGTTAATTAGTAGTGTGGTGGCTGGGACAGAGCGCTGCTCCTGATTCTGCAGTGCTCCACTGACTGGCCATGGGCAAATTGCTCTGAGTCTCTCTTGGCCCTGGTTTCCTGGGCCTTGGTGGAGGATAATACTGTCATCATCATACTAAGTGCTCTGAGCTTAGGTGCTGGATGATGGTGAAGTTGGGTCTGGTGCTGCTGTAAAAACCCTGATTTAGCAAAAACATCCAGCTTCTGCATCTGTGAGATGGCAGTGGGGAGGAGAGGGTTTTGTGTGGTCTGAAGAGGGTGGTGTGACTAGATAATTTGGGGAGCATGACAGTGTGGATGCTAAGCAGGAGCTAAAGACAAGGTGCAGGCAATCCTTTTCCCTAGGGACACCAGTGCCACACTGTTAACAGGAGGTGTGTATTTATGGTAATGTGGAATGCTGCTGAAGTGGCCTATTTGTGCTGCATATTTAGCAAATCCTGGATGCATTTTGATATGTTTAAAGTGCTTAAATGTTTTTAATGGAGGCAACCTAAGCTGTCAAACCTAAGACTTATGCAGAGTGAGTGGCCTGGAGCTATTTTGGGTTTGTTGCCCTGTGTGTGTGTCGCATTACCTCCAATACATTGTTGTTGCCACTTACTTTCTGGGAACGGTATGTCTCAAACAATGTATTGTCTCCCTAGGGCCCCAAGAAATTTCTTATTACTATCTCCAGGAAAATCAAAGTGTATGAGCTCCAAAAATACAAACCAGAATGTAGCAGTATTTTTCCACCAGGAGAATTTTTCTCTCTTACCAATGTGGCTTTTTTATGGAATGAATAAATGCATTTATAATAACCCTGCGGGTGTGATTTAGGCTACTGTTCACTGAAGCAGCTACCCACAGAGTTGCGTAACCTATGAGAAGCTGAATTATAATAACTTGGTTTAGTTCATGTCAGCCAATTTCTTTACTGTCCTCTTGACACCCCTGGCAGAGTGGGGTTCATTTAGCAAATCGGTTTCCAGAGGCATGAGTGCATCTTGCTTTAGTTTCCCCTAGTTACTCACCAAAGGTGCATTGCGAGGTTCTGTGAAATCTGGAAAGATAAGGTGTAATTTTTATACTTTTAAGTTTTGTGAGTTCTTTTGCAACAGAGGTGCCCACCAACAGAAACTCACGCCTTTTCTTACTGCATTTGGGTGTTAAAGATGTTACAGAGGGTACCCTACGTCTGCTGACTTCCCTGTACCCTCTGAGCCCCTTGTGTTCTCTCACCCTTCCTGGGGTTGCCAGAGACCCACTCCAGGTGATGCCATGCCTCTTGCTTTCTGGCATCCCATCAACCTCCCTCCAGTGTTGTTCCCTTTGTTTTTTTGTCAGTGAGCTCAGGGATCCCGCCAGCCTGGGCAGCTCTGAGCAAGGGCTGGTGCTGCAGAGTACAGCTGGTGGTGTTTGCTTCTGCTCCTCATGCTGCCTTTGCTCTGCTTTAGTGTCCAGAATCAGGTGGACGAAGTCATCGACGTTATGCAAGAGAATATCACAAAGGTGATTGAAAGAGGCGAGCGGCTGGATGACCTGCAGGACAAATCAGGTGCGATGCTAAATGGAGCTGTGCTGATCTGTTCCCCACATCTCTAACCTGGCGCTGGGACAGGTTACCTGTTTTCAGCTCAGAATGATAGACCTCGGCTTGTATTTTGGCTTGTATTTTTCCCTTCCTGGGAGAGGTGTATCACAGCCTTAGGCTGCAGATCTGACTTTCTGCTGACATTCCATTTCCACCTCTGCCTTCTGCTGCTCTGCATAGGGGCATTAGTTTGGAGGCATTTGGGTGCTGGGATATGGTTGGTCCTTCAAGCGAAGATAGACTGATCTGTTTCGCAATGGCCCAGAGCACTTCTGCTGTCTGCTCCCCTGCTGGCTAGCAGATCAAAATCCTGTCCTCGGAGGGCAGCCAGTACAAAGGGGGCTCAGTGGGACTCTGGCAGGTCTGTGTGTGCTCTAGCAAAGGGCGTCACATTGGCGTCTGCTGTGGCTTTGGTGAATCACGCTGTGGTTGGGTCTTTTCCACTAATGGAGAGTTTATTGCTTAAAACTCAGTGGAGTCAGTAGAATGAGCGAACGCTCCAACTCCCTCTGTGTGCCACTGAATCACCTCTTTTCTTTCCTTTGATAGAAAGTTTATCAGACAACGCCACAGCTTTTAGCAACAGAGCCAAGCAGCTTCGAAGACAGATGTGGTGGCGAGGCTGCAAGGTGAGCAACAGCGGGAACAGCAGAGGGGATGGAGAAGCTCTGCGGAAAAGATGCTGGAGGGCAAAGGCCTTCATTCAGGTCAGAGCAGCTGCATGTGGCACCCTGTGTAACATGCCTCTGTGCTCCTCTTGCAGATGAAGGCAATCATAGCACTGGTGGCAGTCATTCTTCTGCTTGTGATCATTGGTGAGTAGCTCCAGGTCACCTCAGCCATGTCTGGCATAGAAATACCTGTGGCACTCCACACTGAGTGCCACCACGGTGCTGTTGTCCCTGTGGGAGAACACCTGTGCTACTGTGTCAGGCCCTACTCTGCCTTAACATGTCCTAAGTGGTGCCTGTAGACCACTCTGTGCTCCTCTTCTGCAAGGCTTAAATGTGCATGCAGAGGGGCAGGCTCAAACCAAGTCCTGCTGATTGTAGCCAAAGAAAGCCAGCGCTGCCTAGCCAACACTGGATTGATCCAGGGCTGGCACCCATAGATCCTGAGGCTGGTGGGAGTAGGTGGAAGAGTTTCAGACCAGAGCAATGGCTTCCAAAGACCTCTCCACATATTATCAGCCAACTTGCAATGGGTCTGCTCCCTGCACATGCTCTACCCCAAAACTGCTATGCTTAATTTTAAGCAAGTAGCTGTTGTGGGTCTGACATTGGTCCCCTCTGCTGCCCTCTGCCCTTCCCAGTCTCTCTGGAGCTCCCCAGAGCAGTGATGCCACTGGTTTCCCTACCAAATAGGTAATAACAACCAGAGCATGTTTCTTCCAGGCAGAAGTAGTTCAGCTCTCTGCCTGCAGAATGATGTGCTATAGGGATCCAAGCAGCCCTGCATGGCAGCACACCTCTTCTGTGCTACTGGGTCTGGAGGGTTTTCCTCTCACCCACTGTGGCTGGGGGCAGCTCTGTAATTGTTTTTGTTACTTCAGCCAAACCCTGGTGGCCTGTTTGTCCTGCTGACACACAGCCTGCAGCAGGAGAGGCAGAGCTGGCAGCAGTGCCGGAGCATTGTAGAGCGAGAGACTGATGGAAAATCCCATCTGGTTTCAGTTAGGGAAGCTGGAAGGAGATGAAGGTGGTAGGAAATGTTGTCTAGCATGTGTGCACAGATTGCATTAGCTTGAGTTTGGAAACACACTCTCCCTCACAGATGTTTGGTGTTTGTTGCTACAGGAATGGGGGGGAATCTCTAGCAGGGAGGGTTGTTGCATGCAAAGGTGTGTGGCTGAGAGCTTGTTTCTTTGTTTTCCAGTACCTATAGTCCTGAAGTACCACACCTGACCAGGCAGCTGGAGACTTTGGTGGAGATGGCTCTGGGATAACCAAACTGCTGTGTAATTTAAGTGAGATATCTGTATATAGCTTTGTTTTTCTCCAAGGAGTGAGGAGGCAGCGGCAAGTAGCCAGTTCTAACAGTGTTTAAGAACTGCCAAATGACCCTTTTTTGGTTGAGTACCTGCTCCTGCTGTCAGATTTAGTTTTTTCTTTTCTATATAACAGAAGATTCTGTTCCCAAACTGCCTGTTTTGTGGAATTCTGGGGCTCTGGTTTGGAACTGGCTACTTGCCACTATGGTCTATCTGTATATATGGTTGAGTTGTAATATTAATAATAATAAACATACCACTTAAGCAGTTCCCTGCTGCCTGCTGTGGCAGGCTAAGGGGACTGTCCCTTCATTGGAGTAAAGGAGAGGAAAAAATGTCTGAAGAGAAGCATACCATTATGTTACAGGGAACTGACCCTTCTGTGGAGAACTGCAAGGGTGTTTTTTCTCGGTTGTTTAAAAAAAAAAAAGGGGAGGGAGGAGGGGAATTAATAGGTATTACAATCCAGAAGACTTTCTGGTCCTGTCACGGGAGTGCACAAGCTCAGTGTTTTCAGTATTGCTGCTTACAGCTGTGACTAAAGACATTCCAGTAAACCTATTTTTGACTGTATATATGGAGTCCTTGCGTATCTTCATAAAGTTCTGGAGGACATTTAGGGCTTTCTGCTGCCAGAAGTCCTGAGGAAAGGGCCATTTCAGTGTTTTCTTAACCAAAAGCAAGAAGAGTGGGTAAAGCCCAGCTCGATGGTACAAAAGATGCAGCTAGAGGACGGCAACTCTCCTGAAAGCAGTCCACAGTGAACAAGTCCACTTCATATTCAGAGCCCTTCACCTCAATGTGGTGGTTCTAAATGTCAGCCTGTTTTCTTGTCCTGTGATCTGGTGGGGTGGGGGTTGTTTCCAGACACACGTGCGGAGAGATGTTGGGGCCCCTGTTCTGAACTAAGCGGAAGCTGAGCTCTTCCATCCATGGGTAGTACTGCTGTGTTTGGGCTGTCTCCAACCTTTGTCTTAGGTGTTGGTGGCATTTCTATTCACCCTTTATTTTTCAAACCCTTGTTCCTAAGCTGAGATCAGGCTCTCCTGGTTCTTTTTGTTCTCTCTTTTCTGAGGAGAGAAGCATTGTCCTGCTTTGTGTATGTTTGAGGGTACTGGTAGGATGAAGCTTTCACTGCAACCATGCTGTATTAAAGAACTGCTTATAGATGCTGAATTTTGCACCTACTGCTATGCCTTCCAAGTCCTGTCCTTGCTGGGTTTGGCAGATCTCTGTCAGCATTATGTCCTTACAGAGAGTTTCCAGGTAGTGAACTCTCATCAGTGCAGGCACTGTCATTAGCCCCCCCCCTCCCCCAATCCTCCCCCCAAAAGTGCTGTCATTAGCACCATCCTAGCACTGCAGTGCTTCAGAAAGGCAAAAGTGCTTTCCAGCTGTACCTGGATCCATAGAAAATGAGGTGAAAAGGTTAGCACCCCTGACCATGGACTCTGTGTCTTATGCCTGCTTGCTACCATGGACTCATCCTTCAGGACCAGCAGCACTGAACAGGCCCAGTGCAGGCAGCAGGCGCCTTCCCTGGAAGAGCTGGTTTTCCTCCACAGCCTTGCCAGAGTGCTTCTGCAGCACCTCCCTGGAGGCTGGGGTGCAAATGGTTGTATTTGAGATGCAGGGCAGGAAAAGCTGCCAAAGCCTTCAGCACGCTTCCTTGAGTTGCCAGAATTAGGTGTCGATCAGTTTTAGGTTCAAGTCACTCAGTGCCAGGGTCATCCTTCTCCAGGGACCATCTCTGGTTATGAGATGCACCAGCAGCAGATCAACAATCCTGGTCAGTAACTTCACAGTAATAGAATTTACTGAGTAAGTTTTATAGATTTGTTTGTTTGTTTGTTTGTTTTCAAGGCTGAAAATATCATTACAGTGTTTGGTCTCAGGTATGTTACAGAGCAGTCCTCCTTCTGTTCCTCTGAGATACTGGGGTCTTTATATTGCAGGCTGTGCCATCCCACCCTGGACTGTTGGCAGGGTGAGCTGTAGTGAGTGGAAAGGGTTGTTATTTCCAGCAGCGTCTGCATGCTTTGGGGTTGGTTTTCAGTTATGAAACATTATGAAAGAGATTTTACAACAAAAACAGTTCCTTCACCCAAGTGTGTAGGGTCTGTTTTAGCCATTCCCTCTTTGTGCAGAAGACAGGCCTCTTCATTAGCTGCTGTTTTCCACATGATTGCTTTTTTGCAGGGAATGGCATGTTTTGGCTGGAGTTGTGTGCTCCTCCTGCAGGGCTCGCTCCTCCTGCCAGGCTTGCTGGTGTGACCCGTGTGGTGAGACCCTGAGGTCCCCATGCTTGGGGGCGGGGCAGAGGGGGTGCAGGGATGCAGGGGGGGAGAACCCCTCTCCTGATGCTGGGCAGATCAGCGGGGAAGTCTCCTAGGGGCAGTCCCCTTGCAAATCAGGAGCTTCTGATGGGGCTGGGTCCCATCGTGAGAGAGCTCTCAAGCCCCAGCTGCTTTGCAGGGTACTGTTCCCCTGCACCCGGCTTCACTGACCCATTCCTCTAGAGCTCCACAGGGCAGCAGCGGAGGACTTTTTGCTACAGCTGGCCCTGCATCTGCCTTCATAAATTGCAACTCGACCGCTCCTACATGGGAAATCTGGTGGCAGAGAGTGCAAAGACGCGCCAGAGGCCGGCCGCGAGCAACAGCAGAGTCTGGAGCACGATCCACTGCCCGATTCCCCCAACTACGTGTGATTACACCTCAGGGAACACAGGGAGAGGGCTCCTGCGGCCGCGGCTGCCAAACGCTGGGGAAGTAAACAGGGACTCAGCGGGCGGGGACAGCGCAAGAACACGGCCCCGCTGCGCGCCGGGCAGGCAGCGGGCGGGCTGGTCGGGCACCCCCGCGGTTCCTCACGCGGGACTGCCCGGAACGCTCCCGCGCATGCGCGCCGCAGAGCGGCGAGCCCTCTCCCTCGGAGGACTGGAAGGCCGGAAGCCTTCCCCATTGGCTGGGTGTGGCTGTGCGGGGTGTCGCTGCCGCCGCTGATTGGCTGCTGGGCGCACAGGCGCGACGCCGCGCGCGGTGAGGATGGCGGCGCCGGCCCGGAGGAGCGTGGTGTTCGTGACGGGCAACGCCAAAAAGCTGGAGGAGGTGGGGGCCGCTGCACGGCAGCGCTCGGCCGGTGCGGTCTGGCCGGGCCGGGGCCGGGGTCTGACGGGTGGGTTTTCCTCCCTTCTCCCTCCGCAGGTCACTCAGATCCTCGGGGACTCCTCTCCGTACACGTTGGTGGCGAAGAAGATTGACTGTAAGTTGGCGGCGGGTCTGGTGGGGGTACGCGGCGGTGCGGCACGGCCCTTCGGTGTCCTCACCACCGGTGTTTGTGTTCCCAGTGCCGGAGTACCAAGGAGAGCCAGACGAGATCTCCGTGCAGAAGTGCCGCGAAGCCGCCCGGCAGGTCGCTCGTTTTCTCTTTCCCCTTTCCCGGCGGTCGGGGCGGTGGTGGGGGTGCGGGGGAACCCCAGCCCCGGCGGGAAGGGAGGCAGCTGGGGGCACTGGGGCGGCCGAGACCGCCTGAGGAGAATCAGGGATACATCCGGGCCTGGCCTGGCCTCACTGCACTCCCATCATCTGGCTGTTTCTGGCCTTCACATGATGGTGACTTCTTGTTGGTGACACTGTTCTGGCTGTCCTGCTGTTGTTCCTTTGGCCTCCTGTGTCCCTCGAGCAGCAGGAGTATATGACAGTTCCTTCAGTCCAGCTCAAGCAGCAGCATATAGGGTTTTCTGTGAGCCGGAGCCTTCTGATGGATCACTTTCCAGAGCTGTCTCTGTGATGAGTGTCTTAAGAGAACCAAATGAGCGTTGGGATTCAAGGAAAATGCAGGCATTTCTCCAGGACACAGGCTTTCCCTTTCCTGGGAAATTCCTGGGCCCCAGGAAGGCAGGCGGTGTTCAGCTCTGCTCTCTTTTTTCCATGTAAGATCTTTCCTGCTGTTCTTCAGCCACTCTGGCCTGCCTCAGGAGAGCATGAGTTTGATTCTGTCTTCTCTGGTGTGTATTGCCTTTGAGGTAAACAGCTCTAATGACTGGTGAATTTTTGTGATATTCCTGTTACTGAGGAAATGCGAGAATAGGATAGCACAAGAAGATGGGTTTTGAGGCTGTGCCTTCCTTTAGGTCTAATGTTTACATCTCTTTGGCTTTCACTGTAGGTTCAGGGACCTGTTATAGTAGAGGATACCTGCTTGTGCTTCAATGCCCTGGGGGGGCTTCCAGGACCTTACATGTAAGTAGGAAGGACCTTGCTTCACTTTTTGTGCTCTGGAGTTAAGAGTGCAGTCTGGCAGGGTATGCTTTACAGGGGATTCCCCATGTACCAGGACCAGTAGGGTCAGGGAGATCATTACTGGTCTGTGTTCTCAGCTTCATCCTGCACCCCAGGGGTTGGACTTAACTCCTTGAGCCCTGGTGAAAGTCATGGGGCAGGACAAGGGGGACAGACCTGAACCGTTGGCTCTGGCTTCTGATCTGCAGTGCCTGTTCCTGCAGCCAGCTTGGGAATGTGGTGCCACAGTAGGGCTCTGTGTAGTTAAGGCACCATGTATTTCAGCAGGACTCTGGGGTGAGTGGCATATAGGTTCTCATAGGGACTGCTTTAATCCAGCAGATTACAAGATTACTGTATTACAGTGTAACCCCACTAATAAAATACTGCCTTCGCTTCTGGAATTAACTTCTAGCATGATTAATTCTTCCAAACAATCTCTGCTGAGCTAAGCAGAGACAGAAAAACTTTATATGATGAAGTTGGCGCTAGAACTGGGTATAAGATGTGAACAAGTTGTGTTAAGAAATGTATTTTTGCATGTCAGTGCTCATAACTGAGAGCTGGGTTATCTACCTAGACCTCAGTACTGCAGTAAATTAAATATCCCACTGCTGTTTTCACTGTGTCCCATTCAGTTTAAGAGCTGAGTCTGTCATCATTGGTAAGTAGTCCAGAGGGAGGTGATTTGCCAGCACGTTTAAGAAGGATTCAAAGGACTTTGAAAATGTAGGCAACAACATCTCAAAAGATGTCTGTATTGCTGAGGAAATAGCAGCAAAAATGAATTTTTCCTCTCTTCTTCCCCTTCAGAAAATGGTTCCTGGAGAAACTCAAACCAGAAGGTACTGCTCTGCATGTGACTTGATCCTTTTCAAAATGGATCCCTGCCCATGCTGGGTTCTGCTGGGTGTGCTTGAACATCATGCTGTCTGTTTCACAGCCAGTTCCTTTCCTATCTGTCCAGCTCTGTCCCTTTGCATTCCTTCGTTCAGCCTGTTCTGTGTCCTTCTTCGTGGGTCGTTTTTCATCCCAGTAGCTTTGGCATCATCGCTAGATTCCCAGACTCCTGCCTCCACAGGATGGTAGCAGGATATGTGGAAACTTCCTGTCTGTCATCAGTGTGACCTGGAAGACCTGCTGCTCCCTTTGGCTTCTGTGCAGGCCCATCTCACTAGTGTTTACCATCCCTGGCATGCAGTGACTGCTTTTGATCCTGCAGTTAAGAGTGCGGCTGCAAATCCCATGCTGGTGTCACAATTCACACTGATTCAGAGTGGGCTTCAGTCCTCTCTGCTGCTGTGTGCTCATTTCCTTCCACTCACAAATTGATAGCAGGGTCCCTGCTCACTCTTAGATCTGAGGCTCTGACTTCAGTCATAGGAGGGACCCAGCCAAGAGCATTATTGTGTCTGAGCTTTGTCACCTCCTGGTAGTTTTTCCTCTGTTGTGAATGTAGAATACTCTCGCAATCTGTCTCTAGGTGGGTGTGTTGTGCTCTGAGGGAGAGGCTGTAATGCAGGATCCTTTGTGTCGCTCAGGCCTGTACAAGCTGCTGGCTGGGTTTGAAGACAAATCTGCCTACGCTCTCTGTACCTTCGCGTTCAGCACTGGAAACCCAGAGGAGCCAGTGAAGCTGTTCAAAGGCCAGACTCACGTAGGTGGTGTGCCTGGGGGAGGGAAAGTGCTGAGGGAGGAGGGCTGCAAATTCTCTGACAGCATTGACTCTGTTGACAATTTTAGTGGCCCCTGGGTCACCAAACACCCTCAGAGCTTCTTCACAGGGAGAAGCTGGGAACAGGCTGACAGAGAGGGCAGGTGGTGGGTGTGGAATGCTGCAGCCCTTTCCACCCACCTGTATGCACCGAACTCTGTATGTTACCACAGACTCTTCAGCCCCCTTGTCTCCCTCTGGCAGGGTTGTATTTGAGTGCAGATGTTAGTTCTGTTAATTGGGGGGTAAAGATGTCAACACAGGGCACCGTGAAGGAGTGCTTAGTTTGAGGCTGCTAATTTTGCTCACATCCTGGGAAGGAGGCAGCACCAATGCAGTGAGCCTGCGGTGGCCACAGTGTGAGCTGTATCTGCGTGTAGCTCTTTAGTCTGTGTTTGAAATGCGACTGGAAAGCTGCAAAACCATGGCTCACAGGGCTCTTTTACTTTATTGTGGTAGGGACTGATAGTGGAGCCCAGAGGCCCTCGAGATTTTGGCTGGGATCCCTGCTTTCAACCAGATGGCTACAACCAGACGTGAGTGGTGTTTCACCTGCAACTCTATGCAAACAAAGCCATGGTCAAGGCTGTATGTCAGGAGCAACCTGCTTCCGAAGAAGGGTGGCAGGGGGAAAACACTCTCCTGGATCTGAACGTGGCAGGTTACAGAGAACTCCTGGATGCAGATTGGGATTGTTTGCTTTGCTAGCCTGTCACTACAGGCCTCAGCCAAGCAGGGTCACCTGTGGTGAGCAGAGGGGGATGGGGAGTCTCGGTGATGGGGAGGGATGGGACAGGAACGGGACAGGACAATGACAACCTTTGCTGTAGCGTCTCTGCTGCTGAGATTTGTGGTTTCTTTTCCCTCCAGCTACGCCGAACTGCCCAAGTCAGTGAAGAACTCCATCTCGCACCGTTACAGAGCGCTGAGTGAGCTCTCCACCTTCTTTCATCAGAGCAACTCCACAGAGCACCACTCAGGCCCCAGCTAGCCTCCAGAGTTGCCCCGTGGCTCTCCATGGCACGGGCAGCCCTGGGAGAGCTCCGTTTCGCTGTGGGCTGCTATTAAATCTGCTCCTTTTGGAGCCACTGGTACCTTTTTCCCGGCCCGGCTTTGTTACTTCAGCAGTGCTGCAGAGCCCGGCGCGTGGGGGGCTGCGCGCTTGTGGCTCAGGGGAGGTTGGCAAGGGCCGCTGTGCCTGGGGGAGCCCCGCTCCTGCCCGGGCGTTCCCCGCCGCCCTTTCTGCCGGGTGGAACAGCGGTGGCGCGGAGGGACGAGTGCCGGGGCGCCCGTTGCGGCCCGCGGGCGGTAGAGCCGGGCTGGTCTCATTGCGGAGGGGCGGGACACGGGACACGCAGCCAATCGTCCGCGCGTCCGCTGTGTCCAATGGACGCGTTGCGCACCCGGATGGCGTCATGCGCGGCGCGGCGGGAGCGGCTGCGGTGCCGGCGCTCAGCCCTGCCGGCCATGGAGCTGCTGCCCCGCAGCCCAGGGGAGTTCGGCTCCGCCCGGTACTGGGATCGATTCTTCCGGCAGCGCGGGCAGCGCCCCTTCGAGTGGTACGGGGCCTTCCCCGAGCTCTGCTCCGTCCTGCACAAGTATGTCCGGCCACGCGATAAGGTGAGCCCCGTCCTGTACCTAGCGCCATGTGCCCGGGCCGAGCCTTCCCCCGGCCGGGCCCGTCCTGCGCGGCGAGTTCTGCTCCGCCGTGACCCGGCTTAAACTACCTGGCATAGGGAGCTCAGGGGGTTAAAACACCCAGGTCGTCCCCAGCAGAGATGCAGCAGGTCCGTCGCTTCTGTGCCTGTGTGACTTTTCTATGTGGGAATCACAGAATTGTTAGGGTTGGAAACGTTATCTTAGGGGCCCGGAGTAACGGGTTTGCAGGTGTGGTTCCCACAGAGGGCTCGTGGCCGTGGCTGATATTTGCTTGTATAATGCTTTGGGGCACATTTCCAGGGTGTTTTCACTATCATGCTGCTCTTGGGCTGCTCCCCAGGTTCTGGTGGTGGGCTGCGGGAACTCGGAGCTGAGTGAGCAGATGTACGATGTGGGGATGTGCGAGAACATTGTGAACATCGACATCAACAATGCAGTGATCCATCAGATGCAAGAGCGGAGCAGGAGCAAGAGGCCGAAGATGAGCTATCTGCTGATGGATGTGCTTCAGATGGACTTCCCTGATGCTCACTTTCACGTGGTCTTGGACAAAGGCACGCTGGATGCTATCCTCACTGATGAAGAGGAGGCCACTCTAGATAAGGTAGATAAGATGTTTGGTGAGATCAGCCGGGTCTTGCAGGTAGGAGGGCGCTACCTCTGTGTTTCCTTGGCTCAAGCCCATGTGCTGAAGAAAGCAGTGGACTATTTCTCCCAGGAAGGCTGGGTTGTGCGTGTCCATCAGGTGGCTGACAGCAGGGACAAGCAGCAGTTTGTCCTACCAGTCTTCATCTACGTCATGACAAAGTTCAGGAAGACTACTGGCTCAGCACCACAGATCCTGGAGATCTGCCCTGAGGAGCAGGACAAGCCAATGCGGATGGAGAGTGTGGAGCAGCTCGTGACAGCAGTGAAGGACAGGCAGCATTATGCCCTGCTCTGCAGCCAGCTGAGCAAAACCCCTTGCAAAGAGCAGGTTTCCTTGGATCTGTGTGACAAAGAGAGCGGGAGGCCTCGCTACACGCTGCATGTGGTTGACAGCTCCTCAGTGAAACCTTCTCCGGGACAATTCCTTTGCCATCTTCATCAGTGAGTACAGCTTGTCATGCCTGCAGTGAGACAGTGCTCTGACCAGAAGCTGCAAAATGGCCAGTGATCCTGGCCCTGCTGAAATTGGGTCTGGAGAAGGAAATAACATGCCTATGCAGGGTTTGGTTGATGTTTAGTCCTGGCTTCGCGGTGGGACAGTGTGTTTGCCTGGTAGTGCAAGCAGAGATCTGGCATAGAGCATGCTGGCTAAGTAGGTGCCCATCTGGCAGTAGAGGGGTGCTGCCTGCCCTGCCTCCAGGGTGGTGATTTCTGCCTTGATCCTGGTCACCAGCCACCTGTAGGGCATTGCTACATAAATCCGTAGCACAGCAGACGCAGACGAAAGCCTCTTTGGTCTGTGTGGGCATCCTGACATGCCAGGGCCAGGCTGCTTGAGGCTGTGCTTTGCTTCTGTGCTTGCATATCCTGGAGGCATGTCAGGTTCTGCCATCAGCACCCCTCCCAGTGCGCCTGCAGAGCTGGGGTTAGCACAGCCATGACCTGTCGTGAGGCTGTTGGATTGCCCCTTCTTACAAGACAGCTTTCCCAGCCTCCTATGCAAGCCTGCCCAAAACGGGGGAGGTCCCTGCTCTTTTAATGGTTGCAGAACACTGCTCTAGGCATGCAGCATTACCTCTTCATGATGTCTTGCCATCCCCTGTGGCTCCTCTCTCAGAAGCTGGGGTGGTCACTATGGGATTGGCACAGGCTGATGGCAGCCCATTCTGCAGTCCCACAGGGCAGAGAAACGGAGTGGCTCTTTGGGACCGAGGAAGGGCGAAGGCAGCTGGCCACCAGCGCGGGCTTTGGGCGCCTGGTCACAGTGGCCCTGCACAGGGAACAGCACTACGAGGGCATGGCCAGCATCCAGTCGGAGCTATCAGGAAGGGTGATGGAACTGGCCCCGCCGGGCCTCCCTGCCCAGCAGCAGGTGAGCCTCACTGTCTGTCCCCCCTCACTTGGCTTCCCCAAAACTGGGGACAGGTTGGCTCTTTGCCAGCAGCAAATCCCTCTTTTTCCCAAGGGAGACCAAGCTGCAATGCATGAGCTGGCTGCCTTGCTGGGGAGGAGACTGCTCAGGTGCAGCTCCTCTTGGTTTTCCCTCCAGCTGGCTGCCTTTGCTTGTAGGCAGGATTTGAGGTGCCTGCACAGAAGGGTTCAGTGTGAACGCCTTGCTCTCAAAAAAGCAGCATTCTAAGAAAACCAGGCATCCTGAAACACCTGGCTCCTTCTTAGTCCTGGCTTTAACTTCTCCTGTCCCTTCTGTCTCCTCCTTCCTGCCCCAATTCCTCAAACCTGAGCTCTTGCAAGAAGTCTTGGGGTGTTTACTCCATGTACCCCAGTGTGTGTGTATGTGAGGAAAGCTGGTGTCCCCAGCTTCCCTATGGCTGCCTACAGCAATTCCCACTGCTACTGCACTGTGTCTGCTTTGTCCCTGCTCTTTAGGACAACAGCAATGCCAGGGTCTGTTCCTGTAGCCCTTCCTTCCTCACACTAGTCCCTTGTTCTTCCTGCAGGTGCCCTTTTTGTCTGTGGGAGGGGACATTGGGGTGCGGACAGTGCGGCACTGTGACACCAGCCCCCTGAGCGGGGAGTATGTTGTGGAGGATGTGAAGGGGGATGGCACTTGCTACTTTCGTCGCCTCATCTTCCTCCGCAATAGGAACGTGGTCCAGTCGGAGGCTCGGCTCCTGGCCCCCACCCCTCTCCCAGGTATATGGGGCAAGTGGGAAGGAGTAGGGGCCAAGGGTGACTTTTTGGGGTGGCAGAGAGTGAGATTGATACAAGAGGAGGATAAAAGTCCCTCTGAGACCTGCCTGCTGTGTCCTGGAGCAGCCTGGGGAGCTCTTCTACACTCTGCTGCTTGCCTTGTGGGTGGGACAGGGGTTGGGGTGGCTACCCCTGTCTCCCACCATGCCTTACAAGCTGATGCCTCCTGTCATTCAGGACAGAAGAAACGGAGGAAGGACAAGAAGAAACCTAGCCTTGCTGAGCCACCTGGAGCCATTGACAAGAGCTACCTGTGCTGCGAGCACCACAAAGCCATGGTTGCGGGGCTCTGCCTGCTGGGGGTCCCTGACCCCCTTTCAGGTGACAAGGCCGTGCCAGGGGCAGGCACCCATATGTCCTCATGCCCCAGATGCTTGGGGAAAGGCTTTCCTGGCTGAAGTGACCCATGCACCCTTCCCAAAGTGGTTTGGGGTGGGCATGCAGGAGGAGCTGTGGGAACGTGGCCATCCTGGGGGCTCACTGTACACTCTCCATTGACAGGAGCCCTGCTGGCAGTGCTGGTGGTGGGGCTTGGAGGGGGCAGCCTGCCCCTCTTCATCCATGACTACTTCTCGCAGGCCCATGTGGCTGTGGTGGAGATCGACCCCTCCATGTTGGAGGTAGCCACACGTTGGTTTGGCTTCTCCCAGGGCAACCGGATGCGGGTGCACGTCGCTGATGGTCTGGACTATGTGGCCAAGCTGGGGGCTGAAGGTACTGTATCGCAGTGCATCCCACACACCCCATCAAGCCTTTTGGGTGACATACTGGGGACTGGAGCTATTTTCAACCTCTGCTTCCCCACTCCTGCCTATCTCCTGCCATGTGTCATGAGCTCCAGCCTTGCTAGGTCTCTGCAGTTCACAGGCCTGTCCTTGCCAACATGTGCAAGGACTTAAATTTGCTGCCTCCCCCAGTGTTGAGGGCTGCTGCCTTTGGTTTCATTGGAAACTGCAAGGGAGACAAGTTGCCGTAACATGGCAGAAGTGTCTTGACCACCTTATTCATTGCCTTCCCAAAGTGCATGGCTTACCTCTGTCCCATGGGCTAACAAGTCTCTGCACTCCCTTCTGCAGCCTCAGCCCAGTACGATGCCATCATGTTTGATGTGGACAGCAAAGACCTTGCGGTGGGAATGAGTTGTCCACCCCCAGCCTTTGTGGAAAAGCACTTTCTGCAGAAGGTTAAAGCCATCCTCAAGCCAGAAGGTAAGAGGGGAGATCTGTCCTATGTCTCTGCAGCCAGGCTGCCCAATCTTGTGTGGAGTTTGAGTAATGGAACTGTGCCACCGTTTCTCATTCTGGAGAATAGTGGCTGAGTCCAGGATTGCTGTGTGGCATCCTCCGCTCCTGGCAGCTCATGGATCCGGGTGTTTCAGTGGGTGTTGTGACAGCAGGGAGCAGGGTGGTGCTGCTGGGTCAGGCAGGCTGAGATCCTGTGGGGCCAGGAAAGGTTGGGGGAAGGCAGATGGTGCAGGCGGTACCTGGGAACAGATCCTGTGGCCACTCACAACCAGTGTGGCGGCAAGGACATGGAGCTGAGCCAAGGGCACCACGGGAATGGCAGTACTCCTTGTGCTGCCATGGGGGAGATGTCTGCAGCACACTAGCACCATTTCAGCTGCATTCCCACAGGGAGGTGGGGAACAGGGCGGTTTACACAGGCTGGTCTGAACTCCAATCCTCTCGCCCTGCTGCAGGAGTCTTCGTGCTCAACTTGGTGTGTCGTGATGCCCAGCTGAAGGAGTCAGTCCTGGCCACCGTCAGGGAGGTCTTCCCGCTGCTCTACGTGCGGCGCATTGAAGGGGAGGTCAATGAGATCCTGTTCTGCCAGCTCAGCCCTGAGGGCCGGCGGGACCCCACAGAGCTGGGGGCACGTGCCCAGGTGCTGGAGGGAGCCCTGCGGCAGGCTGGGCGCCCCTGGGACAGCTCGTACGTGCTGGCGGACATGCTGCAGGCTGTCAAGATCCTCTGAGAGGGGCTGTGATGCCACTTGAACAGGAGAGTCCTCACGTGGGTGCTGTGGCCCCGCAGCAGAGAGGTGCCTATGGCTGGTGCTGCTCCCCCCAGTGGGCTGGTGCTGGCCTAGGTCTATCTGAAGGATGTGACAGGCACGGGGAGGCGCTCCCTGGGAAGGGGTCCAGGACTGTGGAAGGCTGTGCAGCCCAAGGGGCAGTGTTGGGGTGGTGAGGAGAGGAAGGTGCTCCAGGACTGTGGGTTTGGGTCTATCCCTAATGCTTTTCCATTGTGGGGAAAAATGTCCTTTTGACTGTCCCCTTCCCCTCCAGCACAGCTCCTTCCCTCTGATGCTGCCTTACCTCATCCCCAGCATCCCCTGGTCACTGGTGTTTGTTCAGGGCTCCCAGCCCTACCCTAAGCCTGGTTGTTAGTATGTGTGGGTGCACTGGGAGTGGTAAAAATAAAGTTAGCTCAGGGCTGCTTCAGGCCTGCAGTGCTTTGCTAGGCTTATTTCTGGTGTGTCCACACCTCTGAAATGGTACAGTCACCTCCCCTGCTCAAGGGCACATTCTGGGGGCACCCAGCTGCCCATTGTACCCCATTACCCCTTCACCACTTTTCCCCAAACTGGACCCTGCTATGTGCCTGCCCCTCTTTTGTATCTCTTCAGCCATTGCTACTGTGAACTGCAACCGCTTAAGTTTCCAACCCTTTTTCATGCCCCTGGGCCAGCGGGGACCCAGCCCTGTGTTTGGGCTCCTGGCCACACCAAACTGCTTGCCCAGCTGGCACAGGTCAGCCTTCTCACAGGATGAAAAGGATGTGCATTGCTGTCCCCTGTCCTGGTTTCAGTATCCTGTTTCTGCCCAAGTGGCTTATTTTATTCTTCCCCAGAGTTTCAAAGCCTGGTCTTTCACTGTGAGGTTTTAGTTTAACAGCTGACCCACGCATCCTGGCTGGTTACAGAGCAGCTGACCTGCTGGCGCTCCCACATTCATCAGAAGCTATTTGGGAAGGGGCTCTTCTTTCTTCCTTGCAACAGCAGGTACCAAAATGAGTCAGATGTGTTACCAAAGTGACTGGCTTGTGGACATCAAAGTAACAACCTTCTCAGGCATCATGAAGCTTTGACACTGATCCAATACCCTCACCCCATATTTTCTTCTACCTCTGGCATCCTGAGCAAGAGCATCTTTCAGACAGCTGCTTCCCAAAGCAAACTCTTCCCAGCCACCTTTCTACATCCCACAGTGGTAGCAACATACCAGAAGCAGGTTGGGGGGGAGGGGGGGGAATCTGACCTAGCTGTTCCCACAAAGGCAACAGCAGCCTCATCTCAGCATCACTGCCACAGTCATCTCACCAGCTTTGCAGGTCATGCACCATGCCCCACTGGGATGTTGGTGAGCTGCACACTCATCAGTGTCTCCTTCCTCAGCAGAACCAGCTCTCCTCCACCTGTGGGAAATCCTGGGTTTGGAAAACCAAATGAGAACCAAGGGTTTGCAGTTCCCCAAGGCACTCCAAGGGCTCTCACCCCCTGAACTGGTGGGGATTAAGGCCACCATGAAAATGCAGGAGGTGGGTCGGTTGCTCCCAGGAGGCACTATGTCAGCCACACTGACAGTGAGCACATCCCTCTGATCAGCAGCTGTGGTGGCTATATTTTGTTTTGCCACCAGATTCTGCTTTGGAAACTGCTGTGTTCAGATCATTTCTCCTATGCTACCTGCCTCCACACAGAGGGACAAATCAGTGCCCAGCTTCTCCCTGAGCTGGCCTGCTTCTACACAGAGGGAGCAGATGCTTTTTTAAGTAAGTACTTTTGATAGTTTCCAGGCTCTGGAGAGCAGGGCTGGCCTGCTCCCTGCCTCAGATAAAGGATGGCAGAGTGGGCACATGCCCTCTGTATGTTGCTTCACCACCCAGTCACTCCTCTTGCTGTAGTGTGTTCAGGGCAGCATGTAGGTGCTGGTCAATGGGGAGAGACAAGGCTGGAGCTTGAGCTGGGTGGAAGTCTACTTGCCCCCAAGCAGTTACTTCCTAAAGCTCATGTACAATAAGCACTTTTCTGAGAGATACCTATTATCCATCCAGCCTAGCAATGGCCCACTAAAATTTCTCAACTGGATCAGCAGTGTTGCATTTAGTCTATTTTTAACTTAGTGTTCAATTCTCAACATAATTCTAATAACACAGGTTTGTGTATGTGCCCTTTATTTTACCGAAACCATCTCCTTTCCTCCCCAGGAGCTCATACAAAGGCTGCCTTCATCCCTCCCTTGTCCAGTTGTGCCTTTCTGTTGTGCTTCCTAATTGCTGCATAAGGCCACATCCTGGTGAGAAAACAAAAGCTATCTATTTGAAACAACGAAAGGATGAAATCTCACTTCACTGCAGCTGTCCTTCCAGCTACTGACAGCCCTACAAGTTTGGTCTGGAAATACATTTCAGCCGGAAAATTGGAAATTCATGAGAGGTGCAAATATCTGAAATCCTTCTCTGAAGGTAAAATGGTCCATGGCTGGAATAACTGATGTATAGTAAATATTTCTCTCTTGGCAGCCAAAACATGCAGCTAGTGTATATGTTTGGCAACTGTGTCTTTGTTGAGTGTTTTGGCAGTATACTCATGTTTACATCCCTCAGTCCTCACTTCCTTCCTTTGCAGCGGAGGCATGCTGTAAGTGGTGGGATAGAAACAAGCTCTGCTGTCACTTAGCAACCTCTGCTGGCTTTGAGATGTAGACTTTTCTCCTTCCTGGATTTCCCAGCACAAAAAGAGATGGTCACGTACCTCATCGCATGGCTAAGGCTTGAGGCTGCAGCCAGCTAGGGATGCTTTCATCTGGTCCAGCCTGAATCCCTCTTGGAGCATAGCATCCATGTCCTGCTGCTGCTCCAGTGGGCAAGACACTGGGAGTTAATGGGTCAGCCCTGGGTTTTTTCATCTTGGGTGTAGGGATGCAGCTGCTTGTGCCCAGCCACAAAGGCCCTTTAGCCCAGGGTGACTCTGTGGCCAGGCAGCTGGCAAGGTAGAGTCTATGACGGAGGCAGTAGTGGAGTGCTACACATATAGTCCATATTGTATAACTCCTCAGGTGTCACAGCTCACATCCCAGCTCTGCAGAAGGACTGGAAGTGGCTGGGCTCTCAGAAAGATGGATGTGGATGGGGACATACTGGCACTGGCTAAAAATATTTCAAGCAGTTGGGAGAGATTCTGCAGTTATAAAAGGTTCAGGGACTGAGCACTGAGGCTCATTCCCTCTGGCTGGGAAGAGTCCTTCTGGGGTGAGCCTGCCCAGGGATGCTGCTGCTGCCTGGTCATGGCAGGATCACAGCACAGCAAGGGCTGCAACAGCCACATCCCAGAGGCTGGAAGTGCCTGGGAAATGTTTTGTGCATGAAATGTTCCCTCGGGGAAGTACTTGGCTTGCCTGTCTTTGTGACCAAGTAAGCAGGCATGCTGCCAGGCTGCAGCAAGGGAGTACAGCTCTCTCCTGGGGTACCCAGGGCTGCAGGCTGCAATGCAGCACAGTGGCTGTTTTCTGCCGTGCAACTAGATGCACCCAACTAAAAGATGCAGCTGGAGGTCACAGGGCAGGGAGAGGCCACCATGCCAGATAGGATAGGGATGGAGGTGTCACAGTCCTGTGATCTGAGAGTCAGAAGTGCCACAGGCTGCAAGGGAGAGGCAGAAAGAGCTTCCTCTTTACAGGGGGGAAATGCTGCAGCCACTCTGGCTTTCTTTTTCTGACTTTGTGTCTTTTGCAGCATCAAGGTCTGACCTCTCCTCCTAGTATACAGGCATAATGCAGACTGGGACCTTCCTGCCAGCACTACAGAGCCAGGTGCTGCTGAGACCCTGGGAGCTCCCCTGTGCATGGGGCTCCTTGCCCACACCTCCTCATGGTTTGTGCCCATCAGGTGCCTGAACAGCTCTGCAAGACCCTGGGTCTGTATCTGAAGCAAGAAGGAGGTGAGGAAAGTCCCTAGAGAGAAGATTATGCATGAAGGAGCCTGTCTCTTCTAAATACTTCCCTGGGGGAAGATGCAGCCTCATCGGTGCTCTGCTTCCCCAGGGGTCCTGCCTGCTCTTGTGGCAGGGGAGCATGCCTGGCTCTTCAATGCAGGCGTCTGCAAAGCTCCACTCTGGTAGTTCATATATAACCTATTTTTCATGAAAGGAATTGCACTGGTGTGTGTTTATAAAGCAGCCTGGGGATCTGATCCAAATGTCCTCAGTTTTAACATCGTACTGCCTGGTTAAGAAGTGTCTGTGGATATAAGGTTGTGGCTCAGATGCTCCAGCTGCACCCTGAAGCCAGACTATTTTTGGCATATATTTTTCTGTAAATCAGGGAAGGACAAACATACTGTCTATAGGCTTGATATGAATTGCACTGGAGGCTTTAGCAGGGCTGGGGGTTCCTTGGCATGCTGTGCAGGAGCTGGTGACATATGGAAGTGAACAGACTACGCTGATAGAGGCAGCGATCCTCGTGGGGCTGGCCTGCTACCCTGGGTAGCAGGGCACCCATCCCTCCATGCTGGGGAGATGTAGCTGGGGAAGGTCATTTCTCCTTGCCAAGCCTGGCATGTGACAAAAGGAAATGATAAATATCATGGGGAAAAACTGAGCACAGGGGAAAAACAGAGCATATTTAGGTGCTAACCAGTGAGCAATGCAGCTCTGTGTTCTTGGGAATTGTACCTGGTGCTCCACAGGAAAAGAGTTTATTTGCATGGCCCACTGATGCTGGTTTGGGTCTTTTTTTCCAGAGTTATTCAGGTTATTGCAAGAAGCTCTGAAATGGTCTCTGCTAGTACTATTCCTTTTCTTTTAATTTATTCACTGTGAACCTCAGCAAATTTGGAAAGCCAGGCTGGGCTCCGCATGGGGGTTTGGAACAAGCTCTCCGGAGAAGACAGAAAAATCAGAGACCTGAAAGTTTGCTCAGGTGCCCTTTGTCTCTTCTTCACTGCTGTCTTGAAATTGTTGGAAAAATGAGCACCCTCCTGATAACATGGACATGCATAATGAAAACGTTTGTGCTTTTTCTATACTTGGCTGCTTGTGGCTTTTTTTCTGGGGGTGGACTTTGTAAGTGATGGAGTTGTAGGGCAAGTGTGGTCTCTAAGCAGCTTTAACTCAGCTTCTGCAGATAAAAACGTTTAGTTTGGAAACTTCCCAGACTTGGGGGAGTAACTCAAACTTTTCCTAATCACAGGTATTTACAGATGTTTTAAATGTTTTTGAATTTTTTTTCTTAATTACTGAGGCAAAGAAAGATGTAATTTAAAGACCTAATGGACAGGACAGTTCCTGGGGTTATCAATTTGCAGGTGTGTATAGCATTGCTCCTGAGGCATTGTGCCTTTTTTAATCTTCATTTGTCTCTTGTGGAGAAGCAATCCTATTGCTGGCTGCTCTTCTACTGATTTTAATTATTTCACTGGGGCAGCACAAAGTGCTCCACTGGTCACAGGGGTGGATTTGGCCAGAGCATAATACTGTTCTTCCCAGCGTCCAGCCTCTGTAGAAACACATGAACTGGAGGAAGGCCAGGCAGCTAGTGTAGTGCCTCCTGGCATAGCCTGCTTGCTTAGGAGTGTGGAAAAAAAAATCATGCAGCTAATTGGCATAATTATGTCAATAAGCCCCAGGCCTTCTCTAGATAGAGATCATAGCGAGTTTTTTCCCAGAGGCTGTGGTGCTGGGGAGTCGATCTAAGCTCAGTGGTAAAGTGACTGCCACTCTGTGAAGCTCTCTGCATTATGCCGATTAGAAGCTTTTCATCTAGGGCTAAATGAAACTGTTCATTTGTTTCCAGTGTTAGAAGTCATTCAGTTATGAAGAGTAGTTTTTTACACTTATTGAGAGCTCTGACCAAGAAGTTTGGATAATCCTCCAGATCGTTAGTATGTGTCAGTCTGCGGGATGTTTGCAGTTCCCTTTTGTTTTGCTTTTCATGCTGAGCAAGGCTGGTGTCTGGTTTAATACAGAGGGTAACTTTTATCACTACAGGACTCTAAAGCCTCTGTTTTGGATATTTTTGTGTTGTGACTGCTGCCAGTAATCACAGACAAATCTAGTATCTGATGTTCACCGGTACTTTTAGCTCAGCTTCAGTATGTATTTTTAATTGAACCCACTGCAGTGATGTGGCTCAGACCCTGTTATTGCTTCCCAGCCTGTTCCTGAACTATCCACCTGCTACCAGCCCTGCTGGACCTGGCTTCTCAGGCCTGCCCCTGGCATGATTCTGGTGAGTACGTGTCCGACCCTGGCCACGCTCCTGCCCATGGATGAGCATTAGCGCTGCTTGCCAGGGCCCCTCGTGTGCTGTGGATATGGATCATGCTTCCTCGTTCCCATTGTGGGTGGGAGCTGAGAATTCAACCGTTGGGATTGCTCCAAAATATCCTGCTCAGCAGATCGGGAAGTGCTGAAGCCAGCTGTCTGCCAGGTCCCATGCTGGCGCGTGGGACCCAGCTCTTCTGTGAGCTCCTGGTTTGGCCCTGCTCCTAGTTTGATGCCAAACTTGCGCAGGAAGAGCACATCCACTGGGTGCTGGCGGATGGCACAGCCGGGCATGGCCCTGTGCCAGGTACAGGGTGACTGGGTAGGGTCGAGGCTTTGGGGGAGAGGAGCAGCGTGGCGGTCTCTGGTCGGTACGCGGACCTGGGTGGGCAGTGGTCCTTGCGCCCAAGGGCCCCAGTACCGAGGCCAGCTTGTCCACGTGCGGGGAGGAGCGCACCCAGCCGCTCGAGCGGACAGCGGGTGACCGGCGGCTCCAGGCTGCCGAGGGGACCCCGGGGATGCTCCCTGCATGTTGCTGGCCTCTGCCGGTGACCGGCGGGAGGAGGCTCTACCGCTGCGGGGCCGCACGAAGGGCAAACGGGACCACACCGCAGCCCCCTCGGCCCTCAGCCGCACCGACCCGCACCGGCCGGGGGCGTGGCCCTGCCGCGGAGGCCCCGCCCCCTGTCTCGAGGGTGGCACGCATGCGCAGTGCGCCGCCCGTTACCTGTCAGCGGCGGAGAGGCGTCGCGGCGGGATGGAGGGGCTTATCCCGCTCGTCAACCGGCTGCAGGACGCCTTCGCGGCGTTGGGCCAGAGCTGCCTGCTGGACCTGCCGCAGATCGCGGTAGTGGGCGGGCAGAGCGCCGGCAAGAGCTCCGTGCTGGAGAACTGCGTCTCCAGGTTAGGCGGCGGGCGCGAGACGCCCCCTCAACGGCGCCCTCTCCCCCCGGCCGGCCGCGCGCGCCGTTCCTAACGGTTGTCGTGTCCGTCCTTCCCCGCCCCGCTCCTTCCAACGGTCGCAGAGCCGCGAGCCCGTGACGGCCGTTGGAGCCTGGCTGCGAATGGGGATGGACGAGGCGGGGGGGTCCTGGCTCCGTGCCGGCCGGGAGTGTTCGGTACGCCCCTCCGGTGCCGCGGGAGGTGGGGGTGAGGCGGGTCCTGGCCCGGCGCGGGGAAGCCGGCGCACCTCCGGTGTGAGCGCGTCCGTGTGCCCGGCGCGGGGCTTAACCGCTGTCTGGGGTAAAAAAAAAGGTGTTTAAAGCCCTAAATCGTAGTTCCGGTGGGTGTTCTGAGTCAGGTCGGATAATGGTTCTCATGCCGCTGCTGACAATTCGTGCCGTCCCAACGCGCATATGGGTATTGGCATCTCTCCTAACAATCGCTGAAAGAAACAAGGGGAAGCCTGATGATTCAGATGGTCCCTTCAGCGGTTAGACTGCGTCTCTGAACATCTCCTGACGTAAATATGAACTTCACGTGCTGCTTCATAAAATTCCTGCTGCGTTCACTGCAAAGAGCGTGCAGGCTCCCGGAGGGAGGTGGTGTTTTCAGAGCGTTGCTGAAGTCGTTAGTCTGCATATAGGATAGAAAAGTGCTGTTGTATGTCAGCGACTGGGGAACTTCTGTGCACGGAGATCTTCACTGAAGGTACTATTAAATGCTGTGTCTCCCCACAACCTAGCCATGTGTCAGACCGTTACAGCTCTTGATATACAGTATGATAATACTCTGAAGTTGTTCTTTATCTCCACTTCAGTATTTACTCTTGCTGTGTTAAATGTCAGTTCTTACACTTCTTTCTACTTAAAAGACTGATATTGACACTACTGCCAGTCTCTCAAGTTTAGAAATCCCAAGTGAGATTCTCAGAATTCACTATTGGCCATTGAATTATTGCAGGGTGTTTTTTTTAAACAAGTCTTTTAAAAGTGTTACTGCAGCCTTTTGGCTTTTTGATCTGTGTCCACAAAGCTGTGCAAACCATGTGTGCTGAGGAGGAAAGGCATCTTCATCTTTCTTGTCAATAAGGGTATTTTGGTCCCTGTGACAAACCCTTGTCTGGGGTGGCATCCAACATCAGGGGCTGTGGGCTGATGTCTTTCTCTAGATCCAGCTGTTCTGTAGTGCTCCCAGATGCTTGCTATTTCTCCCCTGCGAGAGGGATCTGCTCCATCTGATCTGCAGGTGGAGCGGATCACTCCTGGCTGTGCTGCCTGGATGTACCTAGCTTGGTTAAAGGTGAAAACTAACAATTTATACTAATCCAGCCCATTTGGACAAGAAACTGGAACCAGCTGCATGAGTGAGATGTGGACATTTCTAGGAAGAATTATGAGGAAAAGCAAAAGGCAGTGACTTTTTTTCACCCATGTAGTTATTCACCGTGCAGCCTGTGGACACTGCAGGAGAGTCTTTTCAGAGAAGAGCTTACAGACTACTGTGAAGCACCAGGGTGTCTCTTGTCACACAGGATCTGGGATTTGGATTCTGTCAACCCTGTCTCAGAGTTCACCTTATTGTTTTGTGCAGTAACTTCTTGAGATACAGATACTACAGATCTGTAGTACCTCCCTACTTGCAAGCTTGGAGCCTATTGCAAATGTGACATTAGAATCATAGAATCATAGAATAGTTAGAATTGGAAAGGACCTTAAGATCATCTAGTTCCAACTCCCCTGCCATGGTCAGGAACACCTCCCACTAAACCATTCCACCCAAGGCTCTGTCTAACCCAGCCTTGAACACGCCAGCGATGGAGCATTCACCACTTCCCTGGGCAACCCATTCCAGTGCCTCACCACTCTTACAGTAAAGAATTTGTTCCTCATATCCAATCTAAACTTCCCCTGTTTAAGTTTGAACCCATTACCCCTTGTCCTATCACCACAGTCCTTATGCATTACTTCAAACGTATTCCATGAGATTTCAGCAACTATGTTTACTTATGCCTTTTCTTCAGACTGAGTATGTGTGGTCAGCAGATGTGTACTTGTTAAGCTGCGAGAACCCTCAGAGCCAGATTAATAAATATCCATGAGGTTTGAAGATAATTTTGCTTGTCAGAGCAGCAGACAAAATTATCTATGGCTCTTTTTAGTAAGCAATAGGGTGTTCCTGTTTTTATGGGATAATGAAGCTGTTCTCTGCAAACATGAAGTTTATTGCATCTTCATCTGTCTTAATATTGCTTATAGAGGTAGCATGCCTTATAGAGATGTTATGCTCATTTCTTTTTGGTAGTGGTACATTGCATGATGTGTTATTAACCACAAGGTGAACACTAGCTAATAGTAACACAGCTTTGAATTTCACGTCACAATAACATAGTCCTACCATTGCACTGGCTTGAGTGTTGATTCCCATGGCTTTTTGTTGAGGGTTTCAGTTCTGTGGTTTGGGGTTTTTTGGGGCATTGTTTCTTACACTTTTCCCTAGTTTACAGGGAGACATTCAGGATCTCCTGTATTCAGGAACAGCTGTGATTGGTAAGAGAAAGGCGTGCTATCCTCCATGTGGAGGGCAGGGTCTTCCTACAAAGGTGATGATGGCTGATAACCTGAGCATTTGTTAGTGGAGCTCTAGTGGGTTTAGTAAGGTTCTTCTTAACTATGCGATACAGTTGTTATTCTCTACTGCCTGTAGCTACTAGACCATTGTGCCTGTTTCGGTCCTTCATGGGGACTTCGGTTGTGCAAGCATGACTTCTTTCTGCTCGGACACAGGAAACCTGTTTTCTAGCTTGCAGGTGGTAACAGAGTTGCAGCTTATTTATGGAGCCTAGCTGCTTCGGAAACATGTTAGTGTATGTTGTGTTACCCACCATCTAATGAATGCATTAGAAGGGTTGTGAAAGATTTAGCTCTGGCATAGTTCTATGGTCTGGCAGATGGTTCTCGAAGTGGGATCCAAGTCCTGTTGCTTTTAAAGCTGCTGAATGACACACATCCATGACTGTCACCAGGATAGCACCAAGCCGTAAGCCTTGTTTAGGTGTACATGGCATCCTTAATTACTAACAACAGTCAGTGGATATGTTTGGGTTAGATTGCATATTTGATACACGTCGATGCTGGTGTTGCATGAGGATGAATTCTGCATGTTTGCCTGCTGTGCGAATCGTGGCACCCAGAGCTGTTTGTGTCGTTCCAGGCTGGCTTGGAACAAGGCTGGAGTGGGGCAGTGTCAAATTTCCCAAGGTAGCCTTTATTGTTACTGTTTGGATTAGTATCTGCTAAGGCGTTTGGACAGTTTGCTCTTTACTTACTGCTCTTCTGTATGTAAGGAGACCTCTTCTTTTGGTAGTCAAGGACTGTATTTGAAGGGTTTTCTCTGAAGTTTCTTGTTTTATTTAGGTGGAAACAGAGATTCCAGAAAGCACCTGAGGGCAATAGTAATTTCCATTTATGGGTCAGACCTTCATGTGTTCATCACTGAAGCTCATGGCACTTATGTGAGGAAATGGTATTGTCTGGAGAGCAAATGTTCTTGCTTGCTGCTCTTTGCAATAGAAGTACATATGCCCCTAAAATACTGAGCCGGTATTTGAAGCAAAGGATCTAGTGCAACCTTCTGATAGAAGCTGGTGGGAGAGAGATTCAAAAGCACAAAGGGGAGTCAAACATCTAATCCAGCAGATTGCCAGTGGGAGATGGGCACTTCGCCTGGGCTTACTTTTTTTGCTACAGATGAGTACACGACCATGACCTTAGATGTTGTTTGTAATTCTTAAATATCTTGCTTTTGATGATAATAGGGTTACTTAAAAGAAAAGGAATGGCAGGAAGCAACCCTTGGAAACTGTATTTGGAGAGAAAGCATTTCCTATTATTTCATACATCCAAATGGGCTTTTAAGATAACTAAAGGCACAGATGGCAAGCTACCTTGTCAGGGCCTCTTTCTCTAGATTTGAATCGGAACCCTATTCTTACAAATAATGAGAAATTAATAACTAGATTTCAATGGTGAAAGCTCTTTGCTTCCTTCCCTGCTTAATATAATATAAACTGCATGTGGCCAAATAATTGTTTTATAAGAGATGTGAACTCTTGATTGTGAGCCTGTCAGTCACAATCAAACAAGCACTTTCATTTCAAGAGCCTGAGGTCTGGTTTTGTGATACAGCTTTGCAGTTTTTTGATCTGAGGCGCTTTTGATAATTTGATGGCTGCTGCATGTTGTACAGCTATTTATTATGACATATGTACTTTTTTTCCCTCCAAATTATGATTGCTTGTGTGCTCAGCTCGTTCTTTTTTTGCTTGAGATGGCGGTTGTGAAGAGACTGCTTTGAATCATTAGGAAGAGAAAGGAGTTTAAATCTGGCTGCTGGGGCAGAGAATTTCTCCAAAGAAAGTAGACACATACTTAGATTGCGTGCTTCCTGGGGGAGATAAAGTTAAAATTGTTGTGGATATTTTTTTTTTTAGTTACTAGTTATTGACAGAGAAACTCCTTTACAGAGAATTCTCTTTTGTGAAACAGACATGAGAAAGCTGAGTAGTCAGAGACACAAAATGAAATGTGGTGCTATCTGTTCTTTTAATCTTAAGGATCTTCTGGAAATGAGAATCAGCTGCTCCTTTTCCTGATTAATTAAGCCTTTGTACAGCTGTATTGAGTGTATTAGTGTAGTTATCAAAATACTCTGGTGTACTGAAAGCAAGAATTGTTTCTGGATATTCCATTAAACAGAAACAGCAGCATATGAGACAGTGGCTCATTAAGGTTTCTTCCCCAAATATCTTTTTACATTTAGAAGTTGCAGGACAAACCTGGCCATTTTGATAGGATACAGTTTTTTGTATCCTGGCCTAGTTTTTTCCTTAAATGTAACTCCATTGTGGATTTTAAGTTGTTTTTTTTTTTTAACATTTTTATTACTTTAATAAACACAAGCTTAGTATTTGAAGTCTGAGACCTAGACTTCAGAAAAACCTGAAAACCCTGCAAAAAGAAACCTGCAGACAACCCCAGTCTGGTCTTGAGTGCCCTCTGAGAAATCAATGATACAAATTCGGTGGCAGTTATTACTGGAAGTTCAATCCATCAGGGTACTAATGGCGACTGCACACCTCTGAACACTTTTAAAAAGTGAACAGTCATCTAGTGAGAGGGGTTTTTAATTATTATTTATTTTTTATTCAGATCATATGTATCAACTTAACTTTATCTCAACTTTCCTGATTCTTAATATAAAGATACTTCAGATTGTCTGACTCTAAACTCTTGTATAACATTATATATCCTGATGCTGGCTGCCTTCAGGAAGGAACCCACTCTTGTGAGTTTGTAGTACTGAAATAACAAATAACAAGCACCTTTGCTGTCTTGCAGTTTCTTGATGGACACTGATCACGCAAACGTTTTAAGTTTGTATTATTTTTCTTTGTAGATGAAATAGAAAAAAAGGCTTTCCAGTTTAGATAAATATGATTGTTCGGGCATTCACCTGTGAACATAGGGAGTGATACTGCTATGGACTGCAGCAGAGAAATAGAAGTATAAGCATTGTTCTGTTCTCTGTACTGAGTTACTGTATGACCTCAAACTGCTATTTAAACATTACCTGCATCTGTATCTACATATGTATACCTAGAGTCTTTACTGTTAACTGTGTGTAGGATTTACATTTTTATTCCTTTATTTTCAAGTTGCTCCTATTTCTAAAGGAAGACATTAGCATATAATCTTAAAATTTGCTGGTTTTAGGTTGTGCCTTTAGTAGCTTATTCATTGAGAGGGATCGTGTTTGTGGTTTGCTATCCATCAGTTGATCAGTGAGCAAATTGATATTTTTTAAGTATTCGTGAGCTACTTAAACAGTATCTGCTTAGATGCAAGCATGGAGGGGCAGAAGCCATTTTTAGCTTTCTTTTTCCTCTCTTTTTTTATTTTTAAACTGTGCATTTTCTAGTAAACAGAAGCCTGTGAGCTCAACTTGTTTGCTGTGCTTCTGTGTAAGGGGTTACTCGGAATCCTTTTAATGCTGTGTGCCTGCAGTGTAAAGCCTGTAGTAGTGTAAATATGCTGAGAACAGGAAATGAGTATTATTTAACCGTGACCTTGCATCTCTTTCTTCAGCAAGTTGCACTGAGATGAACAAGGCAGCATTATTGAACTAGAGAGGAGCAAAATCCCATGTAACTGCACCCTGGGCTTTGATGTGGTGCCAAGTACTGTTGTCTGTGATATCCTCTGGAGTGCAAAGGGTACCTTAGCTGTAGATAAGAGAGGATTTCAACTGAAGTGACTAGCGATAATGTCAGCTTTTATAATTTGTATGTAGAAGTTTTTAATTCAATACCTAGCATGGTATCTCTGCATCCTAGTTCCTGTGCAAAATCACCGAGGTATCTTATGCAGGAGACTTACTATTTGCTGTAATACAGCTAGGCTTCCACCTCATAGGTGGTATGATCAAAGCTAGATTACCCTTATGTGTTTGGTATTTTGTTACTATGTACAGTGCAGATGCCTAAAAATGTACACATATATTAAGAGATGCTTAGCTGTAGAGGATGCTCTAAAATGGTCTGTGTAACTTGCCTGCAGAGAACAGGCAGGGCTCTGCGTGGCAAACACAACAACAACTGTAAGACATCTCTAGCCTCTGCTGCACAGCAGCAGATGAAATGGGCTGTGTTCCAGATCTATCCAGCAGCCAAGCTGGAAGCTGCTGAAGAAATTTTAGCATAATCCATCAGAGGCAGTGTTGTGCACTCACCTGTTATTTTGTTCAGGTTCTAAAAAAATGTTGACAGAAGATCCCTAATGTCTGTCAGATCTGGGAAAGAGGCTGGAAAGAATTAGGAGTCTCTGCTGGGACCTCCAGCATTATGACTTTGTTAGTGTTCCTATGTTAGCAACATAAAACATTTTTTTTTGGTCAACTTTTAGTATTAAAGTTTCTCATGGTAATAATTCAGTTTCTGGTGAACAGGGAGATGGGAAATCATGGCTGATATTAAATTTCAGTATTTAGCTAAACAGATTTTATGTTGTCATGGACAGTGTGTTCATTTGCACATAATACAGGCTCAAAGCAGGATAAATAGGCAGGTAAAGAAGAATAAAATGTCTACAGAAGTGGTTTGAGAGACTTGGACAACTTGTTTTGGAAACCGCCCCATTCCATGTGTAGTTGTCTTTCTGTCTGTAAATTCAGGCTGCCTTTAACTACAGTTCCCATGGTGTATGTGTTCTGGGGGGAGTAGAATAATTGAATCCAGTTACATTTCAGCTGTGCAAAATAATCTGAAATGGCTTGTATTGTACCAAGAAAGGTAACCGTACAGTTTGACACCTTATCCACCACATGAGAGATAAATATATTTTCACAGTGCTTCTGAAAAGGCAAAACCTTTCGGACTTGATTAGGATGTGGCTTAGCTGATTGTGCGTTTTTATCACTGTTGAAAGTCTGCATTGATAGATGTGAGTTCAGAACAGTGTGATTTGAGAAGAAGGGCAGGAGCTTACATTTTGTAGGTTTTTGATGACTGCACTGAAATTCGCGATATGTAATAGTTTTGTCATGACAGTATCCAGAGGTGAATTATTGGCTGAAATGCAAGTAACTATGTAGTAGCTAAGTTCATGTAGCCATGATATGCTGGCAGTGTTTGGGACACGTCTTTCTGATCCTTGACAATCAGATTTTATTATTTTTTTCCTTCCTGTTTGTATTGGATTATATTATAAAGGAAAACATTTTACTTAAATATTTTCTGAGCAAACATTTTTAATAGTATTTGACAGCTGTGATTGAAAAAACCCAAACCAACTTCTATTTAGAGCATTGACAATTTAAAGCGAGTAAAGAATTTTTTTTTCATTTCTTGTATTGAGATTCAAAATCTTGCTGCATTAGTATTCATCCTGAGGATGGATGGGCTTTCATGCACCAACATCCTATGCAAATGAGTCCTTTCTTAAGAGCAAATATATCTGAGTAGGGAGAATACAGTTGTCTGCAAAGTCTGCTTTCTTCTTTTCAACACAAAAATTCTGAGAATTGTTGGGTGGGATTTTCTTGTGTTTTGTGGTTTCTCCCCCTCCTTCCCTGTTTGGAATTGATGGTGAGCACTGTTGAGCAGGAAATAGCAGAAGCTTTCATGAAGTCTTAAAAGAGAAAGAGGAAAAAGAGCATTTTCACAAATGGAATTAGGATGATGCAGCAAAGTTTTGGATGCCTGCCAGGGAAGACAGATGCCTCCTGCATACAGTGGCTTGCTGACGAGACTGCACGTTGGCAGCTTCCTGATGTGTTAATACAGCAAACCTACAGCCTGAGCATAATCACTGCAAACAGAGCACTGTTCATCTTACCACTTCTGTGTTTTTTGCCTGGCAAGTTTTCATAGCTGTGTATGGCAAGTTTTCAGTCCTATAAACATTAATTATTGAGACTTTAAAGCTTTCTATCATGTAAAATCTGTGGGGTTTAGTACTAGGAAGTGCATTTTCTCTCCTTGTTTCAGTGCATGGGCTTGCCTTTTTCTCTGCAGAAATGCAGTGTGAACTGCTGTCAGAATATGATTTGGGTTACTAATTATAGCCTGTGCCTTCTCAGACTTCTGTTCAAATGTCCTCTACTTTGGAGAACCTGTTGACTCCAGTTACGTTTAGTGCAAGACTTCACCACTAGGACTGGAGTAATTTCTGGCCTCGATTTTTCTCATAGACCTATAATGGTTACTTTAGTGGAGGAGATGTACTAATTTCTGGCTGCTTGTTGAGCATAAATGCTGTGGCTACTTACAGAAAGCATCTTCCAGATACAAGAGAAGTATGATAGTGATTTCTAAACCTGCTCTGTCTCCAGGCTTCTGCATGAAGACAAAATCTCAAGCTTTGCTTTCTTGCTTTAATGGTGCTGAAGTGTTCTCACTGAACTTAGTTGTTATGGAGGTGCCCAGCTAGTGTGACTGAAATCCTTTACCATCTTATTTGGAGTTTAAGGGCTTTTCAAAAATATGTTATTTCTCATCTTTAGCATCAATGCTTACCATATTCCTGTGGCTAGGTTTTTTTTGTGGATTTTTTTGTACTATTCCCCTCTGGATTTTTGTATAATTGGTCTCGGCTCCATAAAGGAATGAAGGAAGTGAGATCCAAGGAGTTGTTTTAGGTTGCTAGGTTATAGTACTGTATATGAGTTTCAGGACTTTAAAATCTTTATTCCACTTGTGTGCTTACCTAAAAGTGATGGATAATTGGGGTTCTAGTTCTTTTGCTGTAGAATTCCAGTGGTTCAGCAATGGTGATGAAGGATGCCACTGGTTTGGAAAATGGCTTCTCAAAGATGCCAAGTTTATCCACCCTGTTTGAAAAAACAAAAATAGTAGATGACCCTAGCATGTCTGGATACTCAGTTTCTCACCCTTAAAGACATACCCCAGCTGCATGGGTTGCAATGTGTAATTACTGCTGCTGTGCATTGCGCTGCATCTTGATTCAGCAGGTCAATTAAAATCATATATAAGTTGAAGGAAAGTTTTCCTTGAAAGAATGGATAATGAAAACTGAGACCAAACTTTATCAGAGAATTTGAACTAATCACTACAGTGTCATGATAAGGATGCCAGCATCTTTGCTGTATGGCTTACAAAAAGCCCTGGAAAAACTGGTATTAAGCTTTAGGAGCTAATATATTCATTATCACTAAAAAATCCACAACCTCCTAATGTATTTAGCTTGCCTAGTAGGCCTAATTAAGATAGGTATCATTGACCTTCAAGAAAGAGATTTAATTATTTTCTGCATCTTCATGTGAGCTCTGTTATGTAAGGCTGAGATTTTGCAGCTTTTGAACAAAGCTGTGGGAGACTCTTGATTGACACACATTGTGCCAAAACAAAAAACGTTTACTCTTCTGTAACTAATGAAGGGAGGTGAGGGATCAAGTGGTGACTAATGATAAGAATTGGTCTCTGTGCTTTGAGCTAATGGGGAACAGCATACATAGCTAAATATCAGTGTGATATAGAAAGTGATGGATTCTACTGTATTGCTGGGGGAAAAAAAAAAGGTATGTGGCTAAGACTACATACCACAAGACAGAGATAGTGCTTTAAAGCTTTTGAGAATTCTTGAAAACGTGTCCTGGGGTTATCTCTGTACTGTCATTTGGAGGTTAGAGGAATTGTGCTTCCAAAGCCACTAAGAAAGGATAAATACAGTGAGGTCTAGTGTCAGTGATGACAAGCATTCTCTGAGAAAGCTCTTCACTTAAAATTAAAAGTTTAATTCCTAAGAAAACCCCTGTTTAAATACAAAGTACATTTTCTATCACTTGGACATACCTTGGTTTGTAATGAACAAAAGTGCATGAAGGGTCTGCTGCTGGGTCATCTGTTATGTTGGTGAGCGCAGGAGCAAGAGCAGGTGAGACAGAATGAACATATCTGCCAAAATAGGTCTTAAGATGTATATTTTTAGCATTAAGAGTTCGTTGGTTACGAATGAACTGGGTTTGGTTTGTGGATTTTAAAAAATGAGCAGAGGAAAGAAGTTAGAAATCGAAGTCCCTTTTCTTTAGGCTTACACTGGACCATGCTTTTCCCTCTTGTGGTTTTGTTTTTTTGTGTGTTTGTGTTTTCTATTTCTGTTTCTGTTTTCTCTCCCCTCCCTTCTCCCTCTCTCCCCCTCCCCTCTCCCCTCCCCTCTCCCGTCCCTCTCCCCGTCCCTCTCCCCGTCCCCTCTCCCCCTCCCCTCTCCCCCTCCCCTCTCCCCCTCCCCTCTCCCCTCCCTCTCCCCCTCCCTCTCCCTTTTTTTAGTACTTTGCTTTAGGAATAAATATGATAAATGCAAGAAAAAGGAAAGCCTTTTGTAGTACTTCTGTACAGTGTACTTTTGTGGTAGAACTTGGAGATGCTTGGCTGTATCGGCATGTGTAAGTGCTCACTGTGAAACAGTGTATTCTGTTGCACAAGATATGGCCATTCATCAGCCAGTGTGAGCCACAAGAGCTCCCAGTGTGCCAGGCTGGAATTGTATGAAACAATAAACACTGCATTGGAAAAAAGCCCAGGAAAACTGTTGGCTTTGGGCATAGTTGCTTCCTATTGCAGTGGAAGCTGCATTGCAGTCCTTGGCAAATTTTGGGAATAAAGGCCTGTGTGGAATGCTACAACAGCAGTCTTGTTCATATTAGCTGCTCATGGTCTTTCTGTAATTGAGGGAAGGTTAGGGTTTTGGAATGAACTTTGGTTTAGTGGAAAAACTTTTATAAGTTACATTACCATTGTTGTTTGGCAGAATGATATAGACTTTGGTGGGTTGTTTGTGCCCTTCTGTAAGGCAATTATGGCTCTTGTTCCAAGCCTGTCTTGTTTCTACCCCTTGTGAAAAACATGGAGGCTTTAGAGGGACTTCTGATACTTATTTTTTTTTTTGACAAGTCATCACTATCAGTCTTATTTTTTCTTAGCTCTGCAATTAATGCAGTTACTGTGTAATCAGTGACATTTCCTCCATTATTTGATTTCCTGGATCCCCATGTGTTTTATATGAATTAAATATATTTGTATTAAAGTAAATTAATCATCATTTATTCTGTATATACTGGCTATGTAACTGATCTAAGTGCAGAACGTAATACTAGATGGCAAAATAAAGCAGATTTAAGTTACGCTTTTTTTGAAACCATGTTTAAGTGGTGAGTGGTGATGTGTCATTGTTCTTCACACAAACTGGGGATTCTTCTGCTTTGCTTCTTTTTCTGTGCCCCCTTTTTTTCCTTTTTTTTTTTTTCTTTTTATAATATAGTAAATACTGCTAGTATGCTGGAGAGATCCTAAATGAAAACTTTTCCCTTACTTGGAAATTCAGTTTTCAGTATGATTGATGCGCTGGAGAGAAGGGATGCCATCCAGAGGGACCTTGACACGCTTGTGAGGTGGGCTGATGCCAACCTGATGAAGTTTAACCATGCCAAGTGCAAGGTCCTACACCTGGGTTGGGGCAATGCCAGGCACAGCTACAGGTTGGGCAGAGAAAAGATTCAGAGCAGCCCTGTGGAGAAGGACTTGGGGGTGTTGGTTGATGAGAAACTTAACAGGAGCCAGCTGTGGTATGTGCTTGCAGCCCAGAAAGCCAACCGTATCTTGGGCTGCATCAAAAGGAGCGTGACCAGCAGGTTGAGGGAGGTGATCCTGCCCCTCTACTCTGCTCTCATGTGACCTCACTTGGAGTATTGTGTGAAGTTCTGGTGTCCTCAACATCAAAAGGACATGGAACTGTTGGAACAAGTGGAGAGGAGGGCCATGAGGATGATCAGAGGACTGGAGCACCTTCTGTATGAAGACAGGCTGAGAAAGTTGGGGCTGTTGAGCCTGGAGAAGAGAAGGCTGTGTGGAGACCTCATAGCAGCCTTTCAGTATCTGAAGGGGGCCTACAGGGATGCTGGGGAGGGACTCTTCATGAGGGACTGTAGTGACTGGACAAGGGGTAACGGGTTCAAACTTCAACAGGGGAAGTTTAGATTGGATATAAAGAAGTTCTTTACTGTGAGGGTGCTGAGGCACTGGAGTGGGTTGCCCAAGGAAGTTGTGAATCATCCATCGCTGGGGGTGTTCAAGGCCAGGTTGGACAGAGCCTTGGGTGACACGGTGTAGTGTGAGGTGTCCCTGCCCATGGCAGGGGAGTTGGAACTAGATGATCTGAAGGTCCTTTCCAGCCCTAATTATTCTGTTATTCTATGATTCTATGTTGTGCAGTAAGACATGAGTAATTTTACATCTTTTAGGGTAAAAATTATTTGGCACTGAAAATATTTTGCTCTTGAAAGTATTAATGGTGTTCTAACAGATGAGTGCATTCTAAGATTGAAGAGTTATCGGAGTGGTGTTCTGGAAGACCTGGCTGCTTGCATCTTATTTGTATTTGATCTATTCAGTACTGGCTAGGCAATACCAGACTGGCTTTTCTGCTGGTCTCCAAACTGTCATGTCACAGCAGCATTGCTGCTGAGCTACTATAACTGCTGTCTGCAGGTTACCTTTTGATGAAAATGCTGTAAGAATGAAGAAGTAAAAGTAGTTTGATTCTTAATGCAGAATGCATGTCTTTTAAAGGAGCATATCTTTCATTCCCAGATGTGTTCTTGCACAATGTGTTTCATTCTTATTTCCTGCACCTTGTTATTGTGAAGTACTCTTGAAGTTGTGTACACAGGTAGTCACAGGCTCACTCACCTCACCGCAGAACGCAGCCTTTTCTCTCCCTTGGTGATGGTGTCTGTGCTTAAATGCTCAGGTATGTACTTTTTTTCTAGATAGATTTCTTTGCAGCTGCTTCAACTCCAACTTTTTTATTTTCTTCCTAGTTCTCATGAAACAGTGGCCAAACGGTGTGGAAAAGCAGCTCTTTCAAAGCTGTCCTTGAAAGGATGTTGAGTGTGCCACCAGGATGTTGAGGAGCATCATTCTTTTGGTCAGAAGGGACCTGTGACTCCACTGTGTTCCATCCTTTTCTATTTCTTGCTGCTGAAGCTACTTTTCTTCTTCTTTAAGAAGCATTTTATTTAAGTAGGAATTAAAGGGGAAAAATGAGGGAGTGGAGCCATTCCTAATGCACTGTGGTTTGTGGTGTGGGTTTTTTTTTTTTTTTGTTTGTTTGTTTTTGTTTGTTTTTTTTGGCAAACAAACCCTGTGTGGAAGGCTTGCCATACTAAGGTGACAGGGAGAAGACCTGCATCGTGCCTTGTGGATGTCAAAGTAGGCATTTCTACAGAAGCAGTGTACACTAGTTGGGTTTCCTTTTGCTAGGATTGTAATGTGGTACTATGTCACTTCCCTCTTCTCTTCCCCTTCCCCCCCCCCCAAATGCCAGTTATGTCTCAGATTTGACTCGTGTTTCTTTGTGTGTTTAAAGAAGTACTTTTCTCCAGAAGTAGAATTTGTGTATTTATTTGTGATGCCTGATTTGGGCTGTGCAGAGAAAGTGCACAGATGCCATTGCCTTGTGGCTGAATCTGAAATTTCAGAAGTTTTAAATTTTCTTAATTCCCTGTCCCTGTGGGGGCAGATTTATTAATTCAGGTGGTAGTCTCCTTTGTAGAATACCCATCAAGCAGTTGAGGGGAGGATAGGGTGGAGTTTTGTCCTGAACTCTCCCCATGAACCCCTTGTTTCCCTCACTTATTGTCTTTTCCTCTTCCAACTGTTCTTTTCAGGGAGAAACCTGTGTCCTTCTGCTGTGTATTGTTTAATTGGTTATGTGATCAACACAGCTCATCCTCTCCCAAGCAGTAACCTCTTTCTGCTGATACTTGCTTCAACAGACAGTGGGCTTTTCAATCATAGTTCAGCTTATTAGAGAAGGTTATCAAATGCCATCTACTTTGGACATGTTAAGAGGGTGTTCTGAAGGAAAAATCGTTATTTTGCATTTCCTTGTAATTTTGGTGTTGTGGAAAGGTTGGTGTTGTATAACTGGGAGTTGCATTAATGCACTGTTCTTTATCTCTGAATGTGCTAAGCCTGAACCAGAAAATCAGTGTCTTTTCAGCCTTTGACTCCCTGAAGGATTGTTCTGCCTCATGTGGTACTGTAGAGGACCCTAGTTTGGTTTGTGTGATCAGCTTGTCCTGAATGGCAGGCAATTCCTTTTAGCTTCATGATGGTAAATTTATTTATTTACTTAATTTAAATCAGAGATTAAGTGCTTGAAAATCAGTGTATGAAACTGTAGCTTAACGTGTTTTCTACATCCTGGGTTTATTGTAGTTTAAGTGCATATACAGGGATGAATATGTTCCTATTAAAATGTTCTCCTCTTCCCCCTGAGAAAATGTAAGTAGATGGCACTTCACTGAGGCACAGGTTTCTCTCCACTGGTAGGTAGTGAAATTGTGATAGACCTTTTGAGAGCTTTAAGCTAGTTCTTGTGTCCTGTTGCTGTCTCAAGTGTGATAAAACATTGCAGCAGGTTTAAATCAGTAGGTCTGATGTTTTTTCAATATCGTTGTTTTAGAGATTACTTGAATTTCTAATTAATTGTACTTTTGCTTGCAAATCTGTGTTTGAGTATGAAAGTTTAGGGGCTAGCTTGTGTTTGAACTGCCTCTCCTTTTATGGTGTGCTTTAGCTTGCAGAGTAATAACACTGGAAACACATGTTAACAGGTACTGAGAAAGTGAGATTTTTGTTTTATTTAGCTAGAAATTAATATTGTTGCATTTAAAATGCTGGGGAGTTCTAAAGTGGTGTGGGGTACAGCTGACAGTGAGTTACCGGTTCTGTTCCTCAGAGCCTTGGAACTTCTTACTCATGTGGGAAAGAAATCTTAGAGCTTGTATCATGGATAGAGTTGCTGTATTTCTCTTCAGGCTGCCAATGCTTGCTGGCACTAGGTAGGTAGGTTCACTGTTGTTGCATTCCTAAGCCTGTCTTGAGCTGGGACTCCAAAGACCTAACATCCTCTGATTTGCACAAATAATATCCTGAAGTTTGATAAAATGTTTGTGCATTTTATTTTTCATACGTGTACCCTCTAGGCTTCTTTTAAACTTTCTAAGCTTGTGTGCTGCCTTAAAGGAACTGCGAAAATCAGACATCCATTAAGTAGTACGAGGTTGATATGAAGACACACAATGATTATGGTAAGATGTGATTTATCAAGAGGAGTGAGCAGACCCATCTAAGCAGTTCTGTCTAAAGGCCTGACAGGGCTGTGTCTTTCTTCCTTTGACTCTTGTCCTTTTCCTCACCTGTGCCAAACAATGCATATTCCTGCCTCACCCTTCCTAGTGGCACTAGCACATGTGACAGCACAGTCACCCAGACCAGCTCTCTGATTTAACTGAAGATTTATGCCCTAACCGTTTGCTGCATTGCTTTTCACCTGAGCGGGAGAGATGAGTTAGGAATGCTTCTGAGGCAGGCAAGAAGGTGATTCAGCATCACTGAACCTCATCTCAGGTTTTTGAAGAGTTTAATAGATATAGCAAATGGGGGAGATCCTGGGGAAAAAATATTATTATTTTGCTTTGGGTTTCTGATCATTGGTTTTGCAACTAACAGTTGGTTCAAAGTTTTTCTAGGGTTTTGGTTGCATAGGGAATTTCCTTGTCTTTGGAGGCATGGAAAGGATCATGGGGATGCATGATGGTATGACAGAGTTGCTGTCTTTGCTTAACTCTTCGTTTTCTGGTACAAGAACCCTCCCTCTTGCTGTCTCAGAGTACTTTTAGTGTTTAGCATTCACTCAAACTTCTAGGAGGATATGTTTGCTGGAAAAGTTATTTGGGGATTTGAACTGGCAGAAATATGTGAAAGAATAGGTGCAGAGTGCTGGCAATTTGGTTTGGCCAGAACTTTGTTGTGGTGTGTGTGTGTATTCATATGTCCATACCCTCTTCAAATCAAGGATATGGTGTGGACGCTTCTGTTTTAGAAAGACTGAAAAATATGGGCATAGCATTAGGTACTCTTACTGATCAAGGTAAATTATGAGATGTTGTATGTGATGGTCACAAAGAAAGAGAATTGGTAATACCCCAATTTAATTTTTAGCCATTTAGTTTTAATATGTATTTGTCTAATGGCCTAGTGCTATTTTGAACCAAAATTAACAGCCCTACTTTACTTTAAATCCATCCCCACCAACTTTCTATTTTCATTGCAGCTGAAGGTATGGAGGAAGTTCCAAATTAGTCCAGTATCTTATGTAACTTTGCAGTTCTTTCTGGGTAGTAACTGTTTGGTTTTTTTTTTTAATGTTTCTAGGGATTTTCTTCCACGAGGTTCTGGAATTGTAACAAGACGACCATTGGTCCTGCAACTCATCACTGCCAAAACAGGTAACCTCTTTCTCTCTTTGGCTAAATGCCTGAACAAAGTGCTGATGAACTCCAGCAAGAGCAAAAAAAAAAAAAAAGTATAGGAAAACTTAGCAGTGTCATGAAAGGTGTAACTAGGCTGCCTGTAGCCAAGGACCACTGCTTCAAAACTGTGTGCTCCTGACCAACTAATCTCATTGTCTTATCTGTGAAAACAGTAAAATCTAAATCCTTGAGCACATAGTAAACTTAATTCAAGATCAAACTTGAGGCAGTGGAGAAACATTACATAAAAAGTGTTTTAGAAATTAGCTTTGGTTTATTCATTTGTTGAGGACCTTTACAGTTGTATTAGTTAACATTCCAATATTGCTCTACTTCTTCCTTTAACTTTTGCTCCACCGCACACAGATTTGATTCCACACAGCTTGTTTTCATGACTTGTCCTTTTTGGTTGGGCTCACTGCACTAAGTAGAGCAGAAGGTAGACTGGGGGAGAACAAGGCTTCTGTGTATTTGTCTGGTCAAAAATAAAAAATACAGTATGTGTATACTACTGAGTTATGTGACATATTGAGATCTTTCATCAGAATTCACCACTTTAATTGCCCCTTGTTTGAGCACAATGTGCTGTTGTGTAGCTCAGTTCCCTAACATATACAAAAGCAGCTATGGTTTTCCATCATTCAATTTTTGTTGTTGTTGCTTCTAAACCTATGTAAGCAACAAAATAACTTTTTTTTACTATTGACTTCTACTTAACATGGTAAAAAAAAAATAACATCCAAACCAGAATTTCAAAATAACAAGTGGTCTTTAAATTATGGAACATGATGAAACTGGGGAAGAAACAAAATTGAAGCTGCCTGTAGAACTTTAGTCTGTTTCTGTGTGAAGTGCAATTAAGTTTTTACGTGCATTTATTTTCCTAAAAGGTCTTTTTGTTGCTCAGCAGGAAGATATACTTCACTCTGCTTAGGCTCCGTTTTTTTCCTGAATTACTGCTTCTAAAGCTGTTTCTTACTTTCAATGCCTCTATGAAGTTTTCCGTAGTGTTTATACTGTGTAAGAGAGAGGAAAAACTGGAATCCAGTATTTCTGTATGCTCAGCTTAGAAATGTTAGGGTTTTCAAGTGCGTAATATGCTTAAGGTACTTTATATTAAAAGATGAGGTTCATCTTAGTTGGGAGATATGAACAGTTGTTATTTCTGCATATGTGGCTTTTGATCTGACAGAAAATGCAGAAATGCATGGATAAGGCCTAGCTTTGGAGAATCTTCATCTGACTTTCCTAGCACCATGTAAAAGCAGCAGAAAAAAAAGAACCAAGCTCTGTGATAGCAATACTAACAAAATGATATATATAGGGGACATACGAATTAGTAAGTAAACTCTTACTCTCTAACCTCAAGTGGTTAAATACTTATTTTTAGACATCCATCCTAAATTTACCTCAACTGGTCTGTACTGCCCTATTTTGTAAAATCGTCGTCATTTGGCTTGGTTAAGGAGGCAGTGAAAGCACTTCTCTCTTTCTGGTATTTTCCCCATTAATAGGTTTACATAGTATTACTAGATTTAGATAGGCCTCTAGGTTTTTGTGTAGGTACCTTCTCTGCTGAAAAGTAGTTCTTCGTTATAACTTAACACAACAAGAACTTCAACAATTCTGGAGAACTGAGCTTCAGCCTAATTTTGTGTTTCCTGAATGGCAAGACGTATTTCTCCCTTTGGGAAATGCTGTGTGTTTCTGTTTGGGATTAGCTGCCAAGACCTTTAAAATGCAAGCTTTAATTATTTTGTTACTTTCTTTAAACTTTGTTCCACTGTTACTGGTTTTGGTGGCGAAATTCCAAATAACTTTATCTTTTAAACCACCTTTATCTTTCTGAACTAATTAAAGAAAAAAAAAAGGAAAAGAAAAAACTGCTTAGAGAAGCACAATGTTCTTTTACAGGAAGGAGATGATGGACTGATTTTTATCAAGTCCATCATTATCTAAAATGTTATAGAAAGTAGAGGACTTATCAGCTTGCTGCTGTAACAAGCTTAACTGATCTCTAATCCTAGGACCTTTCTTGACTCTTTTAAAAGTAACTTCTTAAGATTATTCCTTGGGAGGGAGGGGGCACTTCCTATATAGGCTGCAGAGATGACTGCAAGATACTTTAGCAACATTTTGCAACTGGCTGAGAATATTTTTGGAATGTGAATTTGATTGGCTGAGGAGGTTAAAGCTTTATTTGAGTCACTGCAGTAAGGGATAAAGATTGGCAGTTGAGGAATTTGTGCATACTCAAGTAAGGGAAAGCTTTACCACTCATTATTAGGGTTGTACATGTCACTGAAGGATGCAGCCCCTGAGGAGTTATCAGGGGCACTCCAATGTCTGAAAGATACGACATATCTGGGTAAAGTGGTTACTCCTGCAAATATGGAAGGGGTAACATGAAACAATTCACTACCAAAAAAATTATCTCATGAGATGTGGAGTGTTGGGGTTTTTTTGTTGTGTGGTTTTTTTTTTTTTTGGGGGGGGGTGGGGTTGTTTTTTTTTTTTAAGAACTTTTTTTACTTCCTCTTAAGTAATCTGTGTAATTAGTACAAAGCTATTTTATAGCAACCTGTTGACCTCCTTTAATCACTAACATATTTTGGTGGCAACAGTACAATTCCCAAATGTCTTAATGCCATTTGCATTTCCACATCCACGCACATTCTGTACTTTGCTGAAATCTTAGAGGCAAAGACAAAGGTTTAAATTAAATATTGTAATTAACAAGTGAGTCTTTACTAGTTATGACTATTTGCTTCTGAGTGTGATAATATGAGAAATACCTGGTAGCACAGAATAAGTCAAAATATGGATGTTAAAAATAATCTACAGCCCTCTGAAGGACTCTGACTTGTCTTTGACTATCCTACTTTACAGTGTTTTTTGGGACTGCCCGGCTGCATTTCAGATGAAATTGCAAACGTGGCCTGTACCCAATAAATTAATGTACTGGCTAGAGGAGGAAGGGGTGGGGGGAATAATCTCCATCTTGTAAATATTTTGAGGTTCCAAGGTGCCCTCTTACAGTTAGCGGCTGATGCTCATTACTTGTCCCAAAGTAGTTCATTGGTAGCCCTGTAGGTAGGGTCACAAATTTTCAAATCTATTCTTCATCTTATATTTTTGATTCAGTTTCTCTTCTTCTACCAAAGAAAAGTACTATATACAGTTTTTTGGTGGAAGAGAGAATTGAACTAAACAAGCATGCAGTGTTTGTTCTGTAATAAACAGACCTAAATTCTGGTAAAGCAGCTTTGTTTCCTGCCCAGAAGTCACAACTGAAAAAAATGTCCTACCTGGCTTGCCAAGCAACCCACATGCGCTTTGATATTCTTTCTGGTCACTGCATTTGGCCCTGAGCAATTCCACAATGTTGGCAATGTCCAGTGTCAGGTCTAACAAGAGTCTTGTGCCTTTGTTGCTAGTCTTCGAAGGAGCTCGGAGTACAGAATGGTTCTTGAGAAAATAGTCCTGTTTGGGAAGATGCAATTCAGTGAGTTTTTAGAAGGCGCAGGTGTGGACATGGTGCTGTTAGCTGGGAGGCTGTCTGATGGGGAGCTTCAGGTTTCACATGGCAGACAAGACAGTGGTGATAAATTAGCTTAGCCATTCTGAGGATGTACATGGGAGGAATTTCACCTACTTTTTTCCTGAGTGAGAAGTTGCATGTGGGGGCACTTTATTTTGTTAGACTGATGTCTAAATTCAGGTAAAAACCATGCTGGTTCTTTCAGTATTTGTCTGCTGTTGTGTAAGATACAGGGAGTTTATTCTTTCTCAGTAGACGGTGTCTGTTTCAAATGCTGGAGTTTCAAATGGTTCAAAACCTGTTGTGATATTTCAGCAGTTACCAGTGAGTCTAGAGGGCTGATCTTTCACTTTCTCACTCATGATTCATTTTCAGGTGGAGGAATGCATTACATATTCCTGTAGTTATACTTTTATAAGGATTTTTCCCTGCCTGTATTTTAAGATCTAAGTGTTGGCACACAGCTGACAAGAATTTTTAGGCAGCATTAGTGTTCACTAGTCTTGAAGCAACATAACTGAATTCTGTGTAAGGTATGTTAGTTCCATTTCAACTCTTAATATTCCCTCTGCAAGTTTTGCAGTAACCATGCTAACCTGTAGTAATTTGTCATGTGTTACCATAATTAATTAAAGGAGTTGTGTGTTTAGGGTTTTTATTTTATTTTTGTTTTAGTTTTTTCCCCCCATATATTTCATCTAATTTAGGTAACTTATTCTTCCTCTTGCTGTGCTTTCTCCTGCCTGTGGAAGTGAGATAATTATCTAGATTTCTTCAGATTGGGTAGTATACTTTTTAAACAGCAGTGACAACGAAAAATGTACTGGGGTTTTAGTTGAAGCTTTTGTTCTTCTGTTTGTTAAAAACACATTGCCTACTATATAAAGCCTGTTATCTGTTATTTACATGTTAAAATACCTTGGCTCTGGGAGGATTATCTTCCTCATTTTGATAACTGCTTTTGGAGGGATTTTGGATTTTCTTCGTGATCTTGCTTCAGTTTCTTTGCTAAAGAAGTGCCAGATAAACAGATTTTGAAAATTATTGAGGTGGACATTTTTAGATGAGTCATATGTACAATACCCACTTTTGTTTCAGTTCTGTTAATTAGAGCACTTAAATGGAAAGTAAATCGCATGAGGTTCAAAAGTCATTCTGATATTTTTTTTCCTGAAGTCTTGCTGATGCTCTCTTCTAATGAAATTGATGAGCTTTAAAGCAAGTCTTTTGTTGGGACTACTCCTCAAGCATACCCATCTTTTATTGCCATCTGGTGGCAAAACCAATCCTCTAAAGGAAATGAAACATTAATAAAAAGAACCTTATTAGGTTATTTCGCCTAGCCCACATGGTCTTAGAGATTTCAGCATCAGGAAGGCATTTGGAAGTCTTGAAGGACAAAAACTAGAAAGGTGCCACAATGCCAGTGGTTGGGGAGAGACTGGGCACTTATCAGGGAAGGAAGGAAGACAATGGCTGCTGACTTATGGGTCCCATTTTCTGGCATCTACTCATTCAGGTAATGAACAGGGATTCTGTAGAGACCAGTGAAGATGTTGGAGTTGCATACCTGAAAAGCTAAAATGAGACAACACCATGGGGTAAAGGTGGTAGTGACTGGTGACCCCTTCCCTAGACAGTGAAATACTCATCACCCAGACAGGACTGATAAGCTGGAAAAGGGATAGTGCTGCTGGTCTGAAACCTGAATTTAAGCTATTAGTATAAGGTTGCAGAAACTGCAAATTTTCCTTGCTGCTATGTGTGTGTATGTGTGTGTGTACTAGTAACAGTGTCTGGAGTAACCTTGACCTGATCAGCAGTGACTGTGGATGTCTGGCAGCGTGAATTCGAGGCTTCAACTAGTTGTTCTATCAGCACCCTCAAACAGTATATGGGCTTCAGCTCCTGTTTGGAAAAATTAATTGTACCCACAAATACTTGGTTTTGTAAGTGTGTTTTCCTGGAAAGTTTTGTTTTCTTGATCCTGGATTGATGCTCGCTCAGTGACATCAGGAAAGATGGAATCCACTTACTGAAAGACTGGGAAATAGCTCTAAATGTGCCAGTATTCAAAAAATTATAATAGAGAAAAGTGACAGAAAAATCAAAACTCACTTTTAGAAAAAAAGAAATCTTTAATTAGTTATTAAATAACAATTTGAAAGGTACTTGAGGTACGTAACAGTCAACACAGTCAAGAACAGAAAGATCCTTGTGATAATCTGTATTCTATTTTTTTTGTTACAGGGTAGGGTAGTAGGCTTGTAAATAAAGGTGTGCTGGGTGTCTTGTCTTGGGTAGAGTAAGGCTGTAAATTATCTTGCATGGTTCTTTATTATAGTAAACAATTTTAGGAAACCTGGTCTAGAAAGGATTCCTGTAAGATGGATGCACAGTTGTTTACAGAGTGGAAGGGATATCCCTCCAGGTCATGTTCAGTATATTGTATTACTGATAGGATGACAGAACATAGCATGTTTAATAAGTTTATATTTGGCAAATATGAACAAGACTCTGGAATACACTGAAGGGCAGAACTGGAATCTAAATTGTTTGCAGAGGAAAAGAACTGCCTCAAAAGCAGGAAGAAGCTCACCTGAGATGAGGGCTGTTTCTGTACTGAAAGATTAGTGTTTAGATAGCTAGTTTTCAGAAAAGAACCTGGTGATCGCGGTGGACCTCTAACAGAACACAACTTGCTGATGTCATGCTGTCGTAAAATACAGAAGTAAATATTGTATGAGATGTATCAACGGAAATACAGTCTTAAAAGTAGTTCTACTTTTTTTTCAGTCTTGGAAAGGTCTTGTTGAGCTCCACTTCTTTAGCATTCAGAGGAACGCCCGGAGAATATCTGTGAATGATTGAAGGTTTAGAATGCATGATGTGTAGAGGAAGGTTGAAAGAAAAGAGATACATTTCTTCTTCAGAACATTTTCAAGAATGTGAAAGACTACTGAATCAAAAAGAGTGCTTATTTTTCTCCTCTGGTATGAGTGTCTACCCTTAAAATTAAGCATTTCACTGGCTCCTAAGAGCATGACCTGGTATTTTATGCTACTTTCATCAGATCTACACTATTTTAATTATTTTATTTATTTTTTAAAATATCTTATGCTACAATATTTTTTTCATCCTCTGCATTGACAGGATATTCTGGTTTTTCTTCAGAAAATACCAGGTCACTTCTATTTCTTGTAGTCTGGCTGCTTGAAATTAGCAGTGGGATGTCTGTGTTCTCAATATTTTATCTTCAGCATGTTAAAAGAGCTGGAGGAATGGAGAATTAGAAGAGAGATTATAGACTGGATAAGGCAACAAGGGCTTTTTATACTGCCTCTGTTCAGTGAAGAACTCATGAATGATCTGCTAGGGTCAAAATAGATTAATTTGACTGCATTTACTTTGTTCAGAAAAAGCTGATCCATCGTCAAAGAAAAGGTGATGTACTTAAGCTCATGTTGTTTATTTGCATGTTTTTAAATCACTCTGTTGAAATCACTCTTTTGAAAAGCATTCTGAAGTTTTCTGGGATGCTTCATTGAAGGTAACAAGACTCTTGTTGCTTGTGTGACATCTCTCTAAGGGACTGACATTAATAGAATGTTGTCGGGTTTAGGCTCAGTCAGCCACACAGCCACTCTCTCAGTCTCCCCCTTTCCTGCCCCCACTCCTGGAGGGATAGGGAGGAGAATCAAAAGAACGTTAACTTCCACAGGTTGAGATAAGAACAGTCCAGTAACTAAGGTATAACACAAACCACTGCCGCTGCCACCAATAATAATAATGATGAGGGAAATAACAAGGGAAGAGAATACAACCGCTCGCCACCCGCCAACTGATACCCAGCCCGACCCAAGCAGTGATCTCACCCTTCCAGGTAACTGCCCCCAGTTTATATAGTGGGCATGACGTGCTGTGGTATGGAATACCTCTTTGGTTAGTTTGGCTCAGGTGTCCTGTGTCTGCTTCCTCCTGGCTTCCCCTCCTCCCTGGCAGAGCATGAGACTCAGAAAGTCCTTGGTCAGACTAAACATTGCTAAGCAGTAGCTAAAAACATTGGTGTTATTAGCGCTGTTCCCAGGCTGAAAGTCAGAAACAGAGCACTGCACCAGCTACTAAGAAGGAGAAAAATAACTGCTACTGCTGAACCCAGGACATGCTGTATATGTTTATGTTTTGCTGTAGGAGCACTATTTAGTAAGCCACCTTTTTGAAAAACTCCAAGCTGGAGACTTAACTCTTGAGTGTGCTAGACTGGATACCACCACGGACTTGGAACAACTCTGCTTGAAATCAGGTGGGGAAGAGTTCTGAATCCAGGTGCTTCATTTTGGTAAATTCTTGGTAAAATCCAGGTGACTCATCTTGGTAAATTCTTGACCTCTAGTAGCAGATTATTCTGCATAGGGTATTCTTCATAGGGTAGTCTGCATGGGCTCTGTCAGACTTTGAAAGGTCTTGGGTTCAGCTTGATGTGGATTAAGGAGGTTTTTTAAAAAAAAAAAATAAATAAAAATTGCATATGAAGGCAGGCTGAGAAAGTTGGGGCTGTTCAGCCTGGAGAAAAGAAGGCTGTGTGGAGACCTCATAGCAGCCTTCCAGTATCTGAAGGGGGCCTTTAAGGATGCCGGAGAGGGATTTGAGCAAAGACAATGTTTTAATTTTTTAGCTAATTGTTCTTTTTTGTAATTTCAGCTTTATCCAGAAAATACATATCTGAAAACTAGACCTTGGGCAAGATCACTTTTTCTTGTGCGACTTCATGTTCATTTCCACAAAAATGTAAATAAAATTTTTTCCTAGTATTCTTCTGTGTATGAAAGCTGAAAGCTGAAGAATGCTTTAAAGCATGTGCTTATCCAGTCTGGCTAAAGGCAGCACTGCCAAGGACAGGCTAAGAGCTGAAAGGAGCAAAACAAAGTGCTTGTTGTTTGTTTGAATTTTTATTCTGAAGGCTGTGCGTGGCACCACAGGTTATGAACTGTTATAAAGTCTATTCCTTTAGAACTAGTGGGACCACAGATGTCACTGGGAGGAATGAGCTGTTGATAAATATTAATGCACCTAAAAAAGTAGCTAATGTTTTCATTTGAATTACCTTGAAGTCATTTCAATTAGGACTTTTTCTATTACTACTGAGCATTTAGTGGAACAAAGAGAAAAGCTTCCTTGACAATCAGCTGAGTCAGTTAACTGATTACAACTAGGCACTGATTATTAATTATTGAAATGTGAAATATTTTTCTGAGAAAGTCTGATGAACCACTGGGGAGAGAGGGGGGGAAGTAACTAAGAAGAATACTTTTATGTTATGCCAGGAGTAGTGCATGAAGAACTGGGACAAAATAAGAACCACTTGTCAGTTCTTTTTTCCAGTAGGTAGCTATTTTCCAACCTTGAGATGACAAATTCTACATATGTGAATTTTGAAATGTTGCTAGAGAAACTGAAGTATTTTATTTGTGTGCCATGTTATCTTTCACTTCAAAATATTTGAATATTCCTTTTCTTTTGAGTTTTTTTTTTGTGTTTTATTTTGTTGTTTTAATAGCTGCCAATGAAACATACAAATCTCCTGCTCATGGTCATTTTGCTGCTAGAACTAAAAAAGAATATAAGAGATGCTGGAATTCTTAAGTTACCAGAAATGAAATGGACGTTTTTGTTGAGTGCTCTCATTTTTAAAATAAGGGATGTATTATTTTTGTCTTAACACGGGTGGGTTTTCCAGTCCCTTGCCTTTGAATCTGGAGGGATTATGGTACTGTAGCACAGAAAGGTTGGTACTTGTTGTTTTCCCCTCCTCTCTCTCCTTTTTTCCTTTTTTTTTACTTACCAGTTTGCTTTAACTACTGGTTTCATGTGTGGTTTTTGGTGTTATTTTTTAACACTTCTGTCAATAGTAATAAAGCAATTTCTGGGAAACAAACTTCAGTACTGGTACGTAAGGCTCTCGATTAATCTGTATTCCTGGATCAGATCTCCTGAGCTTCTGTTCCTTCTCTGAGTACGAAGCAAGCTCTTTGCTCTGGGGTTTGAGAGTTGTTTACCAAGAAATGTTTTCTGCGGAAGAAGCATTCAAATGGAACTTTTGAGATCAGGTCTTGATTGCAGGATGAAATTAACTGGAACATACACAACTTTGATCAGCCTATCTCCAGCTGTATCGCTTAGAGCGGGATCAGGAAATGAGCTTGTATCTGTTGTTACCGTTTATGTCATTACTTCTGATTACAGCATCACTATTGTGAGATAAACATTTGTGTTGTGTTTTAAAGGAAGAAACCCCAATTCTAAAATCTGAGATGTGCTTTTGGTTTTGCACCTCCATGGAAGGAAATTAGTATCCATATTTGGATTCAGGAGTCAAAACAGGGAGGGAGCTAGTGTGAAGTTCGAGTCTAACAAATTAGACTGTATCTATCCTTGATTCCTGGTTGATTCCCAAAGGGTAAGAGGGCAAGTTGTATGATACTGAAGACGTAGGAATTAATGGTATTCTCCCACTTAAGCAGAATAACTGCTATATCAATAAAAGCTTTTACAACCTTCTTAAACATAATTTGGATTTAGATGACAAGAAGTTTTTGGGAAATGAGTTGCATTAAAAACATTACGCTGTTCTTAACTGATCTTATTTTCATTGTGAACTTCTAAAAATATACAGAACTCCTTTGTTAAAAATCATGTAACATGGGCTGTTAGGTTTTGAAAGCAAATGCTAATGATCTTTGATAATACAGAGCTTGTTCAATTTAGTGATGTATTGCAGGCAAATGTCATCAGATGAAAACTCAAATATGATTCACAATCTGTTCCTTGTTCTATTAGTGTAAATGGTATCTATTTGAATCTTTTAGGTTGTTCCACAAGATGACATGCTGAAGCTAAAAGCAGTAAATCAGATTCATTCAACTTGACTTTTTAACTAACTCTTTCTTCTTGTAGGCTGGTTTTCATCTGTGCAATCACATCTATAACATGTGCTCATATATAATGCTTTCCCTTTACTCATGATGACATGCTTTTGTGCATACACATCTGAAGAATACTAGGGGCTTGAAAGTGGGTGTCTAAGTCTATGAGCCTCTGAAATACAGAGTTGCTGTTGATATTTTTCACAGAGTATGCTGAATTTCTACACTGCAAAGGGAGGAAATTTACTGATTTTGATGAAGTTCGTCAGGAAATTGAAGTAGAAACAGATAGAGTAACAGGAGTGAACAAAGGCATTTCTTCAGTTCCTATAAACTTAAGAATATATTCTCCACATGGTAGGTAAAATCATGCTACTTTATATTTCTGTCATGTGATGGGTTATGTAGCTCTGTCTAGCTGTTTCCTTTCTTGTGCATTCTCATTGCTCATTCAGAAGTCTTCTGGGATGAAAGAACTTCTGAGTCTGAGTTGAACCAAGAAGTGGATATGCATCTGGAAGAATCGTCAACTTCTGTGTTCTGCTGGGCAGAGCACAGACTCTGTTCCATTTAATATTCTCATGATTTAAAAATATTCTCACTCTGCATGAGGATGAAACCAATCTCTCCCCCAGTACATACACCAGTAACTCATTAGTAAAGACAAATGATAGGAGATGGGAGACTTAGTAGCAAGACTTCTTTTTGCCACCGTCCAGATGGATTCCCCAGTTAGTGATCTAGGAAGTCATTATGTCTCCCTGCCCTGTTAGATGTTTATTGTTTGCTGTCATTAAAAATATATTTAGACAATAATGGTGTTTGAAGCTGATTTATATTGTAGACCGCCAGTATAGATCAAAGTTAGTTCCTCTGGTTGCCATCTGGCCAATTTGATGAAGGCAATCTAGAGAAAATGTTTTGCACTGAATCTGTCTTGAATACAGGAGAAAAGTGGTATGGTTGACGGAAGACTTTATTTTTCTGACCACCTCATCTGTTGTCCTCATGGTGAGTCAAAGGACAGAAAGATTAAAATAAGAGGGGAGGTAATTAAAGAGATGCCAAGCCTCCCTTTGATACACTGTGAGCAGGCTTGGCTCTAAACATATGCCTCTGAACCTTTCTCTACTATACAGGTATGGTATAGCCGACTGGAGAGAAGCCAAATTAAATGCCCTGCCTCGAAGCATGTTGTTTGGACATATTGACTCCGGGAGAAAATGAAAATTTCTTACCTAATGCTCTTACTTTGTTTCATTAGGATCAGTCTTTTAGTTCAGCAATTGTTGTCTGTATTAGCCAGACCCCAAATATACTTCTGTTGTTTCCTTTCTAGGAATTTCATTTTTCTCATTTTTCTGAAGGGTGCTCTGTTTCCCTAGTACAGGCTTGAACAAGTTAGGATGCTTCTAATTGAAACTGTGGCTTGCACTGGGGAAATCATGTCAGAACAAAACAGGTTTTATTAATGGATAAACTTTTACATGTTTCTTGCTTAAGCAGTTACAGAGTTAAAAAAAAAAGTACCCGAAACAGCAAACAAACCAGCCCACCAAATAAAACCAAACCCAAAACAACAACATACCCCAAATTGCTTAATTTTAGACTGTTGAAAGTATGGTCAGAGAGAGACTGACTACCAAAGCAAAACAAAGCTCAGAAAGCCATGCTCATTTGTCTACGAGCCATTGAGGATATGCAGTAGAAGTATCATTCCCTGTGCCAGTTGTAATGTTTAAAATATTAAATAGTACTAATTAACCTGGAGATGAAAGACTAGCAGAAAAGAAAAAGTGTACTTTTCAGATTGTCAGGCATTTTGTTTGAACCATTGACAATATTTATATACCTATAAAGGTAATTTATGTGAGATGTATGTGACTAAAATTTGCCTGCAGCCACAGATGCCAAGACCTCTTTAGACGTGTCTGGCATGCTAACCAGTTTGATCCTGTGTTTTCCTTATAGTATTAAGCCTGACCCTTATTGATTTGCCGGGAATCACTAAAGTGCCAGTAGGGGATCAGCCTCCAGATATTGAGCAGCAGATCAGAGACATGATAATGCAGTTCATCTCTCGTGAAAACTGTCTGATACTGGCTGTGACTCCAGCTAACACTGATCTGGCCAACTCGGATGCACTGAAGTTAGCTAAGGAAGTGGACCCTCAAGGTAAGCGTGGTTGAATGTAACCACTTTTCATTCTCTAATGTAGTAACATAATTGAAAGCAACAGACCAGCTCTTGTGTGAAACTGATTTATAATGTAGATGTGTATATGTACATTCTCATATGTGCTTCAACATCACAACTGTTTGTTAGCTCAGTGTCATTCCAGTAATGATGCTGTAAATGTATTTTTTAGATTTTGTCCGTATCTTATAAGCAAGTGGAGCAATGCCTATCTAGAAATTTCTGTAGTACCTAGCAAAATGGACCGTGGTGTTGATGGACTTTCTAGATAACACTTGCATTATAAATTTTATACAGTCATATCGTAGGAATGCTAAGCCTTGTTAGAGATTTGAGGAACGCATTTCAGCACTGGCAATGATGATCACTTCTTTCCTAAATATATCATAACTTGCAGTTGTAGCTGGTATTGTGTGATACAAGCTTTGAGAATGTCAGATGTTATATTATTGTAAGTTGTAATTGTTCTTCCTGAATATAACTGATTCCTCATTATAATTTTTTCTTTTTCTCCCCCCCCCCCCCCCCCCGCCTTCACCCTGAGCAGGCCTTAGGACCATCGGTGTGATCACAAAATTGGATCTGATGGACGATGGAACAGATGCAAGAGAAATTCTAGAGAACAAACTACTCCCTCTTCGCAGAGGTGCAAATTTTCAGTTGCTTACATTCTTTGCAGTCCATAAAGTGTTTTGGATAAGGATATTGTCTGAGGGGCCTGGACGTGAATCAAAGGTTGTGCTGGACTGATGATACATTCCTAGTTTTTATTGTTATCTTGCAAATAAAATGATTTTTTTTTTAATTTTTTTTTAATGGATGTGGAAAATGCACTGCATATTCCAGAGGAAGCAAGAAATGTCAGCACAGGTTGTGAGCCGGTTTTCTCTCCTGTGCCAGGTTGTTGCTTGTAACAAAAGCATTTATTTTTTTATTTTCGTTGCGTGTGAAAGAAGCAAGCACCAGAGCTTCAGTTATCTCACTGTAAATCCAGTTGTGAACCCTTTCAGAAATTTCCCATGTGATTGTTCTGGCAGCCAATGCCGCAGTTGTTCAGTTGTTAACAATATCAAGAATTTTGATTCTAGCTGTAATTTACTGATGAGATCACCATCTCCTCCCATGGAGCATGTTGCAAAAGAGAATTTTTTTTTCCTCTATTTTACCAGTGTTGTGTAATTTATTTATGTAGACCTGTGTATGTGTTTTGATTTTTGTTTTCTAGGGTCTTTTTTTGTTTGTTTAATTTTTGATTATTTTGAAGTGGTTTTTTTTCGGGGTACACCAAAGTTTCTGTATTTCTGTATTTGAATCAATGATTTAAAAGAAAGTGTATTTGTTATACATAAACAGGATGAACAATTTAGACACTGTTAAGGTTGCTGAGTATTTGTAAACAATATCCGAAGTGCCTAAATTGGAAAGCTTTTTTGAATTGAGGCAATCTAGTTTGATTAAATGTGAATTCAGTCGCTCAGGCAATAGCTGCACTGACTTACCCATCGGGTTTGTGTTGTTTTAGGTTATGTTGGTGTTGTAAACAGAAGCCAGAAAGACATTGATGGGAAGAAGGACATTAAGGCAGCTCTTCTAGCAGAAAGGAAATTCTTTCTTTCCCACCCAGCATATAGGCACATGGCAGATCGAATGGGAACGCCCTATCTCCAGAAAGTTCTAAACCAGGTAAAACCTGAAGCCTTGTGGTGAAAGGCAGTTTTACAATAGTAGGATCAATACAAAATCTATATTAAAATGAATGATGGTCAGTTAACCTTGCTTATTCTTTCCTACTTTCAAGCTTTTTAATTTTCACAATGTAATAAACAAAGCTGTATATTATGTGTAGCATACAAAAACTTACTGTGAGATGTAGTTTCTGACTTTTACTGACAGTTCTGCACTCCCCTGTTTTTTTGAATACTGATTATGGACAAGTATATATGGAAGTATACCATCCTATTCCTATCACATTTATTCTAGTCTAGCTGGATTTTTAGAATTCAAATTTGGAAAGTAGGGGGGAAAAAAAGACATCTTTACATTTTTAGAAATCATGTGTTTTGAGGGTTCACTATATGTCTGTACTTTAACCTCAAAATCTACTCTTTATTGTAGTTCTTAATAGAAGCAGTGACTGTGTACTAATGATATATATGGCAAATACACTAATCGGAACACATTTTTACACTACCTTTATTTTTGCTCAAATATTTGGTTTGTTTCTATGAGTTCATGCTAGAGTCTGCCAGAACAGAACTTCCGTCATCAAGAAATAGAGGTCTATTTTACAGTTACGTGGAGGAGAAACCCATAGTTTACTGTCCTAGTAAAGACGCTGCCTACAGCAGCCTTGGAAGAGTATATAATCCTCTTGTCTTTGAGTATTAATTTTTTTCATAGTACCATCTATTTGCTTGAGTAGCATGTGACCCTAATGATGATGTATCTTGGCAAGTTTGAAGAGGGCAAGAGAAGTCATGCCTGCCTCTCTAAAATTACTGGTGATGCTGGGTTTTCTTTTTGTTTGTTGTTGTGTTTTTTTGTTTGTTTTGTTTTGTTTTGTTTTTTCAGTTTGTCAGCTGACCAATGTGCTTGGAATTCCTACAAGTGTTTGATAGTATTTTTTCCAGTTCACTGTCAAATTACAGGCGTTGGTCTGGAATAGAAAAAAAGACCAGGTCAGACTGGCTTTGCCTATTTTGGGCAGCGGCTGGAAACAGCAGAAAAGTTATTGTTTAAGGTAGAAAACTAGTGGCTGACCTGCTTAATTTCTTGCTACAGTGACTTTGCAGGTGTAACTTGACAGCCGGGTTATGATCTGCTCTGGACTCGTCCAAAAAGAACGCTGTTGCCATTTACTTGTGCCTCAGAACCAAAGTCTTCAGCAGGATACAAGAACTTTCTTGTAGCCTGCAATTTTGTTTGTTTAGGATGTTTTGCGCCTTTTTATATCTTGAAAGTTTAATTCACTTGTTTTAATTTTGAGACCGAAACATGAGCTGCAGATGCCTTTGGATTATTTTATCTGTCCTGGCTTGCTTTGCTTTACTGTTCACTTTTTTTGGAGAGCTGTTTTATAAATTTACCTATTTCAGTATGTTGGTCTTCTGTTGCTGTTACTGTGTGTAAAATATTACATATGGGAAGATGTATGCAAGTGTTGTCCCTGAAATATTAGGGGATGCGTTAGTGTTTGTAGTTTCAGGTAATATTTCAATTTTTCTGCGTCCACAAGGTGGTGCTCCAGGGAAACGCTAACGTTTGATTTTTGTGCCTGTCGATCTGCTGAGCAATTTTTGTCTTGAGTTTACATGTTTAGGTATATAACAGTCTTTGCTTACAGCTTGTCTGATTGTGTTTTGGAAGAGGGTTTTCAGCTTAATGCAAGAAGTCTGCTTTGGTTTAATCAAGGAACAGGTACAATGCCTGAGAAATTTATGGCACAGGTAAGACACTGATAGTGCTTTTCAAATACATTATAAAATATATATGCAAAAGTAAATGAGGTAAGTTAAGCACATCTGGTAGTCTGTTTTCTACTTTCCTTCAATTTATTTTCTAGTACTTCTAGGTATATCTTCAGAAATGAAAACTGCTAGTTTTGAGTGGTAGAACCTTTTCAGCCAAAAGTCAAGTGTTTCAAAAAGGTGAAGTTCTATAATTGATAATATGAGGGCAAAATCTCTTTCCTTCAGTATCCTTTGTACAAGGGAGCAGAAATCATGTGGAGGTGATTTATCCCAATGGTGGGAGAGTACCAAGTAGGTACTCTCTCTGTCTGCACTTCCCTCGATGTCTGTTCTCAATGGGCTGTGGATGCTCAGAATCTTGTCCTTGTCCCACTTTGTCTTGTGGCTGTCAAGTGAAGGAGTCATGCTGAACAAATATATAGGGAATTGGGAAGCACCCTTAGGAAAACCAGCAAAATGGGAGTGGTGATGAGTGATGAGACGTGATTTTCAAATTACATATGTGATGTGTATCAATTTTTGTGTGCACCTAAGCAAGTAAGTATGTAGTAACGGGACTCAGTGAGTGAGAGGACAAAGGAATTTCTCAAGCCTCCTTATAATGTGCATGCAAAAGGGGTTTTGTATTGTTCTTTAACAGCCTCCGTTGCTTCAAAGATCAAAAGGAACTATACTGGTAAACTAGCACAGGTCGTGGCTGATGTCTCTACTTTGCTCTCGTGAGACCCACTTGGAGTTCTGGTGTCCCCAGTATAAGAAGGACATGGAGCTGTTGGAACAAGTCCAGAGGAGGGCCAGAAAGATGATAAGGGGCTTTAGCACCTCCCGTATAAAGACAGGCTGAGAAAGTTTGGGCTGTTCAGCCTGGAGAAGAGAAGGCTGCGTGGAGACATCATAGCAGCCTTCCAGCATCTGAAGGAGGCCTGCAAGGATACCAGAGAGGGACTTTTCATCAGGACTGTAGTGATAGGACAAGAGCTAATGGCTCAAACTTAAACAGGGGAGGTTCAGGTTAGACATAAGGAAAAAGTTCTTTACTGTGAGGGTGTTGAGGCACTGGAGTGGATTGCCCAGGGAAGTTGTGAATGCTCCATCGCTGGCGGTGTTCAAGGCCGGGTTGGGCAGAGCCTTGGGTGACATGGTTTAGTGTGAGGTGTCCCTGTCCATGGAAGTGGGGGTTGGAACTAGATAATCTTAAGGTCCTTTCCAACTGTAACCATTCTATGATTCTGTAATGTGCATGGCACTCAGAAGGAGATGGTTTTGCTCCAGCTTTCTGTTAACAGTAAAATGGACTTTTATTTGCTTTTTAGCAACTTACCAATCATATTCGGGATACCCTGCCAGCCTTCAGAAGCAAACTTCAGAGTCAGCTGCTTTCTATAGAGCATGAAGTAGAGGTATACAAAAACTTCAGACCAGAAGATCCAACCAGAAAAACTAAAGCCCTGTTGCAGTGAGTGATCTTTTGTCTGCTTTTCTAGTTTGTATAGATTTGTTTTGCCTCTTTTTAATTTTCTTTTCCTTTGTAATGGCTTTAAAGATTTGGATATGGGTAAGGATTCTATCTGCAAGCTTCAAAGAATTCTGTGCTTGATGTTCCAGAACACTTTATTTACCCTACAATTAAAGCAGAGTTTTCCCTAAATTAATTTTAGTAATCCTAGAAAAGAGAGAAAGCAGAACAGGAAAAGGCACAAAGATGAGCAACACAGACCTCGAAGATGGCAAGATCAAAACTACAAGGACTACCACCTGTGATTAATGTGCACCTAAGCTCCAGAGAGCTCTTTGCTGCAGGAGCTGATGCTAAAAGTTTGTGTGCTTTCCAAAAGCAGCTAGGCACATTTTTGAGATGGGAAGACATTCAAGGTTACTAAGTACAAGGACCGATTGCTGCTGTATGGAATTAAGAGCAGCAATTTGAGGCCAAGAGAGTTTTCTGGAGAAATATTACTGTGTGCTTTCTCTGTTCTCATGGGAACTTATTGTTGGTGACTGTCATGATATGGCCTTTGTTGTGCTTTAGTGCAGGCATTCTTAATGTTTAAGTGAGAATGTATTGGGGCGGGTGAAACCCACTTTGTTGCAGTTTGCATTTCTGACTGTACCTCTGACAACTAACCGCACAGTATGTCATGTGGTGTGATGCGCCGCCTGTGCTTTGTGTTAAAACTGACCTGGCAGATGTTGACCCTTTTGAGCTCAAGGAGTCATGGATTGAATACTGTTGTTGTTTGTTGGAGGAATTGCACTGCTAAAATCACTGTCCAGTTTGGGTCTCGTCCAAAACTGAGGCTTTGTTAAAGTTATTGTTACATGATAGAACAGAGATGAGTGTTAATCTGACTTTGAATCGTGGAAGTGGAATCTTTTATTGTGGTTTTAACACTAAGGAAGAGGGGCAATGCTTCATTCAGCTTCCTTCCTTGACCTGTTTCCAGGGATGCTTGATACTCAATATTGTGTTCCTTTTCACCTGAAAGATCTGTCATTTTATCCCTCCTTCCCCTTTTTTTTCCGCTTCTGTGTATGCATATGATTCAAATTTACCCTTTCAAAGAGGAAGCATCTAAAGGAAGAAAAAGATCTAAAATGTACCTGGCGCTTTTCTCTTGTATGGTTGTTGTCACATTTCTACTATGACTTTTTTTTTTTTTTTTAATTTCCCTTCTCTCCCCACCTTTGAAATTTAGGATGGTACAACAGTTTTCAGTGGACTTTGAAAAAAGAATCGAAGGATCAGGAGATCAGGTTGATACATTAGAACTTTCAGGAGGTGCCAAAATCAATCGTATTTTCCATGAACGTTTTCCTTTTGAACTAGTAAAGGTATTTATCCATCTTGCTGGTGTGCTTTGTTTTTTATTTATATATTCTTATGTTCATACTGATAAAAATAAAGCCAAGATTAAGATCTGGTGGGAAGAATAAACTCTTAATCGTGGAAGGAGTTACAGGAAGTTATAATTGAGACATTTGGCTTTGTGTCTAGCTTTGGATACTGAGACATGCTAAGAATTCTGAAATATCAGAATTAGAATATAATCATTAGTCCCAGTTCTTACTATTTTCCTTGCTCTTTTATTGTTTTATCACAAATAACATCTTCCTTTTGGTTAGATGGAGCAGGCAAACGATTACAATTGGTAAATATAAATTATTGTGTTCATGTAGCTAATACCTATTAAAATTAGAGTTATGGAAAATAGTTGTTTCTTGTGTTTTCTAATTCCTTTATTCAGTGCATTAAACTAAGCCAGCTTTCATAGTGGTAGGTTGAGCGGAACAAAATTTGGTGTTTTAAGATAACATTTCTCATCTTGATATATCTCTTCTTGTTACCTTTGGGTAACAGAATAAACAGAAGTCCAGTTGGATGTGAACTAATGAAATCTGGTTTCCTATAAATGTGTTGCATATTCTTTGATCCTCTCTTTCCCCTCACCATGGACTCTACTGTATCTCTAGTCTACTTTTTTTTTTTTTTTTTTTTTTTTTGGCACTTTTCCTAAGCTTCCTCCTGACGTGTTTTATGTTCAGCTTAGACATCCCCTAATTTAAGTTGGGTAAGAACCAGAGTGAGTTGTGGCTAGTTCCAAGGTTTAATGTAGGTCAACTAGGAGTCCAACAGAACAGATGATAGTTGGGCTTAAGTAATGACCCTTTTTGTTTGTGACAACACTAGCTTCTCTTCCACCTATCTGGCTTTCAAGAAACTTAAATAAAAGCTTTATAACTTCATAACTGAGACCACTCCTCTTGTAAGTTTGGTTGAAAAACAGTAGAATGGGAAGGGGAGGATAAACAGACCATAATCACAGAAGTTGCACCACTTTAGGAAACCAAGCTAAAAAAAAAATTGCATTTCTCAAATCCTGTTTCTGACAAATTCTGTCAATTCTGTAAAATCATTCTAACTGCTGATGTGGCTGGAATGGAAGGGTGCATGTTTTTCAACAATCTTTACTCCTGCCTTAGTGTTGAAATGTTTTATAATACTTATGCTTTGTTTAGAGGCATTAGAAATAAATATTTTGCCAGTTGAACTTGCCTGTCTTCCAGTTATGTAGGAGAGGTAATATTTTCTATGTTATTAAAAACCACCCCAATATGATGTCATATGCTTTTGTTCCTCTAGATGGAATTCAATGAGAAGGAACTGCGGAGAGAAATAAGTTATGCCATCAAGAACATACATGGTATCAGGCAAGTGCTCCCATGTTTTCAAGCCCAGTCACATTATAGAGGCTCTTGGTCTTTCTAACCTGAGGCCACACTGACTGCTGGCTGCTAGGCTATGTTAGTGATGTGCTGTTCCCAACAGCTGTCTTTTTTATTCCATTCCTTTGCATTTCTGTTTTTCAGGTAGCTATTTTAAGCCAAACAGTGGGTTTGCCTGAAGAGGTTTAATTTACTGGGAAATGCTGGAAAATTGTTTTACAAAGAAACGAAATAACTTTTTTTCTGATAGTGTCTGCAGTTCTGTTAAGCCTGTATTCCTAAAAAGTAATAAATTTTAGAGGGAGAATTTGTGTCTTGATATGGAAAAAACTTTTCAGCCTGTACTGTGGCAGACTCCTTGCACTATCTTACTCGCCTTTATTTTCAATCATTTCTTGGAATGACTGATTTGCAAATGAGTTGGTTGAGGTTTCATTTTGTGGATATGTCTGCAGTATATTATTAGGTTTGGGAAGAGGAGATATTCGTTATTTTGGTTTGGAATGACCTAATTATCTCACTTCAGAATGATCAGTCTATTTTGGAGTGACTGTGAGAATGAAAACCTTAGGCCTATTGTAGGAGAGGATCTGGTTCGAGACCATCTTAGAAAACTGAATGTACACAAGTCCATGGGATCTGATGAAATCCATCCGCAGGTCCTGAAGGAGCTGGCAAATGAAGTTGCTAAGCCACTGTCCATGATATTTGAAAAATCGTGGCAGTCAGGTGAAGTTCCCGACTACTGGAAAAAGAGAAATATAACCCCCATTTTCAAGAAGGGGAAAATGGATGACCCAGGGAACTACAGAGCAGTCAGGCTCACCTCTGTGCCTGGCAAAATCTTGGAGCAGATTCTCCTGGAAGGCATGCTAAGGCGCGTGAAAACCGACAAGGTGGTTGGTGACAGCCAGCATGGCTTTACTAAAGGGAAATCCTGCCTGACCAATCTGGTGGCCTTCTTTGATGGAGCTACAAAACTGATGGACAGGGGTAGAGCAGTTGGTGTCATCTACCTGGACTTGTGCAAAGCATTTGACACTGTCCCACACGATATCCTTGCCTCTAAGTTGGAGAGACATCAATTTGATAGGTGGACCACTGGGTCGATAAGGAACTGGCTGGATGGCCACAAGCAGAGAGTTGTGGTCAATGGCTCAATGACCACCTGGAGACCAGTAATGAGTGGTGTCCCTCAGGGATTGGTGTTGGGACTGGTCTTGTTCAACATCTTTGTCGGTGACATGGACAGTGGGATTGAGTGCGCCCTCAGCAAGTTTGCCGATGACACCAAGCTGTGTGGTTCAATTGATACGCTGGAGGGAAGGAATGCCATCCAGGGGGACCTTGACACACTTGTGAGGTGGGCTGATGCCAACCGGATGAAGTTTAACCATGCCAAGTGCAAGGTCCTCCACCTGGGTCGGAGCAATGCCAGGCACAGCTACAGGTTGGGCAGGGAAGAGATTCAGAGCAGCCCTGTGGAGAAAGACTTGGGGGTGTTGGTCGATGAGAAAATGAACAGGAGCCAGCAGTGTGCTTGCAGCCCAGAAAGCCAACCATATCCTGGGCTGCATCAAAATGTGCATGGTCAAGGGAGGTGATCCTGCCCCTCTACTCTGCTCTTGTGAGACCTCCCTTGGAGTATTGTGTGCAGTTCTGGTGTCCTCAACATGAAAAGGACATGGAATGGTTAGAACAAGTGGAGAGGAGGGCCATGAGGATGATCAGGGGACTGGAGCACCTTCTATATGAAGACAGGCTGAGAAAGTTGGGGCTGTTGAGCCTGGAGAAGAGAAGGCTGTGTGGAGACCTCATAGCAGCCTTTCAGTATCTGAAGGGGGCCTATAGGGATGCTGGGGAGGGATTCTTCATGAGGGACTGTAGTGAGAGGACAAGGGGTACCAGGTTCAAACTTCAACAGGGGAAGTTTAGATTGGATATGAGGAAGAAATTCTTTACTGTGAGGGTGGTGAGCCACTGGAATGGGTTGTTCAGGGAAGTGGTGAATGTTCCATCCCTGGCGTTGTTCAAGGCCAGGTTGGACAGAGCCTTGGGTGGCATAGTTTAGTGTGTGGTGTCCCTGCCCATGGCAGGGGTGTTGGAACTAGATGATCTTAACGTCCTTTCCAGCCCTAACTCTTCTATGATCCTATGATTCTACATTTTATTAGAAGCATACCCATTTTTCTGTTCTGTTCTTTTTACAATAGAACAGATGCCAAAAAGCTTGGGTTCTTCTGTGGGTTTTGGAGGATTTTTTTTTTTTTTGGTTGTTCCTTCCCCTTCGCACAATCTTGTGAGTACGTAATATCTTTTGAAAGTGTTGCTGACGAACTTTGTTGTTCTTACTGTTGTTTCTTCTTTCTTTCTTTGGAAAATGTTCTTTGCATTTCTTGTATAGTACATTCTCAGATGGTTGACTCTAGTAGCCATGGTGCAGTATTACAACTTTTCTGGAGTTTTCCTTATTGATGGAAAGGTCTTGTTGAGCAATTTATAGTAGTGAACTGATAGTCTGGGACATTTGTTTATAGTCTGCTTTTTCTATATGATGTATCTAGCAAGACAGACCCTTGTAAGCAGTGTTTGAAAGAGAAGTAAGGCCTATTTGTTTAGAACTGGTTCTGTATGGTATCTGTTATATAGGTTCATATAGCATGCAGTGACTACTGTGAAATCATTCATATAGGACTCTGAGTAACAGAATCGTATTTCCTGTTGTGAGTAAAAAGTGCGGCTATAGGTGTCTTACAGGATTGCTATGCAAGTGATTGTGGATGGAGTGCTGCAGCTGCCATTCATCCTTTCTCTGAAGTTTGATGCACTGCTGAAGAGGCTTTACTGCATTCTGTCAGTACTCTTTAGTTCTCACAGTCATCTTTGAGTAGTAGGGCATGTTCCTACTTTTATATTCTTCCTGACAATGACACTTTTTTAGAGAAAGGAGCAAATTATTTCTGTGGAAGTCTGTTTGTGTTGGGATTATTGCTCACCTGTTAGTCCCTGAAAATGAAGATATAAGCAATTCAGTAAAAACAACTGCCTTGCCCAATGTTTTTATTACTGTCTTACATATTCTTTTATGTTCACAGAACAGGTTTGTTCACTCCAGATATGGCATTTGAAGCCATTGTTAAGAAGCAGATAGTCAAGCTGAAAGGACCTTGCTTAAAAAGTGTGGATCTGGTGATGCAGGAGTTAATCAACACTGTCAAAAAGTGCACTAAAAAGGTAATTTGCAAATAGATCTGGTAATGCAAATACAATATAATGGTATAGTAGATAACAAAGCCTGTCTTGCTTGTTAAAGTATTTTAAGAGGTTTCTGACCGAGTCACTTGATGTACAGAGTTAGACTGTCTTAAGTAATTACAACTTCTGCAAAACTTTCAAAACAATGTAATGCTGGCAATGTTAATTTTTTTATTCCTGTGTTTTGAACATATATACACCCTATGATTGGATGGGGTTTTTTTGAGTCAAGAGTTGCAATAAGAGGAAGAAACAGCAAAACTTTTCTAGAGAAAAGACCTCAAATGTGTTCAGAGACATCTGTCAAGATGAGAAAAATGCTTTTTCTATATAGAAAATTTACTGAGCAGCACCACAGTTCTTTGCAGTATAATGGGTCCACAAATTTTTCTGTGCTTTTTTCATGCACAACCCCAAAATATCTGATCTCCAACTGTCAAGAATTAGAAGTGGAAAGCTAGGAAGACATCATCTCCCTTGTATTTGTATATCCTTGCATTAGTGTTGGCAAATGAGCTTGCTGCACAGAAATGTTGAACACTTAAGTGGAAAGAACTGCTGAGCATTGAACTTCCCAATGTGAAAGTTGTGTGCAGCAATTAAACTTTTAACTTGAGATCCTGCAAGTGTAATAAGTTAAGAAATACATTTATCAGAACTAAACATGGTAGTACTATGAGTCTTTGAGGATGATTTTCTGAAGTGTGCGCTTGGGTTGGTCTATACTTGCAGAATGAAATCTCAAACTTCACACCCCCACAGCAGGGACTAAGGAAGCGTGTCAGATGTATTAATATGAGCCTTTTTTTTTTTTTCTCTCACACTTTTCACCTTCATAGGAAAGTTGTCATCTGCAAATATCGAGACTCACTTGTCTGGAGCATTGACAACTAACAGTTGCTGATTTTCTATTCTCTTTTCTCCCATTAATCTGTGATATTGTAGAAGACCCCATTGTTTCTTGTAGACTTCTTAGCTAACCTGGCTACTTTTATTGTCTCATTTTCTGTTCCTCTGTCTTTCCCATCATTTCAGAGTACAGGGTACCCTAACAGTAGCAAATATAGGACCAGTTTTGGGATGTGAACACAAGTGTGCTGAAGCTGTTGAGAAATAGCCTGTCACATCCGTTGCATTTTTCTGAATAATGCAAATTAATTTTGTACCAGTGATCAGGTTAATGAGCTATTTCTTTAAACGGGAAAAGATGACAATCTTTTTGACTGAGGTCATAAACAGATTTACTGCAATATTTTGAGCAGTGTTTCCAGGTTTTTTCACTTCTGTCAAAGTTTGAAAGGTATGTCACTTGAATTGATTATGCAGATTCTTTTTCCCAGTGCTGTTGGCCACATTTACTGTTGCATTCTGCAACGTTTTCAAGTATTGGTGTTGAGATTTAAAGATCTTGCCACAAGATGGAGCCTTCAAAGAACAAGAAATCTGGAAATTATTTAAAGTGCTACTCTGGAATTAGTAGCACTAATTTTCCAGGCATAGTGGAAAAGAGAGGCATGGAGAAACCTCATGCCAAGGCTGATGAATTGTGGTTCACATGTCCAAAATGTGTTGTCCTCAATGTTCTGTGGAGCAAAAGCGTAGAAACAGTCCAAGGATTTAGGTGTCTCCAGGTTCTCTGGGAAATGACCATTAATAGCAAGTACGGCTTATTTTGTAATATAGTTAACTTTTAGCCCAAACATTTGTAATAATTGCTTTCTTCCAAAGAGTAAAGCTGGAGACTTCCCTTTTTGTATTCTACTGAAGCCAACCTGCAGGTGTAAATTTCCAGTTGTCCAATCAGATCTGGAAAACTTTCAAAATCAGAGATTCTCCAGCCTCTCTATACCAGCTTATTCCAATGCTTGCCTCTCCTCACTGTTGAATTTTCCTTGTGTCAAATTGGAACCTTAGTTTTGCTTTTCAGTTGGCGACTTACCCAAGGTTGTGTGAGGAAACAGAAAGAATTGTTGCTGGTTACATTCGTGAAAGAGAAGAGAAGACCAAGGATCAGGTGATACTGTATCTAATCTAACCATTTGGGGAAGTGTGTGAAGAAGGTGTCCTGGTTTTGGCTTAAACCGTGACAGGAGGAAAAGTTCTTGCATACAAAGTACAATAAGACAATGGAAGATTTTTGTTGGCCTTTTTTGTTTATTTGCTTGTTTTTGTATTCAGCAGGCTTCACATTTTAGAAGGGGAGAGGAATTGGTCCTCTACCGTAGAACTTTGACAGATGAGACTAGAATTGTCACAGGAAATCCTAATTTCTGATATCTACTTTGTTTCCAGGTTTTTTAACATACCCATCCCATATTCTAATTACAGTCAGGCCCACAATCAATGGTAACTGGGACTCTTTGCGGGACTGACAGGCTTTCCTTCAAGTTTAAAAAAACGTTTAACCGCCCCCTCACCCGCCACCATTCATCACCCAGCTAAGCACTCCAAATCCAGGAAACTTCAAAGGTTAGATTACGTGTAAGAAAATCCACTGGAAGTGGAAACAAGAATTATTGACTGCGGAGTGCAGAGTGTGACAACAGAAAAATTTGGGGAAGAAGGGCTAGGCAGAGCTCCTAAGTTGTTCTGGACTCCTGGCTCTCTAGTCCTGTCCCTGTGTGAGCTAGGGAGCTATACAGCATGTCCTGCATCTTTTTGTTTAATCTGTGCTGTGAATGTAGACTTAAGAGTAACTTTAAAAACTTGTATTTGCTGGGCTTATACTTGCAGGGAGTTCTAGGTAACACACTCAATTGGAAAAAGATACACGTTACTTAAAATAATTGAGTAATTTATTTGTTTATTATTCCATTCTTCACTGTGCGCACATACCTGGCAGATTCCCAGAACAAAGTCGAAAGTATCAGCTTTCTGTAAATATGAAGAGTTGATCATATAGGTTATTGAGAAATATTCACATCATTATTTATGCTGTTAGCTGTTCTTGTTAATAGAACACTAGTGAGAATATTTTCTGAGTTAAGAGCTAAACCTAAATCCCCGCTATCTTTTGCTTCTGAGTGAGGCACCTGATACCTTCTGGAAATTGTGAAGAGTTTGGGAGTGATGCAGTGTTTGAGGAGTTGTACAGAACTGGCTCTGTACACTTTGTGGAGATGAAATGCTACTGTTTGGTAGTGATAGATTTGTTCATTGCTTCTTCCTGATACATGGAAGTCAGAAAAAATGTGGGGAAGGTGCAGCGTCATACATGTTCAAGAAGCTGTTCAAGGGTGGGAGTTGAGCTTTCTCTAACATTTTAGCAAGCTCTTTGCCGAATTAGAATTTTGCTTAACTTGCAAAACATAGAGCTAGAATCTATGGTATATGTTATTAAAATCTCTCTGGCCATGTGTGATTCATTTTAACGAAGTGGACAAGTCCCAAGATGGTGAAAAATGAAATCTGTCAGGAAAAAAAATAGTAAGAAGGAATAGCTCTTTTGTAGTCTAGCTTGTTAAACAAGCACAAGAACAGAAGTAGTGGGATTTAGAAAATATTGTTGCTTTAGGCTTGAATGATTATGAAAGTAATATCCAGTAATGCAAAAACCTGAGGAGTTCTGTTATTTTTCTCTTTCCCTTTCCCTCAATCTCTCTCCTCCATCTTACCCATCCTTTTTTTCCTCTTCTGTCTCCCTAATAGGTGCTGCTGCTGATTGATATTCAGGTTTCTTACATCAACACCAACCATGAAGACTTCATTGGCTTTGCAAAGTATGTATATAGAGATTCTCTTATAAAGACACTGTCAGGTTTGTTTTGTTTTTGTGTTGTTTTTTTGTTGTTGTTGTTGTTGCTTGTTTGTTTTGGGTTTTTTCCTTCCTTTTTTTTTAATATTTCTTTTTGTATGTTCAGAACACAAATTCTGAAGTGGGACAGTGAAGACGTAAGGTCCCAAGTCCCAGACATGCTCTTTCTCAACATACACACTGTTGAAATCTGTCACGCCTGTAGGGGACTCTTTACCCCAATTCACAAGCCTGGTTTTACTGAAGCTGAAGTTTATGTCTTGGTCTGGAATCACATACATCTTGGGAAGCAGCTTTGGCAAGCTGATGTCCTTGCGGTATCCATTTTTGGACCACAGAAATGTATAATATTGGTGGTCTTTCCACATTGATGCTATTGCATATTTTCGGAGCTGTGATTCTGTGTGAAATGGTTTAAATGGTTTTGCTCAGAGTAATGGATGTCACTGAATTATATGTGTGCCTGCTGTTTGGCTGTAGAGAATAATAGTAGCTGAATGCCCTGCAGAGCCTGGTTTGATGTTCTTACTTAATTGAAAAGGCTGTAAGAATATTTTCCAGAATGTGCTCCCTCAGCTTCCAGCAATTTGTGCTTAAGGGACTTCATACAAACATTTTGGCATTAGTAAAAATGTTAAAGATGTCTTCACTCTTTGAAGAGTAATTGTTCTTCAATCATATTTATGCCATATTTGCCATCACAGTGTTTAGAATCATAGCAGGTTTCATCCATGTGGGATGCTGGCAACTAAGTTTGGCACCACAGTACATATCATAATATGGTCTGTTCTAATTAAGACTGTGGGGGAAGGTCTTCATCTTTGCCAGTATGCCTTGAAGGTTTAAAACGTGGAGTTCACTAAGCTGAGGGGGGAGAAAGCAAAGCCAGGCACTGTTTATGTGTTTGGTTTGAGCAACTTTCTCTAGAATTGTTTACAGGTCCTAGATATCTTTATCAGTTTTCTTGACAAATGACAGGATGTTGTAGGAATGGTAGCTGGCCTTCTAGAGGTCAAGATAACAACCTGCCTGCTATTTACTTCTCTTCATCCTCTTCTGACAGGAAAAAGCCTGCTAAAAACACTCCATATATATTCATGGAGTGTGTTGTGACCTTGGGGAGTCACATAGTTCAACCTCTTGCTCAGAGGAGGGTCAATGCTGAGTTCAGACCATGTTGCTGAAGGCTTTGTCCAATCAGATCTGGAAACCTTCCAAAATCAGAAGTTCTTCAGCTTCTCTATGCAGCCTGCTCTAATGCTTACCTCTCCTCACTGTGAAAAGACTTTTCCTGTGTCAAGATGGAACCTTCCATGTGTTATAGTCTTGGATTCTGGAGAGCCAAGTGTATCTGGAGCTATTTCATTATGTCTCTCCCCTGGAAAAATTGCCCTCATGGATGCTGCTGCTGGGGCCTGTAGTTCAGTCTGTGGTCCTCACTGCTGTGTCTTTTCCAAGGAGTTGCAATGCCCAAGATAAAATTGTTTGGGAAAGCTGCTGCTTCTTTTTCCAGTTGAGATCTAGAAATCCCCAGCTGCTATGAAAGAGGTATAAACAGATTAACAAGTGGCTCTTTGCTTATGTTCACTGATAAGTTTAAGCAAGTGTTTCTGTAGGGATGGGAAGGGAAATATCTTTGCTGACTTGTGCTCAGTTGGAAGAGAAAACTTGGATAACTAAGAAGAATGTAAAATGTAAAATATACTAATGAATAAGCTAAACAGTAGAAAATATACATTTTAAACTATAACCATATTACTGTTACAGCAGTTGTGTTAGAACTGGAAAATAAAATAATTTTTGGGTAAATAAAATAATTTTCTGCTATATCTAATCATCCTGGACTATAGATTCTCCAGATTCCTTAGTGTTTTCTTTCTTTAGCTGAGTCTTCTAGCCAGTTGTCTCATGTGACTGCAATGTTTTATAAGTGTTAAGTCCTGTGAACCCTGCTCATAAGGGTGAGAGCACAAGACATTTCAAAATATGTTGTGGGGCCTAAGGCAGGTACAGTGAGATGTGAATTGACTTGAGAAGGACTTAAGAATGCCAGTATTTAGAACAACTTTGCATAGTTATGAAATGATGAAATTGGAATACTAATGTTTGTCTCATTTAGCAGAGCAAGTGGCAAAATGTTGGAATAAGGTTTGATTCCAGTTGGTGTAACTCAGACATAGCTATGTGCTTTAATCTACATAGAGAATAATTTGTATTTAGAATGGTTAATAGAGGACAAATTGCTGTCTAAAAGGCCTGGGGTTTGAAGTGGTCTAATTAGTGGTCTAATTAGCTTCCCTAAGGTGACAAAATAAAAAAAGCCACAACCAAACAGAACCAAAACAACAAGAAGAAAGGAACAAAATGGACAAACAAAAACCAAACTGAATGGCAATTAGGTTTCCCAAAGCTACCTTGTGTGTGTTTTTTAAACAACAGATTGAAATTGGTGAGAGATTAGTGCTGTGTTTTCTGTGTGCACGTTATTTAGCATTGAGTCATAATTTATGCACCAAAGCTTGTGCAACTCCGGATGATGCACTAGAGGCATGCAGTGTTATTTGGCCAGAAGGCTTGGATGTTTGAGAGCTAAGTCCAGTGAATAGGCGTATGAAATAAACATCCTTGTGGATTTTCCCTTGAACAGCATGTGGACTGCTGGTTTGATAAAGTATGGTCTGTATGGCAGGATCAGAATTGAGACAGGGTTGAGCTTGGTGCTTCAGCAGTTCTTTGGAACAGCAGCTATACACAAAACAGTTGCAGGATTGGCCCACAGGCTGTGAAGGGCATCTTTCTTACTCTTTCAGAGCAGTGTTTGTAGCTGGTTAATATGTATGCTTTTTTCTTAAGTTAATCAATGCCTGGTGAAATGGTATAATCTAATCCAAACAAAACTTTCTGGTGCCAGTGGCCACTCTAGTGGTTGAGTAGCGAAAGCCTGCTTTCTGAACGCTTTTCTTCCACTTTCCAGCAGTATTTTAATGTTGTGGCCTAACACTTACAAACCACCACATAATGCAAATGCTTTTAGAATTAATGGCAACTTGTATGTTCTTGAGACAGGAGTGTGTATTGTTTCAGGAACTGGGATTACCAGAGTTCAAGAATTAAGCAAAATATTTTAAATATGATTTAATTTTAAATATGTTTTGTTTTATACTATTCCAGCTTTTTGAACCAGCTTTGTGACAGCTTCATCCATGGTTGTATTTACATCTCAAAGTGCATATAAATATTAGAATAATATCCAAAACAAACCATCAAGACAAAGCTATTAAGGAGTCTCCAGCAGGGGAGGATTTTATTGTATTGCATTAAGTAAAAAAAATGGCTTGCTTTTTGTCTCTTTTGAATATTTATAGAGGCTAATGTTTCCCAAGTTAAGCACATGAGCCACAATTTCTCTGTGCTTTTAGTGATCTTTACCAATCCAAGTAGGATGATGTTGCAAAGGAGGTGATTAGTAGGAGCTGTCTGCTGTGCATTTCCCTTTTGTCCCGAGCAGGCAAATATAAGCAGGCATTCCTATGCTGTAAGAAAAAATAGTTGAAATATGCACATATATGCATCAATTTTGCTGTGTTTCTGTGTTGCTCTAGCTTTCTGTGCTAGAATCAGAAGTAACTGTTACTGCTAAATTCTGTTCCTTGGGAGCTGGTTTGAGTTTCTTCAGTATAACTCTTTTCCTCTGCTTCCCTTAGTGCCCAACAAAGAAGCAGTCAGGTTAACAAAAGTGCAGTGGGAAATCAGGTAGGCACCTAACAGAGAATGGATAATAGCATGTGCAAGTTAATCCAAGCTGTTTGGTTTTCTTGGCTGCGTTAATTTGTTGTAAGTGTATAATTCACCTTTTCTGCTTCAAACATAAAATGCATCATCAAATCACTGCCTTTAGTGAATTTTTCAGAGCCACCTGACTTTCATTGTTACCATTGTTTATTGTATAATATTTCTGCTGCTGCTCACGCTGCTGGTTAGTGTCTCCCCTCCCATGCCATTTAGTACATCGTATCTTTCATGTTACACATCAATGTATTTTGTCATTAACTGCAAATTTCTGAATTTCAGAATCCAAAATGCTGGTGAGTACTTGCTTGTGTGTGCCTTCTGATGGTCATTTTACTTGTTCTTACATGTTCATGGCTTAATAGCAGTGAAGGGGCAATTCATCAAGCAAAAGTGAATTTGCCTTCAGCTCTTCTGAAAACTTTTCAGTTGACTTCACAAAGATTTTGGCTATGTATCATAGGCCTTTCTCAAAGGCAGCAAAGAATAACTGGTGGATTGTTTCTGATTAATTATTATTTATTCATTAATGAAATTAGTCGTTTGTTTCTTTTTATCAAGTAAGAATATGGGGTTGATTCTGTAGCATGTTAACTGCTTCTGAGCTTTGCTTCTTTCTTTGCTTTTGTGTGGGCCAGCAGTGTTCAGTACTTCACAGGATCAGTCCTCTTTTTTATATGAGGTGAAAATAATGAAAATGTTACAACCTTGGTTTTTGCTCACTTTGAGGGTTTTGCAAAGTCTTAAACAGAAATGAAATTCTATGGGATTTCTGCATACTTTAAAAGGAGCTAACAAATTCTAGGAAAAGTAAGAGAATGACATTTTGTATAAATAATTACTGCTATTGAACATCTTCCTGATGTTCTCATGTGCAATTCGGTCAGTGTTAAGGAGGTCAAAGGTCAAGGTTTTCAAATATGACCACTGAATTTGGATCCCTCAGGTGGCAAACCTGACATTGCAGAAATTCTCCTATTCTGCTGCTGTAGATGACAGTTCTAGCACTTTTTGAAAATCTATTCAGTTTTGGGGGGGACAGAAATCCAACCTTTTCCTTCCACCAGGAAATTGCTAGTTAGTTTTGAGATGTTATTCAAAATAATCCATCAGCTTCTTGGATGTGGTGGTCCTCCACAGCCTGACCAGCATGACTGGCATTTTGATATAATGTATGGTTTGGACTAAAATGAAAAAGGTTGGAGGGTCTAAGCACTGAAATGACATCAAAGACTAGTCTCTCCCCTCTGAGGAGAGATTTCCTTCTTATCTAGCTCTGCCGGGAACATGTGTCAAACACAACAGCCGTCATCACTCTGGAGTGTCCCATAAAAGGAAAATCAACCCATTATCAGAGTCTTCAAAAATATGCAGATAAAATGAATGATTTGTTAGTTAAGTGAATGTTCCTCTCTCTAAAGAAGTGGAGAAAAAGCTTGGCATTTTAAATGTTGAAACTTGATTATTTATGTCATAATGGACTTTGCTGAACCTTTTATTTTAAAGATAACAAACGGATGTTTAAAAGTTAATTGTTTGGAGTTGAAAAGAATGAGAAAATGTTTCTGAAATAAAACTTCATTTCTGCAATTTGCTATTTCAGGGAACCAATCTACCGCCTTCAAGGCAAATTGTACGAGCTAAGTTCTGTAAGCTTTATTGTTGCTTTTTCATTTAGCTTCTCAGAGGGCAAAGTTTGTCTCTAACTCATTGGTTTGGTGAATACTTGCCACCTAACTATTTAATGTTAAACTGTCTTGTCTGTAACACTTCCTCAACAAAGTATAATTGCAGTTCATCACTTAACTGCTACTAACCTGCTGTTACAAGTATGAACTAATATAACTTAAAATGTTGTAGAAAACTTTGAATAAATTTAATATTTTTATAATGTACTGAGTTTCTCAAACTAAACCAACTAATTCCTGTTTATTATATAACTGGAAATAAGTTTTTGTCTGATGTGAGTGCCTCTATTCATAATAAACCTCTTTTTGAAAGGTGTGCAAATAAGTTTCTGGTAACCGAAAGAAAACATTACCTCTTGCATAAATGTACGTGCTATTTTTGGGTACAGGTACTGTTGTTGGTCTTTTGTTTATGTAAAGGAACTGCTTCTGATAGAATAAGTGAGTTTATTAATAAACTTAGGAATACATGAAGCCCTTTTAGCATTCTTTTCATAGCACCAGGAGGATCAATATGTCATGGATGGACTCTTTTCTAACCTTTCCACTTCATGAGTAAATAAATATGTGAATGCCTTTAATATTACTAATTAGAATTAATTGTCTAAACAGTAGTTAATTTTATAACAAGTTACTTTTGATTCACTGATGGTTAGGTGTAAGAAGTAAATCTCTATCATGTGCATTCTTTAGTAATATCTATGATGAAAACATAATTTTCCAGTTATCAATCATCAAATTATGTTAGTTATAACTTCAAACAAACTTAAAGTAGGCTTATGTTCAATAAACGAAACAGGACAAGGCAGCACTGATTTCAGTAGCACTTGAATTGAATCTCTTGGGAGATCAAGATCATTGTTTTTCCAAAATAGTGGAATGTTCATTTACAATCCATTGCTTTCCTTTTTTTATAGCTTGCCTTAAACTACAATGATGCAGATAACCATTAACTGTTTGTGTGTCTCAGAAATCAGATGAGTGCAGCAATATTGCATTTTTGGAAGAAGTCTAATGCCAGTTCCTCTTAGCATGTTCTTGCTTCTCTTTCGTCTACTAATTTATCCTCTCAGGCTTAATCTTTGGCCTTTTTTGTTTGTCTTTTCTTTGCTACCGCCTGAGGTTTTGACCTGACTCCACAAAGTTTCTTTTTAAGCCACAGGTTAGTCTGTCTTCTAATTTGCTTGAAATAATCAGTGTAATGCTTGTTTTTACACATCGTGCTAGCAAGATCTGGTTCCTGAAAGCTGACACTCTTACCTATATTTTGTGTGTTGAGATTTGTTTTGGTGACTGAAATTGTGTTTAAAGCTCCCTATCATAATAAACTTTTGAAGATGAAGGTGTCATTGCTCCATGTGCCCAATTGATATTCTCTGTGTGAGAATGCAAGATACTCAAATCACAGAGAAATGCATAAAATTCCTATGAAATTCTGTTTTCTGTTTTATTTCTGTGGTAAAATCTGAAGTAGCCCCTGAAGTTGGAGAAGGGGCTTAATCTGAATTAAGAGTTTTAAGTCACTGTCGGAGATTTTATATTATATTATATTATATTATATTATATTATATTATATTATATTAATTTATTATTATTCGGAGATTTGTATTTGAAGTCTTTGATCTACTCTTCTACAATGTTATGCCAGCAATCTGATTCACTTGTTCTGGACACAGGTAGCATTCAGACCCCATCAGTTGGCCTAAACTGTAGTGCTAATAACTTTTTCCTTAGTAACCCTTTTTTCTTTTTTTTTCTTTTTCATCCTGCTTTGTCGCATACTTCACTGCTTCTTTTCTTCAGATACATTTAAATCCTGGTATCTTGCGTGACCCAGGAAAATTGTATGAGCAGAATATTTTTATTTATTCTTTTTAGCAAGTAGGTGGGAATGGCAACTTGTGCATTGGTCATGAGAAATAATGAGAAAGGCTGTTCTGTTAAGAAATGACTGTTTCTGTAAAAGAGGTGGTGTCTGCAGACAACCAGGTGGTGGTAAACTTTGAAATATCCTTGGAAGAGACATGCTGCTGTTGAATTTTCACCTTGTCAAGATTAGAGAAGCATTGCTCCTCTAAATGGCCTTTAACTATACTTATATTTTAGGTTAAGATTCCTTCATGATTGACTTAATCACCTTAATCTTTGCTTAACTACATTTGGAAGCTTGTTTCAGTTTTTCACTTTGAAGTGCTTTGCTTCAGTAAAGACTTTTTTCTTTAAAGTAGACATGTTTTTAGGACATAAGCCACTGTTGTCATTTTTTAAGTTGCACAATATATTGTGCAGTGACATTTGGGGAGGCAATATCACAAAATCTCGGTTATGCTCCTTATTGGAACAGATTTGATCAGTTTACGTTCTGACAAATTACGCTTTGGCAAATTGCAGTGAAGTAGTGTATTAGAATACCCGTCTAATCTGTTGTTCCTTTTTAGCCTGTGAAGTGCAAAAATCTGAATAAAGGAACGTAAAGAGCCCCTAGCTTGTGCGAAAGCCTCGTAGTTTGTGCATTTTCTATTCTCTCAATGTGCTTACTGTTTGGTAACGCGTATTGCTGTGACAGTGATTAGAAGGCAGAGTAGTGCTGGGAGTTGTGTGTTCAAAATGGAGTTATGTAACACAACTTTAATAGAGAGTTACGTTAGCTCAGCAAATGCTGTTGCTTGTATTGTCGAAGTAGCTAGTCTCCTGATTTTCACACTTATAGTTCTGCCTATCCAGTCAATTTCACTTATCTCTTTCTTTTCTTGAAATTATCCTTCAAATACTTCTTTTGATTTGATTCTGTAATGTATTTCTCTTATAAATACCTATTTGGAATGTAATTAATAAGTCATGTAAGAATACATAAAATGTACTTACTGTGTCAAATCCTGGTTTCCTGTTTATACGTGAAGTGGTAGAAAATATGAACAACAGATATGATTTGGGTCTTGTGCAGCTGAACTATCAGAATATGATTTCCTTCTGGCTTGTTCATGTGCATTTGAACCCTCTAAGTTTCATTTTTTCAGACACGTAGATTAGGTATCAGGACCCTGAAGGAAGGAACTGTGTCATCTCTTGTTTATCCTGTACATGGAGTCCAGCTACCGGTCAGAATATTGTCTTCACTAGCTTCTGGCAATGCCTATATATTTCACTTTCCGACATGCATAGCTCATGTTGCTAATATCCGGTTTGCACAGAGTGACATTCAGAAATATGATAGAAAATATTGAAATGCATCTCTTCAATCCAAACCAACCAGAGTATGAACTAGTGAAAACAATAATAAAACACATTACTTACTCAGATTATTTTTCAAGCTGAGTGCTATACAACATAGCTAACACAATAGTTAAAAAAACAACCATCAAAACAACCACCCCCATCAGAATTTTTTTAATTTCAGAAGTCTCTTAGAAATTCTTTGCTTATTGCCCATGAAGGTCAATTTTTTTCTAAAATGTAGCTTGAGTTATTCAAAAAGTTGGCTGGTGTCTTAGTTGTAATTCACCTTCTCCAGAAAATAAAACTATGTTGCTTAATCTCACTGTGTTTGCACTTACACCTTGATCTGACGTCTCCCTCCCCCCCGACCCCAACATGGGTATTGAGTATTCTGAAGGTGTAATTTTTTGTACTTAACAAAATGTGCTTGGGAAACAGGAACAATTAAATTAAAAGAACAGGAGGCTTAACATAGTAAGTCCATCTTCTTTCACTTCATGTCCCCTGGAACTGCTTCCGATTTTTTTTGATAACTGAGATCTGTTGTAGTGTCCAGGATATTTCAGAGAACATAGTACCCTGTTTTCCCAGGGGGGTGTAGATAAACAGGCTAGAAATTTGCACATGAAAATCAAGATATTACTTTATCTTGTCTATATATTATATATAATATGTAATTATATATATTATAACATATATAATACAATTTATTATAGCTAATAATAAGCTAATGTATTAATATATACTAGATATTAATCTATTATATGATTACACACTATACACTATATTATATATATTTATATCTTGTCTTTATATATTACTATAAGCTATAGTTTGGTGCCCTGCTTTTCATGCAGTGTTGTGTGGGAATGACAGCTGGTTCTAATCCTCATCACACAGGATTTTTGAGAAAACAACTGGCAAATTCCTTTCTTCACAAGCCAGTGACCAGTGTTTGTATCAGCAAGTTGGTTTGTTTCTGTTCACACCCAGCAATGATTATGTATCTATGGGGAGATGCATTGACTGGAGTAAGACAGTATTTTGGAGCTATGCAACTAATGCAGATCCTACATGAGAAGTGTTAAAAGTTTCATTACTTTTTAAATGGCTTGTATAGATTAGATTTTAAAACAGTGGCTTGGTGTGTTCTGAGACCTCTGCCACAAATGCACTTCTCTTAAACTGAGGAAATTTGATTCTTATTAACATGCTACAAAACCTTTGGTAACGGTGAGGGAGAGCACTGGATGGAATAAGCAAAATGTGCTACTTCCCTTCCCTTTTAAGTGCTCATCACCTGCAAGGTTCTAGAATATGCTACTCAGGTGTATCTTACTGGTTTGCTTCTAGAAGCCACCTCTTCATCCCCGCTGTGATATATCTGTCTTCAGATTTTTTCACCTTCTGTAAGATGTTGTCCAAACCAGTTTCAGTAGTGTGCTGGCTCTGCTGCCACTTCTCCCTGTATGGGGAGATGTGCTTTATAAGGAAGCATATTCACATTCACAGTGTTTTCAATTGCAGAGAGCATGGTTCAAGAGCATACTCTTGCACAGCACAGCCTCTTATTTCAGTTTCTTTATACCATGGGAGCAAACACCTTTGTACATTTGCTGTAAAGTGTTGGGTTTGCTGTACAAATATAGCTCACCTTGTTGCAGAGCTAAGTTTAAGTAGTTGTGGAACTTCAATTTCCTTGATTTTTTTCCTGAAATCTCTTACACTTGTATTTGTGTCGTTTGGTGCAGGAAAAAACCAAGACATTAGCGTGGTTCCATAACTTGTTCTGTGGCAGCTGCCTGAAGGCCAGTACACTGGCTATATGTGCATGTTGCTTGTTTCCTGTTAAAAGTATACTTAAATAAACATCGTAAAATAAAATGAGGTTTTTATGTGTAATCAAGTTCATTTCAGTATGTTTCCCTCAACTTGCACTCAAACAAGCATTCCATGTCTATGTGTACTCAGTAATGTCCTCTCTCCACTTCCCTCTTCCTCCCTCGCAACGAACGTGACTATTGGAAATAATGACAAACTTCTGCAGAAACCTTTGTGGTACAGGCTATTGCATTCACTCTGCCTGTACTATATCTTCAAGTCTCTCTTTGGGAGTTCTGTCCGGTTCTTTCTAGCTTACTGACACTTCAGAGCCCAATCAATGCTTTCTTAGTGATTTTCTTACAGGCAGAAAACCTGTAGACTGTTTTTGGATCTTCAGTGGTTTTCTTATATTGCTGGCCTGGTTAGTAGTGAATGGGGAAAACATGATCATCTTATTCTAAATTAAATTGGTGCTCTTGGATTATGTGCATTGCCAATACTTTTATCAGCTTTTCAGTTGCAACTCTTTATCTCTGTCTTTGGTTTAGTTGTCAGGTATAACTTAGTCCTTTGCTCTGCGCAATACCAAAGCTAGTTTTTCTTTTTGGGGAGCTCACATGAATGTGCATGCTGAATGGCAGTGAGTCATGATTCTAAAACTCTTACAGGTGGTGAGGAATAGATATTGAGCAATGTTTTTTCTCTGATTGTTTTTTGATACTGGAGTAACTAGACTTGTAAAATCTTAAGAGAGGAAGGTCATAGTCTTGCATATTTCTCTAAAAGCAAGAGGAAATACATGTTTGATCGCACAAGTTCATGCTTGTGGGACTTGTTGAGGGAGTTCTGAAGGGTTTCTTTGATTACTTCTTTCCATCTTAAGGCTTCATAGGCAAGTAAAGGATGTAGCTGTGGGGAGAAACAGAATGGGTGAGGTTCCCTGCATCTGTGTGTTTGGGAGCGTTCTGTTGTCTTGCTCAGAGTATGACAGGAAAGAAAGCTTGCTTTCTCATAATTATATTGGAAAACAATAAATGTTCCAATAAAATTGAAAGCTTCTGTATGATCCATAGACCAGTTTTCATGACCATTCTCTCTTCTTCACCTCTGGAGTTGTCTCATTACTCTTAAGTTCTCTTTTATTACTCTTTCTCTTTATGTGATGTAGCCTCCAGGCCTTAGTATTTATAGGTATGCTGTTCCATCTGTCTTTTCTTCTTTGACTTGTATCTGTTTTACAAGGTTCTGCTTTACTCATTTCCCCCCGATTTTTATTGCCACCTTAATTTTAGATTTTTTTCTTCTTTTCCTCTTCTACCTTATGAGAGGAAAACAGCTCTCATATACCTCTTCTTACCACTTTCTCTCTGAATTACAAATTACCTTTAGTAGACCTTTCCAGTTTGTCACTTGATTCAACCCCTTCTGAAAATTCCCAGTGCATCCCAGAAGCCACTCACTTTGCCAGAATCTAGGTGCTTTTTCTAGTATCCAATGTTACAAATGATCTTAACAGTTGGACTAGAATAGACTAGTCATATATGTACTTGTATGGACTTTTACAATGTGTTATTATACAGCAAATATCTTTAAGTTTACACGATCCTTAATGCACACATATTTGCTGTAGGTAGGACACAATAATACTTAAGCTTCTCTTTTTTTCCAAGCTTTTGACTGCAAACACTATATTCACTTTAACGTTGTTTTTTGGCTGGTTGTATTTTTTGTTCAATGATGGGAACCTGCAAAAACTCTTGAATTTGCCAGAGACTGAAAAAAATCACTTTTCTTAACAAGTCTTTATTTAGTGAGTACAAATGCAGAATTATGTCAAGTGAGTAGCAAACTAAACTTGTGCCTGACTACACCTCTGCACAGGTCATCCGGAAAGGCTGGCTGACCATCAACAATATCGGCATCATGAAAGGAGGATCCAAGGAATACTGGTTCGTTCTAACTGCAGAAAGCTTGTCCTGGTATAAAGATGATGAGGTAAGAATGAAGAACTCTTTTCTTTGGGGGCAATATTCAGTCTTCTGAGATCACCTTAAAATAAAAGCTTGTACAGACTTGAATTGAAAGAATGTTTTAAGGTTTTACCTGAGTCCTTTAAATTTTCTGGGTTTCAGTCATGGAAAATGAGTCCAAGACTTCTGTTGAAATGTTGATAGCAAACACAGGGTGCTATACGGGGTGCGTTTGTTTGTTTTTTTGTTTTAATTTTTTCCACACGCTGGTTTTGGGATGGGGAGAGAAGGCAGCCTATTTTGGAATGTTCTGGTTATTGTCCTCTACCTGTTTGGACTGCGCTTGCACATCTACCTTAAGTTGATCATGAATTGTGTAGGTAAAGTTATTCCTAAACAGAACTACAGCAACTGATTTAATGGCAACAATTGTTCTCTGGCCTTGTGTTCTAAGAGTATGAAAAGCCTGTGTGTTATATTCTATAGCTGGTTGGTATGGATTTTCAAATTTGAAAAAATACACCATGGTAAGAAATGCTGCTGCTGATCAGTTGCCCACTTTATTGAATATATGGGTATGCAGTTTGTCTGTTTAATAATTTTTTTCCCACAATGTTGTTAATGATATGCTCTGTCCAAAACCCAGTCTTGTTAAATTTTGAAGGTTAAAATGGAATAATAGGATTATTGTGTGTGCTACACTATCAACTGTGGAGTAAAGATCTTGTGGTTTTTGTTTGGATTTTGTTTTTTTTTCAGGTTTTTGGTTGGTTGTTTTTTGTTTGTTTGTTTGTTTTGTGTTTGTGTGTCAAAAGCATAGCCCTATTTTTCTGAATTAAATGTGGTCAGCAAAAATTTAGTGATTTTTTTCCTGGGGTAAACCAGTTCATTGGATAAAAGAAGTGAGGCACAGGTAAAGAAATTTTTAGATGAGCTCTAAAAATTTTAGATGATCTTTCCATCTTATTCTAAGTAATAATCAGAACAATGGCTTACCCTAGCAAAACAGGGAGTTAGCTGATAGAGACTGTGCACAGAATTTATATTTTGTTTAAATTAACCTAGTGTTTTATTGCAGTGGATTTTCTAGAACCACTAGGGAGAGGTCCCACATGCATGTACATAAGCCAGAGCTCTGCTGAGCCTGTGAATCCAGAATGTGATTGCTCTTTTTTCTGATTCTTCTCCCCATTCCTTGGGGTGGGGTAAGGGAATGAATGAGTAGCTTCCTGATACTTAGGTGCCAGCTAGGGTTAAACCACAGCCATCCCATTTAACATGGGCAGCTACTTCAGTAATAGTGCTGATGGTGGAAACTGTGTTGGTTAGTAGTGTTTATTTTTACCTGGGTTGGTTATCATTTTGGGATAGACCTTAAAATAGAGAGATAAATCAGGACAATCCCAAAGACTTTGCCCCTTGCCCTTTTATTTATGTTTTAAATGGATTCAAATGTATTTACTGTGACGGGAAAATGAGTGCATGTCAGAGGGAGCAGCTAAGTGTCAAGAGGCAAAGTTTTATTCTCAGATTACTGAAATAAAACTTGAAGTATTTTATTAAAATGACACAAAAATTAGTAAAAAATAAATGCAAAAGTGCCTTTATGGTTTGAAAACTTGAAGCTGTTGTTTTTCTGCAATCCATCTTGAAGCTACTAGAACTTCTTAGATTAGATTAGGTACAGGTAACTGTTACTATATAAGTGACATGGTGAAGAATAACACCTGTTGCTATGTTCTTTCTCAAGCAATTGGAGATTTATCCTAAATACGCTGTCGCAATTTTTAAAGTAGCCTTGGTGTTGCTTTTTTTGAGTCTGATCTTTGTTTAGTGTGAAATAATTCCTGAAAATAATTAGAGAATGTTTTCTGTTATTCAAATTTAAAAATAGTTTGTTTTGACAGTATGCTAGGGAGAGTCACCTGGGAATATCAGAATAGTACATGGAGGGAGATGGCCACTGTCTGATTTAGTGTTTTCCATATGCATATTTAAAAATGATGTCTCTTAATTGCCAAAGAGTTGAGTTTAAAGAGTCATAAAAATGCAAGTAGGTCATTCAGGCCAATATGGCAGATCACTCAGGAACTACTTAGAGTGATAATAGTGTAGTACTACTCCATGCTTGCTGGTGGAAGAAGTTCCTCCTTAAATACAGATTTGCTGTATAATTTGACTATTCTGCCCTGGGAAAGACGTCATAAAGTTACTTTGGATTTTTTTTATTTTTTTTTACTACTGCGCCTTTCTCAGTAGAGCTTAAAAAATTTGTATAATCTGGTTTAGATGCTTTCTGAAGAAGGTCAAAGCCACAGGCTCAATCATTAGGTTAGTCAAAAGACGACTTCTTTCAGAAACAGAACTACTAGCGTTGAAAATAAAGAAGCAAATATTTGATCTCCTGGCTGAATTCCAATTTTTATAATTACATTTCATTTCCTATAAACATTCTCCTCACTTTCAGATTGGTTTGATCGTTGTCACATCCTGTTCTCAGATTGTTATTGAAATGGCTGCATGCTGGTGTGTTTCCAGACTGGTAAGATACGTAGTCTTCAGCGATGTGTGAAGTGATATCCATGTTTATGTCTCTGGACTGTGCCCAGGCCCAGCTCGGCTGTTCATGCTGTGAGGTCGTAGGAAGTTCAGATCCCTCGTGCCTCTCACTTGAGCTGGTCACTTCTGCAGTCCTTGCACATTAGCAAGAGCCTATCCATTGTGGCTGAGAAGCCGCTGAAAGTCAGGTCTCACCTTTGTTCTCTTGCCACAGAGAAGAGTTTGCTCCCCCTGTGCCTCTGCCCCTGAGTAAGGAATGTTATAGCAGCTTGTGTACCAGGGAGCTCTGACAACGCGCCTTACAAACCTGCAGTGCTTGCTAGGACCTCTAGGGCAGTGTACTCTTCTAGCGTAAACTGAGCCCATTTTCTATAGTCTGGAGTTCACTCTGAGATGAAGATCACCATCTGAATGCAAGTGGTTGTTTGCTAGTGCCATTGGAAGAATGTAAATGGTTTCCTTTATTTTTTGAGCTGCAGCTTTTATAAGCGATGAATCCACAGTGGAATGCATTTTGAAGCAAGTTACTTTGGCAAAAGATTTCAAAATTTGTTGTATATTAGTATTACCAAAAAAAAGACTGATTTCTTGATATGGTTTTGTTGCTGCTCAAATGTACAACAGGATTGTATTCCTGATAGGTGGGAATCAGTGCCTAAGAATGATTTTTAGTCTTGTAATTACTGAAATAAGCAAGTTATTTTTGAACACTGTGGTTAAAGCAGTTACGCTATCAGTTGTAGTGAATACTATTCTAGATTAGTTTCTGAACTTGCCTGTAGTTGCTTGTGTTCATAAGTTTGCTTCACAACTAGTGCCATGACTTTTTGCTTTTCTGCTTGCTTAAAATGAAGCAAGAAATATTGTGTACCCCTTTGAGGCTGCTGTAAATCAGTGCAAGATTAGCACATTCATTGATCTCACAAATACAGATTTCTTTTATAGAGTACTCCATGTAATGCTAGGTAAAGTATTGCAAGGCATAGCTACACACACAGAAGACCTGAGCATTTTAGTTCTCAATTGAATTGTTTTTTTTAAGTAGCACAAAACCCTGGAAGCTTTTGTGCTAACGATCATTTGAGAGTCAACTTGCAAATAGAGAGTTAGTGAATTAGCCACTCTACATTAGGATAAAATGGACTTTGGGAATGTGGAACACCCTCCTAGCTTGTGAATAAAGAAGCTCTTTACTGTAAATGAAAAGATGTCATTTGTGAAGTGGTGTAGCATTTTTACAGGGCATGGTCGGAGAATGTGACTTTATTATTCCTTCCAAAGCATCCAGAAATTTCACTGGATGAATTATTGGTGAGCAAAGGATGCCAAGCTGGACTCTAAGATAAGAACGTCTAAAAATATGAAGTTTGCATTTGGAAAAATTCCCCTTAATCTTATTTCCCAATAAAATATTTCCTTTCTGTTCCAGTAGGACAAGATAGTATTGTCAACATCCAGTGATAGATGCAGTTTGTATTATAATTTCACAGCCTATTCCCATTGTAAAATTGTGTGATTTGGAGGGAGATATGAAAGTAAGTGAGGAAATGAGAGAGTGGAAATGGGAGAAGTTCCTCAAAAGTCTGACATATTATGTATGTTTACAGAATTAACTTGCCACACAAAAAGCTGCTCTCTGCTTCTGTGGCTAATAGGAATGTTAGTGATTTTTATACATATAATAATCTAATAATACAAGTTGCTCAAGTTATGCCTGAGAAGTAAATGGGAGGATGAAGCATACAATGGTGCTGCAAAGCTGTGTATAAATAAAACTTACTGTTAGTGAGTTAATGAGAACAACTAGGAAAAGAGTACTATAGGAAGCACAGTAAAAATTTCAGCAGTGGGTTTTATTGTATTTTATAGGCAGTGTTGGTTTGGGGTTGCAGTACGCGGCTTGGTTACTGACCGGCCGTCTGAGATCCAGAGTGACTCTTGGCTGGAGCTGTTGGTGAAGATGCTCTGGTGTGTCAGAGCAGGTTCCCACTGGCGGCTGTCCCTCAGGCTGGGTTGTCATGCGACTGCCTGTCTGTGCCTGCTGTACAGGTGAGAGGATGTTCTGCACAGCAAGTGTAGACAGGCAGACACATGACAACTCCGTCCAGCCAGTCCCTTGGAGCCATCACCGCTGGTGTGCAAGTTTGTACCGTTCCAGTTTGGGGGGTTTTGTTGGGGGGGAGCACACATAACAGAATTAAACTTTAAAGGATTGGGAGCTGTAGAACAAGAACAGAACTTGATTTTATTCAGAAAAGAGTAATTTCAGTACATCAGTTATCATTGTGCTGACATGTATCAGGCATGTGATTTCAACAGACTGGTCACACTGAACATTTGGAAATCAAAAAGGATTGAATCCATGGTTTATTTTGTATGCAATTGATACAGGGTTTTCCCTGCATATTGTACTCGCACATAGTAATTTAACCAGATGTTTTTACTCTTCTTGGAAGCACAGAAATACTGAAGTTCAAGATAAAGGATATGTTTGTATAGTACATATTTTCTAGGGGCAGATAAGTACAATAATCTGTCATGTTAAAAGTGAAAATCTTTCTGTATAAAATGAAGGCAACCACTTGCACATTAACCCTGTTAAAGGGAATGTGCTGGAAAGAAAACTGGTCGCATTTTATATCAATTTTACTAATATGTGAGAGCTATACGCTTTTATATTTCTTGGTTATTTTGCTTTGCATATTATTTAAATATAGCGTTCTCTCAAATTCTGTACTTAGTAAGAAAACGAAATAACTTTGTATAGCTTCAGTCTGTTCAGTTAGACATAGACTATGCTATAGATCAAAAGCATACAAATACCATCATTTCACATCACAAAGTGTGCTACTTTGCTAAACTTTCCTGCGTATAAAATACAGTGACTGTTCTTAAATCGCTGTTGCTCGCTAGTGCCACCATAGGTAAGCAAGAGGCTTGTGCTTTCAAACCCTTCTCAAACATATCCCATACATTGCAGGAAAACACTTCCAGCCTGAAAACTGATTATAAAAGGGATGAATTTACCAAAAGGCCAAAGGTTGTTGAGGTTTTAAATTAGGCTAATAATAAATTAATATGCAGTTATTCAGGTGTTCTAGGTGTAATAATTATTTTGCCAAAAGAAGATATATTTTAGCTAATATACAAGTTGAAGTGTCCCAATTCAGGCAGTGCATTATATGAATAAAATTTTCTTTAAACTTAACAAGGTGGAATAAGGTATCATAAAAAAAAAATCAAGCACCAAACATGACTAGCTAATTCAGATACGTAGAATTAATTCAAAGACATTAAATAGTCTTACTTTGACTTTATGCTTACTTAAATTTTTGTAGCTCTAAGTAAAATTTCAACGTATTGTAGTGTATTGTGTCAGCAAATTTTAAATTGGTATGCCTTCTTACTTGCTTCACCATTTTAAAGAAAAACAAAAGTGGCAAATTAGAAGTACTTTAAAGATAAATATAAACCACCACTTGATTTACAGATTTCGTCAAATTTAACTGCTGTATTTAGTTGTTAAAGAAATGGAAGATCTTTAATCTGAGAGAAAGGTCTCAGTTTTGTGTTGTGGATCCTTCTTGAAATAGCAAAGAATCTTGTAGTAAAATTAATTGATAACCTATAGAATAAAAGGATTGGAAGAACAAGAATATGCTTTTTAACTAATAGGTTTTCTATAAACAACCATCAGGAAAGTTGTACTGGGAGTAAAAGTTGTAAGTGGAAAGATTGTGCCGTCTTTCTAGTAACTGCACACAAGAAGAATTCATCAAAGAATCAGGAATGAAATTTACATCTTGAACTAAGTCAAATTTATTTTGCCTCGGGTTAATTCATTGGGTACTGGTTATGCTTAGATATCTCCACTTGATTCTTACTTAAAAACTGACATTCTTTGAAACTGTAGCTGATGTGCTAAAAGGGCTTAACAATTTTGTGTGCTGTATCTGGTTGATTCATTGAATCAGTAAAGGACTCGAGAATATCTTAGAATACTCATAACAAAAGAAAATAATCACATGTTTGCAAATGTTATTTTTACAGAAACCTGTATAAAGGATCTGACTTTAAATATTGGAAGCTTGTCAATTAAGTTGAGAATTGTATTCTCTCCAACTGTGATAAGGACTTTTTATTTAAGGGCAGGTTGTTATTTTTAGACACTGTTTTTCAGTGCAGTGTAAAATGCAGTACAGAAGTACAGTAGCATTATTCAGGAAAGTTTCATTTTTACTGTGGCATTTCCTGTTGTTTAGTACCCATAATGTTATTTCAATTAAGTTGTGTTGGTTTTTGTTGTGTTTTTTTTTTTTTTTTAATTTTTTTTTAAATAAGGTACAGTACAGAAAGCAAAGCCTTGTACAATTAAAGTTATGCTCTTGATTAAAATTTATTATTTAAAAAGCCCCAATGCACTATGATTTAGGTTTTTCTATTTTGCTTTACAGATTTTGATTAAAAGAATATAATAATATAACATTCTACATAGAAGTTTGGAAATTTTATGCAACTATTTTTCTATTTTGGTTGTATTTTCTATATAACAGTGATTCTTGGGTGGTCTGCAGAAATGTCTGTGGATACACAGTGCTAGTACAGGAAGGGGGGGAAGGAGCGTGGAGAGGACAGCAGTGTCTTTTAGTCTTCTGAAAATACAGATGCGTTAAGAAGCACTGGTAACAGTAATACAGAAGACAACATGAAACTTAATGACAAGGCAGAAAAATGCCAAATTTCATGTTTGGGATTTTTTTAATAACTAGTTTGGGGTTTTTTTTCACATTTGTTGAATGCTTATTTGTTCTATATTTATTTCTGTAAAGTTAGTGACTTTCCCTCACCCTTCTTTGCTTTTTCCTTTTTAAAAAAAAAATAAAAATTAAAGGAATAAATAGAAAGGGTTTGAAATACTTTATTCCTCTTCCCTATTTAATTTTGAGTGTACTAAAAAAGATTAGACTTCTTAAAGATGAAAGAAAGTGCATCACATTGAAACATCTATTTAAATGCTCATAATGGCTTTAGTTTGCTTTACTTGATTTTGTACTTTTTATGGTAGTATGAACTGTATCATTTAGTTCATACAACAGGTTTAAGAACTCTCACCATGATTTAGTAATCATTGGTTCTTGGTATATTTGTTTTAGTAATTTCCAAAGTAATGTTTGGCTTTGCTTTTTTTTTTTTTTTTTTAATCTTGAAATTTGGATGCAGCTATTCTGTTTGTTGACATGCATATTTGAAACATCTTATTTTATAACTCCAGAAGTCTTTTCTGTAGCATTATGATCAACTAGAACTTGTTTCAACTGAAACAGCACTGTTTAAAGAACCACAGAATCACTTAATTCACTTTGAAAATGTTTTGATTACTGAGCTGAAATAGATAGACTTCCTTATTCATGCCTAACAATACAGGCTTTCTTTCCGTATCTGTTGCTTTGCACACTGCATTCCCCCTCTTCCCCCCCCCCCCGCCTCCTTTCCAAGCCCCATGCCAAGGGGGCCTCCTAGGTCTCAGCCTTACAGTCTAAAAATGTAACTTCGAAGAGTCATGAGTGTATGGGAGGGGAATCACTTCCTAAATCCAGAAAGGTCATTTAAAATAAAGATTAATGCAAATAGTGGACTAGAGATAAGAGAAACACTAGTTCCATATGTTTTCATTGTCCTTGCTTATTTAGCAATAGCTAATGCAGGCTATCTTCAGCAGTATTTTCCCTGAGAGCCTATTATTGACTGGATAACAATACTTCCTTTCTTAATTTCTAGATCAGAATTAAAAAAATAGTAGATCTGCAAGTAAGCACTAGATAGCAAAAAAAATTTGCAAATGATCATATTCCCCTTAAAAGCATAACTGAGCAAGTTTCTTTAATAAAATTTGAAAACAGTTTTCTACTGCTTCAACAAAATCTTTGTCATAAAACTTTTTAGATTTGCTATGCCTAAACCAGCAATCATACTTAAGGAGAAATTGAGAAATATTAATGTGAGTTTGAATTTGATTCAATTATTTTAACTTCTTCCTGTCTCTTCAGATATTCTGTTAATAACTACATCTGTGTTCTGTAACTCCCCTTTAGACTGAGAATAAAAATTCCATCTACTCTTAGTATAATAAATTAAAACCCACTAATTTAATCCAATACAATATTCCGAAAACAATAATCTTCCATGAAATAAAGGAAGTGAGGGTGGATAACCTGTGTGTACATTGTAAAAAAAAAAGAATTCTTTTAGTTAAAATACATTAGCTTTGATGAGAGGCAGAGGGAAATGACAGAACTAGTTCTTGCTTTGTAAGCTTTAAGACAGCCAGTGTAGGGACAGTCACCCTAATGCTACACGGCTATCTTGCCCCAGTAGGACTTCTATTGATTATTGAAGGAGCAATGAAAAAGGTAATATACATATTTTTAAAAAAAATCATACAGCATTGAGGCCATCTAAAATATAACCCGCATTCTACCAGATTGAGTGTTTATAATACTAATGGCTGCATATTTATGCTAATTCTTTTGTACTATATCTATTCAAAGCCTTCCCGGTAATAATGAGCACCATATAGGTGGGATTTTTTTTCCAGTTGCCAGTAGTTTGTTACTGGTGTTAACGTGAGGGGAGCTGAATCTGGAGTTCGGCTGGTATCAAATTGCAGCCCAGACTTTTTGTATTATTTTGTCCATGGGGATTTCATTCAGCCTGAGGGTTTTTTTCCCCTACCAGGACAGCTGGAAATTCACCAAAGCAAACTTCTGCATTCATTTTCAAATTCCTTTTTTATCAGTGGGATTCAGGACAAAGTAGCTTATCATTTTGAATGTTAAAAGAAATATCAGCAATTCAAAGTATACACAAAAGCAGCAACAATCAGTTGGTGCTGATCACTTATTTGCACTGACCAGTCAGGTACTGGGATGGAAAGCTGTTTGTTCCATTTTATTTATTTGTTGGGTTTGGGATTTTTTTTTAATTTCTTTTTTTCCATCACATCCTGAACTTTCAGCGATTAATTTTTCCTGGCAATCAAAGATTTTGTATTCTACACAGCAGAAGCCTAGCATGGAGTAGTCATGGTTTTCCTATGGTTTCCCTCCCAGTTTTCATCAGCACATACAGTATAGGTTACTTGCAAAGAATTTTCAGTTGCATATAAAAATCTATGTACAGTTCTCCCAAAGGTGATAGAATGTATTTTACAATATTTTAAAATAATATTCATGCATTCTTTTCTATTATTTTATTACTTTAAGATAAAATAATTTCTTAAAATTGAACTTCAGATCATAGTTCACAACCGGAGCTATTCAGAATACATACATCTAGCAAGCTTTTTCTGCATTAAAAAATTTATGTTATTTAAATATTTATAGTTATTGCTACAAGTAAAAAAAATATTAAATTTACCTTTTTAGTTTGTGGGGAAAAAAACTTTATTTTAAATTAAAAAAAAAAAGAAAAAAGAAATGACGGACTTTAACTCTACTCTTGTACACTTCTCTAGGTAGTATACCTCTAGGCAGTATACCTCTCTCATTTCTTGCATAGGTTTTAGTAAACCATCAGAGCTCCATCTTTCTTGCAGTGATGACTGGAGGAAGGGGGGAGGGGAGTCACCTAGGTTCGCCAGGTCATAGGCCAGGTGTTCTTCCAAAGTAGGCCTTACCAGAATGTCTTCCCCGCTTTATTCTGAAGTCCTCCTTTTTCACAGTGTCCCTTAGCGTTTCTTATTCCCTAGTGTGCAAAACCTGTGAAGAAAAATACTGTATATGAGATCTGAAAGGAGCAATAACTGTCTTCTCCTTGGCAATAGCAACTTGCGTCCCCAATAGTCCATGCCGCTGCTTTCCCTTGCCCAGTCTAACCAATGTGCAGACTACTGTACAACAGCATTGTCCTGAACAGGTAGTCTGAACACTGGGGCGACGGAGCAGGATCTCCGGACGCGTCTATTTATTTATTTTAAATCCTCTTTTAGTCTCAGGGAAAAACTGCCTTCCTGCATCACGGGTTGTGCTCGGCTCTCCCTCACACTCTGCAGCACTCACTGAAACACACTGAAGTGCTGTGATTTCCAGTCTTGACGTGGCACATTTGCAGCAGACTGGGGATCTGGCAATGAATTTAGGACCAGGAAAAGGGGGAGGGCTGGGCCTGAGAGTCCATATATGGGATGATGTCACCCTGGGGAGGTTTGGGTATGCACTGTGCCGCTGGTGAGACCGCTAGAATTGCCTGCTCTCAGACATGGGTCTGTGTATAAAATGGTACCAGATGTTTTAGTGTAATGTTAAGCAGTCATTTCATCTTCAGGCCAGATTTTTTTCTTCAACTGGGCAGGAAGTGGGCCCCAGTATGGAAAAGCTGTAAAAAGTCAAGATGTACAGTTTCACTGCAGCCAACAGAGAGCGAGTTAATGTAGACACAGAATTTGCTGTTTTGTGAAGGCTGAAAAAATGGATTTATAAAAAGGATTCTGCTCGGGAAGCTAATGCAATAACCCAGTGCTTATTTTCTTTCTTTTTAGTGACTCTAGTTATGCTTTTCTATTTTGGCATTTCAGACCAAGAAAAGGGCAAATAGGTTCATTTTTTCTTGGAACTGTCAGCGGCATGCAGGCTGCCGAGACTTGAACAGTAATTAGAGTTACTTCCTGAAAGTGAAGCCCCCATGAAAAGTCTGGAGAAATGTTCTTTGTCATAGCCTCTACATGAGTAATTAGTTCCACATGTGGCCTTCCTATTTCCCTTCAGCTATTTTGGCTGGCTGGTTGAATACTTAGCTACAGCTCAAGACTTAAAGAAGCTTTAAAGTTTTCGGTTCAAGCATCCACTGTGAAAATAGCTATTTCTGGTGTCATAATAAATTGCTTCTGGTAGATCAGTGCCATTAGGCCTGGCATTGTTTTTCACTGGTAACCCTGCTGGTCCCATTTTTCTTTTAATGGTGCTTGGTGGAATTATTCTGTTAAATTTTATCTTTGATGTTTACCAGATCTATTGAATTTTGCCAAGTATGACTTTACCGTAGATTTTAAGATATTCTCCTCACAGGCAACTGTCCTTGTTCTCCTGTAAACTTTTCTTTGTGAATCTTGAATCTAAGTATTTTACTTGTAGGTTGGGTTTTGTTTGTTTTGGGGTTTTTTGTTTGTTTGCTTGGGTTTTTTTTTAATCTGCCTTAGCCCATGGTCTAAAACAACAGCAAACATATCACATTAGCTCTTGTGAAGTCAAACCTGTGTGTAGGTCTGTAAATACATTGCATGGAATTGTTGTTCTTTATCTGCATAGAAATCTTAAACAAATGTCAGTATTGGGATTATATTCTGGAAAGTAGATCTCCACCAGCTTCCTGGACAGGACTGTGTACTGTGAGCTCTGGTGTCCTAAATAACTTCTGCATGATTTGGTTCTTCCTAGGTGAGGGCAGATTCTCTGAGAGCCATACCTCCTAGAGGAATGCACAGGGCAGGCTGCAGAACTCGTCAGGGAGAATGACTTCAATGAACTTGGATGCTGGGGAAGTTGGAATCACAGTCTCAGGCCAATGAAAAAGAAAAGCGACCTTCAGGGCTGCTTTGTGGTGGTTGCAGGCCATGCACTGTGTGTCTGTTTCAGATTGTGTGTCCGATTCTACTGTTTGGATCACCATGAGCTAGCGTGTGTCCAAGCTGTAGTGGGGTTTCTTTTTCAATTAGCAAAGTTAGAGGTTTGAAGAAGCCATAGAAAGAGGTCTAATGTGCAGAGTGTTTGGCTTTCTTAGAAAGAGCGGCACCACACCAGTGTGGAAGAGAATGTGGGTTGTGTTGGTGGGCAAGTGCTTTTGGAGGTACAGCTGTTATAATGGAGAAAGAAAGTAGCGGAGAAAGTATCCACACCATGTATAAACCAGGAGGGTTCCTCATCTGCATTTCACTGTGTGTGTAGGAGCTGGCTTTTTTAATTTTATTCCCACTTGGCACTTCCTTGTGGAAGAGGAGTACAATTTTGGAAAGACTGAGCAGTGAAAGATTTTTGTGAGTGAGACCCTCAGTATAGTGGGTCAGATTTTCCCCAGTGAGGAACCATCAGAGTTTAATTGCTGTATGTGCCAAAAAGAGCAGGAAATCAAGTTGTCAAGAGAAGACAGTGTTCCAGCGATCTTCTTTACATACCAACAGAAGGGGAGGTATGTTGAATGAAACAGGACTGCAATGTGTTAATGAGCCAAGCAGCTTTAGGTGCTGAGGGAAGTGAAGTTATGAATGTTGCTGTCGAGTGCAGCGGCGTTAGTCTGTGAATTTTTCCCTGAGATGGTTAAATAAAACCAGAATAGCTCACCACATTGCGGCCTGGAAATTCATTCCCTGTAAATTTTCTTTCCTGGCAAAAGCAGAGCTTCAGATGAATGGAGTAAAAATACAGGGCCTTTAGGTTGTTCTGGGTGCCCAGAACGATGCTAAAGCTTTGTTGGGGAGAACCTCTAATACGGTCCTCTTATGTACATTTTCTTTCTTTCCTAAGGGCTGCTCAGCCAGTTACATGCATCTGTGTTAGGCATTTAGACCCAATCCCTCCTTTTCCACTTGATCTTTTATATGAAAAAAATAGGCCCCAAAAGCAGTTGACATTTCTATTCCTTCTGATACCAAGTTCAGACTATATGTGAAACATTTGATACCTTCCACTAAATAGCTCCACGGCTATACTGTGGGTTTTAGAAGTGCTTCTGGTCAACTTCCAAGACTCTTGTTTAGCTGTTGAATGCCAGGCTGCTTTCATGGTTGCAGTAGTATTGACTCAGAGTCCATATCAGTAATAAATTTTTACCCAGAGCTCATCCTAAGTGTCTTCCAAAGGCGGTGATAAACTTATATTTTTCATGAGTTTATCATCATGCTGACATTTCTGTCATACCTATGAACTCAGCCCAATGATTAAATTATTTTCCATAAGCCTGAAATATTGGTTTTTGGGTTATTTTAACTTGGAGGAAACTAGGATTTTGAAAAGTGCAGCTTCTTCATTAATACTTATTTGGAGGGCTACCGCCAAATAGTGAAAAAGAAAACAGCTGTATTTCTGGTAGATTAGTTTTTTACTGTTGTTGTTTTGTTTTGTTTTCCCTGGCAGACAGCAGTGTAGTGCCAGGCCACTCTTCATAGTGAACAGGGTGAGCATGTTTGAAGCAGTCATGAAGTGTTTGGCTAGGACAGGAGCTATATGCTGCTTTGTGGTTTGTAAAACATTCTAGACTGCATTTACACTAGTGAAGTGGCTGAATTGCTGCTCATGTGCATTTTTTGCATTAAAGTTATTGAAAAAAGTGTCTAGACAATTACAAATTTTGTATCTCTATTTTTCAAAAGCTCTAGATGCAATGCAGGGAATGACAGAACAGTAAGCAGGATGTCTGCAGCTGATAAATGTGTTGAAATAGTAGCAGACAATAGAATATAGTTATTTTTTCAAATTCTGGAAGTGAAAGTTGTCTGCCATGACTTTTCCTAGGGTTTTTTGTGTATCCAGCAGTAAAGGTTAACCTTTCCCAGTGCTCAATAAGCTAAATAATGATTTAAGAGGATTAGAAACAAGTAGGCATATGGATAACAGTACAGATAGGCTGGGATTGCCATCATAGAAAAAAAACCATGCAAAACTACCTTTAGGGACTGATTTTATAGCTGAGGGAACAAAGCAAGAGGGGAATTAAATGCCAACGAGAGTAAACAAATGCAAAGGAATAGTCTGAATCTGCAGAAATCCGCCAAGTTACACTGTGAAATTATGTTCATTTTTATCCAGAATGCTTGGGGTATGGATGCAAGAAAGAAGTAAAGGTTAATGTGGGGAGAGAAGAGGTGAGGGTGAAGGAAGCATCAACATGTGAGGTGGGAGTATCTTATACTTGCTTTTATAGTTTGTCACCTTTCTGTTAATCAATGAGTATCACTGGTGGTTGGGCAAGGATCTAATGCAGTCATGCAATCGTGTTGTTTCTTGGTATTCCACTGCAATCTAATTTTTTATTTTAATGATACAAAAACATTTGCCCCTTGGCAATTTTGTCACTTCTGGCCAATGCATGTAGGAATGTTCTACGCTAGTTAAGAAGCTGTGCCCACTGTTACAAGAACACATAATGAAGTCTGGTGCTCATTTTGAGCTTGTACCATCATCCTCATCTATTGCAAAGTTGTTCATGATGTCCGAAAAAAATACGGGGCTGACAGCAGTTTATCAGTGCTAACTGAAGCTCCCCTTTGGTGGGAACCCTTTGGTATGAAGGGTATATGACTGCTAAGAACCACATCTATGTGCTGAACAGTTTTCTAAGCAGTCTGACCTCAATATTGCAGGCAGTGATTTGCTCTTTCATAAATTACTTTTGTACAGCTCTCTATGTGCTGGATAATGTTCCAGCCAACTGCCCTTCTGTTGCATAGTTCCTGAAAATACAATGGACAGGTGAAAACTACAGCCTCTGAACACTGCATTCCCTGTTGCCAGTCCTTTTTCCGTCCCCTAACCCTTTTTCACTTGCCCCTCTCCCCTTCTTTCCCCTCCTCATCAGACATTAAACTTGGATGCTTTAGTGTATTTACTCCTCCATCTGCGCTGCAACTTCTCTCTCCCTAATCTCACTTTTCTACCTTGCACATGTGCTTTGCCTCACACTTTGTTCAATTTGCAGGAGAGACGTGAATGAGAAGAAAGCGGAGCTGGAAAGGGTCAATCCAGCTCTTTTGGGCATCTATCAGAGTTGAAATTCATATCTAAGTTTAGGAGCCTGTGTTTGCTTTATCTTTATTGAGCAAGGTTTAGCTCAGTGCCTGAGATGGATTCCTACAGTTAGCCAGTGCTGATTTTTGTCCCTGCAGATGTGAGGAACTGAACAGGAGGTTGAGTAACCATGACACTTTTTCTTATCTCATTAGCAGTCTGGTTATTTTCATTCTGGCTGTAATATGTGCATCACTTTGTGTGATGTTAGGTTTTTTTGTTGCCTCTCTAGCCGATAGTCAAAGTTTACTATGGTCAAATGTATAATTTGAAATGTTGGAAAATACAGGCACTTTGCTCACTGTATATTTTCCAGCTTAAATTTTTTGTATACATTTGTGCATGTATTTGAACATCTGAACTGATTTTGGGGTGGTAAATTGGTTTTGGGGAACCATGTATGCTGAGCTCAGTGGTAACAAGTGATAGTAATGACTGGCAATGTTTAGACTGCATGTAAGTTTTTTCATTCCTGCTGAAACAAATAGCTGCCCTGTTGAATTGTTGTGGCCTAATGGGAGGTATCCTCTCTGCCTGTCATGTTTTTCTTCAGGAAAAGGACAGGATATGGAATAGCTTTGACATTTCCTTAGTCATTGCTTACTCATACATAACACACAATTAGTGGAGATGCAAAATTAGCTGAGCTAAGTTAATCTTCAGAGTGGTGGTGAAGAGCATGATATACCCTGGATTAACACTGTCTTCTTTCTTGACTGCTGTGATTTCCTCTGACTTTGTTTTATCCCTGAAGCATGTTAGTGTTAAGCTTTTGGACCCTTTATAAAACCCAGATATGCAGCTGAATCAAGTCCTCTTTTTCCACGCTCAGACTTAAAGGATTCAGTCAGGTTACCACATAACTGGAACATCGCTGCTTCTGTCATAGATGTGACTTCTGCTACAAAGTGACTGTAGTATTCAGTAAAGCAAAATAACTGGACAATAAAAGGGAATGAAGCATTTGAGTGTAGGAGAATGTTGTTTACTGCTTAACAAAAACAAAGGTATATATATAATGGATAAGCTTGCAGTGTTTCTTATTTCTTTTTTCATTCCTTTCTGGAAAAAAAAAAAAAAGCCTTTGAAAGGAGAACAGTCTGGGTGACCAAAAAAGCGTATATTTTATAAAATTTTCTAGTTAAAAATCTTGTATCTTCTTGGGTTTAAACTGCTGATTTTGTCTGATTAGAATTGGGGGTATGATTTACCCCTCAAACAAACTTTTATGAACATGCTTTCTTCTACCCAACTGAGAGACAGTTTGTTGTTACTTTAGTGGGGTTTTTTTCTGGCAAATTTTTTGTTACAGCTATTTCTATATTTCAGTAACATAATACACTCTGGGGGCAGATCTTGGAGATCTTTGACTCTAATGAATACCAGTCACGTGAGAGCAAATACATGATTTATTGCTTGAGTATATTTTTGATAGTAATGCCTGGAGATATTTTTTTTTAGCAGGGGGAAGGGAGATCAAGAAGAAGAATGCAGTTCAAATAAATTAGTGACAAAGTGATGTTAACTCTCACCTCAGTTCAAGCCTGTGGTTTGCAATGCCAACGTTGTGAATGATCCCAAAACAAAAGCATGCATCCTTTTCACATTTAAGAATAATCTCAGGAGAATTGTATTGTAGAAGCAGATCTTAAAATGAACACCAGCAATATTGCTCACGGCCTCTAAAACTAAAAGCCGTTTCTTCTAGTATTTATTGTCTTTGGCAGAACTATTATCCTCTCTTTATATTAACTGCTGCATGAAGTGTTGGCCTTGCCTTGCCAAAACTTCTGTTCATAATATAATTTTTTCATAGGTTGACTTGTGACTTGCTTTTGATAAGACTTAACAATAATGAGCCAGGTTCTTGAATGTGAAATTGAGTTACTTTCCTGAGGCTGAATATAGAAATCTGTCATTTGTGCTGTGCAGAGGATATATGCGCTAAGAAGAGGTGACTGTCAAAGAGCCTCAGTGAGGTCATGACAAACACCTCAGTTGATGCCTTTTGGTTCACACTCTCTTCAGAGGTCAAAAATTTCTTCCCCCTCCCCATTATTGTCTGAAATCGTAGCAATAACAACCTTTGCAGTATAGAACCCCAAAAGTAATAGTGTGCCTTCCCTACGTCCCTCTTTCTGCTTCAATATCTTTTTCATGGGATCTTTCATGGCTCTTCTCTCTCCTTTCTTGGTCTTGTTGTGCTGATCTATGCTCTGTCATCTCTCACTGACATTGACTTTCACTGTGTATTGATCTGTTCTTTTCATGGCAGTCTCCACAGCTTCATTCCGGGCCATCCTTGGGTTGATGAAAGGCCTTTCCCCGGATGTATAAAATTATCCTCTCTGCTGTCCAATTGAGTATTTCATCCTGAAGTAGCAACTACTTTTTTGAAGTATTTTATGTATGGCAGTTAACCTCTTGAGGATCTGATCATGATTTGAAACCAAATCCAAACAAAACCAAAACCAACAACCAACCACCCCCAGCCCCCTTCCCAGCCTTCTCTGAGTACTACTGTAATAATAGTAATAGATCAACTACTATAAAACACCAATGAACTGATACCCAAGATCAACTCGCCCATATCATTGCTCACATTTCACATATCTGTAGTGGCTGCCTTTGTTGCTTTACAGACTTACATCTGATGTGAATCTTGGTATATGCTGAAGATTGCCTAAAATTTAGTGATGAAGTGGACAGCTATGCTCTTAATTCACTAATGGACCTTCTGTCATCTGACCTTCACTCATTTTGTACTTCAGCTACAACGTGTAAATCTTGTTTATTAAATCTGTCTGTTCCTGAAGCCTTACAAAAGCATTTTTGGTTGAACACTGAACCAAAATATTGGCTTGTACTGGGAATTGTCTGGGGAATGGAGAAAATGCTGAAGCAACAGCAATATTTTGTGGGTATTAGTGTTGCTTACAATATCATTCACAAACCGTATGTATGTAGGGTGAGATTTGAAAAAGCAGTAAAGTGGGTAAATTCAAGAGAGACAGGAAAATTATATGTATAGATGCCAGAGACGTAATGTCTATGTACACTTCTGAGAATCTCAGAACCAAGCAGATTTCACAAGCCTGATTGCACTGAGCATCTTTATTGCTGAAGAAGCTTGCATAATTTGGTGACTGGATTAAAAAAAAATAAGTATACTTCATAGTACAGTATTATTTTCCAGTAGTTTCCTTCTCTATGCTCTGTTCAGGAATATTTCAGCAAGACTTTTAATTGTTTTCAATTGTTTTTAATTGTTACTAGGTGTGTTAGTCTTCTGTGTAACTTGTATATCCCATGGGTTCAATAATTTCAGCTTTCCATGATCTATAATGTGTTTTATCCATATGTCAGACAGTTGCATTGAAAACACCATTAAGTCTTGCAGCACTGAGCATCCAAGTTGCAGCATTGTGCAAGTGTAGCTTTTTGCATTCTTTTCGGAACCAAAAATGATCCTGGCTAAGCCAGAGTATCAAACACCTGCCATGTACTTTTGAACAGAGAAAGGAGGTTTCCAAACTGTGCCTTGTAGACAAGGACAAAGAAACACTATGTATACTACATTATCCCACAGCTTCCCTCCACAGGTGGACCTGTATGTTTTCTGGAAGGTAGAGATAACTGATCAAAGAAAATATGTGGCGGTGTTCAAGGCCAGGTTGGACAGAGCCTTGGGTGACATGGTTTAATGTGAGGCGTCCCTGCCCATGGCAGAGGGGATGGAACTAGATGATCTTAAGGTCCTTTCCAACCCTAACTATTTTATGATTCTATTCTGTATTTGACAGTAGAATTAATACTGAAAATTAGCAAACTGAAATGTGTGGTCAGGTATCTGAGAATCCTCTGAAAGCAAATTCAGAGTTTGGGAAGTGGAAAACTTAATTTGATGGGGGAAAAAAATGTATGGGAGAGTGAAAGGGAATAGCTAATGGAAAGGTTTGTTTGTGCATGTTAGGCTTTGTTTGGAAATGAATTTAATGTGAAGACTTTGGGATTACAAGTCTTGGGACACCACCTTCTATATTTGCTGCTTTTTCAGCAACCTGACCTGACCAGGTTTCAGGGTCAGCACTCAAGACTGCTAAGATCTGAAGTACCAGGTTGAACTGAGCTATAGAATTTGTGGGGATGCCAGGTCTGTTACTGGGTCTTAAAGCATGTGATGCTGTACAGTTAGCTTCCCAGTTTAATAAGTATGAAAAAAAAAAAGTAGCAACTACATGTATAGTATATATCACATATTAATATATTTTTTTCCGATTTTTCTACTGACTGCTTCTTTAGATAACATTTTTCATTTTCTTATGCATATATAAAGGCAGATTCAGAAAGACTTCCTTTTCTTCTTTTAAAATGTCAAAGAATTCTCAGTCCACAAGTCTCCATCAAAAGTACACCTTCATAACAGGTAACCTTTGTGCTCTTGATTTTCTTGAACAGTCACGTAACTATACAGGTGCTGATCACTTTTTAAAGCAGAGCATATGTCTCTCAGGCAAGATGTGTTCGTCACTTGCTTACACACATTTTCTCAAAGATAGGATATGGCCAGATATGATTTTGCTATCTTTTGCTAAACTTAGTCTTTGCTTTCACCTTGCTTTCACCTTGCAACCGTGCAAAAATTCAGTGTCTTTTCTTTGCAGGGATCAGTGTTGTGTCATTCTGATGTGCTAACCAAGTAGTGCTTCTTGAGAACATTTTCCTTCATGCACATCCCCTCCTACTCGGACTTCTACATTGAAGAGCAAAAAGGGAAGGTGCTCCAACTCTTCTGCTATTTAATTTTTCCCACTCATGTCTGCTTTAAAGCTGATCTCTAAAGAGGAGGAAATCCAAACCATTGTTGGCTCATGGAAGCAACAAATGCATCTGACAAACAGCAGCTCATCATTCACTCTCTTCCATAACATTTAAATCCACTGAGAGTGTCAAGGGAAAGAAGGAGCTTGCTGCTTTGTAAACCTCCCTTTGCATGTGATAGAAACATGGCATGCTTGTTTTGGTGTTTTTATGTCACCAGGAACTCCCGAGAGTGCAAGAGGGAAAAAAAACCCAAAAAGTGTAGGGTATGAGAGATAGGAGGAAAAGATGCCTTTTATGAAAAGACGCATTTTATGTAAATAATCAGAAAGACCTTGGACATAATTGTTTCAATCAGCTAGGAAAGCTGGTGGAATATAATAGCTATGTAGGCTTCTTGGCAGAAGTAGTATTTATTGGCTGGGTTTAGTTACAGCATGAAGCATGTCAACTAGGTATAAAGTTGTTAGCACTGGAAAACTCTGTATGTTGTGAATGGGCATAAAATGCCACAAAGTGTGTGGCATGGGCCAAATTTGATATGTCTGAAAACAGAAAACTGTCAGGTTCACAGAGACACAGCCAGCACCATCTGAGTGTGCATATTTATATATATACTGATGTATTGGCTAGATCCAGTGGTACTTTTTAGGAATTATTTGCCCTAATGAGGTAGATAGAGCACAGATGTATTGCAGCATTTTTGTGCACAGACAGTTGTCTTCTAACTCCTGTGCTGATGAGATTCTGAAAGTGGGCTTCAGATCTGGATTTGTGGGAGGGATTTCTTCGTTGACTGTCTATGAAACGCTGCATGAAGGAAAATGGAAACCATATGCAATTCACTACACAGATCTGTTTTTCATTTAAATCTTTTCCTGTATTATATTTTCTGCTAGTGGAAGAGAGAGAAACAAACTGCTAGATGAATAGTATGGAACTTAAAATAAAAGGCAGTGTGGTGGCTTTTTGGTTTTGTTTTTTAACTGAAGAAAAATGGTATTTGATCAGTACTATAATTTCACCCAGGATTCTACAGAAAGAATTTATGCATAATATTCTAGAGCATGTGTTGTTTTAAAGTCTTAATGGATTGAATTGACATGATATCAACAGAACTGCAAGGTTGCTGAGTTAATAGAGTTGTATCGTTCTAGTAGTGGCACCACAAAGTAAAAGTTTTGGTGAACTCCGCATGCAGAACAAAAAAATGTAGTAGTTTCTAATACTGTTCAAAAATTCCTTGATCTTGTGTGCAGTTGTGGAAAAATTCACCATCTCTGAAAACAGTCCAGTAGGTTTACTCAGAGTCTCGGAGTTTGGATTTTTTTTCCTAGTTTTGAACAGAAGTTCAGTTTTTAAAAGTTCACTGACACTCTTCAGTGCCGAAGTAGTCCCTAGGTTTTTGCACACAGACCGGAAAAAGAAGTGCCGCAGGACAAATAAAATAGAATACAGTGCTTTTCTTTAAAAAAACTGAGCTTTTAAATATATTTGATATGTTATACTTTTCAGTCTGTGAATGAAGGATTTAACTGGCTTGAAAGGAAGTCATGAACATCTTCTACCTTTTGGACTGTTTGGAAGCTGTACAAAATGGAGATCTTCAGTGATAATTACCAGGTGCTCAGCAGTATGTGTGTGTGCTTGGTAAACACCTACATTTGTCCAGTGATTTCAAGCCACGCTATCCAGCAATGTAAACTGTGTGGTAAGGAATCTCTTTCCTTTGGTCAGAGTATTAGTGAAAATTAAGCAAAGGAGATGGATCTCTAGATCCAGTTTTCCAAGGATAGCGTCATCTAAATCTTCTTGGAAAAATAACAGCACTTTCATAAAGTAACATTACAGGCAGTCAAAAGGTTTTCTGCGCCTCCAGTCAGCTGCACAGATTAAGGAAGATTGAAGGACCAGTTTCACTTGCTAGATCTCTTTAAAGAGACTTTCAGTATTTTAATGAAACTATTATAAGAATGTTAAAGTAGCTTCTGAGCACAAGAAATACATGGATCAAATGATAGTACATGCTTTATACAGTGAAGAACTGCACAAAGAGGCACTAAACTCACAAAACTAATTCGAGGGACTTTCAGAGAGCCTCAGCAAATTGCATGCTGATGATGCTGCTGTCATGCAGTTGATTGAAATCTGGTTTGATTTAATTAACATGCAAGGACCTGAAGGCACATAAGGGCACAACAGAAAACCAAGTCAGAGAAGCTGTGGAACATTCCTGCTGTTTTGTCAGTGTCACACAACTCAAATGATCCCTCAGGGCATTTGAATTCTGAGCAGGAAAATAAATGGAATGTAATTCTTAATTCCTGCTTTTTTTTTTTTTTTCAACATTACAGGAGAGAATTGTTTCTACTTCATTCTTTTTGAGAAGGTGTTAATGCAATATAACTAATTCCTGTAGTTATTCACTTTTTAAAAATGCACTGAGATCCCTACACTGTGAGAGTAGTTGCAGTGTAATTTGGGGTTGGTGTAGCCAAAGCTTCATAGAAAAGTGTGCAGGAGGGGAAGGATGGATAAAGGTATTTATTTACGTAATTGTAAAGTGCTGAGTGGACAGAAGAGGTAAATATTGTATCTTTGTGTCTTATTGATAGAGCGTCTAAGATCTTATTTTGCTTACTATAGAATAATTTGTAAACATATTTAACTCCTCAAAAATCCCAAAGTAAACAAAGAACTCTAACAAAATTATGTTAATCCTTATAAAATGTGTTTGCCTGGTGTATATCATTCCCATTCAATGCTCTCTGGTTGTGGCTTTAAACTGTAAGCACTTTGAAATATTGATTATCTGTGTGTGCATCTAAATCTCACTGTAAAAGGTGTGAATCTAAGTTACGGAATCTGAATCCTCCTATAACAAAACTATTTGCTACCAATAATATTAACATTTTAGCTTGTGCTTTGCTTCACAAAATTTCTTTTTTTTTTTTTAGAAGTTTTCTTTTAGGTTCCCTGATTTTGAAGAATGGGAAGTATTTTGTTTTTCAGGTTGGATAAAAATGCTCTCTTTGGTCTAAAGTTTTCCAGTTAGCTAGAGAGAAGCATGTTTTTCTGTGGAAAACTTAGCTTTTTGAATGTATTTGAATTATCTGAAATGTTATTTATATACTTTCCACCTGTTGAGAAATACTTGTGGTGGTGTTTTAGCTTTCGTTCATAATTCAAGCCCCTGTTTTGAAACTTCATATTTGGCATGCTCTGAGGTATTGACAGACTGTTGCCTTGACTAGGAAAAACAATCATGGGCATTTAAACAAACATTCGTGGTGGTGTCCTTCCCTTCTTCACTTTGAAGATTCACCAGACGTTTAATTTTGTAAAGTCAATATGCTGCTATTTTTAAAGTCTCAGTTACATTTAAAGATACTGTGGATTCAATTCCAGGGTTGTTACTGTTTTGTTCATTCATAGAAGGGCTGATAGAAAATTTCCTGTGCAAGACAGTAAGCTTGTATAAATCTCCATGTAATGCGAATATCTCTTTTCATGACTACAGTTTGTTGTCTGTTACACCATTAGATTTCCTTTTTAAAAAACTACACATCTCTTGTAGTTGTAATAGAACTGTAACTTAAGAGTTGAAACAAATACTTACATTTCAATGATAGGAGAGAGAGAGTAATGTATAAAGGCAGTATTTAATTACTTGAAAAGGGATGACCACTCATTTGCTACACTGCCACTTGTCCTCCCAGCAACCACATCATCACTGCAAACCAGCTTGTCCTTAAAGCAAGCTGGAAAATCAATGAAGAAATCAGCTGATTCAAGATGGTACTCCAAAGAGAGGCTGTAGCCCTGTGTGAGGTCTGAATAAACCTCCTGAGGCTAAGACTAGACATGGATGTGTCTATACAGCATTTCATACAATGGAGAAATGGGAAAGATCTATTTTGTTTGTCCTCCTACTCCCAAAGTTATTCAAGACTTGGGAATTTAAAGGTACAAAGATAATGATTCCTTCCACAGGAGGAGATGCTGAAAAGCATTAGCTCAGGAAAGACAGAAGGGAAGGAAAACTCATAATTCACCAGAGTTTGAAATATTTAGAGGACTTAAATAACTGGTGTAATTGGAGTGAAAACTGAATCAAGATTTTTGCCTTTCTCTTCATCACCTACTTGTATGACCTTGAGGAAATTCTTTCTGCTTCAGGTTCTTTCTCTTTTCTGTAAAGCCTTCAGAAGACAATGCAAAGTACTTTTCTTGAGCTGCAGTAAGATAGTAACAAAGCCAGCTAGTAGGGAATGTTTGAAGTTATGCAAGGTGTGCTTAACTAAGTATGCAACAAGAGATGTATATAGTTATGTTATGTTTTATAGGCTTTAAGATTGAATTCAGTCCCACCAGTCACACCTCCTGCAGCGTTCCCCTTATGATAACTCTCAGAAGTCCTGCATTTGAGCAGCTAGAGGGGAAAAAACGTCTTTATACAATATATTGCCTCAGTCTTAGGAAGACAGGTTTACAGAAAAATAATAATTGGGTAGAGCCTGCCTTTGAAATATAATTTATCAGTTAGTGCTTCTGGATCCTCACAGCTATAAAATTTGCCAAAGATTACTTTAGATTTTGGTGAACTGGATTCAGTCTAAAACTTCAGTGAAGTCTCCTTTTGTCATGTGGCCAAAAGGTCATATTTTTAATACGTGTTTTTGAAAACATATCAGCTGTGGCATCTTGCAGTCTCTTGAACTGATTCTACCAAGCTAACTCTTTGTTCCATCACTCTGAACCAGAGAAGTGTTTCCTTGACCAAGAGGTGAGGAATGGTTTCCTGCAGATCTCTGTAATTCTTCCCCTTCCAGCTATCTCATCATACTACCATCACCATTTATCAACCTCTTTCACAAGGCATCTTAAATTCCTCCCAGCAAAGTGTCTTTCTCTCTTCCTCTTTCTCATGGGTTCAGCAGCAGCAGTCATTTTTCTTCTTTATAGTAGCTGGTGCAGTGCTGTGTTTTTGGCTTTTGGCCTGGGAACAGCGCCGATAACACCAGTGTTTCGGTTCCTGCTTAGTAAGGTTTGGGCTGACCAAGGACTTTCTGAGTCTCGTGCTCTGCCAGGGAGGAGGGGAAACCAGGAGGAAGCAGACATAGGACAGCTGACCCAAACTGGCCAAAGAGGTATTCCATACCACCGCACGTCATGGCCAGGATGTAAAAAAGGAGGGCAGGGATCTAGAAGGTTGGTCGGGCTTGGTATTGGGTGGTGGGCAGTTGTATTCTCTTTCCTTGAATTTCCCTTGTCATTATTATTATTGGTGGTAGCAGTAGTGGTTTGTGTTAGACCTTAGTTACTAAACTGTTCTTATGTCAACCTGTGAGATTTGCATTCTTTCAGTTCTCCTCCTCATGCCCCCGGGACTGGGGGAAGAAAGAGGGGAAAGTGAGTGAACGAACTATGTAAGGGGCTTAAACCACGACACTCCATCATATCTACAAGCCACAGTCTCTTAATTACTGGCATCTAGAAGATAAAACACTGCAATTCTTTCTGCACCGATTCCCTTTACTTCCCCCTTTACCATTTCTGCACTCTTCTTCATGTCAAATATATTTCAATTGCATCAGAAACTTTAGTGGCATGTAGCTCATGCTGCTTTAGTTATCCTTCAGCAGTATTTCACCAACACTTCCTTGTCTACAGTATTACTCCAGTTTCCAAGGGCGACCTCCCCAAATGTTCTCAAACTTCTTTCTAATCTCTCCATGGATATCTCACCAATGCATTTGATGGGGGTAATAGTCAGTTCACTCACTGTGCATAGAAATAAACACAACTGCAAATATTAATGTATCTTATAACTGTATTTCAAAGGCAAATAACTACTAATATTAAAAAAAGGTGTGATTTTCCCCCCTTCCCCCCCAGATGAGATTGGGTTACCAAAGGATTGTTTTCAATAAGGAATGACTGTTCTAAACAAAGAACATTTCTTTCAGGGCCTCAGTCTACATGGTGTTGCATCTACTTGCAATGGACTTGAATATTCTGTGGGAGATCTGTCTTTTATAATTTCTGTTATTATTCTGTTGTTTTGTTGCTTTGCACTCAACCGATCATACAGAATAAAACCTGTTAGTTTGTGATCAGTCTGTCATAATCTGAGACCTTGTCATACTTTGATATACATGTGGTTGAGTTAGGAAAGAACATAGAATCATAGAATAGTTTAGGCTGGAAGGGACCTTAAAGATCTTCTAGTTCCAACCCACCATTTCCAGGTGGATTTTGCTGTCAGCTTCTTACAGCACGTCTTTTGCCATACTGCTGCATACTGACAAGAGCATCCTCTAGGTGAGGAAGCTGGGGAAATCTGCCCGGCTTATTCACCTAATTGCAGCTGCAGTCTAATCTCTCACAGAATTTCTTTTTACATAGAGGTTACATTTATCTTCATTATCTATTATATTTTCAATATTTAAAATTAAATCTAAAACTAAAATATATTAAAAAAGGATGTCTGCTAAAGGCCAAAAACCTAATGATAAATTCCTTTTACATAGGGTATGTGCATATAATTAAAGAAAAACATTCTTTAGAGCCAGAAAGTTAGAAATGGGGCCTTACTTTATGGTATTGAAAGGTAACATCAAGGAGAACTATTAAATGCATGGCCAGTTTGTAGTCTTCTGTGCAGAATCTAATATTTTACACCACGCACCACTCCTTATGTTTATGAAGGCGTTGGTGATTCATTCTTTTAATGTAGCTCTACTACTATCTGAATTTTGTTATCTTTCATTGTATATCTGAACATATTTATCTGACATCTTACATGATCTTTGGTGAGATTAATCTTAACTCCTCGGTATAAGTTAATCATAACTGAGTTACATTTGTTTACCCCATTTGGTCCTGTCTTCCCCAAAATAATTTATGACTTGTTTTGCAATGATAGTGATATACCTGATTTGGGGTCAAAAGGAGCGCCTAAGGGGAGGCAACTACAATTGTTCAATGCTTCTTATGAGAGTATGTGTTATTGAATTAGCCTCATCTTGTGGATAGTCTCCAGGCTCTTATTTCAGTGGGCTTTGGCGTACATTTCTGAAGAAAGGGAAAGCAAAGAAGCAAAGCCTATGTCAGTACAGTAGAGGAAAACAGCAGAAAGGATGCTGAGCAAATACTATCAGATGGAAGGGGATTGCAGAACTGGGGACAGCAAGCATGGGAAAAAGGAGTTGGAGAGCAGACTCCATAGTGGAGACTGTCTCATGTGGAACAGATGGCAATACAAGTTTTAGTATATGCTGTCAGAAGACCATAAGGAGCATAAATAATACGTGCAGCCTCTGAGAAATCTTCATATGATGGCTTTAAGTTTAGTGATTAAAAATCAACTTGTTGATAGGAACTAAATTCTCAAAGAGTTTGTGGCACAAATGCAGGTGTTAAACACTGAAAGATATCTGAAGGATTGAGTAGGTATACTTGAAGACCTTTCTAGCTGATTAAGAAATGAAGATGTTGGTATTCAGTCTTAGCTAGGTGGCTGCTTAGTAACAAACATCAGTTGTGTCTCATATTGTGTGGAAACGCAGATCATCAAAGTTAGCACTTTGTGTCTGTTGTACCTGAAGGTGTTTACCTTGAACTAGTTTGAGCACATCAACTACATTGCCTGAACACTCTTACTAGGCAATTGAAGGTTAGCTGTAAGAAGTTATTTCTGAATATTCATTATTTGCTATTTAAACTGATTTGCTAATATTGTTTTGAACAATATGTATTTTGAATCAAAGATATTGTTCTAGTGTGCATGTTGGGAAAAATCCTGCTTTTTGTCCTGTAATCATCTAATTTTTGAAAATGAATGACCTTGTTTATACTTTTCAGCATAGAAGTTATATGTTGAGGCCATCGCTAAAGCATAGTAATTTAGCCAAATTTAGGTGAGTATCTGAAACTGCAGGATGTATATGACTTTTGGAGATGCAACAGAGATCCCCAGCTGAGTTGGCAGGGGTTTTGTCTATGACTTCTCAAAGTAATACTGAATGCTTAAGTAGTCTGCTTTTCAAAGTAGAGTCATAGTTTACTGACCAGTGCTTTTAGCTGCCCAAGAAATCTGCTTGAGTCTATAGAGGGGAAGTATCGTATCTGTATTAACCCAGTGCCACCTGCTGAGCCAGCAACTGCATTGTGCACTCTGTCTTTTCTGATTGTTGAACCAGCTGACGCTCTGACAATCTAACTTAGGTATAAATGCCTTTGAAGGTGTTTCTGGAAATGGTACTTTGTTTCTCTGTCAAGCTGTGTTGGGTAAGATTTATGCCTTGTCCTGCAGCTCGACTTCTGCTTTACTAAAACAGAACCATGATCTCCAATAGCTTTAAAGGGAAAATGGGTCTGATTTTATGTGTTACTATTTTCCATATATCTTTTGTAAGAGTGCAATTAGAATACTATTTGCTATAGGTTGCCCTCCAGCTCCCACCCCCGCCCTTCTTAATTGTTTACTTGGAGCTCAGAGAACATAGTTCATTGTTAGGAAGAAGGAGAATAATTCAGACAACTTGGTCAATCAGTGTGCAGCTTGTTTTAATTTTTACACTGCCTCTATTGTGTGGAAAATATGACTTTTATAAGCATGATAGCACAACCATGAAATGAGAGTTTTTAAAAACGTTACATCCATAAAATGAGGGGCTTTCAGAAATTGATTATGTACTCTTAGACATTACTGTGATTTAAGTTATTTCAATGCTTTTTAGGTGTATGCTGTATAAATATTATAAAAGAAATCAGCATGAAAGGCACATTGTTTGCAAAGTCAAGGACTCAGAAGCTAGGAAATACTGGATTTATGGTAGTTTGTGCAAATGTAATTCACTTCTCCTGTATGTGCTTTCTGCACACTGAAAGAAGCAGGAGTCCTAGAGAAAAATAGCGCACAATCACGTAATTAGATACTTAATCACAATGCATAAACAGATGGAGCAGAATTAAGGTTGTATGTGCAACCATAAATCTGACGTTCCCTGACTCTCAGGTACTTGATGTCGAAAGAGTTTAATTTGAATTGCAACATTTGCTGGTTTTAGATACAATTTCCTAACTTTAAGAAGGAAAAGGCTAAACTACTTTATGCAACTGTTACAGTTGGATTCAACTCTCTAAGGACGGAAGTTCATGGTGAGGGTCTGAACTTCACCGCTGGTCTAATTCTCAAGTAACACAGTGCAAGCTACTTTAGGTTGGAGTGGTGTAGTGCTGGGGACATGAGCTATGCTTGCCTCAGTAATTAACCTGCTGCAACTGCACCCACACTCCCTGCCTTTTGGTCCTCCTACCTTTGGCGTTGTAATAGAAATCATTCCCAGAAGAGAGAGGGAGATTAGCAGTGGTGGCTGGTTGGACAAGATAATTGTCTCTGTGCCAGATTCAGGTATTGTGAGCATGAGGAATGCCAAACTCAGTCTGATCTCCTTCTGGGTGAAGAAAAGTGGAGCAGAATTTCATGGACTGAGGGGAAAGAAAAACTCCTGGCCTGAGGACTTTTTTCAGGAGGCTTTTTAATTTTGTTTTGGGGTTGTTTTGCTTGTTTGTTTGGGTTTTTTTGGGGGGAGGGTTGTTGGTTTGTTTTTTTTTTTTTTTTGAGGTTTTTTTTCTGCTATGTGTGATCAAGAGCCAACTACAAACTTCACAGATTTGAAAGATGTTCAAAGATTAATCCACAAGATGGATTAATAACGGGGAATGTGGGGGAGTTAAAGTATCTTAGATTACTATCATCTGCTAAATTGAATTGGTATGCCCAGATAGACTATCTTACAGAGCATGACAACTTTTGGAAAAGAGTAGGTGGTTGTAAGAAGGTTTCAGTTCAATTTATCTTCCATAAATAGCTCATCAAATCTGATGGATAATTGTTCAAAAATATTGTGGCCATATTGCACAAAACAAGCCAGCCGAAAACGACCTATACCTATCCAACTATTTCTGTCAGCAACTGACTGCTTTCAGAGAAGCTTTGTAAACTGGGCACAGTTCAGCTTCCTTGTCAAGCTGCCTTGACAGGTACATCAAAAACTGCTGGAGCAAAAGTGGGATTTGTGCATCCAGCACTGTATTTGGGTCAGAAAGCTTGCAGTCAAGTGAGTAGATTCTTGGCCTTCGACCCCTTGCTTTTTAATACATCACCTCAGTTCTGTAGCTCTCATGTGGAACTCCGCCGATCAGAAGTGTAATGTGAAACTGATTTTGCAAAACAATAAATTGCAGAAAGCTTGAGGAAACAGGTGGTTTTGGTTAGTAAATTGCACATAAAATACAAAACATCAGTAAATGGAAGTCTTGGCCTCAGGAGAGGAGAAGTGGTGTTTAGCCCCCTTGCTTTGCCTAATCTGGTGATTGGTTTAAGCTCACTTGCCTTTGGTCCCAAAGGGGGCTGTTCTAGCAGCCTAGAATAGCCAGAGCACTGCTGAAGCCTAGTCACAACCTTCCTGTCCACATTTGCTGAGGATTGTAAATAGCAAGTTACATCAGCAAGGAATCTGAGCTTCACATGGGAATACCTCCGATATGGGGATTTCCCAAGTTGCAGGATTTGCCAACTCTATGGTCCCTGTTAGTGGTCAGAGTGTCATAATCTGCTGTATGATCTGGACTCCTTTGAGGTTTTACAATGCTTCTGTTCTTTGTGATATCATATCATTCACAAAGACAAATGAAATCATACCAAGAATGACTAAAAAAAAAAAAAAACCCACTAAAAAAAACACACACAAAAAAAAGAAAAAAGAAAAGGGACCCCCCCCCCCAAAAAAAACCAACCAAAAACCTAGCAATCTAAAAGAAAATTTCTTTCCTTTGCGATTTACACTGAATAACTTTCCATGAGGCTCAAACTAACTGCAGTATTAAAATGTAGTTGATATTGAGTTAATCTTACCAATGTGATGCATGTGGTAAGGATGACGGTTGCTTCAATTCCTACTGTACCAAAGATGTATAAATGTAAATTTTGTTTTCTGAGCTGGAGCTCTCTTTAATGTTGACTTCTAGCTGTGTTGCAGCTAAACCCGTGCCCAGATCCAAGACTGCAGACGCTCCCACACAATTAATCTCACAAATTTATGAATGCCAGAGCATGGAGCAAAATGAAAACAACTGGAGGAATGTATAAGGGGAATAATTGGACTGTATCCAGATGTGCATGTGTAAAACATCACTGATTGACTCCTCCCCCATATCCTGCCTGAAAAAAGGAATTTTTTCAAAAATAAACTGGGGTTATTTGAAAGAAGTTGTGGTGTCTGAATGAAATCTAATAGGCAGAATTTGTGGTAATTCTTTGCTCTTTGGTTGTTTTGGTTTTGGTTTGTGTTTTTTCAACTCTTTTAGTATCATTAAATTTAGCAGATTCATTGCAGTTTCAGTGTTATGTCTGGACCTTTTGCTACACCTATTTGAGCGGAGGATAGAAAAGGAGAATCACAGGAATTGTGATGTGTTGTGCATTGAAAATTTTATGCGTAGCAGCGGGTGCTTGTAAGTTGTTTATCAGGGTATTTTTGTAGGGAAGGCTGGTTAAGAGGCAGAGGGACACATGAAAGATTTTATAGAGAGAGACTTCACCAAACTGAAAAAAAAAAAAAGAAAAATGAAAAAAAGAAGCGGCCCTTCCTCACATCATCTTTGCAGCCTGGAATAGAAATGAACATAACAAACACACTCTTTTTTAATCTTTTACAAAGATTTTGTAAAACTGCTGACTTTCAGTGAAAGAAGACTATTGCAATGTATGCAGCTAGGGCCAGTGTCTTTCCTCTCAGCCACCACAGTATACTTTCTGACAGATGTACGATTACAATGGGACTGGGAAGAGAAGAAAAGGGGACGGGAAGGAGGAAAGTCTAGACTGGAAAAAAGTAAACTTTTGCTTTACTGCGTTTTTGATTAAAGAAGCAAACAAACAAATCTGTTCTTCCCCTAATTATTTTGATGCATTATAAATTGCATTTCCCACCTTTAAATACTTGTGTGCTATCTCAGCACAAACTTTTCCTAGACATTTTGTAGCACTTATTTCTCCCCAAATTAAAAGAGCAGGAACCTTGGCTGAGTTTCACAAGACACCCTTACAAGCTTGCTCTACTGTCTTATGTTTACTTTGGTTCTATACCCAAATAGATTGAGAAAAAAGAAAGAAATAGCACTGAATCTTCTTAAAAGCTGCAATTGATACTTACTGCGGGGAAGACTTGTAATGTTCTGATTCTTTTTCTAAGTCCTTGCTCACACAGCAGTGTCCCTGAAGCCAAGGACATGAAAATAAAAAAAATTCTTTGGGGTTTGGACCACGAGACTCTAGCCACCTCCCTCCCTAAAAGCTTTTATCATAGAAGCAGTCTGTGCCGATTTCTTTTCACAGAATCTTGTTTTGGATTTCAGTCTTTATTTTAGCTCTACTTAAAATGGGGTTGAAGCAATATTACAGTTTGGCTTGTGTTGAAGGGATGGGTTAGAACTTAGGCTTTCTGTGCTTCAAGGAGTTAGACTTCCTCCCCTGCCCCCCTCCCCCCCCCCCCCAATGGAAAAGGACATGCTAAACAGTCCAGGCAGGCTCCTATTGTTGCCAGAGTTGTAAAATTCTTGCACTTAGACTGAATGAACACAGAGGCACGATACTGTTCCTACACCAGGTATAAAATTGCCAGACACAAATCTGATTTTACAGAATAGGTTTTTGAACGTAGTGTCACAATGTTTCCACTAGGTACAGTGAAAGATATTTTTGAGAAATTGCGCTAGTCCTTGTGTAAAGAGCCCCAGAGATTCATCTGAAAATGCTTTATAGTTGGAAAGACTCTTTGAAGAAAAAAAAATAAAGCTCAGAATTGCCACAGCTCGTCATGTTGGTTCACTGAAGTTGCAGCAGCTGTCGAGGTGAGATCAAGTTGCCCTGGCAACAGCACATATTGTATGACAGTACCACACCACCATCAAACCATTGAGGTGAGAAGTAGTTTAAAAGCATTACTAAATTTTTATGATACGTCTGCTACGTTTTCAACCTTGTGGTTGGCTGAGTTTACCCAGCTTAGCCTTCTTGGAGCCTAGAAACCTCAGCTGCTCAGTCCTGTTTGGTGAAGAAAGGGGGGTGTGGTGTGTGTAAAAATGCCTAATTTCTGGGGCTTTTTAATTGCTGAAGTTAAGCTGTCTCTACATAACTGTTGTTATTAACTATGCTCATGCTCAATGCAGAGTTACTGCTGTATGTGAATGCATTTTCTTTCCTTTTTATATCTTCTATTACAAGCAAGCGGGTTTTTTTTCACTGTTTTGGGTAGTAAAAGCAGGAGAAATTTAGAAAAATATATTAAAACTTGGCAGAGAAAGCCCATCAACACGAAATTGGCCTGGTTTTATTCTTGCATTACACATTTGGGTAAAATCCATTAAAGCATTCAAATACTGAGGTTTCTGTCTTTTGTGATGACACCTAGGTACTGTACTTTCTTTCCAATTGCTTGCTTTCCAATCCTTTGTGCTTCCCACAGCTGTTTAATTTGATAGAATATATAATCACTTCCAACCACATTATTCACAAGGGTTATCTGTTTGTGTGCCCCACCCTGTACATCATACATTCAACTAGAGAACTTCAGCTGTATCACTTTACCAGTTCTGTGGCCTCCAAAAGATCTTTAAGGCTATTTTGTTAATTTCTTTACTAACAATATGTGTCTTGGTGGAGTGATTGGTCTTGTACATTTTTTGCAGCTACCTTCACCATTATTTCACTTCTTTATGGTGAATTTTGACAACAATTCATATCACCTTGAGTCTTTTTTATTTCATACTTTTAAACTTAAATCTGGTAACAGAAAATAACAAAAGCCATGAACAAAATGTGGTATCAACTTTACTGCAGAGAGGAAAAAAGCAACAAGAAGAACAAGTGTTGTGAAAAGCCTGCAAATCACAACCACCTGGTTAGAGTAGCGAGTCCCATGTAACTTAAAGAACTGACTTCAGTTGCCATGTCCAGAAAGCAAACCTGTGAGATGCTGCCCAAAGCTCTAGTTAATAATTATTGCATACAGCTTGGAGTTGGCCCAGATTCTACAGTGCTGTTGGATCCTCTCATGGGTTCATGCATACCACAGTGATTATTGAATGCTTTTCCGAAGCCTATTGTATGTTCTTAATCATGGCATTTAGTGCCTCTAGTGTGGAGTTGTGGAACTATTTTATGAAGCTGTGTCCACAGCAAGTACGGTAACATTTCTGCTCTGTAATGATCGCATGGTCTGTGTAAGTTCAGTTGGTTTTAAGTGTGCCATACAGACTTGAATGAAATTATTTCTTGTACCTGAGAGCTGATCTAGTTGTAGACTATCTTGTAAAAGTTATTCATAGCATACTTAAGCGTTGTAGTCGCTGCTGCTGTTCTTCAGAATCAGAGGATGTTCAAAAGGCATTTTTCCTGCTCACCTGTATGTCTATGAACTGGTTGGCAAAGAGAGGCTCAAAGATATGTCCTTGGGCACAGTTTCTTAAACTGCCACACTTTGGAGTAAGGGCAGTTGGGTGGTGCCATATCATATTATGCTGTTCATTGAGCTTACAGCTATTCTGGAACTGAGAGCACGTTACCACACCTGCACAGGTACTTATGTTAACCTTATTGAAAGTTAGGGCTCACTAACCTGGGTGAAACCAGATCTATCCTACTTCCAGATTTGTTCTCAGTATATGTTCAGAGTTGCTGTGTGCAGAATGAGAGAATGCTAACAAAAATGCTTCCTGTGTTTTGTTCTCTTCTGTCCTTAACATAGGTGACGCTGTATTTAATTTCCCAGTATTGGCCAGTCTAGCAAAGGATATTTGATTCTTGTGGATTTTGAAGACTAGGAAGAAGAAACTGAAATCATAATGATGCGGGAGGAATCTTTGCTTACAGTAGACTTTAAATATCTAGCCCAAGGACACTGTTCCTACTTGATGCAGTTCTGTTACGTAGTTGCATAGCTTAATACTTCATACTTAATTTAAGGGAGGCTGCATGGAAGCAAGTCTAAAAAACAGTTATCAGTTTGTAAATAATCCTGATTTTTACAACGTAATATGGTTTTTCAGCCTTTGGAATAGGATCTAGCTACAACACCAGGGGAAAGAACATGTTACTGGATACCTGCCACATGACCTCCATGTTTTTAGTCAAGGTGGTGAGGATTGTTAGCCTGTGGGGCAAGAAACGTTCTAAATATTTCTACATGGCCAGTTTGAAATATTCTCTAGATGTTCTCACAGTGCAAGTGATAGTAATGGTCCTGTTGCTAGTCTTGAGTTTAGCAGTAGACTGATAATATCTGCATTTCTCAGATATGCCTACCACCTTCTGCTCCTGTTGCCTTGTAGACCCACAAATCTGAATGCAAATCTTTACCAGTAATCAGAATACAGCTGAGTTCTATTGAGCTATCTCTCTTTTATTAACCACAAGTAACAGACCTAATAACTATTGCATTTTTTGACTGAAACATTTTGTTAATTGCTCATTCTAATTGCGTGGGTGAGTGACCTAGCCTATTGAATCTTCCAGTAGTTTTAAATAATAACTTGATTTTTGGAAGCTATTTCCTATTAGCTGAGGCAACAGAATTATTGTCTTGGCAGTCAGAGCACAACATATGTACCAGAGCAAAAACTATTGGGAAGGGGATCAGAAAACAGCAGGCCGATAGTTGTCATGAATGTTTCTGTCTTCTGCACAGAAGATCTCTCCACCCCATAACTTTGAAGGCAGTTTTATCCTGTAGAGATAAAACTCTCTCCTGTCTGTAGAGAACAGGCATTACTATTTTTATTTGTAGATAACCTGCCACTGGGGAATTGTATAATAGATGCAGTCTTTAGTTCCTCTTCATTTGGGGATTATCTTACTCATAGGTCAGATCCTTAAGGAAATGTTATTTGAATTCATTCTGTCTGTTTTTATAATGGTAAATGAAAGGCACGAATATTTGAACACTCTTATTTTGAAAGAATTACCATAATGTTTTCTTTCGCATTAGTGTCCTTAATCTGCCACTAACAAGGGCACAGCACAGACCACGATCTGCCCATGCAGTAGATGGAGCTGTGAAATCATCTAATAGCTTGCTTGTATTTCAGGTCTTGCTGTCTGTCTGTCTTTATACATAGTTGTCATCACCATTGGAGGTAATGTTCTGTCTTCTCAAGGGAGTGAATATACATCAGTTATAAGCAATAGCTCAGTGGGTTTTGTCATGATGGCATCTTGGCATATTTAATTGGAGTAGAATGAGATTACTCCTGGAGCCTTATGTCTCTGAAACTTGATGTCATTTTCAGCTTGAGTAGTAATTGTGCTCTGGCTGACCTCACTGGAGCTCCTGTAGACCTAAGTGGGAAAATACAGACAGAGAGTGAGTGTACACATCATAACTGATAGCATTGGTCTAATATCTACCACAGAAAATGTGTGCAGGGAAGCACTGTGCATGTCCTGTGGATGGAGGTTGGTATGAATGTGCCTCCAGTCTGTCTGCAAGAGCTTTGACTTGGCTACCTGGCTTCTGTGAATCCTGAATAAGTGACCATGGCCCTTCTTTTCCAGTTAGGAAAGGTTTTCTTGGGGATAAGCAAGTATTTTCAGGAAGTGTTGCCATATGGGACCTTAGCTAGAGCACACCTATTTTACTGATAGTAACCGAACCACACAGCTTGGTGTCATCGGCAAACTTGCTGAGGGCGCACTCAATCCCACTGTCCATGTCACTGACAAAGATATTGAACAAGACCGGTCCCAACACCAATCCCTGAGGGACACCACTCGTTACTGGTCTCCAGCTGGACATTGAGCCACTGAGCACAACTCTTTGCGTGCGGCCATCCAGCCAGTTCTTTATCCACCGAGTGGTCCACCTACCAAATTGATGTCTCTCCAACTTAGAGACAAGGGTGTTGTGCAGGACAGTGTCGAACGCTTTGCACAAGTCCAGGAAGATGACATCAACTGCTCTACCCCTGTCCATAAATTCTGTAACTCCATCAGATGGTTGGGCAGCATTTGGCTCACTCCGTAGGTTTAAGAAACTATTTATCTTGCATGGGTTACTTTTTTCTTTTCTGATGCAGCTGGGGGCATCCATAGGAAAGGATTCCTGGAATCACACTGAATTCTTAGTCTCAAGGATGCTTGGCATCAGTGGAGGTCATTGCTTAAGTATGTGCTTTGTTTAAAGAAACTTCTCTTTATCAACTTTCACAGAGGAAATGCAAAAGTCAGTCACTTGTTTGATTTCATCTTCTGTTTAAGTTGGAGAAAACAATATTCACAAACATAGAAAATTAATTCTAAAGCTACAGAATGGTAGTTGGGTGCTTAGGAGGAACAGTGAGAACCTTACAGTACTGAATACAGTATTGTTTTTGTTTTAAATTAAAACATCCAATTAATATCTCTTTGTTTGCAAACTCACCCATAAAATACATCTTCCCATCTTCCCTTTAAGATTTCAATTTAGTGATTAATATTTATAGAGTGCTTAGATCCCTTATAAAATGCATAAAGGAAAAAGATGTTGCCTAAGCATTTAAATGCCAGTGCTCAACAGTGGGTTAAAAATGCTGCATTTTTTGGCTAAAGTTAGAAGCCCTGATGGGTGGAGTACCGCAATGGGTGTTGTAGTGTAGATGGGTTTACTAACCCTTTACTGTACTGCTGAAATACAAAAAGCCTGAGGTAAAAGCCAGCAAGAAAGTAGATTCCCAGGAAGCTTTGTTTGATGAATTCTGTTTAAAAATCTTTCCTGCACAAATGAGATCTAGTGTTTTCTGCTGCAGGAGGAACAAGGATTTTAACCTTTTTTCTACCTCATGTTTTAATTGTAAATACTGTAGGAAAAGCATTGCAAGAACAGTTTTCAAGAGTTAAGAAAGCTCACTAGCAACCAATTGCCAAAGTATCTGTTTCTGTGTATTCTACCCAAGTTGGAATAATCAAATTAAATGAAAGATGGTTTTTACATCTGGTTTTAAATCTGGAAAAAAGTTGGTAAAGACAAATTCACTGAACAGTTTAATTGCTGTAGTAAACTTGCAGTAAACCTCGTGGAAATAATATTTTCTTTTTTTCACTGTGAAGATGGGTACATCCTCACATGAAGAGAAGCCTGCTTCCTCTTCTGTCTCATTGTTGAAAACTATAAATTTTCAGCTATATTTTCGTAATGGGTAACTACACATAAGAAATCCCATCTATATGAAAAACTATGGAAAGTGCATTCACAAAAGTGGTCAATAAGCTGTGCTGCTAGCAACAGAAACTCTAAGAAAAAATGCCTTTTTATTATGCTTTTCAAAAATAGCCTTTGAAGATTCCACGCGGGTGCTTTGTGGGAGGGCATTCCACACTGTGGGAGCAGAAAAAGTGCCTTCAGGCATCTGAGGTATAAATGTGAACAAGGACTTCAGACATTTATAATTGTGTTGCTCCCTGCTTATGACAAAATAAATATTTCAACAGTTTAATTTATAAAACAAGCTTAATTTAGGGATGACCAGCACTTTACTGGCAGAAGTTACATGAAACCTGAAATTCTTAGTTCTGTATTATTTCCCTAGTGACTTTCTTTGGTGTGTATGGTGCACATGTTCCTATAGCCTTTGGGTAAGACATATGAAATGATGTTTTTCTGCACATTATTTGCCACTGAGATGATGGACCAAAACTCTGTCCTAGCAAGCAGAAAAGATGAGTGGCTGCTCCTGGCCTAGGCTGGTACCCAGCCAGGAGGGAATAAAGGAAGGTGTGGTGCATTATTTTCCAGAGTCTTGACACTTCTGTTTTTGGAGCAGAACCAAATGTTGACCTCTTCTCTATAAGACGAAAGTGCCTCTATGGATTGAGTGTCCTGCTCAGCTGGACTTGCCATTGTGTCGTGGAAAGACAATGCCCCTCTTCAGTTGTGTTTGGTTTGTAGTTGCAGCTTATTCTGCGGACTAGCTGTTCTCATGCTCGATAAGCACAGGGTGCTGTTGCCTTTCAGCCCTGCACTGATAAGTAGTTGCAACTTTTCTAGTAAATTGAGTTCTTCAGTTCTGTCCTTCAAGCCATTGTCATGCCTGTCTCAAGCACTTCTGCTAAGCTGCATCTAACACACCACTCCAAGCACCTTCCTGAGGAGCATGACATGGGAGCTGGGACTTCAAAAAAGCAGTTTTGGGGAGAAAGAGCTAGTGGATACAGCCCTAGAGCATGCAATATTTTCTGCACTGGAGTAGAGCAGAGAGGAAAAGAGAATGTGCTTAAAATAGAAAACCATTTGAGAATCTCTGAGTTATGCTGTGTTTTCAATTGTGTTGTCTTGTACAGCAAAGATGCTAGGTACAGTGTAAATAGTAGGGTAAGAGTGGGGCTTAATTCCAGGGAATTCTTACGCTTTTTAAGTTAGGTTTGCTTTTCTGTCTGCTGTATGTTATTTAGATAAGAGGTTTGCACATCTTGGTTGCAGTTTTTACTCTTATGACTTTAAGCTGTTGATTCAAAACTGAGGCACTTGAAAGAATGAGGGGGGTATATTATAAACTTAAAAGTTTATGCTAGTGATTCATTTTCTTTAACTTTTTTTTCCTAATATCTGAACATAACAATTTTTTACTGCTTCTTAGACTTTTTAGTGAAGAGTAATGTGAAAGACAGATTGAATACTGGAGCTTTCTCAACATAAAAACCTATTAACCTCCTGTTAATGTATCCCCCTCAACCAAGCAGTGGGTCAGCTTTTTCTATGATGTCTTTCCTTTTGTTAAAGTACCTCGTTGTCATCAGGTTCTGTACCATGAATCATTATAGTGATCATTGAAAGTCCTAGCCATGGTATTGCACATTTCTTTGTTCCTTACTTACCTCCAGGAACTTAGAACATCTCTCTTCCTGTTTGGTGTCAACCCCACATCAATACATGTGCTTTGCATATGAAAGATGATGCTCTCCCAATTATTTTCTGTCTGACTTCCTAGACGAGAATACAAAGTTATGTCAGTGTTCCAGATTATGTGAATTATTCCACTCGGTCTCTGTTAGAAGAGTTAACTAATGATTTTGATCCTGTACTGAAAATTTCTAGCTTTTCCTGTTTATTTTTTGTGCCATTAGTAAGTCAGTCCACAAACATTTTATTTACCTGTGCAGCAGTTTCTTCCATAACCTTTTGCGAGCCTTACTCCTACCTCTCCAGCCTCTTGTTGAGGTCACTGTGTCTTACACTTATCAGTAGGTCTTTCTATGTTCTCATTTTCATCTTTGAGATACTCTGAACTGCTTGAAAGTCCTCCTCAGTAGATTCTTCTCCTCCGCACACCCAACTCCCCTTTAGGATATGTGTAAATAAGGATCAAGTGTTGTGATTCTGTAATTAACATATTTTTTTTTTTTAGCAGTGTTCTTTCTGTGTAGGTGTATGAGGGCAGTGAGAACTTTCTTAGATTGTGGAGCAAATTGAGAACTTACAGCCGAATTCTAATTAATCAGATATGTGTTCTTATGAAACTCAGCACCTTACGTTAGCCTATTTTGTGCTAAATGATCCAAATAATGAAATAATGAAGGTCTTTTCAACTGTGTTGCTTAAGATGAGAGAATTTAGAAACCAATGGTTATTAGAGTGTAATTATTTTAGATTAAGGGGCACACACCTGTTACTACATATAATTTTTTCCTCCTTTTCAGTGAGCATAAGAAAAATTCCATGATGTGTTTCTCTTTGAGATGATCTTGCACCCTAGTGTTCCAAAATGGTCTGGGATTTTGCTTATGACTGCTGGAAGTATCAGAGGCCACTGTGTTCTCATCTTCACTTACCTGGAAGAAGGAGATAGTGCTTACTTCATAAGACTGTGACATATGGTTTCAGTCTCTTTGCAAAAAGTGACCTTCTCCCAAAAAGTCCCTAGAAGTAGTGGTCTTTGCCCATATACAATCTGTGGACAAAGTTGTCTTTGCATTTCAGTAGTTCCTATCCTTTAAAAGCTCTTCTCTCACCAAATGTCCTCAGCAGAAGATGTGAGAGTTGAATGGGGAGCTGGCAATGAATGCGAGGGGAATAGGGGTTCGCCTGTCAAGGCTCTGTGCAGCTGCCAAATGAGTTGATTTTGAAATCTTAAGGTTTATGTTCTTAGACTAACTTGTGTGGGTTTTTTTTTTCCTGTGTCTGAATTACATTCTCCTCCTCCCCATCTCTAAAGTGCAATTTCAGGGCAGATTGAAATGTATTTGAGGTATTCTGTTTCCATTAGGGAATGTGAATTTCTTTTAACTGTAAATTTGCCAGGCTTATAACATTCGCTTTTGATAGTTTTTCGGTGATGTGGGGTTTTTTTGGTGTTTTGTGTGTTTGTTTTTTGGGGTTTTTTTTGTGTGTGTGTGTGTTTTTTTGGTGTTGGTTTTTTTTTTGAGTAATGGCAATAGTTCTGTAATTTATTTTATATTTTTTATATTTTTATTACTTTTTCTAAGAGTAATTATATAGTTTGTAATGCATCGGTATAAAAACCTCATTATTTGAAATTATTCAAGTGTAATGTATTATTAGACATTTAAAACAAAACTAAACTGTTGTATGGTCTTGTTTTTATAACCTTGGGAATTTTCTACAAGGGGAATAAAATATTATTGTAGCAAAACAAATGAATTGAGAAAATAATTAAGATATACATGCTGTTTGGGTAACATAAATGTAAAAAACATTGCAGAAAATCCAATTACTGAATACGATGTTTAAATAGCTCTTAGGCAGACTTGGAATATTTTTAATGAACATTTTGTTTCAACATTTTATTTCAGTATTTCTGAGGCTTTTGGAGGGCAGAGGGTGAGCTAGTTAAAATGTTTGGTTTGTACTGTAGTTTTTGAAATTCTGTTGTGCAGACAACTTTGCAATATGCTGTCCTCCCTGCTTTGTATCTTTGAGTGGCTTGAAAACAAAATGAGAGGAAACACTTTTCTCTAACATACTTTTTTTACTTTAGAACACATTAAAAGATGATTTCTGTTGATATTAGGATTAACTGTGAGTGAAATAAACTTACTGAATACTAATGAGACAGTTTATACCAGTAAGGCATAGTTGTATAAATTCACTTTTCAGAGTTGATCCTAAAATGAATTTATGTATGGTAAATTATATACTTGGGAGTTTTAGCACTTGATGGCTTGTTTCACTATTACAGATTCTTTTCTGAAGTTTGAGTTTGTACCTATAATTTAAGTTAGCTGTCTTTTTTTACTTGGATTTTTTTTGTCACCATGCCTTTTTCACTTTGAAACAATCTCAGTATGTCAGTGTTAGAAAACAGTTGTAATATGTTTTCTCCAGCAGCAGTTCCTTTTGGTTATAGTATCTGTAAAAGATAAGACACTGAGGAATAATGGAGTATATCTTTCAAAGCACAAGTAACAAGTAATAAGTGTTTTGACATAGTGTTTAAAGAGAGGAAAAAAAAAAAAAGGCATGGAATTTGGTTTCCTGCCCAGAACTTTGACTGACTGTCTGGGAATTCAGTGCTGTATGTCATTGTTATGTAGAATTATTAGTGTACGTACTTTGGAGTGATTCTTTACAAATATAATAGTGTCCTGTGAGTTTAGGGCCAGTGTATTGATGGTCTGTAGTATTTTGAGTCAGCATTGATGAAGTATACATTCCTGAGGAAGTGCTATGTTTCCTAATAAATATTTCACATTCTGCCAGAGAAGCAGAGGTGTTATCTTTCTCTCCTGTAATACAACTGTACACTGTAAAAACTCAGTGTTTTTGCAGGCGTGTTTCAAATTTCAGATTTCAATATGCCTGTTCTGTTGTCTTTTCTGTGTTTGCAATAATGTTACTACCTCTTGCATTGTCATTGTTTGTTTATACTTCTGAAACTCCTGGAAAATTTCTAAGACATTGCACATTTCTTAGGTTTTTTGAAACAGCTGAAGTTAAGCAGGTATAGACAGTTCTGCTGGAACAAAAATATACATTGTGTTTCTTGATTCTTTAAAGTCCTGTTTTCATAATGTCACTTCACCAACAATAGCAACCCAAGCTGCATGTTGCAAATTTTTAGAGCATGATAAAGGTAGTTCTTACGGCTGGTTTGATCATTGATTAGAGGATTCTTTTTTCATAGTTGAAAAAGAGCTCCTTTGCTAATTGTGTTCTTGAGGAGTCCTGACAGTATCTTAACAGAGATGATTAAGTGAATATGGGTGTTTGTCATCTTAACACAACTTCTAGTCTACACAATGGTATATTCAATTTGTATTTTCCTCCCTAAGCACGCAGCAGCGTGGAATAAAAGAGGGTGTTAGGTGTGAATCTGAATAATACTTGATTGCAGGAATCCAGGCATGGGAGAGCTGGAATTCTTTAAAGATGATGTTATTTTACACAGAGGAGAAATGACATGTGTTTAAATGTCGTGGCAATGAAAGACAAGGTTTGGCATTAGTTTAGGATTGGA